>CM073544.1:0-4834890 GCA_037074615.1 Leucaena leucocephala | reverse complement strand
ATAACTTTTGGACGATCAGTCCATTTCTGGCTATCTGGAGTCTTCAAAAATTCCTGTATTAAGCCAGATTACCGAGCGTCACTTGCTCTCTCTACCGGTGAAATCTGGGACTGAAATGCTGTCGGACAGTCCAAACCACTTCCGGCCTGACTTTCTTTAATTACAATTTAGCCCCAGGGAACTTTTCTTCTTTTCATTTAAGTCCCTTTTTATTTGGCTAAAATTACACTTAAGGACCCCACCTTTTTGTCTACTTTCCTTTTTGGCCTTGAAACTTTCCATAATTGCACTTAAGTCCTTTCATTTCCTTTACTAGGTCTAGGGCATTATTGTCTTTTCATATTTTACCAGAGTATCCTCTGGCCCTGGTCAACTATCCAGATACCCCTTCTTGACTGTCTAACCTTAGCCAAATGACCAAAATACCCTTTACTCATTCTTCAGTTATTCTATAACATAAGGGCATTTTCGTCATTTTGCATATTTTTCCCGGACACCGGCCCCCCTTACCACTGAACTGGTATTATGGGCTTGGGCCTTCCCTGGTGTCACTACGGGCCTTAGACAACACTGTATGGCCTCTGGCCATAGTCCGATCATCTCTATTCGGACTGCTCTTCCTTTACCGATTATAACTGTAATTTTCCATCTTCGAGAATTTTTACAGAAAAATCGGAACCTCAAATCAAAATTCTGTGACTCCTCATTCAATCCGGAATCCTTTTCTCTATCTCCCGGTATTTTCAGATATTTTATCCGGACCGGGCTGTTTTGGCCTGAAAAAGCACTCACGCGCACACTTTTCCAAAATGACCATTTTACCCCTGGTCATATTTCTAATTCTTTCATATACCTAGAGACCTCATATGCACATTTCACAGTTCAGTGAAATGATCAGCATAATTTTCTCTATTTTCTGGCAAAATATGGTACTTATCGGCTACCAGTCCGATCTTTCCTATAATTACGATTATGCCCTTGAATTCTCTTCCTAGCATTTCTAGGCCTAAAAATTGGGGTGTTATACTTGTCACATGCTCGGGCCTTTGAATCTCTGTTGTTGAACCTTCCGCAGAAATTTCCTCTATTTGGCCTCCTGTTCGGCCATGGTCGCTTTCTTTTCCTGTAGCTGCTACCACTTGCAGCTTCTTAGTTTTGATCGGCCTTGTCAGGAGCTGCTTGATCCCTATTTCCCGATCTGAATAGCATTCGGTGATTCATTCTATTCTCAACAATACGGCATGCCTCCACGGCCTTATTAAACTGGCTGTATTGTTGAGGAGTTAACTTCTCCTTTAGCGTGGAGTTCAACCCTCGAATCATCCTTTCCTTCATCCAGAGCTCATCATCCACTTGGCGTAGATAAGTGGAATATTGAGATAGCTGGATAAACTTAGCAAGGTATTCATCAAAATATCCTTTCTCTCCTTGTCTCAGTACAAGGAATTCGGCCTCTCTTTCATCTCTAACTGACTGAGGGAAATATTTTTCATAAAACTACTCAAAAAACACTTCCCAAGTGATCGGAATGTCTCTTGCTTGCAGAAGTAACTCAGTGTTCTTCCACCACCTGTCAGCATCTTTTTCTAGCTGATAGATGGCCATTTGCGCTTTGGTTTCAGTCGGGCAATCAAGGACCTTAAAGATCTTTTCTAGTCTGCTAATCCAATCCTCAGCTATCTACACCTCGAACGTTCCTTCAAACACTGGAGGATTATACTTGCAGAACCTGATCATCCATTGTTGGATGCTAGCTACATCCTCTCTCGGATCAACCTGTCTCTGGGGTTGTACCAGCTGCTGTTGTACTCTCTCTGGTTCTCTACCAGCCGCTCCTGAAGGCTCAGGTGGTCTTAGGTTGGTTACTGCTTCTGCTACTGCTGTAGCTATGGCAGTATCTCTCTCCTGCTCATTGCGTGCCTGAGCTGCCCGCATCTCCTCCATCATCTTTTGCTGTTGTTCTAATCGTTCTAAAATTATTTGATTAAGATTTCCAGCCTCTCTTGGTTCCTCTGCTGGAATAGTTCTTCTTGTTTGAACCATTTTGTTATACTATAAGGTAGAAAAAGAATGCGATAAATAACATAATTCATATTCCATTCCAAACATAGTATACATACAAGGTATGCGTATATGTCACAGTCATACATACACTACCATACTAGCCTTTTATACATCACATACATACATTGAGAACATTACCCTCTCTATCATACCCTAATCCTTCTTAAACTTTATTCTAATAAACTCTCCTACAAAGTAGATCCAGTCGGATATGGTACAATATGGTTCTTCGTCAAAGTATTGATCCAACTCTGTTCTCCAGGTAGGGGTAGTTGGCAACACATCATCTATAATCTCTAGCCAAAGCCTCAGGCTCAACACATTTGGATCCCAAGATTGATATATCGCCTTTACCCTCGTGATAAAATCCTGATAAACCGTATAATCTTGATCCACATCTCTGACCAAGGTCTGCCTCAGCTCATACAGCTATCGGGCTAACACTACTGATCTCTCAAATTGTTCTCCACTCAGGTTCCTCCCTGGTACCATCCCTATTATCAGATCTCCCAAAGATATCTCTACCAGTGTCACTCTGGGTCCTGGAATGTCTGAAACATATCCTGCTACACCTTCCTGGCCTGTCTCCATCCCAATGTCTACTATACCCGGGGGTACCGCATTTATTGGAACAGCAGGAATAGGACCTTCTATCACCAACTCAATCATAAGGTTTAATCCTACTGAGGAACTGTCCACTTCAGAGTCACTAACTACTGGAGGTATCCAAGGATCAAAATCATTATTCATTATCTCCTCTTCCGAACTATCCGAACTAGAGATCTCTGGTCTAGGATCCCATTGATTCACCGTGGTTTCGGATCCGGATCTATATCTAGCCATCCTGCAAACACTAACTTAGTGTCCATTATGACAGCTTTATCATGGTATATCTATCTATAAATCATCTATTCAGAGTATTTCCTAAGCCAGAATCTTTTGCTCTGATACCAAAATAAAACATCCTTACTTTTGTACGTCTTAGGGACCATTTGGTAGCATTTAGAACCACTTTCAAGGTCATTGAAGTCCAGTTTCTCAATCTGGAGTTTTAATCTTATAGAGTATTGTTCACTGTGTAAATTCCAGATGAGTGACCTGACTTTGAAAAATCATAACTAATTCCAGAAAAATTGAAATGAAGTGATTCAAATTGCTTCATGAAACTAATGCAATTATCTTTCAGGGAAAAATCACTAGTTAACTATTCCTTGACCGAGTCAATGTAGGTCAACGTTACAATTTTACTGTTCATCCAGCATTTTTTTCCCTGAATCCAGCATTCTGGTCCCAACTTTGATAATTTATATCTCCATGTGTAGATATCCAAATGAGGCATTCTATATATCAAATCGAATCTTAATATGTCTACTATTTACCATAAAAATATCATACAGTTATTCCTCCTTTTACTATTTTTAATTATAGATCAAACATCATCAAGTCACCACACATTACTGTTCATAGTGGTAAATTCCAGCACTCGACTTTGCATACATATGCATATATCCATCACATATCAGTCAAACATGCCAAACAATACCTATTATTAAGTAAGTCGTCATACAACAGAATATGTACAAAATTCTCATATTTCTATTACATCTTTCCTGCCTGAAATTCGGCAGTATAATCGCTACGCTTCGTCTTTAGAAAGTAACTGATCTGGTACCGATTCGGTAATTCCCATGAGAACTACTATTCTACGTAAGTACCCAGGAAAGACAAGATGAACCGGATAGGTCCACTCACTTCCAGCCTCCTTAGACAGTACCTACGTACACAGTACGTATCAGCTCCTTTCTTTACTATTGCTATCTTGTCATAATTTCGGCAGCATAACGGCGTCTCTTAAAATTCCCAAAATTTACTTCAGCATAACCTCCCCTGTAATGGGTTATTTATTGGGATGAGATTCGAGGGAATCTAAGTAGTAATTAATAATCATAACAATATATGTAATGCAGAGTGACAGTGCTTGCTTGTGATTGTGTACAGATAAGTATGCTGCGTGCTTCCATATTCAATAACATATGATCATAGCATTGTAATAGAGCTTCAGGCATAACATATAAGACAACAATCCAACCAAATAATAGCACAACAAATCACAAAGCCATTACATAAAAGCTAGGATTAGTTACTACCTCAAAAGCTTAGCAGAACTCTAGAATCTCTGTACTGCTTTCCACACCGCCAGAACTTCCTTTCTTCTTTTCTTCCTCTCACTTTCTCTCTCCAGAACCTCCTTATCTCTCTAAATCTTGCTCTTGGCTGTGAGAATGAATGGCAAAGGGGGGTATTTATAGTTTTGATGGATGACATTTTCGTAATTTCCAAGCACTCTGAACTTGTGGCCACCGTTTTTCTGGAATTTCTTATTTTCTTTATTCCCTTTACTGCATCATCATGACATCATCCCAAAGGACACCTCATGGGACACCTCATCCCTTACATTTCTCACATGGAAAAATTGAGAGAGCCAAGAAGCCTCTAAAAAATTTTCAGTCCAATCCGGTACCGGCCCGGTCCGTTTCTTTGAAAACTGGACTGTTTTCTGAATCTAATTTTTCTGAAAATCCATATTATGTCTTCTGACCTTAAATTAAGTATCTGGGTCCTTTATATCATTGACATTTTATACTGGGCCTAAACTCAATTACAGATCCCCTGTAAAATGACCAATATACCCCTGGATGCCCTTTCTTGCACTATCTTAACCCTAAGGGTAAAATCATCATTTTACACCTTTCTGTACCCTGTCAGGGCATATACTGACTCTGTTTAGCCTCACCTGTGTATATGTCTTGGCTTCTGGGCCTATCCAGAATGACCAAAATGCCCTCCATTCATGTATTATCCTTTAGTACAACACAGGGGCATTTTCATAATTGTGCACTGTTCCGGGGTTCTGCTGGACACTGGCCTACCTATCACTCCAAGGGTCTTACTGGGCCTTTGATGGCACCATTATTGCGACTTTCAAGGTCCATTACCTTTATGGCACGCATTACGAGGAATCTTTCCCCGTCAATGTTCATCGAGTATTTTAGCTATTATACACCGTTTATACACATCTCCAGACAACGACTCCTTTTACCAGATACATTGGCCTACTGTGTTTAGACATCCCTGTGGGTCATAACAGTCATCTGACTGAGGTCATCTGAACTCATTCAGTCCCTATTTAAATATCAATAAATCTCCTAATCGGATCCCCGGAGGCCTCACACTCCCGTCTGTATTTGCTAATTTGTGAATAACTTTTTCTACATACCTCCTATCGGTATTCTGTCAGTTTCCTGACATTCGCCCCATCAGGACCATCATCCTATAATTTCTTACTTATATCTAAAATTTAGGATATCCTGTAGGAATTTTTATAACTTTTAGACTATCAGATCAATTTTAGCTATCTGGAGTCTTGAAAAATTCCTGTATTAAGCTGGATTACCCAGCATCACTTGCTCTATCTACTGGTGAAATCTGGGACTGAAATGCTTTCGGGCAGTCCAAACCACTTCTGGCCTAACTTTCTTTAATTACACTTTGGCCCCAGGGAACTTTTCTTCTTTGCACTTAAGTCCCTCAAATTTGGTTAAAATTACACTTAAAGACCCCACATTTTTGTCTACTTTTCCTTTCTAGCCTTAGACTTTCCATAATTGCACTTAAGTCCTTTCCTTTTCTTTCTTTTTCAATTTAATCCCTTTCTTTACATAAATAACCACATCTTTTTCATGAAAAATAACTCATATATTCCATTCAATCTGTACATACAAATCAGTACAGAAAATTAGGGATATTACATCCAGTTGCGACGAGTAGCTAAGGAGGTTGCGACCAAATATTCCAGAGACAGTATCTGTGAACTTGAGTCGCGACGAATAGTTGAAGATTAGGTCGCGACCAGAAATGCCAGATGCAACCAGTGACTTCTCCAGACCTCCAGTTCCTTGCTCCACTGTTTCGGTTAAAGGGCTAATATGTTCTAACCCTACTTATCCTCACTCACACTCAAAAATTACCTCTCATACCTTAAGATTTTTAAATGATTTGCTCCTTACTGATAGTGCATGTATGAAAGAGAGTGCCCCAAGCACGTTGTAGTTAAAGACTAACCTCAGCTTGGTGCGACGCTTAAGGAAGTAGATGACAAATTGGGAAACCCACACAAGCTGGATAAGAGCAATTTTGAGGGATATACAAAGGATGTGAAGGAAATATCTCCTGAGCTTGTTACTGATACTTGCCAACCACAGTTGGGCAAGTTCAAGTTTAAAGAGGAAACATTCAAGACAAGCTTGGATGGGCTTCATGATATAAGTAGAGTGCATGATCCTGAGAAGTTAGAGTAGATAGAGAAGACAATAGGGATAACTTTCCAATCAAACAGCCATCTCTCAAAGCTTTATGAGTTCCCAGCGCCACCTTGATGGCCAGGTTGTCCCTTTCCTATCTCTTACCTTTTACAAGTTTTCCTAATGCTATATGCTTGATATTGTGGTTTGATGATTAGGAAAGGGATGATTCAGTAGGATAATTTTTATTTTTAGTTTATTTCTGTTTATTCTATGTTTTTTCTGTTTTGAATAACACCCCGTTACTATCCATGTGCTACATACTCATTGATTTTTCTCTGAAACACCTACACACTCACATGCATGACTTTACCCATCCTGTCATCTTCACTTTACTTGTATTGCTTTATATGACTTGAATGTGACTGTATGCCTAACAAGAAAATTTGCATTGAGTGATCAGATTACTTGTTATGTTGGAGCTAGATTTGATTGACTTTATAGAGTGCTGTGATTTATATAGTTCTGTTGACAGTGTGGACACTGTCAAGTTTAAGTGTGGGGAGGATATTTTTCAGTCTGTACTTTTAATGTAAAAAAAAATTCCTTCTTTTAATCCAATCTTTCATCACAAAACTTTTAGTTTTTTATCTTAATGTGTGATGAATTGATGAAAATTGGATCCCCACTTGAAACTAATTTGTTATTTACTAAAAAGGTGTTAGTATGAAATATTTTGGGACTTTGAAAACTATCACCTGATAGTCTCTGTGAAAACTGGTCGTGACATATGTGTTGTTTGGTCGCAACCGGAAATGGAATGTTTCACTTAACATGCTCTCTGTGAACTTCCATCCTGACCTATGTGCTTTATGATCGCGACAATACCTCTTTGCTAATTTACATCGCGACGTGAATACCTTCCTATCGCGACTGTTTCTCTCCATGTATTTGAGTCGCGACAGGAACCTTCCTAGGTCACGACCACATGTTTTGATAATTCTGAGCATGTAACCCTAGGAAAATTGGTTGCGAAGATCACTGTATTCAGTCTCGACCTACTTTTAAAAATATCCATTTACCTTCTCTTTGTCTTGTGCAACACTGTATAAAAGGGTCCCTTTTGAACTACTGAAATGCTCTTACAAATGATTCATTGCCCCTTATTTCAAAACCTTTTTATCTCCTAGAAACCATTGCCACCCTTGAATTTTTCTTTGAAAATCTTGGATATTGAATTTGAAACACCTAAGCTCTTGCCGTTAAATTTAGGATTATCACATGGTTCTAAGTGATTACCTTGAAACTTTTAAATCATTGTTTAGAGGGTTTTAAGTTATGATAAGCTTTTTAATGCCTAGTGAATGATGAACATTATTTGAGACTTTATCTTATGAGCAAATTAGATCAAAACCCTTGCTGGATGGATTCTCGGCCTTAAATTCTATATTGAGTGATTATTCAATTGGTTTATATCCTCTATAACTTGTCTTGGCTCTGAGTTGAGAATTACTTGCATATTTATGAATTGAACATGATAGAGGCATTCATTTCTAAACCCTTTTATCCCAAACACAAGCCCACTACATATTGTATCCTTAGTCACCCCCTTTGAGCCCATCACTTTTTCTTTTCATCATTTTTTATAGAAAGTCATATATGCATAAACATCATTTTGAAATAAATCTTCATTCATGTCAAAAATTCATTACTATTGTGTTGTTGTGCTACAGCTTTTGTGCATGAGGTGGCAAATAAAAAAAAGAGAAAAAGCATATTGCACTAAAAAAAGGGTGCAAGAAAAGATTGAAGAAAAGAAAACAAAAAGAAAAAAAAAGAGAAATGAGGAAGGCACCATTATCAACTCCTATTAGCACAATTATCATTTCTACATCTCTAGAGACATGAATTAAGGCTATATACTCATTGTTGAATGCATATAAAACTTTCTATCCTTCATATTCCATTCCACGTGGCCCATCTCCATCATTACAACCCTAAAAGACCTCTTAATTCTTTGCATAAGTGCTATATAGTTTGCTAAGATTTAGAGCCATTACAAGCTTATGGTAGGATATTTTCCAATTTGAATATGAGTGAAAGAACCCTAACATTGAGAGGAAACAGAGAGCTAAACACTTACATCCTTTGAGAGGATCTATTACACTCATATAGTTGAGGTTGATTTCGTTTAGTAGTTGATTACTTGGCATTGCTCACATTATAACTTTTGCATTCCCAAAAGATGGTGGATTAATTATTTTCAGGTCACACTATGGATTATGTTGTTATCTTGGATTTAATAGTGTTGTTCTAGGTGTGATTCATTTCTTTGTCCAGGAGTACAAAGGTTCAAGTGTAGGGGAATTGATAAGACACATTTTGTGTATTACATGATTGTGTGTCACATCCTCACTTTCCTAGCTTCATCTTCTCCAAACCAGTACCCTGTTATGTTTGGAAAAGATAGGGGTAAGATTTCGGGGGAAATCTCAATAGCAAATGGTACTATTCAATGTATACAAGATGAATGCAAGTGCATGACATGCCTTCTTTATCTTTCTGTAGCTTCCATTTGCATATTTTCATGCTCCATGCTTATCACTACTATGCACAACCATAAACTCATAATGGGCAGAGAATATATCATTCATCATCATCATCACATATCATAATCATATTAACACACAAGCATATACCTCATGCATACAAGAATGGGTAAGTCCACTACCTAGCATGTAGCCCTTCCTTTAGTCCTTAACCTTTGATCTCAGGTTCCACCTTTTCATAGGTCAGAGCCTATACATAGCATAATAATATTTCATTATTATCTTATCCAGCATAACTCCACTTAACTCTGACTTATCTTGAGATAATACCCCTATTCTGACCATCCCCTAACTTTCTTTCTATACACAGCTAACCTTATAAAGAGAGATATTTCTCTATTCTAACTATCTAATTTATAAAAACAATCCTCTATATTATTAAGAAGGGACTAGAATAATTTACTTACTTTATTCCTAAGCTTGCCGAGTCCCTAAGCTCCTTGGATTGCTCCTAACTCCGCCAAAACTCCTTCTTTCTCTTCCTTTTTTCTCTTTCTCTCTCTCTCTCTTCCTTTCTCTTCTTGGCAGTGGTGTGTGGAATGGAAGGAGAGGGTGAGGGGTATTTATAGGTGGAAGGAGGTGGAATGGATGGTACAGATCGAATCACGATCAGATCGCTTAGCTTCCTCAAGAAGCTTCGCCTGCATCATCGAGATAACACATCCTCCATAATGACTCATCAAAAGTGACATCATCAAGGGACACCTCACATGCTTAGGTGGTATAATGGTGGGGCTCTTGGAACATCTCACCAGCTGACTCAGCGCTTCCAAAGTATTCCAGAGTCTTATCCCAGAATGAACAGCTGAGATTGTGCCACGTGTCCTTAGCTTTTTCTTCTTCCTCTATGATCATGCCATATGATGCCTTATGGGTCCCTTTTATGCTACCACATGGCTTCCGGATAAGTCCAAAGCTTTATTTGATCAATTCCCCAGTTATCACTTCAACCAAGTAACTTTACTTTGCTGAAAACTCACTAAAATATTATTTTAATGCCATTTTAATCCACATATTCCTTGGGCTACGTTTTAAGATTCTTGGAATGTCATCTTGGGTCTCTGATCAAGCTCAAGTACTCTGATGGATCAATTCTCAAGAAATATCCCATGGCAATTACCAAAATGCCCTTGGTTCCTCTTTATTTACTTCAATGAGTCTAGGGATATTATTGTCTTTTCACACCTTACCAGAGTATTCCCTGACCCTGGTTAACTATCCAGATAACCTTTCTTGACTGTCTAAACTTAGTCAAATGACCAAAATACCCTTTACTCATTATTTACTTATTTTATAACATAGGGGTATTTTTGTCATTTTACACCTTTTTTAGACACTGGCTCCTTTTATCGCTGAACTGGTATCATGGGCCTGGGCCTCCCTTGGTGTCATTATGGGCCTCTGTGTGACGCCATCTGCGCTCATTCAGTCCCATTTTTCTTGCCGATTAATTTTTCAATCGGATATCGGGCGTTCACGAACTCCCGTCTAAATTCACTAATATGTGAATAACTTTTTCTACAGAACTCCTTTCGGGATTCTATCAGTTCCCTGGCCTCTGGCTTCACAAGACGCACATTCTTGTAATTTTTCACTTAACTTTTCATAATTACCTTTAATGGCCCACAACTTGTGTCTACTTTTATTTCTTACCATGGAACTTTTAAACTTTTCACTTTAGTCCCTTTCTTTTCTAAAATAACCATTATGCCCCTAGGGACTTTTACTATTTACACATAAGTCCTTGTACTTTCATTTATTTACAGTTTAGTCCCTAAAAACCCTCTGTATGTTTCTACGACTTCTGCTCAAAGGGGTCTGGTACCCTATCTTTTTTAGGCTACTTTCTGAGTCTCTAGGCTTAAAAATTAGGATATTACATTGTGCGTGGCAATGTCCTAATTAAAGGGTAAAATAGTAAAAGAACTCTTCCAAACTACACATATACTGTTATTTACTGATTTGGACTTTTACAGTGAGCTTTTATGTTGAATTGTATGTATTTTGGAAGAGAGCAAGGACAAGGAAAGAAATCACAAGTCGATGAAAGTCAAATCACGTTTTGTACTTTTTTGTCATGACCAAAGTGTCCTCCGGTCGAGACCTTGATTCTTCTGGAAGTTTTTCTGTGTTCACAGGTCGCGACCAAAAACATGGATCAGGTCACGACTAAAATGCGAAATCGCTGAAATTGCGCGTTTTGAATTAGGTCAAGCATAAATAAAAGGCGAGGCAAGCTGCCATCGAAGGGAGGCTGGTTTTAGACCTAATTAGGCTAAGAAGCAGTACTCACACATTCTCTAAAGATTAATTCGACAACCTACATGTATCTTCCATCTTTTCTAACACTTTCCACATATTTCTTCATATTTACCCTTCATCTTTCCATCGTTTATTCATGGCATCACACCTGAACAGCGATTACAGTGCAGCAGAACTCATGAGAGGCTAAATCCTTAGTCTCTTTGAAACATCCTTACTCTCCTAGCTCCATCTTCTCCAAACCAGCACCCTGTTATGGTTGGAAAAGGTAGGGGTGAGATTTCTGGGTAAATCTCAGTAGTAAACGGTACCATTCAATGCATACAGGATGAATGCAAGTGCATGATATGTGGTTCCTTTATCCTTGTTTAATTTTCATTTGCATACTTTTATGCTCTATGCCTATCACTATTATGCATAACCATCAACTTATAAACAGGTAGAGCATACATCATCACCACATATCATAGGCATATTAACACACAAGCATATTGTAACATCCCAGTTTTTAGGCCTAGAGATGCAGAGATAGCCTAAGATTAAGAGGCTACTAGACCCCTTTTTAGCAGAAGTTCCAGAGGAACGTAAAGAGTTTCAGGGACTGAGCTGCGAGTAAGTAAAGGTACGGGGACTTATGTGTAAACAGTGGAAGTCCCAAGGGGTAAATGCCATTTGGGGATGATGTAAAGGTCAAAGGTTCAAGAGTTGACCAGTTAGGTCACGATGATAAAGACGTTGATCGCGACGAGAGTGTATTATGGTCGCGACTAATATTGGCAGAGAGGCTTGGTCGTGATGGAGATGTATGTAGTGTCGCGATTAATGAGTAGAATAAGCCTAGTTACGACTAAAAAGTGATGTGGTCGCGACGAAAGACTATTATGGTCGCGACTAAAGAATGTTGTGGTCGCGACTAGTGAATGCTGTGGTCGCGACTAATGAACACAGAAGGTGTTAAGTCGCGATTAGATGATGATGAGGTCGCGATTAGTGACTAAAGTAGTGCCAAGCGTATGGGCCATGAGTTGAGAATGTCCAAAAGAGATAGTTACCCGGTTAGAGATAGACTGGAGGCAGGAGGCCAGATACAGGAAAGGTTATCTAGAAACTATGAGGTGGACTGATAAAGTATCCTCATGGGACCCACAAGATGCCACATGGCATTAGAGTGATGATTCAGTAACCTTTCAGTAGAGTAAAGTTACTCGGTTGGCACAAAAACTGAGGAGGTGATCAGATAAGTCTGGGACTTATCTGGATAGCATTGGGAAGCATGCAAGGTCTCTTCCAGGCGCCACATGGCATTAGTCTGGAGAAAGCAGATAAAGCTGAGGGCACATATTACGAGGCAAGAGACTGGACCGGTGAGTCAGCATGCTGAGGCGTCCAGGGATTTCAGCATGTGATAAATGTGAAGCTGAGGTGGCATGCTGAGGTGTCCTGATGATGTCATGCATGGTGCAGTAAAGGAGGAATTAAAGAAAATCGGAAATTCCAGGAAAAACTAGGACCGCAGGATCAGAGTTCATGGAAACTACGAAAATGCCATTGGAGGAGGTTATAAATACCCCCCTCATTTGCATTCACGCATGGCTTGAGTAAGGGAGAGAAAGAAGAGAGAGAAGGAGAAGGAAGGGAAGAGAGAAAGGAGAGAAAGGAAGTAAGGAAGTTCTGGCGGAGCTGGAAGCAGAATAGAGATAGTAAGGTTCTGCTAAGCTAGCCAGGTAGTAACTAATCCTAGCTTTTATGTAATGGCTTTGTGATTTGATGTGCTATTGTTTGGTTGGATTGTTGTCTTATATGTTATGTCTGAAGCTCTGCTGTAATGCTATGATCATATGTTATTAAGCATGGAAGCACGCAGCATACTTATCTGTACACAATCACAAGCAAGCACTGTCACTCTGCATTACATATATTGTTATGATTGTTGCTACTGAGATTCCCCCGAATCTCATCCCCATACATAACCCATTACAGGGAGGTTATGCTGAAGTGGATTTTGACAAAGCCAGGAGACGCCGTTATATGCCAGAGTTAAGACTGAACATCAGTATATGATAAGTACTGTGTACGTAGTGCTGTCTAAGGAGGCTAGAAGTGGACCTAGCCGGTTCATCTAGTCTTTCCTGGGTACTACGTAAAATGGTAGTTCTCATGAGGGGATTACCGAATCAGTACAGTTCAGTTCTTTGTACAGATGAAGCGTAGCGGTTATGCTGCCGGAGTTTAGGCAGAAAGAGATGTAATAGAGATAGAAAGATTATGTATATGTCTTGTTGTATATGCCATGTTGTATGACATTATGTTATTCAATGATAAATATTGTTTGGCATTTGCAATTTATGTATGTTAAAGTAAAGGGGAAATTCGTAGGTCCTGAGGCAGCAGTGTTCTGACCTCAGTTTGACCTAGTAAACGGAGGAGTCTTGCCACGAGATTTAGTGAGCCGGTAGTACACATTTGGGGCAATCCATGGATAGGTATTATGCCTCATTTGGATGTGTATAATGAGAGAAACCAGTTCTCAAAGTAAAGGTTCAGAATAAGGAACTTAGGAGTAAAAGTTCAATCTCTGGACTTAAGTTAAGCTAATATTGCTTCCGCAAGTGTACTCTGAGGAGTATAAAGGAGGATGTTTCACATATACATCAAGCATACAAGAATGGTATTTCCACTACCTGGCACGCAGCTTTCCTTAACCATTGATATGAGGTTCCACCTTTCCACAGGCCAAAGCCTATACATATCATAATAATATTTCATTATGATCTTATCCAGCATAACTCCACTTTTCTCAAGCTTATCTTAAGATAATACCCCTATACTGTCCATCCCCTAACTTTCTTTCTATCCACGTCTAACCTTATAGAGAGATATTCCTCTATTATGGCTATTGAATTCATAATAATACTCTAATTTATTAGAGCAGGGGCTAGAATGAATTACCTTATTCCC
Source organism: Leucaena leucocephala (assembly GCA_037074615.1). Lineage (NCBI taxonomy): Eukaryota > Viridiplantae > Streptophyta > Magnoliopsida > Fabales > Fabaceae > Leucaena > Leucaena leucocephala. Next base: position 4,820,696 of record CM073544.1, on the reverse strand, counting down.
AAGCTCTTGAGGCTGCTCCTAGCTTAGCCAGAACTCCTTCTCCTTCCTTCCTTTCTCTCTTCCTTCCTCTCTTTCTCTCTTTCTCTTTCTCTCTCTTTCTTTCTCTTCTCATATTTATAGTGGAGGCAAAGTGAAATGGATGGACTAGATCAAATCTTGATGAATGGCTTAGATTGCTTTGCTTGCTCACCAAGTCTTGCTTACCTCATCATGATGACATCATCATTCTTCATGACTCATCACTTATGACATCATCATGGGACACCTTACACCATGACTCATCACTCATGACATCATGAAGGGACACCTCGCATGTTGACTCAGCGCTTCCAGAGAATTCTGGAGTCTTTTCCTGGAATGAGTGAAACATCCTGCCTTAGACTCCTCAGAGCACACCTGCGGAAGCTATACTGGCTGTACTGATTCAGTAATTCTCTCATTAGAACTACCATTCTACGTAAGTACCCAGGAAAGACTGGATGAACCGGCTAGGTCCACTCACTACTAGCCTCCTTAGACAGTACCTACGTACACAGTACGCATCATATCCTTTCTCCACTACTGCTATCTCTGCTGAAATTTCAGCAGCATAACAGCGTCTCTCAAAATTCTCAAAATCTACCTCGACATAACCTCCCTGAAATGGTTGTACAAGGTGGATGAGATTCGGGGGAATCTCAGTAGTAATAATCATAACAGTATATGTAATGCAGTGTGACAGTGCTTACTTGTGATTGTGTACAGATAAGTATGCCGCGTGCTTCCATACTCAATAACATATGATCATAGCATTGCAGTAGAGCTTCAGACATAACATATAAGACAACAATCAACCCAAACAATAGCACATCAAATCACAAAGCCATTACATAAAAGTTAGGATTAGTTACTACCTGGCTAGCTCAGCAAAACTCTACTATCTCTATTCTGCTTCCAGCTCCGCCAGAACTTCCTTACTTCCTTTCTCTCTACCTTTCCTCCTCCTTCTCTCTAATCTTTCTCTCTCCCTTCCCTTGCCATGCGTGAAGCCAAATGAAGCAAGGGGGTTTATATAGGGTTTCCCAATGGCATTTCTGTAATTTCCATGTCATCTGATCCTGTGGTCCTGGTTTTTCCTGGAATTTCCTATTTTCCTTTATTTCCTCCTGTACTGAATCACCAGGCCACCTCAGCATGCCACCTCATCGCCACATTTTCCACATGTCTAAATTCCCTGGACACCTCAGCAGCTGACTCAGCATGCTGACTCACCGGTCCAGAGTCTTGCCTCGTAATGCGTGTCCTAAGCTTTATCTGCTTCCTTCAGACCAGAGCTATGTGGCGCCTGGAAGAGACCTTGCACGCCTTCCAATGCTATCCAGATAAGTCCGAGACTTATCTGATCACTTCCTCAGTTTTCATGCCAACCAAGTAACTTTACTCTACTGAAAGGTCACCGAATCACTACTCTAATGCCATGTGGCATCTTGTGGGTCTCATGAGGATACCTTATCAGTCCATCTCATGGTTTCCAGATAACCTTTCCTGTATTTGACCCTCTTCCCCAGTTCTATCTCTAACTGGGTAACTATCTCATTTGGACCTTCACAACTCTTGGCCCACTAGATCTCATACGTCTAACACCACTTATAGTCACTAGTCGCGACCTAGCCATCATCTCATCGCGACACAACACCTTCTGTGTTCATTAGTCGCGACCATAACAGTCTTTCGTCCCGACCACAACATATTCTAGTCGCGACCCCATCACTTTCCAGTCGCAACCAGGCTCATTCTACTCATTAGTCGCGACACCACATACATATCCGTCACGACCAATCCGCTCTGCCAATATTAGTCGCGACCAATATACTTACTCGTCGCGACCAAAAGTCACCAATACATCTTTCTCATACTGTCTGCTTTCTTTCTTATGGACAACTCTACTGCTAGCAGTGTCCATTCCTTTCATATCTCACCCCATAGAATCTTAGCATAATTCTGGGGTCTATCTTATCTCACTTTCTTCTTATCCTTCATCCTAAGTTCTAGAAATTCTCTTTCAATAACTCATCCCCTCTTCGGGAGTCATTGTTAATTGAAAGGCTCGACAACCCTCCATATTAGGTTATCTTACACAGGAGCCAGCCCATATCAAGCTACCTGCAGAATTCGTAGGCTTAAGACTTAGGACATTCCTCCCATTCCTCATTTTGAACCTAGGTGAACTGTCCCGATTCTGTAGGTTAAAGACTTAACTCATCTTTACATCCTGAAGGACTTAGCTCATCCCTCGGATCCTACAAAATACAGGTAAATATCCGCCCATATCAGATTACTACCCTAGGACTACGGGTTTAGCAGCCTGCCCATATCAGACTACCTCCCAGCTCAACTAGACCCAAAAATTGGGATGTTACAATTCTCCTCCCCTTTAAGAAATTTCGTCCTCAAAATTTCAAGGAATACCTCATCTTTCCTGAAGAGAACTTCTTACTGATCTATATAACTATGTGATTCTTATAACGCAGTCATATCTATAACCAGTAAGATCATCCCTCTCTGTCTTATTCGCACTCCAGTGATGGTCTAGAGGAGCAACAGCTTGGTCCCCAGACCTTCCACATGGATTCTTAGCAACTAACATCTCTCATTATAGTTGCTTACAGCTATCTATGTCCTAACCCCTCATACAGCAACCTCATCACTGAGCTAAGACAGATTTATTATCTTACTAATTATTTCTCATAACTCGTTATAATAACCACATTCTCTAGATCAGAAAAGAACTCTTCATCATCCACATCATCATCTAGGCATATAGTTCCTTACAGCTCAGTCGCCCTTACAGTTATGGTTCCTCTTAACCATTCTTAGGGTCGACCTCAGGGAAATTGGAGACTCTGTCTGTGGTAAGAGCAAACACCTTTCCTAGGGATGTCAGCATTCGTAGGTAACTCTCGCCAAGTGGCCTTTCTCTCACCACTGCATTGCCCTGCTCGATACTCCTATGTGCCATGGCTCACCACTTTGACATCTCTACTCTCCAACCTGATCTTCACCTTGATCAGACCCCTGCCTAAACTATTGCCTCTTTCTCTTGCTATTGGCTTCACAACTTGAGCTACCTCCCAGAGTACTCTTAGCCAATACTTCTTTACCTCTTTCTCTTGATCCTAGCGAACTTCACTCGCATGGATCTCATTCATCATCTCTTACTATCATTTCTATCCTCTAGGGTACTCTACCCTAGGTTTACTACTTCTCTGTGATGGAATCCCTCTGCTTAGGGAACATCAGCCCATCACATCTCTAGCCTTAGGCCATGTCCTAGGCTCATTACTAGGTAAACATCATTCTAGCTCTTAGCTTTTCTATTCAACCCAGCTGAATAAAACCTTTACAATGTAGATCTACTCCTAGTTAGCACATAGAGGATCTACCGCATTCTAACTAGCTTATCATTAGATCTCTGTCCTTTAGTCGCGACCTAAATCCTCTCACGTCATGACCTGGACCCCTTTGCACACTAGCCGCGCACTGCCTCGTTACTCGTCGCGACCATAGGCCTCTTCACGTCGCAACCTTAACTCTTCAGTCGTGACACAAGACCTTTCTCATCGCAACCTCAGCTCTCTGCCATACACCGTCGCGACATGGCAACATACTCGTCGCGACCAACAATATCTGTCGCGACCTAAACTACATTAGTCGCGACCTGAGTGCTATACTCTCGTACTCAAGGGCAAATACTCTATCAGAGCATCACTAAGCCAGAACCTTCTGTTCTGTGCCAGAATCTTATGCTCTGAACCAGAGTCCTTTCTGGTCTATGCCAGAACCTATTGCTCTGATACCAAAATGAAACATCCTGCCTTAGACTCCTCAGAGCACACCTACGGAAGCTATACTGGCTGTACTGATTCGGTAATTCTCTCATTAGAACTACCATTCTACGTAAGTACCCAGGAAAGACTGGATGAATCGGCTAGGTCCACTCACTACCAGCCTCTTTAGACAGTGCCTACGTACACAGTACGCATCATATCCTTTCTCCACTACTGCTATCTCCACCAAAATTTAGCAGAATAACGGCGTCTCTCAAAATTCTCAAAATCTACCTCGACATAACCTCCCTGAAATGGTTGTACAAAGTGGATGAGATTCAGGGGAATCTCAGTAGTAATAATCATAACAGTATATGTAATGCAGTGTGACAGTGCTTGCTTGTGATTGTGTACAGATAAGTATGCCGCGTGCTTCCATACTCAATAACATATGATCATAGCATTGCAGTAGAACTTCAGACATAACATATAAGACAACAATCCAACCAAACAATAGCACATCAAATCACAAAGCCATTACATAAAAGTTAGGATTAGTTACTACCTGGCTAGCTCAGCAGAACTCTACTATCTCTATTCTGCTTCCAGCTCCGCCAGAACTTCCTTACTTCCTTTCTCTCTTCCTTTCCTCCTCCTTCTCTCTAATCTTTCTCTCTCCCTTCCCTTGCCATGCGTGAAACCAAATGAAGCAAGGGGGTTTATATAGGGTTTCCCAATGGCATTTCTGTAATTTCCATGCCATCTGATCCTGTGGTCCTGGTTTTTCCTGGAATTTCCTATTTTCCTTTATTTCCCCCTGTACTGCATCACCAGGCTACCTCAGCATGCCACCTCATCGCCATATTTTCCACATGTCTAAATTCCCTGGACACCTCAGCAGCTGACTCAGCATGCTGACTCACCGGTCCAGAGTCCTACCTCGTAATGCATGTCCTAAGCTTTATCTGCTTCCTTCAGACCAGAGCTATGTGGCGCCTGGAAGAGACCTTGCACGCATTCCAATGCTATCCAGATAAGTCCGAGACTTATCTGATTACTTCCTCAGTTTTTGTGCCAACCAAGTAACTTTACTCTACTGAAAGGTCACCGAATCACTACTCTAATGCCATGTGGCATCTTGTGGGTCTCATGAGGATACCTTATCAGTCCACCTCATGGTTTCCAGATAACCTTTCCTGTATCTGACCCTCTTCCCCAGTTCTATCTCTAACTGTGTAACTATCTGTAATATCCTTAATTTTCTGTACTGGTTCCTATGTACAGAATAAATGGAATATATGAGCTCTGTTTCAGGAAAAAGATGTGGTCCTTTATGTAAAGAAAATGATTAAATTGCAAAAGAAAGGAAAAGAAAGGACTTAAATGCAAATATGGAAAGTTTAAGGTAAGGAAGGAAAGGTAGACAAAAATGTGGGGTCTTAAAGTGTAATTTTAGCCAAATTAAGGGACTTAATTATAAAGAAGGAAAAGTTCCCTGGGGCTAAAGTATAATTAAAGAAAATAGGCCAGAAGTGGTTTGCACCGCCCGACAGCATTTCAGTCCCAGATTCTACCCGAAGGTAGGGTAGGTGACGCCGGGTAACCAAGCCTAATACCGGAATTTTTGAAGACTCCAGATAGCCAGAAATGGACTGATCGTCCAAAAGTTATAAAAATTAATACCGGATACCCTAGGTTTCAGATATAAGTGAGAAAATACAGGATGATGTACCCTTATGGGGCGGATGTCGGGAAACTGACAGGATACCGATAGGAGGTCTGTAGGAAAAGTTATTCACAAAATAAAAATTCCAGACGGGAGTGTGAGGCCTCCAGGGATCCGGGTTGGAGATTTATCGGTATTTTTAAAGGGGCTAAATGCGATCGAACGACTTCGGTCAGATGACCGTTATAAGCCCCAAGGATGCCTGAACACAGTTGGACACTGTATCTGGGGAAAAGAGCCGGTGTCCGAAAAAGGTGTATAATCGGTAAATAATAGTTAAAATATTCAATGAACTGTGTTAAAGGAAGATTTCTCGTAATGCGTGCCATACAGGTAATGGACCCAGGAAGCCCAAAAATGGCGCCATTAGAGGCCCAATAAGACTCTTGGACTGATAGGTGGGCCAGTGTCCAGCATATCCCCGGAAAAGTGCGAAATTACGAAAATGCCCCTATGTTGTACAAAAAGGGCAGCAGATGAATAAAGGGTATTCTGGTCATTTTAGACAGACCCAGAGGTCAAGACATGTCTAAATAAGGTTGACTAGAGCCAGTATAAGCTTTGACCGAGTCCAGAAAGGTGTGAAATGACAATTTTGCCCTTAGGGTTAAAATAGGACAAGATAGGGCACCAAGGGCATTTTGGTCATTTCGCAGGGGATCTGTAATTGAGTCTGGACCCAGTATTAAAAAGCTAATGATATAAAGGGTCTAGATACTAAATGTGAGGTCAGTAGACATAAAAAGGATCTTCAGAAACATCAGGTGCAGAAAACAGCACGTTTTTCGAGGCGATGGACCGGGCCGGTACCGGAGTGGATCGGAAAGCTTCCGGAAGGCTCTAGCTCCCTCTCAATTTCGCCATGTGAAGAATGTGGGAGGTGAGGTGTCCCATGAGTTGGCATTGAGTGATGTCATGCATGATGCAGTAAAAGGAATAAAGAAAAATAGGAAATTCAGGAAAAACCAGGACCACAGGATCATAAGTCTTCAAAATTACAAGATTGCCATTGCTCAACACTATAAATACCCCCCCCTTACCCCTTCATTTCGGTGCAAGCAAGAAAGAGAGGAAGAAAGAAGTTCTTGAGAGAGAAAGTGAGAGAAAGAAAGAAGTAAGGAAGTTCTGGTGAAGTTGGAAGTAGTAGGGAAGTTCTAAAGCACTGCTTTTGAGGTAACAACTAATCCTAGCTCTTATGTATTGTCTTTGTGATGTGTTGTCTTGTTTGGTTGATTGTTGTCCTATATGTTATGCTTGAAGCTCTATTCCAATGCTATGATCATATGTTATTGAATATGGAAGCATGCAGCATACTTATCTGTACACAGTCACAAGCAAGCACCGTCACTCTGCATTACATATTTTGTTATGATTATTGTTACTGGGATTCTTTTGAATCTCATTCCCAAACATAACATTACATGGGAGGTTCTGTCAAAATAAAATTTGGAAATCTTAAGAGACGCCGGTAGGCTGCCGGAATTCCGGCAACGAAGACGGAACAAAGAAAGGAACTGATACGTACTGTGTACGTAGTGCTGTCTAAGGAGGCTGGAAGTGAGTGGGCCCAGAAGGTTCATCCAGTCTTTCCTGGGTACTACGTAGAATGGTAGTTCTCACAAGGGAATTACCGAATCGGTACAACATCGGTTACTTTCTAGAGAAGAATTGTAGCAGTTATGCTGCCGGATTTTAGACAGAGAAGGATGTAATAAAATATGAGAGAGTGAATCATGCACTGATATATAACAGTTGATTATTTGACATTAATTGTTATCTGGCCTGTATGACTGATATGTGTTGGTTGTATGCTTGGGTTTGTAAAGACTAAATGCTGAAAATAGGCTCAGTGAACAGTAACTCGTGAAGACCCATTCATGTTTGATAAATCATTAAAAATAGTAAATGATTGAATTAATGTACGAAATTTTTAGGGTATAAAGTAGACCTACTAATATTTAATTTGATATATAGAATGTCTAATTTGGATGTATACACGAAAAGATATAAATGGTTAAAGTTGGGACCAGAATGCTGGATTCAGGAGAAAGTCATTGGATGAACAGTAATATTTGAACGTTGACCCACGTTAAATTTGTCAAGGATTGGTCAACCAATGATTTGTCCCTGAAATATATTTGAGTTATCTTCATGTAGCAATTTGAACCACTTCATTTCGATTTTTCTAGAATTAGTTATGAATTTTCAAAGTCAAGTCACTCATCTGGAATTTGCCATAGTGAACAGTACTCGATATGAATAAAATTCCAGATTAAGTGTTTAGACTTCAATGACCCTGAAAGTGGTTTAAGTGCTACTGAATGGTCCCTAAGATATATAAAAATAAGGATGTGACATTTTGGTATCAGAGCAAAGGATTATGGCTTAAGAAATGCTCTGAGTAGATGATTTATAGAAAGATATACCATGATAAAACCGTCATAATTGACACTAAGTTAGTGTTTGCAGGATGGCTAGACATAGATTTGGGTCTGAAACTACAGTAAACCAATGGGAATTAAGACCAGAGGTCTCTAGTTCAGATAGTTCAGAAGAAGAGATAGTAAGCAATGATTCTGACCTCTGGACACCTCCAGTAGCTGGTGATTCTGAGGAGGATAGTTCCTCGGTAGGATCAAACTTTCCAATTGATGATCAGGAGGTGATGATAACAGAAGGCCCTATTCCTGCCATTCCCATAAGTGCGGTACCCTTGAATATAACAGACAGTTCAGGATCCAGTCAAGTACGTGTTCAGAGTAATGCGCCAGATCCCAGTAGGCCCGAAGTGACTATAGTAGAAATGTATTTGGGAGGTTTAATCGTAAGAATGGTCCCAGGGAGAAACCTGAGTAGAGAGCAACTTGAGAGCTCGGTAGCATTAGCCCGACAACTATACGAGTTGAGGCAGACCCTGTTTGAAAACATAGATCAAGATTACTCGGTCTACCAGGAGTTTATCACAAGGGTGAAAGCCATATATCAAGCCTGGGATCCAAATGTGTTAACCATGGGGCTTTGGCTAGAAATTATGAATGACGTATTGCCAAAGACTCCTACCTGGAGATCGGAGTTGGACCAGTATTTTGATAGAGAATCATATTGTACCATATCTGACTGGATCTACCTAGTAGGAGATTATATTAGAATGAAGTTTAAGAAAAATTAGAGTAATATTTCTAATGTATAAAAGACTAGAATGGTACTGTGATATGTACATATACTCTGTATGTATATTATGTGTGAAATGAAATGAAAAGGAATTATGTTATTTATCGTATTCCCTTCTGTTTTTAAGTATAACAAAATGGTACGAACGAGGAGAACTATTCCAGCTGAGGAACCCCGAGAGGCTGGAAACTTTAATCAAATGATTCTAGAACGATTAGAACAGCAACAAAAGATGATAGAAGAAATGAGAGCTGCTCAAGCACGAAATGAACAAGAAAGAGATGCTGCCATAGCCGCGGCAGTAGCAGCAGCTGTAAATAATTTAAGACCGCCAGAGCCTTCAGGAGCAACTAGTAGAGAACCTGAAGAAGTACCACAGCAGGCGGAACAGCCCCAGAGAAGGGTTGAATCAAGGGAGGAGGCAGTTGGCATCCAGCAATGGATGGTGCGATTTTGCAAACACAATCCTCCCATATTCGAAGGGACATTTGAAGTACATGTAGCAGAAAATTGGGTCAGCAGATTAGAGAAGATCTTTAAGGTCCTCGACTGCCCGACTGAAACCAAGGCCCAAATGGCCATCTATCAATTGGAAAAGGATGCGGATAGATGGTGGAAGAATACAGAGTTACTTCTCCAAGCAAGAGATATTCCAGTTACCTGGGAAGTATTTCTTGAGCAATTTTATGAGAAATATTTTCCTCAATCTGTCAGAGATGAAAGGGAGGCTGAATTCCTTGTGCTGAGGCAAGGAGAAAAAGAATCTTTTGACGAATATTTGGCCAAGTTCATCCGGCTATCTCAATATTCAACTTACCTACGCCAAGTGGATGACGAACGCTGGATGACAGAAAGAATGATTCGAGGGCTGAATTCTATGTTAAAGGAGAAGTTAACTCCCCAACAATACAGCCAGTTCAATAAGGCTGTGGAAGCATGTCGAATCGTTGAGAACAGCATGAATCATAGAATGCTGTCCAGATCTGGGAGTAAAGATCAAGCGACTCCTGATAAGGCCGGACGGAATCAAGAAGCGGCCAGTGGGAGCGGCTATAAGAAAAGAAAGCGCCCGTGGCAGACCAAGAGGCCTAATAGGGGAAATTTCCGCGGAAGATCCAGTAACAGGGATCCAAAGGCCCCAGTATGTGAAAAGTGTGGAAAGAATCATGGTGACAGACCATGCTTGATGGGCCAGAATGTATGCTATACCTGCGGAAAGCCCGGACATTTTTCCAGGGAATGTCCTCAAGCTATAACTGATCCAAGGCCAAGGACGGCGGGACGAGTGTTTGCACTCACTAGAGAGGATGCTCAGCGATCATCTGAGATGATCCAAGGTACAATCTATCTCAATGATCATGCTGTGACTGCCCTATTTGATTCGGGTGCAAGTCATTCCTTTATATCTTATGAATGTGCTAAATGCCTAGGCCTTCTGATCAGCAAGTTACGTTATGATATACAGGTGAAAACCCCCACCAACGCTAGGGTGATCACATCTGATGCCTGTCTAAATAGTGTGGTGCGTTATGAGCACTGCAGTACCACCCTGGACCTGATCTGTATGCCTTTCCAGGAGATTGAGGTCATACTCGGTTTAAATTGGTTATCCTCCAATAATGTGATGTTGGACTGCAGAAACAAGACCCTAGTTCTTGGTCCAAAGATCACTGATCGGAGCTTAGAAGTACAACTGAACTTTGTGACAGAGGCTCAGGCAGAAAAATGTCTACGGAAAGGATGTCAGGGATATGTGGTATTCTTTTCTGTTCAAGCAGAAGTGGAGGAAGGCATCGAGGAGGTTCCTGTAGTCAATGAATTTCCTGAAGTCTTTCCAAAGGAGATTCAGGGATTGCCTTCGGAGCGTGAAGTGGAGTTTGCGATCGACATTGTACCTGGAGCTAGACCAGTATCAAAAGCCCCATACAGGATGGCTCCCAACGAAATGATGGAACTGAAGAAGCAAATTGAGGAGCTATTGGAGAAGGGTTTTATACGACCCAGTGTATCGCCATGGGGTGCTCCAGTACTGTTTGTCAAGAAGAAAGATGGTAGCTTAAGGCTGTGCATTGACTACAGGGAATTAAATAAGCTTACAGTTAAGAACAAGTATCCTCTTCCCAGAATTGATGACCTGCTAGATCAATTGGCAGGAGCGAGCTTATTCTCCAAAATTGACTTGAGATCTGGCTACCATCAACTAAGGGTCAAGCCAGATGATATTCCAAAGACGGCGTTCAGAACGCGCTACGGACATTTTGAATTGTTGGTGATGCCTTTTGGACTAACCAATGCACCTGCTATTTTCATGGACTATATGAACCGGATTTTCAGGCCTTATCTAGATCAGTTCGTTGTGGTCTTTATTGATGATATTCTGGTGTACTCCAAATCTCCAGAGGAGCATGAAAGGCATTTGAGGATTGTTCTTGGTACCCTTAAAGAGAAGAAGCTCTATGCTAAGCTGAGTAAGTGCGAGTTTTGGCTTTCAGAAGTCAAATTTCTCGGTCATGTCATATCCCGAGACGAGGTAGCTGTGGATCCTAGCAAAGTTGAAGCAGTTTTGAGCTGGGAACAGCCAAGGACAGTGACAGAGATTAGAAGTTTTCTTGGCCTAGCAGGGTACTACAGACGATTCATTCAAGACTTTTCTCGAATTGCCTTACCACTTACCAAGCTGACCAGAAAGAATCAGCAGTTTAAGTGGGATGAGAAGTGCGAGGCTAGCTTCCAGCAGTTGAAGCAGAGATTAACGACTACTCCCGTGCTGATTATTCCAGACCCAACTCAGACTTATGTAGTCTACACTGATGCTAGCAAGCAGGGGCTGGGATGTGTGCTTATGCAGCAAGGTCGAGTAGTAGCCTACGCCTCTCGGCAGTTAAAGCCACATGAAGAGAATTATCCCACTCATGATCTGGAGCTTGCGGCGGTGGTCTATGCCCTGAAGATATGGAGGCACTATTTATACGGAGCAACGATAGAGTTGTTTTGCGACCACAAAAGCCTGAAGTATCTGCAGGATCAGAAGGAGTTGAACATGAGGCAGCGGCGATGGATGGAATTGTTAAAAGATTATGACTTCCAGATTAAATACCATCCAGGAAAAGCCAATGTGGTAGCTGATGCCCTGAGTAGAAAGGTGGTGCAGGTTGCATACATGATGATCAAGGAATTGGAACTGATAGAAGATATGCGCGACTGGAGCCCTCTATATCAAATGCAACTGACGGAGAATCCTTTTGGAGGAGTTCATGTCAAATCTTGCATAGAAGATGAGATTAAAGGGGCTCAGGAACAGGATAAGCTCGCAGCAATATTCAAAGACAAGCTGGAGAAAGGGAAGACAAGGAATTTTGAGATGTCCCCAGACGGATTGCTACAGTTTAGGGGAAAACCCTATATCCCAAATATTGGGGGATTAAGGGAAAGGATTCTTGAGGAAGCACATAAAAGCCGATATACGGTACATCCAGGTATGACCAAAATGTACCATGATGTTAAAAGGTTATTCTGGTGGCCTGGACTGAAGAAAGATGTTGTAGCTTACGTATCTAAGTGCTTAACCTGCCAGAAAGTGAAAGTTGAACATCAAAAGCCAGCAGGAACGTTGCAGCCTTTAGATATCCCTGAGTGGAAATGGGATGGGATTGCCATGGACTTTGTGGAAGGACTACCCTTGACACCAAGTAGACATGATGCGGTTTGGGTAGTAATCGATCGACTGACAAAGTCAGCACATTTCCTGGCAATCAATAAGAGAGATTCTCTAGAAAAGCTGGCAAAGCTGTATATAAAGGAGATCGTTAGGCTCCATGGTATCCCAAGCAGCATTGTGTCTGATAGAGATCCTCGATTTACTTCAAGTTTCTGGAGGGCTCTACAGGAAGAAATGGGCACTACTCTCAGATTCAGTACAGCTTATCATCCTCAGACAGATGGTCAATCTGAAAGAACAATACAGACGTTAGAGGATATGCTGAGAGCATGTGTCCTAGATTTCAAAGGCAGCTGGGATATCCATTTACCCCTTATAGAGTTTGCATATAGAGTTTGCATATAACAATGGTTATCAGGCCAGTATACAGATGGCACCTTTTGAAGCACTCTATGGACGGAAATGTAGATCCCCCTTATGCTGGCTAGAGTTGAGCTAGAGAAGAATGCTTGGTCCGGATATAGTGGATCAAACTGCAGAACAAGTTGCGGTAATTAGAAAACGATTGTTGACGGCTCAAAGCAGACAGAAGAGCTATGCAGATGTCAGAAGGAAGCCGTTGGAGTTTGAAGAAGGAGAACATGTATTCCTTAAGTTAACTCCAACCACAGGAGCCGGACGATCGATTAAGGTAAAGAAGTTGCATCCAAGATACATCGGGCCATTCCAGATTCTCTCAAAGATAGGAGCAGTAGCCTACAAGTTGGCTCTTCCTCCAAATCTCAGCCAGATACATGATGTGTTCCATGTTTCTCAATTAAAGAAGTATATTCCAGATCCATCTCATGTGATAGAGCAAGATGAGGTCGCACTGCGAGATGACTTGACCTATGAGGTTGGACCGGTACGAATTACTGATAGAAAAGTCAAGCAGTTGCGGAATAAGCAAATTCCTTTAGTTAAAGTGATCTGGAAAGGCTTGACTGAACAAGAGGCTACATGGGAAACAGAAGAAAAGATGAGAGAAAAGTACCCTGAATTATTTGTATAGGATAGATGTAATGTCAATTTCGGGGACGAAATTTATTTTTAGGGGGAGAGAAATGTAATATCCTTAATTTTCTGTACTGGTTCCTATGTACAGAATAAATGGAATATATGAGCTCTGTTTCAGGAAAAAGATGTGGTCCTTTATGTAAAGAAAATGATTAAATTGCAAAAGAAAGGAAAAGAAAGGACTTAAATGCAAATATGGAAAGTTTAAGGTAAGGAAGGAAAGGTAGACAAAAATGTGGGGTCTTAAAGTGTAATTTTAGCCAAATTAAGGGACTTAATTATAAAGAAGGAAAAGTTCCCTGGGGCTAAAGTATAATTAAAGAAAATAGGCCAGAAGTGGTTTGCACCGCCCGACAGCATTTCAGTCCCAGATTCTACCCGAAGGTAGGGTAGGTGACGCCGGGTAACCAAGCCTAATACCGGAATTTTTGAAGACTCCAGATAGCCAGAAATGGACTGATCGTCCAAAAGTTATAAAAATTAATACCGGATACCCTAGGTTTCAGATATAAGTGAGAAAATACAGGATGATGTACCCTTATGGGGCGGATGTCGGGAAACTGACAGGATACCGATAGGAGGTCTGTAGGAAAAGTTATTCACAAAATAAAAATTCCAGACGGGAGTGTGAGGCCTCCAGGGATCCGGGTTGGAGATTTATCGGTATTTTTAAAGGGGCTAAATGCGATCGAACGACTTCGGTCAGATGACCGTTATAAGCCCCAAGGATGCCTGAACACAGTTGGACACTGTATCTGGGGAAAAGAGCCGGTGTCCGAAAAAGGTGTATAATCGGTAAATAATAGTTAAAATATTCAATGAACTGTGTTAAAGGAAGATTTCTCGTAATGCGTGCCATACAGGTAATGGACCCAGGAAGCCCAAAAATGGCGCCATTAGAGGCCCAATAAGACTCTTGGACTGATAGGTGGGCCAGTGTCCAGCATATCCCCGGAAAAGTGCGAAATTACGAAAATGCCCCTATGTTGTACAAAAAGGGCAGCAGATGAATAAAGGGTATTCTGGTCATTTTAGACAGACCCAGAGGTCAAGACATGTCTAAATAAGGTTGACTAGAGCCAGTATAAGCTTTGACCGAGTCCAGAAAGGTGTGAAATGACAATTTTGCCCTTAGGGTTAAAATAGGACAAGATAGGGCACCAAGGGCATTTTGGTCATTTCGCAGGGGATCTGTAATTGAGTCTGGACCCAGTATTAAAAAGCTAATGATATAAAGGGTCTAGATACTAAATGTGAGGTCAGTAGACATAAAAAGGATCTTCAGAAACATCAGGTGCAGAAAACAGCACGTTTTTCGAGGCGATGGACCGGGCCGGTACCGGAGTGGACCGGAAAGCTTCCGGAAGGCTCTAGCTCCCTCTCAATTTCGCCATGTGAAGAATTTGGGAGGTGAGGTGTCCCATGAGTTGGCATTGAGTGATGTCATGCATGATGCAGTAAAAGGAATAAAGAAAAATAGGAAATTCAGGAAAAACCAGGACCACAGGATCATAAGTCTTCAAAATTACAAGATTGCCATTGCTCAACACTATAAATACCCCCCCCTTACCCCTTCATTTCGGTGCAAGCAAGAAAGAGAGGAAGAAAGAAGTTCTTGAGAGAGAAAGTGAGAGAAAGAAAGAAGTAAGGAAGTTCTGGTGAAGTTGGAAGTAGTAGGGAAGTTCTAAAGCACTGCTTTTGAGGTAACAACTAATCCTAGCTCTTATGTATTGTCTTTGTGATGTGTTGTCTTGTTTGGTTGATTGTTGTCCTATATGTTATGCTTGAAGCTCTATTCCAATGCTATGATCATATGTTATTGAATATGGAAGCATGTAGCATACTTATCTGTACACAGTCACAAGCAAGCACCGTCACTCTGCATTACATATTTTGTTATGATTATTGTTACTGGGATTCTTTTGAATCTCATTCCCAAACATAACATTACAGGGGAGGTTCTGTCAAAATAAAATTTGGAAATCTTAAGAGACGCCGGTAGGCTGCCGGAATTCCGGCAACGAAGACGGAACAAAGAAAGGAACTGATACGTACTGTGTACGTAGTGCTGTCTAAGGAGGCTGGAAGTGAGTGGGCCCAGAAGGTTCATCCAGTCTTTCCTGGGTACTACGTAGAATGGTAGTTCTCACAAGGGAATTACCGAATCGGTACAACATCGGTTACTTTCTAGAGAAGAATTGTAGCAGTTATGCTGCCGGATTTTAGACAGAGAAGGATGTAATAAAATATGAGAGAGTTAATCATGCTGATATATAACAGTTGATTATTTGACATTAATTGTTATCTGGCCTGTATGACTGATATGTGTTGGTTGTATGCTTGGGTATGTAAAGACTAAATGCTGAAAATAGGCTCAGTGAACAGTAACTCGTGAAGACCCATTCATGTTTGATAAATCATTAAAAATAGTAAATGATTGAATTAATGTACGAAATTTTTAGGGTATAAAGTAGACCTACTAATATTTAATTTGATATATAGAATGTCTAATTTGGATGTATACACGAAAAGATATAAATGGTTAAAGTTGGGACCAGAATGCTGGATTCAGGAGAAAGTCATTGGATGAACAGTAATATTTGAACGTTGACCCACGTTAAATTTGTCAAGGATTGGTCAACCAATGATTTGTCCCTGAAATATATTTGAGTTATCTTCATGTAGCAATTTGAACCACTTCATTTCGATTTTTCTAGAATTAGTTATGAATTTTCAAAGTCAGGTCACTCATCTGGAATTTGCCATAGTGAACAGTACTCGATATGAATAAAATTCCAGATTAAGTGTTTAGACTTCAATGACCCTGAAAGTGGTTTAAGTGCTACTGAATGGTCCCTAAGATATATAAAAATAAGGATGTGACACTATCTCATTTGGACCTTCACAACTCTTGGCCCACTAGATCTCATACGGCTAACACCACTTATAGTCACTAGTCGCGACCTAGCCATCATCTCATCGCGACACAACACCTTCCGTGTTCATTAGTCGCGACCATAACAGTCTTTCGTCGCGACCACAATATATTCTAGTCGCGACCCCATCACTTTCCAGTCGCAACCAGGCTCATTTTACTCATTAGTCGCGAAACCACATACATATCCGTCACGACCAATCCGCTCTGCCAATATTAGTCGCGACCAATATACTTACTCGTCGCGACCAAAAGTCACCAATACATCTTTCTCATACTGTTTGTTTTCTTTCTTATGGACAACTCTACTGCTCTAAGTGTCCATTCCTTTCATATCTCACCCCATAGAATCTTAGCATAATTCTGGGGTCTATCTTATCTCACTTTCTTCTTATCCTTCATCCTAAGTTCTAGAAATTCTCTTTCAATAACTCATCCCCTCTTCGGGAGTCATTGTTAATTGAAAGGCTCGATAACCCTCCATATTAGGTTATCTTACACAGGAGCCAGCCCATATCAAGCTACCTGCAGAATTCCTAGGCTTAAGACTTAGGACATTCCTCCCATTCCTCATTTTGAACCTAGGTGAACTGTCCCGATTCTGTAGGTTAAAGACTTAACTCATCTTTACATCCTGAAGGACTTAGCTCATCCCTCGGATCTTACAAAATATAGGTAAATATCTGCCCATATCAGATTACTACCCTAGGACTACGGGTTTAGCAGCCTGCCCATATCAACTACCTCCCAGCTCAACTAGACCCAAAAATTGGGATGTTACAATGAGCGGCTGAGATCGCACCACGTGTCCTTTACCTTTTTTTACCTTTTCTCTCTCCATTAACTCAATGCCATTTGGCATCTTGTGGGTCCCATGAGGATATCTTTTCATGCCACCATATGGTTCTGGATAACCTTTACTTTATCTGATCCTTTCCTAGTTCTATCTCCGACCAGGTAACTATACTCTATTAAAATATCATTTCACTCTCTCTTGGACCTTCATAACTCTTGGGCAACTTGATTCCTGGCGTTTAACATATTTTCATTACATAGTCACGACCTAACTATCCTTCTGTCGCAACTTCATGCCTTCTGTGTTCATTAGTCGCGACCTCAACATCATTTGGTCGCGACCTAAACACTATCTAGCCGCGACCTCATCACTTTTTAGTCGCAACCAGACTCATTTTGTCAATTAGTCGCAACCCACATATCTTCCAAACACGTCTTGACCTTTTTGCAAACATTAGTCGCGACCACACTACTTTATCGTCTCGACCAAAATGGTCAACTCTTAATTCTGTAATCTTTGACCTTCACATTTCTCAAAATAGCCATTTTACCCCTTGGGACTTTCATAAATCCCTGTACCTTTGCTTACTCGCAGCTTAGTCCCTGAAAACTCTCTGTGCGTCTCTGGGACTTCTGCTCAAAGGGGGTGTAGTAGCCTCTCAATCTTAGGCCATTTCTGCGTCTTTAGGCCTGAAAATGGGATGTTATATTTCTCCTCCCCTTAAATAAATTTCATCCTCAAAATTTAATTAGTACCATAGCCAAATTACCTCAACATCTGGCAAAGTACTTTATCATAAAACTTTATATCTCTTTTATACCATACTTTTCTTTTCTCTGGATCAACTCAGTCAGAGTTGAAATCTACCTTCCCTTTTATGGACTACTTACTGCTCTCATAAGCAGTGTCCATTTTTTTTCATATCAAATTCTCTCGAATATTACTGTATTCGGGAGTTTCCATCAATTACTCATCATACTTTCTCTTATTACTTCTCTTAGCATCTCGCAAACTGCCTTAGAATCAGCAAAGCTTCATCATTTTTTTCATATAATCATATTTCTCTTATCATCTTCAATAATTCAACATTATACAGAGAGAGGGCTTATGCAGTTATTCTTTTCTTTACTTTACTGCTAAATAGGAGCACATACTCTAACATGCATAATGCCTGGCCAACGTGCTGCAGGACTGCATACCTGTTCATGCTTGCAAAGTCTTAATATCAGAGCTCATGCATTCCTTTTCTTAATATGCACAGCTCTAACACTCGGAGCTTTAGCGTATTTTACAAACATAACATAATGCCTGGCATTCCATGCAAGGAGTGAAAGCTCTCACTTTCATCTGTAACATAACATTCAACCATATTATCCCTTTCAAAAAGGGAGCCTCTCCATCTGTTTATAAAATTACTTCTCAGCACATATTTCTCATTATGTATCTCCTTAGATACTTCTCATGCTGTTTTATGGCCTATCTTGCCAAATATGGCTATATTATGGTGCATCTCACTCTTTCATGACTTATATTGCCTTCTCATGACATATCTGGGATACCATAAATCTAACATTCTCTTATAACTTTGTCAGCCTCTCAGCAGAATATTGCTTTATTGCTTCTCGTTCTCCTGAACAAAGTCATAATTTAAATCTTTCATTTCAAATCCACTCTTATTTGGACTTGACAGAAGGGTTCTAATCCTTTACTGTTCATAACCCTTTCTTACTTTTCATAACTTTGTTTATCATTTTACTTAACTTTATGCATATATGCCAAACTTCTATGGCATTTACACTCTTTCATATCTTACCCCTCAACATCTTGGTGTAATTCCGGGGTCTATCTTACTTTAACATTTTACTTTTCTTACCTTGTCCATCTATGCCAAACTTCTGTGGCAACTTGACCCTTTCTCATTACTCCTTCTTAGACTACTCTTGCCTATACATCTTTCTGGATGAAGGCTACATTACCCTTCATACGGCTCTAAACCTTAGCATTCTCTATCTCATAGAACTACTGGGTTCTATCTTTACTTCACCTTAAAACTACTGGCTACATTACCTTTCTAGCCTTTTAAATCTCTTTATCCTCATCTGGAGGATCTATCTGCTCATACTTTTCTATTCTCAACACATATGGGGTTCTCTTCTCTGTTTCTCAGGCATACTTCTACAAAACTTTGAATACCAGCACTCAGATTTTGAACTTGGACTCCATCTTTATTTAAGGGAAAACTAAGTTCAGTCTGTATCATATAGGCTATCTGAGAAAAACTATTATAAAATATTTTTTCTAGGTGAGTTTATCAACTAGTGAAGCTTCCTTACCTTAACTTTGTCTTTGGCATTCATCTTCCCAGAGATACTACATTGTACTTATATCTCATGGCTCATTACTTTCCTTAGGCTAGGTCTAACTGCGACCTTGGGATCTAATTGCTATCAATCATTAGCCTCTTCAGAATCTAACTGTGACTCTGAAGCTGTCAGGATCTAACTGCGACCCTGGAGCCATGCTAAGATCTAACTGCGACCTTCCAGAATCTAACTGCGATTCTGTTATACTGTATCATAATCTCTGGAAGATCTTAAACCAACAGACTAAGTTATAGGATTCATTGCTTCTACTTGTTGATAACTCGAATTTTTTTTAAATATATTCAGTAGCCTCATATTATTTACCCAGACTTTACTTATTTCCTTTTCACTCAGGAGTTTCTCATTTCATTCTCATCTTTCATAACTTTACTGTATCTGGTACTGTAGAGAGCTACAAATGCTTTATCATGCTCATATCCTTCATAATCTATCTATCTCATCTGATGGACATGGCTTTATTATGTGCTCAATTGTCCATGCTTTCAGTTCTATTTCCTAAGCAGTTTGACTCTATCGCAAGAGCAATCTAGCTCTATTGCGAGAACGTTAACTTATATTACATAGACACTGCTCCTTCTCAGAGCTACATCATCTAGCATAACTACATCTCATTTCATTTCATGTTCAAAGAACATCATTTACATATCTCATTCCCATTAAAGGGATATGTCCTGAGTACTATAATCATCATTCTGTAAGGAATTGGAAGACACGCAGCGGAAATAAACTTTAAAAATTTTCCATTCCTTGCCAGGATCTACCGTATGTGTTTAAGTCAAGTGGAAAGAATCATTACCCTTAGTGTTGCTCAGCGAATTTCACAGCTTCTCTACGTGGGTGGTGATCTCTTTCTGATAGCAAGAAATCGATGGAGTGTTCCTCAGCGACCTTCACAGATTCTCTCCGCGGACGGTGGTCTCTTTCCGATCACAAGAAGTCGACGCCTCAGGTCGGCTTCCTCTACTGGTATCCACACGAACAGCGTTCCAACCACGAACGACGTGCTAGCGTCTCCTGTCCCTCCAAGGCTTTCACAAGTCTCCGTCTCTATTTCGGCAGTTTCTTGTCTGCAAACCTTTTGCAGATTCCGTTCGGCCTTTTGTGTTCTGTATTATTTTCAAACGTAGCTCCTCCAATCAGATATAGAGGATGCTATGCGTTTTTACACTTGACCTAATTGGATTTTGGAGTTAATCTTATATTAATTCCGAATTGATACAATATCATATATTGTATAATTTTATAAGAAACTAATTAAATAAAATAATATTAAATCCGTCCCACAGATTTAATTACTTATTTATTTAACTTTAAATAAAGATGAGACTGAGTTATATTTGATTTATTCCCATAAATCAAATTTGAGATATCCTATCAATTTAAATTTCGAATTTCAAACGTGATAGAGATTTAATTTATCCTTATAAATTAAATCTTATAAATATCTCTTATATGAGATATCCTATCAATTTGAATTTCGAATTCAAACGTGATAGGGATTTAATTTATCCTTATAAATTAAATCTCATATATCTCATATATAATATATATATATACGAATTTATATATATACGAATATAAATAAATATATATACATTCACCTGGATCTTTCATTGAATCTGGACATGTCTTAGATTCAATGAATCTGGACATCATAGCTCGTGTTGGGCTATTTTGTGTGCGACCCTGTAGGCCCATATGAAGTTGGCAGTGGGCCATTTGCTATACTAGCCCACAAGTCGCAAGCGGTCTCTAGCAAGACATAACAACTACCCAAATCATATGAGGATCGATAAACGATGTAACCTTTTATACAACCATATCATGTCCCTTCTGTCACGCGATATTTTGGTCATGGATGAGGCATGGATAATGTCATCCTCCTATTCCCGACCGTTACTTTCTCGATCCCTGAGTAGTCTGACTATAGAAATGGAACTACCTTTCCATTACAGTATGGCCATACATTTCTCAGACTCACTCATCGAGGGGCCCAGTAATATCTCTCCACGAATATGAGGGACAAATTCCATCTTGACCATTCACATTCCTCCGCATGAAAAACCACTAAGCCCGAACATAGTCTTTATGATCACTCGGTCAAAAGTGACTTTTGACTAGGTCAAAGCTGAGCGTTTTGTCATGTAGGAATCCATGATGATCTCAGGTCAAAGGGCATATTGACATGGTTTGTATATGAGAGAAGCTTATGACGTTACCCATGCAGTTCTCTCATAGCGGGTCGGTCCAACACCCTGTACTCTTACATGTGCTTATGACTTTGATTTATATCTCTATACATCTTCAAAGTCATACTGGTCTTATTTCATCTGTGCTCCCACATAGATGATCGACCAGGGACATTTAGGATAATATCATGAATTATCCAAGGATGGTCATCATAGTAAACATGCAAATAATATGATAACTCAATTAATAAATTCATAAATCAATAATATTCATAAGACAATGATTGGCCCCTAGGGCACGATTTCCAACACATTCATCTCTAATCTCATTCTCTGTCCAACTGACTATTATTATCTGTCTCAGATTCTCATTCTAAACTTAAGGGATTGACTGGTTATTTATCTCATTTATCACTTTTCTTTGCTTTATTATCATTACCAAGTTAAATTATCTAATTACATGTCGTATGGTATGGGAGCAACATAACTTTCTCATCTCATATGTACTCTACCCTGCATGTACTGTAAAAGGGGAGTATTCATTCATCATAGCATACTCTAACATGCACAATATGCAAGGAGATGCAATTATTTAAGCATTCTCTAACATGCGTGTCATCATATGACAACTGCACAGAGATGCAACTGATCATCGTAACTTATGGTAACAAAAGCCATATCATCAACTAATCATCATAACTTATGGCAACAAAAGCCATCTTATCATCACATAATTTGCTCAACCATCCATTATACGCACACTGTAATTGAAACATCCTCCCTTAGAGCCCTCATAGTACACTTACGGAAGCGATATTAGCTTGATTATATCTTAACTTAAGCCCAGAAATTAAAATTTCACTCTTAAGTTCCTTATTCTAAACCTTTACTTTGGATACTGATTAATCTCATTCTACACATCCAAATGAGGCTTATTACCTATCCACTTAATGCCCCAGATGAGTACTAATGGCTCACCAAATTTTGTGGCCAAATTCCTTCATTTACTAGGTCAAATTGAGGTCAAAAACACTGCTACCTCAAGACCTGCTAATTTCTCTCTCTTAATTTCTCACACAAATTGAACACGCCAAACAATATTTATTATTAAATAATAAATTGTCATACAACAGAGCATTCATAAAATCCTCGTAACTCTATTACATCTTTCCCTGCCAGAAATTCGGCAGTATAACCGCTAGGCTTCATCTTTACAAAGTAACTGATCTTGTACTGATTCGGTAATTCCCGTGAGAACTACCATTCTACATAAGTACCCAGGAAAGACTGGATGAATCGGCTAGGTCCACTCACTTCCAGACTCCTTAGACAGTACCTACATACATAGTACGTATCAGCTCCTTTCTTATTACTGCCATTTTGCCATAATTTCGGCAGCATAACGGTGTCTCTTAAAATTCTCAAAATTCACTTCAACATAACCTCCCTGTAATGGGTTAGACATGGGGAATGAGATTCGGGGGAATCTCAGTAGTAATAATCATAACAATATATATAATGCAGTGTGATAGTGCTTGCTTGTGATTGTGTACAGATAAGTATGTCGCATGCTTCCATACTTAATAACATATGATCATAGCATTATAGCAGAGCTTCAGACATAACATATAAGACAACAATCCAACCAAACAATAGTACATCAAATCACAAAGCTATTACATAAAAGTTAGATTAGTTACTACCTGGCTAGCTTAACAGAACTCTAGAATCTCTATACCGCTTCCAGCTCGACCAGAACTTCCTTTCTTTCTTTCTTCCTTTCTCTCTTTCTTTCTTTCTCCTTCTCTCTCTTCTTTATCTCTCTTTCTCTTGCAAAACCGTGGGATGATGAAAATGGGAGGGGAGGGGTATTTATACTTTTCATGGATGGCATTCTTGTAATTCTTAAGAACTCTGAACTTGTGGCCACCGTTTTTCCTGGAATTTCCTATTTTCTTTTCCATTTATGACATCATCACCATGACATCATCCAAAGGACACCTCATGGGCTAGGTGACATAATGGTGGGGCCCACAGGACATCTCACCAGCTGACTCAGCGCTTCCAAAGAATTCTAGAGTCTTGCACCGGAATACACGGCTGAGATTGTGCCACGTGTCCTTAACTTTTCTACTTTCCTTATACTCATGCCATGTGGCGCCTTGTGGGTCCCATGAGGACACCTTTTTTGCCACCTCATGGCATCCAAATAAGTCCAGGACTTTATCTGATCACCTCCCTGGTCATCACGCCAACCGAGTAACTTTACTTTACTGAAAAGTCACTAAAACATTATTTTAATGCCACTTTTCTTACATTGTTCATGGGCTACGTTTTTGGGCTTTGGAATGTCATCTTGGATCTCTGATCAAGCTCAAGTACTCTGATGGCTTGATTCCCAAGAAACATCCCTTGGTAAATTACCAAAATGCCCTTGGTTCCTCTTTATTTACTTTAACGAGTCTAGGGGCATTATTGTCTTTCATATCTTACCAGAGTATTCTCTGACCCTGGTCAACTATCCAGATACCCTTTCTTGACTATCTCACCTTAGCCAAATGACCAAAATACCCTTTTCTCATTCTTTCACTATTTTATAACATAAGGGCATTTTTATCATTTTACACCTTTATCCGGACACCGACTCCTTTTATTAGATAAACTGACATACTAAGTCTAGGCATCCCTTTGGGTCATAACAGGCATCTGACCGATGTCATCTGAGCTTATTCAGTCTCAGTTTGAATACCGATAAATCTCCTAATCGGATCCTCGGAGGTCACACACTCCCGTCTGAATTTACTAATTTGTGAATAACTTTTTCTACAGACCTCCTTTCTGTATTCTGTCAGTTCCCTAACATCCGCCTCATCAGGACGCATCATCTTGTAATTTTTCACGTATATCTGAAGTCTAGGATATCCGATAATTTTTATAAATTTTTCATTATCAGATAAATTTTGGCTATCTGGAGTCCTGATAAAATTCCTGTATTAAGTTGGATTATCCAACATCATTTCCTCTATCTACCATGAAATTTGGGACTGAAATGCTTCTGGGCAGTTCTAAGCCACTTCTGGCTCAAATTTTCATAATTACCATTTTGCCCCTGGAAACTTTTCTTCTTTTCAATTAAGTCCCTTAACTTTCTATAATTCTTACATACTCATAGAGACCTCATATGCATTTTTCACAGTTCAGTGAAATGATCAGCATAATTTTCTCTATTTTCTAGTAAAGTCTGGTACTCATCGGCTGAAACATCCTTCTTTATATCTCTCAGAGTACTCTTGCTATAGCACTCTCAACTGGATTATATCTCTCTTACCGGAAATTCTGGTAGAAAATAACTGTACTGATTCGGTAATTCCCCATGAGAACTACCATTCTACGTAAGTACCCAGGAAAGACTGGATGAACCGGCTAGGTCTACTCACTTCCAACCTCCTTAGACAGCACCTACGTACACAGTACTCTGTATAGTCTACCAGCACAACGGCATTTTTCTAGTGCACATCTTTAAATTTTAACCTTAAATCTTGACCTTAACCTTAACTTTATATATACTCAATTGGAATTATCTTAGATCATTGGAATACCTCTTAAACTTAAAATCATTAATTTCCAAGAGTTGGGCTTACGGGTACTATTCACTGTCACTATTCACTGGGTAATTCCAGATTACAGCCTGAACTTTGAAAATTCATAATCAAATCTAGAAATTTTTTTTGAGGTGATTCCAATTTCTAATGAAAGATCTTTCATTCAAATTGGATAGAAAAATATCAAAATGAGGTTTCCTTGCCCAGATCAAATCAGTTTATTCGTTGAACTTTACTGTTCATTTGGTAAATCTGGAAGTTCCAGTTTCTTTGCCCCATTTTCAAAAATTCATTTCTCCTTGTATACTTATCCAATTGAGTCAAATTACCTATGTATTTAAATCTCAGAATGTGTAATTTAATCTCATAAAATTTCATAGAAAAACTCATTCATTTACTATATGAAATTAGCGCATGAACCTCACTGCCTCTGAGTAGTCATATTATCTTATTCCAGATTTTAACTCCCGACTTTGAAAAATCATAACAATTCGAGTTCTCAACCAAATGAGCCGTTCTTAGTGTCCAATTAAATCTATGGATCTTAGCTATGTTCATACCAAATTTCACGTAAAAACTCACTGTATAAGCTACTCAAACTATCGCTGGAAGTAGACTGACTCTCATCAGATCCAGTGCATGCATACAATATACATACCAATATATCATCACATAAATTAAAGGCATGCTTTCCAAGTCATACACCATTCATACATCCACCATTACCTCCTTCCTTGTGATGTTCCAGGACCTAGATCATGGTTATGGGGGGTGAGATTCGGGGGAATCTCAGTAGCAAACAATACCAAACAATGCATGTATTAATGTAAAGACTTGTGCTTGCTTGTGAAAGTGTTATCATAGTGTGATGAGCATGCTTCCATGTATCATATGAAATACAATTGGCTAAAGTAATCATAACATAACAGAGCTTCAATCATCTACCATATACACACAATTCAACTAAGCCATAGCACAATCAAGCATACATTACATACATACAAGTTTAGGGTAAGTTCACTACCTTGGATTTAAGTTTCTTTCTTATGCTTGCAATTGCTTCCCAAGCTTTCCAATCATAAAGCTTTTTGGTCAATCATTCCCCAACACCTTCTTAGAGGTTTCAAGGTCCTAAACATATTCATATTCATTACATAATCCATTAGGACCATGAACTCAAACACTACTCAAGACTACCTCTCTTGAACTTTTAACTTGCTTTAACTAACATAACTTTCTTTAATCTTTGCCAATTAACTTGGCCATTGAACCAATTGATGTCTTGACCTTACCCTACACAATTTCACCTTTTGACTTCATTTATGAACTCAAAATAACCAAATTCCAGCAAGAATATACTGTTCTGTACATATTTGGAAAAGCATACATAAATCTTTCAAAAATTCTCATTTTGATTCCCATGCTTCCCATACTTGTTCCTCTACTTTTCCCCCACACAAAATCTCATTTTAAGACCATTGGAAGCATCAAAATCATGAAATTCAAATCACTGTGAACAGTACCATGAGGAATTTTCAACATTATAACATTTAATTCCAATGGTTTCTAAGGTTCAAAACCTTTCCAATCCTACACAAAATCATCATATAAACTCAATGGAAGCATTAAATCATTGAAATTCCATTTCCTTCTATCATGAACAGTGCATGAACAGTGTAAACCGAAATGGTAAAGTCAAGAACATCAACTTACTTCACAAGCAAGCATGTAACTAACTTGTTTAAGCTTGTCTTAACTATCTATGACTTAAAACTCATATTCCTTTCACATGTACACAAAAATTCCAGCAGCATCTCCCCAAGATTTAGGCCTCAAAAATCACTTAAACTCAAGCACAAACCATAAGAACAAAAGGTAGAAGCAAGGAGACAACTTACCTTACTTGTTTCTTCAAGATCCTTTCTTCCTCCAAGCTTGAGAAATATTTTGCAAGATCTTCCTTCTCCTTTCTTGCTCATGGTTTTGGACTTGTAAATGGGGGTATTTATAGCAAAAGTCATGGACCATTTGAAGGCCAAGATCACCTTGGAAACTATTTAATCTAATGGTTAAAGGTTTAATCTTGGAATGTCTTTTCTCTTTTCACTCATGACATCACCACCAAGCCAAGTTGAGATAACATGACATGACAAAAATCAGCTCCTCCTCTTGTCTTGTACGCCATGTGCAATGTTCTTGTGGGTCCCACCATGTACAAACTCTAATTCTTACTTTATCTCTTTTGTTTCTTTTAAAAATCCATAAATTATTCATTATTGGACTTGGGCTCCAAGATAACTTTTGGGCCTTATTGGGCTGGCCTTGGATAACATGTTGGCCTCTTTTAGGTCCAATAGCTAATTGACACAAATCTCAATGCAATTTCCTTATACCGATATCCTTAAATTATCCTGATCTCAGAATAAATGTTAAACACCTCCTTTAATTGTTCTAACATTTTTAGAAATTCATTCTAATATAAAATGAATTCTATACAAAGTTTCATAATTTTATGAGACCCAAAAGTCCTGTTAAAAGTTATATATGTTTCCTATAACCCTTTATCGGTGTCCTTTTTCACCGTAAATTCCATAATTAATTCTACAGGACTCCTTTTTGACTTCTGTCATCTCCATAAATTCTCATATTAATTAAAATAATTTACTATCAAATTTTCTCTGATATCCATCCATTGTGTAAAATGACCAAAATGCCCTCCATTTACTTCTGGTTTCTTAGGGCATCACAGTGGCATTTTCATAATTTTGCACTTTGGCTCTTAGACTTTCTTCCTTTTGCAATTAATCCCTTTCTTCCTGAAAAATCTCATATATTTTATTCAATATGTACATGCAACTTAGTACAGAAAATTTGGGATGTTACATCGGCTACCAGCCCGAGCTTTCCCATAATTAAGATTATGCCCCTGAATTCTCTTTCTGGCATCTTTACTTATCTTCTTATCCTTCATCTTAAGTTCTAGAAATTCTCTTTCAACAACTCATCCCCTTAACTCTTCGGGAGTCATTGTTAATTGAAAGGTTAGACAACCCGCCTATATCAAGTTATCTTACTCAGGAGCCGGCCCATATCTAGCTACCCGCAGAATTCCAAGGCTTAAGACTTAGGATATTCCTTACATTCCTCTTTTTGAACCTAGGTGAACTGTCCCTATTCTGTAGGTCAAAAACTTAACTCATCTTTAAATCCTGAGGAACTTAGCTCATCCCTCAGATTCCTACAAAATATAGGAAAGTGATCTGCCCATATCAGATTACTACCCTGGGATTACGGGTTTAATAGCCTGCCCATATCAGACTACCTCCCAGTTCTCCTAGACCCAAAAATCGGGATGTTACAGTAATTAAACCCTTTAACTCGGTAATCCTTTTTAAGCATTCTGTCCCTTTATCACCTTCTCTGTCAGATCCCAATCATTCCTCCATGAAATTGAGATGAATATTTATTCACTAAGGCTGCCACATTACCCCTTACAAGGGTATAGACTCAACCTTTCATTACTCTTTCTTGCATAGGGAATAGGGGAGTCACTTTCTCTTTAAAACTATGGTTATCTTTCTTTTTCTAATCTTGCTTACAGCTACCGTTCTATTGAACTTCTGTGACTACCTGAAAAAGTCTTTATAACATGAAATTCAATCCATGAATAAACTTCTTGGCCATTCAACTCTCATTGCTTATGTGGATGAACTTGGCTAAGTATTTCATCAAAGGATTTCTCTTTCCCTACTTTAACCCTTAGCCTCATGCTCATCTCTACCTAACTGAGAGGAATGCTTCTCATAAACTATCCAAGAAAACTTCTCACGTGAGCGGATCAATCTTGGGCTCTATCTCTTTACTATTTCTTAACTCTTTCTATCTGTATATCAGTCTTAGTCTGCTCTAGGTTAGACTGTAGTTTGTAACATCCTAATTTTTGGTCTAGGAGAACTGGGAAGTAGTCTGATATGGGCAGGCTGCTAAACCTGTAGTCCTAGGGTAGTAATATGATATGGGCGGATTACTTACCTGTATTTTGTAAGAATCCGAGGGATGAGCTAAGTCCTTTAGGATTTAAAGATGAGTTAAGTCTTTAACCTACAGAATCGGGACAGTTCACCTAGGTTCAAAATGAGGAATGTGCGGAATATCCTAAGTCTTAAGCCTAGGAATTCTGCAGGTAGCTTGATATGGGCTGGCTCTTGTGTAAGATAACCTGATATGGGCGGGTGGTCGAGCCTTTCAATTAACGATGACTCCCGAAAAGTTTAAGGGATGAGTTATTGAAAGAGAATTTCTAGAACTTAAGATGAAGGATGAGAAGATGAGTAACAGGGCCAGAATGAGAATGCAGGGGCAAAATCATAATTATGGGAAAGATCGGGCAGGAAGCCGATGAGTACCATATTTTGCCAGAAAATAGAGAAAATTATGCTGATCATTTCACTGAACTGTGAAATGTGCATATGAGGTCTCTATGTGTATGAAAGAATTAGAAGTGTGACCAAGGGTAAAATGGTTATTTTCGAAAAGTGTGCGCGAGAGCGTACTTTCAGGCCAAAATAGCCCGGTCCGGATAAAATATCTGAAAAATACCGGGAGATAGAGAAAAGGATTCCGGGTTGAATGACGCAGCAAAGAATTTTGATTTGAGGTCCCGATTTTTTTGTAAAAATTCCTGAAGATGGGAATTTACAGTTATAATCTGTAAAGGAAAAGCAGTCCGAATAGAGATGATCGGACTGTGGCCAGAGGCCATACAGTGTTTTCTTAGGCCCATAGTGATACCAGGGAAGGCCCAGGCCCATAATAGTAGTTCAGTGGAAAGAGGGGCCGGTGTCCAAGAAAAAGGTGCGAAATGACGAAAATGCCCCTATGTTATAGAACAATTGAAGAATAAGTAAAGGGTATTTTGGTCATTTGGATAAGGTTAGTCAGTCCAGACAGGGTATCTGGATAGTTGACCAAGGTCAGAGAGTACTCTGGTAAGATGTGAAAAGACAATAATGCCCCTAGACCTAGTGAAGTAAAGAAAGAGAGACTAAGGGCATTTTGGTAATCTGCCAAGGGGTGCTTCTTGGGAATCGTGCCATCATAGTACTTGGGTGGATCAGAGACCCAAGATGATATTCCTAGGCCCAAAAACGTAGGCCCAGGGATATGTGGAAAAAAGTGGCATTCAAATACTATTTTAATGCTGTTTCAATAAAGTAAAGTTACTCGGTCGGCACAATAACCAAGGAGGTGCTCAGATAAAATTCGGGACTTATCTGAATAGCATTGGAAAGCGTGAAAGGTCCCTTCTAGGTGCCACATGGCACTGGTCTAGAGGGAAAAGAAAAGTTAAGGACACATGGCACAATCTTAGCCGGTGAGTCCAGTTTGTGGGAAATCAGACCAGACCGGTACTAGATTGGACTGGAAATGCTGAGTCAGCTGATGAGGGTCCAGGAATTGTGACATGTGAAGAATGTGGCGATGAGGTGTCTTGGGTGATGCAGTAAAAGAAAATAAAAGAAAATAGGAAAATCCAGGAAAAACCAGGACCACATGTTCAGATGGCTTCAAAATTATGAAAATGCCATCGAAGGAAACTATAAATACCCCCTCCCCCTCCCATTTCATGCATCCCACGGTTTTGGCAAGAGAAAGAGAGAGAAAGAAGAGAGAGAAGGAGAAAGAAAGAAGAAAGGAAGTTCTAGCGGAGCTGGAAGCAGTATAGAGATAGTAGAGTTCTGCTAAGCTTTTAAGGTAGTAACTAATCCTAGCTTTTATGTAATGGCTTTGTGATTTGTTGTGCTATTGTTTGGGTAGATTGTTGTCTTATATGTTATGCTTAAAGCTCTATTACAATGCTATGATAATATGTTACTGAGTATGGAAGCACGCAGCATACTTATCTATACACAATCACCAGCAAGCACTGTCACTCTGCATTACATATATTGTTATGATTATTACTACTGAGATTCCCCCGAATCTCATTCCCCATGTCTAACCCATTACAGGGAGATTATGTGAATTTTGAGAGACGCCGTTATGCTGCCGAAATTAAGACTGAACATCAATATATGATAGGTACTGTACGTTTGTGCTGTCTAAGGAGGCTGGAAGTGAGTGGACCTAGCCGATTCATCTAGTCTTTCCTGGGTACTTACGTAGAATGGTAGTTCTCATGAGGGAATTACCGAATCAGTACGGTTCAGTTCTTTGTACAGATGAAGCCTAGCGGTTATACTGCCGAAATTCGGGCAGAAAAAGATGTAATAGAAATATGAGAATTTTGTGTATGACTTGTTGTATGACATTTTATTATTTAATAATAAATATTGTTTGGCATGTTCAATTTGTGAATGGGGAATTAAGGGAGAAATTCGCAGGTCCTGAGGTAGCAGTGCTTTGACCTCAGTTTGACCTAGTAAACGAAGGAGTTTGGCCACAAAATTTGGTGAGCCGATTGTACACATCTGGGGCATTACGTGGATAGGTAATAGGCCTTGTTTGGATGTGTAGAATGAGATTAATCAGTTCTCAAATTAAAGGTTCAGAATAAGGAACTTAAAAGTAGAAATTTTAATTTCTGGGCTTAAGTTAAGATATGATTGAGCTAATATCGCTTCCGTAAGTGTACTCTGAGGGGTCTAAGGGAGGATGTTTCATTTTGGTATCAGAGCAATAGGTTCTGGCATAAACCAGATAGGATTCTGGCTCAGAGCATAAGATTCTGGCACAGAATAGAAGGTTTTCGCTTAGTGATGCTCTGATTTAGAAAGGTTATTTCCCTAGAGTACATAGAGGTTTAGAAAGCCTAGTGGAGGTCAAGCTCTTAAATGAGAAAGTAAGATAAGGTAGACCCCAGAATTACGTCAAGATGGGGTAAGATATGAAAGAAATAGACACTGCTTATAAGTATAGTAAGTTGTCCATAAGAAGGAGAGCAGATAGTATGAAAAAGGTGCAAAGTTTGATGAGATAGCTAGAATGAGATTTGGCTAGGAATAATCCTAGGACATGGCCTAATGCTAGAGATGTGATGGGCTGATGTTCCCTAAGCAGAGGGATTCCATCACGGATAAGTAGTAAACCTAGGGTAGAGTACCCTAGAGAACAAAAGTGATAATAAGAGATGATGAATGAGATCCATGCGACTAGAGTTCGCTAGGATCAAGAGAGAGAAGTAAAGAAGCATTAGCTAAGAGCACTCTGGGAGGTAGCTCAAGTTGTGAAGCCAATGAATAGCAAGAGAAAGAGGCAATAGTTCAGGCAGGGGACTGATCAAGGAGAGGATCAGGTTGGAGAGCAGAGATATCGAAGTGATGGAAAGAGCTATGGCACATGGGAGTGTCGAGCATGGCAAAGTAGTTGTGGTAAGAAAGGCCACTTTGTAAGAGGTTGCCCTACGAATGCTGACATCCCTAGGAAAGGTGTTTGCTCTTACCACAGACAAAGTCTCCAATTCCCTGAGGTCGACCCTAAGAATGGTTAAGGAGAACCATAGCTGTAAGGGCGACTGAGCTGTAAGGGACTATATGCCTAGATGATGATGTGATTAATGAAGAGTTCTTTTCTGATCTAGAGAACGTGGTCATTATAACGAGTCATGAGAAATAATTAGTAAGATAATAAATCTGTCTTAACTCAGTGATGAGGGTGCTGTATGAGGGGTTAGAACATGGATAGCTGTAAGCAACTATAATGAGAGATGTTAGTTGCTAAGGATCCATGTGGAAGGTCTGGGTGTAACATCCCGACTTTTGGTCTAGGGGAACTGGGAAGTAGTCTGGTATGGGCAGGCTGCTAAACCCGTAGTCCCAGGGTAGTAATCTGATATGGGCGGATCACTTACCTGTATTTTGTAGGAATCCGAGGGATGAGCTAAGTGAAACATCCTCCCTTAGACCACTCAGAGTACACTTATGGAAGCAATATTAACTCGATTATATCTTAACTTAAGCCCAGAAATTTAAAATTTTACTCTTAAGTTCCTTATTCTGAACCTTTATTTTGAGAACTGATTAATCTCAATATACACATCCAAACAAGGCTTATTACCTATCCACGTAATGCCCCAGATGTGTACTACTGGCTCACCAAATTTCGTAGCCAAACTCCTTCGTTTACTAGGTCAAAGTGAGGTCAGAACACTGCTACCTCATGACCTGCGAATTTCTCTTTTAATTCCCCATTCACAAATTGAACATGCTAAACAATATTTATAATAAAATGTCACATAGCAGAACATACACAAAATTCTCATATTTCTATTACATCTTTTCCTGCCTAAAATCCGGCAGCATAACCGCTAGGCTTCATCTGTACAAAGAACTGAACCGTACTGATTCGGTAATTCCCTCATGAGAACTACCATTCTACATAGTACCCAGGAAAGACTGGATGAACCGGCTAGGTCCACTCACTTCCAGCCTCCTTAGACAGCACTACGTACACAGTACTTATCATATTATGATGTTCAGTCTTACATTCGGCAGCATAACGGCGTTTCTCAACATTCTTAAAAATTCACTTCAACATAATCTCCCTATAATGGGTTAGACATAGGGAATGAGATTCGGGGGAATCTCAGTAGTAAATAATCATAACAATATATGTAATGCAGTGTGACAGTGCTTGCTTGTGATTGTGTACAGATAAGTATGCTGCATGCTTCCATACTCAATAAGATATGATCATAGCATTGCAGTAGAGCTTCAGACATAACATATAAGACAACAATCCAACCAAACAATAGCACATCCAATCACAAAGCCATTACATAAAAGCTAGGATTAGTTACTACCTCAAAAGCTTAGCAGAACTCTACTATCTCTATACTGCTTCCAGCTCCGCCAGAACTTCCCTTCTTCTTTCTTTCTCCTTCTCTCTCTTCTTTCTCTCTCTTTCTTGCCCAAAACCGTGATGCAAATGAATGGGGAGGGGGGTATTTATAGTTTCCTTCGATGGCATTTTCGTAATTTTGAAGCCATCTGAACTTGTGGTCCTGGTTTTTCCTGGAATTTTCTATTTTCTTTTATTCCTTTTTACTGCATCACCCAGGACACCTCACCGGGACACCTCATCGCCACATTCTTCACATGTCACAATTCCTAGACACCTCATCAGCTGACTCAGCATTTCCAGTCCAATCCAGTACCGGTCCGGTCAGATTTCCCACAAACTGGACTCAACGGCTGAGATTGTGCCACATGTCCTTAACTTTTCTTCTTCCTCTAAGATTGAGCCATGTGGCACCTGGAAGGGACCTTTCATGCTTTCCAATGCTATCCAGATAAGTCCCAGACTTTATCTGATCACCTCCTCGGTTATCGTGCCAACCGAGTAACTTTACTTAACTGAAAAGTCATTAAATCATTATTTTAATGCCACTTTTTCCCACATATATACTGGGATACGTTTTTGGGCCTGGGAATATCATCTTGGGTCTCTGATCCAGCCCAAGTACTCTGATGGCACGATTCCCAAGAAATACCCCATGGCAAATTACCAAAATGCCCTTAGTCTCTCTTTCTTTACTTTACTAGGTCTAGGGGCATTATTGTCTTTTCACATCTTACCAGAGTATTCTCTGACCCTGGTCAACTATCCAGATAACTTCCCTGGACTGTCTAACCTTAGGCAAATTACCAAAATACCCTTTACTCATTCTTCAGCTGTTCTATAACATAGGGGCATTTTCGTCATTTTGCAACTTTTTCTTGGACACCGGCCCCTTTTTCCACTGAACTGATATTATGGGCCTGGGCCTTCCCTGGTGTCACTATGGGTCTTAAAAACACTGTATGGCCTCTGGCCACAGTCCGATCATCTCTATTCGGACGGCTTTTTCTTTACCGATTATAACTGTAAATTCCCATCTTTAGGAATTTTTACAGAAAAATCGGGACCTCAAATCAAAATTCTGTGCTGCGTCATTCAACCCGGAATTTTTTCTCTATCTCCCGGTATTTTCAAATATTTTATCCGGACTGGGCTGTTTTTGCCTGAAAGTAAGCTCTCGCGCACATTTTTCAAAAATGACCATTTTACCCTTGGTCATATTTCTAATTCTTTCATACCTATAGAGACCTCATATACACATTTCACAGTTCAGTGAAATGATCAGCATAATTTTCTCCATTTTCTGGTAGAATATGGTACTCATCGGCTACCTACCCGATCTTTCCCATAATTACGATTTTGCCCCTGCACTCTCTTTCTGGCATCTATTCTCATCTTCTCATCCTTCATCTTATGTTCTAGAAATTCTCTTTCAATAACTCATCCCTTAAACTCTTCGGGAGTCATCGTTACTTGAAAGGCTTGACAACCCGCCCATATCAGGTTATCTTACACAGGAGCCAGCCCATATCAAGCTACCTGCAGAATTCCTAGGCTTGAGACTTAGGACATTCCTCACATTACTCATTTTGAACCTAGGTGAACTATCTCGATCTTGTAGGTTAAAGACTTAACTCATTTTTAAATCCTAAAGGACTTAGCTCATCCCTCGGATTCCTACAAAATACAGGTAAGTAATCCACCCATATCAGATTACCACCCTAGGACTACGGGTTTAGCAGCCTCCCCATATCAGACTACTTCCCAGTTCTCCTAGACCAAAAATCGGGATGTTACACTAAGTCCTTCAGGATTTAAAGATGAGTTAAGTCTTTAACCTACAGAATCGGGACAGTTCACCTAGGTTCAAAATGAGGAATGTGAGGAATATCCCTTTGAGCAGAAGTCCCCGAAACATACAGAGGGTTTTTAGGGACTAAACTGCAAATAAGTCCAGGGACTGATAAAGTGAAAGTCTCTAGAGATATGATGGCCATTTATGCAAAGAAAGGGATTAAATTGCAAAAGAAAGAAAATGAAGGGGCTTAAGTACAATAATGGAAAGTATAAAGCCAAAAAGGAATAGTAGACAAAAATGTGGGGTCCTTAAGTGTAATTTTAGCCAAATAAAAAGGGACTTAATTGAAAAGAAGAAAAGTTTCTTGGGGCTAAAGTATAATTAAAGAAAGTTAGGCCGAAAGTGGTTTGGACTGTCCGGAAGCATTTCAGTCCCAGATTTCACCGGTAGAGAGAGCAAGTGACGCTCGGTAATCTGGCTTGATACAGGAATTTTTGAAGACTCCAGATAGCCAGAAGTGGACTGATCGTCCAAAAGTTATAAAAATTCATACCGGATATCCTGGATTTTAGATTTAGGTGAGAAAATATAGGATGATGCGTCCTTATGGGGCGGATGTCAGGAAACTGACAGAATACCGATAGGAGGCTTGTAGAAAAAGTTATTCACAAATCAGAAAATGCAGACGGGAGTGTGAGGCCTCCGGGTATCCGATAGGGAGATTTATCGATATTTGAAAAGGGACTGAATGAGTTCAGATAACCTCAGTCAGATGACTGATATGACTCACAGGGATGTCTGAACACCGCAGGCCAGTGTATCTGACAGAAGGAGCCGGTGTCCGGATATGTGTATAAACGGTGAATAATAGATAAAATATTCAATAATCATTGACAAGGGAGAATTCCTCGTAATGCGTGCCATGAAGGTAATGGACCCTGAGAGGCCCAATAATGGCGCCAACAAAGGCCCAGTAAGACCCTTGGACTGATAGGTGGGCCAGTGTCCGGCAGAACCCCGGAAAAGTGCGAAATTATGAAAATGCCCCTGTGTTGTACAAAAGGGTAACAGATGAATCAAGGGCATTTTGGTCAATCTGGACAGGCCCAGAAGCCAAGGTACATGCAGATAAAGTTACTTAGAGTCAGTATATGCCCTGACAGAGTACAGAAGGGTAGGGTTAAAATAGTGCAAGAAAGGGCACCTAGGGGTATTTTGGTAATTTGCTAAGGGATGTTTCTTGGGAATCGTGCCATCAGAGTACTTGGGCTGGATCAGAGACCCAAGATGAAGTTCCCAGAGCCCAAAAACGTAGCCCATAAAGTATGTGGGAAAAAGTGGCATTAAAATACTATTTTAATGCTGTTTCTATAAAGTAAAGTTGCTCGGTCGACACGATAATCGAGGAGGAGATCAGATAAAGTCTGAGACTTATCTGGATAGCATTGGAAGGCGTGAAAGGTCCCTTCCAGATGCCACATTGTGTCATCTTAGAGGAAGAAGAAAAGTTAAGGACACGTGGCACAATCTTAGCCGGTAAGTCCAGTTTGTGGGAATTCGGACCGGACCGGTACTGGATTGGACTGGAACTGCTGAGTCAGTTGATGAGGTGTCCAACAAGCTTGAAATTTTGCCATGTGAGAAATGTGCATGATGAGGTGTCCCTGAAGGTGGCCTTGAGATGATGTCATGCATGATGCAGTAAAAGGAATAAAGAAAAATAGGAAATTTCGGAAAAACCAGGACCACAGGATCAGATGGCTTCAAAATTACAAGAATGCCATTGACCAAAACTATAAATACCCCCCATTCATTCATTATGCACGGCCAAGGAGCCTTTTTAGAGTGAGAAGAAAGTGCTAGAGAGAGAAAGTGAGAGAAAAAAAGAAAGGAAGGAAGTTCTGGCGGAGCTGGAAGCAGAATAGAGATAGTAGAGTTCTGCTGAGTCTTTGAGGTAGTAACTAATCTTAGCTTTTATGTAATGGCTTTGTGATTTGTTGTGCTATTGTTTGGTTGGATTGTTGTCTTATATGTTATGCTTGAAGCTCTATTACAATGCTATGACCATATGTTATTGAATATGGAAGCATGCAGCATACTTATCTGTACACAATCACAAGCAAGCACTGTCACTCTGCATTACATATATTGTTATGATTATTGCTACTGGGATTCTTTTGAATCTCATTCCCATATATATAGGGGAGGTTCTGTCAAAATAAAATTTGGAAATTTTAAGAGACGCCGTTAGGCTGCCAAAATTCTGGCAACGAAGAAGGAACAAAGAAAGGAACTGATACGTACTGTGTACGTAGGTGCTGTCTAAGGAGGCTGGAAGTGAGTGGACCTAGAAGGTTCATCCAGTCTTTCCTGGGTACTTACGTAGAACGGTAGCTCCTACGGGAATTATCGAATCGGTACAAGATCGGTTACTTTCTACAGAAGGAATGTAGCGGTTATGCTGCCGAATTTCGGGCAGGAAAAGATGTAATAGAAATATGAGAATTTGATGTATGCCTTGTTGTATGACATTTTATTATTTAATAATAAATATTGTTTGGCATGTTCAATTTGTGAATGGGGAATTAAGGGAGAAATTCGCATGTCCTGAGGTAGCAGTGTTTTGACCTCAGTTTGACCTAGTAAACGATGGAGTTTGGCTATGAAATTTGGCAGGCCAGTCGTACACATCGGGGGCATTATGTGGATAGGTAATATGCCTCATTTGGATGTGTAGAACAAGATAAATTAATTTTCAAATTAAAGGTCCAGAATAAGGAACTTAAGAGTAAAATTTTAAATTTATGGGCTTAAGTTAAGATATGATTGAGCTAATATCGCTTCCGTAAGTGTACTCTGAGGGATCTAAGGGGGGATGTTTCACTGGGACCAAGCTGTTGCTCCTCTAGACCATCACTGGAGTGAGGATAAGACAGAGAGGGATGATCTTACTGGTTATATATATGATTGCGTTATAAGAATCACATAGCTGTATAGATCAGCAAGAAGTTCTCTTCAGGAAAGATGAGGTATCCCTTAAAATTTTGAGGACAAAATTTTTAAAAGGGGAGGAGAATTGTAACATCCTGATTTTTGGTCTAGGAGAACTGGGAGGTAGTCTGATATGGGCAGGTTGCTAAACCCATAGTCCCAGGGTAGTAATCTGATATGGGCGGATTACTTACCTGTATTTTGTAGGAATCCGAGGAATGAGCTAAGTCCTTTAGGATTTAAAGATGAGTTAAGTCTTTAACCTATAGATTCGGGACAGTTCCCTAGGTTCAAAATGAGGAATGTGAGGAATATCCTAAGTCTTAAGCCTAGGAATTCTGCAGGTAGCTTGATATGGGCTGGCTCCTGTGTAAGATAACCTGATATGGGCGGGTGGTCGAGC
Organism: Leucaena leucocephala; assembly: GCA_037074615.1. Lineage (NCBI taxonomy): Eukaryota > Viridiplantae > Streptophyta > Magnoliopsida > Fabales > Fabaceae > Leucaena > Leucaena leucocephala. The sequence goes on along the minus strand of CM073544.1, from coordinate 4,781,343 downwards.
CTTTCAATTAACGATGACTCCCGAAGAGTTTAAGGGATGAGTTATTGAAAGAGAATTTCTAGAACTTAAGATGAAGGATGAGAAGATGAGTAACAGGGCCAGAATGAGAATGCAGGGGCAAAATCGTAATTATGGGAAAGATCAGGCAGGTAGCCGATGAGTACCATATTTTGCCAGAAAATAGAGAAAATTATGTTGATCATTTCACTGAACTGTGAAATGTGCATATGAGGTCTCTATGTGTATGAAAGAATTAGAAATATGACCAGGGGTAAAATGGTCATTTTTGAAAAGTGTGCGCGAGAGTGTACTTTCAGGCCAAAATAGCACGGTCCGGATAAAATATTTGAAAATACCGGGAGATAGAGAAAAGGATTTAGGGTTGAATAACCCTGCACAGAATTTTGATTTGAGGTCCCGATTTTTCTGTAAAAATTCCTGAAGATGGGAATTTACAGTTATAATCGGTAAAGGAAAAGCCGTACGAATAGAGATGATCGGACTGTGGCCAGAGGCCATACAGTGTTTTCTTAGGCCCATAGTGATACCAGGGAAGGCCCAGGCCCATAATAGCAGTTCAGTGGAAAGAGGGGCCGGTGTCCAAAAAAAGGTGTGAAATGACGAAAATGCCCCTATGTTATAGAACAGCTGAAGAATAAGTAAAGGGTATTTTGGTCATTTGGCTAAGGTTAGTCAGTCCAGACAGGGTATCTGGATAGTTGACCAGGGTCAGAGAGTACTCTGGTAAGATGTGAAAAGACAATAATGCCCCTAGACCTAGTAAAGTAAAGAAAGAGAGACTAAGGGCATTTTGGTAATCTGCCAAGGGGTGCTTCTTGGGAATCGTGCCATCAGAGTACTTAGTTTGGATCAGAGACCCAAGATGATATTCCTAGGCCCAAAAACGTATCCCAGTATATATGTGGGAAAAAGTGGCATTAAAATAATAATTTAATGACTTTTCAGTAAAATAAAGTTACTCGGTTGGCACGATAAACGAGGAGGTGATCAGATAAAGTCTGGGACTTATCTGGATAGCATTGGAAGGCGTGAAAGGTCCCTTCCAGATGCCACATGGCGCAATCTTAGAGGAAGAAGAAAAGCTAAGGACACGTGGCACGATCTCAGCCGTTAATTTCGGTGCAAGACTGTGGAACTGTTTGGAAATGCTGAGTCAGCTGAAGAGGTATCCCGGGGTTTAGACATGTGAGAAATATGCTGCTGAGGTGTCCGCTGAGGTGTCCACTGAGGTGTCCTGGATGATGCAGTAAAAAGGAATAAAAGAAAATAGGAAAATCCAGGAAAAACCAGGACCACATGTTCAGATAGCTTCAAAATTACGAAAATGCCATCGAAGGAAACTATAAATACCCCCTCCCCCTCCCATTTCATGCATCCCATGGTTTTGGGCAAGAAAGAGAGAGAAAGAAGAGAGAGAAGGAGAAAGAAAGAAAGAAAGAAAGAAAGAAAGAAAGGAAGTTCTGGTGAAGTTGAAAGCAGTAGAGAGGTTCTAGAGTTCTGCTTTTGAGGTAGTAACTAATCCTAGCTTTTATGTAATGGCTTTGTGATTTGTGGTGCTATTGTTTGGTTGGATTGTTGTGTTATATGTTATGCTTGAAGCTCTATTACAATGCTATGATCATATGTTATTGAGTATGGAAGCACGCAGCATACTTATCTGTACACAATCACAAGCAAGCACTGTCACTCTGCATTACATATATTGTTATGATTGTTACTACTGAGATTCCCCCGAATCTCATTCCCCATATCTAACCCATTACAGGGAGATTATGTTGAAATGAATTCTAAGAATTTTGAGAGACGCCGTTATGCTGCCGAATTTAAGACTGAACATCAGTATATGATATGTACTGTGTACGTTTGTGCTGTCTAAGGAGGATGGAAGTGAGTGGACCTAGCTGGTTCATCCAGTCTTTCCTGGGTACTTACGTAGAATGGTAGTTCTCATGAGGGAATTACCGAATCAGTACGGTTTAGTTCTTTGTACTGATAAAGCCTAGCGATTATACTGTCAAAGTTCGGGCAGGAAAAGATGTAATAGAAATATGATAATTTTGTGTATGCCTTGTTGTATGACATTTTATTATTTAATAATAAATATTGTTTGGCATGTTCAATTTGTGAATGGGGAATTAAAAGAGAAATTCGCAGGTCCTGAGGTAGCAGTGTTTTGACCTCAATTTGACCTAGTAAACAAAGGAGTTTGGCCACGAAATTTGGTGAGCCAGTGGTACACATCTGGGGCATTCCATGGATAGGTAATAAGCTTCATTTGGATGTGTAGAATGAGATTAATCAGTTATCAAATTAAAGGTTCAGAATAAGGAACTTAAAAGTAGAAATTTTAATTTCTGGGCTTAAGTTAAGATATAATCGAGCTAATATTGCTTCCGCAAGTGTACTCTGAGGGGTCTAAGGGAGGATGTTTCATAGTTCCTTTCTAGATCCTGACTAACATAAGTCATATGGATCTCATTCATCATCTAGCACTATTACTCCTGTTATCTAGGGTGCTCTCCCTTAGGTCTGCTAGATTACTGTTTCTTTGTGATGGAATCCCTCTGCTTAGGGGACATTAGCTCTTTATCTATTAACCATCACATCTCTAGCCTTAGGCAATGTGTTAGGATCATTCCTAGGCAAATCTCATCTTAACCCATCATTATCATCATATCTCTAATACATCTTTCCTGCCAGAAATCCGGCACTATAACTACTATACTTCATCTTTAAAAATAATTGAGCTGTACTGATTCGGTAATTCTCTTGAGAGCTACCATTCTATATAAGTACCCAGGAAAGATTGGATGAACCGACTAGGTCCACTCAATTCTAGACTCCTTAGACAGTACTTACGTACACAGTACTCATCATCATATGGCCTCTTCCAATTATCGTCGCGACTCACATGCTCTATGACTTTTAGTCGCGACCATCGCACACTACTCGTCAAGAATTGGTATCTCTGTGTCCCTTAGTCGCCACCTATCTATTCTACAGTTATGACCTGGATTCCTTTGTACACTAGTCACGTACTGCAACATTACTCGTAGCGACCATAGGCCTTCTCACGTCACAACCTTTTCTTCTGTACTTATTAGTTGCGACATAAGACCCTTCTCATCGTAACCTTAGCTCTCTGTGACTATTAGTTGTGACCTTGAAACATACTCGTCGCGACCTACTCTCTCTGTGAATATATGTCACGGCCTATACCCATATTAGTTGTGACTGATGCGTCATTATCTCGTACTCTTTCTAATTCATATCTTTAACCCATTTAAACATCAATTCTAACTATTTTAGAGCATCACTGAGCCAGAACCTTCTATTCCGTGCCAAAATCTTATGCTCTGAGCCAGAGCCCTTTCTGGTCTATGCCAGAACCTCTTGCTCTGATACCAAATGAAACATCCTTACTCTCCTAGCTCAATCTTCTCCAAACTAGCACCCTGTTATGGTTGGAAAAGGTAGGGGTAAGATTTCTAGGGAAATCTCAGTAGTAAACGGTACCATTCAATGCATACAGGATGAATGCAAGTGCATGATATGTGGTTCCTTTATCCTTCTTTAATTTTTATTTGCATACTTTTATGCTCTATGCCTATCACTATTATGCATAACCATCAACTCATAAACAGGTAGAGCATACATCATCACATATCATAGGCTTATTAACACACAAGCATATACATCAAGCATACAAGAATGGGTATGTCCACTACCTGGCACGCAGCTTTCCTTAACCATTGATATGAGGTTCCATCTTTCCACAGGCCAGAGCCTATATATATCATAATAATATTTTATTATGATCTTATCCAGCATAACTCCACTTATCTCAAGCTTATCTTAAGATAATACCCCTATCCTGTCCATCCCCTAACTTTCTTTCTATCCACGGCTAACCTTATGGAGAGATATTCCTCTATTCTGGCTATTGAATTCATAATAATACTCTAATTTATTAGAGCAGGGGCTAGAATGAATTACCTTATTCCCAAGCTCTTGAGGCTGCTCCTAGCTTAGCCAGAACTCCTTCTCCTTCCTTCCTCTCTTTCTCTCTTTCTCTTTCTCTCTCTTCCTTTCTCTTCTCCTCATTGGTTTTGGCGTGGAATGGAAGTGCAAGGGGGTGGGGGTATTTATAGTGGAGGCAAAGTGAAATGGATGGCCTAGATCAAATCTTGATGAATGGCTTAGATTGCTTTGCTTGCTCACCAAGTCTTGCTTACCTCATCATGATGACATCATCATTCCTCATAACTCATCACTTATGACATCATCATGGGACACCTCACACCATGACTCATCACTCATGACATCATCAAGGGACACCTCGTATGCTGACTCAGCGCTTCCAGAGAATTCCAGAGTCTTTTCCTGGAATGAGCGGCTGAGATGGCACCACGTGTCCTTTACCTTTTTCTACTTTTTCTCTCTCCATTAACTCAATGCCATATGGCATCTTGTGGGTCCCATGAGGACATCTTTTTATGCCACCTCATGGTTCTGGATAACCTTTACTTTATCTGATCATTTCCTAGTTCTATCTCCGACCGGGTAACTATACTCTATTAAAATATCATTTCACTCTCTCTTGGACCTTCATAACTATTGGCCTACTTGATTCCTGGTGTTTAACATCTTTTCATTACATAGTCACGACCTAACTATCCTTCTGTCACAACTTCATGCCTTCTGTGTTCATTAGTCGCGACCTCAACATCATTTGGTCGTGACCTAAACTGTAACATCCCGATTTTTGGTCTAGGAGATCGGGACAGTTCATCTAGGTCCAAGATGAGGAATGTGAGGAATATCCTAAGTCTTAAGCCTAGGAATTCTGCAGGTAGCTTGATATGGGCTGGCTCCTGTGTAAGATAACCTGATATGGGCGGGTTGTCGAGCCTTTCAATTAATGATGACTCCCGAAGAGTTTAAGGGATGAGTTATTGAAAGAGAATTTCTAGAACTTAAGATGAAGGATAAGAAGATGAGAATATATGCTAGAAAGAGAATGCAGGGGCAAAATCGTAATTATGGGAAAGATTGGGCTGGTAGCCGATGAGTACCATATTTTGCCAGAAAATAGAGAAAATTATGCTGATCATTTCACTGAACTGTGAAATGTGCATATGAGGTCTCTATGTGTATGAAAGAATTAGAAATGTGACCAGGGGTAAAATGGTCATTTTGGAAAAATGTGCGCGTGAGTGCTTTTTCAGGCCAAAACAGCCCGGTCCGGATAAAATATCTGAAAATACCGGGAGATAGAGAAAAGAATTCCGGGTTGAATGAGGAGTCACGGAATTTTGATTTGAGGTCCCGATTTTTCTGTAAAAATTCCTGAAGATGGGAATTTACAGTTATAATCGGTAAAGGAAAAGCAGTTCCGATAGGGATGATCGGACTGTGGCCAGGGGCCGTATAGTGTTTCTAAGGCCTTTAGTGACACCAGGGAAGGCCCAGGCCCATTAGATCAGTCCAGTGATAAAAGGGGCCGGTGTCCGGGAAAAAGGTGCGAAATGACGAAAATGCCCCTATGTTATAGAACAGCTGAAGAATGAGTAAAGGGTATTTTGGTCATTTGCCTAAGGTTAGACAGTCCAGGGAAGTTATCTGGATAGTTGACCAGGGTCAAAGAATACTCTGGTAAGATGGGAAAAGACAATAATGCCCCTAGACCTAATAAAGTAAAGAGAGAGAGACTAAGGGCATTTTGGTAATTTGCCAAGGGGTGTTTCTTGGGAATCGTGCCATCAGAGTTCTTGGGCTGGATCAGAGACCCAAGATGATATTTCCAGGCCCAAAAACGCAGGCCCAGTGATTCAGGGGGAAAAGTGACATTAAAATAATGATTTAATGACTTTTCAGTAAAGTAAAGTTACTCGGTTGGCACGAAAACCGAGGAGGTGATCATATAAGTCTGGGACTTATCTGAATAGCATTGGGAAGCGTGCAAGGTCTCTTCCAGGCGCCACATGGCATTAGCCTGGAGAAAGCAGATAAAGCTGAGGACACGCTTTACGAGGCAAGAGACTGGACCGGTGAGTCAGCATGCTGAGTCAGCTGCTGAGGTGTCCAGGATTTCAGACATGTGATAAATGTGGCGCTGAGGTGTCCTGGTGAGGTGTCCTGGATGATGTCATGCATGATGCAGTAAAAAGGAATAAAAGAAAATAGGAAATTCCAGGAAAAACCAGGACCACAAGTTCATATGGCTTCAAAATTACAGGAATGCCATTGAAGGAAACTATAAATACCCCCTCCCCCTCCCATTTCATGCATCCCACGGTTTTGAGCCTTTTAGAGAGAGGAGGAGGTGCTAGAGAGAGAAAGTGAGAGGAAGAAAGAAAGAAAGGAAGTTCTGGCGGAGCTGGAAGCAGAATAGAGATAGTAGAGCTCTGCTAAGCCTTTGAGGTAGTAACTAATCCTAACTTTTATGTAATGGCTTTGTGATTTGTTGTGCTATTGTTTGGTTGGATTGTTGTCTTATATGTTATGCTTGAAGCTCTACTGCAATGCTATGATCATATGTTATTGAGTATGGAAGCACGCAGCATACTTATCTGTACACAATCACAAGCAAGCACTATCACACTGCATTACATATATTGTTATGATTGTTGCTACTGAGATTCCCCCGAATCTCATCCCCATCCGTAACCCATTACAGGGAGGTTATGCTGAAGTGGATTTTGAGAATCCTATGAGACGCCGTTATGCTGCCAAAGTAAAGACTGAACATCAGTATATGATAAGTACTGTGTACGTAGTGCTGTCTAAGGAGGCTAGAAGTGAGTGGACCTAGCCGGTTCATCTAGTCTTTCCTGGGTACTACGTAGAATGGTAGTTCTCATGAGGGGATTACCGAATCAGTACAGTTCAGTTCTTTGTACAGATAAAGCGTAGCGGTTATGCTGCCGGAGTTTAGGCAGAAAGAGATGTAATAGAGATAGCAAGATTATGTATATGTCTTGTTGTGTATGCTATGCTGTATGACATTTTGTTATTAAATAATAAATATTGTTTGGCATGTTAAACTTGTGTATGAGGAATTAAGGGAGAAATTCGCAGGTCCTGAGGTAGCGGTGTTCTGACCTCAGTTTGACCTAGTAAACGGAGGAATTTGGTCACAAAATTTGGCAGGCCAGTCGTACACATCTGGGGCATTATGTGGATAGGTAATAAGCCTCATTTGGATGTGCAGAACGAGATAAATTAATTTTCAAATTAAAGGTCCAGAATAAGGAACTTAAGAGTGAAATTTTGAATTTCTGGGCTTAAGTTAAGATATAATCAAGCTAATATTGCTTCCGTAAGTGTACTCTAAGTGGTCTAGGGAGGATGTTTCATTTTGGTATCAGAGCAATAGGTTCTGGCATCAACCAGAAAGGATTCTGGTTCTGAGCATAAGATTCTAGCACAGAACAGAAGGTTCTGGCTTAGTGATACTCTGATATAGAAAGGTTATTTCCCTAGAGTACATAGAGGTTTAGAAAAGCCCAGTGGAGGTAAAGCTCTTAAATGAGAAAGTGAGATAAGGTAGACCCCGGAATTACGTCAAGATGGGGTAAGATATGAAGGAAATGGACACTACTCACAAGTCCAGTAAGTTGTCCATAAGCATAAGCAGATAAATAGATGATAAAAGATTGATCAGCTAGTTAGAATGAGGTAGATCCTCCATGTGATACCTAGGAGTAGATCTATAATGTAAAGGTCTTATTCAGCTGGGCTGAATAGAAGACCTAAGAGCTAGAATGAGATAGCTAGCATGAGGTTGGTCCAGGAATGAGCTTAGGACATGGCCTAAGGTTAGAGATGTGATGGGCTGATGTTCCCTAGGCAGAGGGATTCCATCACGAAGAAGTAGTAACCTAGGGTAGAGTACCCTAGAGAACAGAAATGATATGATTGAGGATGATAGATAGTCTCAGTTATGGGACGATAAGTTATGATATTCAGATAGAGAAGCATTGGCTAAGAGCACTTGGGAGGTAGCTCAGTTGTGAAGCCAATAGCAAGAGAAAGAGGCAATAGTTCAGGCAGGGGTTTGATCAAGGAGAAGATCAGGTTGGAGAGCAGAGATGTCAAAGTGGTGAGCTGTGGTACATAGGAGTGTCGAGCAGGGCAATGCAGTGGTGAGAGAAAGGCCACTTGGCGAGAGTTGCCTACGAATGCCGACATCCCTCAGAAAGGTGTTTGTTACCCCAGACAGAGTCTCCAAAATCCCCTGAGGTCGACCCTAAGAATGGTTAAGAAGAACCATAGCTGTAAGGGCGACTTAGCTGTGAAGAACTGTATGCCTAGATGATAATGTGGACGAAGAGTTCTTTTCTGATCTAGAGAATGTGGTTATTATAATGAGTCATGAGAAATAATTAGTAAGATAATAAATCTGTCTTAGCTCAGTGATGAGGGTGCTGTATGAGGGGTTAGAACATGGATAGCTGTAAGCAACTATCATGAGAGATGTTAGTTGCTAAGAATCCATGTGGAAGGTCTGGGACCAAGCTGTTGCTCCTCTAGACCATCACTGGAGTGCGAATAAGACGGAGAGGGATATCTTACTGGTTATAGATATGACTGCGTTATAAGAATCACATAGCTGTATAGATCAGTAAGAAGTTCTCTTCAGGAAAGATGAGGCATCCCTTAAAATTTCGAGGACGAAATTTTTAAAAGGGGAGGAGAATTGTAACATCCCGATTTTTGGTCTAGGAGATCGGGACAGTTCATCTAGGTCCAAGATGAGGAATGTGAGGAATATCCTAAGTCTTAAGCCTAGGAATTCTGCAGGTAGCTTGATATGGGCTGGCTCCTGTGTAAGATAACCTGATATGGGCGGGTTGTCGAGCCTTTCAATTAATGATGACTCCCGAAGAGTTTAAGGGATGAGTTATTGAAAGAGAATTTCTAGAACTTAAGATGAAGGATAAGAAGATGAGAATATATGCTAGAAAGAGAATGCAGGGGCAAAATCGTAATTATGGGAAAGATTGGGCTGGTAGCCGATGAGTACCATATTTTGCCAGAAAATAGAGAAAATTATGCTGATCATTTCACTGAACTGTGAAATGTGCATATGAGGTCTATATGTGTATGAAAGAATTAGAAATGTGACCAGGGGTAAAATGGTCATTTTGGAAAAATGTGCGCGTGAGTGCTTTTTCAGGCCAAAACAGCCCGGTCCGGATAAAATATCTGAAAATACCGGGAGATAGAGAAAAGAATTCCGGGTTGAATGAGGAGTCACGGAATTTTGATTTGAGGTCCCGATTTTTCTGTAAAAATTCCTGAAGATGGGAATTTACAGTTATAATCGGTAAAGGAAAAGCAGTTCCGATAGGGATGATCGGACTGTGGCCAGGGGCCGTATAGTGTTTCTAAGGCCTTTAGTGACACCAGGGAAGGCCCAGGCCCATTAGATCAGTCCAGTGATAAAAGGGGCCGGTGTCCGGGAAAAAGGTGCGAAATGACGAAAATGCCCCTATGTTATAGAACAGCTGAAGAATGAGTAAAGGGTATTTTGGTCATTTGCCTAAGGTTAGACAGTCCAGGGAAGTTATCTGGATAGTTGACCAGGGTCAAAGAATACTCTGGTAAGATGGGAAAAGACAATAATGCCCCTAGACCTAATAAAGTAAAGAGAGAGAGACTAAGGGCATTTTGGTAATTTGCCAAGGGGTGTTTCTTGGGAATCGTGCCATCAGAGTTCTTGGGCTGGATCAGAGACCCAAGATGATATTTCCAGGCCCAAAAACGCAGGCCCAGTGATTCAGGGGGAAAAGTGACATTAAAATAATGATTTAATGACTTTTCAGTAAAGTAAAGTTACTCGGTTGGCACGAAAACCGAGGAGGTGATCATATAAGTCTGGGACTTATCTGAATAGCATTGGGAAGCGTGCAAGGTCTCTTCCAGGCGCCACATGGCATTAGCCTGGAGAAAGCAGATAAAGCTGAGGACACGCTTTACGAGGCAAGAGACTGGACCGGTGAGTCAGCATGCTGAGTCAGCTGCTGAGGTGTCCAGGATTTTAGACATGTGATAAATGTGGCGCTGAGGTGTCCTGGTGAGGTGTCCTGGATGATGTCATGCATGATGCAGTAAAAAGGAATAAAAGAAAATAGGAAATTCCAGGAAAAACCAGGACCACAAGTTCATATGGCTTCAAAATTACAGGAATGCCATTGAAGGAAACTATAAATACCCCCTCCCCCTCCCATTTCATGCATCCCACGGTTTTGAGCCTTTTAGAGAGAGGAGGAGGTGCTAGAGAGAGAAAGTGAGAGGAAGAAAGAAAGAAAGGAAGTTCTGGCGGAGCTGGAAGCAGAATAGAGATAGTAGAGCTCTGCTAAGCCTTTGAGGTAGTAACTAATCCTAACTTTTATGTAATGGCTTTGTGATTTGTTGTGCTATTGTTTGGTTGGATTGTTGTCTTATATGTTATGCTTGAAGCTCTACTGCAATGCTATGATCATATGTTATTGAGTATGGAAGCACGCAGCATACTTATCTGTACACAATCACAAGCAAGCACTATCACACTGCATTACATATATTGTTATGATTGTTGCTACTGAGATTCCCCCGAATCTCATCCCCATCCGTAACCCATTACAGGGAGGTTATGCTGAAGTGGATTTTGAGAATCCTATGAGACGCCGTTATGCTGCCAAAGTAAAGACTGAACATCAGTATATGATAAGTACTGTGTACGTAGTGCTGTCTAAGGAGGCTAGAAGTGAGTGGACCTAGCCGGTTCATCTAGTCTTTCCTGGGTACTACGTAGAATGGTAGTTCTCATGAGGGGATTACCGAATCAGTACAGTTCAGTTCTTTGTACAGATAAAGCGTAGCGGTTATGCTGCCGGAGTTTAGGCAGAAAGAGATGTAATAGAGATAGCAAGATTATGTATATGTCTTGTTGTGTATGCTATGCTGTATGACATTTTGTTATTAAATAATAAATATTGTTTGGCATGTTAAACTTGTGTATGAGGAATTAAGGGAGAAATTCGCAGGTCCTGAGGTAGCGGTGTTCTGACCTCAGTTTGACCTAGTAAACGGAGGAATTTGGTCACAAAATTTGGCAGGCCAGTCGTACACATCTGGGGCATTATGTGGATAGGTAATAAGCCTCATTTGGATGTGCAGAACGAGATAAATTAATTTTCAAATTAAAGGTCCAGAATAAGGAACTTAAGAGTGAAATTTTGAATTTCTGGGCTTAAGTTAAGATATAATCAAGCTAATATTGCTTCCGTAAGTGTACTCTAAGTGGTCTAGGGAGGATGTTTCATTTTGGTATCAGAGCAATAGGTTCTGGCATCAACCAGAAAGGATTCTGGTTCTGAGCATAAGATTCTAGCACAGAACAGAAGGTTCTGGCTTAGTGATACTCTGATATAGAAAGGTTATTTCCCTAGAGTACATAGAGGTTTAGAAAAGCCCAGTGGAGGTAAAGCTCTTAAATGAGAAAGTGAGATAAGGTAGACCCCGGAATTACGTCAAGATGGGGTAAGATATGAAGGAAATGGACACTACTCACAAGTCCAGTAAGTTGTCCATAAGCATAAGCAGATAAATAGATGATAAAAGATTGATCAGCTAGTTAGAATGAGGTAGATCCTCCATGTGATACCTAGGAGTAGATCTATAATGTAAAGGTCTTATTCAGCTGGGCTGAATAGAAGACCTAAGAGCTAGAATGAGATAGCTAGCATGAGGTTGGTCCAGGAATGAGCTTAGGACATGGCCTAAGGTTAGAGATGTGATGGGCTGATGTTCCCTAGGCAGAGGGATTCCATCACGAAGAAGTAGTAACCTAGGGTAGAGTACCCTAGAGAACAGAAATGATATGATTGAGGATGATAGATAGTCTCAGTTATGGGACGATAAGTTATGATATTCAGATAGAGAAGCATTGGCTAAGAGCACTTGGGAGGTAGCTCAGTTGTGAAGCCAATAGCAAGAGAAAGAGGCAATAGTTCAGGCAGGGGTTTGATCAAGGAGAAGATCAGGTTGGAGAGCAGAGATGTCAAAGTGGTGAGCTGTGGTACATAGGAGTGTCGAGCAGGGCAATGCAGTGGTGAGAGAAAGGCCACTTGGCGAGAGTTGCCTACGAATGCCGACATCCCTCAGAAAGGTGTTTGTTACCCCAGACAGAGTCTCCAAAATCCCCTGAGGTCGACCCTAAGAATGGTTAAGAAGAACCATAGCTGTAAGGGCGACTTAGCTGTGAAGAACTGTATGCCTAGATGATAATGTGGACGAAGAGTTCTTTTCTGATCTAGAGAATGTGGTTATTATAATGAGTCATGAGAAATAATTAGTAAGATAATAAATCTGTCTTAGCTCAGTGATGAGGGTGCTGTATGAGGGGTTAGAACATGGATAGCTGTAAGCAACTATCATGAGAGATGTTAGTTGCTAAGAATCCATGTGGAAGGTCTGGGACCAAGCTGTTGCTCCTCTAGACCATCACTGGAGTGCGAATAAGACGGAGAGGGATATCTTACTGGTTATAGATATGACTGCGTTATAAGAATCACATAGCTGTATAGATCAGTAAGAAGTTCTCTTCAGGAAAGATGAGGCATCCCTTAAAATTTCGAGGACGAAATTTTTAAAAGGGGAGGAGAATTGTAACATCCCGATTTTTGGTCTAGGAGATCGGGACAGTTCATCTAGGTCCAAGATGAGGAATGTGAGGAATATCCTAAGTCTTAAGCCTAGGAATTCTGCAGGTAGCTTGATATGGGCTGGCTCCTGTGTAAGATAACCTGATATGGGCGGGTTGTCGAGCCTTTCAATTAATGATGACTCCCGAAGAGTTTAAGGGATGAGTTATTGAAAGAAAATTTCTAGAACTTAAGATGAAGGATAAGAAGATGAGAATATATGCTAGAAAGAGAATGCAGGGGCAAAATCGTAATTATGGGAAAGATTGGGCTGGTAGCCGATGAGTACCATATTTTGCCAGAAAATAGAGAAAATTATGCTGATCATTTCACTGAACTGTGAAATGTGCATATGAGGTCTCTATGTGTATGAAAGAATTAGAAATGTGACCAGGGGTAAAATGGTCATTTTGGAAAAATGTGCGCGTGAGTGCTTTTTCAGGCCAAAACAGCCCGGTCCGGATAAAATATCTGAAAATACCGGGAGATAGAGAAAAGAATTCCGGGTTGAATGAGGAGTCACGGAATTTTGATTTGAGGTCCCGATTTTTCTGTAAAAATTCCTGAAGATGGGAATTTACAGTTATAATCGGTAAAGGAAAAGCAGTTCCGATAGGGATGATCGGACTGTGGCCAGGGGCCGTATAGTGTTTCTAAGGCCTTTAGTGACACCAGGGAAGGCCCAGGCCCATTAGATCAGTCCAGTGATAAAAGGGGCCGGTGTCCGGGAAAAAGGTGCGAAATGACGAAAATGCCCCTATGTTATAGAACAGCTGAAGAATGAGTAAAGGGTATTTTGGTCATTTGCCTAAGGTTAGACAGTCCAGGGAAGTTATCTGGATAGTTGACCAGGGTCAAAGAATACTCTGGTAAGATGGGAAAAGACAATAATGCCCCTAGACCTAATAAAGTAAAGAGAGAGAGACTAAGGGCATTTTGGTAATTTGCCAAGGGGTGTTTCTTGGGAATCGTGCCATCAGAGTTCTTGGGCTGGATCAGAGACCCAAGATGATATTTCCAGGCCCAAAAACGCAGGCCCAGTGATTCAGGGGGAAAAGTGACATTAAAATAATGATTTAATGACTTTTCAGTAAAGTAAAGTTACTCGGTTGGCACGAAAACCGAGGAGGTGATCATATAAGTCTGGGACTTATCTGAATAGCATTGGGAAGCGTGCAAGGTCTCTTCCAGGCGCCACATGGCATTAGCCTGGAGAAAGCAGATAAAGCTGAGGACACGCTTTACGAGGCAAGAGACTGGACCGGTGAGTCAGCATGCTGAGTCAGCTGCTGAGGTGTCCAGGATTTCAGACATGTGATAAATGTGGCGCTGAGGTGTCCTGGTGAGGTGTCCTGGATGATGTCATGCATGATGCAGTAAAAAGGAATAAAAGAAAATAGGAAATTCCAGGAAAAACCAGGACCACAAGTTCATATGGCTTCAAAATTACAGGAATGCCATTGAAGGAAACTATAAATACCCCCTCCCCCTCCCATTTCATGCATCCCACGGTTTTGAGCCTTTTAGAGAGAGGAGGAGGTGCTAGAGAGAGAAAGTGAGAGGAAGAAAGAAAGAAAGGAAGTTATGGCGGAGCTGGAAGCAGAATAGAGATAGTAGAGCTCTGCTAAGCCTTTGAGGTAGTAACTAATCCTAACTTTTATGTAATGGCTTTGTGATTTGTTGTGCTATTGTTTGGTTGGATTGTTGTCTTATATGTTATGCTTGAAGCTCTACTGCAATGCTATGATCATATGTTATTGAGTATGGAAGCACGCAGCATACTTATCTGTACACAATCACAAGCAAGCACTATCACACTGCATTACATATATTGTTATGATTGTTGCTACTGAGATTCCCCCGAATCTCATCCCCATCCGTAACCCATTACAGGGAGGTTATGCTGAAGTGGATTTTGAGAATCCTATGAGACGCCGTTATGCTGCCAAAGTAAAGACTGAACATCAGTATATGATAAGTACTGTGTACGTAGTGCTGTCTAAGGAGGCTAGAAGTGAGTGGACCTAGCCGGTTCATCTAGTCTTTCCTGGGTACTACGTAGAATGGTAGTTCTCATGAGGGGATTACCGAATCAGTACAGTTCAGTTCTTTGTACAGATAAAGCGTAGCGGTTATGCTGCCGGAGTTTAGGCAGAAAGAGATGTAATAGAGATAGCAAGATTATGTATATGTCTTGTTGTGTATGCTATGCTGTATGACATTTTGTTATTAAATAATAAATATTGTTTGGCATGTTAAACTTGTGTATGAGGAATTAAGGGAGAAATTCGCAGGTCCTGAGGTAGCGGTGTTCTGACCTCAGTTTGACCTAGTAAACGGAGGAATTTGGTCACAAAATTTGGCAGGCCAGTCGTACACATCTGGGGCATTATGTGGATAGGTAATAAGCCTCATTTGGATGTGCAGAACGAGATAAATTAATTTTCAAATTAAAGGTCCAGAATAAGGAACTTAAGAGTGAAATTTTGAATTTCTGGGCTTAAGTTAAGATATAATCAAGCTAATATTGCTTCCGTAAGTGTACTCTAAGTGGTCTAGGGAGGATGTTTCATTTTGGTATCAGAGCAATAGGTTCTGGCATCAACCAGAAAGGATTCTGGTTCTGAGCATAAGATTCTAGCACAGAACAGAAGGTTCTGGCTTAGTGATACTCTGATATAGAAAGGTTATTTCCCTAGAGTACATAGAGGTTTAGAAAAGCCCAGTGGAGGTAAAGCTCTTAAATGAGAAAGTGAGATAAGGTAGACCCCGGAATTACGTCAAGATGGGGTAAGATATGAAGGAAATGGACACTACTCACAAGTCCAGTAAGTTGTCCATAAGCATAAGCAGATAAATAGATGATAAAAGATTGATCAGCTAGTTAGAATGAGGTAGATCCTCCATGTGATACCTAGGAGTAGATCTATAATGTAAAGGTCTTATTCAGCTGGGCTGAATAGAAGACCTAAGAGCTAGAATGAGATAGCTAGCATGAGGTTGGTCCAGGAATGAGCTTAGGACATGGCCTAAGGTTAGAGATGTGATGGGCTGATGTTCCCTAGGCAGAGGGATTCCATCACGAAGAAGTAGTAACCTAGGGTAGAGTACCCTAGAGAACAGAAATGATATGATTGAGGATGATAGATAGTCTCAGTTATGGGACGATAAGTTATGATATTCAGATAGAGAAGCATTGGCTAAGAGCACTTGGGAGGTAGCTCAGTTGTGAAGCCAATAGCAAGAGAAAGAGGCAATAGTTCAGGCAGGGGTTTGATCAAGGAGAAGATCAGGTTGGAGAGCAGAGATGTCAAAGTGGTGAGCTGTGGTACATAGGAGTGTCGAGCAGGGCAATGCAGTGGTGAGAGAAAGGCCACTTGGCGAGAGTTGCCTACGAATGCCGACATCCCTCAGAAAGGTGTTTGTTACCCCAGACAGAGTCTCCAAAATCCCCTGAGGTCGACCCTAAGAATGGTTAAGAAGAACCATAGCTGTAAGGGCGACTTAGCTGTGAAGAACTGTATGCCTAGATGATAATGTGGACGAAGAGTTCTTTTCTGATCTAGAGAATGTGGTTATTATAATGAGTCATGAGAAATAATTAGTAAGATAATAAATCTGTCTTAGCTCAGTGATGAGGGTGCTGTATGAGGGGTTAGAACATGGATAGCTGTAAGCAACTATCATGAGAGATGTTAGTTGCTAAGAATCCATGTGGAAGGTCTGGGACCAAGCTGTTGCTCCTCTAGACCATCACTGGAGTGCGAATAAGACGGAGAGGGATATCTTACTGGTTATAGATATGACTGCGTTATAAGAATCACATAGCTGTATAGATCAGTAAGAAGTTCTCTTCAGGAAAGATGAGGCATCCCTTAAAATTTCGAGGACGAAATTTTTAAAAGGGGAGGAGAATTGTAACATCCCGATTTTTGGTCTAGGAGATCGGGACAGTTCATCTAGGTCCAAGATGAGGAATGTGAGGAATATCCTAAGTCTTAAGCCTAGGAATTCTGCAGGTAGCTTGATATGGGCTGGCTCCTGTGTAAGATAACCTGATATGGGCGGGTTGTCGAGCCTTTCAATTAATGATGACTCCCGAAGAGTTTAAGGGATGAGTTATTGAAAGAGAATTTCTAGAACTTAAGATGAAGGATAAGAAGATGAGAATATATGCTAGAAAGAGAATGCAGGGGCAAAATCGTAATTATGGGAAAGATTGGGCTGGTAGCCGATGAGTACCATATTTTGCCAGAAAATAGAGAAAATTATGCTGATCATTTCACTGAACTGTGAAATGTGCATATGAGGTCTCTATGTGTATGAAAGAATTAGAAATGTGACCAGGGGTAAAATGGTCATTTTGGAAAAATGTGCGCGTGAGTGCTTTTTCAGGCCAAAACAGCCCGGTCCGGATAAAATATCTGAAAATACCGGGAGATAGAGAAAAGAATTCCGGGTTGAATGAGGAGTCACGGAATTTTGATTTGAGGTCCCGATTTTTCTGTAAAAATTCCTGAAGATGGGAATTTACAGTTATAATCGGTAAAGGAAAAGCAGTTCCGATAGGGATGATCGGACTGTGGCCAGGGGCCGTATAGTGTTTCTAAGGCCTTTAGTGACACCAGGGAAGGCCCAGGCCCATTAGATCAGTCCAGTGATAAAAGGGGCCGGTGTCCGGGAAAAAGGTGCGAAATGACGAAAATGCCCCTATGTTATAGAACAGCTGAAGAATGAGTAAAGGGTATTTTGGTCATTTGCCTAAGGTTAGACAGTCCAGGGAAGTTATCTGGATAGTTGACCAGGGTCAAAGAATACTCTGGTAAGATGGGAAAAGACAATAATGCCCCTAGACCTAATAAAGTAAAGAGAGAGAGACTAAGGGCATTTTGGTAATTTGCCAAGGGGTGTTTCTTGGGAATCGTGCCATCAGAGTTCTTGGGCTGGATCAGAGACCCAAGATGATATTTCCAGGCCCAAAAACGCAGGCCCAGTGATTCAGGGGGAAAAGTGACATTAAAATAATGATTTAATGACTTTTCAGTAAAGTAAAGTTACTCGGTTGGCACGAAAACCGAGGAGGTGATCATATAAGTCTGGGACTTATCTGAATAGCATTGGGAAGCGTGCAAGGTCTCTTCCAGGCGCCACATGGCATTAGCCTGGAGAAAGCAGATAAAGCTGAGGACACGCTTTACGAGGCAAGAGACTGGACCGGTGAGTCAGCATGCTGAGTCAGCTGCTGAGGTGTCCAGGATTTCAGACATGTGATAAATGTGGCGCTGAGGTGTCCTGGTGAGGTGTCCTGGATGATGTCATGCATGATGCAGTAAAAAGGAATAAAAGAAAATAGGAAATTCCAGGAAAAACCAGGACCACAAGTTCATATGGCTTCAAAATTACAGGAATGCCATTGAAGGAAACTATAAATACCCCTCCCCCTCCCATTTCATGCATCCCACGGTTTTGAGCCTTTTAGAGAGAGGAGGAGGTGCTAGAGAGAGAAAGTGAGAGGAAGAAAGAAAGAAAGGAAGTTATGGCGGAGCTGGAAGCAGAATAGAGATAGTAGAGCTCTGCTAAGCCTTTGAGGTAGTAACTAATCCTAACTTTTATGTAATGGCTTTGTGATTTGTTGTGCTATTGTTTGGTTGGATTGTTGTCTTATATGTTATGCTTGAAGCTCTACTGCAATGCTATGATCATATGTTATTGAGTATGGAAGCACGCAGCATACTTATCTGTACACAATCACAAGCAAGCACTATCACACTGCATTACATATATTGTTATGATTGTTGCTACTGAGATTCCCCCGAATCTCATCCCCATCCGTAACCCATTACAGGGAGGTTATGCTGAAGTGGATTTTGAGAATCCTATGAGACGCCGTTATGCTGCCAAAGTAAAGACTGAACATCAGTATATGATAAGTACTGTGTACGTAGTGCTGTCTAAGGAGGCTAGAAGTGAGTGGACCTAGCCGGTTCATCTAGTCTTTCCTGGGTACTACGTAGAATGGTAGTTCTCATGAGGGGATTACCGAATCAGTACAGTTCAGTTCTTTGTACAGATAAAGCGTAGCGGTTATGCTGCCGGAGTTTAGGCAGAAAGAGATGTAATAGAGATAGCAAGATTATGTATATGTCTTGTTGTGTATGCTATGCTGTATGACATTTTGTTATTAAATAATAAATATTGTTTGGCATGTTAAACTTGTGTATGAGGAATTAAGGGAGAAATTCGCAGGTCCTGAGGTAGCGGTGTTCTGACCTCAGTTTGACCTAGTAAACGGAGGAATTTGGTCACAAAATTTGGCAGGCCAGTCGTACACATCTGGGGCATTATGTGGATAGGTAATAAGCCTCATTTGGATGTGCAGAACGAGATAAATTAATTTTCAAATTAAAGGTCCAGAATAAGGAACTTAAGAGTGAAATTTTGAATTTCTGGGCTTAAGTTAAGATATAATCAAGCTAATATTGCTTCCGTAAGTGTACTCTAAGTGGTCTAGGGAGGATGTTTCATAAACACTATCTAGCCGTGACCTCATCACTTTTTAGTCGCAACCAGACTCATTTTGTCTATTAGTCATATCCCACATATCTTCCAGTCGCATCTTGACCTTTCTGCAAACATTAGTCACGACCACACTACTTTATCGTCGCGACCAAAATGGTCAACTCTTAATTCTGCAACCTTTGACCTTCACATTTCCCAAAATAGCCATTCTACCCCTTGGGACTTTCATAAATCCCTGTACCTTTGCTTACTCGCAGCTTAGTCCCTTAAAACTCTCTGTGCGTCTCTAGGACTTTTGCTTAAAGGGGGTCTGGTAGCCTCTCAATCTTAGGCTATTTCTGCGTCTTTAGGCCTAAAAATTGGGATGTTACACTCTTGGTAATGGATCTCATATCTTCAGCTCATAGACTAAACTGGGGAGTTTTTTCTGTTCTAATTTGCATCTTAACATGTTATGATTGCTGCTAGATCTAGGGTTTTTATCATATAAACAAGTTTTGAATATCGATTGATCATTTTCAGATTAGACTGTTATAATTTGATTCTGGATGTTTGAACGCTGGATTTTAATTTAATATTTTAGTTTCAATTTTAAGAAAGTTGGGTTATTTTTAGCGATCGTTGCAAATCAATTCAATTGCTTGAAATCTAGTATTTTTGATTGACGACCATTAGAGGGCATTCTCATAATCTAGGGTTAATTGCATGCTAAGTGGTTTCTAACAGTTCACAAATAGTCTTTAAACTAGCTTTGATCAAAGGAGTTTAAAGAAGATTAGGGTTCTGGACTCAATCGATCGATTAAGCTTTTACTCAAAACTTAGCAATTTCAAACTCCAATATTCAATTAAGAGCGAGGATAGATACGTTTTCATCATCAAGAGTCTTTCATAACATATTCTTTCAACAAGCCAACCAGTTTCCATCTTAATCAAAAATCCAAAAAATATCTACTTTTCTGCACCCTTATTTTATTGCAAAAATAACCAAACCCCAAAACCATTTTATCTCAACCTAGGTTTTCATTGATTTTGACATCCAATATGCTAGGATTCCTTTAGAAAGGCTCCTTGAGAAGAACGATAGGGTTGTGCCTTATACTATATTGGGTGCAATTACCTTTATTTTGATAGCTCAGACTGTGACAATCTGAGAGCCTCATCACTATGTTGCATGATTCCCAAAAATCCAATGAAGCATTTCATGAGCATGAGGATTCAAATTTATCTTTGAGTGCATATGATGATTATTTTGTATCTCTTTCTTCTGTTTACTCTTTCTCTTGCTCGTATAAAGGTAATGCATTGTGTTTTAACTGTTTAGATGTAAATAGCATGCTTTCACCCTCTCCATATTTCTCATTTTCATTAAATATCGATGTGATTTCATCATTTACTAGTGATAATGTTTTTGGAAAAGAGTTTGTGAGTGATTTTATAGGATCACAAGATACTCTGGAAGTTAGAAGTGGAACAAACAAAGAAGGGTCGAGCTTCTGTGACCCCAAGTCACGACGTGAAGACCTACAAGTCGCGACCAAATACCAGTCTGCTGAAGGGGGACCTCTCTCTGAATTGGAGTCGTGACGAGAAGACCTATTAGTCGCGACTAGTGAGTCTAAAGACGTCCTATCGCTATACGAAGATGAAAAGGTCATGACTAAATATTTTGGAGTCAGTCTCTGTGAGTTTGAGTTGCGACCAAAAGTTGAAGATAAGCCTAAGAGGTTATGACCAGAAATGGCAGACGCAACCATTGAATCCCCACTGCCTTTAGTTCCATACTCTACTGCTTTAGTTAAAGGGACAATACATTCTAACTCTACTTATCCTTACTCACAGTCTAAAATTACCTCACATACTTTAAGATTCTTGAATGATTTGATCTTTACCAATGATGTAGGTATGAGAGAAGGTGATCTCAACTATGTTGCAGCTGTAGACCAACTTAAGCTTGGTCCAACTCCTGAAGAGACCAAAGGCAAGATGAATTGTCCTAATAAACCAAACATGAGCAACCTCTAAGAATCTACAAAAGGGAGTATTTCTAATTTGAATGATTGCCCCCATCTTATTCCTTCTATTGTCCAACCCCCAGATTTAGAGTTGAAAGATTTGCCTTCTAACTTAAAGTATGCTTATCTTGAGCCAGACTCAAAATTGTCAGTAATAATTTCTAGTGCTTTAACTGTTAGTGAAGAGTCTAGGTTATTGAGTGTACTTAGGAAGAATATAGAGGCTTTGGGTTGGAAATTAGCTGATATAAAAGGGATATATGCCACTGTTTGCACTCATAGGATTTTATTTAATGAAGATTCCAAGCCAATTAAACAACCCCAAAGGAGATTAAACCCGTTGATCTTTGATGTGGTTAGGAAGGAGATTAGTAAATTGTTAAAAGTAGGAATCATATATACTATTTTAGATAGCGAATGGGTATCTTCTGTGCATGTAATGCCTAAAAAGAGCAGACTGACAGTAGTAAAGAACGAGAATAATGAGTTGATACCTACTAGAGTACATAATTTATGGAGGGTTTGTATTGACTATAAGAAGTTGAATGACTCTACTAGGAAAGATCATTTTCCCTTACCTTTTATTTATCAAATGCTTGAGAGATTAGCAGGGAAAAGTCATTACTGTTTCCTAGATAGGTATTCAGGATATTTCTAGATTCCCATAGACCCGAGGGACCAAGAAAAGACCACATTTACATGTCCTTTGGGTACATATGCTTATAAAAGAATGCTATTTGGTTTGTGTAATGCCCTAGGCACATTTCAGCATTGTATGCTTTCTATATTTGCTGATTTCATTGACAAATGCATGGATGTGTTCATGGATGATTTTACTATATATGGTAATTCTTGTGATGAGTGTCTTGAGAGCCTTGATAGAATTCTTGCTAGATGTATTGAGAAAAAACTGGTTTTGAATTTTGAAAAGTGCTATTTCATGGTTGATCATGGAGTAGTGCTTGGACATCTTATATCTAGCAAGGGAATTCAGGTGGATAAAGTAAAAATTGAAGTAATTTCCTCGTTGCCCAACCACACAAATCTAAAAGAACTTCGATCTTTTCTGTGGCACGTTGGATTTTACAGAAGATTCATTAAAGATTTTAGCAAAATTGCTTTACCACTCTTAAAGCTTCTGTAGAAAGACACTGACTTTATTTTCTCTAATGATTGTAAGGAGGCTTTTGAAAAATTGAAGGATAGGTTGGTTTTTCCACTTATCCTAACTTCACCAAATTGGGATCTTCCTTTTGAACTATCATTTGATACTTCTAATTATGCTGTGGGAGCTATAATAGGTCAAAAGGAAGGTAATGTATCTAGAGTGATTGCCTATGCCTCAAAAATACTTGATGCTACTCAAATTAATTACACCACTACTGGGAAAGAATTGTTTGCAATCGTAGTGGCTTTGGATAAATTTAGAGCTTATCTCGTTAACTCCAAAGTTATTGTGTACACAAATCATGCAGCTGTCAAGTATTTGTTCCATAAACCTCAATCTAAGCCAAGGCTTATACGATGGATGCTACTGCTTCAAGAGTTCGATATAGAAGTAAGGGATCGAGCTGGAAATGTGAACCATATCACAGATCGTCTAAGCAGATTACCAACAGAGACCAGGGGAGTACTTAGTTATGATCTTATTTGTGATTCTTTTCCTGATCAATCTCTTTTTTTGGTTTCTATTGTGGAACTTTGGTATGCTCATTTAGTTAATTTCATTGAAACTGGCCTAATCCCTTCCCATTTGACTAGATTTTAGGCCCAAAAGCTCAAGAGCAAATCTAAATACTTTATTTAGGACAAACCTTTTCTATGGAGGATGTTCTTAGACCAAGTATTGAGACGAAGTGTCCCAGACCAAGATCACAAATCAGTTTTAGAAGCTTGCCATTCATGGGTTTGTGGTGGCCATTTTGGGGGTAAAAGGACTGCACAAAGGGTCCTTGAATCCGGTTTCTATTAGCCTTCCCTTTTTAAAGATGCTTTTGAATTTTGTAGAGCTTGTGATAGGTTCTAAAGATTTGGGGGGATTAGTAAATGGCATGAGATACCGTAACAACCTATTCTATTTTGTGAGAATTTTTATGTTTGGGAAATAGATTTCATGGGACCTTTTCCACCTGTAGTAGGTTTTCATTACATTTTATTAGTTGTAGACTATTTATCTAGGTGGGTAGAGGCTATCCCTACAAGAATAAATGATGCCCAAACAGTCTCCAAGTATCTAAGGTCTCATATCTTTAGTAGAATTGGAGTACCGAAAGTAGTAATCAGTGATCAAGGCACCCATTTTTGCAATAAGTTAATCAATAACTTATTAGCAAAATATGGTGTAACTCATAAAGTCTCAACCCCATACCACCCTCAAACTAATGGTCTAACAGAGGTTTCTAGTAGGGAGATAAAGTATATTTTAGAAAAGATTGTTAAGCCATCCAATAAGGATTGGAACTTGAGACCTGATGATGCTTTATGGACATACAGAACACCTTTTAAAACCCCTCTAGGCATGTCCCCTTACAGGATAATTTTTGGGAAAGCTTGTCACATGCCTGTGGAGATAGAACATAAGACATTTTAGGCTGTGAAAGCTTGCAATGAGGATCTTGTAGAAGCTAGTTTAGAGCGGTTGTTGCAGATTCAAGAGCTAGAAGAGATTAGATTGGATGCCTATAACAGCTCTGAGATCTATAAACAAAAGACAAAGGCATTCCATGATGCCCATATCCTGAGGAAGAGGTTTAAGGAAGGTGATATAGTGTTGAGGTACCAAGCTAGATTCAAGTTCAAATATGGTAAATTCAAAACTAGCTGGGATGGACCTTACACAGTTGTCAAAGTCCATGACTTTAGGATGATCAAGTTGAAAGAGGAGGCGACGGGCAAAATCTTCTAAGAAAATGGCCACCTCTTGAAACTTTATGAGGAACCCGCTTTGCCGCCTTGAGGCCAGGCTATCCCTTTCCTATCTTTTACATTTTACAAGTTTTCCTAATGCTATATGTTTGATATGTTGGTTTGATGATTGGAAAGGGATGATTCAGTAGGATAGTGTTTATTTTCAGTTTATTTCTATTTATTGTCAGTTTACTTCTGTTTTGCATGACACTCCTGTGTCGTCTATGGTTTGTTTATTTATTGCTTCTGCTCTGGGCTATTTATAAACTCACATGCATGATTTTAGCTTACCCATCATGTCATCTTTACTTGTATTGCTCTGTATGATTTTTATGTGACTGTGAGTTCATTGTCAAATTTGTGTTGAGTGTTGTGCTTGCCTGCTGTGTTGGAGCCTAGTTGAATTGACATTCTATAATGTTGTGATTTTGATACCTTTACTGACAGTGAGGAAACTGTCAAGTTTAAATGTGGGGGAGATGTTCTTGTCTCTGTGCTAATTAATGTACAACTTCGTCACTTAATCCAATCTTTCATCATAAAGTTTTTGGTTTTTGATTTTAATGTGTGATGAATTGTGGAAATTGGATCGCTACTTTAAACTATTTTTTGGTTAGATAAAAAAATTTTAAGTGTAAAAGATGTTTTGGGCTTTGAAATCTATCACATGGTAGTCTCTGTGAACATTGGTCGCGACATTCACTGTTTTCAGTAGTGACATAGCATGGAATTGTGGACTTAATATGCTCTCTGTGAAAATTGGTCGCGACCTATGTCTAATATGGTTGCTACCTGGTTTGAAAATTGGTGATTGTGGACTCTCTGAAAAATACTGTCGCCACGCTAGTTCTTTAGGTCACGACCCTACCTCTCTATGTATTTGTGTCGCGACAAGAACCTCTCCTTGTCGTAACCAGTTTTGGTAAGTTAGAGCCAGCACCTACTGTGAACTTTGGTCGCGGTCGTGACCTGAGTGTGAAAATGTCCATTTACCTACTCTTTGCTTTGCGCAATGCTGTATAGAAGGATTCCTTTTAAGCTACTAAGGTACTTTATAAATGATTCATTACCCTCTTACTTTTCAACCTTTTGCATAAAGAGCTTACAGAAACCATTTTCACACTTGAATTTTTTGTTTAAATTTCTTGGAAATCGAATTGGAAAACACTTAAGTTTACACTGTTAGATTTAGGATTATTACATGATTCTAAGTGATTACTTTGAAACTTTTAAATCATCATTTGAAAGGATTTTTAGTTGGGATAAGTGTTTTAATGCCTAGTGAATGACAAACAGTGCTTGAGACTTTAGCTTATAAGCAATTTAGATGAAAACCTTAGTTGGAAGGATTCTCGGCCTTAATTCCTATATTGAGTGATTATTCAATTGGTTTATATCCTCTAGAACTTGTCTTGGCTCTGAGTTGAGAATTACTTACGCATTTGTTATTGAACATGATATAGGCATTCATTTCTAAACCTGTTTACACCAAACACAAGCCAGTCACATATTATATTCATAGTCACCCCCTTTAAGCCCATCACTTTTCTTTTTCCACCATAGAAAGTTATATATGCATGAACATCTTTCCAAAATAAACTTGTTATTCATGTCAAAACTCATTATTATTGTGACGTTGTGCTACATCTTCTATGTATAAGGTCCCAAATAAGAAGAAGAGAAAAAAGCATATTGCATTAAAAAAAAGAAAAAAAAAGAAGAGGGCAAGAAAAATTAAAGAAAGAAACAAAAAAAAAAGAGAGAGAATAGAAATGAAGAAGGCACTATTATCAACTCCTACTAGCACAATTATCACCTCTACATATCTAAAGACATGAATTCATGCTGCACATTCTCTATTTAATGCATATAGTACTTCTACCCTTCATATACCATTCCACATGGCCTATCTCCATCATTTCACCCTTAAAAGACCTCTTGATTCTTTGCATAAATGTTACATGGTTACTGAGATTTAGAGTCATTACAAGCATATGGTAGGATATTTTCCAATTTGAATCTGAGTAAAAGAACCCTAACAATGAGAGGATATGGAGAGCTAAACACTTACATCCTGAGAGAAAATCTATTGCACTCATAAGGTTAAGGTTGATTTCATTTAGTAGTTGATTACTTGGCATTGGTCATATTATCACTTTTCCATTCCCAAAAGATTGTGTATTAATTGTCTTCAGGTTACACTATTTTATTATCTCAGATTTAATAGCGTTAGTTTAAGTGTAATTCTTTTCTTTGTCCAGGAGTAAAAAAGTTTAAGTATGGGGGAATTGATAAGACACAATTTGTGTATGGTTTCAGCGATATTTTTAAGGGTTTTATAATAACTTTATCATTCATTTTGTGCCTGTAATTGTGCTTTTGTGGTAATACATGATTGTACTTGGCAATGTGCTATTTTAAGGGTAAAATGGTAAATTAACTCCTTTAAACTGCATATATGATATTCCTTTACAGGTGGGACTTTTACAATGAGCTTTGGTTTTGAATTGCAGGTATTTTAGAGCAGCAAGGACTAATGTGAGTAGAAAAGAAATCACAAGACAAGGAATCAAATCAAGGAAGCAGTTTCTGTGTCTTCCAGTTGCGACCAAAGTGTCCATAAGTCATGACCTAATTTCTGTTGGGAAGTTTCTCTGTGTTCGTAGGTTGTGACCAAAACATGGATCTGGTAGCGACCAAAGAAGACAATCGTGAAGATTGGCATTTTTGATTAGGTCAACCTGTTGTTAAAAGGAAAAGGAGGCCACAGACGTAGGGGAGGCTGGTTTTGACATGTTTAGGCTAAGAAACAGTGCTCGAACTCTCTCTACACTCTCTCCACCGTCTCCACACAACTCGATCATTCATCTCTTCATCTCACCTTCTGTTTTTGTCCATGACATCATATTTGAACAGCAATTGCAGTATAATAGGAGTCATGAGAGGCTAAATCCTTAGTCTCTTGGTGATGGATCTTGTGTCTTGAGCTCATGGATTGCACTGGGGAGTTTTCTGTTTTAATCTTCACCTATTTCATATTTTGATGCTTCTAGATATAGGGTTTTCATTATATGAACAAGGGATTGAGTGTCAATTGATTACTCTTAGATTAGACAATTGTAATTGACTTTGGATATTTTGAATGTCATTTTAATGTAATATTTCAGTTTTGATTTTAAGTTAGTTGAACTGTTATCAACGATCGTTGCGAATTAATTCAATTGCTTGAAATCTAGGGTTTGTCGATCGATGATCATTCGAGGGCATTTTTATCATCCGATTTGAATTACACACTAAGGGATTTTAACAGTGCATTAAGAGTTTTTAAACTAGCTTTGATCAAAGGAGTTTAAGGAATATTAATGCTCTGGACTCAATCGATCAATTGAGGTTTTGTTTAAGACTTAGTGATTTCAAAAACTCCATTTCAAATTAAGAGCAAGGACAAATATGCTTTCATCATCAAGAGTCTGTCATCACATACTTCTTTCATAAATCAACGCATTTGCAACTTAATCAAAAAGACAAAAATATTTACTTTACTGCATTTATATTTTACTGCATCAAAAATCAACCAAACCCCAAACCCATTTTGCTTTCACTCAGGTTTTTAAGAGATTTGGCACCAATACGCTAGGTCTCCAATAGAAAAGCTCTACGAGAAGAACGATAGGGTTGTGCCTTATACTATATTATTGGGTGCAAACATTATTATTTTGATGAATCGGAAGACGACAATCCGACCTACTAATCTGCTGCCCAAATTGAAACTCAAGCCAAGACAAAGAAGAATTCAAGGACTAAAGTTCAAGCTAGCTAGGGATTAAGGTAAGTGTCACATCCTTACTTTCATACATCTTAGGGACCATTTAGTAGCATCTTGAACCACTTTCAAGGTCGTTGAAATCAAATTTCTCAACCTTGAGTTTTACTCTACCGAGTACTATTCACTATCTAAATTTCAGACGAGTGACCTAATTTTGAAAAATCATAACTAATTATAGAAAAATTGAAATGAAGTGGTTCAAATTGCTACATGAAGATAACTTAATTATATTTCAGGAAAAATAACTCGTAGACCACGTATTAACCAAGTCAACGTCAGTCAACACTACAACTTTACTGTTCATCCAACATTTTCCCCTTGAATCCAACATTTTGGTCCCAACTTTGAAAAATCATATCTCCATGTGTAGACATTCAAACAAGGAGTTATATTTATCAAATCAAAGATTTGTATGTCTACTATTTACTGTAAAAATATCATACATTTATTCAACCATTTACTATTTTTAATTATAGATCAAAGGTGACTACTTCACCACGAGTTACTGTTCGTGGTGGCAAATTCCAGCAACATATAACATATATCAATCACATATCCATCATGCTAAATAATTATTAACTTCTCTTCATGAATCCTCATCTCCTCCATCTTGAGAATACCTCTTGTAATTGGATTGATATGGAAGGGGTGAGATTTCGGGGGAAATCTCAGTAGTAAACAGTACTAAACAATGTATGCATCAATGATGGGTATTAGTGCTTGCTTATGATTGTGTCAGCTTAATGTAATGAACATGCTTTCATGTAATATATGAAATACAATTGGACAAGGTAATCATAGCATAGAGCTTCAACAATTACATATTAACATCAATCAATCAAGCCATAACACAATCAACCATACAAGTTTAGGTAAGTTTATTACTTGGCATGTAGCCCTTCCTTTAGTCCTTAATCTTTAATCTGAGGTTCCACCTTTCATAGGTCAGAGCCTATACATGGCATAATAATATTTTATTATTATCTCATCTAGCATAACTCCACTTTTACTCAGGCTTATCTCGAGGTAATACCCTTATTCTAACAATTCCCTAGCTTTCTTTCTACCCACGGCTAACCTTATAGAGAGAGATATTTCTATATTCTAACTATCTAATTTATAAGAACAATCCTCTAATTTATTAGAGAAGGGACCAGAATAACTTACTTACCTTATTCCTAAGCTTGCCAAGTCCTTAAGCTCGCCGAGTCCTTAAGCTCCTTGGATTGCTCCTAGTTCCGCTAGAACTCCTTCTTTTTCTTCTTTTCTTTCTCTTCCTTTCTTTCTCTCTCTTCTTTTCTCTACTTTCTTGCTTGCTTTCCGTGAATGGAAATGGGAGGGGGTAAGGGGTATTTATACTTGAGGCAAGGTGGAATGAACGGCTCAGATCGAATCACGATGAACGGTTTAAATCGCTTAACTTCCTCACCAAGCCTTACATCACTATGATGACATCATCCTCCATGATGACTCATCAAAAGTGACCTCATCATGGGACACCTCACATGCTTAGGTGGCGTAATGGTGATACTTCACCAGCTGACTCAGCGCTTCCAGAGAATTCTAGAGTCTCATACCGGAATCAATGGCTGAGATCATACCACGTGTCCTTATCTTTTCTTGTCCCTCTAGATTAATGCCATGTGGTGCCTTATGGATACCTTTAATGCCACCTCATGGTTTTCGGATAAGCTCAGGACTTTATCTGATCAATTTCCTAGTTATCACGTCAACCGAGTAACCTTACTTTATTGAAAACTCTCTAAAATATTATTTTAATGCCACTTTAATTCACATATTCCTTGGGCTACGTTTTTGCACTCTGGGAATGCTATCTTGGGTCTCTGATCAAGCTCAAGTACTCTGATTGCTCAATTCCCAAGAAACATGCCTTGGCAAATTACCAAAATGCCCTTGGTTCCTCTTTATTTACTTTAATGAGTCTAGGGGCATTATTATCTTTTCACACCTTACCAGAGTATTCCTTGACCCTGGTCAACTATCCAGATAACCTTTCTTGACTATCTATCCATAGTCAAATGACCAAAATACCCTTTACTCATTCTTTACTTATTTTATAACATAGGGATATTTTCGTCATTTTGCACCTTTTTCGGGACACCGGCCCCTTTTACCGCTGAACTGATATTATGGGCCTGGGCATCCCTTGGTGTCATTATGGGCCTCTGAGTGGCACCATCTGGGCTTATTCAGTCCCAGTTTGCTTACCGATTAATTTCTCAATCGGATATCGGGTGTTCACAAACTCCCGTCTAAATTCACTAAAAAGGGAATAACTTTTTCTACATAACTCCTTTTGGGACTCTGTCAGTTCCCTGACCTCCGGCTTCATAGGACGCACATTCCTGTAACTTTTCACTCATATCTGAGGTCCAGGAGATCTGATAAAAATTTTAGATAACTTTCTAACTATTAGAAAAATTTTAGCTACTGGATCTCCGATAAAATTTCTATATTAAGCCAGATTAACCAGCATCATTTCCTCTATTTACTGATGAAATTTGGGACTAAAATGCTTCCGGGCTGTTCTAAGCCACCTCCAGCTCAACTTTCTATAATTACCATTTTGCCCCTAGAAACTTTTCCTTTTTTCAATTAAGTCCCTTAACTTTTCATAATTACCTTTAATGGCCCACAACTTGAGTCTACTTTTATTTCTTACCATGGAACTTTTAAACTTTTCACTTTAGTCCCTTTCTTTTCTAAAATGACCATTATGCCCCTAGGGACTTTCACTATTTACACATAAGTCCCTGTACTTTCACTTATTTGCAGTTTAGTCCATAAAACCCCTCTGTATGTTTTTGGGACTTCTGCTTAAAGGGGTCTAGTAGCCTATCTATTTCAGGCTACTTTCTGAGTCTCTAGGCCTACAAATTGGGATATTACAGTAAGTAGTCTATCCTAGCATATTTTCCTTTAATGTGTGGGCTTAAACTTAGGGTTTTATAGAAAAAAGTTGAGCTTTACCTATGGTATATGTGTTGTCCAAAACCCTAGATGAAAGGAGAAAGAAGAAATTAAAGTTAGAGCTATGTGATTAATGCTTAAACAAGCTAGTTAGATGATTATTTATTGAATCAAGTTGATATTCTTGACTTTGCCAAGGAAGAAACCTTTCAGTCTACATTGTTCATGATAGAGGGAGATGGAATTTCAATGATCTAATGCTTCCATTGAATTTATATGATGATTTTGTGCAAGATTGGATAGGTTTTTAATCTTGGAAGCATTAGAATTGAAAGATGTAATTTTTGGAAGTCTTCACTATTACTGTTCATATACATCAACAGTGATTGGAATTTCATGATTTTGATGCTTCCACTAGTTTTAAAATAAAAATTTTTGTGGGATAAAGTAGAGAAACAAGTATTGGAATTAAAATGAGAATTTTGGAAAGAAAAAGGGGAGTTATGTAATTCTGTCTAGAATAGTATGTAGTTGCTGGAATTTGGGAATTTTGAGTTCATAAATGGATTTAGAAGGCCAAATAGTGTAGGGTAAAGTCAAGACATCAACTAGTTCAAATTTCAAGTCAAATAGTAAAGATTAGAGAAAGTTATGTTAGTTAAAATAAGTTCAATGTTCAAGAGAGTTAGATTATAATGAATGGATGGTAATGATATGTTAGGAATTGATTGGTGTGCTCAAAAGAGGGTAGCCACACATCAAGGAGAAGTAAGAAGGAAGAAGCAAAGATAAAGTAAAGGAAAGTCAAGCATGTGAGGTAGTAAACTATCCTAAACTTGTATGTATTGGATGTTATATGTAACATCCTCACTTTCCTAGCTTCATCTTCTCCAAACCAGTACCTTGTTATGTTTGGAAAAGGTGGGGGTGAGATTTCAGGGGAAATCTCAGTAGCAAACGGTACCATTCAATGCATACAAGATGAATGCAAGTGCATGACATGTCTTCTTTATCCTTCTTTAGCTTCCATTTGCATACTATCATGCTCCATGCCTATCACTACCATGCATAACCATAAACTCATAAAGGGCAGAGCATATATCATTCATCATCATCATCACATATCATAATCATACATGCATATACATCAAGCATACAAGAATGGGTAAGTTCACTACCTGGTGAATAGCCCTTCCTTTAGTCTTTAACCTTTGATCTGAGGTTCCACCTTTTTATAGATCAGAGCCTATAAATAGCATAATAATATTTTATTACGATCTTATCTATCATAACTCCACTTAACTCAAGCTTATTTTGAGAAAATACCCTTATTCTGAAAACCCCATAACTTTCTTTCTATCAATGGCTATCCTTATAGAGAGATGTTTCTCTATTCTAACTATTAAATGTATAAGAGCAATCCTCTAATTTACTAGAACAGGGACTAGAATAAATTACTTACCTTATCCCTAAGCTTGTCGAGTCCCTAAGCTCCTTAGATTGCTCCTAGTTTGGCCAGAACTCCTTCTTTCTCTTCCTTTAATTTCTTTCTCTCTCTCTCTCTTCCTTTCTCTTCTTCTTGCCGTGGGTGTACCTTGGAATGGGAGGGGTGAGGGGTATTTATAGGTGGAGCAAGGTGGAATGGATGGCTCAAATTGAATCACGATGAACGGCTCAGATCGCAGCTTCCTCAAGAGCTTCGCCTACATCATCGTGATGACATCATCATCCTCAATGACTCATCAAAATGACATCATCAAGGGACACCTCACATGCTTAGGTGGCATAATGGTAGGGCCCTTGGGACACCTCACTAGCTGACTCAGTGCTTCCAGAGAATTCTAGAGTCTTATCCCAGAATATACGGCTGAGATCGTGCCACGTGTCCTTATATTTTTCTTCTTTCCTTATGCTCATGCCATGTGACGCCTTATGGGTACCATGAGGACACCTTTTATACCACCTCATGTCCTCTGGATAAGTCTCAAGCTTTATCTGATCAATTCCCGGTTATCACTTCAACCGGGTAACTTTACTTTATTGAAAACTCACTAAAATGTTATTTTAATGCCACTTTAACCCACATAAATATTGGGCCACGTTTTTGGACTCTTGGAATGCTATCTTGGGTCTCTGATCAAACTCAAGTACTCTAATGGCTCAATTCCCAAGAAACATCCCTTGGCAAATTACCAAAATACCCTCGATTTCTCTTTATTTACTTTAATGAGTCTAGGGGCATTATTGTCTTTTCACACCTTACCAGAGTATTCCCTAACCCTAGTAAACTATTCAGATAACCTTCCTTGATTATCTAACCTTAGTAAAATGACCAAAATACCCTTCACTCATTCTTTAATTATTTTATAACATAGGGGGTATTTTTGTCATTTTACACCTTTTTCTGGATACTGGCCCCTTTATCTTATGAAGTGATATCCTAGATGCCTCCCTTTGCATCATCATGGGCCTCTTTGTGACATCATCTGGACTTATTCAGTCCCAGTTTGCTTACTGGTTAATTTCCCAATCGGATATTTGGTGTTCACGAACTCTCGTCAAAATTCACTAAAAAGTGAATAACTTTTTCTACAGAACTCCTTCCGGGATTCTATCATCTCTCTGACCTCTATCTTCACAAGACGCATCTTCCTGTAACTTTCACTCATATCTGAGGTCTAGGAGATTTGATAAAAATTTTAGATAACTTTCAGACTATCAGATAAATTTTAGTTATATGAAACTCTAATAAAATTTCTATATTAAGCTAGATTAACCAGCATCATTTTGTCTATCTACTGATGAATTTGGGTCTGAAATGCTTCTGGGCAGTTCTAAGCCACTTCCGGCTCAACTTTCTATAATTATCATTTTTCCCATGGAAACTTTTTCTCTTTTCAAATAAGTCCCTTAACTTTTCATAATTACACTTAATGGCCCACAACTTGTGTCTACTTTCCTCTTTGCACCATGAAACTTTTAAACTTTCACTTTAGTCCCTTTCTTTTCTAAAATGACCATTATGCCGCTATGGACTTTTACTATTTACACATAAGTCCCTGTACTTTCACTTAATTGCAATTTAGTCCCTAGAAACCCTTTGTATGTTTCTGGGACTTCTGCTCAAAGAGGTCTGGAAGCCTATCTATTTAAGGCTACTTTCTGAGTCTTTGGGCCTGAAAATTGGAATATTACATTATGCTTGATTGTACTATGACTATGTTGAATTGTGTTGCATATGTGAATGATGAAAGAGGATAAAGAAACATCAAGAGAATTTAGGGATTGAATAATGTAAATGTTATATGATGAATGTATAAATTGTTTCAAGTAATAATGTTATATGAGATGTTTGAGCAACAATGTTCAATTGTAATGAAAAATAGTAAATGATGGAATAAATATATGAAATTTTATAGACACTTAATTAACATGTCAACCTTCATTTTGACACCAGTACACTTGATTTCGATGTCTGTACAAAGAGAACGAATTTTTCAAATTCAAGGACTAGAATATATTTTCAGAATTTTTGACCAAATAAACAGTAATATTTAACGATTAAACTGTATTGATTGACTAAGTATTTATTTAGGAACTTATTTTTTCCTTAAATCTCAAGATGTCATCTTTGCTTAGCTTTTTGAACAGCTTCGTTTTGATTTTTATAGAATTAATTATGATTTTTTGAAGTTCATCGCATAATTTAGAATACCATATGAACAGTAACTCGTGAAGAGTAAAAATTCCAGATTTAGCAAATGAATTTTAAAGATCATGTGAGTGGTTTTAAATGCTATAAAATGATCCCTAAAATGTACAAAAGTAAGGATGTTACATTTTGATATCAGAGCAGAAGTTTTTGGCATCAGATAGGATAGTCCCTATACCTTAATTCTAAGTAGTAAGTACTTTGTTAAGTTAGGGTAATTGTTGGGATAGTTAACATTGCTTATTTAAGTTAGTCCTGCAGGAGTAGATATGGGATTTCATAAAGTTAAGTCAGATTCATCAGTTAATAAGGGAGATACCTAGCCAGTAATGATTTATTTGTACATCCAGAGTTGGATTCTTCCTCAGACAGTGAAGAGAGTTATATGATAGTATAATGGATCAGTCAGGAAGGTCTACAGTAGAATATTCTATAGATATTTCTTTAGATTCAAGCTTGCAGTCTAGAGATTATGTAGAGATTCAACTTGAAGTTGTGCATGCACCAGATAATGCTGAGTTTAGTAATTCTATATGGTATGAGTTTATAGGAGTGCCCTCTGACCCTGATGTAAACTTTATTCCTTTGATGAGAGGACAGATTACGACTGAGGAGGCTGAGTACTGGTACTAAATTATAGGTAAACCAGATATTGTTACACCCTTACCAAAGACCCAGCTATAGTTTATGGCACTCCCTTCCTATTCTCGTAGCCCAGGAATATATGATTTTATAGATAACTATCAGTAGGATGTTCCTGGTCCAAGTTTGAAACATCCTTACGTTCGTATGTCTTAGGGACCATTCAGTAGCATTTAGAACCACTTTCAAGGTCATTGAAGTCCAATTTCTCAATCTGGAGTTTTACTCTTATCGAGTACTGTTCACTGTGTAAATTCCAGATGAGTGACCCAACTTCAAAAAATCATAACTAATTCTAGAAAAATCGAAATGAAGTGGTTCCAATTGATAAATGAAGCTAACTCAATTATCTTTCAGGGAAAAATAACTCGTTGACCATTAGTTGACCAAGTCAACGTCAGTCAACGTGTCAACGTTACTGTTCATCCCACGTTTTTCTCCCTGAATCCAGCATGCTGGTCCCAACTTTGATAAATTATATCTCCTTGTGTAGACATCCAAATGAATCATACTATATATCAAATCGAATCTTGGTATGTCTACTATTTACCTTAAAAAATTCGAACATTTATTCATCCATTTACTATTTTTAACTATTTATCAAACATTATCATGTCACCACGTGTTACTGTTCACAGTGGTAATTTCCAGCAATCAACTTTGCATACATATGCATACATCCATCATATATCAGTCAAACATGCCAAACAACAATTATTATTAATTAATAAGTTGTTTTACATCTGGCCATGTACATAAATTCTCATATCTCTATTGCATCATTTCCTGCCAGAAGTCCGGCAGCATAACCGCTACGCTTCATCTGTACAAAGAACTGAACCGTACTGATTCGGTAATCCCCTCATGAGAACTACCATTCTATGTAGTACCCAGGAAAGACTAGATGAACCGGCTAGGTCCACTCACTTCTAGCCTCCTTAGACAGCACTACGTACACGGTACTTATCATATACTGATGTTCAGTCTTTACTTCGGCAGCATAACGGCGTCTCTTAAAATTCCCAGAATTCATTTTGACATAACCTCCCCTGTAATGGTTTACTTATTGGGATGAGATTCGGGGGAATCTCAGTAGCAACAATCATAATAATATATGTAATGCAGAGTGACAGTGCTTGCTTGTGATTGTGTACAGATAAGTATGCTGCGTGCTTCCATGCTTAATAACATATGATCATAGCATTACAGCAAAGCTTCAGACATAACATATAAGACAACAATCCAACCAAACAATAGCACAACAAATCACAAAGCCATTACATAAAAGCTAGGATTAGTTACTACCTCAAAGGCTCAGCAGAGCTCTACTATCTCTATTCTGCTTCCAGCTCCGCCAGAACTTCCTTTCTTTCTTTCTTCCTCTCACTTTCTCTCTCTAGCACCTCCTCCTCTCTCTAAAAGCTCCTTGGCCGTGCAGCATATGAATGAATGGGGGGGTATTTATAACCTCCTCCAATGGCATTTCTGTAATTACCATGAACTTTGATCCTGCGGTCCTGGTTTTTCCTGGATTTTCCTATTTTCTTTAATTCCTCATTTACTGCATCATGCATGACATCATTGGGACACCTCACCAGGACACCTCAGCGCCACATTTTCCACATGCTGAAATTCCTGGACACCTCAGCAGCTGACTCACCGGTCCAGTGTCCTGCCTCGTACTACGTGTCCTCAGCTTTTTCTTCCTCCTCTGTGATGGCGCCATGTGGCATCTTACTGGCACCTGTCACGCCATCCAATGCTATCCAGATAAATCCAGGACTTTATCTGATCGCCTCCTCGGTTATCGTGCCGACCGAGTAACTTTACTTTATTGAAACTGCATTAAAATAATATTTTAATGCCACTTTTTCCCACACATTACTGGGCCTACGTTTTTGGGCTCTGGGGATGTTGTCTTGGATCCTGATCAAGCCCAAGTACTCTGATGGCTCGATTCCCAAGAAACAGCCCTTGGCAAATTACCAAAATACCCTTGGGTGCCCTTTCTTGCACTATTTTAACCCTAAGGGTAAAATCGTCATTTTACACCCTTCTGTACCCTGTCAGGGTATATACTGACTCTAAGTAACTTTATCTGTATATACCTTGGCTGCTGGGCCTGTCCAGAATTACCAAAATACCCTCCATTCATCTGTTACTCTTTAGTACAACATAGGGGTATTTTCGTAATTTCGCACTTTTCCGGGGTTCTGCCGGACACTGGCCCACCTATCAGTCCAAGTGTCTTACTGGGCCTCTGTTGGCGCCATTATTGGGCCTTTCTGGGTCCAATACCTTCATGGCACGCATTACGAGGAATCTTCCCCCGTTAATAATTATTGAATATTTTATCTATTATTCACCGTTTATACACATATCCGGACACCGGCTCCTTCTGTCCGATACACTGGCCTGCGGTGTTCAGGCATCACTGTGAGTCATATCAGTCATCTGACCGAGGTCATCCGAACTCATTTAGTCCCTTTTCAAATACCGATAAATCTCCCTATCGGATCCCCAGAGGCCTCACACTCCGTCTGGATTTTCTAATTTGCGAATAACTTTTTCTACAGGCCTCCTATCGGTATTCTGTCAGTTTCCCGACATCCGCCCCATAAGGACGTATCATCCTGTATTTTCTCACCTAGATCTGAATTCTAGGATATCCGGTATGAATTTTTATAACTTTTGGACGATCAGTCCATTTCTGGCTATCTGGAGTCTTCAAAAATTCCTGTATTAAGCCAGATTACCGAGCGTCACTTGCTCTCTCTACCGGTGAAATCTGGGACTGAAATGCTGTCGGACAGTCCAAACCACTTCCGGCCTGACTTTCTTTAATTACAATTTAGCCCCAGGGAACTTTTCTTCTTTTCATTTAAGTCCCTTTTTACTTGGCTAAAATTACACTTAAGGACCCCACATTTTTGTCTACTTTCCTTTTTGGCCTTGAAACTTTCCATAATTGCACTTAAGTCCTTTCATTTCCTTTACTAGGTCTAGGGGCATTATTGTCTTTTCATATTTTACCAGAGTATCCTCTGGCCCTGGTCAACTATCCAGATACCCCTTCTTGACTGTCTAACCTTAGCCAAATGACCAAAATACCCTTTACTCATTCTTCAGTTATTCTATAACATAAGGGCATTTTCGTCATTTTGCACATTTTTCCCGGACACGCGCCCCTCTTACCACTGAACTGATATTATGGGCCTGGTCCTTCCCTGGTGTCACTACGGGCCTTAGACAATACTGTATGGCCTCTGGCCATAGTGCGATCATCTCTATTCGGACTGCCTTTCCTTTACCGATTATAACTGTAAATTCCCATCTTCAGGAATTTTTACAGAAAAATCGGGACCTCAAATCAAAATTCTGTGACTCCTCATTCAATCCGAAATCCTTTTCTCTATCTCCCTGTATTTTCAGATATTTTATCCGGACCGGGCTGTTTTGGCCTGAAAAAGCACTCACGCGCACACTTTTCCAAAATGACCATTTTACCCCTAGTCATACTTCTAATTCTTTCATACACATAGAGACCTCATATGCACATTTCACAGTTCAGTGAAATGATCAGCATAATTTTCTCTATTTTCTGGCAAAATATGGTACTCATCGGCTATCAGCCCGATCTTTCCCATAATTACGATTATGCCCTTGATTTCTCCTTTTGGCATCTCTAGGCCTAAAAATTAGGGTGTGACAAAGTTAACCCCAACCTTCTTTGTCAAAGGCAGATAATATTGACTATATCGGTCTCAAGAAAGTTTTGGACAATGAATTACTCAGTCTAGGTCAAGGGATAGATAGAAGCAGAGATCAAGAGCAGTCAGTCTACTTGCATTTTCTCAATACTGTAGCAGGGATGATAGACAGATATTCAATGGAGGGCATGGATCTGAATTAGGTTTACATTTTAGAAGACTGGCATGAGATGGTAGTAAGTTAGATACTACTATATACCCCTACTTGGTGTAACGTCCTTACTTTCGTACATCTTAGGAAACATTCAGTAGCATTTAGAACCACTTACAAGACTTTGGAAGTCCATTAGCTAAATTTGGAATTTTTACTCTTGGCGAGTTACTGTTCATATGGTATTCTAGATTAAGTGATGAACTTTGAAAAATTATAATTAACTCTAGAAAAATCAAAATGAAGTGGTTCAAAATTTTACTCGAAGCTAACATCTTGAAGTTTAAGGGAAAAATAATTTCCTTATCAAATGCTTAGTCAATTGATTCAGTTTATTCGTTAAAGTTTACTATTCATTTTGTCAAAAATTCTGAAAATAGATTCTGGTCCCCATCTTTGGAAAATTGGTTCTCTTTGTACAGACATCAAAATCAGGTGTTCTTGGTGTCAAAACGAAGCTTGACATGTTAACTAAATGTCTCTAAAATTTCATACATTTATTCTATCATTTACTATTTTTCATGACATCATACATATTGTTGCTTAAACCGGTCATACAACATCCTTACATGCAACAATTCTTCACATAACATCATATAACATTTACACTGACTAATCCCTAACTCCCCTTCATGCTTCTTCATGCTCTTTCATCTTTCATAAACCTATTGGGATTAGGATTACATGGATGGGGAGTGAAACATCCTTACTTTCGTATGTCTTAGGGACTATTTGGTAGCATTTAGAACCACTTTCAAGGTCATTGAAGTCCAATTTCTCAATCTGGAGTTTTACTCTTATCGAGTACTGTTCATTATGCAAATTCCAGATGAGTGACCTGACTTCAAAAAATCACAACTAGTTCTATAAAAATCGAAATGGAGTGGTTCCAATTGATACTTGAAGCTAACTCAATTATATTTCAGGGAAAAATCACTTGTTGAGCATGCATTGACCAAGCCAACGTCAGTCAACGTTTCAACTTTACTGTTCATCCAACATTTTTTCCCTGAATCCAGCATTCTGGTCCCAACTTTGATAATTTATATCTTCATGTGTAGACATCCAAATGAGACGTTTTATATATCAAATTGAAGCTTGGTATGTATACTATTTACCATAAAAATTTTATATATTTATTCATCCATTTACTATTTTTAATCATTTATCAAACATGATTAGATCACCACGTGTTACTATTCATAGTGGTAAATTTCAGCATTTCTACTTTGCATACATAAACATACATCCATCATATATCAGTCAAACATGCCAAACAATATCTTTATTAAATAATAAGTCATTATACATCAGGGCATGCATGAAATCCTCATATTTCTATTACATCATTTCCTGCCTGAAATCCGGCAGCATAACCGCTACGCTTCATCTTCAGCAAGTAACTGATCTTGTACCGATTCGGTAATTCCCGTGAGAACTACCATTCTACGTAAGTACCCAGGAAAGACTGGATGAACCGGCTAGGTCCACTCACTTCTAGCCTCCTTAGACAGTACCTACGTACACAGTACGTATCAGCTCCTTTCTCTACGATTGCTATCTTGTCATAATTTCGGCAGCATAACGGCGTCTCTTAAAATTCCTAAAATTCACTTTGACATAACCTCCCCTGTAATGGTTTACTTATTGGGATGAGATTCGGGGGAATCTCAGTAGCAACAATCATAACAATATATGTAATGCAGAGTGACAGTGCTTGCTTGTGATTGTGTACAGATAAGTATGCTGCATGCTTCCATACGCAATAACATATGATCATAGCATTGCAGTAGAGCTTCAGGCATAACATATAAGACAACAATCCAACCAAACAATAGCACAACAAATCACAAAGCCATTACATAAAAGCTAGGATTAGTTACTACCTCAAGAGCTTAGCAGAAATCTACTATCTCTATTCTGCTTCCAGCTCCGCTAGAACTTCCTTTCTTTCTTTCTTCCTCTCACTTTCTCTCTCAAGAACTTCCTTCTCTCTCTTATTCTTTCTTGGGCCGTGCATAATGAAGAGCAAGGGGGTATTTATAGTTTTGGTCAATGGCATTTCCGTAATTTTGAAGCCATCTAATCCTGTGGTCCTGATTTTTTCGGAATTTCCTATTATTCTTTATTCCTTTTACTGCATCATGCATGACATCATATCAAGGCCACCTCATAGGACACCTCATCGCCACATTCTTCACATGTCGCAATTCCTGGATACCTCATCAGCTGACTCAGCAGTTCCAGTCCAATCCAGTACCGGTCCAGTCCGATTTCCCACAAACCGGA
Organism: Leucaena leucocephala; assembly: GCA_037074615.1. NCBI lineage: Eukaryota > Viridiplantae > Streptophyta > Magnoliopsida > Fabales > Fabaceae > Leucaena > Leucaena leucocephala. The sequence continues at coordinate 4,739,869 of CM073544.1, read as the reverse complement.
CTCAACGGCTAAGATTGTGCCACATGTCCTTAACTTTTCTTCTCCCTCTAAGATGACACCATGTGGCATCTGGAAGGGACCTTTCACGCCTTCCAATGCTATCCAGATAAGTCCAGGACTTTATCTGATCACCTCCTCGGTTATCGTGCCGACCGAGTAACTTTACTTTATTGAAACAGCATTAGAATAGTATTTTAATGCCACTTTTTCTCACATATCACTGGGCCTACGTTTTTGGGCTCTGGGAATGTTATCTTGGATCCTGATCAAGCTCAAGTACTCTGATGGCTCGATTCCCAAGAAACATCCCTTGACAAATTACCAAAATGCCCTTGGGTGCCCTTTCTTGCACTATTTTAACCCTAAGGGTAAAATCATCATTTTACACCCTTCTGTACCCTGTCAAGGCATATACTGACTCTAAGTAACTTTATCTATATGTGCCTTGGCTTCTGTGCCTGTCCAGAATGACCAAAATGCCCTTCATTCCTCTATTACCCTTTAATACAACACAGGGGCATTTTCGTAATTTCGCACTGTTCCGGGGTTCTGCTGGACACTGGCCCACCTATCAGTCCAAGGGTCTTACTGGGCCTTTGATGGCGCCATTATTGGGCCTTTCAGGGTCCATTACCCTCATGGCACGTATTACGAGGAATCTTCCCCTGGCCATGTTCCTTGAATATTTTAACTATTATTCACCGTTTGTACACATATCCGGATACCGGCTCCTTCTATCCGATACACTGGCCTACGGTGTTCAGGCATCCCTGTGAGTCATATCAGTCATCTGACTGAGGTCATCTGAACTCATTCAGTCCCTTTTCAAATACCGATAAATCTCCCTATCGGATCCCCGGAGGCCTCACACTCCCGTCTGTATTTACTGATTCGTGAATAACTTTTTCTACAGACCTCCTATCGGTATTCTGTCAGTTTCCTAACATCCGTCCCATAAGAACGCATCATCCTGTATTTTCTCACTTAGATCTGAAATCTAGGATATCCGGTAGGAATTTTTATAACTTTTGGACTATCAAATTAATTCTGGCTATCTGGAGTCTTGAAAAATTCCTGTATTAAGCCAGATTATCGAGCGTCACTTGTTCTCTTTACCGGTGAAATCTGGGACTGAAATGCTTTCGGGCAGTCCAAACCACTTCCGGCCTGACTTTCTTTAATTACAATTTAGCCCAAAGGAACTTTTCTTCTTTTCAATTAAGTCCCTTTTTACTTGGCTAAAATTACACTTAAGGACCCCACATTTTTGTCTACTTTTCTTTTTGGCCTTGCACTTTTCATAATTGCATCTAAGTCCCTTCCTTTTCTTTTCTTTACTTTACTAGGTCTAGGGGCATTATTGTCTTTTCATATCTTACCAGAGTATTCTCTGGCCCTGGTCAACTATCCAGATACCCCTTCTTGACTGTCTAACCTTAGCCAAATGACCAAAATACCCTTTACTCATTCTTCAGTTATTCTATAACATAAGGGCATTTCGTCATTTTGCACATTTTTCCCGGACACCGGCCCCTCTTACCACTGAACTGATATTATGGGCCTGGGCCTTCCCTGGTATCACTATGGGCCTTAGAAAACACTGTATGGCCTCCAGCCATAGTCCGATCATCTCTATTCGGACTGCTCTTCCTTTACCGATTATAACTGTAAATTCCCATCTTCGAGAATTTTTACAGAACAATCGGGACCTCAAATCAAAATTCTGTGTTGCGTCATTCAATCAGGAATCCTTTTCTCTATCTCCCGGTCTTTTCAGATATTTTATCCGGACCGGGCTATTTTTGCCTGAAAGTACGCTTCCGCGCACACTTTTCAAAAATGACCATTTTACCCTTTGTCACATTTCTAATTCTTTCATACACATAGAGACCTCATATGCACATTTCACAGTTCAGTGAAATTATCAGTATAATTCTCTCTATTTTCTGGCAAAATATGGTACTCATCGGCTACCAGCCCGATCTTTCCCATAATTACGATTATGCCCTTGAATTCTCTTTCTGGCATCTCTAGGCCTAAAAATTGGGGTGTTACAGGGAGAGATTTTTGAGAAAATCTCAGTAGCAAACAATACCAAACAATGCATGTATTAATGTAATTACTTGTGCTTGCTTGTGAAAGTGTTACCATAGTGTAATGAGCATGCTTCCATGTATCATATGAAATACAATTGGCCAAGGTAATCACAGAAACAAAGCTTCAAGCATATACACATATGTACACAATTTAACAAAGTCATAGCACAATCAAGCATAACATTCAATATACACAAGTTTAGGGTAAGTTTACTACCTTATTGCTTTACTTCTTTCCACTTTAACTTTGTTTCTTCCTTCTTACTTTTCCTTGGTGTGTGGCTGCCTCTTTTGTAACATCCTTAATTTCATTCTTAACTATACTCAATTGGAAGTATCTTAGGTCATTGGAACACCATTTTACCTCAAAAGCATGAATTTCCAAAAGTTAGGTTATCGGGTATTGTTCACTTTTACTGTTCACTTGGTAATTCCAGTTTACACCATGAACTTTGGAAATTCATAATTAAATCTAGAAAAATCCAAACGAGGTAGTTCCAATTTATAATGAAATCTATTTCATTGAAATTTAAATGAAAAGTATGAAACTGAGGTTTCCTTGTCCAAATGAAATCAGTTTATTCGTTGAAAAACACTTTTCATTTGGCAAACCTGAAAGTTCCAGTTTCTGTGCCTTGTCTTCAAAAATTCATTTCTCCTTGCATACTTATCCAAATGAGTCATATTACATATGGATTTAAATCTCCATATGTTTACTTTAAGATCACAAAATCTTGTGTAAAAATTCGTCCATTTTCTATTTGAAAATCGCGCTTAAACCTCACTGTCTCTAGACACGCGTTTTATCTTAATCCAGATTTTAGTCCTAATTTTGAAAAATCATAACAATTCGAATTCTTAACCAAATTAGGATTTCTTGGTGTCCAATTAAATATATGGATCTTATCTATTTTCATGCCAAATTTCATGTGAAAACTCGTCGGATAAGTCACTTAAACTATCGATGGAAACATTCTGTCTCGGATCGGATCCAGTGAGTGCATGCGTTTTACATACCCATACAACATCTTCTAGGTTTAATACATACTATCTAGGTCATATACAAATTATTCATCCACATTTACCCTCCTCCTTGAGAAGTTCCAGCACCTAAAGCATGATTATATACATATGGAAGGAATGAGATTTCATGGAAATCTCAATAGCAAGTCATACAAACTATAAGGTTATACATGCTTGATTAAATGCCTAACATGTTATCATGCAATGGGAGCTAATTCATGATCATACATGAGCAAACTCTAACATGCATATTGTCATGACATAAGTTGCAAGGAGTTGCAAATATTCATAACTCATAATCATCATCATCATCATCACCACATAACATTTCATGCTCAACCAAACTTCATGCATAACAAGCAAGCATATCAACCAAACAACATAAGTTTATAGTTAGGTATTCTTGCTACCTCTTATATATCTTTGCAAGTTCCTTCTTGACTTGATCCTTCCTTCCCACAAATGTCAAAACCTACGCATAATAAAGCAATTACCAAGTTACAACTCAATTCCAATCCCATCTCAAGGCTAGGGTTTCATTAAATCCCTTTCTTTCTCTACTTTGTGACTTATGATTACATCTTTCTAAACTAAACTATCAAGGTTCACTTCGACATAATTTTTTCATGTAGAATCCAAATATGCATTCAGAAATTCCAGAATCCAATTGCTTCCAAAGGTGCTGTACAGAACCCAAAAGCTATACCAATTTTCCAAAAATTCTCATTTTGATTCCAATGCTTCCAATATTGGTTTCTCTACTATATCCCCACACAATTTTCCATTCTATACCCATTGGAAGCATTAAAACCATGAAATTCCAACATATGAACAGTAATTTCGCACTGTACAGAACAGAACCCAATCTTGGATTCACAAGCATACTTGAATTCCTAAGCCATTACCACTTGATTCTAGCTTGTTTAAGCTTGTCTAAATTAACCATAACATAAAACTCATGTTCTTTTTATACATACACAGAAATTCCAGCAGCACCTCCACAAGATTTATGCCTCAAAAACCACTTAAACTCAAGAGCGAATCTACTAGAACATAGTCTAGGATCAAGGGGATTAATTATCTTGATAGTTCTTCCAAGGTGCTTGCTTTCTCTTGGCTTGAATGGAAATTTTGCAAGAGTCTCCCTATGGTTCTCATGCATGCTGAAATGAATCTGAAATGGAGGGGTATTTATAGACAAGTTTTGGTGGAAATGAAAGGCCAAATCATTTTGGGTACTATTTGATCTAAAGGCCAAGATTAAATCTTGGATTTTATTTCTATTTTCATTTATGACATCACCTTGATGACATCATCCAAGGGACACCTCATGGGACACCTAATCACTCACATGGCAAAATTGAAGAGCCAAGAAGCCTCTGAAAAAATTCCAATCCAATCCAGTACCTGCCCGGTCCGATTCCTCAAAAACTGGACTGTTTTCTACATCTAATTTTTTTGAGATTCCATAATATATTTTCTGACCTTAAATCCAGTATCTGGATTCTTTTTATCATAGCCATTCTTATACTAGGTCTGAACTTAATTACAGATCCCTTGCGAAATGACCAAAATACCTTTGGAGTCCTTTCTTGCACTATATTAACCCTAAGGGCAAAATCGTCATTTCATACCTCTTTGAACCATATCAGAGCATATACTGACTCTGACTAACTCTTCCTATGTATGTCTTGGCATTTTGGCCTGTCCAAAATGACCAAAATGCCCTCCATTCATCTATTACTCCTTAAGACAACACAGGGGTATTTTCATAATTTCACACTTTTCCGGGGTCCCCTGTATACTGGCTCACCTATAAGTCCAAGTGTCTTATTGGGCCTTGGTTGGTGCCATTTTTGGGCCTTTATAGGGTCCACCACCTTTATGGCATGAATCCTGAGAAATCTCTTCCAGCGATATTCATCGGGTATTTTTGCCATTGTTCACTGTTTCTACCCCTTTCCGGACACCGACTCCTTTTATCAGATAAACTGATATACTGAGTCTAGGCATCCCTTTGGGTCATAACAAGCATCTGACTGATGTTATCTGAGCTCATTCAGTCCCAATTTGAATAACGATAAATCTCTCAATCGGATACCCAGAGATCACAAACTCACCTCTGAATTCATTAAAAAGTGAATAACTTTTTCTACAGACCTCCTTTTGGTATTCTGTCAGTTCCCTAACATCCGTCTCTATAAGATGCATCTTCCTGTAGTTTTTCACTCATATTTGAGGTCCAGGATATTCGGTAAGAATTTTTTATACTTTTAGACTATCAGATAAATTTTGGCTATCTGGAGTCCTGATAAAATTCCTGTATTAAGCTGGATTACCTAGCATCATTTGCTATATCTACTGGTAAAATCTGGGATTGAAATGCTTTCGGGCAGTCTAAACCACTTCTGGCTCAACTTTCTTTAAATACACTTTAGCCCCTAGAAACTTTTATTCTTTTCAATTAAGTCCCTCAAATTTGCCTAAAATTACACTTAAAGACCCCACATTTTTGTCTACCTTTCTTTTTTAGCCTTAAGCCTTTTATATTTTTACTTTAGTCCTTGCCTTTTCTTCCTTTTTCAATTTAATCCTTTTCTTTGTATAAATGGCCACCAATTTTCCAGATAATCTCACATAAATTACGTACAAACTGTACATACTATCCAATACAGAAAATTAGGGATATTACATCTTTGGAGTCCACAATCACACCCTAACATCACATAATTATCCATTCATTATAATCTAACTTTCTTGAATATCAAACTTACTTTAACTTAACCTAACTTCCTTTAATCTTTACCAATTGACTTGGCCTTTGAATCAATTGACGTCTTGACCTTACCCTACACAATTTGTCCTTTTGAATCCATTTATGAACTCAAAACAACCAAATTCCAGCAACTATGCACTGTTATGGATAGAATTTACAAAACACACATAATTCCTTCAAAAATTCCCATCTTAATTCCATTGCTTCCCATACTTGTTTCTCTACTTTACCCTACACAACTTTTCATTTTAAAACCATTGGAAGCATCAATATCATGAAATTCAAATCACTGTTCATACGAGTGAATAGTAATAGAGAAGAATTCCAAACATTAGAACTTTTAATTCTAATGCTTCCAAGGTTCAAAACCTATCCAATCCTACAATCATCATATAAACTCAATGGAAGCATTAGATCATTGAAATTCTATCTCCTTCTATCATGAACAGTGCAAACCGAAATATTTCCTCCATGGCAAAGTCAAGAACATCAACTTGATTCAACAACAAATCATCTAACTAGCTTGTTTAATCTTTAATCACATAACTCTAACTTTAATTTCTTCTTTCTCCTTTCAGCTAAGGTTTTGGGCAACATAAATACCTTAGAGAAAACTCAACTTTCTTCTATGAAAACCCTAAGTTCAAGCTCCCAAATTAAAGAAAAATAAGCTAGGATAGATTGCTTACCTTTAATCTCTAGCTTGCTTGAACTTTGGCTTTGAATTCTTCTTTGTCGTGGCTTGAGTTTTCATTTTGCAAGAGGTTCCCCAAGGTTGCCAAGAGCCACAGTTTTGAGCTGAATTGGTGGGGTATTTATAGGCAAATTCCATGGAAAATGAATGGCCAAGATTACTTTGTGCACTATTTGATCTAAGGGCTCATAATTGGTCTTACACCAAACTTCTCCACCAAGCCAATTTGGGATAAGATCACATGACAAAAATCTGCTCTTCCCCCTTGTCTTGGATGCCATGTGAAAGGCCTTGTGGGTCCTACCATGTGCAAATCATAATTCTTACTTGATTCCTTTTTTTAAAAAAAAAATTATAAATTAGTCATTATTGGACTTGGGCTCCAAGATAACTTTTGGGACTTATTGGGTTGGCCTAGGATGAAATGTTGGGCCTCTTTTAGGTCTAATAGCTAATTGGCACAAATCCCAATGCACTTTCCTTATACCGATATCCTTAAATTACCCTTATCTTAGAATAAATGCTAAACACCTCTTTTAATTGTTCTAACATTTTTAGAAATTTATTCTAATATAAAATGATTTCTCTACAAAGTTTCATAATTTTTTTAGACCCAGAAGTCCTGATAAAAACTACATACATTTCCTTTAACCTTTATCGGTGTCCTTTTTCACCGTAAATTCTATAATTAATTCTACAGGACTCCTTTTTGACTTCTGTCAACTCCATAAATTCTCATATTAATTATAAGAATTTACTATAAATTTTATCTAATATCCATCCATTGTAAAATAACCAAAATACCCTTGGTGCCCTTTCTTGCACTATATTGACCCTAAGGGCAAAATTATCATTTAATACCTCTTTGTACCTTATCAGAGCATATACTGGGTCTGACTAATCCTTCTTGTTCCTACCTTGGCATTTTGGCCTATCCAAAATGACCAGAATACCCTTCATTCATCTCTTGCTCCTTGGTACAACACAGGGGCATTTTCGTAATTTCACATTTTTTCGGGGTTCCTCCCGACACTGGCCTACCTTATCAGTCCAATGATTTCATTGGGCCTTCTTGACGCAACTTGTTCTTTTGGGTCTCTGAGTTAAGTCATCTGGGCTCATTTAGTCCTAGTTTATTTACTGCTAAATCTCCTTATCGGATTCCAGGAGCTACAAACTCCCGTCTAAATTCACTAAAAATGTGAATAACTTTTTCTACAGAACTCCTTTCGGGATTCTGTCAGTTTCCTGACCTCCGGCTTCACAGGTCGCATCATCCTGTAACTTTTCACTTTTATCTGAGGTCCAGAAGATCTGATAAAAAATTCGGATAACTTTTTCACTATCAGATAAATTTTAGCTGTCTAGAACTTTAATAAAATTTCTGGATTAAGCCAGATTAACCAGCATCATTTCCTCTATCTACTGGTGAAATTTGGGACTGAAATGCTTTCGGGCAGTCTAAACCACTTCTGGCTCAACTTTCTTTAATTACCATTTAGCCCTTAGAAACTCTTCTTTTTAATTAAGTCCCTCAAATTTAGCTAAAATTACACTTAAAGGCCCCATATTTTTATCTACTTTCTCTTTTGGCTTTAAAGCTTTTATAATTTCACTTAAGTCCTTGCATTTTCTTCCTTTTTCAATTCAATCCCTTTCTTTACATAAATGGACACATTTTGCTCTGAAAATCTGACATATATTACGTACAAACTGTACATACTAATCAGTACAGAAAATTAGGGATATTACATTTCTCTCCCCTTTAAAATAAATTTCGTCCTCAAAATTTACTTAGTACCTTAGTTAATTATCTTTGATATATATCTTTTGTATATTTCTTTCTTCTTTATGACTAAGGATTGGGGTATCTATCTCTTATCCTCTGTCTGATCATCTAACGGAGTGCTTTTAGTATCTGCTTTATGTCCTTGTTGTCATTACTCTTCTTATCTGAATCACCTCAAGTAGAGTTGAACATTACCTCATTTCGGTACTTGCTCACTTGCTTTGCATCTATTTGCTTATGAACAACTCATTATATTAGACTTGTGAGTAGTGTCTATTTCTTTCATATCAAACTCTCTCGAGTATTACTATATTCGGGAGTTTTTATCCATTACTCATCATTCTTTAATAACTTAACATCATACAGAGAGAGGATTTATGTAACTACTCTTTCTTTGCTTCACTATTAAGTAGGAGCACATACTCTAACATGCATAATTCCTGGCCAACATATTGCAGGACTGCTTGCCTGCTCATGAATGCAAAGCTTTAACTTCGGAGCTCAAGCATTCCTTTTCTTAATATGCACAGCTCTAACACTCAGAGCTTTAGCATAACATAATTCCTGGCATTTCATGCAAGGAGTGAAATCTCTCACTTTCATCTGTAACATTACATTCAGACATCTTATCCCTCTCAACAAGGGAGCCTCTCTATCTGTTCATAAAATTACTTCTCTACACATGTATGTCATTAGATACTTCTCATGCTGTATCGTGGTATATCTAGCCAAATCTGGCTATATCATGACGTATCTTACTCTTTCATAACTTATCTTGCCTTATCAGGGCATATTCTGAGATACCATAAGTCTAACATTCTCTTTAACTTATAACTTTATTAGCCTCTCTGGAGAATATTGCTCTTTTGCTTCTCTTTCTCCTGAACAAAGTCATGATTTAAACCTTTCATTTTAAATCCACTCTATTTGGACTTGACAGAAGGGTTCTAATCCTTCACTATTCATAACCCTTTTAACTTTTCATTTTGCATAACTCTGTACATCTACGCCAAACTTCTGTGGCATCTATAATCTTTATCATTACTTCCCAAGGGTTACCCATTATTGGGTTACTCTTGCCTGAGCACATTTAACTAAAAGTGCTGATAAAAATCTGAAGCACTGATGCTAACAGGCTCCAACCCTGGTACTTTACTATCTTAGACCCTTTTCTATAAATCTCTTTGACTTTTTAACTTTCTTGTCCTCATTTGGAGGATTTATCTAGCTTTCATTCTCATTCCCTTTATTCTCATCTTAGGAATCTCTATTAATCTCACTTTATTTTTCATGTAAGAAGATTCTGAGTTCAGTCTATAATAATAATAAGGCTATCTTAAACTAACATTATGGGTACTCTCTCTACTATGAGTTAATAACTTGTGAAGCTTTTCTACCTTGACCTTGTCCTTGGTAATTGTCATTCCAAAGAAATATTGTACTCATGGCTCATTCATTTTCTTTCTCTAGGCTAGGTCTACTGTGACCCTCGGGATCTACTGCGATCAACCGTCTTCCTCTTCAGGATCTAACTGCAACCCTGGAATTCTTTTCTCTGTAAGCCATGCTAGGATCTAACTTCGACCCTCCATAATCTACTACGATTTCGTTGTACTGTATTCTTATCTCTGGAAGATCTAAAACCAACGAACTAAGTTACAAGGTTAGTCACTTCCACTTAGTTGCTACTTAACAGATAATTTCCCAAAATGATCATAGAAGCCAATATTATTTATTAAGACTTTACTCATTTCCTCTATTACTCAGGAATTTCTCATTTCATTCTCATCTTTCATAACTTTACTATATCTAATACTGCAGAGAGCTACCAATGCTCTATCATGCATATATCTATCATAATCTGTCTATCTCATTTGATGGACATAGCTTTATCATGAGCTTTACTGTCTATGTCCATGCTTTCAACATGAGCAGTCTGACTCTATCGCAAGAGCAATCTAGCTCCATTACGAGAACGTTAACTTCTTTTACATAGACTCTGTTCCTTTTCAGAGATGCATAATCTTTCATAGTAGTGTCTCATTTCATTTCATACTCAAGGAACATCATTCATATATCTTATCCCCATTGAAGGAATATATCCTGAGTACTATAATCATATGTCTATAGGATTGTGATCATCATTTATCTCTAATCTCATTCTCTGTCTAACTGACTATCATTATCTGTCTCAGATTCTCATTCTAAACTTGAGGGATTAACTGGCTAATTATCTCGTTTATCACTTTTTTTGCTTTATTATTATTACCAAGTTAAATTATCTAATTGCATGTCATATGGTATGGGAGCAACATAACTTTCTCATAACTCCTCATCTCATATGTACTCTACCCTGCATATACTGCAAAAGGGGAGTATTCATTCGTCATAGCATACTCTAACATGCATAATATGCAAGGAGATGTAATTATTTACGCATTCTCTAACATGCATGTCATCATATGACAACTGCAAGGAGATGCAACTGATCATTGTAACTTATGGCAACAAAAGCCATATCAACAACTAATCATCATAGCTTATGGCAACAAAAGCCATATTATCATAACATAATTTGCTCAACATCCATTATACACACACTGTAATTCAACCATTAACTCGATAATCCTTTTAAGCATTCTGTCCTTTTATCATCTTATCTGCCAGATCCCCATTACTCATTCATGAGCTTAAGATAAATACTCATTTACTTAGGCTGCCACGTAACCCCTTTTTTTCTAGGGTACAGATTCAACCCTGTACTACTCTTTCTTACATAGAGGATAGGGGAGTCACTTTATCGTTTAAAGTGTGGTTACCTTTCTTTCTCTATACATCATAAACTTCTGTTTCTAATCTTGCATACATCTATCGCTCTATTGAACTTCAGTGACTACCAGAGAAATTCTTTATAACACAAAATTCAATCCGTGAACAAACTTCTCGGTCATTCAACTCTCATTGATCTTATGGATGAACTCGGCTAAATAGTCATCAAAGGGTTTATATTTCTCTCTTTAACCCTTAGCCTTACGCCCATCTCTATCTAACTAAGAGGAATACTTTTCATATACTCACTCAAGGAAACTTCTCAGGTGAGTGGATCAATCTCTATCTTTATGGAGTAACTTCCGTATCTCTTTACTATTTCTTAACTCTTCCTATCTGTATATCAGTCTCAGTCTACTATAGACTAGACTATGGCTTCTTTCTAGTCTTCTTCTACAGATCCTGACTATTTAAGTCACATAGATCTCAATCATCATCTAGCACTATTACTTCTATTCTCTAGGGTACTATCCCCTAGGTCTGCTAGGTTACTGTTTCTTTGTGATAGAATCCCTCTGTCTTGGGAATGTTAGCTCTCTAACTGTTAACCATCACGTTTCTAACTTTAAGCCATATATTAGGCTCATTCTCAGGCAAGTCTCATTCTAACTTTTAATTCTTTTGTTCAGGAAAAACTAACTGAACAAATTCTTTTATTATATAGATCTACTCCTAATGATCACATGGAAGATCTACTTCTGAGCATCTTTTTAAACTGATCTATATCTCTGTATCTCAGACTGTTTGCTTGCCTGTAACTTATGTTAAACCTCTAACTGATAAACTTCAGTGAGGTTGGCATCTTCATTCGTCATCAGGTCTCTATGCATCCTAGTCGTAACCTGAGTATTGCCTAGTCGTAACTCATATTCTCTGTAAACTTTAGTCGCGACCATATCATTCTACTCGTCACGACTTAACGACTCTGTGTACTTCAGTCGTGACCACAAGTCTTCTCTCGTCGTGACCTTATAGCTCTGTGACTTTTCATCGTGGCCAATGGTCTTTACTCGTTACGACCAAACACCTCTATGATTATTGGTCGCGACCTGTGTCTTAACTCGTCGCGACTTACCTTCTCTGGGACTTCTAGTCGTGACCTAAAATACTTCACATCGTGATGTGGACACAGCTTTCTTTAAATATTCTTTTCTAGTATTCTTGTTCAGTCTTTACTCTAGCAATGGTCAATACTTATTCTTAACTTTGATGAGCTTCAGTAACTTGAAATTCATCCATATCTATCTATCATAGTTAAATTAAATAGGGAACATATTCACATAGATGTTCAACCAACTATCATTTTATTATATCACATCTAAACTCATATTTTATATCACCATAGCATTTGTACATATATTACATATATACATGCTAATTACATATTTGGGGTAAGTCATAACTAGTATACAGCTATGTAATTACTTTACTTTACACTGTTTACATATTTACATTACCCCTCATCCCTTTTTAAATTCTTTTCTAGGGAATCGTATACTGCAAATACTTCTACATACGGAAATGCCACCCTTGTATATCAGCTGGTGGATCATTTTCCAGAAACTCACTTACCTCTACATGCCATGTAGGAGTATATGGCAATATCTGACTTATGACCATCTCATGCCAATCTTCTAGATTGTAAACCTGATTCAAGTCAATGCCCTCTATCGTATATCTATTTATAATCCCTGCTACGGTATTAAGGAAATGCAGATAAACTGACTGCTCTTGATCTCTACTTCTATCTATCCCTTGACCTAAACTAAGTAGTTCACTCTCCACAACTTTCTTGAGATTGATATAATCAATATTATTTGTCTTTCTCAAAGAAGGCTGGGGTTGACTAGGACCAGGAATATCCCACTGATCTTTATCTACAACTTTATATATTCCTGGACTGCAAGAATAGGAAGGGACTATCATAGAATATGACTGGATCTCTGGATTAAGGAATTGTTGTATGTTACTCATATCATACCTATCCTCAAACTCTGGTGGAGGAGGAACAATATCTGGTCTACCCATAATCCAGTACCAGTACTCAGCTTTCTCAGCCGTAATCTGTCCTCTCATCGGAGGAATAGAGCTTACATCAGGATTAGAGAGCACTCCAACAAACTCATAATGTGTAGTCACTGGACTCAACATCATCTGGGGTATGTATTACTTTAGGCTGATTCTCTCCAGACTACAGGTTTGAGTCTACAGAAATATCTATGGGATATTCTACTAGAGACCTTCCTGATTAATTCCCTATACTATCGTCTAAACTCTCTTCATTGTCTGGATATATAACATCTTCATATATCACTACTGGTCAGGGGTCTCCCTGATTAACGGATGGCTCAGACTTAACTTTATGAATCCCCATGTCTATTCCAGCAACATTTGCTTAAATAAGTAAGGCTAACTATCTTAATAAATACCCTAACTTAACAAAGTACTTATTATTTAGAGTTAGGGCCTGGGGATTATCCTATCTGATTCCAGAAACTTCTGCTCTGATACCAAAATGTAACATCCTTACTTTTGTACATCTTAGAGACCATTCAGTAGCATTTAGAACCACTTACAAGACTTTGGAAGTCCATTAGCTAAATCTGGAATTTTTACTCTTGGCGAGTTACTGTTCATATGGTATTCTAGATTAAGTGATGAACTTTGAAAAATCATAATTAATTCTAGAAAAATATAAATAAAGTGGTTCAAGATTCTACTCAAAGATGACATCTTGAAGTTTAAGGGAAAAATAATTTCCTTACCAAATGCTTAGTCAATTGATTGGTCAAAAATTCTAAAAACAGATTCTGGTCTCCATCTTTGGAAACCTGGTTCTCTTTGTACAGACATCGAAATCAGGTGTTCTTGGTGTCAAAACGAAGCTTGACATGTTAACTAAATATCTGTAAAATTTCATACATTTATTCCATCATTTACTATTTTTCATGACATCATACATATTATTGCTTAAACTGGTCATACAGCATCCTTACATGCAACAATTCTTCACATAACATTATATAACATTTACATTGACTAATCCCTAACTCCCCTTCATGCTTCTTCATGCTCTTTCATCTTTCATAAACCTGTTGGGATTGGGATTACATGGATGGGGTGAGATTTCTGGGGAAATCTCAGTAGCAAACAATACCAAATAATGCATGTATTAATGTAATTACTTGTGCTTGCTTATGAAAGCGTTACCATAGTGTAATGAGCATGCTTCCATGTATCATATGAAATAAAATTGTCCAAGGTAATCATAGAAATAGAGCTTCAATCATATACACATATGCACACAATTCAACAAAGTCATAGCACAATCAAGCATAACATTCAATACATACAAGTTTAGGGTAAGTTTACTACCTTATTGCTTTACTTCTTTCCACTTTAACTTTGTTTCTTCCTTCTTACTTTTCCTTGGTGTGTGGCTGCCTCTTTGGAGTCTACAATCACACCCTAACATCACATAATCATCCATTCATTATAATCTAACTTTCTTGAATATCAAACTTACTTTAACTTAACCTAACTTCCTTTAATCTTTACCAATTGACTTGGCCTTTGAATCAATTGATGCCTTAACCTTACCCTACACAATTTGTCCTTTTGAATCCATTTATGAACTCAAAACAACCAAAGTCCAGAAACTATGCATTGTTCTGGACAGAATTTACTAAACACACATAATTCCTTCAAAAATTCCCATCTTAATTCCATTGCTTCCCATACTTGTTTCTCTACTTTACCCCACACAAATTTTCATTTTAAAACCATTGGAAGCATCAAAATCATGAAATTCAAATCACTGTTCATACGAGTGAACAGTAATAGAGAAGAATTCCAAATATTACAACTTTCAATTCCAATGCTTCCAAGCTTCAAAACCTATCCAATCCTACACAAAATCATCATATAAACTCAATGGAAGCATTAGATCATTGAAATTCCATCTTCTATCATGAACAGTGCAAACTGAAATATTTCCTCCATGGCAAAGTCAAGAACATCAACTTGATTCAACAATAAATCATCTAACTAGCTTGTTTAAGCTTTAATCACATAACTCTAACTTTAATTTCTTCTTTCTCCTTTCAGCTAAGGTTTTGGGCAACATAAATACCTTAGAGAAAACTCAACTTTTTTCTATGAAAACCCTAAGTTCAAGCTCCCAAATCAAAGAAAAATAAGCTAGGATAGATTGCTTACCTTTAATCTCTAGCTTGCTTGAACTTTGGCTTTGAATTCTTCTTTGTCTTGGCTTGAGTTTTCATTTTGCAAGAGGTTCCCCAAGGTTTCCAAGAGCCATGATTTTGAGCTGAATCGGTGGGGTATTTATAGGCAAATTCCATGGAAAATGAATGGCCAAGATTACTTTGTGCACTATTTGATCTAAGGGCTCATAATTGGTCTTACACCAAACTTCTCCACCAAGCCAATTTGGGATAAGATCACATGACAAAAATCTACTCTTCCCCCTTATCTTGGACGCCATGTGGAAGGCCTTGTGGGTCCCACCATGTGCAAATCATAATTCTTACTTGATTCCTTTTTTTTCTTTTAAAAAATTCATAAATTAGTCATTATTGGACTTGGGTCCAAGATAACTTTTGGGACTTATTGGGCTGGCCTAGGACGAAATGTTGGGTCTCTTTTAGGTCCAATAGCTAATTGGCACAAATCCTAATACACTTTCCTTATACCGATATCCTTAAATTACCCTTATCTTAGAATAAATGCTAAACACCTCTTTTAATTATTCTAACATTTTTAGAAATTCATTCTAATATAAAATTAATTCTCTACAAAGTTTCATAATTTTCTGAGACCCAGAAGTCCTGATAAAAGTTACATACATTTCCTTCAACCTTTATCGGTGTACTTTTTCACCGTAAATTCCATAATTAATTCTACAAGACTCCTTTTTGACTTCTGTCAACTCCATAAATTCTCATATTAATTATAAGAATTTACTATAAATTTTATCTAATATCTATCCATTGTGAAATGACCAAAATACCCTTGGTGCCCTTTCTTGCACTATATTGACCCTAAGGGCAAAATTATCATTTCACACTTCTTTGTACCTTATCAGAGCATATACTGGCTCTGACTAATCCTTCCTGTACCTGCCTTGGCATTTTGGCCTATCCAAAATGACCAGAACTGAAGGGAATTGGAAGACACGCACCGGAAATTAACTTTAAAATTTTTTCCATTCCCAGCCAGGATCTACTGAATGTGTTTAAGTCAAGGAGAAAGAAGTGTTACCTTCGGTATTCAAGCTGTGGTCGTGACCTCAGTGTCTACTAGTCGTGACTCATCGCCTCTGGAGTTTTTAGTAGCGACCTCCTCAGCTTCTTGTCATGACCTGTCGCCTCTGGAGTTTGCAGTCGCGACTTCCTCTGCTTCTAGTCGCGACCTGTCGTCTCTGGAGTTTGTAGTCGCGACTTCCTCTGCTTCTAGTCGTGACCTCTGTGTCAACTGGTCGCGACTTTGTACCTGGTACTCTTTTCTCGATCGCAAGAAGTCGACAACTCAGATCGGCTTCCTCTACCGGTATCCACACGAATAGCATTCCAACCACGAACGACGTGCTAGCGCCTCTTATCCCTCTAGGGCTTTCTCAAGATTCCGTCCTCACCGTCTCTATTTCGGCAGTTTCTTATCTGCAAACCTTTTGCACTCTTCTTGCCCCCTTTTCTTGTGTCAAGAACCCTAGCCCCTAATTTCAAATATATAGGATACTATCGGGCTTCTAATTGGGCCGGGCTTCAGAATTAATCTTATATTAATTTTAAAATTAATACAATATCATATATTGCATAATTTGATAAGAAACTAATTAAATAAATATGGTTTATATTAAATCCGTCCTACAGATTTAATTCACCTATTTATTTAATTTAAAATAAAGATAAGACAGAATTATATTTAATTTATTCTCATAAATCAAATTTGAGATATCTTATCAATTTAAATTTTAAATTCAAATAGATCATATCAATTTAAATTCAAATTCAAAAGTGATAGAGATTTAATTTATCCTTATAAATTAAATCTTGCAAATATCTCTTATATTATTATAATATATAAATACAAATTTATATATATAAAAAATATATAAATTCACCCTATATTATTCATTGAATCAAGACATGTCTTAGATTCAATGAACCTGGACATCACAGCTCGAGTTGGGCTATTTTGTGTGCAACCCTGTAGACCCATATGAAGTTGGCAGTGGGCCAGTTACTATACTGATCCACAAGTCGTAAGCAGTCTCTAACAAGACATTACGACTACCCAAATCATATGAGGATCGATAAACGATGTAAACTTTCATACAACCATATCACGTCCCTTTTGTCACACGATATTTTGGTCATGGATGAGGCATGGATAACGTCATCCTACTGTTCCTGACCGTTACTTTCTCGATCCCTGAGTAGTTTGACTATAGAAATGGAACTACCCTTCCATTACAGTAATGACATACATTTCTCAGACTCACTCATCGAGGGGCCCAGTAATATCTCTCTACGAATGTGAGGGATAAATTCCATCTTGACCATTCACATTCCTCCGCATGAAAAACCACTAAGCCCGAACATAGCCTTTATGATCACTCGGTCAAAAGTGTTTTTTGACTAGGTCAAAGCTGAGTGTTTGTCATGTAGGAATCCATGATGAACTCAGGTTAAAGGGCATAGTGACATGGCTTGTATATGAGAGAAGCTTATAACTTGACCCATGCAGCTCTCTCATAGCCGGTCGGTCTAACACCTTGTACTCTTACATGTGCCTATGACTTTGATTTATATCTCTATATATATTCAAAGTCATACTGGTCTTATTTCATCTCTTCTCCTGCATAGATGACCGACCAGGGACATTTAGGATAAGATCATGAGTTATCCAAGGATGGTTATCACAGTAAACATGCAAATAATGTGATAACAAAATTAAGAAATTCATAAATCAACAATTTTCATAACATAATGATTGGCCCCTAGGGCACAATCTCCAACAAGAATACCCTTCATTCATCTCTTGCTCCTTCGTACAACATAGGGGCATTTTCACAATTTCACACTTTTCCCAGGTTCCTCCCGACACTGGCCCACCTTATCAGTCCAATGATTTCATTGGGCCTTCTTAACGCCACCTATTCTTTTGGGTCTCTGAGTTAAGTCATCTGGGCTCATTTAGTCCTAGTTTATTTACTGCTAAATCTCCCTATCGGATCCCAGAAGCTCACAAACTCCCGACTAAATTCACTAAAAAGTGAATAACTTTTTCTACAGAACTCCTTTCTGGATTCTATCAGTTTCTTGACCTCCGGCCTCATAGGACGCATCATCCTGTAACTTTTCACTTTTATCTGAGATCCAGAAGATCTGATAAAAAATTCGGATAACTTTTTCACTATCAGATAAATTTCAGCTGTCTAGAACTTTAATAAAATTTCTGGATTAAGCCAGATTAACCAGCATCTACTAGTGAAATTTGGGACTGAAATACTTTTTGGTAGTCTAAACCACTTCTGGCTCAACTTTCTTTAATTACCATTTAGCCCCTGGAAACTTTTCTTCTTTTTAATTAAGTCCCTCAAATTTGGCTAAAATTACACTTAAAGGCCCCATATTTTATCTACTTTCTCTTTTGGACTTAAAGCTTTTATAATTGCACTTAAGTCCTTGCATTTTCTTCCTTTTTCAATTCAATCCCTTTCTTTACATAAATGGCCATATTTTGCTCTAAAAATCTAACATATATTACGTACAAATTGTACATACTAATTAGTACAGAAAATTAGGGATATTACAATTGGCATGTAGAGCTGAGTGAGTTTTTGGTGAATGATTCACCAATTGATATACAATGTTAGCATTTCTATATGCTGAAGTACTTGCATTTCACTATCCCTTAGGAAAGAATTTAAATTGAGTTGAGGGGCAATATAAATATGTAAATAGTGTAAAGTAAAGTAATTATATAGATATATAATAGTTACGATATACCCTGTATAAGTAGTTGACATGTATATGATGCATGTACAAATACTATGATGACATGAAATATGAGTTTTGATATGATATAATGAAATGGTAGTTGATTGAACATCTATGTGAATATGTTCCCTATTTAATTTAGTTATAGTAGATAGATATAGATGAGTTTCAAGTGACTAAAGTTCATCAAAGTCAAAAATAAGAATCGGCCATTGCTAGAGTAAAGACTGGACAAAGAACATTAGAAGAGAATATTTAGAGAAAGCTATGTCCCAGTCACAATGTGAACGTGTTTAGGTCACGACTAGTAGTCACAGAGAAGTGAAGTTGTGACAAGTTAAGACATGGGTCGCTACAAATATTCACAGAGGTATTTTGGTCGTAATGAGTAAAGACCATTGGCCATGATAGAAAGTCATAGAGCTATCAAGTCGCAACAAGTCAGGTCATAGGACGCGACTAATGTACACAGAGTGGTCAAATCATGATGAGTCGAGCCATATGGTTGTGACAAAAGTTCACATAGAATGTGAGTCACGATTAGGCAATACTTAGGTTGCGACTAGGATGCACAAAGACCTGCTAACAAGAATGAAGATGTCAACCTCGCTAAAGTTTATCAGTTAGAGGTTTAGCTTAGGGTTCAAGCAAGGAAAATAGTATGAGATATTGAGATATAAAAGATCAATTTAAGAAGATGTTCAGTAATAGATCCTCTATGTGATCACTAGGAGTCAATCAAGGAGTCAATCAATGTTACAAAATACCTTGTTTAGCTAGTCTTTACTAAACAAAATAATCATAAGTTAGATTGAGATTTTTCTAGGAATGAGCCTAACACATAGCTTAAGGTTAGAGACGTGATGGTTGATAGATAAAGAACTAATATTCTCAAGATAAAGGAACTCCATCATGAAGAAACAGTAACCTAGCAAAACTAGGGTAGAGACCCTAGAGAATATAAGTAGTAGTAAATGATGAATTAGATAGTAAAGAGAAGCAGAAGTACTCCATAGAGATGGAGATTGATCCATTCACCTGAGAAGTTTTTCTTCAGTAGTTTTATGAGAAGCATTCCTCTTAGTTAGATAGAGATGATCGTGAAGCAAAGGGTTAAAGTAGGGAAAGAGAAACCCTTTGATGAATACTTAGCCGAGTTCATCCACAATGAACAATGAGAGTTGAATGACTGAGAAATTAATTCACGGATTGAATTTCGTGTTAAAAGAAACAAATTTTCTCAAGTAGTTGCAAAAGTTCAACAGAGTGGTTGTCATATCCTTATTTTCACCCTCAGTTATACTCAATTGGAACTAACTTAAATCAATTAAAATACCACTTTAACTTATAAACATGAATTTTCAAGAAAAGGAATTTTGTGTACTGTTCATTTGGTATTCTAGAATATAGACCTAACTTTAAAAATTTATAATTAAATCTAGAAAACTCAAAATAGAGTGATTCCAATTTATAATAAAAGTTATTTGATTGAAATTTGAAGAAAAAAATATAAAATTGAGGTTTCATTGTCCAAGTGAATTCAATTTATTCATATAAGAATACTGTTGATTTGGTAAATCTGGAAGTTCTAGTTTCCTTACCTTATTTTGAAAAATTCCTTTCTCCTTGGTCACTTATCCAAATTAAAAGTGTTAACTATGTATTTAAAACTGAAGATGTTTTATTTAATCTCATAGAATTTCATAGAAAAATTCGTTCATTTTCTATTTGAAATTCACGCATGAACCTCACAGCCTCTGGTTGCTCGTTTTATCTAATTTCATATTTTATCTCCAAATTGGAAAACTCATAGTAAATTGAAAACTTAACCAATTAAGGTGTTCTTGGTGTCCATTTAAATATCTATATCTTAACTATTTTCAAGCCAAATTTCAGATCAAAACTCATTGGTTAAGTCACAAAAAATATCGTCACAAGAGTACTATCTCATAATACATACACACTATAATGTACTATGCATCCCATAATGTCAAGTAGTCATCTTAACTTATTATACAAGTTCATTCACCCCCATTTAATTTTTTTCTTTGGGAGGTTCCAGCACCTATAGCATGGTTATGTATATGGAAAGAATGAGATTTCATGGAAATCTCAAATGCAAGTCATACAAACTATAATATCATCATGCTTGATAAAATGCCTAACATGTTATCATGATATGGGAGCTACTTCATAATCATACATAAGCAAACTCTAACATGCATATTGTTATAACATTTATTTCAAGGAGTTGCAATCATTCATACTTCATCATAAACATAGCATCATCTTAAGCTCAACCAAGGATCCTAATTAACAAGCAAGCATAAAGTCAAACAAACATAAGATTATAGTTAGGTATTCTTGCTACCTCTTAAGTTATCATTGTCAAACTCTTCTTGAGATGTGCTTCTTCCAAAACAAATGTCAAAACCTAGCCATTACAAAGTAATATCAAGTTGCAACTCAACATCAAAACAATTCTAAGAATAGGTTCTAACTAGATTCCATTCTTTGTCCATTTTATGTCTTATACTTCTATCTTTCTAAAATAAATTCTCATGATTCATTTCCGCATAATTTTTTATGTAGAATCCAAATTTAAAATAAGAATTTCCAAAATAAACCCCTTCCTTGGCTACTGTACAGAACCGAAATACCTCCCTTATTTTTCTAAAAATTCTCATTTTGATTCCAATGCTTCCGCTACTTGCTTCTCTACTTTATCCGCACACAATTTTCTATTTTAAACCCATTGGTAGCATCAAAATCATGAAATTCTAACATGAACAATGATTCATACAGTGGCAGTCAAGAACACAAAACCCTAATTACATGCACACTAGAATTTCCAAGCCAATACCACTTGATTCTAGCTTGTTTAAGCTTATCTAAACTATTCATAAAATAAAATTAATATTTCCATGGTATCATATAGGGCTATGTTTGGTGCAAGAAAGGGAGAAATAATGATAGGAAAAATTTTAGTCAAATCCGGTACTGATCTACTTAGATTCACAAAATTATGCAAAATATGCCTAACGCAATTATCATTCTCTATTTACTGGTAAAATTTGAGACTACAACATTTTCAGGCAATTATGGGCCATTTCTAACACAACTTCCTCATAATTACAATTTTGCCATTGAACTTTTGATAAAGTATATTTAAGTCCCTTAAACTTTTTGTAATTATGTTGGAAATTGTGCCCTAGGGGCCAATCATTGTATCATGTTATCATATTATTTGCATGTTTACTATGATGACAATCCTTGGATAACTAGTGATTTTATCCTAAATGTCCCTGGTCGGTCATCTATGTGGGAGCAGAGATGAAATAAGACCAGTATGACTTTGAAGATATATAGAGATATAAATCAAAGTCATAAGCACATGTAAGAGTACAGGGTGTTGGACCGACCCGCAATGAGAGAGCTGCATGGGTCAAGTCATAAGCTTCTCTCATATACAAGCCATGTCACTATGCCCTTTGACCTGAGATCATCATGGATTCCTACATGACAAACGCTCAGCTTTGACCTAGTCAAAAGTCACTTTTGACCGAGTGATCATAAAGGCTATGCTCGGGCTTAGTGGTTTTTCATGCGGAGGAATGTGAATGGTCAAGATGGAATTTGTCCCTCACATTCGTAGAGAGATATTACTGGGCCCCTCGATGAGTGAGTCTGAGAAATGTATGGCCATACTAGAATGGAAGGGTAGTTCCATTTCTATATTCAGACTACTCAGGGATCGAGAAAGTAACGGTCAGGAACAGGAGGATGACGTTCACCATGCCTCATCCTTGACCGAAATATCGTGTGACAAAAGGGACGTGATATGGTTGTATGAAAGGTTACATCGTTTATCGATCCTCATATGTTTTGGGTAGTCGTAATGCCTTGCTAGAGACCGCTTACGACTTGTGGGTCAGTATAGTAACTGGGCCACTGCCAACTTCATATGGGCCTACAGGGTCGCACACAAAATAGCCCAATGCAAGCTATGATGTCCAGATTTATTGAATCTAAGAGATGTCTAAATTCAATGAATAATCTAGGGTGGATATATATTTTATATATATATATAAATTAGTTTATATATATATTATATAAATAATATAAGAGATATTTGTAAGATTTAATTTATAAGGATAAATTAAATCTCTATCATTTTTGAATTTGAATTTAAATGGATATGATCTATTTGAATTTGAAATTCAAATT
Organism: Leucaena leucocephala; assembly: GCA_037074615.1. NCBI lineage: Eukaryota > Viridiplantae > Streptophyta > Magnoliopsida > Fabales > Fabaceae > Leucaena > Leucaena leucocephala. Next base: position 4,716,411 of record CM073544.1, on the reverse strand, counting down.
GATAAGATATCTCAAATTTGATTTATGAGAATAAATCAAATATAATTCTGTCTTATCTTTATTTTAAATTAAATAAATAGGTGAATTAAATCTGTGGGACGGATTTAATATAAACCATATTTATTTAATCAGTTTCTTATTAAATTATGCAATATATGATATTGTATTAATTCAGAATTAATATAAGATTAATTCTGAAGCCCGGCCCTATTAGAAGCCCGATAGCTTCCTATATATTTGACATTAGGAGCTAGGGTTCCACACACAAGATAGATCTCTTCACACACATTCAGTCGTGAGAAAAGGGGGCAGGGAGAGTGCAAAAGGTTTACAGATAAGAAACTGCCGAAATAGAGACGGTGAGGACGGAATCTCCAGAAAGCCCTAGAGGGACAAGAGGCGCTAGCACGTCGTTCGCAATTGGAACGCTGTTCGTGTGGATACCGGTAGAGGAAGCCGATCTGAGCTGTCGACTTCTACGATACGGCCAGACACGAAGAAAGGTCGCGACCAGAACACACTTAGGTCGCGACCAAACGGGCATCTGAATGTCAGAAATCCGTAAAGAGGCGACAGGTCGCGACTAGAAGCAGAGTAGGTCGCGACTACAAACTCCAGAGGCGACAGGTCGCGACTAGAAGCTGAGGAGGTCGCGACTGAAAGTTCCAGAGGCGAGGAGTCGCGACTAGTGGACACTGAGGTCGCGACCAAAGCTCGAGTACCGAAGGTAACACTGCTTTCTCCTTGACTTAAACACATTCGGTAGATCCTGGCTGGGAATGGAAAAATTTTTAAAGTTAATTTCCGCTGCGTGTCTTCCAATTCCCTTCAAATTACACTTATGGGCCCAACATTTTTTCTACATTTAATTTTGGCCCTAAAACTTTTCTAAATTTCACTTAAGTCCTTGAACTTTCTATTACTTACAATTTAATCCCTTTCCTTCCTTAATCTGAAACATTTTCCTTAGAGACTCATGTATATTACATTTAAACTGTACATACATATCAAATAAGAAAAATAAGGATATGACATTTCTCTCCCCCTTAAAATAAATTTCTTCCTCAAAATTTACAATAGATACATGCTAAGGAAATAACTCAGGATATATCTCTTTCATTCTTTCCTTGGCTTCCCATGTAGCTTCATCAATAGTTAATCCTTTCTAGACTACTTTGACTAAAGAAATTTGTTTATTTCGTAGCTGCTTAACCTTTCGATCAATAATTTGTATTGGTCCAACTTCATAGGTTAAGTCATCTCGCAGCATGACATCATCTTGTTCAATCACATATGATGAGTCTAGAACGTACTTCTTTAAGTGGGAAACGTGAAATACATCATGTATCTGACTGAGATTTGGGGGAAGAGCTAACTTATAAGCCATCGATCCTATTTTTGTGAGAATCTGAAATGGTCTTATATATCTAGGATGTAACTTCTTTACTTTGATTGATCGTCTGGCTCTCTTAGTTAGAGTCAACTTAAGAAATACATGCTCTCTTTCTTCAAACTCCAATGGCTTTCTTCTAACATCAACATAACTTTTCTATCTACTTTGAGCTGTCAATAATCTTTTTCTGATCATGTCAATCTGTGCTGCAGTTTGATCTACTATATTAGGACCAAACATTCTTCTCTCGCTCAACTCTAACCAGCATAATAGAGATATACATTTACGTCCATAGAGTGCTTCAAATGGGGCCATCTAAATACTAGTCTAATAACTATTATTACAAGCAAAATTCTATTAGTGGTAGATGGACATCCCAATTCCCTTTGAAATCCAAACTATAAGCTCTCTGTAAAATCCTTATTTTCGTACATCTTATGGACCATTTGGTAGCATTTAGAACCACTTACATGACCCTTGAAGTCCATTAGCTAAATCTGGAATTTTTACTCTTCTCGAGTTACTGTTTATATGGTATTTCAGATTAGGCGACAAATTTCAAAAAATCATAATTAATTCTAGAAACATCAGAATGAAGTGGTTCAAAATTCTACTCGAAGCTAAAATCCTAAAATTTAAGGGAAAAATTATTTCCTGACCAAATAATTAGCCAATTAATACAGTTTATTCGTCAAAGATTATTGTTCATTTGGTCAAAAATTCTGAAAACAGATTCTAGTCCCTGAATTTGAAAAATTGGTTCTCTTTGTACAGACATCGAAATAAGGAGTTCTTGGTGTCAAAATGAAGCTTGACATGTTAAATCAATTTCTGTAAAAGTTTATACATTTATTCCATCATTTACTATTTTTCATTATGTCATAAACATTGTTGCTTAAACTGGTCATACAGTATCATTACTTGCAACAATTCTACACATAATATCATATAATATTTACATTAACCAATCCCTAACTCCTCTTCATGTTTCTTCATCCTCTTTCATCATTCATAAACCTGTTGGGATTGGGATTACATGGAGAGGGTGAGATTTTCGGGGAAATCTCAGTAGCAAACAGTACTAAACAATGCATGTATTAATGTAAATACTTGTGCTTTCTTGTGAAAGTGTTAACATTGAGTAATGTGCATGCTTCAATATATCATATGAAATACAATTGGCCAAAGTAATCATAGAAATAGAGCTTCAATCATATACACATATGCAACACAATTCAACATAGCCATAGCACAACCAAGCATACATTCAATACATACAAGTTTAGGATAAGTTTACTACCTTATTGCTTTACTTCCTTTCACTTTAACTTTGCTTCTTCCTTCTTACTTTTCCTTGATGTGTGGCTGCCTCTTTTGAGTCCACAATCAAATCCTAACATCACATAATCATCCATTCATTACAATCTAACTTCTCTTGAACATTGAACTTACTTAACTACATTAACTTTCCTTAATCTTTACTAATTGACTTGGCATTTGAATCAATTGATGTCTTGACTTTACCCTACACAATTTCACCTTTTGAATTCATTTATGAGCTTAGAATCATGAAATTCCAGCTCCCATGCACTGTTCTGGACAGATTTACATAACTCCCCTTTCTCTTTCAAAAATTCTCCTTTTATTCCAATGCTTCCAATACTTGTTTCTCTACTTTATCCCACACAACTTTTCATTTTAAAACCATTGGAAGCATCAAAATCATGAAAATCCAATCACTGTTCATGCGTGTGAATAGTACAGAGAAGACTTAATTACAACTTTAATTCCAATGCTTCCAAGGTTCAAAACCCATCCAATCCTACACAAAATCATCATATAAATTCAATGGAAGCATTAGATCATTAAAATTCATTCTTCTTCTATCATGAGTAGTGCAGACGAAAGGTCTCTTTCATGGCAAAGTGAAGAATATCAACTTGATTCAATAACCAATCATCTAAACCAACTTATCTAAGCCTTAATCACATAGTTCTACCTTCATCTCCTTCTTCCTCCTTTAACTTAAGATTTGGACAGCAAGTATACTCTAGGTTTAATGGAATTTGCAACCACTAAAACCTAGGTTTTACCCTTCCAAAACACATATATAATCAACTAAAAAGGATTGCTTACGTTAGGTAATTGCTTGGGTGGCTTCTCCTTGATCTTATTTTGAGTTCTTTCTTCATTTTGGCATGATTTCTGTAACATCCTTACTTTCGTACGTCTTAGGGACCAAATAATAGCATCTGAAACCACTTATATGATCAATAAAGTCAAATGGCATAATCTAAAATTTATTACCATGAGTTACTGTTCATGTGGTAAAATTCTAGACCAGTGACTTAACTTCGAAAAATCATAACTAATTCTATAAAAATTGAAATAAAGTGGTTCAAGTTGCTATATGAAGCTAACATAAGCCTATTTAAAGTAAAAATAGTCTGACCAAACTATGGACCAATTAATACAGTTTTGGCGTGAAAAATTGCTGTTCATTTGGTCAGTTTCACAGTTTCCAGATTTGGTTCCCTAACTTTGAAAAATTAATTCTCTTTGTATTGACGTCGGAATAAGGCATTCTTGGTGTCAAAATGAAACTTGACATGTTAATTAAATGTCTATAAAATTTCATACATTTATTTGATCATTTACTATTTTTATGACCAGCTAAAATTGTACTATTTTTTAAGCATACCTTACATACATACATCACAAAAGTCAGGTCGCAACATAAATTACAATCAATCATGTCATCTATCCCCTAACTCCTCTTTTTGCATCTTCATCTTCTTGATCTTTGAAGAAATTGTTGGTGTTGGGGTGACATGGAGAGGGTGAGATTTCTGGGTACCTTTCATGCCACCTCATGGCTTTCGGATAAGTCCAAAACTTTATCTGATCAATTCCCCGGTTATCACTTCAACCGGGTAACTCTACTTTATTAAAAACTCACTAAAATATTACTTTAATGCCACTTTAACTCACATAACTATTGGGCCATATTTTTGGACTCTTGGAATGTCATCTTGGGTCTCTGATCAAGCTCAAATACTCTGATGGCTCAATTCCCAAGAAACATCCCTTGGCAAATTACCAAAATACCATTGGTTCCTCTTTATTTACTTTAATGAGTCTAGGGGCATTATTGTCTTTTCACATCTTACCAGAGTATTCCCTAACCCTGGTCAACTATCCAGATAACCTTTCTTGACTGTCTAACCTTAGTTAAATGACAAAAATACCCTTTACTCATTATTTAACTATTTTATAACATAGGGGTATTTTTGTCATTTTACACATTTTTTGGACACTGGCCCCCTTTATCCGATGAACTAATATTGTGGGCCTGGGCCTCCCTTAGCGTCATTATGGGCCTCTATGTGATGTCATCTGAGCTCATTCAATCCCAGTTTGCTTACTGCTTAATTTTTCAACCGGATATTGTAATATCCTAAATTTTCTGTACTAATTTGTATGTACATATTGAATAAATATATGTGAGATTTTTCAGGAAAAGATGTGGCCATTTATGTAAAGAAAGGGATTAAATTGAAAAGAAAGAAAATACAAGGACTTAAGTGAAATTATGGAAAGTTTAAGACTAAAAGTAAAGGTAGACAAAAATGTGGGGTCTTTAAGTATAATTTTGAAAAGTTGAGGACATAAAGGTGATTTATGGTAAATCAAGGGGCAAAAGTGTAATTATGGGAAATTTAGACAGAAAATAGGCCAAAAATGACCGTGTTTTGATCAGACCCAAATTTTTCCAGTGGATAGAGAAAATTATTTCGGGTTGTTTGACGCAAAACAGAATTTTGATTTGAGATCCCAAAAAATTGATATAAATTTCTGAAGTTAGATAAAATTATTACAATATTTTTTGGATCTCAGAATCAGATAAGATTTTCCAATAAATTCCTAGAATTAATATGAGAATTTATAAAATTGACAGGATCAGAAAAGGAATCCTGTAGAATTTTTAATGGAATTTATTGTGGAATAAAATACTGATGGATATCGCCGGGAGAGCTTTCTAGGGATTCGTGCCTAAAGGTATTGAACCCTAAAAGGCCCAAGAATGGCGTCATTAAGGCCTAATAAGGCACTTGGAATGATAGGTGGGCCATTGTCCCGAGGAATCCCGAAAAAGTGTAAAAATTACAAAAATGCCCCTGTATTGTCCTAAGGAAATAGAAGTGAATGGAGGGCATTTTGGTCATTTTGGACAGGTCAAAATGCCAATGCAAGTACTGGAGAGGTTAGTCAAAGTCAGTATATACTCTGACAAGGTTCAAAGAGGTGTGAAATGACAATTATGCCCTTAGGTTTAATATAGTCCAAGGAAAAGCACTAAGGGTATTTTGGTCATTTTCCAAGGTATCTGGAATTAAATTTAAACCCAGTATAAGAATGTCAATGGTATGAAGGATTTAAATATTGAATAAAATATATTATGAAGTCCCAGAAAAATTAGATTAAGAAAATATTCCGATTTACGGGAAATCGGACTGAGCCAGTACCGGATTGGACTATATGGGACTGGATTGGACTAAAATTTTCTTGGAACTCCCTACCATGGAAATGGCGCCAAGTGTGAGCTTAGGTGTCCCATGAGGTGTCCCTTGAGTGATGACATCAAGGTGATGCAATAATTCAAAAAAGAAAAGAAATTCCAAGATCTAATCTCAAGCCTTTAGATCAAATAGTTCCCAAGATGATCTTGGCCTTCAATTTTCCCAAGATTTTTCTATAAATACCCCCCATTGGAGACTCCAAAACCGTGAAGAGAAAAGGTGGGGAAGCACTTGCAAAATTTTCTCTCAAGAAAGAAGGAAGCAAGTATCTTGAAGAAACTAGTATGGTAAGTTACCTCCTTGCTTCTAGACTTTGTTCTCATGGTTTGTTCTTGAGTTTAAGTGGTTTTTGAGGCTAAAATCTTGGGGAAATACTGCTGGAATTTCTGTGTATATGTGAAAGAAGCATGAATTTTATGTCATAGATAGTTTATACAAGCTTGAATCACATGATAATAGCTTAGGAATTCATGGTGCTTGTGAATCCAAGATTATGTCCTATTCTGTATAGTACGAAATCATTGTTCATATGTTGGAATTTCATGTTTTGATGCTTCCAATGGGTTTAGAATGGAAAATTGTGTGGGGTTATAGTAGGAAAACAAGTATTGGAAGCATAATGAGAATTTTTGGAAAAACTAGGGCTATCTTTCGGATCTATACAGAATTTTGTGGAGCAATTGGATTCTTGAATTTTTGAATACATATTTGGATTCTACATGAAAAATTATGTGGAAATGAACCATGAGAGTTTAGTTTAGAAAGATGTAAACATATGTCACAAAGTAGAGAAAGAAAGGGACTTAATGAAAGCTAGACTTGAAATTTGATTGGAATGAAGTGATAATTTGGTAATTGTCTTGTTATGTCTAGGTTTTGACATTTGTGGGAAGGAAAGATCAATTCAAGAAGGAAAGAACAAGGACTCATAAGAGGTAGCAAGAATACTTAACTATAAACTTATGTTGTTTGATTAATATGCTTGCTTGTTATGCATGAAGTTTGGTTGAGCATGATATGTAATGTGATGATGATGAGTTATGAATATGTGCAACTCCTTATAACCTATGTCATGACAATATGCATGTTAGAGTTTGCTTATGTATGATCATGAATTAGCTCCCATTGCATGATAACATGTTAGGCATTTAATCAAGCATGCATAACCTTATAATTTGTATTACTTGCTATTGAGATTTCCATGAAATCTCATTCCTCCCATATAAATAAATATTGCTCTAGGTGCTGGAACTTCTCAAGGAAAAAGGGTAAATGTAGATGGATGACTGTATATAACTTAAAGAGTGTGCACTTTACTTACAAGATGATATTTTGGTGTGTATGATGTATGCTACTCACAAATCCGATCTGAGGTAGTGTACTTCCAATGATATTTTGAGTGAGTTATACGATGAGTTTTCATATGAAATTTGGTATGAACATAGCTAAGATCTAGATCTTTAAATGGACACCAAGAAATCCTGATTTGGTTAAGAACTCGAATTGTTATGATTTTTCAAAGTCAGGATTTAAAATCTGGAATAAGATAATATGACTACTCAGAGGCAGTGAGGTTCATGCGCTAATTTCATATAGTAAATGAATGATTTTTTCCACGAACTTCTATGAGCTTAAAGTACACATATGGATATTTAAATCCATATGTAACACGACTCATTTGTATAAGTAACCAAAGAGAAATGAATTTTTGAAAATGAGGTAAGAAAACTGGAACTTCCAGATTTACCAAATGAACAGTGACTTTCAACGAATAAACTGATTTCATCTGGACAAGAAAACCTCATTTTCATATTTTTATAACAAATTTAAATGAAATATATTTCATTAGAAATTTTAATCACCTCATTTGGATTTTTGTAGATTTAATTATGAATTTCCGAAGTTCAGGCTGTAATCTGGAATTACCAAGTGAACAGTGGCGATGAACAGTACCGTAAGCCTAACTTTTGGAAATTCATGTTTTTAAGGTTAAGAGGTATTCCAATGATCTAAGATACTTCCAATTGAGTATATGTAAGAATGTGATGTAAGGATGTTTACTAGAAGATGTCGTTGAAATTTAAGGATGTTGATTAGAAGAGGCCGTTGGACTGGCAGAATATGGAAGTACTGTGTACGTAGGTGTTGTCTAAGGAGGCTAGAAGTGAGTGGATCTAGCCGGTTCATCCAGTCTTTTCTGGGTACTTGCGTAGAATGGTGTTCTCATGGGAATTACCGAATCAATACAGTTACTTTCTGCCAGGATTTTTGGCAAGAGAGAATTAATAAAGTTAAGACTGCTTCTGTAAGTGTACTCTGAAGGGTCTAAGGAAGGATGTTTCATTTTAGTATCAGAGCAAAGGATTCTGGATTAGAAAATGCTTTGAATAGATGATTTATAAATAGGTACCCATTAGTAAAGTTGTCATAAATAACATTAAGTTAATATTTGCAGGATGGCTAGAGGTAGAACCAGATCAGAAACCACTGTAAACCAAGGGAACCCTATACCAGATGTCTCTAATTTGGACAAATATGGATCAGAGGAGGAGGAAAAGGTACTAAACAATGATTCTGATCTATGGACACCCCTATGATTAGTGATTATGAAGAGGCTAGCTTTTCAGTATGGTCCAACCCTATAATTGAGGAACCAGAGGGGATACAGGAGGAACCTATTCCAACTGTCCCTGTGAGTATGGTACCCCTAGCCATGACAGATACAGATATGCAGGAAGAACATGGAGGTAATAGAGATGTAGCCCTACTCTAACCAGGACAGTCCAGTAATCAGTATTCTCAAGTTGGAGGTACAGTAGGACATACTCTGAGATAGTCAGTGGACCTAGATATTCTAGGACCGAGCATAGTGCCTGATCAGACAGACATCCCAGGTCCTAGTAAACCCAGACTGACTATGGTAGAGTTATATCTGGGAGATCTAGTTATAGAGATATTGCCAGGAAAATATATAGGTGAAGAGCGCTTTGAGAGGGCTGTGGAGTTAGCCCAATAGCTATACAGCCTTAGAGGACTGTTGGTCAGGGATATAGACCAAGACTATGGAGTTTACCAGGATTTTATTACCAGGGTAAGAAATGTTTATCAAGCCTTCCATCCAGATACACTAACACTGAATGACTGGACCACTATTATGGATGAGATTCTGCCAACCACCCCTACTTGGAGAGCGGGATTAGATAAATACTTTGAAGAAGATCCTTAGAAGACATACCTGACTGGATTTATCTGATTGAAGATTTTATTAGAATTAAGTTTAAGAAGGATTAAGGTATGTTAGAAATGAGGATGTTCTCCTTGTAGTTATGTTATGTGTAAAAGACTGATGTGGCAATGTATAACTTTGATGACTGTATGTATATGATATGTTTTTAGAATAGAATGTAAATTATGATATTTATCGTATTCCTTTTCTGTTAGATCTTCTGTTAGACAGTAAAGTAAAATGGTTTGGATAAGAAGAACCGTTATGACAGAGGAACCAAGAAACACAAGAGATATTAATCAGCTAATCTTAGAAAGATTAGAGCAACAACAGAAAATGATTGAAGAGATTCGTACGACACAAGCACGAAGTGAGCAGGAAAGAGATATTGCCATTATAGCAGTAGTGGCGGAAGCAGTGAACAACATGAGGCATCCAGAGCCTTCTAGGACAATCAATAGAGAACCTGAAAGAGTACAGCAACAACTAGTACAGTCGTAGAGAAGGGCTAAGCAGATAGATGATGTAGTTAGCATCCAGCAATGGAACTGCTCATGCAAGCAAGATGGGCATCTATCAGCTGGGAACATTAGAAGGAACATTTGATGTTCAGGCAGCGGAGGATTGGATCAGTAGATTGGAAAAGATTTTTAAAGTTCTTGATTGCCTGACTGAGAGGAAGGCTCAGATGGGCATCTATCAGCTGGAGAAGGATGCTGATAGGTGGTGGAAAAATACAGAACTGCTCATGCAAGCAAGAAACATTCTAGTCACTTGGAAAGTGTTTCTTGAACAATTCTATGCGAAGTATTTTCCTCAGTCTGTGAGGGACGAAAGAGAAGTAGAGTTCCTTGTGCTGAGACAAGGAGAAAGAGAATCATTTGATGAGTACTTGGCCAAATTCATCCGTCTGTCTCAATATTCAACATATTTATGCCAAGTAGATGATGAGCGATGGATGACCGAGAGGATGATCAGAGGACTGAATTCTATGTTGAAGGAAAAGATGACTCCTCAACAATACAATCAATTCAACAGAGCAGTAGAAGCATGCCGCATAGTGGAGAATAGTTTGAATTATCGAATGCTATTTAGGCCTGTAATCAAAGAACAGGCGACTCATAAAAAGGCTTGTCGAAACCAAGAAGCTGCAAGAGGTAGCAGCTATAGAAAAAGAAAGCGAACATGGCAAAATAAGAGACCAAGTAGAGGAAATTACCGAGGAGGGCCTTGTAACAGAGATTCAAGAGCCCGAGCATGTGACAAATATGGGAAAATCATGGTGATAGGCCTTGTCTAATAGGCCAAAATGTCTGTTATACATGTGGAAAATCGGGACACTTTTCTCTGGAATGTCATTAGGCAGCAACTAATCAAAGGCCATGGACGTAAGGACGCGTATTTGAACTTGCCAGAGAAGATGCGCAGAAATCACCTGAGATGATTCAATGTACAATTTATATCAATGATTACTCAGTGATTGCTCTGTTTGATTCTGGTGCAGTCATTCTTTTTTTTCCTATGACTGTACTAGACGTCTAGGCTTAAAAATTAGTAAATTGCATTATGATATATATGTGACAACTCCTACAAGTGCTAGGGTAGTTACCACTGATACTTGTTTGAATATTATTGTGCGGTATGAGCATTATTGTACAACCCTGGACTTAATATGCATGCCTTTCCGAGAGATTGAGGTTATACTTAGTTTAAATTGGTTATCCTCTAATAATGTAATGCTGGACTGCAAAAACAAGATGCTAGTTCTTGGTTCAAAAGTAGCAGACCTGATCCAGAAGTATGACTGAATTTCATAACGGAGGCACAGGCAGACAGATACTTACGGAAAGGATGTCAAGGATATAGGGTTTTCTTTTCTATACAAGCAGAGGTAGAAGAAGGAATTGAGACAATTCCAGTAGTTAATGAATTTTCTGAAGTCTTCCTAAAGGAGATTCAAGGATTGCCTCCTGAGCGAGAAGTGGAGTTTGCAATCGATATTGTACCTGGAGCTGGGCCAGTATCCAAAGCCCCATATCGGATGGCTCCTAATAAAATGAGTGAGCTGAAGAAGCAAATTGAAGAGCTTTTAGAAAAGGGTTTTATACGACCTAGTGTCTCTCCCTGGGGTGCTCCAGTGTTGTTTGTTTAAAAGAAAGATGGCAGCTTAAGATTGTGTATTGACTATAGAGAGCTGAACAAGATTACTGTTAAGAACAAGTACCCTCTCCCCAGAATTGATGACCTGCTATATCAATTGTCTAGAGTGAGTATATTCTCCAAGATTGATTTACGATCTGGCTATCATCAGTTGAGAATTAAGTCAGATGACATTTCAAAGACTGCTTTTAGAACACGTTATGGGCATTTTGAATTTTTGGTGATGACTTTTGGTCTAACTAATGCGCCTGCAATTTTCATGGATTATATGAACCGGATCTTCAGGCCTTATCTAGATCAGTTTGTGGTGGTCTTCATTGATGATATTTTGGTTTACTCCAAGTCGGCTAAGGAGCATGAAAGATATTTGAGAATTGTTCTTGGTACCCTTAAAGAGAAGCAGCTTTACGCTAAGCTTAGTAAGTGCCAGTTTTGTCTTTCAGAAGTCAAATTTCTTGGTCACGTCATATCCCAAGATGGGATAGCTGTTGATCCTAGCAAAGTTGAAGCTGTTTTAAGATGGAAGCAGCCAAAGACAGTGACAGAGATCAGAAGTTTCCTGAGCTTAGCAGGATACTATAGAAGGTTCATCCAGGACTTTTCTCGAATTGCCTTGCCACTAACCAAGCTTACCTATAATATCCTTAATTTTCTGTACCGATTTCTATGTACAGATTAGATGGAGTATATGAGTTCTTTTTCAGGAAAAAGATGTTTACCTTTATGTAAAGAAAATGATTAAATTGCAAAAGAAAGGAAATGAAAGGACTTAAGTGCAATTAAGGAAAGTTTAAGGTTAAGAAAGAAAGGTAGACAAAAATGTAGGGTCTTAAAGTGTAATTTTAGCCAAATAAAGGGACTTAAGTGCAAAGAAGAAAAAGTTCCCTGGGGCTAAAGTATAATTAAAGGAAAATAGGCCAGAAGTGGTTTGGACCGCCCGACAACATTTCAGTCCCAGATTTTACCAGAAGATAGGGCAGGTGGCGCTGGGTAATCCAGCCTAATACTGGAATTTTTGAAGACTCCAGATAGCCAAAAATGGACTGATCGTCCAAAAGTTATAAAAATTCCTACCGGATACCCTAGATTTTAGATATGTGTAAGAAATTACAGGATGATGTACCCTTATGGGGCGGATGTCAAGAAAAGGACAGAATACCAATAGGAGGTCTGTAGGAAAAGTTATTCGCGAATTAGCAAATCCAGACGGGAGTATGAGGCCTCCAGGGATCCGATAGGGAGATTTATCGATATTTAAACTAAGACTGAATGAGGTCGGGTAACAACAGTCAGATGCCCGTTATGACCCAAATAGCTGCCCAGACACAGTAGGGAGTGTATCTGGCAGAAAGAGCTGGTGTCCGGAAAGGTGTATAAACGGTGAATAATAATAAAATATTCAATGAACTGTGCCAGAGGAAGATTCCTCGTAATACGTGCCATAAAGTTAATAGACCCAGAAAGGCCCAATAATGGCGCCAACAAAGGCTCAATAAGACTCTTGGACTGATAGGTGGGCCAGTGTCCAGCAGAACCCCGGAGAAGTGCGAAATTAAGAAAATGCCCCTGTGTTGTACGAAAGGTTAGCAGATGAATGGAGGGTATTCTGGTCATTCTGGATAGGGTCAAAAGCTAAGACATACGTAAATAAGGTTGTCTAGAGCCAGTATATGCTTTGACCAGGTTACAGAAAGGTGTAAAATGACGATTTTGTCCTTAGGGTTAAAATGGGACAAGAAAGGGCACCAAGGGCATTTTGGTCATTTCGCAGGGGATCTGTAATTGAGTTTAGACCCAGTATTAAAATGTTAATGATATAAAGGATCCAGATACTAAGTTCAAGGCCAGAAGACATAATATGGGTTTTCAGAAAAATTAGATTCAGAAAACGGTCCAGTTTTCGAGGCGACGGACCGGGCCAGTACCGGATTAGACCGGAAAGCTTCCAGAAGGTTTCTCTCCTCTCCAAATTGCTCCATATGAAGAATGTGGGTGGTGAGGTGTCCCATGAGGTGGCATTGAGTGGTGTCATGCATGATGCAGTAAAAGGAATAAAGAAAAATAGGATATTTCGGAAAAACCAGGACCACAGGATCAAATGGCTTCAAAATTACAAGAATGCCACTCCTCAAAACTATAAATACCCCCCTAGCTCTTCATTCAGCACGGCCCAAGCAAGGTTTAGAGAGATAAGGAAGTTCTTGAGAGAGAAAGTGAGAGAAAGAAAGAAGAAAGGAAGTTCTGGTGGAGTTGGAAGCAGTAGAGAAGTTCTGAAGTTCTGCTTTTGAGGTAGTAACTAATTCTAGCTTTTATGTAATGGATTTGTGATTTGTTGTGCTATGGTTTGGTTGGATTGTTGTCTTATATGTTATGCTTGAAGCTCTGCTACAATGCTATGATCATATGTTATTGAGTATGGAAACACGCAGCATACTTATCTGTACACAATCACAATCAAGCACTGTCACACTGCATTACATATATTGTTATGATTGTTGCTACTGAGATTCTTTTGAATCTCATTCCCATATATAACATTACAGGGGAGGTTCTGTCAAAATAAAATTTGGAAATTTTAAGAGACGCCGTTAGGCTACCAAAATTCTGGCAACGAAGAAGGAACAAAGAAAGGAACTGATACGTACTGTGTACGTAGGTGCTGTCTAAGGAGGCTGGAAGTGAGTGGACCTAGCTGGTTCATCCAGTCTTTCTTGGGTACTTACGTAGAATGGTAGTTCCTACGGGAATTACCGAATCGGTACAAGATCGGTTACTTTCTATAGAAGGAATGTAGCAGTTATGCTGCCAGATTTTAGACAACGAAAAATGTAATAGAAAATATGAGGATGTTAACCATGCACTGATGTATAACAGTTGATTATTTAATAATGGTTGTTATCTGGCATATTGAACTGATATGTGATGTATGTATGCACTAATATGTAAGGTTGATTGCTGAAAAATGACTTTGTGAACAGTAACCTGTGGAGACCTATTGATGTTTGGTAAATCATTAAAAATAGTAAATGGTTGAATAAATGTATGATATTTTTATTGTAAATAGTATACATAGTAAGCTTTAATTTTATATATATAATGCCTCATTTGGATGTATACACGAAAAGATATAATTTGTTAAAATTGGGACCAGAATGCTGGATTCACGAGAAAGTCATTGGATGAACAGTAAAGTTGAAACGTTGACCCACGTTGAATTTGTCAAGGAATGGTCAACAAATGATTTTTTTCCTGAAATATAATTAAGTTATCTTAATGTATCAATTTGAACCACTTCATTTCGATTTTTCTAGAATTAGTTATGAATTTTCAAAGTCAGGTCACTCACCTGGAATTTGCCACAGTGAACAGTACCCGATATGAATAAAATTCCAGATTAAGAGTTTAGACTTCAATGACCCTGAAAGTGGTTCTAAGTGCTACTGAATGGTCCTTAAGATATGTAAAAATAAGGATGTGATGAGAAAGAACCAGCTGTTTAAGTGGGACGAGAAGTGCCAAGCTAGTTTTCAAGAGTTAAAGCAGAGATTGCTGATTATTCCAGACCCAACTCAGACTTATGTAGTCTATACTGATGCTAGTAAGCAGGGGTTGAGATGTGTGCTAATGCAGCAAGGTAGATTAGTAGCCTACGCCTCTCAGCAGTTAAAGCCGCATGAAGAGAATTATCCCACTCATGATCTAGAGCTTGCAGCGGTGGTTTATGCTCTGAAGATATGGAGGCGTTATTTATATGGAACTACAATTGAATTATACTGTGACCACAAAAGCCAGAAGTAACTGCAGGATCAGAAAGAGCTGAATATGAGACAGCGTCGATGGATGGAATTATTAAAAGATTATGACTTCCAAATTAAATACCATCCAGGAAAAGCCAATGTAGTGGCCGATGCTCTAAGCAAAAAAGTGATGCAGGTGGCCTATCTGATGGTTAAAGAATTAAAGTTGATAGAAGATGTGCGAGATTGGAGCCCTTTGTATCAAATGCAAGTGACGAAAAGTTCCTATGGAGGAATACATGTCAAATCTTGCATGAAAGATGACATAAAAGAGGCTCAAGAACATGATAAGCTCGCAATGATTTTTAAGGATAAGCTGGAGAAAGGGCAGACTAAGAATTTTGAGATTTCCTCAGATGGATTATTACAGTTTAGAGGAAGACCCTATATCCCTAATGCTAGGGGATTAAGGGAGAAGATTCTGGATAAAGCACACAAAAGCCGATATACAGTGCATCCAGGTATGACCAAGATGTACCATGATGTTAAAAGATTATTTTAGTGGCATGGACTGAAGAAAGATGTTGTGGCTTATGTGTCTAAGTGCTTAACATGCTAGAAAGTAAAAATTGAGCACCAGAAGCCAGCAGGAACATTGCAACCTCTAGATATTCCTGAGTGGAAATGGGATAGTATTACCATGGACTTTGTTGAAGGACTACCCATGACTCCAGTTAAGCATGATGCGATATAGGTGGTAATTGATCGGTTGACGAAGTTAGCTCATTTCCTGGCAATAAATAAGAGGGATTCTCTAGAGAAGCTGGCAAAGTTATACATAAAAGAAATTGTTAGACTTTATGGTATCCCAATCAGCTTTGTGTCCGATAGAGACCCTCGATTTACTTCTAATTTTTGAAGAGCTTTACAACAAGAGATGGGCACTACTCTCAGATTCAACATGGCTTATCATCCTCAGACAGATGGTCAGTCTGAGAGAACAATCCAGACACTAGAGGATATGTTGAGAGCATGTGTCTTGGATTTTAAAGGCAGTTGGGATACTCATCTACCATTGATAGAATTTGCATACAATAATAGCTATCAAGCTAGTATTCAAATGGCCCCATTCGAAGCTCTTTATGGATGTAAGTGTAGATCTCCCTTATGCTGGCTTAAGTTCGCGAGTGAAGAATGTATGGTCTTGACATAATGGATCAGACCGCTGAACAGATTATAATGATCAGAAAATGATTGTTGATGGCTCAAAGTAGACAAAAAAGTTATGCAGATATCAGACGAAAGTCGTTGGAGTTTGAAGAAGGAGAGCATGTCTTTCTTAAGTTAACTCCAACTACGAGAGCCGGAAAATCAATCAAGGTGAAGAAATTGCATCCTAGATACATCGGACCATTTCAGATTCTCTCAAAGATAGGATCAGTGGCCTACAAGTTGGCACTTTCTCTAAATCTCAGCCAGATACATGATGTATTCCATGTTTGCTAGCTAAAGAAGTATGTTCCAGATCCAACGCATGTAATTGAGCAAAATGAGGTTGCATTGTGAGATGACTTGACCTATGAAGTCAGACCAGTACAAATAATTGATCGAAAGGTCAAGCAGCTACAAAATAAGCAAATTACTATAGTCAAAGTGATCTGGAAAGGCCTAACAGAAAATGAAGCTACCTGGGAAACAGAAGAAAAGATGAGGGAGATGTACCCTTATTTGTTTTAATAGTGTAGATATTGTAAATTTCGAGGACGAAATTTATTTTAAGGGGGAGAGAAATATAATATCGCAAATTTTCTGTACTGATTTGTATGTACAGATTGAATAAAATATATGTGAGATTTTTCAGGAAAAGATGTGGCCATTTATGTAAAGAAAGGGATTAAGTTGAAAAGAAAGAAAATAAAAGGACTTAAGTGAAATTATGGAAAGTTTAAGACTAAAAGTAAAGGTAGACAAAAATGTGGGGTCTTTAAGTGTAATTTTGAAAAGTTGAGGACATAAAGGTGATTTATGGTAAATCAAGGGGTAAAAGTGTAATTATGGAAAATTTGGACCGAAAATAGGCTAAAAATGACCGTGTTCTGATCGGACCCAAATTTTTCCAGTGGATAAAGAAAATTATTCCGGGTTGTTTGACATAACATAGAATTTTGATTTGAGATCCCAAAAAATTGATATAAATTTCTGAAGTTAGATAAAATTATTACAATATTTTTTGTATCTCAGAATCAAATGAGATTTTCCAGTAAATTGCTAGAATTAATATGAGAATTTATTAAATTGACAGGATCAGAAAAGAAATCCTGTAGAATTTTTAATGGAATTTATTGTGGAATAAAATACTGATGGATATCGCCGGGAGAGCTTTATAGGGATTCGTGCCACAAAGGTATTGAACCCTAAAAGGCCCAAGAATTAGGGGTGTTCATGGGCAGGGCTGGGCAGGGCAACCCCCCTGCCCGGTGCCCTGCCCGAAAAAAGTATGGGCCATATTTTGCAGCCTGATGCTTGGCCCTGCCCGGTGAAAACCCTAACCATTTCAGGCTGGGCATGGGCAGGCTGGGCGTGGGCGGGCTGGGCATGCCCAAATCGTAATGCCTTGCTTATATTGTGGAAAAAAATCTACAATTATGAACTTCTAAAATAATATCATATTCATATGTCTTCAAGAGTTAAATAATATCTATAATCCACTAAGAATAAAGCAACAAAAAGCTAATAATTAAAGTTTTAAAATCCACTGCATATAAAAAAAATCCTTGAAGTCTAAGTAGTTTGCAATTGTAACTTTGTATCAATCTCTCCAAAATTGACAAAGATGAAGCATCTGAAAAAAAATATGACGGTTAGCCAAGTTTAAAAAAAACAAAGAAATAAATCAATTTAGTTATAAATTTTAAATAATGCAATTATCTACTTGACTACTCATATTTGTAAAATTATCCTCTAGTTACGAGTATCTACCATATTCGTTCTATGTGAAATAATATAATCTACAAATTTTGATATATAAAAAAGTAACTAACTGGGCAGGGCCAAATGGGCAGGGTAGTAACCCCTGCCAGATGCACGGCCCTGGCCGAATATTGGCCCTGCCCGAAATTGCCCATTTTACATTGGGCCATTTTTTACTGGGCTGGGCAGGGCATTTTTTGTGCAGGCTCGGGCGGACTCACCGGGCCATGGGCATCTTGCACACCCCCACCAAGAATGCCGTCATTAAGGCCCAATAAGGCACTTGGAATGATAAGTGGGCCAGTATCCCGAGGAACCCCGAAAAAGTGTAAAAATTATAAAAATACCCCTGTGTTGTCCTAAGGAAATGGAAGTGAATGGAGGGCATTTTGGATAGGCCAAAATGCCAATGCAAGTACAAGATAGGTTAGTCGGAGTCAGTATATACTCTGACAAGGTTCAAAGAGGTGTGAAATGATAATTATATCCTTAGGTTTAATATAGTGCCAGGAAAAGCACTAAGGGTATTTTGGTCATTTTCCAAGGTATCTGGAATTAAATTTAAACCCAGTATAAGAATATCAATGGTATGAAGGATTTAAATATTGAATAAAATATATTATGAAGTCCCAGAAAAATTAGATTAAGAAAACAATCCGGTTTATGGGAAATCGGACTAAGCCGGTACTGGATTGGACAGTATGGGATTGGATTGGACTGAAATTTTCTTTGAACTCCCTACCGTGGAAATGGCGCCAAGTGTGAGCTTAGGTGTCCCATGAGGTGTCCCTTGAGTGATGTCATCAAGGTGATGCAATAATTCAAAAATAAAAGAAATTCCAAGATCTAATCTCAAGCCTTTAGATCAAATAGTTTCCAAGATGATCTTGGCCTTCAATTTTCCCAAGATTTTTCTATAAATACCCCCCATTGGAGACTCCAAAACCGTGAAGAGAAAAGGTGGGGAAGCACTTGCAAAATTTTCTCTCAAGCAAGAAGGAAGCAAGTATCTTGAAGAAACTAGTAAGGTAAGTTGCCTCCTTGCTTCTAGACTTTGTTCTCATGGTTTGTTCTTGAGTTTAAGTGGTTTTTGAGGCTAAAATCTTGGGGAAATACTGCTGGAATTTCTGTGTATATGTGAAAGAAGCATGAATTTTATGTCATAGATAGTTTATACAAGCTTGAATCACATGATAATAGCTTAGGAATTCATGGTGCTTGTGAATCCAAGATTATGTCCTATTCTGTATAGTACGAAATCATTGTTCATATGTTGGAATTTCATGTTTTGATGCTTCCAATGGGTTTAGAATGGAAAATTGTGTGGGGTTATAGTAGGAAAACAAGTATTGGAAGCATAATGAGAATTTTTGGAAAAACTAGGGCTATCTTTCGGATCTATACAGAATTTTGTGGAGCAATTGGATTCTTGAATTTTTGAATACATATTTGGATTCTACATGAAAAATTATGTGGAAATGAACCATGAGAGTTTAGTTTAGAAAGATGTAAACATATGTCACAAAGTAGAGAAAGAAAGGGACTTAATGAAAGCTAGACTTGAAATTTGATTGGAATGAAGTGATAATTTGGTAATTGTCTTGTTATGTCTAGGTTTTGACATTTGTGGGAAGGAAAGATCAATTCAAGAAGGAAAGAACAAGGACTCATAAGAGGTAGCAAGAATACTTAACTATAAACTTATGTTGTTTGATTAATATGCTTGCTTGTTATGCATGAAGTTTGGTTGAGCATGATATGTAATGTGATGATGATGAGTTATGAATATGTGCAACTCCTTATAACCTATGTCATGACAATATGCATGTTAGAGTTTGCTTATGTATGATCATGAATTAGCTCCCATTGCATGATAACATGTTAGGCATTTAATCAAGCATGCATAACCTTATAGTTTGTATTACTTGCTATTGAGATTTCCATGAAATCTCATTCCTCCCATATCAATAAATATTGCTCTAGGTGCTGGAACTTCTCAAGGAAAAAGGGTAAATGTAGATGGATGACTGTATATAACTTAAAGAGTGTGCACTTTACTTACAAGATGATGTTTTGGTGTGTATGATGTATGCTACTCACAAATCCGATCTGAGGTAGTGTACTTCCAATGATATTTTGAGTGAGTTATCCGATGGGTTTTCATATGAACTTTGGTATGAACATAGCTAAGATCTAGAGCTTTAAATGGACACCAAGAAAGCCTGATTTGGTTAAGAACTCGAATTGTTATGATTTTTCAAAATCAGGATTTAAAATCTGGAATAAGATAATATGACTACTCAGAGGCAGTGAGGTTCATGCGCTAATTTCATATAGTAAATGAATGATTTTTTCCACGAACTTCTATGAGCTTAAAGTACACATATGGATATTTAAATCCATATGTAACACGACTCATTTGTATAAGTAACCAAAGAGAAATGAATTTTTGAAAATGAGGTAAGAAAACTGGAACTTCCAGATTTACCAAATGAACAGTGACTTTCAACGAATAAACTGATTTCATCTGGACAAGAAAACCTCATTTTCATATTTTTATAACAAATTTAAATGAAATATATTTCATTAGAAATTTTAATCACCTCATTTGGATTTTTGTAGATTTAATTATGAATTTCCGAAGTTCAGGCTGTAATCTGGAATTACCAAGTGAACAGTGGCGATGAACAGTACCGTAAGCCTAACTTTTGGAAATTCATGTTTTTAAGGTTAAGAGGTATTCCAATGATCTAAGATACTTCCAATTGAGTATATGTAAGAATGTGATGTAAGGATGTTTACTAGAAGATGTCATTGAAATTTAAGGATGTTGATTAGAAGAGGCCGTTGGACTGGCAGAATATGGAAGTACTGTGTACGTAGGTGTTGTCTAAGGAGGCTAGAAGTGAGTGGATCTAGCCGGTTCATCCAGTCTTTTATGGGTACTTACGTAGAATGGTAGTTCTCATGGGAATTACCGAATCAATACAGTTACTTTCTGCCAGGATTTTTTGCAGGAGAGAATTAATAAAGTTAAGACTGCTTCTGTAAGTATACTCTGAAGGGTCTAAGGAAGGATGTTTCAGATATCGAGCGTTCACGAACTCCAGTCAAAATTTACTAAAAAGTGAATAACTTTTTCTACGGGATTCTGTCAGTTCCCTGACCTCTAGCTTCACAAGTCGCACATTCATGTAATTTTTCACTTATATGTGAGGTCCAGGAGATTTGATAAAAATTTCATATAACTTTCGGACTATCAGATAAATATCAGCTATCTGAAACTCTAATAAAATTTATGTATTAAGCTAGATTAACCAGCATCATTTTCTCTATCTACTGATGAAATTTGGGACTGAAATGCTTTCGGACAGTTCTGAGCCACTTCTGGCTCTATTTTCTATAATTACCATTTTGCCCCTGGAAACTTTTCCTCTTTTTAATTAAGTCCCTTAACTTCTCATAATTACACTTAATGGCCCACAACTTGTGTCTACTTTTATCTTTGCACCATGAAACTTTTAGACTTTCACTTTAGTCCCTTTCTTTTTCTAAATGACCATTATACCCCTAGGGACTTTCACTATTTACATACAAGTCCCTGTACTTTCACTTATTTGCAGTTTAGTCCCTAAAACCCTCTGTATGTTTCTAGGACTTCTGTTCAAAGGGGTCTGGTAGTCTATCTATTTCAGGCTACTTTCTGAGTCTCTAGGCATGAAAATTGGGATATTATAATTTCCCTAAGGGTACTCTAAGTGCACGAAATTGTGAAGACAAGGGGGTATTTATAGCCAAAACTTTGGCACCTTGGGTCCATAATGTCCTCACTTTTCCTAATTATTACAATAGCTTAATCTTGAATTTGATTGGTTAGTTTTTGGATTAATTAACCTTAATCATTATTAGGTTAATTCTTATATTATTTTATTGCATTTTAGCACATGGGATATGAAACAACCTCCTTTATACTCCTCAGAGTACACTTGCGGAAGCAATAATAGCTGTATCTAAGTCCAGAGATTGAACTTTTACTCCTAAGTTCCTTACTCTGAACCTGTACTTTGAGAACTGATTTCTCTCACTATACACATCCAAATGAGGCTTATTACCTATTCACGGAATGCCCCAGATGTGTACTGCCGGCTCACTAAATCTCGTGGCCAGACTCCTCCGTTTACTAGGTCAAACTGAGGTCAGAACACTGCTGCCTCAGGACCTGCGAATTTCCCTTCTTAATTGAACATACATAAATTGTATATACCAAACAATATTTATCATTAAATAACATAATGTCATACAACATGGCATACACAACAAGACATATACATAATCTTTCTGTCTTTATTACATCTCTTTCTGCCTATACTCCGGCAGCACAACCGCTACGCTTCATCTGTACAAAGAACTGAACTTTACTGATTCGGTAATCCCCTCACGAGAACTACCATTCTACGTAGTACCCAGGAAAGACTAGATGAACCGGCTAGGTCCACTCACTTCTAGCCTCCTTAGACAGCACTACGTACACAGTACTTATCATATACTGATGTTCAGTCTTTACTTCGGCAGCATAACGGCGTCTCCTGGCTTTCTCAAAATCTACTTCAGCATAACCTCCCTGTAATGGGTTATGTATGGGGATGAGATTCGGGGGAATCTCAGTAGCAACAATCATAACAATATATGTAATGCAGAGTGACAGTGCTTGCTTGTGATTGTGTACAGATAAGTATGCTGCGTGCTTCCATGCTTAATAACATATGATCATAGCATTACAGCAGAGCTTCAGACATAACATATAAGACAACAATCCAACCAAACAATAGCACATCAAATCACAAAGCCATTACATAAAGCTAGGATTAGTTACTACCTGGCTAGCTCAGCAGAACCTTACTATCTCTATTCTGCTTCCAGCTCCGCCAGAACTTCCTTACTTCTTTTTCTGCTTTCTCTCTTCCTTCCTTCTCCTTCTCTCTCTTCTTTCTCTCCTTTCTCCCTTGCCCATGCGTGAATGCAAGAATGAGGGGGGGTATTTATAACCTCCTCCAATGGCAATCCTGTAATTACCATGAACTTTGATCCTGCGGTCCTGGTTTTTCCTGGATTTTCCTATTTTCTTTAATTCCTCATTTACTGCATCATGCATGACATCATCGGGACACCTCACCGGGACACCTCAGCGCCACATTTATCACATGCTGCAAATCTGGGACACCTCAGCAGCTGACTCACCGGTCCAGTCTCCTGCCTCGTAATGCGTACCCTCAACTTTATCTACTTTCTGCAGACTAATGCCATGTGGCGATTGGAAAAGACCTTGCACGCTTACCAATGCCACCCAGATAAGTCCCAAACTTATCTGATCACCTCCTCGGTTTTCGTGTCAACCGTGTAACTTTACTCTACTGAACCATTACTTTAATGCCATGTGGCATCTTGTGGGTCCCATGAGGATACCTTATCAGTCTACCTCATGGTCTTCAGATAACCTTTCTTGTATCTGGTCTCCTGCCTCCGGTCTATCTCTAACCGGGTAACTATCTCATTTGGACCTTCACAACACATGGCCCATACGCTTGGCACTTCTTAGTCACTAGTCGCGACCTAGCCATCATCTCATCGCGACTTAACACCTTCTGTGCTCATTAGTCGCGACCTCAGCTTTCTCTAGTCGCGACCACAACATTCTTTAGTCGCGACCCTAACAGTCTTTCGTCGCGACCACAACACAATCTAGTCGCGACCATAACATTTTCTAGTCGCAACCAACCCATTTTACCTATTAGTCGCGACACACACATCATTCAGTCACGTCTAAACCTTTCTGCCATTATTAGTCACAACGTAACTACTTCCTAGTCACGACCACACTGCTTTCTCGTCACGTATAACTCTTTCTGTAACCATTAGTCGCGACCATACCTATCTCTTGTCGTGACCTAAATGGTCAGCTCTCAAATCCACATCCTTTGACCTTTACATCATCCCAAATGGCCATTCTACCCCTTGGGACTTTCACTGTTGACACATAAGTCCCCGTACTTTTGCTTATTTGCAACTTAGTCCCTGAAACTCTTTGCGTATCTCCGGGACTTCTGCTCAAAGGGGGTCTAGCAGCCTCTTAATCTTAGGCTATTTCTGCATCTCTAGGCCTGAAAATTGGGATGTTACAGGATAAACTTCCTTTCTTCTTCTTGGTGCCAAGTGTAAAGCTTATGGGACCCACCATGTGCAAAACCCTAATTCTCCTTTATCCCTTTTTTTTCTTTTTTAAAAATTCATAAATTATTCATTATTGGACTTGGGCTCCAGGACAACTTTTGGGACTTATTGGACTGCCCTAGGATGAAATCTTGAGCCTTCCTTAGGTCCAATTGCTAATTGACACAAATCCCAAGGCATTTCCCTTATACCGATACCCTTAATTACCTTGGTCTTGAAATAAATGCTAGACCCCTCTTTTAATGGTTATAACATTTTTAGAAATTTATTGTAATATAAAATGAATTCTCTGCAAATCTCATAGTTTTCTGAGACCCAGAAGTCCTGATAAAAATTACATACATTTGCTTTAAACCCTTTATCGGTGTCCTTTTTCACTATAAATTCCATAATTAATTCTACAGGGCTCCTTCTTTACTTCTGTCAGTTTCATAAATTCTCATATTAATTATAAGAATTTACTACCAAATTTTATCTGATTATGTGGTCAAGAAGATACTATAATAATTACCAAACTTCTAAAATTAATATCAATTTTTTAGGACCTCAAATCAAAATTCTGTGTCGCGTTAAACTGATCAGAATAATTTTCTCTATTTACTGGGAAAATTTGAGACTAAATTGATTCTGGGTATTTTTGGGCCTTTTCCGGCTCAACTTTTCATATTTATCATTTTGCCCTTGGACTTTTCATAATTATATTTTAGGCCCTCAACTTTTCATAATTACACTTAATGGCCTGAAGCTTTTGTCTACTTTACATTTCATACCATAGAACTTTTAGACTTTTCACTTTAGTCCCTCTTCTTTATTCCTTTGTCTACTCATCACTTTTCCTCTCATTTCATCATCATAATCCTTTCCAAACCTCTTTCCTCTATCAATCTTACACAGATAGGGAAAATTAGGATATGACACTCTCAGCATATCTTCTAGTGTCTGGATTATTTTCTCAGACTAACCATCCGTTTAAGGATGATAGACTGTGCTAAATATGATAGTAGTGTCCATTTCTTTATGCAAAGCTCTCCAAAAATTAGTTGTAAATCTAGGGTCTCTGTTAAACACAATAATGCTTGGGATTCCGTGTAGCCTAACAATCTTTTTTATATACAACTTTGCCAACTTTTCTAAAGAATCTCTCTTATTTATTGCCAGAAAATGAGTTGACTTTATCAATCGATCAATTACCACCCATATTGTATCATGCATAAATGGAGTCATAGGTAGTGCTTCAATAAAATCCATGGAAATACTGTCCTATTTCCACTCAGAAATATCTAAGGGTTACAATTTTTCTGCTAGCTTCTGGTGTTCAATCTTTACTTTTTGGCATGTCAAACATCTTGACACATAAGCCACAACATCCTTCTTTAATCCAGGCCACCAAAATAGACTCTTAACATCATGATACACTTGGTCATACCTGGATGTACTATATATTGACTTTTATGTGCTTCATCTAAAATTCTCTCTTTTAATCCGATGGCATTAGGGATATACGTCCTTCCCCTAAACCATAGCAATCCATCTTGAGAGATTTTAAAATTTTTAGTTTCCCCTCTTCTTAACTTATCTTTAAAAATTGCTACGAGCTTATCATGCTTCTGAGCTTCTTTTATCTCATCCTTAATGAAAGCCCTAACCTGCATTCCTCCATAAGGATTCTCTGTTATTTGTATCTGGTATAAAGGACTCCAATCTCTGACATCTTCTACTAATTTCAATTCTTTGATCATCAAACTTGCCACCTGCACTACTTTTCTGCTTAGACATACGATTACAGTACTCAGGACATATCCCTTCGATAGAGATAAGATACATGAATGATGTACCATAAACATGAAATAAAATGAGATGTAGTTATGAAACATGATGTAGCCCTAAGAAGGAGCAGCGTCTATATGATAAAAGTTAACACTTGCAATGGAGCTAAATTGTTCTTACGATAGAGTCAGATTGCTCTTGAGATAGAGCCAAGAGAAATGGACAGTGTAGCTCATATTAGAGTCATGTCCACCAGATAAGATGTATAAATTATAACAGTTATGTGCATGATAGAGTCTGTGTAGCTCTCTGTAGTACTGTATATAGCAAAGTTATAAAATATGAGAATGATATGAGAAATTGTTGAGTGATAGAGGAAATGAGTAAATTCTTAATAAATAATATTGGCTTCTATGATCAATCTTGGGGAATTATCTGTTAAGATAGTAACTAAGTGAAAGTAGCTAACCTTGTAACTTAGTCAGTTGATGTTAGGTCTTCTAGAGATGATGATACAGTACAACAGAATCACAGTAGGTTCTAAAGGATCGCAGTTAAATCCTATTATGGCTCACAGAGAATAGAATTTTAGGGTCACAGTTAGATCCTGAAGAGGCTTACGGTTGATCGCAGTAGATCTCGAGGGTCGCAGTAGACCTAGCCTAAAGAAAGGAAAGAAATGAGCCATAAGTACAGTATTTCTTTGGAAGATAAATACCAAGGACAAGGTTAAGGTAGGGAAGCCTTACAAGTTGGTTAACTCATAACAAAGAGAGTACCCATGACGTTAATTTTAGATAGCCTTATTATTATTATTATGGACTGAACTCAGAATCTTCTTACACGAAGAATGAAGTAAAGTTTCCAAGTATTTATAAGTCTGTAGGTAGTATGCCTAAGGAAGAGAAGAAGAATATCTCATATGATATGAGAAGGTGTCAAGTAAGAACAGAGAGATCCTTAAGATAAGGTTACAGAGAATAAGAATAAGAGCCAGACAGACCTAAGAGAGATAGTACAAGAAGGGTCTAAGATAGAAAGTAACAAGGTTAGAGCCTATTAGCATCAGTGCTTCAGATTTTTATCGGCACTTTTTAGTTAAGCATGCTTAGGCAAGAGTAGCCCAATGATGGGTGACCCCTGGTAAGTAATGAGAAAGGGTGTAAATGCCACAGAAGTTTGGCATAGATACACAAAGTTATGTAAAATGATAGAAAGAGTTATGAAAAATTAGAAAGGGTTATGAACGGTAAGGAACTAGAACCCTTATGTCAAGTCCAAATAGAGTGGATTTGAAAGGAAAGATTCATATTACAATTTTATGTCAGGAGGAAGTTAGAAAGACTTAAGAGCAAGATCTTCCTTAGAAAGTTTTCTAAAAAACCAGCAAAGTTATAAGTTAAAGAGAATGTTAGACTTATGGTATATCAGGACACGTTATGATAAGGCAAGATATGTTATGATATTATGTGAGAAACATGTAATGTAGTACATAATAAGAAATATGTATTAAGAAGTATAATATGAAGTGCTTTGTAGTTAATGTTGTAAATAGATAGAGAGGCTCCCTCTAGGAAGGATAAAATGATTAAATAAAATGATAACAAGATAGTAATGAGTAAGAACTTACACTCCTTGTATTAAATGCCAAGCACTATGTTGCATTTATAAGAATATGCTAAAGCTCCGGATGTTAGAGTTGTGCATAATAAGGGAATAAATGCTTAAGCTCCAATGTTAGAGCTACACATTCATAAGCAGGTACATAGACCTACAATATGTTGGCCGGGCATTATACATGTTAGAGTACAAGTTTCTACTCATAAATAAAGCAATGAAAGAATAATTACATAAGTCCTCTCTTTATACTATGCTGAATTGTTAAAAATGATAAGAGCAACTAGTAGAGTGATAGAGTTTCTAAGGAAAAAGAAAGTACGATGATATGGAATGGAAGCTTTGCAAATATTAAGAAACTCCGCTAGATACTCAAATAGGTAATAAGAGATATGCGCTAAAAAGTATGATGAGTAGTTGACAGAAACTCCATAATATAGTAATATTAGAGAAAGTTTGATATGAAAGAAATGGACACTACTCACACGTCTAATATAGTGAGTCGTCCATAAATGAATAGATGTATAGTGAGTAAGTAAGCAACAAAATGAACTAGAGTTCAACTCTGATTGAGTTGATTCAAAAAAGCAGAGTAAAGACAGCAAAGATATGAAGCTTCTACAAATGATGAGAATACTTCGTCAAATTATAAGATAAGAGATAGATACCCAAATTCTTAGCCATGGAGCAGAAAAGAGTATAGAGAGAAGATATATCTGTGATAGTTGACTAAGGTACTAAGTACATTTTTAGGACGAAATTTATTTAAGGGGAGGAGAAATGTCATATTCTAATTTTAGGCCAAGAAGCCCAGTATGTAGCCTGAAATAGGTAGGCTACCAGGCCCTTTGAACAAAAGACCCAAAAATATACAGATGAAGATTAGGGACTAAGTTGTAAATAGTGAAAGTTCCTAAAGGCAAATATATAAATAAGTTAGAGACTTCAGAAGAGTGTCCTGGTCTAGAAAGAGAAAAGAGGATATTTAGAGACTTAAGGTTGAGATAAAGATCACAAAGGGATAGTTTACGATGTTAAGCCCAAGTAAGGGTAAAATCGTAATTTTAGAAAAGTCCCAAGGGCATAATGGTCATTTTAAAAAGAAGAGGGACTAAAGTGAAAAGTCTAAAAGTTTCATGGTATGAAATGAAAGTAGACATAAGCTTTGGGCCATTAAGTGTAATTATGAAAAGTTGAGGGCCTAAAGTGTAATTTTTAAAAGTTTAGGGGCAAAATGGTAATTATGGAAAGTTGAGCCGAAAAAGGCCAAAAAATGCCTGGAATTTGTTTAGCCCCAAATTTTCCCAATAAATAAAGAAAATTATTTTGATCAGTTTAACGTAACACAGAATTTTGATTTGTGGTCTCGATAAATTTATATGAATTTTTTAGGATTGATAAATTAGTACAGTATCTTCTAGACCATAGAATTAAATGGAATTTGGTAGTAAATTCTTATAATCAATATGAGAATTTATGAAACTGACAGAACTTAAAAAGGATTTATGTGGAATTTATAATAGAATTTACAATAGAATAAAATACCCGAGAAATATTATTCGGGGGGATTTCTTGAGATTTGAGCCCACGAAGGCAGGGGACCACATAGAAGGCCCAATAATATTTTTAGATAAGTATGTGGGCTAGTGCTAATAAAGACACAAAAATATAAAATTACAAAAATGCCACTGGGTATGCCACTGGGTATGCCACTGTGTTGTACCATTCAGCAAGAGATAGATAAATGGCATTTTGGTCATTTGACTAAGGTTAGACAGTCAAGGAGAGTTATCTAAATAGTTAACCAGGGCTAGGAAATACTCTAGTGATATGTGAAAGATGATAATGCCCTAGAGATATTAAAGTAAATAAAGAAGAACAAAAGGGTATTTTGGTAATTTGCTAAGGGATCAGTAATTAAGTTTGGACCCAATCCAAGAATATCAATGATAGAAAGAATTTGGATACTGGATTTAAGATTAGAAAGCATGTTATGGAACCTCAGAAAAATTAGATTTATAAAACAATCTAGTTTTTAAAAAATTGGATTGAGCTGATATTGGATTGGACTGGAATTTTTCTAGATGCTTCTTCCCCTTGGAATTTTGTCACATGGGGCTATGAAGTGCCCCTTGATGATGTCATGGATGATGTCACTTTTGGCTTCTAGGGCAAGCTTAATCCAAGAGCAAATATGAGCCATTAGATCAAGTAATTCACAAAGTGATCTTGGCCTTTCATTTTCCATGGGATTTTTCTATAAATACTTCCATTTTTCTACCCAAAGCCGTGACTCTTGGAATCCTTGGGGAGGTTCTACCCAAATGGAAACTCAAGCCAAGACAAAGAAGAATTCAAGGGCCAAAGTTCAATCTAGCTTGGGATTAAGGTAAGCAATCTATCCTAACTTATTTTCTTTTAATTTGAGGGCTTGAACTTAGGGTTTTTATAAAAGAAAGTTGAGCTTTTCCTAGGGTATATGTGCTTTCCAAAACCCTAGATGAAAGGAGAAAGAAGAAATTAAAGTTAGAGCTATGTGATTAATGCTTAAACAAGCTAATTAAATGATTAGTTATTGAATCAAGGTGATATTCTTAAACAAGCTAATTAGATGATTAGTTATTGAATCTAATGCTTTCATTGAATTTATATGATGATTTTGTATAGGATAAGATAGGTTTTGAACCTTGGAAGCATTGGAATTGAAAGATATAATTTTTGGAAGTCTTCTCTATACTGTTCACACGCATAAACAGTGATTGAAATTTTATAATTTTGATGCTTCCAATGGTTTTAAAATGAAAAGTTGTGTGGGATAAAGTAGAGAAACAAGTATTGGAAGCATTTGAATCAAAATGAGAATTTTGGAAAGAAAAAGGGGAGTTATGCAATTCTGTCTAGAATAGTGTGTAGTTGCTAGAATTTGGAAATTCTAAGTTCATGAATAGATTTATAAGGAAAATTGTGTAGAGTAAATCAAGACATCAATTGGTTCAAATGCCAAGTCAATTAGTAAAGACTAGAGAAAGTTATGTTAGTTAAAGTAAGTTCAATGTTTAAGAGAGTTAGATTGTAATGAATGGATGGTAATGCTATGTTAGGAATTGATTGGTGTGCTCAAAAGAGGGCAGCCACACATCAAGGAGAAGTAAGAAGGAAGAAGCAAAGATATAGTAAAGGAAAGTCAAACATGTAAGGTAGTAAACTATCCTAAACTTGTATGTATTGGATGTTATACTTGATTGTGCTATGACTATGTTGAATTGTGTTGCATATGTGAATATGATTGAAGCTCTGTTTCTATGATTACTTTAGCCAATTGTATTTTATATGTTACATGGAAGCATGCACCTTGCACAATGTTAACACTTTCACAAGCAAGCACAAGTATTTACATTGATGGGTACATTGTTTAGTACCGTTTGCTACTAAGATTTTTCCAAAAATCTCACCCCATCCATGTAATCCTAATCCCAACAAGTTCATGAATGATGAAAGAGGATGAAGAAACATGAAGAGAAGTTAGGGATTGGATAATGTAAATGTTATACGATGAATGTATAAATTGTTGCAAGTAATAATGTTATATGACATGTTTGAGCAACAATGTTCATGATGTAGTAAAAAATAGTAAATGATGGAATAAATGTATAAAATTTTATATACACTTAGTTAACATGTCAAGCTTCGTTTTGACACCCAGTATGCCTTATTTTGATATCTGTACAAAGAGAACAAATTTTCCAGTCAGGGATTATAATCTATTTTTAGAATTTTTGACCAAATGAATAGTAATAATTGACGATTAAACTATATTGATGGACTAAGCATTTGGTCATAAACTTATTTTTTCCTCAAATTTTAAGATGTTATTTTTGCGTAGCTTTTTGAACCGCTTCATTTCGATTTTTCTAGAATTAATTATGCTTTTTGAAGTTCATCGCCGAATTTGGAATACCATATGACACTAACTCGTGAAGAGTAAAAATTCTAGATTTAGGAAATAGACTTTAAAGGTCATGTAAGTGGTTCTAAATGCTATTAATTGATCCCTAAAACGTACGATGTCATATCCCAATTTTTCTCTATCTGTATAAGAATGATAGAGGAAAGAGGTTTGGAAGGGATTGTGACGATAAATAGAAAGAAAAGATAATGGTTAAGATGAGTTCTAAGTTAAAGAATGAGAAAAGGTATAAAGTTGTAAAGAAAAAGGGGTTAAATTGCAATTTAGAGAAAGTCTAGGGACTAAATTGCAATTAATGAAAGTTTTAAGGACATAAAGGTCATTTTGGAAAAGAAAGGGATTAAAGTGAGAATTCTAAAAGTTCCATGGTACAAAATGGAAGTAGACATAAACTTTGGGCCATTAAGTGTAATTATGAAAAGTTGAGGGCCTAAAGTGTAATTTTCAAAAGTTCTAGGGCAACATGGTAATTATGAGAAAGTTGAGCCAGAAAAGGCCCAAAAATGCCTAGAATCAGTTCAGTCCCAAATTTTTCCAGTAAATAGAGAAAATTATTTTGATCAGTTTGATGCAACACAAAATTTTGATTTGAGGTCCCGAAAAATTGCTATGAATTTTTAAAGAAAGGGAAATTAATAGAGTATCCTCTGGACCCCAAAATTGGATGAAATTTGGTAGTAAATTCTTATAAATAATATATGGATTTATGAAACCAATATAAGTAAAAAATGAGTCTTGTAGAATTAATTATGGAATTTAAGGTGAAATCGGACACCGATAAAGTGTTTTGAGGAAACAAAGAGAATTTTTATCAGGACTTCTGGGTTTCAAAAAATTATGAAACTTTGCAAAGAATTCATTTTATATTAGAATGAATTTATAAAAATATTAGAACCATTAAAAGAGGTGTTTAACATTTATTCCAAGAGCAGACTAATTTTAAGGATATTGATATAAGGGAAGTATATTGGGATTTGTGCCAATTAGCTATTGGACCTAAAAGAGGTTCAAGATTTCATCCTAGGGCATCCCAATAAGTCCCAAAAGTTGTCTTGGATCCCAAGTCCAATAATGAATAATTTATGAATTTTTAAAAAAGAAAAAAAAGGATAAAGGTGAATTAGGGTTTTGTACATGGTAGGTTCCACAAGCTTTACAAATGGCACCAAGAAGAGGAAAGGAAGATTATCCCATGTGCTAAAATGTAATAAAATAATATAAGAATTAACCTAATGATGATTAAGGTTAGTTAATCTAAAAACTAACCAATCAAGTTCAAGATTAGGCCATTATAAAAATTAGGACAACTAAGGACATTATGGACCCAAGGTGCCCAAGTTTTGGCTATAAATACCCCTTCCTCCTTCACAATTTCGTGCACCTAGAGGACCCTTGGGGAAACCATGCCAAAATGAAGAGAGAACTCAAAATAAGATCAAGGAGAAGCCACCTAAGCAAGTACCTAAGGTAAGAGATCATTCCTAGTTTATTTATAAGTGTTTTGGAAGGAAGAAACTTAGGTTTCAATGGTTAGAAACTTCATTCTTCCCTTGGAACCCTTGCTGTCCAAAATTCAAAGTTAAAGGAGGAAGAGGAAAATTAAGTTAGAACTATGAAATTGATGCTTAAACAAGCTAGTTAGATGTTGGTTATTGAATCAAGTTAATATTCTTTACCATGCCATGGGTGAGACCTTTTGGTCTGCACTGTTCATGATAGAAGGAGATGGAATTTCAATGATCTAATGCTTCCATTGAATTTATATGATAATTTTGTGTAGGATTGGGTAGGTTTTGAACCTTGGAAGCATTGGAATTGAAAGTTATAGTTTTTGGAATTCTTCTCTATTACTGTTCACACACATGAACAATGATTAGAATTTCATGATTTTGATGCTTCCAATGGTTTTAAAATGAAAAATTGTGTGGGATAAAGTAGAGGAATAAGTATTGGAAGCATTGGAATCAAAATGAGAATTTTTGAAAGAATAATATGTTTCTTTTCAGTTCTATCCAGACTTGACGAAGAAGCTGGAATTTCAACATTCTAAGTCCATAAATGGATTCAAAATGCAAAATTGTGTAGGGTAAAGTTAAGATGGAAGTTAGTTTAAAGGATAAGGCAATTAACCACAAATAGAGAAAGTTAGGGGTTGAATGGTTAATTGAGTTAAAGTTATAAAATGTTAGTGAATTGAGATTGTAATGAATGAATGATAATGCAATGTTAGGATTTGGTTTGTGAGCTCAAAGAGGGAAGCCACACATCAAAGAGAAGTAAGAAGCAAGAGGTAAAGACAAAAGGATAAAGAAAGCAAGGAGTATGAGGTAGTGAACTTACCTACTTGTATTCTTATGTTGCTTGGATGCTTTATGTGATATTTACTTACTTTGATGATGTGAAGCATATATGATTAAGTAATGCTCTATTTATTTTTATGCTATGGCCATATGTTATAATTAAGGGACATGGAAGCATGTAAGTTATCATTATGAAAGCATGATCATTAAGTGCACACATGGTAACATCAAGCATATAGTTGCATACATTGTATGGTTTCCGTTTGCTACTGAGATTTCCCCAAAATCTCACCCCCTCCATGTCACCCCAACACCATCAAGTTCTTCAAAGATGGAAGAAGATGAAGATGCAAGAAGAGGAGTTAGGGAATAGATGGCATGCTTGAGTGTAATTTATGTTATGACTTATGTGTTGAATGCATGAATGATGTAATGAAAAATAGTAAATGATAGAATAAATGTATGAAATTTTACCAGCATTTAGTTAATATGTCAAGCTTTGTTTTGACACCAAGAATGCCTTATTCCGACGTCAATACAAATAGAATGAATTTTTCAAAGTTAGGGAACCAAATCTAGAAACTGTTAAACTGACCAAATGAACAGTAATTTTCCACGCCAAAACTGTATTAATTGGTCCATAGTGTGGTCAGATTCATTTTTTCCCTTTAAATAGGCTTATGTTAGCTTCGTATAGCAACTTGAGCCACTTCATTTCAATTTTTATAGAATTAGTTATGATTTTTCAAAGTTGAGTCGCTGGTATGGAATTTTACCACATGAATAGTAACTCATGGTCATAAATTCCAGATTATGCCATTTGACTTTATTGATCATAGAAGTGGTTCCAGATACTATTGTTTGGTCTTTAAGATGTATGAAAGTAAGGATGTTACATACGAAAATAAGGATGTTACACAATTAAGTAGGGAAACAAGTATTAAAAGTATTGGAATCAAAATGAATTTTTTTTAAAGAAAGTACACTTCTTTTTGGATCTGTCCATAATTGCATGAAGGACCTGGAATTTCATAATTATATGCTCATAAATGGATTCAAAAGGCCAAATTGTGTAGAGTAAAGTCAAGACATCAATTAATTCAAAGGCCAAGCTAATTAATAAGAATTAGGAAAAGTTATCCTAATTAGTAATCAAGTCCAATACTCTTTAATATTAGTTGAATTGGAGTATGATAGATGAATGATTATATGATATTTAGGCTTTGATTGTGTGATGAAAGAAGGCATCCACATATCAAGAAGAGTGACAAAAGAAAGGTTAAAGGAAGAGTAAGTAATAGAGGTAGTGAAACCTACTTGTATGCTTATATTGATTGGATATTTTGGTTACTACTTTGATTATGTGAAGCATTATGATTGAGTAATGCTCTGTTTCTTTTTACGCTATGGCCATATGTTAAAATTAAGGGACATAGAAGCATGTAAGTTATCATTATACAAGCATGATGATTAAGTGCACACATATTAACATCAAATGTAATATCCGTAATTTTCTGGTCTGGTTAAGTGTGGCCATTTAAGTAAGGAAAGGGATTGAATTGAAAAGGATAGAAAGTTTAGGGACTTAAGTGAAATTTATAGAAGTTTTAGGGCCAAAGTATAAGGTAGACATAAATGTTGGGCCATTAAGTGTAATTTCAAGAAGTTTAAGGACCTAAATGTAATTTCTCAAAAGTTCAAGGAGCAAAAGTGTAATTATGAAGAAATTAGACCAGAAATAGGCCAAAAATAGCCAGGATCATATCAGTCCTAAATTTTACCAGTAGATAGAAAAAATTATTCCGGTTAGTTTGACGCAACACAGAATTTCGATTTGAGGTCCTAAAAAATTGATATAAATTTTTGAAGTTAGGAGAATTATTACAGTAATTTTTGAACCTCAGAATCAGATGAAGCTTTACAATAAATTCCTATAATTAATATAAGAATTTATAAAACTGACAGGATCAGAAAAGGAATCCTATAGAATTTTTAATGGAATTTACAGTAGAATAGAGTACCCGATAAATATCCCCGGGAGAGGTTTCTTAGGATTTGTGCCATAAAGGTAGTGGACCCTATAAAGGCCCAAAATGGCATCATGGAGGCCTAATAAAGTAATGGGACAGATAGGTGGGCCAGTGTCCAGAGGAACCCCGAAAAAATATGAATTTATGAAAATGCCCTTGTGTTGTACTAATGAGCAAGAGATGAATGGAGGGCATTTTTGTCATTTTGGATAGGCCAAAATGCCAAGGTAGGTACAGGAAGGATTAGTCAGAGCCAGTATATGCTCTGATAAGGTACAAAGAGGTGTGAAATGACAATTATTCCCTTAGGGTTAATATAGTACAAGAAGGGGCAGCAAGGGTATTTTAGTCATTTCTTAATGGATAGATATCAGATAAATACTCAACATAACAATGTCAATGGTAGGAGAAACCTAGACACAGGTTTTCCTGACAGAATACATATTTTGGAATATTATAAAAATCAGGAACATAAAATAGTCTGATTTTTCTGAAACTGGCCGATCGGTACCGAACTGGACTAGAATTTTTCCTATCAGTATTACCCTCTTTATTGCGTCAAACAAGGCCTTTATGATGTTATGGATGATGTCATTAATGAGGCTTCTAGGGCAAGTTTCTTGCAAGGTGAATTTTGGACCATTAGATCAAATAGTAACGAAAGTAATCTTGGCCTTCCATTTTTTACTAATTTTTTCTATAAATACCCCCCCAAATCAGACTTGTTCGGAAGCTTAGACACATTGGGGAACCTCTTGCAAAATTTTTATTGAAGCTAGAAGGAAACAAGCAACTTGGAAGAACAAGTAAAGTAACTAGTCCCCTTGATCTTAGACTTTATTCTAGCAAGTTTGCTCTTAGTTTTAAGAAGTTTTTGGGACATATTTCTCTTGGTGGTGCTGCTGGATATTCTATTTTGATGTGAAAAAAATATGAGTTTTATGTTATAGATAGTTTAGATAAGCTTGAACAAGCTAGAATCAAGTGGTACTAGCTTGGAAATCCAAGTATGCATGTGAATGGAAGATTGTGTTCTTTTTTGGTACTGTATGAATCACTGTTCATATGCTGGAATTTCATGATCTTGAGGCTTCAAATGGGTTTAAAATGGAAAATTGTGTGGGGATAAAGTAGAAAAACAAGTATTGGAAGCATTGGAATCAAAATGAGAATTTTTGAAAAATGTAGGAGATATTTCGGTTCTGTACAGCAACCAAGGATCTGAATTGATTTTGGAAATTCTGATTTCATATTTGGATTCTACATGAAAAATTATGTGGAAATGAACCATGAGAATTTATTTTGTAAAGATGTAAGTATAAGTCACAGGTTAGACAAAGAAAGGAATATAGTAGGAACCTAGTCTTGGAATTTGTTTTGGAGTTGAATGGTAACATGATGTTACTTTGTAATGGCTAGGTTTTGACATTTGTGAAAGGAGAAGATCATTCCAAGAAGGGTGTAACAAGGATATCTAAGAGGTAGCAAGAATACCTAACTATAATCTTATGTTTGTTTGATAGTATGCTTGTTTGTTAATTATGATTCTTGGTTGAGCTTGAGTTGATACTTTGATGATTATGATAAAGCATGAATGGTTACAACTCCTTGCAATGAATGACACAACAATATGCATGTTAGAGTTTGCTTATGTATGTTCACAAAGTAGCTCCCATATCATGATAACATGTTAGGCATTTAATCAAGCATGCATGTTATTATAGTTTGTATGACTTGCTATTGAGATTTCCAAGGAATCTCATTCTTTCCATATACATAACCATGTTATAGGTGCTGGAACTTTTCAAGGAAAAAGGGTAAATATGGATGGTTGAATTTGTGTATGAATTAAAGTTGAGTACTTGACCTTAGAAGATGATATTATGATATGCATGATGTATGATACTATGAATCAGTTCCGAGGCAGTGCACTTTTGATGGTAGTTTTCACAACTTATCCAACGTATTTTCATGTGAAATTTGGTATGAAAATATTTAAGATCTAGAACGTTAAATGGACACCAAGAACGCCTCAATTGGTTAAGTATTCGATTTGTTATGATTTTTCAAAATTAAAAATAAAATCTGGAACAAGATAAAATGAGCAACCAGAGACAGTAAGGTTCATATGTGAATTTCAAATAGTAAATGAACGATTTTTTCCACAAAATTTTATGAGCTTAAAGTAAACATATGGAACCTTAAATACATATGTAACACGTCTCATTTGGATAAGTGAAAAAAGAGAAATGAATTTTTGAAAATAAGGTAAAGAAGCTGGAACTTCCAGACTTACCAAATGAATAGTATTTTTTAACGAATAAACTGATTTCATTTGGGCAAGGAAACACCAATTTATTATTTTTCCTTCAAATTTCTATGAAAGATATTTCATTAGAAATTGGAACCACCAGATTTTGATTTTTCTACATTTAAATATAAATTTTTAAAGTTCAGGCTGTATTCTAGATTACCAAATAAACAGTAGTCGTGAACAGTAACCGATGCCTCTTTCTTAAAAATTCATATTTCTAAGCTAAAGGGGTAATCAATTGGTATAAGTTACCTCTAATTGAGTATATCTAAGGGTAAAATTAAGGATACGACATCAAACATATAGTTGCATACACTGTATGGAATCCGTTTGCTGCAGAGATTTGCCCAGAAATCTCACCCCTATTTCTATTCCCAACAACAGGACATTCAAACACAAGAGGAGAAGGATACTTCATGATGATTATGTTTTTTTTATATGCACATGTAATATATGAATTTGGGAATGTATATGTATGTAAAGTTAGTTGCTGAAATTTGTCACTATGAACAGTAACTTATGATGAGGCAGTGACATTTGAGCTATAATTAAAAATAGTAAATGATGGAATAAATATACGATATTTATACAGTGTATAGTTAATATGTCAATATTCGTTTTGACATCAAGAATGCATTATTTCAATGTCTATATAAAGAGAACAAATTTGTCAAAGTTAGGGACCAGAAACTATCTTCCAGAAGTTTTGACCAAATGAAAATGATCTTTGATGCCAATACTATACTGATTGGCTGAGCATTTGGTCTGAGAATTATTTTTTCTTTTAAACTTCATTATGTTAGCTTCATGTAACCTTTTGAACCACTTAATTTTTATTTTTTTAAAATTAGTTATGATTTTTTGAAGTTCATTGCCAAATCTAGAAATACCAAATGAATAGTACCCACAATTTTTGAAAATTCCAGATTTAATAATTGAACTTCAATGGTTGTTTAAGTGGTTCTAAATGCTACATAATGGTCCCTAAGACATACGAAAGTAAGGTATTATAGTTGTGCTCCCTTTATCATATTGGAATAGGGTTTGACATTTGTGGGAGAAGGAATTAAAGATAAGAACAAGAGTTAAGGACTTGATCAAGGTAGCAAGACGACTCAACTTTAATGTTAACTTGTCTTGATTGTTATATGTGTATTTGTCATGATTGTTGGTTACACTAAAGATGATGATATGATGCTACTCTTTGCATTCACTACTGCAAAAAAGGCTTTCTAAATTGGTTAAAAATGGTATTATACACTAGACAACGATCCAGTGTAAAATAGACTGTGTGAAAGTGTACACTTTTTAAACTAGGCGATTCACCGGTTTAGAAGAAGTAGAGTTTAAACCGGTCTTTTTTGAAATCAGGAGTAGAATTTACTAATATCTACACGGCTTATAATGACATCCGGTATAGATGAATGCATTTTCTACATCGGTTATATGAACGTCAGCTGTAGATTAATGAATTTTTTACATCGATGGTTGTGTTTACGCCCAGTGTAGATTAATCCATTTTCTACACCTCACAATAAAGACAAACCGGTATAGATGTTATAATATTTACATATTATTTCATATTATTTGTCTAGTTTAAATATATTTTTAAGAAATGACTCCTACAACGTTTCATTAACCCCATCCCCTGAAGCTTCATGAATAAACTGCCCAAATATACGACTCAAAGAGACAGCAACAGAGACAGAGTTCAAGATGGCAGAGACAAATCTTCAATTGCTCATTATATTATTCATTTAATAAAATTCAATACAAAAATGCAACAATTTAAGAAAAATAAAAAAATGTATTCAGTTAATGACAAATACTATTGAGAAGGAATAAATTGAACAAAAAACTCAACCCAAAGATTGCACATGTACTCAATATCTTGTTCAGTAAATGGGTCAAGTTGATCAAATATCTAAAACATAAAATTAAAATACAAGAAATTAAGGCATTAGTAATATATATTAAATTGACAAGAAATATGAAATCATTAAAAACATAATTTACCTCCTCAGTTAGGTCAGTCCTATTTGACAATATGATATTGATCATGTGTCTAACCATGTAAAAGCCGCACAAGTTGCTTTCTTTGGGTTGCCTTTGACTCTATAATATTAACATAAAAAAATTATTTATCATTAGCAAAAAATCGTGGAGCATAAGACTTAATACTTTTATTACCTTCAGTGTGATCCATTCATGGTCCCTTACCTAGTTGGCATGCTTAAGACCCTTTGTAATTGCAAACGTCCTTATAGCCCTATTGAAACATCCTCCCTTAGACTCCTCAGAGTACACTTGCGGAAGCAATATTAGCTTGATTATATCTTAACTTAAGCCCAGAAATTCAAAATTTCACTCTTAAGTTCCTTATTCTGGACTTTAATTTGAAAATTAATTTATCTCGTTCTACACATCCAAATAAGGCTTATTACCTATCCACGTAATGCCCCATATGTGTACAACTGGCCTGCCAAATTTCATAGCCAAACTCCTTCGTTTACTAGGTCAAACTGAGGTCAAAACACTGCTACCTCAGGACCTGCGAATTTCTCTTTTAATTCGTCATACACAAGTTAAACATGCCAAACAATATTTATTATTAAATAATAAAATGTCATACAACAAAGCATACACCAAATTCTCTTATTTCAATTACATCTCTTCCTGTCAAAAATCTGGCAGCATAACTGCTACATTCCTTCTGTAGAAAGTAACCGATCTTGTACCGATTCGGTAATTCCCGTAGGAACTACCATTCTACGTAAGTACCCAGGAAAGACTGGATGAACCGGCTAGGTCCACTCACTTCCAGCCTCCTTAGACAGCACCTACGTACACAGTACGTATCAGTTCCTTTCTTTGTTCCTTCTTCGTTGCCAGAATTTCGGCAGCCTAACGGCGTCTCTTAAAATTTCCAGATTTTATTTTGACAGAACCTCCCCTGTAATGTTATATATGGGAATGAGATTCGGGGGAATCTCAGTAGTAATAATCATAACAATATATGTAATGCAGAGTGACGGTGCTTGCTTGTGATTGTGTACAGATAAGTATGCTGCGTGCTTCCATATTCAATAACATATGATCATAGCATTGTAATAGAGCTTCAAGCATAACATATAAGACAACAATCCAACCAAACAATAGCACAACAAATCACAAAGACATTACATAAGAGCTAGGATTAGTTACTACCTCAAAAGCAGAACTTCAGAACTTCTATACTGCTTCCAACTCCACCAGAACTTCCTTTCTTTCTTTCTTTCTCCTTCTCTCTCTTCTTTCTCTCTCTTTTCTTGCCAAAAACGTGGGATGCATAAAATGGGAGGGGAAGGGGGTATTTATAGCTTTAATGGATGGCATTTCTGTAATTTTGAAGCCATCTGAACATGTGGTCCTGGTTTTTCCTGGATTTTCCTATTTTTCTTTATTCCTTTTTACTGCATCATGCATGACATCATCCAGGACACCTCACGGGACACCTCATCGCCACATTCTTCATATGTCACAATTCCTGGACACCTCATCAGCTGACTCAGCAGTTCAGTCCAATCCAGTACCGGTCCAGAGTCTTGCACCGTAATACGTGTCCTTAACTTTTCTTCTGCCTCTAAGATTGCACCATGTGGCATCTAGAAGGGACCTTTCACGGCTTCCAATGCTATCCAGATAAGTCCCAGACTTTATCTGATCACCTCCTCGGTTATCGTGCCGACCGAGTAACTTTACTTTATTGAAACAGCATTAAAATAATATTTTAATGCCACTTTTTCCCACACATTTCTGGGCCTACGTTTTTGGGCTCTGGGAATGTTATCTTGGATCCTGATCAAGCTCAAGTACTCTGATGGCTCGATTCCCAAGAAACATCCCTTGGCAAATTACCAAAATACCCCTGGGTGCCCTTTCTTGCACTATTTTAACCCTAAGGGTAAAATCGTCATTTCACACCCTTCTATACTCTGTCAGGGCATATACTGACTCTAAGTAACTTTATCTGTATGTGCCTTGGCTCCTGGGCCTGTCCAGAATGACCAAAATGCCCTCATACATCTACTACCCCTTTAGTACAACACAGGGGCATTTTCGTAATTTCGCACTTTTCCGGGGTTCTGCCGGACACTGGCCCACCTATCAGTCTAAGGGTCTTACTGGGCCTTTGTTGGCGCCATTATTGGGCCTTTCAGGGTCCATTACCTTCATGGCACGTATTACGAGGAATCTTCCCCCGTTAATGTTTAATGAATATTTTATCTATTATTCACCGTTTATACACATATCCGGACACCGGCTCCTTCTGTCCGATACACTGGCCTGCGGTGTTCAGGCAACCCTGTGAGTCATATCAGTCATCTGACCGAGGTTATCCGAACTCATTCAGTCCCTTTTCAAATACCGATAAATCTCCCTATCGGATCCCCGGAGGCCTCACACTCCCGTCTGGATTTTCTAATTTGCGAATAACTTTTTCTACAGGCCTCCTATCGGTATTCTGTCAGTTTCCCGACATCCGCCCCATAAGGACGTATCATCCTGTATTTTCTCACCTAGATCTGAAATCTAGGATATCCGGTAGGAATTTTTATAACTTTTGGACGATCAGTCCATTTCTGGCTATCTGGAGTCTTCAAAAATTCCTGTATTAAGCCAGATTACCGAGCGTCCCTTGCTCTCTCTACCAGTGAAATCTGGGACTGAAATGCTGTCGGACAGTCCAAACCACTTCCGTCCTGACTTTCTTTAATTACACTTTAGCCCCAAGGAACTTTTCTTCTTTTCATTTAAGCCCCTTTTTATTTGGCTAAAATTACACTTAAGGACCCCACCTTTTTGTCCTTAAACTTTCCATAATTCTTTCATACTCATAGAGACCTCGTATGCACATTTCACAGTTCAGTGAAACGATCAGCATAATTTTCTCTATTTTCTGGAAAAATATGGTACTCATCGGCTACCAGCCCGATCTTTCCCATAATTACGATTTTGCCCCTGCATTCTCTTTCTGGCCTCGTTGCTCATCTTCTCATCCCTCATCTTAAGGTCTAGAAATTCTCTTTCAATAACTCATCCCTTAAACTCTTCGGGAGTCATCGTTAATTGAAAGGCTCGACAACCCGCCCATATCAGGTTATCTTACACAGGAGCCAGCCCATATCAAGCTACCTGCAGAATTCCTAGGCTTGAGACTTAGGACATTTCTCACATTCCTCATCTTGGACCTAGATGAACTGTCCCGATCTCCTAGAACAAAAATCGGGATGTTACACCTATGACCAAAGTTATAAAGTTAGTAACTCATTTATTGCAAAGACCATTGTTCTGTATAGAAGAAACTTCATGTGTTCATAATCTTCTTGGCATCAACTGATGGCTTATAATAGAGGGAGCAAAAGAAGAAAACTTTATGTGTGCTTACATAGTATGAGCAATTGCCAATGATTGCTGTAGAAATTAATTAAATAATAATGAGTATTATCATTAAGCAAATACAAAACTAGTATGAAATAAAAAGAAATATTATTATTCTTACTCCTTCATATATGGTGCGAAGAAACAATCAATATCAGTTTCACCAAGCCTCCTTGAAATGTATTAAAGTCTCAAAGATTAGGAGGTCCCTTTTGCATATATCTGAATTGGGCATAGGAATCCAAACTGACCTTGTTTGCCTTTGGAAACCAACTTAGCTTGCATGTACCTACAGTTAATGCAAACACGACATTAGTTAATGCAAATACTTAGCTTGCATGAATTTTGTTATTACATATATTTACATT
Organism: Leucaena leucocephala; assembly: GCA_037074615.1. Taxonomy (NCBI): domain Eukaryota; kingdom Viridiplantae; phylum Streptophyta; class Magnoliopsida; order Fabales; family Fabaceae; genus Leucaena; species Leucaena leucocephala. The sequence continues at coordinate 4,672,333 of CM073544.1, read as the reverse complement.
TAAATTAGACTTACATCAGAAATACTTGGATGCACCCGTAGGTCAGTTCATCCTGAGGAGTAATAAGAGATTTCACATCCGTATAGTCAACAAAGTCTGGTGCCCCTATGTCGCCCACAATTGAATCCATAGGCAACGCATCCATATGGAATATTTTGTTATATGCTAATAGTATCACACATTGCATGGCACTCAAAGTGAGAGGTATGGGAAGTTCGCTCAGGGATGGCGCGACATGATCTAAAACAAGATGCTTCGGCCATAATATGAAAGTCCCATTTGCCTGACTCACTCTCTTCACCTCATTAGTGGGAATTGGGACAAGAATATCTTTAATTATCACGTCTTCAACTGTTACCCTTAACTGATTTTCCTAAATTTAGATGTGGTAGGTAGTTTCCCCTAAGCTATGGATAGAACCATATGCCACTAACTTTTTGAGAGGAACCTCCATACATAGATCACAAGGTTCATCATCCTCTAACACCGGCCCGGCCATGCAACATCTTCTTTTAGTTCTAGGACGGGCTGTATTTGAGAGTTGGGGGTACTTGGATCCTGTTGCCTTGATGTAATTATGGATAACATTTCTTCCTTGAGCTTTGCCAACCCCTCTTGTAATCGTGCCTCAATTGAAGCCTCTGCCTGTGCCCTAGCCTCTGCCTAAGCCTCCGCCTTAGGCTTTGCCCTCATGGTGGATAACAACGATTCTAGCTCTGCCCTCGGCACCACATATGGGGAATATCGTGGAGATGCTCCAAAGTAATCTCTTATAACTACACCTCCTCCAACTCCCCTAACATAGCCCACATGCTCTTGCTTGCCCGTTGTAACATCCCAATTTTTAGGCCTAGAGATGCAGAAATAGCCTAAGATTGATAGGCTACCAGACCCCCTTTGAGTAGAAGTCCTAGAGGCACACAGAGAGTTTTCAGGGACTAAGCTGCAAGTAAGTGAAGGTACAGGGATTTATGAAAGTCACAAGGGGTAGAATGGCCATTTTGGGAAATATGAAGGTCAAAGGTTACAGAGGTGAGAGTTGACCAGTTTGGTCGCGACAAGAAAGTAGTATGGTCACGACTAAGTTTTACAAAAATTTCAAGACGCGACTGGAGGATGTGTGGGTTATGACTAGTAGACAAAATGAGTATGGTTGGGACTAAAAAGTAAGGAGGTCACGACTAAGTGATGTTTAGGTCGCAACTAGATGATGTTGATGTCAAGACTAGATGATGTTGATATCGTGACTAATGAATGCAGAAGGCATGAAGTTACGACAGAAGGATAGTTAGGTCGCGACTATGTAATATAAAAGATGTTAGACTCCAGGAACCAAGTGGACCAAGAGTTATGAAGGTCTAAGAGAGATTTAAATAGTATTTTAATAAAGTATGGTTACCCGAGTGGAGATAGAACTGGGAAAAAGATCAGATAAAGTAAAAGTTATCCAGAACCATGAGGTGGCATGAAAAGGTATCCTCATGGGACCCACAAGATGCCACATGGCATTGAGTTAATAGAGAGAGAAAAAGTAGAAAAAGGTAAAGGACATGTGGCATGATTTCAGCCGCTTATTCCAGGAAAAGACTCTAGAATTCTCTGGAAGCGCTGAGTCAGCATGCGAGGTGTCCCAAGGGCCCCACCATTGTGCCACCTAGAATATGAGGTATCCCTTGATGATGTCACTTTCGATGAGTCATCATGGAGGATGATGTCATCATAGTGATGTAAGCAAGACCTGGTGAGCAAGCAAAGAAATTTAAGCCATTCATCAAGAATTGATCTAGACCATCCATTCCATTTTTCCTCTACTATAAATACCCCCACCCCCTTGTACTTCCATTACACGCCAAAACCATAGAGGAGAAGAGAAAGGAAGAGAGAGAAAGAGAAAGAGAGAAAGAGAGGAATGAAGAGAGAAAGGAAGGAAGGAGAAGGAGTTTGCTAAGCTAGGAGTAACCTCAAGAGCTTGGGAATAAGGTAATTCATTATAGCCCCTGCTCTAATAAATTAGAGTATTATTTTTATGAATTCAGTAGCCAAAATAGAGGAATATCTCTCTCTATAAGGATAGCCGTAGATAGGAAGAAAGCTAGGGGATTGTTGGGATAGGGGTATTATCTCAAGATAAGCTTGAGTTAAGTGGAGTTATGCTGGATAAGATAATAATGAAATATTATTATGATATGTATAGGCTTTGACTTATGGAAAGGTGGAACCTCAGATCAAAGGTTAAGGGAAGCTGCATGCCAGGTAGTGGACTTACCCATTCTTGTATGCTTGATGTATATGCTTATGTGTTAATATGCTGATGATATGTGATGATGATGTATGCCCTGCCTCTTTATGAGTTGATGGTTATGCATAATAGTGATAGGCATGGAGCATAAAAGTATGCAAATGAAAATTAAAGAAGGATAAAGGAACCATATATCATGCACTTGCATTCATCTTGTATGCATTGAATAGTACCGTTTACTACTGAGATTTCCCCAGAAATCTCACCCCTACCTTTCCTAACTATAACAGGGTACTGGTTTGGAGAAGATAGAGCTAGGAGAGTAAGGATGTTTCACCCGTAGCAACAGTCAAGATGTTATTCCTACGATCAGACTTGAAGGAGCTATAGGCCTCTTTTTGTTTAAGATCAGCCTATAACATATAAAGAGCAAACATAAGAAATAATATAATTAGTCTACTAAAACAAAAAAAATAGAAGTAGTACTTATAATTTTTTCCACAATCATGCGTGCTTGATCACTTGTAAATGATCCGCTCCTTATTTGGTGAGCGTACAACCATTTATCTTCGTGACGTATTAGAGATGGGGGAGCAAGAGTAACACTAGGATTAAACTTAGCATTTTCTTCCAGCCTCATTCTCTTGGCCTCCAACAAGTCTCTTTCAGCCTTCGCATAACCCCCTCGAGACATTATGTGGGGGCATTCATTCTTGAGAGCGTGTTCAATAGCTTTTGCTCTTTTTCCTACAAGACTTGAAGTAGTTAAAATAAATACATACGATAATCTGATACATTTGCTTTTGCTGCCAACACATACAAAACAAAGAAACATGGGAAATACAAGATTCCTTTTTCATTATATATACACGCAAGACACTCTAACCTAGATCAACTCATCATAGCTACTGGCGTAGTCTGAACCCTAACAAATTCTTCCCAAGTAGCTTCGTCAATGAATTGATACTTGCTGCATTGAGAAGGATGAGGATGACTATCTTTATCTCGGTTATGCACATACTGACGAGGCCTCTAACGCTTAGCGCAATAAGACAACGTCTTCTTCTTCAAGACTTCATTATTGGGAACATCATAAGTGAGCTGTAATAATTGCCATTGAAAGCAGAGTTATCAATAAATAGTTGTATTTTTGATATTGCTCTGCATACAATATACAATAGTAGTTCTTATACCTAGATATAGTCCTAAATTTGATAATTCATACGATTATCAACTGCATCCTAAGTATATATGGTGATGTTAGGCTTGTTGTGTGCTAGGAGGCTGGCATAACTTATGTACTTGGTCCTGTGTTCACCAATTGGGTTCCAACGTGTGTCAAACTTAATGGGTAGCAATTTCCCTTCCTTCATGTCTTTCAAAATGTATTTAATTGAGTCGTAATTCTATCCTTCCTTTACGTAAAGTAGCTTAGAGCATCACTAGCCTTATCATATCCTTATTTTTATATATCTTAAGGACCATTCAGTAGCACTTAGAACCACTTTCAGGGTCATTGAAGTCTAAACTCTTAATCTGGAATTTTATTCATATCGGGTACTGTTCACTGTGGCAAATTCCAGATGATTGACCTGACTTTGAAAAATCATAACCAATTATAGAAAAATCGAAATGAAGTGGTTCAAATTGATATATGAAGATAACTTAATTATATTTCAGGGAAAAATAATTGGTTGACCATTCTTTGACAAATTCAACGTGGGTCAACGTTTCAACTTTACTGTTCATCCAATGACTTTCTCCTGAATCCAGCATTCTGGTCCCAATTTTAACAATTTATATCTTTTCTTGTATACATCCAAATGAGGCATTCTATATATAAAATTAAATCTTAGTATGTATACTATGTACCATAAAAATATCATACATTTATTAAACCATTTACTATTTTTAATGATTTACCAAACATCAATAGGTCTCCACGGGTTACAGTTCACAGAGTCATTTTTCAGCAACCAACCTTACATATTAGTGCATACATACATCACATATCAGTTCAACATGCCAGATAACAACCATTATTAAATAATCAACTGTTATACATTAGTGCATGGTTAACATCCTCATATTTTCTATTACATTTTTCGTGTCTAAAATCCGGCAGCATAACTGCTACATTCCTTCTGTAGAAAGTAACCGATCTTGTACCAATTCAGTAATTCCCGTAGGAACTACCATTCTACGTAAGTACCCAGGAAAGACTGGATGAACCTGCTAGGTCCACTCACTTCCAACCTCCTTAGACAGCACCTACGTACACAGTACGTATCAGTTCCTTTCTTTGTTACTTCTTCGTTGCCAGAATTTCAGCAGCCTAACGGCATCTCTTAAAATTTCCCAATTTTATTTTGACAGAACCTCCCCTGTAATGTTATATATGGGAATGAGATTCAAAAGAATCCCAGTAGCAACAATCATAACAATATATGTAATGCAGTATGACAGTGCTTGCTTGTGGTTGTGTGCAGATAAGAATGCTGCATGCTTCAATATTCAATAACATATGATCATAGCATTGTAATAGAGCTTCAAGCATAACATATAAGACAACAATCCAAACAAACAATAGCACAACAATTCACAGAGACATTACATAAAAGCTAGGATTAGTTACTACCTCAAAGGCAGAGCTCCAGAACTTCTACACTGCTTCCAACTTCACCAGAACTTCCTTTCTTCTTTCTTTTTCTCACTTTCTCTCTCAAGCGCTTCCTTCTCTCTCTTAAAAGCCTCTTGGCCGTGCATATGAAGAGCAAGGGGGGGTATTTATAGTTTCCTTCAATGGCATTCCTATAATTTTGAAGCTATCTGATCCTGTGGTCCTGGTTTTTCCGGAATTTCCTATTTTTCTTTATTCCTTTTACTGCATCATCCATGACATCACCTCAAGGCCACCTCATGGGACACCTCATATGTCACATGGAGAAATTGCAAGCTCTTGGGACACCTCATCAGCTGACTCAGCAGTTCCAGTCCAATCCAGTACCGGTCCGGTCCGATTTCCCACAAACTGGACTCACCGGCTAAGATTATGCCACATGTCCTTAACTTTTTCTTTCTCCTCTATGTTGGCACCATGTGGCATCTTACTGGCACCTGTCACGCCATCCAATATTATTTAGATAAGTCCAGGACTTTATCTGATCACTTCCTCGGTTATCGTGCTGACCGAGTAACTTTACTTTATTGAAATAGCATTAAAATAATATTTTAATGCCATTTTTTCCTACATATCACTGGGCCTACGTTTTTGGGCTCTGGGAGTGTTATCTTGGATCCTGATCAAGCTCAAGTACTCTGATGGCTCGATTCCCAAGAAACATCCCTTGGCAAATTACCAAAATACCCCTGGGTGCCTTTTCTTACACTATTTTAACCCTAAGGGCAAAACCGTCATTTTACACCTTTCTATACTTTACCAGAGCATATATTGACTCTGATTAACTTCATATATATATGTCTTGACCTCTAGGTCTATCCAGAATGACCAAAATGCCCTTTATACATCTACTACACCTTTAGTACAACACAGGGGTATTTTTGTAATTTCGTACTTTTTCGGGGTTCTGGTGGACACTGGCCTACCTATCAGTCCACGTGTCTTATTGGGCCTTTGATGGCGCCATTTTTTGGCCTTTCTGGGTCCAACACCTTCATGGCACGAATTACGAGGAATCCTCCCCTGTCCAGGCTCACCGAATATTTTAGCTATTATGCACCGTTTACACACATATCTGGGCACCGGCTCCTTCTGTCAGATACACTGCCCTACTGTGTCTGGGCAGCCATTCGGGTCATAACGGGCATCTGACTGCTGTTACCCGACCTCATTCAGTCTTAGTTTAAATACCGATAAATCTCCCTATCGGATCCCTGGAGGCCTCATACTCCCATCTAGATTTTCTAATTTATGAATAGCTTTTTCTACAGACCTCCTATCGGTATTCTGTCAGTTTCCTGACATCCGCCCCATAAGGGTACGTCATCCTGTAATTTCTTACTTATATCTGAAATCTAGGGTATCCGGTAGGAATTTTTATAACTTTTGGACGATCAGTCCATTTTTGACTATCTGGAGTCTTCAAAAATTCCGGTATTAAGCTGGATTACCCAGTGTCACTTGCCCTATCTTCTGGTGAAATCTGGGACTGAAATGCTGTCGGGCGGTCCAAACCACTTCTGGCCTATTTTTCTTTAATTATACTTTAGCCCCAGGGAACTTTTTCTTCTTTGCACTTAAGTCCCTTTATTTGGCTAAAATTACACTTTAAGACCCCACATTTTTGTCTACCTTTCTTTCTTAACCTTAAACTTTCCTTAATTGCACCTAAGTCCTTTCATTTCCTTTCTTTTGCAATTTAATCCTTTTCTTTACATAAAGGACCACATCTTTTTCCTGGAAAAGAACTCATATATTCCATCTAATCTGTACATAGAAATCGGTACAGAAAATTAAGGATATTACAAGCCTCATTCTAATTAACACTGCCCCTCATATTCCTATATACGCAATAACAAAATCAAACATAGTAAACACAATTAACAATTTTTCCTTCTGTCAGAATAAACAAAACCTGTTCCTTTAGCATTTATCCATGGAAAGAAGTGCAAGTATTTATCGCAAGAAAACTACAAAACCTAGATTCAACAAACACATAAACAACAAAGCACATACACGAGAAAATAAGTGTCGAGAACACGTACATGGCAAAGCACAACAAGAGTGAGAACAGAGAAGAACGACTACGCACGGAGAAGCCCATGAAAACAACAGAGCACGACGAGCAGAGTAATGATAGAAGTAAAAAATAAGACTAGAGAAAACCTGAGAAATGAGAAATGATTAGAGAGGCACTAAGGGGCACATTTTTTACACCGATTAACATATAAATCCTGTGTAGTGAATCATATTTCTAAACCTGACTAACACAATAACTGGTTTAAAAAGATTTCTACTTCTTTTCAAAAATGCCACAACTAATATTTTGAATTTTAGAAGACTTTCTATACCGGATAACATATAAATTCGGTGTAAAAAAAGGTTTTAATTTATTTACAAAAATTGCACCTTAAGTTTTTTGTAACATCCCTAATTTTTTGTACTGGATAGTATGTACAGTTTTTATGTAATATATGCGAGATTCTCTAAGAAAAATGTGGCCATTTATGTAAACAAAGGGATTAAATTGAAAAAGGAAGAAAAGGCAAGGACTTAAGTAAAAATATAAAAAATTTAAGGCTAAAAGAGAAAGTAGACAAAAATGTGGGGTCTTTAAGTGTAATTTTAGCCAAATTGAGGGGCTTAATTGAAAAGAAGAAAAGTTCTCAGGGCAAAAGTGTAATTATGAAAACTTGAACCAAAAACAGGCAAAAAAATAATCGTATTCAGATCAGCCCCATATTTTATCAAAAGATAGAACAAATGATGCTGGGTAATCCGGCTTAAAACAGGAATTTTATCAGGAATCCAGATAGCTGCAATTTATCTGATAGTCTAAAAGTATAAAAAATTCTTATCGGATCTCCTAGACCTCAGATATGAGTGGAAAATTGCAGGAAGATGCGTCCTGAAGATACGGATGTTAGGGAGCTGACAGAATACCGAAAAGAGGTCTGTAGAAAAAGTTATTCATAAATTAGTGGATTTAGACGGAGTTTGTGACCTCCGGGTATCCGATTGGGAGATTTATCAGTATTCAAATTGAGACTGAATGAGCTCAGATGACATCAATCAGAGGCCCATAATGACACAAAGGGATGCCTAGATTCAGTCTAGCAGTTTATCTGATAAAAGGAGCCGGTGTCCAGTGGAACCCCGAAAAAGTGTAAAATTACAAAAATACCCCTGTGTTGTCCTAAGGAGTAATAGATGAATGGAGGGCATTTTGGTTATTTTGGACAGGCCAAAATGCCATGGCAACTACAGGAGGGGTTAGTCAGAGTCAGCATATGCTCTGACAAGGTACAAAAAGGTATGAAATGGCGATTTTACCCTTAGGGTTAAGATAGTGCAAGAAATGGCACCAAGGGTATTTTGGTCATTTCCCAGGGGATCTGTAATTAAGTTTAAACCCAGTATAAGGATGTTAATGATAAAAAGAATTCAGATACTAGATTTAAGGTCAGAGAACTTATTATGAAATCTCAGAAAAATTAGATTCAGAAAATAGTCCGGTTTACGGGAAATTGGACCCGGCCGGTACCGGACTGGACTGGAATTTTTCCAGAGGCTTCTTGGACCTTCATTTTTGCCACATGGCTGATTAGGTGTCCCATGAGGTGTCTCTTGAATGATGTCATGGTGGTGATGTCATAAATGGAAAAGAAAAGAAAATCCAAGATTAAATCTAAGCCACTAGATCAAATAGTACCCAAAATGATCTTGGCCTTTCATTTCCACTCAAGTTTGCCTATAAATACCCCCACAAATCAGATTCAATTCGGCATGCATGACAACCCTAGGAAAAATCTTGCAAAATTTTAATTCAAGCCAAAAGGAAGCAACCACCTTGAAGGAACTAGTAAGGTAAGTTGTTTCCTTGATCCTAGACTATGTTCTAGTAGATTTGCTCTTGAGTTTAAGTGGTTTTGGGGCATAAATCTTGTGGAGGTTCTGCTGGAATTTTGATGTGCATGTAAATGTTGGAGATTATGCCCTAGGGGCCAATCATTACCTTATGAACATTGTTGATTTATGAATTTCTTAATTATGTTATCATATTATTTGCATGTTTACTATGATGACAATCCTTGGATAACTCGTGATCTTATCCTAAATGTCCCTGGTCGGTCATCTATATAGGAGCAGAGATGAAATAAGACCGGTATGACTTTGAAGATATATAGAGATATAAATCAAAGTCATAAGCACATGTAAGAGTACAGGGTGTTGGACCGACCCGCTATGAGAGAGCTGCATGGGCCAAGTCATAAGCTTCTCTTGTCACATCCTTATTTTTATACATCTTAGGGACCATTCAGTAGCACTTAAATCACTTTCAGGGTCATTGAAGTCTAAACACTTAATCTGGAATTTTATTCATATCGAGTACTGTTCACTGTGGCAAATTCCAGATGAGTGACCTGATTTTGAAAATTCATAACTAATTCTAGAAAAATCGAAATGAAGTGGTTCAAATTGATACATGAAGATAACTCAAATATATTTCAGGAAAAAATAATTGGTTGACCAATCCTTGACAAATTTAACGTGGGTCAACGTTTCAATCTTACTGTTCATCCAATGACTTTCTCCTGAATCCAGCATTCTGGTCCCAACTTTAACAATTTATATCTTTTCGTGTATACATACAAATTTAGACATTCTATATATCAAATTAAAGCTTAGTATGTCTACTTTTTACCCTAAAAAGTTCGTACATTAATTCAATCATTTACTATTTTTAATGATTTATCAAACAGGAATGGGTCTTCACGAGTTACTGTTCACTGAGCCTATTTTCAGCATTTAGTCTTTACATACCCAAGCATACAACCAACACATATCAGTCATACAGGCCAGATAACAATTAATATCAAATAACCAACTGTTATATATCAGTGCATGATTAACTCCCTCATATTTTATTACATCCTTCTCTGTCTAAAATCCGGCAGCATAACTGCTACAATTCTTCTTTAGAAAGTAACCGATGTTGTACCGATTCGGTAATTCCCTTATGAGAACTACCATTCTACGTAGTACCCAGGAAAGACTGGATGAACCTGCTGGGTCCACTCACTTCCAGCCTCCTTAGACAGCACTACGTACACAGTACGTATCAGTTCCTTTCTTTGTTCCGTCTTCGTTGCCGGAATTTCGGCAGCCTACCGGCGTCTCTTAAGATTTCCAAATTTTATTTTGACAGAACCTCCCCTGTAATGTTATGTTTGGGAATGAGATTCAAAAGAATCCCAGTAACAATAATCATAACAAAATATGTAATGCAGAGTGACGGTGCTTGCTTGTGACTGTGTACAGATAAGTATGCTGCATGCTTCCATATTCAATAACATATGATCATAGCATTGGAACAGAGCTTCAAGCATAACATATAGGACAACAATCAACCAAACAAAACAACACATCACAAAGACATTACATAAGAGCTAGGATTAGTTGTTACCTCAAAAGCAGTGCTTTAGAACTTCCCTACTACTTCCAACTTCACCAGAACTTCCTTACTTCTTTCTTTCTCACACTTTCTCTCTCAAGAACTTCTCTCTTCCTTTCTTCCTTGCTTATGCCGAAATGAGGGGCTAGGTGGGGGTATTTATAGTGTTGAGCAATGGCAATCTTGTAATTAGGAAGACTTATGATCCTGTGGTCCTGGTTTTTCCTGGAATTTCCTATTTTCTTTAATTCTTTTTTACTGCATCACCCTGGACACCTCATGGGACACCTCATAGGACACCTCACCACCCATATGCTTCATGTGACGAAATTTGGAGGTTCTGGAAGCTTTCCGGTCCAATCCGGTACCGGCCCGGTCCATCACCTCGAAAAACATGCCGTTTTCTGAATCTGATATTTCTGAAGATCCTTTTTATACCTACTGACCTCACATTTAGTATCTAGACCCTTTATATCATTAACTTTTTAATACTGGGTCCAGACTCAATTACAGATCCCCTGCGAAATGACCAAAATGCCCTTGGTGCCCTATCTTGTCCTATTTTAACCCTAAGGGCAAAATCGTCATTTCACACCTTTCTGGACCCGGTCAAAGCTTATACTGGCTCTAGTCAACCTTATTTAGACATGTCTTGACCTCTGGGTCTGTCCAAAATGACCAGAATACCCTTTATTCATCTGCTGCCCTTTTTGTACAACATAGGGGTATTTTCGTAATTTCGCACTTTTTCGGGGTTCTGCTGGACACTGGCCCACCTATCAGTCCAAGAGTCTTATTGGGCCTCTAATGGCGCCATTTTTGGGCTTCCTGGGTCCATCACCTATATGGCACGCATTACGAGGAATCTTCCTTTAACACAGTTCATTGAATATTTTAACTATTATTTACCGATTATACACCTTTTCCGGACACCGGCTCTTTTTCCCAGATATAGTGTCCTACTGTGTTCAGGCATCTTTGGGGGTTATAACGGTCATCTGACCGAAGTCATCCGATCGCATTCAGCCCCTTTAAAAATACCGATAAATCTCCTACCCGGATCCCCGGAGGCCTCACACTCCCGTGTGGATTTTTTATTTTGTGAATAACTTTTCCTACAAACCTCCTATCGGTATCCTGTCAGTTTCCCGACATCCGCCCCATAAAGGCGCATCATCCTGTATTTTCTCACTTATATCTGAAATCTAGGGTATCCGGTATAAATTTTTATAACTTTTGGACGATCAGTCCATTTCTGGCTATCTGGAGTCTTCAAAAATTCCGGTATTAGGCTTGGAAACCCGGCGTCACCTGCCCTACCTTCTGGTAGAATCTGGGACTGAAATGCTGTCGGGCGGTGCAAACCACTTCTGGCCTATTTTCTTTAATTACACTTTAGCCCCAGGGAACTTTTCCTTCTTTATAATTAAGTCCCTTAATTTGGCTAAAATTACACTTTAAGACCCCACATTTTTGTCTACCTTTCATTCCTAACTTTAAACTTTCCATAATTGCATTTAGGTCCCTTAATTTCCTTTCTTTTGCAATTTAATCCTTTTCTTTACATAAAGGTCCACATGTTTTTCCGGAAACAGAGCTCATATATTCCGTTTAATCTGTACATAGGAACCAGTACAGAAAATTAAGGATATTACATTTCTCTCCCCCTTAAAATAAATTTCGTCCCCGAAATTTACATTACACCTATCCTATAGAAACAATTCCGGATACTTCTCTTTCATCTTTTCTTCTGTTTCCCATGTAGCCTCTTGTTCAGTCAAGCCTTTCCAGATCACTTTAACTAAAGGAATTTGCTTATTCCGCAACTGCTTGACTTTTCTATCAGCAATTCGCACCGGTCCAACCTCATAGGTCAAGTCATCTCGCAGTGTGACTTCATCTTGCTTAATCACATGAGATGGATCTGGAATATACTTCTTTAATTGGGAAACATGGAACACATCATGTATCTGGCTGAGATTCGGAGGAAGAGCCAACTTGTAGGCTACTGCTCCTATCTTTGAGAGAATCTGGAATGGCCCGATGTATCTTGGATGCAACTTCTTCACCTTAATCGATCGTCTGGCTCCTGTGGTTGGAGTTAACTTAAGGAATACATGTTCTCCTTCTTCAAACTCCAACGGCTTCCTTCTGACATCTGCATAGCTCTTCTGTCTGCTTTGAGCCGTCAATAATCATTTTCTAATTACCGCAACTTGTTCTGCAGTTTGATCCACTATATCCGGACCAAGCATTCTTCTCTCGCTCAACTCTAGCCAGCATAAGGGGGATCTACATTTCCGTCCATAGAGTGCTTCAAAAGGTGCCATCTGTATACTGGCCTGATAACCATTGTTATATGCAAACTCTATAAGGGGTAAATGGATATCCCAGCTGCCTTTGAAATCTAGGACACATGCTCTCAGCATATCCTCTAACGTTTGTATTGTTCTTTTAGATTGACCATCTGTCTGAGGATGATAAGCTGTACTGAATCTGAGAGTAGTGCCCATTTCTTCCTGTAGAGCCCTCCAGAAATTTGAAGTAAATCGAGGATCTCTATCAGACACAATGCTGCTTGGGATACCATGGAGCCTAACGATCTCCTTTATATACAGCTTTGCCAGCTTTTCTAGAGAATCTCTCTTATTGATTGCTAGGAAATGTGCTGACTTTGTCAGTCGATCGATTACTACCCAAACCGCATCATGTCTACTTGGTGTCAAGGGTAGTCCTTCCACAAAGTCCATGGCAATCCCATCCCATTTCCACTCAGGGATATCTAAAGGCTGCAACGTTCCTGCTGGCTTTTGATGTTCAACTTTCACTTTCTGGCAGGTTAAGCACTTAGATACGTAAGCTACAACATCTTTCTTCAGTCCAGGCCACCAGAATAACCTTTTAACATCATGGTACATTTTGGTCATACCTGGATGTACCGTATATCGGCTTTTATGTGCTTCCTCCAGAATCCTTTCCCTTAATCCCCCAACATTTGGGATATAGGGTTTTCCCCTAAACTGTAGCAATCCGTCTGGGGACATCTCAAAATTCCTTGTCTTCCCTTTCTCCAGCTTGTCTTTGAATATTGCTGCGAGCTTATCCTGCTCCTGAGCCTCTTTGATCTCATCTTCTATGCAAGTTCTGACATGAACTCCTCCAAAAGGATTCTCCGTCAGTTGCATTTGATATAGAGGGCTCCAGTCGCGCATATCTTCTATCAGTTCCAATTCCTTGATCATCATGTATGCAACTTGCACCACCTTTCTACTCAGAGCATCAGCTACCACATTGGCTTTTCCTGGATGGTATTTAATCTGGAAATCATAATATTTTAACAATTCCATCCATCGTCGCTGCCTCATGTTCAGCTCTTTCTGATCCTGCAGATACTTCAGGCTTTTGTGGTCGCAAAACAACTCTATCATTGCTCCGTATAAATAGTGCCTCCATATCTTCAGGGCATAGACCACCGCCGCAAGCTCCAGATCATGAGTGGGATAATTCTCTTCATGTGGCTTTAACTGCCGAGAGGCGTAGGGTACTACTCGACCTTGCTGCATAAGCACACATCCCAGCCCCTGCTTGCTAGCATCAGTGTAGACTACATAAGTCTGAGTTGGGTCTGGAATAATCAGCACGGGAGTAGTCGTTAATCTCTGCTTCAACTGCTGGAAGCTAGCCTCGCACTTCTCATCCCACTTAAACTGCTGATTCTTTCTGGTCAGCTTGGTAAGTGGTAAGGCAATTCGAGAAAAGTCTTGAATAAATCTTCTGTAGTACCCTACTAGGCCGAGAAAACTTCTAATCTCCGTCACTGTCCTGGGCTGCTCCCAGCTCAAAACTGCTTCAACTTTGCTAGGATCCACAGCTACCCCGTCTCAGGATATGACATGACCGAGAAATTTGACTTCTGAAAGCCAAAACTCGCACTTACTCAGCTTAGCATAGAGCTTCTTCTCTTTAAGGGTACCAAGAACAATCCTCAAATGCCTTTCATGCTCCTCTGGAGATTTGGAGTACACCAGAATATCATCAATAAAGACCACAACGAACTGATCTAGATAAGACCTAAAAATCCAGTTCATATAGTCCATGAAAATAGCAGGTGCATTGGTTAGTCCAAAAGGCATCACCAAAAATTCAAAATGTCCGTAGCGCGTTCTGAACGCCGTCTTTGGAATATCATCTGGCTTGACCCTTAGTTGATGGTAGCCAGATCTCAAGTCAATCTTGGAGAATAAGCTCGCTCCTGCCAATTGATCTAGCAGGTCATCAATTCTGGGAAGAGGATACTTGTTCTTAACTGTAAGCTTATTTAATTCCCTGTAGTCAATGCACAGCCTTAAGCTACCATCTTTCTTCTTGACGAACAGTACTGGAGCACCCCATGGCGATACACTGGGTCGTATAAAACCCTTCTCCAATAGCTCCTCAATTTGCTTCTTCAGTTCCATCATTTCGTTGGGAGCCATCCTGTATGGGGCTTTTGATACTGGTCCAGCTCCAGGTACAATGTCGATCGCAAACTCCACTTCACGCTCCGAAGGCAATCCCTGAATCTCCTTTAGAAAGACTTCAGGAAATTCATTGACTACAGGAACCTCCTCGATGCCTTCCTCCACTTCTGTTTGAACAGAAAAGAATACCACATATCCCTGACATCCTTTCCGTAGACATTTTTCTTCCTGAGCCTCTGTCACGAAGTTCAGTTGTACTTCTAAGCTCCGATCAGTGATCTTTGGACCAAGAACTAGGGTCTTGTTTCTGCAGTCCAACATCACATTATTGGAGGATAACCAATTTAAACCGAGTATGACCTCAATCTCCTGGAAAGGCATACAGATCAGGTCCAGGGTGGTACTGCAGTGCTCATAACGCACCACACTATTTAGACATGCATCAGATGTGATCACCCTAGCGTTGGTGGGGGTTTTCACCTGTATATCATAACATAACTTGCTGATCAGAAGGCCTAGGCATTTAGCACATTCATAAGATATAAAGGAATGACTTGCACCCGAATCAAATAGGGCAGTCACAGCATGATCATTGAGATAGATTGTACCTTGGATCATCTCAGATGATCGCTGAGCGTCCTCTCTAGTGAGTGCAAACACTCGTCCTGCCGTCCTTGGCCTTGGATCAGTTATAGCTTGAGGACATTCCCTGGAAAAATGTCCGGGCTTTCCGCAGGTGTAGCATACATTCTGGCCCATCAAGCATGGTCTGTCACCATGATTCTTTCCACACTTTTCACATACTGGGGCCTTTGGATCCCTGTTATTGGACCTTCCATGGAAATTTCCCCTATTAGGCCTCTTGGTCTGCCACGGGCGCTTTCTTTTCTTATAGCTACTCCCACTGGCCGCTTCTTGATTCCGTCCGGCCTTATCAGGAGTCGCTTGATCTTTACTCCCAGATCTGGACAGCATTCTATGATTCATGCTGTTCTCAACGATTCGACATGCTTCCACAGCCTTATTGAACTGGCTATATTGTTGGGGAGTTAACTTCTCCTTTAACATAAAATTCAGCCCTCGAATCATTCTTTCTGTCATCCAGCGTTCGTCATCCACTTGGCGTAGGTAAGTTGAATATTGAGATAACCGGATGAACTTGGCCAAATATTCATCAAAAGCTTCTTTTTCTCCTTGCCTCAGTACAAGGAATTCAGCCTCCCTTTCATGTCTGACAGATTAAGGGAAATATTTCTCATAAAATTGCTCAAGAAATACTTCCCAGGTAACTGGAATGTCTCTTGCTTGGAGAAGTAACTCTGTATTCTTCCACCATCTATCTGCATCCTTTTCCAATTGATAGATGGCCATTTGGGCCTTGGTTTCAGTGGGGCAGTCGAGGACCTTAAAGATCTTCTCTAATCTGCTGAC
This sequence comes from Leucaena leucocephala, assembly GCA_037074615.1. Taxonomy (NCBI): domain Eukaryota; kingdom Viridiplantae; phylum Streptophyta; class Magnoliopsida; order Fabales; family Fabaceae; genus Leucaena; species Leucaena leucocephala. The sequence goes on along the minus strand of CM073544.1, from coordinate 4,656,068 downwards.
CCAATTTTCTGCTACATGTACTTCAAATGTCCCTTCGAATATGGGAGGATTGTGTTTGCAAAATCGCACCATCCATTGTTGGATGCCAACTGCCTCCTCCCTTGATTCAACCCTTCTCTGGGGCTGTTCCTCCTGCTGTGGTACTTCTTCAGGTTCTCTACTAGTTGCTCCTGAAGGCTCTGGCGGTCTTAAATTATTTACAGCTGCTGCTACTGCCGCGGCTATGGCAGCATCTCTTTCTTGTTCATTTCGTGCTTGAGCAGCTCTCATTTCTTCTATCATCTTTTGTTGCTGTTCTAGTCGTTCTAGAATCATTTGATTAAGGTTTCCAGCCTCTCGGGGTTCCTCAGCTGGAATAGTTCTCCTTGTTCGTACCATTTTGTTATACTTAAAAACAGAAAGGAATACGATAAATAACACAATTCCTTTACATTTTATTCCAAACATAATATACATACAGAGTATATGTACCTATCACAGTACCATTCTAGTCCTTTATACATTAGAAATATTACTCTAATTTTTCTTAAACTTCATTCTAATATATTCTCCTACTAGGTAGATCCAGTCGGATATGGTACAATATGATTCTCTATCAAAATACTGGTCCAACTCTGATCTCCAGGTAGGAGTCTTTGGCAATACATCATTCATAATTTCTAGCCAAAGCCCCATGGTTAACACATTTGGATCCCAGGCTTGATATATGGCTTTCACCCTTGTGATAAACTCCTGGTAGACCGAATAATCTTGATCTATGTTTTCGAACAGGGTCTGCCTCAACTCGTATAGTTGTCGGGCTAATGCTACCGAGCTCTCAAGTTGCTCTCTACTCAGGTTCCTCCCTGGGATCATTCTTACGATTAACCCTCCCAAATACATTTCTACTAGAGTCACTTTGGGCCTACTGGGACCTGGCGCATTACTCTGATCACGTACTTGGCTGGATCCTGAACTATCTGTTATATTCAAGGGTACCGCACTTATAGGAATGGCAGGAATAAGGCCTTCTATCACCATCACCTCCTGATCTTCATTCGGGAAGTTTGATCCTACTGAGGAACTTTCCTCTTCAGAGTTACCAACTACCGAAGGTGTCCAAGGGTCAGAATCATTGCTCATTATCTCCTCTTCTGAACTATCTGAACTAGAGACCTCTTGTCTAACCTCCCATTGGTTTACTGTAGTTTCAGACCCAAATCTATGTCTAGCCTTCCTGCAAACACTAACTTAGTGTCAATTATGACGGCTTTATCATGGTATATCTTTCTATAAATCATCTACTCAGAGCATTTCTTAAGCCAGAATCCTTTCCACTGATACCAAAATGTCACATCTTTATTTTTATAATCTTAGGGACCATTCAGTAGCACTTAAACCACTTTCAGGGTCATTGAAGTCTAAACACTTAATCTGGAATTTTATTCATATCGAGTACTGTTCACTGTGGCAAATTCCAGATGAGTGACCTGATTTTGAAAATTCATAACTAATTCTAGAAAAATCAAAATGAAGTGGTTCAAATTGATACATGAAGATAACTCAAATATATTTCAGGGAAAAATCATTGGTTGACCAATCCTTGACAAATTTAACGTGGGTCAACGTTTCAATCTTACTGTTCATCCAATGACTTTCTCCTGAATCCAGCATTCTGGTCCCAACTTTAACAATTTATATCTTTTCGTGTATACATCCAAATTTAGACATTCTATATATCAAATTAAAGCTTAGTATGTCTACTTTTTACCCTAAAAATTTCGTACATTAATTCAATCATTTACTATTTTTAATGATTTATCAAACAGGAATGGGTCTTCACGAGTTACTGTTCACTGAGATTATTTTCAGCATTTAGTCTTTACATACCCAAGCATACAATCAACACATATCAGTCATACAGGCCAGATAACAATTAATATCAAATAACCAACTGTTATATATCAGTGCATGATTAACTCCCTCATATTTTATTACATCCTTCTCTGTCTAAAATCCGGCAGCATAACTGCTACAATTCTTCTTTAGAAAGTAACCGATGTTGTACCGATTCGGTAATTCCCTTATGAGAACTACCATTCTACGTAGTACCCAGGAAAGACTGGATGAACCTGCTGGGTCCACTCACTTCCAGCCTCCTTAGACAGCACTACGTACACAGTACGTATCAGTTCCTTTCTTTGTTCCGTCTTCGTTGCCGGAATTTCGGCAGCCTACCGGCGTCTCTTAAGATTTCCAAATTTTATTTTGACAGAACCTCCCCTGTAATGTTATGTTTGGGAATGAGATTCAAAAGAATCCCAGTAACAATAATCATAACAAAATATGTAATGCAGAGTGACGGTGCTTGCTTGTGACTGTGTACAGATAAGTATGCTGCATGCTTCCATATTCAATAACATATGATCATAGCATTGGAACAGAGCTTCAAGCATAACATATAGGACAACAATCAACCAAACAAAACAACACATCACAAAGACATTACATAAGAGCTAGGATTAGTTGTTACCTCAAAAGCAGTGCTTTAGAACTTCCCTACTACTTCCAACTTCACCAGAACTTCCTTACTTCTTTCTTTCTCACACTTTCTCTCTCAAGAACTTCTCTCTTCCTTTCTTCCTTGCTTATGCCGAAATGAGGGGCTAGGTGGGGGTATTTATAGTGTTGAGCAATGGCAATCTTGTAATTAGGAAGACTTATGATCCTGTGGTCCTGGTTTTTCCTGGAATTTCCTATTTTCTTTAATTCTTTTTTACTGCATCACCCTGGACACCTCATGGGACACCTCATAGGACACCTCACCACCCATATGCTTCATGTGACGAAATTTGGAGGTTCTGGAAGCTTTCCGGTCTAATCCGGTACCGGCCCGGTCCATCACCTCGAAAAATATGCCGTTTTCTGAATCTGATGTTTCTGAAGATCGTTTTTATACCTACTGACCTCACATTTAGTATCTAGACCCTTTATATCATTAACTTTTTAATACTGGGTCCAGACTCAATTACAGATCCCCTGCGAAATGACCAAAATGCCCTTGGTGCCCTATCTTGTCCTATTTTAACCCTAAGGGCAAAATCATCATTTCACACCTTTCTGGACCCGGTCAAAGCTTATACTGGCTCTAGTCAACCTTATTTAGACATGTCTTGACCTCTGGGTCTGTCCAAAATGACCAGAATACCCTTTATTCATCTGCTGCCCTTTTTGTACAACATAAGGGTATTTTCGTAATTTCGCACTTTTTCGGGGTTCTGCTAGACACTGGCCCACCTATCAGTCCAAGAGTCTTATTGGGCCTCTAATGGCGCCATTTTTGGGCTTCCTGGGTCCATTACCTGTATGGCACGCATTACGAGGAATCTTCCTTTAACACAGTTCATTGAATATTTTAACTATTATTTACCGATTATACACCTTTTCCGGACACCGGCTCTTTTTCCCAGATATTGTGTCCTACTGTGTTCAGGCATCGTTGGGGGTTATAACAGTCATCTGACCGAAGTCATCCGATCGCATTCAGCCCCTTTAAAAATACCGATAAATCTCCTACCCGGATCCCCGGAGGCCTCACACTCCCGTCTGGATTTTTTATTTTGTGAATAACTTTTCCTACAGACCTCCTATCGGTATCCTGTCAGTTTCTCGACATCCGCCCCATAAAGGCGCATCATCCTGTATTTTCCCACTTATATCTGAAATCTAGGGTATCCGGTATAAATTTTTATAACTTTTGGACGATCAGTCCATTTCTGGCTATCTGGAGTCTTCAAAAATTCCGGTATTAGGCTTGGTTACCCAGCGTCACCTGCCCTACCTTCTGGTAGAATCTGGGACTAAAATGCTGTCGGGCGGTGCAAACCACTTCTGGCCTATTTTCTTTAATTACACTTTAGCCCCAGGGAACTTTTCCTTCTTTATAATTAAGTCCCTTAATTTGGCTAAAATTACACTTTAAGATCCCACATTTTTGTCTACCTTTCATTCCTAACTTTAAACTTTCCATAATTGCATTTAGGTCCCTTAATTTCCTTTCTTTTGCAATTTAATCCTTTTCTTTACATAAAGGTCCACATGTTTTTCCGGAAACAGAGCTCATATATTCCGTTTAATCTGTACATAGGAACCAGTACAGAAAATTAAGGATATTACATCTCTCATATACAAGCCATATCACTATGCCCTTTGACCTGAGATCATCATGGATTCCTACATGACAAACGCTCAGCTTTGACCTAGTCAAAAGTCACTTTTGACCGAGTGATCATAAAGGCTATGCTCGGGCTTAGTGGTTTTTCATGCGGAGGAATGTGAATGGTCAAGATGGAATTTGTCCCTCACATTCGTAGAGAGATATTACTGGGCCCCTCGATGAGTGAGTCTGAGAAATGTATGTCCATACTGGAATGGAAGGGTAGTTCCATTTCTATATTCAGACTACTCAGGGATCAAGAAAGTAACGGTCAGGAACAGGAGGATGACGTTCTCCATGCCTCATCCTTGACCGAAATATCGTGTGACAAAAAGGACGTGATATGGTTGTATGAAAGGTTACATCGTTTATCGATCCTCATATGTTTTGGGTAGTTGTAATGCTTTGCTAGAGACCGCTTACGACTTGTGGGTCAGTATAGTAACTGGGCCACTGCCAACTTCATATGGGCCTACAGGGTCGCACACAAAACAGCCCAATGCGAGCTATGATGTCCAGATTCATTGAATCTAAGAGATGTCTAGATTCAATGAATAATCTAGGGTGGATATATATTTTATATATATATGTAAATTAGTATATATATATTATATATAATATAAGAGATATTTGTAAGATTTAATTTATAAGGATAAATTAAATCTCTATCACTTTTGAATTTAAATTTAAATGGATATGATCTATTTGAATTTGAAATTCAAATTGATAAGATATCTCAAATTTGATTTATGAAAATAAATCAAATATAATTCTGTCTTATCTTTATTTTAAATTAAATAAATAGGTGAATTAAATCTGTGGGACAGATTTAATATAAACCATATTTATTTAATTAGTTTCTTATTAAATTATGCAATAGATGATATTGTATTAATTCAGAATTAATATAAGATTAATTCTGAAGCCCGACCCTATTAGAAGCCCGATAGCTTCCTATATATTTGACATTAGGGGCTAGGGTTCAAGACATCTCTGCACACACATTCAGACGTGAGAAAAGGGGGCAGGGAGAGTGCAAAAGGTTTGCAGATAAGAAACTGCCAAAATAGAGACGGTGAGGACGGAATATCTAGAAAGCCCTAGAGGGACAAGAGGCGCTAGCACGTCGTTCGCGATTGGAACGCTGTTCGTGTGGATACCGGTAGAGGAAGTCGATCTGAGTTGTCGACTTCTTACGATCGACGAGACACGAAGCAAGGTCGCGACCTATTGACACTGAGGTCGCGACCATACGGGCATCTGAACGTCAGAAATCTGAGAAGAGGAGATAGGTCATGACTTGAAGCTGACGAGGTCGCGACTACAAACTCCAGAGACTTCTGGTCGTGACGAGAAGAAGAGTAGGTCGCGACTAACAACTCCAGAGGTGACAGGTCGCGACTAGAAGTTGAGGAGGTCACGACTGAAAGTTCCAGAGGCCCGACTAGTGGACACTGAGGTCGCGACCAAAGCTCGAATACCGAAGGTAATACTTCTTTATCCTTGACTTAAACATATTCGGTAGATCCTGGCTGGGAATGGAAAAATTTTTAAAGTTAATTTCCGCTGCGTGTCTTCCAATTCCCTTCAGTGGTATCAGAGCCATGCCGTTCTGTGTTTAAGTTAGGTTTGATTGTTGATACATGTGATGTATGTTAGACTTCTTAGCTGATTATATGATAACATGCGAGATATGTATGACATATATGGAATCTGTTTACGTATGACATATACGGAATCTAAAAAGAAACTGAAATCGGTGGTGTATGTTAATTGATTTGATCAATTAATATTAATGGGGTCTAAGGAAACAGAATTAAGATTCTTGATTATTGATCAAAAAAAAAATCCATGGGGCGTTGCCCCACACCCCGCCCGCTAACCGGCTAGCGGGACCGCCGTGGCTACCTGTTTGTAGCGTAACATAATCGTAAGATATACTGGCTTTCCATATGTATGAATGTTTTGAAACATTTATTGCCCTTCAAATAGTATGAATTTTGATTCTTGAATGTTTGGGTATGGTGAACAATATGGCTCTAGATTACAAGTGTTGTAATTTTTCTAAATACGGCCTGCGTGTTGTGCCTTCCTCTAATGACTCTCGTTGTACATTCTCTTCTCATCTCACTCCCCTCGAATGTTAAAACGAGGTTTCCTTATGTAATTTTCCTATTCTAATTAGACAGCTTCTCTCATTGGCTTGAGGGGACTTAGGATAGGTGAGCCATATTGTATCACGTTTAAGATTATGCACCTTATGATTAGATCACTGCATGTATGTTTTATATGCATAATACTGGTATGAGATATAACCGAGATACATGCAAACCGGATAGTTAATTAAACCCTCTAAAAGAAATCTTAAGTCATATGCAGTCAATTAATAAACACTTGTCAAAACCTCGATCGCTCATTTGTAGGCTCCACCAAAGTGGGTGCATTTGAGTTATCTTGGGGAGATAAGCAAGAGTAATGGTGCTACTCTTATGTTTGTTATTGTTTGACTTAATTGAGATTATCAAAACGGTTTTGGGTCTCAAGGCATTAGATGGGATTAAAACATGCCGGATCATATGATGATGGAATCCCATAAATATCTAAGAGTTACATTTGATGTAATTGGTAAAGTTGTTACCTACCTAAATAACTTAAAGTTGAGCGTCCTGCCAAAGCAGACTCAAGTTTAAGCCAAATATGGATCTTAGCCCACTAATTATTACATTGAGGGTTGTTTTATTCAGTGGGAGATTGCTAATTAAATTGCATATTTTAATTGTAGAATCATGACGACTAGTAATACTGCTACATTATCGTTGTGATCTGTCCTTGAGAAGGACAAACTCAATGGGACAAACTTTCTTGACTGGTTCAGGAACTTGAGAATTGTTCTCAAGCAGGAAAGAAAAGTATATGTCCTAGATCAACCCATTCCTGAGGAGCCAGCAGCCAATGCTCCTAGAGCTCAGAGAGATTCTTATGCGAAGCAAAAGGAAGACTCTGTCGATGTGGGATGCTTGATGCTTGCCACCGTGGTTCCGGAGCTCTAAAGATATTTGGAACACATGGAGGCTTATGAGATGATTGTGCATCTTAAGGAAATGTTCCAGCAACAAGCAAGGCAAGAGAGGTATGAGACCACTAAGGCCTTACATTCCTGCATGATGGCTGAAGGTGCATCAGTGAGTACTCATGTCTTAAAGATGAAAGGGTACATAGATTACCTTGAGAGGCTTGGATTTCCCATGAGCCAGGAGTTAGCTACAGATTTGATCTTGAACTCACTACCGGAAAGTTATGACCAGTTTGTCATGAACTACAACATGAACAACATGGAGAAATCTATTTCTGAACTGCATGGGATGCTTAAAACTGCTGAGCCGACTGTTAAGAAGAAGTCCAGTACTGTTTTGATGGTTCAGAAAGGAAAGGGTATGAAAAAGAAAGGCAAGGGTAAGGGGAAGGGTCATGGCTCATCTGGTAAGACCAAAGAGTCAGGCAAGCCCGAAACCAAGCCTGCACCAAAGAAGGCAAAGCCTCCAAAGGAAGGAGTTTGCTTCTTCTGCAATGAACCGGGTCATTGGAAGAGGAATTGCAAACTCTACCTTGAAGATCTGAAAAAGAACAAGAAGGATAGCGGGGCTATCGCTTCAAGTATTTATGTTATAGACATTCATCTCTCTACTTCCACTACATGGGTATTAGATACTGCATGTGGTTCTCACATTTGTACAAATGTGCAGGGCCTAAAGGACAGTAGAAAGCTGAAGAAGGGTGAAGTTAACCTACGAGTTGGAAATAGAGCAAAGGTTGCTGCTTTAGCAGTAGGCACTTATGAATTAGTTCTGCCCACTGGGCTTTTGTTAGTTTTGAACAATTGCTATTATGTTCCTGCTTTGAGTAGTAACATTGTTTCTCTTTCTTATTTGGATAACGAAGGTTACACTTCCATTTCTGGGAATGGTAAATATTCCATTTATCGTAATGATATTTTCTATGCTCATGGTGATTTGCATGTTGATCATTATATATTAAACTTGGAACAACCCAATCATGGAAATATCTATAACATAATCGCCAAAAGGGTCAAACCAAATGATTTGAATCCGACATACCTCTGGCACTGTCGTCTGGGCCATATAAATGAGAAACGCATTTCTAAACTCCATCAAGATGGATTTCTCAACTCATTTGATTTTGAATCATATGATACTTGCGAGTCTTGTTTGTTAGGAAAGATGACAAAGTCTCCTTTCACTGGGCACAGTGAGAGAGCCACTGATTTGTTGGGACTCATACATACAGATGTGTGTGGACCGATGAATACAAATGCCAGAAGAGGTTATTCGTACTTCATCACATTCATAGATGATTTCAGTAGATATGGCTATGTCTATCTAATGAAACATAAATTTGAATCTTTTGAAATGTTCAAGATATTTCAAAATGAAGTACAAAATCAGCTTGGCAAAACAATTAAAGCCCTTCGATCTGATCGAGGTGGTGAATATTTGAGCCAAGAGTTTATCGATCATCTTAGGAATTGTGGGATAGTCTCACAATTGACTCCTCCAGGAACACCACAATGGAATGGCGTTTCTGAACGGAGGAATTGAACACTATTGGATATGGTTTGATCCATGATGAGTCGAACAGATCTTCCATCGTCCTTTTGGGGCCACACCCTAGAGACAGCTGCGCTCACACTGAATCGTGTTCCATCTAAGGCAGTTGAAAAGACTCCGTATGAGATATGGACTGGGAGGAAACCTAGTTTATCTTTTCTCAAGATTTGGGGATGTGAGGTCTATGTTAAGCAACAAGCCTCAGATAAGTTAGCGCCCAAATCTTCAAAGTGCCTTTTTATGGGATATCCTAAGGAAACCAAGGGATATTATGTCTACAACCCCACTGATAACAAAGTGTTTGTTGTCAGAAATGGTATCTTTCTAGAACGAGAATTTATCTCTAAAAGAACCAGTGGGAGTAAGGTACACCTCGAAGAAGTTCAAGAGCCACAAGACACCACAGAACTACAGATGGCAAATAGAGAAGACTCACAACAAGTTGTTGAGACTCCTCAGGTCACGCAAGGCCCACGGCGATCTAATAGGGCACGACTTCAGCCTCAGAAATATGGATTTCTGATTTCTGACAATCGTGATATGTTGCTCATTGAGCATAATGAGCCAACTACCTATTGAGAAGCTATAGTGGGACCAAACTCTGAAAAATGGCTTAGTGCCATGAAGTATGAGATGCAATCCATGTACGACAATAAGGTATGGACCTTAGTCGACCCGCCTGAAGGTGTAAAAACTGTAGGGTTCAAGTGGGGTTTTAAAGAGAAAATCGACATAGATGGCAATGTAAATGTCTTCAAGGCACGACTGGTTGCAAAAGGATTTACTCAAACTCATGGTGTGGACTATGATGAGACCTTTTCCCCAGTTGCAATGGCCAAATCAATCAGAATCCTCCTTGCCATTGCAGCATATTATGACTATGAAATATGGCAGATGGACGTCAAGACAGCCTTCCTTAATGGAAAGCACCTTGAGGATGTGTACATGACACAACCTGAAGGATTTGTGCGTTTTGAGGACTCTGGTAAGGTGTGCAAGCTTCAAAGTTCCATTTATGGACTGAAGCAAGTATCTCGGAGTTGGAATCATCATTTTGATGAAGTAGTCAAAGAGTTTGGATTTCTTCAAAACATTGATGAACCTTGTGTGTACAAGAAGGTTAGTGGGAGCACAGTTGTATTTTTGGTACTCTATGTCGATGACATCCTACTCATTGGGAATGACATTCCTACCTTGCAGATTGTCAAGTCTTGGTAAGGAAAATCTTTCTCAATGAAAGACTTGGGTGAAGCCACCTACATCCTAGGAATTAGGATCTATAGAGATAGATCTAAAAGGCTTCTAGGATTGAGTCAGAGCACATATATAGACAAGATACTGCATAGGTTCAGTATGCAGGAATCAAAGAGGGGTTTCATACCCATGTCTCATGGTATTCACCTCAGCAAGGATTTGTGTCCTAGTACACCAGATCAGCGAGGTCGCATGAGTAAGGTTCCATATGCTTCGGCCATAGGATCTATCATGTACGCCATGTTATGTACTCGATCGGATGTCTCATTTGCCTTAAGTATGACTAGCAGATATCAACAGGACCCCGGTGAGGGCCATTGGACTGCTGTCAAGAATATCCTTAAGTACTTAAGAAGGACTAAGGACTTATTCTTGGTCTATGGTGGATTGGATGACGAGCTCTATGTAACTGGTTACACATATGCAAGTTTCCAAATTGACCAGGATGACCAGAAATCGCAATCTGGATACATATTCCTCCTGAATAATGGAGCAGTAAGCTGGAAGAGCTCTAAGCAGAGCACTGTAGCAGATTCTGCAACGGAAGCTGAGTATATAGCAGCATCTGATGCAGCTAAGGAGGCCGTTTGGATAAGGAAGTTCATTACTGAACTAGGGGTGATACCTATCATCTCAGATCCAATAACTTTGTTCTGTGACAATAGTGGTGACATTGCACAGGCCAAAGAGCCTTGGTCATATCAAAGGACCAAGCATATACTCAGGCGTTTTCACCTCATCAGAGAAATAAATGATAGAGGTGATATAAAAATATGCAAGGTAGCAGGGGAAGACAACGTTGCTGATCCTCTAAAAAAGCCGCTTTTGCAAGCAAAACATGATTGTCATGTTAGGTCAATGGGAATTAGGCAAATTAATGATTGTACCTAGTGCAAGTGGGAGGATGTTGGAGATTGTGCCCTAGGGGCCAATCATTACCTTATGAACATTGTTGATTTATGAATTTCTTAATTATGTTATCATATTATTTGTATGTTTACTATGATGACAATCCTTGGATAACTCGTGATCTTATCCTAAATGTCCCTAGTCGGTCATCTATGCGGGAGCAAAGATGAAATAAGACCAGTATGACTTTGAAGATATATACAGATATAAATCAAAGTCATAGGCATATGTAAGAGTACAGGATGTTGGACCAAGCTTCATTTTACGATTTTTAAGGGCATTCACCCCTCTTGGAAAATTCCAGATGAGTGACCTGACTTCGAAAAATCATAACTAATTCTATAAAACGAATATTGGTATGTCTACTATTTACCTTAAAAATATTATACATTTATTCATCCATTTACTATTTTTAATTATTTATCAAACATCATCTTGTCACCACGTGTTATTGTTCACAGTGACAATTTCCAGCATTCAACTTTGCAAACATATGCATACATCCATCATATATCAGTCAAACATGCCAAACAATACTTATTATTAATTAATAAGTTGTTTTACATCTTGGTATGTACAAAATTTCCCATATCTCTATTACATCTTTTCCTGCCTGAAATCCGGCAGCATAACCGCTGCACTTCATCTTCAGAAAGTAACTGATCTTGTACCGATTCGGTAATTCCCTTGAGAACTACCATTCTACGTAAGTACCCAGGAAAGACTGGATGAACCGGCTAGGTCCACTCACTTCCAGCCTCCTTAGACAGTACCTACGTACACAGTACGTATCAGCTCCTTTCTTTACTATTGCCATCTTGTCATAATTTTGGCAGCATAACGGCGTCTCTTAAAATTTTCAAAATTTATTTTGGCATAACCTCCCCTGTAATAGTTTACTTATTGGGATGAGATTCGGGGGAATCTCAGTAGCAACAATCATAACAATATATGTAATGCAGAGTGACATGCTTGCTTGTGATTGTGTACAGATAAGTATGCTGCGTGCTTCCATACTCAATAACATATGATCATAGCATTGCAGTAGAGCTTCAGGCATAACATATAAGACAACAATCCAACCAAACAATAGCACAATAAATCACAAAGCCATTACATAAAAGCTAGGATTAGTTACTACCTCAAAGGCTTAGCAGAACTCTATTATCTCTATTCTACTTCCAGCTCCGCCAGAACTTCCTTTCTTTCTTTCTCTCACTTTCTCTCTCTAGTACTTCCTCCTCTCTCTTAAAGTCCCTTGGCCGTGCTGCATATGAAGCAAGGGGGTATTTATAGTTTCCTTCAATGGCATTCTTGTAATTTTGAAGCCATATGAACTTGTGGTCCTGGTTTTTCCGGAATTTCCTATTTTTCTTTATTCCTTTTACTGCATCATGCATGACATCATCTCAAGGCCACCTCATAGGACACCTCATATTCACATGGCAAAATTGCAAGCTTCTGGAACACCTCATCAGCTGACTCAGCAGTTCCAGTCCAATCGAGTACCGGTCCGGTCCGATTTCCCACAAACTGGACCCACCGGCTAAGATTATGCCACATGTCCTTAACTTTTTCTTTCTCCTCTATGTTGGCACCATGTGGCATCTTACTGGCACCTGTCACGCCATCCAATGCTATCCAGATAAGTCCAGAACTTTATCTGATCACCTCCTCGGTTATCGTGCTGACCGAGTAACTTTACTTCATTGAAACAACATTAAAATAGTATTTTAATGCCACTTTTTCCCACACATCACTGGGCCTACGTTTTTGGGCTCTGGGAATGTTATCTTGGATCCTGATCAAGCTCAAGTACTCTGATGGCTCATTCCCAAGAAACATCCCTTGGCAAATTACCAAAATACCCCTAGGTGCCCTTTCTTGCACTATCTTAACCCTAAGGGTAAAATCGTCATTTTACACCTTCTGTACCATGTCAGGGTATACGCTGACTCTAAGTAACTTTATCTGTATGTGCCTTGGCTTCTGGGCCTGTCCAGAATGACCAAAATGCCCTTCATACATCTACTATCCCTTTAGTACAACACAGGGGCATTTTTGTAATTTTACACTTTTTCGGGGTTCTGCCGGACACTGGCCCACCTATCAGTCCAAGTGTCTTATTGGGCCTTTCAGGGTCTATTACCTTTATGGCACGCATTACGAGGAATCTTCCCCTGCCCATGTTCCTCGAATATTTTAACTATTATACACCGTTTAGACACATCTCCGGACACCGGGTTCTTTTACCATATACCCTGGCCTACTGTGTTTAGGCATCCCTGTGGGTTATAACGGTCATCTGACTGAGGTCATTTGAACTCATTCAGTCCCTTTTTAAATACGGATAAATCTCCCTATCGGATACCCGGAGGCCTCACACTCCCGTCTGGATTTTCTAATTTGCGAATAACTTTTTCTACAGACCTCCTATCGGTATTCTGTCAGTTTCATGACATCCATCCTATCAGGACGTATCATCCTGTATTTTCTCACTTATATCTGAAATCTTGGATATCCGGTAACAATTTTTATAACTTTTGGACTATCAGATCAATTCTGGCTATCTGGAGTCTTGAAAAATTCCTGTATTAAGCCAGATTACCGAGCATCACTTGCTCTCTCTACTGGTGAAATCTGGGACTGAAATGCTTTCGGACAGTCCAAACCTCTTCCGGCCTGACTTTCTTTAATTATACTTTAGCCCCAAGGAACTTTTCTTCTTTTCAATTAAGTCCCTTTTATTTGGCTAAAATTACACTTAAGGACCCCACCTTTTTGTCTACTTTTCCTTTTTAACCTTATACTTTTCATATTTGCACTTAAGTCCCTTCATTTTCCTTCTTTTGCAATTTCATCCATTTCTTTGCATAAATGGCGATCTTAGCCCTAGGGACTTCCACTATTTACATATAAGTCCCTGGACTTTCACTTATTTGCAGTTTAGTCCCTAAAAACCCTCTGTATGTTTTTGGGACTTCTGCTCAAAGGGATATATCTATTTCAGGCTACGTACTAAGTCTCTGGCCTGAAAATTGGGGTGTTACGTTTCTACCCCCTTAAAAATAAATTTCGTCCTCGAAATTTACTTAGTACCTTAATCAACTATCCTGGATATATCTCCTCTGTATATCCTTTTCTGGTTTATGACTAAAGCTTGGGGCATTCATCCTCTTATACTTATGGACAACCCATTGAACTTATGAGTAGTGTCCATTTCTTTCATATCTTATCCCTCAGAATTTTGATGTATTCTGGGGTCTACATCACCCCTCTTACACTTTGCTAATCTCTCAGGAGAGATATTGTTCTTCTGACTTTCTTTCTCCTGATACGAGATCATAACCCAGATAACTTCTCTGACTTTTCTTAACTGTTCTCATAACTTCATGCATCTATGCCAAACTTTTGAGGTATTTGCACTTTTTCTTATCCCTTCTCAGGGCTTATCTATCGTTAGGCTATGCTTGCCTTAGCACCTTTCGTACTTCTGGGTTAGGGCTAAGTCTCTCTTCGTATAGCTCTAGGCCCTAGTATTCTTTCATAGAACTACGTTCTATCTTTACTTTGCCTTAGACCCTCTTCTCTAGGTCTCTCTGGCCTTTTATTACCACTTCCTTTAGATCAGAAAAGAACTCTTCATTATCCACATCATTATCTAGGTCTATAGTTCCTTATAGCTCAGTCGCCCTTACCGCTATGGTTCTTCTTAACCATTTTTCGGGTCGACCTTAGGGAATATTGGAGACTCCGTATGGGGTTTCCTAGGGATGTCAGTATTCTTAGAGCAACCTCTTGCAGAGTGGCCTTTCTCACCACAACTGCTTTGCCCTGCTTGACACTCCCATGTGCCATGGCTCTTTCCACCACATTGACATCTCTGCTCTCTGAAACATCCTCCCTTAGACTCCTCAGAGTACACTTGCAGAAGCAATATTAGCTCAATCATATCTTAACTTAAGCCCAGAAATTAAAATTTCTACTCTTAAGTTCCTTATTCTGAACCTTTAATTTGAAAATTAATTTATCTCATTCTACACATCCAAATGAGGCTTATTACCTATCCACGTAATGCCCCAGATGTGTACGACTGGCCTGCCAAATTTCGTGGCCAAACTCCTTCGTTTACTAGGTCAAACTGAGGTCAAAACACTGCTACCTCAGGACCTACGAATTTCCCCTTAATTTCTCATTCACAAATTAAACATGCCAAACAATACTTATCATTGAATAACATAATGTCATACAGCATGGCATACACAACAAGACATATACATAATCTTGCTATCTCTATTACATCTCTTTCTGCCTAAACTCCGGCAGCATAACCGCTACGCTTCATCTGTACAAAGAACTGAACTGTACTGATTCGATAATCTCCTCATGAGAACTACCATTATACGTAGTACCCAGGAAAGACTAGATGAGCCGGCTAGGTCCACTCACTTCTAGCCTCCTTAGACAACACTACGTACACAGTACTTATCATATACTGATGTTCAGTCTTTACTTCGGCAGCATAACGGCGTCTCATAGGATTCTCAAAATTTACTTCGACATAACCTCCCTGTAATGGGTTATATATGGGGGATGAGATTCGGGGGAATCTCAGTAGCAACAATCATAACAATATATGTAATACAGTGTGATAGTGCTTGCTTGTGATTGTGTACAGATAAGTATGCTGCGTGCTTCCATACTCAATAACATATGATCATAGCATTGCAGTAGAGCTTCAAGCATAACATATAAGACAACAATCCAACCAAACAATAGCACAACAAATCACAAAGCCATTACATAAAAGCTAGGATTAGTTACTACCTCAAAGGCTTAGCAGAGCTCTACTATCTCTATTCTGCTTCCAGCTCCGCCAGAACTTCCTTTCTTTCTTTCTTCCTCTCACTTTCTCCCTCTAGCACCTCCTCCTCTCTCTAAAAGGCTCAAAACCGTGGGATGCAAATTGTAACACCCTAATTTTTAGGCCTAGAGATGCCAGGAAGAGAATTCAAGGGCATAATCGTAATTATGGGAAAGATCGGACTAGTAGCCGATAAGTACCATATTTTTCCAAAAAATAGAGAAAATTATGCTGATCATTTCACTGAACTGTGAAATGTGCATATGAGGTCTCTATGTATATGAAAGAATTAGAAATGTGACCAGGGGTAAAATGGTCATTTTGGAAAAGTGTGCGCGTGAGTGCTTTTTCAGGCCAAAACAGCCCGGTCCGGATAAAATATCTGAAAATACTGGGAGATAGAGAAAAGGATTCCGGATTGAATGAGGAGTCACAGAATTTTGATTTGAGGTCCCGATTTTTCTGTAAAAATTCCTGAAGATGGGAATTTACAGTTATAATCGGTAAAGGAAAGGCAGTCCGAATAGAGATGATCGGACTATGGCCAGAGGCCATACAATGTTGTCTAAGGCCCGTAGTGACACCAGGGAAGGCCCAGGCCCATAATATCAGTTCAGTGGTAAGAGGGGCCGGTGTCCGGGAAAATGTGCAAAATGACGAAAATGCCCTTATGTTATAGAATAACGGAAGAATGAGTAAAGGGTATTTTGGTCATTTGGCTAAGGTTAGACAGTCAAGAAGGGGTATCTGGATAGTTGACCAGGGCCAGAGAATACTCTGGTAAAATATGAAAAGACAATAATGCCCCTAGACCTAGTAAAGGAAATGAAAGGACTTAAGTGCAATTATGGAAAGTTTCAAGGCCAAAAAAGAAAGTAGACAAAAATGTGGGGTCCTTAAGTGTAATTTTAGCCAAATAAAAAGGGACTTAAATGAAAAGAAGAAAAGTTCCTTGGGGCTAAATTGTAATTAAATTGGACTAAATTGGACTGTCCGAAAGCATTTCAGTCCCAGATTTCACCGGTAGAGAGAGCAAGTGACACTCGGTAATTTGGCTTAATACAGGAATTTTTGAAGACTCCAGATAGCCAGAAATGGACTGATCTTCCAAAAGTTATAAAAATTCATACCGGATATCCTAGAATTCAGATCTAGGTGAGAAAATACAGGATGATACGTCCTTATGGGACGGATGTCGGGAAACTGACAAAATACAGAGTACTTGAGCTTGATCAGGATCCAAGACAACATTTCCTGAGCCCAAAAACGTAGCCCATGAAGTATGTGGGAAAAAGTGGCATTAAAATACTATTTTAATGCTGTTTCAATAAAGTAAAGTTACTCGGTTGGCACGATAACCGAGGAGGTGATCAGATAAAGTCCTGGATTTATCTGGATAGCATTGGAAGGCGTGACAGGTGCCAGTAAGATGACACATGGCGCCAATATAAAGGCAGAAGAAAAAGTTGAGGACACGTACTACGAGGCAAGAGACTGGACCGGTGAGTCAGCATGCTGAGTCAGCTGCTGAGGTGTCCAGGATTTTAGACATGTGATAAATGTGGCGCTGAGGTGTCCCGGTGAGGTGTCCCGATGATGTCATGCATGATGCAGTAAATGAGGAATTAAAGAAAATAGGAAAATCCAGGAAAAACCAGGACCGCAGGATCAAAGTTCACAGAAACTGCAGAATTGCCATTGAAGGCAATTATAAATACCCCCCCTCCATTCCATTTTCATTCACGCATAGCTTGGGTAAGGGAGAGAAAGAAGAGAGAGAAGGAGAAGGAAAGGAAGAGAGAAAGGAGAAAAGGAAGTAAGGAAGTTCTGGCGGAGCTGGAAGCAGAATAAGGATAGTGGAGTTCTGCTAAGCTAGCCAGGTAGTAACTAATCCTAGCTTTTATGTAATGGCTTTGTGATTTATTGTGCTATTGTTTGGTTGGATTGTTGTCTTATATGTTATGTCTGAAGCTCTGCTGTAATGCTATGATCATATGTTATTAAGTATGGAAGCACGCAGCATACTTATCTGTACACAATCACAAGCAAGCACTGTCACTCTGCATTACATATATTGTTATGATTGTTGCTACTGAGATTCCCCCGAATCTCATCCCAATAAGTAAACCATTACAGGGGAGGTTATGTCAAAATGAACTCTGGGAATTTTAAGAGACGCCGTTATGCTGCCGAAGTAAAGACTGAACATCAGTATATGATAAGTACTGTGTACGTAGTGCTGTCTAAGGAGGCTAGAAGTGAGTGGACCTAGCCGGTTCATCTAGTCTTTCCTGGGTACTACGTAGAATGGTAGTTCTCATGAGGGGATTACCGAATCAGTACAGTTCAGTTCTTTGTACAGATGAAACGTAGCGGTTATGCTGCCGGATTTCAGGCAGGAAAAGATGTAATAGAGATATGAGAATTTATGTACATGACTGGATGTAAAACAACTTATTAATTAATAATAATTGTTATTTGGCATGTTTGACTGATATATGATGGATGTATGCCTATGGATGTAATGAAAATTAACGCTATGAACAGTAATACGTGGTGATAAGGTCATGTTTGATAAATGATTAAAAATAGTAAATGGATGAATAAATGTATGAAATTTTTATGATAGATAGTAGACATACCAAGCTTTAATTTGATATATAAAATGTATCATTTGGATGTCTACACAAGAAGATATAAATTATCAAAGTTGGGACCAGAATGCTGGATTCAGGGAGAAAAACGTGGGATGAGCAGTAAAGTTGACATGTTGACTGACGTTGACTTGGTCAATTAATGGTCAACGAGTTATTTTTTGCTGAAATATGATTGAGTTATATTCATTTAGCAATTGGAACCACTTCATTTCGATTTTTCTAGAATTAGTTATGATTTTTCGAAATCAGGTCACTCATCTGGAATTTTCAAAGTGAACAGTACTCAATAAGAGTAAAACTCCAGATTGGGGAATTGGACTTCAATGACCTTGAAAGTGGTTCTAAATGCTACCAAATGGTCCCTAAGACATATGAAAGTAAGGATGTTTTATTTTGGTATCAGAGCAAAGGATTCTGGCTTAGGAAATGCTCTGAATAGATAATTTATGGTGTTAGTACAAAATAAGGTTAGCACAGAACAAAGGGTTCTGGCTCAGAGCATAAGATTCTGGCATAGAACAGAAGGTTCTGGCTCAGTGATGCTCTGGTTTAGTTAGTTTGATTCCTTAAACAAATGAGAAGTTTGAGTGGTCCTCTCCCTAGAGTAGGATATAGGGATGGTGTTCACTGCTTGGAAAGGTTTAGACAGAAGACAGTGACACCCAGATGTATGAGGCTGGACCCCGAGCTCTATAGTCTTACGAAGGATATGATTATGATGGGCTAATCTTAGTCAGCCGATACAGTCGAGGTCTCGTGTTTATTAACACAATATGGCTGGACTAAGCAGAATAATGTTTAAGAAGCAGTTTCCTCTAGAGATAGAGACAGAATCTGATCAGTTCACGACTAAGGAAGCTGCAAGAGTAGCTCGAGGTATCGTGTTGTAACCAGATACTGTAGTGAGGATGCCAGATATCCAAGTTACAACAAGTTAAGTCACGATGAGATATGGGCAACCCAGGCTCGCCAAGATCAAGAGCGAGATTCTGCTATCACTACGGCAGTTGCTACTGCGGTTGCAAGATTACAGCAGTCTGGGAAGGAGGTAGTACCAGAGAATGATATAGAACCTGAACCTCAGCCAGATCATGAGCAGACTGGAATGAATAGACATCAGGGGTCTATAAGAAATAATAATGACCAGGAAAGTCTGCAAACATGGATGGAACGATTCCATAAGTTTAATCCGCCCATGTTGAAGGGACTTTTGACGCTCAAGTAGCTGAGGATTGGGTAAACTAGTTAGAGAAAATCTTTAAGGTTTTAGAATGTTCCATTGAAAGAAAGACCCAGCTGGCAGTTTACAAAGGAATGTGCAATAACCAGAAAAGAGTGAGCTTACTCCATCAGTACCACTGAAAGTGATGCCACCAGGTTCCTTGAAAAGGAACAGTAAGAAGAGAAATGAGCCAGCATATGGGTCAAAAGTTAATAAGAAGCAAGGAAGTAGGCCAGGTAGTGGGCCAAGAGAAGTTAGTAGGCAACCAAGGCCTAATGAATGTAGGAACTGTGGTCGAGACCATGGTGTGAGGCCTTGTCCAGTAGGTCAAGGGTTACGCTATAGGTGTGGAAAGTATGGACATTATACCAGGGAGTGTCCACAGAACACAAAAGGCGAAAGATACTCGACTTAGGGAAGAGTATATACCCTGACTGGCAACGAGATAAGAAAGTCTCCTGTGCCAAACTAAGGTACGAGTTTATTTGTGTTCTGTTTCAACTGGCTAATGAATGGATAAATCCTGTATTGGATTGGATTGTATTGTCCAGTATACACACTATTGAGGTACCCTATACCTAGTATGTTTCCGTTGTATGAGGATGAGTATGACTACATGTTTTAAAAGTAGGAAGTAGAGAAGAGGGGTCTTATGTCGCGACTAATATGTACAGATAAGTTGATGTTATGACGTAAGAAGACCTCAGGTCGCGATGAGTAATATTGCAGTACGCGACCAGTGTACAAAGGAGTCCAGGTCACGATGTTATGAGAGATAGGTCGTGACTAAAGGACGCAGAGATGCCAGGTCGTGATGAGTAGTGTGCGACGGTTGTGACTAAAAGTCGCAGAGCATGTGAGTTATGACTATGCAGTTCTCAGGTCACAATAAAAGATAGCAGAGGCCATATGAATGAAGGTACCAAACTTGCTGAAGTCCATAAGCTAGAGGATTGGTATAGCATATGATAAGCTAGACAGTACACGGGTACGGAGGTACGAAAGATCAGTTTAAGACATTGTGGCAAAGTAGATCCTCTATGTGGTAACTAAGAGTAGATCTACGTTATAGAGGTTTTATTCAGCTGCTCTGAATAGAAGACCTAAAAGTTAGATTGAGATTTGCCTAGGAATGATCCTAGCACTTGGCCTAAGGTTAGAGACGTGATGGGTAATAGATAAAGAGCTCAATGTTCCCTGAGCAGAGGGATTCCATCACAAAGAAGTAGTAGACCTAGGGGAGAATACCCTAGAGAACAGAAGTAATAGTGAAAGATGATGAATGAGATCTATGAGGATTAAGGATCAAATGAAAGGCTAATAAGGAGCCATAGTCCGGTCAAGAATAGACTAGGACTGATGGAAAGATAGGAGAAGTTGAAAGATAGTAAAAAGGTAGCCACAGTTAAGAGATAAAGTGACTCCCCTATTCCTTATGTAAGATAAAGTAGTGAAGGGTTGAGTCTATACCCTGGTAAGAGGGTAGTGTGGCAGCCTAAGTAAGATAGACAGATGTTCTTGTCAGATCCTGACCATGTGATTGATAATCTGACAGATAATGCGATAGATAGTATGATCAGATGATGATCTGACAAATGATATGATAAAGGAAATATGTTTGAGGCTTACTTAGATTATTATGATGTCTGATGGATGGTTGAGCAAAATATGATGATATGGCTTATGTTGCCATAAGTTATGATAGTTGCATCTCCTTGCAGTTGTCATATGATGACATGCATGTTAGAGTATGCTCTGATGAATGGATACTCCCCTTTTAGCAGTACATGCAGGGTAGAATGTATATGAGTACATATATGAGATGAGAAAGTTATGAGAAAGTATGTTGCTCCCATACCATATGTTATGAGGATGATATGAATGTATTGAGGATGATAGATAGTCTTAGTTTATGGGACGATAAGTTATGATATAATATTCAGATATGAATTATGATTGAGGTTACTCAGGTATTTCTATAGGCTTGTGAATACAGTACTCAGGGCTATTTCGAATGAAATGAATGATGTACAGAAAGAGAAACAGATAACAGTAAAGGGATTGTTTCTAGATCACTCTTCAGATAAGAGTTGGATCTGAAACAGATGGCTCTCAGATAGAGCTAGATTCAGATGAGTATAGATCACTCTTCGAATAAGAGTTGGATCTGATGTAGAATGCTCGCAGTTAGAGCATAGTTCAAATGGCTCACAGTTAGAGCATAGGTTGAAAGATGAGAAGGAACTCCTGAGTAAGAGAGGAAGTAAGTAAAGTCTGGGTAAATGATTTGGAGGCTATAAAATTTTAAAAATTTATTATGGAGTTATCAACAGGTGGAAGCAGTTAACCTTATAACTTAGTCTGTTGGCTTAATATCTTAAGGAGATATACAGTACAACAGAATCGCAGTTAGATTCTGGAGGGTCATAGTTAGATCCTAGCATGGCTCCAGGGTCGCAGATAGATCCTAATAGCTTCAGAGTCGCAGTTAGATTCTGAAGAGGCTAATGGTTGATCGCAGTTAGATCCCGAGGTCGTAGTTAGACCTAGCCTAAGGAAAGTAATGAGCTATGAGACATGAGTACAATTTAATATCTCTTTGGGAAGATGAATGCCAAAGACGAAGTTAAGGTGAGGAAGCTTCACTAGTTGATAAACTCACCCAGAGAAATTATTTTATAATGGTTTTCTCAGATAGCCTCTAGTGTACAGACTAAACTTAGCTTTCCCTTAGCAAAGACGGAGTCCAAGTCCAAAGCTGAGTACTGATATTCAAAGTTTTATAGAAGTATGCCTGAGAAGCAGAAAGGAAGAGAATTTCCTATGTATTGAGAATAGAAAAGCATTGGCTAAGAGCACTCTGGGAGGTAGCTCAAGTTGTAAAGCCAATAGCAAGAGAAAGAGGCGATAGTTCAGACAAGGGACTGGTCAAGGTAATGATCAAATTGGAGAGCAGAGATGTCAATGTGGTGGAAAGGGCCATGGCACATGGGAATGTCGAGCAGGGCAAAGCAGTTGTGGTAAGAAAGGCCACTTTGCAAAAGGTTTCCTAAGAATGCTGACATCCCTAGGAAAGGTATTTGCTCTTACCTCAGACACAGACTTCAATATTCCCTAAGGTCGACCCTAAGAATGGTTAAGAAGAGCCATAGCTGTAAGGGCGACTGAGCTGTAAGGAACTATTGGCCTAGATAATGATGTGGATAATGAAGAGTTCTTTTCGGATCTAAAGGAAGTGGTCATGATAACAAGTCATGAGAGTTTAAAAGGCCAGAGAGACCTAGAGAAGAGGGTCTAAGGCAAAGCAAAGATAGAACGTAGTTCTATAAGAAAGAGATTGCTAGGGCCTAAAGCTATATAAAGAGTAATCTAGCCCTAACTCAGTAGCACGTTAAATTGAAAGGTGCTAAGGCAAGAGTAGCCTAAGGATATGTAAGCCCTAAGAAGGGATAAGAAAGTGCAAATGCCACAAAGGTTTGGCATAGATGCATGAAGTTATGAGAACAGTTAAGAAAAGTCAGAGAAGTTATCTGGGTTATGATCTCGTATCAGGAGAAAGAAAGTCAGAAGAACAATATCTCTCCTGAGAGATTATCAAAGTGTAAGAAGAGTGAAGTAGACACCCCAGAATTACATCAAAATTCTAAGGGATAAGATATGAAAGAAATGGACACTACTCACAAGTGTAATGAATTGTCCATAAGTATAAGAGGATGAATGCCCCAAGCCTTAGTCATAAACCAGGAAAGGATATACAGAGGAGCTATATCCAAGATCGTTGACTAAGATGCCAAGTAAATTTCGAGGACGAAATTTATTTTAAGGGGGGTAGAAATGTAACACCCTAATTTTTAGGCCTAGAGATGCCAGGAAGAGAATTCAAGGGCATAATCGTAATTATGGGAAAGATCGGACTAGTAGCCGATGAGTACCATATTTTTCCAGAAAATAGAGAAAATTATGCTGATCATTTCACTGAACTGCGAAATGTGCATATGAGGTCTCTATGTGTATGAAAGAATTAGAAATGTGACCAGGGGTAAAATGGTCATTTTGGAAAAGTGTGCGCGTGAGTGCTTTTTCAGGCCAAAACAGCCCGGTCCGGATAAAATATCTGAAAATACCGGGAGATAGAGAAAAGGATTCCGGATTGAATGAGGAGTCACAGAATTTTGATTTGAGGTCCCGATTTTTCTGTAAAAATTCCTGAAGATGGGAATTTACAGTTATAATCGGTAAAGGAAAGGCAGTCCGAATAGAGATGATCGGACTATGGCCAGAGGCCATACAATGTTGTCTAAGGCCCGTAGTGACACCAGGGAAGGCCCAGGCCCATAATATCAGTTCAGTGGTAAGAGGGGCCGGTGTCCGGGAAAATGTGCAAAATGACGAAAATGCCCTTATGTTATAGAATAACGGAAGAATGAGTAAAGGGTATTTTGGTCATTTGGCTAAGGTTAGACAGTCAAGAAGGGGTATCTGGATAGTTGACCAGGGCCAGAGAATACTCTGGTAAAATATGAAAAGACAATAATGCCCCTAGACCTAGTAAAGGAAATGAAAGGACTTAAGTGCAATTATGGAAAGTTTCAAGGCCAAAAAAGAAAGTAGACAAAAATGTGGGGTCCTTAAGTGTAATTTTAGCCAAATAAAAAGGGACTTAAATGAAAAGAAGAAAAGTTCCTTGGGGCTAAATTGTAATTAAATTGGACTAAATTGGACTGTTCGAAAGCATTTCAGTCCCAGATTTCACCGGTAGAGAGAGCAAGTGACGTTCGGTAATCTGGCTTAATACAGGAATTTTTGAAGACTCCAGATAGCCAGAAATGGACTGATCGTCCAAAAGTTATAAAAATTCATACCGGATATCCTAGAATTCAGATCTAGGTGAGAAAATACAGGATGATACGTCCTTATGGGACGGATGTCGGGAAACTGACAGAATACCGATAGGAGGCCTGTAGAAAAAGTTATTCGCAAATTAGAAAATCCAGACAGGAGTGTGAGGCCTCCGGGGATCCGATAGGGAGATTTATCGGTATTTAAAAAGGGACTGAATGAGTTCAGATGATCTCAGTCAGATGACTGATATGACTCACAGGGATACCTGAACACCGTAGGCTAGTGTTTCGGACAGATGGAGCCGGTGTCTGGATATGTGTATAAACGGCGAATAATAGATAAAATATTCAATAATTATTAACGGGGGAAGATTCCTCGTAATGCGTGCCATGAAGGTATTGGACCCAGAAAGGTCCAATAATGGCACCAACAGAGGCCCAGTAAGACCCTTAGACTGATAGGTGGGCCAGTGTCCGGCAGAACCCCGGAAAAGTGCGAAATTACGAAAATACCCCTGTGTTGTACAAAAGTGTAACAGATGAATGAAGGGCATTTTGGTAATTCTGGACAGGCCCAGAAGCCAAGGTACATACAGATAAAGTTACTTAGAGTCAGTATATGCCCTGACAGAGTACAGAAGGGTGTAAAATGACGATTTTACCCTTAGGGTAAATATAGTGCAAGAAAGGGCACCCAAGGGCATTTTGGTAATTTGCCAAGGGATGTTTCTTGGGAATCGAGCCATCAGAGTACTTGAGCTTGATCAGGATCCAAGATAACATTTCCAGAGCCCAAAAACGTAGCCCATGAAGTATGTGGGAAAAAGTGGCATTAAAATACTATTTTAATGCTGTTTCAATAAAGTAAAGTTACTCGGTTGGCACGATAACCGAGGAGGTGATCAGATAAAGTCCTAGATTTATCTGGATAGCATTGGAAGGCGTAACAGGTGCAAGTAAGATGACACATGGCGCCAACATAAAGGCAGAACAAAAAGTTGAGGACACGTATTACGAGGCAAGAGACTGGACCGGTGAGTCAGCTGCTGAGGTGTCCAGGATTTTAGACATGTGATAAATGTGGCTCCGAGGTGTCCCGGTGAGGTGTCCCGATGATGTCATGCATGATGCAGTAAAGGAGGAATTAAAGAAAATAGGAAAATCCAGGAAAAACCAGGACCGCAGGATCAAAGTTCATAGAAACTGCAGAATTGCCATTGAAGGCAATTATAAATACCCCCCCTCCATTCCATTTTCATTCATGCATAGCTTGGGTAAGGGAGAGAAAGAAGAGAGAGAAGGAGAAGGAAAGGAAGAGAGAAAGGAGAAAAGGAAGTAAGGAAGTTCTGGCGGAGCTGGAAGCAGAATAAGGATAGTGGAGTTCTGCTAAGCTAGCCAGGTAGTAACTAATCCTAGCTTTTATGTAATGGCTTTGTGATTTATTGTGCTATTGTTTGGTTGGATTGTTGTCTTATATGTTATGTCTGAAGCTCTGCTGTAATGCTATGATCATATGTTATTAAGCATGGAAGCACGCAGCATACTTATCTGTACACAATCACAAGCAAGCACTGTCACTCTGCATTACATATATTGTTATGATTGTTGCTACTGAGATTCCCCCGAATCTCATCCCAATAAGTAAACCATTACAGGGGAGGTTATGTCAAAATGAATTCTGGGAATTTTAAGAGACGCCGTTATGCTGCCGAAGTAAAGACTGAACATCAGTATATGATAAGTACTGTGTACGTAGTGCTGTCTAAGGAGGCTAGAAGTGAGTGGACCTAGCCGGTTCATCTAGTCTTTCCTGGGTACTACATAGAATGGTATTTCTCATGAGGGGATTACCGAATCAGTACGGTTCAGTTCTTTGTACAGATGAAACGTAGCGGTTATGCTGCCGGATTTCAGGCAGGAAAAGATGTAATAGAGATATGAGAATTTATGTACATGACTAGATGTAAAACAACTTATTAATTAATAATAATTGTTATTTGGCATGTTTGACTGATATATGATGGATGTATGCCTATGGATGTAATGAAAATTAACGCTATGAACAGTAATACGTGGTGATAAGGTCATGTTTGATAAATGATTAAAAATAGTAAATGGATGAATAAATGTATGAAATTTTTATGATAGATAGTAGACATACCAAGCTTTAATTTGATATATAAAATGTATCATTTGGATGTCTACACAAGAAGATATAAATTATCAAATTTGGGACCAGAATGCTGGATTCAGGGAGAAAAATGGGGGATGAACAGTAAAGTTGACACGTTGACTGAGGTTGACTTGGTCAATGAATGGTCAACGAGTTATTTTTTCCTAAAATATGATTGAGTTATATTCATTTAGCAATTGGAACCACTTCATTTAGATTTTTCTATAATTAGTTATGATTTTTCGAAGTCAGGTCACTCATCTGGAATTTTCAAAGTGAACAGTACTCGAAAGAGTAAAACTCCAGATTGGGGAATTGGACTTCAATGACCTTGAAAGTGGTTCTAAATGCTACCAAATGGTCCCTAAGACATATGAAAGTAAGGATGTTTCACAAATGAAATGGATGGGGGGGTATTTATAGTTTCCTTCAATGGCATTCCTGTAATTTTGAAGCCATATGAACTTGTGGTCATGGTTTTTCCTGGAATTTCTTATTTTCTTTTATTCCTTTTTACTGCATCATCCAGGACACCTCACCGGGACACCTCAGCAGCACATTTCTCACATGTCTAAAACCCGGGACACCTCATCAGCTGACTCAGCCTGCTGACTCACCGGTCCAGAGTCTTGCACCGTAAAGCGTGTGCTCAGTTTTATCTGCTTTCTCCAGACTAATGCCATGTGGCACCTAGAAGAGACCTTGCACACTTCCCAATGCTATCCAGATAAGTCCCAGGCTTATCTGATCACCTCCTCGGTTTTCGTGCCAACCGAGTAACTTTACTTTACTGAAAAGTCACTAAATCATTATTTTAATGCCACTTTTCCCTATGAATCACTGGGCCTGCGTTTTTGGGCCTGGGAATATCCTCTTGGGTCTCTGATCCAGCCCAAGTACTCTGATGGCACGATTCCCAAGAAACACCCCTTGGCAAATTACCAAAATGCCCTTAGTCTCTCTTTCTTTACTTTATTAGGTCTAGGGGCATTATTGTCTTTTCCCATCTTACCAGAGTATTCTCTGACCCTGGTCAATTATCCAGATAACTTCCCTGGACTGTCTAAGCTTAGGTAAATGACCAAAATACCCTTTACTCATTCTTCAGCTGTTCTATAACATAGGGGCATTTTCGTCATTTCGCACCTTTTCCTTGGACACCGGCCCCTTTTACCACTGGACTGATCTAATAGGCCTGGGCCTTCCCTGGTGTCACTAAAGGCCTTAACAACCACTATACAGCCCCTGGCCACAGTCCGATCATCCCTATCGGAACTGCTTTTCCTTTACCGATTATAACTGTAAATTCCCATCTTCAGGAATTTTTACAGAAAAATCGGGACCTCAAATCAAAATTCCGTGACTCCTCATTCAACCTGGAATCCTTTTCTCTATCTCCCGGTATTTTCAGATATTTTATCCGGACCGGGCTGTTTTGGCCTGAAAAAGCACTAACGCACACACTTTTCCAAAATGACCATTTTACCCCTGGTCATATTTCTAATTCTTTCATACACATAGAGACCTCATATGCACATTTCACAGTTCAGTGAAATGATCAGCATAATTTTCTCTATTTTCTGGCAAAATATGGTACTCATCGGCTACCAGCCCAATCTTTCCCATAATTATGATTTTGCCCCTGCATTCGCTTTCTGGCCTCATTGCTCATCTTCTCATCCTTCATCTTAAGTTCTAGAAATTCTCTTTCAATAACTCATCCCTTAAACTCTTTGGGAGTCATCGTTAATTGAAAGGCTCGACAACCCGCCCATATCAGGTTATCTGCAGAATTCCTAGGCTTAATACTTAGGATATTCCTCACATTCCTCATTTTGAACCTAGGTGAACTGTCCCGATTCTGTAGGTTAAAGACTTAACTCATCTTTACATCCTGAAGGACTTAGCTCATCCCTCGGATCCTACAAAATTCAGGTAAATAATCCGCCCATATCAGATTACTACCCTAGGACTACGGGTTTAGCAGCCTGCCCATATCAGACTACCTCCCAGTTCAACTAGACCAAAAATCGGGATGTTACACTCTCCAACCTGATCATTACTTTGATCAGTCCCCTGTCTGAACTATTGCCTCTTTCTCTTGCTATTGGCTTCACAACTTGAGCTACCTCCCAGGGTGCTCTTAGCCAATACTTTTCTATTCTCTATTCACAGGGAACTCTCTTTTCTGCTTCTCAGGCATACTTCTACAAAACTTTGAATATCCGTACTCAGATTTGGACTTGGACTCTGTCTTTGTTAAGGAAAAACTAAGTTCAGTCTGCCTATAATAAAGGCTATCTGAGGAAAACCATTGTAAAATACTTTCTCTGGGTGAGTTTATCAACTGGTGAAGCTTCCTCACCTTAACTTCGTCTTTGGCATTCATCTTCCCAAAGAGATGCTACATTGTACTCACGTCTCCTAGCTCATTACTTTCCTTAGGCTAGGTCTAACTGCGACCTCGGGATCTAACTGCGATCAACCGTTAGCCTCTTCAGAATCTAACTGCGACTCTGAAGCTATTAGGATCTAATTGCGATCCTGGAGCCATACTAGGATCTAACTGTGACCCTCCAGAATCTAACTGCGATTCTGTTATACTGTATATCTCCCGAAGATCTTAAACCAACAGACTAAGTTATAAGGTTAACTGCTTCCACCTGTTGATAACTCAATAAATAAATATTTGAAAAATTTTTATAGCCTCATATTATTTACCCAGACTTTACTTATTTTCTCTCTTACTTAGGAGTTCCTTCTCATCTTTCTTACTTTACTGTGGTTTACCATTGGCTATGGTCTAACCACCTGCCATTGCATTTTGCTGCTATGGCCTCATCATAACTTTTCATTTTAATCTGTGCTCTAACTGCGAGCCATTCAAACTATGCTCTAACTACGAGCAATCTGTACCAGACCCAACTCTTATCTGAAGAGTGATCTGTACTCATCTGAATCTAGCTCTATCTGAGAGCCACCTATTTCTGTATACCATTCCGCTATCTGTATACCATTCCGCTCAATAGAAATGGCCCTGAGTACTGTTATCACAAGCCTATAAAAATACCTGAGTAACCTCAATCCTAATTCATATCTGAATATCATATCATAACTTATCGTCCCATAAACTGAGACTATCTATCATCCTCATATCATATGGTATGGGAGCAACATACTTTCTCATAGCTTTCTCATCTCATATATGTACTCATATATACTCTACCCTACATGCACTAAAAAAAGGGGAGTATCCATTCTACATAGCATACTCTAACATGCATGTCATCATATGACAACTGCAAGGAGATGCAATTATCATATCTTATGGCAACATAAGCCATATCACCATATTTTGCTCAACCATCCATCGGACATTGTAATAATCTAAGCCTCAAAATGTATTTCCTTTATCATATTGCCTATCATCTCCTGATCATTCATCCTAGAACAACTATCTATTTCACTTAGGCTGCCACGCTACCCTCTTACCAGGGTATAGACTCAACCCTTCATTACTCTATCTCATATAGGATATAGGGGAGTCACTTTATCTCTTAACTGTGGCTACCTCTTTACTATCCTTAACTTCTTCTATCTATCCATCAGTCCCAGTCTATTCTTGACCGGACAATGGCTCCTTATTGACCTTTCTCTTGATCCTTAATCCTCATGGATCTCATTCATCATCTCTCACTATTACCTCTATTCTCTAGGGGAGAGTACCCTAGGTCTATTACTTCTCCATGATGGAATCCCTCTGCTTAGGGAACATTGAGCTCTTTATCTATTAACCATCATGTCTTTACCACTAGGCCATGTACTAGGATCATTCCTGGGCAAATCTCATTCTAGCTTTTAGGTCTTATATTCAAATTAGCTGAATAAAACCCCTGTAACGTAGATCTACTCTTAGTTATCACATAGAGAATCTATTTTTACACATTGTCTTAAACTGATCTTTCGTACCTCAGTACCTTTGTACTGTCTGGCTTACCATATACTATTCTAATCCTCTAGCTGATGAACTTCAGCAAGGTTGGTACCTTCATTATCATATAGCCTCTACTATCTTTGTTGCGACCTGAGAACTGCATAGTTGCAACTCACATGCTCTGTGACTTTTAGTCGCGACTGTCATACGCTACTCGTCACGACCTGGCATTTCTGTGTCCTTTAGTCGCGACCTATTTCTCATAACGTCGCGACCTGGACTCCTTTCAGCCATAATATAAGTTTTAACGCTCAAGGGTTTGACTAACCCTAACTATCTTGTATATGTTTTCTCTACTTCCTACTTTTAAAACCTGTAATCATACTCATTCTTATACAAAGGCAACGTACTAGGTATAGGGTAGCTCAATAGTGTGCATACTGGACAATACAATCCAATCACATACAGGATTTATCCATTCATTAGCCAGTAGAAACAGAACACAAATAACTCATACCTTAATTTGGCGCTGGAGACTTTCTTATCTCATTGCCAGTTAGGGCATATACTCTTCCCTGAGTCGGGTATCTTTCGCCTGTTGTGTTCTGTGGACACTCCCTAGCATAATGTCCAGGCTTTCCACACCTATAGCATAACCCTTGACCTACTGGACAAGGCCTCATACCATGGTCTCGACCACATTTCCTACATACATTAGGCCTTGGTTGCCTACTAACTTCTCTTGGCCCACTACCTGGCCTACTTCCCTGTCTCTTATTAACTTTTGACCCATATGCTGGCCCATTTCTCTTCTTACTGTTCCCTATTAAGGAACCTGGTGGCATCATTTTCAATGGTACTGATGTAGCAGGCTTACTCTTTTCTGGATATTGCACATTCTTTTCTGTGATCCTGCATACCTCTACTGCTTCATTAAACCTCCGTGTCTGTCTAGGAAAAACTTTCTCCTTCAATGTAGGATTTAACCCACGAGTTAACTTCTCAGTGGACCACCTCTCATCATTCATACAGTTTAGGTAAGTGGAATATCGTGAAAGACGGATGAACCTAGCAAGATAATCATCAAAGGGTTCTTGCTCACCCTGCTTTAATATCAAAAATTCTGCTTCACGTTCATCTCGTACTGACTGTGGAAAATATTTCTCGTTGAACTGCTCAAGAAATGTTTCCCATGTAAGTGGAATATTTCTTGAGTGCAGAATTACTTCTGTATTCTTCCACCACTTATCTGCATCTTTTTATATCTTGTAAACTGCCAGCTGGGCCTTTCTTTCAGTAGGATATTCTAAAATCTTAAAGATTTTCTCTAACTGGCTAACCCAATCCTCAGCTACTTGGGTGTCAAAAGTCCCTTCAAACATGGGAGGATTAAACTTATGGAATCGTTCCATCCATGTTTGTAGACTTTCCTAGTTATTGTCATTTCCTATAGACCCCTGGTGTTTATTTATTCCAGTCTGCCCATGATTTGGCTGAGGTTCAGGTTCTATATCATTCTCTGGTACTACCTCCTTCTCAGACTGCTGTAAGCTAGCAACTGCAGCAGCAACCGCCGTAGCGATAGCAGAATCTCGCTCTTGATCTTGGCGAGCCTGGGTTACCCGTATCTCATCTATTACTTCTTGTTGTTGTTCTAACCTATCTAGAACAATTTGCATAGGGTCTATCTGACTATTAGTACCCTCATCCCGAGGCTCTACTACTTTGGGTCTAACCGTTCTTCTTGTATTAACCATGACTTTCACTTCTTTTTCTAGAATTGGGAAATACAGTCATATATATACACCATAATCTATGTACACATGTAAAACATTTAGAATAACCCATACCACATACCACACATCTTAACTATTTCAGAGCATCACTGAGCCAGAACCTCTGTTCTGTGCCAGAATCTTATGCTCTGAACTAGAGCCCTTTCTGGTCTATACCAGAACCTTCTGCTCTGATACCAAAATGAAACATCCTTACTTTCATACATCTTAGGGACCATTTGGTAGCATTTAGAACCACTTTGATGGTCATTGAAGTCCAATTTTTTAATCTGGAGTTTTACTCTTATCGAGTACTGTTCACTATGAAAATTCCAGATGAGTGACCTGACTTCAAAAAATCATAACTAATTCTAAAAAAATAGAAATGAAGTGGTTCAAATTGATAATTGAATATAACTCAATTATCTTTCAGGGAAAAATAACTCGTTGGCCATTCATTGACCGAGTCAACGTCAGTCAATGTCACAACTTTACTATTCATCCAACGTTTTTCTCCTAAATCCGCATTTTGGTCCCAATTTTGATAATTTATATCTATTTGTGTAGACATCCAAATAAGTCATACTATATATCAAAACGAAGCTTGGTATGTCTACTATTTACCTTAAAAATATTATACATTTATTCATCCATTTACTATTTTTAATTATTTATCAAACATCATATTGTCACCACGTGTTACTGTTCACAGTGGCAATTTCCAGCATTCAACTTTGCAAACATATGCATACATCCATCATATATCAGTCAAACATGCCAAACAATACTTATTATTAATTAATAAGTTGTTTTACATCTGGGTATGTACAAAATTTCCCATATCTCTATTACATCTTTTCCTGCCTGAAATCTGGCAGCATAACCGCTACGCTTCATCTTCAGAAAGTAACTGATCTTGTACCGATTCGATAATTCCCTTGAGAACTAAAATTCTACGTAAGTACCCAGGAAAGACTGGATGAACCGGCTAGGTCCACTCACTTCCAGCCTCCTTAGACAGTACCTACGTACATAGTACGTATCAGCTCCTTTCTTTACTATTGCCATCTTGTCATAATTTCGGCAGCATAACGGCGTCTCTTAAAATTTTCAAAATTTATTTTGGCATAACCTCCCCTGTAATAGTTTACTTATTGGGATGAGATTCGGGGGATTCTCAGTAGCAACAATCATAACAATATATGTAATGCAGAGTGACATGCTTGCTTGTGATTGTGTACAGATAAGTATGCTGCGTGCTTCCATACTCAATAACATATGATCATAGCATTGCAGTAGAGCTTCAGGCATAACATATAAGACAACAATCCAACCAAACAATAGCACAACAAATCACAAAGCCATTACATAAAAGCTAGGATTAGTTACTACCTCAAAGGCTTAGCAGAACTCTATTATCTCTACTCTGCTTCCAGCTCCGCCAGAACTTCCTTTCTTTCTTTCTCTCACTTTCTCTCTCTAGCACTTCCTCCTCTCTCTTAAAGGCCCTTGGTCGTGCTGCATATGAAGCAAGGGGGGTATTTATAGTTTCCTTCAATGGCATTCTTGTAATTTTGAAGCCATATGAACTTGTGGTCCTGGTTTTTCCGGAATTTCCTATTTTTCTTTATTCCTTTTACTGCATCATGCATGACATCATCTTAAGGCCACCTCATAGGACACCTCATATTCACATGGCAAAATTGCAAGCTTCTGGAACACCTCATCAGCTGACTCAGCAGTTCCAGTCCAATCGAGTACCGGTCCGGTCCGATTTCCCACAAACTGGACCCACCGGCTAAGATTATGCCACATGTCCTTAACTTTTTCTTTCTCCTCTATGTTGGCACCATGTGGCATCTTACTGGCACCTGTCATGCCATCCAATGCTATCCAGATAAGTCCAGGACTTTATCTGATCACCTCCTCGGTTATCGTGCTGACCGAGTAACTTTACTTCATTGAAACAGCATTAAAATAGTATTTTAATGCCACTTTTTCCCACACATCACTGGGCCTACGTTTTTGGGCTCTGGGAATGTTATCTTGGATCCTGATCAAGCTCAAGTACTCTGATGGCTCATTCCCAAGAAACATCCCTTGGCAAATTACCAAAATACCCCTAGGTGCCCTTTCTTGCACTATCTTAACCCTAAGGGTAAAATCGTCATTTTACACCTTCTGTACCCTGTCAGGGTATACGCTGACTCTAAGTAACTTTATCTATATGTGCCTTGGCTTCTGGGCCTATCCAGAATGACCAAAATGCCCTTCATACATCTACTATCCCTTTAGTACAACACAGGGGCATTTTTGTAATTTTACACTTTTTCGGGGTTCTGCAGGACACTGGCCCACCTATCAGTCCAAGTGTCTTATTGGGCCTTTCAGGGTCTATTACCTTTATGGCACACATTACGAGGAATCTTCCCCTGCCCATGTTCCTCGAATATTTTAACTATTATACACCGTTTAGACACATCTCCGGACACCGGGTTCTTTTACCAGATACCCTGGCCTACTGTGTTTAGGCATCCCTGTGGGTTATAACGGTCATCTGACTGAGGTCATCCGAACTCATTCAGTCCCTTTTTAAATACCGATAAATCTCCCTATCGGATACCCGGAGGCCTCACACTCCCGTCTGGATTTTCTAATTTGCGAATAACTTTTTCTACAGACCTCCTATCGGTATTCTGTCAGTTTCATGACATCCATCCTATCAGGATGCATCATCCTGTATTTTCTCACTTATATCTGAAATCTTGGATATCCGGTACGAATTTTTATAACTTTTAGACTATCAGATCAATTCTGGCTATCTAGAGTCTTGAAAAATTCCTGTATTAAGCCAGATTACCGAGCATCACTTGCTCTCTCTACTGGTGAAATCTGGGACTGAAATGCTTTCGGACAGTCCAAACCTCTTCCGGCCTGACTTTCTTTAATTATACTTTAGCCCCAAGGAACTTTTCTTCTTTTCAATTAAGTCCCTTTTATTTGGCTAAAATTACACTTAAGGACCCCACCTTTTTGTCTACTTTTCCTTTTTAACCTTATACTTTTCATATTTGCACTTAAGTCCCTTCATTTTCTTTCTTTTGCAATTTAATCCATTTCTTTGCATAAATGGCCATCTTAGCCCTAGGGACTTCCACTATTTACATATAAGTCCCTGGACTTTCACTTATTTGCAGTTTAGTCCCTAAAAATCCTCTGTATATTTTTGGGACTTCTGCTCAAAGGGATATATCTATTTTAGGCTACGTACTAAGTCTATGGCCTAAAAATTGGGGTGTTACACCATATCTCTAAGAAGTGGAAGACAGGTGCATTTTAAGGAAGCTGATGCACCACAGGAGGATAAGGAAGAATCTGATTTTGAGAATTCACCATAGCCACAAATGAAAGTTGGGAATTCTGAAAGCATTAGAGAGCAGCGGCTAATGAGCAAGAAGGCAACTCAAGAGGAGTGCTCACAAGCACAAGTGGAGATGCAAGAGTTGTAGGAAGAAGCAATAACATTACCAAGTCCAGTATACAAAGGAAAGAAACCTGAGGAGAAGCCGGAGTCGAGCAAGCAAGGAGCCTCTTTGCATACAGGTAAGGAGATAAGTATAAAAGATCTCCCTTTTCCTAACTCTTTTTTTACTGGGAAGAAAAAAGTTGATCCTGATTTTGTAAAAGATGCTTACAATTTGTTCAATAAACTGGAAATAAACATCCCTATGGTTGAATTCCTTAAGAGAAACCCTAAGTATGCAAAATTTTTAAAAGAATTGTGTGCTGATAAAAAGAAATTTAGGCCTCTTGAGAGAATCCAGGTGAGTGCTAATGTGTCATCCCTTTTTAAAGCTGAACTACCGGTTAAGTGCCAAGACCCAGGCTCCTATACAATCCCATGCACTATAGGAAATGTTCCTATTAAGGGAGCGTTGCTAGATCTAGGGGCGGCCATTAATGTAATGCCTTGGTTGGTTTATCAGGCTTTAGGTATCAACAATCTGAGAGACACAAATGTAGTACTCCAACTAGCTGATAGGTCAATTAGGTATCCCAAGGGAATTCTTGAAGATATTCTAGTGCAGGTCAAAGACTTAGTGTTCCCAGCTGACTTTTATGTTCTGGATATGTCTAATGATCTAGTAAATGATAGCACTTTGACCTTGGCCGACCTTTCCTCCAAACTTCCAAAACCATTATTAGTATGAAGCATAGCTCCATTACAATGGAAGTTGGAGAACATGTGGTAAGTTTTAACATGAATGAAGCGATGAGATATCCTTATGATAACTCTGCGTTTACTGCTTTAAATGCCATTGATTATGCTATTGAAGAAGTTAGGGATGAACATGAATTAAGTTTGCATGACGATGATAGAGATAATGCACTTGCAAAAGGTTTGTTGAGTGATTTTGCAGGATCCCAAGGTATTCTAGAAGCTGAAAGACCAACAATCAAAGAAGGGTCGAGTTTCTGTGATAAAAAGTCGCGACCCAATGACCTTAACGTCGTGACGCAACATCAGTCTGTAGTCCACTGTGAAGCTGAGTCACGACCAAATGAATTTATGGTTGCGACATAAAACTCCAGAGATGACCAGTTGCAATACGAAGATAAAGGTGTCACGACTAAACCTTAATCTGCTGCAGGACAACCTGTCTGTGAAGAGGAGTCGCGACCAAATGGTTTACATGTTGCGACACAAAACTCCATAAAGCACAAGTCACGACAGGATGAATATAAAGTCGCGACTAATAGCTCCAGAGATACACCTTGTCGGCTTCAGTCACGATAATACGATGAAAGCTCGTGACCATATATACCAGACGCATCCAATGAATTGAAAATTCCTTCAGATCACTTTCCCACTGTTTTGGCTAATGTCCAATATATTTTAACCCTACTTCTCCTCGCTCTCATTCCAAAATTACTTCCCATACCTTAAAATTTTTGAAAGAATTGATCCCTACTAATGATGCAGGTATGGAAAAGCATGACCCCAATCTTGTTGCAATTGTAAACCAACATCAGCTCGATGCAACGCTTGAGGGAGTAGAGGACAAATTGTGTAACATCCTGATTTTTGGTCTAGGATAACTGGGAAGTAGTCTGATATGGGCAGGCTGCTAAAATCGTAGTCCCAGGATAGTAATCTGATATGGGCGGATCACTTACTTGTATTTTGTAGGATCCGAGGGATGAGCTAAGTCCTTCAGGATGTAAAGATGAGTTAAGTCTTTAACCTACAGAATCGGGACAGTTCGCCTAGGTTCAAAATGAGGAATGTGAGGAATATCCTAAGTCTTAAGCCTAGGAATTCTGCAGGAAGCTTGATATGGGCTGGCTCCTGTGTAAGATAACCTGATATGGGCGGGTTGTCGAGCTTTTCAATTAACGATGACTCCCTAAGAGTTTAAGGGATGAGTTATTGAAAGAGAATTTCTAGAACTTAAGATGAAGGTTAAGAAGATGAGAATAGATGCCAGAAAGAGAATGTAGGGGCAAAATCGTAATTATGGGAAAGATCGGGCTGGTAGCCGATGAGTACTATATTTTGCCAGAAAATAGAGAAAATTATGCTGATCATTTCACTGAACTGTGAAATGTGCATACGAGGTCTCTATGAGTATGAAAGAATTATGGAAAGTTTAAGGACAAAAAGGTAGGGTCCTTAAGTGTAATTTTAGCCAAATAAAAAGGGACTTAAATGAAAAGAAGAAAAGTTCCTTGGGGCTAAAGTGTAATTAAAGAAAGTCAGGCCGGAAGTGGTTTGGACTGTCCGACAACATTTCAGTCCCAGATTTCACCGGTAGAGAGAGCAAGGGACGCTCGGTAATCTGGCTTAATACAGGAATTTTTGAAGACTCCAGATATCCAGAAATGGACTGATCGTCCAAAAGTTATAAAAATTCATACCGGATATCCTAGATTTCAGATCTAGGTGAGAAAATACAGGATGATACGTCTTTATGGGGCGGATGTCAGGAAACTGACAGAATACCGATAGGAGGCCTGTAGAAAAAGTTATTCGCAAATTAGAAAATCCAGACGGAGTGTGAGGCCTCCGGGTATCCGATAGGAAAATTTATCGGTATTGGAAAAGGGACTGAATGAGTTCGGATAACCTCGGTCAGATGACTGATATGACTCACAGGGATGCCTGAACACCGCAGGCCAGTGTATCGGACAGAAGGAGCCGGTGTCCGGATATGTGTATAAACGGTGAATAATAGATAAAATATTCCATAATTATTAACAGGGGAAGATTCCTCGTAATGCGTGCCATGAAAGTAATGGACCCTGAGAGGCCCAATAATGGCGCCAACAAGGCCCAATAAGACACTTGGACTGATAGGTGGGCCAGTATCCGGCAGAACCCCAGAAAAGTGGGAAATTACGAAAATGCCCCTGTGTTGTACTAAAGGGGTAGTAGATGAATGAGGGCATTTTGGTCATTCAGGACAGGCCCAGGAGCTAAGGCACATACAGATAAAGTTACTTAGAGTCAGTATATGCCCTGACAGAGTACAGAAGGGTGTGAAATGACGATTTTACCCTTAGGGTTAAAATAGTGCAAGAAAGGGCACCCAGGGGTATTTTGGTAATTTGCCAAGGGATGTTTCTTGGGAATCGAGCCATCAGAGTACTTGAGCTTGATCAGGGTCCAAGATAACATACCCAGAGCCCAAAAACGTAGGCCCAGTGATATGTGGGAAAAAGTGGCATTAAAATACTATTTTAATGCTGTTTCAATAAAGTAAAGTTACTCGGTCGGCACGATAACTGAGGAGGTGATCAGATAAAGTCCGGGACTTATCTGGATAGCATTGGAAGGCGTGAAAGGTCCCTTCCAGGTGCCACATGGCGCAATCTTAGAGGTAGAAGAAAAGTTGAGGACACGTATTACGGTGCAAGACTCTGGACCAGTACTGGATTGGACTGAACTGCTGAGTCAGCTGATGAGGTGTCCAGGAATTGTGACATGTGAAGAATGTGGCGAAGAGGTATCCCGGTGAGGTGTCCTGGATGATGTCATGCATGATGCAGTAAAAAGGAATAAAGAAAAATAGGAAAATCCAGGAAAAACCAGGACCACATGTTCAGATGGCTTCAAAATTACAGAAATGCCATCCATTAAAGCTATAAATACCCCCTTCCCCTCCCATTTTATGCATCCCACGTTTTTGGCAAGAAAAGAGAGAGAAAGAAGAGAGAGAAGGAGAAAGAAAGAAAGAAAGTTCTAGTGGAGTTGGAAGTAGTATAGAAGTTCTGGAGCTCTGCTTTTGAGGTAGTAACTAATCCTAGCTCTTATGTAATGTCTTTGTGATTTGTTGTGCTATTGTTTGGTTGGATTGTTGTCTTATATGTTATGCTTGAAGCTCTATTACAATGCTATGATCATATGTTATTGAATATGGAAGCACGCAACATACTTATCTGTACACAATCACAAGCAAGCATCGTCACTCTGCATTACATATATTGTTATGATTATTACTACTGAGATTCCCCCGAATCTCATTCCCCATGTCTAACCCATTATAGGGAGATTATGTTGAACTGAATTCTAAGAATTTTGAGAGACGCCGTTAGGCTGCCAAAATTCTGGCAACGGAGAAGGAACAAAGAAAGGAACTGATACGTACTGTGTACGTAGGTGCTGTCTAAGGAGGCTGGAAGTGAGTGGACCTAGTCAGTTCATCCAGTCTTTCCTGGGTACTTACGTAGAATGGTAGCTCCTACGGGAATTACCGAATCGGTACAAGATCGGTTACTTTCTACAGAAGGAATGTAGCAGTTATGCTGCCGAATTTTTTGACAGGAGAAGATGTAATAGAAATATGAGAATTTACTGTATGCCTTGTTGTATGACATTTTATTATTTAATAACAAATGTTGTTTGGCATGTTAAATTTGTGAATGACGAATTAAGGGAGAAATTCGCAGGTCCTGAGGTAGCAGTGTTTTGACCTCAGTTTGACCTAGTAAACGAAGGAGTTTGGCAACGAAATTTGGCAGGCCAGTCGTACACATCTGGGGCATTACGTGGATAGGTAATAAGCCTTGTTTGGATGTGTAGAATGAGATTAATCAGTTCTCAAATCAAAGGTTCAGAATAAGGAACTTAGAGTAAAATTTTGAATTTCTGGGCTTAAGTTAAGATATAATCAAGCTAATATTGCTTCCGCAAGTGTACTCTGAGGAGTCTAAGGAAGGATGTTTCAAATTGGGGAACCCACACAAGTTGTATAAGAGCAACCGCAAGGAATATAAGAAGGATGCAAAGGGAAAACCTCCCAACTCTGTTGCTGCTACATGCCAACCACAGTTGGGCAAGTTCAAGTTTAAAGAGGGAAGATTCAAGATAATCTTGGATGAATCTCAGCACAAAATGCACGACCATGGCACTTTAAAGTGGAGAGAGAACGTAATGGGGGAGATCGTCCAATCGAACAGCTGTCTCTCAAAGGTTATTGAGTTCCACCCGCCACCTTGAGGCCAGGTTGTCTCTTTCCTATCTCTCACCGTTTACAAGTTTTTTGATATGATATTTGCTATGATAAGTTGAGCTTAGGAAAGGGATGCTTCAGTAGATTAGATTCCATTTTCAGTTTAGTTCTGTTTGTCTTCAGTTTATTTCTATTTATTCTAGGATTATTTCTGCTTTGTTCCACTTCCCCGTTACTGTCCATATGTTGCACACTCTTCAATGGTTACCTTTCCTTCCACACACTCACATGCATGACTTTAGCTTACCCATCCTATCATATTTGCTTTACTTGTACTGCTTTGTATGACTTGAATATGACTGCATGCCTAATTGAAAAATTTGTATTGAGTGATAAGATCATTTGCTATGTTTGAGCTAGATTTATTTGACTTCATACAGTGCTGTCATTTCTGGTTCTGTTGACAGTGAGGACACTGTCAAGTTTAAGTGTGGGGGAGGATATTTTACTCTTGATTTTTTGTAATTAATCCAATCTTTCATCACAAAATTTTTGTTTTTGATCTTAACATATGGTGAATTGCTGAAAATTGGACCTCCACCTTAAACAAAATTGTTAATTGGTAAAAAGGATTTAGCATGAAAACCATTTTTGAACTTTGAAAACTGTCACTTGGTAGTCTCTGTGAATAATGGTCGCGACATATATGATTTATGGTCACGACCTGTGATGGAATTTTGGACTAACATGCTCTCTGTGAACTACAGTCGCAACCTACGTGTTGTATGGTCGCGATAATACCTCTCTGTCTATTTGAGTCGTGACTATAGTACCTTATTTGTCGCGACTGTTCCTCTCTGTGTATTTAAGTCACGTTAGGCAATTTCACCAGTCATGACCAATGTTTGAAATTTTCTGAGCATGCACCCCTGTGAAAATAGGTCACGCCCGTAAATGTTTTAAGTCGCGACCCACATTTGGAAAATGTCCAATTACCTTCTCTTTGCCTTGTGCAATGCTGGAAAGAAGGATTCCTTTTGAACTACTAAGATGCTTTCACAAATAATTCATTGTCCCCTAATTTCAAATCCTTTTTAGTCCTTCAAAACCATTGCCACACTTGAATTTTTCTTTGAGAATCTTGGAAATTGAATTTGAAACACTTAAACTTTTGCTATTGAATTTGGGATTATTATATGACTCCAAGTGATTACCTTGAAACTTTTAAATCATCGTTTAGAGGGTTTTTAGTTGTAATAAGTGTTCTAATGCCTAGTGAATGATGAACTTTGTTTAGGACTTTAGCTTATGAGCAATTTAGATCAAAACCCTAGTTGGAAGGATTCTCGGCCTAAATTTCTATATTGAGTGATTATTCAATTGGTTTATATACTCTAGAACTTGTCTTGTGAAACATCATTCTTTACATCTCTTAGAGTACTCTTACTATAGCACTCTCAACTAGATTATATCTCTCTTGCCAGAAATTCTGGCAGTATAACTACTATACTTCATCTGTAAAAATAACTGATCTTGTACTGATTCGGTAATTCCCGTGAGAATTACCATTCTACGTAAGTACCCAGGAAAGACTGGATGAACCGACTAGGTCCACTCACTTCCAGACTCCTTAGACAGTACCTACGTACACAGTACGTATCATCTCCTTATGTTCAGTCTGAAAATTGGCAGCATAACGGCGTCTTACAGCATTCTCAAAATTCACTTCGACATAACCTCTCTGTAATGGGTTATAAATAGGGGATGAGATTCGGGGGAATCTCAGTAGCAAACGGTACTAAACAATGCATGCATTAAAGTAAATACTTGTGCTTGCTTGTGAAAGTGTAAACATTGTGTAATGTGCATGCTTCCATGTAACATATGAAATACAATTGGCCAAGGTAATCATAGAAACAGAGCTTCAATCATATACACATATGCACACAATTCAACAAAGTCATAGCACAATCAAGCATAACATTCAATACATACAAGTTTAGGGTAAGTTTACTACCTTGGATTTAAGCTCTCTTTCTAATGCTTGCACTTGCTTCCCAAGCTTTTTGGTCAATCATTCCCCAACATCTTCTTAGAGGTTTCAAGGTCCTAATCACATTCATATTCATTACATAATCCATTAGGACCATGAACTCAAACAGTACTCAAGACTATCTCTCTTGAACCTTTAACTTGCTTTAACTAACATAACTTTCTTTAATCTTTGCCAAACTTGGCCCTTGAATCAATTGATGTCTTGACCTTACCCTACACAATTTTACCTTTTGAATCCATTTATGAACTAAAAATAACCAAATTCCAGCAAGAATACACTGTTCTGTACAGATTTGGAAAAACATACATAAATCTTCCAAAAATTCTCATTTTGATTCCAATGCTTCCCATACTTGTTCCTCCACTTTCCCCCCACACAAAATCTCATTTTAAGACCATTGGAAGTATCAAAATCATGAAATTCAAATCACTGTTCATGCGAGTAAACAGTACCGTGAGGAATTTTCAACATTACAACCTTTAATTCCAATGGTTTCCAAGGTTCAAAACCTTTCCAATCCTACACAAAATCATCATATAAACTCAATGGAAGCATTAAATCATTGAAATTCCATTTCCTTCTATCATGAACAGTGCAAACCGAAATGTTCTTCCATGGTAAAGTCAAGAACATCAACTTAATCCAACAACCAAGCATGTAACTAACTTGTTTAAGCTTGTCTTAACTATCTATGACTTAAAACTCATATTCCTTTCACATATACATAAAAATTCCAGCAGCATTTCCCCAAGATTTAAGCCTAAAAAGTCACTTAAACTCAAGCACAAACCATAAGAACAAAAGGTAGAAGCAAGGAGACAACTTACCTTACTTGCTCCTTTAAGACCCTTGCTTTCTTCCACATTCTTTCTCTAGAACTCACTTCTCTTTCTAAAGGAGCTCTTGGGTGTGAAGAATGAATGGAAAGGGGGGGTATTTATAGCAAAAGTCATGTGCCATTTGAAGGCTAAGATCACTTCGGAAACTATTTGATCTAATGGTTAAAGGTTTGATCTTGGAATGTCTTTTCACTTTTCACTCAAGACCTTACCACCATGACATCACTAGCATGGCCTCCCTTGGTACACCTAACCCTTC
Source organism: Leucaena leucocephala (assembly GCA_037074615.1). Taxonomy (NCBI): domain Eukaryota; kingdom Viridiplantae; phylum Streptophyta; class Magnoliopsida; order Fabales; family Fabaceae; genus Leucaena; species Leucaena leucocephala. The sequence continues at coordinate 4,612,012 of CM073544.1, read as the reverse complement.
CTCTTTTTGGGTGCCATTCTTGTGTCCTTGTGGGTCCCACCATGTGCAACACCTAATTCTTACTTTATTCTCTTTTTCTTTCTTTTCAAAAATCCATAAATTATTTATTATTTGGACTTGGGCTTCAAGATAACTTTTGGGCCTTATTGGGCTGGCCTAGGACGAAATATTGGGCCTCTTTTAGGTCCAATAGCTAACTGGCCCAAATCCCAATGTACTTTCCTCATACCGATATCCGTAAATTATCCTGATCTTAGAATAAATGCTAAACACCTCCTTTAATTGTTCTAACATTTTTAGAAATTCATTATAATATAAAATGAATTCTCTACAAAGTTTCATAATTTTCTGAGACCCAGAAGTCCTGTTAAAAATTACATATATTTCCTTTAACCCTTTATCGGTGTCCTTTTTCACCGTAAATTTCATAATTAATTCTACAAGACTCCTTTTTGACTTCTGTCAACTCCATAAATTCTCATATTAATTATAATAATTTACTATCAAATTTCCTCTTATATCCATCCATTGTGTGAAATGACCAAAATGCCCTCCATTTACTTCTAGTTTCTTAAGGCTTCACAGTGGTATTTTTGTAATTTTGCACTTTGGCTCTTAGACTTTCTTCCTCTTCCAATTAATCATTTTCTTTACATAAATATGGACACATCTTTTCCTAAACATCTCATATATTTTATTCAATCTGTACATACAACTTAGTACAGAAATTAGGAAGTTACATTTCTCTCCCCCTTAAAATAAATTTCGTCCTCGAAATTTACTTGTACCTTAGTCAACAATCTTAAATATACATCCTCTTTAAATCTCTTTCTGCTTTATGACTAAGAATTGGGGTATCCATCTCTTACCTTTTATCTTATTATCTAGCGGAGTACTTTCAATATCCGCTTCATGTCCTTGCTGTCATTACTCTTTTTGTATCAGTCAACTTAATTGGAGTTTATTTCTACTTCATCACGGCACTTGATCTTGTGCTATGCATCCATTTGCTTATGGACAACTCCTTGTACTAGACTTGAGAGTAGTGTCCACTTCTTTCATATCAAACTCTCTCGAATATTATTGTATTCGGGAGTTTCCCTCACTCACTCATCATACTTTCTAACACTTATCCCTTATTACTTCTCTTAGCATCTCGCAGAATTCTTTAACATCCGCAAAGCTTCATCCTCTTTTTGTATAGAAACTCTTATAACTATTGTTGCTCTTATCATCTTTAATGATTCAACATCATACAGAGAGAGGACTTATGCAGTTATTCTTTTCTTTACTTTACTGCTAAGTAGGAGCATATACTCTAACATGCATAATGCATGGCCAATATCTTGTAGGACTGTATACTTGCTCCTAAATGCAAAGCTCTAACATTCTCTTATGACTTTATCAGCCTCTCAGGAGAGTATTGCTCGTTTGCTTCTCGTTCTCCTGAACAAAGTCATAATTTAAATCTTTCATTTCAAATCCACTCTTATTTGGACTTGGCAGAAGGGTTTTAATCCTTTAATGTTCATAACCTTTCTAACTTTTCATAACTTTGTTTATCATTCATAATATATATGCCAAACTTCTATGGCATTTACACTCTTTCATATCTTACCCCTTAACATCTTGGTGTAACTCCAGGGTCTATCTTACTTTAACTTTTCACTTTTCTTACCTTGTCCATCTATACCAACTTCTGTGACAACTGGACCCTTTTTCATTACTCTTTCTTAGACTACTCTTGCCTTAACATCTTTCTGGACGAAGGCTACCTTACTCTTCTAAGCCTTAGCATTCTCTATCTCATATAACTACTGGGTTCTATCTTTACTTTAGACCTTCTTCTCTAGGTCTCTTTAGCCTTTTAATCTTTATATCCTCATCTGGAGGATTTATCTGCTCATACTTTTCTGTTCTCAAAACATATGGGGTTCTCTTCTTTGTTTCTCAGGCATACTTTTATAAAACCTTTGAATATCAGCACTCAGACTTTAACTTGGACTCCGTCTTTGTTTAAAGAAAACTAAGTTTAGTCTGTATAATATAGGCTATATGAGGAAAATCATTATAAATAATTTTTCTGGATGAGTTTATCAACTAGTGAGCTTCCTTACCTTAACTTAGTCTTTGGCATTCATCTTCCCAAAGAGATACTATATTGTACTCATATCTCATGGCTCATTACTTTCCTTAGGCTAGGTCTAACTGCGACCTCGGGATCTAACTGCGATCAACCGTCAACCTCTTCAGAATGTAACTGTGACTCTGGAACTGTTAGGATCTAACTGCGACCCTGGAGCCATGCTAGGATCTAACTGCGACCCTCCAGATTCTAACTGCGATTCTATATATCTCCTAAAGATCTTAAACCAACAGACTAAGTTATAGGGTTCACCGCTTCTACTTGTTGATAACTCAATAAAAATTTAAAAATATTACGTTCAGTAGCCCATATTATTTCCCAAGACTTTACTTACTTCCTCTCTTACTCAGGAGTTCCTTCTCATCTTTCTCTTACTGTGGCTTACCATGCCTTGTGCAATCATGGTTTAACGACCTGCCATTGCATTCTGCTGCTATGGCCTCATCATAACTTCTCATGTAAATCTGTGCTCTAACTGCGAGCTATTTGAACTATGCTCTAACTACGAGCATACTGCATCAGATCCAACTCTTATCTGAAGAGTGATCTGTACTCATCTGAATATAGTCTCTATCTCAGAGTCATCTATTTCAAATCTAACTCTTTCTGTATACCATTCCTTTCAATAGAAATGGCTCTGAGTACTGCATTCGCAAGCCTATAGAAAAACCTGAATCACCCCAATCATAAATCATATCAGAATATTATATCATAACTTATCGTCCCATAAACTGAGACTATCTATCATCCTCAATACATTCCTTATTGCATATCATATGGTATGGGTGCAACATAATTTTCTCATAATTTCCTCACCATATATACTCTACCCTGCATATACTGTGAAATAGGAGTATTCATCATGGCATACTCTAACATGCATGTCATTATATGACAACTGCAAGGAGATGCAACTATTCATCATCATAATTTGCTCAACTATCCATCAGACATGTAATAAACTAAGTAAGCCTCAAAACATATTTCCTTTATCATATTGCCTATCATATCCTGATCATTCATCCTGAAACATCTATCTATTTCACTTAGGCTGCCATACTACCCTCTTATCAGGGTATAGACTCGACCCTTTTATCGAATAGGGGAGTTACTTTACCTGTAGAACTGTGGCTATCTTTCTTTTTCTAATCTTGCTTACAGCTACCGCTCTATTGAACTTCTGTGACTACCTGAGAAAAACTTTTTCTTTATAACAACGAATTCAATCCATTGACTGACTTCTTAGACATTCAACTCTCATTGCTCATGTGGATGAACTCGGCTACATATTTCATCAAAGGGTTCCTCTTTCTCTTTTTAACCCTTAGCCTCACGCTCATCACTATCTAACTGAGAGGAATACTTTTTATAATCTTACTCAAGAATTACTTCTCAGGTGAGCGGAACAGTCTCCATTTTTCTGGAGCAACTTTGGTGTCTTTCTACTATCTCTCAACTCTTTCTGTGCATATACATCAGTCTTAGTCTACTCTTGACCGGACTATGGTTCTTTTATGGTCTTTTTCTTGATTCTAACCAACTTAGACCACATAAATCTCATTCATCATCTAGCACCATTACCTATGTTCTCTAACAGCCCAGCACCCTTCCACATAGATATTGTCCACTTTTCCCTTAAGCAGCCTTGAGGCCACACGAGAGCACGGTTTTGTTCTCTAGGAACATGAGGACTTTAACCCCTTAGGCACCCAAAAATGCGTCCTCTGGGTATCAGAGCTACACAGCGAAAGATATTGTCCCTTCTCCCCTTAGGCAGGCACCTCTGGGCCCACACGAGGTCAGGGTTTTGTTTCCCAGCACTGCCTGCCTACCACTCGTGCCTGCCTACTCCCACTGGGGCGCTTGGTGACGAGGGCGTTCGATGAGTACTGGAAACGCATTCATGAGGAAGAGGTATCCACACCCTTATAAGGTATGCTTCGTTTACCTCCCCAACCGATATGGGACTAATATCCTGTTTTAGGGACTTTAACTTTTGAGAACTTGAAGCCATATATTAGGCTCATTTCTTGTGCAAGCCTCATCCTAACTTTTGATTCTTTTGTTCATAAAAGACTAACTGAACAAAGTCTTTCCATATGTAGATCTACTCTTGATAGTCACATAGAGAATCTACTTCTGAACATCATCTTAGACTAGCATGTATCTCTATTTCTCATACTGTTTAGCTTGCCTACATCATGTGATAAACCTCTAACTGATAACCTTCAGTGAGGCTGGCATCATCATCCTTTATCAGGTCCCTACGTATCTTCATCGTGACCTGAGTATGAACTAGGCGCAACGCATCCATGAACTTTAGTTGTGACCGTCTCATTCTACTTGTCATGACTATACAGCTCTACATTCTTTAGTCACAACCTCGGGTCACCTTTCGTCATGGCCTAACTTCTCGAGGACTTCTAGCTGTGTCCCAAACTTCTTTACATCTGACCTAGATCTAACTTGCTTTAAACATTCCCTTATAATGTTCTTGTCTAGTTTTTACCCTAGTAATGGCCGATTCTTACACATCAGTTGTGAACCATTTGCCAAAAGCTCACTTATCTTTACATGCCACGTAGGGTATATGGCAATATCTGGCTTATGGCTATCTCATATCATGCTACTAACATGAAAACTTAATCCAGGTCAATGCCCTCTCTCACATCTCTGTTTATCATCCTTGCTACGGCATTGAGGAACTGTAGCTAAACTGACTGCTCTTGATTTCTACTTCTTTTCATCCCTTAACCTAAACTAAGTAGTTCACTTCCCACAGCCTTTCTTGAGACTAGTATAGTCACATTGTCTGCCTTTCATAAAGAAGGCTGGGGTGGATAGGGCTAGGAATATCCCTTTAATATTTATCTATAACCTCATATATTCCTGGACTACGATAATAGGAAGGGATGCCATAGATTGTAACTGGATCTTAGGCTACTCATATCAAACTTATCCTCAAACTCTAGTAGAGGAGGAATAATATCTGGCCTACCTATAATCCGGTATCAGTTCTCATCTTCCTTAGTCGTAATCTGTCCTCTTATCGAAGGAAGAGAGCTTACCTCAGGGTTAGAGAGCACTCTATCAAACTCATCCTATACATAATTACTAGACCCATCATTATCTAGTGCAACATTATATGGTGCATACACAATATCTGATTGAATTTCTCATAATCTCCAGACTATAAATTTGAGTCTACAAAAATATGCATGGGGTACCTTACTATAAACCTTCCTGATTGATTCCCTTATGCTGTTATCTGAACTCTCTTCACTACATGAAGAGTCAAAGTCTGGGTGTACATCATCTTTATACAGCATTATAGGTTGGGGGTCTCACTGATTAACTGATGTTTCAAGCTTAACTTTATGAATCCCCATGTCTACTACTGTAATATTTGCTCAATGTTCTGTCGTTACGACCAAAAGTCTTCTCTCATCGTGACTTATGATCTAACTTGTCGCAACTTGGACATCTGGCATCCTTACTGTAGTATCTAGTCACAACATGATACTTGGAGCTACTCTTATAGCTTCCTTAGTCATGAACTGATCAGCTTCTGTTTCTATCCATAGAGGAAACTGCTTATTATTCTGCTTAGTCTATCCATATTGTGTTAATAAACACGAGACCTCGGCTGTATCGGCTGACTAAGATTAGCCCATCGTAATATATCCTTCGTAAGACTGTAAAGCTTGGGGTACAGCCTTATTCATCTGGGTGTCACTGTCTTCTGTCTAAACCTTTCCAAGTAGTGAACACCATCCCTATATCATACTCTAGGGAGAGAACTATTCAAATTTCTCATTTGTCTAAGGGATCAGTCTAACTAAACTAGAGCATCACTGAGCTAGAACCTTCTGTTCTGTGCCAGAATCTTATACTTTGAGCCAGAACCCTTTGCTCTGATACCAAAATGAAACATCATTCTTTACATCTCTCAGAGTACTCTTACTATAGCACTCTCAACTAGATTATATCTCTCTTGCTGGAAATTCTGGCAGTATAACTACTAACTTCATCTGTAAAAATAACTGATCTTGTACTGATTCGGTAATTTCTGTGAGAATTACCATTCTATGTAAGTACCCAGGAAAGACTGGATGAACCGACTAGGTCCACTCACTTCCAGACTCCTTAGACAGTACCTACGTACACAGTACGTATCATCTCCTTATGTTCAGTCTGAAAATTGGCAGCATAACGGCGTCTTACAGCATTCTCAAAATTCACTTCGACATAACCTCTCTGTAATGGGTTATAAATAGGGGATGAGATTCGGGGGAATCTCAGTAGCAAACGGTACTAAACAATGCATGCATTAAAGTAAATACTTATGCTTGCTTGTGAAAGTGTAAACATTGTGTAATGTGCATGCTTCCATGTAACATATGAAATACAATTGGCCAAGGTAATCATAGAAACAGAGCTTCAATCATATACACATATGCACACAATTCAACAAAGTCATAGCACAATCAAGCATAACATTCAATACATACAAGTTTAGGGTAAGTTTACTACCTTGGATTTAAGCTCTCTTTCTAATGCTTGCACTTGCTTCCCAAGCTTTTTGGTCAATCATTCCCCAACATCTTCTTAGAGGTTTCAAGGTCCTAATCACATTCATATTCATTACATAATCCATTAGGACCATGAACTCAAACAGTACTCAAGACTATCTCTCTTGAACCTTTAACTTGCTTTAACTAACATAACTTTCTTTAATCTTTGCCAATTAACTTGGCCCTTGAATCAATTGATGTCTTGACCTTACCCTACACAATTTTACCTTTTGAATCCATTTATGAACTAAAAATAACCAAATTCCAGCAAGAATACACTGTTCTGTACAGATTTGGAAAAACATACATAAATCTTCCAAAAATTCTCATTTTGATTCCAATGCTTCCCATACTTGTTCCTCCACTTTCCCCCCACACAAAATCTCATTTTAAGACCATTGGAAGTATCAAAATCATGAAATTCAAATCACTGTTCATGCGAGTAAACAGTACCGTGAGGAATTTTCAACATTACAACCTTTAATTCCAATGGTTTCCAAGGTTCAAAACCTTTCCAAGGTTCAAAACCTTTCCAATCCTACACAAAATCATCATATAAACTCAATGGAAGCATTAAATCATTGAAATTCCATTTCCTTCTATCATGAACAGTGCAAACCGAAATGTTCTTCCATGGTAAAGTCAAGAACATCAACTTAATCCAACAACCAAGCATGTAACTAACTTGTTTAAGCTTGTCTTAACTATCTATGACTTAAAACTCATATTCCTTTCACATATACATAAAAATTCCAGCAGCATTTCCCCAAGATTTAAGCCTAAAAAGTCACTTAAACTCAAGCACAAACCATAAGAACAAAAGGTAGAAGCAAGGAGACAACTTACCTTACTTGCTCCTTCAAGACCCTTGCTTTCTTCCACATTCTTTCTCTAGAACTCACTTCTCTTTCTAAAGGAGCTCTTGGGTGTGAAGAATGAATGGAAAGGGGGGGTATTTATAGCAAAAGTCATGTGCCATTTGAAGGCTAAGATCACTTTGGAAACTATTTGATCTAATGGTTAAAGGTTTGATCTTGGAATGTCTTTTCACTTTTCACTCAAGACCTTACCACCATGACATCACTAGCATGGCCTCCCTTGGTACACCTAACCCTTCCTCTTTTTGGGTGCCATTCTTGTGTCCTTGTGGGTCCCACCATGTGCAACACCTAATTCTTACTTTATTCTCTTTTTCTTTCTTTTCAAAAATCCATAAATTATTTATTATTTGGACTTGGGCTTCAAGATAACTTTTGGGCCTTATTGGTCTGGCCTAGGACGAAATATTGGGCCTCTTTTAGGTCCAATAGCTAACTGGCCCAAATCCCAATGTACTTTCCTCATACCGATATCCGTAAATTATCCTGATCTTAGAATAAATGCTAAACACCTCCTTTAATTGTTCTAACATTTTTAGAAATTCATTATAATATAAAATGAATTCTCTACAAAGTTTCATAATTTTCTGAGACCCAGAAGTCCTGTTAAAAATTACATATATTTCCTTTAACCCTTTATCGGTGTCCTTTTTCACCGTAAATTTCATAATTAATTCTACAAGACTCCTTTTTGACTTCTGTCAACTCCATAAATTCTCATATTAATTATAATAATTTACTATCAAATTTCCTCTTATATCCATCCATTGTGTGAAATGACCAAAATGCCCTCCATTTACTTCTAGTTTCTTAAGGCTCCACAGTGGCATTTTTGTAATTTTGCACTTTGGCTCTTAGACTTTCTTCCTCTTCCAATTAATCATTTTCTTTACATAAAGATGGACACATCTTTTCCTAAACATCTCATATATTTTATTCAATCTGTACATACAACTTAGTACAGAAATTAGGGATGTTACATCTTGGCTCTGAGTTGAGAATGACTTGCACACTTATGAATTGAACATGATAGAGGCATTCATTTCGAAACCCTTTTATCCCAAACACAAGCCCACTACATTCATATCCTTAGTCATCCCCTTTGAGCCCATCATTTTCTTTCATCCATTATTTATATAGAAAGTCATATATGCATAAACTTCATTTGCAAAATAAAATTTTATTCATGTCAAAAATTCATTATTGTTGTGATGTGTGCTACAGATTCTGTGCATGAGGTGCCAAATAAAAGAAAAAAAAAGGGGAGGACGGTGCAAGAAAAGATGTAAGAAAAGAAAAAAAGGGAAAGAGAAATGAAGAAGGCATTATTATTAACTCTTATTAGCACAATTATCACTTCTAAATCTTTAGAGACATGAATTCATGCTACATATTTATTGTTAAATGCATACAGTACTTTCTATTCTTCATATTCCATTCCATATGGCCCATCCCATCATTATAACCCTAAAAGGCCTCTTGATTCTTTGCATAAGAGCTGTTAGTTGCTGAGATTTAGAGCCATTACAAGCATATGGTAGGATGTTTTCCAATTTGAATTTGAGTGAAAGAACCCTAACAATGAGAGGATAGAGAGAGCTAAACACTTATATCTTTTGAGAGGATCTTTTGCGCTCATACCGTTAAGGTTGATTTCATTTAGTAGTTGATTACTTGGCATTTCTCACATTATTACTTCTGCATTCCCAAAAGATGGTGGATTAATTATTTTTAGGTCACACTATGGATTATGTTTTTATCTTGGCTTTAATAGTGATTGTTGTAGGTGCAATTCATTTCTTTGTCCAGGAGTACAAAGGTTCAAGTGTGGGGGAATTGATAAGATATATTTTGTATATGGTTTCTATGACAATTTTGAGAGTTTTATAATAACTTTACCATTTATTTCATGCCTTAAATTGTACTTTTGTGTATTACATGATTGTGCATGGCAATGTGCTAATTAAAGGGTAGAATGGTAAAATAACTCTTCCAAACTGCATATATTCGGTTATCTACTGATCTGGACTTTTACAGTGAGCTTTTATGTTGAATTGCAGGCACTTTGGAAGAGAACAAGGACCAAGAAAGAAATCAAAAGACAATGAAAGTGGAACCATGACTTTGTGCTATTTAGTCGCAACCAAAGAGTCCTAAGGTCGCGACCCATAATTCTTCTGGAAGATTCTCACTGTTTATAGGTCGCGACTAACACGTGTATCTGGTCGCGACTAATAGTACGAAATCGCTGAAGCTGCGCGTTTTGGATTAGGTCATGCTGTTATAAGAAGAGAGGGAGGCTGCCGTCAAGGAGGAGGCTGATTTTTGGACTTGATTAGGCTAAGGAGCAGTACTCGAGCGCTCTCCACAAACTTTCCACTCAGCTTCCATCGTTCTACACCATTCACCTTCATCTCTTCATCGTTTCTTCATGGCATCACATCTAAACAGCGATTGTAGTACAGCAGAAGTCATGAGAGGCTAGACCTTTAGTCTCTTGGTGATGGATCTATTATCTTGAGCTCACGGACTAAAACGGGGAGTTTCTTCTGTTCTAATTTGCATCTTGTCATATTATGATTGCTGCTAGATTTAGGATTTTTCATCATATGAACAAGTTTTGAATATCGATTGATTATTCCCATATTAGACAATTGTAATTTACTTTGGATATTTTGAATGCAGGTTTAAATGCAATATTTTAGTTTTGAGTTTAAGCTAGTTGAACGGTTGTCAACGATCGTTGCTAATTGATTCGATTGCTTGAATTCTAGGGTTAGTCGATCGACACTCATTCGAGGGCATTCTTCCATCTGTTTTAAATTACACACTAAGTAATCCTTAGCAGTTCAATAATAGTCTTTAAACTAGCTTTGATCAAAGGAGTTTAAAGAATATTAGGGTTCTGGACTCAATCGATCGATTGAGGTTTAATTCAAGACTTAGTGATTTCAAACTCCATATACATTGAGAGAAAGGATAGATATTTTTCATCATCAAGAGCCTATCATCATATACTACTTTCACAAACCAACCATTTTCCATCTTAAACAAAAACACAAAAATATCTATTTTACTGCATCTTTATTTTACTGCACCCACAAAACCACAAAACCATTTACTCTTTACTCAGGTTTACTGTTGAATTTGACATCCAATTTGCTAGCATTCCTTTAGAAAGGCTCCTTGAGAAGAACGATAGGGTTGTGCCTTATACTACATTACTAGGGTGCAATTCACTTAATTTTGATGGCTTGGACTGTGACAATCCGACGCACTCGTCAGCTATACATGTGGTAAGCTAGGAAATTACGCAAAGGAGTGCCCAAAGAATGTTGACAACTCTAGGCCAAGAACTCAGGGATGAGTGTTTGTTGTCACACGAGAGGAAGCTCATAAGTCACCTGACATGATACAAGGTACAATCAATATTAATAATCACCTTATGAATGCAATACAAAAAAACTGAGAGCTTTAGTGCTATAATTTGTAGCCCTTTAACTGTGAATAGTGTCAACGTGATATTTGTAGCTTAACCTCCTAATTTTTAGGCCTAGAGATTTAGAAAGTAGCCTAAAATAGATAGGCTACCAGACCCCTTTGAGTAGAAGTCTCAGAAATATACAAAGGATTTTTAGGGACTAAACTACAATTAAGTAAAAATACAGGGACTTATGTGTAAATAGTAAAAGTCCCTAGGGGCATAATGGTCATTTTTGAAAAGAAAGGGACTAAAGTGAAAGTCTAAAAGTTTCAAGGTGTAAAGATGAAAGTAGACACAAGTTGTGGGCCATTAAGTGTAATTATGAAAAGTTAAGGAACTTAATTGAAAAGAGGAATAGTTTCCAGGGGCAATATGGTAATTATAGAAAGTTGAGCCGGAAGTGGCTCAGAACTGCCTGGAAACATTTTAGTCCCAAATTTTATTAGTAGATAGAGAAAGTTGTGCTGGTTAATCTATAATTGGTAAGCAAACTGGGACTGAATGAGCCCAGATGATGTCACATAGAGGCCCATGATGACGCCAAGTGAGGCTAGGCCCATGATATCAGTTCATCGGGTAAAAGGGGCCAGTGTCCAGAAATATGCAGAAAATATGCAAAATGACGAAAATACCCCTATGTTATAAAATAATTAAAGAATGAGTAAAGGGTATTTGGTCATTTGAATAAGGTTAGACAGTTAAGGAGGTTATCTGGATAGTTGACCAGGGTCAGGGAATACTTTGGTAAGGTGTGAAAAGGTAATAATGCCCCTAGACTCATTAAAGTAAATAAAGAGGAACTAAGGGCATTTTGATAATTTGCCAAGGGATGGTTCTTGGGAATTGAGCCATCAGAGTACTTGAGCTTGATCAGAGACCCAAGATGACATTCCAAGAGTCCAAAAACGTGGCCCAAGAATTATGAGAGTTAAAGTGGCATTAAAATAATATTTTAGTAAGTTTTCAATAAAGTAAAGTTACCCGGTTGAAGTGATAACTGGGAAATTGATCAGATAAAGCTTGAGACTTATCCGGAAGCCATGAGGTGGCATCAAAGGGACCCATCAAGACGCCACATGGCACTAATCTGGGGAAGAAGAAAAAGCTAAGGACACGTGGCACCATCTCAGCCATTTATTCCTGGATAAGACTCTGGAATTGTAACATCCTTACTTTCGTATGTCTTAGGGATCATTCGGTAGCATTTAAAACCACTTAAAGACCTTGGAAGTCCATTAGCTAAATCTGGATTTTTTACTCTTCTCAAATTACTGTTCATATGGTATTCCAGATTAGGTGACAAACTTCAAAAAATTATAATTAATTCTAGAAAAATTGAAAAGAAGTGGTTTAAAATTATACTCGAAGCTAACATCTTGAAGTTTAAGGGAAAAATAAGTTCCTGACCAAATGCTTAGCCAATTGATATAGTTTATTCGTCAAAGTTTACTATTTTTTTGGTCAAAAATTCTGAAAACAGATTCTAGTCCCCATTTTTGGAAAATTCGTTCTCTTTGTACAGACATTGAAATAAGGTGTTCTTGGTGTCAAAATGAAGCTTGTCATGTTAAATCAATGTCTATAAAATTTTCTACATTTATTCCATCATTTACTATTTTTCATTACATCATAAACAATGTTGCTTAAACTAGTCATACAACATCATTACTTGCAATAATTCTTCACATAACATCATATAACATTTACATTAACCAATCCCTAACTCCTCTTCATGCTTCTTCATCCTCTTTCATCATTCATAAACCTGTTGGGATTGGGATTACATGGGAGGGGGTGAGATTTCTGGGGAAACTCAGTAGCCAACGGTACTAAACAATGCATGTATTAATGTAAATACTTGTGCTTGTTTGTGAAAGTGTTAACATTGTGTAATTTGCATGCTTCAATGTATCATATGAAATACAATTGGCCAAGGTAATCGTAGAAACAGAGCTTCAATCATCTACACATATGCACACAATTCAACAAATCCATAGCACAATCAAGCATAACATTTAATACATACAAGTTTAGGGTAAGTTTACTACCTTATTGCTTTACTTCCTTTCACTTTAACTTTGCTTCTTCCTTCTTACTTTTCCTTGATGTGTGGCTGCCTCTTTTGAGTCCACAATCAAATCCTAACATCACATAATCATCCATTCATTACAATCTAGCTCTCTTGAATATTGAGCTTACTTAATTACATTAACTTTCCTTAATATTTACTAATTGACTTGGCCTTTGAATCAATTGATGTCTTGACTTTACCCTAAAAACTTTCATCTTTTGAATCCATTTATGATCTTAGAATTATGAAATTCCAGCTCCCATGCACTGTTCTAGACATATTTGGAAAACATACATAATCCTTCCAAAAATTCTCATTTTGATTCCAATGCTTCAAATACTTGTTTCTCTACTTTATCCCACACAAATTTTCATTTTAAAACCATTGGAAGCATCAAAATCATGAAATTCCAATCACTGTTCATACTAGTGAACAATAATAGAGAAGAATTCCAAGCATTACAACCTTCAATTCTAATGCTTCTAAGGTTCAAAACCTATCCAATCCTACACAAAATTATCATATAAATTCAATGGAAGCATTAGATCATTGAAATTCCATCTCCTTCTATCATGAACAGTGCATACCAAAAGGTCTCATCCATGGCAAAGTCAAGAATATCAACTTGATTCAATAACCAATCATCTAACTAGCTTGTTTAAGCATCAATTTCATAGTTCTAACTTAATTTTCCTCTTCCTCCTTTAACTTTGAATTTTGGACAGCAAGGGTTCCAAGGAAAGAATGAAGTTTCTAACCATTGAAACCTAAGTTTCTTCCTTCCAAAACACTTATAAATAAACTAGGAAGGATCTCTTACCTTAGGTACTTGCTTAGGTGGCTTCTCCTTGATCTTATTTTGAGTTCTCTCTTCATTTTGGCATGGTTTCCCCAAAGGTCCTCTAGGTGCATGAAATTATGAAGACACGGTGGGGTGTTTATAGCCAAAACTTTGGCACATTGGGTCCATAATGTCCTCACTTTTCCTAATTATTACAATAGCTTAATCTTGAACTTGATTGGTTAGTTTTTGGATTAATTAACCTTAATCATCATTAGGTTAATTCTTATATTATTTTATTACATTTTATCACATGGGATAATCTTCCTTTCCTCTTCTTGGTGCCATGTGTAAATCTTGTGGGATCCACCATATGCAAAACCCTAATTCTCCTTTATCACTTTTTTTTCTTTTTCAAAAATTCATAAATTATTCATTATTAGACTTGGGCTCCAAGACAACTTTTGGGACTTATTGGGCTTCCCTAGGACAAAATCTTGAGCCTCTTTTAGGTCCAATAGCTAATTAGCATAAATCCCAATGTACTTCCCTTATACCGATATCCTTAAAATTAGCCTGATCTTGGAATAAATGCTAAACACCTCTTTTAATGGTTCTAAAATTTTTAAAAATTTATTCTAATATAAAATGAATTCTTTACAAAGTTTCATAATTTTTTGAAACCCAGAAGTCCTGATAAAAATTCTTTACATTTCCTCAAAACCCTTTATCAGTGTTCAATTTCACCTTAAATTCTATAATTAATTCTACAAGACTCCTTTTTGACTTCTGTCAGTTTCATAAATCCTTATATTATTTATAATAACTTACTACCAAATTTTAACCAATTGTGAGGTCCAAAAAATACTGTACTCATTCCTCAATCTTCAAAAATTTTTATCAATTAATCGGGACCTCAAACCAAAATTCTGTGTTGCTTCAAACTAATCAAAATAAGTTTCTCTATTTACTGGAAATTTGGGACTGATCTGATTCTAGGCTTTTTTGGGCTTTTTTCGGCTCAACTTTCTCATAATTATTATTTTTCCCTGAACTTTAAAAAATTACACTTTAGGCCCTCAACTTTTTATAATTACACTTGATGGCCCAAAGTTTATATCTACAATACATTTTACCCCATAGAACTTTTAGACATTTCATTTTAGTCCCTCTTCTTTATACCTTTGTCTAATCATCATTTTTTCTCTCTATTCATCATCACAATCTTTTCCAAACCTCTTTCCTCTATCAGTCTTATATAGATAGAGAAAAATTAGGATATCACAGGAATTCTTTGGAAGTGCTGAGTCAGCTGATGAGGTGTCCCAAGGGCCTCACCATTACCCCACCTAAGCATGTGAGGTCTCCATGGGTGATGTCATTTTGATGAGTCATTGAGGATGATGATGTCATCACGATGATGCAAGCGAAGCTTCTTAAGGAAGCTAAGCTATCTGAGCTGTTTGTTGTGATTCAATCTAAGCCATCAATTCCACCTCCCTCCACCTGTAAATACCCCTCACCCTCTCCCATTCCAAAGCACACCCATGGCAAGAAGAAGAGAAAGGAAGAGAGAGAGAGAGAGAAAGAGAAAGAAAGAGCGAAAGAGAGAAAGAAAGGAAGAGAAAGACGGAGTTCTGGCTAAGTTAGGAGAAATCCAAGGAGCTTAGGGACTCGACAAGCTTAGGATAAGGTAAGTAATTTATTCTAGTCCCTGCTCTAATAAATTAGAGGATTGTTCTTATAAATTTAATAGTTAGAATAGAGGAATATCTCTCTCTATAAGGATAGCCGTGGATAGAAAGAAAGTTATGGGGTTTTCAGAACAGGGGTATTATCTCAAGATAAGCTTGAGTTATGCTGGATAAGATCATAATAAAATATTATTATGCTACGTATAGGCTCTGACCTATGAAAAGGTGGAACCTCAGAGCAGAGGTTAAGGGTTAAGGAAAGCTGCATGCCAGGTAGTGAACTTACCCATTAATGTATATGCTTGTGTGTTAATATGATTATGATATGTGATGATATATGCTCTGCCCTTTATGAGTTTATGGTTATGCATAATAGTGATAGGCATGGATGATAACTATCATTTCTAATTATCAAACAAATCTAAGCTAACCAATAGTAAGTGGAGGCTAACCTAGGTCGGATCACAAGGAGCTACTGAATGTTAGAGTTCCTAATCAATCTATAGAGCCATAATTTATCAAGTTAAGCAGATGAGTTATGTTTTGGACTTTAACCTATCTTCAGAAAGTAAATCTATTCTATTGTTTCTATTTTTATGTGATTAAGATGATGAGATGAATGAATGATTATAAGTGTGTTCCCTTAGAGATTTCCTTACCTTCATTATCCACAGAATATCAAGAGTTTAGTCAATTGAATTATAATAGGTTAGCTAACAACTCGCTAGCTAAATCTGAATTAATGCTACAACTCACAGACATCAATAGAGAATAGGAATTTTCCAACTTAGAGATAATAGAATATGAATATTAATCGAAGGTTCATTAATGTAGGAAGAAGGAATCCAACTCGATTTCCTAATTCCTTGTCATCCATTACTCTAATTGAATCAATAAACCAAAAGTAAACATATTAACTTGATACAATTATATCTGACTTAAAGACTCAATGACACTCCTTATTAAGCTCAAAGACTCTGATTTGGTGTCATCTCCAAGAAAACACAGCTGCTCAGCTTTGCATTGCTATCTGAACTCCAGCAGCAAACATTGGTACAGTAGAAGTAGTTATGTGAAAATATAAGGAGAAAATGAAGATGATGAACTGCAGAACTTTCCTCTGGTTCTATTAACAAATAAAACCAGAGGAAAGTTGCAGAATAGAAATGAAGTACAGAGGAGAGTGATCTGTGCGTGAACTATAGGAATGGGGATAGAAGTGTCTGATCGCCCCCAAGTAAATGGAATAACAGATATATATAGGAGCTGGGGTTTGTTTAAATGTCCAGGTGCATGCAGATGAGGTTTGAAAATGATCTCTGCTATCAAAATGCATGAATTGGCTCACTTGCTTTAGCTCCTTAATTCCTGGATCAAGTCTGTTATCAACTCTAGCTGTTAGCCCACTTGTTCAGCACATGTATTTCTATTCAGATATGGTGTATGTGCATGAACAGTACTCTTCCATGTTCTAGTACAAGCATGATTTCCTACTTGCAATCTGTTATTAGCTCTTGTTTGCAGTCTGTTAAGCCAGCTATGCAATTCATCATATGCTTAAATCACCTTCTGTCCAGCTGTCCCTTCTGTCATTCGCTGATTGATTTCTGCATTAAAGTTTTGGTCGCGACCTTATATACATCAGGTCGCGACTAATATTTACAGAGAACGCTTCTTCTTTGCTGATTGAAGTTTAGTCGCGAAGGTGTATACATAAGGTCGCGACATAAGTCCACAAGAAAACTCCACTTTGCTATTTGATTGCTGTATTGACCTGCAATGGACATTTAATAGATTATTTATCCAATTAAGCACTAAAATCACATCATTTAAATTCCCACTTGTCCAATTTCATATTGTTAACTAATTTGCTCAATATAGTAGTAAATGTGGATAAGAATCAATACTAAGCTCTCTTTTAACATATTAAAAATCAGTACAAATATGAATTTATCAACTCCCCCACATTTAGCTTTTGTACTCTGAGCAAAATTATGGATCAAAACTGAATTTTAAACACATATGTTCAGCTCAATTGGCAAGACAGATTCAGCATGAGTACTAGCAATCATCAATCTTTCCCTTCAATTGGCAACAATCCAAACTAATGTCATATCAATCAAGAATCTAACTCATGCAATTCAATCATAGTAAGAAACCAGGTTGAGATTTCCTCACAAGGTATAGTGTTTCACTCCCTCTCTTATTAAGGTAATTTCACTAAACCATCTAGCTTAAGCTTCCCATAGGCTTGTACCATTCTACATCTCCACTATTAAATGCCACAAGGATTATGAATCAAAGGGTCTTTATTAGGGTTGTAATGTTGGAAAGGCTAGATGATGAAATGTCAATGATTAATGAAATACTGCACATAATCAAAGTTCCAATCATGCAGCTGCAAAAACATAACAAGTCACAACTAATTCTTTCAAACTAGTTGAATAGCACTTTTCTGCATCTGGTTTCTTTTCTTTCTTCTTTCTTTCTCTTTTCTTTGTACTTTTCTTTTTCTTTTCTCTATATTTTCTTCTTTGTTTTCATTTTTCTTGAACCAGATAGCAAATATATTAAAGTTAAGAGATTCAACAAGTAATTGTAACTTAGTAATCATTCACAATTAGAGACTTACTGCAGTAGCAACTATTTGTATAGTATTCATTAATCAAGGATGGAATTTTTTAAAGAAAATGAAGGTCTCAAAGGGGTAAAGCAAAGGATTTAATATTTATGTGGTTTCTGTTTGGTCAAGAGGGTTTTGAAAGAAATGCCCTTATCATTTTCACAATTCCATGAAGCTAATGTGGTTTTGAATCAAGGATTGAGATAAGTTCTGCAAAGTTACCAAACTAGATGGTGTCACACAATGTAAAGGAGTATATGTTGAAGGCTCAAAATGCTTCCATCTGGCTTACTCCCCCTAATCAGCTCACATGGCTAGATTGCACGAATTTTAAACAAAATATATGAGATTAAACATTCATGATGCACAATTTTCAGTAGTGAATTAATGAAACAAGCAGCTAACACTTCATCAAGCTTGCCAATTTTCAAAATTATATATTCAAAGTTCAATTTTGAATCCATGATAGTAAATCCCAAAGATAAGTAAATCCCAAAGATCAAACAGCAACCAGAATGCAGTAGAAGAAATTTTCAGCAAAAGATAGATGTTAGTCGCGCAAAAAGGTCATCAAGTCGCGACTGCTTTACACAGAGGAGATTTTCAGAAAATAGAGAATATTGGTCACGACATAAATGTATATTGGTCGCGACTCAAACTCACCGAGAGTAACCTTGTTAAACAAACTTTTCGTAGTCACGACCAAATGACAAAATGGTCGCGACTCAAAATCACAGAGAGCTACAATCGCGATAAATATAAACACAGACCACGACTAAACATCACATATGGGTAAACATCAGAAAATATGAACTTTTGGTTGCAACAAAAATAATCAAAGGTCGTGACTAATATTCACAGAGAAGAAATTTTGACAATTTGAACATAATAGTCGCAACAAAAATATCATGGGGTCGCGACCAAAAGATAAAATCACTAGCAAATATCTAATTTTTATTCACCTATCAAGTTCATCCTCCCCACACTTAAATTCTACATCGTCCACAATGTGAAGAAGCAATGAACACATGCAAAGCAGCAGTAATCATGATAACACTAAACCAAAATCTTTGATTTATTCATGGGATTATTTATCTACCCTACTGACTTGGTCTCCTCCCCCACACTTAATCAACAAATATAGCTCAAGTATATAATGAAACTGATCAAAACAGACTATTATAAGTGGGAAACAAGGAAGGAGACAATCTGAATATCATAGGGGTTTTAAGTTCTCCTTGTACAGCTTCAATAAATGGCCATTAACCTGAAATGCTATACCGTCTGCTTCATCCATCAATTCAATTATTTTATAGTCATGGATCTTAGTCACCACATATGGACCATCCCATCTTGCAGCAAGTTTTCCAGGTTTAAAAGCATATCTAGCCTTAAATCTCATAACCTTATCTCCAACATGAAATTCCTTGCACAAAATCTGTCTATCATGAAGAAGCTTGGCTTTCTCTTTGTAGATTCTGGAATTCTCATAGGCATAGTAATATCCCAATTTTCAGGCCCAGAGACTCAGAAAGTAGCCTGAAATAGATAGGCTACCAGTCCCCTTTGAGCAGAAGTCCCAAAAATATACAGAGGGTTTTTAGGGACTAAACTACAAATAAGTAAAAGTGCATGGACTTATATGTAAATAGTGAAAGTCCTAGGGGTATAATAGTCATTTCAAAAAAGAAAGGGACTAAAGTGAAAAGTTTAAAAGTCTCTTGGTGCAAAAGTAAAAGTAGATGTAATATCCCAAATTTTCTGTATTGATTTGTATGTACAGACTGAATGAAATATGAGATATTTTTCAGGAAAAGATGTGGCCATTTATGTAAAGAAAGGGATTAAATTGAAAAAGAAAGGAAATATAAGGACTTAAGTGCAATTATGAAAAGCTTAAGGCTAAAAAGGAAAAGTAAACAAAAATATGGGGTCTTTAAGTGTAATTTTAGCCAAATTTGAGGGACTTAAGTGCAAAGAAGAAAAGTTTCCCGGGGCTAAATTGTAATTAAAGAAAGTTAAGCCAGAAGTGGTTTGGACTGCCCGAAAGCATTTCAGTCCCAGATTTCACCAGTAGATAGAGCAAGTGATGCTAGGTAATCTAGCTAAATACCGGAATTTTCTCAGGACTCCAGATAGCCGAAATTTATCTGATAATGAAAAAGTTATAAAAATTATTATCGGATATCCTAGACCTCAGATATACGTGAAAAATTATAGGATGATGCGTCCTGATGAGTCGGATGTCAGGGAACTGACAGAATATCGAAAGGAGATCTGTAAAAAAAATTATTCACAAATTAGTAAATTCAGACGGAGTGTGTGACCTCCGGAGATCCGATTAGGAGATTTATCGGTATTCAAACTAAGACCGAATAAGGTCAGATGACATCAGTCAGATGCCTGTTGTGACCCAAAGGGATGCCTTGACGCAGTATGCTAGTCTATCTGATAAAAGGAGCCGGTGTTCAGAGACGTGCAGAAACGGTGTATGGCAAAAGTACCCGCTGAATATCGTCGGGAGAGATTTCTCGTGAAACGTGCCAAAAAGGTGATGGACCCTAAAAGGCCAAAAATGGCGCCATCAAAGGCCCAATAAGACACCTGGACTGATAGGTGGGCCAGTGTCCAGCACCCCAGCAAAGTGCGAAATTATGAAAATGCCCATGTGTTGTCTTAAAGAGAAATAGATGAATGGAGGGTATTTTGGTCATTTTGGATAGGCCAAAATGCCAATCCATACACAGGTGAGGTTAGTCAGAGTCAGTATATGCTCTGACAAGGTACAAAAAGGTATGAAATGATGATTTTGCCCTTAGGGTTAAGATAGAGCAAGAAAGGGCACCAAGGGTATTTTGGTCATTTCATAGGGGATCTGTAATTGAGTTTAGACCCAGTATAATAATTTCAATGGTATAAAGGACACGGATACTAAATTTAAGGTCAGAAGACATATTATGGAATCTCAGAAAAATTAGATTCAGAAAACAGTCCAGTTTCGAGGAATCGGACTGAGCTGGTACCGGATTGGACTGGAAATTTTCCAGAGGCTTCTTGGCTCTTCCAATTTCGCCACATGCTGAATAGGTGTCCCATGAGTTGTCCCCTTGAGTGATGTCATCAAGATGATGTCATAAATGAAAAAGAAAAGAAATTCCAAGATTAAATCTAAGCCACAAGATCAAATAGTAACCAAAATGATCTTGGCCTTTCATTTCCACCCAAAATTGTCTATAAATACCCCCCAAATCTGATTCCAAACCTTGGCCCATGAACCCTTGGGGAAACTCTTGCAAATTGAAAACTTAAGCCAAGAGGAAGTAAGCACTTGGAAGGAAACATCAAGGTAACTACTCCTCTTGATCCTAGACTATGTTCTAGTAGATTTGCTCTTGAGTTTAAGTGGTTTTTGAGGCATAAACCTTGATGAATTGTTGCTGGAATTTCGGTACCCATATGAAAGGAATATGAGTTTTATGTTATGGATAGTTTAGATAAGCTTAAACAAGCTTGAATCACATGATAATGGCTTAGGAATCCATGTGTGCTTGTGAATCCAAGATTGTGTTCTATTCTGTACAGTACGAAATCACTGTTCATATGTTGGAATTTCATGATTTTGATGCTTCCAATGAGTCTAAAATGGAAAATTGTGTGGGGGTATAGTAGGAAGACAAGTATTGGAAGCATTGGAACCAAAATGAGAATTTTTGGGAAATAAGAGGTCACTTTTTGGTTCTGTACAGAAGTGTAAGATGCAATTGGATTCTGGAATTTTTGAATGAATATTTGGATTTTACATGAAAAATTATGTGGAAATGAACCATGAGAGTTTAATTTGGAAGGATGTAAATCTAAGTCACAAAGTAGAGAAAGAAAGGGACTTAATGAAACCCTAGTCTTGAGAATGGTTTGGATTGAGTTGTAATTTGGTGATTGTTTGGTTATACCCAGGTTTTGACATTTGTGAGAAGGAAGGATCAAGCCAAGAAGGAACTCACAAGGATACCTAAGAGGTAACAAGAATACTTAACTATAAACTTATGTTGTTTGATTGATACGCTTGCTTGTTATGCATGAAGTTTGGTTGAGCATGATATGTTATATGATGATGATTATGATGATGATGATGAGTTATGAATATGTGCAACTCCTTGCAACCTATGTCATGACAATATGCATGTTATAGTTTGCTTATGTATGATCATGAATTAGCTCCCATTGCATGATAACATGTTAGGCATTTCATCAAGCATGTATAACCTTATAATTTGTATGACTTGCTATTGAGATTTCCATGAAATCTCATTTCTTCCTTATGTATATAATCATGCTCTAAGTGCTGGAACTTCTCAAGGAAGAGGGTAATTGTGAATTAATAATGTGTATATGACCTAGATGGCACGTATTTAACCTAGGGAAGATTATATGGTATGTAAAAACGTATGCACTCACTGGAGACAACCAAGGCAGGACGTTTCCATCAATCGTTTGAGTGACTTATCTGACGACTTTTTAGATGAAATTTGGTATGAACATAGATAAAATCAAGATATTTAATTGGACACAAAGAACGCCTAATTTGTTTAAGTACTCGAATTGATATGATTTTTCAAAGTTGAACCTAAAATCTGGATCAAGATAAAATGAGCCCTGAGAGGCAGCGAGATTCATACGCAGTTTTCATATAGCAAATGAATGAATTTTTCCACGAAATTTTATGAGCTTAAATTAGACATATGGAGATTCAAATCCATAGGTAAAAAGACTCATTTGGATAAGTAACCAAAGAGAAATGAATTTTTGAAATGAGACACAGAATCTGGAAGTTCAAAGTTTACCAAATGAACAGTGAATTTCAACGAATAAACTGATTTCATTTGGACAAGTAAATCTCATTTTCATATTTTTCCTTCAAATCTTGATGAAAGATATTTCATTAGAAATTGGAAACACCTTATTTCGATTTTTCTAGATTTAATTATGAATTTCCAAAGTTCATGCTGTAAACTGAAATTACCAAGTGAACAGTAAAGTGAACAGTACCCGATAGCCTAACTCTTGGAAATTCATGTTTCTAAGGTAAAATGGTGTTCCAATGTTCTAAGATACTTCCAATTGAGCATATGTAAGCATGAGATTAAGGATATTTCAGTAGACACAAGTTATAAGGCCAAGAGAGAAAATAGATAAAAATGTGGGGTCTTTAAGTGTAATTTTAGCCAAATGCGAGGACATAAATGTAATTCATCAAAAGTACAAGGGGCAAAATGGTAATTATAGAAAGTTGAGCTGAAAGTGGCTTAGAACTGCCCGAAAGCATTTCAGTCCCAAATTTCACTAGTAGATAGAGGAAATGATGCTGGTTAATCTGGCTTAATATGGAAATTTTATCAAAGTTTCAGATAGCTGAAAATTATCCGATAATGAAAAAGTTATCTAAAAATTTTATCAGGTCTCCTGGACCTCAGATATGAGTAAAAAGTTACAGGAATGTGCATCCTATGAAGACGGAGGTCAGGGAACTGATAGAATCCCGAAAGGAGTTCTGTAGAAAAAGTTATTCACGTTTTAGTGAATTTTGACGGGAGTTTGTGAACGCCCGGTATCTGATAGGGAGATTTATCAGTAAATAAACTAGGACTAAATAAGCCCAAATCACGTAATGCAGATGCCCATAGTAACACCAAGGAAGGCCCAGACCCAGGATATCAGTTCATCGAATAAAAGGGGCCAGTGTCCGGAAAAAGGTGTAAA
Organism: Leucaena leucocephala; assembly: GCA_037074615.1. Lineage (NCBI taxonomy): Eukaryota > Viridiplantae > Streptophyta > Magnoliopsida > Fabales > Fabaceae > Leucaena > Leucaena leucocephala. The sequence continues at coordinate 4,588,004 of CM073544.1, read as the reverse complement.
ATGACTGAAAATGTCCTTATGTTATAAAATAGCTAAAGAATGAGTAAATGGTATTTTGGTTATTTGACTAAGGTTAGACAATCAAGAAAGGTTATCTGGATAGTTGACCCAGGTCAGAGAATACTCTGGTAAGATGTGAAAAGACAATAATGCCCCTAGACTCATTAACGTAAATAAAGAGGAACCAAGGACATTTTGGTAATTTGCCAAGGGATGTTTCTTAGGAATCGAGCCATCAGAGTACTTGAGCTTGATCAGATACCCAAGATAGCATTCCCAGAGTGCAAAAACGTAGCCCAAGGAATATATGAATTGAAGTGGCATTAAAATAATGTTTTAGAGAGTTTTCAATAAAGTAAGGTTACTCGGTTAACCTGATAACCGGGAAATTGATCAGATAAAGTCCTGAGCTTATCTGAAAGCCATGGGATTGCGTGAAAGGTGCCCTAAAGATGCCACATGGCATTAATCTAGAGGGAGAAGAAAAAGATGAGGACACATGGCACGATCTCAGCCGTTGATCAGGTATAAGACTCTGGAATTCTCTAGAAGCGCTGAGTCAGCTGGTGAGGTGTCACCATTGCGCTACCTAAGCATGTAAGGTGTCCCATGATGATGTCACTTTTGATGAGTCATCATGGAGGATGATGTCATTATAGTGATGTAAGCAAGACTTGGTGAGCAAGCAAAGCGATATCTGAGCCGTTCATTGCGATTCGATCTGGACTGTTCAGTCCACCTCCCTCCACCTATAAATACCCCTCCACACCCTCCCATTTTATTCATCCCATGGAAAGCAAGAAGAGAAGAGAAAATAAGAGAGATAAAGAGAAAGAGAGAAAGAAAGAAAGAAAGAAAGGAAGAGAAAGAAGGAGTTCTGGCGGAGCTAGAAGCAATCCAAGGAGCTTAGGGACTCGGCAAGCTTAGGAATAAGGTAAGTAATTTATTCTAGTCCCTGCTCTAATAAATTATAGGATTGTTATTATATATTAGATAGTTAGAATAGATAAATATCTCTCTCTATAAGGATAGCCGTTGATAGGAGAAAGTCAGGGGATTGTCAGGATAGGGGTATTACCTCAAGATATGCTTGAGTTAAGTGGAGTTATGCTGGATAGGATAATAATAAAAATATTATTATGCTATGTATAGACTCTGATATCTATAAAGAAGGAACTTTAGAGTAGAAGCTAATGACTAAAGGAAAGGCTACACGCCAAGCAGTAAACTTACCTAAACTTGTATGTGTTGAATATATGATTAATTATGTTATGGCTTGATTGATTGATGTTAATATGTAATTGTTGAAGCTCTATACTATGATTACTCTGACCAATTGTATTTCATATGTTACATGGAAGCATGCACATTACATTATGATGACACAATCACAAGCAAGCACTAATATCAATCATTGTTGCATACATTGTTTAGTACTGTTTGCTACTGAGATTTCCCCCGAAATCTCACCCTGTCCATATCAATCTAATTACAGCAGGTCTTCTCAAGATGGAGGAGATGAGAATACATGAAGAGAAGTTAAGAATTATTTAGCATGATTGATATGTGATTGATGTATGCATATGTATGTAAAGTTGGTATGCTGGAATTTGCCACCATGAACAGTAACTCGTGATGACATAGTGATGTTTGATCTGTAATTAAAGATAGTAAATGGTTGAATAAATACATGATATTTTTACAGTAAATATTAGACATACCAAGCTTCTATTTGATATATACAATTCCTTATTTGGATGTCTACACATGGAGATATAATTTATAAAAGTTGGGACTAAAATGCTGGATTCAGTGGAAAAACGTTGGATGAACAGTAAAGTTGTAGCATTTACTGACGTTGACTTAGTCAAGACGTGGTCAACGAGTTATTTTGCCCTGAAAGATAATTGAGTTAGATTCATTTAGTAATTTGAACCACTTCATTTTGATTTTTCTAGAATTAGTTATGATGTTTCAAAGTCAGGTCACTCGTCTGGAATTTACACAATGAACAGTATTTGCTAAGAGTAAAACTCTAGATTGAGAAATTTGACTTTAATGACCTTGAAAGTGGTTCCAGATGCTATCAAATGGTCCCTAAGACGTACAAAAATTAGGATGTGATAGGCATCCAGTCTTATTTCTTCTAGTTCTTGAATCTGCAACATTCTTTCTTCTCCAATAATGTCAAAATCCATGTTACAAGCTTTAACTGCCCAGAATGCTTTGTGCTCAACTTCTATTGGTAGATGACATGTTTTACCATAAACCATTCTGTATGGGGACATTTCAAGTGGGGTCTTATGAGTTGTTCTGTATGCCCACAAAGGTGAAGGGAATTGGAAGACACGCAGCGAAAATTAACTTTAAATTTTTTTCCATTCCCAGCCAGGATCTACTGAATGTGTTTAAGTCAATGAGAAAGAAGTGTTACCTTCGGTATTCAAGCTGTGGTCTCGACCTCAGTGTCCACTAGTCACGACTCTTCACCTCTGGAGTTTTTAGTAGCGACCTCCTCAGCTTCTTGTCACGACCTGTCGCCTCTGGAGTTTGCAGTCGCGACCTAATCAGCTTCTAGTCGTGACCTCTCGTCTCTGGAGTTCACAGTCGCGACTTCCTCTACTTCTAGTCACGACCTGTAGTCTCTTTTCGGATTTCTGAAGTTCAGATGCCAATTTAGTCACGACCTTTGTGTCAACTGGTCGCGACCTCGTCGTACCTGGTGGTCTTTTCTCGTTCGCAAGAAGTCGACAACTCAGATCGGCTTCCTCTACTGGTATCCACATGAATAGCGTTCCAACCACGAACGACGTGCTAGCGCCTCTTGTCCCTCTAGGGTTTTCTCAAGATTCCGTCCTCACCGTCTCTATTCCGGCAGTTTCTTATCTGCAAACCTTTTGCACTCTCCTTGCCCCTTTTTCTCTTGTGTGTTGTGTGTAGAACCCTAGCTCCTAATGTCAAATATATAGGATGCTATCGGGCTTCTAATTGGGCCGGGCTTCAGAATTAATCTTATATTAATTCTAAAATTAATACAATATCATTTATTGCATAGTTTGATAAGAAACTAATTAAATAAATATGGCTTTTATTAAATACGTCCCACAGATTTAAATCACCTATTTATTTAATAAAGATAAGACAGAATTATATTTGATTTATTCTCATAAATCAAATTTGAGATATCTTATCAATTTGGATTTCAAATTGAAATAGATCATATCCATTTAAATTCAAATTCAAAAGTGATATTATCCTTATAAATTAAATCTTGCAAATATCTCTTATATTATATATAATATATAAATACAAATTTATATATATAAAATATATAAATTCACCCTAGATTATTCATTTAATCAAGACATGTGTTAGATTCAATGAATCTGGACATCACAGCTCGAGTTGGGCTATTTTGTGTGCGACCCTGTAGGCCCATATGAAGTTGGCAGTGGGCCAGTTACTATGCTAACCCACAAGTCGTAAGCGGCCTCTAGCAAGACATTACGACTACCCAAAACATATGAGGATCTATGAACGATGTTACCTTTCATACAACCATATCACGTCCCTTTTGTCACACGATATTTCGGTCATGGATGAGGCATGGTGAATGTCATCCTCCTATTCCTGACCGTTACTTTCTCGATCCTTGAGTAGTCTAAATATAGAAATGGAACTACCCTTCCATTCCAGTATGGCCATACATTTCTCAGACTCTCACTCATCGAGGGGCCCAGTAATATCTCTCTACGAATGTGAGGGACAAATTCCATCTTGACCATTCACATTCCTCCGCATGAAAAACCACTAAGCCCGAACATAGCCTTTATGATCACTCGGTCAAAGCTGAGCGTTTGTCATGTAGGAATCCATGATGATCTCAGGTCAAAGGTCATAGTGACATGGCTTGTATATGAGAGAAGCTTATGTCTTAACCCATGCAGCTCTCTCATAACGGGTCGGTCCAACACCCTGTACTCTTACATGTGCCTATGACTTTGATTTATATCTCTATATATCTTCAAAGTCATACTGATCTTATTTCATCTCTGTTCCCGCATAGATGACCGACCAGGGACATTTAGGATAAGATTATGAATTATCCAAGGATGGTTATCACAGTAAACATGCAAATAATGTGATAACATAATTAAGAAATTCATAAAACAATAATGTTTATAAGACAATGATTGGCCCCTAGGGCATAATTTCCAACAAAAGGTTCATCTAACCTTGCACTCCAATCCTTCCTTGTGGTCTTACTATCCTTTCCAGAATCCTCTTTATAGCTTTGTTAGAACTCTCAGCTTGACCATTTGTTTGAGGATGATAAGCTGTTGAAATTTTGTGCTTGATCCCAAACTTGGCAAATAACCCTCCTAAAATCTTATTATAGAAATGAGAGCCTTGATCACTCACTATAGCTCTTGGAACACCAAACCTTGAAAAGATGTTTGACTTCAGAAATTTTGAAACTATCACTGCATCATCCTTTCTTGTTAGTACAGCTTCCACCCATCTTGAGAGATAATCCACAGCTAACAGAATATATGCATAACCAAAGGATGGTGGGAATGGCCCCATGAAGTCGACACCCCATACTTCAAATACCTCACAGAACAGCATGGGCTGCCGAGGCATTTCATGTCTCTTAGTCAGTCCACCGAAATGTTGACAACTGTCACAAGCTTTACAGTATTCATAGCAGTCCTTGAACATCTGTAGCCAATAAAAACTAGCATCCAAAATCTTTCTGGAAGTCTTCTTTGCACTAAAATGTCCTCCACAAATAGAAGAATGACATGCTGTAAGAATGCTATCTACTTCTTCACTTGGCATACATTTTCTTATAACTTGATCACTGCATATCTTCCAAAGAAAGGGTGATTCCCAAATGTAAAATTTTGCCTCATGCTTAATCTTCTGGCCCTAGAAATGAGATAGAGAAGGTGAAATTAGACCAGTAACAATGTAGTTCACTATGTGGCAATACCAAGGTGTAACTATAGAAATCACAGAAATAGAACAATCTCTAAATGTATCACAAATGATGTTAGAATCTAATACTCCCCTTGTATTTTTAGGCAATCTGCTCAAATGGTCAGCTACCACATTTTCTGCTCCAACTTTATCCCTTATCTCCATATCAAATTCTTGGATTAGCAGCATCCATCTTAAGAGTCTAGGCTTAGACTGTGGCTTTTTAAACAAGAACTTTACAGCAACATGGTCAGTGTATATAATCACTTTAGAACTCAAAAGATAATATCTGAATTTGTCAAGTGCAAACACCATAGCAAAGAGTTCTTTTTCTATAGTAGTGTAGTTCTGTTGAGCACTATCTAATATCTTAGAGGCATATGAAATGACTTTGGATAGCTTACCATCTTTCTATCCTAACATGGCACCTACAGATTCATTTGATGCATCACATAAAAGTTCAAAATCTAAGTGCCAATTAGGTGCAACAAGTATAGGTGGTGTGATAAGCATAGTTTTAATAGTGTCAAATGCTCTCTTACAAGTATCATCAAAACAGAATTCTACATCTTTTTGCATGAGTTTAGATAGTGGAGATGCAATCTTGCTAAAATCCTTTATGAATCTTCTATAGAATCTAGCATGCCCTAGGAATAACCTTAGTTCCTTTAAAGATCTGGGATAAGGAAGAGAAGAAATAACTTTAATTTTAGCTTTATCTACCTCAATCCCATTCTTAGATATTAAATGTCCTAGAACTATGCCTTTATCTACCATAAAATGGTACTTCTCAAAATTCAACACAAGCTTCTTCTCAATGCATCTTGCTAAGACTTTCTCTAGTCTCTCTAAACATTCATCAAAGTCTTTACCATATACTGTAAAATCATCCATGAATACCTCCATGTTTCTCTCCAAGAATTCACTAAATATGGACATCATGGCTCTTTGAAATATTCCAGAAGCATTGCACAAGCCAAATGGCATCCTCCTATAGGAATAGGTACCGAATGGACATATAAATATAGTCTTCTCTTGATCTTCTGGTGCAATGGGTACCTAAAAATATCCTAAAAAACTATCAAGAAAGCAGTAATTAGTTTTTCCAGCAAGCCTTTCCAATATTTGATCTATAAATGGTAAAGGAAAATGATCCTTCCTTGCATCATTCAATTTCCTAAAATCAATGCACATTCTCCATGAATTCTGCACTCTAATAGGGATTAGTTCATTCTGTTCATTCCTTACCATAGTTATACCACTCTTCTTAGGCACCACATGAACTGGACTCACCCATTCACTGTCTGAAATTGGGTAAATAATGCCAGCATTTAACAACTTAGTCACTTCTTTCTTAACTACATCAGATATCAAGGGGTTTAGCCTTCTTTGTTACTGCTTAATAGGCCTGACTCCATCATTTAACAGAATCTTATGTGTGCATATAGATGTATCTATACCAGGTATATCAGCTAGAGTCCAACCTATTACTTTCTTATGTGTTTTTAAGACTAAAATTAATCTTTCTTCCTCAGAAACAGAAAATGCATTAGCAATTATGACAGGTAATGTACTATTTTTAGCCAAAAACACATATTTAAGGTTACTAGTGTAACATCCCAATTAAGGTTACTCTAAGGTTACCCTTAGAGTAAAGATAGTGCAAGAAAGGGCACTCAGGGGTATTTTGGTAATTTGCCATGGGATGTTTCTTGGGAATCGTGCCATCAGAGTACTTGGGCTAGATCAGAGACCCAAGATGATATTCCCAGAGCCCAAAAACGTAGGCCTAGTGACATGTGAGAAAAAGTGGCATTAAAATACTATTTTAATGTTGTTTCAATAAAGTAAAGTTACTCGGTCAGCACGATAACCGAGGAGGTGATCAGATAAAGTCTGGAACTTATCTAGATAGCATTGGAAGGCGTGAAAGGTCCCTTCCATATGCCACATGGTGTCATCTTAGAGGAAGAAGAAAAGTTAAGGACACGTGGCACAATCTTAGCCGGTGAGTCCAGTTTGTGGGAAATCGGACCGGACCGGTACTGGATTGGACTAGAACTGCTGAGTCAGCTGATGAGGTGTCCAAGAAGCTTGCAATTTCTCCATGTGAGAAATGTGCATGATGAGGTGTCCCATGAGTTGGCATGGAGATGATGTCATGAATGATGCAGTAAAAGGAATAAAGAAAAATAGGAAATTCCAGAAAAACCAGGACCACAGGATCAGATGGCTTCAAAATTACAAGAATGCCATTGACCAAAACTATAAATACCCCCTTGCTCTTCATATGCCACGGCCAAGGAGCTTTTTAGAGTGAGAAGGAAGTTCTTGAGAGAGAAAGTGAGAGAAAGAAAGAAGAAAGGAAGTTCTGGTGAAGTTGAAGCAGTAGAGAAGTTCTGAAGTTCTACTTTTCAGGTAGTAACTAATCCTAGCTTTTATGTAATGGCTTTGTGATTTGTTGTGCTATTGTTTGGTTGGATTGTTGTCTTATATGTTATGCTTGAAGCTCTATTACAATGCTATGATCATATGTTATTGAATATGGAAGCACGCAGCATACTTATCTGTACACAATCACAAGCAAGCACCGTCACTCTGCATTACATATATTGTTATGATTATTACTACTGAGATTCCCCCGAATCTCATTCCCATATATAACATTACAGGGGAGGTTCTGTCAAAATAAAATCTGGAAATTTTAAGAGACGCCGTTAGGCTGCCAAAATTCTGGCAATGAAGAAGGAACAAAGAAAGGAACTGATACGTACTATGTACGTAGGTGCTGTCTAAGGAGGCTGGAAATGAGTGGACTTAGCCGGTTCATCCAGTCTTTCCTGGATACTTACGTAGAATGGTATCTCCTACGGGAATTACCGAATCGGTACAAGATCGGTTACTTTCTACTAAAGGAATGTAGCGGTTATGCTGCCGAAGTTCGAGCAGGAAAAGATGAAATAGAAATATGAGAATTTTGTGTATGCCTTGTTGTATGACATTTTGTTATTCAATAATAAATATTGTTTGGCATGTTCAAATTTAGGATGATGAATTAAAACAGAAATTCGCAGGTCCTGAGGTAGCAGTGTTTTGACCTCAGTTTGACCTAGTAAACGAAAGAGTTTGGCTATGAAATTTGGCAGGCCAGTCGTACACATCTGGGGCATTACGGGGATAGGTAATAAGCCTCATTTGGAAGTGCCGAACGAGATAAATTAATTTTCAAATTAAAGGTCCAGAATAAGGAACTTAAGAGTAAAATTTTAAATTTCTAGGCTTAAGTTAAGATATGATTGAGCTAATATTGCTTCCGCAAGTGTACTCTGAGGAGTTTAAGGAAGGATGTTTCAGATTCTATCACGGAGAAGTGATAGATCCAGGGTAGAGTACCCTAGAGAATGAAAATGATAGTAGAAGATGAGGAATGAGATCCATGCGACTGAAGTTCACTAGGATTAAGAGAAAGACCGATCTGGAACCACAGTCCGGTCAAGAATAGACTAGGACTGATAGATAGACAAAAAAAGTAAAGAGATAGTAGAAAGGTAGCCACGGATTACGAGATAAATTGACTTCCCTATTCTCTATGTAAGAAAGAATAATGAAGGGTTGAGTCTATACCCTGGTAAGAGGGTAGTGTGGCAGCCTAAGTGAAATAGATAAATGATTCAGGATGAATGATCAGGATATGATAGGCAATATGATAAAGAAAATATGTTTTGAGGCTTACTTAGTTTATTACAATGTCTGATGGATGGTTGAGCAAAGTACGATGATGATATGGCTTATGTTGCCATAAGTTATAATGAATAGTTACATCTCCTTGCAGTTGTCATGCGATGACATGCATGCTAGAGTATGCCATGATGAATGAATACTCCCCTTTTGTAGTATATGTAGGGTAGAGTGTATATGAGATGAAGAAGTTATGTTGCTCCCATACCATATGACATGTAATGAGATATGTATTGAGGATGATAGATAGTCTCAGTTCATGGGATAATAAGTTATGATATGATTTATGATTAAGGTTACTCAGGCAATTCTGCAGACTTGTGAATGCAGTACTCAGGGCCATTTCTATTGAAAGGGATGGTAGACAGAAAGAAAGGCAAATAAGAGTAAAGAGATTGTTTCTAGATCACTCTTCAGATAAGAGTTGGATCTGAAACAGATGGCTCTCGGATAGAGCTAGATTCAGATGGGTATAGATCACTCTTCAGATAAGAGTTTGATCTGATACAGAATGCTCACAGTTAGAGAATAGTTCAAATGGCTCGCAGTTAGAGCATGGTTCAAATGGCTCGTAGTTAGAGCACAGATTGAGTGAGAAGTATGATGAGGCCATAGCAGTAGAATGCAATGGCAGGTGGTTAGACCATGATTGCACAAGGCATGGTAAGCTGCAGTAAAGTAAGAAAGATGAGAAGGAACTCCTGAGTAAGAGTGGAAGTAAGTAAAGTCTGGGTAAATGATGAGGCTATAAAAATTTTTATTTATGGAGTTATCAACAGGTGGAAGTGTAACATCCCAATTTTCAGGCCTAGAGACACGGAAATAGCCTGAGAATGAGAGGCTACCAGACCCCTTTTGAGCAGAAGTCCCAGAGACATAAGAGAGTTTTTAGGGACTAAGCTGCGAGTAAGTAAAGGTACGGGAACTTATGTGCAAACAGTGGAAGTCCCAAGGGGTAGAATGGCCATTTGGGGTGATGTAAAGGTCAAAGGTTGAAGAGTTACGAGCTGACCGTTCTGGTCGCGACTAGAGTAAAGCATGGTCGCGACTAGTGGTTACAGAAAGAGCTACACGCGACAAGAAAGCATTATGGTCGCGACGTAAAAGAAGTATGGTCGCGACTAGAAAGCAGTGATATCGCGACTAATAGGGGCAGAAAGCCTTAGACGCGACTAAAATGAGTTGTGGTCGCGACGATAGCATGTTGTGGTCGCGACGATAAGAGGTTGTAGTCGCGACTAATGCACACAGAATTGTAAGGTCGCGACAAGATGATGTTGAGGTCGCGACTAGTGACTAAAGTGGCGCTAAGCGTACGGGCCAAGAGTGGTGAAGGTCCAAGAGAGATAGTTACCCGGTTGGAGATAGACCGGAGGCAGAATATCAGATACAGGAAAGGTTATCTGGAAACCATGAAGTAAACTGATAAGGTATACTCATGGGTCCCACAAGATGCCACATGGCATTAAAATAATGGTTTAGTAGAATAAAGTTACTCGGTTGGCACGAAAACCGAGGAGGCACGATAACTGAGGAAATGATCAGATAAAGTCAGGGACTTATCTGGATGGCATTGGGAAGCGTGCAAGGTCTTTTCCAGTCGCCACATGGCATTAGTCTGCAGAAAGCAGATAAAGTTGATGGCACGCATTACGAGGCAGGAGACTGGACCGGTGAGTCAGCATGGTGAGTCAGCATGCTGAGGTGTCCCGGGAATTCAAGCATGTGAAAAATGAGACGCTGAGTCAGCATGGTGAGTTGGCACGATGATGCAGTAAATGAGGAATTAAAGAAAATAGGAAATTCCAGGAAAAACCAGGACCGCAGGATCGAAGTTCATGGTATTTACGATTGTGCCATTGAGGGAGGCTATAAATACCCCCTGTAACATCCCGATTTTTGGTCTAGGAGATCGGGACAGTTCATCTAGGTCCAAGATGAGGAATGTGAGGAATATCCTAAGTCTTAAGCCTAGGAATTCTACATGTAGCTTGATATGGGCTGGCTCCTGTGTAAGATAACCTGATATGGGCGGGTTGTCGAGCCTTTCAATTAATGATGACTCCCGAAGAGTTTAAGGGATGAGTTATTGAAAGAGAATTTCTAGAACTTAAGATAAAGGATAAGAAGATGAGAATAGATGCTAGAAAGAGAATGCAGGGGCAAAATCGTAATTATGGGAAAGATTGGGCTGGTAGCCGATGAGTACCGTATTTTGCCAGAAAATAGAGAAAATTATGCTGATCATTTCACTGAACTGTGAAATGTGCATATGAGGTCTCTATGTGTATGAAAGAATTAGAAATGTGACCAGGGGTAAAATGGTCATTTTGGAAAAGTGTGCGCGTGAGTGCTTTTTCAGGCCAAAACAGCCCGGTCCGGATAAAATATCTGAAAATACCGGGAGATAGAGAAAAGAATTCCGGGTTGAATGAGGAGTCACGGAATTTTGATTTGAGGTCCCGATTTTTCTGTAAAAATTCCTGAAGATGGGAATTTACAGTTATAATCGGTAAAGGAAAAGAAGTTCCGATAGGGATGATCGGACTGTGGCCAGGGGGCTGTATAGTGTTTCTAAGGCCTATAGTGACACCAGGGAAGGCCCAGGCCCATAATATCAGTCCAGTGGTAAAAGGGGCCGGTGTCCGGGGAAAAGGTGCGAAATGACGAAAATGCCCCTATGTTATAGAACAGCTGAAGAATGAGTAAAGGGTATTTTGGTCATTTGCCTAAGGTTAGACAGTCCAGGGAAGTTATCTGGATAATTGACCAGGGTCAGAGAATACTCTGGTAAGATGGGAAAAGACAATAATGCCCCTAGACCTAGTAAAGTAAAGAAAGAGAGACTAAGGGCATTTTGGTATTTTGCCAAGGGGTGTTTCTTGGGAATCGTGCCATCAGAGTACTTGGGCTGGATCAGAGACCCAAGAGGATATTCCCAGGCCCAAAAACGCAGGCCCAGTGATCCAGGGGGAAAAGTGACATTAAAATAATGATTTAGTGACTTTTCAATAAAGTAAAGTTACTCGGTGGGCACGATAACCGAGGAGGTGATAAAATAAGTCTGGGACTTATCTGGATAGCATTGGGAAGCGTGCAAGGTCTCTTCCAGGTGCCACATGGCATTAGTCTGGAGAAAGCAGATAAAGCTTAGGACACGCTTTACGAGGCAAGAGACTGGACCGGTGAGTCAGCATGCTGAGTCAGCTGCTGAGGTGTCCAGGATTTCAGACATGTGATAAATGTGGCGCTGAGGTGTCCCGGTGAGGTGTCCTGGATGATGTCATGCATGATGCAGTAAAAAGGAATAAAAGAAAATAGGAAATTCCAGGAAAAACCAGGACCACAAGTTCATATGGCTTCAAAATTACAGGAATGCCATTGAAGGAAACTATAAAGACCCCCTCCCCCTCCCATTTCATGCATCCCACGGTTTTGAGCCTTTTAGAGAGAGGAGGAGGTGCTAGAGAGAGAAAGTGAGAGGAAGAAAGAAAGAAAGGAAGTTCTGGCGGAGCTGGAAGCAGAATAGAGATAGTAGAGCTCTGCTAAGCCTTTGAGGTAGTAACTAATCCTAGCTTTTATGTAATGGCTTTGTGATTTGTTGTGCTATTGTTTGGTTGGATTGTTGTCTTATATGTTATGTCTGAAGCTCTGCTGTAATGCTATGGTCATATGTTATTAAGCATGGAAGCACGCAGCATACTTATCTGTACACAATCACAAGCAAGCACTGTCACACTGCATTACATATATTGTTATGATTGTTGCTACTGAGATTCCCCCGAATCTCATCCCCATCCACAACCCATTACAGGGAGGTTATGCTGAAGTGGATTTTGAGAATCCTAAGAGACGCCGTTATGCTGCCGAAGTAAAGACTGAACATCAGTATATGATAAGTACTGTGTACGTAGTGCTGTCTAAGGAGGCTAGAAGTGAGTGGACCTAGCCGGTTCATCTAGTCTTTCCTGGGTACTACGTAGAATGGTAGTTCTCATGAGGGGATTACCGAATCAGTACAGTTCAGTTCTTTGTACAGATAAAGCGTAGCGGTTATGCTGCCGGAGTTTAGGCAGAAAGAGATGTAATAGAAATATGAGAGTTTGATGTATGTCTTGTTGTGTATGCCATGCTGTATGACATTTTATTATTTAATAATAAATATTGTTTGGCATGTTAAACTTGTGTATGAGGAAATTAAGGGAGAAATTCGCAGGTCCTGAGGTAGCAGTGTTCTGACCTCAGTTTGACCTAGTAAACGGAGGAGTTTGGCTATGAAATTTGGTGAGCCAGTAGTACACATCTGGGGCATTCCGTGGATAGGTAATAAGCCTTGTTTGGATGTGTAGAATGAGATTAATTAATTTTCAAATTAAAGGTTCAGAATAAGGAACTTAAGAGTGAAATTTTGAATTTCTGGGCTTAAGTTAAGATATAATCAAGCTAATATTGCTTCCGCAAGTGTACTCTGAGGGGTCTAAGGGAGGATGTTTCATTTTGGTATCAGAGCAATAGGTTCTGGCATAGACCAGAAAGGATTCTGGTTCAGAGCATAAGATTCTGGCACAGAACAGAAGGTTCTAGCTTAGTGATGCTCTAATGTAGAAAGGTTATTTCCCTAGAGTACATAGAGGTTTAGAAAAGCCCAGTGGCGGTAAAGCTCTTAAATGAGAAAGTGAGATAAGGTAGACCCCAGAATTACGTCAAGATGGGGTAAGATATGAAAGAAATGGACACTACTCACAAGTCCAGTAAGTTGTCCAAAAGCATAAGCAGATAAATAGATGATAAAAGATTGATGAGCTAATTAGAATGAGGTAGACCCTCCATGTGATACCTAGGAGTAGATCTACAATGTAAAGGTCTTATTCAGCTGGGCTGAATAGAAGACCTAAGAGCTAGAATGAGATAGCTAGCATGAGGTTGGTCTAGGAATGAGCTTAGGACATGGCCTAAGGTTAGAGATATGATGGGATGATGTTCCCTAGGCAGAGGGATTCCATCACGAAGAAGTAGTAACCTAGGGTAGAGTACCCTAGAGAACAGAAATGATATGATTGAGGATGATAGATAGTCTCAGTTATGGGACGATAAGTTATGATATTCAGATAGAGAAGCATTGGCTAATAGCACTCTGGGAGGTAGCTCAAGTTGTGAAGCCAATAGCAAGAGAAAGAGGCAATAGTTCAGGCAGGGGACTGATCAAGGAGAAGATCAGGTTGGAGAGCAGAGATGTCAAAGTGGTGAGCTGTGGTACATAGGAGTGTCGAGCAGGGCAATGCAGTGGTGAGAGAAAGGCCACTTGGCGAGAGTTGCCTACGAATGCCGACATCCCTCGGAAAGGTGTTTGCTACCACAGACAGAGTCTCCAATTTTCCCTGAGGTCGACCCTAAGAATGGTTAAGAGGAACCATAGCTGTAAGGGCGACTGAGCTGTAAGGAACTATATGCCTAGATGATAATGTGGACGAAGAGTTCTTTTCTGATCTAGAGAATGTGGTTATTATAATGAGTCATGAGAAATAATTAGTAAGATAATAAATCTGTCTTAGCTCAGTGGTGAGGTTGCTGTATGAGGGGTTAGGACATGGATAGCTGTAAGCAACTATAATGAGAGATGTTAGTTGCTAAGAATCCATGTGGAAGGTCTGGGACCAAGCTGTTGCTCCTCTAGACCATCACTGGAGTGCGAATAAGACGGAGAGGGATATCTTACTGGTTATAGATATGACTGCGTTATAAGAATCACATAGCTGTATAGATCAGTAAGAAGTTCTCTTCAGGAAAGATGAGGTATCCCTTGAAATTTCGAGGACGAAATTTTTAAAAGGGGAGGAGAATTGTAACATCCCGATTTTTGGTCTAGGAGATCGGGACAGTTCATCTAGGTCCAAGATGAGGAATGTGAGGAATATCCTAAGTCTTAAGCCTAGGAATTCTGCATGTAGCTTGATATGGGCTGGCTCCTATGTAAGATAACCTGATATGGGCGGGTTGTCGAGCCTTTCAATTAATGATGACTCCCGAAGAGTTTAAGGGATGAGTTATTGAAAGAGAATTTCTAGAACTTAAGATGAAGGATAAGAAGATGAGAATAGATGCTAGAAAGAGAATGCAGGGGCAAAATCGTAATTATGGGAAAGATTGGGCTGGTAGCCGATGAGTACCGTATTTTGCCAGAAAATAGAGAAAATTATGCTGATCATTTCACTGAACTGTGAAATGTGCATATGAGGTCTCTATGTGTATGAAAGAATTAGAAATGTGACCAGGGGTAAAATGGTCATTTTGGAAAAGTGTGCGCGTGAGTGCTTTTTCAGGCCAAAACAGCCCGGTCCGGATAAAATATCTGAAAATACCGGGAGATAGAGAAAAGAATTCCGGGTTGAATGAGGAGTCACGGAATTTTGATTTGAGGTCCCGATTTTTCTGTAAAAATTCCTGAAGATGGGAATTTACAGTTATAATCGGTAAAGGAAAAGAAGTTCCGATAGGGATGATCGGACTGTGGCCAGGGGGCTGTATAGTGTTTCTAAGGCCTATAGTGACACCAGGGAAGGCCCAGGCCCATAATATCAGTCCAGTGGTAAAAGGGGCCGGTGTCCGGGGAAAAGGTGCGAAATGACGAAAATGCCCCTATGTTATAGAACAGCTGAAGAATGAGTAAAGGGTATTTTGGTCATTTGCCTAAGGTTAGACAGTCCAGGGAAGTTATCTGGATAATTGACCAGGGTCAGAGAATACTCTGGTAAGATGGGAAAAGACAATAATGCCCCTAGACCTAGTAAAGTAAAGAAAGAGAGACTAAGGGCATTTTGGTATTTTGCCAAGGGGTGTTTCTTGGGAATCGTGCCATCAGAGTACTTGGGCTGGATCAGAGACCCAAGAGGATATTCCCAGGCCCAAAAACGCAGGCCCAGTGATCCAGGGGGAAAAGTGACATTAAAATAATGATTTAGTGACTTTTCAATAAAGTAAAGTTACTCGGTGGGCACGATAACCGAGGAGGTGATCAAATAAGTCTGGGACTTATCTGGATAGCATTGGGAAGCGTGCAAGGTCTCTTCCAGGTGCCACATGGCATTAGTCTGGAGAAAGCAGATAAAGCTTAGGACACGCTTTACGAGGCAAGAGACTGGACCGGTGAGTCAGCATGCTGAGTCAGCTGCTGAGGTGTCCAGGATTTCAGACATGTGATAAATGTGGCGCTGAGGTGTCCCGGTGAGGTGTCCTGGATGATGTCATGCATGATGCAGTAAAAAGGAATAAAAGAAAATAGGAAATTCCAGGAAAAACCAGGACCACAAGTTCATATGGCTTCAAAATTACAGGAATGCCATTGAAGGAAACTATAAATACCCCCTCCCCCTCCCATTTCATGCATCCCACGGTTTTGAGCCTTTTAGAGAGAGGAGGAGGTGCTAGAGAGAGAAAGTGAGAGGAAGAAAGAAAGAAAGGAAGTTCTGGCGGAGCTGGAAGCAGAATAGAGATAGTAGAGCTCTGCTAAGCCTTTGAGGTAGTAACTAATCCTAGCTTTTATGTAATGGCTTTGTGATTTGTTGTGCTATTGTTTGGTTGGATTGTTGTCTTATATGTTATGTCTGAAGCTCTGCTGTAATGCTATGGTCATATGTTATTAAGCATGGAAGCACGCAGCATACTTATCTGTACACAATCACAAGCAAGCACTGTCACACTGCATTACATATATTGTTATGATTGTTGCTACTGAGATTCCCCCGAATCTCATCCCCATCCACAACCCATTACAGGGAGGTTATGCTGAAGTGGATTTTGAGAATCCTAAGAGACGCCGTTATGCTGCCGAAGTAAAGACTGAACATCAGTATATGATAAGTACTGTGTACGTAGTGCTGTCTAAGGAGGCTAGAAGTGAGTGGACCTAGCCGGTTCATCTAGTCTTTCCTGGGTACTACGTAGAATGGTAGTTCTCATGAGGGGATTACCGAATCAGTACAGTTCAGTTCTTTGTACAGATAAAGCGTAGCGGTTATGCTGCCGGAGTTTAGGCAGAAAGAGATGTAATAGAAATATGAGAGTTTGATGTATGTCTTGTTGTGTATGCCATGCTGTATGACATTTTATTATTTAATAATAAATATTGTTTGGCATGTTAAACTTGTGTATGAGGAAATTAAGGGAGAAATTCGCAGGTCCTGAGGTAGCAGTGTTCTGACCTCAGTTTGACCTAGTAAACGGAGGAGTTTGGCTATGAAATTTGGTGAGCCAGTAGTACACATCTGGGGCATTCCGTGGATAGGTAATAAGCCTTGTTTGGATGTGTAGAATGAGATTAATTAATTTTCAAATTAAAGGTTCAGAATAAGGAACTTAAGAGTGAAATTTTGAATTTCTGGGCTTAAGTTAAGATATAATCAAGCTAATATTGCTTCCGCAAGTGTACTCTGAGGGGTCTAAGGGAGGATGTTTCATTTTGGTATCAGAGCAATAGGTTCTGGCATAGACCAGAAAGGATTCTGGTTCAGAGCATAAGATTCTGGCACAGAACAGAAGGTTCTAGCTTAGTGATGCTCTAATGTAGAAAGGTTATTTCCCTAGAGTACATAGAGGTTTAGAAAAGCCCAGTGGCGGTAAAGCTCTTAAATGAGAAAGTGAGATAAGGTAGACCCCAGAATTACGTCAAGATGGGGTAAGATATGAAAGAAATGGACACTACTCACAAGTCCAGTAAGTTGTCCAAAAGCATAAGCAGATAAATAGATGATAAAAGATTGATGAGCTAATTAGAATGAGGTAGACCCTCCATGTGATACCTAGGAGTAGATCTACAATGTAAAGGTCTTATTCAGCTGGGCTGAATAGAAGACCTAAGAGCTAGAATGAGATAGCTAGCATGAGGTTGGTCTAGGAATGAGCTTAGGACATGGCCTAAGGTTAGAGATATGATGGGATGATGTTCCCTAGGCAGAGGGATTCCATCACGAAGAAGTAGTAACCTAGGGTAGAGTACCCTAGAGAACAGAAATGATATGATTGAGGATGATAGATAGTCTCAGTTATGGGACGATAAGTTATGATATTCAGATAGAGAAGCATTGGCTAATAGCACTCTGGGAGGTAGCTCAAGTTGTGAAGCCAATAGCAAGAGAAAGAGGCAATAGTTCAGGCAGGGGACTGATCAAGGAGAAGATCAGGTTGGAGAGCAGAGATGTCAAAGTGGTGAGCTGTGGTACATAGGAGTGTCGAGCAGGGCAATGCAGTGGTGAGAGAAAGGCCACTTGGCGAGAGTTGCCTACGAATGCCGACATCCCTCGGAAAGGTGTTTGCTACCACAGACAGAGTCTCCAATTTTCCCTGAGGTCGACCCTAAGAATGGTTAAGAGGAACCATAGCTGTAAGGGCGACTGAGCTGTAAGGAACTATATGCCTAGATGATAATGTGGACGAAGAGTTCTTTTCTGATCTAGAGAATGTGGTTATTATAATGAGTCATGAGAAATAATTAGTAAGATAATAAATCTGTCTTAGCTCAGTGGTGAGGTTGCTGTATGAGGGGTTAGGACATGGATAGCTGTAAGCAACTATAATGAGAGATGTTAGTTGCTAAGAATCCATGTGGAAGGTCTGGGACCAAGCTGTTGCTCCTCTAGACCATCACTGGAGTGCGAATAAGACGGAGAGGGATATCTTACTGGTTATAGATATGACTGCGTTATAAGAATCACATAGCTGTATAGATCAGTAAGAAGTTCTCTTCAGGAAAGATGAGGTATCCCTTGAAATTTCGAGGACGAAATTTTTAAAAGGGGAGGAGAATTGTAACATCCCGATTTTTGGTCTAGGAGATCGGGACAGTTCATCTAGGTCCAAGATGAGGAATGTGAGGAATATCCTAAGTCTTAAGCCTAGGAATTCTGCATGTAGCTTGATATGGGCTGGCTCCTGTGTAAGATAACCTGATATGGGCGGGTTGTCGAGCCTTTCAATTAATGATGACTCCCGAAGAGTTTAAGGGATGAGTTATTGAAAGAGAATTTCTAGAACTTAAGATGAAGGATAAGAAGATGAGAATAGATGCTAGAAAGAGAATGCAGGGGCAAAATCGTAATTATGGGAAAGATTGGGCTGGTAGCCGATGAGTACCGTATTTTGCCAGAAAATAGAGAAAATTATGCTGATCATTTCACTGAACTGTGAAATGTGCATATGAGGTCTCTATGTGTATGAAAGAATTAGAAATGTGACCAGGGGTAAAATGGTCATTTTGGAAAAGTGTGCGCGTGAGTGCTTTTTCAGGCCAAAACAGCCCGGTCCGGATAAAATATCTGAAAATACCGGGAGATAGAGAAAAGAATTCCGGGTTGAATGAGGAGTCACGGAATTTTGATTTGAGGTCCCGATTTTTCTGTAAAAATTCCTGAAGATGGGAATTTACAGTTATAATCGGTAAAGGAAAAGAAGTTCCGATAGGGATGATCGGACTGTGGCCAGGGGGCTGTATAGTGTTTCTAAGGCCTATAGTGACACCAGGGAAGGCCCAGGCCCATAATATCAGTCCAGTGGTAAAAGGGGCCGGTGTCCGGGGAAAAGGTGCGAAATGACGAAAATGCCCCTATGTTATAGAACAGCTGAAGAATGAGTAAAGGGTATTTTGGTCATTTGCCTAAGGTTAGACAGTCCAGGGAAGTTATCTGGATAATTGACCAGGGTCAGAGAATACTCTGGTAAGATGGGAAAAGACAATAATGCCCCTAGACCTAGTAAAGTAAAGAAAGAGAGACTAAGGGCATTTTGGTATTTTGCCAAGGGGTGTTTCTTGGGAATCGTGCCATCAGAGTACTTGGGCTGGATCAGAGACCCAAGAGGATATTCCCAGGCCCAAAAACGCAGGCCCAGTGATCCAGGGGGAAAAGTGACATTAAAATAATGATTTAGTGACTTTTCAATAAAGTAAAGTTACTCGGTGGGCACGATAACCGAGGAGGTGATCAAATAAGTCTGGGACTTATCTGGATAGCATTGGGAAGCGTGCAAGGTCTCTTCCAGGTGCCACATGGCATTAGTCTGGAGAAAGCAGATAAAGCTTAGGACACGCTTTACGAGGCAAGAGACTGGACCGGTGAGTCAGCATGCTGAGTCAGCTGCTGAGGTGTCCAGGATTTCAGACATGTGATAAATGTGGCGCTGAGGTGTCCCGGTGAGGTGTCCTGGATGATGTCATGCATGATGCAGTAAAAAGGAATAAAAGAAAATAGGAAATTCCAGGAAAAACCAGGACCACAAGTTCATATGGCTTCAAAATTACAGGAATGCCATTGAAGGAAACTATAAATACCCCCTCCCCCTCCCATTTCATGCATCCCACGGTTTTGAGCCTTTTAGAGAGAGGAGGAGGTGCTAGAGAGAGAAAGTGAGAGGAAGAAAGAAAGAAAGGAAGTTCTGGCGGAGCTGGAAGCAGAATAGAGATAGTAGAGCTCTGCTAAGCCTTTGAGGTAGTAACTAATCCTAGCTTTTATGTAATGGCTTTGTGATTTGTTGTGCTATTGTTTGGTTGGATTGTTGTCTTATATGTTATGTCTGAAGCTCTGCTGTAATGCTATGGTCATATGTTATTAAGCATGGAAGCACGCAGCATACTTATCTGTACACAATCACAAGCAAGCACTGTCACACTGCATTACATATATTGTTATGATTGTTGCTACTGAGATTCCCCCGAATCTCATCCCCATCCACAACCCATTACAGGGAGGTTATGCTGAAGTGGATTTTGAGAATCCTAAGAGACGCCGTTATGCTGCCGAAGTAAAGACTGAACATCAGTATATGATAAGTACTGTGTACGTAGTGCTGTCTAAGGAGGCTAGAAGTGAGTGGACCTAGCCGGTTCATCTAGTCTTTCCTGGGTACTACGTAGAATGGTAGTTCTCATGAGGGGATTACCGAATCAGTACAGTTCAGTTCTTTGTACAGATAAAGCGTAGCGGTTATGCTGCCGGAGTTTAGGCAGAAAGAGATGTAATAGAAATATGAGAGTTTGATGTATGTCTTGTTGTGTATGCCATGCTGTATGACATTTTATTATTTAATAATAAATATTGTTTGGCATGTTAAACTTGTGTATGAGGAAATTAAGGGAGAAATTCGCAGGTCCTGAGGTAGCAGTGTTCTGACCTCAGTTTGACCTAGTAAACGGAGGAGTTTGGCTATGAAATTTGGTGAGCCAGTAGTACACATCTGGGGCATTCCGTGGATAGGTAATAAGCCTTGTTTGGATGTGTAGAATGAGATTAATTAATTTTCAAATTAAAGGTTCAGAATAAGGAACTTAAGAGTGAAATTTTGAATTTCTGGGCTTAAGTTAAGATATAATCAAGCTAATATTGCTTCCGCAAGTGTACTCTGAGGGGTCTAAGGGAGGATGTTTCACCCCCCCATGGCCTTCACTTGCGCAAGAGCAAGAGGAGAATGAGAGAGAAAGAAGAGAGAGAAGGGGAAGGAAAGGAAGAGAGAAAGGAGAAAGGAAGAAAGGAAGTTCTGGCGGAGCTGGAAGCAGAATAGAGATAGTAGGGTTCTGCTGAGCTAGCCAGGTAGTAACTAATCCTAGCTTCTATGTAATGGCTTTGTGATTTGATGTGCTATTGTTTGGTTGGATTGTTGTCTTATATGTTATGTCTGAAGCTCTGCTGTAATGCTATGGTCATATGTTATTAAGCATGGAAGCACGCAGCATACTTATCTGTACACAATCACAAGCAAGCACTGTCACACTGCATTACATATATTGTTATGATTGTTGCTACTGAGATTCCCCCGAATCTCATCCCCATCCACAACCCATTACAGGGAGGTTATGCTGAAGTGGATTTTGAGAATCCTAAGAGACGCCGTTATGCTGCCGAAGTAAAGACTGAACATCAGTATATGATAAGTACTGTGTACGTAGTGCTGTCTAAGGAGGCTAGAAGTGAGTGGACCTAGCCGGTTCATCTAGTCTTTCCTGGGTACTACGTAGAATGGTAGTTCTCATGAGGGGATTACCGAATCAGTACAGTTCAGTTCTTTGTACAGATAAAGCGTAGCGGTTATGCTGCCGGAGTTTAGGCAGAAAGAGATGTAATAGAAATATGAGAGTTTGATGTATGTCTTGTTGTGTATGCCATGCTGTATGACATTTTATGATTCAATGATAAATATGGTTTGGCATATTCAAATTATGAATGATGAAGTTAAGCTATTTTTAAGCTAATATTGCTTCCGCTAGTGTACTCTGAGGGCTGTAAGGGAGGATGTTTCATTTTGGTATCAGAGCAAGAGGTTCTGGCACTAACCAGAAAGGACTCTAGTTCAGAGCATAAGATTCTGGCACAGAACAGAAGGTTCTGGCTCAGTGATGCTCTGATTTAGCCCTTGAGTACGACAGAATAGCACTCCGGTCGCGACTAACGTGGTTTATGTCGCGACGGGTAGCCTCAATGAGAGGTTTAGTCGCGACGCATAAGTTTATAGGTCGCGACGGTTATTCACAGAAAGATTTGGTCGCGGCGAGTATGTTCCTAGGTCGCGACGTTATTTAATAGAGAGCTAAGGTTGTGACGAGAAAAGTTTAATGTCGCGACTAGAAATGGCTATGGTTGCGACGTGAAGAGACATAAGTCGCGACGATAAAATATCCTGGTCGCGACGGTAGAGGAGTTGTGTCGCGACATAGAAAGGTTAAGGTCGCGACGACAGAAGATTTAGGTCGCGACTAGAAGACAGAAAATGTTAAGGACGCGACGTCTGAAGCTGTAGGTCACGACTAAAGAATAGAAATGATAAGTCGTGAGGAGTTAAGGGTAATGAAGAATCATAGAGGCTATGAATAGCGATTACCCAAATCGCGACGGAATGATAGAGATGTCCTGGTATGACATTAGAAGATTCAGATCGGGACTATTATGGGTTTGGAAGAGCCCGTGGAGATAAAGCTCCTAGATGGAACAAGAGGTGTTCATGTTTCGGTGTAAAGGAAAAGACAGGTGAACACAAAGCATGAACATAGAGCTTGAGTGGAGAAGCCATGCATAGAGGAAGTTGGCAACTCCAATAAGCAAGTCATCCTTGCTAGGTAGGATAGGCCGCAAAGGATGATAATGACAAGTTAAGATGAGCTAGCTAGATGAGATAGCTAGAATGAGACAGATCCTCCATGTGATTACGAGGAGTAGATCTACATGGTAAAAGTCTTATTCAACCTAGTTGAATAAAAGACCTGAGAGCTAGAATGGGATAGCTAGTATGAAGTTTGCCTCGGAGTAATCCTAGGGCATAGCCTAAAGGCTAGAGATGTGATGATGTTTGATATGGCCTAAGGCTAAGGCTAAGGACGTGATGGTTAATAGGTAAAGAGTTAAAATTCCCTAAGCAGAGGGATTCCATCACAGAGATCTAGGGTAGAGTACCCTAAAGAATAGAAATAATAGTAAAAGATAATGAATGAGATCTAGGCGACTGAAGTTCGCTAGGATTAAGAGAAAGATGCGTTTTCAGGTGCTTAAGGGCTGTGGCTCGTGTGTCTGGAAAACAAAACCGTGATCTCATGTGGGCACCAAGCCTACCTAAGGGGAAAGCGGATAATATCTTTGTAAAGGGGTTCTAGGCTGTTACAGTAAAAGCCAATAAGGAACCACAGTCTGGTCAAGAATAGACTGAGACTGATAGATAGACAAAAGAAGAAATGAGATAGTAGAAGGTAGCCACAGATTACGGGATACAGTGAATCCCCTATGTAAGAAAGAGTGATGAAGGGTTGAGTCTGTACCCTAATAAGAGGGTAGCGTGGCAGCCTGAGATAGACAGATGTTTCAGGATGACTGACCAAGATATGATAGGCAATATGATAAATAAAATATGCCTTGAGGTTTAGTTAGTCTGATGGATGGTTGAGCAAAGTATGATGATGATATGGCTTATGATGCCATAAGTTATGATAGTTGCATCTCCTTGCAATTGTCATATGATGACATGCATGTTAGAGTATGCCATGATGAATGAATACTCCCTTTTACAGTGCATGAAGGGTAGAGTATATATAAGATGAGAAAGTATGTTGCTCCCATACCATATGACATGTAATGAGATATGTATTGAGGATGATAGATAGTCTCAGTTCATGGGACAATAAGTTATGATATTCAGATATGTTTGAAGTTACTCGGGTAATTCTGCAGACTTGTGAATACAGTACTCAGAGCCATTTCTGTTGAAAGGAATGGTAGACAGAAAGAAAGCAGATAAGAGTAAAGAGATTGTTTTTAGATCACTCTTCAGATAAGAGTTGGATCTGAAACAGATGGCTCTCAGATAGAGCTAGATTCAGATGAGTATAGATCACTCTTCAGATAAGAGTTGAATCTGATACAGGATGCTCGCAGTTGGAGCATAGTTTAAATGGTTCACAGTTAGATGAGTTATGATGAGGCCATAGCAGTAGAATGCAATGGCAGGTGGTTAGACCATGATGGCACAAGCCAATGGTAAGCCACAGTAAAGAAAGAAAGATGAAAAGGAACTCCTGAGTAAGAGAGGAAGTAAGTAAAGTCTGGGTAAATGATGTGAGGCTATAAAATTTTATGGAGTTATCAACAGGTGGAAGCAGTTAACCTTATAACTTAGTCTGTTGGTTTAAGATCTTCGGGAGATATACAGTACAACAGAATCGCAGTTAGATTCTGGAGGGTCACAGTTAGATCCTAGCATGGCTCCAGGGTCGCAGTTAGATCCTAACAGATCCAGAGTCACAGTTAGATTCTGAAGAGGCTAACGGTTGATCGTAGTTAGATCCCGAGGTCGCAGTTAGACCTAGCCTAAGGAAAGTAATGAGCCATGAGACATGCGTACGATGTAGTATCTCTTTGGGAAGATGAATGCCAAAGACGAAGTTAAGGTAAGGAAGTTTCACTAGTTGATAAGTTGACCCAGAGAAATTGTTTTATAATGATTTTCCCAGGTAGCCTCTAGTCTACAGACTGAACTTAGCTTTCCCTTAAACGAAGATGGAGTCCAAGTTCAAATCTGAGTACTGAGATTCAAAGTTTTGTAGAAGTATGCCTGAGAAGTAGAGAAGAGAATCCTATGAGAAGTAGAGAAGAAAATCCTCAATGTAATGAGAACAGAAGAGTATGAGTAGAAAGATTACCCAGATGAGGGGTAAAGAGATTAAAAGGCTAGAAAAGACCTAGAGAAGAAGGTCTAAGGCAAAGCTGAGATAGAACTCAGTGCTATGAGGAAGAGAATGTTAGCCTTATGATAAGGCAAGATAAGTTATGAAAGGGTGAAATACACCATGAGATGGTTAGAATGGGCTAGATATGCCATGATAAAGTATCAAAGGCATGTAATGAGATACACGATAGTAAACGTGTAATATGACACGCACCTAGAGATGTGCATTGTATGAACAGGCAGAGAGGCTCCCTTTTTGGTAGGGATCATATGTTTGAATGTTATGCTATAGGAAATGAGAGCTTTCACTCCTTGCATGAGATGCTAGGCCTTATGTTATGCTAAAACTATGCAAGCTCTGAGTGTTAGAGCTGTGCCTAGTTAGAACAGGAATGCTTGAGCTCCGATATTAGAGCTTTGCATTCATAAGCAGGTATGCAGTCCTGCAGTATGTTGGCCAAGCATTATGCATGTTAGAGTAGGTGCTTTTGTTTAGCAGTAAAGTAAAGAAAGAATAGCTGCGTAAGTCCTCTCTCTGTATGACGTTAAGTGCAAAGAAAGATGAAATGTTGCAGATTTTAAAGCAGTCTGCGAGATATCAAGAGAAGTAATAAGAGTATGATGCTAGAAGTATGATGAGTAGTTAGAAGAAATTCCCGAATACAGTAATATTCGAGAGGATTTCATATGAAAGAAATGGACACTACTCATAAGTGCAGTAAGTGGTCCATAAGAGGAAAGTAGATTTCAACTCTGATTGGATTAACCCAGTAAAAGAAAGGCATGTTACGAAGAGATGTAAAGTTATGATGAGTACTTTGCCAGATGTTAAGTTAATTTGGCTATGGTACTGATTAAATTTCGAGGACGAAATTTATTTAAAGGGGAGGAGAAATGTAACATCCCAATTTTCAGGCCTAGAGACACGGAAATAGCCTGAGAATGAGAGGCTACCAGACCCCTTTTGAGCAGAAGTCCCAGAGACATAAGAGAGTTTTTAGGGACTAAGCTGCGAGTAAGTAAAGGTACGGGAACTTATGTGCAAACAGTGGAAGTCCCAAGGGGTAGAATGGCCATTTGGGGTGATGTAAAGGTCAAAGGTTGAAGAGTTACGAGCTGACCGTTCTGGTCGCGACTAGAGTAAAGCATGGTCGCGACTAGTGGTTACAGAAAGAGCTACACGCGACAAGAAAGCATTATGGTCGCGACGTA
This sequence comes from Leucaena leucocephala, assembly GCA_037074615.1. NCBI lineage: Eukaryota > Viridiplantae > Streptophyta > Magnoliopsida > Fabales > Fabaceae > Leucaena > Leucaena leucocephala. The sequence continues at coordinate 4,561,883 of CM073544.1, read as the reverse complement.
AAAGAAGTATGGTCGCGACTAGAAAGCAGTGATATCGCGACTAATAGGGGCAGAAAGCCTTAGACGCGACTAAAATGAGTTGTGGTCGCGACGATAGCATGTTGTGGTCGCGACGATAAGAGGTTGTAGTCGCGACTAATGCACACAGAATTGTAAGGTCGCGACAAGATGATGTTGAGGTCGCGACTAGTGACTAAAGTGGCGCTAAGCGTACGGGCCAAGAGTGGTGAAGGTCCAAGAGAGATAGTTACCCGGTTGGAGATAGACCGGAGGCAGAATATCAGATACAGGAAAGGTTATCTGGAAACCATGAAGTAAACTGATAAGGTATACTCATGGGTCCCACAAGATGCCACATGGCATTAAAATAATGGTTTAGTAGAATAAAGTTACTCGGTTGGCACGAAAACTGAGGAGGCACGATAACCGAGGAAATGATCAGATAAAGTCAGGGACTTATCTGGATGGCATTGGGAAGCGTGCAAGGTCTTTTCCAGTCGCCATATGGCATTAGTCTGCAGAAAGCAGATAAAGTTGATGGCACGCATTACGAGGCAGGAGACTGGACCGGTGAGTCAGCATGCTGAGGTGTCCCGGGAATTCAAGCATGTGAAAAATGAGGCGCTGAGTCAGCATGGTGAGTTGGCACGATGATGCAGTAAATGAGGAATTAAAGAAAATAGGAAATTCCAGGAAAAACCAGGACCGCAGGATCGAAGTTCATGGTATTTACGATTATGCCATTGAGGGAGGCTATAAATACCCCCCCATGGCCTTCACTTGCGCAAGAGCAAGAGGAGAATGAGAGAGAAAGAAGAGAGAGAAGGGGAAGGAAAGGAAGAGAGAAAGGAGAAAGGAAGAAAGGAAGTTCTGGCGGAGCTGGAAGCAGAATAGAGATAGTAGTGTTCTGCTGAGCTAGCCAGGTAGTAACTAATCCTAGCTTCTATGTAATGGCTTTGTGATTTGATGTGCTATTATTTGGTTGGATTGTTGTCTTATATGTTATGTCTGAAGCTCTGCTGTAATGCTATGGTCATATGTTATTAAGCATGGAAGCACGCAGCATACTTATCTGTACACAATCACAAGCAAGCACTGTCACACTGCATTACATATATTGTTATGATTGTTGCTACTGAGATTCCCCCGAATCTCATCCCCATCCATAACCCATTACAGGGAGGTTATGCTGAAGTGGATTTTGAGAATCCTAAGAGACGCCGTTATGCTGCCGAAGTAAAGACTGAACATCAGTATATGATAAGTACTGTGTACGTAGTGCTGTCTAAGGAGGCTAGAAGTGAGTGGACCTAGCCGGTTCATCTAGTCTTTCCTGGGTACTACGTAGAATGGTAGTTCTCATGAGGGGATTACCGAATCAGTACGGTTCAGTTCTTTGTACAGCTGAAGCGTAGCGGTTATGCTGCCGGAATTTAGGCAGAAGGAGATGTAATAGAGATATGAGGATTATGTGTATGTCTTGTTGTATATACCATATTGTATGACATTTTATGATTCAATGATAAATATGGTTTGGCATATTCAAATTATGAATGATGAAGTTAAGCTATTTTTAAGCTAATATTGCTTCCGCTAGTGTACTCTGAGGGCTGTAAGGGAGGATGTTTCATTTTGGTATCAGAGCAAGAGGTTCTGGCACTAACCAGAAAGGACTCTAGTTCAGAGCATAAGATTCTGGCACAGAACAGAAGGTTCTGGCTCAGTGATGCTCTGATTTAGCCCTTGAGTACGACAGAATAGCACTCCAGTCGCGACTAACGTGGTTTATGTCGCGACGGGTAGCCTCAATGAGAGGTTTAGTCGCGACGCATAAGTTTATAGGTCGCGATGGTTATTCACAGAAAGATTTGGTCGCGGCGAGTATGTTCCTAGGTCGCGACGTTATTTAATAGAGAGCTAAGGTTGTGACGAGAAAAGTTTAATGTCGCGACTAGAAATGGCTATGGTTGCGACGTGAAGAGACATAAGTCGCGACGATAAAATATCCTGGTCGCGACGGTAGAGGAGTTGTGTCGCGACATAGAAAGGTTAAGGTCGCGACGACAGAAGATTTAGGTCGCGACTAGAAGACAGAAAATGTTAAGGACGCGACGTCTGAAGCTGTAGGTCACGACTAAAGAATAGAAATGATAAGTCGTGAGGAGTTAAGGGTAATGAAGAATCATAGAGGCTATGAATAGCGATTACCCAAATCACGACGGAATGACAGAGATGTCCTGGTATGACATTAGAAGATTCAGATCGGGACTATTATGGGTTTGGAAGAGCCCGTGGAGATAAAGCTCCTAGATGGAACAAGAGGTGTTCATGTTTCGGTGTAAAGGAAAAGACAGGTGAACACAAAGCATGAACATAGAGCTTGAGTGGAGAAGCCATGCATAGAGGAAGTTGGCAACTCCAATAAGCAAGTCATCCTTGCTAGGTAGGATAGGCCGCAAAGGATGATAATGACAAGTTAAGATGAGCTAGCTAGATGAGATAGCTAGAATGAGACAGATCCTCCATGTGATTACGAGGAGTAGATCTACATGGTAAAAGTCTTATTCAACCTAGTTGAATAAAAGACCTGAGAGCTAGAATGGGATAGCTAGTATGAAGTTTGCCTCGGAGTAATCCTAGGGCATAGCCTAAAGGCAAGAGGAAAGGGAGAGAAAGAAGAGAGAGAAGGAGAAGGAAAGGAAGAGAGAAAGGAGGAAAGGAAGTTCTGGCGGAGCTGGAAGCAGAATAGAGATAGTAGAGTTCTGCTGAGCTAGCCAGGTAGTAACTAATCCTAGCTTTTATGTAATATCTTTGTGAATTGTTGTGCTATTGTTTGGTTGGATTGTTGTCTTATATGTTATGTCTGAAGCTCTACTACAATGCTATGATCATATGTTATTAAGTATGGAAGCATGCAGCATACTTATCTGTACACAATCACAAGCAAGCACTGTCACACTGCATTACATATATTGTTATGATTGTTATTACTGAGATTCCCTCGAATCTCATTCCCATATATAACCCATTACAGGGAGGTTATGTCGAAGTAGATTTTGAGAATCCTAAGAGACGCCATTATGTTGCCGAAGTTAAGACTGAACATCAGTATATGATAAGTACTATGTACGTATGTGCTGTCTAAGGAGGCTGGAAGTGAGTGGACCTAGCCGGTTCATCTAGTCTTTCCTGGGTACTACGTAGAATGGTAGTTCTCATGAGGGAATTACTAAATCAGTATAGTTCAGTTCTTTGTACAGAAGAAGCCTAGCAGTTATGCTGCCGGATTTCAGGCAGGAGAAGATGTAATAGAAATATAAGGATTACGTGATTTTGTGTATGCTCTGTTGTATGATATTTGTTATTCAATGATAAATATTGTTTGGCATGTTTAATTTTTATACGAGAAATTAAGAGAGAAATTCGCAGGTCCTGAGGTAGCAGTGTTCTGACCTCAATTTGACCTATTAAACGGAGGAGTCTGGCCACGAGATTTAGTAAGCCGGTAGTACACATCTGGGGCATTTCGTGGATAGGTATTAAGCCTCATTTGGATGTGTAGAATGTGAGAAACCAGTTCTCAAAGTAAAAGTTTAAAATAAGGAACTTAAGAGTTAAAAGTTCAACTTCTGGGCTTAAGGTAAGATATAAATCAAGCTAGTAATGCTTCTGCAAGTGTACTCTGAGGAGTCTAAGGGAGGATGTTTCAACTAGGAAGTGGTTTGAGTTCCAAATCAGGTGGTTGGACAATTGATGGCCCCAACTTCCTAGTTTCTAAAGCTGCAATAAGTTTCAACAATTCTTTCATCACAGGTTCTGCAACTTCCAATTCTGTTCTTGCAATGAAATCCTCAATAAAAATATCAGAAACATCAAAAGAAAAAGATTGTAGGGTGGAAAGTAAGCTATCAACTGAAACTTGGTTTATACTTGACACATCACCACTACTATCCAAAGAAAATACAGAAGAAGAAGAAATTTCAAATTTAAACAATTCATATTCAGCTTTTTCAGAATTCTGCAGCAGCAACTCATGTTCATCTTTAGCTTCTTCAATGTATGCATCAATCGTACTTAAGCCTAACAGTGAGTAATCTTCAAATGGATGTATCATTGCTTCATAGACATTAAAAGTTATGACATTATCACCCACTTCCATTATAATGCTCCTATTTTTCATGCTTATCACAGTGTTGGCTGTTCTAAGGAATGGCCTACCCAAGATAATAGGTCCCTCTGAATTTGACTCTTGTGTCATGTCTAAGACATAAAAATCTGTAAGTATAATCAAGTCTTTGACCTTCACTAATATATCCTCTAACAGTCCCTCTGGTTTCCTAGTGGTTGGATCAGCAAGCTACACTATCATTGAAGTCTCCTTAAGTAAGCCCATACCTATGCCTAATGATGTATAGATGGAAGTTGTCATGACATTAATAGCTGCACCAAGATCTAACAAAGCATTAGCACACTGAAACTCGCCAATAGTAATTGGAACTGTAAATAAACTTGGATCATCACATTTTATAGGAAGTTGTGGCTTAAGTAAAGCTGACACATTAGATCCTATTTGCACCCTTTTATTTGGTTTGCAGATTCTTTTATTTGTGCAGAGCTCTTTCATAAATTTCCCATACTTAGGTATACTCTTGATTAGATCCACAAGTGGCACATTAACTTCCAACTTACCTAACAGATTCAGAATATTTTGTTCCTGTTTATCCTTTAAAAATTTCTTAGGACATAGGAAAAGGTAGGTGCTTAATACTTATCTCATTGTCATTCTGCTCTGTATCTTCATGGTCCTTCTTATTCTGGTTTCTACTGGATTCCTGACTTGCATTGCTGGGACTAGCTGCTGCTCCTTTATCACAGGTGGTTGTGTAGATTCCTTCAATACAACTTGCTCATTTTGCTACAGCGTATCATTTTCCTTGCTGCTTTCTGATTTGTTCTGCTGCTCAATTAATTTATTGTTCTTCCTGTCGTCATCATTGACAGTTGTTTCCCCTACTGTTCTTCCACTTCCCAAGCTCACAGCATTTACAGATTTTGGGTTAACAATTGTGTTGGAGGGTAAGTTTCCTCCCAATCTGGCCTGAATATCATTTACTGAATTGGCTAGTTGTGATACATAGCCATTCATGTTTTTAGCCTTTGTTTCCCATTGTTCTAACTTGTTCTCCAAAGCAGCAAACTTAGATTCTGCCATTGCTAAGTTATTCTCCACTGTAGACCTCAATTCCTTGAAGTTAGAGCTGAAGTTTGTATTAATAGAATTTATATTTGAATTCATCACAGTAATGCTCTTGAGTATCTTAGAAATTCCATTATCCTTTGCAGAATTAGACACTTCTTTGGCTCTAGATGATTCAGCCACTTGCTTGTCATTGTTGAATCTATTTTGGCCAACAGCTCCACCTCCATCTCTCCATCTAAAATTAGGATGCTCTCTCCATCCTTCATTGTATGTATTAGAATATGAATTCCTTGGTAGATACTGTTGGAAATTGTGCCCTAGGGGCCAATCATTGTATCATGTTATCATATTATTTGCATGTTTACTATGATGACAATCCTTGGATAAATAGTGATTTTATCCTAAATGTCCCTGGTCGGTCATCTATGCGGGAGCAGAGATGAAATAAGACCAGTATGACTTTGAAGATATATAGAGATATAAATCAAAGTCATAAGCACATGTAAGAGTACAGGGTGTTGGACCGACCCGCTATGAGAGAGCTGCATGGGTTAAGTCATAAGTTTCTCTCATATACAAGCCATGTCACTATGCCCTTTGACCTGAGATCATCATGGATTCCTACATGACAAACGCTCAGCTTTGACCTAGTCAAAAGTCACTTTTGACCGAGTGATCATAAAGGCTATGCTCGGGCTTAGTGGTTTTTCATGAGGAGGAATGTGAATGGTCAAGATGGAATTTGTCCCTCACATCCGTAGAGAGATATTACTGGGCCCCTCGATGAGTGAGTCTGAGAAATGTATGGCCATACTAGAATGGAAGGGTAGTTCCATTTCTATATTCAGACTACTCAGGGATCGAGAAAGTAACGGTCAGGAACAGGAGGATGACGTTCTCCATGCCTCATCCTTGACCAAAATATCGTGTGACAAAAGGGACGTGATATGGTTGTATGAAAGGTTACATCGTTTATCGATCCTCATATGTTTTGGGTAGTCGTAATGCCTTGCTAGAGACCGCTTACGACTTGTGGGTCAGTATAGTAACTGGGCCACTGCCAACTTCATATGGGCCTACAGGGTCGCACACAAAATAGCCCAATACGAGCTATGATGTCCAGATTCATTGAATCTAAGAGATGTCTAGATTCAATGAATAATCTAGGGTGGATATATATTTATATATATATATAAATTAGTTTATATATATATTATATATAATATAAGAGATATTTGTAAGATTTAATTTATAAGGATAAATCAAATCTCTATCATTTTTGAATTTGAATTTAAATGGATATGATCTATTTGAATTTGAAATTCAAATTGATAAGATATCTCAAATTTGATTTATGAGAATAAATCAAATATAATTCTGTCTTATCTTTATTTTAAATTAAATAAATAGGTGAATTAAATCTGTGGGACGGATTTAATATAAACCATATTTATTTAATCAGTTTCTTATTAAATTATGCAATATATGATATTGTATTAATTCAGAATTAATATAAGATTAATTCTGAAGCCCGGCCCTATTAGAAGCCCGATAGCTTCCTATATATTTGACATTAGGAGCTAGGGTTCTACACACAAGATAGATCTCTTCACACACATTCAGTCGTGAGAAAAAGGGGCAGGGAGAGTGCAAAAGGTTTGCAGATAAGAAACTGCCGAAATAGAGACTGTGAGGACGGAATCTCCAGAAAGCCCTAGAGGGACAAGAGGCGCTAGCACGTCGTTCGCAATTGGAACGCTGTTCGTGTGGATACCGGTAGAGGAAGCCGATCTGAGCTGTCGACTTCTACGATACGGCCAGACACGAAGAAAGGTCGCGACCAGAACACACTTAGGTCGCGACCAAACGGGCATCTGAACGTCAGAAATCCGTAAAGAGGAGACAGGTCGCGACGTGAAGTTGAAGAGGTCGCGACTAAAAGCTCCAGAGGCGACAGGTCGCGACTAGAAGCAGAGTAGGTCGCGACTACAAACTCCAGAGGCGACAGGTCGCGACTAGAAGCTGAGGAGGTCGCGACTGAAAGTTCCAGAGGCGAGGAGTCGCGACTAGTGGACACTGAGGTCGCGACCAAAGCTCGAGTACCGAAGGTAACACTTCTTTCTCCTTGACTTAAACACATTCGGTAGATCCTGGCTGGGAATGGAAAAATTTTTAAAGTTAATTTCCGCTGCGTGTCTTCCAATTCCCTTCAGATACTGGTTCAGTCTTCCTTGATAGATAGCTGATACCTCCTCATGATGTGAAGGATAATTTATAGTTATGAGCATTGGAGATGAGCAGATTTGACAGCTAGGAGCAACTAGAGCTTGAGAGTATGGGTTTTGAATATGTGAATTGCTCAGTTGAGCAGCTAGATTATTGATCTGAGCACTCATAGCAGCCACTTGAGATGACAGATTACTATGATCTTGAGAAGACCTTGCAGAAACCTCATGCACTTGTCTAGTATCTAATCCTTCATACTGCTGGTCATTGTTTGCTATCTTCTCAATCAGACTCTATGCTTCATCAGGTGTCAAATCATCAATGGAACCCTCAGCAGCTGCATCCAAATTCTTTCTGCATGTAAAGCGTAATCCTGAATGAAAGTACTGCACCAAATGTTCTATTGAAATCTGATGATATGGACATCTAGCCAGTAACTCCTGAAATCTACCCCAAAACTCATAGAAAGATTCTTCAGCATATTGTTTTGCAGTAAAGATTTCCTTTCTCAATGCAGCAGTCTTTGATGAAGGAAAATATCTCTCCAAGAAGGCACTTATTAAGTTGTTCCAGGAGTGTAGAGCTTGAGGTGCATGATGTGGCAGCATATAGAACCATTCTTTTTCCTTTCCTTCTAGTGTGAAATGAAAGACTTGTCTCTACACAGCATTCATGTCAGCTCCTACAGGCTTCATGGTTGAACAAACCCACTGCATAGTCTGTAAATGCTTGAAAGGATCCTCACCTGCTAATCCATAATACTTTGGTAAGTTACTCAGCAAAGGACCTTTTAACTCAAAGGTCACATCTAAAGCAAGACAGGTGTGAAAAGGATCATAGTTTGCATTAGAAGAAGTGAGTTCTCTTATGCTCCTACGTGGCTTTCTATTGTTCTTGTTATTTTCTTCATATTGCTCTTGTTGATTATTCTGATTATGAGTATGAGCTTCACCTACATTAACATGCTCCATGACAAGATGATTATCTAATATAGCACAAGATGCAGGTTCAGTATCAGCAGTAACAGATGTAACACTAGCTTGATTTTTAGCTTTCTTTATTTGCCTAAGTGTCCTATTAATTTCTCTATCCAATGGAAAGAATTCAGAGCTCTTGATCATGTAATTCACGCTCAACAATGATGCAAAAGATCAGATATATTAGATATGCAGCAAATTCCGCAAATGAGATCAGTTAGTCGCAGTTTAAAAATATCGAGTCGCGACTCAAAATCACAGAGAGCAAATATCGCGACGAAAATGAACCACAAGTCATGATTGTCAGTCACAGAGAGCAAAATTTTATGAATACAAATTTTTGGTCGCGACCAAATGTTACATTAGTTGCGATTAAAAATCACAGAGAGCAAATGCTTGAAGTCAAAAATTTCTGGTTACGACCAAAATACACTTTAGTCGCGACTAAAGATCACAGAGAGTTTTAGTCATGACTAAGTTTCAATCTGGCTGCGACTAGAAATTACAGACAGAAAATGTTTGAAATAATAGATTTGTCTTTGAGACCAAAATGCACTTAGGTCGCGACTAGAAATGACAGAGAGGTTTAGTTGTGACTAAGTGTCAATTTGTTTGCGACTACAAATCACAGAGATAAAAATTTGAAGAAAATATTTTTGGTTACGACCAATCAGATCTCAAGCACGACTAAAAATGACAGACAGTAAATCTGAGTTGAAAACTGATTTCAGGTTACGACCAAATGTGTATCTGATCGCGACTAGAAATCACAGAGCACTTTTGTTGCTACTAAATAGCCAATTGGTCACGACATTACAGATATAAAACACAAAAATCACAGCAAAACTAAAACAACTACCTACTTTTTATGTTTTTGGGCCCAGGAGATTGCTTAGGAAACCTTAACAAGTAAGGCTCCTCGGCAACGGCGCCATTTTGATAACTGTTATTTCTAATTATCAAACAAATCTAAGCTAACCAATAGTAAGTAGAGGCTAACCTAGGTCGGATCACAAGGAGCTACTGAATGTTAGAGTTCCTAATCAATCTATAGAGCCATAATTTATCAAGTTAAGCAGATGAGTTATGTTTTGGACTATCAACTATCTTCATAAAGTAAATCTATTCTATTGTTTCTGTTTTTATGTGATTAAGATAATGAGATGAATGAATGATGACAAGTGTGTTCCCTTGGAGATTTCCTTACCTTCATTATCCACAGAATATCAAGAGTTTAGTCAATTGAATTATAATAGGTTAGCTAACAACTCGCTAGCTAAATCTGAATTAACGCTACAACTCGCAGACATCAATAGAGAATAGGAATTTTTCAACTTAGAGATAATAGAATATGAATATTAATAGAAGGTTCATTAATGTAGGAAGAACGAATCCAACTCGGTTTCCTAATTCTGTAACATTCCTAATTTCCGTACTAAGTTGTATGTACAGGTTAAATGAAATATATGAGATTTTTTGGAAAAGATGTGGCCATAATTATGTAAAGAAAAGGATTAATTGGAAGAGGAAGAAAGTCTAAAAGCCAAAGTACAAAATTACGAAAATGCCACTATGATGCCCTAAGAAACAGAAGTAAATGGAGGGCATTTTGGTCATTTCACACAATGGATGGATATCAGAGGAAATTTGATAATAAATTATTATAATTAATATGAGAATTTATGGAGTTGACAGAAGTCAAAAAGGAGTCTTGTAGAATTAATTATGGAATTTACGGTGAAAAATGACACCGATAAAGGGTTAAAGGAAACGTATGTAATTTTTAACAAGACTTCTGGGTCTCAGAAAATTATGAAACTTTGTAGAGAATTCATTTTATATTAGAATGAATTTATAAAAATGTTATAACAATTAAAAGAGGCGTTTAACATTTATGCTAAAATCAGGGCAATTTAAGGACATCGGTATAATGAAAGTACATTGGGATTTGTGCCAAATAGCTATTGGACCTAAAAGAGGCCCAAAATTTTTGTTCTAGGCCAGCCCAATAAGTCTCAAAAGTTATCTTGAAACCCAAGCCCAATAAGGAATAATTTATGGAGTTTGAAAAGAAAAAGAAAAGAGAATAAAGTAAGAATAAGGGTTTGCACATGGTGGGACCCACATGGACTAAAAATGGCGCCAAGAAGAGAGCTTAGGTGTCCCAAGTGATGTCATGCTAGTGAGGTCATGGTGGTGAGGTCATGAGCCAAAGTGAAAAGACATTCCAAGATCAAACCTTTAACCATTAGATTAAATAGTTTCCAAAGTGATCTTGGCCTTCAAATGACACATGAATTTTACTATAAATACCCCCCCTTTCCATTCATTCTTCACACCCAAGAGTTCCTTTAGAGAGAGAAGTGAGTTCTAGAGAAAGAAAGTGGAAGAAAGCAAGGAAGAAGCAAGGGTCTTGAAGGAGCAAGTAAGGTAAGTTGATGTTCTTCACTTTACCATTTCGGATTGCACTGTTCATTCATTGTTCATGATAGAAGAAAATGGAATTTCAATGATTTAATGCTTCCATTGAGTTTATATGATGATTTTGTGTAGGATTGGAAAGGTTTTGAACCTTGGAAACCATTGGAATTAAAGGTTATAATGTTAAAAATTCCTCACGGGGACTGTTCACTCGTGTGAACAGTGATTTGAATTTCACAATTTTGATGCTTCCAATGGTCTTAAAATGAGATTTTGTGTGGGGGTAAAGTGGAGGAACAAGTATGGGAAGCATTGGAACCAAAATGGGAATTTTTGGAAAAAAGGAGCTTATTGAAACTAGACTTGGAATTTGTTTGGAATGGAGTTATAATTTGGTAATCATATTGTAATGTTTAAGTTTTGATATTTGTGGCAAGGAAAGACCATTTCAAGAAAGGAAGGACAAGGATCTACAAGAGGTAGCAAGAATATCTAACTATAAACTTAGGTGCTTTGATTGTTTTGATTACTTGTTATACATGAAGGTTTGGTTGAGCATGGAATGTTGTGATGATGATGATGATGTGATATGAGTATGTGATACCCCTTGCAATATATGTCATGACAATATGCATGTTAGAGTTTGCTTATGTATAAGCATGAATTAGTTCCCATTGCATGATAACATGTTAGGCATTCAATCAAACATGCATAACCTTATAGTTTATATTACTTGCTATTGGGATTTCCATGAAATCTCATTCCTTCCATATAATTAAACATGCTCTAGGTGCTGGATCTTCTCAAGGCAAGAGGGTAAATGTTGATGGATGACTGTACATAATTTAAAGAGTGTGCACTTTAATTACAAGATGATGTTTGGTTTGTATGATGCATGCTACTCATAAATCCAATCTGAGGTAGTGTACTTCCATCGGTATTTTGATTGACTTATATGATGAGTTTTTATATGAAATTTGGTATGAACATATATAAGAGCTATATATTTAAATGGACACTAAGAACGCCTCATTTGGTTAAGAACTCGAATTATTATTTTTCAAAGTTAGGAGTTGAAATCTGGAATAAGGTAAAACGACTACTCAGAGGCAGTGAGGTTCATGCGCTAATTTCATATAGTAAACGAATGAGTTTTTCCTCGAACTTTTGTGAGATTAAAGTAGACATATGGATATTTAATTCCATATGTAATTTAACTCAATTAGATAAGTATACAAGGAGAAATGAATTCTTGAAAATGGGGCAAAGAAATTGGAACTTCCAGATTTACCAAATGAACAGTAAAGTTCAACGAATAAACTGATTTGATCTGGACAAGAAGATCTCATTTTCATATTTTTTTCTCAAATTTAAATGAAAGAGATTTCATTAGAAATTGGAATCACCTTAAAAATATTTTTCTAGATTTAGTTATGAATTTCCAAAGTTCAGGTTGTAATCTAGAATTACCCAGTGAATAGTGGCAGTGAACAGTAACCGTAAGCCCAACTCTTGGAAATTCATATTTTTAAGGTCAAGAGGTATTCCAATGTTCTAAATTAGTTCCAATTGAGTATAAGTAAGGTTAAGGTTTAAGTTCAAAATCTAAGGTCAAGGTTTTAAGGTTAAGATTTAAAAATATTTGTAAGAAAATGCCGTTGTGCTGGTAGACTATACAAAGTACTGTGTACGTAGGTGCTGTCTAAGGAGGATGGAAGTGAGTGGACCTAGCCGGTTCATCCAGTCTTTTCTGGGTACTTACGTAGAATGGTAGTTCTCATAGGGAATTACCGAATCAGTACAGTTATTTTCTACCAGGATTTCCGGCAAGAGAGATATAATCCGCTTCGAGAGAGCTATAGCAAGAGTACTTTGAGAGATATAAAGGATGTTTCATATTGGTATCAGAGCATAGGATTCTGGATTAGGTAATGCTCTGAATAGATGATCTATAGATACCCATTAGTAAAGCTGTCATAAATGATATTAAGTTAATACTTGCAGGATGGCTAGAGGTAGAACCAGATCAGAAACCACCGTAAATCAAGGAGACCCTAGACCAAATGTCTATGTCTTGGATAGCTTAGAGGAGGAGCTTGTGATGGATGAGGATCTGGGTATAGTTCACATCTCTAATTCTAGTGACTCTGATCTAGATAGATCCGATAGCTCTTTTGTGCAGTCGAACTTCTTACCAGAAGAACCTATTTTTGTTCCCCCTGTATCTGTCCCACATCTAGATCTAGTAGATGCTAGTTCAATTGTTATAGGAGGACAGAGGATTGAAGAAGATGTGGTATATACCCCAGAAGATGCTGAGTCTAGTGACTCTACACAGTATGAGTTTGTTGGAGTGCCCTCTAATCCTGATGTCAGCTCTATTCCTCCGATGAGAGGACAGATTACGACTGAGGAAGCTGAGTACTGGTACTGGACTATGGATAGACTAGATACTATTCCTCCTCTACCAGAGTTTGAGGATAGATTTGATGCGGGTAACTTACAGCAGTACCGTGACCCAGAGATCCAGTCACAACCTATGGCAGTCCCTACCTATTCACGCAATCCAGGAATACATGACAATACAAATAAAGATCAGAAGGATGTTCCTGGTCCTAGTCAACCCCAACCTTCTTTACTAAAAATAAATAATGTTGACTCTACTAGTCTCAAGAAGGCTGTGGAAAAGGAATTACTCAGTTTAGGTCGGGGGATAGATAGAAGCAAAGATCAAGAGCAGTCAGTCTATCTACAATTCCTCAATGCCGTAGCAAGGATAATAAATAGATATACAATAGAGGGCATTGACCTGAATCAGGTTTATACTCTAGAAGATTGGCATGAGATGATCGTAAGTCAGATATTGCCATATAACCCCACATGACATGTAGAGTTAAGTGAGTTTTTGGCAAATGATCCACCAACTGATATACAAGGGTGGCATTTCCGTATGCAGAAGTATTTACATTTTACAATTCCCTAGAGAAGAAAGTAAAAAGAGATGGAGGATAATGTAAACAGTGTAAATTGCATGGATGGATGATAATTGTGACTTACCCCTTATATGTAATTGGCATATATATAATGTATGAATATGACCTGTTTTGAATGGAATATAAATTATGTTGTTTATCATATTCCTCTTCTGTTAGATTTCCTACTAGACAGTAAAACAAAATGGTTCGTACAAGAAGAACCGTTATGACAGAGGAACCGGAGAACACAAGGGATATTAACTAGCTAATATTAGATAGGCTGGAGCAACAACAGAAAATGATAAAAGAGATGCGTGCTACACAAGCACGAAGTGAACAGGATAGAGATACTGCTATAGCCGCAGCAGTGGCTACAGCAGTGAATAATCTGAGGCCTCCAGAACCATCTGAAGCAGCAAATACAATAGCAGAAAGAGTACATCAACAACCAGTACAGTCGCAGGGAAGGGCTGAGCAGAGAAATGATGTGGTTAGCATCCAGCAATGGATGGTCAGATTCTGCCAGCATAATCCTTCTGTATTTGAAGGGACATTTGAAGTCCAGGCTGCTGAGGATCGGATCATTCGATTGGAAAAGATTTTTAAAGTTCTGGATTGCCCAACAGAGACAAAGGCTCAAATGGCCATCTACCAGCTGGAGAAGGATGCTGATAGGTGGTGGAAAAATACAGAATTGCTTATGCAAGCAAGAAACATTCCAGTCACTTGGGAAGTGTTTCTTGAACAGTTCTATGCGAAGTATTTTCCTCAGTCTGTGAGGGATGAAAGGGAGGCAGAATTCCTTATGCTGAGACAAGGAGAAAGAGAATCCTTTGACGAGTACTTGGCCAAATTCATCCGTGTGTCTCAGTATTCAACATATTTGCGCCAAGTAGATGATGAAAGGTGGATGACTGAGAGGTTGATCAGAGGGTTGAACTCTACACTGAAGGAGAAGCTGACTCCTCAACAGTACAACTAGTTCAACAAGGCTGTAGAGGCATGCCGCATAGTAGAAAATAGTATGAATCACAGGATGCTATCTAAGCCTGTAAGTAGGGAATAAACAGTCCTTGAGAGGGCCGGTCAAAGCCAAAATTCTGCAAGAAATAACAACTATAGAAAAAGGAAGCAACCATGGCAGAATAGGACACCTGGCAGAGGAAATTACCAAGGAGGGCCGAGTAACAGAGACCCCAGAGCACGAGTGTGCAATAAATGTGGGAAAAATCATGGGGATAAGCCTTGTTGGGTGGGCCAAAATGTCTGCTATGCTTGTGGAAAGCCGGGACACTTTGCTCGGGAATGTCCTCAGGCAGCAGCTGATCAAAGGCCGCTGACGTAGGGACGCATATTTGCACTCTCCAGAGAAGATGCACAGAAATCACCTGAGATGATTCAAGGTACAATCTATATCAATGATCACTCAGTGATTGCTCTGTTTGATTCTGGTGCAAGTCATTCTTTTATTTCCTATGATTGTGCTAGATGTCTAGGCTTGATGATTAGTAAATTGCATTATGACATATATGTGACAACTCCCACAAGTACTAGGGTAGTTACCTCCGATGCTTGTTTGAATATTATTGTGTTGTATGAGCACTGTTATATAACCCTAGACTTAATATGCATGCCTTTCCAAGAGATGGAGGTTATACTTGGTTTAAATTGGTTGTCCTCCAATAATGTAATGCTGGACTGCAAAAACAAGACGCTAGTTCTTGGTTCGACGGTAGCAGACCTGAGTCCAGAAGTACGACTGAATTTCATAACGGAGGCACAAGCAGATAAATGCTTGCGAAAAGGATGCCAAGGATACATGGTTTTCCTCTATGTTCAAGCAGAAGTTGAAGAAGGAATTGAGACGATTGCAGTAGTTAATGAATTTCCTGAAGTCTTTCCAACGGAAATTCAAGGATTGCCTCCGGAGTGAGAAGTGGAGTTCGCAATTGATATTGTGCCTGGAGCGGGACCCGTATCCAAAGCCCTATACCGGATGGCTCCTAATGAAATGAGTGAGTTGAAGAAGCAGATTGAGGAGCTTTTAGAGAAAGGTTTCATACGACCTAGTGTTTCTCCCTGGGGTGCTCCAGTGCTATTTGTTAAAAAGAAAGATGGCAGCTTAAGACTGTGTATTGACTACAGAGAGCTGAACAAGATCACAGTTAAGAACAAGTACCCTCTGTAACACCCTAATTTTTAGGCCTAGAGATGCCAGAAAGAGAATTCAAGGGCGTAACCGTAATTATGGGAAAGATTGGGCTGGTAGCCGATGAGTACCATATTTTGCCAGAAAATAGAGAAAATTATGCTGATCATTTCACTAAACTGTGAAATGTGCATATGAGGTCTCTATGTGTATGAAAGAATTAGAAATATGACCAAGGGTAAAATTGTCATTTTTGAAAAGTGTGCGCGGGAGCATATTTTAAGGCAAAAATAGCCCGGTCGGGATAAAATATCTGAAAATACAGGGAGATAGAGAAAAGAATTCCGGGTTGAATGACACAACACAAAATTTTGATTTGAGGTCCCGATTTTTCTGTAAAAATTCTCGAAGATGGGAATTTACAGTTGTAATTGGTAAAGGAAGAGCTGTTCGAATAGAGATGATCGGACTATGGCCAGAGGCCATACAGTGTTTTCTAAGGCCCGTAGTGACACCAGGGAAGGCCCAGGCCCATAATATCAGTTCAGTGGTAAGAGGGGCCGGTGTCCGGGGAAAATGTGAAAAATGACGAAAATGCCCTTATGTTATAGAATAACTGAAGAATGAGTAAAGGGTATTTTGGTCATTTGGCTAAGGTTAGACAGTCAAGAAAGGGTATCTGGATAGTTGACCAGGGTCAGAGAATACTCTGGTATGTTATGAAAAGACAATAATGCCCCTAAACCTAGTAAGGTAAAGAAAGGAAATGGAAGGACTTAGATGCAATTATGAAAAAGTGCAAGGCCAAAAAGGAAAAGTAGACAAAAATGTGGGGTCCTTAAGTGTAATTTTAGCCAAATAAAAAGGGACTTAAATGAAAAGAAGAAAAGTTCCCTGGGGCTAAATTGTAATTAAAGAAAGTCAAGCCGGAAGTGGGTTGGACTGCCCGAAAGCATTTCAGTCCCAGATTTCACCGGTAGAGAGAGCAAGTGACGCTCGGTAATCTGGCTTAATACAGGAATTTTTGAAGACTCCAGATAGCCAGAAATGGACTGATCGTCCAAAAGTTATAAAAATTCATACCGGATATCCTAGATTTCAGATCTAAGTGAGAAAATACAGGATGATACGTCCTTATAGGACGATGTCGGGAAACTGACAGAATATCGATAGGAGGCCTGTAGAAAAAGTTATTCGCAAATTAGAAAATCCAGACGGGAGTGTGAGGCCTCCGGGTATCCGATAGGGAGATTTATCGGTATTTGAAAAGGGACTGAATGAGTTCGGATGATCTCAGTCAAATGACTGATATGACTCACAGGGATGCCTGAACACCGCAGGCCAGTGTATCGGACAGAAGGAGCCGGTGTCCGGATATGTGTATAAACGGCGAATAATAGATAAAATATTCAATAATCATGGACAAGGAAGGATTCCTCGTAATATGTGCCATGAAGGTAGTGGACCCTGAAAGGCCCAATAATGGCGCCATCAAAGGCCCAATAAGACACTTTGACTGATAAGTGGGCCATTGTCCGGCAGAACCCCGGAAAAGTGCGAAATTACAAAAATGCCCCTGTGTTGTACTAAAGAGTAATAGATGAATGGAGGGCATTTTGGTCATTCTGGATAGGCCCAGGAGCCAAGGCACATACAGATAAAGTTACTTAGAGTCAGTATATACCCTGACAGGGTACAGAAGGTGTAAAATGACGATTTTACCCTTAGGGTTAAGATAGTGCAAGAAAGGGCACCTAGGGGTATTTTGGTAATTTGCCAAGGGCTGTTTCTTGGGAATCGAGCCATCAGAGTACTTGAGCTTGATCAGAGACCCAAGATAATATTCCAAGGCCCAAAAACGTAGCCCATGAAGTATGTGGGAAAAAGTGGCATTAAAATACTATTTTAATGCTGTTTCAATAAAGTAAAGTTACTCGGTCGGCACGATAACCGAGGAGGTGATCAGATAAAGTCCTAGGTTTATCTGGATAGCATTGGAAGGCGTGAAAGGTCCCTTCCAGATGCCACATGACGTCATCTTAGAGGGAGAAGAAAAGTTAAGGATATGTGACACAATCTTAGCCGGTGAGTCCAGTTGGTGGGAAATCGGACCGGACCGATACTGGATTGGACTGGAACTGCTGAGTCAGCTGATGAGGTTCCAAGAAGCTTGCAATTTTGACATGTGAGAAATGTGCATGATGAGGTGTCCCATGAGGTGGCTTTGAGATGATGTCATGCATGATGCAGTAAAAAGAATAAAGAAAAATTGGAAATTCCGGAAAAACCAGGACCACAAGATCAGATGGCTTTAAAATTACAAGAATGCCATTGACCAAAACTATAAATACCCCCCTTGCTTCATATGCAGCACGACTCAAGGCATTTAAGAGAGAGGAGGAAGTGCTAGAGAGAGAAAGTGAGAGGAAGAAAGAAAGGAAGGAAGTTCTGCTAAGCCTTTGAGGTAGTAACTAATCCTAGCTTTTATGTAATGGCTTTGTGATTTGTTGTGCTATTGTTTGGTTGGATTGTTGTCTTATATGTTATGTCTGAAGCTCTGCTGTAATGCTATCATCATATGTTATTAAGCATGGAAGCACGCAGCATACTTATCTGTACACAATCACAAGCAAGCACTGTCACTCTGCATTACATATATTGTTATGATTGTTGCTACTGAGATTCCCCCGAATCTCATCCCAATAAATAACTATTACAGGGGAGGTTATGTCAAAGTGAATTTTGGGAATTTTAAGAGACGCCGTTATGCTGCCGAAATTATGACAAGATAAAGAGAGCAGCTGATACGTACTGTGTACGTAGGTACTGTCTAAGGAGGCTGGAAGTGAGTGGACCTAGCCGGTTCATCCAGTCTTTCCTTTGTACTTACGTAGAATGGTAGTTCTCACGGGAATTATCGAATCGGTACAAGATCAGTTACTTTCTGAAGATGAAGCGTAGCGGTTATGCTGCCGAATTTTAGGCAGAAAATGATGTAATAGAAATATGAGGATTTCATACATGCCCTGATGTATAATGACTTATTATTTAATAAATATATTGTTTGGCATGTTTAACTGATATATGATGGATGTATGCATATGTATGCAAAGTAGAAATGCTGAAATTTACCACTGTGAATAGTAACACGTGGTGATCTAATCATGTTTGATAAATGATTAAAAATAGTAAATGGATGAATAAATGTATGAAATTTTTATGGTAAACAGTATACATACCAAGCTTTAATTTTATATATAAAACGTCTCATTTGGATGTCTACACATGAAGATATGAATTATCAAAGTTGGAACCAGAATGCTGGATTCAGGAGAAAAACGTTGGATGAACAGTACAGTTGTGACGTTGACTGACGTTGACTCGGTCAATGAATGGTCAACGAGTTATTTTTCCCTTAAATATAATTGAGTTATCTTTAAGTATCAATTGGAACCACTTCATTTAGAGTTTTCTAGAATTAGTTATGATTTTTGGAAGTCAGGTCACTCATCTGAAATTTTCATAGTGAACAGTACTCGATAAGAGTAAAACTCCAGATTGAGAAATTGGACTTCAATGACCTTGAAAGTGGTTCTAAATGCTACCAAATGGTCCCTAAGACACATGAAAGTAAGGATGTTTCACCCTCTCCCCAGAATTGACGATTTGCTAGATCAATTGGCTGGAGCGAGTCTATTCTCCAAGATTGATTTACGATATGGCTATCATCAGTTGAGAATTAAGTCAGATGACATTTCAAAGACTACTTTCAGAACGCGTTATGGGCATTTCGAGTTTTTAGTTATGCCTTTTGGTTTGACTAATGCGCCTGCAATTTTCACTGATTATATGAACAGGATCTTCAGGCCTTATTTAGATCAATTTGTGGTGGTCTTCATAGATGATATTCTGGTTTACTCCAAGTCTGCTGAGGAGCATGAAAGGCATTTGAGAATTGTTCTTGGTACCCTCAAAGAGAGGCAGCTCTACGCTAAGCTTAGTAAGTGTGAGTTTTGGCTTTCACAAGTCAAATTTCTTGGTCACGTCATATCCCAAGATGGGGTAGCTGTGGATCCTAGCAAAGTTGAAGCTATTTTAAGCTGGAAGCAGCCAAAGACGGTGACAGAGATCAGAAGTTTCTTAGGCTTAGTAGGGTATTACAGAAGATTCATCCAGGACTTTTCTCGAATTGCCTTGCCACTAACCAAGCTTACCAGAAAGAATCAGCAGTTTAAGTGGGACGAGAAGTGTGAGGCTAGTTTTTAAGAGTTAAAGCAGAAATTAACCACTACTCCTCTGCTGATTATCCCAGACCCAACTCAGACTTATGTAGTCTACACTGATGCTAGTAAACAGGGGTTAGGATATATGCTGATACAGCAAGGTAGAGTAGTAGCCTACGCCTCTTGGCAGTTAAAGCCACATGAACAGAATTATCCTACCCATGATCTGGAGCTTACAGTGGTGGTTTATGCTCTGAAGATATGGAGGCATTATTTATATGGAGCTACAATTGAATTGTACTGTGACCACAAAAGCTTGAAGTATCTGCAGGATCAAAAAGAGCTGAATATGAGACAACAGCGATGGATGGAATTGTTAAAGGATTACGATTTCCAAATTAAATATCATCTAGGAAAATCCAACGTAGTGGCTGATGCTCTGAGTAGAAAGGTAGTGCAGGTAGCATATATGATGATCAAAGAATTAAAGTTGATTGAGGATATGCGAGATTGGAGCCCTTTGTATCAGATGCAAGTGATAGAAAGTTCCTACGGGGGAGTATATGTCAAAGCTTGCATAAAAGATGAGATTAAAGAGGCTCAAGGACAGGATAAGCTCGCAATGATTTTTAAGGACAAGCAGGAGAGAGGGCAGACGAAGAATTTTGAGATTTCCTCTGATGGATTGTTGCGGTTTAAAGGAAGACCCTACATCCCCAATACTAGGGGACTAAGGGAGAAGATTCTGGATGAAGCACACAAAAGCCAATATACAGTGCATCCAGGTATCACCAAGATGTATCATGATGTTAAAAGATTATTTTGGTGGCCTGGACTGAAGAAAGATGTAGTAGCTTATGTGTCCAAGTGCTTAACATGCCAAAAAGTGAAGATTGAGCATCAGAAGCCAGCAGGAATATTGCAACCTCTAGATGTCCCTGAATAGAAGTGGGACAGTATTGCCATAGACTTTGTAGAAGGACTACCCATGACACCAACTAAGCATGATGCAACATGGGTGGTAATTGATCGGTTGACAAAGTCAGCTCATTTCCTGGCAATAAATAAGAGGGATTCTCTAGAGAAGTTGGCAAGATTGTACCTAAAGGAAATTGTTAGACTGCATGGAATCCCAAGCAGTATTGTGTCTGACAGAGACCCTCGATTCACGTCAAACTTTTGGAGGGCTTTACAGCGAGAGATGGGTACTACTCTCAGATTCAGCATAGCTTATCATCCTCAAACAGATGGTCAGTCTGAGAGAACAATCCAGACACTAGAAGATATGTTGAGAGCATGTGTCTTGGATTTTAAAGGCAGTTGGGATACTCATCTACCATTAATAGAATTTGCATACAATAATAGCTATCAAGCTAGTATTCAGATGGCCCCATTCGAAGCACTTTATGGACGAAAGTGTAGATCTCCCTTATGCTGGCTTGAGTTAAGTGAGAGAAGAATGTATGGTCTTGATATTGTGGATCAGACTGCTGAGCAGATTGCAAGGATCAGAAAACGGATGATGACGTCTCAAAGTTGACAGAAGAGTTAAGCAGATGTCAGACGAAAGCCATTGGAGTTTGAAGAAGGAGAGCATGTATTTCTTAAGTTAACTCCAACTACGGGAGCCAGACGATCAATCAAGGTGAAAAAGTTGCATCCTAGATACATCGAACCATTTCAGATTCTCTCAAGGATAGGATCAGTGGCCTACAAGTTGGCACTTCCTCCAAATCTCAGCCAGATACATGATGTATTCCATGTTTTCCATCTAAAGAAGTATGTTCCAGATCCAACGCATGTGATTGAACAAGATGAAGTTGCGTTGCGAGATGACCTGACCTATAAAGTTGGACCAGTACAAATAGTTGATCGAAAGGTCAAGCAGCTGCAGAATAAGCAGATTCCTATAGTCAAAGTGATCTGGAAAGGACTAACAGAGAATGAAGCTACCTGGGAAACAGAAGAAAAGATGAAGGAGATGTACCCTGATTTATTTTGGTAGGGTGTATATGTTGTAAATTTCGGGAACGAAATTTATTTTAAGAGGGAGAGAAATGTAACATCCCTAATTTCGGTACTAAGTTGTATGTCAGGTTAAATGAAATATATGAGATTTTTTGGAAAAGATGTGGCCATAATTATGTAAAGAAAAGGATTAATTGGAAGAGGAAGAAAGTCTAAAAGCCAAAGTACAAAATTACGAAAATGCCACTGTGATGCCCTAAGAAACCAGAAGTAAATGGAGGGCATTTTGGTCATTTCACACAATGGATGGATATCAAAGGAAATTTGATAATAAATTATTATAATTAATATGAGAATTTATGGAGTTGACAGAAGTCAAAAAGGAGTCTTGTAGAATTAATTATGGAATTTACGGTGAAAAAGGACACCGATAAAGGGTTAAAGGAAACGTATGTAATTTTTAACAAGACTTCTGGGTCTCAGAAAATTATGAAACTTTGTAGAGAATTCATTTTATATTAGAATGAATTTATAAAAATGTTAGAACAATTAAAATAGGTGTTTAGCATTTATGCTAAAATTAGGGCAATTTAAGGACATCGGTATAAGGAAAGTACATTGGGATTTGTGCCAAATAGCTATTGGACCTAAAATAGGCCCAAAATTTTTGTTCTAGGCCAGCCCAATAAGTCTCAAAAGTTATCTTGAAACCCAAGCCCAATAAGGAATAATTTATGGATTTTAAAAAGAAAAAGAAAAGAGAATAAAGTAAGAAAAAGGGTTTGCACATGGTGGGACCCACATGGACTAAAAATGGCGCCAAGAAGAGAGCTTAGGTGTCCCAAGTGATGTCATGCTAGTGAGGTCATGGTGGTGAGGTCATGAGCCAAAGTGAAAAGATATTCCAAGATCAAACCTTTAACCATTAGATTAAATAGTTTCCAAAGTGATCTTGGCCTTCAAATGGCACATGACTTTTGCTATAAATACCCCCCCTTTCCATTCATTTTTCACACCCAAGAGCTCCTTTAGAGAGAGAAGTGAGTTCTAGAGAAAGAAAGTGGAAGAAAGCAAGGAAGAAGCAAGGGTCTTGATGTTGGAGATTGTGCCCTAGGGGCCAATCATTACCTTATGAACATTGTTGATTTATGAATTTCTTAATTATGTTATCATATTATTTGCATGTTTACTATGATGACAATCCTTGGATAACTCGTGATCTTATCCTAAATATCCCTGGTCGGTCATCTATGCGGGAGCAAAGATGAAATAAGACCTGTATGACTTTGAAGATATATAGAGATATAAATCAAAGTCATAAGCACATGTAAGAGTACAGGGTGTTAGATCGACCCGCTATGAGAGAGCTGCATGGGTCAAGTCATAAGCTTCTCTCATATACAAGCCATGTTACTATGCCTTTTGACCTGAGATCATCATGGATTCCTACATGACAAACGCTCAGCTTTGACCTAGTTAAAAGTCACTTTTGACCGAGTGATCATAAAGGCTATGTTCGGGCTCAGTGGTTTTTCATGCGGAGGAATGTGAATGGTCAAGATGGAATTTGTCCCTCACATTCGTAGAGAGATATTACTGGGCCCCTCGGTTAGTGAGTCTGAGAAATGTATGGCCATACTGGAATGGAAGGGTAGTTCCATTTCTATATTCAGACTACTCAAGGATCGAGAAAGTAACAGTCAGGAACAGGAGGATGACATTCTCCATGCCTCATCCTTGACCGAAATATCGTGTGACAAAAGGGACGTGATATGGTTGTATGAAAGGTTACATCGTTTATCGATCCTCATATGTTTTGGGTGGTTGTAATGCCTTGCTAGAGACCGCTTACGACTTGTGGGTCAGTATAGTAACTGGGCCACTGCCAACTTCATATGGGCCTCAAGGGTCGCTCGCACACAAAACAGCCCAATACGAGCTATGATGTCCAGATTCATTGAATCTAAGAGATGTCTAGATTCAATGAATAATCTAGGGTGGATATATATTTTATATATATATAAATTTGTATATATATATTATATATAATATAAGAGATATTTGTAAGATTTAATTTATAAGGATAAATTAAATCTCTATGACTTTTGAATTTGAATTTAAATGGATATGATCTATTTGAATTTGAAATTCAAATTGATAAGATATCTCAAATTTGATTTATGAAAATAAATCAAATATAATTCTGTCTTATCTTTATTTTAAATTAAATAAATAGGTGAATTAAATCTGTGGGACGGATTTAATATAAACCATATTTATTTAATTAGTTTCTTATTAAATTATGCAATATATGATATTGTATTAATTCAGAATTAATATAAGATTAATTCTGAATCCCGGCCCTATTAGAAGCCCGATAGCTTCCTATATATTTGACATTAGGGGCTAGGGTTCTACACATATCTCTACACACACATTCAGACGTGAGAAAAGGGGGCAGGGAGAGTGCAAAAGGTTTGCAGATAAGAAACTGCCAAAATAGAGACGGTGAGGACGGAATCTCTAGAAAGCCCTAGAGGGACAAGAGGCGCTAGCACGTCGTTCGTGATTGGAACGTTGTTCATGTGGATACCGGTAGAGGAAGCCGATCTGAGCTGTCAACTTCTTACGATCGACGAGACACGAAGCAATCTGAACGTCAGAAATCTGAGAAGAGGAGACAGGTCGCGACTTGAAGCTGACTAGGTCGCGACTACAAACTCCAGAGACGTCCGATCGCGACGAGAAGCAGAGTAGGTCGCGACTAACAACTCCAGAGGTGACAGGTCGCGACTAGAAGTTGAGGAGGTCGCGACTGAAAGTTCCAGAGGCGAGGAGTCGCGACTAGTGGACACTGAGGTCGCGACCAAAGTTCGAATACCGAAGGTAACACTTCTTTCTCCTTGACTTAAACACATTCGGTAGATCCTGGATGGGAATGGAAAAATTTTTAAAGTTAATTTCCGCTGCTTGTCTTCCAATTCCCTTCACTTGAAGGAGCAAGTGAGGTAAGTTGATGTTCTTCACTTTACCATTTCGTTTTGCACTATTCATGCACTGTTATGATAGAAGAAAATGGAATTTCAATGATTTAATGCTTCCATTGAGTTTATATGATGATTTTGTGTAGGATTGGAAAGGTTTTAAACCTTGGAAACCATTGGAATTAAAGGTTATAATGTTGAAAATTCCTCACGGGTACTGTTCACTAGCGTGAACAGTGATTTGAATTTTATAATTTTGATGCTTCCAATGGTCTTAAAATGAGATTTTGTGTGGGGGTAAAGAGGAGGAACAAGTATGGGAAGCATTGGAACCAAAATGGGAATTTTTGGAAAAAGGGAGCTTATTGAAACTAGACTTGGAATTTATTTGGAATGGAGTTATAATTTGGTAATCATATTGTAATGTTTAGATTTTGATATTTGTGGTAAGGAAAGACCATTTCAAGAAAGGAAGGACAAGGATCTACAAGAGGTAGCAAGAATATCTAACTATAAACTTAGGTGCTTTGATTGTTTTGCTTACTTGTTATGCATGAAGGTTTGGTTGAGCAGGGAATGTTGTGATGATGATGATGATGTGATATGAGTATTGTAACATCCCGATTTTTGGGTCTAGTTGAACTGGGAGGTAGTCTGATATGGGCAGGCTGCTAAACCCGTAGTCCTAGGGTAGTAATCTAATATGGGCGGATTATTTACCTGTATTTTGTAGGATTCGAGGGATGAGCTAAGTCCTTCAGGATGTAAAGATGAGTTAAGTCTTTAACCTACAGAATCGGGACAGTTCACCTAGGTTCAAAATGAGGAATGGGAGGAATGTCCTAAGTCTTAAGCCTAGGAATTCTGCAGGTTGATATGGGCTGGCTCCTGTGTAAGATAACCTGATACAGAGGGTTGTCGAGCCTTTCAATTAACAAGGACTCCCGAAGAGTAGGGGATGAGTTATTGAAAGAGAATTTCTAGAACTTAAGATGAAGGATAAAAAGGAAGTGAGATAAGGTAGACCCCAGAATTATGCTAAGATTTTGTGGGGTGAGATATGAAAGGAATGGACACTGCTTATGAGAGCAGTAGAGTTGTCCATAAGAAAGAAAGCAGATGTATGAGGAAGATGTATTGGTGACTTTTGGTCACGACGAGGAAGTATATTGGTCGCGACTAATATTGGCAGAAAGGATTGGTCGTGACGGATATGTATGTGGTGTCGCGACTAATGAGTAGAATGAGCCTGGTTGCGACTAGAATATGTTGTGGTCGCGACTAAAGAATGTTGTGGTCGCGACTAGAGAATGCTGTGGTCACGACTAATGAACCAAAAGATGCTATGTCGCGATGAGATGATGGCTAGGTCGCGACTAGTGGCTAAAGTGGTGCCAAGCGTATGGGCTATGAGTTGAGAAGGTCCAAAAGAGATAGTTACCCGGTTAGAGATAGACCGGAGGCAGGAGGCCAGATACAGGAAGGGTTATCTGGAAACCATGAGGTAGACTGATAAGGTATCCTCATGGGACCCACAAGATGCCACATGGCATTAGAGTAGTGATTGGTGACCTTTCAGTAGAGTAAAGTTACTCGGTTGGCACGAGAACCGAGGAGGTGATCAGATAAGTCTGGGACTTATCTGGATAGCATTGGGAAGTGTGCAAGGTCTCTTCTAGACGCCACATGGCATTGATCTGGAGGAAGCAGATAAAGCTGAGGGTACGCATTACGAGGTAGGACTCTGGACCGGTGAGTCAGCCTGGTGAGTCAGCATGCTGAGGTGTCCAGCATTTTCAGCATGTGATAAATGTGGTGCTGAGGTGTCCCGATGATGTCATGCATGATGCAGTCAAGGAGGAATTAAGGAAAATAGGAAATTCTAGGAAAAACCAGGACCGCAGGATCAGATAGCATGGAAATTATAGAAATGCCATTGAGGAAATCTATATAAACCCCCCTCTTATTCTTGGCATCACGCATGGCAAGGGAAGAGTGAGAGAAAGTTTAGAGAGAAGGAGGAGGAAAGGAAGAGAGAAAGGAAGTAAGGAAGTTCTGGCGGAGCTGGAAGCAGAATAGAGATAGTAAGGTTCTGCTAAGCTAGCCAGGTAGTAACTAATCCTAACTTTTATGTAATGTCTTTGTGATTGATGTGCTATTGTTTGGTTGGATTGTTGTCTTATATGTTATGTCTGAAGTTCTACTGCAATGCTATGATCATATGTTATTGAGTATGGAAGCACGCGGCATACTTATCTATACACAATCACAAGCAAGCACTGTCACACTGCATTACATATACTGTTATGATTATTACTACTGAGATTCCCCCGAATCTCATCCCCCTTGTATAACCATTTCAGGGAGGTTATGTCAAGGTAGATTTTGAGAATTTTGAGAGACGCCGTTATGCTGCTGAAATTTCGGCGGAGATAGCAGTAGTGGAGGAATGATATGATGCGTACTGTGTACGTAGGTACTGTCTAAGGAGGCTGGTAGTGAGTGGACCTAGCTGGTTCATCCAGTCTTTCCTGGGTACTTACGTAGAATGGTAGTTCTAATGAGAGAATTACCGAATCAGTATGTGATACCCCTTGCAATATATGTCTGAGGAGTCTAAGGCAGGATGTTTCAAGTATGTGATACCCCTTGCAATATATATGACAATATGCATGTTAGAGTTTGCTTATGTATAAGCATGAATTAGCTCCCATTATATGATAACATGTTAGGCATTCAATCGAACATGCATAACCTTATAGTTTATATTACTTGCTATTGGGATTTCCATGAAATCTCATTCCTTCCATATAATTAAACATGCTCTAGGTGCTGGATCTTCTCAAGGCAAGAGGGTAAATGTTGATGGATGACTGTACATAATTTAAAGAGTGTGCACTTTAATTACAAGATGATGTTTGGTTTGTATGATACATGCTACTCATAAATCCAATCTGAGGTAGTGTACTTCCATCGGTATTTTGATTGACTTATATGATGAGCTTTTATATGAAATTTGGCATGAACATAGATAAGAGCTAGATCTTTAAGTGGACACCAAGAACGCCTCATTTGGTTAAGAACTCGAATTGTTATGATTTTTCAAAGTTAGGAGTTGAAATCTGGAATAAGGTAAAACGACTACTTAGAGGCAGTGAGGTTCATGCGCTAATTTCATATAGTAAACGAATGAGTTTTTCCTCAAAATTTTGTGATATTGAAGTAGACATATGTATATTTAAATCCATATATAATTCAACTCAATTGGATAAGTATACAAGGAGAAATGAATTCTTGAAAATGGGACAAAGAAACTGGAACTTCCAGATTTACCAAATGAACAGTAAAGTTCAACGAATAAACTGATTTGATCTGGACAAGAAGATCTCATTTTCATATTTTTATATCAAATTTAAATGAAATATATTTCATTAGAAATTGGAATCACCTTAAAAAGATTTTTCTAGATTTAGTTATGAATTTCCAAAGTTCAGGTTGTAATCTGGAATTACCCAATGAATAGTGGCAGTGAACAGTAACTGTAAGCCCAACTCTTGGAAATTCATATTTTTAAGGTCAAGAGGTATTCCAATGTTCTAAATTAGTTCCAATTGAGTATAAGTAAGGTTAAGGTTTAAGTTCAAAATTTAAGGTCAAGGTTTTAAGGTTAAGATTTAAAAATATTTGTAAGAAAATGCCGTTGTGCTGGTAGACTATACAAAGTACTGTGTACGTAGGTGCTGTCTAGGAGGCTGGAAGTGAGTGGACCTAGCCGGTTCATCCAGTCTTTCCTGGATACTTACGTAGAATGATAGTTCTCATAGGGAATTACCGAATCAGTACAGTTATTTTCTACCAGGATTTCCGGCAAGAGAGATATAATCTGCTTCGAGAGAGCTATAGCAAGAGTACTTTGAGAGATATAAAGAAGGATGTTTCAAATTCCTTGTCATCTATTACTCTAATTGAATCAATAAACCAGAAGTAAACACATCAACTTGATACAATTAAATATGACTTAAAGGCTCAATGACACTCCCTGTTAAGCTCAAGGACTCTGATTTAGTGTCATCTCCAAGGAAACACAGTTGCTCAGCCTTGCATTGCTATATGAACTCCAGCAGCAAACATCGGTACAGCAGAAGTAGTCAAATGGAAATGGAAGGAGAAAATGAAGATGATGAACTGCAGAACTTTTGAAACATCCTTCCTTAGACCCTTCAGAGTACACTTATGGAAGCAATCTTTACTTTATTAATTCTCTCCTTCCGAAAATCCTGGAAGAAAATAACTGTACTGATTCAGTAATTCCTATGAGAACTACCATTCTACGTAAGTACCCAGGAAAGATTGGATGAACCGGCTAGGTCCACTCACTTCTAACCTCCTTAGACAGCACCTACGTACACAGTACTTTCTATATTCTGCTAGTACAACAGTATTTTCTAGTACATATCCTCAAAATTCAACCTTAAATCTCGACCTTAAACCTTAACCTTACCTATACTCAATTGGAAGTATCTTAGATCATTGGAATATCTCTTAACCTTACAAATATAAATTTTCAAAAGTTAGGCTTACGGGTACTGTTCATCGTTATTGTTCACTTGGTAATTCCATATTACAACCTGAACTTTGGAAATTCATAATTAAATCTAGAAAAATTATATTGAGGTGGTTCCAAATTCTAATGAAATATATTTCAATTAAATTTGATATAAAAATATGAAAATAAGGTTTCATTGTCCAGATCAACTCAGTTTAATCGTTGAAAATTACTGTTCATTTGGTAAAACTGGAAGTTCCAGTTTCTTTACCCTATTTTCAAAAATTAATTTCTCCTTGTATACTTATCCAATTAAGTCGAACTACCTATGCATTTAAAGCTCAGAATGTGTAATTTAAGCTCACTGTATCGCATGACTTGTTTTATCTTGATCCAGAGTTTAAGTCCAACTTTGAAAAATCATATCAATTTGAAAACTTAACCAAATTAGGCGTTCTTGGTGTCCAATTAAATCTTGATCTTAGCTATGTTCATACCAAATTTTATTTGAAAACTCGTTGGATAAGTTGCTTAAACTATCGCTGGAAGTAGTCTGCCTCTCATCGGATCCAGTGCATGCATACATTATACATACCCATACATCATCATCTAAGTTAAAGGCATGCTTTTCAAGTCATATACACATTGTTCATTTCCATTTCCATTTCCATTTTAAACTCATTGGAAGCATCAAAACCATGAAATTCCAACATATGAACAGTGATTGCGTACTGTACAGAACAGAACATGATCTTGGATTCACAAACAACTTGAATTCCTAAGCCATTACCACTTGATTCTAGCTTGTTTAAGCTTGTCTAAACTATCCATAACATAAAATTCATGTTTCTTTCACATATACACAGAAATTCCAGTAGCATCTCCCCAAGATTTAAACCTAAAAACCACTTAAACTCAAGAACAAACCATGAGAACAAAGTCTAGAAGCAAGGAGGCAACTTACCTTACTAGTTTCTTCAAGATTCTTGCTTCCTTTTTGCTTGAGAGAAAATTTTGCAAGAGTTTCCCCAAGGTCTTGTGCTCACGGTTTTGGAGTCTCCAAGGGGGTATTTATAGAAAAATCTTGGTAAAATTGAAGGCCAAGATCATCTTGGGAACTATTTGATCTAAAGGCTTGATATTAAATCTTGGAATTTCTTTTCTTTTTTGAATTATTGCATCACCTTGATGACATCACTCAAGGGACACCTTATAGGACACTTGGCGTCATTGTCATGGCGGGAAGCTCCTAGAAAATTTAAATCCAATCCAGTCCTATCTAGTCCAATCCGGTACCGGCCTGATCCGATTTTCTGTAAACCGGACTATTTTCTTAATCTAATTTTTCTAGGACTTCATAATATATTTTATTCAATATTTAAATCCCTCAATCATTAACATTCTTATATTGGGTTTAAATTTAATTCCAGATACCTTGGAAAATGACCAAAATACCCTTAGTGCTTTTCCTTGCACTATATTAAACCTAAGGGCATAATTGTCATTTCACACCTCTTTAAACCTTGTCAGAGTATATACTGACTCTGACTAACCTCTCCTGTACTTGCATTGGCATTTTCCCCTGTCCAAAATAACCAAAATGCTCTCCATTCACTTCTGGTTCCTTAGGACAACACAGGGGCTTTTTGGTAATTTCTCACTTTTTCGGGGTTTTACTAGACACTGGCCCACCTATCAGTCCAAGTATTTTATTGGGCCTTAATGACACCATTCTTGGGCCTTTTAGGGTTCAATACCTTTGTGGCATGAATCCCTAGAAAATTCTCCCGACGATATTCCTCGGGTATTTTATTCCACAATAAATTCCATTAAAAATCCTACAGGATTCCTTTTCTGATCCTGTCAATTTTATAAATTCTTATATTAACTATAGGAATTTACTGGAAAACCTCATTTGATTCTGAGATCCAAAATATATTGTAATAATTTTATCTAACTTCAGAAATTTATATCAATTTTTTGGGATCTCAAATCAAAATTATGTGTTGCGTCAAACAACCCGGAATAATTTTCTCTATCTACTGGAAAAATTTGGGTCCGATCAGAACATGGTCATGTTTGGCTTGTTTTCGGTCCAAATTTTCCATAATTACACTTTTGCCCCTTAATTTACCATAATTCACCTTTATGTCCTTAACTTTTCAAAATAACACTTAAAGACCCCATATTTTTGTCTACCTTTACTTTTAGTCTTAAACTTTCCATAATTTCACTTAAGTCCTTGTATTTTCTTTCTTTTCAATTTAATCCCTTTCTTTATATAAATGGCCACATCTTTTCCTGAAAAATCTCACATATATTTTATTCAATCTGTACATACAAATCAGTATAGAAATTTGGGATATTACAACTTTCCTCTGGTTCTATTAACAAATAGAACCAGAGGAAAGTTGCAGAATAGACATGAAGTACAAAGGAGAGTGATTTGTGCCTGAACTATAGGAATAGGGATAGAAGTGTTTGATCGCCCGAGAATGGAATAACAGATATATATAGGAGCTGGGGTCTGTGTAAATGTCCAGGTGCATGCATATGAGGTTTGAAAATGTGCTCTGCTGTCAAAATGCATGAATTGACCCACTTGCTTCAGCTCCTTAATTCCAGGATCAAGTCTGTTATCAACTCCAACTGTCAGCCCACTTGTTCAGCACATGTATTTCTATTCAGATGTGGTGTATGTGCGTGAACAATACTCTCCCATATTCCAGCACAAGCATGATTTCCTACTTGCATTCTGTTATTAGCTCTTGTTTGCAGTTTGTTAAGTCCAGCTATGCGATTCATCACATGCGTAAATCACCTTCTGTCCAGTTGTCCCTTCTGTCATTCGTTAATTGATTTTTGCATTGAAGTTATGGTCGCGACCTTATATACATTAGGTCATAACTAATATTTACAGAGAACGCTTCTTCTTTGCTGATTGAAGTTTAGTCATGAAGGTGTATACATAAGGTCGCGACATAAGTCCACAGGAAAACTCCACTTTGCTGTTTGATTGCTGTATTGACCTGAAATGGATATTTAGTAGATTATTTATCCAATTAAGCACTAAAATCATATCATTTAAATTCCCACTTGTCCAATTTCATATTGTTAACTAATTTGCTCAATATAGTAGTAAATGTGTATAAGAATCAATACTAAACTCTCTTTCAACATATTAAATGTGGAGCATGAAAGTATGCAAATTGAAGCTAAAGAAAGATAAAGAAGACATATCATGCATTTGCATTCATCTTGTATGCATTGAATGGTACCGTTTGCTACTGAGATTTCTCCCAAAATCTCACCCCTATCCTTTCCAAACATAACAAAGTACTGGTTTAGAGAAGATGAAGCTAGAAAAGTGAGGATGTGACATTTTGGTATCAGAGCAAAAGGTTATGGTATAGAGCAGAAAGGGTTCTGACTTAGAGCATAAGATTCTGGCACAGAACAGAAGGTTCTGGCTTAGTGATGTTTTGATTTAGTTAAACTAATTCCCCTAAACAAGTTAGAGAAGGTTTCCTCCCTAGAATATGATAGATTAGTCTTAGTCAGTCGTTACCTCCGAGGTCTCGTGTTCCTTAGCACGATGTGGCTGGACTAAGCAAGGTAACATCAAAGGAATAGTTTTCTCTGCTGATAGAGACAGAAGTTGACCAGTATAAGGTCAAGGAAGCTACAAGAGTAGCTTGAGGTATCATCCTGTGGTTAAACGCAGATGGTGATACTTCCAAGTCATGACATGAAGGTTAGTAGGTCGCGACTAGTAGTCATAGAGAAGTAAGGTTGCGACGAGTCAAGTCATAAGTCGCGACTAGTAGTCACAGAGAACTCAGAACGATGTAGAATGCAATGTAATTTAAAAAAAATTACCAGTAAATAGAGAAAATTGTTCTGGTCAGTTTAACGCGACACAGAATTTTGATTTGAGGTCCCGACGAATTGATATAAATTTTTGAAGTCAGAAAAAATTATTACAGTATCTTTCAAACCTCAAAATCAGATGAAATTTTACAATAAATTCTTATAATTAATATGAGAATTTATAAAACTGATAGAGTCAGAAAAGGAGTTTTGTAGAATTTTTAATATAATTTACAGTGGAATAAAACACCCGATAAATACTTTCAGGAGAGGTTTCTTGGGAATCATGCCATAAAGGTAGTGGACCCATATAAAGGCCCAAAATGGCATCCTAAAGGCCCAGTAAGGTAACTGAATAGTTATGTGGGCCAGTGTCTAGATGAACCCCGGGAAAATATAAAATTACGAAAATGCCCCTGTGTTGTAATAATGAACAAGAGATGAATGGAAGGCATTTTGGTGATATTGGATAGGACAAAATGCCAAGGCAAATATAGGAATGATTAATTAGAGTTAGTATATGCTCTGATAGGGTATAAAGAGGTGCGAAATGACGATTATGCCCTTAAGGTTAATATAATGCAAGAAAGTGAACGAAGGGTATTTTGATCATTTCTCAAGGGATGATTAGCAGATAAATACTTAGTCTAACAATGTCAATGATAGGAAAAATATAAACACTAATTTTCATGACAGAATACATATTCTAGAATATTATAAAAATTGGGAACATAAAACAGTCTGGTTTTTGTGAAACTGACCAGATTAGTACTGGACTGGACTGGAATTTTTCCTATCAGTATTTCTCTATAATTTGTGTCAAACACAGACTAAATGATGTCATGGATGATGTCATAATTGGCTTGGTGGGCAAGACAAGATTCAAGGTGCAATCTTGGCCATTAGATCAAATAGTAACCAAAGCAATCTTGGCCTTCCATTTCAACCCAACTTTTCTATATATTTCCCCTTATTCCAGCAGCAAGCGCCCAAGACATTAGACACCATGGGAAACCTCTTGTAAAATGAAAACTCAAGCCAAGACCAAGGCAACTCAAGAGGCAAACAAGCAAGGATCCAAGGTAACTTCTTCCTCCTATCTTTGTATTATGTTGTAGAAAGATTTCTTTTAGATTTGGATGGTTGAAACACCATCTTTCTCTCCATCTTGGCTGCTGGACATGATCTGAAATTAAAGGGGGAATATGAATTTTAAGTCATGGGATGTGTAGATAAGCTCAAACAAGCTAAAATTAAGTAGTATTGGCTTAGAAATTCAAGTATGCATGCAATTATGGTTTTATGCTCATGGCTGCCACTGTACATATCACAGTTCATATGTGAGAATTTCAATGATCTAATACTTCCATTGAATTTATATGATAGTTTTGTGTAGAATTGGATAGGTTTGGAACCTTGGAAGCATTGGAATTGAAAGTTGTAGTTCATGGAAGTCTTCTCTATTACTGTTCACACGCATGAACAGTGATTGGAATTTCATGATTTTGATGCTTCCAATGGTTTTAAAATGAAAAGTTGTGTGGGATAAAGTAGAGAAACAAGTATTGGAAGCATTAGAATCAAAATGAGAATTTTTGGATTTCTTAAAGGGTACCCACCGTTTCTGTCCAATTCATGGGGAAGGAGATTGATTTTTATAAATCTAAGCTCATATTTAGATTCCTCATGAAAAATTGTGTGGGATGGACCTATGAAAGTAATTTATAGAAAGATGGATTGAAATCTCTAAAGTTAAAGTAAAGAGTTAAGGGTTTGTGAAGGGTAGTCTTGTACATTGTTGGAGTTCATGGTCCTAATGAATTATGTGATGAATATGAATATGTTTAGGACCTTGAAAACATCCAAGAAGATGTTGGGAAGTGATTGACCAAAAGGCTTCATGGTTGAAAAGCTTTGGGAGCAAGTGCAAAAGAACAAGAGAAAAGCTTAAGTTTAAGGTAGTGGACTTACCTCTTTATATGCTTGATGTGGTATGCTTATGTGTTGACATGTATATGATGCTTGAATGATGTTGTGACATGATCAATGATGTTGAATATGTTATGAATAAAATGTTTTCCATGGACATGCATTTTTATGCAAAATATATAGCATGATGGCATGTCACTAACTTAAGAAAGTTTAATGAAATTACATATCATGCATTAGCATCCATCTTGCATATTTAAGTGGTAATGTTTGCTACTGAGATTCCCTAGAATCTCACCCTCCCACAACCAACCAATTTAGGTCAATCATGATGGAAAATGTATGCATGGAGGAGAGCTAAAGAATGGAAGAAAGAAAGGACACAATTTGATATTTTATCATATCATGTATGATCTTTCCTAGTTATGTAAAGTGTCTATTTATGTGATGAAAATGTATGAAATAATTATGACATAACCCCATGATGTATATGAATGTATAAGAGGCCAAAGAGATAGTTTATGTGAAACATACTTACTTTCCTAGCTCCATCTTCTCCAAACTAGCACCCTGTTCTGGTTGGAATCTTGTGGCCATGAGGACGCCTTTTTATGCCACCTCATGATTCAGGATAACCTTTACTTTATCTGATCCTTTCCCAGTTCTCTCTCTAATAGGGTAACTATACTTTATTAAAATATCATTTCAATCTTCCTTGGACCTTCATAACTCTTGGCCCACTTGG
Source organism: Leucaena leucocephala (assembly GCA_037074615.1). Classification (NCBI taxonomy): domain Eukaryota; kingdom Viridiplantae; phylum Streptophyta; class Magnoliopsida; order Fabales; family Fabaceae; genus Leucaena; species Leucaena leucocephala. The sequence continues at coordinate 4,525,670 of CM073544.1, read as the reverse complement.
TTCCTGGCGTCTAACATCTTTTATATTACGCAGTCGCGACCTAACTATCCTTCTGTCGTAACTTCATGCCTTCTGTGTTCATTAGTCACGACATCAACATCATTTAGTCACGACCTAAACATCACTTAGTCGCGACCTCATCACTTTTTAGTCGCAACCATACTCATTTTGTCTACTAGTCGCAACCCATATATCCTCCAGTCGCGCCTTGACCTTTCTATAAAACTTAGTCACGACCACACTACTTTCTAGTCGTGACCAAAATGGTCAACTCTTAACTCTGCAACCTTTGACCTTCACATTTTCCAAAATGGCCATTCTACCCCTTGGGACTTTCATAAATCCCTGCACCTTCACTTACTTGTAGCTTAGTCCCTGAAAACTCTATGTGTGTCTCTGGGACTTCTGCTCAAAGGGGTCTGGTAGCCTCTCAATCTTAGGCTATTTTTGCGTCTCTAGGCCTAAAAATTAGGATGTTACATTATGCATGCTGGAACAATTATTGAGAATTAAAGAAAGGAAACTGAAATGGTAAAAACGTAGGTCCTGAAGCAGTTTTGTTGTGGCTTCAGTTTGACCTAGCAAATCAAGGAATTAATGGGCAAAATTTTATGAGAAATTAGAACACATCCAGATATTTAAATTCATAGGTAACATGCCTCATTTGGATATGTATATCAATAGAAATGAATTTCCAAAGTTAAGAGACAGAATATAGAATTTTCAGAATTTGCCATATGAACAGTAAAAAGTAATGATTTAACTGTATCGATTGGAAAGGTAAATGTCCAGATTCATATTTTTATCTTAAATATATATGAAAGAGCTTCAATTAAAAATTTGGATCACCTCCATACGATTTTTCTACAATTAGTTATGAATTTTTAAAGTTGGACTGTAAATCTGGAAATTTTCTAATGAACAGTACCCGAGGAGTAAGTTTTAAAATTTTAATTTTTGGGCCAACGTAATGCTTCCGCTAATCAAATACACTTCCGAATACGTACTCTGAGAGGTTAAAAGTAGGATGTTTCAAATGTGGCACCATATTTTGTAGCAACATTTGCACGGTGCAAACCACTACAAATATTCGCACCAGAATTCCCCATGGATCAAGGTCACTGACACATGTCAGTGACCGTTGGCATTTTTTAGAGGCTATAAACCTCTATAAAGTTCCAATTCTGAAATTGAAATTTCTCGCCTCACTGTCAAACTTTGGTCACTATTTATAACCATTGCAAAATAGCCACACAACCGCTACAAAAACCATAAAACTGCTACAAAATTCCAAATATAAAATTCAAATTTTCCTCCCACGCGCGAATACATTTGTAGCGGTTATAAACCGCAACAAATGTCCTCAAAATTGCTTCAAAATCCACCCGATGTCTACAAATACCTCTACTCCTTCCTCTCTTCTTCCTCCTCCTCCTGTGTTTTTTCTTCCTCTTCTTTTATTTAGTTCTTTATTCACATGGTGGTAAGATCATTTAGATTTACAAGTTTTTTTTTTTTAGGTTTCGATACTTTTTCTTTATTAACATGTGTGTTCTTTTTTTTTCATGTTCTTTGTATAGAACTTAGTTGATCTATTTAATTAATTATATATCATAGTTTCTACACTTTCGTCACTTTTTAACCCTATTCTACACATTTTTTCATCTACCTTCATAACTTTCTAGCTACCTAATATCAACTTGTACACTTTATTTATCTTCATTATATCTCATTAAATAAAATATATCAAATTATATAACATAGTACAACTAAATAATATACTCAATTATCATAATAAAACTTTAACCTGTCAAATTTAATAAATTATCTACATATCTACATATGTACATATATACATACATACTATTAAAACATAATTTTTAATCTTTTTTAAATTCGGAATATTTATAGCGGTTACAGAAATTGTTACTGTCACATCCTTATTTTCCTAGCTTCATCTTCTCCAAACTAGTAACCTGTTATGTTTGGAAAATATAGGGATGAGATTTTGGAGGAAATCTCAGTAGCAAACGGTACCATTCAATGTATACAAGATGAACGCAAGTGCATGACATGTGTTTCTTTATCCTTCTTTAGCTTCCATTTGCATATTATCATGCTCCATGTCTATCACTACCATGCATAACCATAAACTCATAAAGGCAGAGCATATATCATTCATCATCATCATCACATATCATAATCATATTAACACACAAGCATATACATCAAGCATACAAGAATGGGCAAGTTCACTACCTGGCATGTAACCCTTCCTTTAGTCCTTAACCTTTGATAAGAGGTTTTACCTTTTCATAGTCAGAGCCTATAATAGCATAATAATATTTTATTATGATCTTATCCAGTATAACTCCAGTTAACTCAAGCTTATCTTGAGATAATACCCCTATTCCGAAAACCCCATAACTTTCTTTCTATCCATGGCTAACCTTATAGAGAGAGATATTTCTCTATTCTAACTATTAAATTCATAAGAACAATCCTCTAATTTATTAGAGCAGGGACTAGAATAACTTACTTACCTTATTCCTAAGCTTGCTGAGTCCCTAAGCTCCTAGGATTGCTCCTAACTCAGCCAGAACTCCTTTTTCTTCCTTTCTTTCTCTCTTTCTCTCTTTCTCTCTTCCTTTCTCTTCTTCTTGTCATGGATGGTATGAAATGGGAGGGGTGAGGGGTATTTATAGGTGGAGGGAGGTGGAAGGGATGGCTTAGATCGAATCACGCTGAACGGCTCAGATCACTTAGCTTCCTCAAGAAGCTTTGCCTGTATCATCGTGATGACATCATCATCCTCAATGACTCATTAAAATGACATCATCCATGGACACCTCACATGCTAAGGTGGCACAATGGTGGGGCCCTTGGGACACCTTACTAGCTGACTCAGCGCTTCCAGAGAATTTTATAGTCTTATCCCGGAATAAACAGCTGAGATCGTGCCACATGTCCTTATCTTTTTCTTCTTCCTCTATGCTCATGCCATGTGGTGCCTTATGGGTACCTTTCATGCCACCTCATAGCTTCTGGATAAGTCTAGAACTTTATCTGATCAATTCCCCGGTTATCACTTTAACCGAGTAACTTTACTTTATTGAAAAGCCACTAAAATATTATTTTAATGCCACTTTAACCCACATATTCCTTGGGCTATATTTTTGGGCTTTTGGAATGTCATCTTGGGTCTCTGATCACGCTCAAGTACTCTGATAGCTCAATTTTCAAAAAGCATCCCTTGGCAAATCACCAAAATGCCATTGGTTCCTCTTTATTTACTTTAATGAGTCTAGGGGCATTATTGTCTTTTCTTACCTTACCAGAGTATTCCCTGACCCTGGTCAACTATCCAGATAACATTTATTGACTGTCTAACCTTAGTCAAATAACCAAAATACCCTTTACTTGTAATATCCCTAATTTTCTTTACTGATTTGTATGTACAGATTGAATAAAATATATAAATTATTTTTCAGGAAAAAGATGTGGCTATTTATGTAAAGAAAGGGATTAAATTGGAAAAGAAAGAAAAGGTAAGGACTTAAGTGCAATTATGGAAAGGTTAAGGCTAAAAAGGAAAAGTAGACAAAAATATGGGGTCTTTAAGTGTAATTTTAGCCAAATAAAGGGACTTAATTGAAAAGAAGAAAAGTTTCCAGGGCAAAAGTGTAATTATGAAAACTTGGACTGGAAACAGGCAAAAATAGTGATCGTATTCAGATCAGCCCCATATTTCACCAGTAGATAGAGCAAGTGATGCTGGGTAATCCAGCTTAATACAGGAATTTTCTCAGAACTCCAGATAGCCAAAATTGATCTGATAGTCTAAAAGTATAAAAAATTCTTACCGGATATCCTAGATCTCATATATAAGTAAAAAATTATAGGATGATGCATCCTGATGAGGCGGATGTCAGAAAACTGACAGAATACCGATAGGAGGTCTGTAGAAAAAGTTATTCACAAATTAGTAAATTCATACGGGAGTGTGTGGCCTCCGGGTATCCGATAGGGAGATTTATCGGTATTTGAACTGAGACTGAATAAGGTCAGATGACATCAGTCAGATGCCTGTTATGACCCAAAGGGGTGTCTAGACACAGTAGGCCAGTGTATCTGATAAAAGGAGCCGGTGTCCGGAGATGTGTATAAATGGTGTATAACAGCGGAAAAAAAAACCCGATGAACATTACCGGGGAAGATTCCTCGTGATGCGTGCCATAAAGGTAATGGACCCTAGGAGGCCCAAGAATGGCGCTATCAAAGGCCCATTAAGACTCTAGGACTGATAGGTGGGCCAGTGTCCGGTGGAATCCCGGAAAAATGCGAAATTATGAAAATGCCCTGTGTTGTACTAAAGAGTAATAGATGAATGGAGGGCATTTTGGTCATTCTAGACTGCCCAAAATGCCAAGACATACATAGGTGAGGTTAACCAAAGTCAGTATATGCCCTGACAGGGTACAGAGAGGTGTAAAATGATGATTTTACCCTTAGGGTTAAGATAGTGCAAGAAAGGGCACCAAGGGCATTTTGGTCATTTTGCAAGGGATCTGTCATTAAGTTTAGACCCAGTATAAAAATGTTAATGATATAAAGGACCCATATACTAAATTTAAGGTCAGAATACATAATATGGATTTTTAGAAAAATTAGATTCAAAAAATAGTCTAGTTTTCAAGGAATCGGACTGGGCCGGTACAGGATTGGACTGAAATTTCTCCAGAGGCTTCTTGGACCTTCATTTTCACCATGTGAGAGATTAGGTGTCCCATGAGGTGTCCCTTGGATGATGTTATTGTGACGATGTCATAAATGGAAAAGAAAATAAGAAATTCCAGGAAAAATGGTGGCCACAAGTTCAGAGTTCTTGAAAATTATAGAAATGCCATCCATGAAAACTATAAATACCCCCTCCCCCTCCCATTGTCTTCACGGATCAAGGCAATATTTAGGGATATAAGTGAGTTCTAGAGAGAGAAAGTGAGAGAAAGAAAAAAAGAAAGGAAGTTCTGGCGGAGCTGGAAGCAATATAGAGATTCTAGAGTTCTGCTAAGCTTTTGAGGTAGTAACTAATCCTAGCTTTTATGTAATGGCTTTGTGATTTGTTGTACTATTATTTGGTTGGATTGTTGCCTTATATGTTATGCTTGAAGCTCTATTACAATGCTATGATCATATGTTATTGAGGATGGAAGCACGCAGCATACTTATCTGTACACAATCACAAGCAAGCACTATCACACTGTATTACATATATTGTTATGATTATTACTACTGAGATTCCCCTGAATCTCATCCCCATATATAACCCATTACAGGGAGGTTATGTCAAAGTGAAATTTAAGAATGCTGAGAGACACCGTTATGCTGCCGAAATTATGGCAAAGTGGCAGTAATGAAGAATGGAGCTGATACGTACTGTGTACGTAGGTACTGTCTAAGGAGGCTGGAAGTGAGTGGACCTAGCTGGTCCATCCATTCTTTCCTGGGTACTTACGTAGAATGGTAGTTCTCACGGGAATTACTGAATCAGTACAAGATCAGTTACTTTCTAAAGATGAAGTGTAGCGGTTATGTTGCCGGATTTCAAGCAGGAAAAGATGTAATAGAAATATGAGGATTTTGTACATGCCCTGATGTATAATAACTTATTATTTAATAATAGGTATTGTTTGGCATGTTTGACTGATATGTGATGGATGTATGCATATGTATGTAAAGTTGAGTGCTGGAATTTGCCACTATGAACAGTAACTCGTGGTGACTTAACGATGTTTGATCTATAATTAAAATTAGTAAATGGATGAATAAATGTATGATATTTTTATGGTAATTAGTAGACATACCAAGCTTCGATTTGATATATGGAATGCATCATTTTGATGTCTACACATGGAGATATAAATTATCCAAGTTGGGACCGAAATGCTGGATTCAGGGGGAAAATGCTAGATAAACAGTAAAGTTGTAACATTGACCTATGTTGACTTGGTCAAGGAGTGGTCAACGAGTGATTTTTCCCTGAAATATAATTGAGTTATCTTCATGTATCAATTTGAACCACTTTATTTCTATTTTTCTAGAATTAGTTATGAGTTTTTGAAGTCAGGTCACTCATCTGGAATTTACACAGTGAACAGTACTCGATAAGAGTAAAACTCCAGATTGAGAAATTGGACTTCAATGACCTTGAAAGTGGTTCTAAATGCTACCAAATGGTTCCTAAGACGTACAAAAGTAAGGATGTTTTATTTTGGTATCAGAGCAAAGGATTCTGGCTTAGGAAATGCTTTGAATAGATGATTTATAGATAGATATACCATGATAAAGCTGTCATAATTGACACTAAGTTAGTGTTTGCAGGATGGCTAGATATAGACCCAAATCTGAAACCATAGTGAACCAAGGGGATCCTAGACCGGAGGTCTATAGTTCAGACAGCTCTGAGGGGATATTCCAGGAAGAGGAGGAAATGATGGTTAGTGATTCTGAGATGACTAGTTCCTCAGTAGGATCAACCCTTATGATTGAGATATCGGAGGATGGTCAAGAGGAGATTGTGTTAGAAGGTCCTATTCCTGCTATTCCAATAAATGCGGTACCCCCGAGTATAACAGATACTGTACGGAGACAAGTCAGGGAGGTGTAGTAGGACATGTTTCAGACATTCCAGGACCCAGACGAGTACCTGATAAGACTGATATGCCAGGTCCTAGTAGACCGAGAGTGACACTGGTAGAGATATCTTTGGGAGATCTAATCATAGGGATGGTTCCAGGGAAAACCCTGAGTGGAGAACGATTTGAGAGATCAGTAGTGTTAGCCCTACAGCTGTATGAGCTGAGGCAGACCTTGGTCAGAGATGTGGATCAAGATTATACAATTTATCAGGATTTTATCACGAGGGTAAAGGCGATATATCAAGCTTGGGATCTGTAACACCCTAATTTTTAGGCCTAGAGATGCCAGAAAGAGAATTCAAGGGCATAATCGTAATTATGGGAAAGATCGGGCTGGTAGCCGATGAGTACCATATTTTGCCAGAAAATAGAGAAAATTATGCTGATCATTTCACTGAACTGTGAAATGTGCATATGAGGTCTCTATGTGTATGAAAGAATTAGAAATATGACCAAGGGTAAAATGGTCATTTTAGAAAAAGTGTGCGCGGGAGCGTACTTTCAGGCCAAAATAGCCCGGTCCGGATAAAATATCTGAAAATACCGGGAGATAGAAAAAGGATTCCGGGTTGAACGACGCAACACAGAATTTTGATTTGAGGTCCCGATTTTTCTGTAGAAATTCTCGAAGATGGGAATTTACAGTTATAATCGGTAAAGGAAAGGCAGTCCGAATAGAGATGATCGGACTATGGCCAGAGGCCATACAGTGTTTTCTAAGTTCCGTAGTGACACCAGGGAAGGCCCAGGCCCATAATATCAGTTCAGTGGTAAGAGGGGCCGGTGTCCGGGGAAAATGTGCAAAATGACGAAAATGCCCTTATGTTATAAAATAACTGAAGAATGAGTAAAGGGTATTTTGGTCATTTGTCTAAGGTTAGACAGTCAAGAAGGGGTATCTGGATAGTTGACCAGGGCCAGAGAATACTCTGGTAAACTATGAAAAGACAATAATGCCCCTAGACCTAGTAAAGGAAATGAAAGGACTTAAGTGCAATTATGGAAAGTTTCAAGGCCAAAAAGGAAAGTAGACAAAAATGTGGGGTCCTTAAGTGTAATTTTAGCCAAATAAAAAGGGACTTAAATGAAAAGAAGAAAAGTTCCCTGGGCTAAATTGTAATTAAAGAAAGTCAGGCCGGAAGTGGTTTGGACTGTACGAAAGCATTTCAGTCCCAGATTTCACCGGTAGAGAGAGCAAGTGACGCTCGGTAATCTGGCTTAATACAGGAATTTTTGAAGACTCCAGATAGCTAGAAATGGACTGATCGTCCAAAAGTTATAAAAATTCATACCGGATATCCTAGAATTCAGATCTAGGTGAGAAAATACAGGATGATACGTCCTTATGGGACGGATGTCGGGAAACTGACAGAATATCGATAGGAGGCCTGTAGGAAAAGTTATTCGCAAATTAGAAAATCCAGACGGGAGTGTGAGGCCTCCGGGTATCCGATAGGGAGATTTATCGGTATTTAAAAAGGGACTGAATGAGTTCGGATGATCTCAGTCAGATGACTGATATGACTCACAGGGATGCCTGAACACCACAGGCCAATGTATCGGACAGAAGGAGCCGGTGTCCGGATAGGTGTATAAACGGTGAATAATAGATAAAATATTCAATAATTATTAACGAGGGAAGATTCCTCGTAATACGTGCCAAGAGGATATTGGACCCAGAAAGGCCCAATAATGGCGCCAACAGAGGCCCAGTAAGACACTTGGACTGATAGGCGGGCCAGTGTTCGGCAGAACCCCGGAAAAGTGCGAAATTACGAAAATGCCCCTGTGTTGTACAAAAGTGTAACAGATGAATGAAGGGCATTTTGGTCATTCTGGACAGGCCCAGGAGCCAAGGTACATACAGGTAAAGTTACTGTGAGTCAGTATATACCCTGACAGAGTACAGAAGGGTATGAAATGACGATTTTACCCTTAGGGTTAAAATAGTACAAGAAAGGGCACCCAAGGGCATTTTGGTAATTTGCCAAGGGCTGTTTCTTGGGAATCGAGCCATCAGAGTACTTGAGCTTGATCAGGATCCAAGACAACATTCCCAGAGCCCAAAAACGTAGCCCATGAAGTATGTGGGAAAAAGTGGCATTAAAATATTATTTTAATGCTGTTTCAATAAAATAAAGTTACTCGGTTGGCACGATAACCGAGGAGGTGATCAGATAAAGTCCTGGATTTATCTGGATAGCATTGGAAGGCGTGACAGGTGCCAGTAAGATGACACATGGCGCCAACATAAAGGCAGAAGAAAAAGTTGAGGACACGTACTACGAGGCAAGAGACTGGACCGGTGAGTCAGCATGCTGAGTCAGCTGCTGAGGTGTCCAGGATTTCAGACATGTGATAAATGTGGCGCTGAGGTGTCCCGATGATGTCATGCATGATGCAGTAAAGGAGGAATTAAAGAAAATAGGAAAATCCAGGAAAAACCAGGACCGCAGGATCAAAGTTCATAGAAACTGCAGAATTGCCATTGAAGGCAATTATAAATACCCCCCCTCCATTCCATTTTCATTCACGCATAGCTTGGGTAAGGGAGAGAAAGAAGAGAGAGAAGGAGAAGGAAAGGAAGAGAGAAAGGAGAAAAGGAAGTAAGGAAGTTCTGGCGGAGCTGGAAGCAGAATAAGGATAATGGAGTTCTGCTAAGCTAGCCAGGTAGTAACTAATCCTAGCTTTTATGTAATGGCTTTGTGATTTGTTGTGCTATTGTTTGGTTGGATTGTTGTCTTATATGTTATGTCTGAAGCTCTACTATAATGCTATGATCATATGTTATTAAGCATGGAAGCACGCAGCATACTTATCTGTACACAATCACAAGCAAGCACTGTCACTCTGCATTACATATATTGTTATGATTGTTGCTACTGAGATTCCCCCGAATCTCATCCCAATAAGTAAACCATTACAGGGGAGGTTATGTCAAAATGAATTCTGGGAATTTAAGAGACGCCGTTATGCTGCCGAAGTAAAGACTGAACATCAGTATATGATAAGTACTGTGTACGTAGTGCTGTCTAAGGAGGCTAGAAGTGAGTGGACCTAGCCGGTTCATCTAGTCTTTCCTGGGTACTACGTAGAATGGTAGTTCTCATGAGGGGATTACCGAATCAGTACGGTTCAGTTCTTTGTACAGATGAAACGTAGCGGTTATGCTGCCGGATTTCAGGCAGGAAAAGATGTAATAGAAATATGAGAATTTCATACATGCCCTGATGTATAATGACTTATTATTTAATAATAATTGTTGTTTGGCATGTTTGACTGATATATGATGGATGTATGCCTATATACGTAATGTTGGTGGCTGAAAATTAACGCTATGAACAGTAATACGTGGTGACAGGGTCATGTTTGATAAATGATTAAAAATAGTAAATGGATGAGTAAATGTATGAAATTTTTATGGTAAATAGTAGACATACCAAACTTTAATTTTATATATAAAACGTCTCATTTGGATGTCTACACAAGGAGATATAAATTATCAAAGTTGGGACCAGAATGCTGGATTCAGGAGAAAAACGCTGGATGAACAGTAAAATAGAAACGTTGACTGAAGTTGACTCGGTCAATGCATGGTCAACGAGTTATTTTTTCCTGAAATATAATTGAGTTATCTTCATTTAGCAATTGGAACCACTTCATTTTGATTTTTCTAAAATTAGTTATGATTTTTCAAAGTCGGGTCACTCATCTGGAAGTTACACAGTGAACAGTACTCGATAAGAGTAAAACTCCAGATTGAGAAATTGGACTTCAATAACCTTGAAAGTGGTTCTAAATGCTACTGAATGGTCCCTAAGACATATGAAAGGAAGGATGTTTCAGGATCCAAATGTGTTGACCCTGAGGCTTTGGACAGAGATTATGGATGATGTGTTGTCAACTACCCCTACCTGGAGAATAGAGTTAGATCAGTACTTTGACGAAGAACCATATTGTACCATATCCGACTGGATTTACCTGGTAGGAGAGTTTATTAAAATAAAGTTTAAGTAGGATTAGGGTATGTTAGAAGTGGTAATGTTCTCAATGTATGTGATGTATGAAAGACTAGTATGGTAGTGTATGTATGATTGTGACATATACGCATACCCTATATATATACTATGTTTGGAATGGAATGTGAATTATGTTATTTATCGCATTCTCTTTCTGCCTTATAGTATAACAAAATGGTTCAAACAAGAAGAACTATTCCAGCAGATGAACCACGAGAGGCTGGAAATCTTAATCAAATAATTTTAGAACGATTAGAACAACAGCAAAAGATGATTGAGGAGATGCGGGCAGCTCAGGCACGCAATGAGCGGGAGAGAGATGCCGCCATAGCTGCAGCAGTAACAGAAGCAGTAAGTAACCTAAGACCGCCCGAGCCTTCATGAACGGCTAGTAGAGAACCGGAGAGTGTACAACAGCAGCCGATACATCCCCAGAGACGGGTTGATCCGAGAGAGGATGTAATTAGCATCCAACAATGGATGATCAGGTTCTGCAAGCACAATCCTCCAGTGTTCGAAGGAACGTTTGAGGTGCAGATAGCGGAAGATTGGATTAGCAGACTGGAAAAGATCTTCAAGGTCCTTGATTGCCCGACTGAAACCAAAGCTCAAATGGCCATCTATCAGCTAGAAAAAGATTCTGATAGGTGGTGGAAGAACACTGAGTTACTTTTGCAAGCAGGAGACATTCTGATTACCTGGGAAGTGTTTCTTGAACAGTTTTATGAAAAATATTTCCCTCAGTCAGTCAGAGATGAAAGAGAGGCAGAATTCCTTGTACTGAGACAAGGAGAGAAAGAATCTTTTGATGAATACCTTGCTAAATTTATCCAGCTATCTCAATATTCTACTTATCTGCGCCAAGTGGATGATGAGCGCTGGATGACGGAAAGGATGATTCGAGGGTTGAACTCCACACTAAAGGAGAAGTTAACTCCTCAACAATACAGCAAGTTTAATAAGGCCGTGGAGGCATGCCGTATTGTTGAAAATAGCATGAATCACCGAATGCTGTTCAGATCAGGGACCAAGGATCAGCCAGCTCCTGACAAGGCCGGTCGAAACCAAGAAGCTGCAAGTGGTAGCGGCACATGAAAAGAAAGTGACCATGGCAGAACAGGAGGCCAAATAGAGGAAATTTCCGCGGAAGGTCCAACAACAGAGATTCAAAGGCCCGAGCATGTGACAGTGTGGGAAGAATCATGGTGATAGACCATGTTTAATGGGCCAGAATGTTTGTTATACCTGCAAAAGCCCGGATATTTTTCTCGAGAATGCCCTCAAGCTGCAACTAATCAAAGGCCAAGGACACCAGGATGAGTGTTTGCACTCACCAGGGAGGACGCCCAGCGATCACCTGAGATGATCCAAGGTACAATCTATCTCAATGATCATGCTGTGACTGCTCTGTTTGATTCGGGTGCAAGTCATTCCTTTATTTTCTGAGTGTGCTAAATGCCTAGGCCTTCTGATTAGCAAGTTGCATTACGATATACATGTGATAACTCCCACCAATGCTAGGGTAGTTGCGTCTGATGCTTGTTTGAATAGTATTGTGCGTTATGAGCACTGTTGTGCCACCCTAGACTTGATATGTATGCCTTTCGGAGAGATCAATGTCATACTTGGTTTGAATTGGTTAACATCCAATAATGTGATGCTGGACTACAAGAACAAGACTCTAGTTCTTGGTCCAAAAGTCACTGATCTGAGCTCAGAAGTAAGATTAAATTTCATTACAGAGGCTCAGGCAGATAAATGTTTACGGAAAGGATGTCAGGGATATATGGTATTCTTTTCTGTTCAAACAGAAGTGGAAGAAGGAATTGATGAGATTCCAGTAATCAATGAATTTATTGAAGTCTTTCCGAAGGAGATTCAGGGATTGCCTTCAGAATGTGAAGTAGAGTTTGCAATTGACATTGTACCTGAAGTTGAACCAGTATCCAAAGCCCCATACCGAATGGCTCCTAATGAAATGATGGACCTGAAGAAGCAAATTGAGGAGCTATTGGAGAAGGGTTTCATAAGACCCAGTGCATCACCATGGGGTGCTCCAGTGCTATTTGTCAAAAAGAAGGATAGCAGCCTAAGGCTATGCATTGGCTACTGGGAGTTAAACAAGATTACAGTCAAAAATAAGTACCCTCTCCCCAAAATTGATGACCTTCTAGACCAATTGGCAGGAGTGAGCTTATTCTCTAAGATTGACTTGAGATCTGGCTATCATCAGCTAAGGGTTAAGTCAGATGATATTCCAAAGACTGCTTTTAGGCTAACGAATGCACCTACTATTTTTATGGATTATATGAACCGGATCTTCAGGCCTTATTTAGATCAGTTTGTTGTGGTCTTCATTGATGATATCCTAGTGTACTCCAAATCTGCAAAGGAGCATGAAAGACATTTGAGAATTGTTCTTAGTACCCTTAAAGAAAATAAACTCTATGCTAAGCTGAGTAAGTGCGAGTTTTGGCTTTCAGAAATCAAATTTCTCGGTCATGTCATATCCCGAGATGGGGTAGCTGTGGATCCTAGGAAAGTTGAAGCAGTTTTGAGCTGGGAGAAGCCGAAGATAGTGATAGAGATCAGAAGTTTTCTTGGCTTAGCAGGGTACTATAGAAGATTTATTCAAGACTTTTCTCAAATTGCCTTGCCACTTACCAAGCTTACCAGAAAGAATCAGCAGTTTAAGTGGGATGAGAAGTGCGAGGCTAGCTTTCAAGAGTTAAAGCAGAGATTAACCACTACTCCCGTGCTGATTATTCCAGACCCAACTCAGACTTATATAGTCTACACTGATGCTAGTAAGCAGGGGTTGGAATGTGTACTGATACAGCAAGGTAGAGTAGTAGCCTACGCCTCTCGACAGTTAAAGCCACATGAAGAGAATTATCCCACTCATGATCTGGAGCTTGTGGTGGTGGTTTATGCCCTGAAGATACGGAGACATTATTTATATGGAGCAACTAAAGAGTTATATTGTGACCACAAAAGCTTGAAGTATCAACAGGATCAAAAAGAGCTGAATATGAGGCAACGACGATGGATGGAATTGTTAAAAGATTATGACTTTCAAATTAAATACCATCCAAGAAAAGCCAATGTGGTAGATGATGCTATGAGTAGAAAAGTGGTACAGGTAGCACATATGATGATCAAAGAGTTGAAATTGATAGAAGATGTGCGAGATTGGAGCCCTCTGTATCAAATGCAACTGACAGAGAGTCCTTACAGAGGAGTTCATGTCAGAGCTTGTATAGAAGATGAGATAAAAGAGGCTCAAAAGCAGGATAAGCTCGTAGCAATATTTAAAGATAAGCTGGAAAGGGGGAAGACTAGAAATTTTGAGATTTCCCCAGATGGATTATTGTAGTTCAGGGGAAATCCCTATATCCCTAATGCTATGGAATTAAGAGAAAAGATTATGGAGGAAGCACATAAAAGCCGGTATATAGTACATCCAGGTATGACTAAGATGTACCATGATGTTAAAAGGTTATTTTGGTGGCCTGGATTAAAGAAGGATGTAGTGGCTTATGTGTCCAAGTGCTTGACCTGCCAGAAAGTGAAAATTGAACATCAAAACCCAGCGGGAACATTGCAGCCTCTAGATGTCCCTGAGTGGAAATGGGATGGTATTTCCATGGACTTTGTGGAAGGACTACCCATGACTACAAGTAAACATGATGCAGTATGGGTAGTAATTGATCGATTGACAAAGTCAGTACATTTCCTGGCAATCAATAAGAGGGATTCTCTAGAAAAGCTGGCAAAGTTGTATATAAAAGAGATTGTTAGGCTTCATGGTATTCCATGTAACATCCCAAATTTCTGTACTAAGTTGTATGTACAGGTTGAATAAAATATATGAGATTTTTAGGAAAATATGTGTCCATATTTAAAGAAAAGGATTAATTGGAAGAGGAAGAAAGTCTAAGAGGATTAATTGCAAGATTTCGAAAATGCCACTGTGATGCCCTAAGAAACCAGAAGTAAATGGAGGGCATTTTGGTCATTTCATTCAATGTATGGATATTAGATGAAATTTGATAGTAAATTATTAGAATTAATATGAGAGTTTATGGAGTTGACAGAAGTCAAAAAGGAGTCCTGTAGAATTAATTATGAAATTTACAGTGAAAAAGGACACCGATAAAGGGTTAAAGGAAACGTATATAATTTTTGACAGGACTTCTGGGGCTCAGAAAAATATGAAACTTTGTATAGAATTCATTTTATATTAGAATGAATTTCTAAAAATGTTAGAACAATTAAAAGAGGTGTTTAGCATTTATGCTAAGATCAGGGTGATTTATGAATATCGGTATAAGAAAAATACGTTGGGATTTGGGCCAATTAGCTATTGGACCTAAAAGAGACCCAACATGTCATCCTAGGCCAGCCCAATAAGGCCCAAAACTTGTCTTGGAGCCCAAGTCCAAAAATAAATAATTTATGGATTTTTGGAAATAAAGAAAAAGAGAATAAAGTAAGAATTAGGTTTTGCACATGGTAGGACCCACATGGACTCAAAAATGGCGCCAAAGAAGTAGTCTTAGATGTCTCAAGTGGTGCCATGCTAGTGATGTCATGGTGGTAAGGTCATGAGTGAAAAGTGAAAAGATATTCCAAGATCAAACTTTAACCATTAGATCAAATAGTTTCCAAAGTGATCTTGGCCTTCAAATGGCGCATGACTTTTGCTATAAATACCCCCCTTCCATTCATTCTTCACACCCAAGAGCTCCTTTAGAGAGAGAAGTGAGTTCTAGAGAAAGAAAGTGGAAGAAAGCAAAGAAGAAGCAAGGGTCTTGAAGGAGCAAGTAAGGTAAGTTGTCTCCTTGCTTCTACCTTTTGTTCTTATGGTTTGTGCTTGAGTTTAAGTAATTTTTGAGGCCTAAATCTTGGGGAAATGATTCTGGAAATTTTGTGTATATGTGAAAGGAATATGAGTTTTAGGTCATAGATAGTTAAGACAAGCTTAAACAAGCTAGTTACATGCTTGGTTGTGAAGTAAGTTGATGTTCTTCACTTTACCATTTCGGTTGTACTGTTCATGCACTGTTCATGATAGAAGAAAATGGAATTTAAATGATTTAATGCTTCCATTGAGTTTATATGATGATTTTGTGTAGGATTGGAAAGGTTTTGAACCTTGGAAACCATTGGAAGTAAATGTTATAATGTTGAAAATTCCTCACGGGTACTGTTCACTCGCGTGAACAGTGATTTGAATTTCATAATTTTGATGCTTCCAATGGTCTTAAAATGAGATTTTGTGTGGGGGTAAAGTGGAGGAACAAGTATAGGAAGCATTGGAACCAAAATGGGAATTTTTGGAAAAAGGGAGCTTATTGAAACTAGACTTCGAATTTGTTTGGAATGGAGTTATAGTATAGGTAATCATATTGTAATATTTAGGTTTTGACATTTGTGGCAAGGAAAGACCATTTCAAGAAAGGAAGGACAAGGATCTACAAGAGGTAGCAAGAATACTTAACTATAAACTTATGTGCTTTGATTGATTTGCTTACTTGTTATGCATGAAGGTTTGGTTGAGAATGGAATATTATGTGATGATGTTTATGATGATGATGTGCTATGAGTATGTGCCATTCCTTGCAATATATGTCATGACAATATGCATGTTAGAGTTTGCTTATGTATAAGCATGAATTAGCTCCCATTGCATGATAACATGTTAGGCATTTAATCAAACATGCATAACCTTATAGTTTGTATTACTTGCTATTGAGATTCCCCCGAATCTCACCCCCCATAACTATGCTCTAGGTGCTGGATCTTCTCAAGGCAAGAGGGTAAATGTTGATGGATAACTGTACATAACTTAAAGAGTGTGCACTTTAATTACAAGATGATGTTTTGGTTTGTATGATGCATGCTACTCATAAATCCAATCTGAGGTAGTGTACTTGGAACGATAGTTTATGTGACTTATCTGACGAGTTTTCATATGAAATTTGGCATGAAAATAGCTAAGATCTAGATATTTAAATGGACACCAAGAACGCCTCATTTGGTTAAGAACTCGAATTGTTATGATTTTTCAAATTCAGGAGTTGAAATCGGGAATAAGATAAAATGACTACTCTGAGGCAGTGAGGTTCATGCACTAATTTCATATAGTAAATGAACGATTTTTTACACAAAATTTTGTGATCTTAAATTATACATATGGATATTTAAATACATAGGTAATTCAACTCAATTGGATAAGTATACAAGGAGAAATGAATTTTTGAAAATGGGGCAAGGAACCTGGAATTTCCATATTTACTAAATGAACAGTAAAATTCAACGAATAAACTGATTTGATCTGGACAAGTAAACCTTATTTTCATATTTTTCTATAAAATTTAAATGAAATATATTTCATTATAAATTGGAATCACCTCAAAAAGATTTTTCTATATTTAGTTATAAATTTCCAAAGTTCAGGCTGTAATCTGGAATTACCCAGTGAACAGTGTCCGTAAGCCCAACTCTTGGAAATTTATGTTTTTATGGTTAAGAGGTATTCCAATATTCTAAAATAGTTCCAATTGAGTATAAGTAAGGTTAAGGATTAAGTTTAAAATCTAAGGTCAAGGTTTTAAGGTTAAGATTTAAAGATATTGCTAGAAAATGCCGTTGTGTTGGTAGACTATACAAAGTACTGTGTACGTAGGTGCTGTCTAAGGAGGCTGGAAGTGAGTGGACCTAGCCGGTTTATCCAGTCTTTCCTGGGTACTTACGTAGAATGGTAGTTCTCATGAGGAATTACCAAATCAGTACAGTTATTTTCTATCAGAATTTCCAGCAAGAGAGATATAATCCAGTTGAGAGTGCTATAGCAAGAGTACTTTGAGAGATATAAAGGAGGATGTTTCATTTTGGTATCAGAGCAAAGGATTATGGATTAGGAAATGCTCTGAATAGATGATATATAGATACCCCTTAGTAAAGCTATCATAAATGACATTAAGTTAATACTTGCAGGATGGCTAGAGGTAGAACCAGATCAGAAACCACCGTAAATCAAGGAGACCCTAGGCCAGATGTCTATATCTTGGATAGCTCATAGTAGGAGGAAGAGATACTGGACAGTGATTCAGATATGTGGATCCCTCCTATGGTTAGTAATGCTAAGGAGATTAGTTCCGCAGCAGGGTCCAATATTCTGACTAATACACCAGAGGGGATATAGGAGGAACCTGTACCAACTATTCCTGTGACTACCACTGTAGTAGATACAGACATGGAGACAAATCAAGGAGCCCAACCCGGACATCCTAATGATCAGTGTTCCCAGGTTAGAGGAACAATGGGATATACTCCGAGGCAATCAGTAGACCCAGACATCCCAGGTCCTAGTAGACCCAGACTAACGATGGTAGAGTTTTATTTGGGAGACCAAGTTATAGAGATGTCACCATCTAAGCATATAAGTGAAGATCACTTTGAGAGGGCTATAGAGTTAGCTCAACAGCTGTACACTCTTAGAGGACTTTTAGACAATAGCAGGGATCAGGATTATGCAGTCTACAAAGACTTCATTACCAGAGTAAGAAATGCCTATCAAGCTTTCCATCCAGATACACTGACACTAGATAATGGGACAGTTATTATGGATGAGATTTTGCCAACCACCCCTACTTGGAGAACGGGATTAGATGAATACTTTGAAGAAGATCCTTACGAAGACATACCCGATTGGATTTATCTGATTGAAGAATTTATTAGAATTAAGTTTAAGAAGGACTGGGGTATGTTTAGAAAAATAATGTTCTCCATGTAGTTATGTTATGTATAAAGACCAGTATGGCACTATATGTATGACTTTTAATGACTATATGTATATGACATGTTTTGAATGGAATGAAAATTATGTTGTTTATCGTATTCCTCTTCTGTTAGATTTCCTACTAGACAGTAAAGCAAAATAGTTCGTACAAGAAGAACCGTTATGACAGAGGAACCGGAGAACACAAGGGATATTAACCAGCTAATATTAGAAAGGCTGGAGCAATAACAGAAAATAATAGAAGAGATACGTGCTACACAAGCACGAAGTGAGCAGGAAAGAGAAGCTGCTATAGCCGCAGCAGTAGCTGCAGCAGTGAACAATATGAGGCCTCCAGAACCGACTGAAGCAGCGAATACTATAATATCCTTAATTTTCTGTACTGGTTTCTATGTACAGATTAAATGGAATATATGAGTTCCTTTTCAGGAAAAGATGTGGTCCTTTATGTAAAGAAAATGATTAAATTGCAAAAGAAAAGAAATGAAAGGACTTAAATGCAAATATGGAAAGTTTAAGGTTAGGAAAGAAAGGTAGACAAAAATGTGGGGTCCTTAAGTGTAATTTTAGCCAAATAAAGGGACTTAGTTGAAAAAAAGAAAAGTTTCCGGGGCAAAAGTGTAATTATGAAAACTTGGACCAGAAATAGGCAAAATAGTGATCGTACTCCGAACCAGTAGGTAGAGCAAGTGACGCCGGGTAATCCAGCCTAATACAGGAATTTTTGAAGACTCCAGATAGCCAGAACTGGACTGATCATCCAAAAGTTATAAAAATTCCTACCGGATACCCTAGATTTCATATATAAGTAAGAAATTACAGGATGATGCACCCTTATGGGGCGGATGTTGGGAAACTGACAGAATACCGATAGGAGGTATGTAGGAAAAGTTATCCGCGAATTAGAAAATCCAGACGGGGTATGAGGCCTCCAGGGATCCGATAGGGAGATTTATCGGTATTTAAACTAAGACTGAATGAGGTCAGGTAACAACAGTCAGATGCCCGTTATGACCCAAATGGCTACCCAGACACAGTAGGGCAGTGTATCTGACAAAAGGAGCCGGTGTTCGGAAATGTGTATAAACGGTAAATAATAATAAAATATTCAGTGAACTGTGCCCGAGGAAGATTCCTCGAAATGCATGCCATAAAGGTGATGGACCCAGAAAGGCCCAATAATGGCGCCAACAAAGGCCCAACAAGACTCTTGGACTGATAGGTGGGCCAGTGTCCGGCAGAACCCCGGAAAAGTGCGAAATTATGAAAATGCCCCTGTGTTGTACCAAAGGGGTAATAGGTGTATGAAGGGCATTTTGGTCATTCTGGACAGGCCTAGAGGATAAGACATATACAGATGAAGTTAATCAAAGTCAGTCTATGCTCTGATAAAGTATAGAAAGGTGTAAAATGACGGTTTTGCCCTTAGGGTTAAAATAGTGCAAGAAAGGGCACCCAGGGGTATTTTGGTAATTTGTCAAGGGCTATTTCTTGGGAATCGAGCCATTAGAGTACTTGAGCTTGATCAGAGACCCAAGATAATATTCTAAGGCCCAAAAACGTAGCCCATGAAGTATGTGGGAAAAAGTGGCATTAAAATACTATTTTAATGTTGTTTCAATAAAGTAAAGTTACTCGGTCGGCACGATAACCGAGGAGGTGATCAGATAAAGTCTTGGACTTATCTGGATAGCATTGGATGGCGTGACAGGTTCCAGCAAGATGACACGTGGTGCCAACATAGAGGAGAAAGAAAAAGTTAAGGACATGGGGCATAATCTTAGCCGGTGAGTCCAGTTTGTGGGAAATCGGACCGGACCGGTACTGGATTGGATTGGAACTACTGAGTCAGCTGATGAGGTATCCCAAGAGCTTGCAAATTCTCCATGTGACATATGAGGTGTCCCATGAGGTGGCCTTGAGGTGATATCATGCATGATGCAGTAAAAGGAATAAAGAAAAATAGGAAATTCCGAAAAAACCAGGACCACAGGATCAGATGGCTTCAAAATTTCAAGAATGCCATTGAAGGAAACTATAAATACCCCCTAGCTCTTCATTCCCATGGCCTAAGGAGCATTTAGAGAGATAAGGAAGTGCTTGAGAGAGAAAGTGAGAAAAAGAAAGAAGAAAGGAAGTTCTGGTTGAGTTGGAAGTAGTAGAGAAGTTCTGAAGTTCTGCTTTTAAGGTAGTAACTAATCCTAGCTTTTATGTAATGTCTTTGTGAATTGTTGTGCTTTTGTTTGGTTGGATTGTTGTCTTATATGTTATGCTTGAAGCTCTATTACAATGCTATGATCATATGTTATTGAATATTGAAGCATGCAGCATACTTATCTGTACACAATCACAAGCAGGCACTATCACACTGCATTACATATATTGTTATGATTATTTCTACTAGGATTCTTTTGAATCTCATTCCCATATATAACATTACAGGGGAGGTTCTGTCAAAATAGAATTTGGAAATTTTAGGAGACGCCGGTAGGCTGCCGAAATTCTGGCAACAAAGCAGGAACAAAGAAAGGAACTGATACGTACTGTGTACGTAGGTGCTGTCTAAGGAGGCTGGAAGTGAGTGGATCTAGCAGGTTCATCCAGTCTTTCCTGGGTACTTACGTAGAATGGTAGTTCCTACGGGAATTACCGAATCGGTACAAGATCGGTTACTTCTACAGACGGAATGTAGCAGTTATGCTGCCGGATTTTAGACAACGAAAAGTGTAACAGAAATAGGAGGATGTTAATCATGCACTGATGTATAATAGTAGATTATTTAATAATAATTGTTATCTGGCATGTTTGGCTGATATGTGATGTATATATGCACTAGTATGTAAGGTTGGTTGCTGAAAAATGGCCTTATGAACAGTAACCCGTGGAGACCCATTGATGTTTGATGAATCATTAAAAATAGTAAATGGTTGAATAAATGTATGATGTTTTTATGGTAAATAGTATACATCCTAAGATTTAATTTGATATATATGGTTCCTCATTTGGATGTATACACGAAAAGATATATATTGTTAAAGTTGGGACCAGAATGCTGGATTCAGGAGAAAGTCATTGGATGAACAGTAAAGTTGATACGTTGACCCACGTTGAATTTGTCAAGGAATGGTCAACCAATGATTTTTCCCTGAAATATACTTAAGTTATATTCATGTAGAAATTTGAACCACTTCATTTCGATTTTTCTAGAATTAGTTATGAATTTTCAAAGTCAGGTCACTCATCTGGAATTTGCCACAGTGAACAGTACCCGATATGAATAAAATTTCAGATTAAGAGTTTAGACTTCAATAACCCTGAAAGTGGTTCTAGATGCTACCAAATGGTCCCTAAGATATGTAAAAATAAGGATGTGACAAATACAGCAGCAGAAAGAGTACAGCATCCGGTAGAGCCACCTAGACGGGCTGAGCAGACAGATCATGTAATTAGCATTCAGCAATGGATGGTCAGGTTCTGCCAGCATAATCCTCCCGTATTTGAAGGAACATTTGAGGTCCAGGCTGCAGAGGATTGGATCAGTCGATTGGAAAAGATTTTTAAAGTTTTGGATTGCCCAACGGAGACAAAGGCTCAGATGGCCATCTACCAGCTGGAGAAGGATGCTGATAGGTGTTGGAAAAAGACAGAACTGCTTATCCAAGCAAGAAACATTACAGTCACTTGGGAAGTGTTTCTTGAACAATTCTATGCAAAGTATTTTCCTCAGTCTGTGAGGGATGAAAGGGAAGCAGAATTCCTTGTGCTGAGACAAGGAGAAAGAGAATTCCTCGAAATACGTGCCATAAAGGTAATGGACCCAGAAAGGCCTAAAAATGGCTTCAACAAAGGCCCAATAAGACTCTTGGACTGATAGGTGGGCCAGTGTCCTGCAGAACCCCGGAAAAGTGCAAAATTACGAAAATGCCCCTGTGTAGTACTAAAGGGGTAGCAGGTGTGTGAAGGGCATTTTGGTCATTCTGGACATGCCTAGAGGCCAAGACATTTACAGGTGAAGTTATCCAGAGTCAGTATATGCCCAGATGAAGTACAGAAAGGTGTAAAATGACGGTTTTGCCCTTAGGGTTAAGATAGTGCATGAAAGGGCATCCATGGGTATTTTGGTCATTTCGCAGGGGATCTGTAATTGAGTTTAGACCCAGTATTAAAATGTTAATGATATAAAGGATCCAGATACTAAGTTCAAGGCCAGAAGACGTAATATGGGTTTTCAAAAAAATTAGATTCAGAAAACAGTCCAGTTTTCGAGGCGACGGACCTGGTCGGTACCGGATTGGACCGAAAAGCTTCCAGAAGGCTTCTAGCTCCCTCCATTTGCGCCATGTGATAAATGTGTGAGGTGAGGTGTCCCATGAGGTGGCCTTGAATGATGTCATGGATGATGCAGTAAAAGGAATAAAGAAAAATAGGAAATTCCGGAAAAACCAGGACCACAGGATCAGATGGCTTCAAAATTACAAGAATGCCACTCATCAAAACTATAAATACCCCCCTAGATCTTCATTCTCATGGCCAAGGAGCACTTTAGAGAGGGAAAGAAGTTCTTGAGAGAGAGTGAGAAAAGAAAGAAGAAAGGAAGTTCTGGTGAAGTTGGAAGAAGTGTAGAAGTTCTAAGGTTCTGCTTTTAAGGTAGTAACTAATCCTAGCTTTTATGTAATATCTTTGAGAATTGTTATGCTATTGTTTGGTTGGATTGTTGTCCTACAGGAATTACCGAATCGGTACAAGATCGGTTACTTTCTACAGAAGGAATATAGCAGTTATGCTGCCAGATTTTAGACAACGAAAAATGTAATAGAAATATGAGGATGTTAATCATGCACTGATGTATAACAGTAGATTATTTAATAATAATTATTATCTGGCATGTTTGACTGATATGTGATGTATGTATGCACTAATATGTAAGGTTGGTTGCTGAAAAATGACTTTGTGAACAGTAATCCGTGGAGACCTGTTGATGTTTGACAAATCATTAAAAATAGTAAATGGTTGAATAAATGTATGATATTTTTATGATAAATAGTAGACATACTAAGATTTAATTTGATATATATAATGCTTCATTTGGATGTATACACGAAAAGATATAAATTGTTAAATTTGGGACCAGAATGCTGGATTCAGGAGAAAATCACTGGATGAACAGTAAAGTTGAAACGTTGACCCACGTTGAATTTGTCAAGGAATGGTCAACCAATGATTTTTCCCTGAAATATAATTAAGTTATCTTCATGTAGCAATTTGAACCACTTTATTTTGATGTTTCTAGAATTAGTTATGATTTTTCAAAGTCAGGTCATTCATCTGGAATTTGCCACAGTAAACAGTACCCTATAAGAATAAAATTCCAAATTAAGAGTTTAGACTTCAATGACCCTGAAAGTGGTTCTAAGTGATATTGAATGGTCCTTAAGATATATAAAAATAAGGATGTGATATTTTGGTATCAGAGCAAAGGATTCTGGCTTAGAAAATGCTCTGAATAGATAAATATATCCTAATAAGCCGGACATAATTGACACTAAGTTAGTGTTTGCAGGATGGCTAGACATAGATCCAGGTCTGAAACTACAGTAAACCAATGGGAGTTAAGACCAGAGGTCTCTAGTTCGGATAGTTCAGAAGAGGAGATAATGAGTAATGATTCTGACCCCTGGACACCTCCAGTAGCTGGTGACTCTGAAGAGGATAGTTCCTCGGTAGGATCAAACTTTTCGATTGATGATCAGGAGGAGATGGTGTTAAAAGGTCTTATCCCTGCCATTCCAATAAATGTAGCACCTCCAAATATAGCAAATATGTCAGGATCCAGGCAAGTACCTGATCAGATAAATGCACCAGGTCCCAGTAAACCTAGAGTAACATCAGTAGATATATCATTGGGAGATCTGATCATAAGAATGGTACCAGGGGAGAACCTGAGTAGAGAACAATTTGAGAGCTCGATAGTATTAGCCCAACAACTGTACAAGTTAAGACAAACCCTAGACAGAAATGTAGATCAAGATTATACGGTCTACCAGGAGTTTATTACGAGAGTAAAAGCGATATATCAGGCTTGGGACCCAAATATGTTAACCATGAGTCTTTGGGAAGAGATAATGAATGATGTGTTACCAATAACCCCTACTTGGAGATCGGAGTTGGACCAGTATTTTGACTAAGAACCATACTGTACCATATCTGACTGGATCTACCTAGTAGGAGAGTTTATTAGAATAAAGTTTAAGAAGAATTAGGGTATGACAGAAAGAGTAATGTACACAATGTATGTAAGTGATGTATAAAAGATCAGTACAGTAGCATATGTATGTGAAGGGAATTGGAAGACACGCAGCGGAAATTAACTTTAAAAATTTTTTTCCATTCCCAGCCAGGATCTACCGAATGTGTTTAAGTCAAGGAGAAAGAAGTGTTACCTTCGGTTTGGTCGCGACCTCAGTGTCCACTAGTCGCGACTCCTCGCCTCTGGAACTTTCAGTCGCGACCTCCTCATCTTCTAGTCGCGACCTGTCGCCTCTGGAGTTTTTAGTCACGACCTACTCTGCTTCTCGTCGCGACCTTCCTCTTCTTTTCGGATTTCTGACGTTCAGATGCCCGTATGGTCGCGACCTAAGTATCTTTTGGTCTCGACCTCACCGTCTCTATCTCGGCAGTTTCTTATGTGCAAACCTTTTGCACTCTCCCTGCCCCCTCTTCTCACGTCTGAATGTGTGTGTAGAGATCTGTAGAACCCTAGCCCCTAATGTCAAATATATAGGAAGCTATCGGGCTTCTAATAGGGCCGGACTTCAGAATTAATCTTATATTAATTCTAAAATTAATACAATATCATATATTGCATAATTTAATAAGAAACTAATTAAATAAATATGGTTTATTTTAAATCCGTCCCACAGATTTAATTCACCTATTTATTTAATTTAAAATAAAGATAAGACGGAATTATATTTGATTTATTCTTATAAATCAAATTTGAGATATCTTATCAATTTGAATTTCAAATTCAAATAGATCATATCCATTTAAATTCAAATTCAAAAGTGATAGAGATTTAATTTATCCTTATAAATTAAATCTTACAAATATCTCTTATATTATATATAATATATATATACTGATTTATATATATATAAAATATATATCCACCCTAGATCATTCATTGAATCTAGACATCTCTTAGATTCAATGAATCTGGACATCATAGCTCGCATTGGGCTGTTTTGTGTGCGACCCTGTAGGCCCATATGAAGTTGGCAGTGGCCCAGTTACTATACTGACCCACAAGTCGTAAGCGGTCTCTAGCAAGGCATTACGACTACCCAAAACATATGAGGATCGATAAACGATGTAACCTTTCATACAACCATATCACGTCCCTTTTGTCACATGATATTTCGGTCAAGGATGAGGCATGGAGAACGTCATCCTCCTATTCCTGACCATTACTTTCTCGATCCCTGAGTAGTCTGAATATAGAAATGGAACTACCCTTCCATTCCAGTATGGCCATACATTTCTCAGACTCACTCATCGAGGGGCCCAGTAATATCTCTCTACGAATGTGAGGGACAAATTCCATCTTGACCATTCACATTCCTCCGCATGAAAAACCACTAAGCCCGAGCATAGCCTTTATGATCACTCGGTCAAAAGTGACTTTTGACTAGGTCAAAGCTGAGCGTTTGTCATGTAGGAATCCATGATGATCTCAGGTCAAAGGGCATAGTGACATGGCTTGTATATGAGAGGAGCTTATGACTTGACCCATGCAGCTCTCTCATAGCGGGTCGGTCCAACACCCTGTACTCTTACATGTGCTTATGACTTTGATTTATATCTCTATATATCTTCAAAGTCATACTGGTCTTATTTCATCTATGTTCCCGCATAGATGAATGACCAGGGACATTTAGGATAAGATCACGAGTTATCCAAGGATTGTCATCATAGTAAACATGCAAATAATATGATAACTTTATTAAAAAATTCATAAATCAACAATGTTCATAAGATAATGATTGGCCCCTAGGGCACAATCTCCAACATCCTCCCACTTGCACTAGGTACAATCATTAATTTGCCTAATTCCCATTGACCTAACATGACACTCATGTTTTGCTTGCACAAGCGGCTTTGTTAGAGGATCAGCAACATTGTCTTCCCCTGCTACCTTGCATATTTTTATATCACCTCTATCATTGATTTCTCTGATGAGATGAAATCGCCTGAGTATATGCTTGGTCCTTTGATGTGACCTAGGCTCTTTGGCCTGTGCAATGGCACCACTATTATCACAGAACAAAGTTATTGGATCTGAGATGGTAGGTACCACCCCTAGTTCTGTAATGAACTTCCTGATCCAAACGGCCTCCTTAGCTGTATCAGATGCTGCTATGTACTCAGCTTCCATTGCAGAATCTGCTATAGTGCTCTGCTTAGAGCTCTTCCAGCTTACTACTCCATTATTCAGGAGGAATATGTATCCAGATTGCGATTTCTGGTCATCCTGGTCAGTTTGGAAACTTGCATCTGTGTAACCAGTTACATAGAGCTCGTCTTCCAATCCACCATAGACCAAGAATAAGTCCTTAGTCCTTCTTAAGTACTTAAGGATATTCTTGACAGCAGTCCAATGGCCCTCACCAGGGTCCTGTTGATATCTGCTAGTCATACTTAAGGCAAACGAGACATCCGGTCGAGTACATAACATGGCGTACATGATAAATCCTATGGCCGAGGCTTATGGAATCTTACTCATGCGACCTCGCTGATCTGGTGTACTAGGACACAAATCCTTGCTGAGGTGAATACCATGAGACATGGGTATGAAACCCCTTTTTGATTCCTGCATACTGAACCTATGCAGTATCTTGTCTATATATGTGCTCTGACTCAGTCCTAGAAGCCTTTTAGATCTATCTCTATAGATCCTAATTCCTAGGATGTAGGCGGCTTCACCCAAGTCTTTCATCGAGAAAGATTTTCCTAACCAAGACTTGACAATCTGCAAGGTAGGAATGTCATTCCCAATGAGTAGGATGTCATCGACATAGAGTACCAAAAACACAACTGTGCTCCCACTAACCTTTTTGTACACACAAGGTTCATCAATATTTTGAAGAAATCCAAACTCTTTGACTACTTCATCAAAACGATGATTCCAACTCCGAGATGCTTGCTTCAGTCCATAAATGGACCTTTGAAGCTTGCACAAATTACCAGAGTCCTCAGAACGCACAAAACCTTCAGGTTGTGTCATGTACACATCCTCAAAGAGCTTTCCATTAAGGAAGGCTGTCTTGACGTCCATCTGCCATATTTCATAGTCATAATATGCTGCAATGGCAAGGAGGATTCTGATTGATTTGGCCATTGCAACTGGGGAAAAGGTCTCATCATAGTCCACACCATGAGTTTGAGTAAATCCTTTTGCAACCAGTCGTGCCTTGAAGACATTTACATTGCCATCCATGTCGGTTTTCTCTTTAAAAACCCACTTGCACCCGACGGTTTTTACACCTTCAGGCGGGTCGACTAAGGTCCATACCTTATTGTCGTACATGGATTGCATCTCAGACTTCATGGCATTAAGCCATTTTTTAGAGTTTGGCCCCACTATAGCTTCTTGATAGGTAGTGGGCTCATTATGCTCAATGAGCAACACATCACGACTATCAGAAATCAGAAATCAGAAATCCATATCTCCGAGGTTGAAGTCGTGCCCTATTAGATCGCCTTGGGCCTTGCGTGACTTGAGGAGTCTCAACAACTTCTTGTGAGTCTTCTCTACTTTCCATCTCTAGTTCTGTGGCGTCTTGTGGCTCTCGAACTTCTTCGAGGTGTACCTTGCTCCCAGTGGTTCTTTTAGAGATAAATTCTCGTTCTAGAAAGATACCATTTCTGACAACAAACACTTTGTTATCAGTGGGGTTGTAGACATAATATCCCTTGGTTTCCTTAGGATATCCCACAAAAAGGCACTTTGAAGATTTGGGCGCTAACTTATCTGAGGCTTGTTGCTTAACATAGACCTCACATCCCCAAATCTTGAGAAAAGACAAACTAGGTTTCCTCCCAGTCCATATCTCATACGGAGTCTTTTCAACTGCCTTAGATGGAACACGATTCAGTGTGAACGCAGTTGTCTCTAGGGCGTGGCCCCAAAAGGATGGTGGAAGATCTGTTCGACTCATCATGGATCGAACCATATCCAATAGTGTTCGATTCCTCCGTTCAGAAACCCCATTCCATTGTGGTGTTCCTGGAGGAGTCAATTGTGAGACTATTCCACAATTCCTAAGATGATCGATAAACTTTTGGCTCAAATATTCACCACCTCGATCAGATCGAAGGGCTTTAATTGTTTTACCAAGCTGGTTTTGTACTTCATTTTGAAATATCTTGAACATTTCAAAAGATTCGGATTTATGTTTCATTAGATAGACGTAGCCATATCTACTGAAATCATCTATGAATGTAATGAAGTACGAATAACCTCTTCTGGCATTTGTATTCATCGGTCCACACACATCTGTATGTATGAGGCCCAACAAATCAGTGGCCCTCTCACTGTGCCCAGTGAAAGGCGACTTTGTCATCTTTCCTAACAAACAAGATTCGCAAGTATCATATGATTCAAAATCAAATGAGTTGAGAAATCCATCTTGATGGAGTTTAGAAATGCGTTTCTCATTTATGTGGCCTAGACGACAGTGCCAGAGGTACGTCGGATTCAAATCATTTGGTTTGATCCTTTTGGCAGTTATGTTATAGATATTTCCATGATTGGGTTGTTCCAAGTTTAATATGTAATGATCAACATGCAAATCACCATGAGCATAGAAAATATCATTACGATAAATAGAACATTTACCATTCCCAGAAATGGAAGTGTAACCTTCCTTATCCAAATAAGAAAGAGAAACAATGTTACTACTCAAAGCAGGAACATAATAGCAATTGTTCAAAACTAACAAAAGCCCAGTGGGCAGAACTAATTCATAAGTGCCTACAGCTAGAGCAGCAACCTTTGCTCTATTTCCAACTCGTAGGTCAACTTCGCCCTTCTTCAGCTTTCTACTGTCCTTTAGGCCCTGCACATTTGTACAAATGTGAGAACCACATGCAGTATCTAATACCCATGTAGTGGAAGTAGAGAGATGAATGTCTATAACATAAATACCTGAAGCGATAGCCCCGCTATCCTTCTTGTTCTTTCTCAGATCTTCAAGGTAGAGTTTGCAATTCCTCTTCCAATGACCCGGTTCATTGCAGAAGAAGCAAACTCCTTCCTTTGGAGGCTTTGCCTTCTTTGGTGCAGGCTTGGTTTCGGGCTTGCCTGACTCTTTGGTCTTACCAGATGAGCCATGACCCTTCCCCTTGCCCTTGCCTTTCTTTTTCATACCCTTTCCTTTCTGAACCATCAAAACAGTACTGGGCTTTTTCTTAACAGTCGGCTCAGCAGTTTTAAGCATCCCATGCAGTTCAGAAATAGATTTCTCCATGTTGTTCATGTTGTAGTTCATGACAAACTGGTCATAACTTTCCGGGAGTGAGTTCAAGATCAAATCTGTAGCTAACTCCTGACTTATGGGAAATCCAAGCCTCTCAAGGTGATCTATGTACCCTTTCATCTTTAAGACATGAGTACTCACTGATGCACCTTCAGCCATCCTGCAGGAATGTAAGGCCTTAGTGGTCTCATACCTCTCTTGCCTTGCCTGTTGCTGGAACATTTCCTTAAGATGCACAATCATCTCATAAGCCTCCATGTGTTCCAGATCTCTTTGAAGCTCCGGAACCATAGTGGCAAGCATCAAGCATCCCACATCAACAGAGTCTTCCTTATGCTTCGCATAAGAATCTCTCTGAGCTCTAGGAGCATTGGCTGCTGGCTCCTCAGGAATAGGTTGATCTAGGACATATTCCTTTCTTTCCTGCTTGAGAACAATTCTCAAGTTCCTGAACCAGTCAAGAAAGTTTGTCCCATTGAGTTTGTCCTTCTCAAGGACAGATCGCAACGATAATGTAGCAGTATTACTAGTCGTCATGATTCTACAATTAAAATATGCAAGCGAATTAGCAATCTCCCACTGAATAAAACAACCCTCAATGTAATAATTAGTGGGCTAAGATCCATATTTGGCTTAAACTTGAGTCCGCTTTGGCAGGACGCTCAACTTTAAGTTATTTAGGTAGGTAACAACTTTACCAATTACATCACATGTAACTCTTAGATGTTTATGGGATTCCATCATCATATGATCCGGCATATTTTAATCCCATCTAATGCCTTGAGACCCAAAACCGTTTTGATAATCTCAATTAAGTCAAACAATAACAAACATAAGAGTAGCACCATTACTCTTGCTTATCTCCCCAAGATAACTCAAATGCACCCACTTTGGTGGACCTACAAATGAGCGATCGAGGTTTTGACAAGTGTTCATTAATTGATGGCATATGACTTAAGATTTCTTTTAGAGGGTTTAATTAATTATCTGGTTTATAAGATGCATGTATCGCGGTTGTATCTCATACAAGTATTATGCATATAAAACATACATGCAGTGATCTAATCAAAAGATGCATAATCTTAAACGTGATACAATATGGCTCACCTATCCTAAGTCCCCTCAAGCCAATGAGAGGAGCTCTCTAATTAGAATAGGAAAAGTACATAAGAAAACCTTGTTTTAACATTCGAGGGGAGTGAGATGAGAAGAGAATGTACAACGAGAGTCATTAGAGGAAGGCACGACACGCAGGCCGTATTTAGAAAAATTACAACACTTGTAATCTAGAGCCATATTGTTCACCATACCCAAACATTCAAGAATCAAAATTCATGCTATTTGAAGGGCAATAAATGTTTCAAAACATTCATACATCAGAAAATCCAGCATATCTTACGATTATGTTGCGCTACGAACAGGTAGTCACGGCGGTCCCGCTAGCCGGTTAGCGGGCGGGGTGTGGGGCAGCGCCTCAAGGAATTTTTTTTCCCATAAATAATCAAGAATCTTAATTCTATTTCCTTTATACCCCATCAATATTAATTGATCAAATCAATTAACATACACCACCGATTTCAGTTTCCTTTTAGATTCCGTATATGTCATACATAAACAGATTCCATATATGTCATACATATTTCCCATGTTATCATATAATCAGCTAAGAAGTCTAACATACATCACATGTATCAACAATCAAACCTAACTTAAACACAAAACGGCATGGCTCTGATACCACTGAAGGGAATTGGAAGACACGCAGCGGAAATTAACTTTAAAATTTTTTTTCCATTCCCAGCCAGGATCTACCGAATGTGTTTAAGTCAAGGAGAAAGAAGTGTTACCTTCGGTTTGGTCGCGACCTCAGTGTCCACTAGTCGCGACTCCTCGCCTCTGGAACTTTCAGTCGCGACCTCCTCATCTTCTAGTCGCGACCTGTCGCCTCTGGAGTTTTTAGTCGCGACCTACTCTGCTTCTCGTCGCGACCTTCCTCTTCTTTTCGGATTTCTGACGTTCAGATGCCCGTATGGTCGCGACCTAAGTATGTTTTGGTCGCGACCTTTCTTCGTGTCTGGCCGTATCGTAGAAGTCGACAGCTCAGATCGGCTTCCTCTACCGGTATCCACACGAACAGCGTTCCAATCGCGAACGACGTGCTAGCGCCTCTTGTCCCTCTAGGGCTTTCTAGAGATTCCGTCCTCACCGTCTCTATCTCGGCAGTTTCTTATGTGCAAACCTTTTGTACTCTCCCTGCCCCCTCTTCTCACGTCTGAATGTGTGTGTAGAGATCTGTAGAACCCTAGCCCCTAATGTCAAATATATAGGAAGCTATCAGGCTTCTAATAGGGCCGGACTTCAGAATTAATCTTATATTAATTCTAAAATTAATACAATATCATATATTGCATAATTTAATAAGAAACTAATTAAATAAATATGGTTTATTTTAAATCCGTCCCACAGATTTAATTCACCTATTTATTTAATTTAAAATAAAGATAAGACGGAATTATATTTGATTTATTCTTATAAATCAAATTTGAGATATCTTATCAATTTGAATTTCAAATTCAAATAGATCATATCCATTTAAATTCAAATTCAAAAGTGATAGAGATTTAATTTATCCTTATAAATTAAATCTTACAAATATCTCTTATATTATATATAATATATATATACTGATTTATATATATATAAAATATATATCCACCCTAGATCATTCATTGAATCTAGACATCTCTTAGATTCAATGAATCTGGACATCATAGCTCGCATTGGGCTGTTTTGTGTGCGACCCTGTAGGCCCATATGAAGTTGGCAGTGGCCCAGTTACTATACTGACCCACAAGTCGTAAGCGGTCTCTAGCAAGGTATTACGACTACCCAAAACATATGAGGATCGATAAACGATGTAACCTTTCATACAACCATACCACGTCCCTTTTGTCACATGATATTTCGGTCAAGGATGAGGCATGGAGAACGTCATCCTCCTATTCCTGACCATTACTTTCTCGATCCCTGAGTAGTCTGAATATAGAAATGGAACTACCCTTCCATTCCAGTATGGCCATACATTTCTCAGACTCACTCATCGAGGGGCCCAGTAATATCTCTCTACGAATGTGAGGGACAAATTCCATCTTGACCATTCATATTCCTCCGCATGAAAAACCACTAAGCCCGAGCATAGCCTTTATGATCACTCGGTCAAAAGTGACTTTTGACTAGGTCAAAGCTGAGCGTTTGTCATGTAGGAATCCATGATGATCTCAGGTCAAAGGGCATAGTGACATGGCTTGTATATGAGAGGAGCTTATGACTTGACCCATGCAGCTCTCTCATAGCGGGTCGGTCCAACACCCTGTACTCTTACATGTGCTTATGACTTTGATTTATATCTCTATATATTTTCAAAGTCATACTGGTCTTATTTCATCTATGTTCCCGCATAGATGAATGACCAGGGACATTTAGGATAAGATCACGAGTTATCCAAGGATTGTCATCATAGTAAACATGCAAATAATATGATAACTTTATTAAAAAATTCATAAATCAACAATGTTCATAAGATAATGATTGGCCCCTAGGGCACAATCTCCAACAGTATGACTGTGATATGTACACATACTTTGTATGTACATTATATTTGAAGTGGAATGAAAAAGGAATTATGTTAATTATCATATTCTCTTCTGCTTTTAATCGTAACAAAATGGTACAAACAAGGAGAACGATTCCAGCTGAGGAACCCCGAGAGGCTGGAAATCTTAATCGAATGATTTTAGAATGGTTAGAACAACAACAAAAGATGATAGAAGAAATGAGAGCAGCTCAGGCACGAAATGAGCAGGAAAGAGATGCTGCCATAGTCACAGCAGTGGCAGCAGCTGTAAGTAATTTAAGACCACCGGAGCCTTCAGGAGCGACTAGTAGAGAACCTGAAGAAGTACCACAGCAGGCGGAACAGCCCCAGAGACGGGTTGAATTGAGGGAGGAGGCAGTTAGCATCCAACAATGGATGGTTCGGTTTTGCAAGCACAATCCTCCCATATTCGAAAGGACATTCGAAGTACAGATAGCAGAAAATTGGGTCAATAGATTAGAGAAGATCTTCATGGTCCTCGACTGTCCAACTGAAACCAAGGCCCAAATGGCCATCTATCAATTAGAAAAGGATGCGGATAGATGGTGGAATAATACAGAGTTACTTCTCCAAGCAAGAGATATTCCAGTTACCTGGGAAGTGTTTCTTAAGCAGTTTTATGAGAAATATTTCCCTCAATCCGTCAGAGATGAAAGTGAGGCTGAATTCCTTGTACTGAGACAAGGAGAAAAAGAAGCTTTTGACGAATATCTGGCTAAGTTTATCCGGCTATCCCAGTATTCTACGTATCTACGTCAAGTGGATGACGAGCACTGGATGACAGAAAGGATGATTCGGGGATTGAATTCCACGCTAAAGGAGAAGTTAACTCCGTAACAATACAGCCAGTTTAATAAGGCTGTGGAAGCATATCGAATTATAGAAAATAGCATAAATTATCGAATGCTGTCCAGATCCGGGAATAGGGATCAGGCGACCCCTGACAAGGCCGGTCAAAATCAAGAAGCTGCAGGTGGGAGCGGCTATAAGAAGAGGAAGCGACCGTGGCAGAACAAAAAGCCAAATAGAGAAAATTTCTGTGGCAGGTCCAACAACAGGGATTCAAAGGCTCCAGTGTGTGAAAAGTGTGGAAAGAATCATGGTAATAGACCATGTTTAATGGGCCAGAACATTTGTTACACCTGCGGAAAGCCCGGACATTTTTCCAGAGAATATCCTCAAGCTATAACTGATCCAAGGCCAAGGACGGCAGGACGAGTGTTTGCACTCACTAGAGAGGACGCTCAGCGATCACCTGAGATGATCCAAGGTATAATCTATCTCAATGATCATGCTGTGACTGCTCTATTTGATTCGGGTGCAAGTCATTCCTTTATATCTTATGAATATGCTAAATGCCTAGGCCTTCTGATCAGCAAGTTGCGTTATGATATCAGGTGAAAACTCCCACCAACGCTAGAGTATTACGTCTGATGCCTGTCTAAATCGTGTTATACATTATGAGCACTGCAGTACCACCCTAGACCTGATCTGTATGCCTTTCCGAGAGATTGATGTCATACTCGACTTAAATTGGTTATCCTCCAATAATGTGATGTTGGACTGCAGAAACAAGACCCTAGTTCTTGGTCCAAAGATCACTGATCGGAACTCAGAAGTACGACTGAACTTCATGATAGAGGCTCAGGCAGAAAAATGTTTACGGAAAGGATGTCAGGGATATTTGGTATTCTTTTCTGTTCAAACAGAAGTGGAAGAAGGCATCGAGGAGATTCCAGTAGTCAATGAATTTCCTGAAGTCTTTCCAAAGGAGATTCAGGGATTGCCTTCAGAGCATGAAGTGGAGTTTGCGATCGACGTTATACCTGGAGCTGGACTAGTATCAAAAGCCCCGTACAGGATGGTTCCCAATGAAATGATGGAATTGAAGAAGCAAATTGAGGAGCTATTGGAGAAGGGTTTCATACGACCCAGTGTATCGCTATGGGGTGCTCCAGTACTATTCGTCAAGAAGAAAGATGGCAGTTTAAGGCTATGCATTGACTACAGGGAATTAAATAAGCTTACAGTTAAGAATAAGTATCCTCTTCCCAGAATTGATGACCTGCTAGACCAATTGGCAGGAGCGAGCTTATTCTCCAAGATTGACTTGAGATCTGGCTATCATCAACTAAGGGTCAAGCCAGATGATATTCCAAAGACAGCATTTAGAACTCGCTACGGGCATTTTGAGTTCCTTGTGATGCCTTTTGGACTAACCAATGCACCTGCTATTTTCATGGACTACATGAATCGGATCTTCAGGCCTTATCTAGATCAGTTCGTTGTGGTCTTCATTGATGATATTCTGGTGTACTCCAAATCTCCAGAGGAGCATGAAAGGCATTTGAGGATTGTTCTTGGTACCCTTAAAGAAAAGAAGCTCTATGCTAAGCTGAGTAAATGCGAGTTTTGGCTTTCAGAAGTTAAATTTCTCGGTCATGTCATATCCCGAGACAGGGTAGCTGTGGATCCTAGCAAAGTTGAAGCAGTTTTGAGCTGGGAGCAGCCAAGGATAGTGATAGAGATCAGAAGTTTTCTCGGCCTAGCAGGGTACTACAGAAGATTTATTCAAGACTTTTCTCGAATTGCCTTACCACTTACCAAGCTGACCAGAAAAAATCAGCAGTTTAAGTGGGATGAGAAGTGCGAGGCTAGCTTCCAAGAGTTGAAGCAGAGATTAACCACTACTCCCGTGCTGATTATTCCAGACCCAACTCAGACTTACGTAGTCTACACTGATGCTAGCAAGCAAGGGTTGGGATGTGTGCTGATGCAGCAAGGTCGAGTAGTGGCCTACGCCTCTCGGCAGTTAAAGCCATATGAGGAAAATTATCCGACTCATGATCTGGAGCTTGCGGCGGTGGTTTATGCCCTGAAGATATGGAGGTACTATTTATATGGAACAACGATAGAGCTGTTTTGCGACCACAAAATCCTGAAGTATATACAGGATCAGAAAGAGCTGAATATGAGGCAACGGCGATGGATGGAATTGTTGAAAGATTATGACTTCCAGATTAAATACCATCCAGGAAAAGCCAATGTGGTAGCTGATGCCCTGAGTAGAAAGGTGGTGCAGGTTGTATACATGATGATCAAGGAGTTGGAATTGATAGAAGATATGCGCGATTGGAGCCCTCTATATCAAATGCAACTGACGGAGAATCCTTTTGGAGGAGTTCATGTCAGAGCTTGCATAGAAGATGAGATAAAAGAGGCTCAAAAGCAGGATAAGCTCGCAACAATGTTCAAAGACAAGCTGGTGAAGGGGAAGACAAGGAATTTTGAGATGTCCCCAGACGGATTACTACAGTTTTGGGGAAGACCCTATATCCCTAATGTTATGGGATTAAATGAAAAGATCCTGGAGAAAGCACATAAAAGTCGGTATACTGTACATCCAGGTATGACCAAGATGTACCATGATGTTAAAAGGTTATTTTGGTGGCCTGGATTGAAGAAAGATGTTGTGACTTACGTATCTAATTGCTTGACCTGCCAGAAAGTGAAAGTTGAACATCAAAAGCCAGCAGGAACATTGCAGCCTCTAGAAATCCCTGAGTGGAAATGGGATGGGATTGCCATGGACTTTGTGGAAGGACTACCCCTGACTCCAAGTAGACATAATGCAGTGTGGGTAGTAATTGATCGACTGACAAAGTCAGCACATTTCCTGGCAATCAATAAGAGAGATTCTCTTGAAAAGCTGGCAAAGCTGTATATCAAGGAGATCGTTAGGCTTCATGGTATCCCGAGCAGCATTGTGTCTGATAGAGACCCTCGATTTACTTCAAATTTCTAGAGGGCTTTACAGGAAGGAATGGGCACTACTCTCAGATTTAGTACAGCTTATCATCCTCAGACAGATGGTCAATCTGAAAGAACAATACAAACGTTAGAGGATATGCTGAGAGCATGTGTCTTAGATTTCAAAGGTAGCTGGGATATCCATTTACTCCTTATAGAGTTTGCTTATAACAATAGTTATCAGGCCAGTATTCAGATGGCACCTTTTGAAGCACTCTATGGACGTAAATGTAGATCCCCCTTATGCTGGCTAGAGTTGAGTGAGAGAAGAATACTTGGTCCGGATATAGTGGATCAAACTGTAGAACAAGTTACGATAATTAGAAAACGATTGTTGACAGCTCAAAGCAGACAAAAAAGCTATACAGATGTCAGAAGGAAGCCGTTGGAGTTTGAAGAAGGAGAACATGTATTCCTTAAGTTAACTCCAACCACGGGAGCCGGACGATCGATTAAAGTGAAGAAGTTGCATCCAAGATACATCGGACCATTCCAGATTCTGTCAAAGATAGGAGCAGTAGCCTACAAGTTGGCTCTTCCTCCGAATCTCAGCCAGATACATGATGTGTTCCATGTTTCCCAATTAAAGAAGTATGTTCCAGATCCATCTCATGTGATTGAGCAAGATGAGGTCACACTGCGAGATGACTTGACCTATGAGGTTGGACCGGTGCAAATTGCTGATAGAAAAGTCAAGCAGTTACGAAATAAGCAAATTCCTTTAGTTAAAGTGATCTGGAAAGGCTTGACTGAACAAGAAGCTACATGGGAAACAGAAGAAAAGATGAGAGAGAAGTATCCTGAATTGTTTCTATAGGATAGATGTAATGTAAATTTTGAGGACGAAATTTATTTTAAGGGGGAAAGAAATGTAATATCCTTAATTTTTTGTACTGATTTCTATGTACAGATTAAATGGAATATATGAGTTCTTTTTCAGGAAAAAGATGTGGTCCTTTATGTAAAGAAAAGGATTAAATTGCAAAAGAAAGGAAATGAAAG
Source organism: Leucaena leucocephala (assembly GCA_037074615.1). Classification (NCBI taxonomy): domain Eukaryota; kingdom Viridiplantae; phylum Streptophyta; class Magnoliopsida; order Fabales; family Fabaceae; genus Leucaena; species Leucaena leucocephala. The sequence goes on along the minus strand of CM073544.1, from coordinate 4,487,142 downwards.
GACTTAAGTGCAATTATGGAAAGTTTAAAGCTAAGAAGGAAAAGTAGACAAAAATCTGGGGTCTTTAGGTGTAATTTTAGCCAAATAAAGGGACTTAGTTGAAAAGAAGAAAAGTTTTTGGGGCAAAAGTGTAATTATGAAAACTTGGACCGGAAATAGGCAAAAATAGTGATCGTACTCCGATCAGCCCCATATTCGACCAGTAGGTAGAGCAAGTGACGCCGGGTAATCCAGCCTAATACAGGAATTTTTTAAGACTCCAGATAGCCAGAAATGATCTGATAGTCCAAAAGTTATAAAAATTCCTACCGGATATCCTGGATTTCAGATATATGTGAGAAATTACATGATGATGCGTCCTGATGGGACGGATATCTGGAAACTGACAAAATACCGATAAGAGACCTGTAGAAAAAGTTATTCGCAAATTAGCAAATCCAGACGGGAGTATGAGGCCTCCAGGGATCCGATAGGGAGATTTATCGGTATTTAAACTAAGACTGATTAAGGTCGGGTAACAATAGTCAGATGCCCGTTATAACCCAAATGGCTGCCCAGATACAATAGGGCAGTGTATCTGACAGAAGGAGCTGGTGTCCGGATATGTGTGTAAACGGTGCATAATAGCTAAAATACTCGGTGAACATGGACAGGCGAGGATCCTCGAAATACGTGCCATAAAGGTAATGGACCCAGAAAGGCCCAAAAATGGGGCCAACAAAGGCCCAAAAAGACTCTTGGACTGATAGGTGGGCCAGTGTCCTGTAGAACCCTGGAAAAGTGCGAAATTACGAAAATGCCCCTGTGTAGTACTAAAGGGGTAGCAGGTGTGTGAAGGGCATTTTGGTCATTCTGGACATGCCTAGAGGCCAAGACATTTACAGGTGAAGTTATCCAGAGTCATTATATGCCCAGATGAAGTACAGAAAGGTGTAAAATGACGGTTTTGCCCTTAGGGTTAAGATAGTGCATGAAAGGGCATCCAGGGGTATTTTGGTCATTTCGCAGGGGATCTGTAATTGAGTTTAGACCCAGTATTAAAATGTTAATGATATAAAGGATCCAGATACTAAGTTCAAGGCCAGAAGACGTAATATGGGTTTTCAAAAAAATTAGATTCAGAAAACAGTTCAGTTTTTGAGGCGACGGACCTGGCCGGTACCGGATTGGACCGGAAAGCTTCCAGAAGGCTTCTAGCTCCCTCCATTTGTGCCATGTGATAAATGTGTGAGGTGAGGTGTCCCATGAGGTGGCCTTGAATGATGTCATGGATGATGCAGTAAAAGGAATAAAGAAAAATAGGAAATTCCGGAAAAACCAGGACCACAGGATCAGATGACTTCAAAATTACAAGAACGCCACTCATCAAAACTATAAATACCCCCCCTAGATCTTCATTCTCATGGCCAAGGAGCACTTTAGAGAGGGAAAGAAGTTCTTGAGAGAGAGTGAGAAAAGAAAGAAGAAAGGAAGTTCTGGTGAAGTTGGAAGAAGTGTAGAAGTTCTAAGGTTCTGCTTTTAAGGTAGTAAGTAATCCTAGCTTTTATGTAATATCTTTGTGAATTGTTGTGCTATTATTTGGTTGGATTGTTGTCCTACAGGAATTACCGAATCGGTACAAGATCGGTTACTTTCTACAGAAGGAATGTAGCAGTTATGCTGCCAGATTTTAGACAACGAAAAATGTAATAGAAAATGAGGATGTTAATCATGCACTGATGTATAACAGTAGATTATTTAATAATAATTATTATCTGGCATGTTTGACTGATATGTGATGTATGTATGCACTAATATGTAAGGTTGGTTGCTGAAAAATGACTTTGTGAACAGTAATCCGTGGAGACCTGTTGATGTTTGACAAATCATTAAAAATAGTAAATGGTTGAATAAATGTATGATATTTTTATGATAAATAGTATACATACTAAGATTTAATTTGATAGATATAATGCTTCATTTGGATGTATACACGAAAAGATATAAATTGTTAAATTTGGGACCAGAATGCTGGATTCAGGAGAAAATCACTGGATGAACAGTAAAGTTGAAACGTTGACCCACGTTGAATTTGTCAAGGAATGGTCAACCAATGATTTTTTCCTGAAATATAATTAAGTTATCTTCATGTAGCAATTTGAACCACTTCATTTCGATTTTTCTAGAATTAGTTATGATTTTTCAAAATTCATTTGGAATTTGCCACAGTGAACAGTACCCCGATAAGAATAAAATTCCAGATTGAGTTTAGACTTCAATGACCCTGAAAGTGGTTCTAAGTGCTACTGAATAGTCCTTAAGATATATAAAAATAAGGATGTGACATTCAACACACAACATAACTCACAAGAGAAAAAGGGGCAGGAGAGTGCAAAAGGTTTGCAGATAAGAAACTGCCGGAATAGAGACGGTGAGGACGGAATCTTGAGAAAACCCTAGAGGGACAAGAGGCGCTAGCACGTCGTTCGTGGTTGGAACGTTGTTCGTGTGGATACCAGTAGAGGAAGCCGATCTGAGTTATCGACTTCTTGTGATCGAGAAGAGAGTAGCACGACGACGAGTCGCGACTTGCAGACGTCAAGGTCACGACTAAAACGGGCATCTGAATGTCAGAAATCCGAAAAGAGGAGACAGGTCGCGACGTGAAGCCGACGAGGTCGCGACTACAAACTCCAGAGATATCAGGTCGCGACTAGTAGTAGAGGAGGTCGCGACTAACAACTCCAGAGGCTACAGGTCGCGACGAGAAGTTGAGTAGGTCACGACTGAAAGTTCCAGAGGCTACAGGTCGCGACGAGAAGCTGAGTAGGTCGCGACTGAAAGTTCTAGAGGCGAGGAGTCGCGAGTAGTGGATACGGAGGTCGCGACTAAAGCTCGAATACCAAAGGTAACACTTCTTTCTCCTTGACTTAAACACATTTCTGTAGATCCTGGCTAGGAATGGAAAAAATTTTAAAGTTAATTTCCGCTGCGTGTCTTCCAATTTCCTTCAACAACCTCCTACCCTAAAGTTAATTTAAACTTTATTACTGAGGCTCAAGATGATAAGTACCTTTGGAGCTGTTGTCAGGGGTATTTAGTTTTCTTCTTAATGCAAGCTGAAGTAGAAGAAGGGATTAAGGAGATTCTAGTAGTCAAGGAGTTTCCTGAGGTATTCCCTATAGAGATTAAGGGACTCCCTCTAGAATAAGAAGTTGAATTTGCAATTGACATCATACCCGGAGTCAGACCAATTTTCAAAGCCCCATATGAAATGGCTCCTAATGAGATGACAAAACTAAAGAAGCAGATAGAGGGGCTATTAGAGAAAGGTCCATCAACCCCAGTGTCTCACCTTGGGGTGCTCCAATACTATTTATCAAGAATAAGGATGGTAATATAAGAGTATGTACAGATTACCGAGAGCTAAATAGAATTACTATCAAGAATAAGTATCCTCTTCCCAGAATAGATGATTTGCTGGATCAGCTATTTGGTGCGAGTATATTTTCAAGATTAATTTGAGATCATACTACCACCAGCTTAGGATCAAGACTACAAGATTGATTTGAGATTCCTAAGACTACAATCCAAACTCGATATAGACATTATGAATTTATAGTAATGATGTTTGGATTAACGAATGAACCTGCAATCTTTATGGACTACATGAACTGGATTTTCAGGCCTTACCTATATCAGTTTGTTGTGGTCTTTATAGATGACATTTTAGTGTTTTCTAAGTCTGAAGAAGAGAGAAGCATTTGAGGATTGTCCTAAATATCTTCAAAGAGAAGCAATTGACATTAGGGGCTAGGGTTCTATACACACACAAGAGAAAAAGGGGCAAGAAGAGTGCAAAAGGTTTGCAGATAAGAAACTGCCAAATTAGAGACAGTGAGGACGGATTCTTGAGGAAGCCCTAGAGGGACAAGAGGCGCTAGCACGTCGTTCGTGGTTGGAACGCTGTTCGTGTGGATACCAGTAGAGGAAGCCGATCTGAGTTGTCGACTTCTTGCGATCGGGAAAAGAGCACTAGGTACGACGAAGTCGTGACCAGTTGACACATAGGTCGCCACTAAATAGGCATCTAAATGTCAGAAATCCGAAAAGAGACGACAGGTCGTGACTAGAAGCAGAGGAAGTCGCGACTGATAACTCCAGAGGCTACAAGTCGCAACTAGTAGCAGAGGAGGTCGCGACTGACAACTCCAGAGACGACAGGTCGCGACTAGAAGCTGAGGAGGTCGCGACTGAAAACTCCAGAGGCGACAGGTCGTGACTAGAAGCTGAGGAGGTCACGACTGAAAACTCCAGAGGCGACAGGTCGTGACTAGAAGCTGAGGAGGTCGCGACTGAAAACTTCAGAGGCGACAGGTCGTGACTAGAAGCTGAGAAGGTCGCGACTAAAAACTCCAGAGGCGAAGAGTTGTGACTAGTGGATACTGAGGTCGCAACTAACAGTTCGAATACCGAAGGTAATACTTATTTCTCCTTGACTTAAACACGTTTGGTGGATCCTGGCAGGGAATGAAAAAATGTTTAAAGTTAATTTCCGCTGCGCGTCTTCCAATTCCCTTCAACTTATGAGTAACTCTTATTTATGGTGCCATAACACTCATGCCATATATTGCATAAACCTACTAGTATTTGAGGTGTGAGTTTACTCTCTCTCCTCTTCCTATATCTATGATGTATTTGTTATGTATCTATAACTATGTCCAACTGTGATATGATTTAATGTGGGTATTCAAAGTAGTATATCAGACTCTAGGTACGCCCATTTGCTTCCAGTTACCCAATTTGAACAAAGATTCAAATTTAGGGTTAGTGTGGATTGAGACTTCATTTCTAGTTGATAAGTCATATTTAGGATGCTAATTACTTGTCAAATAATATTTGAAAATCTAATTTCTCCATAATACTTTTTGTACAATTTTAAAAAAAATACATATTTATGGGAAAATAATGTACTTTAATCTAATTAAAATAAATTATATTCAAGTTTATTTTTTTAATATTTTCATCCCTGTGAAACAAATTAAAGAAAAAATCAGTGATAAAATTATTAAAAGATAAGAACCAAAAATAATTTAAAGTTGAGTAATAAAAATTAAAAAAAATACTAAAAATATTAAATATGAGTATTAATTATTTTACAGTTCAATATTAAAAAATAAACAATAAATAATAAGAAAATCACCTTAAAATAAGTTTTTTATTAAAAAAAAAAACTTTAGTCATTGTTTTAAAATTTCTAAAATTCAAGGTCTTTATAATTAACAGTAATTAACGTCCTTCAGATGCTATATTTTCCCCAATAACAAATCAGAAGAAGACACGAAAGATTATTAGATTAGTTTATCCATTTCCTTCAACGATTAACTGTAAGCTTTCAATTCAAGTCTTGCACTTAACCCACCTTGGGTGTCGCTCTATGGTCGAATTCCTTCCCCATATGGTTCTTCTTCACTGAATCGAACTTCAGTCTTTCGTAGGAAATATCGCATGGCATCTTATCTCAATCATCGGAATCCCTTTTCAGCCATTGTCACGTCTTTTGCTGTAAGAAATGAAAGCATAACTTCTCCCCTATGGAATTCTCCTATTCGCTCAAGAACTCAAGTTAGAAACCGTTTTCGGCTCAATTCCTCAAATGGGAATCCACTAAATGCCATTTCGTCCCAGGATGGTGAGTTTTCTTGGTTCCGATATATTTTGATCCCAATTCACATTCTGTTTTGCTTTAAATTTCTTGATTACAGAAGCATAAATTTCGTTTGGTTCCCGTTAAAATGTCTTTAATTGGATGATCTACCGTGGTTGTGAGAACCTTCTTCAGATTTTGCTATAAGATTTTATCATTGAGTCGCTACTTTTTAGTTTTTGAAGAAAATGAAAGATATTACAATAAAAAGATTACATGGCAGTCATATTTTGAAATTTATACAATTGTACTATTTTCGTGTAAGAGGAAGACTATAACCCAAAAAGATATTCCTTAGGTTTTATCTAAAAAAAAAATTGATTCAATTCTGGCTGTATCAACTGATAGGGAATTTACCTATAGTGTTACAAATTCTTAACACTGGCGCATCAGTGGGATAACTTTAGGCCATATTTTTATAATTAATCAAGCAGCTCGCTCATGATGCTCGTCTTTTGTTACCGGGTCAATTGATTTAGTGTTTTTGGTGGGACGCGTTATCACTTACCAGTATTACTCTTTAACTGAAATTGGAAGAACTTGGTTGCAGATAAAGTTAGGGTGCTTCCTTCCTTCCTGCTTACTACCCTTATAGATAAAATTGAAATTAATTTGAAGAGCGCCTATTGATTTAACATCCTTTACCCTTCTCATCTCATCTGTGTCTGTTATGGTAAGAAAACCACGTTAATTTGGTTTTGAGATTTCTTGACACAACAAGTAACCAACTTTGTCTTTGTATACAGGTTAATTTATATTATTAATTGTTTGACCTTGTCCAACAATGCATTCACATGAAGTCCTTATATAATGAGGGATGCAGCTTGTTTACAATAACTATAAGTCATAATCTTGGATTCCTGAAGTTGGTTTCTTTCTCATAATAAGCAATTGTTCTTGATATACAACCTTTTTCCCTTCTAGCTAGAATAACATTCTTAATCTTATCACTTCTCTTACTATCTTTTACTCAAATTGGGTCTCTCATGCTAAATATTTACTAGTCCATTTGGTCTTAATTATAAGAGCCAATTAACATTTTTGGATAGATCTAGGAAGCCAAATAAATCAGTTAATTATGATCAAATCTAAACCCTCAAGATGAATTCATATTATATACCCTTCAATCTATCCCAAATTAGTCAATTAGCCCTTATATTAATTACAATTAACTTATTTCTTTGGCTTTCTATATTTATCTAAAAAAGTCAACTAGCTCTTCTAATTAGGACCTGAGGTAGTACAATCAATATTAAAACCAATAGGTGTCCATAGTTCTTTGTTGTAGTCTTGATTGGAGTTCTGAGTTTTAACTATAATTGAGCCAGACTTCATGTTGAGAGCAAATTTGTTGCATCTTCTTATCTTTGTTCCTTTTTAGTTTTGATTCTTTTCAAGTCTAGAATATTCATGTTTCTCACTGCTATTCTATAATAACTTTCCGTACTCTCCTCCCCCATTTTACCCACATGGTTGCTTCCATATGTCATCACTCGTTGTGTACAGTTCTTAACTGTTTTGGCCTCAGTTTGAGAATGCAACATCAGTAGAGTTCTTCATGTTAAAACTTTTACACAATGAAAGAAGCATAATAATGATCTGGGTTTGAAGTTTGAGCTGATTACCCTATTAGTGATGCTCCCTTTGTGCTTCTAAAAATGTTCTATGTAAATAGCAAAATTATTTTTGAAATCTGCTGTTAAGTCCCAAGCACTTTGGAATTTATGGACCTTCATGGTGTCTTGTTTCTCTGAACGCACATCTTATTTGAAGCACCATTATGTCTGTAGAAGGTGCTTCCATAATTGTTGGGTGTTGAATACTTAAGCATTTTTTCATAATTGAATTCATTTAGCTAATTCTGCATCACTGTATACTTTAAATAGGTTTACCAGGAAGTGCATTGCCCATAGAACCCATCAAGCCTCAAACGGTGGAAGAATCATTTCCATTGTCTGTCTCAGAATCAACAGAATCCAACCTTAGCGTAACTGTTGTTGGAGCTTCTGGAGACCTTGCCAAAAAGAAGATTTTTCCTGCACTCTTTGCTCTCTACTATGAAGATTGTCTACCTGAGGTTTGGCTTTTTTTGTTTGCAGTGATGCTTAAATATTTTGCGACACAACCTGAGGTTCTGTGTTCATAATGTTTATGCAGAATTTCATTATATTTGGATATGCTCGAACTAAAATGACCACTGAAGAGTTAAGGAACACAATCAGCAAAACTTTAACATGCAGAATCGATAAGAGGTATTTCTTTCCGTGAATGTAACATGACCTCGTGTTGTGACAATATTTTCTTTCTCCGTGCTTTCTTCAATTTGGAATTATATTGAGACAAGTAGATATTACAGGGAAAATTGTGAAGATAAAATGGATCAGTTCCTAAAAAGATGCTTTTATCATTCTGGTCAGTACAACTCTGAGGATCACTTTGCAGAACTCAACTGCAAGCTAAAAGAAAAAGAGGTTATATATCTACTCTATCTTCTGATTATTCTTTTCTTATATCCCTTAATGAGACTGCAGAATCGAGGTTAAAGCAGAGATAGCAATTTATAGAACGAGGTTAAAGCAGAGATAGCAATTTATAGAACGTCAAAGTTTACCCATCTATACTTATTCTCATCATAGAGTTGTTATCGCACACAAAATTTTCAAGGTGGTAAATTTAATTAATGACGATTAAATATATTATATAAAGACTCAGGTGACATATGTACTAACTCTCCACAATTCTATTTGTTTATTTAATCTTAACATAGATATTTGTAAAACTTAAATAACCCTGAACTATTTTACGATTGCTTATTTTCCAATAGTAAGTTGCTGATGTTTGGGGGGAGAGAAATGTCTTCTTGAAGTTCAGTATTTCTTCATTACTAACTGCACTATACTAGGGTGTAGAAGTTGAGGTACTGTCATCGATCATAAAGTTAAAACATTTTCTATGTGGCTTAATTCAATCTATGTATTCATGAACATACTAAATTGGAGTTTACACAATAGGTTCCTGCCTAAAATGTATGGACATTAATATGAACATGGGACACGACACTAATGTGGATGCCACAGCGCAATGAAATCTGAAGTGTCCATGTATAACATGAGTTTCTAACATATGCCAGACATGGACATAATTTGTTTTTCTTTTGTGTGTCCATTCTTCACAGTTCCTTCCTAGTTAGCTGAATTGAAACTCTCGTGTCTTGCTAATACTTGACAATGGTTTATTTCAGGGTGGAAGGCTCTCAAACAGGTTGTTTTATTTGTCAGTACCTCCAAACATATTTGTAGACGCAGTCCGATGTGCCAGCCATAAAGCTTCATCAGAAAAGGGCTGGACGAGGGTTATTGTTGAAAAGCCATTTGGTCGTGATTCAGAATCTTCTAGTGAACTAACGAGATGTTTGAAGCAGTACCTCAGTGAAGAACAAATATTTAGGTGTGCCTTTGGTTCCCTGTTTTTGTTTTTTAAATTATCTTGAAAAGCTATAGAGAAACGTTTGAACTCATTGACAATTGTTCAGGATTGATCATTACTTGGGTAAAGAGCTTGTGGAGAACCTGTCTGTGCTTCGCTTTTCAAATCTTGTTTTTGAGCCTCTATGGTCCCGAAACTACATTCGCAATGTGCAATTCATATTTTCCGAAGATTTTGGAACAGAAGGAAGAGGGGGGTGAGTCATATATTGTTTAAGGTACTTAAGAAAAGTACATTTCACTAATCTAACTATCTCTATGTTTTTTTCTTTAGCTATTTTGATAACTACGGAATAATAAGAGATATAATGCAAAATCATCTTCTACAAATACTAGCATTGTTTGCAATGGAAACTCCTGTCAGCTTGGATGCTGAGGACATCAGAAATGAAAAGGTAACTGTCTGTTGTGAATATCCTTAGGCATTGCTGAATTTACTTCAATTCTTCCTCACAATACATGTAGGTTTTCAAGCGTATCGGTTCACTTACTTTAGGTAGGGGTGTGCATGGGCTGCATTTTGCAGCCTGATGCCCAGCCCTGCCCGGTAAAAGCCCTAACCATTTCGAGCTGGGCATGTGTGGAATGGGCATGGGCGGACTGGGTATGCCCAAATCGTGATGCTTTGCTCATATTGTGTGAAAAAATCTACAATTATGAACTTCTAAAATAATACAATATTTATATGTCTTCAAGAGTTAAATAATATCTATAATCCACTAAGAATAAAGTAACAAAAAGATAGTAATTAAAGTTTTGAAATCCATTACATATAAAAAAAAACCTTAAAATCTAAGTAGTTTGTAATTGTAACTTTGCATCAATCTCCCCAAAATTGACAAAGATGAAGCATCTGAAAAAAAAAATATGACGGTTAGTAAAGTTTAAAAAAAAATAAAGAAAGAAATCAATTTAGTTATAAATTTTAAAGAATGCAATTACCTACTTGACTACTCATATTTGTAAAATTATCCTTTAGTCACCAGTATTCATCATATTCGTTCTATGTGAAATAATGTAATCTACAAATTTTGATATATAAAAAGGTAACCAATTGGGTAGGGCAGCAACCCCTCCCTGAATATTGGCCCTGCATGAAATTACCCATTTTACATTGGGCCATTTTTTACTGGGCTGGACAGGGCATTTTTTGTGCGGGCTTGGGCGGATTCACTGGGCCATGGGCATCTTGCACACCTCTAACTTCAGGTACCCACACGGTAACCCGACACCGTTACTTGACTCGGGTCTCTGGTACACAGCAAAGGCACACAAGAGAGGAGAAGAGAGAGTTGTACGCTGCCCTAAGAGAAGAGTGCAGACTTCCCCAGCAGAGCAGCCTCTCGAAAAATGCTTCTGTATTGTGTAAAAAGGTATTCCTCCCCCACTCACACTTGATCAGATAATGGGGGAGGGGGGTGGTTACCTCAACCATTCCTTCCATCAGTTTGAATATCTATGATATTCACACTGGTGACCTAACTTTTTTGGGTATTTACACTTCAGTCCCATATACATGAAGGGAATTGGAAGACACGCAGCGGAAAATAACTTTAAAAATTTTTCCATTCCCAGCCAGGATCTACCGAATGTGTTTAAGTCAAGGAGAAAGAAGTGTTACCTTCGGTACTTGAGCTTTGGTTGCGACCTCAGTGTCCACTAGTCGCGACTCCTCGCCTCTGGAACTTTCAGTCGCGACCTCCTCAGCTTCTAGTCGCGACCTGTCGCCTCTGGAGTTTGTAGTCGCGACCTACTCTGCTTCTAGTCGCGACCTGTCGCCTCTGGAGCTTTTAGTCGCGACCTCTTCAACTTCACGTCGCGACCTGTCTCCTCTTTACGGATTTCTGACGTTCAGATGCCCGTTTGGTCGCGACCTAAGTGTGTTCTGGTCGCGACCTTTCTTCGTGTCTGGCCGTATCGTAGAAGTCGACAGCTCAGATCGGCTTCCTCTACCGGTATCCACACGAACAGCGTTCCAATTGCGAACGACGTGCTAGCGCCTCTTATCCCTCTAGGGCTTTCTAGAGATTCCGTCCTCACCGTCTCTATCTCGGCAGTTTCTTATGTGCAAACCTTTTGCACTCTCCCTGCCCCCTTTTCTCACGACTGAATGTGTGTGAAGAGATCTATCTTGTGTGTGGAACCCTAGCTCCTAATGTCAAATATATAGGAAGCTATCGGGCTTCAGAATTAATCTTATATTAATTCTGAATTAATACAATATCATATATTGCATAATTTAATAAGAAACTGATTAAATAAATATGGTTTATATTAAATCCGTCCCACAGATTTAATTCACCTATTTATTTAATTTAAAATAAAGATAAGACAGAATTATATTTGATTTATTCTCATAAATCAAATTTGAGATATCTTATCAATTTGAATTTCAAATTCAAATAGATCATATCCATTTAAATTCAAATTCAAAAATGATAGAGATTTAATTTATCCTTATAAATTAAATCTTACAAATATCTCTTATATTATTTATATAATATATATATAAACTAATTTATATATATATATATATAAAATATATATATCCACCCTAGATTATTCATTGAATTTAGACATCTCTTAGATTCAATGAATCTGGACATCATAGCTCGCATTGGGCTGTTTTGTGTGCGACCCTGTAGGCCCATATGAAGTTGGCAGTGGCCCAGTTACTATACTGACCCACAAGTCGTAAGCGGTCTCTAGCAAGGCATTACGACTACCCAAAACATATGAGGATCGATAAACGATGTAACCTTTCATACAACCATATCACGTCCCTTTTGTCACACGATATTTCGGTCAAGGATGAGGCATGGTGAACGTCATCCTCCTGTTCCTGACCGTTACTTTCTCGATCCCTGAGTAGTCTGAATATAGAAATGGAACTACCCTTCCATTCCAGTATGGCCATACATTTCTCAGACTCACTCATCGAGGGGCCCAGTAATATCTCTCTACGAATGTGAGGGACAAATTCCATCTTGACCATTCACATTCCTCCGCATGAAAAACCACTAAGCCCGAGCATAGCCTTTATGATCACTCGGTCAAAAGTGACTTTTGACTAGGTCAAAGCTGAGCGTTTGTCATGTAGGAATCCATGATGATCTCAGGTCAAAGGGCATAGTGACATGGCTTGTATATGAGAGAAGCTTATGACTTGACCCATGCAGCTCTCTCATTGCGGGTCGGTCCAACACCCTGTACTCTTACATGTGCTTATGACTTTGATTTATATCTCTATATATCTTCAAAGTCATACTGGTCTTATTTCATCTCTGCTCCCACATAGATGACCGACCAGGGACATTTAGGATAAGATCACGAGTTATCCAAGGATTGTCATCATAGTAAACATGCAAATAATATGATAACTTTATTAAGAAATTCATAAATCAACAATGTTCATAAGATAATGATTGGCCCCTAGGGCACAATCTCCAACATCCTCCCACTTGCACTAGGTACAATCATTAATTTGCCTAATTCCCATTGACCTAACATGACACTCATGTTTTGCTTGCACAAGCGGCTTTGTTAGAGGATCAGCAACATTGTCTTCCCTGCTACCTTGCATATTTTTATATCACCTCTATCATTGATTTCTCTGATGAGATGAAATCGCCTGAGTATATGCTTGGTCCTTTGATGTGACCTAGGCTCTTTGGCCTGTGCAATGGCACCACTATTGTCACAGAACAAAGTTATTGGATCTGAGATGGTCGATACCACCCCTAGTTCAGTAATGAACTTCCTGATCCAAACGGCCTCCTTAGCTGCATCAGATGCTGCTATATACTCGGCTTCCATTGCAGAATCTGCTACAGTGCTCTACTTAGAGCTCTTCCGGCTTATTGCTCCATTATTTAGGAGAAATATGTATCCAGATTGCGATTTCTGGTCATCCTGGTCAGTTTGGAAACTTGCATCTGTGTAACCAGTTACATAGAGCTCGTCATCCAATCCACCATAGACCAAGAATAAGTCCTTAGTCCTTCTTAAGTACTTAAGGATATTCTTGACAGTAGTCCAATGGCCCTCACCAGGGTCCTGTTGATATCTGCTAGTCATACTTAAGGCAAACGAGACATCTGGTCGAGTACATAACATGGCGTACATGATAGATCCTATGGCCGAGGCGTATGGAATCTTACTCATGCGACCTCGCTGATCTGGTGTACTAGGACACAAATCCTTACTGAGGTGAATACCATGAGACATGGGTATGAAACCCCTTTTTGATTCCTGCATACTGAACCTATGCAGTATCTTGTCTATATATGTGCTCTGATTCAGTCCTAGAAGCCTTTTAGATCTATCTCTATAGATCCTAATTCCTAAGATGTAGGTGGCTTCACCCAAGTCTTTCATCGAGAAAGATTTTCCTAACCAAGACTTGACAATCTGCAAGGTAGGAATGTCATTCCCAATGAGTAGGATGTCATCGACATAGGGAACCAAAAACACAACTGTGCTCCCACTAACCTTCTTGTACACACAAGGTTCATCAATGTTTTGAAGAAATCCAAACTCTTTGACTACTTCATCAAAACGATGATTCCAACTCCGAGATGCTTGCTTCAGTCCATAAATGGACCTTTGAAGCTTGCACACCTTACCAGAGTCCTCAGAACGCACAAAACCTTCAGGTTGTGTCATGTACACATCCTCAAGGAGCTTTCCATTAAGGAAGGCTGTCTTGACGTCCATCTGCCATATTTCATAGTCATAATATGCTGCAATGGCAAGGAGGATTCTGATTGATTTGGCCATTGCAACTGGGGAAAAGGTCTCATCATAGTCCACACCATGAGTTTGAGTAAATCCTTTTGCAACCAGTCGTGCCTTGAAGACATTTACATTGCCATCCATGTCGGTTTTCTCTTTAAAAACCCACTTGCACCCGACGGTTTTTACACCTTCAGGCGGGTCGACTAAGGTCCATACCTTATTGTCGTACATGGATTGCATCTCAGACTTCATGGCATTAAGCCATTTTTCAGAGTTTGGTCCCACTATAGCTTCTTGATAGGTAGTGGGCTCATTATGCTCAATGAGCAACACATCACGACTATCAGAAATCAGAAATCCATATCTCTGAGGCTGAAGTCGTGCCCTATTAGATCGCCTTGGGCCTTGCGTGACTTGAGGAGTCTCAACAACTTCTTGTGAGTCTTCTCTACTTTCCATCTCTAGTTCTGTGGCGTCTTGTGGCTCTCGAACTTCTTCGAGGTGTACCTTGCTCCCAGTGGTTCTTTTAGAGATAAATTCTCGTTCTAGAAAGATACTATTTCTGACAACAAACACTTTGTTATCAGTGGGGTTGTAGACATAATATCCCTTGGTTTCCTTAGGATATCCCACAAAAAAAGGCACTTTGAAGATTTGGGCGCTAACTTATCTGAGGCTTGTTGCTTAACATAGACCTCACATCCCCAAATCTTGAGAAAAGACAAACTAGGTTTCCTCCCAGTCCATATCTCATACGGAGTCTTTTCAACTGCCTTAGATGGAACACGATTCAGTGTGAACGCAGCTGTCTCTAGGGCGTGGCCCCAAAAGGATGGTGGAAGATCTGTTCGACTCATCATGGATCGAACCATATCCAATAGTGTTCGATTCCTCCGTTCAGAAACCCCATTCCATTGTGGTGTTCCTGGAGGAGTCAATTGTGAGACTATTCCACAATTCCTAAGATGATCGATAAACTTTTGGCTCAAATATTCGCCACCTCGATCAGATCGAAGGGCTTTGATTGTTTTGCCAAGCTGGTTTTGTACTTCATTTTGAAATATCTTGAACATTTCAAAAGATTCGGATTTATGTTTCATTAGATAGACGTAGCCATATCTACTGAAATCATCTATGAATGTAATGAAGTACGAATAACCTCTTCTGGCATTTGTATTCATCGGTCCACACACATCTGTATGTATGAGGCCCAACAAATCGGTGGCCCTCTCACTGTGTCCAGTGAAAGGCGACTTTGTCATCTTTCCTAACAAACAAGATTCGCAAGTATCATATGATTCAAAATCAAATGAGTTGAGAAATCCATCTTGATGGAGTTTAGAAATGCGTTTCTCATTTATGTGGCCTAGACGACAGTGCCAGAGGTACGTCGGATTCAAATCATTTGGTTTGATCCTTTTGGCGGTTATGTTATAGATATTTCCATGATTGGGTTGTTCCAAGTTTAATATGTAATGATCAACATGCAAATCACCATGAGCATAGAAAACATCATTACGATAAATGGAACATTTACCATTCCCAGAAATGGAAGTGTAACCTTCCTTATCCAAATAAGAAAGAGAAACAATGTTACTACTCAAAGCAGGAACATAATAGCAATTGTTCAAAACTAACAAAAGCCCAGTGGGCAGAACTAATTCATAAGTGCCTACAGCTAGAGCAGCAACCTTTGCTCTGTTTCCAACTCGTAGGTCAACTTCGCCCTTCTTCAACTTTCTACTGTCCTTTAGGCCCTGCACATTTGTACAAATGTGAGAACCACATGCAGTATCTAATACCCATGTAGTGGAAGTAGAGAGATGAATGTCTATAACATAAATACCTGAAGCGATAGCCCCGCTATCCTTCTTTTTCAGATCTTCAAGGTAGAGTTTGCAATTCCTCTTCCAATGACCCGGTTAATTGCAGAAGAAGCAAACTCCTTCCTTTGGAGGCTTTGCCTTCTTTGGTGCAGGCTTGGTTTCGGGCTTGCCTGACTCTTTGGTCTTACCAGATGAGCCGTGACCCTTCCCCTTCCCCTTGCCTTTCTTTTTCATACCCTTTCCTTTCTGAACCATCAAAACAGTACTGGGCTTCTTCTTAACAGTCGGCTCAGCAGTTTTAAGCATCCCATGCAGTTCAGAAATAGATTTCTCCATGTTGTTCATGTTTTAATTCATGACAAACTGGTCATAACTTTCCGGGAGTGAGTTCAAGATCAAATCTGTAGCTAACTCCTGGCTCATGGGAAATCCAAGCCTCTCAAGGTGATCTATGTACCCTTTCATCTTTAAGACATGAGTACTCACTGATGCACCTTCAGCCATCTTGCAGGAATGTAAGGCCTTAGTGGTCTCATACCTCTCTTGCCTTGCCTGTTGCTGGAACATTTCCTTAAGATGCACAATCATCTCATAAGCCTCCATGTGTTCCAAATCTCTTTGGAGCTCCGGAACCATGGTGGCAAGCATCAAGCATCCCACATCAACAGAGTCTTCCTTATGCTTCGCATAAGAATCTCTCTGAGCTCTAGGAGCATTGGCTGCTGGCTCCTCAGGAATGGGTTGATCTAGGACATATGCCTTTCTTTCCTGCTTGAGAACAATTCTCAAGTTCCTGAACCAGTCAAGAAAGTTTGTCCCATTGAGTTTGTCCTTCTCAAGGACAGATCGCAACGATAATGTAGCAGTATTACTAGTCGTCATGATTCTACAATTAAAATATGCAAGCGAATTAGCAATCTCCCACTGAATAAAACAACCCTCAATGTAATAATTAGTGGGCTAAGATCCATATTTGGCTTAAACTTGAGTCCGCTTTGGCTGGACGCTCAACTTTAAGTTATTTAGGTAGGTAACAACTTTACCAATTACATCAAATGTAATTCTTAGATATTTATGGGATTCAATCATCATATGATCCGGCATGTTTTAATCCCATCTAATGCCTTGAGACCCAAAACCGTTTTGATAATCTCAATTAAGTCAAACAATAACAAACATAAGAGCAGCACCATTACTCTTGCTTATCTCCCCAAGATAACTCAAATGCACCCACTTTGGTGGACCTACAAATGAGCGATCGAGGTTTTGACAAGTGTCCATTAATTGACGGCATATGACTTAAGATTTCTTTTAGAGGGTTTAATTAATTATCTGGTTTATAAGATGCATGTATCGCGGTTGTATCTCATACAAGTATTATGCATATAAAATATACATGCAGTGATCTAATCAAAAGATGCATAATCTTAAACGTGATACAATATGACTCACCTATCCTAAGTCCCCTCAAGCCAATGAGAGGAGCTCTCTAATTAGAATAGGAAAAGTACATAAGGAAACCTCGTTTTAACATTCGAGGGGAGTGAGATGAGAAGAGAATGTACAACGAGAGTCATTAGAGGAAGGCACGACACGCAGGCCGTATTTAGAAAAATTACAACACTTGTAATCTAGAGCCATATTGTTCACCATACCCAAACATTCAAGAATCAAAATTCATACTATTTGAAGGGCAATAAATGTTTCAAAACATTCATATATCAGGAAAGTCAATACATATTACGATTATGTTGCGCTACGATTAAATAGCCACGGCGGTCCCATCAATATTAATTGATCAAATCAATTAACATACACCACCGATTTCAGTTTCCTTTTAGATTCCGTATATGTCATACATAAACAGATTCCATATATGTCATACATATCTCGCATGTTATCATATAATCAGCTAAGAAGTCTAACATACATCACATGTATCAACAATCAAACCTAACTTAAACACAAAACGGCATGGCTCTGATACCACTGAAGGGAATTGGAAGACACGCAGCGGAAAATAACTTTAAAAATTTTTCCATTCCCAGCCAGGATCTACCGAATGTGTTTAAGTCAAGGAGAAAGAAGTGTTACCTTCGGTACTCGAGCTTTGGTCGCGACCTCAGTGTCCACTAGTCGCGACTCCTCGCCTCTGGAACTTTCAGTCGCGACCTCCTCAGCTTCTAGTCGCGACCTGTCGCCTCTGGAGTTTGTAGTCGCGACCTACTCTGCTTCTAGTCGCGACCTGTCGCCTCTGGAGCTTTTAGTCGCGACCTCTTCAACTTCACGTCGCGACCTGTCTCCTCTTTACGGATTTCTGACGTTCAGATGCCCGTTTGGTCGCGACCTAAGTGTGTTCTGGTCGCGACCTTTCTTCGTGTCTGGCCGTATCGTAGAAGTCGACAGCTCAGATCGGCTTCCTCTACCGGTATCCACACGAACAGCGTTCCAATTGCGAACGACGTGCTAGCGCCTCTTGTCCCTCTAGGGCTTTCTAGAGATTCCGTCCTCACCGTCTCTATCTCGGCAGTTTCTTATGTGCAAACCTTTTGCACTCTCCCTGCCCCCTTTTCTCACGACTGAATGTGTGTGAAGAGATCTATCTTGTGTGTGGAACCCTAGCTCCTAATGTCAAATATATAGGAAGCTATCGGGCTTCTAATAGGGCCGGGCTTCATAATTAATCTTATATTAATTCTGAATTAATACAATATCATATATTGCATAATTTAATAAGAAACTGATTAAATAAATATGGTTTATATTAAATCCGTCCCACAGATTTAATTCACCTATTTATTTAATTTAAAATAAAGATAAGACAGAATTATATTTGATTTATTCTCATAAATCAAATTTGAGATATCTTATCAATTTGAATTTCAAATTCAAATAGATCATATCCATTTAAATTCAAATTCAAAAATGATAGAGATTTAATTTATTCTTATAAATTAAATCTTACAAATATCTCTTATATTATTTATATAATATATATATAAACTAATTTATATATATATATATAAAATATATATATCCACCCTAGATTATTCATTGAATTTAGACATCTCTTAGATTCAATGAATCTGGACATCATAGCTCGCATTGGGCTGTTTTGTGTGCGACCCTGTAGGCCCATATGAAGTTGGCAGTGGCCCAGTTACTATACTGACCCACAAGTCGTAAGCGGTCTCTAGCAAGGCATTACGACTACCCAAAACATATGAGGATCGATAAACGATGTAACCTTTCATACAACCATATCACGTCCCTTTTGTCACACGATATTTCGGTCAAGGATGAGGCATGGTGAACGTCATCCTCCTGTTCCTGACCGTTACTTTCTCGATCCCTGAGTAGTCTGAATATAGAAATGGAACTACCCTTCCATTCCAGTATGGCCATACATTTCTCAGACTCACTCATCGAGGGGCCCAGTAATATCTCTCTACGAATGTGAGGGACAAATTCCATCTTGACCATTCACATTCCTCCGCATGAAAAACCACTAAGCCCGAGCATAGCCTTTATGATCACTCGGTCAAAAGTGACTTTTGACTAGGTCAAAGCTGAGCGTTTGTCATGTAGGAATCCATGATGATCTCAGGTCAAAGGGCATAGTGACATGGCTTGTATATGAGAGAAGCTTATGACTTGACCCATGCAGCTCTCTCATTGCGGGTCGGTCCAACACCCTGTACTCTTACATGTGCTTATGACTTTGATTTATATCTCTATATATCTTCAAAGTCATACTGGTCTTATTTCATCTCTGCTCCCACATAGATGACCGACCAGGGACATTTAGGATAAGATCACGAGTTATCCAAGGATTGTCATCATAGTAAACATGCAAATAATATGATAACTTTATTAAGAAATTCATAAATCAACAATGTTCATAAGATAATGATTGGCCCCTAGGGCACAATCTCCAACAATACACATATATGGGTCTAGGCCTAATACACTAAGGGTGGACCGGCCTGTTTTTCTACATCTCCCACTCCCACTTAGTGGGTTAGGGATCATGGTTTTATATTCTCTTTTCCTTCTTTCATACTAAGTGCTTTGCTGTGACTGCATGGGCATAAAGTCTGCATCTAGGTGCCTGTACTAGAAATCCCGTTTATAAGACCAACACAAGACCACTTTTCCTTCGTGTAGCTTTAGTTTAACAATATGCCTTAGATGTCCTAGATTTACCGATATACACTTTTCTAGGTCCAATCTGATCATTCTTGAGTCAAACTTGACTCAGATTGCCTTTCTTGTAAATCTAGTGTCAACCCTTATGAAAATGAAATATCATAAGGGACATGTTACAGACACTAGCATACGTATGTATATTGTAGGTAATCTTCCTTTCGCCCATATATCACTTCGATATGGATCAACCGCTTTCCTAGCGTAATTCCTTATATCGTATCTATCATGATCGCATGATATATGCTAAAGTAGCAGTCACTGAACCATACCTCCATAACATTGTCAAAGTCAAAGGACACCAATGGAAGGACCGTTCCTTCCTGGGGCTCACACAACAATGAAACAGAGATCTTTCACTTGCTTTCCTTTTGTTGTTCTAGCACATGTGGTATGAATCACATGCTATGGTGTTATTCTTATATTTTAAGAGCGTACGTCGTTTTGGATCTATTATAAATACTGTACAGATTTAAGTCTAGACACTCAACATCTATACCCAAATTCTTCAACTTCATCTCTATGACGTCGATGTTGAAGGATTTGTTATCTGGCTATAGGCATCATGGAAGTGTGTTTCCATGATTCGATCCAATTTCATGTATACATATCTCATCTCGACTTACCACACTTTCGCGGCGACATATAGTTTGTCTTTTCTGTACCATATCAACACTCTTTGCCTCTTTACTGGTAAACACAAATGTCTCGTCTTTGCACACTCCACCTGAGCGTCAAAGGCGGTTGCTTATGTGAGAGAGTCAACCTCTCTTACCTATACGACATACTGGACATTGTATATTTTCACATAAATACATCATGTAATGATCAAAAACATAATTCCATCAATCATAAAAGCATTACATAAGGTTTGCATTTCACATTTTATACATACCAAGAGCTTTTACATGTCTCTCAAAGACTTCTTTGCCTATTGACACCATACATTTGGTGAAAATGTATTGCATGGTAACAATTTTTTTGTATTTATAGTCCATCACAAAATTATACTTGATGTCAACATGCTTGGTTTTGCTATGATACTTGGGGTCTTTGGTATAGGTTATGGCTGCAGCATTACCACAGTGCACTAATACCGGATTGGTACTCTCATTTCCAAATCCAAGGTGTTCTATGAATCTTTTCAGCCACAAAGCCTCTTGCACTGCTGCAGTGCACGCCACAAACTCAACTTTCATAGAGTGTAAGGTAATGCCCGTTTGCTTCTTACTATTCCAACATATGGTGCCATTATTCAGCAAGAAGGTATAACCCCAAAGTCAATCTAGTATCCCACTAGGCGTAGATCGCTTCCCTCATAACATAGTGCATAATCAGATATGCCCTTCAAGTATCTCAAGATCCTTTTCACTGTCTTCCAGTGTGTCTCATCGGGATTGGACTGGAACCTGCTTGTCATCCCTATTACATAACAGATATCTAGTCTTGTACACATCATTGCATATATTAGACTGCCAATAGCATTGGCATATGGAACTCTTTCCATCTTATTCTTATCTGGCTCAGTTTTGGGATACATAACAGGACTCAAGGCTAATCCGGTAGCCACTAGGATATCCATGGGATTGCAGTCTTTCATAATGAATCGCTCAAGTATCCTCTTGATATAACTCTCTTGTGAAAGAGAGAGGATCCTTCTTGAGCTATCTCTTTGGATCTTAACTTCAAGTATGTATTCTGTTTCACCCATGTTCTTCCTCTTAAAGTTCGATGAGAGCCATTCTTTAATAGCTGCTACCGAATCTAGACTATTTCTGGCCAATAATAGTATGTCGTCTACGTATAATGATAATATTACAAAGTTACCCTCAAACAGCTTAACGTAGATGCAGTGGTCTTCCTCTATCATCTGGAAGTCATATGAGATTATCGCCTTGTAAAACCTCAAGTACCACTGTCTGGATGACTGTTTTAGTCTATAAATAGATATTTTGAGTTTACACTTCTTGTGCTCAAACCTTTTTTCGATGAAATCTAATGGTTGTTGCATATAAATTTCTTCATCCAGATACGATTTTTACAACCATCTAATATAATTCCATGTCTAAACTATTTACTATTACCAGAATAAGTCTTACAGAATTGAAGCGCACAACATGTGAGAATGTATCCTTATAATCAATCCCTTCCTGTTGTGTATATCCCTTTGCTACTAATCGAGCCTTATATTTGTCAATTGATCTATCCACTTTTCTCTTAATTTTGAGAATCCACTTGTTCCCAATAGCCTTACGCCCTTTTGGTAGATCAACTAACACTCAGACTTAGTTTTTCATTGTTGAGTCCATTTCTTCTTCCATTGCTTTCTTCTATTCCTCCTTAGCAGGACCTGCCAAGGCTTCATGAACAGAGAGGGGCTTATCATCCCCTTCTGGAGTAACTAAGATTTCTTCGCCTTCTATTTGAAAGCGTATCTTTAGAACACTTTCCTTGTTACTCCTTCTGATCGGAGCTACTTACTTACCTTTTTTTTTTATTTGTGTCGATCTTTATGTTGACATTTCTTAGCTCTCACTCAGATCGACATACCTAGAGGATTCTGGTGTGTCAATTTGTTCAGCACTGTTCTGTTCCTAAGTCTCATAAAGACATACAGTGTGTTCAACATCTCCCCTACTGGGAAATTCCGTCTCAATGAATGTAGCATCTCTTGATTCTATTTCAGTCACTATTCCATCTTCATTTTCACCCATGACAATGTATCATTTGGACTGTTTAGAGTACCTTATAAAGATAGTTTTTTTTCTTCTAGGACCCTAGTTCCCATACTTAAGAGAATCATCATGGATATATGCGGCTGACCCCTATGGTCTAAGGATGGTTAGATTCAGCTTGCATTTCGTCCATGACTCATAAGGTGTGGAAGCGATTGATTTTGAAGGCACACGGTTAAGCATGAACGTTGCTATCAACAAAGCGTTACCCCAATATGAAATTGGTAGGTTTGCTTGAGCTAGACAAATATCATGACCTTAATAAGAGCGTAACACTCTTATTTTATTGTCCATTTGATTCTTTATCTCATTAATGTATGGTCTGAAACACTCAAGGGCCTCAGACTTATGTGAGATTAAATACATACGACCATATCGTGAAAAGTAGTCAATAAAAGTAATGAAATACCAAGCTCCGTGCCTTGCCCTTACACTCATTGGACCGCAAATGTTAGAATAGATTAATTGCGATGTACTCTTAGCTCTGTTCCCTTACTAAAAGGCTTTCTTGTTGCCTTGCTAGCTAGACAGTTTTCACATAAGGATATTTCCATATTTGCAATAGAACCTAGCAATCCTTCTTTTTGCTAGTTTAATCATGCTATTTTGATTAATATGTCATGGTATAGCGTGCCAGACATTCATATCAATAATATTGGAAGAAATAGCAAATCATTTATTAACACTAGAACCGCCAATAATATTCACAACAAAGAACTTTTTGAATAGGAAAGTTGAACCATAAGAGACAAAGTTGCTAAAAATATCTGCAACTTTATCATGAAAGTTCACTTCAAGCCCAAACTCTGAAAAAATATAACACAGAGACCAAGTTCTGCTAGATGTCAGGAGCATGAAGCACATTGATGAGGCTCTCGGATTGTCGCAGTCCGAGCCATCAAAATAAAGTTAATTGCACCCAATAATATAGTATAGGACACAACCCTATCGTTCTTCTCAAGGAGCCTTTCTAAAGGAAACCTAGCAAATTGGATGTCAAAAACAATGAAAGCCTGAGTAGAGATAAAATGGTTTTGGGGTTTGATTTGTAATAAAATAAGGGTGTAGAAAAATAGATGTTTTTGGATTTTTGATTAAGATGAAAACTGGTTCGTTTGTTTGAAAGAATATGTTATGAAAGACTCTTGATGATGAAAACGTATCTATCCTCGCTCTTAAGTTTAAATTGGAGTTTGAAATCACTAAGTCTCAAATAAAACCCCAATCAATCGATTGAGTCCAGAACCCTAATTTTCTTTAAACTCCTTCGATCAAAGCTAGTTTAAAGACTATTAGTGAACTGTTAGAAACAACTTAGCTTGCAATCAACCCTAGATTATGAGAACGCCCTCGAATGGTCGTCAATCGAAAACCCTAGATTTCAAGCAATTGAATTGGTTCGCAACGATTGCTGAAAAACAACCTAACTTTCTTAAAATCGAAACTGAAATATTAAATTAAAATCCAGCGTTCAAACATCCAGAATCAAATTACAACAGTCTAATCTGAGCATGATCAATCGATATTCAAAACTTGTTCGTATGATGAAAAACCCTAGATCTAGCAGCAATTATAACATGACAAGATGCAAATTAGAAAAGCAGAAACTCCCCGGTTTAGTTCATGAGCTCAAGATATGAGATCCATCACCAAGAGACTAAGGATTTAGCCTCTCATGACTTCTGCTGCACTGCAATCGCTGTTTAGGTGTGATGCCATGAAGAAACGATGGAAAGATGGTAGATTGATGGTGTAGAGAAGTGTAGAAATCTGTGGAAAGGTGTAGAAGTGTGGAATATGTGGCGAAGGTGATCAGAGAGAGCTCGAGTACTGCTTCTTAGCCTAATTAGGTATAAAACCAGCCTCCCCCTTGACGGCAGCTTGCCTCGCCTTTTAAAAGCATCTTGACCTAACCAGAAACACGCAGCTTCACGACTGTCTTCTTCAGTCTCGACCAGGTCCTTGTTTTCGTCACAACCTATAAACGCAGAGAAGTTTCCAGAAGAATCAAGGTCGCGACGGGATGACACTTTGGTCGCGACGAAATAGTGCAAAGACGTAATTTGACTTTTATTGACTTGGGGTTTCTTTCCTGGTCCTTGCTCTCTTCCAAAATACTTGCAATTCAACATAAAAGCTCGCTGTAAAAGTCCAAATCAGTAAATAACAATATATGTGCAGTTTGGAAGAGTTATTTTACCATTTTACCCTTTAATTAGCACATTGCCACGCACAATCATGTAATACACAAAAGTACAATTTAAGGCATGAAATGAATGGTAAAGTAACTCTAAAAAATGTCATAGAAACCATATACAAAATGTGTCTTATCACATCATGGAGTATCAAGGTCTTTCCACCACGCAAAGTGTTTGGGCATATCGGTTCACTTACTTCAGGTAACCACACGGCAACCCAGCACTGTTACTAGACTCAGGTCTCTGGTACATAGCAAAGGTACACAAGAGAGGAGAAGAGAGAGTTGTAGTTGCTGCCCTAAAAGAAGAGAGCAGACTTCCCCAATAGAGAAGCCTCGCAAAAAATGCTTCTGTATTGTATAAAAAGATATTCCTCCCTTAGTCACGCATGATCAGATAATGGTGGAAAGGGGTGGTTACCTCATAACCGTTTCCTCCATCAGTTTGAATATCCTAGGACATTCACACTGATGACCCAACTCTTTTGAGTATTTACACTTCAGTCCCACATACACATATATGGATTTGGGTTTAATATACCAAGGATGACTGGCCCATTTTCCTATAGTACACATTGAGGTTGTTGGTACCTATTTTCTAATTAACTTATAGGTACTTGGCCTGCTATTGACGTGGGAGATGCAAAATCCACAGAAGTCTCTTTGCGCAATATTTGATTGTGTTTTCTGCACATCATCAAGATATTGTAAATATTGAAACTTGCATATTATGATTGCATATGACACATGCCCTATGCTATAAACTTTTAGAATTTGGCATATCTTCATGCAATGTTATGTGCCTGTGTCAGTTTATTGATTTATCATAATTGTAAATCAGGTGAAGGTTTTGAGATCAATGAGACCACTGCAACTTGAAAATGTTGTTGTTGGTCAATATAAGGGCCACAGCAAAAGTGGCAAGTCATATCCTGGCTACACAGATGACCCAACCGTTCCAAATGGTAGTATTACTCCAACATTTGCAGCAGCAGCTCTTTTTATCGACAATGCTAGATGGGATGGCGTTCCTTTCCTTATGAAAGCTGGCAAGGCTCTCCATACAAAGCGGTATGATATTTTTTTTTTCTTGTTGCAAACTTCTTTAGGTGGATTGTGAGTTTGTCAACTTATAGTTACAAAAAGAGTCCAAACATGTTTCCAGTGCAGAAATCAGAGTACAGTTCCGACATGTACCCGGTAACTTGTACAAGCGGAATTTTGGAACAGACCTGGACAAGGCTACGAATGAGCTTATACTTCGTGTGCAGCCTGATGAAGCTATATATTTGAAGATCAATAACAAAGTTCCTGGCCTGGGGATGAGACTAGACAGAAGTGATCTGAATTTGTTTTTCCGAGCAAGGTATAAATATTGCCAATATATTACTGCATAGAATCGACTGAATCAACTTTAAATGTGAGAGTTGTAGATAATTTATAATTAATAATAATAATAATTTAGTCATCCATGATTAGTTCACTTGTTAAATTAACTAATATATTTAAGGACCAAGCTTCATGAGTTCATGGGAGTAAAATACTTAATTGCATCATGAATTCTTTTCTGTTGATATATGAGGTGATACCATGGAATGTATGACCTGAACAGATTGAGGCTACCAAGAAAAAAAAAAAAAATTAACAGATACATATGATGTTACCATACCTGCAATATATTGGAGTGAACTTTTTCCTAGAGAATGGAGGATAAGGGAGGGGAAGGAAATATTAGGTTTAGATATAAATCAAGATAAGAAGATAGTCCAAAGTAAAACTTTCACATCCTTACCTTCTCCATTCATGTCAGTTCAAACATACCATTATATATTTCAAATTTATGTCTAGTCTGAATTATAACTCCTTTGGAGTTTCCTACAACCCCATTATTGTAACACTTATACTTTATGTGAAGGTATCCGTGTGAAATACCAGATACATATGAGAGGTTACTTTTGGATGCGATAGAAGGCGAGCGAAGATTGTTCATCAGAAGCGATGAGCTTGATGCAGCTTGGGCACTTTTCACCCCTTTGCTCAAAGAACTTGAGAACAAGAAGATTGCTCCTGAGCTTTATCCCTATGGCAGCAGAGGACCAGTTGGGGCTCACTATCTTGCTGCAAAGCACAATGTAAGGTGGGGAGATCTCGGTAACGAAGATTAAGAATTTGGATCAAATTAAAATTGGAAAAGAGACCAAACAAAAATAGAAAAAGAAGGAGGAATCACTCTTTGTTGAGTCTTTTTTGAATCTCATCATTCTTATCTTCAACTAAAACACTTTGTAGAATCCATCTTTGAAGATTTATGGGTGGCAGAGGGCTTTATATACTGTGAATACACATTCTCAATTATTAGATGACATCCCTCTATCACGCTCTCTGGCATAATCTGTTTCATGATGTAAGAACACCAGATTTTACCTCCCCAGTTAGCTGTTACCCCATGTAGTACTGCACCAGATTTTACTGTGTGTGTATGATGATGGTTGGAAGAAGGTGCGTTGATATAGGTGTGTAATATCTGTGTATAGAATTGAAAGACAACTGCATCAATGAAAACCAAATTCAGCTTCATTTTGATGTGTCTTTAATTATAAGAGCTAGTTAATTTTTTTTGTATAAATTAATAAAATGAAATAAATCAGTTAATTATGACCAAATTTAACGTTTCAAGATGAATTCAGATCATATACTCTTTAATCTACCCAAAATAGTCAAGTAGTTCTTATATTAGTTATAATTAATTGATTTATTTAGTTTTCTTAATCTATATAAAAAATTCAACTAGCTCTTATAATTAATAGTGGAAGTAGTAAAGTGCATTTGTTTCATTTGCTGTTAAAAATTAGTCTCTTGAATTATTTTTAAAATGGTCTTTAAAGTTTTAAATTGGTCACTTAAGGGGTTTTTTAAAAAAATTTTAAAGCTTGTAAATCTTTTGTTGATGAAGTTTGTATCTTGGGTTCATTGTAATTAGACCTTTTTTTTATTTGAGTTTAGAGTTATATTACATTTTTGGCCTGAAAAAGAATTAATTAATTATTCTTATTAATTATTTTTTTGGATCCCAAAAGTCATGCATGAATCTGGTTAGTAGTTGCAAAATCCAATAAACATTAGTACTAATGTTCTTTACCTATTCACCACCCCTATTTTAATTAAAACAAGCTTCATGCAACGTTTCCTACTCCCCTTTCTAAGTCTATCTCTATTACTACCTTTGATCTTTAATATAAAATCTACTTAAATAATTTAGATAGATTAAAAAAATTAGTTAAGTTAATTATTTGTAATAATTATGTGTTAGTTTCCTTAAAATATCTATTTTAATTATATGTATTTGAACTACTATTAACATAAATTCTTTTAATATATGTAATTATATAGGGATATTTAGGAGGAGGGGAAATTACAATTTTAGGAGACAGTGCACTGGGATATTATATTTAGGACTAAAATAAATTTTTTATCTAGCTCTTATATTTAATCCTAGAGGGATTTTGGCCTGAAAAAGAAATAATTAATTATTCTTATTAATTATTTTTTTTGGATCCCAAAAGTCATGCATGAATCTGATTAGTAGTTGTAAAATCCAATAAACATTAGTACTAATGTTCTTTATCTATTCACCACCCCTATTTTAATTAAAAGAAGTTTCATGCAACGTTTCCTGCTCCCCTTTCTAAGTCTATCTCTATTACTATCTCGGATCTTTAATATAAGATTTACTTAAATAATTTAGATAGATTAAATAAATTAGTTAAGTTAATTATTTGTAATTATTATATATTAGTTTCCTTAAAATATCTATTTTAATTATATGTATTTAAACTACTATTAGCATAAATCCCTTTAATATGTGTAATCATAAAGGGATATTTGGGAGGAGTGAAAATTACAATTTTTGGAGACAGTGCACTAGAATATTATATTTAGGATTAAAATAAATTTTTTATCTAGTTCTTATATTTAATCATAGAGGGAGTATTTTTTTTATTTCAAATAAATGCTTCTCATCAATATCCATTAGGGGTGTGCACAATGCCCATCACCCGATCCGCCCGCCTGAGCCCGGTAAAAAATTGCCCAGCCCGGCCCAAAAAAAAGTCGCCCAAAACATATTTGGGCCGGGCCGGGCCGGGCCAAGTGTCGGGCAGGGCAGGGCACTGGGAATGGTATGCCGCCTTGCCCATTTGGCCCGGCCCTATATATATATTATTTTATTTTTTTATAATCTTATTTATTTTCTTAGTTTATTCTATTTGTAACTTTACACTTTTCACTTTAGTTGACAACTCTCCTTGCTCATTTTTAAAGTATTGCACATAACTCTTATATTTATATAGATACTGAAGTTGCTCATATGTTTTACTTGCCAAGCATTCAATTATTGATATTGCAATACCGCTACAGATATCTGACCCCTACAGATTTCAATCTTTCTTTTTTATATATGCAATAAACTTCAAGACTTTAATTATTATCTTTTTGTTACCTTATTCTTAGTGGATTATGGATATTATTTAACTCTTGAAGACATAAATATGATATTATTTTATAAGTTCATGATTACATATTTTTTCCACAATATGAGCGGGGTATCACGATTTGGACATACCCAGCCCGAAATGATTAGAGATTTTACTGGGCAGGGTCGGGCATCGGACAGCAAAATGTATCCCATACTTTTTTCGGGCAGGACACTAGACAAGAGACTACCCTGCCTAACCCTACCCATGCACACCCCTAATATCCATTATCCTTGCTCTATATTTCATTCCTTTGTTTCTATTATTACACGCGCCCGCTTGTGCTTTATTTCTCCTTCCTGGCTCACTTTATCTCTGAATATAACGTTTGAATATGCGTAGCACAGTGAGTGACGAGTCGTTATCACCTTTGTCTCAGCAAGTCAACGGTTAAAATGGCTCACTTCAGCCAACTCTAGACATTCTTTAGATCCCAAGTAGTGAAAACTGGACCATCATTAAATTCGTCGAGGTAGTTAAAGGGTCAGAATCTAATTGTTATTGAATCAAGGTTAACATTATCAGCATCAAAATAATATAATTTAATTAAAAATATATAAAATTCTTTATATATATCTATGAACAGAGTGACTAAGAATTTCTTGTGCTCATTACATGGTAAAATCACAGAACTACTGAGGGCCAGGTCACAACTGTTGGAAGATATATAACAGAGTTATGACCAAAAGTAATTCTTATTTAACAACTCATAATGAAGTTTGTCTAGTTCAAGACTATATTAGGGCTTATTTATGTCTATTGGAACTATTATGGAAGGCCCAAAATTCAATAAACAAAATCTAAAATTTTTAGTTTCTTGGATTACTATATATTTGGTAATTCTATAATTTATACCAAATTTTAAAAATTCATAACTAATTTTGATAATTTTTTAAGGGATTAATAATTAAGTTTAGGCCCAGTCTAAAAATGTTAATAGTAGGAAAAATCTGTATACTAGATTTAAGGTAAAAAACATATTATGGAATCTAAAAAAAAATATATTCATAAAACAGTCTGATTTTTAGTAAATTGGACTAAGTCGGTACCAAATTGGACCGAAATTTTTTTAGAGACTTTTTCTTCTTAAAATTTCACCACATGACATATGAGGTGTCCCTTGATGATGTCATGGATGATATCATCTCTTACTTAGTGGGCAAGTTTAAATCCAAGGAGAAATCTGGACCTTTGATTCAAATAGTGCAAGAAATGATCTGAGCCATTGATTTGAACAGAATTTTTCTATAAATAGCCCCCTTTCCTCTTCATAATTGCACGATACATAGAGAACCTTGCGGAACCTCTAGCCAAATGAAAACTCAAGCAATCCAAGAGCAGTCAAAGGTGCCCAAAGTTCAAACTAGTTAGGAATTAAGGTAAGTAATATATCATAACTTATTTTCTTTCAATTTAGAGACTTGAACCTAGGGTTTTAATGGAAGGAAAATGAGATACTCTCTTGGATATACTGCTGGCCGAAATTATACATGATAGGGGAAAATGAAATTGAAATAAGAGACCTGAAATTAGGGCATACATAGGCTTGGTTTGATGCTTGTACCTTGAATTAATTGTGAAACCTTTAATTTTCCACATTGAGGCACCTATTCAGCCAAACCAGGAACAGCACCAAGGGAGTTATTTTTGACGATGTTGATGCTTCCATTGAGTAGATAAGGGACAAGAGTTGAAAGTATTAAAATTAAAAGTATAATTTTTGAAACTTGAACCTTGCTGCCACGTTTCTGTTTTGTTCAATACCCCAAGGAGGAGTTGGAATTTATTAATTCTGACTTCATATTTGGATTCCGTGGGCAAAATTGTGTGGGATATAGTTAAAGAACAATTTAATTCAAAGGGTAAAGTAACTAACCGAAATTAAAAAAAGTTAGAGGTTTATCGATTTAGGAAATTAAGCTAAGTTTAGAACTTGATTTAATTGAACTTTAATAAGTGCATTGTTATGCTAAGTTTGGCTTTGTTATTTATCGTAAAGAGGACTACAAAACAAGAAGCAAAGATGTAAAGAAAAGATTAAAGGAAGAGCAAGGAATAAAGGTAGTAAACTTACCTACTTGTATGCTTATGTTGCTTAGATATTTTATGTGATGGTTGCTTACATTGATTATGTGAAGCATGTATGATTGAGTGATGCTCTATTTCTTTTTATGCTTTGGCCATATGTTATAATTGAGAAACATGGAAGCATGTAAAAGGATTTTTATGCAACCATGATCATTAAGTGCACACACATTAACATCAAGCATGTAGTTACATATATTGTATGATATCCATTTGCTACTGAGATTTATCCCAAAATCTCAACCATTTCCCATGTTACAACCATCCCAGCAAGACATTCAAAGATGAAAGGATATGAAGAAGCATGAAGAGAAATTAGGGATTGGATAGTATGAACAATTTGTATTTATTGTTATGACTTGTATTATGTATAAATGATAAATGTTTAGACTTTGCCCATGATTTGTATCTGCTTAGGAAAAATAGTAAATGATCAAATAAATGTACAAAATTTTACATGATGAAAGTAGACATCCTAATCTTTAATTTTATATAAAAAATGCTACATTTGGATGTTTGTACATAGAGAAATAAAATTCAAAAGTTAGGGGATCGAATTTGGAAATTGGGAAAATTGACTAAATGAACAATAATTTTTGAATCTTTACTGGCATTGACTTAATAAGAGTGTGGTCAACTAATTATTTTTTTCATGAAAGAGGCTTAAGTTAGCTTCGTGTAACAACTTGAACCATTTCGTTTCAATTTTTTTTAGAATTAATTATGATTTTTTGAAGTCAAGTCTCTTGTGTGAAATTTACACAATGAACAGTCCCCGAGAAGGGTAAAATTCTAGATTGTGTAATTTGACTTCACTTACCTTATAAGTAGTTCCATGTGCTACCATTTGGTCCCTAAGATGTAAGAAATTAAGGATGTTACATAAAACAAGTTGTAATAGATAGGATTCAAGTGGTTATAACTTGTAGTTGGTTGAATTTCATGACTTGGTTGCCTAAGAGGGTGCCATGGTTATGCTGTGTTCTTTACCCAAGGATGTGATTTTGATGATTCTAAGTCTTCCAATGAATTATGCATGAAAGATTATATGAGACCAAGTTGAGGAAATGAAGTTGGAAGCATTGGAATCAAAAGTGAAATTTTGGCACCAAGAAAGGGTAGCTTTCAGCTAATGCAAATTCATGGGGAAGGAATGTGATTTTGATAAATCCAAGCTCATATTTGGATTCCTCATGCAAAATTGTGTAGGATTGGACTATGAATAATTTTTAGAAAGCTATAACACTAATTCTAAAATTAAAAGAAATAGGTTAAGAGAGCAAGTATTGACTATGATGTAAGCTCTTTGTCCTAATGAGATGTATGATCAAGGTGGCTATGTTTAGGACCTTGAGACATCAAAGAGTAAGAGATAAAAAGGTTGAGCAAGCAACCATTGATTTGTTGAAGGCAAAGGGAGCAAGAAGAAAAGGATAAAGCTATAAAATAGTAAACTTACTGTAACATCCCGATTTTTGGTCTAGGAGAATTGGGAAGTAGTCTGATATGGGCAGGCTGCTAAAACCGTAGTCCCAGGATAGTAATCTGATATGGGCGGATTACTTACCTGAATTTTGTAGGATCCGAGGGATGAGCTAAGTCCTTCAGGATGTAAAGATGAGTTAAGTCTTTAACCTACAGAATCGGGACAGTTCGCCTAGGTTCAAAATAAGGAATGTGAGGAATATCCTAAGTCTTAAGCCTAGGAATTCTGCAGGTAGCTTGATATGGGCTGGCTCCTGTGTAAGATAACCTGATATGGGCGGGTTGTCGAGCCTTTCAAGTAATGATGACTCCCGAAGAGTTTAAGGGATGAGTTATTGAAAGAGAATTTCTAGAACTTAAGATAAAGGATGAGAAGATGAGCAATGAGGCCAGAAAGAGAATGCAGGGGCAAAATCGTAATTTTGGGAAAGATCGGGCTGGTAGCCGATGAGTACCATATTTTTCTAGAAAATAAAGAAAATTATGCTGATCATTTCACTGAACTGTGAAATGTGCATATGAGGTCTCTATGTATATGAAAGAATTAGAAATGTGACCAAGGGTAAAATGGTCATTTTTGAAAAATGTGCGCGGGAGCGTACTTTCAGGCCAAAATAGCCCGGCCCGGATAAAATATCTGAAAATACCGGGAGATAGAGAAAAGGATTCCGGGTTGAATGACGCAACACAGAATTTTGATTTGAGGTCCCGATTTTTCTGTAAAAATTCCTAAAGATGGGAATTTACAGTTATAATCGGTATAGGAAAGGCAGTCCGAATAGAGATGATCGGACTGTGGCCAGAGGCCATACAGTGTTTTCTAAGGCCCATAGTGACACCAGGGAAGGCCCAGGCCCATTAGATCAGTCCAGTGGTAAAAGGGGCCGGTGTCCGAGAAAAAGGTGCGAAATGACGAAAATGGCCCTATGTTATAGAACAGCTGAAGAATGAGTAAAGGGTATTTCGGTCATTTGCCTAAGGTTAGACAGTCCAGGAAAGGGTATCTGGATAGTTGACCAGGGTCAAAGAGTACTCTGGTAAGAGGTGAAAAGACAATAATGCCCCTAGACCTAATAAAGTAAAGAAAGAGAGACTAAGGGCATTTTGGTAATTTGCCAAGGGGTGTTTCTTGGGAAGCGTGCCATCAGAGTACTTGGGCTGGATCAGAGACCAAGATGATATTCCAGGCCCAAAAACGTGGCCCAGTAGTTATGTGAGGAAAAGTGTCATTAAAATAATGATTTAATGACTTTTCAGCAAAGTAAAGTTACTCGGTTGGCACGAAAACCGAGGAGGTGATCAGATAAGTCTGGGACTTATCTGGATAGCATTGGAAAGCGTGAAAGGTCCCTTCTAGGCACCACATGGCACTGGGCTAAGGACACGTATTACGGTGCAAGACTCTGGACCGGTGAGTCAGCAGGCTGAGTCAGCTGATGAGGTGTCCCGGGTTTTAGACATGTGAGAAATGTGCTGCTGAGGTGTCCGCTGAGGTGTCCACTGAGGTGTCCTGGATGATGCAGTAAAAAGGAATAAAGAAAAATAGGAAAATCCAGGAAAAACCAGGACCACATGTTCATATGGCTTCAAAATTACAGGAATGCCATTGAAGGAAACTATAAATACCCCCTCCCCCTCCCATTTCATGCATCCCACGGTTTTGAGCCTTTTAGAGAGAGGAGGAGGTGCTAGAGAGAGAAAGTGAGAGGAAGAAAGAAAGAAAGGAAGTTCTGGCGGAGCTGGAAGCAGAATAGAGATAGTAGAGCTCTGCTAAGCTTTTGAGGTAGTAACTAATCCTAGCTTTTATGTAATGGCTTTGTGATTTGTTGTGCTATTGTTTGGTTGGATTGTTGTCTTATATGTTATGCTTGAAGCTCTATTGCAATGCTATGATCATATGTTATTGAGTATGGAAGCACGCAGCATACTTATCTGTACACAATCACAAGCAAGCACTATCACACTGTATTACATATATTGTTATGATTGTTGCTACTGAGATTCCCCCGAATCTCATCCCCATCCATAACCCATTACAGGGAGGTTATGCTGAAGTGGATTTTGAGAATCCTATGAGACGCCGTTATGCTACTGAAGTAAAGACTGAACATCAGTATATGATAAGTACTGTGTACGTAGTGCTGTCTAAGGAGGCTAGAAGTGAGTGGACCTAGCCGGTTCATCTAGTCTTTCCTGGGTACTACGTAGAATGGTAGTTCTCATGAGGGGATTACCGAATCAGTACAGTTCAGTTCTTTGTACAGATGAAGCGTAGCAGTTATGCTGCCGGAGTTTAGGCAGAAAGAGATGTAATAGAGATAGCAAGACTATGTATATGTCTTGTTGTGTATGCCATGCTGTATGACATTATGTTATTCAATGATAAGTATTGTTTGGCATATTCAATTTATGTATCGTAAATTAAGAGAGAAATTCGCAGGTCTTGAGGTAGCAGTGTTCTGACCTCAGTTTGACCTAGTAAATAGAGGAATTTGGTCACAAAATTTGGCAGGCCAGTCGTACACATCTGGGGCATTACGTGGATAGGTAATAAGCCTCATTTGGTTGTGTAGAATGAGATTAATCAGTTCTCAAATTAAAGGTCCAAAATTAAGGAACTTAAAGGTAAAATTTTGAATTTCTGGGCTTAAGTTAAGATATAATCGAGTTAATATGGCTTCCGCAAGTGTACTCTGAGGAGTCTAAGGGAGGATGTTTCATTTTGGTATCAGAGCATGAGGTTCTGGCACAAAGCAATAGGTTCTGGCATAAACCAGACAAGATCTGGTTCAGAGCATAAGATTCTAGCACAGAACAGAAGGTTCTGGCTTAGTGATACTCTGATTTGGAAAGGTTATTTCCCTAGAGTACATAAAGGTTTAGAAAAGCCCAGTGGAGGTAAAGCTCTTAAATGAGAAAGTGAGATAAGGTAGACCCCAGAATTACGTCAAGATGGGGTAAGATATGAAAGAAATGGACACTACTTATAAGTGCAGTAAGTTGTCCATAAGAAGGAGAGCAGATAGTATGAAAAAGGTGCAAAGTTTGATGAGATAGTTAGAATGAGGTAGATCCTCCATGTGATAACTAGGAGTAGATCTACATTGTAAAGGTTTTATTCAGCTGGGCTTAATAGAAAAGCTAAGAGCTAGAATGATGTTTGCCTAGTAATGAGCCTAGGACATGGCCTAAGGCTAGAGATGTGATGGGCTGATGTTCCCTAAGAAGAGGGATTCCATCACAGAGAAGTGATAGACCTAGGGTAGAGTACCCTAGAGGATAGAAATGATAGTAAGAGATGATGAATGAGATCCATGCGACTGAAGTTCGCTAGGATCAAGAGAAAGAGGTAGAGAAGCATTGGCTAAGAGCACTCTGGGAGGTAGCTCAAGTTGTGAAGCCAATAGCAAGAGAAAGAGGCAATAGTTCAGGCAGGGGTCTGATCAAGGTGAAGATCAGGTTGGAGAGCAGAGATGTCAAAGTGGTGAACCATGGCACATAGGAGTGACGAGCAGGGCAATGCAGTGGTGAGAGAAAGGCCACTTGGCGAGAGTTGCCTACGAATGCTGACATCCTAGGAAAGGTGTTTGCTACCACAGACAGAGTCTCCAAATTTTCCCTAAGGTCGACCCTAAGAATGGTTAAGAGGAACCATAGCTGTAAGGGCGACTGAGCTGTAAGGAACTATATGCCTAGATGATAATGTGGACGAAGAGTTCTTTTCTGATCTAGAGAAAGTGGTTATTATAACGAGTTATGAGAAATAATTAGTAAGATAATAATCTGTCTTAGCTCAGTGATGAGGTTGCTGTATGAGGGGTTAGGACATGGATAGCTGTAAGCAACTATAATGAGAGATGTTAGTTGCTAAGAATCCATGTGGAAGGTCTGGGACCAAGCTGTTGCTCTTCTAGACCATCACTGGAGTGCGAATAAGACAGAGAGGGATGATCTTACTGGTTATAGATATGACTGCGTTATAAGAATCACATAGCTGTATAGGTCAGTAAGAAGTTCTCTTCAGGAAAGATGAGGTATCCCTTAAAATTTCGAGGACGAAATTTTTAAAAGGGGAGGAGAATTGTAACATCCCGATTTTTGGTCTAGGAGAATTGGGAAGTAGTCTGATATGGGCAGGCTGCTAAAACCGTAGTCCCAGGGTAGTAATCTGATATGGGCGGATTACTTACCTGAATTTTGTAGGATCCGAGGGATGAGCTAAGTCCTTCAGGATGTAAACATGAGTTAAGTCTTTAACCTACAGAATCGGGACAGTTCGCCTAGGTTCAAAATAAGGAATGTGAGGAATATCCTAAGTCTTAAGCCTAGGAATTCTGCAGGTAACTTGATATGGGCTGGCTCCTGTGTAAGATAACCTGATATGGGCGGGTTGTCGAGCCTTTCAAGTAATGATGACTCCCGAAGAGTTTAAGGGATGAGTTATTGAAAGAGAATTTCTAGAACTTAAGATAAATGATGAGAAGATGAGCAATGAGGCCAGAAAGAGAATGCAGGGGCAAAATCGTAATTTTGGGAAAGATCGGGCTGGTAGCCGATGAGTACCATATTTTTCTAGAAAATAGAGAAAATTATGCTGATCATTTCACTGAACTGTGAAATGTGTATATGAGGTCTCTATGTATATGAAAGAATTAGAAATGTGACCAAGGGTAAAATGGTCATTTTTGAAAAGTGTGCGCGGGAGCGTACTTTCAGGCCAAAATAGCCCGGCCCGGATAAAATATCTGAAAATACCGGGAGATAGAGAAAAGGATTCCGGGTTGAATGACGCAACACAGAATTTTGATTTGAGGTCCCGATTTTTCTGTAAAAATTCCTAAAGATGGGAATTTACAGTTATAATCGGTATAGGAAAGGCAGTCTGAATAGAGATGATCGGACTGTGGCCAGAGGCCATACAGTGTTTTCTAAGGCCCATAGTGACACCAGGGAAGGCCCAGGCCCATTAGATCAGTCCAGTGGTAAAAGGGGCCGGTGTCCGGGAAAAAGGTGCGAAATGACGAAAATGGCCCTATGTTATAGAACAGCTGAAGAATGAGTAAAGGGTATTTCGGTCATTTGCCTAAGGTTAGACAGTCCAGGAAAGGGTATCTGGATAGTTGACCAGGGTCAAAGAGTACTCTGGTAAGAGGTGAAAAGACAATAATGCCCCTAGACCTAATAAAGTAAAGAAAGAGAGACTAAGGGCATTTTGGTAATTTGCCAAGGGGTGTTTCTTGGGAAGTGAAACATCCTCCCTTAGACTCCTCAGAGTACACTTGCGGAAGCAATATTAGCTTGATTATATCTTAACTTAAGCCCAGAAATTCAAAATTTCACTCTTAAGTTCCTTATTCTGGACTTTAATTTGAAAATTAATTTATCTCGTTCTACACATCCAAATGAGGCTTATTACCTATCCACGTAATGCCCCATATGTGTACAACTGGCCTGCCAAATTTCATAGCCAAACTCCTTCGTTTACTAGGTCAAACTGAGGTCAAAACACTGCTACCTCAGGACCTGCGAATTTCTCTTTTAATTCGTCATACACAAGTTAAACATGCCAAACAATATTTATTATTAAATAATAAAATGTTATACAACAAAGCATACACCAAATTCTCTTATTTCAATTACATCTCTTCCTGTCAAAAATCTGGCAGCATAACTGCTACATTCCTTCTGTAGAAAGTAACCGATCTTGTACCGATTCGGTAATTCCCGTAGGAACTACCATTCTACGTAAGTACCCAGGAAAGACTGGATGAACCGGCTAGGTCCACTCACTTCCAGCCTCCTTAGACAGCACCTACGTACACAGTACGTATCAGTTCCTTTCTTTGTTCCTTCTTCGTTGCCAGAATTTCGGCAGCCTAACGGTGTCTCTAAAAATTTCCAGATTTTATTTTGACAGAACCTCCCCTGTAATGTTATATATGGGAATGAGATTCGGGGGAATCTCAGTAGTAATAATCATAACAATATATGTAATGCAGAGTGACGGTGCTTGCTTGTGATTGTGTACAGATAAGTATGCTGCGTGCTTCCATATTCAATAACATATGATCATAGCATTGTAATAGAGCTTCAAGCATAACATATAAAACAACAATCCAACCAAACAATAGCACAACAAATCACAAAGACATTACATAAGAGCTAGGATTAGTTACTACCTCAAAAGCAGAACTTCAGAACTTCTATACTGCTTCCAACTCCACCAGAACTTCCTTTCTTTCTTTCTTTCTCCTTCTCTCTCTTCTTTCTCTCTCTTTTCTTGCCAAAAACGTGGGATGCATAAAATGGGAGGGGAAGGGGGTATTTATAGCTTTAATGGATGGCATTTCTGTAATTTTGAAGCCATCTGAACATGTGGTCCTGGTTTTTCCTGGATTTTCCTATTTTTCTTTATTCCTTTTTACTGCATCATGCATGACATCATCCAGGACACCTCACCGGGACACCTCATCGCCACATTCTTCACATGTCACAATTCCTGGACACCTCATCAGCTGACTCAGCAGTTCAGTCCAATCCAGTACCGGTCCAGAGTCTTGCACCGTAATACGTGTCCTCAACTTTTCTTCTGCCTCTAAGATTGCGCCATGTGGCATCTAGAAGGGACCTTTTACGGCTTCCAATGCTATCCAGATAAGTCCCGAACTTTATCTGATCACCTCCTCGGTTATCGTGCCGACCGAGTAACTTTACTTTATTGAAACAGCATTAAAATAATATTTTAATGCCACTTTTTCCCACACATTTCTGGGCCTACGTTTTTGGGCTCTGGGAATGTTATCTTGGATCCTGATCAAGCTCAAGTACTCTGATGGCTCGATTCCCAAGAAACATCCCTTGGCAAATTACCAAAATACCCCTGGGTGCCCTTTCTTGCACTATTTTAACCCTAAGGGTAAAATCGTCATTTTACACCCTTCTATACTCTGTCAGGGCTTATACTGACTCTAAGTAACTTTATCTGTATGTGCCTTGGCTCCTGGGCCTGTCCAGAATGACCAAAATGCCCTCATACATCTACTACCCCTTTAGTACAACACAGGGGCATTTTCGTAATTTCGCACTTTTCCGGGGTTCTGCCGGACACTGGCCCACCTATCAGTCTAAGGGTCTTACTGGGCCTTTGTTGGCGCCATTATTGGGCCTTTCAGGGTCCATTACCTTCATGGCACGCATTACGAGGAATCTTCCCCCGTTAATGTTTAATGAATATTTTATCTATTATTCACCGTTTATACACATATCCGGACACCGGCTCCTTTTGTCCGATACACTGGCCTGTGGTGTTCAGGCATCCCTGTGAGTCATATCAGTCATCTGACCGAGGTTATCCGAACTCATTCAGTCCCTTTTCAAATACCGATAAATCTCCCTATCGGATCCCCGGAGGCCTCACACTCCCGTCTGGATTTTCTAATTTGCGAATAACTTTTTCTACAGGCCTCCTATCGGTATTCTGTCAGTTTCCCGACATCCGCCTCATAAGGACGTATCATCCTGTATTTTCTCACCTAGATCTGAAATCTAGGATATCCGGTAGGAATTTTTATAACTTTTGGACGATCAGTCCATTTCTGGCTATCTGGAGTCTTCAAAAATTCCTGTATTAAGCCAGATTACCGAGCGTCCCTTGCTCTCTCTACCAGTGAAATCTGGGACTGAAATGCTGTCGGACAGTCCAAACCACTTCCGGCCTGACTTTCTTTAATTACACTTTAGCCCCAAGGAACTTTTCTTCTTTTCATTTAAGCCCCTTTTTATTTGGCTAAAATTACACTTAAGGACCCCACCTTTTTGTCCTTAAACTTTCCATAATTCTTTCATACTCATAGAGACCTCGTATGCACATTTCACAGTTCAGTGAAATGATCAGCATAATTTTCTCTATTTTCTGGAAAAATATGGTACTCATCGGCTACCAGCCCGATCTTTCCCATAATTACGATTTTGCCCCTGCATTCTCTTTCTGGCCTCGTTGCTCATCTTCTCATCCCTCATCTTAAGGTCTAGAAATTCTCTTTCAATAACTCATCCCTTAAACTCTTCGGGAGTCATCGTTAATTGAAAGGCTCGACAACCCGCCCATATCAGGTTATCTTACACAGGAGCCAGCCCATATCAAGCTACCTGCAGAATTCCTAGGCTTGAGACTTAGGACATTTCTCACATTCCTCATCTTGGACCTAGATGAACTGTCCCGATCTCCTAGAACAAAAATCGGGATGTTACAATTCTCCTCCCCTTTTAAAAATTTCGTCCTCGAAATTTTAAGGGATACCTCATCTTTCCTGAAGAGAACTTCTTACTGACCTATAAAGCTATGTGATTCTTATAACGCAGTCATATATATAACCAGTAAGATCATCCCTCTCTGTCTTATCCTCACTCCAGTGATGGTCTAGAGGAGCAACAGCTTGGTCCCAGACCTTCCACATGGATTCTTAGCAACTAGCATCTCTCATTATAGTTGCTTACAGCTATCCATGTCCTAACCCCTCATACAACAACCTCATCACTGAGCTAAGACAGCTTTATTATCTTACTAATTATTTCTCATAACCCGTTGTAATGACCACATTCTCTAGATCATAAAAGAACTCTTCGTTCACATTATCATCTAGGCATATAGTTCCTTACAGCTCAGTCGCCCTTACAGCTATGGTTCCTCTTAACCATTCTTAGGGTCGACCTCAGGGAAATTTGGAGACTCTGTCTGTGGTAGCAAACACCTTTCCTAGGATGTCAGCATTCGTAGGCAACTCTCGCCAAGTGGCCTTTCTCTCACCACTGCCTTGCCCTGCTCGACACTCCTATGTGCCATGGCTCACCACTTTGACATCTCTGCTCTCCAACCGGATCTTCTCCTTGACCAGTCCCCTGCCTGAACTATTGCCTCTTTCTCTTGCTATTGGCTTCACAACTTGAGCTACCTCCCAGAGTACTCTTAGCCAATGCTTCCCTACCTCTTTCTCTTGATCCTAGCGAACTTCAGTCGCATGGATCTCATTCATCATCTCTTACTATTATTTCTATCCTCTAGGGTACTCTACCCTAGGTCTATCACTTCTCTGTGATGGAATCCCTCTTCTTAGGGAACATCAGCCCATCACATCTCTAGCCTTAGGCTATGTCCTAGGATCATTCCTAGACAAATCTCATTCTAGCTATCTCATTATAGCTCATCAATCTTTTATCATCTATTTATCTGCTTATGCTTATGGACAACTTACTGGACTTGTGAGTAGTGTCCATTTCTTTCATATCTTACCCCATCTTGACGTAATTCCGGGGTCTACCTTATCTCACTTTCTCATTTAAGAGCTTTACCTCCACTGGCTTTTCTAAACCTCTATGTACTCTAGGGAAATAACATTTCTAAATCAGAGCATCACTGAGCCAGAACCTTCTGTTCTGTGCCAGAATCTTATGCTCTGAACCAGAATCCTGTCTGGTTTATGCCAGAACCTATTCCTCTGATACCAAAATGATACATCCTCCCTTAGACTCCTCAGAGTACACTTGCGGAAGCAATATTAGCTTGATTATATCTTAACTTAAGCCCAGAAATTCAAAATTTCACTCTTAAGTTCCTTATTCTGGACTTTAATTTGAAAACTAATTTATCTCGTTCTACATATCCAAATGAGACTTATTACCTATCCACGTAATGCCCCATATGTGTACAACTGGCCTGCCAAATTTCATAGCCAAACTCCTTCGTTTACTAGGTCAAACTGAGGTCAAAACACTGCTACCTCAGGACCAGCGAATTTCTCTTTTAATTCGTCATACACAAGTTAAACATGCCAAACAATATTTATTATTAAATAATAAAATGTCATACAACAAAGCATACACCAAATTCTCTTATTTCAATTACATCTCTTCCTGTCAAAAATTGTTGGAAATTGTGCCCTAGGGGCCAATCATTGTATTAGGTTATCATATTATTTGCATGTTTACTATGATGACAATCCTTGGATAACTCGTGATCTTATCCTAAATGTCCCTGGTCGGTCATCTATGCGGGAGCAGAGATGAAATAAGACCAGTATGACTTTGAAGATATATAGAGATATAAATCAAAGTCATAAGCACATGTAAGAGTACAGGGTGTTGGACCGACCCGCTATGAGAGAGCTGCATGGGTCAAGTCATAAGCTCCTCTCATATACAAGCCATGTCACTATGCCCTTTGACCTGAGATCATCATGAATTCCTACATGACAAACGCTCAGCTTTGACCTAGTCAAAAGTCACTTTTGACCGAGTGATCATAAAGGCTATGCTCGGGCTTAGTGTTTTTTCATGCGGAGGAATGTGAATGATCAAGATGGAATTTGTCCCTCACATTCGTAGAGAGATATTACTGGGCCCCTCGATGAGTGAGTCTGAGAAATGTATGGCCATACTGGAATGGAAGGGTAGTTCCATTTCTATATTCAGACTACTCAGGGATCGAGAAAGTAATGGTCAGGAATAGGAGGATGACGTTCTCCATGCCTCATCCTTGACCGAAATATCATGTGACAAAAGGGACGTGATATGGTTGTATGAAAGGTTACATCGTTTATCGATCCTCATATGTTTTGGGTAGTCGTAATGCCTTGCTAGAGACCGCTTACGACTTGTGGGTCAGTATAGTAACTGGGCCATTGCCAACTTCATATGGGCCTACAGGGTCGCACACAAAATAGCCCAATGCGAGCTATGATGTCCAGATTCATTGAATCTAAGAGATGTCTAGATTCAATGAATGATCTAGGGTGGATATATATTTTATATATATATAAATCAGTATATATATATTATATATAATATAAGAGATATTTGTAAGATTTAATTTATAAGGATAAATTAAATCTCTATCACTTTTGAATTTGAAATTCAAATTGATAAGATATCTCAAATTTGATTTATAAGAATAAATCAAATATAATTCCGTCTTATCTTTATTTTAAATTAAATAAATAGGTGAATTAAATCTGTGGGACGGATTTAATATAAACCATATTTATTTAATTAGTTTCTTATTAAATTATGCAATATATGATATTGTATTAATTTTAGAATTAATATAAGATTAATTCTGAAGCCCAGCCCTATTAGAAGCCCGATAGCTTCCTATATATTTGACATTAGGGGCTAGGGTTCTACAGAACAATAAACATCTCTACACACACATTCAGACGTGAGAAGAGGGGGCAGGGA
Organism: Leucaena leucocephala; assembly: GCA_037074615.1. Lineage (NCBI taxonomy): Eukaryota > Viridiplantae > Streptophyta > Magnoliopsida > Fabales > Fabaceae > Leucaena > Leucaena leucocephala. The sequence continues at coordinate 4,442,936 of CM073544.1, read as the reverse complement.
GAGTGTAAAAGGTTTGCACATAAGAAACTGCCGAGATAGAGATGGTGAGGACGGAATCTCTAGAAAGCCCTAGAGGGACAAGAGGCGCTAGCACGTCGTTCGCGATTGGAACGCTGTTCGTGTGGATACCGGTAGAGGAAGCCGATCTGAGCTGTCGACTTCTACGATACGACCAGACACGAAGCAAGGTCGCGACCAGAACACGCTGAGGTCGCGACCATACGGGCATCTGAACGTCAGAAATCCAAAAAGAAGAGGCAGGTCGCGACTTGAAGCTGACGAGGTCGCAACTACAAACTCCAGAGACGTCAGGTCGCGACGAGAAGCATAGTAGGTCGCGACTAAAATGTTCCAGAGGCGAAGAGTCGCGACTAGTGGACACTGAGGTCGGGACCAAAGCTTGAAACCGAAGGTAACACTTCTTTCTCCTTGACTTAAACACATTCGGTAGATCCTGGCTGGGAATGGAAAAATTTTTAAAGTTAATTTCCGCTGCGTGTCTTCCAATTCCCTTCAGTGGTATCAGAGCCATGCCGTTTTATGTTTAAGTAAAGGATTGATTGTTGATACATGTGATGTATGTTAGACTTCTTAGCTGATTATATGATAACATGCGAGATATGTATGACATATATGGAATCTGTTTATGTATGACATATACGGAATCTAAAAGGAAACTGAAATCGGTGGTGTATATCAATTGATTTGATCAATTAATATTGATGGGGTCTAAGGAAAAAGAATTAAGATTCTTGATTATTTATAAAAAAAAAATTCTATTGGGGCGCTGCCCCACACCCCGCCCGCTAACCGGCTAGCGGGACCGCCGTGGCTGTTTAATCGTAGCGCAACATAATCGTAATATGTATTGACTTTCCTGATATATGAATGTTTTGAAACATTTATTGCCCTTCAAATAGCATGAATTTTGATTCTTGAATGTTTGGGTATGGTGAACAATATGGCTCTAGATTACAAGTGTTGTAATTTTTCTAAATACGGCCTGCGTGTCGTGCCTTCCTCTAATGACTCTCGTTGTACATTTTCTTCTCATCTCACTCCCCTCGAATGTTAAAACGAGGTTTCCTTATGTACTTTTCCTATTCTAATTAGAGAGCTCCTCTCATTGGCTTGAGGGGACTTAGGATAGGTGAGCCATATTGTATCACGTTTAAGATTATGCATCTTTTGATTAGATCACTGCATGTATATTTTATATGCATAATACTTGTATGAGATACAACCGCGATACATGCATCTTATAAACCAGATAATTAATTAAACCCTCTAAAAGAAATCTTAAGTCATATGCCGTCAATTAATGGACACTTGTCAAAACCTCGATCGCTCATTTGTAGGTCCACCAAAGTGGGTGCATTTGAGTTATCTTGGGGAGATAAGCAAGAGTAATGGTGCTGCTCTTATGTTTGTTATTGTTTGACTTAATTGAGATTATCAAAACGGTTTTGGGTCTCAAGGCATTAGATGGGATTAAAACATGCCGGATCATATGATGATTGAATCCCATAAATATCTAAGAATTATATTTGATGTAATTGGTAAAGTTGTTACCTACCTAAATAACTTAAAGTTGAGCGTCCAGCCAAAGCGGACTCAAGTTTAAGCCAAATATGGATCTTAGCCCACTAATTATTACATTGAGGGTTGTTTTATTCAGTGGGAGATTGCTAATTCGCTTGCATATTTTAATTGTAGAATCATGACGACTAGTAATACTGCTACATTATCGTTGCGATCTGTCCTTGAGAAGGACAAACTCAATGGGACAAACTTTCTTGACTGGTTCAGGAACTTGAGAATTGTTCTCAAGCAGGAAAGAAAGGCATATGTCCTAGATCAACCCATTCCTGAGGAGCCAGCAGCCAATGCTCCTAGAGCTCAGAGAGATTCTTATGCGAAGCATAAGGAAGACTCTGTTGATGTGGGATGCTTGATGCTTGCCACCATGGTTCCGGAGCTCCAAAGAGATTTGGAACACATGGAGGCTTATGAGATGATTGTGCATCTTAAGGAAATGTTCCAGCAACAGGCAAGGCAAGAGAGGTATGAGACCACTAAGGCCTTACATTCCTGCAGGATGGCTGAAGGTGCATCAGTGAGTACTCATGTCTTAAAGATGAAAGGGTACATAGATCACCTTGAGAGGCTTGGATTTCCCATAAGTCAGGAGTTAGCTACAGATTTGATCTTGAACTCACTCCCGGAAAGTTATGACCAGTTTGTCATGAACTACAACATGAACAACATGGAGAAATCTATTTCTAAACTGCATGGGATGCTTAAAACTGCTGAGCCGACTGTTAAGAAAAAGCCCAGTACTGTTTTGATGGTTCAGAAAGGAAAGGGTTGAAAAGAAAAGGCAAGGGCAAGGGGAAGGGTCATGGCTCATCTGGTAAGACCAAAGAGTCAGGCAAGCCCGAAACCAAGCCTGCACCAAAGAAGGCAAAGACTCCAAAGGAAGGAGTTTGCTTCTTCTGCAATGAACCGGGTCATTGGAAGAGGAATTGCAAACTCTACCTTGAAGATCTGAGAAAGAACAAGAAGGATAGCGGGGCTATCGCTTCAGGTATTTATGTTATAGACATTCATCTCTCTACTTCCACTACATGGGTATTAGATACTGCATGTGGTTCTCACATTTGTACAAATGTGCAGGGCCTAAAGGACAGTAGAAAGCTGAAGAAGGGCGAAGTTGACCTACGAGTTGGAAATAGAGCAAAGGTTGCTGCTCTAGCTGTAGGCACTTATGAATTAGTTCTGCCCACTGGGCTTTTGTTAGTTTTGAACAATTGCTATTATGTTCCTGCTTTGAGTAGTAACATTGTTTCTCTTTCTTATTTGGATAAGGAAGGTTACACTTCCATTTCTGGGAATGGTAAATGTTCTATTTATCGTAATGATATTTTCTATGCTCATGGTGATTTGCATGTTGATCATTACATATTAAACTTGGAACAACCCAATCATGGAAATATCTATAACATAACCACCAAAAGGATCAAACCAAATGATTTGAATCCGACGTACCTCTGGTACTGTCGTCTAGGCCACATAAATGAGAAACGCATTTCTAAACTCCATCAAGATGGATTTCTCAACTCATTTGATTTTGAATCATATGATACTTGCGAATCTTGTTTGTTAGGAAAGATGACAAAGTCGCCTTTCACTGGGCACAGTGAGAGGTCCACTGATTTGTTGGGCCTCATACATACAGATGTGTGTGGACCGATGAATACAAATGCCAGAAGAGGTTATTCGTACTTCATTACATTCATAGATGATTTCAGTAGATATGGCTACGTCTATCTAATGAAACATAAATCCGAATCTTTTGAAATGTTCAAGATATTTCAAAATGAAGTACAAAACCAGCTTGGTAAAACAATTAAAGCCCTTCGATCTGATCGAGGTGGTGAATATTTGAGCCAAGAGTTTATCGATCATCTTAGGAATTGTGGAATAGTCTCACAATTGACTCCTCCAGGAACACCACAATGGAATGGGGTTTCTGAACGGAGGAATCGAACACTATTGGATATGGTTCGATCCATGATGAGTCGAATAGATCTTCCACCATCCTTTTGGGGCCATGCCCTAGAGACAGCTGCGTTCACACTGAATCGTGTTCCATCTAAGGCAGTTGAAAAGACTCCGTATGAGATATGGACTGGGAGGAAACCTAGTTTATCTTTTCTCAAGATTTGGGGATGTGAGGTCTATGTTAAGCAACAAGCCTCAGATAAGTTAGCGCCCAAATCTTCAAAGTGCCTTTTTGTGGGATATCCTAAGGAAACCAAGGGATATTATGTCTACAACCCCACTGATAACAAAGTGTTTGTTGTCAGAAATGGTATCTTTCTAGAACGAGAATTTATCTCTAAAAGAACCACTGGGAGCAAGGTACACCTCGAAGAAGTTCGAGAGCCACAAGACGCCACGGAACTAGAGATGGAAAGTAGAGAAGACTCGCAAGAAGTTGTTGAGACTCCTCAAGTCACGCAAGGCCCAAGGCGATCTAATAGGGCACGACTTCAGCCTCAGAGATATGGATTTCTGATTTCTGACAGTCGTGATGTGTTGCTCATTGAGCATGATGAGCCGACTACCTATCAAGAAGCTATAGTGGGACCAAACTCTGAGAAATGACTTAATGCCATGAAGTCTGAGATGCAATCCATGTACGACAATAAGGTATGGACCTTAGTCGACCCGCCTGAAGGTGTAAAAACCGTCGGGTGCAAGTGGGGTTTTAAAGAGAAAACCGACATGGATGGCAATGTAAATGTCTTCAAGGCACGACTAGTTGCAAAAGGATTTACTCAAACTCATGGTGTGGACTATGATGAGACCTTTTCCCCAGTTGCAATGGCCAAATCAATCAGAATCCTCCTTGCCATTGCAGCATATTATGACTATGAAATATGGCAGATGGACGTCAAGACAGCCTTCCTTAATGGAAAGCTCCTTGAGGATGTGTACATGACACAACCTGAAGGTTTTGTGAGTTCTGAGGACTCTGGTAAGGTGTGCAAGCTTCAAAGGTCCATTTATGGACTGAAGCAAGCATCTCGGAGTTGGAATCATCGTTTTGATGAAGTAGTCAAAGAGTTTGGATTTCTTCAAAACATTGATGAACCTTGTGTGTACAAAAAGGTTAGTGGGAGCACAGTTGTATTTCTGGTACTCTATGTCGATGACATCCTACTCATTGGGAATGACATTCCTACCTTGCAGATTGTCAAGTCTTGGTTAGGAAAATCTTTCTCGATGAAAGACTTGGGTGAAGCCACCTACATCGTAGGAATTAGGATCTATAGAGATAGATCTAAAAGGCTTCTAGGACTGAGTCAGAGCACATATATAGACAAGATACTACATAGGTTCAGTATGCAGGAATCAAAAAGGGGTTTCATACCCATGTCTCATGGTATTCACCTCAGCAAGGATTTGTGTCCTAGTATACCAGATCAGCGAGGTCGCATGAGTAAGATTCCATATGCCTCGGCCATAGGATCTATCATGTACGCTATGTTATGTACTCGACCGGATGTCTCGTTTGCCTTAAGTATGACTAGTAGATATCAACAGGACCCTGGTGAGGGCCATTGGACTGCTGTCAAGAATATCCTTAAGTACTTAAGAAGGACTAAGGACTTATTCTTGGTCTATGGTGGATTGGAAGACGAGCTCTATGTAACTGGTTACACATATGCAAGTTTTCAAACTGACCAGGATGACCAGAAATCGCAATCTGGATACATATTCCTCCTGAATAATGGAGCAGTAAGCTGGAAGAGCTCTAAGCAGAGCACTGTAGCAGATTCTGCAACGGAAGCCGAGTATATAGCAGCATCTGATGCAGCTAAGGAGGCCGTTTGGATCAGGAAGTTCATTACTGAACTAGGGGTGGTACCGACCATCTCAGATCCAATAACTTTGTTCTGTGACAATAGTAGTGACATTGCACAGTCCAAAGAGCCTTGGTCACATCAAAGGACCAAGCATATACTCAGGCGATTTCATCTCATCAGAGAAATCAATGATAGAGGTGATATAAAAATATGCAACGTAACAGGAGAAGACAATGATGCTGATCCTCTAAACCGCTTGTCCAGGCAAAACATGAGCGTCATGTTAGGTCAATAGGATTGAGACAAATTAATGATTGTTCCTAGTACAAGTGGGAGGATGTTGGAAATTGTGCCCTAGGGGCCAATCATTGTATTAGGTTATCATATTATTTGCATGTTTACTATGATGACAATCCTTGGATAACTCGTGATCTTATCCTAAATGTCCCTGGTCGGTCATCTATGCGGGAGCAGAGATGAAATAAGACCAGTATGACTTTGAAGATATATAGAGATATAAATCAAAGTCATAAGCACATGTAAGAGTACAGGGTGTTGGACCGACCCGCTATGAGAGAGCTGCATGGGTCAAGTCATAAGCTCCTCTCATATACAAGCCATGTCACTATGCCCTTTGACCTGAGATCATCATGAATTCCTACATGACAAACGCTCAGCTTTGACCTAGTCAAAAGTCACTTTTGACCGAGTGATCATAAAGGCTATGCTCGGGCTTAGTGTTTTTTCATGCGGAGGAATGTGAATGATCAAGATGGAATTTGTCCCTCACATTCGTAGAGAGATATTACTGGGCCCCTCGATGAGTGAGTCTGAGAAATGTATGGCCATACTGGAATGGAAGGGTAGTTCCATTTCTATATTCAGACTACTCAGGGATCGAGAAAGTAATGGTCAGGAATAGGAGGATGACGTTCTCCATGCCTCATCCTTGACCGAAATATCATGTGACAAAAGGGACGTGATATGGTTGTATGAAAGGTTACATCGTTTATCGATCCTCATATGTTTTGGGTAGTCGTAATGCCTTGCTAGAGACCGCTTACGACTTGTGGGTCAGTATAGTAACTGGGCCATTGCCAACTTCATATGGGCCTACAGGGTCGCACACAAAACAGCCCAATGCGAGCTATGATGTCCAGATTCATTGAATCTAAGAGATGTCTAGATTCAATGAATGATCTAGGGTGGATATATATTTTATATATATATATAAATCAGTATATATATTATATATAATATAAGAGATATTTGTAAGATTTAATTTATAAGGATAAATTAAATCTCTATCACTTTTGAATTTGAAATTCAAATTGATAAGATATCTCAAATTTGATTTATAAGAATAAATCAAATATAATTCCGTCTTATCTTTATTTTAAATTAAATAAATAGGTGAATTAAATCTGTGGGACGGATTTAATATAAACCATATTTATTTAATTAGTTTCTTATTAAATTATGCAATATATGATATTGTATTAATTTTAGAATTAATATAAGATTAATTCTGAAGCCCAGCCCTATTAGAAGCCCGATAGCTTCCTATATATTTGACATTAGGGGCTAGGGTTCTACAGAACAATAAACATCTCTACACACACATTCAGACGTGAGAAGAGGGGGCAGGGAGAGTGCAAAAGGTTTGCACATAAGAAACTGCCGAGATAGAGATGGTGAGGACGGAATCTCTAGAAAGCCCTAGAGGGACAAGAGGCGCTAGCACGTCGTTCGCGATTGGAACGCTGTTCGTGTGGATACCGGTAGAGGAAGCTGATCTGAGCTATCGACTTCTACGATACGACCAGACACGAAGCAAGGTCGCGACCAGAACACGCTGAGGTCGCGACCATACGGGCATCTGAACGTCAGAAATCCAAAAAGAAGAGGCAGGTCGCGACTTGAAGCTGACGAGGTCGCAACTACAAACTCCAGAGACGTCAGGTCGCGACGACAAGCATAGTAGGTCGCGACTAAAATGTTCCAGAGGCGAAGAGTCGCGACTAGTGGACACTGAGGTCGCGACCAAAGCTTGAAACCGAAGGTAACACTTCTTTCTCCTTGACTTAAACACATTCGGTAGATCCTGGCTGGGAATGGAAAAATTTTTAAAGTTAATTTCCGCTGCGTGTCTTCCAATTCCCTTCAAAAATCTGGCAGCATAACTGCTACATTCCTTCTGTAGAAAGTAACCGATCTTGTACCGATTCGGTAATTCCCGTAGGAACTACCATTCTACGTAAGTACCCAGGAAAGACTGGATGAACCGGCTAGGTCCACTCACTTCCAGCCTCCTTAGACAGCACCTACGTACACAGTACGTATCAGTTCCTTTCTATGTTCCTTCTTCGTTGCCAGAATTTCGGCAGCCTAACGGCGTCTCTTAAAATTTCCAGATTTTATTTTGAAAGAACCTCCCCTGTAATGTTATATATGGGAATGAGATTCGGGGGAATCTCAGTAGTAATAATCATAACAATATATGTAATGCAGAGTGACGGTGCTTGCTTGTGATTGTGTACAGATAAGTATGCTGCGTGCTTCCATATTCAATAACATATGATCATAGCATTGTAATAGAGCTTCAAGCATAACATATAAAACAACAATCCAACCAAACAATAGCACAACAAATCACAAAGACATTACATAAGAGCTAGGATTAGTTACTACCTCAAAAGCAGAACTTCAGAACTTCTATACTGCTTCCAACTCCACCAGAACTTCCTTTCTTTCTTTCTTTCTTTCTCCTTCTCTCTCTTCTTTCTCTCTCTTTTCTTGCCAAAAACGTGGGATGCATAAAATGGGAGGGGAAGGGGGTATTTATAGCTTTAATGGATGGCATTTCTGTAATTTTGAAGCCATCTGAACATGTGGTCCTGGTTTTTCCTGGATTTTCCTATTTTTCTTTATTCCTTTTTACTGCATCATGCATGACATCATCCAGGACACCTCACCGGGACACCTCATCGCCACATTCTTCACATGTCACAATTCCTGGACACCTCATCAGCTGACTCAGCAGTTCAGTCCAATCCAGTACCGGTCCAGAGTCTTGCACCGTAATACGTGTCCTCAACTTTTCTTCTGCCTCTAAGATTGCGTCATGTGGCACCTGGAAGGGACCTTTCACGCCTTCCAATGCTATCCAGATAAGTCCCGGACTTTATCTGATCACCTCCTCGGTTATCGTGCCACCGAGTAACTTTACTTTATTGAAACAGCATTAAAATAGTATTTTAATGCCACTTTTTCCCACATATCACTGGGCCTACGTTTTTGGGCTCTGGGTATGTTATCTTGGATCCTGATCAAGCTCAAGTACTCTGATGGCTCGATTCCCAAGAAACATCCCTTGGCAAATTACCAAAATACCCCTGGGTGCCCTTTCTTGCACTATTTTAACCCTAAGGGTAAAATCGTCATTTCACACCCTTCTATACTCTGTCAGGGCATATACTGACTCTAAGTAACTTTATCTGTATGTGCCTTGGCTCCTGGGCCTGTCCAGAATGACCAAAATGCCCTCATACATCTACTACCCCTTTAGTACAACACAGGGGCATTTTCGTAATTTCGCACTTTTCCGGGGTTCTGCCGGACACTGGCCCACCTATCAGTCTAAGGGTCTTACTGGGCCTTTGTTGGCGCCATTATTGGGCCTTTCAGGGTCCATTACCTTCATGGCACGCATTACGAGGAATCTTCCCCCGTTAATGTTTAATGAATATTTTATCTATTATTCACCGTTTATACACATATCCGGACACCGGCTCCTTCTGTCCGATACACTGGCCTGCGGTGTTCAGGCATCCCTGTGAGTCATATCAGTCATCTGACCGAGGTTATCCGAACTCATTCAGTCCCTTTTCAAATACCGATAAATCTCCCTATCGGATCCCCGGAGGCCTCACACTCCCGTCTGGATTTTCTAATTTGCGAATAACTTTTTCTACAGGCCTCCTATCGGTATTCTGTCAGTTTCCCGACATCCGCCCCATAAGGACGTATCATCCTGTATTTTCTCACCTAGATCTGAAATCTAGGATATCCGGTAGGAATTTTTATAACTTTTGGACGATCAATCCATTTCTGGCTATCTGGAGTCTTCAAAAATTCCTGTATTAAGCCAGATTACCGAGCGTCCCTTGCTCTCTCTACCAGTGAAATCTGGGACTGAAATGCTGTCGGACAGTCCAAACCACTTCCGGCCTGACTTTCTTTAATTACACTTTAGCCCAAGGAACTTTTCTTCTTTTCATTTAAGCCCCTTTTTATTTGGCTAAAATTACACTTAAGGACCCCACCTTTTTGTCCTTAAACTTTCCATAATTCTTTCATACTCATAGAGACCTCGTATGCACATTTCACAGTTCAGTGAAATGATCAGCATAATTTTCTCTATTTTCTGGAAAAATATGGTACTCATCAGCTACAAGCCCGATCTTTCCCATAATTACGATTTTGCCCCTGCATTCTCTTTCTGGCCTCGTTGCTCATCTTCTCATCCCTCATCTTAAGGTCTAGAAATTCTCTTTCAATAACTCATCCCTTAAACTCTTCGGGAGTCATCGTTAATTGAAAGGCTCGACAACCCGCCCATATCAGGTTATCTTACACAGGAGCCAGCCCATATCAAGCTATCTGCAGAATTCCTAGGCTTGAGACTTAGGACATTTCTCACATTCCTCATCTTGGACCTAGATGAATTGTCCCGATCTCCTAGAACAAAAATCGGGATGTTATAGGAAGCGTGCCATCAGAGTACTTGGGCTGGATCAGAGACCAAGATGATATTCCAGGCCCAAAAATGTGGCCCAGTAGTTATGTGAGGAAAAGTGTCATTAAAATAATGATTTAATGACTTTTCAGCAAAGTAAAGTTACTCAGTTGGCACAAAAACCGAGGAGGTGATCAGATAAGTCTGGGACTTATCTGGATAGCATTGGAAAGCGTGAAAGGTCCCTTCCAGGCGCCACATGGCACTGGTCTAGAGGGAGAAGAAAAGTTAAGGACACATGGCACTGATCTAAAGGAAGCAGATAAAGCTAAGGACACGTATTACGGTGCAAGACTCTGGACCGGTGAGTCAGTAGGCTGAGTCAGCTGATGAGGTGTCCCGGGTTTTAGACATGTGAGAAATGTGCTGCTGAGGTGTCCGCTGAGGTGTCCACTGAGGTGTCCACTGAGGTGTCCTGGATGATGCAGTAAAAAGGAATAAAGAAAAATAGGAAAATCCAGGAAAAACCAGGACCACATGTTCATATGGCTTCAAAATTACAGGAATGCCATTGAAGGAAACTATAAATACCCCCTCCCCCTCCCATTTCATGCATCCCACGGTTTTGAGCCTTTTAGAGAGAGGAGGAGGTGCTAGAGAGAGAAAGTGAGAGGAAGAAAGAAAGAAAGGAAGTTCTGGCGGAGCTGGAAGCAGAATAGAGATAGTAGAGCTCTGCTAAGCTTTTGAGGTAGTAACTAATCCTAGCTTTTATGTAATGGCTTTGTGATTTGTTGTGCTATTGTTTGGTTGGATTGTTGTCTTATATGTTATGCTTGAAGCTCTACTGCAATGCTATGATCATATGTTATTGAGTATGGAAGCACGCAGCATACTTATCTGTACACAATTACAAGCAAGCACTATCACACTGCATTACATATATTGTTATGATTGTTGCTACTGAGATTCCCCCGAATCTCATCCCCATCCATAACCCATTACAGGGAGGTTATGCTGAAGTGGATTTTGAGAATCCTATGAGACGCCGTTATGCTGCCGAAGTAAAGACTGAACATCAGTATATGATAAGTACTGTGTACGTAGTGCTGTCTAAGGAGGCTAGAAGTGAGTGGACCTAGCCGGTTCATCTAGTCTTTCCTGGGTACTACGTAGAATGGTAGTTCTCATGAAGGGATTACCGAATCAGTACAGTTCAGTTCTTTGTACAGATGAAGCGTAGCGGTTATGCTGCCGGAGTTTAGGCAGAAAGAGATGTAATAGAGATAGCAAGACTATGTATATGTCTTGTTGTGTATGCCATGCTGTATGACATTATGTTATTCAATGATAAGTATTGGTTGGCATATTCAATTTATGTATCGTAAATTAAGAGAGAAATTCGCAGGTCTTGAGGTAGCAGTGTTCTGACCTCAGTTTGACCTAGTAAATAGAGGAATTTGGTCACGAAATTTGGCAGGCCAGTCGTACACATCTGGGGCATTACGTGGATAGGTAATAAGCCTCATTTGGTTGTGTAGAATGAGATTAATCAGTTCTCAAATTAAAGGTCCAAAATTAAGGAACTTAAAGGTAAAATTTTGAATTTCTGGGCTTAAGTTAAGATATAATCGAGCTAATATGGCTTCCGCAAGTGTACTCTGAGGAGTCTAAGGGAGGATGTTTCATTTTGGTATCAGAGCATGAGGTTCTGGCACAAAGCAATAGGTTCTGGCATAAACCAGACAGGATTCTGGTTCAGAGCATAAGATTCTAGCACAGAACAGAAGGTTCTGGCTTAGTGATACTCTGATTTGGAAAGGTTATTTCCCTAGAGTACATAAAGGTTTAGAAAAGCCCAGTGGAGGTAAAGCTCTTAAATGAGAAAGTGAGATAAGGTAGACCCCGGAATTACGTCAAGATGGGGTAAGATATGAAAGAAATGGACACTACTCACAAGTCCAGTAAGTTGTCCATAAGCATAAGCAGATAAATAGATGATAAAAGATTGATGAGCTATAATGAGATAGCTAGAATGAGATTTGTCTAGGAATGATCCTAGGACATGGCCTAAGGCTAGAGATGTGATGGGCTGATGTTCCCTAAGAAGAGGGATTCCATCACAGAGAAGTGATAGACCTAGGGTAGAGTACCCTAGAGGATAGAAATGATAGTAAGAGATGATGAATGAGATCCATGCGACTGAAGTTCGCTAGGATCAAGAGAAAGAGGTAGAGAAGCATTGGCTAAGGGCCTTTGTAAAGTTTTCATGTACCTAATCTCTTTCCAACATGTACTCTGAGGGTTGGGATGCTTCAATTCTCCCATTTATGTAATAAAATTGTGTAGAACAATTATGGCATGTTTACATGAGTATAAGATTATATGAGAAGCTAAGTTAATGGTTCCAGTTGTTGGGATAGCCTAGATCACCTAAGGGGAGTGATGAGGCTCTCGGATTGTCGTAGTCCGAGCCATCAAAATAAAGTTAATTGCACCCAATATAATATAAGGCACAACTCTATCGTTCTTCTCAAAGAGCCTTTCTAAAGGAATCCTAGCAAATTTGATGTCAAAAATAATGAAAACCAGAGTAGAGATAAAATGGTTTTGGGGTTTTGTTGATTTTTGCAATAAAATAAGGGTGCAGAAAAGTAGATATTTTTTTGAATTTCTGATTAAGCTGGAAACTGGTTGGCTTATTGAAAGAATATGTTATGAAAGACTCTTGATGATGAAAACGTATATATCCTCACTCTTAATTGAATATTGGAGTTTGAAATTGCTAAGTCTTGAGTAAAACCTCAATCGATCGATTGAGTGAAAAACCCTAATCTTCTTTAAACTCCTTTGATCAATGCTAGTTTAAAGACTATTAGCGAACTGTTAGAAACCACTTAGCATGCAATTAACCCTAGATTATGAGAACGCCTTCGAATGGTCGTCAATCGAAAACCCTAGATTTTAAGCAATTGATTTGCAACGATCGCTAAAATAAAACCCAATTTTCTTAAAATTGAAATTGAAATATTAAATTAAAATCCAACGTTCAAACATCCAGAATCAAATTACAACAGTCTAATCTGAGAATGATCAATCGATATTCAAAACTTGTTCGTATGATGAAAACCCTAGATCTAGTAGCAATCACAACATGACAAGATGTAAATTAAAACAGAAGAAACTCGCCGGTTTAGTCCATGAGCTCAAGATATGAGATCCATCACCAAGAGACTAAGGATTTAGCCTCTCATGACTTCTGCTGCATTGCAATGCTATTCAGGTGTGATGCCATAAAGAAACGATGGAAAGATGAAGGGTGAATGTGAAAAAATCTGTGGAAAGGGTTAGAAAAGATGGAAGAAGCGTGTAGGTTGTCAAATCGGTCTTCAGAGAATGTGTGAGTACTGCTTCTTAGCCTAATCAGGTCTAAAACCAGCCTCTCCTCCATGGCAGCTTGCCTCGCCTTTTATTTATGCTTGACCTAATTCAAAACGCGCAATTTTAGCGATTTCGCATTTTAGTCGCGACCTGATCCATGTTTTTGTTCGCGACCTGTGAACATAGAGAAACTTCTAGAAGAATCAAGGTCACGACCGGAGGACACTATGGTCGCGACGAAAAAGTGCATAAATGTGATTTGACTTTCATTGACATGTGATTTCTTTCTTGGTCCTTGCTCTCTTCCAAAATACCTGCAATTCAACATAAAAGCTCACTGTAAAAGTCTAAATTAGTAAATAACAGTATATGTACAGTTTGGAGGAGTTATTTTACCATTTTACCCATTGCCACGCACAATCGTGTAATACACAAAAGTACAATTTAAGGCATAAAATGAATGGTAAAGTTACAATAAAACTCTTAAAAATGTCGTCGAAACTATATGCAAAATGTGTCTTATCAATTCCCCCACACTTGAACCTTTGTACTCCTGGACAAAGAAATGAATCACACCTAGAAAAACACTTTTAAATCCAAGATAACAACATAATCCATAGTGTGACCTAAAAACAATTAATCCACCATCTTTTGAGAATGCGAAAGTGATAATGTGAGTAATGCCAAGTAATCAACTACTAAACGAAATCAACCTCAACTGTATGAGCATAATAGATCCTCTCAAAGGATGTAAGTGTTTAGCTATCTATTTTATCTAAGTGTTAGGGTTCTTTCACTCAGATTCAAATTGGAAAACATCCTACCATAAGCTTGTAATGGCTCTAAATCTCAGCAACTATATAGCACTTATGCAAAGAATTAGGAGGTCTTTTAGGGTTGTAAGGATGGAGATAGGCCACGTGAAATGGAATATGAAGGATAGAAAGTTCTATATGAAGGGAATTGGAAGACACGCAGCGGAAATTAACTTTAAAATTTTTTCCATTCCCAGCCAGGATCTACCGAATGTGTTTAAGTCAAGGAGAAAGAAGTGTTACTTTCAGTATTCAAGCTTTGGTCTGACCTCAGTGTCCACTAGTCGCGACTCTTCGCCTCTGGAACTTTTAGTCGTGACCTACTCAGCTTCTTGTCGCGACCTGTCGCCTCTTGAGTTGTTAGTCGCGACCTCCTCTGCTTCTAGTCGTGACCTGTAGCCTCTTTTCGGATTTCTGACGTTCAGATGCCTGTATGGTCGCGACCTCAGTGTCAATAGGTCGCGACCTATCTTCGTGTCTGGTTTCTTTTCTCGATCGCAAGAAGTCGATAGCTCAGATCGGCTTCCTCTACATGTATCCACAAGAACAGCGTTCCAATCATGAACGACGTACTAGCGCCTCTTGTCCCTCTAGGGCTTTCTAGAGGTTCCGTCCTCACTGTCTCTGTTTAGGCAGTTTCTTATCTGCAAACCTTTTGCACTCTCCCTGCCCCCTTTTCTCACGTCTGTATAGATGTGTAGAGATGTATGTATATAGAACCCTAGCTCCTAATGTCAAATATATAGGATGCTATCGGGCTTTTAATTGGGCCGGGCTTCAGAATTAAGCTTATATTAATTCTGAAATTAATACAATATCATATATTGCATAATTTAATAAGAAACTAATTAAATAAATATGGTTTATATTAAATCTGTCCCACAGATTTAATTCACCTATTTATTTAATTTAAAATAATGATAAGACGGAATTATATTTGATTTATTCTCATAAATCAAATTTGAGATATCTTATCAATTTGAATTTCAAATTCAAATAGATCATATCCATTTAAATTCAAATTCAAAAGTGATAGAGATTTAATTTATCCTTATAAATTAAATCTTGCAAATATCTCTTATATTATATATAATATATATATACGAATTTATATATATAAAATATATATAACTACCCTAGATTATTCATTGAATCTAGACATCTCTTAGATTCAATGAATATGGACATCATAGCTCGTATTTGGTTGTTTTGTGTGCGACCCTGTAGGCCCATATGAAGTTGGCAGTGGGCCAGTTACTATACTGACCCACAAGTCATAAGCGGTCTCTAGCAAGGCATTACGACTACCCAAAATATATGAGGATCGATAAACGATGTAACCTTTCATACAACCATATCATGTCCCTTTTGTCACACGATATTTTGGTCAAGGATGAGGCATGGAGAACATCATCCTCCTATTCCTGACCGTTACTTTCTCGATCCCTGAGTAGTCTGAATATAGAAATGGAACTACCCTTCCATTCCAGTATGGCCATACATTTCTCAGACTCATTCTAGTAAGGGACAAATTCCATCTTGACCATTCACATTCCTCCGCATGAAAAACCACTAAGCCAGAACATAGCCTTTATGATCACTCGGTCAAAAGTGACTTTTGACTAGGTCAAAGCTGAGCGTTCGTCATGTAGGAATCCATGATGATCTCAGGTCAAAGGGCATAGTGACATGGCTTGTATATGAGAGAAGCTTATGACTTGACCCATGCAGCTCTCTCATAGCGGGTCGGTCCGACACCCTGTACTCTTACATGTGCTTATGACTTTGATTTATATCTCTATATATCTTCAAAGTCACACTGGTCTTATTTCATCTCTGCTTCCGCATAGATAACTGACCAGGGACATTTAGGATAAGATCACGAGTTATCCAAGGATTGTCATCATAGAAAACATGCAAATAATATGATAACATAATTAACAAATTCATAAATCAACAATATTCATAACTTAATGATTGGCCCCTAGGGCATAATCTCCTACACTATATGCAATCAACAATGAGTATATAGCTTGAATTCATGTCTCTAGAGATGCAGAAATGATGATTGTGCTAATAGGAGTTGATAATGGTGCCGTCCTCATTTCTCTTTTCTTTTCTTCAATCTTTTCTTGCACTCTTTTTTTTCAGTGCAATATACTTTTTCTCTTTTTCTTTTATTTGGCACCTCATGCACAAAAGCTGTAGCATAGCAACACAACAGTAATGAATTTTTGACATGAATGAAGATTTATTTCGAAATGATGTTTATGCATATATGACTTTCTAAAAAAATGATGAAAAGAAGAAGTGATGGGCTTAAAGGGGGTGACTAAGGATACAATATGTAGTGGGCTTGTGTTTGGGATAAAAGGGTTTAGAAATGAATGCCTCTATCATGTTCAATTCATAAATATGCAGGTAATTCTCAACTATGAGCCAAAACAAATTCTAGAGGATTAAACCAATTGAATAATCACTCAATATAGAATTTAAGGCCGAGAATCCTTCCAACAAGGGTTTTGATCTAATTTGCTCATAAGCTAAAGTCTCAAACAATGTTCATCATTCACTAGGCATTAAAACGCTTATCACAACTAAAAATCCTCTAAATGATGATTTAAAAGTTTCAAGGTAATGACTTATAGCCATATGATAATCCCAAATTTAACAGCAAGAGCTTAGGTGTTTCAAATTCAATATCCAAGATTTTCAAAGAAAAATTCAAGTGTGGCAATGATTTCTAGGAGCTAAAAAGGTTTTGAAATAAAGGGCAATGAATAATTTGTAAGAGCATTTCAGTAGTTCAAAAGGGACCTTTCTATACAGTATTGCACAAGGCAAAGAGAAGGTAAATGGACATTTTCAAAAGTAGGTCGCGACTGAATATAATGATATTCGCGACCAATTTTCTCAGGGTTACATCTCATAATTATCAAAACATCTGGTCATGACCTAGGAAGGTTCCTGTCGCGACTCAAATGCGTAGAGAGAAATAGTCACGATAGGGAAGGTATTCACGTCATGACGTAAATTAACAGAGAGGTATTGTAGTGACCATAAAGCACATAGGTCACGATGGAAGTTCACAGAGAGCATGTTAAGTCTAAAATTCCATTTCCGGTCATGACTAAACAACACATATGTCGTGACCAATTTTCACAGAGACTATCAGGTGACAGTTTTAAAAGTCCCAAAACATTTCATACTAACACCTTTTTAGTAAATAACAAATCATTTTCAAGTGGGGATCCAATTTTTAGCAATTTATCACACATTAAGATCAAAAACCAAAACTTTT
Organism: Leucaena leucocephala; assembly: GCA_037074615.1. NCBI lineage: Eukaryota > Viridiplantae > Streptophyta > Magnoliopsida > Fabales > Fabaceae > Leucaena > Leucaena leucocephala. Next base: position 4,425,329 of record CM073544.1, on the reverse strand, counting down.
GTGATGAAAGATTGGATTAAAAGAAGGATTTTTTTTATATTAAAAGAACAGATTGAAAAACATCCTCCCCCACACTTAAACTTGAAAAGTGTCCTCACTGTCAACAGAACTATAGAAATCACAGGACTCTATAAAGTCAATCAAATCTAGCTCCAACATAGCAAGTAATCTCATCACTCAATACAAATTTTCCAGTTAGGGATGCAGTCACATTCAAGTCATATAAAGCAATACAAGTAAAGCGAAGATGATAGGATGGGTAAGCTAAAGTCATGCATGTGAGTGCAAAGGTGTCTCAGAGAAAAATCAATGAGTATGCAGCGCACGGATAGTAACGGGGTGTTATTCAAAATAGAAAGAAACCTAGAATAACCATAAATAAATAGAAAATAAAAACTATCCTACTGAATCATCCCTTTCCTAATCATCAAACCACAATATCAAGCATATAGCATTAGGAGAACTTGTAAAAGGTAAGAGATAAGAAAGCGATAACCTGGCCATCAAGGTGGCGGTGGGAACTCATAAAGCTTTGAGAGATGGATGTTTGATTGGAAAGTTGTCCCTAATGTCTTCTCTCTCTACTCTGACTTCCTAGGATAATGCACTTTGCTTATATCATTAAGCCTATCCAAGCTTGTCTTGAAAGTTTCCTCTTCAAACTTGAACTTGCCCAACTATGGTTGGCAAGTATCAGCAACAAGCTTAGGAGATATTTCCTTCACATCCTTTATATATCCCTCGAAGTTGCTCTTATCCAGCTTGTGTGGGTTTCCCAATTTGTCATCTACTTCCTCAAGCGTCGCACCAAGTTGAGGTTGGTCTTCAACTGCAACGTGCTTGGGGGCACTATCTTTCATACCTGCACTATTAGTAAGGAGCAAATAATTTAAAAATCTTAAGGTATGAGAGGTAATTTTTGAGTGTGAGTGAGGATAACTAGGGTTAGAACATATTAGCCCTTTAACTGAAATAGTGGAGCAAGGAACTGAAGGTCTGGAGAAGTCACTGGTTGCTTTTGCCATTTCTGGTCGTGACCTATCAGGTTTATCTTCAACTATTCATCGCGACTCAAGTTCACAGAGACTGTCTCTGGAATATTTGGTCATGACCTCCTCATCTACTCGTAGCGACTGGACGTCTCTGGAGTTGTTAGTCGCGACCCGTGTGTCTTCTAGTCCTGACTCCTTTTCAAAGAGAGACTCCCCTTCAATAGACTGATATCTGGTTGCAACCTCTTCAACATCACGTCATGACTGTTCATATTTGGAGTTTATAGTAGTGACCAAAAAGTTTTCTTGTCGCGACCTGGTTCACAGAGGGACTCCCTTCCAGTATTTGTTTCACTTCTAACTTCCAGAACATCTTGGGACTCTGCAAAATCACTCAATAACTCTTTTACAAACACATTATCATTATCATGCAAACTAAGTTCATGTTCATCCCTAGTCTCTTTAATAGCATAATCAATGGCATTCAAATCAGTAAAAGCAGAATTATCAAAAGGGAATTTCATTGCTTCATTCATGTTAAAAGTTACCACATGTTCTCCAACTTCCATTGTAATGGAACTATGCTTCATACTAATGATGGTCTTGGAAGTTTGGAGGAAAGGTCTGCCAAGATCAAAGTGCTATCATTCACTAACTCATTGGACATGTCCAAAACATAAAAGTCAGCTGGGAACGCTAAGTCTTTGACCTGCTCTAGAATATCCTCAAGGATTCCCTTAGGATACCTAATCGACCTATTAGCTAACTGGAGCACTACATTTGTGTCTTTAAGATTGTTAATACCTAAGGCTTTGTATACCGACTAAGGCATTATATTAATGGTTGCCCCTAGATCTAGCAACGCTCCCTTAATAAGAATATTTCCTATAGTGCATGGGATTATGTAAGAGCCTGGGTCTTGGCACTTAACCCAGTAGTGCATCCTTAAAAAGTGATGACACATTAGCACTCACCTGAATTCTCTCAAGAGGCCTAAACTTCTTTTTATCAACACACAATTTTTTTAAAAATTTAGCATACTTAGGGTTTCTCTTGAGAAATTCAACCATAGGGATATTTATTTCTAACTTATTAAATAGAGTATAAGCATCTTTAGCAAAATCAAGGTCAATCTTTTTCTTTCCAGCAAAGTAAGAGTTAAGAAAGGGGAGATCCTTAATACTTACCTCCTTAACTTTGTGCATAGAGGCTATTTTCTTGCTCGACTCTGGCTTCTCCTCAGGTTACTTTCCTTTGTATGCTGGACTTGGTACTGTTGTTGCCTCTTCTTGCAGCTCTTGTATCTGCATTTAGGCTTGTGAGTTCCCCTCTTGGGTAGGCTTCTTAATTATAAGCAGCTACTCTTTAGCATCTTCAGATTTCCCAACTTGTATCTGTGGCAGAGATGAATTCTCAATTTTAGCAACTTCTTCATCCTTGTCTGGTGTTTCAGCTTTTTTTAAATGCACTTGTCTTCCACTTCTTAGAGATATAGCATTCAAACCCCTTGGATTAATGACAGTGTTTGAAGGTATGCTTCCACTGTACTTTCCTTGAATGTCACTCACTATATTGGAAACTTGAGTTAAGTGACTTGTGATATCTGCATTCTTACAACTTAACTATTCAAGTTTTCTGTGTACATCTACATTATCTATCTACATACTTTAGAGAATTGAAGCTATGGAGGTGAACTGACCATAATTCTCCTCGAGCTTGTGGGGTATATTGGTTATTCTACTATCCATATTGTTCATTTGTGCTGCCATACTCTTCAACAATTGAAAGGTCTCATCTGGCCTTGATACCGCTAAGGCATTAGGTTGTGTTGGAACCATAGACCTTGCATTACTTTGGTAGTTGCTTGAAGAAGCACCACCCCTTGGAATTGATTTTGCCTATCACTCCCCCACCTAAAGTTTGGGTGGTCTCTCCAGCCAGGAATATATGTGTTGGAGTATGGGTCTCTCTTCTTGTAATTATTCTCTCTTCCTTGATACATTGCTGCAACTTCTTCAAACTGTCTATCACATATACTTGTAGCATTCATCATTGAACCACAGGATTCACATCCTGTAACTAAGGCTTGTGCGTATCCACTGCATGAACTTTTTTTATGGAATGAAGCTCTCTTTCAATCAAATTCAGCCTCTTCTCTATTCAGTTTCCCAAGGCTGCTAATTCAGCCAATATTACATTTGAATTACCTGAAGATGAGGTGGGTGTTCTTCTTGGATCTCCAGTCTGATGGTCTTTATTGGCCATTTTCTGGAATAACTCTCAACTTGCTTGTGGGGTCTTATCTCTCAAAGAACCATTCGCTGTTGCATTCAAGGAAACCTAATTATGAGGAAGTAGACCATCAAAGAAAATATCTACTAAATCAGCCTTGGTCATGTTGTGGTGAGGGCATCTAGCCAACAGATTAAGAAACCTCATCCAGTACTCATGTAAAGACTCTCCATCCTGTTGCAGAATATTAGTGATCTCCTTCTTTATTCGAGTGGTCTTTGAAGCTGGGAAAAACTGTTCAAGATAAGTTGATTTTAGCTGATCCCATGTAAGAGTTGAGAAACGAGTTGGAAAATTGTATAGCTACTCCTCAGCCTTCCCTTCCACGGTGAAATGGAAACACCTCCTTAAGACATCATCTAGTATAGTCATTAGAGGCTTCATTAAGGAACATATCATATGCATAGTTTGTAAGTGCCTATGTGGACATTCTCCTGTAAAACCATGAAATTTGGGTAAGGCTGCAATCAATCTCAAAGTTAGCTTCTTCAGTATAGAACCCATAAAGATCATAATTCACATGCGAATGATTAATTTTCCTCACACTTCTATTATCCTCTACATTCATAGGTATTTCATTTTCTCCATGCCCATTATGTCTATTATGATTAATATCAGCCATATTCAGTTCAGTTTCAGACTCTGGAATACTAGAAGAGGAACTAGATTTTGCTTCTTCTCTAAATTCCCTAAATTCTCTCTTTAATTTCCTAAGTCTTCTCTCAATTTTAGGTTTAAAAGGCACTAATGGTTCAGTTCTTTTACGCATGCAATGCAAAAACAGTCAAGAACAATCAATGCAATCAATTATAGTGTTTATGAAGTTAGTCGCGACTAATGAGTGTTTTAGTAGCGACTCAATATCACAGAGAGTAGTAGTCGTGACTGAAAGTTTCAAATGTCACGACTAGTTTTCAGAGAATTATAAAATCTCACAGAAAAGCAATCAGGTCGCGACACAAATGAGTCAAGGTCACGACACACGGACACAGAGGCTGATTTTTACAGAAACTAAAAAAAATGCAGAATGCAATGCAATTTAAAAACTACTAAAACCAAAAATGCAAGCAAAAATATGAAAAATGACTCAGGTAGCTAATGAAATTGACAAACAATTACTAGGGAACCAATTACTTGGCTCCCTGGCAACGACGCCATTGATGAGGCTCTCCGATTGTCACAGTCCGAGCCATCAAAATAAAGTTAATTGCACCCAATATAGTATAACAAACAACCTTATCGTTCTTCTCAAGGAGCCTTTCTGAAGGAATCCTAGGAAATTTGTTGTCAAAAATAATGAAAACCTGAGTAGAGATAAAATGATTTTGGGGTTTGGTTCATTTTTGCAATAAAATAAGGGTACAGAAAAGTAGATATTTTTTTGGATTTCTAATTAAGATGGAAACTGGTTGGCTTATTGAAAGAATATGTTATGAAAGACTCTTGATGATGAAAATGTATCTATCCTCGCTCTTAATTGAATATTGGAGTTTGAAATCGCTAAGTCTTGAGTAAAACTTCAATCGATCGATTGAGTGAAAAACCCTAATCTTCTTTAAACTCCTTTGTTCAAAGCTAGTTTAAAGACTATTAGCGAACTGTTAGAAACCACTTAGCGTGCAATTAACCCTAGATTATGAGAACGCCTTCGAATGGTCGTCAATAGAAAACCCTAGATTTTAAGCAATTGATTTGCAATGATCGCTAAAATAGAACCCAACTTTCTTAAAATTGAAATTGAAATATTAAATTAAAATCCAACGTTCAAACATCCAGAATCAAATTCCAACAGTCTAATCTGAGAATGATCAATCGATATTCGAAACTTGTTCGTATGATGAAAACCCTAGATCTAGTAGCAATCGCAACATGACAAGATAAAAATTAGAACAGAAGAAACTTGTCGGTTTAGTCCATGAGCTCAAGATATGAGATCCATCACCAAGAGACCAACGATTTAACCTCTCATGACTTCTGCTGTACTACAATCGCTATTCAGGTGTGATGCCATGAAGATACGATGGAAAGATGAAGGGTGAATGTGAAAAAATCTGTGGAAAGGGTTAGAAAAGATGGAAGATGAGTGTAGGTTGTCGAATCATCTTCAGAGAATGTGTGAGTACTGCTTCTTAGCCTAATCATGTCTAAAACCAGCCTTTCCTCCACGCCAGCTTGCCTTGCCTTTTATTTATGCTTGATCTAATTCAAAACGCGCAGTTTCATCGATTTCGTATTTTAGTCGCGACCTGATCCATGTTTTTTGTCGCGACCTGTGAACACAGAGACACTTCCAGAAGAATCAAGGTCGCGATCGGAGGACACTGTGGTCGCGATGAAAAAGTGCAAAAACATGATTTGACTTTCATTGACTTGTGATTTCTTTCCTGGTCCTTGCTCTCTTCCAAAATAACTGCAATTCAACATAAAAGCTAGCTGTAAAAGTCCAAATCAGTAAATAATAGTATATGTGCAGTTTGGAAGAGTTATTTTACCATTTTACCCTTTAATTAGCACATTGCCACGCACAATCATGTAATACATAAAAGTACAATTTAAGGCATGAAATGAATTGTAAAGTTACAATAAAACTCTTAGAAATGTCGTAGAAACCATATACAAAATGTGTCTTATCAGGGGGTGAATTGGGTGTTTGCAAGGTTTTAAAACTTTGTCGAAACACTTTTGAAATTCTTTTGCAATCTAATAAGTGAAATAGATAAGTTTGAAAACTTTGATCAATTAATTAAAATGAGTTGCTGGAAATATAAAGAGTTAAAGAAGAGAAAAATCACACAAAATAATTATCCTGGTTTGGTTCTTCCTTGACCTACATCCAATCCTTAACTCCTCACTAAGATTTATAATCCACTATCTCCCTAAGATTATAATATGCTCTTGGTAGCTTTTACAACATCAATTTTAATGGCTAATTGAGAACATCCTCAATTGAAACGTCCTTTCTTTCATCCGTCTTAGGGACCATTTGGTAGCATTTAGAACCACTTTCAAGGTCATTGAAGTCCAATTTCTCAATCTGGAATTTTACTCTTATCGAGTACTGTTCACTATGTAAATTCCAATTGAGTGACCTGACTTCGAAAAATCATAAATAATTCTAAACAAATCAAAATGAGGTGGTTAAAATTGTTAATTGAATCTAACTCAATTATATTTCATGGAAAAATAACTCGTTGTCCATTCATTGACCGAGTAAACGTCAGTCAACGTCACAACTTTACTGTTCATCCAACGTTTTTCTCCTGAATCCAGCATTCTGGTCCCAACTTTGATAATTTATATCTATATGTGTAGACATCAAAATGAGACTTTTTATATATCAAATTGAAGCTTGGTATGTTTACTATTTACCATAAAAATTTCATACATTTATTCATCCATTTACTATTTTTAATCATTTATCAAACATGACTAGATCACCACGTGTTACTGTTCACAGTGGTAAATTTCAGCATTTCTACTTTGCAAACATATGCATACATCCACCATATATCAGTCAAACATGCCAAACAACACTTATTATTAATTAATAAGTTGTTTTACATCTGGGTGTGTACAAAATTTCCCATATCTCTATTACATCTTTTCCTGCCTAAAATCCGGCAGCATAACCGCTACGCTTCATCTTCAGAAAGTAACTGATCTTGTACCGATTCGGTAATTCTCGTGAGAACTACTATTCTACGCAAGTACCCAGGAAAGACTGGATGAACCGGCTAGGTCTACTCACTTCCAGCCTCCTTAGACAGTACCTACGTACACAGTACGTATCAGCTCCTTTCTTTACTATTGCCATCTTGTCATAATTTCGGCAGCATAACGGCGTCTCTTAAAATTCCCAAAATTCACTTTGACATAACCTCCCCTGTAATGGTTTACTTATTGGGATTAGATTCGGGGGAATCTCAGTAGCAACAATCATAACAATATATGTAATGCAGAGTGACAGTGCTTGCTTGTGATTGTGTACAGACAAGTATGCTGCGTGCTTCCATACTCAATAACAGATGATCATAGCATTGCAGTAGAGCTTCAGGCATAACATATAAGACAACAATCCAACCAAACAATAGCACAACAAATCACAAAGCCATTACATAAAATCTAGGATTAGTTACTACCTCAAAGGCTTAGCAGATCTCTACTATCTCTATTCTGCTTCCAGCTCCGCCAGAACTTCCCTTCTTTCTTTCTTTCTCTCACTTTCTCTCTCTAGCACTTCCTTCTCTCTCTTAAAGCACCTTAGGCCATGGCATATGAAGGCAAGGGGGGTATTTATAGTTTTCTTCAATGGCATTCTTGTAATTTTGAAGCCATATGAACTTGTGGTCCTGGTTTTTCCGGAATTTCCTATTTTCTTTTATTCCTTTTACTGCATCATGCATGACATCATCTCAAGGCCACCTCATGGGATACCTCATCGCCACATTCTTCACATGTCACAATTCCTGGACATCTCATCAGCTGACTCAGTATTTCCAGTCCAATCCAGTACCGGTCCGATCCGATTTCCCACAAACCGGACTCAACGGCTGAGATTATGCCATGTGTCCTTAACTTTTCTTCTTCCTCTAAGATGACACCATGTGGCACCTGGAAGGGACCTTTCACGCCTTCCAATGCTATCTAGATAAGTCTAGGACTTTATCTGATCACCTCCTCGATTATCGTGTTGACCAAGTAACTTTACTTTATTGAAACAGCATTAAAGTAGTATTTTAATGCCACTTTTTCCCACATATCACTGGGCCTACGTTTTTGGACCCTAGGAATGTTATCTTGGATCCTGATTAAGCTCAAGTACTCTGATGGCTCGATTCCCAAGAAACATCCCTTGGCAAATTACCAAAATGCCCTTGGGTGCCCTTTCTTGCACTATTTTAACCCTAAGGGTAAAATCATCATTTTACACCCTTCTGTACTCTGTCAGGGCATATACTGACTCTGAGTAACTTTATCTATATGTGCCTTGGCTCCTGGGCCTGTCCAGAATGACCAAAATGCCCTCCATTCCTCTATTACCCTTTAATACAACACAGGGGCATTTTTGTAATTTCGCACTTTTTTGGGGTTCTGCTGGACACTGGCCCACCTATCAGTCCAAGGGTCTTATTGGGCCTTTGATGGCGCCATTATTGGGCCTTTCAGGGTCCATTACCCTCATGGCACGTATTACGAGGAATCTTCCCCTGGCCATGTTCCTCGAATACTTTAACTATTATACACCGTTTATATACATCTCCGGACACCGGGTCCTTTTACCAGATACACTAGCCTACTGTGTTCAGGCATCCCTGTGGGTCATAACAGTCATCTGACTGAGGTCATCCGAACTCATTCAGTCCCTTTTTAAATACTGATAAATCTCCCTATCGGATCCCCGGAGGCCTCACACTCCCGTCTGGATTTTCTAATTTGCGAATAACTTTTTCTACAGATCTCATATCGGTATTCTGTCAGTTTCCTGACATCCGTCCCATCATGACGTATCATCCTGTATTTTCTCACTTATATCTGAAATCTAGGATATCCGGTAGGAATTTTTATAACTTTTGGACTATCAGATCAATTCTGGCTACCTGGAGTCTTAAAAAAATTCCTGTATTAAGCTAGATTACCGAGCGTCACTTGCTCTCTTTACCGATGAAATCTGGGACTGAAATGCTTTCGGGCAGTCCAAACCACTTCCGGCCTGACTTTCTTTAATTATACTTTAGCCCCATGGAACTTTTCTTCTTTTCAATTAAGTCCCTTTTATTTGGCTAAAATTACACTTAAGGACCCCACCTTTTTGTCTACTTTTCCTTTTTGGCCTTGCACTTTTTCATAATTGCATCTAAGTCCCTTCATTCTCTTTCTTTTGCAATTTAATCCCTTTCTTTGGATGAATGACCATCATATCCCTAGGGACTTTCACTATTTACATATAAGTCCCCGGACTTTCACTTATTTGTAGTTTAGTCCCTAAAAACCCTCTGTATGTTTTTGGAACTTCTGCTCAAAGGGATATATCTTTTTCAGGCTACTTACTAAATCTCTGGCCTGAAAATTGGGATATTACATCAATCCTAAAGTAATACCACTCTCTGGTGGCAAGATTCCCCCATGCAAAGACAACAACAAATCTGACCTTGAATCCCTTATTATAAGGTTTGCTCTCAGATTTGAATAAGGATGATGAAATATAAAACTCTCTCAGATAGAGTAAATGATAAATTGTAGTACATGATATTTCTCTCTCTCAAGATATGATAATGGTACATAATGAAGAATAGAAAGTTGGAGGCTTTCTCAGTCTAACAATGGTTTGACATTATGATGATTAATTCATATTGATGTATATGGTTTCTTTGACAGTTTCAAGGATTTTGTGATACTTTTACCATTCATTTTATGCTTGTAATTGTACTTTTGTGGTAATACATGATTATGCATGGGAATATGTTTATTAAAGGGTAAAATGGCCAATTAGCTCTTCCAAATTACATATATTTTGTTTTTTAATTAGCTCGATGTTTACAATGAGTTTTGATTTTGATTTGCAGGGGTTTTGGAAGAGACTCAAAGACCCAAAGTGGAGTAGAGAAGTAAGCACATGACAAAGAGGACCTGAATCGAGAAAGTCAGCTTCTGTGATATTTAATCGTGACCTAAAAGTCCACTGATCGTAACTTATTTTTCTTCTGGGAGGTTCTCTATTTTCTTAGGCTGTGACCTATGTAACATCCCAAATTTTTCCTATCTATATAAGACTGATAGAGAAAAAAAGTTATGAAGGGATTGTGATAGTAATCAAAAGAAAAGATAATCATTAGATAAGGTTTAAGTCAAAGAAAGAGAGAAGGCATAAAGTTATAAAGTCACAGGGACTAAACTGTAAATAGTGGAGGTCTGAGGACTAAACTATAAATAGTGAAAGTATAGGGACTAATTTATAAATAGTAGAAAGTACAAGGACCTAAATAGAGTTTTGAGATTTCAGGTTCCAAATTAGAACTTCAAATTTGGTAAAAAGGGACTAAAATGAAATTAGAATTTTTAGGGACAAAAGTGCAATTTTTCCAAATTCAAGGACAAAAGTGTGATTATAGAAAGTTGAGCCAAAAAAGGTCTAAAATTGTTCAAAAATATTTTAGTCCCAGATTTTACCAATAAATGGAGGATATAATTTGGGCTAGGAATATCTCTCATAATTCTGATTTAAGGTCCCGATAAATTGATATTAATTTTTGAAGTCTAAAAATTAGTATAGTGTTTTTCGGATCTCATAATCAAATGAATTTTTTGTAGTAAATTATTATAATTAATATAAAAATTTATAAAACTGACATAAATAAAAAAGGAGTCATGTAGAATTTATTATGGAATTTTTGTCAGGACTTCTATGTCCTAGAAAATTGAGACTTTGCAAGAAATTCATTTTATATTAGAATGAATTTTTAAAAATGTCAAAATTATTAAAAGAGGTGTCTAGAATTTATCTCAAAATCAGGGTAATTTAATAATATCGGTACAAGGGAAGTGCCTTGGGAATTATGCCAATTAGCTATAAAACCCAAGGAAGACCCAATAATGGCAATATAGGCAAACCTAATAAGCCTAAGAGCAAGTCTTGGAGCTCAAGTCAATTTTGGTTATTTTATGGATAAAAAAATTAGAGATAATTCAATAAATAAGGAGGTGGCACATGGGGGGACCCACACCTCCTCCACTTTGCGTCACATATAAGGGAAAAGAAGACTTGGAGATTAAGTTTACTTAGAAGTTAAGTTTGCTTGGAGATTGAGTCAAGTTAAGAGAAAATCTAGCCCATTGAATTAAATAATGCTTAAACTAATCTTGGACATTCATTTTTGTATAAATTTTCTATAAATACCCCCTATTTCCTTGCAAAACTGTGGCATTATGGTGACCTTAGGGAACCTCTTGCTATTTGAAAACTTGACCTATTCCAAAGTAATTTCAAGAGGAGATTCAAGGGGCTTTGATCCAAGTTAGTTAAGGCATAAGATAAGCAATCTTCCTCACTTTTATATATATGTTTTGGAAGATTGAAACCAAGGTTTTAAGGGTTAAAAAATGAATTTTTTCTTGGTAGTACATGCTGGCCAAAATTCAAAAGAAAAAGATGAGAAAGAAGATTAAGTTAGAACTATGAAATTAACATTTAGATAAGCTAGTTTGGATGATTGGTTATTGAATTAAATTATAATTCTTGACTTTGCCTTTCTTGAGGCCATTCGGTGTGTACTGTTCTAGATAAAAAGAAATGGAATCTCAATGATATAATGCTTCCGTTGAATTTAAATGATGATTTTGTTTAGGATTGGAACCTTGGAAGCATTGAAATTGAAAAAGGGAAGTTTTGAAACACTTTTTGCTACTATTCATATGTATGAACAGTGATAAGAATTTTTTGATTTTGATGCTTCCAATGGCTTTAAAATGAAAAATTGTGTGGGATAAAGTAGAGGAAGAAATATTGAAAGCATTGGAATCAAAATGAGAATTTTTAGAAAAATATTAAGGGGCTGTATGATTCTGTCCAGATCAGAGGCAATAGCTGGAATTTTGGAATTCTTAGTTCATAAATGGATTCAAAATAAAAAATTGTGTAGGGTAAAGTCAAGATATAAATTAAGTCAAAGGCCAAACTAATTAATAAAAATTAGATAAAGATAGAGACTTAATGGGTTAAAGGATTAGTAAGTAGATTGTGTTAGCTTAGAAATAGGTTTTAATGAGTATGATGTTATGCTTTATCAGGCCTTGATTAATGTGGTAAAGAGGACCACAAAGTAAGGACAATGATAGAAGGAAAAGGAGAAGTAAGAAGCAAGAGGCAAAGAAAAGAGTAAAGGAAAGTCAAGCATGTGAGGTAGTAAACTAATATAGACTTGTATGTATTGAATATGATGTGCAATGGTGCTATGACTTTGTGAATTGTTTTGACATATATGTATTTGAAAGATGCTATGTTTTATGACTACTTTGGACAATTGTACTTCATATGTGACATGGTAGCATGCTCATGCATTATGTTGACATAATCACAAGCAAACATAAACATTAACATTAATGCATACACTATTTAGTTTCGTTTGCTACTGAGATTTACCCAAAAATTTCACCCCATACATGTCCCAATCCCAGCAATTTCTTGAATAAGGAAAGAAGATAAAGTTGCATGAGAAGTTAGGGATTGGATAGTATAATTATTATGTGATGAATATCTGTATAGATATTGAAATTTGTCACTATGAACAGTAACTTGTAGTGAGGTAGTGACCTTTATAATGTAATAAAAAATGGTAAATGATAGAATAAATGTATAAAATTTTACTAGCATTTAGTTAACATGTCAAGCTTCGTTTTGCCAAGAACGCCTTATTTCGATGTCTATACAAGAGAACAAATTTTTTAAAGAGATACCAGAAACTGTTTTCAGGATTTTTGACTAAATAAATAGTAATATTTGATGGCAATACTGTTTGGATTGGCTGAGCATTTGGTCTAAGAGATATTTTTTCCTGAATATTCATTATGTTATATTCACGTAGCCTTTTGAACCACTTTATTTTGATGTTTCTAGAATTAATTGTATTTTTTGAAGTTCGTTGTCAAATCTGGAAATACCAAATGAATAGTACCCATGAAATTGGAAATTCTAAATTTTGTAATTAAAGTTCAATGGATGTTTAAGTGGTTCTAAATTCTACTAAATGGTCCCTAAGATGTACAAAAGTAAGGTGTTACATTTATTTTGTATCAGAGCAAAGTTTCTAGCATCAGATGGGATAATTCCCATATCCTAAATCTAAGTAGTCAACATTATGTTAAGGTTAGGATACTTAGTGAGAAAGTCAGGACCACTTAATTATGAATCTTAAGTAAACCAAAAATATCCCCTCCTTATGATTGGTTCACTACTTAAAGTAGGATTCATATAAGGAATCTTAGGAATAGAATATTTATAGAAAGGTATGCTTAAGTTGTAACAGAAAGGTGCTTAGGTTAGAACTCATTTTCACAGAGATGTTAGGTTGCGACGAGTCAGGTCATGGGTCACGACTAAGGTACATATAAGAGGTTAGTCACGATGAGCTAGTATGGTGGACATAACTAAAAGTGACAGTGACCCTTAGATGGGTATGTTGTGTTATACCCTAGCTTGCAGCTTTACGAGACATTCTTTAAGGATACAGTTACAGTAGACTAGTCTTTGTCAGCCAATACCTTAGAATCTCTCATGTTTCTTAGCACGATATGGCTGGACTAAGTGGAACAATAATGGGAAGCAGTTTCCTCTGCTAACAAAGATAGGAGTTGATCAGTCTAAGGTTAAAGAAGTTGACCAGTTAAAGAAGTTAACCAATCCAAGATCAAGAAAGCGAAGATACAAGAGTTAGTTCAAGATAACGCTAGGGGAATGAAATAGAATAATTCTGTGAAACTTAAAATCCCTAAGAGCAGAGATTACACACTACGAAAATGATCAGAATAAAGGCACCAACCTCACTAAAGTTTATCAGTTAGAGGTTTAGGACGGGGTGCAGCAACCCAAATGTACGAGGCTCTAGGACACAGAAGACCAACTTAAGAAGGCGTTCAGAAGAGAATCCTTTATAAGATGTTAGGAGTTGATCTACACTGTGAAAGCCTTCATTAAGTTAGTCTTTCCTAAACAGAAGGTTCAGAAAAATTAGACCGAAGCTTTCTTGAAGACGTGAGGTTAATAGACGGAGAACTAATATTGCCAAAATGGAGAAACCCCATCACGAAAGGACCCATAGACCTAGTGTAGAGCACTCAAGATGGCAAGAGTACTAGCAACCAATGATAGATTGATCCCGATAACTTATGTTTGCTAGGGATAAGAAAGACATTATTATCACGTCAGTCGTAATAGTAGTTGTTGTTGATTTACGAAGATTAGAGAAATTTGTTGAGGAGCTATAGTCTGGTCAGGAACAGACCAGGACTCATAGATAGTTAGGATCTACTAAGGAAGGAGATAGTATCCAACTATGGAATGCACAATTCTATAAGCATATTCCACTTTCATACAAAGGTACATAAACTATCTAAACGGTAAAGAATTAGGTCAATCACTTGGAAGAGATTTCTAAAGAGTTAAAGTGTCTTACGGAATGGAAGGCACCAATATCCAAGTATCAACCAAAGGACTACGTTAAGAGATAGTGAAGAGTATAGAAGTTACTCTACAGATAGAGAATGGCTACTCACCTGGGAATCTTTTCTTGAGTAGTTTTATGAGAAGTATTCTCCTTAGTAAGAGATAGATGAGCGGGAGTTTAAGTTAAAGTGTTAAAACAGGGTAAGAGGAACCCTTTGTTGGATACTTAGCTGAGTTCAATCACATGAATAGTAAGATTTTAATGACTGAGAAGTTAACTCATAGATTGAATTATGTGCTGCAAGAAAGAATTCTTCCTAGGTTGTTACAGAGTTTTAACATAATAGTAGAGTCATGCAAGATACAAGATTATAGAGAAAGACTTGTGATGTCAAGAAAACATAAAGGAAACTCTTAGAGATGAACTCTTTCCAGTATTTCTGATAGTGATGTTCCAAAGAGCTTTAGTTTTCATAAGAGGTAATAAGAAACAGTAAAAGTTAGAATATGTGCAAAAGATTTAAAAAAGAAGAGTAGTAAGCTAAGAGATGCAGACATGTAATCAGAGCCTAACAAATATGAACAAGATGGTAAAGACCACAGAGAGAGGCTTTGATTGGCAAACTAAGATACTTTTTTCAGGAAATGTTTACAGAATATGATAGGTGAGAGATCCCAGATATAGGGGAAAGTTTACCTTGATTGTAGAAGAGGTAAGAAAGTCGCCTGAGATAATTGATGAGGCTCTCGGATTGTCGCAGTCTGAGCCATCAAAATAAAGTTAATTGCACCCAATATAGTATAACGCACAACCCTATCGTTCTTCTCAAGGAACCTTTCTAAAGGAATCCTAGCAAATTGGATGTCAAAAATAATGAAAACCTGAGTAGAGATAAAATGGTTTTGGGGTTTGGTTCATTTCTATAATAAAATAAGGGTGCAGAAAAGTAGATATTTTTTTGGATTTTTGATTAAGATGGAAACTGGTTGGCTTGTTGAAAGAATATGTTATGAAAGACTCTTGATGATGAACATGTATCTATCCTCGCTCTTAATTGAATATTGGAGTTTGAAATCACTAAGTCTTGAGTAAAACCTCAATCGATCAATTTAGTCCAGAACCCTAATCTTCTTTAAACTCCTTTGTTCAAAGCTAGTTTAAAGACTATTAGCGAACTGTTAGAAACCACTTAGCGAGCAATTAACCCTAGATTATGAGAACGCCCTCGAATGGTCATCAATTGAAAACCCTAGATTTCAAGCAATTGAATTGATTTGCAATGATGGTTGAAAACAACCTAACTTTCTTAAAATCAAAACTAAAATATTAAATTAAAACCCAACATTCAAACATCCAGAATTAAATTACAACAGTCTAATTTGAGAATGATCAATCAATATTCAAAACTTATTCATATGATGAAAACCCTAGATCTAGCAGCAATCATAACATGACAAGATGAAAATTAGAAGAGAAGAAACTCCCCAGTTTAGTTCATAAGCTCAAGATGTTAGATCCATCACCAAGAGACTAAGGATTTAGCCTCTCATGACTTCTGCTGCACTGTAATCACTGTTCAGGTGTGACGCCATGAAGACACGATGGAAAGATGAAGGGTGAATGTGAAGGAATCTATGGAAAGGGGTAGAAAAGATGGAAGATGCGTGTAGGTGGTCGAATCGGTCTTTAGAGAATGTGTGAGTACTACTTCTTAGCCTAATCAGGTCTAAAACTAACCTCTCTTTTAACGGCAGCTTGCCTCGCCTTTTAAAAGTAGCTTGACCTAACCAAAAATGTGTAGCTTCATAACTGTCTTCTCTCGTCGTAAACGCAGAGAAGCTTCCAGAAGAATCAAGGTCACGATCGGAGGACACTGTGGTCTTGACAAAAAAGTGCAAAAATGTGATTTGACTTTCATTGACTTGTGATTTCTTTCCTGGTCCTTGCTCTCCTCCAAAATACCTGTAATTCAACATAAAAGCTAGCTGTAAAAGTCCAAATCAGTAAATAATGGTATATGTGTAGTTTGGAAGAGTTATTTTACCATTTTACCCTTTAATTAGCATATTGCCACGCACAATCATGTAATACACAAAGTACAATTTAAGGCATAAAATGAATGGTAAAGTTACAATAAAACTCTTAAAAATATCGTAGAAACCATATACAAAATGTATCTTATCAATTCCCCCACACTTGAATCTTTGTACTCTTGGACAAAGAAATGAATCACACCTAAAACAACACTATTAAATCCAAGATAACAACATAATCCATAGTGTGACCTGAAAATAATTAATCCACCACCTTTTGGGAATGCAAAAGTGATAATGTGAGCAATGCCAAGTAATCAACTACTAAATGAAATCAACCTCAACTATATGAGCGCAATAGATCCTCTCAAAGGACGTAAGTGAAACATCCTTATTTTCATACATTTTAGGGATCATTTGGTAGCATTTATAACCACTTTCCAGGTCATTGAAGTCCAATATCTCAATCTGGAATTTTACTCTTTCTCGGGTACTGTTTACTGTGTAAATTTCAGATGAGTGAATTGACTTCAGAAAATCATAATTAAATATAGAAAAATCAAAATGAAGTGGTTCCAATTGATACATAAAGCTGACTCAAGTATATTTAAGGGAAAAATAATTCATTGACCAGTATTTGACCAAATCACTGTGGGTCAATGTTTCAATTTTACTGTTCATCCCACATTTTTCTCCTAAATCCAGTATTCTAGTTCCAACTTTGGAAATTTATAACTCCATGTGTAGACATCCAAACGAGGAATATTATATACCAAATTAAATATTAATATGTCTAATATTGACCATAAAAATTTCAGATATTTATTCATCCATTTACTATTTTTAATGATTTATCAAACATCAATAGGTCTCCTCGGATTTACAGTTCACAGAAACAATTTTCAGCATTCACTCTTACATACACATGCATACATCCATCACATATCAGTTAAGCATGCCGATCAGATATTTAGAACATGCCAAACAATATCTGTTATTAAAGGATAGTTGTTGTTCATTAGTACATGTATAAAATTCTCATATTTCTAATACATCCTTTCCTCTAGAAATCCGGCAGCATAACGGCTATACTTTGTCTTTAGAAAGTAACCGATCTTGTACCGATTCGGTAATTCCCGTAAGAACTACCATTCTACGTAAGTACCCAGGAAAGACTAGATGAACCGGCTAGGTCCACTCACTTCCAGCCTCCTTAGACAGTACCTACGTACACAGTACGTATCAGTTCCTTTCTTTACCACTTTGTCGGAATTTCGACAGCCTAACGGCGTCCTTCAAGATTTCTAAAATTTACTTCAACATAGCCTCCCCTGTAATGGGTTATTTGGGATGAGATTCGAGGGAATCTTAGTAGTAATAATCATAACAATATATGTAATGCAGAGTGACAGTGCTTGCTTGTGATTGTGTACAGATAAGTATGCTGCGTGCTTCCATATTCAATAACATATGATCATAGCATTGTAATAAAGCTTCAAGCATAACATATAAGACAACAATCAAACCAAACAATAGCACAACAAGTCACAAAGCCATTACATAAAAGCTAGGATTAGTTACTACCTTAAAAGCAGAACTTCAGAACTTCTATACTGCTTCCAACTTCACTAGAACTTCCTTTCTTCTTTCTTTTTCTCACTTTCTCTCTCAAGAACTTCCTTATCACTCTAAAATTTCTTCTTGGCTGTGAGAATGAAGAGCTAGGGGGTATTTATAGTTTTGATGAGTGGCATTCTTGTAATTTTGAAGCCTTATGAACTTGTGGTCCTGGTTATTCCTGAATTTCCTATTTTTCTTTTATTCCTTTACTGCATCATCAAGGGGACACCTCACCCCTCACATTCTTTACATGGCGAAATTGGAGGGAGCTAGAAGCCTTCTGGAAGCTTTTCGGTCTAATCCGGTACCGGCCCGGTCCGTCACCTCGAAAACTGAACCATTTTCTGAATCTAATTTTTCTAAAAATCCATATTATGTCTCTTGACCTTAAATTTAGTATCTGGATCCTTCATATCATTAACATTTTTACACTGGGTCTAAACTCAATTACAGATCCCCTGCGAAATGACCAAAATACCCCTGGGTGCCCTTTCATGCACTATCTTAACCCTAAGGGTAAAACTGTCATTTTAGACCTTTATGCACTCTGTCAGGGCATATACTAACTCTGGTTAACTTTACCTGTATATTTCTTGGCCTCTAGGCCTGTCCAAAATGACCAAAATGCCCTTCATATACCGCTACCCCTTTAGTACTACACAGGGGCATTTTCATAATTTTGCACTTTTTCGGGGTTCTGCCGGACACTGGCCCATCTATCAGTCCAAGAGTCTTATTGGGCCTTTGATGGCACCATTATTTGGCCTTTCAGGGTCCATTACCTTCATGGCACGCATTACAAGGAATCTTCCTCAGGCAAAGTTTATCGAGCCTTTTTGTCTAGCATACACCGTTTATACACATATCCGGACACCGGGTCCTTTTACCATATACACTGGCCTACTGTGTTTAGGCATCCCTGTGGGTTATAACGGTCATCTGACTGAGGTCATCCGAACTCATTCAGTCCCTTTTTAAATACTGATAAATCTCCCTATCGGATACCCGGAGGCCTCACACTCCTGTCTAGATTTTCTAATCTGTGAATAACTTTTCCTACAGACCTCCTATCGGTATTCTATCAGTTTTTTGACCTCCTCCCCATCAGGACGCATCATCCTGTAATTTCTGACCTAGATCTGAAATCTAGGATATCCGGTAGGAATTTTTATAACTTTTAGACTATCAGATCAATTTCTGCTATCTGGAGTCTTGAAAAATTCCTGTATTATGCTAGATTACCCGACGTCACTTGCTCTATCTTCTGGTAAAATATGGGGCTGATCGGAGTACGATCACTATTTTTGCCTATTTCCGGCCCAGGTTTTCATAATTACACTTTTGCCCTGGAAACTTTCTTCTTTTCAACTAAATCCCTTTATTTGGCTAAAATTACACTTAAGGACCCCATATTTTTGTCTACTTTTCCTTCTTAACCTTAACCTTTCCATAATTGCAATCAAGTCCCTTTATTTCCTTTCTTTTTCAATTTAATCCCTTTCTTTACATAAATAACCACATCTTCTTCCTGAAAAATAATTCGTATATTTCATTCAATCTGTACATATAAATCAGTACAGAAAATTAGGGATATTACATTCTCTCCCCCTTAAAATAAATTTCGTCCTCGAAATTTACACTATACATATTCTATGAAAATAACTCAGGATACTTCCCCCTCATCCTTTCTTCTGTTTCCCACGTAGCTTCATGCTCAGTCAAGCCTTTCCAGATCACTTTAACTAGAGGGATTTGCTTATTACGTAACTGCTTGACCTTTCGATCAGCGATTCATACTGGTCCAACATCATAAGTCAGATCATCTCGTAGCGCGACTTCATCTTGCTCAATTACATGAGATGGATCTGGAACATACTTCTTTAATTGGAAAACATGAAACACGTCATGTATCTGGCTAAGATTTGGAGGAAGAGCTAATCTATAGGCTACTGTCCCCACCTTTGAGAGAATTAGTAATGGTCCGATGTATCTTGGAAGTAACTTCTTCACTTTGATCGATCGCCCGGCTCCAGTAGTTGGAGTTAACTTAAGGAATACATGTTCACCTTCTTCGAACTCCAACGGCTTCCTTCTGACATCTGCATAGCTTTTCTGTCTGCTTTGAGCC
The DNA here is from genome assembly GCA_037074615.1 of Leucaena leucocephala. Classification (NCBI taxonomy): domain Eukaryota; kingdom Viridiplantae; phylum Streptophyta; class Magnoliopsida; order Fabales; family Fabaceae; genus Leucaena; species Leucaena leucocephala. Next base: position 4,405,108 of record CM073544.1, on the reverse strand, counting down.
ATCAGCAATCTTTTTCTAATCACTGCAATCTACTCTACAGTTTGATCCACTAGATCAGGACCAAGCATTCTTCTCTCACTCAATTCTAGATAGGATAAGGGGGATCTACATTTACATCCATAGAGTGCTTCAAAGGGTGCCATCTGGATGCTAGCCTGATAACTATTATTATAAGCAAACTCTATGAGTGGTAGATGGACATCCCAGCTGCCTTTGAAATCCAAAAGACTGAAGGGAATTGGAAGACACGCAGCAGAAATTAGCTTTAAAAAATTTTCCATTCCCAGCCAGGATCTACTGAATGTGTTTAAGTCAAGGAGAAAGAAGTGTTACCTTCGGTATTCGAGCTTTGGTCGCGACCTCAGTGTCCACTAGTCGCGACTCCTCACCTCTGGAACTTTCAGTCGCGACCTACTCTGCTTCTCGTCGCGACCGGACATCTCTGGAGTTTGTAGTTGCGACCTAATCTGCTTCTCATCGCGACCGGAAGTCTCTGGAGTTTTAGTCGCGACCTCGTCAGCTTCAAGTCGCGACCTGTCTCCTCTCTTCGGATTTTTGACATTCAGATGCCCGTATGGTCGCGACCTCAGTGTCAATAGGTCGCGACCTTGCTTCGTGTCTGGTCGATCACAAGAAGTCGACAGCTCAGATCCGCTTCCTCTACCGGTATCCATACGAACAGCGTTCCAATCGCGAACGACGTGCTAGCGCCTCTTGTCCCTCTAGGGCTTTCTAGAGATTCTGTCCTCACCGTCTCTATTTTGGCAGTCTCTTATCTGCAAACCTTTTGCACTCTCCCTGCCCTCTTTTCTCACGTCTGAATGTGTGTGTAAAGATCTGTAGAACCCTAGCCCCTAATGTCAAATATATAGGAAGCTATCGGGCTTCTAATAGGGCCGGGCTTAAGAATTAATCTTATATTAATTCTGAATTAATACAATATCATATATTGCATAATTTAATAAGAAACTAATTAAATAAATATGATTTATATTAAATCCGTCCCACAGATTTAATTCACCTATTTATTTAATTTAAAATAAAGATAAGACAGAATTATATTTGATTTATTCTCATAAATCAAATTTGAGATATCTTATCAATTTGAATTTCAAATTCAAATAGATCATATCCATTTAAATTCAAATTCAAAAGTGATAGAGATTTAATTTATCCTTATAAATTAAATCTTACAAATATCTCTTATATTATATATAATATATATATCCTAATTTATATATATATAATATATATCCACCCTAGATTATTCATTGAATCTAGACATCTCTTATATTCAATGAATCTGGACATCATAGCTCGTATTGGGCTGTTTTGTGTGCGACCTTGTAGGCCCATATGAAGTTGGCAGTGGCCCAGTTACTATACTGACCCACAAGTCGTAAGCGGTATCTAGCAAGGCATTACAACTACCCAAAACATATGAGGATCGATAAACGATGTAACCTTTCATACAACCATATCACGTCCCTTTTGTCACACGATATTTCGGTCAAGGATGAGGCATGGAGAACGTCATCCTCCTGTTCCTGACCGTTACTTTCTCGATTCCTGAGTAGTCTGAATATCGAAATGGAATTACCCTTCCATTCCAGTATGGGCATACATTTCTCAGACTCACTCATCGAGGGGCCCAGTAATATCTCTCTACGAATGTGAGGGACAAATTCCATCTTGACCATTCACATTCCTCCGCATGAAAAACCACTAAGCCCGAGCATAGCCTTTATGATCACTCGGTCAAAAGTGACTTTTGACTAGGTCAAAGCTGAGCGTTTGTCATGTAGGAATCCATGATGATCTCAGGTCAAAGGGCATAGTGACATGGCTTGTATATGAGAGAAGCTTATGACTTGACCCATGCAGCTCTCTCATAGCGGGTCAGTCCAACACCCTGTACTCTTACATGTGCTTATGACTTTGATTTATATCTCTATATATCTTCAAAGTCATACCGGTCTTATTTCATCTCTGCTCCCGTATAGATGACCGACCAGGGATATTTAGGATAAGATCACGAGTTATCCAAGGATTGTCATCATAGTAAACATGCAAATAATATGATAACATAATTAAAAAATTCATAAATCAACAATGTTCATAAGGTAATGATTGGCCCCTAGGGCACAATCTCCAACATCCTCCCACTTGCACTAGGTACAATCATTAATTTGCCTAATTCCCATTGACCTAACATGACACTCATGTTTTGCTTGCACAAGCGGCTTTGTTAGAGGATCAGCAACATTGTCTTCCCCTGCTACCTTGCATATTCTTATATCACCTCTATCATTGATTTCTCTGATGAGATGAAATCGCCTGAGTATATGCTTAGTCCTTTGATGTGACCTAGGCTCTTTGGCCTGTGCAATGGCACCACTATTGTCACAGAACAAAGTTATTGGATCTGAGATGGTAGGTACCACCCCTAGTTCTGTAATGAACTTCCTTATCCAAACGACCTCCTTAGCTGCATCAGATGCTGCTATATACTCAGCTTCTGTTGCAGAATCTGCTACAGTGCTCTGCTTAGAGCTCTTCCAGCTTACCACTCCATTATTCAGGAGGAATATGTATCCAGATTGCGATTTCTGGTCATCCTGGTCAGTTTGGAAACTTGCATCTGTGTAACCAAGTTACATAGAGCTCATCATCCAATCCACCATAGACTAAGAATAAGTCCTTAGTCCTTCTTAAGTACTTAAGGATATTCTTGACAGCAGTCCAATGGCCCTCACCGGGGTCCTGTTGATATCTGCTAGTCATACTTAAGGCAAACGAGACATCCGGTCGAGTACATAAAATGGCGTACATGATATATCCTATGGTCGAAGCATATGGAACCTTACTCATGCGACCTCGTTGATCTGGTGTACTAGGACACAAATCCTTGCTGAGGTGAATACCATGAGACATGGGTATGAAACCCCTCTTTGATTCCTGCATACTGAACCTATGCAGTATCTTGTCTATATATGTGCTCTGACTCAGTCCTAGAAGCCTTTTAGATCTATCTCTATAGATCCTAATTCCTAGGATGTAGGTGGCTTCACCCAAGTCTTTCATCGAGAAAGATTTTCCTAACCAAGACTTGACAATATGCAAGGTAGGAATGTTATTCCCAATGAGTAGGATGTCATCGACATAGAGTACCAAAAATACAACTGTGCTCCCACTAACCTTCTTGTACACACAAGGTTCATCAATGTTTTGAAGAAATCCAAACTCTTTGACTACTTCATCAAAATGATGATTCCAACTCCAAGATGCTTGCTTCAGTCCATAAATGAACCTTTGAAGCTTGCACACCTTACCAGAGTCCTCAAAACGCATAAATCCTTCAGGTTGTGTCATGTACACATCCTCAAGGAGCTTTCCATTAAGGAAGGCTGTCTTGACATCCATCTGCCATATTTCATAGTCATAATATGCTGCAATGGCAAGGAGGATTCTGATTGATTTGGCCATTGCAACTGGGGAAAAGGTCTCATCATAGTCCACACCATGAGTTTGAGTAAATCCTTTTGCAACCAGTCGTTCCTTGAAGACATTTACATTGCCATCCATGTCAGTTTTCTCTTTAAAAACCCACTTGCACCCGACGGTTTTTACACCTTCAGGCGGGTCGACTAAGGTCCATACCTTATTGTCGTACATGGATTGCATCTCAGACTTCATGGCACTAAGCCATTTTTCAGAGTTTGGTCCCACTATAGCTTCTCGATAGGTAGTTGGCTCATTATGCTCAATGAGCAACACATCACGATTGTCAAAAATCAGAAATCCATATCTCTGAGGCTGAAGTCGTGCCCTATTAGATAGTCGTGGGCCTTGCGTGACTTGAGGAGTCTCAACAACTTGTTGTGAGTCTTCTCCATTTTCCATCTGTAGTTCTGTGGTGTCTTATGGCTCTCGAACTTCTTCGAGGTATACCTTACTCCCACTAGTTCTTTTAGAGATAAATTCTCGTTCTAGAAAGATACCATTTCTGACAACAAACACTTTGTTATCAGTGGGGTTGTAGACATAATATCCCTTGGTTGCCTTAGGATATCCCACAAAAAGGCACTTTGAAGATTTGGGCGCTAACTTATCTGAGGCTTGTTGCTTAACATAGACCTCACATCCCCAAATCTTGAGAAAAGACAAACTAGGTTTCCTCCCAGTCCATATCTCATACGGAGTCTTTTCAACTGCATTAGATGGAACACGATTCAGTGTGAATGCAGCTGTCTCTAGGACGTGGCCCCAAAAGGACGGTGGAAGATCTGTTCGACTCATCACGGATCAAACTATATCCAATAGTGTTTGATTCCTCCGTTCAGAAATGCCATTCCATTGTGGTGTTCCTGGAGGAGTCAATTGTGAGACTATCCCACAATTCCTAAGATGATCGATAAACTCTTGGCTCAAATATTCACCACCTCGATCAGATCGAAGGGCTTTAATTATTTTACCAAGCTGGTTTTGTACTTCATTTTGAAATATCTTGAATATTTCAAAAGATTCAGATTTATGTTTCATTAGATAGACGTAGCCATATCTACTAAAATCATCTATGAATGTGATGAAGTACAAATAACCTCCTCTAGCATTTGTATTCATCAGTCCACACACATCTGTATGTATGAGGCCCAACAAATCAGTGGCCCTCTCACTGTGCCCAGTGAAAGGTGACTTTGTCATCTTACCTAACAAACAAGATTCGCAAGTATCATATGATTCAAAATCAAATGAGTTGAGAAATCCATCTTGATGGAGTTTAGAAATGCGTTTCTCATTTATGTGGCCCAGACGACAGTGCCAGAGGTATGTCGGATTCAAATCATTTGGTTTGACCCTTTTGGCGGTTATTTTATAGATATTTCCATGATTGGGTTGCTCCAAGTTCAATATGTAATGATCAACATGCAAATCACCATGAGCATAGAAAATATCATTACGATAAATGGAACATCTACCATTCCCAGAAATGGAAGTGTAACCTTCCTTATCCAAATAAGAAAGAGAAAAATGTTACTACTCAAAGCAAGAACATAATAGCAATTGTTCAAAACTAACAAAAGCCCAGTGGGCAGAACTAATTCATAAGTGCCTACAGCTAAAGCAGCAACCTTTGCTCTATTTCCAACTCGTAGGTCAACTTTGCCCTTCTTCAGCTTTCTACTGTCCTTTAGGCCCTGCACATTTGTACAAATGTGAGAACCACATGCAGTATCTAATACCCATGTAGTGGAAGTAGAGAGATGAATGTCTATAACATAAATACCTGAAGCGATAGCCCCGCTGTCCTTCTTGTTCTTTTTCAGATCTTTAAGGTAGAGTTTGCAATTCCTCTTCCAATGACCCGGTTCATTGCAGAAGAAGCAAACTCCTTCCTTTGGAGGCTTTGCCTTCTTTGATGCAGGCTTGGTTTCTGGCTTGCCTGACTCTTTGGTGTTACCAGATGAGCCATGACCCTTCCCCTTACCCTTGCCTTTCTTTTTCATACCCTTTCCTTTCTGAACCATCAAAACAGTACTGGACTTCTTCTTAACAGTCGGCTCAGCAGTTTTAAGCATCCCATGCAGTTCAGAAATAGATTTCTCCATGTTGTTCATGTTGTAGTTCATGACAAACTGGTCATAACTTTCTAGGAGTGAGTTCAAGATCAAATTTGTAGCTAACTCCTGGCTCATGGGAAATCCAAGCCTCTCAAGGTGATCTACGTACCCTTTCATCTTTAAGACATGAGTACTCACTGATGCACCTTCAGCCATATTGCAGGAATGTAAGGCCTTAGTGGTCTCATAGCTCTCTTGCCTTGCCTGTTGCTGGAACATTTCCTTAAGATGCACAATCATCTCATAAGCCTCCATGTGTTCCAAATCTCTTTGGAGCTCCGGAACCATGGTGGCAAGCATCAAGCATCCCACATCAACAGAGTCTTCCTTATGCTTCGCATAAGAATCTCTCTGAGCTCTAGGAGCATTGTCTGCTGGCTCCTCAGGAATGGGTTGATCTAGGACATATACTTTTCTTTCCTGCTTGAGAACAATTCTCAAGTTCCTGAACCAGTCAAGAAAGTTTGTCCCATTGAGTTTGTCCTTCTCAAGGATAGATCGCAACGATAATGTAACAGTATTACTAGTTGTCATGATTCTACAATTAAAATATGCAATTTAATTAGCAATCTCCCACTGAATAAAACAACCCTCAATGTAATAATTAGTGGGCTAAGATCCATATTTAGGTTATGAAACATCCTCCCTTAGACTCCTCAGAGTACACTTACGGAAGCGATATTAGCTTAATATATCTTAACTTAAGCCCAGAAATTCAAAATTTCACCCTTAAGTTCCTTATTCTGGACCTTTAATTTGAAAATTAATTTATCTCGTTCTACACATCCAAATAAGGCTTATTACCTATCCACGGAATGCCCCAGATGTGTACTACTGGCTCACCAAATTTCATAGCCAAACTCCTCCGTTTACTAGGTCAAACTGAGGTCAGAACACTGCTACCTCAAGACCTGCGAATTTCTCCCTTAATTCCCCATTCACAAATTGAACATGCCAGACAACATTTATTATTAAATAATAAAATGTCATACAACAAGGCATATAGCAAATTATCATATTTCTATTACATCTTTTCCTGCCTAAAATCCGGCAGCATAACTGCTACAATTCTTCTTTAGAAAGTAACCGATGTTGTACCTTCGGTAATTCCCTCATGAGAACTACCATTCTACATAGTACCTAGGAAAGACTGGATGAACCTGCTGGGTCCACTCACTTCCAGCCTCCTTAGACAGCACTACGTACACAGTACGTATCAGTTCCTTTCCCTGTTCCTGCTTCCTTGCCGGAATTTCGGCAGCATAACGGCGTCTCTTAAGATTTTCAAATTTTATTTTGACAGAACCTCCCCTGTAATGTTATATTTGGGAATGAGATTCGGGGGAATCTCAGTAGTAATAATCATAACAATATATGTAATGCAGAGTGACGGTGCTTGCTTGTGATTGTGTATAGATAGGTATGCTGCGTGCTTCCATATTCAATAACATATGATCATAGGATTGTAATAGAGCTTCAAGCATAACATATAAGACAACAATCCAACCAAACAATAGCACAACAAATCAAAAAGACATTACATAAGAGCTAGGATTAGTTACTACCTCAAAAGCAGAACTCTAGAACTTCTATACTGCTTCCAACTCCACCAGAACTTCCTTTCTTTCTTTCTTTCTCCTTCTCTCTCTTCTTTCTCTCTCTTTTCTTGCGAAAAACGTGGGATGCATAAAATGGGAGGGGAATGGGGTATTTATAGCTTTAATGGATGGCATTTCTGTAATTTTGAAGCCATCTGAACATGTGGTCCTGGTTTTTCCTGGTTTTTCCTATTTTTCTTTATTCCTTTTTACTGCATCATGCATGACATCATCCAGGACACCTCACCGAGACACCTCATCGCCATATTCTTCACATGTCACAATTCCTGGACACCTCATCAGCTGACTCAGCAGTTCAGTCCAATCCAGTACCGGTCCAGAGTCTTGCACCGTAATACGTGTCCTCAACTTTTCTTCTGCCTCTAAGATTGCGTCATGTGGCACCTGGAAGGGACCTTTCACGCCTTCCAATGCTATCCAGATAAGTCCCGGACTTTATCTGATCACCTCCTCGGTTATCGTGCCACCGAGTAACTTTACTTTATTGAAACAGCATTAAAATAGTATTTTAATGCCACTTTTTCCCACATATCACTGGGCCTACGTTTTTGGGCTCTGGGTATGTTATCTTGGATCCTGATCAACCTCAAGTACTCTGATGGCTCAATTCCCAAGAAACATCCCTCGGTAAATTACTAAAATACCCCTGGGTGCCCTTTCTTGCGCTATTTTAACCCTAAGGGTAAAATCGTCATTTCACACCCTTCTGTACTCTGTCAGGGCATATACTAACTCTAAGTAACTTTATCTGTATGTGCCTTGGCTCCTGGGCCTGTCCAGAATGACCAAAATATCCTCATACATCTACTACCCCTTTAGTACAACACAGGGGCATTTTCGTAATTTCGTACTTTTCCGGGGTTCTGCCGGACACTGGCCCACCTATCAGTCCAAGTGTCTTACTGGGTCTTGTTGGAGCCATTATTGGGCCTCTCAGGGTCCATTACCTTCATGGCACACATTACGAGGAATCTTCCCCTGTTAATAATTATTGAATATTTTATCTATTATTCACCGTTTATACACATATCCGGACACCGGCTCCTTCTGTCCGATACACTGGCCTGCGGTGTTCAGGCATCCCTGTGAGTCATATCAGTCATCTGACTGAGGTCATCCGAACTCATTCAGTCCCTTTTTAAATACCGATAAATCTCCCTATCGGATACCCGGAGGCCTCACACTCCCGTCTGGATTTTCTAATCTGCTAATAACTTTTTCTACAGACCTCCTATCGGTATTCTGTCAGTTTCCTGACATCCGCCTCATAAAGACGCATCATCCTGTATTTTCTCACCTAGATCTGAAATCTAGGATATCCGGTATGAATTTTTATAACTTTTGGACGATCAGTCCATTTCTGGCTATCTGGAATCTTCAAAAATTCCTGTATTAAGCCAGATTACAGAGCGTCCCTTGCTCTCTCTACCGGTGAAATCTGGGACTGAAATGCCGTCGGACAGTCCAAACCACTTCCGGCCTGACTTTCTTTAATTACACTTTAGCCCCAAGAAACTTTTCTTCTTTTCATTTAAGTCCCTTTTTATTTGGCTAAAATTACACTTAAGGACCCCACCTTTTTGTCCTTAAACTTTCCATAATTCTTTCATACTCATAGAGACCTCGTATGCACATTTCACAGTTTAGTGAAATGATCAGCATAATTTTCTCTATTTTCTGGCAAAATATGGTACTCATCGGCTACCAGCCCGATCTTTCCCATAATTATGATTTTGCCCCTACATTCTCTTTCTGGCATCTATTCTCATCTTCTTATCCTTCATCTTGAGTTCTAGAAATTCTCTTTCAATAACTCATCCCCTAAACTCTTCGGGAGTCATCGTTAATTGAAAAGCTCAACAACCCGCCCATATCAGGTTATCTTACACAGGAGCCAGCCCATATCAAGCTTCCTGCAGAATTCCTAGGCTTAACTTAGGATATTCCTCACATTCCTCATTTTGAACCTAGGCGAAATGTCCCGATTCTGTAGGTTAAAGACTTAACTCATCTTTACATCCTGAAGGACTTAGCTCATCCCTCGGATCCTACAAAATACAGGTAAGTGATCCGCCCATATCAGATTACTACCCTGAGACTACGGTTTTAGCAGCCTGCCCATATCATACTACTTCCCAGTTCTCCTAGACCAAAAATCGGGATGTTACAGCTTAAACTTGAGTCCGCTTTGGCAGGACGCTCAACTTTAAGTTATTTAGGTAGGTAACAACTTTACCAATTACATCAAATGTAATTCTTAGATATTTATGGGATTCCATCATCATATGATCCGGCATGTTTTAATCCCATCTAATGCCTTGAGACCCAAAACCGTTTTGATAATCTCAATTAAGTCAAACAATAACAAACATAAGAGTAGCACCATTACTCTTGCTTATCTCCCCAAGATAACTCAAATGCACCCACTTTGGTGGAGCCTACAAATGAGCGATCGAGGTTTTGATAAGTGTTCATTAATTGACGGCATATGACTTAAGATTTCTTTTAGAGGGTTTAATTAACTATCCGGTTTGCATGTATCTCGGTTGTATCTCATACCAGTATTATGCATATAAAACATACATGCAGTGATCTAATCAAAAGATGCATAATCTTAAACGTGATACAATATGGCTCACCTATCCTAAGTCCCCTCAAGCCAATGAGAGAAGCTGTCTAATTAGAATAGGAAAATTACATAAGGAAACCTTGCTTTAACATTCGAGGGGAGTGAGATGAGAAGAGAATGTACAACGAGAGTCATTAGAGGAAGGCACAACACGCAGGCCGTATTTAGAAAAATTACAACACTTGTAATCTAGAGCCATATTGTCTACCATACCCAAACATTCAAGAATCAAAATTTATACTATTTGAAGGGCAATAAATATTTCAAAACATTCATACATAAGGAAAGCCAGTATATCTTACGATTATGTTGCGCTACGAACAGGTAGCCACGGCGGTCCATTAATATTAATTGATCAAATCAATTAACATACACCACAGATTTCAGTTTCCATTTAGATTCCGTATATGTCATACATAAACAGATTCCATATATGTCATACATATCTCGCATGTTATCATATAATCAGCTAAGAAGTCTAACATACATCACATGTATCAACAATCAAACCTAACTTAAACACAAAACGGCATGCCTCTGATACCACTGTTGGGAATTGGAAGACACGCAGCAGAAATTAGCTTTAAAAATTTTTCCATTCCCAGCCAGGATCTACCGAATGTGTTTAAGTCAAGGAGAAAGAAGTGTTACCTTCGGTATTCGAGCTTTGGTCGCGACCTCAGTGTCCACTAGTCGCGACTCCTCGCCTCTGGAACTTTCAGTCGCGACCTACTCTGCTTCTCGTCGCGACCGGACGTCTATGGAGTTTGTAGTCACGACCTACTCTGCTTCTCGTCGCAACCGAAAGTCTCTGGAGTTTTTAATCGCGACCTCGTCAGCTTTAAGTCGTGACCTGTCTCCTCTGTTCGGATTTTTGACGTTCAGATGCCCGTATGGTCGCGATCTCAGTGTCAATAGGTCGCGACCTTACTTCGTGTCTGGTCGATCGCAAGAAGTCGACAGCTCAGATCGGCTTCCTTTATCGGTATCCACACGAACAGCGTTCCAATCGCGAACGACGTGCTAGCGCCTCTTGTCCCTCTAGGGCTTTCTAGAGATTCTGTCCTCACCGTCTCTATTTCGGCAGTCTCTTATCTGCAAACCTTTTGCACTCTCCCTGCCCCCTTTTCTCACGTCTGAATGTGTGTGTAGAGATCTGTAGAACCCTATCCCCTAATGTCAAATATATAGGAAGCTATCGGGCTTCTAATAGGGCCGGGCTTAAGAATTAATCTTATATTAATTCTGAATTAATACAATATCATATATTGCATAATTTAATAAGAAACTAATTAAATAAATATGGTTTATATTAAATCCGTCCCACAGATTTAATTCACCTATTTATTTAATTTAAAATAAAGATAAGACAGAATTATATTTGATTTATTCTCATAAATCAAATTTGAGATATCTTATCAATTTGAATTTCAAATTCAAATAGATCATATCCATTTAAATTCAAATTTAAAAGTGATAGAGATTTAATTTATCCTTATAAATTAAATCTTACAAATATCTCTTATATTATATATAATATATATATCCTAATTTATATATATATAATATATATCCACCCTAGATTATTCATTGAATCTAGACATCTCTTAGATTCAATGAATCTGGACATCATAGCTTGTATTGGGCTGTTTTGTGTGCGACCCTGGAGGCCCATATGAAGTTGGCAGTGGCCCAGTTACTATACTGACCCACAAGTCGTAAGCGGTATCTAGCAAGGCATTACAACTACCCAAAACATATGAGGATCGATAAACGATGTAACTTTTCATACAACCAGATCACGTCCCTTTTGTCACATGATATTTCGGTCAAGGATGAGGCATGGAGAACGTCATCCTCCTGTTCCTGACCGTTACTTTCTCGATCCCTGAGTAGTCTGAATATCGAAATGGAACTACCCTTCCATTCCAGTATGGGCATACATTTCTCAAACTCACTCATCGAGGGGCCCAGTAATATCTCTCTACGAATGTGAGGGACAAATTCCATCTTGACCATTCACATTCCTCCGCATGAAAAACCACAAAGCCCGAGCATAGCCTTTATGATTACTCGGTCAAAAGTGACTTTTGACTAGGTCAAAGCTGAGCGTTTGTCATGTAGGAATCCATGATGATCTCAGGTCAAAGGGCATAGTGACATGGCTTGTATATGACAGAAGCTTATGACTTGACCCATGCAGCTCTCTCATAGCGGGTCGGTCCAACACCTTGTACTCTTACATGTGCTTATGACTTTGATTTATATCTCTATATATCTTCAAGGTCATACCGGTCTTATTTGATCTCTGCTCCCGCATAGATGACCGACCAGGGACATTTAGGATAAGATCACGAGTTATCCAAGGATTGTCATCATAGTAAACATGCAAATAATATGATAACATAATTAAGAAATTCATAAATCAACAATGTTCATAAGGTAATGATTGGCCCCTAGGGCACAATCTCCAACAAAGACATGCTCTCAACATATCTTCTAGCATTTGGATTGTTCTCTCTGACTGACCATCCGTCTGAGGATGATAAGCTGTACTAAATCGAAGAGTAGTGCCCATCTCTTCCTGTAAAGCCCTCCAGAAATTAGAAGTAAATCGAGGGTGTCTATCGGACACAATGCTGCTTGGGATACCATGAAGCCTAACAATCTCTTTTATGTACAACTTTGCCAGCTTCTCCAGAGAATCTCTTTTATTGATTGCCAGGAAATGTGCTGACTTTGTCAATCGATCAACTACTACCCATACCGCATCATGTTTACTTGGAGTCGTGGGTAGTCCTTCCACAAAGTCCATGGCAATACCATCCCATTTCCACTCAGGGATATCTAGAGGCTACAATGTTCCCGCTGGCTTTTGATGTTCAATTTTTACTTTCTGGCAGGTCAAGCACTTTGACACATAAGCCACTACATCCTTCTTCAATCCAGGCCACCAAAACAACCTTTTAACATCATGGTACATCTTGGTAATACCTGGATGTACTGTATACCGGCTTTTATGTGCTTCCTCCAGAATTCTTTCTCTTAATCCCATAGCATTAGGGATATAGGGCCTTCCCCTGAACTACAACAATCCATCTGGGGAAATCTCAAAATTCCTGGTCGTCCCTATTTCCAGTTTATGTTTGAATATTGCTGCAAGCTTATCCTGCTTTTGAGCCTCTTTTATCTCATCTTCTATTCAAGCTCTGACATGAACTCCTCCGAAAGGATTCTCTGTCAGTTGCATTTGATATAGATGGCTCCAATCGCGTATATCTTCTATCAATTCCAACTCCTTGATCATCATGTATGCAACCTGCACCACTTTTCTACTCAAGGCATCAGCTACCACATTGGCTTTTTCTGGATGGTATTTAATTTGGAAGTCATAATCTTTCAACAATTCCATCCATCGCCGTTGCCTCATGTTCAGCTCTTTCTGATCCTGTAGATACTTCAGGCTTTTGTGGTCGCAATACAACTTTATAGTTGCTCCATATAAATAGTGTCTCCATATCTTCAGAGCGTAAACCACCGCCGCAAACTCCAGATCATGAGTGGGATAATTCTCTTCATGTGACTTCAATTGCCGAGAAGCGTAGGCTACTACTCTACCTTGCTGCATCAGCACACATCCCAACCCCTGCTTGCTAGCATCAATATAGACTACGTAAGTCTGAGTTGGGTCTGGAATAATCAGCACGGGAGTAGTGGTTAATCTCTACTTTAACTCTTGGAAGCTAGCCTCGCACTTCTCATCCTACTTAAACTGCTAGTTCTTTCTGGTAAGCTTGGTAAGTGGCAAGGCAACTCGAGAAAAGTCTTGAATAAATCTTCTATAGTACCCTGCTAGGCCAAGAAAGCTTCTGATCTCCGTCACTATCCTCGGCTGCTCCCAGCTCAAAACTGCTTCAACTTTGCTAGGATCCACAGCTACCCCTTCTCGGGATATGACATGACAGAGAAATTTGACTTCTGAAAGCCAAAACTCGCACTTACTCAGCTTAGCATAAAGCTTCTTTTCTTTAAGGGTACTAAGACAAATTCTCAAATTCCTTTCATGTTCCTCTGTAGATTTGGAGTACACCAAGATATCATCAATGAAGACCACAACGAACTGATCTAAATAAGGTCTGAAGATCCGGTTCATGAAATCCATGAAAATAGCAGGTGCATTTGTCAGCCCAAAAGGCATCACAAGGAACTCGAAATGTCCATAGCGTGTCCTAAAAGCAGTCTTTGAAATATCATCTGACTTCACCCTTAGCTGATGATAGCCAGATCTCAAGTCAATCTTAGAGAATAAGCTCGATCCTGCTAATTGGTCTAGCAAATCATCAATTCTGGGCAGAGGATACTTATTCTTGACTGTAATCTTGTTCAACTCCCTGTAGTCAATGCATAGCCTTAGACTGCCATCCTTCTTCTTGACAAATAACACAGGAGCACCCCATGGTGATACACTGGGTCTTATGAAACCCTTTTCCTGTAGCTCCTCAATCTGCTTCTTCAGTTCCATCATCTCATTAGGAGCCATCCTGTATGGGGCTTTGGATACTGGTCCAGCTCCAGGTGCAATGTCAATTGCAAACTCCACCTCACGTTCTGAAGGTAATCCTTGAATCTCCTTCGGAAAGACTTTAGGAAATTCTTTGACTACTGGGATCTCATTAATTCCTTCTTCTACCTCTGTTTGAACAGAAAAGAATACCATATACCCCTGACATCCTTTAAGTAGATATTTATCTGCCTGAGCCTCCGTTATGAAATTCAATCTTACTTCTGGACTCAGATCAGCGATCTTTAGGCTAAGAACTAGGGTTTTGTTCCTGTAGTCCAGCATCACATTATTGAAGGCAAACCAATTCAAACCAAGTATGACATCGATTTCTCGGAAAGGCATACATATTAAGTCTAGGGTGGTACAACAGTGCTCATAACGCACTATACTATTCAAACAGGCATCAGATGTAACTACCCTAGCATTGGTGGGGGTTTTTACATGTATATCATAATGTAACTTGCTAATCCGAAGGCCTAGGCGTTTAGCACACTCATAGGAAATAAAGGAATGACTTGCACCCGAATCAAATAGAGCAGTCACAGCATGATCATTGAGATAGATTGTACCTTGGATCATCTCAGGTGGACGCTGAGCATCCTCCTTGGTGAGTGCAAACACTCTTCCTGGTGTCCTTGGCCTTGGATTTGTTATAGCTTGAGGGCATTCTCGGGAAAAATGTCCGGGCTTTCCGCAGGTGTAACAAACATTCTGGCCCATTAAACATGGTCTGTCACCATGATTCTTTCCACACTTGTCACAGGTTTGGGCTGTAACACCCCAATTTTTAGGCCTAGAGATGCAAGAAAGAGAATTCAAGGGCATAATCGTAATTATGGGAAAGATCGGGCTGGTAGCCGATGAGTACCATATTTTGCCAAAAAATAGAGAAAATTATGCTGATCATTTCACTGAACTGTGAAATGTGCATATGAGGTCTCTATGTGTATGAAAGAATTAGAAATATGACCAAGGGTAGAATAGTCATTTTTGAAAAGTGTGCGCGGGAGCGTACTTTCAGGCAAAAATAGCCCGGTCCGGATAAAATATCTGAAAATACCGAGAGATAGAGAAAAGGATTCAGGGTTGAATGACGCGATACAGAATTTTGATTTGAGGTCCCGATTTTTCTGTAAAAATTCTCGAAGATGGGAATTTATAGTTATAATCGGTAAAGGAAGAGCAGTCCGAATAGAGATAATCGGACTATGGTCAGAGGCCATACAGTGTTTTCTAAGGCCCGTAGTGACACCAGGGAAGGCTCAGGCCCATAATATCAGTTCAGTAGTAAGAGGGGCCGGTGTCCGGGTAAAATGTGCAAAATGACGAAAATGCCCTTATGTTATAGAATAACTGAAGAATGAGTAAAGGGTATTTTGGTCATTTGGCTAAGGTTAGACAGTCAATAAAGGGTATCTGGATAGTTGACCAGGGTCAGAGAATACTCTGGTAAGATATGAAAAGATAATAATGCCCCTAGACCTAGTAAAGTAAAGAAAGGGAATAAAAGGACTTAGATGCAATTATGAAAAAGTGCAAGGCCAAAAAGAGGAGTAGACAAAAAGGTGGGGTCCTTAAGTATAATTTTAGCCAAATAAAAGGGACTTAATTGAAAAGAAGAAAAGTTCCCTGGGGCTAAAGTATAATTAAAGAAAGTCAGGCCGGAAGTGGTTTGGACTGCCAGAAAGTATTTCAGTCCCAGATTTTACCGGTAGAGAGAGCAAGTGACGCTCGGTAATCTGGCATAATACAGGAATTTTTGAAGACTCCAGATAGCCAGAATTGATCTGATAGTCCAAAAGTTATAAAAATTTCTACCGGATATCCTAGATTTCAGATCTAAGTGAGAAAATACAGGATGATGCGTCCTTATGGGGTGGATGTCGAGAAACTAATAGAATACCTATAGGAGGCCTGTAGAAAAAGTTATTCACAAATTAGAAAATCCAGACGGAGTGTGAGGCCTCCGGGTATCCGATAGGGAGATTTATCGGTATTTAAAAAGGGACTGAATGAGTTCGGATGACCTCAGTCAGATGATTGATACGACTCACAGGGATGCCTGAACACCGCAGGCTAGTGTATCGGACAGAAGGAGCTGGTGTCCGGATATGTGTATAAACGGTGAATAATAGATAAAATATTCAATAATCATTGAAAGGGAGGATTCCTCGTAATGCGTGCCATAAAGGTAGTGGACCCTGAAAGGCCCAATAATGGCGCCATCAAAGGCCCAGTAAGACCCTTAGACTGATAGGTGGGCCAGTGTCCAGCAGAACCCCGGAAAAGTGTAAAATTATGAAAATGCCCCTGTGTTGTACTAAAGAATAGTAGATGAATGAAGGGCATTTTGGTCATTCTGGACAGGCCCAGGAGCCAAGGAACATACAGATAAAGTTACTCAAAGTCAGTATATACCCTGACAGGGTACAGAAAGGTGTAAAATGATGATTTTACCCTTAGTGCTAAGATAGCGCAAGAAAGGGTACTCAGGGGTATTTTGGTAATTTGCCAAGGACTGTTTCTTGGGAATCGAGCCATCAGAGTACTTGAGCTTGATCAGAGACCCAAGATGATATTCCAAGGCCCAAAAATGTAGCCCATGAAGTATGTGGGAAAAAGTGGCATTAAAATACTATTTTAATGTTGTTACAATAAAGTAAAGTTACTCGGTCGGCACGATAACCGAGGAGGTGATCAGATAAAGTCCTAGGTTTATCTGGGTAGCATTGGAAGGCGTGAAAGGTCCCTTCCATATGCCACATGGCGTCACCTTAGAGGGAGAAGAAAAGTTAAGGACATGTGGCACAATCTTAGCCGTTGAGTCCGGTTTGTGGGAAATCGGACCGGACCGATACTGGATTGGACTGGAAATGCTGAGTCAGCTGATGAGGTGTCCCATGAGGTGGCCTTGAGATGATGTCATGCATGATGCAGTAAAAGGAATAAAGAAAAATAGGAAATTCCGGAAAAACCAGGACCACAGGATCATATGGCTTCAAAATTACGGGAATACCATTGACCAAAACTATAAATACCCCCTTGCTGTTCATTATGCACGGCCAAGCATGAGAAAGAGAGAGAAGGAAGTGCTAGAGAGAGAAAGTGAGAGGAAGAAAGAAAGAAAGAAAGTTCTGGGGGAGCTGGAAGCAGAATAGAGATAGTAGAGTTCTGGTAAGCTCTTGAGGTAGTAACTTGTTGGAGATTGTACCCTAGGGGCCAATCATTATCTTATGAACATTGTTGATTTATGAATTTCTTAATTATGTTATCATATTATTTGCATGTTTACTATGATGACAATCCTTAGATAACTCGTGATCTTATCCTAAATGTCCCTGGTCGGTCATCTATGAGGGAGCAGAGATGAAATAAGACCAGTATAACTTTGAAGATATATAGAGATATAAATCAAAGTCATAAGCACATGTAAGAGTACAGGGTGTTGGACCGACCCGCTATGAGAGAGCTGCATGGGTCAAGTCATAAGCTTCTCTCATATACAAGCCATGTCACTATGCCCTTTGACCTGAGATCATCATGGATTCCTACATGACAAACGCTCAGCTTTGACCTAGTCAAAAGTCACTTTTGACCGAGTGATCATAAAGGCTATGCTCGGGCTTAGTGGTTTTTCATGCGGAGGAATGTGAATGGTCAAGATGGAATTTATCCCTCACATTCGTAGAGAGATATTACTGGGCCCCTCGATGAGTGGGTCTGAGAAATGTATGGCCATACTGAAATGGAAGGGTAGTTCCATTTCGATATTCAGACTACTCAGGGATCGAGAAAGTAACGGTCAGGAACAGGAGGATGACGTTCTCCATGCCTCATCCTTGACCGAAATATCGTGTGACAAAAGGGACGTGATATGGTTGTATGAAAGGTTACATCGTTTATCGATCCTCATATGTTTTGGGTAGTCGTAATGCCTTGCTAGAGACCGCTTACGACTTGTGGGTCAGTATAGTAACTGGGCCACTGCCAACTTCATATGGGCCTACAGGGTCGCACACAAAACAGCCCAATACAAGCTATGATGTCCAGATTCATTGAATCTAAGAGATGTCTAGATTCAATGAATAATCTAGGGTGGATATATATTTTATATATATATAAATTTGTATGTATATATTATATATATAATATAAGAGATATTTGTAAGATTTAATTTATAAGGATAAATTAAATTTCTATCACTTTTGAATTTGAATTTAAATGGATATTGAAACATCCTCCCTTAGACCCCTCAGAGTACACTTACGGAAGCGATATTAGCTCGATCATATCTTAACTTAAGCCCAGAAATTAAAAATTTTACTCTTAAGTTCCTTATTCTGAACCTTTACTTTGAGAACTGGTTTATCTTATTCTACACATCCAAATAAGGCTTATTACCTATCCACGTAATGCCCCAGATGTGTACGACTAGCCTGCCAAATTTCATAGCCAAACTCCTTCGTTTACTAGGTCAAACTGAGGCCAGAACACTGCTACCTCAGGACCTGCGAATTTCTCCCTTAATTCCCCATTCACAAATTGAACATGCCAAACAACATTTATTATTAAATAATAAAATGTCATACAACAAGGCATACAGCAAATTATCATATTTCTATTACATCTTTTCCTGCCTAAAATCCGGCAGCATAATTGCTACAATTCTTCTTTAGAAAGTAACCGATGTTGTACCGATTCGGTAATTCCCTCATGAGAACTACCATTCTACGTAGTACCCAGGAAAGACTGGATGAACTTGCTGGGTCCACTCACTTCCAGCCTCCTTAGACAGCACTACGTACACAGTACGTATCAGTTCCTTTCCCTGTTCCTGCTTCCTTGCCAGAATTTCGGCAGCATAACGGCGTCTCTTAAGATTTCCAAATTTTATTTTGACAGAACCTCCCCTGTACTGTTATATATGGGAATGAGATTCGGGGGAATCTCAGTAGTAATAATCATAACAATATATGTAATGCAGAGTGACGGTGCTTGCTTGTGATTGTGTATAGATAAGTATGCTGCGTGCTTCCATATTCAATAACATATGATCATAGCATTGTAATAGAGCTTCAAGCATAACATATAAGACAACAATCCAACCAAACAATAGCACAACAAATCACAAAGACATTACATAAGAGCTAGGATTAGTTACTACCTCAAAAGCAGAGCTCCAGAACTTCTATACTGCTTCCAACTCCACCAGAACTTCCTTTCTTTCTTTCTTTCTCCTTCTCTCTCTTCTTTCTCTCTCTTTTCTTGCCAAAAACGTGGGATGCATAAAATGGGAGGGGAAGGGGGTATTTATAGCTTTAATGGATGGCATTTCTGTAATTTTGAAGCCATCTGAACATGTGGTCCTGGTTTTTCCTGGATTTTCCTATTTTTCTTTATTCCTTTTTACTGCATCATGCATGACATCATCCAGGACACCTCACCGGGACACCTCATCGCCACATTCTTCACATGTCACAATTCCTGGACACCTCATCAGCTGACTCAGCAGTTCAGTCCAATCCAGTACCGGTCCAGAGTCTTGCATCGTAATACGTGTCCTCAACTTTTCTTCTGCCTCTAAGATTGCGCCATGTGGCACCTGGAAGGGACCTTTCACGCATTCCAATGCTATCCAGATAAGTCCAAGACTCTATCTAATCACCTCCTCGGTTATCGTGCCAACCGAGTAACTTTACTTTACTGAGAAGTCATTAAATCATTATTTTAATGTCACTTTTCCCCCTGAATCACTGGGCCTACGTTTTTGGGCCTGGGAATATCATCTTGGGTCTCTGATCCAGCCCAAGTACTCTGATGGCACGATTCCCAAGAAACACCCTTTGGCAAATTATCAAAATGCCCTTAGTCTCTCTTTCTTTACTTTATTAGGTCTAGGGGCATTATTGTCTTTTCCCATCTTACCAGAGTATTCTCTGACCCTGGTCAATTATCCAGATACCCTGTCTGGACTGACTAACCTTAGGCAAATGACCAAAATACCCTTTACTCATACTTCAGCTGTTCTATAACATAGGGGCATTTTCGTCATTTCGCACCTTTTTCCCGGACACCGGCCCCTTTTACCACTGGACTGATCTAATGGGCCTGGGCCTTCCCTGGTGTCACTATAGGTCTTAAAAACACTATACGCCCCTGGCCACAGTCCGATCATCCCTATTCGGACTGCCTTTCCTTTACCAATTATAACTGTAAATTCCCATCTTCAGGAATTTTTACAGAAAAATCGGGACCTCAAATCAAAATTCTGTGACTCCTCATTCAACCCGGAATCCTTTTCTCTATCTCTCGGTATTTTCATATATTTTATCCGGACCGGGTTGTTTTGGCCTGAAAAAGTACTCACGCGCACACTTTTCCAAAATGACCATTTTACCCCTGGTCATATTTCTAATTCTTTCATACACATAGAGACCTCATATGCACATTTCATAGTTCAGTGAAATGATCAGCATAATTTTCTCTATTTTCTGACAAAATATGGTACTCATCGGCTACCTGCCCGATCTTTCCCATAATTACGATTTTGCCCCTGCATTCTCTTTCTGGCCTCATTGCTCATCTTCTCATCCTTTATCTTAAGTTCTAGAAATTCTCTTTCAATAACTTATCCCTTAAACTCTTCGGGAGTCATCATTACTTGAAAGGCTCGACAACCCGCCCATATCAGGTTATCTTACATAGGAGCCAGCCCATATCAAGCTACCTGCAGAATTCCTAGGCTTAAGACTTAGGATATTCCTCACATTCCTCATTTTGAACCTAGGCGAACTGTCCCGATCTCCTAGACCAAAAATCGGGATGTTACAGATATGATCTATTTGAATTTGAAATTCAAATTGATAAGATATCTCAAATGATTTATGAGAATAAATCAAATATAATTCTGTCTTATCTTTATTTTAAATTAAATAAATAGGTGAATTAAATCTATGGGACGGATTTAATATAAACCATATTTATTTAATTAGTTTCTTATTAAATTATGCAATATATGATATTGTATTAACACTGGTGGAAAATGGGCAATCGAAATCCCCATTTTTAAACCGGTCCATGCGGAGACGGTTTTAAAAAAATGAGCGGTGGCATTTTTGTAAATAAAATGAAATATTCACACCGTATTTACTCATGAACGATGTGGAAATATTTAGTCCGGTTTAGATTTTTACTTTCTACAGCGGATTTTATAGAGACCGATGTGGAAATATTTTGTCCGGTTTAGATTTTTACTTTCTACAGCGTATTTATATTGACCGAGGTGGAAATATTTAGTCCGGTGTCTATTTTATTAAAAAATTAAATTTTTACACCGGTTTTAAAATTAACCGATTTAAATATAAACACCCGGTGCAGCTTCGTCTTATCCGCCTCTTTAGTTTCCTGTCTATGCTTTCCCACTCGCTTTCTTTATTTGTCAGACCGTTCATTTCACTTCTTGGGTTCCCAACGTTTGTAGTCATTATGATAGAAGGCCAATTGCATTCTTCTATATTCTTATTGATCATGAACGTTAACCATATATATATATGTATACCATTCTTCTGTTTTATTTTCTTTTCATCTATCTGACTCCTCCAATGGCCTCTTCCTCAAGCACGCCTCCTTCTCCGCCCAACAAAAGAAACAGAGACGACTTTGAAGACAAACATCCTGATCCTCACCCTTCTGTTCCTTCTCCTCCTCCCCTGGTTGTGACTCTGATGGAGAGACTTGAGGAACTCATACTGCGCTTTAATGGGCTGGAGGACTCCGTGGAAGAACTGAATCGCAAAGTTGACAGACTGAAAGCAAGTTTCAGGGATTTCCGCTCAGAAGTTCGCCGCCATCAACCCCGTGATAGCTTCTTTAATCCTGTTGATCTCACCCAATCTGATGACTCCCAAAACTCCGAGTCTGATGAGTAGTGAAAGATTGCAACTTTTATATATTCTGATGTATATATTTTTTTGTGTAAAAGTTGATGACATGGCTGGTCTCTGGAAGTAGAAAAAAAAACTGATATATTTTACACCGGTCCATATATATTGACCGGTGTAAAGTATATTATAAATAAACTGATATATTTTACACCGGTCCATATATAGTGTCCGGTGTAAAATATACTATAAATACAACTTTTATATTTATATCTACACCGGTGTAACATTTTGTCCGGTGTATATTTTCCTATTTTTTTCCCAAATACTCTTTTATTTGGTACATTTCTCGCGCCTTCCATCTCTCATTTTTCCCTGGTTCGCGCGTTAAGACTTCTCGGCGCTTCACGGACGGTGAGTTTTGTTTTGAACTCCTCTCGCGAACTGAAAATTTATTCTCTCCATGCATTAGCTGCATCGTAATGGTTTAATTTCTTATTTTCTGCTTTTCTAGTTCTTATAGTCTTCCACAAATATGGATCGTAGTTGGATAAATGCTAAACGAACAAGTGTTGAGTATGCTGAGGGGGTGAAGGAGTTTTTGGATTTTGCTAAACGGAATGGTGATGATGACAATGGAAGATTTTATTGTCCTTGTGTGGGTTGTTTGAATGAGAGGAAACAAAGTCCTGCTGATATTTACACTCATCTAATTTGCGAGGGGTTTTGCAAGAGTTACACGGTATGGGTATGGCATGGTGAACAGGTGGAACAGACCTTTGACGATGACATGGATACTGATGATAGAGTAGAGGACATGATTCGTGATGTTGGAGAAGATGCTTTTATGCGGTCACACGCATATGGTAATATGTGCAATGATGCAGAAAAGCCTCTATACCCAGGGTGTGAAACATCCTTCCTTTCATATGTCTTAGGGACCATTCAGTAGCATTTAGAACCACTTTCAAGGTTATTGAAGTCCAATTTCTCAATCTGGAGTTTTACTCTTATCTAGTACTGTTCACTATGAAAATTCCAGATGAGTGATCTGACTTCGAAAAATCATAACTAATTCTAGAAAAATCGAAACGAAGTGGTTCCAATTGCTAAATGAAGATAACTCAATTATATTTCAGAGAAAAATAACTCGTTGACCATTAATTGACCAAGTCAACGTCAGTCAACGTGTCAACTTTACTGTTCATCCACGTTTTTCTCCCTGAATCCAGCATTCTGGTCCCAACTTTGATAATTTATATCTTCTTGTGTAGACATCCAAATGAGTCATACTATATATCAAATCGAAGCTTGGTATGTCTACTATTTACTTTAAAACTTTTATATATTAATTCATCCATTTACTATTTTTAATTATGGATCAAACATCCTCATGTCCCCACGGATTACTGTTCATAGTGTTAGTTTTCAGCAACCAACATTACATACATAGGCATACATCCATCATATATCAGTCAAACATGCCAAACAACAATTATTATCAATTAATAAGTTGTTTTACATCCAGTCATGTACATAAATTCTCACATCTCTATTACATCTTTTCCTGCATGAAATCCGGCAGCATAACCGCTACGCTTCATCTTCAGAAAGTAACTGATCTTGTACCGATTCGGTAACTCCCGTGAGAACTACCATTCTACGTAAGTACCCAGGAAAGACTGGATGAACCGGCTAGGTCCACTCACTTCCAGCCTCCTTAGACAGTACCTACGTACACAGTACGTATCAGTTGCTTCCCTTATCTTGTCATAATTTCGGCAGCATAACGGCGTCTCTTAAAATTTCCAGAATTCATTTCGACATAACCTCCCCTGTAATGGTTTACTTATTGGGATGAGATTCGGGGGAATCTCAGTAGCACATAACAATATATGTAATGCAGAGTGACAGTGCTTGCTTGTGATTGTGTACAGATAAGTATGCCGCGTGCTTCCATGCTTAATAACATATGATCATAGCATTATAGCAGAGCTTCAGACATAACATATAAGACAACAATCCAACCAAACAATAGCACAACAAATCACAAAGCCATTACATAAAAGCTAGGATTAGTTACTACCTCAAAGGCTCAGCAGATCTCTACTATCTCTATTCTGCTTCCAGCTCCGCCAGAACTTCCTTTCTTTCTTTTTTCCTCTCACTTTCTCTCTCTAGCACCTCCTCCTCTCTCTAAAATGGGCTCTTGGCCGTGGCATATGAATGGCAAGGGGGGGTATTTATAACCTCCTCCAATGGCAATCTCGTAATTTTCATGAACTTTGATCCTGCGGTCCTAGTTTTTCCTGGATTTTCCTATTTTTCTTAATTCCTCCTTTACTGCATCATGCATGACATCATTGGGACACCTCACCAGGACACCTCAGCGCCACATTTATCACATGTCTGAAATCCTGGACACCTCAGCAGCTGACTCAGCATGCTGACTCACCGGTCCAGTCTCTTGCCTCGTAATACGTGTCCTCAATTATTTCTTCTGCCTTTAAGATTACGCCATGTGGCACCTGGAAGGGACCTTTCACGCCTTCCAATGCTATCCAGATAAATTCAGGACTTTATCTGATCACCTCCTCGGTTATCGTGCCGACCGAGTAGCTTTACTTTATTGGAACAGCATTAAAATAGTATTTTAATGCCACTTTTTCCCACATACTTCATGGGCTACGTTTTTGGGCTCTGAGAATGTTGTCTTGGATCCTGATCAAGCTCAAGTACTCTGATGGCTCGATTTCCAAGAAATAGCCCTTGGCAAATTACCAAAATGCCCTTGGGTGCCCTTTCTTGTACTATTTTAACCCTAAGGGTAAAATCGTCTTTTCATACCCTTCTGCACTCTGTCAGGGTATATAATGACTCTCAGTAACTTTATCTGTATGTACCTTGGCTTCTGGGCCTGTCCAGAATTACCAAAATGCCCTTCATTCATCTGTTACACTTTTGTACAACACAGGGGCATTTTCGTAATTTCGCACTTTTCCGGGGTCCTGCCGGACACTGGCCCACCTATCAGTCCAAGTATCTTACTGGGCCTCTGTTGGCGCCATTATTGGGCCATTCTGGGTCCAATATCCTCATAGCACGCATTACGATGAATCTTCCCCCGTTAATAATTATTAAATATTTTATCTATTATTCACCGTTTATACACATATCCGGACACCGGCTCCTTCTGTCCGATACACTGGCCTGCGGTGTTTAGGCATCCCTGTGAGTCATATCAGTCATCTGACTGAGGTCATCCGAACTCATTCAGTCCCTTTTTAAATACCGATAAATCTCCCTATCGGATACCCGGAGGCCTCACACTCCCGTCTGGATTTTCTAATCTGCGAATAACTTTTTCTACAGGCCTCCTATCGGTATTCTGTCAGTTTCCCGACATCCGTCCCATAAGGACGTATCATCCTGTATTTTCTCACCTAGATCTGAATTCTAGGATATCCGGTATGAATTTTTATAACTTTTGGACGATCAGTCCAATTCTGGCTATCTGGAGTCTTCAAAAATTCCTGTATTAAGCCAGATTACCGAGCTTCACTTGCTCTCTCTACCGGTGAAATCTGGGACTGAAATGCTTTCGGACAGTCCAAACCACGTCCGGCCTGACTTTCTTTAATTACAATTTAGCCCCAGGGAACTTTTCTTCTTTTCATATAAGTCCCCTTTTACTTGGCTAAAATTACACTTAAGGACTCCATATTTTTGTCTACTTTCCTTTTTGGCCTTGAAACTTTCCATAATTGCACTTAAGTCCTTTCATTTCCTTTACTAGGTCTAGGGGCATTATTGTCTTTTCATATTTTACCAGAGTATTCTCTGGCCCTGGTCAACTATCCAGATACCCCTTCTTGACTGTCTAACCTTAGTCAAATGACCAAAATACCCTTTACTCATTCTTCAGTTATTCTATAACATAAGGGCATTTTCGTCATTTTGGACATTTTTCCCGGACACCGGCCCCTCTTACCACTGAACTGATATTATGGGCCTGGGCCTTCCCTGGTGTCACTACGGGCCTTAGACAACACTGTATGGACGCTGGCCATAGTCCGATCATCTCTATTCGGACTGTCTTTCCTTTACCGATTATAACTGTAAATTCACATCTTCAG
Source organism: Leucaena leucocephala (assembly GCA_037074615.1). Lineage (NCBI taxonomy): Eukaryota > Viridiplantae > Streptophyta > Magnoliopsida > Fabales > Fabaceae > Leucaena > Leucaena leucocephala. The sequence continues at coordinate 4,378,659 of CM073544.1, read as the reverse complement.
GAATTTTTACAGAAAAATTGGGACCTCAAATCAAAATTCTGTGACTCATTCAATCCGGAATCCTTTTCTCTATCTCCTGATATTTTTAGATATTTTATCCGGACCGGGCTATTTTGGCCTGAAAGTACGCTCCCGCGCACACTTTTCCAAAAATGACCATTTTACCCCTGGTCACATTTCTAATTCTTACATACACATAGAGACCTCATATGCACATTTCACAGTTCAGTGAAATGATCAGCATAATTTTCTCTATTTTCTGGCAAAATATGGTACTCATCGGCTACCATCCCGATCTTTACCATAATTACGATTATGCCCTTGATTTCTCTTCCTGGCATCTCTAGGCCTAAAAATTAGGGTGTTACATTTCTACCCCCCTTAAAATAAATTTCGTCCTCGAAATTTACTTGGCATCTTAGTCAACGATCCTGGATATAGCTCTTCTGTATATCCTTTCCTGGTTTATGACTAAGGCTTGGGGCATTCATCCTCTTATACTTATGGACAACTCATTACACTTGTGAGTAGTGTCCATTTCTTTCATATCTTATTCCTTAGAATTTTTTTATGTAATTCTGGGGTTTACTTCACTCTTCTTACACTTTGCTAATCTCTTAGGAGAAATATTGTTCTTCTGACTTCCTTTCTCCTGATACGAGATCATAACCCAGATAACTTCTCTGACTTTTCTTAACTGTTCTCATAACTTCATGCATCTATGCTAAACCTTTGTGGCATTTGCACTTTCTTATCCCTTCTTAGGGCTTACATATCATTAGGCTACTCTTGCCTTAGCACCTTTCAATTTAACGTGCTACTTGGCTAGGGCTAGATTACTCTTTATATAGCTTTAGGCCCTAGCAATCTCTTTCTTATAGAACTACGTTCTATCTTTGCTTTGCCTTAGACCCTCTTCTCTAGGTCTCTCTGGCCTTTTATTACCATTTCCTTTAGATCAGAAAAGAACTTTTCATTATCCACATCATTATCTAGGCCTATAGTTCCTTACAGCTCAGTCGCCCTTACCGCTATGGTTCTTCTTAATCATTCTTAGGGTCGACTTCAGGGAATATTGAAGACTGTGTCTGGGGTAAGAGCAAATACCTTTCCTAGGGATGTCCGTATTCTTAGGGCAACCTCTTACAAAGTGGCCTTTTTTACCACAACTGCTTTACCCTGCTCGATATTCCCAGGTGCCATGGCTCTTTCCACCACATTGACATCTCTGCTCTCCAATCTGATCATTACCTTGATCAGTCCCTTGCCTGAACTATTGCCTCTTTCTTTTACTATTGGCTTTACAACTTGAGCTACCTCCCAGAGTGCTCTTAGCCAATGCTTTTCTATTCTCAACAAATAGAAGATTATATTCTTTACTTCTCAGGCATACTTCTACCAAACTTTGAATATTAGTACTCAGATTCGAATTTGGACTCCGTCTTCGTTTAAGGAAAAACTAAGTCTAGTCTGTATAATAGAGGCTCTCTGGGAAAACAATTTTAGATAATTTTTCTGGATAAGTGTATCAACTAGTGAAGCTTCCTTACCTTAACTTCGTCTTTGGCATTCATCTTCAAAGAGATACTACATTGTACTCATATCTCATGGCTCATTACTTTCCTTAGGCTAGGTCTAACTACGACCTCGGGATCTAACTACGATCAACCATTAACCTCTTCAGAATCCAACTGCGACTCTGAAGCTGTTAGGATCTATCTGCGATCCTGTAGCCATGCTAGGATCTAAATGTGACCCTCCAGAATCTAACTGCGATTCTGTTGTACTATATATCTCGCGAAGATTTTAAACTAACAGACTAAGTTATAAGGTTAACTGCTTCCACCTGTTGATAACTCCATAAATAAACATTTGAAAATTTTATAGCCTCATATCATTTACCCAGACTTTACTGACTTCCTCTTTTACTCAGGAGTTCCTTCTCATCTTTCAACCTGTGCTCTAACTGCGAGCCATTTGAATTATGTTCTAACTGTGAGCATTCTACATCAGATCCAACTCTTATCTGAAGAGTGATCTATACTCATCTGAATCTAGCTCTATCTGAGAGCCACCTGTTTCAGATCCAACTCTTATCTGAAGAGTGATCTAGAAACAATCCCTTTACCGTTATCTGTATACCATTCCGCTCAATAGAAATGGCCCTGAGTACTGTATTCACAAGCTTATAGAAATACCTAAGTAACCTCAATCATATCTGAGTAACCTCAATCATACATCATGTCTGAGTATCATATCATAACTTATCGTCCCATAACTGAGACTATCTATCATCCTCAAAACAATCCAAGTAAGCCTCAAAACATATTTCCTTTATCACATTAGTTGTCAGATCATCATCTGATCATACTATCTATCGCATTATCTGTCATATTATCAATCACATGCTCAGGATCTGACAGGCACCTCTGTCTATCTTACTTAGGCTGCCACACTACCCTCTTACCAGGGTATAGACTCAACCCTTCACTACTTTATCTTATATAGGGAATTGGGGAGTCACTTTATCTCTTAACTGTGGCTATCTCTTTACTATCTTTCAACTTCTTCTATCTATCCATTAGTCCTAGTCTATTCTTGACCAGACTATGGTTCCTTATTAGCCTTTCATTTGATCCTTAATCCTCATGGATCTCATTCATCATCTTTCACTATTACTTTTGTTCTCTAGGGTATTCTCCCCTAGGTCTACTATTTCTTTGTGATGGAATCCCTCTGCTCAGGGAACATTTAGCTCTTTATCTATTAACCATCACGTCTCTAACCTTAGGCCATGTGCTAGGATTATTCCTAGGCAAATCTCAATCTAACTTTTAGGTCTTCTATTCAGAGCAGCTGAATAAAACCTCTATAATATAGATCTACTCTTAGTTACCACATAGAGGATCTACTTTTTCACATTGTCATAAATTGATCTTTCGTACCTCAGTACCTTTATACTGTCTGGCTTACCATATGCTATACCAATCCTCTAGCTGGTGGACTTCAGTGAGTTTGGTACCTTCATTCTCTTCATCATATGGCCTCTGCCAATTATAGTCGCGACTTGAGAACTTCATAGTCGCAACTCACATGCTCTGTGACTTTTAGTTGCAATCGTCGCACACTACTCGTCACGACCTGGCAGCTCTGCGTCCTTTAGTCGTAACCTATAATATCGCTACCTGAACTCCTTTATACACTGGTCGCGTACTGCAACATTACTCATTGCGACCTGAGGTCTTCTTACGTCGCAACTTCAACTTATCTGTACATATTAGTCGCGACATAAGACTCCTCTTTTCTACTTCCTACTTTTAAAACATGTAGTCATACTCATCCTCATACAACGGCAACATACTAGGTATAGGGTAGCTCAATAGTGTGCATACTGGACAATACAATCCAATCACATTCAGGATTTATCCGTTCATTAGCCAGTGGAAACAGAACACAAATAAACTCGTACCTTAGTTTGGTACAGGAGACTTTCTTATCCCGTTGCCAGTCAGGTATATACTCTTCCTTGAGTCGGGTATCTTTTGCCCGTTGTGTTCTGTGGACACTTCCTGGCATAATATCCAGGCTTTCCACACCTATAGCATAACCCTTGACCTACTGGACAAGGCCTCGTACCATGGTCTCGACCACAGTTCCTATATACATTAGGCCTTGGTTGCCTACTAACTTCTCTTGGCCCACTACCTGGCCTACTTCCTTACTTCTTATTAACTTTTGACCCATATGCTGGCTCATTTCTCTTCTTACTGTTCCCTCTCAAGGGACCTGGTGGCATCACTTTCAGTGGTACTGATGGAGTAGGCTTACCCTTTGCTGGTTATTGCACCTTCTTTTCTGGCTTGTAAACTGCCACCTGGGTCTTTCTTTCAGTGGGACATTCTAAAACCTTAAAGATTTTCTCTAACTGGCTTACCCAATCCTCAGCTACTTGAGTGTCAAAAGTCCCTTCAAACATGGGCGGATTAAACTTATGGAATCGTTCCATCCATGTTTGCAGACTTTCCTGGTCATTATTATTTCTTATAGACCCCTGATATCTATTCATTCCAGTCTGCTCATGATTTGGCTGAGGTTCAGGTTCTATATCATTCTCTGGTACTACCTCCTTCCCAGACTGCTGTAATCTTGCAACCGCAGCAGCAACCGCCGTAGTGATAGCAGAATCTCGTTCTTGATCTGGGTGAGCCTGGATTATCCGTATCTCATCGCGACTTACGACTTAACTTGTTGTAACTTGGATATCTGGCATCCTCACTACAGTATCTGGTTACAACATGATACCTCGAGCTACTCTTTGCAGCTTCCTTAGTCATAAACTGATCAGCCTTTGTCTCCATCTCTGGAGGAAACTGCTTCTTAAACCTTGTTCTGCTTAGTCCAGCCATATTGTGTTAATAAACATGTGACCTCAACTGTATCGGCTGACAAAGATTAGCCCATCATAATCATATCCTTCATAAGACTATAAAGCTCGAGGTCCAGCCTCATTCATCTGGGTGTCACTGTCTTCTGTCTAAACCTTTCCAAGCAGTGAACACCATCCCTATATCCTACACTAGGGAGAGGACCACTCAAACTTCTCATTTGTTTAAGGAATCAAACTAACTAAACCAAAGCATCACTGAGCCAGAATCTTCTGTTCTGTGCCAGAATCTTATGCTCGGAGCCAGAACCCTTTGTTCTGTGCTAACCTTATCTGTACAAACACCATAAATTATCTATTCAGAGTATTTCCTAAGCCAGAATCCTTTGCTCTGATACCAAAATGAAACATCCTTCCTTTCATATGTCTTAGGGACCATTCAGTAGCATTTAGAACCACTTTCAAGGTTATTGAAGTCCAATTTCTCAATCTGGAGTTTTACTCTTATCTAGTACTGTTCACTATGAAAATTCCAGATGAGTGATCTGACTTCAAAAAATCATAACTAATTATAGAAAAATCTAAACGAAGTGGTTCCAATTTCTAAATGAAGATAACTCAATTATATTTCAGAGAAAAATAACTCGTTGACCATTCATTGACAAAATCAACGTCAGTCAACGGGTCAACTTTACTGTTCATCCACTTTTTTCTCCCTGAATCCAGCATTCTGGTCCCAACTTTGATAATTTATATCTTCTTGTGTAGACATCCAAATGAGTCATACTATATATCAAATCGAAGCTTGGTATGTCTACTATTTACCTTAAAACTTTTATACATTAATTCATCCATTTACTATTTTTAATTATGGATCAAACATCCTCATGTCCCCACAGATTACTGTTCATAGTGTTAGTTTTCAGCAACCAACATTACATACATAGGCATACATCCATCATATATCAGTCAAACATGCCAAACAACAATTATTATCAATTAATAAGTTGTTTTACATCCAGTCATGTACATAAATTCTCACATCTCTATTACATCTTTTCCTGCATGAAATCCGGCAGCATAACCGCTACGCTTCATCTTCAGAAAGTAACTGATCTTGTACCGATTCGGTAACTCCCGTGAGAACTACCATTCTACATAAGTACCCAGGAAAGACTGGATGAACCGGCTAGGTCCACTCACTTCCAGCCTCCTTAGACAGTACCTACGTACACAGTACGTATCAGTTGCTTCCCTTATCTTGTCATAATTTCGGCAGCATAACGGCGTCTCTTAAAATTTCCAGAATTCATTTCGACATAACCTCCCCTGTAATGGTTTACTTATTGGGATGAGATTCGGGGGAATCTCAGTAGCACATAACAATATATGTAATGCATAGTGACAGTGCTTGCTTGTGATTGTGTACAGATAAGTATGCCGCGTGCTTCCATGCTTAATAACATATGATCATAGCATTATAGCAGAGCTTCAGACATAACATATAAGACAACAATCCAACCAAACAATAGCACAACAAATCACAAAGCCATTACATAAAAGCTAGGATTAGTTACTACCTCAAAGGCTCAGCAGAGCTCTACTATCTCTATTCTGCTCCCAGCTCCGCCAGAACTTCCTTTCTTTCTTTCTTCCTCTCACTTTCTCTCTCTAGCACCTCCTCCTCTCTCTAAAATGGGCTCTTGGCCGTGGCATATGAATGGCAAGGGGGGGTATTTATAACCTCCTCCAATGGCAATCTCGTAATTTCCATGAACTTTGATCCTGCGGTCCTGGTTTTTCCTGGATTTTCCTAGTTTTCTTAATTTCTCCTTTACTGCATCATGCATGACATCATTGGGACACCTCACCAGGATACCCCAGCGCCACATTTATCACATGTCTGAAATCCTGGACACCTCAGCAGCTGACTCAGCATGCTGACTCACCGGTCCAGTCTCTTGCCTCGTAATACGTGTCCTCAACTTTTTCTTCTGCCTTTAAGATTGTGCCATGTGGCACCTGGAAGGGACCTTTCACTCCTTCCAATGCTATCCAGATAAATCCAGGACTTTATCTGATCACCTCCTCGGTTATCGTGCCGACAGAGTAGCTTTACTTTATTGGAACAGCATTAAAATAGTATTTTAATGTCACTTTTTCCCACATACTTCATGGGCTACGTTTTTGGGCTCTAAGAATGTTGTCTTGGATCCTGATCAAGCTCAAGTACTCTGATGGCTCGATTTCCAAGAAATAGCCCTTGGCAAATTACCAAAATGCCCTTGGGGGCCCTTTCTTGTACTATTTTAACCCTAAGGGTAAAATCTTCATTTCATACCCTTCTGCACTCTGTCAGGGTATATAATGACTCTCAGTAACTTTATCTGTATGTACCTTGGCTTCTGGGCCTGTCCAGAATTACCAAAATGCCCTTCATTCATCTGTTACACTTTTGTACAACACAGGGGCATTTTCGTAATTTCGCACTTTTCCGGGGTTCTGCCGGACACTGGCCCACCTATCAGTCCAAGTATCTTACTGGGCCTCTGTTGGCGCCATTATTGGGCCTTTCTGGGTCCAATATCCTCATAGCACGTATTACGATGAATCTTCCCCCGTTAATAATTATTAAATATTTTATCTATTATTCACCGTTTATACACATATCCGGACACCGGCTCCTTCTGTCCGATACACTGGCCTGCGGTGTTTAGGCATCCTTGTGAGTCATATCAGTCATCTGACTGAGGTCATCCGAACTCAATCAGTCCCTTTTTAAATACCGATAAATCTCCCTATCGGATACCCGGAGGCCTCACACTCCCGTCTGGATTTTCTAATCTGCGAATAACTTTTTCTACAGGCATCCTATCGGTATTCTGTCAGTTTACTGACATCCGTCCCATAAGGACGTATCATCCTGTATTTTCTCACCTAGATCTGAATTCTAGGATATCCGGTATGAATTTTTCTAACTTTTGGACGATCAGTCCATTTCTGGCTATCTGGAGTCTTCAAAAATTCCTGTATTAAGCCAGATTACCGAGCGTCACTTGCTCTCTCTACCGGTGAAATCTGGGACTGAAATGCTTTCGGACAACCCAAACCACGTCCGGCCTGACTTTCTTTAATTACAATTTAGCCCCAGGGAACTTTTCTTCTTTTCATTTAAGTCCCTTTTTACTTGGCTAAAATTACACTTAAGGACTCCATATTTTTGTCTACTTTCCTTTTTGGCCTTGAAACTTTCCATAATTGCACTTAAGTCCTTTCATTTCCTTTACTAGGTCTAGGGGCATTATTGTCTTTTCATATTTTACCAGAGTATTCTCTGGCCCTGGTCAACTATCCAGATACCCCTTCTTGACTGTCTAACCTTAGCCAAATGACCAAAATACCCTTTACTCATTCTTCAGTTATTCTATAACATAAGGGCATTTTCGTCATTTTTCACATTTTCCCCGGACACCGGCCCCTCTTACCACTGAACTGATATTATGGGCCTGGGCCTTCCCTGGTGTCACTACGGGCCTTAGACAACACTGTATGGCCTCTGGCCATAGTCCGATTATCTCTATTCGGACTGTCTTTCCTTTACCGATTATAACTGTAAATTCCCATCTTCAGGAATTTTTACAGAAAAATTGGGACCTCAAATCAAAATTCTGTGACTCCTCATTCAATCCAGAATCCTTTTCTCTATCTCCCGGTATTTTCAGATATTTTATCCGGACCGGGCTATTTTGGCCTGAAAGTACGCTCCCGCGCACACTTTTCCAAAAATGACCATTTTACCCCTGGTCACATTTCTAATTCTTTCATACACATAGAGACCTCATATGCACATTTCACAGTTCAGTGAAATGATCAGCATAATTTTCTCTATTTTCTGGCAAAATATGGTACTCATCGGCTACCAGCCCGATCTTTACCATAATTACGATTATGCCCTTGATTTCTCTTCCTGGCATCTCTAGGCCTAAAAATTAGGGTGTTACAGGGTGCAGAAAATACAACCTATTGAATGCAGTGTTGAGATTGGTAAGTGTGAAAGCTCGGCATGGGTGGAGTGACAGTAGTTTTTCAGAATTGCTTGACTTGTTACAGGACATGTTTCCTGAAGAAAATGCTTTACCCAAACGCTATTATGATGCGAAGAAAATAATAGGTCCTTTAGGCAAGCAGTATAGAAAGATTCATGCATGCCCAAATGATTGCATATTGTACAGGAAAGAGTTTGAAGATGAGGAGAAGTGTCCAATATGTAAGACACCAAGGTACAGATCAAACAACTCTCCTGCCAAGTTGTTATGGTATCTTCCAATTTTACCAAGGTTTAAGCGACTTTTTTCTAATGAAGATGATGCAAAGAAATTGTTATGGCATGCAAATGAAAGGATTAATGATGGAAAGATTCGTCATCCTGCTGACTCTTTGCAATGGAAGAAGATTGATGACTTATTTCTCGAGTTCGGCAATGAACCACGAAACCTAAGGCTTGGACTTAGTACGGATGGAATGAACCCTTATAGTAGCCTTAGTAGTATCCATAGTTCATGGCCCGTCCTTCTGGTGATTTACAACCTATCTCCCTTGCTGTGTATGAAACGAAAGTATGTAATGTTGTCCATGCTGATCTCAGGACCAAAACAACCGGGAAATGACATAGACGTTTACCTAACACCCTTGATCGAAGATTTGAAGAAGCTATGGGAAGGTGTGGATGTCTTTGATGCTGTTAAGAAGGAGGTCTTCAATTTGCGGGCCTTGATCTTTTGTACAATTAATGACTTTCCTGCATACGGAAATTTGTCAGGGTATAGTGTTAAGGGCCATAAAGCATGTCCGATTTGTGAGGAAGGGACTTGCTACTATCAACTTCGTCATGGAAGAAAGACGGTCTACCTAGGTCATAGGAGATTTCTAAGATAAGCCCACCCATACCGTCGACTGAAGAAGAAATTTTATGGCGGCCAAGAATTTGAAAATGCTCCAAAGCCATTGACTGGCGAACAAGTTTATGAAAAGGTGAGAGACATCAATGTCACTTTCGGTAAGCTTACCAAGAAAAGTGAGAAAAATGTATGGAAAAAAAGATCTGTGTTCTTTGAGCTTCCTTATTGGCGACATCTTCATGTAAGGCACTGTCTTGATGTGATGCATGTGGAGAAAAATATGTGTGACAGCATTGTTGGAACACTTCTCAACACACATGGTAGTTCCAAAGACGGTTTGAAGGCAAGATTAGATTTGGAAGAAATGGGAATACGGGAGGAGTTACATCCGAGGCCAGATGGTGAGGGGAGCTATCATGTTGAAGAGACTAATATTTTGTCCAAGGCTGAGAGAAGAAGTATTTGTGAGTGTTTGCAAGGAATCAAAGTTCCCTCTGGGTACTCATCTAATCTTAAGAGGATTGTGTCCATGAAAGATTTGAAATTAGTAGGCCAAAAGTCTCATGATTGTCATGTACTGATGCAACAATTACTCCCAGTGGCTGTTCGAGGAATCCTTCAAGATGAGTTGAGACACATTGTAACCCGACTTTGCTTCTTCTTTAATGCTATATGTGGCAAAGTCTTTGAGACTGAAAGGTTGGAGGAATTGGAGCACGAGGGTTATGTTATTTTGTGCCATCTTGAAAAACAGTTTCTTCCTTCCTTTTTTGACATCATGGTACACCTCATCGTTCATCTAGTGCGAGAGATAAAACTGTGTGGCCCTGTATACTTACGATGGATGTACCCATTTGAAAGATACATGAAAATCCTTAAAGGGTATATGAAGAATCCAAATCGTCCCGAAGCATCCATTGTTCAAAAATATGTGGCCGAAGAAGCTATGGATTTTTGTCAACAATACCTGTCTAAAGCAAGACTTACTGGTCTCCACAAACCCATTGCCACACAGGGGGGTCAACGCGGAATGTCAGTGAGGAGTGTTGATCGTAATGAACTGCAGCAAGTACACTTACACATCTTGAATAACATTGATGAAGTTCAAGACTATATTGCTGTTCATAAAGATCTTGTCCGGAAAACAAATAATAGGATGACAGAGCAAAGGCTCATTAGAAAACACACCAAATCTTTTGCACATTGGTTCAAATTGGAGGTTGAAAATGAGGATTGTGTTTCTGATACAGTTAGATGGTTGACATGTGGTCCTGAACATAATGTGATCTGTTGGAATTCATTTGATATCAATGGATATTCCTTTTATACGAAGTGCCTAGATGATAGAAGTAGCGTACAAAACAGTGGTGTTATGTTAGTGGCTGAAGCTATGCATTTCTCTAGTTCAAAAGACAATAATCCTAAATTAGCAGCCATCCCTTATTATGGCGTTGTTGAAGAGATTTGGGAGGTGGACTACTCCAAATTCAAAGTTCCCGTATTCAAATGCAAGTGGGCTAATGTAAACAATGGTGTTACGGTCGATCAGTTAGGATTTACACTGGTGGATTTGAATAATATAAGTTTTGGGGATGAGCCTTTCATTATGGCAGACCAAGCAAAGCAAGTGTTCTTTATCACTGATCCTCAGAATGAAAGATGGTCTGTCGCGCTCCAAGGGAAAAGTGTTGTTGACAATGATGATTCTTTTTATGAGATCCCTTCTTTTTCAGTAGGTTTACCACAATTAAATGAAGAAGAAGTGGATTCTGATTAATTTCTATGTGTTTCTTGTTTAGTCTAAACATGCAATTTTAAGTTTCTTGTAATGATTGCGTATATGATTTTGATGTAATAATAACAGAGATAGATTCTTGTTCTGATAAGAATGTTGTGACGCTAAGGATGGGATGATATAAGGTGGTGAAGTTAAAAAAAAAAACTACAACATTTAACACCGGTCTTAAGTGATATCCGGTGTAAAAAGGCACGTCTGACAATTTGTAAAATAATTTATTGTTCGATTTTACACCGGGTTATACTTTATCCGGTGTTATACTTATCGATGTTTATTTTTTACACCGGTTGTTAAAATTAGCCGGTGTAAAATGTTTCACTTTTACATCGTTTATGTTTTGTCCGGGTTAGAATAATTTACAACCGGTGTTAAATGTTTATATTCATTTTTTTAACCCGCCCCTTGGCGCGATGACCTTCAATCTTCTCCTTTCTCACATACTCTTTTTTATCGCCGCTCGTCGTGCTCTGTGGTTCTCGCGAGGCTTCTCCGTGCTCGATCAGTCGTTCTTCTCTGTCACCTCTCTCGTTCTGCTATTCCGTAAGTGTACATGTTCTCTGCATTTTTTCCCCTGTGTACGTGCGATGCCGTTTTTATGTTCGTTTAATCTAGATTTTCTATTTTTCCTGATGAATGCTGGCACATCTTTCCATTCATAACTGCTAAAGGAACAAGTTTTTTGTATTCTGACGGGTTGAGGGAAAAAGGGTTAAGTCTGTTTTCAATGTTTTTGATGTTGTTATTGCGTACATAGGAATATGGAGGATAGAGTTACTCAGATTGAGGCTGGCGATGCTCCAAGCTCCACTAAGCAAAGGAAGGGCAGAAGTGCGACTCGTTTGAAAGACATTACGAAGGACAGTATAGAGGGGAAACTGCTTCCGATAGAGTTTGACAGAAACTGGAACCCAACTGGTGAACACAGGACAAAGTACGTAAGTTTTGTCAGCCTCCTAGCACGCAACAAGCCTAGCATCACCTATTTGACTTGGGATGCTGTGGATGATCGCGTGAAGAATCAAATTTGGGACACTATCCGGGTATAGGAACTATCTAATATTGCATGCAGAGCAATACCAAATACACAACTGTTTGTTGATTACTCTGCTTTCAATGGCAAACATTGCAGCTCACTTACGATGTGCCCAACAATGAGTTCTTGAAGAAGAAGATGTTGTCTTATTGCTGTGAGCGTTGGAGGGCATTCAAGACACAACTAGCTCGTCAGTATCTGCATGGACAGGACAGAAGTGGTCATCCTCAACCTTCTCCATGCAGCAAGTATCAATTCATTGACGAAGCTGCGTGGGAACAATTTGTTAGGAATCGGACCACTCCAGTAGCAATGGTGAGTGTATCCTTTTGTATGTGGTTGCAGAAAATGTATCAGAGTATCATATGTATTGATTTTAAATACTTCATGTCTTGTAGGAAAAAAGAGCAAAAGCGATTGAATACGCCCTCAAGAATGATTGCCCCCACACAATGTCTCTAGGGGGTTACGCGAAGGCAGAAAGAGAGTTGTTGGGGGCCAAGAGGAAGAGGTTAGAAGAAAATGCTGGGTCGGATCCTAGTGTTCTTCTTGACCCCTCCTCTCCAATACGTCGCGAAGAAAAATGGTTGTACGCTCGCCAAAGAAAGAGCGGAGCTTTTACAAGCGACAATGCTCGCATGATTGCTGAAAAAATTGTAAGCACTACTTGAATTATTTTGTGATGTAGACTATATATAATTATATCATTTTCCTTATGTTTGTTCTTTCTATGTTATAGAGTGATCTTAAACAACAAGAGTCCCATGGATCCTTCAAGTCAGATGGTAGGAATGACATCTTGACTATTGCCACTGGGAAACAAGAACATGGGGGCCGTGTCAGGGGAGTTGGAAGAGGTGTGGGTATAAGAGATTACTTTGGAGCATCTCAAATACGTTCCCCACATGTGGTGCCGAGGGCAGAGTTGGCATCCTTGCTCTCCACCACAAGGGCAGAGGCTAAGGAAGAGGCTTGGATAGAGGCTAGGGCACAAGCAGAAGCTTCAATTGAGGCCCGATTACAAGAGGGGTTCGCAAAGATGAAGGAAGAAATGTTGTCCATGATGACATCAAGGCAGCAAGAGCCAACTGATCCCCTCCCGCCCTCAACTGCAATCCGTCCAAGCACTAAGGGGAGTTGTTGCTTGCCGCTGTCAGAGGATGCAGAACATTGTGATCTATATGTTGAGGATCCTCTTAGACGCTTAGTGGCACGTGGCTCCATCCATAGCCTAGGGGCAACTACTGTTCACCACGTCCAAATTCAGGACGATCAATTAAGGGTGACAGTTGAAGCCGTGCTAATTGGAGATGCTCTTATCCCAATTCCCACTGATGAGGTGAAGACAGTGAGCCAAGCAAAAGGGACTTTCATATTGTGGTCAAAGCATCTTGTTTCGGATCACGTCACCTCATCCCCCGACCAACTTCCCACCCCTCCCGCTTTGAATGCCATGCAACGTGTGATCCTAATGGCATATGACAAAACGTTCCATGTGGACGAGTTGCCTATGGATTCAGTTGTGGGTGACATGGGGGCACCGGCCTTCCTGGACCATGCGGACGTCAAATCTCTGATCACTCCCAAGGAAGAACTGACCTCCGGCTACATCCAAGTGTTTTTGATGTAAGTATAATTTAAATGTAAATATATGTAATAACAAAGTTCAAGTCTTACAACTAATGTCGTGCATGCATTGCCTGTAGGTACATGCAAGCTGAGTTGGTTTCCTCCAAGGGCAAACAAAAAAAGTTCGGATTCCTATGCCCAATTCAGATTTATGCTAAAGGGACCTCTCAATCTTCGAGGCTTGCATATATTTCACAGAGGCTCGGTGAAACCAATATTGATTGTTTCTTCGCACCATATATGCATGAGTAAGAATAATAATGTTTCATTTTATTTTATATATACTAGTTTTGTAGTTGCTTAATTATAATACTCATTCTCTTTTAACTAATCTCTACAGCAATCATTGGCAACTTGTCATCCTATGTAAGCATAGCTATAAAGTTTTCTTCTTATGCTCCCTCCATTACAAGCCCTCGGTGGATGTCAGGAAGATCATGAACACGTACGTGAGTTCTCTTCTATACACCATGATCTGTGTGATAAATGGGTTACTAACTGTTAACTTTGGTCATAGGGCTATGAGGACATTCGCAGTTGCAAGGGGCCTTAAGCACGCTAATTTGGTGAGGGACCCTGAATGGATCACACCGATGGTAATAAAAGTATATATTAGGTGTTAGCTAGGTTCCTCGTTTTGATGATGAGAAATAATTTTTATCTTGTTAACATTACAGAGTCGAAGGCAACCCAGAGAAAGCAACTTGTGCGGCTTCTACATAGTCAGACACATGGTCAATATTATCTTGGCAAATAGGATTGACCTAACTGGGGAGGTAAAATTGTATTTTGAATGATTTCATATTTCTTAATTATCAATCTAATCTAAATTAGTAATGCCTTAATTTCTTTGATTTTGATTTCATATTTCAGATGTTTGAACAACCTGATCCATTTCCTGACCAAGATATTGAGGACCTGCGTAATCGGTGGGCAGAGTTTTTTGTTCAAATCCTTCCTTCTCAATAGTATTTGTCTTTCACTGAATACATTTTTCTGTTCAAATTGTAGCATTTTTGTATTGAGTTTTATTCAATGAATAATATAATGAGCAATTGAATTATATATGTCTCTGGCATCTTGAACTGATGATGATCGATGATTGAGTCATATATTACATTTGGGCAGTTTACTTCTGAAGCTTCAGGCCAACGAAATCTATCAAATATAAATTGAATAACATCTACATCGGAGGTATATACCCACCGGTGTAGTAAGAACATATATAAATTAAATTTAATAATATCTACACCGTCCCAATATTCAACCGGTGTTAAAAATTGAACAATCTACACCGTCCCAATATTCAACCGGTGTTAAAAATTGAACAATCTACACCGTCCCAATATTCCAACCGGTGTAGATGTTAAAACATAATACACTGGATGTAAATGTGAACAGCTTTAACATGAAGACCGGTGTAAAAAAGTATACATTCTACACACCGTCCCATATATTTAACCGGTGTTAACATTTGAAAAATCTACACCGTCCCAATATTCAACCGGTGTAGATGTTAAAAATAATACACCGGATGTAAATGTGAACCGATTTAAAATTTAGTCTGGTGTAAAAAATTATACATTCTACACCGGTTACAGGACCAGTGTAAAATGTCTGACTTTTTACACGGTCCGTTTCTACACCGGTTGTGTGTGCGATGTTGAATGCCATTTTCAACCGGTGTTGAAATGCTTTTTTCCAGCTGTGTAATTCAGAATTAATATAAGATTAATTCTGAAGCCCGGCCCAATTAGAAGCCCGATAGCATCCTATATATTTGACATTAGGAGCTAGGGTTCTACACATCTCTACACACACATTCAGACGTGAGAAAAGGGGCAGGGAGAGTGTAAAAGGTTTGCAGATAAGAAACTGCCAAAATAGAGACGGTGAGGACGGAATCTCTAGAAAGCCCTAGAGGGACAAGAGGCGCTAGCACGTCGTTCGCGATTGGAACGCTGTTCGTGTGGATACTGATAGAGGAAGCCGATCTGAGCTGTCGACTTCTTGCGATCGACCAGACACGAAGCAAGGTCGCGACCTATTGATACTGAGGTCGCGACCATACGGGCATCTGAACGTCAGAAATCTGAAAAGAGGAGACAGGTCGCGACTTGAAGCTGACGAGGTCGTGACTACAAACTCCAGAGACGTCCGGTCGCGACGAGAAGCATAGTAGGTCGCGACTAACAACTCCAGAGGCTACAGGTCGCGACTAGAAGTTTAGGAGGTCGCGACTGAAAGTTCCGGAGGTGAGAAGTCACGACTAGTGGATACTGAGGTCGCGACCAAAGCTCGAATACCTAAGGTAACAATTCTTTCTCCTTGACTTAAACACATTCGGTAGATCCTGGCTGGGAATGGAAAAAAAAATTTAAAGTTAATTTTCGCTGCGTGTCTTCCAATTCAATTCATAACTAATCCTAGCTTTTATGTAATGGCTTTGTGATTTGTTGTGCTATTGTTTGGTTGGATTGTTATCTTATATGTTATGCCTGAAGCTCTACTGCAATGCTATGATCATATGTTATTGAGTATGGAAGCACGCAGCATACTTATCTGTACACAATCACAAGCAAGCACTGTCACTCTGCATTACATATATTGTTATGATTGTTGCTACTGAGATTCCCCCGAATCTCATCCCAATGAATAAACCATTACAGGGGAGGTTATGTCAAAGTGAATTTTGGGAATTTAAGAGACGCCGTTATGCTGCCGAAATTATGACAAGAAAGCAGTAATGAAGAAAGGAGCTGATACGTACTGTGTACGTAGGTACTGTCTAAGGAGGCTGGAAGTGAGTGGACCTAGCCAGTTCATCCAGTCTTTCCTGGGTACTTACGTAGAATGGTAGTTCCCACAGGAATTACCGAATCGGTACAAGATCAGTTACTTTCTGAAGATGAAGCGTAGCGGTTATGCTGCCGGATTTCAGGCAGAAAAAGATGTAATAGAAGTATGAGAATTTTGTACATACCCAGATGTAAAATAACTTATTAATTAATAATGTGTATTGTTTGGCATGTTTGACTGATATGTGATGGATGTATGAATATGTATGCAAAGTTGATTGCTGGAAATTACCACTGTGAACAGTAACATGTGGTGACCTAATGAGGTTTGACCTATAATTAAAAATAGTAAATGGATGAATAAATGTATGAAATTTTTATGGTAAATAGTAGACATACCAAGATTCAATTTTATATATAAAACGTCTCATTTGGATGTCTACACATGAAGATATAAATTATCAAATTTGGGACCAGAATGCTGGATTCAGGAAAAAAACGTTGGATGAACAGTAAAGTTGAAACTTTGACTTACGTTGACTTGGTCAATGAGTGGTCAACAAGTGATTTTTCCCTGAAAGATAATTGAGTTAGATTCAAGTATCAATTGGAACCACTCCATTTATATTTTTATAGAATTAGTTATGATTTTTCGAAGTCAGGTCACTCATCTGGAATTTGCATAGTGAACAGTACTCGATAAGAGTAAAACTCCAGATTGAGAAATTGGACTTCAATGACCTTGAAAGTGGTTCTAAATGCTACTAAATGGTCCCTAAAACATACGAAAGTAAGGATGTTTCATGGGCCTTTGAATCTCTATTACTGGATCTTCCGCAGAAATTCCCTCTGTTTGGCTTCCTGTTGTTCTGCCATGGTCGCTTTCTTTTCTTGTAGCCGCTACCACTGGTAGATTCTTGACTTCGACCGGCTTTATCAGGAGCTGCTTGATCCCTGGTTCCCGATCTAAATAGCATTCTATGATTCATGCTATTTTCAACAATACGGCATGCTTCCACAGCTTTATTAAACTGGCTGTATTGTTGAGGAGTTAACTTCTCCTTTAGAGTAGAGTTCAGCCCTCGAATCATTCTTTCTGTCATCCAGTGTTCATCATCCACTTGGCACAGATAAGTGGAATATTGAGATAGACGGATGAACTTAGCAAGGTATTCATCAAACAACTCCTTCTCTCCTTGTCTCAGTACAAGGAATTCCGCCTCTCTTTCATCTTTCACTGATTGAGGAAAATACTTTTCATAAAACTGCTCAAGAAACACTTCCCAAGTGATCGGGATGTCTCTTGCTTGCAGAAGTAGCTCAATATTCTTCCACCACCTATCAGCATCTTTCTCTAGCTGATAGATAGCCATCTGAGCTTTGGTTTCCATTGGGCAGTCAAGAACCTTGAAGATCTTTTCTAATCTGCTAATCCAATCCTCAGCTATCTGCACCTCGAATGTTCCTTCAAATACCGGAGGATTATACTTACAGAATCTGATCATCCATTGCTGGATGCTAGCTGCATCCTCTCTTGGGTTAACCCGTCTCTGGGGCTGTACCAGCTGTGGTTCTCTACTAGCTGATCTTGAAGGCTCGGGTAGCCTCAGGTTGCTTACTTCCTCAGCTACTGCTGCAGCTATAGCGGCATCTCTTTCCCACTCATTACATGCCTGAGCTGCCCGCATTTCCTCAATCATCTTTTGTTGTTGTTCTAATCGCTCTAAAATTAAGTGATTAAGATTTCCAGCTTCTTGTGGTTCCTCTGCTAGAATCGTTCTTCTTGTTCAAACCATTTTGTTATGCTATAACATAGAAGGGAATGCGATAAACAACATTTCTCATTTCATTTCAAACATAGCATACAAGGTACATGTCACAGTCATACATATGCTACTGTACTGATCTTTTATACATTACATACATTAAAAATATTACCCTAATTCTTCTTAAACTTATTCTAATATACTCTCCTACCAAGTAGATCCAGTCGGATACAGTACAATATGGTTCTTTGTCAAAATATCAATCCATAAGGGCAAAACTGTCATTTTACACCTTTCTGTACTCTGTCAGGGCATATACTGACTCTGGTTAACTTCACCTGTATATGTCTTGACCTCTAGGACTGTCCAGAATGACCAAAATGCCCTTCATATACCGCTACCCCTTTAGTACTACACAGGGGCATTTTCGTAATTTTGCACTTTTCCGGGGTTTTGCCGGACACTGGCCCACCTATCAGTCCAAGAGTCTTATTGGGCCTTTGATGGCGCCATTATTGGGCCTTTCAGGGTCCATTACCTTCATGGCACACATTATGAGGAATCTTCCTCAGGCAAAGTTCATAGAGCCTTTTTGTCTAACATACACCGTTTATACACATATCCGGACACCGGGTCCTTTTACCATATACACTGGCCTACTGTGTTTAGGCATCCCTATGGGTTATAACATTCATCTGACTGAGGTCATCCGAACTCATTCAGTCCCTTTTTAAATACTGATAAATCTCCCTATCGGATACCCGGAGGCCTCACACTCCCGTCTGGATTTTCTAATTTATGAATAACTTTTCCTACAGACCTCCTATCGGTATTCTGTCAGTTTTTTGACCTCCGCCCCATCAGGACGCATCATCCTGTAATTTCTCACCTAGATAATCTAGGATATCCGGTAGGAATTTTTATAACTTTTAGACATCAGATCAATTTCTGCTATCTGGAGTCTTGAAAAATTCCTGTATTATGCTAGATTACCCGGCGTCACTTGCTCTATCTTCTGGTAAAATATAGGGCTGATCGGAGTACGATCACTATTTTTGCCTATTTCCGGTCTAAGTTTTCATAATTACACTTTTGCCCCGGAAACTTTTCTTCTTTTCAACTAAGTCCCTTTATTTGGCTAAAATTACACTTAAGGACCCCACATTTTTGTCTACTTTTCCTTCTTAACCTTAACCTTTCCATAATTGCAATCAAGTCCCTTTATTTCCTTTCTTTTTCAATTTAATCCCTTTCTTTACATAAATAACCACATCTTCTTCCTGAAAAATAATTCGTATATTTCATTCAATCTGTACATATAAATCAGTACAGAAAATTAGGGATATTACAGTAAGTGTTTAGCTCTCTATTTCCTCTCAGTGATAGGGTTCTTTCACTCAGATTCAAATCGAAAAACATCCTACCATAAGCTTGTAATGGCTCTAAATCTCAGCAACTATATAGCACTTATGCAAAGAATTAAGAGGTCTTTTAGCATTGTAATGATGGAGATAGGCCACGTGGAATGGAATATGAAGGATAAAAAGTTTTATATGCATTCAACAATGAGTGTATAGCTTGAATTCATGTCTCTAGAGATGCAAAAATGATGATTATGCTAATAGGGGTTGCTAATGGTGCCTTCCTCATTTCTCTTTTCTTTTCTTTTTGTTTTCTTCTCTTCAATCTTTTCTTGCACTCTTTTTTTTCCAGTGCAATATGCCCCATTTTTTTCTCTTTTTCTTTTATTTGGCACCGTATGCACAAAAGCTGTAGCACTGCAACACAACAGTAATGAATTTTTTACATGAATGAAGATTTATTTTGAAATGATGTTTATGCATATATGACTTTCTATAAAAAATGATGAAAAAGAAAAAGTGATGGGCTCAAAGGGGGTGACTAAGGATACAATATGTAGTGGGCTTGTGTTTGGGATAAAAGGGTTTAGAAATGAATGCCTCTATCATGTTCAATTCATAAATACGCAAGTAATTCTCAACTCAGAGCTAAGACAAGTTCTAGAGGATATAAACTAATTGAATAATCACTCAATATAGAATTTAAGGCTGAGAATCCTTCCAACAAGGGTTATGATCTGATTTGCTCATAAGCTAAAGTCTCAAACACGGTTCATCATTCACTAGGCATTAAAACGCTTATCACAACTAAAAACCCTCTAAACGATGATTTAAAAGTTTCAAGGTAATCACTTAGAACCATGTGATAAACCCAAATTTAACAACAAGAGCTTAGGTGTTTCAAATTCAATATCCAAGATTTTCAAAGAAAAATTCAAGTGTGGCAATGGTTTCTTGGAGCTAAAAAGATTTTGAAATAAGGGCAATGAATCATTTGCAAGAGCATTTCAGTAGTTCAAAAGGAAACCTTCTATACAGCATTGCACAAGGCAAAGAAAAGGTAAATGGACATTTGCGTACTCAGGTTGTGACCCAAAACAATCAAGGTCGCGACCAAATGTCATAGTGAGTGTAGTCTCTAAACTTCCACAACTAGTATCGACCATTACATGGTCCTGTCGCGATGTAAAATCACAGAGAGGTTTAGTCGCGACCTAAAGACACTAGAGTCGTGACTGAATAACACAGAGAGCATATTAAGTCCAATATTTTGTTCAAGGTCACAATTGAAAGTAGTGAAGTAGCGACCAATGTTCACAGAGACTACCATGTGATAGTTTTTAAAATCCCAAAACATTTCATACTAACACCTTTTTAGTAAATAACAAATTAGTTTCAAGTGGGGATCCAATTTTCAGCAATTCATCACACATTAAGATCAAAAATCAAAAGTTTTGTGATGAAAGATTGGATTATGGAAGAAGTTTTACATTATTAGCACATAAACAAGGACATCCTCCTCCACACTTAAACTTGACAATATCCTCTCTGTCAATAGAACTTGAGAAATCACAGCACTTTATAAAGTCAATCAAATCTAGCTCCAATCTTTGTATGACAGGATGGATAAGGTAAAGTTATGCATGTGAATGTGTAAACACCTCGGATGAAAAAGGAGTAAGTGAGAGCAACAAGAAACAAGGTCTTTGTATTAAGTGAGCACCATGTACAACCAGAATATTCAAAAATTTTCAAGTACATGGTAGCCACATAAGAAACAAAGAAAAAGAAAAATAAAAACTCTCAAACTACCCTTCCCTCTATTCTGCAGAGGCCTTAGTAGCGCGGTTGTCCACATTTGACTCAGCAGCCACCTCAGTGACTTCACCAGCATCTGCATCTCCAGAAGCTGAGGGTTCCCCCGGTCCTTTTGGAAAGAATACAGAGGCAAGGAAATTACTCTTGAAGAAGCCTCTTCAAACCCTTAGGGCATAGCTATATGAAGGGACTGAGCAATCTTAAAGACCAACCGATCGACGAACTGCTGCCCCGATATTCTTGGCTCATAATGATTGCTTTATGTTCTCGTAGTTCAGAAGTAATGGCAACCAATTGATCAGAAATGGTTGCGAGATGCTCAAAGAGATCGAAAGCACTTCCAGCAGCTTCCTCTTGGTCTGGCTCCTCCTCCAGATTACCTTCAACTACCCTTTCCCCTCTTTTGACACTTCTCAACTCCTGATACGACATATTTTGTATATGGTTTCTATGACATTTTTGAGAGTTTTATTGTAACTTTACCATTCATTTCATGCCTTAAATTGTACTTTTGTGTATTACATGATTGTGCGTGGTAAAGTGCTAATTAAAGGGTAAAATGGTAAAATAACTCTTCAAAACTGCACATATATTGTTATTTACTGATTTGGACTTTCACAGCGAGCTTTTATGTTGAATTGCAGGTATTTTGGAAGAGAGCAAGGACGAGGAAAGAAACCACAAGTCAATGAAAGTCAAATCACGTCTCTGTACTGTTTTGTCGCGACCAAAGTGTCATCCTATCGCGACCTTGATTCTTCTGGAAACTTCTCTAAGGACCTAGTCGTGACTGGAGAAGACAGTCGTGAAGCTACGCGTTTATGGTTAGGTGAAGATGCTTTTAAAAGGTGAGGCAAGCTGCCGTCAAGGGGGAGGCTAGTTTTAGACCTGAGTAGGCTAAGAAGCAGTACTCGAGCTTTCTCTCTGATCACCTTCACCATATATTCCATCCTTTTACACCTTTCAATAGATTTCTACACATCTCTACACCATCAATCTACCATCTTTCCATTGTTTCTTCATAGCACCACACCTAAACAGCTATTGTAGTGCAGCAGAAGTCATGAGAGGCTAAATCCTTAGTCTCTTGGTGAGGGATCTCATATCTTGAGCTCATGGACTAAACCGGGGAGTTTCTACTTTTCCAATTTGATTCTTGTCATGTTATGATTGCTGCTAGATCTAGGTTTTTTCATCACATGAACAAGTTTTAAATATCGATTGATCATTCTCATATTAGACTATTGTAATTTGATTCTGGATGTTTGAACGCTGGATTTTAATTTAATATTTCAGTTTTGATTTTAAGAAAGTTGAGTTGTTTTTCAGCAATCGTTGCGAACCAATTCAATTGCTTGAAATCTAGGGTTTTCGATTGACGACTATTCGAGGGCGTTCTTATAATCTAGGGTTGATTGCAAGCTAAGTTGTTTCTAACAGTTCACTAATAGTCTTTAAACTAGCTTTGATCGAAGGAGTTTAAAGAAAATTAGGGTTCTGGACTCAATCGATCGATTGAGGTTTTATTTGAGACTTAGTGATTTCAAACTCCAATTTAAACTTAAGAGCGAGGATAGATACGTTTTCATCATCAAGAGTCTTTCATAACATATTCTTTCAAACAAATGAACCAGTTTTCATCTTAATCAAAAATCCAAAAACATCTATTTTTCTGCACCCTTATTTTATTACAAATCAAACCCCAAAACTATTTTATCTCTACTCAGGTTTTTATTGTTATTGACATCCAATTTACTAGGTTTCCTTTAGAAAGGCTCCTTGAGAAAAATGATAGGGTTGTGCCCTATACTATATTATTGGGTGCAATTAACTTTATTTTGATTGCTTGGACTGCGACAATCTGAGAGCCTCATCAATGGCGCCGTTGCCGGGGAGCCAAGTAATTGGTTCCCTAGTAATTGTTTGTCGATCTCTTTAGCTATCTAAGTCAATTTTTCTATATTTTTGTTTGCATTTTAGTTTTAGTAGTTTTTAAATTGAATTGCATTATGTATCGTTCTGAGTTTCTGTAAAAATACTCTTTGTGACTTTGAGTCGCGACCAAAACTCATTTGTGTCGCGACCTAACTATTTTTCTAGGAAATTTGATTACTTTGTGAAAACCAATCGGGACATTTGAAACTGTTAGTCGAGACTGCTGCTCTCTGTGATTTTAAGTCGCGACTAGCTAAAAATTTTCTACTGTGAAGTTTCTGATTGATTGCATTATTTGTTCTTGACTGTTTCTGCATTGCACGCATAAAAGAACTAAACCATTAGTGCCTTTTGAACCTAAAATTGAGAGAAGACTTAGGAAACTAAGGAGAGAATTTAGGGAATTTAGAGAAGAAGAAGCAAAATCAAGTTCCTCCTCCAGTATTCTAGAGTCTGAAACTGAACTGAATATTGCTGATCATAATGGGCATAATGGGAATGGAGAAAATGAAATATCTATGATTGTAGAGGATAATAGAAGCCTCTAATGACTACACTAGATGATATCTTAAGGAGGTGTTTCCACTTCACCTTAGAAGGGAAGGCTAAGGAGTAGCTATACAATTTTAAAACTCATTTCTCAACTCTTACATGGGATTAGCTGAAATCAACTTATCTTGAACAGTTTTTCCCAGCTTCAAAGACTACTAGAATGAAGAAGGAGATCATTAATATTCTGCAACAGGATGGAGAGTCTTTACATGAGTACTGGATGAGGTTTCTTAATCTGTTGCCTAGATGCCCTCACCACAACATGACCAAGGCTGATTAGTAGACATTTTCTTTGATGGTCTACTTCCTCATAATTAGGTTTCTTTGAATGCAGTAGCGAATGGTTCTTTGAGAGATAAGACACCACAAGCAAGTTGAGAATTATTCTAGAAAATGGCCAATGAAGACCATCAGACTGGAGATCCAAGAAGAACAACCACCTCATCTTCGGGCAATTCAAATGTAATCTTAGCTGAAATAGCAGCCTTAGGAAACTGAATGGAGAAGAGGATGAATCTGATTGAAAGATAGCTTCATTCCATAAAACAAGTTCATGCAGTTGATACCTCACAAGCCTTAGTTACAGGATGTGAATCCTGTGGTTCAATGATGCATGCAACAAGTACATGTGATAGACAGTTTGAAGAAGTTGCAGCAATGTATCAAGGAAGAGAGAATAATTTCCAGAAGAGAGACCCATACTCCAACACATATATTCCTGGCTGGAGAGACCACCCAAACTTTAGGTGGGGGAGTGATAGGCCAAATCAATTCCAAGGGGTGGTACTTCTACAAGCAACTACCAAAGTAATACAAGGTGTATGGTTCCAACACAACCTAATGCCTTAGTGGCATCAAGGCCAGATGAGACCTCTCAATTGTTGAAGAGTATGGTAGCACAAATGAACAATATGGATGGTAGAATAACCAATATAGACCACAAGCTCAAGGAGAATGATGGTCAGTTTACCCCATAGCTTCAATTCTCCAAAGTGTGCAGAAAAATAACGTAGATGTACACAGAAAACTTGAAGAGTTAAGTTGTAAGAATACATATATCACAAGTCACTTAACTCAAGTTTCCAATACAGTGAGTGAAATTCAAGGAAAGAGTAGTGGCAGCATACCCTCAAACACTGTCATGAATCCAAGGGGTCTGAATGCTATATATCTAAGAAGTGGAAGACAAGTACATTTTGAAAAAGCTGAGACACCAGACAAGGATGAAGAAGATGTTGAGATTGAGAATTCATCTCTGCCACAGATGCAAGTTTGGAAATCTGGAAGCCTTAAAGAACAGCAGCTCATGACGAAGAAGCCAACCCAAGAGGGGGACTCACAAGCACAAGTGGGGATTCAAGAGTCGCATGAAGAGGCAACAATAGTACCAAGTCCAGCATACAAAGGAAATCAACATGAGGAGAAGCCGGAGTCGAGTAAGCAAGGAGTCTCTATGCACAAAGGTAAGGAGGTAAGTATTAAAGATCTCCCTTTTCCTAATTCTTACTTTATTGGAAAGAAAAAGATTGACCCCGATTTTTCTAAAGACGCTTACACTACTCTATTCAATAAGTTAGAAATCAGCATCCCTTTGGTTGAATTCCTCAAGAGAAACCCTAAGTATGCTAAATTTTTAAAAGAATTATGTGCTGATAAAGAGAAATTTAGGCCTCTTGAGAGAATTCAGGAGAGTGCTAATGTGTCATCAGTCTTTAAGCCTGAACTACCAGTTAAGTGCCAAGACCCAGGCTCCTACATAATCCCATGCACTATAGGAAATATTCCTAGTAAGGGAACGTTGCTAGATCTATGGGCGGCCATTAACGTAATGCCTTGGTCGGTATACAAAGCCTTAGGTATTAACAATCTTAGAGACACAAATGTAGTGCTCCAGTTAGCTGATAGGTCAACAGGTATCCTAAGGGATTCCTTGAGGATATTCTAGTGCAGGTCAAAGCTTAGTATTCCCAGCTGACTTTTATGTTTTGGACATGTCTAATGAGTTAGTGAATGATAGCACTTTAATCATAGACAGACCTTTCCTCCAAACTTCCAAGACCATCATTAGTATGAAGCATAGTTCCATCACAATAGAAGTTGGAGAACATATGATGGCGTTTAACATGAATGAAGCAATGAAATTCCCTTTTGATAATTCTGCTTTTACTGCTTTGAATACCATTGACTATGCTGTTGAAGAGACTAGGGATGAATAAGAATTGAGTTTACATGATAATGATAGAGATAATGCATTTGCAAAAGTTTTGTTGAGCTATTTTGTAGGATCCCAAGATGTTTTGGAAGCTGGAAGAGCAACAATCCTAGAAGGGTCTAGTTTCTGTGACTCCAAGTCGCGACTAGAAGATCCACTAGTCGAAACTAAAAACTCCAGAGATGACAAGTCGCGATGTAATGTTGAAGAGGTCGTGACCAGATATCAGTCAGTTGAAGGGGAGTCTCTCTCTGCAAAGGAGTCGTGAAACATCCTTCCTTAGACCCTTCAGAGTACACTTACAGAAGCAGTCTTAACTTTATTAATTCTCTCCTGCCAAAAATCCTGGCAGAAAGTAACTGTACTGATTCGGTAATTCCCATGAGAACTACCATTCTACATAAGTACCCAGGAAAGATAGGATGAACCGGCTAGGTCCACTCACTTCCATCCTCCTTAGACAGCACCTACGTACACAGTACTTCCATATTCTACCAGTACAACGACCTCTTTTAATCAACATCCTTAAATTTCAATGACATCTTCTAGTAAACATCCTTACATTACATTCTTACATATACTCAATTGGAAGTATCTTAGATCATTGGAATACCTCTTAACCTTAAAAACATGAATTTCCAAGAGTTAGGCTTACGGGTACTGTTCATCGCCACTGTGCACTTGGTAATTCCAGATTACAGCCTGAACTTTGGAAATTCATAATTAAATCTAGAAAAATCTAAATGAGGTGGTTCCAATTTCTAATGAAATCTATTTCATTGAACTTTAAAGAAAAAATATGAAACTGAGGTTTCCTTGTCCAAATGAAATCAGTTTATTTGTTGAAAAACACTGTTCATTTGGTAAACCTGAAAGTTCCAGTTTTTGTGCCTTATTTTCAAAAATTTATTTCTCTGGATCTAAACTTCACTGTCTCTAGACACGCGTTTTATCTTAATCCAGATTTTAGTCCTGACTTTGTAAAATCATAACAATTTGAATTCTTAACCAAATTAGGATTTCTTGGTTTCCAATTAAAGCTCTGGATCTTAGCTATTTTCATGCCAAATTTCATGTGGAAAATCGTTTGATAAGTCACTTAAACTATCGATGGAAACATTCTGCATCGGATCGGATCCAATAAGTGCATGCGTTTTACATACCAATATATCATCATCTAAGTTAAAGGCATGCTTTTCAAGTCATATATACATTGTTCATTCCCATTTACCTTCCTCCTTTCGAAGTTCTAGTACCTAGAGCAATATTTATTGACATAGAAGGAATGAGATTTCATGGAAATCTCAATAGCAAGTCATACAAACTATAAGGTTATGCATGCTTGATTAAATGCCTAACATGTTATCATGCAATGGGAGCTAATTCATGATCATACATAAGCAAACTCTAACATGCATATTGTCATGACATAGGTTGCAAGGAGTTTCATATCTTCATAACTCATCATCATCATCAAATAACATATCATGCTCAACCAAACTTCATGCATAACAAGCAAGCATATTAATCAAACAACATAAGTTTATAGTTAAGTATTCTTGCTACCTCTTATGAGTCCTTGTTCTTTCCTTCTTGAATTGATATTTCCTTCCCACAAATGTCAAAACCTAGGCATAACAAGACAATTACCAAATTATAACTTCATTCCAATTAAATTCCAAGTCTAGGTTTCATTAAGTCCCTTTCTTTCTCTACTTTGTAACATATGTTTACATCTTTCTAAACTAAACTCTCATGGTTCATTTCCACATAATTTTTCATGTAGAATCCAAATATGCAATCAAAAATTCCAGAATTCAATTGCTTCCCAATGTTTAATACAGAAACCGAAAGATAGCTCTAGCTTTTTCAAAAATTCTCATTTTGATTCCAATGCTTCCAATACTTGTTTTCCTACTATAACCCCACACAATTTTCCATTCTAAACCCATTGGAAGCATCAAAACCATGAAAATTAAACATATGGACAGTGAACTCTTACTGTACAGAACAGAACACCCTCTTGGATTCACAAGCACACATGGATTCTTAAGCCATTATCATGTGATTCAAGCTTGTTTAAGCTTGTGTAAACTATTGAGAACATAAAACTCATGTTCCTATCACATATCCAAAGAAATTCCAGCAGCATTTCCCCAAGACTCAAGCCTCAAAAAACCATTTAAACTCAAGAACAAACCATGAGAACAAAGTGTTGAAGCAAGGAGGCAACTTACTTTACTAGTTTCTTCAAGATCCTTTCTTCCTCCAAGCTTGTGAGAAAATTTTGCAAGAGGTTCCCCAAGGTTTCTTGCTCACAGTTTGTGCAGAAATGTGGGGGGTATTTATAGAAAAATCTTGGGAAAATTGAAGGCCAAGATCATCTTGGGAACTATTTGATACTTAAGATTTAATCTTGGAATTTCTTTTCCTTTTCCATTTATGACATCACCACCATGACATCATCCAAGGGACACATCATGGGACACTTGGCGCCATTTCCATGGTGGGAGTCTCCAAGAAAAATTTTAGTCCAATCCAGTCCAATTTGTTCCAATCCGGTACCGGCCCGATCCGATTTTCTGTAAACCAGACTGTTTTCTTAATCTAATTGTTCTGGGACATCATAATATATTTTATTCAATATTTAAATCTCTCATATCATTGACATTCTTATACTGGGTTTAAATTTAATTCCAGATACCTTGGAAAATGACCAAAATACCCTTAGTGTTTTTCCTTGCACTATATTAAAAATAAGGGCATAATTGTCATTTCACACCTCTTTAAACCTTGTCAGAGTATATAATGACTCCGACTAACCTCTCCTGTACTTGCATTGGCATTTTGGCCTGTCCAAAATGACCAATATGCCCTCCATTACTTCTGGTTCCTTAGGACAACACATGGGTATTTTCGTAATTTCTCACTTTTTCGGGCTTCCACTGGACACTGGCCCACCTATCAGTCCAAGTATTTTATTGGGCCTTAATGACTCCATTCTTGGGCCTTTTAGGGTTCAATACCTTTTTGGCACGAATCCCTAGAAAATTCTCCCGACGATATTCCTCGGGTATTTTATTCCACAATAAATTCCATTAGAAATCCTACAGGATTCCTTTTCTGATCCTGTTAATTTTATAAATTCTTATATTAACTATAGGAATTCACTGGAAAACCTCATCTGATTCTGAGATCCAAAAAATACTGTAATAATTTTATCTAACTTCAGAAATTTATATCAATTTTTCGGGATCTCAAATCAAAATTCTGTGTTGCGTCAAACAACCCAGAATAATTTTCTCTATCTATTAGAAAAATTTGGGTCCGATCAGAACACGGTCAAATATGGCCTATTTTCGGTCCAAATTTCCCATAATTACACTTTTGCCCCTTGATTTACCATAATTCACCTTTATCTCCTTAACTTTTCAAAATAACACTTAAAGACCCCATATTTTTGTCTACCTTTACTTTTAGTCTTAAACTTTCCATAATTTCACTTAAGTCCCTGTATTTTCTTTCTTTTCAATTTAATCCCTTTCTTTACATAAATGGCCACATCTTTTCCTAAAAAATCTCACATATATTTTATTCAATCTGTACATATAAATCAGTACAAAAATTTAGGATATTATAAGTCGCGACTAGAAGACACACATGTCACGACTAACAACTCCAGAGACCTTGAGTCACGATGAGAAGATAAAGATAAACCTGATAGGTCGCGACCAGAAATGGCAGAAGCAACCAGTGACTTCTCCAGATCTCCAGTTCCTTGCTCCACTTTTTTGGTTAAAGGTATGGGAGAACTTGACTTCAATTATGTTGCAGCTGTGGACTAACTTGAGCTTAATGCAACATCTGAAGCAAATATGGGAGGGATGTAAAATCCCCAGGAGCTAAACCTGTGCAACCTTCCAGAAACTACAAGGGGAAGTATTTCTACTTTCAATTATTCCCCTCATCTTACCCCTTCTATTGTTCAACCCCCTGAGTTAGAATTAAAAGAGTTACCCTATAACCTTAAGTATACTTACCTTGAGCCAGACTCAAAACTGCCAGTAATAATTTCTAATTCTTTGACTATTAATGAAGAGTCTAGGCTATTAAGTATGCTTAGGAAGAATAGAGAAGCTTTGGATTGGCAATTAGCTGATCTAAAAGGGATAGATTCTACTGTATGCACTCACCAAATTCTGCTAAATGAGGATTCTAAGCCCATTAAACAACCCCAAAGGAGATTAAACCCATTGATCTCTGATGTGGTTAGGAAGGAGATTAGTAAATTGCTAAAGGTAGGAATCATTTATGCTATTTAAGGTAGTGAGTGGGTATCACCTGTGCATGTAGTGCCTAAAAAGAGTGGACTAACAGTAGTTAAAAATGAGAATAATGAATTAATACCTACTAGAGTGCAGAATTCATGGAGGGTTTGGATTGACTATAGGAAGTTGAATGACTCCACTTTTTGATCAAATGCTTAAGAGACTGGCAGGTAAGAGTCATTATTGTTTCCTCGATGGGTATTCAGGATACTTCCAGATTCCCATAGACCCAAGGGACCAAGAAAAAACCATATTTACATGTCCCTTTGACAACTATGCCTATAAAAGAATGCCATTTGGTTTGTGTAATGCCCCTGGCATATTTCAGCATTGTATCTTTCTATATTTTCTGATTTCATTGAGAAATGCATGGATGTGTTCATGGATGATTTTACTGTTTATGGCAATTATTTTGATGAGTGTCTTATGAGCCTTGATAAAATCCTTGCTAGATGTATTGAGAAAAAACTGGTTTTAAACTTTGAAAAGTGCCATTTCATGGTTGATCATGGAATAGTACTTGGACATCTTATATCTAGCAAGGGAATTGAGGTGGATAAAGCAAAAATTGAAGTTATATCCTCGCTGCCTTACCCTATAACTTTAAAAGAACTTCGATCTTTTTTGGGGCACGTTGGATTTTATAGACAATTTATCAAAGATTTTAGTAAAATTGCTTTACCACTCTTAAAACTTCTGCAAAAAGACACTGAATTTATTTTCTCCAATGATTACAAAGAGGCTTTGAAAAATTGAAGGATAGGTTGATTTCTCCACCTATCTTAACTTCACCAGATTGGAATCTTCCTTTTGAACTATCATGCGATGCTTCTAATTATGCTGTGGGCGCCATGATAGGTCAAAAGGAAGGTAATCTATCTAGAGTGATTGCCTATACCTCAAAAGTACTCGATGCTGCTCAAATAAATTATACCACTACTGAGAAAGAATTGTATGCAATTGTGGTAGCCTTAGACAAATTCAGAGCATATCTAATTAATTCCCAGGTAGTTGTTTACACAGATCATGCAGCAGTTAAGTACCATTTCCATAAACCTCAATCGAAGCCAACACTCTTACGATGGATGCTACTGCTTCAAGAGTTCGATATAGAAGTGAGAGACCGAGCTAGAACTATGAACCATGTTACAGATCATCTAAGCAGATTACCACCAGAGACCAAGGAGTACTTAGTTCTGATTTTATTTATGATTCTTTCCCTGATCAATCTCTTTGTTTGGTTTCTGTGTAGAACCTTGGTATGCTCATTTAGTTAATTTTATCGAAACTGGCCTAATCCCATCTCATTTGTCTAAATTTCAGTCCCAGAAACTCAAGAGTGAGTCTAAATACTTCATTTAGGATAAACCTTTTCTGTGGAAGTTGTGTTCAGACCAAGTGTTGAGACGATGTGTCCCAGACCAAGACCACAAGTCAGTTTTAGAAGCATGCCATTCATGGGTTTGTAGGGGTCATTTTGGAGGGAAAAGGACTGCACATTGGGTCCTTGAATCTAGTTTCTATTAGCCCTCCCTTTTTAAAGATGCTTTTGAGTTTTGTAGAGCTTGTGATAGGTGCCAAAGATTTGGAGAGATTAGTAAAAGGCACGAGATGCCACAACAACCTATTCTATTTTGTGAGGTTTTTGATATATGGGGGTATTGGAAATTGTGCCCTAGGGGCCAATCATTGTCTTATAAACATTATTGATTTATGAATTTCTTAATTATGTTATCACATTATTTGTATGTTTACTGTGATTACCATACTTGGATAACTCATGATCTTATCCTAAATGTCCCTGGTCGGTCATCTATGCGGGAGCAGAGATAAAATAAGACCAGTATGACTTTGAAGATATATAGAGATATAAATCAAAGTTATAGGCACATGTAAGAGTACAGGGTGTTGGACCGACCCGCTATGAGAGAGCTGCATGGGTTAAGTTATAAGCTTCTCTCATATACAAACCATATCCTATGCCCTTTGACCTGAGATCATCATGGATTCCTACATGACAAACGCTTAGCTTTGACCTAGTCAAAAGTCACTTTTGATCGAGTGATCATAAAGGCTATGTTCGGGGTTAGTGGTTTTTCATGCAGAGGAATGTAAATGGTCAAGATGGAATTTGTCCCTCACATTCGTAGAGAGAAATTACTGGGGCCCTCGATGAATGAGTCTGAGAAATATATGGCCATACTGTAATGGAAAGATAGTTCTATTTCTATATTCAGACTACTCAGGGATCGAGAAAGTAACAGTCAGGAACAGGAGAATGAAGGTCTCCATGCCTCATCCATGACTAAAATATCGTGTGACAAAAGGGACGTGATGTGGTTGTATGAAAGGTTACATCGTTTATCGATCCTCATATGATTTGGGTAGTCGTAATGTCTTGCTAGAGACCGCTTACGACTTGTGGGTCAGTATAGTAACTGGCCCACTGCCAACTTTATATGGGCCTACAGGGTCGCACACAAAATAGCCCAACATAAGCTATGATGTCCAGGTTCATTGAATCTAAGACATGTCTTAATTTAATGAATAATCTAGGTTGGATTTATATATTTTATACATATATAAATGAAGGGAATTGGAAGACACGCAGCGGAAATTAACTTTAAAAATTTTTCCATTCCCATCCAGGATCTACCGAATGTGTTTAAGTCAAGGAGAAAGAAGTGTTACCTTAGGTATTCGAACTTTGGTCGCGACCTCAGTGTCCACTAGTCGTGACTCCTCGCCTCTGGAACTTTCAGTCGCGACCTCCTCAACTTCTAGTCGCGACCTGTCACCTCTGGAGTTGTTAGTCGAGACCTACTCTGCTTCTCGTCATGATCGGACGTCTCTGGAGTTTGTAGTCGCGACCTCGTCAGCTTCAAGTCACGACCTGTCTCCTCTTCTCGAATTTCTGACGTTCAGATGCCCGTATGGTCACGACCTCAGTGTCAATAGGTCACGACCTTGATTCGTGTCTCGTCGATCGTAAGAAGTCGACAGCTCAGATCGGTTTCCTCTACCGTATCCACACGAACAGCGTTTCAATCGCGAACGATGTGCTAGCGCCTCTTGTCTCTCTAGGGCTTTCTAGAGATTCCGTCCTCACCGTCTCTATTTTGGCAGTTTCTTATCTGCAAACCTTTTGCACTCTCCCTGCCCCCTTTTCTCACGTCTGAATGTGTGTGTAGAGATGTGTAGAACCCTAGCCCCTAATAGGGCTGGGCTTCAGAATTAATCTTATATTAATTCTGAATTAATACAATATCATATATTGCATAATTTAATAAGAAACTAATTAAATAAATATGGTTTATATTAAATCCGTCCCACAGGTTTAATTCACCTATTTATTTAATTTAAAATAAAGATAAGACAGAATTATATTTGATTTATTTTCATAAATCAAATTTGAGATATCTTATCAATTTGAATTTCAAATTCAAATAGATCATATCCATTTAAATTCAAATTCAAAAGTGATAGAGATTTAATTTATCCTTATAAATTAAATCTTACAAATATCTCTTATATTATATATAATATATATATATACTAATTTATATATATATATAAAATATATATCCACCCTAGATTATTCATTGAATCTAGACATCTCTTAGATTCAATGAATCTGGACATCACAGCTCGCATTGAGCTGTTTTGTGTGTGACCCTATAGGCCCATATGAAGTTAGCAGTGGCCCAGTTACTATACTGACCCACAAGTTGTAAGCGGTCTCTAGCAAGGCATTACAACTACCCAAAACATATGAGGATCGATAAACGATATAACCTTTCATACAACCATATCATGTCCCTTTTGTCACACGATATTTCGGTCAAGGATGAGGCATGGAGAATGTCATCCTCCTGTTCCTGACCGTTACTTTCTCGATCCCTGAGTAGTTTGAATATAGAAATGGAACTACCCTTCCATTCCAATATGGCCATACATTTCTCAGACTCACTCACCGAGGGGCCCAGTAATATCTCTCTACGAATGTGAGGGACAAATTCCATCTTGACCATTCACATTCCTCCGCATGAAAAACCACTAAGCCCGAGCATAGCCTTTATGATCACTCGGTCAAAAGTGACTTTTGACTAGGTCAAAGCTGAGCGTTTGTCATGTAGGAATCCATGATGATCTCAAGTCAAAGGGCATAGTGACATGGCTTGTATATGAGAGAAGCTTATGACTTGACCCATGCAGCTCTCTCATAGCGGGTCGGTCCAACACCCTGTACTCTTACATGTGCTTATGACTTTGATGTATATCTCTATATATCTTCAAAGTCATACCGGTCTTATTTTATCTCTGCTCCCGCATAGATGACCGACCAGGGACATTTAGGATAAGATCACGAGTTATCCAATGATTGTCATCATAGTAAACATGCAAATAATATGATAACATAATTAAGAAATTCATAAATCAACAATGTTCATAAGATAATGATTGGCCCCTAGGGTACAATCTCTAACAATAAATTCGTATATATATATTATATATAATATAAGAGATATTTGCAAGATTTAATTTATAAGGATAAATTAAATCTCTATCACTTTTGAATTTGAATTTAAATTGATATGATCTATTTGAATTTGAAATTTAAATTTATAAGATATCTCAAATTTGATTTATGAGAATAAATCAAATATAATTATGTCTTATCTTTATTTTAAATTAAATAAATAGGTGAATTAAATCTGTGGGACGGATTTAATATAAACCATATTTATTTAATTAGTTTCTTATCAAATTATACAATATATGATATTGTATTAATTTCAGAATTAATATAAGATTAATTCTAAAACCCATCCTAATTAGAAGCCCGATAGCATCCTATATATTTGACATTAGGGGCTAGGGTTCCATACAAGAGAAAAAGGGGCAAGGAGAGTGCAAAAGGTTTGCAGATAAGAAACTGTCGAAATAGAGACGGTGAGGACAGAATCTTGAGAAAGCCCTAGAGGGACAAGAGGCGCTAGCACGTCAAACGTGATTGGAACGCTATTCATGTGGATACTGGTAGAGGAAGCTGATCTGAGTTGTCGACTTCTTGCGATCGAGAAAAGAGCACCAGGTACGACGAAGTCGTGACCAGTTGACACAGAGGTCGCGACTAAATTGGCATCTGAACGTCAGAAATCCGAAAAGAGACGACAGGTTACGACTAGAAGCTGAGAAAGTTGCGACTGATAACTCCTGAGGCTACAGGTCGCGACTAGTAGCTGGGGAGGTTGCGACAGAAAACTCCAGAGGCGACAGGTCGAGATTAGAAGCTGGGTAGGTCGCAACTGAAAACTCTAGAGGCGATTAGTCGCGACTAGTAGATACTGAGGTCTCGACTGCAGCTCGAATACTGAAGGTAACACTTCTTTCTCCTTGACTTAAACATATTCGGTAGATCTTGGCAGGGAATGGAAAAATTTTTAAAGTTAATTTCTGCTGCGTGTCTTCCAATTTCCTTCAGGGGATAGTTTTATGAGACCTTTTCCACCTTTAGCTAGGTTTCAGTACATTTTGTTGGCTGTAGACTACTTATCTAGGTGGGTGGAGGCCATCCCTACAAGACTAGATGACGCCCAGACGATCTCCAAGTTCCTAAGATCTCATATCTTTAGTAGATTTGGAGTACCAAGAGCAGTAATCAGTGATCAAGGTACCTATTTTTGCAATAAAATGATCAATAACTTATTAGCAAAATATAGTGTAACTCATAAAGTTTCCACCCCATACCACCCTCAAACCAATGGTCTAGCAGAGGTTTCTAATGGGGAAATAAAGCACATACTAGAAAGAATTGTCAAGCCATTCAATAAGGATTGGAACTTAAGACTAGACGATGCTTTATGGGCGTATAGAACAGCTTTCAAAACTCCTCTACATATATCCCCTTATAAGACGGTTTTGGGAAAGCTTGTCACATGCCTGTGGAAATAGAGCATAAGACATTTTGGGTAGTGAAAGCTTGCAATGAGAACCTTGAAGAAGCCAGTTCAAACAGGTTGTTGCAGATTTAAGAGCTAGAAGAGATTCGATTGGACGCATACAGCAGCTCTGAAATCTATAAGCTGAAGATAAAGTTAATCCATGATGATCATATCCTAAGAAAGCAATTTAAGGAAGGCGATCGAGTGTGAAGGTATCAGGCTAGGTTCAAGTTCAAACACGGCAAATTCAAAACTAGCTGGGATAGACCTTACACAGTTGTCAAAGTCCACGAATTTGGGATGATTGAATTGCAAGAGGAAGCAACGGGCAAAATCTTCCAAACCAATGGCCACCATTTGAAACTTTATGAGGAACCTGCTTCACCTCCTTGAGGCCAGGTTATCCCTTTCCTATCACCTACCTTTCACATATTTTTCTACTATGTTATGTTTGTTATGCTGGTTTGATTAATTGGAAAGGGCTGATTCAGTAGGATAGTTTTTATTTTCAGTTTATTTCCATTTATTCTAGGTTTTTTTCTGTTTTGAATAACACCCCGTTACTATCCATGTGCTGCATACTCATTGATATTTCTCTGAGACACCTATACACTCACATGCATGACTTTAGCTTACCCATCCTATCATCTTCACTTTACTTGTATTGCTTTGTATGACTTGAATATGACTACATGCCTCATTGGAAAATTTGCATTGAGTGATGAGATTACTTGATGTGTTGAAGCTAGATTTGATTGACTTTATAATGTGCTGTAATTTATAAAAGTTTTGTTGATAGTGAGGACACTATCAAGTTTAAGTGTGGGGGAGGATACTTTTTATGCTTCGATTAATCCAATCTTTCATTACAAGTCTTTATTTGGTTTTAATGTCTAATGAATTGCTGAAAATTGGATCCCCACTTGAACTGATTTGTTATTTACTAAAAAGGTGTTAGTATGAAATGTTTTGGGACTTTGAAAACTGTCACTTGTTAGTCTCTATGAAAACTGGTCGTGACATATGTGTTGTTTGGTCACGACCTGAAATAGAATTTTGGACTTAACATGCTCTCTGTGAACTTCAGTTGCGACACATGTGCTTTATGGTCTCGATAATACCTCTCAGTTAATTTTCTTCGCGACATGAATACCTTGCCTGTTGTGACACTGAGCATGCATCCCTGGGAAAATTGGTCGCGACCTTCATTGTTTCCAGTCGTGACCCACTTTTAAAAAATGTCCATTTACCTTCTCTTTGCCTTGTGCAATACTGTACAGAATGTTCCTTTTGAACTACTAAATTACTCTTACAAATGATTCATTGCCCCTTATTTTAAAACCTTTTTAGCTCTTAGAAACCATTGCCACACTTGAATTTTTCTTTGAAAATCTTGGATATTGAATTTGAAACACCTAAGCTCTTGCTGTTAAATTTGGGATTATCACATGGTTCTAAGTGATTACCTTGAAACTTTTAAATCATCGTTTAGAGGGTTTTCAGCTGTGATCAGCGTTTTAATGACTAGTGAATGATTAATAGTGGTTGAGTCTTTAGCTTATGAGCAAATCAGATCACAACCCTTGTTGGAAGGATTCTTGGCCTTAAATTCTATATTGAGTGATTATTCAATTGTTTTATATCCTCTAGAACTTGTCTTGGCTCTGAGTTGAGAATTACTTACGCACTTATGAATTGAACATGATAGAGGCATTCATTTCTAAACCCTTTTATCCCAAACACAAGCCCACTATATATTTTATCCTTAGTTGCCCCCTTTGAGCCCATCACTCTTTCTTTTTATCATTTTTTTATAGAAAGTCATATATGCATAAACATCATTTCAAAATAAATCTTCATTCATGTAAAAATCCATTAGTGTTGTGTTGTTGTGCTACAACTTTTGTGCATGAGGTGCCAAATAAAAGAAAAAGAGGAAAAAAAAAGAATATTGCACCGAGAGAGAAAAAAAAAGAGAGAGTGCAAGAAAAGATTGAAGAAAAGAAAAGAGAAATGAGAAAGGCACCATTATCAACTCCAATCAGCACAATCATCATTTTTGCGTCTCTAGAGACATGAATTCAAGCTATATGCTCATTGTTGAATGCATATAAAACTTTCTATCCTTCATATTCCATTCCACGTGGCCTATCTCCATCATTACAACCCTAAAAGACCTCTTGATTCTTTGCATAAGTGCTATATAGTTGCTGAGATTTAGAGCCATTACAAGCTTATGGTAGGATGTTTTCCAATTTGAATTTGAGTGAAAGAACCCTAACAATGAGAGGAAATAGAAAGCTAAACACTTACATCATTTGAGAGGATCTATTGCGCTCATACAGTTGAGGTTGATATCACTTAGTAGTTGATTACTTGGCATTGCTCGTATTATCACTTTTGCATTCCCAAAAGATGGTGGATTAATTATTTTCAGGCCACACTACTGATTATGTTGCTATCCTGGATTTAATAGTGTTGTTCTAGGTGTGATTCATTTCTTTGTCAAGGAGTACAAAGGTTCAAGTGTGGGGGGAATTGATAAGACACATTTTTTATATGGTTTCTATGAAATTTTTGAGAGTTTTATTGTAACTTTACCATTCATTTCATGCCTTAAATTGTACTTTTGTGTATTACATGATTGTGCGTGACAATGTGCTAATTAAAGGGTAAAATGGTAAAATAACTCTTCCAAGCTGCAAATATATTGTTATTTACTGATTTGGACTTTTACAGCGAGCTTTTATGTTAAATTGCAGGTATTTTGGAAGAGAGGAAGGACCAGGAAAGAAACCACAAGTCAATAAAAGTCAAATCACGTCTCTATACTGTTTCGTAGCGACCAAAGTGTCATCCCGTCGTAACCTTGATTCTTCTGGAAACTTCTCTGTGTTTACAGGTCACGACGAAAACAAGGACCTGGTTAGGTCAAGATGCTTTTAAAAGGCGAGGCAACCTGCCGTCAAGGGGGAGGCGGTTTTAGACCTGATTAGGCTAAGAAGCAGTACTCGAGCTTTCTCTCTGATCACCTTCGCCATATATTCCATCCTTTTATACCTTTCCACAGATTTCTACACATCTCTACACCATCAATCTACCATTTTTCCATCATTTCTTCATGGCATCACACCTGAACAGCGATTGCAGTGCAGCAGAAGTCATGAGAGGCTAAATCCTTAGTCTCTTGGTGATGGATCACATATCTCTAGCT
This sequence comes from Leucaena leucocephala, assembly GCA_037074615.1. Lineage (NCBI taxonomy): Eukaryota > Viridiplantae > Streptophyta > Magnoliopsida > Fabales > Fabaceae > Leucaena > Leucaena leucocephala. The sequence goes on along the minus strand of CM073544.1, from coordinate 4,338,988 downwards.
CATGAACTAAACCGGGGAGTTTCTGCTTTTCTAATTTGCATCTGTCATGTTATGATTGCTGCTAGATGTAGGGTTTTCCATCACATGAACAAGTTTTGAATATCAATTGATCATTCTCATATTAGACTGTTGTAATTTGATTCTGGATGTTTGAATGCTGGATTTTAATTTAATAGTTTAGTTTCAATTTTAAGAAAGTTGGGTTAATTTTCAGCTATCGTTGCGAACCAATTCAATTGCTTGAAGACTAGGGTTTTCGCTTAACGACCATTCGAGGGCATTCTCATAATCTACGGTTGATTGCAAGCTAAGTTGTTTCTAACAGTTCACTAATAGTCTTTAAACTGGATTTGATCAAAGGAGTTTAAAGAAGATTAGGGTTCTAGACTCAATCGATCGATTGAGGTTTTATTTGAAACTTAGTGATTTCAAACTCCAATTTAAACTTAAGAGCTAAAATAGATACGTTTTCATCATCAAGAGTCTTTCATAATATATTCTTTCAAACAAATGAACCAGTTTTCATCTTAATCAAAAATCCAAAAACATCTATTTTTCTGCACCCTTAATTTATTACAAATCAAACCCCAAAACCATTTTATCTCTACTCAGGTTTTCATTGTTATTGACATCCAATTTGCTAGGTTTCCTTTAGAAAGGCTCCTTGAGAAGAACGATAGGGTTGTGCCCTATACTATATTATTGGGTGCAATTAACTTTATTTTGATGGCTCGGACTGCGACAATCCGAGAGCCTCATCAACTACCCTGCCTTCTTATTGGTTTTTGAGACACTATAACTGAAACATCCTCCTTTAAACATCTTAGAGTACACTTACGGAAGTAATCTTAACTTTATTATATCTCTCTTTGCTAAAAATCCTGACAGAAGATAACTGTACTGATTCGGTAAGTCCCATGAGAACTACCATTCTATGTAAGTACCCAGGAAAGACTGGATGAACCGGCTAGGTCCACTCACTTCCAGCCTTCTTAGACAGCACCTACGTACACAATACTTTTGATATTCTGCCGGTATAACAGCATTCTCTAGTAAATACCCTTAATCTCAATCCTTAAACTTTGACCTTAAATTTTGAACTTAAACCTTAACTTCACTTATACTCAATTGGAACTATTTTAGAATATTGGAATACCTCTTAACCCCAAAAACATGTATTTCTAAGAGTTGGGCTTACGATACTGTTCACAGTCACTGTTCACTGGGCAATTCCAGATTACAGCCTAAACTTTGGAAATTCATAATTAAATCTAGAAAAATCGTATTGAGGTGATTCCAATTTATAATGAAATATCTTTCCTTTAAATTTGATAGAAAAAAATGAAAATGAGGTTTACTTATCCAGATCAAATCAGTTTATTCGTTGAACTTTACTATTCATTTGGTAAATCTGGAAGTTCCAGTCTCTTTGCCCCATTTTCAAAAATTCATTTCTCCTTGTATACTTATCCAATTGAGTCAAATTACCTATGTATTTAAATATCAGAATGTGTACTTTAAGCTCACTAAATATCAAGGACAAACGAATTCATTTACTATATGAAAACCGCGTCTGAATCTTACTGTATCGGATGACTTGTTTTATCTTGATCCAGAGTTTAAGTCCAACTTTGAAAAATCATATCAATTTGAAAACTTAACCAAATTACTCTTTCTTGGTGTCCAATTAAATATATGGATCTTTTCTATGTTCATACCAAATTTCACATAAAAATGGGCTGGATAAGCTGCTCAAACTATCGCTGGAAGTAGACTGACTCTCATCGGATCCAGTGCATGCATACAATATACATACCAATATATCATCACATAAATTAAAGGCATGCTTTCCAAGTCATACACCATTCATACATCCACAATTACCTCCTTCCTTGTGATGTTCCAGCACCTAGATCATGGTTATGGGGGGTGAGATTCGGGGGAATCTCAGTAGCAAACAATACCAAGCAATGCATGTATTAATGTAAAGACTTGTGCTTGCTTGTGAAAGTGTTATCATAGTGTGATGAGCATGCTTCCATGTATCATGTAACACCCCAATTTCTAGGCCTAGAGATGCCAGAAGGAGAATTCAAGGGCATAATCGTAATTATGGGAAAGATCGGACTGGTGGCCGATGAGTACCATATTTTGCCAGAAAATAGAGAAAATTATGCTGATCATTTCACTGAACTGTGAAATGTGCATATGAGGTCTCTAGGTGTATGAAAGAATTAGAAATATGACCAGGGGTAAAATGGTCATTTTTGAAAAGTGTGCGCGGGAGCGTACTTTCAGGCCAAAATAGCCCGGTCCGGATAAAATATCTGAAAATACCAGGAGATAGAGAAAAGGATTCCGGATTGAATGACGCAACACAGAATTTTGATTTGAGGTCCCGATTTTTCTGTAAAAATTCCTGAAGATGGGAAATTACAGTTATAATCGGTAAAGGAAGAGCAGTCCGAATAGAGATGATCGGACTATGGACAGAGGCCATACAGTATTGTCTAAGGCCCGTAGTGACACCAGGGAAGGCCCAGGCCCATAATATCAGTTCAGTGGTAAGAGGGGCCGGTGTCCGGGAAAAATGTGCAAAATGACGAAAATGCCCTTATGTTATAGAATAACTGAAGAATGAGTAAAGGGTATTTTGGTCATTTGGCTAAGGTTAGACAGTCAAGAAGGGGTATCTGGATAGTTGACCAGTGCCAGAGAATACTCTGGTAAAATATGAAAAGATAATAATGCCCCTAGACCTAGTAAAGGAAATGAAAGGACTTAAGTGTAATTTTAGCCAAGTAAAAAGGGACTTAAATGAAAAGAAGAAAAGTTTCCTGGGGCTAAATTGTAATTAAAGAAAGTCAGGCCGGAAGTGGTTTGGACTGTCCGAAAGCATTTCAGTCCCAGATTTCACCGGTAGAGAGAGCAAGGGACGCTCGGTAATCTGGCTTAATACAGGAATTTTTGAAGACTCCAGATAGCCAGAAATGGACTGATCGTCCAAAAGTTATAAAAATTCATACCGGATATCCTAGAATTCAGATCTAGGTGAGAAAATACAGGATGATACGTCCTTATGGGACGGATGTCGGGAAACTGACAGAATACCGATAGGAGGCCTGTAGAAAAAGTTATTCGCAAAATAGAAAATCCAGACGGGAGTGTGAGGCCTCCGGGTATCCGATAGGGAGATTTATCGGTATTTGAAAAGGGACTGAATGAGTTCGGATGATCTCGGTCAGATGACTGATATGACTCACAGGGATGCCTGAACACCGCAGGCTAGTGTTTCGGACAGAAGGAGCCGGTGTCCGGATATGTGTATAAACGGTGAATAATAGATAAAATATTCAATAATTATTAACGGGGAAGATTCCTCGTAATGCGTGCCATGAGGATATTGGACCCAGAAAGGCCCAATAATGGCGCCAACAGAGGCCCAATGAGACACTTGGACTGATAGGTGGGCCAGTGTCCGGCAGAACCCCGGAAAAGTGCGAAATTACGAAAATGCCCCTGTGTTGTACAAAAGTGTAACAGATGAATGAAGGGCATTTTGGTAATTCTGGACAGGCCCAGAAGCCAAGGTACATACAGATAAAGTTACTGAGAGTCAGTATATACCCTGACAGAGTACAGAAGGGTGTAAAATGACGATTTTACCCTTAGGGTTAAAATAGTGCAAGAAAGGGCACCCAAGGGTATTTTGGTAATTTGCCAAGGGCTGTTTCTTGGGAATCGAGCCATCAGAATACTTGAGCTTGATCAGGATCCAAGACAACATTCCCAGAGCCTAAAAACGTAGGCCCAGTAATGTGTGGGAAAAAGTGGCATTAAAATATTATTTTAATGCTGTTTCAATAAAGTAAAGTTACTCGGTTGGCACGATAACCGAGGAGGTGATCAGATAAAGTCCTGGATTTATCTGGATAGCATTGGAAGGCGTGACAGGTTCCAGTAGGATGACACATGGCGCCAACATAAAGGCAGAAGAAAAAGTTGAGGACACGTACTACGAGGCAAGATACTGGACCGGTGAGTCAGCATGCTGAGTCAGCATCTGAGGTGTCCAGGATTTCAGACATGTGATAAATGTGGCGCTGAGGTGTCCTGGTGAGGTGTCCCAATGATGTCATGCATGATGCAGTAAAGGAGGAATTAAAGAAAATGGGAAAATCCAGGAAAAACCAGGACCACAAGTTCCTATGGCTTCAAAATTACAAGAATGCCATTGAAGAAAACTATAAATACCCCCCCCCATTCATTTGCATTACGCATGGGCAAGGGAAAAAGAGAGAAAAGGAGAAGGAAAGAAAGAGAGAAAGGAAGAAAGAAAGAAAGGAAGTTCTGGCGGAGCTAGAAGCAGAATAGAGATAGTAGAGCTCTGCTGAGCCTTTGAGGTAGTAACTAATCCTAGCTTTTATGTAATGGCTTTGTGATTTGTTGTGCTATTGTTTGGTTGGATTGTTATCTTATATGTTATGTCTGAAGCTCTGCTGTAATGCTATGATCATATGTTATTAAGCATGGAAGCACGCAGCATACTTATCTGTACACAATCACAAGCAAGCACTGTCACTCTGCATTACATATATTGTTATGATTGTTGCTACTGAGATTCCCCCGAATCTCATCCCAATAAATAACCCATTTCAGGGAAGGTTATGTCGAAATGAATTTTGGGAATTTTAAGAGACGCCGTTATGCTGCCGAAGTAAAGACTGAACATCAGTATATGATAAGTACTGTGTACGTAGTGCTGTCTAAGGAGGCTAGAAGTGAGTGGACCTAGCCGGTTCATCTAGTCTTTCCTGGGTACTATGTAGAATGGTAGTTCTCATGAGGGGATTACCGAATCAGTACGGTTCAGTTCTTTGTACAGATGAAGCGTAGCGGTTATGCTGCCGGATTTCAGGCAGGAAAAGATGTAATAGAGATATGAGAATTTATGTACATGACTGGATGTAAAACAACTTATTAATTAATAATAATTGTTGTTTGGCATGTTTGACTGATGTATGATGGATGTATGCATATGTATGCAAAGTAGAAATGCTGAAATATACCACTGTGAACAGTAACACGTGGTGACAAGGTCATGTTTGATAAATGATTAAAAATAGTAAATGGATGAATTAATGTATGAACTTTTTATGGTAAATAGTAGACATACCAAGCTTTAATTGGATATATAAAACGTATCATTTGGATGTCTACACAAGGAGATATAAATTATCAAAGTTGGGACCAGAATGCTGGATTCAGGAGAAAAACGCTGGATGAACAGTAAAATAGAAACATTGACTGACGTTGACTCGGTCAATGCATGGTCAACGAGTTATTTTTCCCTGAAATATAATTGAGTTATCTTCATTTATCAATTGGAACCACTTCATTTCGATTTTGCTAGAATTAGTTATGATTTTTCGAAGTCAAGTCACTCATCTGGAATTTACACAGTGAACAGTACTCGATAAGAGTAAAACTCCAGATTGAGAAATTGGACTTCAATGACCTTGAAAGTGGTTCTAAATGCTAACAAATGGTCCCTAAGACAATCGAAAGTAAGGATGTTTCATTTTGGTATCAGAGCAAAGGATTCTGGCTTAGGAAATGCTCTGAACAGATAATTTATGGTGTTAGTACAGAATAAGGATAGCACAGAACAAAGGGTTCTGGCTCCGAGCATAAGATTCTGGCACAGAACAGAAGGTTCTGGCTCAGTGATGCTCTGGTTTAGTTAGTTTGATTCCTTAAACAAATGAGAAGTTTGAGTGGTCCTCTCCCTAGAGTATGATATAGGGATGGTGTTCACTGCTTGAAAAGGTTTAGACAGAAGACAGTGACACCCAGATGTATGAGGCTGGACCCCGAGCTTTATAGTCTTACGAAGGATATGATTATGATGGGCTAATCTTAGTCAGCCGATACAGTCGAGGTCTCGTGTTTATTAACACAATATGGCTGGACTAAGCAGAACAAGGTTTAAGAAGCAGTTTCCTCTATGGATAGAGACGGAAGCTGATCAGTTTATGACTAAGGAAGCTGCAAAGAGTAGCTCAAGGTATCGTGTTGTAACCCGATACTGTAGTGAGGATGCCAGATATCCAAGTTACAACAAGTTAAGTCACGATGAGATATGGGCAACCCAGGCTCGCCAAGATCAAGAGCGAGATTCTGCTATCACTATGGCGGTTGCTGCTGCGGTTGCAAGATTATAGCAGTCTGGGAAGGAGGTAGTACCAGAGAATGATATAGAACCTGAACCTCAGCCAGATCATGAGCAGACTGTAATGAATAGACATCAGGAGTCTATAAGAAATAATAATGACCAGGAAAGTCTGCAAACATGGATGGAATGATTCCATAAGTTTAATCCGCCCATGTTTGAAGGGATTTTTGACACCCAAATAGCTGGGGATTGGGTAAGCCAGTTAGAGAAAATCTTTAAGATTTTAGAATGTCCCACGGAAAGAAAGACCCAGTTGGCAGTTTACAAGCTAGAAAAGAATGTGCAATAACCAGAAAAGAGTGAGCCTACTCCATCAGTACCACTGAAAGGGATGCCACCAGGTTCCTTGAGAAGGAACAGTAAGAAGAGAAATGGGCCAGCATATGGGTCAAAAGTTAATAAGAAGCAGGGAAGTAGGCTAGGTAGTGGGCCAAGAGAAGTTAGTAGGCAACCAAGGCCTAATGAATGTAGGAACTGTGATCGAGACCATAGTATGAGGCCTTGTCCAGTAGGTCAAGGGTTACGCTATTATGCCAGGGAGTGTCCACAGAACACAACAGGCGAAAGATACCCGACTTAGGGAAGAATATATACCCTGACTGGCAACGAGATAAGAAAGTCGCCTGTGCCAAATTAAGGTACGAGTTTATTTGTGTTCTGTTTCCATTGGCTAATGAACGGATGAATCCTGTATGTGATTGGATTGTATTGTCCAGTATGCGCACTATTGAGCTACCCTATATCTAGTATGTTGCCGTTGTATGAGGATGAGTATGACTACATGTTTTAAAAGTAGGAAGTAGAGAAGAGGAGTCTTATGTCGCGACTAATATGTACAGATAAGTTGATGTTGCGACGTGAGAAGACCTCAGGTCGCGATGAGTAATATTGCAGTACGCGACCAGTGTACAAAGGAGTTCAGGTAGCGATGTTATAGGTTGCGACTAAAGGACACAGAGATGCCAGGTCGTGACGAGTAGTATGCGACGGTTGCGACTAAAAGTCGCAGAGCATGTGAGTTGTAACTATGCAGTTCTCAAGTTGCGACTATAATTGGCAGAGGCCATATGATAAAGAGAATGAAGGTACCAAACTCGCTGAAGTCCACCAGCTAGAGGATTGGTATAGCATATGGTAAGCCAGACAGTACAAAGGTACTGAGAAATGAAAAATCAGTTTAAGACGAGGTTTAAAGTAGATCCTCCATGTGATAACTAAGAGTAGATCTACGTTACGGAGGTTTTATTCAGCTAATCTGAATAAAAGACCTAAAAGCTAGAATGAGATCTTCCAGAGATGATCCTAGTATATGGCCTAATGGTAAAGACGTGATGGTTAATAGATAAAGAGCTCAATGTTCTCTGAGTAGAGGGATTTCATCACGGAGAAGTGATGGACCTAGGGCATAGTACCCTAGAAAGTAGAAGTAATAGTAAAAGATGATGAATGAGATCTATGCAACTGAAGTTTGCTAGGATCAAGAGAAAGACGCGTTTTCAGGTGCTTAAGGGCTGTGGCTCGTGTGTCTGGAAAACAAAATTGTGACCTCATGTGGGCACCAGGCCTGCCTAAGGGGAAGCGGATAATATCTTTGTGAAGAGGTTCTGGGCTGTTACAGTAAAGGCCGATAAGGAACCACAGTCTGGTCAAGAATAGACTTAGACTGATAGATAGACAAAAGAAGAAAAGAGATGGTAGAAGGTAGCCACAGATTACGAGATACAGTGACTCCCCTATGTAAGAAAGAGTGATGAAGGGTTGAGTCTATACCCTGATAAGAGGGTAGCGTGGCAGCCTGAGCTAAATAGATGAATGCTTCAGAATGATTGATAATAAGATAGGCAATATGATAAAGGAAATATGTTTCGAGGCTTACTTAGTCTATTACGATGTCTAATGGATGGTTGAGCAAAGTATGATGGTGATATGGCTTATGATGCCATAAGTTACGATGAATAGTTGCATCTCCTTGCAATGGTCATATGATGACATGCATGTTAGAGTATGCTATGATGAATGGATACTCCCCTTTTGCAGTGCATGCAGGGTAGAGTATATATGAGTACATATATGAGATGAGAAAGTATGAGAAATTATGTTGCTCCCATACCATATGATATGAGGATGATATGATTGTATTGAGGATGATATATGGTCTCAGTTTATGGGACGATAGGTTATGATATGATATTCAGATATGATGTATGATTGAGGTTACTCAGGTATTTCTATAGGCTTGTGAATACAGTACTCAGGGCCATTTCTATTGAGCGGAATGGTAAACAGATAACAGTAAAGGGATTGTTTCTAGATCACTCTTCATATAAGAGTTGGATCTGAAACAGGTGGCTCTCAGATAGAGCTAGATTCAGATGAGTATAGATCACTCTTTAGATAAGAGTTGGATCTGATATAGAATGCTCGCAGTTAGAGCATAGTTCAAATGGCTCGTAGTTAGAGCACAAGTTGAAAGATGTGAAGGAACTCCTGAGTAAGAGAGGAAGTAAGTAAAGTCTGGGTAAATAATAGGAGGCTACTAAATATATTTTTAAAGTTTTTATGGAGTTATCAACAGGTGGAAGCAGTTAACCTTATAACTTAGTCTGTTGGTTTAAAATTTTTGGGAGATATACAGTACAACAGAATCGCAGTTAGATTCTGGAGGGTCACAGTTAGATCCTAGCATGGCTCCAGGGTCGCAGTTAGATCCTAACAGCTTCAGAGTCACAGTTAGATTCTGAAGAGGCTAACGGTTGATCGCAGTTAGATCCCGAGGTCGTAGTTAGACCTAGCCTAAGGAAAGTAATGAGCCATGAGATATGAGTACAATGTAATATCTCTTTGGGAAGATGAATGCCAAAGACGAAGTTAAGGAAGCTTCACTAGTTGATAAACTCACCCAGAGAAATTATTTTACAATGATTTTCCTCAGGTAGCCTCTAGTATACAGACTAAACTTAGCTTTCCCTTAGCAAAGACGGAGTCCAAGTCCAAAGCTGAGTATTGATATTCAAAGTTTGGTAGAAGTATGCCTGAGAAGTAAAGAACAGAATCCTCTATGTGTTGAGAATAGAAAAGCATTGGCTAAGAGCACTCTGGGAGGTAGCTCAAGTTGTAAAGCCAATAGCAAGAGAAAGAGGCGATAGTTCAGACAAGGGACTGGTCAAGGTAATGATCAGATTGGAGAGCAGAGATGTCAATATAGTGGAAAGAGCCATGGCACATGGGAGTGTTGAGCAGGGCAAAGCAGTTGTGGTAAGAAATGCCACTTGGTAAGAGGTTGCCCTAAGAATGCTGACATCCCTAGGAAAGGTATTTGCTCTTACCTCAGACAGAGTCTCCAATATTCCCTGAAGTCGACCCTAAGAATGATTCAGTAGAACCATAGCTGTAAGGGCGACTGAGCTGTAAGGAACTATAGGCCTAGATAATGATGTGGATAATGAAGAGTTCTTTTCTGATCTAAAGAAAATGGTAATAAAAGGCCAGAGAGACCTAGAGAAGAGGGTCTAAGGTAAAGCAAAGATAGAACGTAGTTCTATAAGAAAGAGATTGCTAGGGCCTAAAGCTATATAAAGAGTAATCTAGCCCTAACCCAGTAGCACGTTAATTTGAAAGGTGCTAAGGCAAGAGTAGCCTAAAGATATGTAAGCCCTAAGAAGGGATAAGACAGTGTAAATGCCACAAAAGTTGGGCATAGGTGCATGACGTTATGAGAATAGTCAAGAAAAGTCAGAGAAGTTATCTGGGTTATGATCTCGTATCAAGAGAAAGAAAGTTAGAAGAACAATATCTCTCCTGAGAGATTAGCAAAGTATAAGAGGAGTAATGTAAATCCCAGAATTACATCAAAATTCTGATGGATAAGGTATGAAAGAAATGGACACTACTCACAAGTGTAATGAACTGTCCATAAATATAAGAGGATGAATGCCCCAAGCCTTAGTCATAAACCAGGAAAGGATATACAGAAGAGCTATATCCAGGATCGTTGACTAAGATGCCAAGTAAATTTCGAGGACGAAATTTATTTTAAGGGGGATAGAAATGTAACACCCCAATTTCTAGGCCTAGAGATGCCAGAAGGAGAATTCAAGGGCATAATCGTAATTATGGGAAAGATCGGACTGGTGGCCGATGAGTACCATATTTTGCCAGAAAATAGAGAAAATTATGCTGATCATTTCACTGAACTGTGAAATGTGCATATGAGGTCTCTAGGTGTATGAAAGAATTAGAAATATGACCAGGGGTAAAATGGTTATTTTTGAAAAGTGTGCGCGGGAGCGTACTTTCAGGCCAAAATAGCCCGGTCCGGATAAAATATCTGAAAATACCAGGAGATAGAGAAAAGGATTCCGGATTGAATGACGCAACACAGAATTTTGATTTGAGGTCCCGATTTTTCTGTAAAAATTCCTGAAGATGGGAAATTACAGTTATAATCGGTAAAGGAAGAGCAGTCCGAATAGAGATGATCGGACTATGGACAGAGGCCATACAGTATTGTCTAAGGCCCGTAGTGACACCAGGGAAGGCCCAGGCCCATAATATCAGTTCAGTGGTAAGAGGGGCCGGTGTCCGGGAAAAATGTGCAAAATGACGAAAATGCCCTTATGTTATAGAATAACTGAAGAATGAGTAAAGGGTATTTTGGTCATTTGGCTAAGGTTAGACAGTCAAGAAGGGGTATCTGGATAGTTGACCAGTGCCAGAGAATACTCTGGTAAAATATGAAAAGATAATAATGCCCCTAGACCTAGTAAAGGAAATGAAAGGACTTAAGTGTAATTTTAGCCAAGTAAAAAGGGACTTAAATGAAAAGAAGAAAAGTTTCCTGGGGCTAAATTGTAATTAAAGAAAGTCAGGCCGGAAGTGGTTTGGACTGTCCGAAAGCATTTCAGTCCCAGATTTCACCGGTAGAGAGAGCAAGGGACGCTCGGTAATCTGGCTTAATACAGGAATTTTTGAAGACTCCAGATAGCCAGAAATGGACTGATCGTCCAAAAGTTATAAAAATTCATACCGGATATCCTAGAATTCAGATCTAGGTGAGAAAATACAGGATGATACGTCCTTATGGGACGGATGTCGGGAAACTGACAGAATACCGATAGGAGGCCTGTAGAAAAAGTTATTCGCAAAATAGAAAATCCAGACGGGAGTGTGAGGCCTCCGGGTATCCGATAGGGAGATTTATCGGTATTTGAAAAGGGACTGAATGAGTTCGGATGATCTCGGTCAGATGACTGATATGACTCACAGGGATGCCTGAACACCGCAGGCTAGTGTTTCGGACAGAAGGAGCCGGTGTCCGGATATGTGTATAAACGGTGAATAATAGATAAAATATTCAATAATTATTAACGGGGAAGATTCCTCGTAATGCGTGCCATGAGGATATTGGACCCAGAAAGGCCCAATAATGGCGCCAACAGAGGCCCAATGAGACACTTGGACTGATAGGTGGGCCAGTGTCCGGCAGAACCCCGGAAAAGTGCGAAATTATGAAAATGCCCCTGTGTTGTACAAAAGTGTAACAGATGAATGAAGGGCATTTTGGTAATTCTGGACAGGCCCAGAAGCCAAGGTACATACAGATAAAGTTACTGAGAGTCAGTATATACCCTGACAGAGTACAGAAGGGTGTAAAATGACGATTTTACCCTTAGGGTTAAAATAGTGCAAGAAAGGGCACCCAAGGGTATTTTGGTAATTTGCCAAGGGCTGTTTCTTGGGAATCGAGCCATCAGAATACTTGAGCTTGATCAGGATCCAAGACAACATTCCTAGAGCCTAAAAACGTAGGCCCAGTAATGTGTGGGAAAAAGTGGCATTAAAATATTATTTTAATGCTGTTTCAATAAAGTAAAGTTACTCGGTTGGCACGATAACCGAGGAGGTGATCAGATAAAGTCCTGGATTTATCTGGATAGCATTGGAAGGCGTGACAGGTTCCAGTAGGATGACACATGGCGCCAACATAAAGGCAGAAGAAAAAGTTGAGGACACGTACTACGAGGCAAGATACTGGACCGGTGAGTCAGCATGCTGAGTCAGCATCTGAGGTGTCCAGGATTTCAGACATGTGATAAATGTGGCGCTGAGGTGTCCTGGTGAGGTGTCCCAATGATGTCATGCATGATGCAGTAAAGGAGGAACTAAAGAAAATGAGAAAATCCAGGAAAAACCAGGACCACAAGTTCCTATGGCTTCAAAATTACAAGAATGCCATTGAAGAAAACTATAAATACCCCCCCCCATTCATTTGCATTACGCATGGGCAAGGGAAAAAGAGAGAAAGAAGAGAGAAAAGGAGAAGGAAAGAAAGAGAGAAAGGAAGAAAGAAAGAAAGGAAGTTCTGGCGGAGCTAGAAGCAGAATAGAGATAGTAGAGCTCTGCTGAGCCTTTGAGGTAGTAACTAATCCTAGCTTTTATGTAATGGCTTTGTGATTTGTTGTGCTATTGTTTGGTTGGATTGTTATCTTATATGTTATGTCTGAAGCTCTGCTGTAATGCTATGATCATATGTTATTAAGCATGGAAGCACGCAGCATACTTATCTGTACACAATCACAAGCAAGCACTGTCACTCTGCATTACATATATTGTTATGATTGTTGCTACTGAGATTCCCCCGAATCTCATCCCAATAAATAACCCATTTCAGGGGAGGTTATGTCGAAATGAATTTTGGGAATTTTAAGAGACGCCGTTATGCTGCCGAAGTAAAGACTGAACATCAGTATATGATAAGTACTGTGTACGTAGTGCTGTCTAAGGAGGCTAGAAGTGAGTGGACCTAGCCGGTTCATCTAGTCTTTCCTGGGTACTATGTAGAATGGTAGTTCTCATGAGGGGATTACCGAATCAGTACGGTTCAGTTCTTTGTACAGATGAAGCGTAGCGGTTATGCTGCCGGATTTCAGGCAGGAAAAGATGTAATAGAGATATGAGAATTTATGTACATGACTGGATGTAAAACAACTTATTAATTAATAATAATTGTTGTTTGGCATGTTTGACTGATGTATGATGGATGTATGCATATGTATGCAAAGTAGAAATGCTGAAATATACCACTGTGAACAGTAACACGTGGTGACAAGGTCATGTTTGATAAATGATTAAAAATAGTAAATGGATGAATTAATGTATGAACTTTTTATGGTAAATAGTAGACATACCAAGCTTTAATTGGATATATAAAACGTATCATTTGGATGTCTACACAAGGAGATATAAATTATCAAAGTTGGGACCAGAATGCTGGATTCAGGAGAAAAACGCTGGATGAACAGTAAAATAGAAACTTTGACTGACGTTGACTCGGTCAATGCATGGTCAACGAGTTATTTTTCCCTGAAATATAATTGAGTTATCTTCATTTATCAATTGGAACCACTTCATTTCGATTTTGCTAGAATTAGTTATGATTTTTCGAAGTCAAGTCACTCATCTGGAATTTACACAGTGAACAGTACTCGATAAGAGTAAAACTCCAGATTGAGAAATTGGACTTCAATGACCTTGAAAGTGGTTCTAAATGCTAACAAATGGTCCCTAAGACAATCGAAAGTAAGGATGTTTCATATCATATGAAATACAATTGGCCAAAGTAATCATAACATAACAGAGCTTCAATCATCTACCATATACACACAATTCAACCAAGCCATAGCACAATCAAGCATACATTACATACATACAAGTTTAGGGTAAGTTCACTACCTTGGATTTAAGCTTTCTTTCTTATGCTTGCACTTGCTTCCCAAACTTTCCAATCATGAAGATTTTTGGTCAATCATTCCCCAACACCTTCTTAGAGGTTTCAAGGTCCTAAACACATTCATATTCATTACATAATCCATTAGGACCATGAACTCAAACACTACTCAAGACTACCTCTCTTGAACCTTTAACTTGCTTTAACTAACATAACTTTCTTTAATCTTTGCCAATTAACTTGGCCTTTGAACCAATTGATGTCTTGACCTTACCCTACACCATTTCACCTTTTGAATCCATTTATGAACTCAAAATAACCAAATTCCAGCAAGAATGCACTATTCTATACAGATTTGGAAAAGCATACATAAATCTTCCAAAAATTCTCATTTTGATTCCAATGCTTCCCATACTTGTTCCTCCACTTTTCCCCCACACAAAATCTCATTTTAAGACCATTGGAAGCATCAAAATCATGAAATTAAATCACTGTTCATGAGAGTGAACAGTAACCGTGAGGAATTTTCAACATTATAACCTTTAATTCCAATGGTTTCCAAGGTTCAAAACCTTTCCAATCCTACACAAAATCATCATATAAACTCAATGGAAGCATTAAATCATTGAAATTCCATTTCCTTCTATCATGAACAGTGCAAACCGAAATGGTAAAGTCAAGAACATCAACTTACTTCACAACCAAGCATGTAACTAGCTTGTTTAAGCTTGTCTTAGCTATCTATGACCTAAAACTCATATTCCTTTCACATATACACAAAAGTTCCAGCAGCATATCCCCAAGATTTGAGCCTCAAAAACCACTTAAACTCAAGCACAAACCATAAGAACAAAGGGTAGAAGCAAGGAGATAACTTACCTTACTTGTTTCTTCAAGATCCTTGCTTCCTCAAAGCTTGAGAGAAAATTTTGTAGGAGGTTCCCTATGGCCTTGTGCTCATGGTTTTGGAGTCTCTAAGGGGGGTATTTATAGAAAAATCTTGGGAAAATTGAAGGCCAAGATCACCTTGAAAACTATTTGATCTAATGGTTAAAGGTTTAATCTTCGAATGTCTTTTCACTTCTCACTCATGACCTTACCACCATGACATCACTAGTATGGCCTCACTTGGTACACCTAACCCTTCCTCTTTTGCCCCATTTTGGTGTCCTTGTGGGTCCCACCATGTGTAAAACCTAATTCTTACTTTATTCTATTTTTCTTTCTTTTCAAAAATCTATAAATTATTCATTATTGGACTTGGGCTCCAAGATAACTTTTGGGCCTTATTGGTCTGGCCTAGGATAATATGTTGGGCCTCTTTTAGGTCCAATAGCTAATTGGCCCAAATCCCAATGTACTTTCCTCATACCGATATTCGTAAATTACCCTGATCTTAGCATAAATGCTAAACACCTCTTTTAATTGTTCTAACATTTTTAGAAATTCATTCTAATATAAAATAAATTCTCTACAAAGTTTTATAATTTTCTGAGACCCAGAAGTCTTGTTAAAAATTACATACGTTTCCTTTAACCCTTTATCGGTGTCCTTTTTCACCGTAAATTCCATAATTAATTCTACAGGACTTTTTTTTGACTTCTATCAACTCCATAAATTCTCATATTAATTCTAATAATTTACTATCACATTTTCTCTGATATCCATCCATTGAATGAAATGACCAAAATGCCCTCCATTTACTTCTGGTTCTTAGGGTTTCATAATTTTGCACTTTGGCTCTTACACTTTCTTCCTCTTCCAATTTAATCCCTTTCTTTACATAAATGGCCACATCTTTTCCTGATAAATCTCATATATATTTCATTTAATCTGTACATACAACTCAGTACAGAAAATTAGGGATGTTACAGTAGCATTTGGTGATTAGGGCTCAAGGAAAAAATCAGTTTTGAGGGTAGGGATTCCATGCTTCTTACATAGATCAGTAATCAAATGGGGGAAGACAAGGAGGTGTGTGGAAGAATTTATACAATGGTAAATGGAGGTAGTAAATATGTGGGTGAGTTCGATAGGCTACTGGGTTATTAACAAATAATGCAGGATGGCTCTCTCCTCATTGATATCTGAAATGTGAGCCTGAGGCATCATAATATAAGTCATAAGTTGAGCCAAACCCTAGCTTCATCATTCATAACCTTCCTCTCCAGATATCTTTTCTGACCTCTAATCGTCCATTCTGCTCCTTCCCTACCTAAAATGACCAATACTGTATCCCAAGGGACCTCATCTAAATGATATCTCAGATGATGGAACTGACATTCAGAGAGAGTGGGGAGTTTGTAAAAAGATTTAATATCCCAGTGATGAAGCTCTCGGATTATCGCAGTCCGAGCTATCAAAATAAAGTTAATTGCACCCAATAATATAGTATAAGGCACAACCCTCAAGGAGACTTTCTAAAGGAAACCTAGCAAATTGGATGTCAAAAACAATGAAAACCTGAGTAGAGATAAAATGGTTTTGGGGTTTGATTTACAATAAGATAAGGGAACAGAAAAGTAGATATTTTTGGATTTTTGATTAAGATGAAAACTGGTTGGTTTGTTAAAAGAATATGTTATGAAAGACTCTTGATGATGAAAACGTATCTATCCTTGCTCTTAAGTTTAAATTGGAGTTTAAAATCACTAAGTCTCAAATAAAACCTCAATCGATTGATTGAGTCCAAAACCCTAATCTTCTTTAAACTCCTTCGATCAAAGCTAGTTTAAAGACTATTAGTGAACTGTTAGAAATAACTTAGCTTGCAATCAACCCTAGATTATGAGAACGCCCTCGAATGGTCATTAATCAAAAACCCTAGATTTCAAGCAATTGAATTGGTTCGCAACGATTGCTGAAAAATAACCCAACTTTCTTAAAATCGAAACTGAAATATTAAATTAAAATCCAGTGTTCAAACATCCAGAATCAAATTACAACAGTCTAATCTGAGAATGATCAATCGATATTCAAAACTTATTCAGGTGATGAAAAACCCTAGATCTAGCAGTAATCATAACATGACAAGATGCAAATTGGAAAAGAAGAAACTCCCCGATTTAGTCCATGAGCTTAAGATATGAGATCCATCACCAAGAGACTAAGGATTTATCCTCTCATGACTTCTGCTGCACTACAATCGATGTTTAGGTGTGATGCCATGAAGAAACGATGGAAAGATGGTAGATTGATGGTGCAGAAATATGTAGGAATCTATGGAAAGGTGTAGAAAGGTGGAAGATATGGCGAAGGTGATCAGAGAGAGCTCGAGTACTGCTTTATAGTCTAATCAGGTCTAAAACTAGCCTCCCTCTTTATGGCAACTTGCTCGCCCTTTTAAAAGCATCTTGACCTAACCAGAAATGCGTAGCTTTATGACTGTCTTCTCTAGCCTCGACCAGATACTTATTTTGGTCGTGACCTATTAACGTAGAGAAGCTTCCAGAAGAATCAAGGTCGCGACGGGATGACTCTTTGATCGAGACTAAAAGGTGCTGCAGCGTGATTTGACTTTTATTGATTTGTGATTTCTTTCCTGGTCCTTACTCTCTTCCAAAATACCTGTAATTCAACATAAAAGCTCGCTGTAAAAGTCCAAATCAGTAAATAACAATATATGTGCAGTTTGGAAGAGTTATTTTATCATTTTACCCTTTAATTAGCATATTGCCACGCACAATTAGATAATACACAAAAATACAATTTAAGGTATGAAATGAATGGTAAAGTTACAATAAAACTCTTAAAAATATCGTGGAAACCATATACAAAATGTGTCTTATCAGTATTCTACAAATATTCCCTGGCAAAATATCACCAGTCTGCCACATCTATAGCAAATTTCTTTGACCTGTTAAACAAATCTTATTTTCGTGGTCTCTGCCATATATCTTGTATTCCTTAGGTACTGATTGCATGTTTGAACTTCTTAATTTATTACCTTTTCTCAACCTCTAACCTTTTACATTTTTCTAGCCATTATAAACTTCTTTCTGAAATATTGCATGCCCCTACCGCTCCATTAAACTTTTGTAACAACTTGGGAAGAATTATTTCTTAAAACACAAAACTCATTTCGTAATTCACCTACTCAATTGTATATCTCTCATCATTCATGTGGATGAACTTAGCTAAGTATCCATCAAAGGGCCTCTTTTCTCACCCTGTCTTATCACTTAATGATTAAGATAAGTTTTAAGCTAAAGAAAGAGAGAAGGTATAAAGTTGTAAAGAAAAAAGGGCTAAATTGTAATTTAATGAAAGTCTAGTGGCTAAATTACAATTAATAAAAGTTTCAAGGATATAATGGTTATTTTGGAAAAGAAATGGACTAAAGTGAAAATTCTAAAAGTTCCATGGTGCAAAATGGAAGTAGACATAAGCTTTGGGCAATTAAGTGTAATTTTCAAAAGTTCAAGGGCAAAATGGTAATTATGAGAAAGTTGAACTAGAAAATGCCTAAAACTGCCCGAAAGTATTTTAGTCCAAAGTTTTATCATAAAATAGAAAAATTATTCTGATCAGTTTAACGCAACACTAAATTTTGATTTGAGGTTTAGATAAATTGATATGAATTTTCAAAGTCTGGGAAATTATTATAGTATCTTTTGGACCTCAAAATTATATAAAACTTGGTAGTAAATTCTTATAAATAATATTAGAATTTATAAAACTAACAGAAGTCAGAAAGGAGTCATGTAGAATTAATTATAAAATTTACGGTGAAATTAAACTCCGATAAAGGGTTAGAGGATATGTAGAGAATTTTTTATCATGACTTCTAGATTTCAAAAAATTATGAGACTTTGTAAGAAATTTATTTTATATTAGAATGAATTTTTAAAAATGTTAGAATCCTTAAAAGAATTTTATAAAATTTATTCAAAAAATTAGGAGAATTTAAGGATATTGGTATAAGATGTGCCTTGGGATTTATGCCGATTAGCTATTGGACCCTAAGAAGGCCTAAGGATGTCATCCCATACAAGCCCAATAGGCCCAATAATAAATTTTGGGACAAGTCAGATTTGGATTTTTTTTTAAAAAAAGACAAGATTATAATATAATTCAAGAAGACATGTGAGGTGTCCTTGTGGGACCCACATGCCTTCCAAATGGCGCCAAGGAGGAGGAAGAAGCATTATCCAATGTGATGATTTATATTAAAATAAAATAAGAATTAAGTTAATGATAATTAAGTGTAATTAATCATAAAATCAACTATTGAGAGGAAGAATTAGGCCATTGTAATAATTATCACTTCTAAGGGTGGATTAATCCCAATAACCCTAAAAATTGTCTATAAATACCTCCCTCCATTCCTTCATATTGTGCCACACATAAGAGGGGAAACTCTTGAGGATTGAAAACTCAAACAAACATAAAGAAGAGACAAAGCACTTTGATCCAAAGCAATGAAGGTTTAAGGCAAGTAATCTTCCTAATCTTTCTATATGTATTTTGGAAGATTAAAACCTAGGTTTTAGTGGTTGGAAAGCCTATTTTTCCTTGGTTCCCTATGCTGTCAAATCTGGACAGAAATGAAGAAAGAAGAGAAGTAAGGTAGAACTATGAAATACTAACCTAGATAAACTTGGATTGTTAGTTATTGCTTAATTAATTGTGTAATCTTGAAAGAAGAACTGAAGGATGAAGATTGAATTTTAATAATCTAATGCTTCCATTGAATTTGTATGATAATTTTTTGTGGGATTGAATAAGATTGAAACCTTGGAAACATTGAAATTGAGAAAGGGACAATTTGAAACCTTCTCTTTCACTGTTCATGCATATGAACAGTGATTATAATTTTATAATTTTGATATTTCCAATGGGTTTAAAATGCAAAATTGTGTAGGATTAAGTAAGATCAGAGTCTTGGAAGCATTGGAATTGAAAAGAGAAATTTTTGAAAAATTGTAGGCGTTGTTTCTGTTTCAGTCCAGACCTGAAGGAAACATTAGAATTTTGCAATTCTGAATCCATATTTGAATTCTATAGTATAAAAAGAAACAGAGCATAATTCAATCATTAATGCTTTATATAATCAAAGTAAACATCCCACACATAAAACATCTAAGCAAGCAAAGCATACAAGTTAGGTGAGTTTACTATCTTGGAATAGCTCTCCTTTAACCTTTTCTTTCTTGCTCTTTTGGTCTCCTATTTCACAAATGTCAAAGCCTAATCATGGTAGAGTAATACACTTATTATAATCCATACTAGTTCATCTTTGAACCTAAATTAATAATTTAGTTTCATTTTCTAAAATCGATAAAATCTTAACTTTTTTTATTTGTGCTTAATTGCCTTGTCATTTGAATTAATTTGTGCCTTGACTATATTCAGTTCTGGTCACGTTTTGTTGAGATTTAGAAAAAATAGTTAACCTTTGAATAAATGTTGAGACTTTATAGTATGATAATAGACATGTTGAACTTCATTTTGGTACCAAGAACGCCTTATTTCAATATTTGTACAAAGAAAATGAATTTTTCAAAGATAGGGAATCAAATATGGAAACTGTGAATCTGACCAAATAAACAGTAATTTTTACGCCAATACTGTATTAATTGGTATAGAGTTTGGGCATATTCATATTTTTCCTTTAAAGAGGCTTATATTAGCTTCGTATAGCAACTTGAACCACTTCATTTTGATTTTTCTATTATGATTTTTTGAAGTTAATCGCTTAATCTAAAAATACCACATGAACAGTACCCATGATTTAGAATTTTCCAAATTTTGAGAATGAACTTCAATGGACTTGTAAGTGATTCTAAATGCTACCAAATGGTCCCTAAGATGTACGAAAGAAAGGTGTTACACCAAAACTAGGGATTTGTGGCCTAATTAAATGGTGACAAATGGTCCAATTAAAGCAAGACAAGTTAGCTTGTAATTTTATGCAAGTTGAAGGGTAAATTAACTTAAAAGTCTATAAATAGGACTCTTTCAGCTCTATTTTTTTCTCACATTTCGGTTGAGTTATTTCTTGGGAGGTATTGCCGAAATAGCTCTTGAAATAGCAAAAAGGAAGAACTCTTGAAGTTGCCTAGTTTGGATTCAAGGTAAGTAGCAAGTTTAAGTACTTATCTTGATAGATTAGTAGCTTAATCATAGTTTTATTTCAAGATTATTCATGAAGCTCTATCATATGCGAGCTGGCCGAAATTCATATGATAAGAAGAAGACGAAGTTTAAGTTGGAGTTAGGATAAAGAAGTAGCTGAAATAAAGATTCTAAAATTCAAAGTTAAGGGTTTAATAAGTGTATGATGATTTTTTTAATGAATATGCTCCTTTTCAATGTGAATTATAGGATTTGATATTTGTCAAGGAAGAAGGTGAGATCAAAATTAAAAGGGAAAACTTGGACATGTGGTAGCAAGCATATTTGACTATAATTATAATTTTGTTTGATTGTTATGCTTGTATATTGAATTGTGCTTTGGTTGAGCATATGATGAATATGATGGTAGAATTATGATTATGTTGCATACTCCTTGCATGATATGCCATGACAACATGTTGAGTTGAGAATGCATGATGATGAATTAGAGGTAGCTCCCATGCCATTAAAACATGCTTGCATGATAATCTTGTAATGTTATAATTATAGTTTGTATGACTTGCTACTTAAATTTCTTTGAAATCTCATTCTTTATGATAACCATTTATTTAGGGTCTGGGCCAACAAGAAGAAGGGGAAAGGAAATTATGGAAGCATGAGCCATATATTAATATTTTTGGAAGAAATTGTATTATGTATAGTATAATATGACTTTCTAGAATAGCTTGTAAATATACATTATAAATATAAGTTAATGGTTGAATCTGCCTACGAAATTTTGTATGCTTAAAGTAGACATTTAGAGATTCAAATGCATAGGTGGATCATCAAATTTGGATATGTGTATGTGTAGCTCAAGATATAAATTTTTGAAGTTAAGTCCAAAAACTGGAATTATGAAAATAGAGAATGTAAACAGTAAAGTTTGCATCAAAATTGTATTAATTTATAGGGAATTCATGTGATTTCATATTTTTCCATTAAAAATGACTTGAATAGCTGCGCATAGAACCTAGAACTACCTCAATTGGATTTTTTTAGGATTAATTATGATTTTCAAATTTTAATGGTAAATATGTAAATACTAAATGAACAGTACTTGTGAATAATAAATGTTTCAGATTTGCATTTCTAAGATGATAAATTATCTTAAATGGTTCCAAAAGTTATATTTGAGCGCTTAATATGGTATAAAAGTAAGGATGTTACACTAAAGCGTAGCATCATATAAGGGATCATCCTTTAGATCAGGTTATAGGTGAAGTCAATGAAGGGGTTTGAATCTGGAGACAAGGGTTCAATAAAGTACGCTTTGCTACATTCATTTCAAATATTGAACTAACTAATTTGGATGAGGCACTATCAGATCCTTCTGGATACATGCCATGTAAGAAGAGCGAAACCAATTTGAAAGAAATCAAGTTTATGACTTGATACCTAGGCCAACAGATTATCTTATTATAGGCACCAAATGGGTATTCAAGAATAAGCTTGATGAATCTGCAGTCATCATTGAGAATAAAGCTATATTAGTTGCAAAGGGCTATAATCAAGAAGAAGGTATTGATTATGAGGAAATGTATGCTCCAGTAATGAGATTAGAAGCAATACGAGTTTTCTTAACCTTTGCATGTATTAAATATTTTAAACTTTATCAAATGGATGTGAAAAGTGCTTTTCTAAATAGTTTTATTATGGAAGAAGTGTACATTGAACTGCAACCTGGTTTTGGAAGTCTTAAGCATCTAGATTATGTTTACAAACTCAAAAAGGCTCTATATGGTTTAAAACAAGTTCCAAGAGCTTGGTATTAACAATTGAGTAATTTTTTGTTAAATAAGAATTTTGAAAGAGGCAAAGTGGATATAACTCTTTTTGTAAAAAGAATAAAAATGATTTACTAGTAGTTCAGATATATGTAAATGATATTATTTTTTGAGCTACTAACAATGATCTTTGCCAAGAGTTTGCCAAGTTAATATAGGGTGAATTTGAGATGTGAATGATGGGTGAGCTCAACTTCTTTCTGGGGCTTCAGATTAAATAGAAGAAAAATGGGATCTTAATCTCACAGACAAAGTATCTTAAAGAGTTACTAAAGAAATTTGAGATGGAAAATGTCAAGTGCATGTCAACTACATTGAGCTAGTCGGTAAATAACTTACCGTTATTTGAATATTATCAACAAGGTCTTGGATTATAGTTCTTTTCGAAAAACTTACCCGAAAGATTGTAAGATTATAGTTATTTGAGAAAAATATAACCGTTACTATTTAGTTCATCAAATGTTTTCTCCAAGAATCCAGAATTCTCTAACCACTCTTGTAACCTTCCATTCAAACTTTAATCCTCATATAACCATTTCCCAACATTCCAAAACCACTTCCACTACAAAACCACGATATGCTTCCTTCTCGAAGCCACATCCTAAATGTAATATCCTAATTTTTAGGCCCAGAGACTCATAAAGTAGCCTAAATTAGATAGGCTACCTGAAACATCCTGCCTTAGACTCCTCAGAGCACACCTGCGAAAGCTATACTAGCTGTACTGATTCGGTAATTCTCTCATTAGAACTACCATTCTACGTAAGTACCCAGGAAAGACTGGATGAACCGGCTAGGTCCACTCACTACCAGCCTCCTTAGACAGTACCTACGTACACAGTACGCATCATATCCTTTCTCCACTACTGCTATCTCTGCCGAAATTTCAGCAGCATAACGGCGTCTCTCAAAATTCTCAAAATCTACCTTGACATAACCTCCCTGAAATGGTTATACAAGGGGGATGAGATTCGGGGGAATCTCAGTAGTAATAATCATAACAGTATATGTAATGCAGTGTGACAGTGCTTGCTTGTGATTGTGTACAGATAAGCATGCCGCGTGCTTCCATACTCAATAACATATGATCATAGCATTGCAGTAGAGCTTCAGACATAACATATAAGACAACAATCCAACCAAACAATAGCACATCAATCACAAAGCCATTACATAAAAGCTAGGATTAGTTACTACCTGGCTAGCTCAGCAGAACTCTACTATCCTTATTCTGCTTCCAGCTCCGCCAGAACTTCCTTACTTCCTTTCTCTCTTCCTTTCCTTCTCCCTTTCTCTCTTCTTTCTCTCTCTTTCCCTTCACCATGCGTGAATGGAAATGAAGCAAGGGGTATTTATATACATCCTCAATGGCAATTTCGTAATTTCTATGCCATCTGATCCTGCGGTCCTGGTTTTTCCTGGAATTTCCTATTTTCCTTAATTCCCTTTTACTGCATCATCAGTGCCACCTCAGGGGACACCTCAGCAGCTGACTCATCACCATATTTTCCACATGCTGAAATTCCTGGACACCTCAGCAGCTGACTCAGCATGCTGACTCACCGGTCCAGTCTCCTGCCTCGTAATACGTGCCCTCAGCTTTATCTGCTTTCTCCAGACCAGAGCCATGTGGCGCCTGGAAGAGACCTTGCACGCTTCCCAATGCTTTCCAGATAAGTCCCAGACTTATCTAATCACTTCCTCAGTTTTCGTGCCGACCGAGTAACTATCTCCCTTGGACCTTCACCACTCTTGGCCCATGCGCTAGCACCACTTATGGTCACTAGTCGCGACCTCATCATCATCTTGTCGTGACCTAACATCTTTGTGTACACTAGTCGCGACTATAACATCTTCTCGTCGCGACCATATCACTTTTCAGTCGCGACCTCAGTACATTTTAGTCGCAACCAAACTCATTTACTTATTAGTCGTGACACCACACATATTTCCGTCGCGACCAATCCTCTCTGCCAATACGAGTCGCGACCAAGACACTTCCTCGTCGCAACCAAAAGTCACTTTACATCTTTCCCATGGACAACTCTACTTCTCTCATAAGTAGTGTCCATTCTTTCATATCTTACCCCACATAATCTTAGCATAATTCTGGGGTCTATCTTATCTCACTTTCTTCTCATCCTTCATCTTAAGTTCTAGAAATTCTCTTTCAATAACTCATCCCCTACTCTTCGGGAGTCCTTGTTAATTGAAAGGCTCGACAACCCTCTGTATCAGGTTATCTTACGCAGGAGCCAGCCCATATCAATCTACCTGCAGAATTCCTAGGCTTAAGACTTAGGACATTCCTCCCATTCCTCATTTTGAACCTAGGTGAACTGTCCCGATTCTGTAGGTTAAAGACTTAACTCATCTTTACATCCTGAAGGACTTAGCTCATCCCTCGGATCCTACAAAATACAGGTAAATAATCCGCCCATATCAGATTACCACCATAGGACTACGGGTTTAGCAGCCTGCCCATATTAGACTACCTCCCAGCTCAACTAGACCCAAAAATTGGGATGTTACAAATCTCCTCCCCTTTAAGAAATTTCGTCCTCGAAATTTCAAGGAATACCTCATCTTTCCCTGAAGAGAACTTCTTACTGATCTATACAGCTATGTGATTCTTATAACACAGTCATATATATAACTAGTAAGATCATCCCTATCCGTCTTTTCCTCACTCCAGTGATGGCCTAGAGGAGCAACAGCTTGGTCCCAGACCTTCCACATGGATTCTTAGCAACTAACATCTTACATTATAGTTGCTTACAGCTATCTATGTCCTAACCCCTCATACAGCGCCCTCATCACTGAGTTAAGACAGATTTATTATCTTACTAATTATTTCTCCCGACTCATTATAATAACCACATTCTCTAGATCAGAAAAGAACTCTTCATCCACATCATCATCTAGGCACATAGTTCCTTACAGCTCAGTCGCCCTTACAGCTATGGTTCCTCTTAACCATTCTTAGGGTCGACCTCAGGGAAAATTGGAGACTCTGTCTGTGGTAAGAGAAAATACCTTTCCTAGGAATGTCAGCATTCGTAAGGCAACTCTCGCCAAGTGGCCTTTCTCTCACCACTGCATTGCCCTGCTCGGCAGTCCTTTGTGCCATGGCTCTTTCCACCACTTTGACATTTCTGCTCTCCAACCTGATCTTCACTTTGATCAGTCCCCTGCCTGAACTATTGCCTCCTTCTCTTACTATTGGCTTCACAACTAGAGCTACCTCCCAGAGTGCTCTTAGCCAATACTTCTTTATGTCTTTCCTCTTGATCCCAGCGAACTTCAGTCACATGGATCTCATTCATCATATGAATATCATATCATAACTTATCGTCCCATAACTGAGACTATCTATCATCCTCAATCATTTATCATATCATTTTTGTTCTCTAGGGCACTCTACCCTCGGTTACTACTTCTCTATGATGGAATCCCTTTGCTTAGGGAACATCAGCCCGTCACATCTCTAGCCTTAGGTCCTGTCCTAGGATTATTCCTAGACAAACCTCATGCTGGCCATCTCATTCTAGCTCTTAGGTCTTCTATTCAGCCCAGCTGAATAAGACCTTTACAATGTAGATCTACATGGAGGTCTACCTCATTCTAGCTATCTCATCTAGCTAGCCCATCTTAACTCATCATTATCATCCCTTGCTACTTCTTTAGCAAGGATGACTCGCATATTGGAGTTGCCAGCTTCCTCTATGCATGGCTCCTCCACTCAAGCTCTACATTCTTCTCTTGTGTTCACCATCTTTTTCCTTCAAAAAGAAAAGTGACCACAACACATTCCATCTACAAATTTTATCTCCACCGGCCCTTTCTAAACCCTCTACATGAATACCGCCGTGACCTGAGTGTTGGATAGTCATGACTCATCCTCTATGATCTTTCGTCGTGACCACCACACTCAACTCATCACGACCCAACATTTCTGTCCCTTAGTCGCGACCACATTCTTATCCCGTCGCGACCTGAACTTATCTAGTCGCGACCTAGGACTCCTCACGTCGCGACCTCAACCATTACTAGTCGCGACACGAGACCTTTCTCGCCGCAACCTCAGCTCCCTGCCAAATACAGTCGCGACCTGGGAACATACCCGTCGTGACCAAAAATCTCAGTCGTGACCTAAAGCACATTAGTCGTGACCTGAGTGCTATTCTCTCGTACTCAACGGCTAAATCAGAGCATCGCTAGGCCAGAACCTTCTGTTCTGTACTAGAATCTTATGCTCTGAACCAGAGTCCTTTCTGGTCTATGCCAGAACCTATCGCTCTGATACCAAAATGAAACATCCTGCCTTAGACTCCTCAGAGCACACCTGCGGAAGCTATACTAGCTGTACTGATTCGGTAATTCTCTCATTAGAACTACCATTCTACGTAAGTACCCAGGAAAGACTGGATGAACCGGCTAGGTCCACTCACTACCAGCCTCCTTAGACAGTACCTACGTACACAGTACGCATCATATCCTTTCTCCACTACTGCTATCTCTGCCGAAATTTCAGCAGCATAACGGCGTCTCTCAAAATTCTCAAAATCTACCTTGACATAACCTCCCTGAAATGGTTATACAAGGGGGATGAGATTCGGGGGAATCTCAGTAGTAATAATCATAACAGTATATGTAATGCAGTGTGACAGTGCTTGCTTGTGATTGTGTACAGATAAGCATGCCGCGTGCTTCCATACTCAATAACATATGATCATAGCATTGCAGTAGAGCTTCAGACATAACATATAAGACAACAATCCAACCAAACAATAGCACATCAATCACAAAGCCATTACATAAAAGCTAGGATTAGTTACTACCTGGCTAGCTCAGCAGAACTCTACTATCCTTATTCTGCTTCCAGCTCCGCCAGAACTTCCTTACTTCCTTTCTCTCTTCCTTTCCTTCTCCCTTTCTCTCTTCTTTCTCTCTCTTTCCCTTCACCATGCGTGAATGGAAATGAAGCAAGGGGGGTATTTATATACATCCTCAATGGCAATTTAGTAATTTCCATGCCATCTGATCCTGCGGTCCTGTTTTTCCTGGAATTTCCTATTTTCCTTAATTCCCTTTTACTGCATCATCAGTGCCACCTCAGGGGACACCTCAGCAGCTGACTCATCACCACATTTTCCACATGCTGAAATTCCTGGACACCTCAGCATGCTGACTCACCGGTCCAGTCTCCTGCCTCGTAATGCGTGCCCTCAGCTTTATCTGCTTTCTCCAGACCAGTACCATGTGGCGCCTGGAAGAGACCTTACACGCTTCCCAATGCTTTCCAGATAAGTCCCAGACTTATCTGATCACTTCCTCAGTTTTCGTGCCGACCGAGTAACTATCTCCCTTGGACCTTCACCACTCTTGGCCCATGCGCTAGCACCACTTATGGTCACTAGTCGCGACCTCATCATCATCTTGTCGCGACCTAACATCTTTGTGTACACTAGTCGCGACTACAACATCTTCTCGTCGCGACCATATCACTTTTCAGTCGCGACCTCAGTACATTTTAGTCGCAACCAAACTCATTTACTTATTAGTCGCGACACCACACATATTTCCGTCGCGACCAATCCTCTCTGCCAATACGAGTCGCGACCAAGACACTTCCTCGTCGCAACCAAAAGTCACTTTACATCTTTCCCATGGACAACTCTACTTCTCTCATAAGTAGTGTCCATTCTTTCATATCTTACCCCACAGAATCTTAGCATAACTCTGGGGTCTATCTTATCTCACTTTCTTCTTATCCTTCATCTTAAGTTCTAGAAATTCTCTTTCAATAACTCTTCCCTTAAACTCTTCGGTAGTCATCGTTAATTGAAAGGCTCGACAACCCGCCCATATCAGGTTATCTTACACAGGAGCCAGCCCATATCAAGCTACCTGCAGAATTCCTAGGCTTAAGACTTAGGACATTCCTCCCATTCTTCATTTTGAACCTAGGTGAACTGTCCCGATTCTGTAGGTTAATAACTCATCTTTACATCCTGAAGGACTTAGCTCATCCATCGGATCCTACAAAATACAGGTAAATAATCCGCCCATATCAGATTACCACCATAGGACTACGGGTTTAGCAGCCTGCCCATATCAGACTACTTCCCAGCTCAACTAGACCCAAAAATTGGGATGTTACAAATCTCCTCCCCTTTAAGAAATTTCGTCCTCGAAATTTCAAGGAATACCTCATCTTTCCCTGAGGAGAACTTCTTACTGATCTATACAGCTATGTGATTCTTATAACACAGTCATATATATAACTAGTAAGATCATCCCTATCCGTCTTTTCCTCACTCCAGTGATGGCCTAGAGGAGCAACAGCTTGGTCCCAGACCTTCCACATGGATTCTTAGCAACTAACATCTTACATTATAGTTGCTTACAGCTATCTATGTCCTAACCCCTCATACAGCGCCCTCATCACTGAGTTAAGACAGATTTATTATCTTACTAATTATTTCTCCCGACTCATTATAATAACCACATTCTCTAGATCAGAAAAGAACTCTTCATCCACATCATCATCTAGGCACATAGTTCCTTACAGCTCAGTCGCCCTTACAGCTATGGTTCCTCTTAACCATTCTTAGGGTCGACCTCAGGGAAAATTGGAGACTCTGTCTGTGGTAAGAGAAAATACCTTTCCTAGGAATGTCAGCATTCGTAAGGCAACTCTCGCCAAGTGGCCTTTCTCTCACCACTGCATTGCCCTGCTCGGCAGTCCTTTGTGCCATGGCTCTTTCCACCACTTTGACATTTCTGCTCTCCAACCTGATCTTCACTTTGATCAGTCCCCTGCCTGAACTATTGCCTCCTTCTCTTACTATTGGCTTCACAACTAGAGCTACCTCCCAGAGTGCTCTTAGCCAATACTTCTTTATGTCTTTCCTCTTGATCCCAGCGAACTTCAGTCACATGGATCTCATTCATCATATGAATATCATATCATAACTTATCGTCCCATAACTGAGACTATCTATCATCCTCAATCATTTATCATATCATTTTTGTTCTCTAGGGCACTCTACCCTCGGTTACTACTTCTCTGTGATGGAATCCCTTTGCTTAGGGAACATCAGCCCGTCACATCTCTAGCCTTAGGTCCTGTCCTAAGATTATTCCTAGACAAACCTCATGCTGGCCATCTCATTCTAGCTCTTAGGTCTTCTATTCAGCCCAGCTGAATAAGACCTTTACAATGTAGATCTACATGGAGGTCTACCTCATTCTAGGTATCTCATCTAGCTAGCCCATCTTAACTCATCATTATCATCCCTTGCTACTTCTTTAGCAAGGATGACTCGCATATTGGAGTTGCCAGCTTCCTCTATGCATGGCTCCTCCACTCAAGCTCTACATTCTTATCTTGTGTTCACCATCTTTTTCCTTCAAAAAGAAAAGTGACCACAAAACATTCCATCTAGGAATTTTATCTCCACCTGCCCTTTCTAAACCCTCTACATGAATACCGCCGTGACCTGAGTGTTGGATAGTCATGACTCATCCTCTATGATCTTTCGTCGCAACCACCACACTCAACTCATCATGACCCAACATTTCTATCCCTTAGTCGCGACCATATTCTTATCCCGTCACGACCTGAACTTATCTAGTCGGCACCTAGGACTCCTCACGTCGCGACCTCAACCGTTACTAGTTGCGACACGAGATCTTTCTCGCCGCAACCTCAGCTCCCTGCCAAATACAGTCGCGACCTGGGAACATACCCGTCGTGTAACATCCCGATTTTTGGTCTAGGAGAACTGGGAGGTAGTCTGATATGGGCAGGCTGCTAAACCCGTAGTCCCAGGGTAGTAATCTGATATGGGCGGATTACTTACCTTTATTTTGTAGGAATCCAAGGGATGAGCTAAGTCCTTCAGGATTTAAAGATGAGTTAAGTCTTTAACCTACAGAATAGGGACAGTTCACCTAGGTTCAAAATGAGGAATGTGAGGAATATCCTAAGTCTTAAGCCTAGGAATTCTGCAGGTAGCTTGATATGGGCTGGCTCCTGTGTAAGATAACCTGATATGGGCGGGTTGTCGAGCCTTTCAATTAACGATGACTACCGAAGAGTTTAAGGGAAGAGTTATTGAAAGAGAATTTCTAAAACTTAAGATAAAGGATGAGAAGATGAGAATAAATGCCAGAAAGAGAATGCAGGGGCAAAATCGTAATTATGGGAAAGTTCGGGCAGGCAGCGGATGAGTACCATATTTTTCCAGAAAATAGAGAAAATTATGCTGATCATTTCACTGAACTGTGAAATGTGTATATGAGGTCTTTATAGGTATGAAAGAATTAGAAATGTGACCAAGGGTAAAATGGTCATTTTTGAAAAGTGTTCGCGAGAGCGCTTTTTCAGGCCAAACCAGCCCGGTCCGGATAAAATATCTGAAAATACCGGGAGATAGAGAAAAGGATTCAGGGTTGAATGAGGAGTCACGGAATTTTGATTTGAGGTCCCGATTTTTCTGTAAAAATTCCGGAAGATGGGAATTTACAGTTATAATCGGTAAAGGAAAAGCAGTTCCGATAGGGATGATCGGACTGTGGCCAGGGGCCGTATAGTGTTTCTAAGGCCTTTAGTGACACCAGGGAAGGCCCAGGCCCATTAGATCAGTCCAGTGGTAAAAGGGGCCGGTGTCCGGGAAAAAGGTGCGAAATGACGAAAATGCCCCTATGTTATAGAACAGCTGAAGAATGAGTAAAGGATATTTTGGTCATTTGCCTAAGGTTAGACAGTCCAGGGAAGTTATCTGGATAGTTGACCAGGGTCAAAGAATACTCTGGTAAATGGGAAAAGACAATGATGCCCCTAGACCTAATAAAGTAAAGAAAGAGAGACCAAGGGCATTTTGGTAATTTGCCAAGGGGTGTTTCTTGGGAATCGTGCCCTCAGAGTACTTGGGCTGGATCAGAGACCCAAGATGATATTCCCAGGCCCAAAAACGCAGGCCCAGTGATTCAGGGGGAAAAGTGACATTAAAATAATGATTTAATGACTTTTCAGTAAAGTAAAGTTACTCGGTTGGCACGAAAACCGAGGAGGTGATCAGATAAGGTTGGGACTTATCTGGATAGCATTAGGAAGCGTGCAAGGTCTCTTCCAGGCACCACATGGCATTAGTCTGGAGAAAGCAGATAAAGCTGAGGACACACTTTACGAGGCAAGAGACTGGACCTGTGAGTCAGCATGCTGAGTCAGCTGCTGAGGTGTCCAGGATTTCAGACATGTGATAAATGTGGCGATGAGGTGTCCCGGTGAGGTGTCCTGGATGATGTCATGCATGATGCAGTAAAAAGGAATAAAAGAAAATAGGAAATTCCAGGAAAAACCAGGACCACAGGATCAGATGGCTTCAAAATTACAAGAATGCCATTGACCAAAACTATAAATACCCCCTCCCCCTCCCATTTCATTTGCATCACGGTTTTGGGCATTTTAGAGAGAGGAGGAGGTGCTAGAGAGAGAAGTGAGAGGAAGAAAGAAAGAAAGGAAGTTCTGGCGGAGCTGGAAGCAGAATAGAGATAGTAGAGCTCTGCTAAGCCTTTGAGGTAGTAACTAATCCTAGCTCTTATGTAATGTCTTTGTGATTGGTTGTGCTATTGTTTGGTTGGATTGTTGTCTTATATGTTATGCTTGAAGCTCTACTGCAATGCTATGATCATATGTTATTGAGTATGGAAGCACGCAGCATACTTATCTGTACACAATCACAAGCAAGCACTGTCACTCTGCATTACATATATTGTTATGATTGTTGCTACTGAGATTCCCCCGAATCTCATCCCCATCCATAACCCATTACAGGGAGGTCATGCTGAAGTGGATTTTGAGAATCCTAAGAGACGCCGTTATGCTGCCGAAGTAAAGACTGAACATCAGTATATGATAAGTACTGTGTACGTAGTGCTGTCTAAGGAGGCTAGAAGTGAGTGGACCTAGCCGGTTCATCTAGTCTTTCCTGGGTACTACGTAGAATGGTAGTTCTCATGAGGGGATTACCGAATCAGTACAGTTCAGTTCTTTGTACAGATGAAGTGTAGCGGTTATGCTGCCGGAGTTCGGGCAGGAAAAGATGTAATAGAAATATGATAATTTGGTGTATGCTTTGTTGTATGACATTATGTTATTCAATAATAAATATTGTTTAGCATGTTCAATTTGTAAATGGGGATTTAGGGAGAAATTCGCAGGTCTTGAGGTAGCAGTGTTCTGACATCAGTTTGACCTAGTAAACGAAGGAGTTTGGCCATGAAATTTGGCAGGCTAGTCGTACACATCTGGGGCATTACGTGGATAGGTAATAAGCCTCATTTGGATATGTAGAACGAGATAAATTAATTTTCAAATTAAAGGTCCAAAATAGGGAACTTAAGAGTAAAATTTTGAATTTCTGGGCTTAGGTTAAGATATAATCAAGCTAATATCGCTTCCGTAAGTGTACTCTGAGGGGTCTAAGGGAGGATGTTTCACGTCGCGACCAAAAATCTCAGTCGTGACCTAAAGCACATTAGTCGTGACCTGAGTGCTATTCTCTCGTACTCAACGGCTAAATCAGAGCATCACTAGGCCAGAACCTTCTGTTCTGTACTAGAATCTTATGCTCTGAACCAGAGTCCTTTCTGGTCTATGCCAGAACCTATCGCTCTGATACCAAAATGAAACATCCTGCCTTAGACTCCTCAGAGCACACCTGCGGAAGCTATACTAGCTGTACTGATTCGGTAATTCTCTCATTAGAACTACCATTCTACGTAAGTACCCAGGAAAGACTAGATGAACCGGCTAGGTCCACTCACTACCAGCCTCCTTAGACAGTACCTACGTACACAGTACGCATCATATCCTTTCTCCACTACTGCTATCTCTGCCGAAATTTCAGCAGCATAACGGCGTCTCTCAAAATTCTCAAAATCTACCTTGACATAACCTCCCTGAAATGGTTATACAAGGGGGATGAGATTCGGGGGAATCTCAGTAGTAATAATCATAACAGTATATGTAATGCAGTGTGACAGTGCTTGCTTGTGATTGTGTACAGATAAGCATGCCGCGTGCTTCCATACTCAATAACATATGATCATAGCATTGCAGTAGAGCTTCAGACATAACATATAAGACAACAATCCAACCAAACAATAGCACATCAATCACAAAGCCATTACATAAAAGCTAGGATTAGTTACTACCTGGCTAGCTCAGCAGAACTCTACTATCCTTATTCTGCTTCCAGCTCCGCCAGAACTTCCTTACTTCCTTTCTCTCTTCCTTTCCTTCTCCCTTTCTCTCTTCTTTCTCTCTCTTTCCCTTCACCATGCGTGAATGGAAATGAAGCAAGGGGGTATTTATATACATCCTCAATGGCAATTTCATAATTTCCATGCCATCTGATCCTGCGGTCCTGGTTTTTCCTGGAATTTCCTATTTTCCTTAATTCCCTTTTACTGCATCATCAGTGCCACCTCAGGGGACACCTCAGCAGCTGACTCATCACCACATTTTCCACATGCTGAAATTCCTGGACACCTCAGCAGCTGACTTAGCATGC
Organism: Leucaena leucocephala; assembly: GCA_037074615.1. NCBI lineage: Eukaryota > Viridiplantae > Streptophyta > Magnoliopsida > Fabales > Fabaceae > Leucaena > Leucaena leucocephala. The sequence goes on along the minus strand of CM073544.1, from coordinate 4,304,539 downwards.
TGACTCACCGGTCCAGTCTCCTGCCTCATAATGCGTGCCCTCAGCTTTATCTGCTTTCTCCAGACCAGAGCCATGTGGCGCCTGGAAGAGACCTTGCACGCTTCCCAATGCTTTCCAGATAAGTCCCAGACTTATCTGATCACTTCCTCGGTTTTCGTGCCGACCGAGTAACTATCTCCCTTGGACCTTCACCACTCTTGGCCCATGCGCTAGCACCACTTATGGTCACTAGTCGCGACCTCATCATCATCTTGTCGCGACCTAACATCTTTGTGTACACTAGTCGCGACTACAACATCTTCTCGTCGCGACCATATCACTTTTCAGTCGCGACCTCAGTACATTTTAGTCGCAACCAAACTCATTTACTTATTAGTCGCGACACCACACATATTTCCGTCGCGACCAATCCTCTCTGCCAATACGAGTCGCGACCAAGACACTTCCTCGTCGCAACCAAAAGTCACTTTACATCTTTCCCATGGACAACTCTACTTCTCTCATAAGTAGTGTCCATTCTTTCATATCTTACCCCACATAATCTTAGCATAATTCTGGGGTCTATCTTATCTCACTTTCTTCTCATCCTTCATCTTAAGTTCTAGAAATTCTCTTTCAATAACTCATCCCCTACTCTTCGGGAGTCCTTGTTAATTGAAAGGCTCGACAACCCTCTGTATCAGGTTATCTTACGCAGGAGCCAGCCCATATCAATCTACCTGCAGAATTCCTAGGCTTAAGACTTAGGACATTCCTCCCATTCCTCATTTTGAACCTAGGTGAACTGTCCCGATTCTGTAGGTTAAAGACTTAACTCATCTTTACATCCTGAAGGACTTAGCTCATCCCTCGGATCCTACAAAATACAGGTAAATAATCCGCCCATATCAGATTACCACCACAGGACTACGGGTTTAGCAGCCTGCTCATATCAGACTACCTCCCAGCTCAACTAGACCAAAAAATTAGGATGTTACACTACCAGACCCCTTTGAGCAAAAGTCCTAGAAACATACAGAGGATTTTTAGGGACTAAACTGCAAATAAGTGAAAGTACAGGGACTTATATATAAATAGTGAAAGTCCCTAGGGACATAATGGTTATTTTAGAAAAGAAACGGACTAAAGTGAAAAGTTTAAAAGTTCCATGGTAAGAAATGAAAGTAGACACAAGTTGTGGGCCATTAAAGGTAATTATGAAAAGTTAAGGAACTTAATTGAAAAGAAGAAAAGTTTCCAGGGGCAAAATGGTAATTATAGAAAGTTGAGCCGGAAGTGGCTTAAAACTGTCCAAAAGCATTTCAGTCCCAAATTTCATTAGTAGATAGAGAAAATGATGCTGGTTAATCTAGCTTAATATAGGAATTTTATCAGAGTTTCAGATAGCTGAAATTTATCTGATAGTCAGAAAGTTATCTGAAATTTTTATCAGATCTCCTGGACCTCAGATATGAGTGAAAAATTATAGGAATGTGCATCTTGTTAAGCCAGAGGTAAGGGAACTGACAGAATCTCGAAAGGAGTTCTGTACAAAAAGTTATTCACTTTTTAGTGAATTTAGACGGGAGTTCGTGAACGTCCGATATCCAATTGAGAAATTAATCGATAAGCAAACTGGGACCGAATGAGCCCAGATGGCATCACTCAGAGGCCTATAATGACACCAAGGGAGGCCCAAGCCCATGATATCAGTTCCGCCGTAAAAGGGGCCGGTGTCCAGAAAAAGGTGTAAAATAATAAAAATACCCCTCTGTTATAAAATAAGTAAAGAATGAGTAAAGGGTATTTTGGTCATTTGACTAAGGATAAACAGTCAAAAAAGGTTATCTGGATAGTTGACCAGGGTCAGGGAATGCTATGGTAAGGTGCGAAAAGACAATAATGCCCCGAGACTCATTATTGTAAATAAAGAGGAACCAAGGGTATTTTGGTAATTTGCCAAGGGATGTTTCTTGGGAATTGAGCCATCAGAGTACTTGAGCTTGATCAGAGACCCAAGATGATATTCCAAAAGCCCAAAAACGTAGCCAAGAATTATGTGGATTAAAGTGGCATTCAAGTAATATTTTAGTGAGTTTTCAATAAAGTAAAGTTAACCGATTGAAGTAATAATCGGAGAATTGATCAGATAAAGTTCTGGACATACTCGGAAGCCATGAGGTGGTATGAAAGGTACCCATAAGGCACCACATGGCACTGATCTGGGGAGAGAAGAAAAAGATAAGGACACGTGGCACGATCTCAGCCATTCATTCTGGGATAAGACTCTGGAATTCTCTGGAAGCGCTGAGTCAACTGGTGAGGTGTCCAAAGGGCCCCACCATTGCACCACCTAAGCATGTTAGGTGTCCCTTGATGAAGTCACTTTTGATGAGTCATTATGGAGGATTATGTCATCACGATGATACAAGCGAAGATTATTGAGGAAGCAAGCGATCTGAGCCATTTTTTGTGATTCGATCTGAGCCGTTCATTCCAACTATAAATAGCCACCCCTCCCTCCCATTCCATTCACTGCAAACACCAAGAGGAGCAGAGAAAATAAGAGAGAGTAAGAGGAAGAGAGAAAGAGAGAAAGAAAGAGAAAGAAAGGAAGAGAAAGAAGGATTTTTGGCTGAGATAGGAGCAATCCAAGGAGCTTAGAGACTCGGCAAGCTTAGGAATAAGGTAAGTAATTTATTCTAGTCCCTGCTCTAATAAATTAGAGATTGTTCTTATAAATTAGATAGTTAGAATAGAGAAATATCTCTCTCTATAAGGTTAGCCGTGGATAAAAAGAAAGCTAGGGGATTGTCAGGATAGGGGTATTACCTCAAGATATGCTTGAGTTAAGTAAAGTTATGCTGGATAGGATAATAATAAAAATATTATTATGCTATGTATAGGCTCTGACATCTATGAAGAAAGAACTTCAGAGTAAAGGCTATGGACTAAAGAAAGGGCTACATGCCAGGTAGTAAACTTACCTAAACTTGTATGTGTTGAATGTATGGTTGATCGTGTTATGGCTTGATTGATTGATGTTAATATGTAATTGTTGAAGCTCTGTGCTATGATTACTTTGGCCAATTGTATTTCATATGCTACATGGAAGCATGCACATTACATTAAGTTGACACAATCACAAGCAAGCACTAATACTAATCATTAATGCATATATTGTTTAGTACTATTTGCTACTGAGATTTCTCCCAAAATCTCACCCCTTCCATATCAATCCAATTACAGCAGATCTTCTCAAGATGGAGGAGATGAGGATTCATGAAGAGAAGTTAAGAATTATTTAGCATGATTAATATGTGATTGATGTATGCATATGTATGTAAAGTTGGTCGCTGGAATTTGCCATCATGAATAGTACTTGTAGTGACGTAGTGATGTTTGATCTGTAATTAAAAATAGTAAATGGTTGAATAAAAGTATGATATTTTTATAGAATGCCTCATTTGAATGTCTACACATGGAGATATAATTTTTCAAAGTTGGGACCAAAATGCTGGATTCAGGGGAAAAATGTTGGATGAACAGTAAAATTGGGACACCTCGCATGCTAACTCAGCGCTTCTAGAGAATTCCAGAGTCTTTTCCTAGAATAAGCGGCTAAAATCGTGCCACTAGTCCTTTACCTTTTTCTACTTTTTCTCTCTCCATTAACTTAATGCCATGTGGCATCTTGTGGGTCCCATGAGGCCACCTTTTTATGCCACCTCATGATTCTAGATAACCTTTACTTTATCTAATCCTTTCCTAGTTCTCTCTCTAACCGGGTAACTATACTTTATTAAAATATCATTTCAATCTTCCTTGGACCTTCACAACTCTTGGCCCACTTGGTTCCTAGCGTCTAACATCTTTTATATTACACAGTCGTGACCTAACTATCCTTCTGTCGCAACTTCATGCCTTATGCGTTCATTAGTCGCGACATTAACATCATTTAGTCGCGACCTAAACATCACTTAGTCACGACCTCATCACTTTTTAGTGCAACCATACTCATTTTGTCTACTAGTCTCAACCCACATATCCTCCAGTCCCTACTCTTATAAATTAGAGTATTATTCTTATGAATTTAGTAGCCAGAATATAGGAATATCTCTCTCTATAAGGTTAGCCGTGGATAGCAGGAAAGTTATGGGATGGACAGGATAGGGGTATTATCTCAAGATAAGCTTGAGTTAAGTGGAGTTATGTTGGATAAGATAATAATGAAATATTATTATGATATGTATAGGCCCTGGCCTGTGGAAAGATGGAACCTCAGATCAATGGTTAAGGAAAGCTGCGTGCCAAGTAGTGGACTTACCCATTCTTGTATGCTTGATGTATATGCTTGTGTGTTAATATGCTTATGATATGTGATGATGATGTATGCTCTTCCTTTTTATGAGTTGATGGTTATGCATAATAGTGATAGGCATGGAGCATGAAAGTATGCAAATGAAAATTAAAGAAGGATAAAGGAACCACATATCATGCACTTGCATTCATCTTGTATGGATTGAATGGTACCGTTTACTACTGAGATTTCCCCAGAAATCTCACCCCTACCTTTTCCAACCATAACAGGGTGCTTGTTTGGAGAAGATGGAGCTAGGAGAATAAGGATGTTTCATTTGGTATCAAAGCCAAGTGGTTCTGGCATAGACCGAAAAGAGCTCTGGCTCAGAGCATAAGATTCTGGCACAGAACAGAAGGTTCTGGCTCAGTGATGCTTTGAAATAGTTAGAATTGATGTTTAAATGGGTTAAAGATATGAATTAGAAAGGTTATTTCCCCTAAAGTACGAGATAATGATGCTCAAAGTCGCGACTAATATTGGTATAGGTCACGACAGTTATTCACAGAGAGTTTTGGTCGCGACTAGTATGTTTCAAGGTCACGACTAATAGTTATAGAGAGCTAAGATTAGGACGAGAAAGGTCTTATGTCACGACTAATAAGTACAGAAGAAAAGGTTGTGACGTGAGAAAGCCTATGGTCGCTACGAGTAATATTGCAGTAGTGTATAAAGGAGTCCAGGTCGCGACGATAGAATAGATAGGTCGCGACTAAGGGACACAGAGATGCCAGGTCTTGATGAGTAGTGTGCGATGGTCGCGACTAAAAGTCACAGAGCATGTGAGTCATGACTATGCAGTTATCAGGTCACGACGATAATTGGCAGAGGCCATATGATAATGAGTACTGTGTACATAGGTACTGTTTAAGGAATCTGGAATTAAGTAGACCTAGTCGGTTCATCCAGTCTTTCCTGGGTACTTACGTAGAATGGTAGTTCTCAAGGGAATTATCGAATCAGTACAGCTCAATTATTTTTAAAGATGAAGTATAGTAGTTATACTGTCAGATTTCTGGCAGGAGAGATGTAATAGAGATATGATAATGAGTTAAGATGGATAAAATAAGATTTGCCTAGGAATGATCCTAGCACATGGCCTAAGGCTAGAGATATGATGGTTAATAGATAAAGAGCTAATGTTCCCTAAGTAGAAGGATTCCATAACAAAGAAACAGTAACTTAGCAGACCTAGGGGAAAGCACCCTAGAGAACAGAAGTAATAGCGCTAGATGATGAATGAGATCCATGTGACTTATGTTAGTCAGGATCCATAGAAGAAGACTAGAAAGGAACTACAGTCTAGTCTAAAGCAGACTGAAACTGATATATAGATAGAAAGAGTTAAGAAATAGTAAAGAGATAGAGCTCAAGATTGATCTGCTCACCTGAGAAGTTTTCTTGGACAGTTTATGAGAAGCATTCCTCTCAGTTAGATAGAGATGAGTGTGAGTCTAAAGGTTAAAGGAGGGAAAGAGAAACCCTTTGATAAAATGCTTAGCCGAGTTCATCCACATGAGCAATGAGAGTTGAATGACTGAGAAGTTAGTTAACGGATTGAATTCTGTGTTATAAAGAAAAAGTTTTTCTCAGGTAGTTGCAGAAGTTCAATAGAGCGATAGATGTATATAAGATTAGAAACAGAAGTGTATGATGTTAGAGAGAGAAAGGTAGCCAAGTTCTAAATGATAAAGTGACTCCCCTATCCTCTATGTAAGAAAGAGTTGTACAGGGTTGAGTCTGTACCCTAGAAGAAAAGGGGCTACGTGGCAGCCTAAGTAAATGATTATTTATCTTAAGTTCATGAATGAGTAATAGGGATCTGGCAGATAAGATAATAAAGGGACAGAATGCTTAAAAGGATTACCGAGTTAATGGTTGAATTACAGTGTGCGTATAATGGATGGTTGAGCAAATTATGTGATAATAATATGGCTTTTGTTGCCATAAGTTATGATTAGTTGTTGATATGGCTTTTGTTACCATAAGTTACGATGGAAGTGACCAACCTTGTAACTTAGTCCATTGGTTAGATCTTCCAGAGATAAGAATGATGTACAACAGAATCGCAGTAGATTCTGGAAGATCACAGTTAGATCCTAGTATAGCTCACAAAGAAAAGAATTCCAGGGTCGCAGTTAGATCCTGAAGAGGCTGACGGTTGATCACAGTAGATCCCGAGGGTCACAGTAGACCTAGCCTAGAGAAAGAAAATGAATGAGCCATGAGTACAGTATTCCTTTGGAATGACAATTACCAAGGACAAGGTCAAGGTAGAGAAGCTTCACAAGTTGTTAACTCATAACAGAGAGAGTACCCACAATGTTAGATAGCCTTATTATTATAGACTGAACTCATAATATTCGTATATGAAAAATGAAGTGAATTTGGTGAAGGTTCCTAAGATGAGGATAAAGAGAATGAGAATAAAAGATAGATAAATCCTCCAGGGGAGGACAAGAAGGTTAAGAGGCCGAAAAGATCTAGAGAAAAAGGGTCTAAGATAGTAAAGTACTAGGGTTGGAGCCTGTTAGCACCAGTGCTTCAGATTTTTATCAATATTTTCTAGTTAAATGTGCTTAGGTAAGAGTAGCCAATGATGGGTGACCCTAGGAAGTAATAAGAGAAGAGTGTAAATGCCATAGAAGTTTGGCATAAATGTACAGAGTTATGTAAAATGAAAAGTTAGAAAGGATTATGAATAGTAAAGGATTAGAACCCTTCTATTCAAATAGAGTAGGTTTGAAATGAAAGAATTCAATTATAACTTTGTTCAGGAGAATGAGAAGTAAAAGAGCAATACTCTCCTGAGAGGCTGACAAAGTCATAAGAGAATGTTAGACTTATGGTATCTCAGAATGTGTCATGATAAGGTAAGATAAGTTATGAAAGAGTAAGATACGCCATGATATAGCCAGATTTGGCTAGATATGCCACGATATAGCATGAGAAGTACGCAATGAGATACATTTTGATAAGCATGTAATGTGGCATATAATGAGAAGTGTGTATTGAAAATGATAGTAAGAAGTAATTTTATGAACAGATGGAGAGGCTTCCTTTATGAAAGAGATAAGATAATGAATGTTATGCTACAGTTGAAAGTGAGAGCTTTCACTCCTTGCATGAAATGCCAGGCACTATGTTATGTTTGTAAAATATGCTGAAGCTCCAAGTGTTAGAGCTGTGCATATTAATGAAAGGAATGGTTGAGCTCCGATATTAGAAGTTTGCATTTATGAGCAGGTATGCAGTCCTGCAAGATGTTGGCCAGGCATTATGCATGTTAGAGTATGTGCTCCTACTTAGCAGTAAAGTAAAGAAAGGAATAACTGCATAGGTCCTCTCTCTATATGATGTTAAGTTATTAAAGATGATGAGAACATATGATTATACGAAAAGAGAGATGAAATTTTGCTAATGCTAAGGAATTCTGTGACATATTGAGAGAAGTAATAAGAGATAAGTGCTAAAAAGTATGATGAGAAAATGATGAAAACTCCCGAATACAGTAATATTCGAGAGAGTTTGATATGAAAGAAATGGACACTAATTAGAAGTTTAGTACAATGAGTTGTCCATAAGCAAATGGATGCATAGCAAGTGAGCAAGTGAGCAAGTGAGCAAGTGAGGACATAAAGCAGATATTAAAAGCACTCCGCTAGATAAGAAGATAGAAGATAAGAGATAGATACCCCCAATCCTTAGTCATAAAGCAGAAAGAGATACCAAAAAGATATATACCCAGATAATTGACCAAGGTACTAATTAAATTTCAAGGACAAAATTTATTTAAAGGGGAGGAGAAATGTAACATCCTAATTTTCAGGCCTAGAAACGTAGAAATAGCCTAAGATTGAGAGGCTACCAGACCCCCTTTGAGCAGAAGTCCCAAAGATGCACAGAGAGTTTTTAGGGATTAAGCTGCGAGTAAGCAAAGGTATAGGGATTTATGAAAGTCCCAAGGGGTTGAATGGCCATTTTAGGAAATGTGAAGGTCAAAGGTTGCAGAGTTAAGAGTTAACCATTTTGGTTGCGTCGATAAAGTAGTGTGGTCGCGACTAATATTGGCAGAAAGGTCTCGACACAACTGGAAGATATGTGGGTCGCAACTAAGTTTTATAGAAAGGACAAGATGCGACTGGAAGATATGTGGGTCGTGACTAATAGGCAAAATGACCCTGTTGCGATTGGAAAATGATGAGGTCACGACTAAAAAGTGATGAGGTAGCGACTAAATGTTGAGGTCGCGACTAATGAACACAGAAGGTATTAAGTCATGATGTGATGATTGTTAGGTCGCGACTGTGTAGTAAAAAGGTGTTATGTCGCCAGGAATCAAGTGGGCCAAGAGTTATGAGGGTCTAAGAGAGATTGGAATGATATTTTAATAAAGTATAGTTACCCGGTTAGAGATAGAACTGGGAAAGGATCAGATAAAGTAAAGGTTATCTAGAACCATGAGGTGGCATGAAAAGGTGTCCTCATGGGACCCACAAGATGCCACATGGCATTGAGTTAATGGAGAGAGAAAAGAGTAGAAAAAGGTAAAGGACACGTGGCGCGTCTCAGCCGCTCATTCCAGGAAAAGACTCTAGAATTCTCTGGAAGCGCTGAGTCAGCATACGAGGTGTCCCTTGATGATGTCATGAGTGATGAGTCATGATGTGAGGTGTCCCATGATGATGTCATAAGTGATGAGTCATGAGGAGTGATGATGTCATCATGATGAGGTAAGAAAGACTTGGTGAGCAAGCAAAGCAATCTAAGCCATTCATTAAGGATTGATCTAGACCATCCATTCCATTTTGCCTCTACTATAAATAGCCCCACCCCCTTGCACTTCTAGTCCACGCCAAGCACAAGGGAAGAAGGAGAGAGAAGAGAGAGAAAGAGAAAGAAAGAAAGAAAGAGAGAAAGGAAGAGAAGGAAAGAAATAGAAAGAAGGAGTTCTGGCTGGGTTAGGAGCAGCTTGAAGAGCTTAGGAATAAGGTAAATTATTCTAGTCCCTACTCTTATAAATTAGAGTATTATTCTTATGAATTCAGTAGCCAGAATATAGGAATATCTCTCTCTATAAGGTTAGCCGTGGATAGCAGGAAAGTTAAGGGATGGATAGGATAGGGGTATTATCTCAAGATAAGCTTGAGTTAAGTGGAGTTATGTTGGATAAGATAATAATGAAATATTATTATGATATGTATAGGCCCTGGCCTGTGGAAAGGTAGAACCTCAGATCAATGGTTAAGGAAAACTGCGTGCCAGGTAGTGGACTTACCCATTCTTGTATGCTTGATGTATATGCTTGTGTGTTAATAGCTTATGATATGTGATGATGATGTATGCTCTGCCTTTATATGAGTTGATGGTTATGCATAATAGTGATAGGCATGGAGCATGAAAGTATGCAAATGAAAATTAAAGAAGGATAAAGGAAGCACATATCATGCACTTGCATTCATCTTGTATGCATTGAATGGTACCATTTACTACTGAGATTTCTCCAGAAATATCACCCCTACCTTTTCCAACCATAACAGGGTGCTGGTTTGGAGAAGATGGAGCTAGGAGAGTAAGGATGTTTAACACAGCTCTAACACTCGAAGCTTTAGCAAACATAATATATTGCCTGGCATTTCATGCAAGGAGTGAAAGCTCTCATTCTCATCTGTAACATTACATTCAGACATCTTATCCATTTCAAAAAGGGAGCCTCTCCATCTATTCATAAAGTTACTGCTTAGCACATATTTCTCATTATGTATCTCATTAGATATTTCTCATGTTGTATCATGGTATATCTAGCCAAATCTGGCTATATCATGGCGTATCTTACTCTTTCATAACTTATCTTTCCTTATCATGACATATTCTAAAATACCATAAGTCTAACATTCTCTTATGACTTTGTCAGCCTCTTAGGAGAGTATTGCTCTTTTACTTCTCTTTCTCCTGAATAGAGTTATAATTGAAATCTTTCATTTCAAATCTACTCTATTTGAATAGAAGGGTTCTAATCCTTTACTGTTCATAACCCTTTCTAACTTTTCATTTTACATAACTTTGTACACCTATACCAAACTTTTGTGGCATTTGCACTCTTTTCTCATTACTTCCTAGGGTCACCTATCATTGGGCTATTCTTACCTGAGCACATTTAACTGGAAAGTGTTGATAAAAATTTGAAGCACCGGTGCTAACAGGATCCAACCCTAGTACTTTACTATCTTAAACCCTTTTTCTCTAGATCTTTTCGGCCTTTTAACCTTTTTGTCCTCCCCTGGAGGATTTATCTAGCTTTTATTCTCATTCTCTTTATCCTCATCTTAGGAACCTTCACCAATTTCACTTCATTCTTTGTGCAAGAAGATTCTAAATTCAATCTATAATAATAAGAAGGCTATCTGAAACTAACACTGTGGGTACTCTCTCTGCTATGAGTTAACAACTTGTGAAGCTTCTCTACCTTGACCTTGTCCGTGGTAATTGTCATTCCAAAGAAATACTGTACTCATGGCTCATTCATTTTCTTTCTCTAGGCTAGGTCTACTGCGACCCTCGGGATCTACTGTGATCAACCGTCAGCCTCTTCAGGATCTAACTGTGACCCTGGAATTCTTTTCTCTGTGAGCTATACTAGGATCTAACTGTGATCTTCCAGAATCTACTACGATTCTGTTGTACATCATTCTTATCTCTGGAAGATCTAACCAATGGACTAAGTTACAAGGTTGGTAACTTCCACTTAGTTGCTACTCAACAGATAATTCCCCAAAATGATCATAGAAGCCACTATTATTTATTAAGACTTTACTCATTTCCTCTATTACTCAGGAATTTCTCATTTCATTCTCATCTTTCATAACTTTACTGTATCTGGTACTGCAGAGAGCTACAAACGCTCTATCATGCCATATCCTTCATAATCTGTCTATCTCGTCTGATGGACATGGCTTTATTATGTGCTCCATTGTCCATGTTTTTAGCTCTATTTCTTGAGCAATTTGACTCTATCGCAAGTGTAATCTAGCTCTATTGCGAGAACGTTAACTTCTATTACACAGACGCTGCTCCTTCTCAGAGATGCATCATCTTGCATAGCTACATCTCATTTCATCATTTACATATCTCATTTCCATTGAAGGGATATATCCTGAGTACTGTAATCATCATTCATCTCTAATCTCATTCTCTGTCCAACTGACTATTATTATCTGTCTCAGATTCTCATTCTAAACTTGAGGGATTGACTGGCTAATTATCTCGTCTACCACTTTTCTTTACTTTATTATCATTACCAAGTTAAATTATCTAATTACATGTCGTATGGTATGGGAGCAACATAACTTTCTCATAACTTCCTCATCTCATATGTACTCTACCCTGCATGTACTACAAAAGGGGAGTATTCATTCATCATAGCATACTCTAACATGCATAATATGCAAGGAGATGCAATTATTTAAGCATTCTCTAACATGTGTGTCATCATATGACAACTACAAGGAGATGCAACTAATCATTGTAACTTATGGCAACAAAAGCCATATCATCAACTAATCATCATAACTTATGGCAACAAAAGCCATCTTATCGTCACATAATTTGCTTAATCATCCATTATACGCACACTGTAATTCAACCATTAACTCGGTAATCCTTTTAAGCATTCTGTCCCTTTATCTCCTTCTTTGCCAGATCCCAATCATTCATCCATGAACTTGAGATGAATATTTATTCACTAAGGCTGCCACGTTACCCCTTGCTAGGGTATAGACTCAACCCTTCATTACTCTTTCTTGCACAGGGGACAGGGGAGTCACTTTATCTTTAAAACTGTGGCTATCTTTCTTTTTCTAATCTTGCATACAGCTACTGCTCTATTGAACTTCTGTGATTACCTGAGAAAAACTTTTTCTTTATAACACGGAATTCAATCCGTTAACTGACTTCTCAGTCATTCAACTCTTATTGCTCATGTGGATGAACTCGGCTAAGCATTTCATCAAAGGGTTTCTCTTTCCCTACTTTAACCTCTAACCTCACGCTCATCTCTATCTAACTGAGAGGAATGCTTCTCATAAACTGTCCAAGAAAACTTCTCAGGTGAGCGGATCAATCTTGAGCTCTATCTCTTTACTATTTCTTAACTAGACTGTAGTTCCTTTCTAGTCTTCTTCTACGGATCCTGACTACATAAGTCACATAGATCTCATTCATCATCTAGCACTATTACTCCTATTCTCTAGGGTGCTCTCCCTTAGTTCTGCTAGATTACTATTTGTCTATGATGGAATCCCTCTGCTTAGGGGATATTAGCTCTTTATCTATTAACCATCACATCTCTAGCCTTAGGCCATGTGCTAGGATCATTCCTAGGCAATTCTTACTTTATCTCATCTTAACTCATCATTATCATTATATCTCTATTACATCTTTCTTGCCAGAAATCTGGCAGTATAACTACTAAACTGTACTAATTCGGTTATTCCCTTGAGAACTAGCATTCTACGTAAGTACCCAGGAAAGACTGGATGAACCAACTAGGTCCACTCATTTCCAGACTCCTTAGACAGTACTTACGTACATAGTACTCATCATCATACGGCCTCTGCCAATTAACTGGGTACTCATCATTATAACTGCATAGTCGCGACTCACATGCTCTGTGACTTTTAGTCGCGACCCTAGTACACTACTCGTCATGACCTGGCATCCCTGGGTCCCTTAGTCGCGACCTATCTATTCTACCGTCACGACCTGGACTCCTTGTACACTAGTTGAGTACTGCAACCTTACTCGTCGCGACCATAGGCCTTCTCACATCATAACCTTTTCTTTTGTACTTATTAGTCGTGATATAAGACCCTTCTCGTTGCAACCTTAGCTCTCTGTGACTATTAGTCGCAACCTTGAAACACACTAGTCGCAACCACAACTCTCTGTGAATAACTGTCGCGACCTACCCCTATATTAGTCGCGACCTATACCCGTATATGTCGCGACTTGGGCGTCAATATCCTATATTCTAGGGGAAATAACCTTTCTAATTCATATCTTTAACTTATTTAAACATCAATTCTAACTATTTCAGAGCATCACTGAGCCAGAACCTTCTATTCTGTGCCAGAATCTTATGCTCTGAACCAGAGCTCTTTCTAGTCTATGCCAAAACCTATTGCTCTGATAGCAAAATGAAATATCCTTACTTTCCTAGCTCTATATTCTCTAAACCAGCACCCTGTTATGTTTGGAAAAGGTAGGAGGTGAGATTTCTGGGAAAATCTCAGTAGTAAACAGTACTAAACAATGTATGCAACAATGATTGATATTAGTGCTTGCTTGTGATTGTGTCAGCATAATGTAATGTGCATGCTTCCATGTAACATATGAAATATAATTGGCCAGAGTACTCATAGTACAGAGCTTCAACAATTACATATTAACATGAATCAATCAAGCCATAACACAATCAATCATATATTCAACACATACAAGTTTAGGTGAGTTTACTACCTGGCGTGTAGCCCTTCCTTTAGTCCTTAACCTTTGATTTGAGGTTCCACCTTTCCATAGGCCAGAGCCTATACATATCATAATAATATTTCATTATGATCTTATCCAGCTTAACTCCACTTATCTCAAGCTTATCTTAAGATAATACCTATATTCTGCTCATCCCCTATCTTTCTTTCTATCCACGGCTAACCTTATAGAGAGAGATATTCCTTTATTCTGGCTATTGAACTCATAAGAATAATACTCTAATTTATTAGAGTAGGGTCTAGAATAAATTACCTTATTCCCAAGCTCTTCAGGCTGCTCCTAGCCCAGCCAGAACTCCTTCTTTCTCTTTTTTTCCTTCTCTTCCTTTCTCTCTTTCTCTCTTTCTCTTTCTCTCTCTTCTCTCTCCTTCTTCTCTTATGCTTGGCGTGGAATGGAATGGCAAGGGGGTGGGGGTATTTACAGTTGAGGCAAAATGGAATAGATGGCCTAGATCAATTCTTGATGAATGGCTTAGATTGCTTGCTTCCTCAAGAAGCTTTGCTTACCTCATCATGATGACCTCATCATCTCTAATGACTCATCACTTATGACATCATCCTAGGGACATCTCACATGTTTAGGTGGCGTCTTGGTGGGGCCCTTGGGACACCTCGCATGCTGACTCAGCGCTTCCAGAGAATTCCAGAGTCTTTTCCTAGAATAAGCGGCTAAAATCGTGCCACGTGTCCTTTACCTTTTTCTACTTTTTCTCTCTCCATTAACTTAATGCCATGTGGCATCTTGTGGGTCCCATGAGGAAACCTTTTTATGCCACCTCATGATTCTGGATAACCTTTACTTTATCTAATCCTTTCCTAGTTCTCTCTCTAACCGGGTAACTATACTTTATTAAAATATCATTTCAATCTTTCTTGGACCTTCACAACTCTTGGCCCACTTGGTTCCTGGCGTCTAACATCTTTTATATTACACAGTCGTGACCTAACTATCCTTCTGTCGCAACTTCATGCCTTATGTGTTCATTAGTCGAGACATCAACATCATTTAGTCGCGACCTAAACATCACTTAGTCACGACCTCATCACTTTTTAGTCGCAACCATACTCATTTTGTTTACTAGTCGCAACCCACATATCCTCCAGTCGCATCTTGACCTTTCTGTAAAACTTAGTCGTGACCACACTACTTTCTAGTCGCGACCAAAGTGGTCAACTCTTAACTCTGCAACCTTTGACCTTCACATTTCCTAAAACGGCCATTCTACCCTTTGGGACTTTCATAAATCCCTGCACCTTCACTTACTCGCAGCTTAGTCCCTGAAAACTCTCTGTGTCTCTGGGACTTCTGCTCAAAGGGGTCTGGTAGCCTCTCAATCTTAGTCTATTTTTGCGTCTCTAGGCCTAAAAATTGGGATGTTACAACAAATTACCAAAATGCCCTTGGTTCCTCTTTATTTACTTTAATGAGTCTAGGGGCATTATTATCTTTTCACACCTTACCAGAGCATTCCCTGACCCAAGTCAACTATCCAGATAACCTTTCTTGACTGTCTAACCTTAGTCAAATGACCAAAATACCCTTACTCATTCTTTAACTATTTTATAACACAGGGGTATTTTCTTCATTTTGCACCTTTTTCAGACACTGGCCTTTTACCGCTGAACTGATATCATGGGCCTAGGCCTCCCTTGGTGTCATTATGGGCCTCTGAGTGACGCCATCTAGGCTCATTCAATCCCAGTTTTCTTATCGATTAATTTCTCAATTGGATATCGAGCGTTCACGAACTCCCGTCTAAATTCACTAAAAAGTGAATAACTTTCTACAAAACTCCTTAGGGATTCTGTCAGTTCCCTGACCTCTGGCTTCACAGGACGCACATTCTTGTAACTTTTCACTCATATCTGAGGTCCAGGAGATCTGATAAAAATTTTAGATAACTTTTAGACTATTAGATAATTTCTAGCTGTCTAGAACTTTAATAAAATTTCTATATTATGCTAGATTAACCAGCATCATTTCCTCTATCTACTGGTGAATTTGGGACTAAAATGCTTCCGGACTGTTCTAAACCACTTTCGGCTCAACTTTCTATAATTACCATTTTGCCCCTGGAAACTTTTCCTCTTTTCAATTAAGTCCCTTAATTTTTCATAATTATACTTAATGACCCACAACTTATGTCTACTTTTACTTTTGCACCATGAAACTTTTAGACTTTCACTTTAGTCCCTTTCTTTTCTAAAATGACCATTATACACCTAGGGTCTTTCACTATTTACTTATAAGTCCCTGTACTTTCACTTATTAGCAGTTTAGTCCCAGAAAACCCTCTATGTGTTTCTCGGACTTCTGCTCAAGGGGTCTGGTAGCCTATCTATTTTAGGCTACTTTCTGAATCTCTAGGCCTAAAAATTGGGATGTTACACAGCAAAAAGGCTAACTATCAGAAAAAAGTATTAAATGCTACCACTTAATACTGCCAACCACCAACGACTTTATCTCCGCTTCTCTCAATGCTAAATGTCTCTAATGGATATCTTTGTAGTTGAAGCTATAAATACATGGTGAATTGAATGCTGAAGTAAAGACACTTAATAACCTACGCAGAGCAATTACAATGCATTCATTCTTATTATTCTCTGAGTCTTCAGTGTTCATACTCTGTTTTCACTTAGCTTGAGTAGAGAATTTTTCTGAGAGAATTTATTATACTTCAGTGCTTAGCATATCTTCTCTGTGTGAGAAATTCATTAATTCTCCAATCTTATTCTAAGTTGCTAAAGAGTGTAAGACTCCTGAGTGGTGAATATCCTTACGGGTTGTAAGGGGGAGCGAGAGGAAATTCTCGTGAATGTATTGAGGTGCCAAGAGCCCATGGAATCTTGAAAAATATAGTTAAAAATCTCAGAGGTATCTGAGGACCGAGCGTAGGCCAAGTGGTTCAGCCGACACAGGATAAATCTCTGCTTCTACTTCTTCAAACTACTCTCGATGAAATCATTCTTAACTTATCTATTTTTATTTTTGAAGAAGTTTTAATTTTTCTAATATAACCCAATTCACCCCTCTTGGGTTTAACCGCCATTCTAACATTATCTTCATAAGTTCAAGACTGAGCAATCTATAGATGATTCAAACATAAGAATTAAACATTGTAAGCAACAAATCATCTTAAATATCATTTCAATCAATCAAATCACCATCAAAGCATTAATCAAAATTGAAACTCTAGTGATTTGAATTTGAAGCATATTATCATTTCTTTCCTCTAATTGATTTTCTAAATTTGTAACTTAATATTCTAAAGATCAAATTGAGAAGAAAGTAATTAGATCACTTGTAAAGATCATTTATCAGAAAACTCAAACTGAATGATATGGAAATTTTCAATGATCATATTTTTAAACCTTTAGACCTTTCCATTATCTGATCATCACATTAAACAAATAAGATAATATTTTATCAAAAGCAAATAGCAAAATATGTGAAAGATAATTTATCAATGCTTCTGAAAATTCTAAAACTTTTCTTTATTTATCGAACAGTTATTCGATAGCTATTCTTATAAAATAGTAATTCGATAAATAAGTCTTTGAAATCAGAAGTTTTCTTTGAAAATATAGTTCTATTGATTAGAGTCTTTATCGATAAATCCATTGATCGATTATTTCTTCGATAAAATCTTTTTAGAAAACTGAGTCTTTACAAAACTTATCGAATTCTTATTTGATAAATCCACTTATTGAATAGAGTTTTGAATAATTCATATTTTCAGACCAAGAACTCAGAATTTTCATAAACTAAATTTGATTAATGCTTTTCAGAAATCATATTTTTCTTCAAAAGTTCTTTTTGATTTATTGAATAAATATCTCATCGATAAACTTATCGATAAATACTCTTTATTAGTTAAGTTTCGTTATGAAATCTTTTCTCAATTAATTGTCATCATCAAAATATTGAAGTCTAACATAGGACACAAGACGCACTTGAAAAAATATTTTAGGGCATTGGTCGCACCTTAACCCAATGGATAAATAAACCCAAGTTCCTCCCATCAAACTAATCGAACTGCATTATACTTGCCGACCAAACCTATAGGCTAGTGATAACTACCATGTGACAGGCCACTCAAAGAGCTCATCAGTCAAGTGCTATGTGTTGGAGATTGTGCCCCAGGGGCCAATCATTATGTTATGAACATTGTTGCTTTATGAATTTTTTAATTATGTTATCACATTATTTGCATGTTTACTGTGATGACCATCCTTGGATAACTCATAATCTTATCCTAAATGTCCCTGGTCGGTCATCTATGCGGGAGCAGAGATGAAATAAGACCAGTATGTCTTTGAAGATATATACAGATATAAATCAAAGTCATAGGCACATGTAAGAGTACAGGGTGTTGGACCGACCCACCTTGAGAGAGCTGCATGGGTTAAGTCATAAGCTTCTCTCATATACAAAACATGTCACTATGCCCTTTGACCTGAGATCATCATGGATTCCTACATGACAAACGCTCAACTTTGACCTAGTCAAAATTCACTTTTGACCGAGTGATCATAAAGGCCATGTTCGGGTTTAGTGGTTTTTCATGAGGAGGAATGTGAATGGTCAAGATGGAATTGTCCCTCACATTCGTAAAGAGATATTACTGGGCCCCTCGATGAGTGAGTCTGAGAAATGTATGGTCATACTGTAATGGAAGGGTAGTTCCATTTCTATAGTCAGACTACTCAGGGATCGAGAAAGTAACGGTCAGGAACAGGAAGATGACGTTCTCCATGCCTTATCCATGACCGAAATATCATGTGACAAAAGGGACGTGATATGGTTGTATGAAAGGTAATATCGTTCGTCGATCCTCATATGATTTAGGTTGTCATAATGTCTTGCTAGAGACAGCTTACGACTTGTGGATCAGTATAATAATTGGCCCACTGCCAACTTCATATGGGCCTACAGGGTCGCACACAAAATAGCCCAACTCGAGCTGTGATGTCCAGGTTCATTGAATCTAAGACATATCTTGATTCAATGAATAATCTAGGGTAAATTTATATATTATATATATATAAATTTGTATTTATATATTATATATAATATAAGAGATATTTGCAAGATTTAATTTATAAGGATAAATTAAATCTCTATCACTTTTGAATTTGAATTTAAATTGATATGATCTATTTAAATTTAAAATTTAAATGGATAAGATATCTCAAATTTGATTTATGAGAATAAATAAAATATAATTCCGTCTTATCTTTATTTTAAATTAAATAAATAGGTGAATTAAATCTGTGGGACGGATTTAATAAAAACCATATTTATTTAATTAGTTTCTTATTAAATTATGCAATATATGATATTGTATTAATTTTAGAATTAATATAAGATTAATTCTGAAGCCCGGCCCAATTAGAAGCCCGATAGCATCCTATATATTTGATATTAGGGGCTAGGGTTCTACACACAAGAAAAGGGGGCAAGGAGAGTGCAAAAGGTTTGCAGATAAGAAACTGTCGAAATAGAGACGGTGAGGACAGAATCTTGAGAAAGCCCTAGAGGGATAAGAGGCTCTAGCACGTCATTCGTGGTTGGAACGCTATTCGTGTGGATACCGGTAGAGGAAGTCGATCTGAGTTGTCGACTTCTTACGATCGAGAAAAGAGCACCAGGTACGACGAAGTCGTGACCAGTTGACACAGAAGTCGCGACTAAATTGGCATCTGAACGTCAGAAATCCGAAAAGAGACTACAGGTCGCGACTAGAAGCAGAGGAAGTCGCAACTGCAAACTCCAGAGACGACAGGTCGCAACTAGAAGCTGAGTAGGTCGCGACTGCAAACTCCAGAGGCTACAGGTCGTGACAAGAAGCTGAGGAGGTCGCGACTGAAAACTCCAGAGGCGAAGAGTTGCGACTAGTGGACACTGAGGTCGCGACCACAGCTTGAATATCGAAGGTAACACTTCTTTCTCCTTGACTTAAACACATTCGGTAGATCCTGGCTGGGAATGGAAAAATTTTTAAAGTTAATTTCCGCTGCGTGTCTTCCAATTCCCTTCACTATGGACCGACCAAAATTCACATAGCACAAGACTAGACCATGTGTCCATTTACTCTCAGAAAACAGGTACGTGTGTAGTAGTCCCTCAGTAAATTGATGGGGCAGGTCCCTCGACAAATAAGTGGGACATGAAGCTAACCATTGAGCTCTAATGAATGCTATCCAACCTAGTAAAAAGAGAACTCCATCATCACAAGGCCCATAAAACTTGGGCTAAACAAGTGTTTCCCTCAGGCCATGTAGTGGGCTATTTTAGGATCCTTAGGGTGTGTTTGGATTAGCTTTTGGAGAATAGATTATGGGAAGAATAGATTCTGGAGAATAGATTTTGGGTAGAATAGATTTTGGGAAGAATAGATTTTGGGAATAAAGATGTTTGGATGATTAGTAGTAGAATCACTTTTTATATTGGTAAATTACTAAAAAGGGTATGATATGATTAAAAGTAAGAGAGATGAAAGGGAGAGAGGAGAGAGTGTAGAGAGGAGAGAGGAAAGAGAAAAAAGAGATAAGAGAGGAGAGAGAAAAAAAGAGATAAGAGAAGAGAGATGAGAGATAATAGAGAAAAGAGAGGAGAGAGGGTGTAAGAAAAAGTAAGGGTATAATAGTAATTGGATAATCCAAAACCTAGGTTTCAAAGAAAAAGCTATTTTCAGTAGCTTATTCAAAACCTAGGTTTCAAACTGAGGTTTTGCCCAAAATCAATTCTCAACAAAAATTGCTGTTTGTGTAAAAAAATTTCAAACCGCGGTTTTGGCCAAAATTGATTTTCAAACCTCATTGCCAAACAGGCACTTAGTCCAGTTACAATGTGGAGCTTTCAAATCAAACACATTTATTAAAAGATTTATAAGAAAGCTTTTATCCTTTAAAAATTAAGAAAATAATTAATATACAATTCTCTATAGTTTTACTTTGATTTTTAGTTAGGCTTCTTAATTTTTTTATTATATCCTTACAATTTTATCTGATTAAAAATTATCTAATAAGATAAATCTGATTTGATAAAAAAGAGAAAAAAAACTGCATAGTGATGATAAAAAATCTACATGGATATGTTAAAATAAAAAAGTTACAAAAACATGATTAAAATCAGATAAACTCATAAACTTATATGAACTTGTATATTAATTAAAAAATAAAAAATGAATTTATTCAATAGAGTTTAAGATAAAATAACCTAAAAATATTTAAATTAAACATCCCGTGGCGCCTTGCCATTTGACGAACTTCGCGATGCCTGAGTTCAGCTTCTTATTACGCATGATGCCACTTCTTCCGCTTTCTCTGTCTCTCATGTACCACAGTCTGGCACCAAACCAAAATACACTCACTGGAATAACTGATTCTTCGCTTTCCCTGATGCGCTCTTTCTCTCTCTTCCACATTTGCTTGCAAATCTCACGCCCCACCCCAGAATTTTTCTCCACCGCTCTCTCTCTCTTAAATCCCACCTCCCGCTTTTCCTCGCCCAAAGTAGCAAATTTCACGGCTACTCTCCGGCGGCGAGGTCTCCCGTATCTGGCCATCGTACGTAGACCCGCCACATCGTCGCCGTGATCTGTCTCCGCTTGCCTGGCAGTTCTTTTCAGGTTGGTATTCTTTCATTTTTGTATTACGAGAATTTCTGATGTTTTTATGGAGGGCATGCAAAGGCTTGTTTGGTTCGGAAGTAATACGTTGAGTTATCGTAGGAGGATGAGTTGTATGCATTGTAAGATGCCATCGTTGTTATTAGCGTTCTTTTTTGTTCTTGACGTATCTTGATTAATGCTGTTTCGCCAACTTCTCTTGTCCTTTGGTGGTTTTCAGGAAATTGTTATCATCTCATCTCATTTTTAATTTGATTAAAAAGAAATTATATAAAAAAGGAAGTTGTGAATGATTAGGATAAGGAATCCTCCTTTGGTAAAGGATCAAAACTTAAACAAGAAAACAAGTAGAAAATTGAACAAGAAACTTAAACATGCAGCGAAGCTGTATAACACCTCTTCTAGATTAATGCCTCTTCATATCTAGAAGAGTGACCCTGCCATAAAATATTCCTGAACTTAAAACCCTTGGAAAGCCATAAACATTGTCGTAGCCCGTGATCCATTTATGAAATGGAGTGCAACCTTGAACATACGAGCATTACACTCAATCAAATAATTTCACAAGAGAATTATTGCTGAACTTACTCAAACAATTTCACTCAACCAAATGATTTCACAACTAGTTCAAGATTTTCTGTTTTACATCTTCATAGTTGAGTTTTAATTTTGCTGCTGCTTTTGAAAGAAACGTGAAACACTTGCCTAACATGCTGACTTCTCACACCCCTCCCTGCCCATTTTCACATCCTTCTTTTTCATGTATCACATCCCTCAACTCTAATGCATGTTTGTTTGTTAGCATTTTTAAATTCAGTAACGTCAAGTTAACTGCCTCGCCTTTATTATTTCCCTTTCATCTTGTTCTTTTGATTTTCCCTGGGTAGGAGGATATTTAGAGGGACAGTCATTGGGGTGGAAGGGAAGCGACTGTTGCCCTGCTCCATAAGTTGGTGACTGTGACCTACATCTCTTGGATGTAATTTTGACGAGTTGATGGATTGTAGTAATATGACTAATCGTTTTTTTTTTTTTTGGGTTTTTATCCTTGTTTTTCCTGGTCTGGCAATCTTGTATAAAGGGATCTTGATAGGTTCAGTAACTCCTTGCCTCTACTTGAAGTTGTGAAGTCTTGGTGATGGGTGCTACAGAAAGTCCTGTATATGATGAAGAAGATTATCTTCCAGGCGAAGCAAAGGATATTTTAAAATCATTGGCTAGTGAATGGGATGATGTTCTTGACGCCAATGCATTGCAGGTGATTCCTCTTAAGGGGGCCCTGACAAATGAGGTATTCAAGATAAAATGGCCAACAGAGACACAGGAAGCCTCACGAAAAGTTCTAGTAAGAATTTATGGCGAGGGTGTGGACATTTTCTTTGACAGGAATAATGAGATCCGGACATTTGAATGCATGTCTAAGCATGGGCAGGGGCCTTGTCTTCTAGGACGGTTTGCTAATGGTCGTGTTGAAGAGTTTATCCATGCACGGGTAATATAATTTGCTTTCATTAGTATCTTAATGCCGACATTGCTTATACTTCCTTTGACACTTGAGCAAATTGGTATTTGAGGGTTCATGAATGACAACTATAGAATGAATGCAGCATAAAATTGACATAATTAGTGAGAGGATCAAGGGCAGGTCTCCTGCATTGTGAATCACAAGTAAAATTTAGGCTCTGCCTTCATCTGTCTAGCATTACCACAGTTTTGAACTTCTTGTGCTCACACCCATTCTCAAATGAGAATAATCTGTTTTACTCTTATGTGAATTCATCAGACATTATCAGCATCTGATCTGCATGATTCCAATATGTCTTCTCTTATAGCGGCCAAACTGAAGGAGTTCCATGATCTTGACATGCCTGGTCCTAAAAAAGCCTACCTCTGGGACAGATTACGGTATGTGCTTTTGAATACCTATCCCAACTCCATGTCCAAAAAGTAAGAAAGAAAATTTCATTTTAAGAATAAGTTACATGCCTGTCTTAAAATAGGCTTGTTCTGCTCCCATTTTTCTTAAACAAAATTATCTTAATTCTTCAGGAACTGGCTCGGTCAGGCCAAGCGTCTGTGCTTCCCTAAAGAGGTTGAAGCCTTTTATTTGGATACAATTGAAAAGGAAATATCTATGTTGGAAAAGGAGCTTTCAAGTGCTCGCCAACTGATAGGGTTTTGCCACAATGATTTACAATATGGTAACATAATGATTGATGAAGAGACCAATTCTTTGACCATAATTGTGAGTTTTTCTTTTTACTAATTAGTGAATTTATGGTTGCTATCACCAATGTGGTGAAATAAACTACTTTATTTTTTCTTGCTGGACCTGCTCGGAAGAAATAATTAGTTCTACGTCTATCATAGGCATGTCAAGTAATATCTTCTAGAAAGAAGTATTGTTCTTCTACATGGATCCTGACCCTCGTGACTTGTATTGCACTGATCTATTTCAAGAAAAAATTAGTTCTACTTCTATCATAGGCATGTCAAGTAATATCTTCTAGAAAGAAGTATTCTTCTTCTATATGGTCCTGACCCTCGTGACTTGTATTGCACTGATCTATTTCCAATTAACTGAAGTTTTTTGAAATATATGGAAGATGTACTCTTGCAAAACCAAGTAAAGAAGGGTTTGGACAATGTTTAAGAGGCACTGTTTGAAATCTATTATGCATATTTAAAATCCCAGAACCTATCTTCTCTCAACAAAATAGAAAATTGATAAAAGAAAGATGGAAAAGGTAAGAGAAGAAACCTAATTGTTATCCTGTCACACCAGTATATTAGATGCAGGAGTAAGACTTTTTAGTTGTCTTAATTATGGCTTGATAAACTTTGTTGTTTCTTTTCTTGTTGGGATTTCGTAAAATAAAGGAAATCATAGGAGATAAGAATTTTTTTTTCTCTCAATGAACGACTCTGATTCTTATAATTTTTATATGAGAATGCGAGTGGCATTGAAGTAAAAGATATACATTGATTTAGGACTTGAAGTAAAAGGTAACCATTTTTGCCACATGATATCACACGGATATATATGTATATTTTTTTTAATAATGTAGCGGAAAATATGTGTTTTTTGTCATATAAAGCTTTCATGCTTGTCTGTGGTTCATGAATCTTTACTGAGTTTTTCATTTGCAAAATTTCTTGTTGTGAGAGATTGATAGGTCATAGAAATCATTTATAATTCTAATGCATGCCTTTTGTAACAGGATTATGAGTATGCTAGTTATAATCCTGTTGCGTATGACATTGCAAACCACTTCTGTGAGATGGCTGCCAACTACCATACAGAAAAACCTCATATTCTAGACTACAGTAAATATCCTGGTATGTGTATTTTTTTAGTTTAATGTCAGATTGGACTGATGTGTCCTGCAAAAAATGACTTTTATCTGGCTATTTCTCAACAGATCTAGAAATGCGGCAAAATTTTGTGTATGCATATTTGAGTTCTTCAGGTATTGAATTATCACATTTCTTATGATTCTAAGGATTTTATTACATGTTCAGTGCATTTTTGTTTCATAACACAAAATGCTGATTAAGATTGGTTTGTATCTTGTCATCTATATAAACATGTTTCACCTTAATTTCCCACAGTCATACTAAAATTATTTGGACATTACTGTAGGTGAAGAACCTAGTGAAAGTGAAGTGGAGTATCTAATGCATGAAGTTGAGAAGTATACACTCCCAAATCATCTCTTTTGGGGCATTTGGGGAATAATTTCGGTATATTCACTTCTCTCTACCATGAGTTGTTGTGACTCTAACATAAACTTCTCATTACTTTAGGACGTATGTGGTTTGAGTCATTGGAGTTGGAGGATGGGGAGAAGTTAGTCAGTATACCTGGTGTATGTATTCACACCAATACATATGATTTTAGTATATGTTTTGCGTAAATTATAAATCCTGTTTTAATATATGGAAATCATGCCTACTTGACTGCTGTTACCAAACTATTATTCATCCATGTTTTTTCTTTTTCATCTAAACAAATCTATGGCACTTTTCTTTTTTCAGTATTCCCAATTAAATCTTCTGTTTTCATCCTTATTTTGGAATGTTATATGCTTCTACTCTCATTTGACTTCACTTTGTGCCTTTGATAAGGTTGTTAGTAGAATCAGACTGGAAATTATTCTTTTCAATTGCTTTCAGATTTCAAATCAGAAGCCTTCTACTACTTAAAGTCTTACGTACAATACACGATTTGTTACATAATTTTGTTATATATAAATATAGGAGATTTGAGTTCAAAAATGTATTCTCTGTGCTTTGTCCAGGGACATGTAAACAAAATCGACTTTGACTACAAGGAGTATGCAACTCAGAGGTTTCAGGAGTACTGGTCAAGGAAACCTTTTGTTTTGGGCTCTGTTGGTCCTTCCCCAGAAAGCGTGATTGACGATACCAGTATGTAATTAGATTTGAGTATTTTTGTATTGCTGCATTGTGAATAGATTGTTACTTACAGAAAAAGATAAAATTTTGTGACGTTCATTTTCTCAAAATATATGATAAATGAGGTTCCTGATTTTAACATGATGTGATCTCTCTAAAAGTATTTTCCCATGTCCATTTTCCTCTTGTGTATGCTTGTTTATGACAGAATATACTGTTTGTTGATGTAAATAGGAGTTTGATTTTAGTATTAAAAGCCATAATAATGTAGGTGGCGACTCATTGTTAAATTGATCCTGTGCCTTCCATCCCTGTGAGCTTTAGGGAAAGTTTATCTTGTCTTGTTCAAAGAAATGCTGCCATAGAATTGATGCTGTTGTAGGGAAAGGTAGTATTAATGAGAATGAAGGCTGAAAAAGTAATCAGTTAAACGAGATTATAGTGTGTGCGCGTGGGGTTGATGACTAGCTGCCCCATTGGCAAGCTTTTCTGCCTCGGGTTATAGAGGTCCCAGGTTTGAGTTCAGCAGTGACATATTTGCATTGACATATTTGTGTTTGTGTGTTTACATTGATTGTTATAAAAACAAAATGTGTGGCTCCACTTAGTGCCTGACTTATTTAAGGGAGCTACTTTATCTTATACTCCCTCCGTCCCTATTAATAATTTCCTATTTTTTGAATTGATATGTCCCTTTTATAAAATCCTCTTTAGGTATATCTGAATAATAAATGCATTTTAACCCATTTTATCATCAATTAATATACTCTCTCTCATCATCTTTTTCCTTTTAGATTGTCTCATCTTTTTTCTCACTCTCACGTACCCACTTATAAATAAGGGCATATCAAGAAAAAAAAAGTACATTTCCTATATATGTATTACTTTTAACTACAGTTTCCTTAATTATTAGGATCTTATAATAAGATGGAGTGCATTAATGGTGCTTTATAGTGTTTATGTATGATACCATGTTCTGTTTTGAGATTTTCTTGTATTTCCTAGTATGAGGTTATCTTATCCTACAAGTATAATTTTTTATGGTTCCACATAAAAACGACCCAATGTTATGTCTGATTTTCTGCACTTCAATTATATATATATATAATTTCAGCTTTCAAGAAAATATGACTTCCGTTTTGTTTCCGAAAAAAGTGTGGGTGGGTGTGTTAGATTATGTTGTGATTTATAGATACTGTGAAAGTTTACATTTCTCATTGTTAACCAATAACATCCTTTTACTCCCTCCCCTCCTAATAACGATTTATATTAATTAAAAATAGTTAATACTCTTAAATTTCTAAAATTACTCTTAATGAACTTTACTAAATAGAGGATAATGAATTAATTAGTTATGTGGTTGTTTAATTTGTTAAGCAATATGAAAACAAATTATATTTAGGAAAAAAATTTAGACAATATGCATAGGGCTTTATAATAAGGACTATGAAGAAGGGTCCTCTAATGAACAAGTATTTAGGATAACAATTTCTCTATCAGAAAACTTATGCTCTGTTAAATGTGTTAAATGTAGAAATTAAATAATTAATTTATAGATATTAAAAAATTAGATAAATTAATTATTTATAAAAAATATGATGATTTTTCTAAAATACTCCATCTAATTATTTGCAATGGAAATTATCCCCATTGATGGAAGCTCTCATTACATGTTCAATCAACAGAGATAGTTAAGTGAAAAATTATAAATTTAAAAGATAAAGTAGATTGTGGTCATATATTTAAAGATTTTTTTATGAGGCATTTGAAGGGTAAGAGAGGAAGGAAAATTCTTTTGGGTTGGATTTAAAAAAAATAGAGAAGTAGAGTTAAAAAAAATTTAATTAATTTTTATTTTTATTTTATCTTACATCTATTTATTAAAATTTTATAATCCCACATCTTTAATTTTCTTAAATCCAATTCATAAATATTTCCCCTCCTCTCCACTCTAATTCCCCCGTACATCTTCAAATTAACTCTTACATTTAGAATCTGTGGGAGTTTTTTTTTTTTTAAATGCAATAAAGATGTCAGTTTTATATGTAGTATCTAGAATCATTTGGCGTTTGTTATTATCAAATTAAATTTGGGCATCATCAATCCAATTAAGAGTAGCTCTGCCAACATGATTATTATGTAATATACTTTATATTTATGCTCTTTGTATGTGTGCAGCCATGTGATGTTCATGTTAGAGTTTTTGGTTTGCATTGTTGTTGCAGTGGAGAAATTGATGAGTAAAGAAAGTACAGCAAAGAGCCAGCATCATGGACATAGACATCTTCACTCAAGAAAGTTGAAGAAAATTCTGAATCTGGCAATGTTTAGGTCCAAACACAAGCACTAGCTCCAAACATGAACACACACACGCACACACTCATTTGTGGGTTTCTTCTAAAGATTGGTGCCTCAATCTCTGTGTATAATTGAGACTAATTTCACCTTTGAGTAATATGTAATTTGTATTGAGTTTAGTCTCTTTTTTATTATAAAACAATAATCTGATACTATCCACTCCAAAAAGAAAAGAACAAAACACACACATAAGGTGTACAACCCATACTCGTTTAACTAGATAATTCTCATGTGCGTTGCAGGGAATATGAAAATTGAAGATAGTAGATGCTTTATAAATGGAAAAAAAAATAGTGTACTCTACTTTATGTCTTCGATAATGTGTGGTCGTTTACTATGAACCAAAAGTTACCTCAATTCATCTGGTTTAATAAGAAGGAACATGGCCAAAGCTATTTTGATACTATGAAGAAAGTACAATGGGATGTCATGTACTTACGTTCAACTTACAAGAGAATTGACGCAGAATTGTCGCATGAGTAATGTTATCTTCCTCCTACGAGCCTTTGTTTGCTCCCCAAAAATGTTGTGTCAACGCTCTGGATTGTCAAGTGGATATTAGTGTTGGAAATTGTGCCATAGGGGTCAATCATTGTCTTATAAATATTATTATTTTATGAATTTCTTAATTATGTTATCACATTATTTGCATGTTTACTGTGATGACCATCCTTGGATAACTCATGATCTTATCCTAAATGTCCCTGGTCGGTCATCTATGCGGAAGCAGAGATGAAATAAGACCAGTATGACCTTGAAGATATATAGAGATATAAATCAAAGTCATAGGCACATGTAAGAGTACAGGGTGTTGGACCGACCCACTATGAGAGAGCTACATGGGTTAAGTTATAAACTTCTCTCATATAAAAGCCATGTCACTATGCCCTTTGACCTGAGATCATCATGTATTCCTACATGACAAATGCTCAGCTTTGACCTAGTCAAAAGTCACGTTTGACCGAGTGATCATAAAGGCTATGTTCGGGCCAATCTCATTATCCTTATAATGGCCTTAATCTCCATTGGGTTTGGGCCTAATCCACCAAAGGTGGATCATCCTTTTTTCAACATCTCCCACTCACATTTGGTAGATTAGATGTCATAGGTCCAATCTCATTCTCTTTCTTCTTTCATACTAGCTGCATTAAAGGGAAGATTAGATGTCTCTATTCGGACGTTTATTCTAGAAATCCCTTTTATAGAGACCAGTACAAAGTAACACTTTAGTGTAGCTCAACCAAATATTTTATAGTGCCTTGAGTGTCATAGATTTTGTCATATACACTTTTCTTATGACTAATCTAATCCCTCTTGAGTCAGCATATAACTCAGATAGCCTCCACTTATGCATAGTGTTATCACTTATGAAATTAACAAAATAATATCACAAGGGACCGGTCACTTATGTATATTCTGGTAATCTTTATTTCACCCATATATCATTTTGATATGAATCAACCGTTTTCCTAGTATAATAGCTTTGGTTCATATATAACTTGACCGTAGGACATATATTAAAGTAACATGCGCTGAAACATACTTCCATGATACTGTCAAAGTCAAAGGATAATAATTAAAGGATGGTACCTTTCTGGAACTCACACAACAATGATGTAGGGATTGATTCACTTTCTTTCCATTTATGGTTCTTTAGTACATGCAGTATGATTCACATGCTACGGTGTTCCACTTATCCTATAAGAGTATACATCATTTTGATTCTATCAATCACTCCTTACAAACTTAAGTCTAGACACTCATAGTATCTAAACCCAAACTCTTTAATTCTATTCACATAATATGACGTCAATTTGGAAGAGTTTGTTATCTATCAACAGGTTTAATGGATCTGGGTATTCATAGTTTGATCCATATCCATACTCACTGATCTCATCTCAACTTATTGTATTTTTTAATTAAGTCAAGGTGATATTTACTATGTTTCTTCTCTACCATATCAGTACTTTTTCTACTTTACTAGTGAACACATGTCTCATCTTTGAATGCTTCTCTTTAAGGTTAAAGGCGGTTACTCGTGTGAGAGAGCTATCCTTTTCAACCTGTATGACATACTAGACATTGTATACTTGATGAGCAGGTCGGATTGTCACCTTTCGACCCATCAAAATAAGTTATGTTTGCACCAAATAATGTAGTATAAGGCACAACCCTATCATTCTTCTCGAGGAGCTATTCTATTGGAGACCTAGCTTATTGGTAACAAAACCAGTGAAAACCTGAGTGAAAGTGAAATGGTTTTGGGTTTTGGTTGGTGCAGTAAAATAAAAGTGAATGAAGTAAATGTTTTTTTGTGCTTTTGATTTAGATGAAAACAAGTTAGTTTGTGAAAGTAGTATGTGATGACAGACTCTTGATGAAAACGTATCTATCCTTGCTCTCAATTGATATGGAGTTTGAAATCACTAAGTCTTAAATAAAACCTCAATCGATAGATTGAGTCCAGGGCATTAATTGTTCTTAAACTCCTTTGATCAAAGCTAGTTTAAGAACTCTTAATGAACTGTTAAGAATCACTTAGTGTGTAATTTAAACCAGATGTTGAAAATGCCCTTAAATGAGCGTCGATCGACTAACCCTAGATTTCAATCAATTGAATTAATTAGCAACGATCATTGATAATATTTCAACTATCTTAAAAGTGAAACTAAAATATTGTATTAAAACCAGCATTCAAAACATCCAAAGTAAATTACAATTGTCCAATCCAAGAATAATCAATCGACATTCAACCCTTGTTCATATAATGAAAACCCTAAATCTAGTGGCATCAAAACATGAAATAGTTAAAGATTGAAACAGAAAACTCCCTAGTGCAGTCCATGAGCTCAAGACACGAGATCCATCACCAAGAAACTAAGGATTTAGCCTCTCATGACTCCTATTGTACTGTAATCGCTATTCACATATGATGCCATGGAGAGAGCAGAAAGTGAGATGAAGAGATGAATGATGGAAGATGTCTGTAGTAGTAGAGAGGGTAGAAAGAGTTTGAGCACTGCTTCTTAGCCTAATCAAGTCAAAAACTAGCCTCCCGGACATCTGCAGCTTGCCTTTCCTTTTAACAGCAGGTTGACCTAATAAAAAACGTGCAGCTGTGAGACTATCTTCTTTGGTCCCGACCAGATCCATGTTTTGGTCGCGACCTGTAATCACAGAGAAACTTCCCGGGAGAAATTAAGTTGCGATGAAACATCCTTACTTTCGTACATCTTAGGGACCATTTGGTAGCATTTAAAACCACTTTCAAGGTCATTGAAGTCCAATTTCTCAATCTGGAGTTTTACTCTTATCGAGTACTGTTTACTGTGTAAATTTCAGATGAGTGACCTGACTTCAAAAAATCATAACTAATTCTATAAAAATCAAAATAAAGTGGTTCAAATTGATACATGAAGCTAACTCAATTATATTTCAGGAAAAAATAACTCGTTGACCATGCATTGACCAAGTCAATGTCAGTCAACATTACAACTTTATTGTTCATCCAGCATTTTTCCCCTGAATTCAGAATTTTGGTCCTAACTTTGATAATTTATATCTCCATGTGTAGACATCCAAATGAGGCATTCTATATATAAAATCGAAGCTTGGTATGTCTATTATTTACCATAAAAATATAATATATTTATTTAATCATTTACTATTTTTAATTATAGATCAAACAGTACTGTGTCATCACGAGTTACTGTTCATGCCAGCAATCAACTTTACATACATATGCATAACATCTCTGAATTCCTCATACACAAGCTGAACATGCTAAACAATATTTATTATTAAATAATTATTATACAAAAGGGAATGAACAAAATTCTGATATCTTTATTATATCTTTCCTGCCTGAAATTCGGCAGTATAACTGCTATACTTCATCTTTTAAAATATCTGATATGTACTGATTTGGTAATTCCTGTGAGAACTATCATTCTACATAAGTACCCAGGAAAGACTGGATGAACCGGCTAGGTCCACTCACTTCCAGCCTCCTTAGACAGTACCTACGTACACAGTACGTATCATCTACTTTCTTCACTACTGATATTTTGCCCTAATTTTGGCAGCATAACGGCGTCTCTTAGCATTCTCAAAATTTATTTCGAGATAACCTCCCTGTAATGGGTTATATATTGGGGATGATATTTGGGGAAATCTCAGTAGTAATAATCATAACAATATATGTAATACATGTGATAGTGCTTGCTTGTGATTGTGTACAGATAAGTATGCTGCGTGCTTCCATACTTAATAACATATGATCATAGCATTGTAGTAGAGCTTCAAACATAACATATAAGACAACAATTCAACCAAACAATAGCACATTAAATCACAAAGCCATTACATAAAAGCTAGGATTAGTTACTACCTGGCTAGCTTAGCAGAACTCTACTATCTCTATACTGCTTCCAGCTCCGCCAGAACTTCCTTCTTTCTTTCTTTCTCTCACTTTCTCTCTCTAGAACTCACTTCTCTTTCTTTCTTGGCTCTTGGCCGTGGGTCACAATGGAAAGGGGGAGGGGGTATTTATAGTGGAGGCAAAGGAGAATGAGTGGCCCAGATCAATTCTCAATGAGTGGCTCAGATTGCTTGCTTCCTCAAGAAGCTTTGCTTACCTCATCATGGTGACATCATCATTCCCATGACTCACCACTTATGACATCATCCAAGGGACACCTCACATGCTAGGTGGCGTAATGGTGGGGCCCTTGGGACATTTCACCAGCTGACTCAGTGCTTCTAGAGAATTCCAGAGTCTTGCAAGGGAATACATGGCTGAGATCGTGCCACGTGTCCTCAGCTTTTTCTTCTTCCTCTATGTTGGCTCCATGTGGCGTCTTGATGGGTCCCATGAGGACACCTTTCACGCCACCTCATGGCTTCAAGATAAGTCCAGGACTTTATCTAATCACCTCCCCGGTCATCATGCCAACCGAGTAACTTTATTGAAAAGTCACTAAAACATTATTTTAATGCCACTTTTTCTCACATAATTCATGGGCTATGTTTTTGGGCCTTGGAATATCATCTTGGGTCTCTGATCCAGCCCAAGTACTCTGATGGCTCAATTCTCAAGAACCATCCCTTGGTAAATTACCAAAATGCCATTGGTTCCTCTTTCTTTACTTTAATAAATATAGGGGCATTATTGTCTTTTCACATTTTACCAGAGTATTCTCTGACCCTGGTCAACTATCCAGATAATCTTTCTTAAGTGTCTCACCTTAGCCAAATGACCAAAATACCCTTTGCTCATTCTTTCACTATTTTATAATATAAGGGCATTTTCGTCATTTTACACCTTTTTCCGGACACCGACTCCTTTTATCAGATAAACTGACATACTGAGTCTAGGCAACCCTTTGGATCATAACAAGCATCTGACCGATGTCATCTGAGCTCATTCAGTCTCAGTTTGAATAATGATAAATCTCTCAATCGGATACCTGGAGGTCACAAACTCCCGTCTGAATTCACTAATTTGTGAATAACTTTTTCTACATACCTCCTTTCAGTATTCTGTCAGTTCCCTGACATCCGTCTCTACTGGACGCATCTTCCTACAGATTTTCATTCATATCGGAGATTTAGGATATCCGGTAAGAACTTTTTATACTTTTAGCCTATCAGATAAATTTTGGCTATCTGGAGTCCTGATAAAATTCCTGTATTAAGCTGGATTACTCAGCATCCTTTGCTCTATCTACTGATGAGATTTGAGACTGAAATACTTTCGGGCAGTGCTAAGCCATTTCTGGCTCATCTTTCTATAATTACACTTTCGCCCTTGGAATTTTTCTTCTTTTTAATTAAGTCCTTTTTATTTGGCTAAAATTACACTTAAAGACCCTAAATTTTTGTCTACTTTATCTTTTGGCCTTATAACTTGTGTTTACTTTTACTTTTGCACCAAGAGACTTTTAGACTTTTCACTTTAGTCATTTTCTTTCCTGAAATGACTATTATACCCCTAGGACTTTTACTATTTACATATAAGTCCTTGTACTTTCACTTATTTGCAGTTTAGTCCCTAAAAACCCTCTGTATGTTTCTGGGACTTCTGCTCAAAGGGGTTTGGTAGTCTATCTATTTCAGGCTACTTTCTGAGTCTCTAGGCCTGAAAATTGGGATGTTACACGCGACCTGTGGACACTTTGGTAGCAACCAGAATACATAGAAGCTACTTTCTTGATTTGCTTCTCTCTTGTGATTTCTTTTCTGCTCACATTAGTTCTTGATCTTCCTCCAAAGTACCTGCAATTGCAAAATCAAAGCTTGCTGTAAAAGTCCCATCAATAAAAGAATGCATAATTACAGCTTGGAGGAGTGAATTTTACCATTTTACCCTTAAAATAGCATATTGCCAAGCACAATCATGTATTACCATAAAAGTATAATTATAGGCATAAATGAATGATAAAACTGCTATAAAACCATTAAAAATGTCGCAGAAACTATACACAAATTGTGTCTTATCAATACTTTCATTTAGACACATAAGTAATGATAAATAACATGTTATCATTAATAGAAAATTACATAAGGCTCGCAATTTTACATTTTGTGCATGCCAATGGCTTTTACATGTTTCTCAAATGTTTCTTTGCCTATTGGCTTGGTCATGGGGTCTGCAACCATACATTTGGTTGAAATATATTGTACAGTTATAATTTTCTATGCTATATAATCCCTTACAAAGTTATACTTAATATGAATGTGTTTGTTCTTGTTGTGATATTTAGGGTCTTTGGTGTAGGCTATGGCTGCAGTGTTGCCTGAAACATCCTTCCTTTTGTATGTCTTAGGGACCATTTGGTAGAATTTAGAACCACTTTCAAGGTCATTGAAGTCCAGTTTCTCAATCTGGAGTTTTACTCTTATCGAGTACTGTTCACTGTGTAAATTCCAGATGAGTGATCTGACTTTGAAAAATCATAACTAATTCGAAACAAATCGAAATGAAGTGGTTCAAATTGCTACATGAAGCTAACTCAATTATCTTTCAGGGAAAAATCACTCGTTGACCACTCCTTGACCAAGTCAACATAAGTCAACGTTATAACTTTACTGTTCATCCAACATTTTCCCCTGAATCCAGTATTTCGGTCCCAACTTTGATAATTTATATCTCCATGTGTAAACATCCAAATGAGGTATTATTTATATAAAATCGAAGCTTGGTATGTCTACTACTTACCATAAAAATATCATACATTTATTCATCCATTTACTATTTTTAATTATAGATCAAACATCGTTAAGTCACCACGAGTTACTGTTCATAGTGGCAAATTCCAGCACTCAACTTTACATACATATGCATACATCCATCACATATCAGTCAAACATACCAAATAATACCTATTATTAAATAATAAGTTGTTATACATCAGGGTATGTACAAAATCCTCATATTTCTATTACATCTTTTCCTGCCTGAAATCCGGCAGCATAACCGCTAGGCTTCATCTTTAAAAAGTAACTGATCTTGTACTGATTCGGTAATTCCCGTGAGAACCACCATTCTACATAAGTACCCAGGAAAGACTGAATGAATCGGCTAGGTCCACTCACTTCTAGCCTCCTTAGACAGTACCTACATACACAGTACGTATCAGCTCCTTTCTTCACTACTGCTATCTTGTCATAATTTTGGCAGCATAACGGCGTATCTTAAAATTCTCAAAATTTACTTCGACGTAACCTCCCTTTAATGGGTTATTTATGGGGATGAGATTCGAGGAAATCTCAGTAGTAACAACCATAATAATATATGTAATACAGTGTGATAGTGCTTGCTTGTGATTGTGTACAGATAAGTATGCTGTGTGCTTCCATACTCAATAACATATGATCATAGCATTACAGTAGAGCTTCAGACATAACATATAAGACAATAATCCAACCAAATAATAGCACATCAAATCAAAAAGTCATTACATAAAAGCTAGGATTAAAATAATGATTTAATGACTTTTCAGTAAAGTAAAGTTACTCGGTTGGCACGATAATCGAGGAGGCGATCAGATAAAATCTGGGACTTATCTGGATAGCATTGGAAGGCGTGAAAGGTCCCTTCAAGATGCCACATGGCATCATCTTAGAGGCAGAAGAAAAGTTAAGGACACATGGCACGATCTTAGCCGCTGATTCCGGTGCAAGACTCTGGAACTATCTGGAAATGCTGAGTCAGCTGATGAGGTGTCCTGGGATTTAGACATGTGAGAAATGTGCTGCTGAGGTGTCCGCTGAGGTGTACTGGATGATGCAGTAAAAAGGAATAAAAGAAAATAGGAAATTCCAGGAAAAACCAGGACCACAAATTCATAAGGCTTCAAAATTACGAAAATGCCATCGAAGGAAACTATAAATACCCCCTCCCCATTCATTTGCATCACGGTTTTGGGTAAGAAAGAGAGAGAAAGAAGAGAGAGAAGGAGAAAGAAAGAAGAAAGGAAGTTCTGGTGGAGCTGGAAGCAGTATAGAGGTTTTAGAGTTCTGCTAAGCTTTTAAGGTAGTAACTAATCCTAGCTTTTATGTAATGGCTTTGTGATTTGTTGTGCTATTGTTTGGTTGGATTGTTGTCTTATATGTTATGCTTGAAGCTCTATTACAATGCTATGATCATATGTTATTGAGTATGGAAGCACGCAGCATACTTATCTGTACACAATCACAAGCAAGCACTGTCACTCTGCATTACATATATTGTTATGATTATTACTACTAAGATTCCCCCGAATCTCATTCCCCATATCTAACCCATTACAGGGAGATTATGTTGAAGTGAATTTTAAGAATTTTGAGAGACGCCGTTATGCTGCCGAATTTAAGACTGAACATCAGAATATGATAAGTACTGTGTACGTAGGTGCTGTCTAAGGAGGCTGGAATTGAGTGGACCTAGCCGGTTCATCCAGTCTTTCTTAGGTACTTACGTAGAATGGTAGTTCTCATGAGGGAATTACCGAATCAGTACGGTTCAGTTCTTTGTACAGATGAAGCCTAGCGGTTATACTGTCGAAGTTCGGGCAGGAAAAGATGTAATAGAAATATGAGAATTTTGTATATGCCTTGTTGTATGACGTTTTATTATTTAATAATAAATATTATTTGGCATGTTCAATTTGCGAATGAGAAATGAAAAGAGAAATTCGCAGGTCCTGAGGTAGCAGGGTTCTGACCTAAGTTTGACCTAGTGAACGAAGGAGTTTGGCCACGAAATTTGGTGAGCCGGTTGTACACATCTTGGGCATTACGTGGACAGGTAATAAGCCTTGTTTGGATGTGTAGAATGAGATTAATCAGTTCTCAAATTAAAAGTTCAGAATAAGGAACTTAAGAGTAGAAATTTTAATTTCTGGGCTTAAGTTAAGACATGATTGAGCTAATATTGCTTCCACAAGTGTACTCTGAGGAGTCTAAGGGAGGATGTTTCAGCTAGCTTAGCAGAACTCTAGAATCTCTATACTGCTTTCAGCTCCGCCAGAACTTCCTTTCTTTCTTTCTTCCTTTCACTTCCTCTCTCTAGAACTCACTTCTCTCTCCTATTCTTTCCTTGAGCCGTGAAGACAAATGAAAGGGGGAGGGGTATTTATAGTTTTCATGGATGGCATTTCTGTAATTCTTAAGAACTCTGAACTTGTGGCCACCGTTTTTCCTGAAATTTCCTATTTTCTTTTCCATTTATGACATCATCACCATGCCATCATCCAAGGGACACCTCATGGGACACGTAATCCCTCACATGGCAAAAATGAAGGTCTAAGAAGCCTCTGGAAAAATTTCAGTCTAATCCGGTACCGGCCCGGTCCAATTCCCCAAAAACCGGACTGCTTTCTGAATCTAATTTCTCAGAAATGCCATAATAAATCAACTGACCTTAAATTCAATATCTGAATTCTTTTTATCATTAATATCTTTATACTGGGTATGAGCTCCATTACAGATCCCTTGCAAAATGACCAAAATACCCTTGGTGCCCTTTCTTACACTATCTTAACCCTAAGGGTAAAATCATCATTTTACACCTCTCTGTACCCTGTCAGGGCATATACTGACTCTGAGTAACTTTATCTGTATGTGCCTTGGCTTCTGGGCCTGTCCAGAATGACCAAAATACCCTCTATTTATCTATTACTCTTTAGTACAACACAGGGGCATTTTCATAATTTCGCACTTTTCCGGGGTTCCACCGGACACTGGCCCACCTATCAGTCCAAGGGTCTTACTGGGCCTTTGTTGGCGCCATTCTTGGCCTTTTAGGGTCAATTACCTCTATGACATGAATCACGAGGAATCTTTCCCGGCGATGTTCATCGGGTATTTCCACCTTTATACACCGTTTCTACACATCTCCGGACACCAGCTCCTTTTATCAGATACACTGGCCTACTGTGTCTAGGCATCCCTTTAGGTCATAACGGTCATCTGACTGATGTCATCTGACCTCATTCAATCTCAGTTTAAATACCGATAAATCTCCCTATCGAATACCCGGAGGTCATATACTCCCGTCTGAATTTACTAATTTGTGAATAACTTTTTCTACAGACCTCCTATCTGTATTCTGTCAGTTTTTTGACATCCGCCTCAACAGGACGCATCATCCTGTAATTTCTCACTTATATCTGAGATCTAGGATATCCGGTAGGATTTTTTTATACTTTTAGACTATCAGATCAATTTTGGCTATCTGGAGTCCTGAGAAAATTCCTGTATTAAGCTGGATTACCCAGCATCACTTGCTCTATCTACTGGTGAAATATGGGGCTGATCTGAATACGATCACTATTTTTGCCTGTTTCTGGTCCAGGTTTTCATAATTACACTTTTGCCCCGGAAACTTTTATTCTTTTCAATTAAGTCCCTTTATTTGGCTAAAATTACACTTAAAGACACCACATTTTTGTCTACTTTTCCTTTCTAGCCTTAAATTTTTTGTAATTGCACTTAAGTCCTTCCATTTTCTTTCTTTTTCAATTTAATCCCTTTCTTTGCATAAATGGCCATTTTATCCCTAGGAACTTTTACTATTTACATATAAGTTCCTGGATTTTCACCTATTTGCAGTTTAGTCCCTAAAAACCCTCTGTATGTTTCTGGGACTTCTTCTCAAAGGGGTCTGATAGCCTATCTATTTCAGGCTACTTTCTGAGTCTCTGGGCCTGAAAATTAGGATGTTACATTGCCACAGTGTATCAAAATCAGATTGGTACTCTTGTTCCCAAATCCTACGTCTTGGATAAATCTCTTCAGCCAAACAACCTCTTACACTGCTGCAGTACATGCCACAAACTGAGCTTTCATAGAGTGTAAAGTAATGTATGTCTGCTTCTTACTACTCAAACATATGGCGCCGTTGTTAAGTAAGAAAGTGTATCCTAAAGTCAATCTTCACTCTTCTTCATCTTCTCCTACATCGGCATCAGAGTATCCGACTAGGCGTAGATCCTTCCTTGATAACACAATGCATAATCGGTTGTACCCTTTAAGTATTTCAAGATCATCTTCACTAGTTTCCAGTGTTTCTCATCGAGGTTAGACTAGAATGTACTAACCAGCACCACAACATAACAAATATCTGGTCTTGTATACATCATTGCATACATTAGGCTACCAACTACACTGGCATATGGAATTCTTTCCATATCTTTTTGTTTAATTCTGTTTTGGGACACATGTCAAGACTCAAAGCCGCTCTAGTGGCCACAGGGATATCCATGGGATTGCAGTCTGAAATATCCTTACATCCGTTAGTCTCAGGGACCATTCGGTAGCATTTAGAATCACTTACATGACCTTTGAAGTTCATTAGCTAAATCTGGAATTTTTACTCTTGGCGAGTTACTGTTCATATGGTATTCTAGATTTGGTGACGAATTTCAAAAAATCATAATTAATTCTAGAAAAATTGAAATGAAGTGGTTCAAAATTCTACTCGAAGCTAACATCTTGAAGTTTAAGGGAAAAATAATTTCCTAACAAAAATTACTGTTCATTCACATTGATACAGTTTATTCGTTAAATTTTACTGTTCATTGGTCAAAAATTCTGAAAACAGATTCTGATCCCCATCTTTGGAAAATTGGTTCTCTTTGTACAAACATCTAAATAAGGTGTTCCTGGTGTTAAAATGAAGCTTGACATGTTAACTAAATGACTATATGCAATGATGTATTGTTCAACATTAATGTTATTGTTCAGACTGGCCATACAACATCATTACTTGCAAAAATTCTTCACATAACATCATATAACATTTACATTGACCAATCCCTAACTCCTCTTCATGCTTCTTCATCCTATTTCCTCATTCATAAACCTATTGGGATTGGGATTACATGGATGGGGTGAGATTTCTGGGCAAAATCTCAGTAGCAAATGGTACTAAATAATGCATGTATTAATGTAAATACTTGTGCTAGCTTTTGAAAGTGTTACCATAGTGTAATGAGCATGCTTCCATGTATCACATGAAATATAATTGGCCAAAGTAATCATAGAAATAGAGCTTCAATCATCTTCACATATGCACAGAATTTAACAAAGCCATAGCACAATCAAGCATAGCATTCAATACATACAAGTTTAGGGTAAGTTGACTACCTTATTGCTTTACTCCCTTTCACTTTAACTTTGATTTTTCCTTCTTACTTTTCCTTGATGTGTGGCTGTCTCTTTTGAGTCCACAATCAAATCCTAACATCACATAATCATCCATTCATTACAATCTAACTTCTCTTTGAACATTAAACTTACTTTAACTAACATAACTCCCTTTAATCTTTACCAATTGACTTGGCCTTTGAATCAATTGATGTCTTGACCTTACCCTACACAATTCCATCTTTTGAATCCATTTATGATCTTAGAATCATGAAATTCCAGCTCCCTAGCACTGTTCTGTTCAGATTCAAAAACATGCATAATTCTTCCAAAAATTCTCATTTTGATTCCAATGCTTCCCATACATGTTTCTCTACTTTACCCAACACAAATTTTCATTTTAAAACCATTGGAAGCATCAAAATCATGAAATTCTAATTACTGTTTATAGGAGTG
The DNA here is from genome assembly GCA_037074615.1 of Leucaena leucocephala. NCBI lineage: Eukaryota > Viridiplantae > Streptophyta > Magnoliopsida > Fabales > Fabaceae > Leucaena > Leucaena leucocephala. The sequence continues at coordinate 4,263,158 of CM073544.1, read as the reverse complement.
AACAGTAACAGAGAAGAATTCCAAACATTACAACTTTCAATTCCAATGTTTCCAAGGTTCAAAACCTATCCAATCCTACAGAAAATCATCATATAAATTCAATGGAAGAATTAGATCATTGAAATTCCATCTCCTTATATCATGAACAGTGCAAACCGAATTATTTCATCCATGGCAAAGTCAAGAATATCAACTTGATTTAACAACCAATCATCTAACTAGCTTGTTTAAGCTTTAATCTCATAATTCTAACTTTAATTTCTTCTTTCTCCTTTCATCTAAGGTTTTGGACAGCATATATAGCTTAGAGAAAACTCAACTTTCTTCCATGAAAACCCTAAGTTCAAGCTCCCAAATCAAAGGAAAATAAGCTAGGATAGATTGCTTACCTTTAATATCTAGCTTGCTTGAACTTTGGACCTTGGATTCTTCTTTTTCTTGGCTTTAGTTTTCATTTTGCCATAGTTTCCCCAAGGCTTCTTGCTTCATAGTTTTGGGCAGAAATAGTGGGGGTATTTATAGAAAAATTCATGGAAAATGGATGGCCAAGATCACTTTGGTTACTCTTTGATCTAATGGTCCATAATCCACCTTGCCAGAAGCTTGCCCTAGAAGCCTCATTAATGACATCATCCATGACATCATGAATGCTTTGTTTGGCTTAATAAAGTAGGAAATACTGATAGGAAAAATTTTAGTCCAGTCCGGTACTGATCGGGTCAGTTTTATAAAAAACAGACTGTTTTATGTTCCCGATTTTTATAATATTCCAGAATATGTATTCTGTCATGAAAACTAGTGTTTAGGCTTCTCCTACCTTTGACATTGTTATACTGAGTATTTATCTGCTATCCATCCATTGAGAAATGACCAAAATATCCTTGGTATCCTTTCTTGCACTATATTAACCCTAAGGGCATAATTGTCATTTCACACCTCTTTATACCTTATCAGGGCATATACTGACTCTGTAATTATTCCTGTACTAACCTTGGCATTTTTGGCCTGTCCAAAATGACCAAAATTCCCTCCATTCATCTCTTATACAATAGTACAACCTAGGGGTATTTTCATAATTTCACATTTTTCCGGGGTTCCTCAGGACACTGGCCCACATATCTGTCCGATTACCTTATTGGGCCTCTATGACGTCATTTTGGGCCTTTATATGGTCCACTACCTTTATGGCACAAATCCTGAGAAACCTCTCTCGAAGTTATTTATCGGGTATTTATTCTACTGTAAATTCCATTAAAAATTTTACAGGATTCCTTTTTTGATCCTGTCAGTTTTATAAATTCTTATATTAATTATAAGAATTTACTATAAAACTTCATCTGATTCTAAGGTCCAAAAAATACTATAATAATTTTTCCTAACTTGAAAAATTTATATCAATTTTTCGGGACTTCAAATCGAAATTATATATTGCGTCAAACTAACCGGAATAATTTTCTCTAGTTACTGGTAAAATTTGGGTCTGATCTGATTCCGAGCATTTTTGGGCATTTTCTGGCTCAAGTTTCTCATAATTACACTTTTGCCCCTTGAATTTTGATAAATTACATTTAGGTCCTTAAACTTTTGAAAATTACACTTTAGGCCCTCAACTTTTCATAATTACACTTAATGGCCCAAAGTTATGTCTACTTTACATTTTGCACCATGGAACTTTTATACTTTTCAATTTAGTCCCTCTTATTTAAACCTTTGTCTAACCATTCTTTTCTTTTCCATTCATCATCACAATCCTTTCCAAACCTCTTTCCTTTATCAGGATTATACAAATAAGGAAAAATTAGGATATGACATTTCTACCCCCTTAAGATAAATTTCGTCCTCTATATTTACTTGGTACCTTAGTCAACTATCTTGGATATATATCTTCTGTATATCTCTTTCTGCTTTATGACTTAGGATTAGGGTATCTATCTCTTATTTGCTATCTTCTCATCTAGCGGAGTGCTTTCAATATCTGCTTTATGTCCTTACTGTCATTACTCTTCTTGTATGAGTCAACTTAATTAGAGTTTAATTCTACTTCATTACGGTACTTGCTCACTTGCTATGCATCTATTTGTTATGGACAACTCATTGTACTAGACTTGTGAGTAGTGTCCATTTCTTTCATATCAAACTCTCTCAAATATTACTGTATTCGGGAGTTTTCATGAATTACTCATCATACTTTCTAGCACTTATCTCTTATTACTTATCTGAGTGTTTAGCGGAATTTCTTAACATCCGCGAAGCTTCATGCCTCTTTTAATATAATCATATTTTTTTTCTTGGAAACTCTTATCACTCTATTGTTGTTCTTATCATCTTTAATAACTTATCATCATACAGAGAGAGGACTTATGTAGCTATTTTTTTGTTACTTTGCTGCCACGTAGGAGCACTTACTCTAACATGCATAATGCTTGGCCAACAAATTGTAGGACTGCATACCTGTTTATGAATGCAAAGCTCTAACATCGGAGCTCAAGCATTCCTTTCCTGAATATGCACAGCTCTAACACTCGGAGCTTGCACAGCTCTGTCATATGGAGCTTGTACGCTCTAACATTCGGAGCTTTAGCATATTTTACAAATATAACATAATGCCTGGCATTTCATGCAAGGAGTGAAAGCTCTCACTCCTTGCATCTGTAACATAAACATTCAACATCTTATCCCTTTCAAAAAGGGAGCCTCTCTATCTATTTATAAAGTTACTTCTTACTATCATTTTCACTACACATTTCTTATTATGTGCCACATGACATGCTTATCATAGCGTATCTTACTCTTTCATGACTTATCTTGCCTTATCATGACATATCCTGAGATACCATAATCTAATATTCTCTTTAACTTATAACTTTGTCAGCCTCTCAGGAGAATATTGCTCTTTTACTTCTCGTTCTCCTTAACAAAGTCATAATTTAAATCTTTCATTTCAAATCCACTCTATTTGGACTTGACATAAGGGTTTTACTCTCTTACTTTTCATAACCCTTTCTAACTTTTCATAACTCCTTTTATCATTTTTCATAACTTTGTGCACATATACCAAATTTCTGTGGCATTTACACTATTTTCTCATTACTTCCCAGGGCCACCCATTATTGGGCTACTCTTGCCTGAGCACATTTAACTGAAAAGTGCTGATAAGAATTTGAAGAACTGGTGCTAACAGGCTTTAACCCTTGTACTTTACTATCTTAGACCCTTTTCTATAAATCTCTTTGGCTTTTTAACCTTTTTGTCCTCACCTGGAGGATCTATCTAGCTTTCATTCTCATTCTCTTTATAATCATCTCAGGAACCTCTACTAAATTCACTTCATTTTTCATGTAAGAAGATTCTGAGTTCAGTCTATAATAATAATAAGGCTTTCTGAACTAACATTATGGGTACTCTCTCTGCTATGAGTTAACAACTTGTGAAGCTTCTCTACCTTAAACTTTATCCTTGGTATTTGTCCTTCCAAAGAAATACTGTACTTATGGCTCATTCATTTTCTTTCTTTAAGCTAGGTCTACTGCGACCCTCGGGATCTAACTACGATCAGCCGTCAGCCTCTTCAGGATTTAACTACAACCCTGGAATTCTTTTCTCTGTGAGCCATACTAGGATCTAACTGTGATCCTCCAGAATCTACTGCTATTCCATTGTAATGTATTCTTATCTCTGGAAAACTTAAACTAGGGACTAAGTTATAAGGCTAGTTACTTCCACTTAGTTGCTAACTCAACAGATAATTCCTTAAAATGATCATAGAAGCCAATATTATTTATTAAGACTTTACTCATTTCCTCTTACTCAGGAATTTCTCATGTCATTCTCATAACTTTACTATATCTAGTGTTGCAGAGAGCTACAAATGCTCTATCATGCACATATCTATCATAATCTGTCTATCTCGTCTAATGGACATGGCTTTATCATGAGCTTCACTGTCCATACTTTTAGCTCTATTTCATGAGCAGTTTGACTCTATCATAAGAGTAACTTATCTCTATTATGAGAACGTTAACTTCTATTACATAGACGCTGCTCCCTCTCAGAGCTGCATTATCTTTCATAACCGTGTCTCATTTCATGTTCAAGGAACATCATTTACATATCTCATCCCCTACTGAAGGTATGTGTCCTGAGTATTGTAATCATATGTCTATAGGATTGTCATCAACATTCATCTCTAATCTCGTTCTCTGTCAAACTGGCTATCATTGTCTGTCATAGATTCTCATTCTAAACTTTAAGGATTGACTGGCTAACTATCTCGTTTATCACTTTTCTCTTGCTTTATTACCATTACCAAGTTAAATTATCTTATTGTTTGTTGTATAGTATGGGAGCAACATAACTTTCTTATCATATATACTCTACCTCACATGTATTATGAAGGAGAGTATTCATTCATCATAGCATACTCTAACATGCATAATATGCAAGGAGATACAATTATTTACGCATTCTCTAACATGCATGTCATCAGATGACACTGCAAGGAGATGCAACTAATTATCATAACTTATGGCAACAAAAGCTATATCATCATCACATAATTTGCTCAACCATCCATTATACGTATACTACAATTAAATAATTAACTATATAACCTTTTTAAGCATTATGTCCCTTTATCACCTTATCTGCCAGATCCCGATCATTCATTCATGAACTTGAGATGAATATTCATTTATTTACTAAGGCTGCCACATTACCCTTTTGTAGGGTACAGACTCAACCCTTCACTACTTTTTCTTACACAGAGGATAGGGGAGTCACTCTATCTTTAAAATTGTGGCTACATTTCTCTCTCTAGGCATTATACATTTCTGTTTCTAATCTTGTATACATCTATCGCTCTATTGGACTTCAGTGAATACCTGAGAAAAATTCTTTGTAGCACGGAATTCAATCCATGAATTAACTTCTCAATCATTCAACTTTCTCTATTCATATAGATTAACTCGGCTAAGTATTCATCAAAGGGTTTCTCTTTCTCTACTTTAACCTTTAGCCTCATGCTCATCTCTATCTAACTGAGAGGAATGCTTTTCATATACTTACTCGAGAAAACTTCTCTGGTGAGCGGATAAATCTGCATCTCTATGGAGTAACTTCTGCATCTCTTTACTATCTCTTAACTCTTTCTATATGTACATCAGTCTCAGTCTACTCTTGACTAGACTATAGTTCCTTTCTAGTCTTCCTCTACGGATCCTGACTACTTTAAGTCACATGGATCTCATTCATCATCTGGCACTATTACTTTTATTCTCTAGGGTGCTCTTTCCTAGGTCTACTAGGTTACTGTTTCTTTGTGATAGAATCCCTCTATCTTGGAAACATTCGCTCTCTAACTGTTAACCATCACATCTCTAATCTTAAACCATATATTAGGCTTATTCTCAGGCACGTCTCATTCTAACTTTTAATTCTTTTGTTCAGGAAAGACTAACTGAACAACTTGTTTCATAATGTAGATCTACTCCTGATGGTCACATAGAGGATCTACTTCTGAACATCTTTTTAAACTGATTTGTATCTCTGTATCTCATACTGTTTAGCTTGTCTGCATCTCGTGCTAAACCTCTAACTGATAAACTTCAGCGTGGTATCTTCATTCTGAAGGGAATTGGAAGACACGCAGCGGAAATTAACTTTAAAAATTTTTTTATTCCCTACCAGGATCTACCGAATGTGTTTAAGTCAAGGAGAAAGATGGAAGTGTTACCTTCAGTATTCGAGCCGTAGTCACGACCTCAGTATCCACTAGTCGCGACTCTTCGCCTCTGGAGTTTTCAGTCTCGACCTCTTCAGCTTCTAGTCACGACCTGTCGCCTCTGGAGTTTTTAGTCGCGACCTCCTCAGCTTCTAGTCGCGACCTGTAGCCTCTGGAGTTGTCAGTTGCGACTTCCTCTGCTTCTAGTCATGACCTGTAGTCTCTTTTCGGATTTCTGACGTTCAGATGCCAATTTAGTCATGACCTCTATGTCAACTGGTCGCGACTTCGTCATACCTGGTGCACTTTTCTCGATCGCAAGAAGTCGACAACTCAGATCGGCTTCCTCTACCGGTATCCACACGAATAGCGTTCCAACCACGAAAGACGTGCTAGCGCCTCTTGTCCCTCTAGGGCTTTCTCAAGAATCCGTCCTCACCGTCTCTATTTTGGCAGTTTCTTATCTGCAAACCTTTTGCACTCTCCTTGTCTCTTTTTCTCTTATGCAGAACCCTAGCCCCTAATGTCAAATATATAGGATGTTATCGGCTTCTAATTGGGCTGGGCTTCAGAATTAATCTTATATTAATTCTGAAATTAATACAATATCATATATTGCATAATTTGATAAGAAACTAATTAAATAAATATGGTTTTTATTAAATCCGTCTCACAGATTTAATTCACTTATTTATTTAATTTAAAATAAAGATAAGACGAAATTATATTTGATTTATTCTCATAAATCAATTTTGAGATATCTTATCAATTTAAATTTTAAATTGAAATAGATCATATCAATTTAAATTCAAATTCAAAAGTGATAGAGATTTAATTTATCCTTATAAATTAAATCTTCCAAATATCTCTTATAATATATATTATATATATATACGAATTTATATATATATAAAATATATAAATCCACCCTAGATTATTCATTGAATCAAGACATGTCTTAGATTCAATGAACCTGGACATCATAGCTCGTGTTGGGCTATTTTGTGTGCGACCCTGTAGGCCGATATGAAGTTGGCAGTGGGCCAGTTACTTTACTGACCCACAAGTCGTAAGCGGTCTCTAGCAAGACATTACAACTACCAAAATCATATGAGGATTGATAAACGATGTAACCTTTCATACAACCATATCACGTCCCTTTTGTCACACGATATTTAGGTCATGGATGAGGCATGGAGAACGTCATCTTCCTATTCCTGGCCGTTACTTTCTCGATCCCTGAGTAGTCTGACTATAGAAATAGATCTACCTTTCCATTACAGTATGGCCATACATTTTTCAGACTCACTCATCGAGGGGCCCAGTAATATCTCTCTACGAATATGAGGGACAAATTCCATCTTTACCATTCACATTCCTCCGCATGAAAAACCACTGAGCCCGAACATAGCCTTTATGATCACTCGGTCAAAAGTGACTTTTGACTAGGTCAAAATTGAGCGTTTGTCATGTAGGAATCCATGATGATCTTAGGTCAAAGGGAATAGTGATATGGCTTGTATATTAGAGAAGCTTATGATTTAACCCATGCAGCTCTCTCATAACGAGTTGGTCCAACACCTTGTACTCGTACATGTGCCTATGACTTTGATTTATATCTCTATATATCTTCAAAGTCATACTGGTCTTATTTCATCTCTGCTCCCGCATAAATGACCGACCAGGGACATTTAGGATAAGATCATGAGTTATCCAAGGATGGTCATCACAGTAAACATGCAAATAATATGATAACATAATTAAGAAATTCATAAATCAACAATGTTCATAATGCAATGATTGGCCCCTAGGGCATAATTTCCAACACATTCATCATCAAGTCTCTGTGCTTTCTAGATGAGGCCTAAGTATTGGCTTGTCGCAACTCATATTCTTTGTAAACTTTAGTCGCGACCTTAGGTCTTATCTCGTCGTGACTTAAATTGCTCTGTGAATATTAGTCGCGTCCTATGACCTGACTCATTGCAACTTAATAACTCTGTACTTTTTGTCACGGCCAATGGTCTTTACTCGTCACGAACAAGACACATTTGTAAATATTCGTCATGACTCGTGGCTTAACTAGTCATGGCTTAACTTCTTTGGAACTTCTAGTCGCGACCTAAACTAGTCCACATCACAACATGGCCACAGCTTTCTCTAATCGTTCCCTTCTAATTTTCTTGTCCAATCTTTACTCTAGCAATGGCCGATCCTTGTTCTTAACTTTGATGAGCTTGAGTAACTTGAAGTTCATTCATATCTATCTATCATAATTAAATTAAATAGGGAACATATTCACATAGATGTTCAACCAACTATCATTTCATTATATCACATCAAAACTCATATTTCATATCACCATAACATTTGTACATACATCACATACATGTCAATTACAAATATGAGGTAAGTCATAACTATTATACATTTATGTAATTACTTTACTTTATACTATTTATATATTTACATTACCCCTCATCTGTAACATCCCCAATTTCTGTACTAAATTGTATGTACAGGTTGAATAAAATATATGAGATTTTTAGAAAAAAATATGGCCATATTTATGTAAAGAAAAGGATTAATTGGAAGAGGAAGAAAGTCTAAGAGCCAAAGTGCAAAATTACAAAAATGCCACTGTAATGCCCTAAGAAACCAGAAGTAATTGGAGGGCATTTTGGTCATTTTACACAATGGATGGATATCAGAGAAAATTTGATAGTAAATTATTATAATTAATATGAAAATTTATGGAGTTGACAGAAGTAAAAAAGGAGTCCTGTAGAATTAATTATGGAATTTACGGTGAAAAAGGACATCGATAAAGGGTTAAAGGAAACATATGTAATTTTTAACAAGATTTCTGAGTCTCAGAAAATTATGAAACTTTGTAGAGAATTCATTTTATATTAGAATGAATTTATAAAAATGTTAGAACAATTAAAGGAGGTGTTTAGCATTTATTCTGAGATCAGGATAATTTAAGGATATCGGTATAAGGAAAGTACATTGGGATTTATGCCAAATAGCTATTGGATCAAAAAGAGGCCCAATATTTTTGTCCTAGGCCAGCCCAATAAGTCTCAAAAGTTATCTTGAAGCCCAAGCCCAAGAAGGAATAATTTATGGATTTTGAAAAGAAAAAGAAAAGAGAATAAAGTAAGAATTAGGGTTTGCACATGGTGGGACCCACATGGACTCAAAAATGGCACCAAGAAGAGAGCTTAGGTGAAACATCCTTCCTTAGACTCCTCAGAGTACACTTGCGGAAGCAATATTAGCTTAATTATATCTTAACTTAAGCCCAGAAATTTAAAATTTCACTCTTAAGTTCCTTATTCTGGACTTTTAATTTGAAAATTAATTTATCTCGTTGTGCACATCCAAATGAGGCTTATTACCTATCCACATAATGCCCCAGATGTGTACGACTGGCCTGCCAAATTTCATAGCCAAACTCCTTCGTTTACTAGGTCAAACTGAGGCCAGAACACTGCTACCTTAGGACCTGCGAATTTCTCCCTTTATTCCCCATTCACAAATTGAACATGCCAAACAATATTTATTATTGAATAATAAAATGTCATACAACAAGGCATACAACAAATTATCATATTTCTATTACATCTTTTCCTGCCTAAAATTCGGCAGCATGACTGCTACAATTCTTCTCTAGAAAGTAACCGATGTTGTACCGATTCGGTAATTCCCTCATGAGAACTACCATTCTACGTAGTACCCAGGAAAGACTGGATGAACCTGCTGGGTCCACTCACTTCCAGCCTCCTTAGACAGCACTACGTACACAGTACGTATCAGTTCCTTTCCCTGTTCCTGCTTCCTTGCCGGAATTTCAGCAGCATAACGGCGTCTCTTAAAATTTCCAGATTTTATTTTGACAGAACCTCCCCTGTAATGTTATATATGGGAATGAGATTCGGGGGAATCTCAGTAGTAATAATCATAACAATATATGTAATACAGAGTGACGGTGCTTGCTTGTGATTGTGTATAGATAAGTATGCTGCGTGCTTCCATATTCAATAACATATGATCATAGCATTGTAATAGAGCTTCAAGCATAACATATAAGACAACAATCCAACCAAACAATAGCACAACAAATCACAAAGACATTACATAAGAGTTAGGATTAGTTACTACCTCAAAAGCAGAACTCCAGAACTTCTATACTGCTTCCAACTCCACCAGAACTTCCTTTCTTTCTTTCTTTCTTTCTCCTTCTCTCTCTTCTTTCTCTCTCTTTTCTTGCCAAAAACGTGGGATGCATAAAATGGGAGGGGAAGGGGGTATTTAAAGCTTTAATGGATGGCATTTCTGTAATTTTAAAGCCATCTGAACATGTGGTCCTGATTTTTCCTGGATTTTCCTATTTTTCTTTATTTCTTTTTACTACATCATGCATGACATCATCCAGGACACCTCACCGGGACACCTCATCGCCACATTCTTCACATGTCATAATTCCTGGACACCTCATCAGCTGACTCAGCAGTTCAGTCTAATCCAGTACCGGTCCAGAGTCTTGCACCGTAATACGTGTCCTCAACTTTTCTTCTGCCGCTAAGATTGCACCATGTGGCACCTGGAAGGGACCTTTCACGCCTTCCAATGCTATCCAGATAAGTCCCAGACTTTATCTGATCACCTCCTCGGTTATCGTGCCGACCGAGTAACTTTACTTTATTGAAACAGCATTAAAATAGTATTTTAATGCCACTTTTTCCCACATATCACTGGGCCTACGTTTTTGGGCTCTGGGTATGTTATCTTGGATCCTGATCAAGCTCAAGTACTCTGATGGCTCGATTCCCAAGAAACATCCCTCGGCAAATTACCAAAATAACCTTGGGTGCCATTTCTTGCGCTATTTTAACCCTAAGGGTAAAATCGTCATTTCACACCCTTCTGTACACTGTCAGGGCATATACTGACTCTAAGTAACTTTATCTGTATGTGCCTTGGCTCCTATGCCTGTCCAGAATGACCAAAATGCCCTCACACATCTACTACCCCTTTAGTACAACACAGGGGCATTTTCGTAATTTCGCACTTTTTCGGGGTTCTGCCGGACACTGGCCCACCTATCAGTCCAAGGGTCTTACTGGGCCTTGTTGGCGCCATTATTGGGCCTTTCAGGGTCCATTACCTTCATGGCACGCTTTACGAGGAATCTTCCCCCGTTAATGTTTATTGAATATTTAATCTATTTTTCACCGTTTATACACATATCCGGACACCGGCTCCTTCTGTCCGATACACTGGCCTGCGGTGTTCAGGCATCCCTGTGAGTCATATCAGTCATCTGACCGAGGTTATCCGAACTCATTCAGTCCCTTTTCAAATACCGATAAATTTCCCTATCGGATACCCGGAGGCCTCACACTCCCGTCTGGATTTTCTAATTTGCGAATAACTTTTTCTGCAGGCCTCCTATCGGTATTCTGTCAGTTTCCTGACATCCGCCCCATAAGGAAGCATCATCCTGTATTTTCTCACCTAGATCTGAAATCTAGGATATCCGGTATGAATTTTTATAACTTTTGGACGATCAGTCCATTTCTGGCTATCTGGAGTCTTCAAAAATTCCTGTATTAAGCCAGATTACCGAGCGTCCCTTGCTCTCTCTACCGGTGAAATCTGGGACTGAAATGCCGTCGGACAGTCCAAACCACTTCCGGCCTGACTTTCTTTAATTACACTTTAGCCCCAAGGAACTTTTCTTCTTTTCAATTAAGTCCCTTTTTATTTGGCTAAAATTACACTTAAGGACCCCACCTTTTTGTCCTTAAACTTTCCATAATTCTTTCATACTCATAGAGACCTCGTATGCACATTTCACAGTTCAGTGAAATGATCAGCATAATTTTCTCTATTTTCTGGCAAAATATGGTACTCATCAGCTACCAGCCCGATCTTTCCCATAATTACGATTTTGCCCCTGCATTCTCTTTCTGGCCTCATTACTCATCTTCTCATCCCTTATCTTAAGTTCTAGAAATTCTCTTTCAATAACTCATCCCTTAAACTCTTCGGGAGTCATCGTTACTTGAAAGGCTTGACAACCCGCCCATATCAGGTTATCTTACACAGGAGCCAGCCCATATCAAGCTACCTGCAGAATTCCTAAGCTTAAGACTTAGGATATTCCTCACATTCCTCATTTTGAACCTAGGCGAACTGTCCCGATTCTGTAGGTTAAAGACTTAACTCATCTTTACATCCTGAAGGACTTAACTCATCCCTCGGATCCTACAAAATTCAGGTAAATAATCCGCCCATATCAGATTACTACCCTGGGACTACGGTTTTAGCAGCCTGCCCATATCAGACTACTTTCCAGTTCTCCTAGACCAAAAATCGGGATGTTACATTAGGTGTCCCAAGTGATGTCATGCTAGTGATGTCATGGTGGTGAGGTCATGAGCCAAGGAGAAAAGATATTTCAAGATCAAACCTTTAACCATTAGATCAAATAGTTTTCAAGATGATCTTGGCCTTCAAATGGCACATGACTTTTGCTATAAATACGCCCCTTTCCATTCATTCTTTACACCCAAGAGCTCCTTTAGAGAGAGAAGTCAGTTCTAGAGAAAGAAAGTGGAAGAAAGCAAGGAAGAAGCAAGGGTCTTGAAGGAGCAAGTAAGGTAAGTTGTCTCCTTGCTTCTACCTTTTGTTCTTATGGTTTGTGCTTGAGTTTAAGTGGTTTTTGAGGCTTAAATCTTGGGGGGATGCTGCTGGAAATTTTGTGCATATGTGAAAGGAATATGAGTTTTAGGTCATAGATACTTAAGACAAGCTTAAACAAGCTAGTTACATGCTTGGTTGTGAAGTAAGTTGATGTTCTTCACTTTATCATTTCGGTTTGCACTGTTCATGCACTGTTCATGATCGAAGAAAATGAATTTCAATGATTTAATGCTTCCATTGAGTTTATATGGTGATTTTGTGTAGGATTGGAAAGGTTTTGAACCTTGGAAACCATTGGAACTAAAGGGTATAATGTTGAAAATTCCTCACGGGTACTGTTCACTCGCGTGAACAGTGATTTGAATTTCATAATTTTGATGCTTCCAATGGTCTTAAAATGAGATTTTGTGTGGGGGTAAGTGGAGGAACAAGTATGGGAAGCATTGGAACCAAAATGGAAATTTTTTGAAAAAGGGAGCTTATTGAAACTAGACTTGGGATTTTGTTTGGAATGGAGTTATAATTTGGTAAGACTGAGTAGAAGTAAGACTGAATACATGCATTGTAATTTTTCTAAGAGGCAAGTTAGAAGTAACTTGGAGGTCAAATTAGGAGATCAAGTTATTCCACAAATAGATAAGTTCAAATATTTGGGATCAATTATACAGAAAGATGGTGAAATTTTGGAGGATGTTAATCATAGAATCCAGGCTGGGTGGTTTAAATGGAGAAAGGCTACTGGGGTTATATGTGATCAGAAAGTACCAGATAAAGTAAAAGGAAAGTTTTATCGTACTGCTATAAGACCAGCAATACTTTACGGAAGTGAATGTTGGGCTTTAAAAGGATAGCAAGAGCATAAAATTGGGGTAGCCGAAATGAGGATGTTGAGATGGATGTGTGGGCATACAAGAAAAGATAAGATTCGCAATGAACAAATACGGGAAAGAGTTGGAGTGGCACCTATTGAGGAGAAAATAGTGGAGAACCGTCTTAGGTGATTTGGACACGTACAAAGAAGGCCAAGGGATGCGCCGGTGAGGAGGGTGGATCAAACGGATTGGAGTCCGGTTAAAAGGAGTCGAGGAAGGCCAAAGAAAATGCTTAACGAGGTCATTGAGCGGGATCTCCGGGTCAATAACCTATCTAAGGATTTAGTTTTTGACAGAGCACAATGGCGTCGTATGATCCATGTAGCCGACCCCATTTAATGGGAAAAGGCTTTGTTGTTGTTGTTGTGGAGTTATAATTTGGTAATCATATTGTAATGTTTAGGTTTTGACATTTCTGGCAAGGAAAGACCATTTCAAGAAAGGAAGAACAAGGATCTACAAGAGATAGCAAGAATATCTAACTATAAACTTATGTGCTTTGATTGATTTGCTTACTTGTTATGCATGAAGGTTTGGTTGAGCATGGAATATTATGTGATGATGTTTATGATGATGATGTGCCATGAATATGTGCCACTCCTTGCAATATATGTCATGACAATATGCATGTTAGAGTTTGCTTATGTATAAGCATGAATTAGCTCCCATTGTATGATAACATGTCAGGCATTTAATCAGACATGCATAACCTTATAGTTTGTATTACTTGCTATTGAGATTCCCCCGAATCTCACCCCCCATAACTATGCTCTAGGTGCTGGATCTTCTCAAGGCAATAGGGTAAATGTTGATGGATGACTTTAGTTAACTTAAAGAGTGTGCACTTTAATTACAAGATGATGTTTTGGTGTGTATGATGCATGCTACTCATAAATCCGATTTGAGGTAGTGTACTTCTAACGATATTTTAGGTGACTTATCCGACTAGTTTTCATATGAAATTTGGCATGAACATATCTAAGATCAAGAGCTTTAAATGGATACCAAGAACGCCTCATTTTGGTTAAGAATTCAAATTGTTATGATTTTTCAAAGTCAGGGGATAAAATCTGGAATAAGATAATGCTGCTAATCAGAGGCAGTGAGGTTCATGCGCGAATTTCATACAGTAAATGAATGAGTTTTTCCACGAAATTTTGTTATCTTAAAGTACACATATGGAGATTTAAATTCATATGTAATTCGACTCAATTGGATAAGTATACAAGGAGAAATGAATTTTTGAAAATGGGTCAAAGAAACTGGAACTTCCAGATTTATCAAATGAACAGTAAAGTTCAATGAATAAACTGATTTGATATGGACAAGAAAACCTCATTTTCATATTTTTCTCTCAAATTTAAATGAAAGGGATTTCATTATAAATTGGAATCTCCTAAAAACGATTTTTCTAGATTTAGTTATGAATTTCCAAAGTTCAGACTGTAATCTGGAATTACCCAGTGAATAGTGGCAGTGAACAGTATCCGTAAGCCCAACTATTGGAAACTCATGTTCTTGAGGTTAAGAGGTATTCCAATGATCTAAAATAGTTCCAATTGAATATAAGTAAGGTTGAAGTTTAAGTTCAAGATTTAAGGTCAAGGTTTTAAGGTTAAGATTTAAAGATATTTACTAGAAAATTACGTTGTGCTGGTAGACTATACAAAGTACTGTGTATGTAGGTGCTGTCTAAGGAGGCTGGAAGTGAGTGGACCTAGCCGATTCATCCAGTCTTTCCTGGGTACTTACGTAGAATGGTAGATCATGGGAAATTACCGAATCAGTACAGTTATTTTCTACCAGGAATTCCGGCAAGAGAGGTAATATCTAGTTGAGAGTGCTATAGTAAGAGTACTCGGAGAGATATAAAGAAGGATGTTTCATCATCCCTGTTTACATACTTTTCTAGGGAATTGTAAAATTCAAATACTTCTGCATACGGAAATGCCACCCTTGTATATCAGCTGGTGGATCATTTTCCAGAAACTCACTTAGCTCTACATGCCATGTAAGAGTATATGGCAATATCTGACTTATGACCATCTCATGCCAATCTTCTAGATTGTAGACCTGATTCAGGTCAATACCCTCTATAGTATATTGGTTTATCATCCTTGCTACGGCATTGAGGAAATGTAGATAAACTGACTGCTCTTGATCTCTACTTCTATCCATCCCTTGACCTAAATTGAGTAGTTCACTCTCTACAGCTTTCTTGAGACTGATATAGTCAATATTATCTGTCTTTCATAAAGAAGGCTGGGGTTGAGTAGGACCAGGAATATCCCACTAATCGTTATCTATAATATCATATATTCCTGGACTGCGAGAATAGGAAGGAACTGTCATAGATTGTGACTGGGTCTCTGGATTAAGGAACTGCTATAAGTTACTCATATCAAATATATCCTCAAACTCTGGTGGAGGAGGAATAATATCTGGTCTACCTGTAATCCAATACCAGTACTCTGCTTCCTCAGCCGTAATCTGTCCACTCATTGGAGGAATAGAGATTACATCAGGGTTAGATGGCACTACAACAAACTCATACTATACGGAATTACTATATTCATCATCATCTGGTACAGCATCATATGGTGCATGCACAATATCATGTTGAATCTCTATATAATCTCCAGACTGCAGATTTGAGTCTACAGAAATATCTACGGGATATTCTACTGTAGACCTTCCTGACTGATTCCCTATACTATCGTCTGAACTCTCTTCACTGTCTGAAGAATCAAAGTCTGAATGTATATCATCTTCATATATCATTACTGGTCGGGGTTCTCCCTAATTAACTGATGGCTTAGACTTAACCTTATGAAATCCTATATCTACTTCTGCAAGATTTGCTTTAATAATCAAGACTAACTACCCCAATAAATACCATAACTTAACAACATACTTCTTACTTAGAGTTAGGGTCTAGGGATTATCCTATCTGGTGCAGAAACTTCTTCTCTGATACAAAAATGAAACATCCTTACTTCCGTACATATCAGGGACCATTCGGTAGAATTTAGAATCACTTATATGACCTTTGAAGTCCATTAGCTAAATCTGGAATTTTTACTCTTGGCGAGTTACTGTTCATATGGTATTCTAGATTTGGTGACGAATTTCAAAAAATCATAATTAATTCTAGAAAAAGTGAAATGAAGTGGTTCAAAATTCTACTAGAAGATAACATCTTGAAGTTTAAGGCAAAAATAATTTCCTGACAAAATGCTTCTCACATTGATACAGTTTATTCGTTAAATTTTACTGTTGTTTGGTCAAAAATTCTGAAAATAGATTCTGATCCTCATATTTGGAAAATTGGTTCTCTTTGTACAGACATAGAAATAAGGTGTTCTTGGTGTCAAAATGAAGCTTGACATGTTAACTAAATGTATGTAAAATTTTATACTTTTATTCCATCATTTACTATTTTTCATTACATCATAAACATTATTGTTCAGACTGGCCATACAGCATCATTACTTGCAAGAATTCTTCACATAACATCATATAACATTTACATTGACCAATCCCTAACTCCTCTTCATGCTTCTTCATCCTCTTTCCTCCTTCATAAACCTGTTGGGATTGGGATTACATGGGTGGGGTGAGATTTCTGGGGAAATCTCAGTAGCAAACGGTACTAAACAATGCATGTATTAATGTAAATACTTGTCCTTGCTTGTGAAAGTGTTACCATAGTGTAATGAGCATGCTTCCATGTATCATATGAAATATAATTGGCCAAAGTAATCATAGAAATAGAGCTTCAATCATCTACACATATGCACAGAATTTAACAAAGCCATAGCACAATCAAGCATAGCATTCAATACATACAAGTTTAGGGTAAGTTTACTACCTTATTGCTTTACTCCCTTTCACTTTAACTTTGATTTTTCCTTCTTACTTTTCCTTGATGTGTGGCTGCCTCTTTTGAGTCCACAATCAAATCCTAACATCACATAATCATCCATTCATTACAATCTAACTTCTCTTTGAACATTAAACTTACTTTAACTAACATAACACCCTTTAATCTTTACCAATTGACTTGGCCTTTGAATCAATTGATGTCTTGACCTTACCCTACACAATTCCATCTTTTGAATCCATTTATGATATTAGAATCATGAAATTCCAGCTCCCATGCACTGTTCTATTCAGATTCAAAAACATGCACAATTCTTCCAAAAATTCTCATTTTGATTCCAATGCTTCCCATACTTGTTTCTCTACTTTACCCAACACAAATTTTCATTTTAAAATCATTGGAAGCATCAAAATCATGAAATTCTAATCACTATTAATAGGAGTGAACAGTAACAGAGAAGAATTCCAATCATTACAACTTTCGATTTCAATGTTTCCAAGGTTCAAAACCTATCCAATCCTACAGAAAATCATCATATAAATTCATTGGAAGTATTTGATCATTGAAATTCCATCTCCTTCTATCATGAACAGTGCAAACCGAATTATTTCATCCATGGCAAAGTCAAGAATATCAACTTGATTCAACAACCAATCATCTAACTAGCTTGTTTAAGCTTTAATCTCATAATTCTAACTTTAATTTCTTCTTTCTCCTTTCATCTAAGGTTTTGGACAGCATATATAGCTTAGAGAAAACTCAACTTTCTTCCATGAAAACCCTAAGTTCAAGCTCCCAAATCAAAGGAAAATAAGCTAGGATAGATTGCTTACCTTTAATCTCTAGCTTGCTTGAACTTTAGACCTTGGATTCTTCTTTGTCTTGGCTTGAGTTTTCATTTTGCCATAGTTTCCCCAAGGCTTCTTGCTTCACGGTTTTGGGCAGAAATAGTGGGGGTATTTATAGAAAAATTCATGGAAAATGGATGGCCAAGATCACTTTGGTTACTCTTTGATCTAATGGTCCATAATCCACCTTGCCAGAAGCTTGCCCTGGAAGCCTCATTAATGACATCATCCATGACATCATGAATGCTTTGTTTGGCTTAATAAAGTAGGAAATACTGATAGGAAAAATTTTAGTCCAGTCCGGTACTGATAGGGTCAGTTTTATAAAAACCAGACTGTTTTATGTTCCCAATTTTTATAATATTCCAGAATATGTATTCTGTCATGAAAACTAGTGTTTAGGCTTCTCCTACCTTTGACATTGTTATACTGAGTATTTATCTGCTATCCATCCATTGAGAAATGACCAAAATATCCTTGGTATCCTTTCTTGCACTATATTAACCCTAAGGGCATAATTGTCATTTCACACCTCTTTATATCCATTGAGAAATGACCAAAATATCCGAAGGTGTTTATCGGGTATTTTATTATACTGTAAATTCTATTAAAAATTCTACAGGATTCCATTTCTTATCTTGTCAGTTTTATAAATTCTTATATTAATTATAAGAATTTACTGTAAAGCTTCATCTGATTCTGAGGTCCGAAAAAATACTATAATAATTTTTCCTAACTTGAAAAATTTATATCAATTTTTTGGGACCTCAAATCGAAATTATGTGTTGCGTCAAACTAACCGGAATAATTTTCTCTAGTTACTGGTAAAATTTGGGTCTGATCTGATTCCAGGCATTTTTAGGCCTTTTCCAGCTCAAGTTTCTCATAATTACACTTTTGCCCCTTGAACTTTTGATAAATTATATTTAGGTCCTTAAACTTTTGAAAATTACACTTTAGGCCCTCAACTTTTCATAATTACACTTAATGGCCCCAAGTTTATGTCTACTTTATATTTTGCACCATGGAACTTTTATACTTTTTGTAATATTCCTAATTTTCTATACTGATTTATATGTACAGATTGAATGAAATATATGGATTATTTTTCAGGAAAAAGATGTGGTTATTTATGTAAAGAAAGGGATTAAATTGAAAAAGAAAGGAAATGAAAGGACTTGATTGCAATTATGGAAAGGTTAAGGCTAAGAAGGAAAAGTAGACAAAAATGTGGGGTCCTTAAGTATAATTTTAGCCAAATAAAGGGGCTTAATTGAAAAGAAGAAAAGCTTCCGGGGCAAAAGTGTAATTATGAAAACCTGGACCAGAAATAGGCAAAAATAGTGATCGTACTCCGATCAGCCCCATATTTTACCAGTAGATAGAGCAAGTGACGCTGGGTAATCCAGCGTAATACAGGAATTTTTCAAGACTCCAGATAGCCAAAATTGATCTGATAGTCCAAAAGTTATAAAAATTCCTACCGGATATCCTAGATTTCAGATATAAGTGAAAAATTATAGGATGATGCGTCCTGATGGGATGGATGTCAGGAAACTGACAGAATACCGATAGGAGGTCTATAGAAAAAGTTATTCACAAAATAGCAAATACAGACGGGAGTGTGAGGCCTCCAGGTATCCGATAGGGAGATTTATCGGTATTTAAAAAGGGACTGAATGAGTTCGGATGACCTCAGTCAGATGACTGTTATAACCCACAGGGGTGCCTAAACACAACAGGCCAGTGTATCTGGTAAAAGGACCCGGTGTCCGGATATGTGTAAAAACGGTGTATGTTAGATAAAAGGGTCGATGAACATTGCCTGAGGAAGATTCCTCGTAATACGTGCCAAGAAGGTAATGGACCCTGAAAGGCCCAATAATGGCGCCAACAAAGGCCCAATAAGACTCTTGGACTGATAAGTGGGCCAGTGTCCGGCAGAACCCCGAAAAAGTGTGAAATTACAAAAATGCCCCTGTGTAGTACTAAAGGGGTAGCAGGTGTATGAAGGGTATTTTGGTCATTCTGGACAGGCCTAGAGGCCAATACATATACAGGTGAAGTTAACCAGAGTCAGTATATGCCCTGACAGAGTACAGAAAGGTGTAAAATGATAGTTTTGCCCTTAGGGTTAAGATAGTGCACGAAAGGGCACCCAGGGGTATTTTGGTCATTTTGCAGGGGATCTGTAATTGAGTTTAGACCCAGTATAAAAATGTTAATGATATAAAGGATCCAGATACTAAATTTAAGGTCAAAACACATAATATGGATTTTCAAAAAAATTAGATTCAGAAAACGGTCCAGTTTTCGAGGCGACGGACCGGGCCGGTACCGGATTGGACCGAAAATCTTCCAGAAGGCTTCTAGCTCCCTCCAATTGCGCCATGTGATAAATTTGAGGGGTGAGGTGTCACCTTAGGTGTCCCTTGATGATACAGTAAAGGGGAATAAAGAAAAATATGAAATTTCGGAAAAACCAGGACCACAAGTTTAGATGGCTTCAAAATTATGAAAATGCCATCCATCAAAACTATAAATACCCCCCCATGCTCTTCATTCATCACGGCCTAGAGTGCTTTTAGAGAGGGAAAGAAGTTCTTGAGAGAGAAGGAGCAAGGGAGAAAGAAGAAAGGAAGTTCTGGCGGAGTTGAAAGCAGTACAGAGATTTTAGAGTTCTGCTAAGCTATTAAGGTAGTAACTAATCCTAGCTTTTATGTAATGTCTTTGTGATTGGTTTTGCTATTGTTTGGTTGGATTGTTGTCTTATATGTTATGCTTGAAGCTCTATTACAATGCTATGATCATATGTTATTGAATATAGAAGCACGTAACATACTTATTTGTACACAATCACAAGCAAGCACTGTCACTCTGCATTACATATATTGTTATGATTATTACTATTGAGATTCCCTTGAATCTCATCCCAAATAACCTATTACAGGGGAGGCTATGTCGAAGTAAATTTTGGAAATCTTTAAAGACGCCGTTATGCTGCCGAAATTTTGGCAAAGTGGTAAAAGAAAGGAACTGATACGTACTGTATACGTAGGTACTGTCTAAGGAGGCTGGAAGTGAGTGGTCCTAGCCGGTTCATCCAGTCTTTCCTTGGTACTTACGTAGAATGGTAGTTCTCATGGGAATTACCGAATCGGTACAAGATCGGTTACTTTCTAAAGACGAAGGGTAGTAGTTATGCTGCCAGATTTCAGGCAGAAAGGATGTATTAGAAATATGTGAATTTTGTACATGTTATGATGTGTAACAACTTATTAATTAATAATGAGTATTGCTTGGCATGTTTGACTGATATATGATGGATGAATGCATCTGTATGCAAAAGTTCAAATGCTGAAATTTACCACTACGAACAGTAACACGTGGTGACCTAATGATGTTTGACCCATGATTAAAAATAGTAAATGGATGAATAAACGTATGAAAGTTTTATGGTAAATAGTATACATTTTAACCTTCGATTTGATATATAATATGCCTCGTTTGGATGTATACACATGAAGTTATAAAATGTCAAACTTGGGACCAGAATGCTGGATTTAGGGGGAAAACGTGGGATGAACAGTAAGTTGTAACATTGACCCACGTTGACTTGGTCAAATATTGGTCAATGAGTTATGTTTCCCTAAAATATAATTGAGTTAGATTCATGTAGCAATTGGAACCACTTCATTTCGATTTTTCTATAATTAATTATGATTTTCCGAAGTCAGGTCACTCATCTGGAATTTACATAGTGAACAGTACGCGAGAAGAGAAAAATTCCAGATTGAGAAATTGGACTTCAATGACATTGTAGTGGTTCTAAATGCTACCAAATGATCCCTATAATGTACGAAAATAAGGACGTTTCATTTTGGTATCAGAACAAAGGATTCGGGCTTAGGGAACACTCTGAATAGATGACTTATAGATAGATATACCATGATAAAGCTGTCATAATTGACACTAAGTTAGTGTTTGCAGGATGACTAGATATAGATCCGGATCCGAAACCACGGTGAACCAATGGGATCCTAGACCAGAGGTCTCTAGTTCGGATAGTTCGAAAGAGGAAATAATGAGCAATGATTCTGATCCTTGGATATCTCCAGTAGTTAGTGACTCTGAAGTGGACAGTTCTTCAGTAGGATCAAATCTTATGGTGGATGATCAAGAGGAGATGGTGATGGAAGGTCCTATTCCTGCCATTCCAATAAATGTGGTACCTCCAAATATAGCAGACAATTCAGGATCCAGTCAAGTGCTTGATCAGATTAATGCGCCAGGTCCTAGTAAGCCCAGAGTGACACTAGTAGAGATACCTTTGGGAAATCTGATCGTAAGAATGGTGCCAAGGAAGAACCTGAGTAGAGAACAATTTGAGAAATCAGTAGTATTAGCCTGACAGTTATATGAGCTGAGGCAGACCCTGATCAGAAATGTAGATCAAGGTTATATAGTTTATCAGAATTTCATCACAAGGGTAAAAGCCATATATCAAGCCTGGGATCCAAATATGTTAACCTTGGGTCTTTGGCCAGAGATTATGGATGATGTATTGCCGACTACTCCTACCTGGAGAGTAGAGTTGGATCAATATTTTGACGAAGAACTATATTGTACTGTATCCGACTGGATCTACTTGGTAGGAGAGTTTATTAGAATAAAGTTTAAGAAGGACTAGGGTATGATAGAGAGGGTAATGTTTTCAATGTACGTTATGTATAAAAGATCAGTACAGTAGTACATGTATGACGATGATATATACCTTGTATACTGTGTTTGGAATGAAATGAGAATTGTTATTCATCGTATTCTCTTCTGCCTTATAGCATAACAAAATGGTTCGAACAAGAAGAACTATTCCAGCAGAGGAACCACGCGAAGCTGGAAATATTAATCAAATAATTTTAGAGCGATTAGAACAACAACAAAAGATGATTGAGGAAATGCGGGCAGCTTAGGCACGCAATGAGCAGGAAAGAGATGCCGCCATAGCTGCAGCGGTAGCTGAAGCTGTAAGCAACTTGAGGCCACCCGAGCCTTCAGGATCAGCTAGTAGAGAACCACAACCGGTACAGCCCCAGAGACGGGTTGACCCAAGAGAGGATACGGTCAGCATCCAGCAATGGATGATCAGATTCTGCAAGTATAATCCTCCAGTATTTGAAGGAACATTCAAGGTGCAGAGAGCTAAGGATTAGATCAGCAGATTAGAAAAGATCTTCAAGGTTCTTGACTACCCAACGGAAACTAAAGCTCAAATAGCTATCTATCAGCTAGAGAAAGATGCTGATAGGTGGTGGAAGAATACTGAGCTACTTCTGCAAGCAAGGGATATCCCGATCACCTGGGAAGTGTTTCTTGAGCAGTTTTATGAAAAATATTTTCCTTAATCAGTGAAAGATGAAAGAGAGGCAGAATTCCTTGTACTGAGACAAGGAGAGAAGAAGTCGTTTGATGAATATCTTGCTAAGCTCATTCGGCTATCTCAATATTCCACTTATCTGCGCCAAGTGGATGATGAACACTAGATGATAGAAAGGATGATTCGAGGGCTGAATTCTACGCTAAAGGAGAAGTTAACTCCTCAACAATACAGCCAGTTTAACAAGGCCGTGGAGGCATGCCGTATTGTTGAAAATAGCATGAATCACAGAATGCTATTCAGATCGGGAAACAGGGATCAAGCAGCTCTTGATAAAGCCGGTCGGAATCAAGAATCTGCCAGTGGTAGCGGCTACAGGAAAAGGAAGCGACCATGGCAAAACAGGAGTCTGAGTAGAGGAAATTTCCACAGAAGGTCCAACAACAGAGATACGAAGGCCCAAACCTGTGACAAGTGTGGAAAGAATCATGGTGACAGACCATGTTTAATGGGCCAGAATGTTTGTTACACCTGCGGAAAGCCCGGATATTTTTCCCGAGAATGCCCTCAAGCTATAACAAATCCAAGGCCAAGGACACCAGGAAGAGTGTTTGCACTCACCAAGGAGGATGCTCAGCGATCACCTGAGATGATCCAAGGTACAATCTATCTCAATGATCATGCTGTGACTGCTCTATTTGATTCGGGTGCAAGTCATTCCTTTATTTCCTATGAGTGTGCTAAACGCCTAGGCCTTCGGATTAGCAAGTTGTGTTATGATATACATGTAAAAACTCCCACCAATGCTAGGGTAGTTACATCTGATGCCTGTTTAAATAGTATAGTGCGTTATGAGTACTGCTGTACCACCCTAGACTTAATATGTATGCCTTTCCGAGAGATCGATGTCATACTTGGTCCTAGTTCTTAGCCCAAAGGTTGCTGATCTGAGTCCGGAAGTAAGATTGAATTTCATAACGGAGGCTCAGGCAGATAGATATCTACGGAAAGGATATCAGGGTTATATGGTATTCTTTTCTGTTCAAACAGAGGTAGAAGAAGGAATTAATGAGATCCCAGTAGTCAATGAATTTCCTGAAGTCTTTTTGAAGGAGATTCAAGGATTGCCTTCAGAACATGAAGTGGAGTTTGCAATTGACATTGCACCTGGAGCTGGACCAGTATCCAAAGCCCCATACAGAATGGCTCCTAATGAGATGATGGAACTGAAGAAGTAAATTAAGGAGCTATTGGAGAAAGGTTTTATAAGACCCAGTGTGTCACCATGGGGTGCTCCTGTACTATTTGTCAAGAAGAAGGATGGCATCCTAAGGCTATGCATTGACTACCGGGAGTTGAATAAGATTACGGTCAAGAATAAGTATCCTCTCCCCAGAATTGATGATTTGCTAGAGGAGCGAGCTTATTCTCTAAGATTGACTTGAGATCTGGCTATCATCAGCTAAGGGTGAAGTCAGATGATATTCCAAAGACTGCTTTCAGGATGTGCTATGGGCATTTTGAGTTCCTTGTGATGCCTTTTGGGCTGACGAATGCACCTGCTATTTTCATGGATTACATGAACCAGATCTTCAGGCCTTATTTAGATCAGTTCGTTGTGGTCTTCATTGATGATATCTTGGTGTACTCCAAATCTGCAGAGGAACATGAAAGGCATTTGAGAATTGTTCTTAGTACCCTTAAAGAAAAGAAGCTTTATGCTAAGCTGAGTAAGTGAGAGTTTTGGCTTTCAGAAGTCAAATTTCTCGGTCATGTGATATCCCGAGAAGGGGTAGCTGTGGATCCTAGCAAAGTTGAAGCAGTTTTGAGCTGGGAGCAGCCGAGGACAGTGACGGAGATTAGAAGCTTTCTTGGCCTAGCAGGGTACTATAGAAGATTTATTCAAGACCTTTCTCGAATTGCCTTGCCACTTACCAAGCTTACCAGAAAGAACCAGCAGTTTAAGTGGGATGAGAAGTGCGAGGCTAGCTTCCAAGAGTTAAAGTAGAGATTAACCACTACTCCCGTGCTGATTATTCCAGACCCAACTCAGACTTATGTAGTCTACACTGATGCTAATAAGCAGGGGTTGGGATGTGTGCTGATGCAACAAGGTAGAGTAGTAGCCTACGCTTCTCGGCAGTTGAAGTCACATGAAGAGAATTATCCCACTCATGATTTGGAGCTTGCGGTGGTGGTTTACGCTCTGAAGATATGGAGACATTATTTATATGGTGCAACTATAGAGTTGTATTGCGACCACAAATGAAACATCCCCCTTAATTGAAACATCCTTATTTTTGTACATCTTAAGTACCAATTGGTAGTATTTAGAACCACTTTCAAGGTCATTAAAGTCCAATTTCTCAATCTGGAGTTTTACTCTTATCGAGCACTGTTCACTGTGTAAATTCCAGATGAGTGACCTGACTTCAAAAAATCATAACTAATTCTAGAAAACTCGGAATGCAGTGGTTCAAATTTCTACATGAATCTAACTCAATACTATTTCAAGTAAAAATAACTCGTTTACCATTCCTTGTCCAAGTCAACGTCAGTCAAAGTTATAACTTTACTGTTCATCCAGCATTTTTCTCCTGAATCCAGCATTTTGGTCCCAACTTTGATAATTTATATCTCCATGTGTAGACATCGAAATGAGACATTCTATATATCAAATCGAAGCTTGGTATATCTACTATTTATCATAAACATATCATACATTTATTTAATCATTTACTATTTTTACTTATAGATGAAACATCACTATATCACCATGAGTTACTGTTCATGGTGGCAAATTCCAGCAAGCAACTTTACATACATATGCATACATTAATCACATATCAAACAAACATGCCAAACAATACTTATCATTAAATAATAAATCTTTATACAACAGGGCATGAACAAAATCCTCGTATCTCTATTACATCTTTCCTGCCTGAAATCCGGCAGTATAACTACTATACTTCATCTGTAAAAATAACTGATCTTGTACTGATTCGGTAATTCCTGTGAGAATTACCATTCTACGTAAGTACCCAGGAAAGACTGGATGAACCGACTAGGTCCACTCACTTCCAGACTCCTTAGACAGTACCTACGTACACAGTACGTATCATCTCCTTATGTTCAGTCTGAAAATCGGCAGCATAACGGCGTCTTACAGCATTCTCAAAATTCACTTCGACATAACCTCTCTGTAATGGGTTATAAATAGGGGATGAGATTTGGGGGAATCTCAGTAGCAAACGGTACTAAACAATGCATGCATTAAAGTAAATACTTGTGCTTGCTTGTGAAAGTGTAAACATTGTGTAATGTGCCTGCTTCCATGTAACATATGAAATACAATTGGCCAAGGTAATCATAGAAACAGAGCTTCAATCATATACACATATGCACACAATTCAACAAAGTCATAGCACAATCAAGCATAACATTCAATACATACAAGTTTAGGGTAAGTTTACTACCTTATTGCTTTACTTCTTTCCACTTTAACTTTGCTTCTTCCTTCTTACTTTTCCTTGCTATGTGGCTGCCCTCTTTTGAGCACACCAAGCAATTCCTAACATCACATTACCATTCAACCATTACAATCTAACTTCTCTTGAACACTAAGCTTACTTTAAGTAACATAACTTCCTTTAATCTTTACCAATTGACTTAGCCTTTGAATAAATTGATGTCTTGACCTTACCCTACACGATTTGGCCTTTTGAATCCATTTATGAACTCAAAAAACCAAATTCCAGCAACTATGCACTGTTCCGGATAGATTTGAAAAACATGCATAATTCTTTCAAAAATTCTCATTTTGATTCCAATGCTTCCCATACTTGTTTCTCCACTTTTCCCCCACACAAAATCTCATTTTAAGACCATTGGAAGCATCAAAATCATGAAATTCAAATCACTGTTCATGCGAGTGAAAGTACCGTGAGGAATTTTCAACATTATAACCTTTAATTCCAATGGTTTCCAAGGTTCAAAACCTTTCCAATCCTACACAAAATCATCATATAAACTCAATGGAAGCATTAAATCATTGAAATTCCATTTCCTTCTATCATGAACAGTGCATGAACAGTGCAAACCGAAATGTTCTTCCATGGTAAAGTCAAGAACATCAACTTAATCCAACAACCAAGCATGTAACTAACTTGTTTAAGCTTGTCTTAACTATCTATGACTTAAAACTCATATTCCTTTCACATATACACAAAAATTCCAGCAGCATTTCCCCAATATTTAAGCCTAAAAAGTCACTTAAACTCAAGCACAAACCATAAGAACAAAAGGTAGAAGCAAGGAGACAACTTACCTTACTTGCTCCTTCAAGACCCTTGCCTCTTCCTTGCTTTCTTCCACATTCTTTCTCTAGAACTCACTTCTCTTTCTAAAGGAGCTCTTGGGTGTGAAGAATGAATGGAAAGGGGGGGCCATTTATAGCAAAAGTCATGTGCCATTTGAAGGCTAAGATCACTTTGGAAACTATTTGATCTAATGGTTAAAGGTTTGATCTTGGAATGTCTTTTCACTTTTCACTCAAGACCTTACCACCATGACATCACTAGCATGGCCTCACTTGGTACACCTAACCCTTCCTCTTTTTGGGTGCCATTCTTGTGTCCTTGTGGGTCCCACCATGTGCAACACCTAATTCTTACTTTATTCTCTTTTTCTTTCTTTTCAAAAATCCATAAATTATTTATTATTTGGACTTGGGCTCCAAGATAACTTTTGGGCCTTATTGGGCTGGCCTAGGACGAAATGTTGGGCCTCTTTTAGGACCAATAGCTAACTGGCACAAATCCCAATGTACTTTCCTCATACCGATATCCGTAAATTACCCTGATCTTAGCATAAATGCTAAACACCTCTTTTAATTGTTCTAACATTTTTAAAAATTCATTCTAATATAAAATGAATTCTCTACAAAGTTTCATAATTTTCTGAGACCCATAAGTTCTGTTAAAAATTACATATGTTTCCTTTAACCCTTTATCGGTGTCCTTTTTCACCGTAAATTCCATAATTAATTCTACAGGACTCCTTTTTGACTTCTGTCAACTCCATAAATTCTCATATTAATTATAATAATTTACTATCAATTTTCATCTGATATCCTTCCATTGCATGAAATGACCAAAATGCCCTCTATTTACTTCTAGGGCATCACAGTGGCATTTTCGTAATTGTGCACTTTAGCCCTTAGACTTTCTTCCTCTTCCAATTAATCATTTTCTTTACATAAATATGGCCACATCTTTTCCTAAACATCTCATATATTTTATTCAATCTGTACATACAACTTAGTACAGAAATTATGGATGTTACATTTCTCTCCCCCTTAAAATAAATTTCGTCCTCGAAATTTACTCAGTACCTTAGTCAACAATCTTAAATATACATCCTCTTTAAATCTCTTTCTTCTTTATGACTAAGAATCGGGGTATCCATCTCTTATCTTTTACCTTATTATCTAGCGGAGTACTTTCACTATCCGCTTCTTGTTCTTGCTATCATTACTTTTCTTATCTGAATCAACTCATTTAAAGTTGAATATTACTTCATGTTGCTACTTACTCACTTGCTATGCATCCATTTGCTTATGGACAACTCATTGTACTAGACTTGTGAGTAGTGTCCATTTCTTTCATATCAAACTCTTTCAAATATTTCTATATTCGAAAGTTTCCCTCACTCACTCATAACACTTTCTAACACTTATTCCTTATTACTTCTCTTAGCATCTCGCGGAATTCTTTAACATCCGCAAAGCTTCATCCTCTTTTCGTATAGAAACTCTTATA
Organism: Leucaena leucocephala; assembly: GCA_037074615.1. Classification (NCBI taxonomy): domain Eukaryota; kingdom Viridiplantae; phylum Streptophyta; class Magnoliopsida; order Fabales; family Fabaceae; genus Leucaena; species Leucaena leucocephala. Next base: position 4,233,926 of record CM073544.1, on the reverse strand, counting down.
ACTCTATTGTTGCTCTTATCATCTTTAATGATTCAACAACATATAGAGAGAGGACTTATGCAGTTATTCTTTTCTTTACTTTAATTCTAAGTAGGAGCATATACTCTAACATGCATAATGCCTGGACAATATCTTGCAGGACTGTATACCTGCTCATGAAGGCAAAGCTCTAATATCGGAGCTCAAGTATTCCTTTTCTGAATATGCACAGCTCTAACACTTGGAGCTTACACAGCTCTAACATTTGGAGCTTTAGCGTATTTTCAAACATAACATAATGCCTGGCATTTTATTCAAGGAGTGAAAGCTCTCATCTCTATCTGTAGCATAACATTCGTCATCTTATCCCTTTTTCAATAAGGGGCCTCTCTATTTGTTCATAAAATGCACATTTCTCATTGCGTTCCACCTTACACAGTTATCATAGTGTATCTCATTACATACTTCTTATGCTGTATCATAGCATATCTAGCTAGGTCTGGCTATATCATGGCGTATCTTACTCCTTAACATCTTGGTGTAGCTCCGGGGTCTATCTTTAACTTTTTAATTTTCTTACCTTGTCCATCTATACCAACTTCTGTGAAACCTAGACCCTTTTTCATTACTCTTTCTTAGACTACTCTTGCCTAAACATCTTTTTGGATGAAGGCTATATTACTCTTCTAAGCCTTAGCATTCTCTATCACATAGAACTACTGGGTTCTATCTTTACTTTAGACCTTCTTCTCTAAGTCTCTCTAGCCTTTTAATCTTTTTATCCTCATCTGGAGGATTTATCTGCTCATACTTTTCTGTTCTCAAAACATATGGGGTTCTCTTCTTTGTTTCTCAGGCATACTTCTATAAAACTTTTGAATATCAGCACTCAGACTTTAACTTGGACTCCGTCTTTGTTTAAAGAAAACTAAGTTCAGTCTGTATAATATAGGCTATCTGAGGAAAATCGTTATAAATAATTTTTCTGGATGAGTTTATCAACTAGTGAAGCTTCCTTACCTTAACTTCGTCTTTGGCATTCATCTTCCCAAAGAGAAACTACATTGTACTCATATCTCATGGCTCATTACTTTCCTTAGGCTAGGTCTAACTGCGACCTCGGGATCTAACTGCGATCAACCGTCAGCCTCTTCAGAATCAACTGCGACTCTGGAACTGTTAGGATCTAACTGCGACCCTGGAGCCATGCTAGGATCTAACTGTGATTCTGTATATCTCCCAAAGATCTTAAACCAACAGACTAAGTTATAGGGTTCACCGCTTCTACTTGTTGATAACTCAATAAAAATTTAGAAATATTATGTTCAGTAGCCCATATTATTGCCCAAGACTTTACTTATTTCCTCTCTTACTCAGGAGTTCCTTCTCATCTTTCTCTTACTATGGCTTACCATGCCTTGTGCAATCATGGTTTAACCACCTGCCATTGCATTCTGCTGCTATGGCCTTATCATAACTTCTCATGTAAATCTGTGCTCTAACTGCGAGCCATTTGAACTATGCTCTAACTGCGAGCAGACTGCATCAGATCCAACTCTTATCTGAAGAGTGATATGTACTCATCTGAATCTAGTCTCTATCTCAGAGTCATTTGTTTCAAATCTAACTCTTTCTGTATACCATTCCTTTCAATAGAAATGGCTCTGAGTACTGCATTCGCAAGCCTATAGAAAAACCTGAATCACCCCAATCATAAATCATATCAGAATATCATATCATAACTTATTGTCCCATAAACTGAGACTATCTATCATCCTCAATATATTCCTTATTGAATATCATATGGTATGAGAGCAACATAATTTTCTCATAACTTTCTCACCATATATACTCTACCCTGCATATACTACAAAATGGGAGTATTCATCATGGCATACTCTAACATGCATGTCATTATATGACAACTGCAAGGAGATGCAACTATTCATCATCATAATTTGCTCAACCATCCATCAGACATTGTAATGAACTAAGTAAGCCTCAAAACATATTTCCTTTATCATATTGCCTATCATATCTTGATCATTCATCCTAAAACATCTATCGATTTCACTTAGGCTGCCATGCTACCCTCTTATCAGGGTATAGACTTGACCTTTTTATCGAATAGGGGAGTTACTTTATCTTTAAAATTGTGGCTATCTTTCCCTGTCTAGGCATTATACATTTCTATTTCTAATCTTGTATACATCTACCGCTCTATTGAACTTCTATGACTACCCGAGAAATCCTTTGTAACATGAAATCCAATCCGTAAATTAACTCTTTAATTATTCAACTCTCTCTGTTCATATATATGAACTTGGCTAAACATTCAGCAAAAGGGTTTCTCTTTCTCTATTTAACCTTTAGCCTCACGCTCATCTCTATTTAACTGAGAGGAATACTTTTCATAAACTTTACTTAAGGAATACTTCTCAGGTGAGCGGAACAGTCTCCATTTCTCTGGAGCAACTTTGGTGTCTTTCTACTATCTCTTAACTCTTTCCGAGCGTATACCTCGGTCTCAGTCTACTCTTGACCAGACTATGGTTCCTTCCTGGTCTTTTTCTTGATCCTGACCAACTTAGATCATATAAATCTCATTCATCATCTAGCACCATTACTTGTGTTCTCTAACAGCCCAGCACCCTTCCACATAGATATTGTCCGCTTTCCCCTTAGGCAGGCCCCAGGCCCACATGAGGTCACGGTTTTGTTCTCCAGGCACATGAGGACTTTAACCCCTTAGGCACCCGAACACGCGTCCTCCAGGTATCATAGCTATGTAGCGGAAGATATTATCCCATCTCCCCTTAGGCAGGCGCCTCTAGGCCCACACGAGGTCAGGGTTTTGTTTCCCAGCACTGCCTGCCTACCACTCGTGCCTGCCTACCCCCACTGGGGCGCTTGGTGACGAGGGAGCTTGGTAAGTACTGGAAACGCGTTCATGAGGGAGAGGTATCCACACCCTTATAAGGCATGCTTCGTTCACCTCCCCAACCGATGTGGGACTAATATCCTATTTTAGGGACTTTAACTTTTGAGAACTTGAAGCCATATGTTAGGCTCATTTCTTGCGCAAGCCTTATCCTAACTTTTGATTCTTTTGTTCATAAAAGACTAAATGAACAAAGTCTTTCCAAATGTAGATTTACTCTTGATAGTCATATAGAGGATCTACTTCTGAACATAATCTTAGACTAGCATGTATCTCTATTTCTCATACTGTTTAGCTTGCCTACATCATGTGCTAAACCTCTAACTGATAACCTTCAGTGAAGCTGGCATCTTCATCCTTCATCAGGTCCCTACGTATCTTCATCGTGACCTGAGTATGAACTAGGCGCAATGTATCCATGAACTTTAGTCGTGACCATCTCCTTCTACTTGTCATGACTGGACAGCTATACATTCTTTAGTCACATCCTATCACCTGATTCACTGTTACCTAATAGCTCTGCATTCCTTGGTCGAGACTTTATATCTATTCCATCATGACTTAACTTTTTCAGAGACTTCTAGCTGCGTCCTAAACTGCTTACATCTGACCCGGATCTAACTTGCTTTAAACATTCCTTTATAATGTTCTTGTCCAGTCTTTACCCTAGCAATGGCTAATCCTTACACATTAGTTGTGAACCATTTGCCAAAAGCTCACTTAGCTTTACATGCCACGTAGGGTATATAGCAATATCTGGCTTATGGCCATCTCATATCATGCTACTAACATGAAAACTTAATCCAGGTCAATGCCCTCTATCACATCTTTATTTATCATCCTTGCTACGGCATTGAAGAACTGCAGCTAAACTGACTGCTCTTGATTTCTACTTCCTTCCATCCCTTAACCTAAACTAAGTAGTTCACTTCCCACAGCCTTTCTTGAGACTAGTATAGTCACATTGTCTATCTTTCATAAAGAAGGCTGGGGTGGATTAGGGCTAGAAATATCCCTTTAATCTTTATCTATACCCTCGTATATTCCTGGACTGGGATAATAGGAAGGGATGTCACAGATTGTAACTGGTTCTTAGGCTACTCATATCAAACTTATCCTGAAACTCTAGTAAAGGAGGAATAATATCTGGCCTACCTATAATCCAGTATTAGTACTCAGCTTCCTCAGCTGAAATCTGTCCTCTCATCGGAGGAATAGAGCTTATATCAGGTTAGAGAGCACTCTATCAAACTCATCCTGTACATAATTACTAGACCCATCATTATCTAGTGCAGCATTATCTGATGCATACACAACATCTGACTGAATTTCTCATAATTTCTAGACTATAAATCCGAGTCTACAAAAATATGCATGGGTACTTTACTATAAACCTTCCTGATTGAGTCCCTTATGCTGTTATCTGAACTCTCTTCACTACCTGAAGAGTCAAAGTCTAGGTGTACCTCATCTTTATATAGCATTAAAGGTTGGGGTCTCACTGATTAGCTGATGTTTCAAGCTTAACTTTATGAATCCCCATGTCTACTACTCCAACATTTACCCTGTGTTTTGCGACCAAAAGTCTTCTCTCATCATGACTTATGACTTAACTTGTCGCAACTTGGACATCTAGCATGCTCACTATAGTATCTGGTCATAACACGATACCTCAAGCTACTCTTACAGCTTCCTTAGTCGTGAACTGATCAGCTTCTATCTCTATCCATAGAGGAAACTGCTTCTTAAACATTATTCTGCTTAGTCCAGCCACATTATTTTAATAAACATGAGACCTCGGCTGTATCGGCTGACTAAGATTAGCCGATCGTAATCATATCCTTCGTAAGACTATAAAGCTTAGGGTACAGTCTCATTCGTCTAGTGTCACTGTCTTCTATCTAAACCTTTCTAAGCAGTGAACACCATCCCTATATCATACTCTAGGGAAAGAACCACTCAAACTTCTCATTTGTTTAAGGGATCAGTCTCACTAAACCAGAGCATCACTGAGCCAGATCCTTCTGTTCTGTGCCAGAATCTTATCCTCTGAGCCAGAACCCTTTGTTCTGTGCTAACTTTATTCTGTACTAACGCCAGAAATCATCTGTTCAGAGCATTTCCTAAGCCAGAATCCTTTGCTCTGATACCAAAATGAAACATCCTTATTTTTGTACATCTTAGGGACCAATTGGTAGTATTTAGAACCACTTTCAAGGTCATTAAAGTCCAATTTCTCAATCTGGAGTTTTACTCTTATCGAGCACTGTTCACTGTGTAAATTCTAGATGAGTGACCTGACTTCAAAAAATCATAACTAATTCTAGAAAAATCGGAATGCAGTGGTTCAAATTTCTACATGAAGCTAACTCAATACTATTTCAAGGAAAAATAACTCGTTGACCATTCCTTGTCCAAGTCAACGTCAGTCAAAGTTACAACTTTACTGTTCATCCAGCGTTTTTCTCCTGAATCCAGCATTTTGGTCCCAACTTTTATAATTTATATCTCCATGTGTAGACATCGAAATGAGACATTCTATATATCAAATCGAAGCTTGGTATGTCTACTATTTATCATAAACATATCATATATTTATTTAATCATTTACTATTTTTACTTATAGATGAAACATCACTATATCACCACAAGTTACTGTCACCACAAGTCACCACATATGCATACATTAATCACATATCAAACAAACATGCCAAACAATACTTATCATTAAATAATAAATCTTTATACAACAGGGCATGAACAAAATCCTCGTATCTCTATTACATCTTTCCTGCCTGAAATCCGGCAGTATAACTACTATACTTCATCTGTAAAAATAACTGATCTTGTACTGATTCGGTAATTCCTGTGAGAATTACCATTCTACGTAAGTACCCAGGAAAGACTGGATGAACCGACTAGGTCCACTCACTTCCAGACTCCTTAGACAGTACCTACGTACACAGTACGTATCATCTCCTTATGTTCAGTCTGAAAATCGGCAGCATAACGGCGTCTTACAGCATTCTCAAAATTCACTTCGACATAACCTCTCTGTAATGGGTTATAAATAGGGGATGAGATTTGGGGGAATCTCAGTAGCAAACGGTACTAAACAATGCATGCATTAAAGTAAATACTTGTGCTTGCTTGTGAAAGTGTAAACATTGTGTAATGTGCCTGCTTCCATGTAACATATGAAATACAATTGGCCAAGGTAATCATAGAAACAGAGCTTCAATCATATACACATATGCACACAATTCAACAAAGTCATAGCACAATCAAGCATAACATTCAATACATACAAGTTTAGGGTAAGTTTACTACCTTATTGCTTTACTTCTTTCCACTTTAACTTTGCTTCTTCCTTCTTACTTTTCCTTGCTATGTGGCTGCCCTCTTTTGAGCACACCAAGCAATTCCTAACATCACATTACCATTCAACCATTACAATCTAACTTCTCTTGAACACTAAGCTTACTTTAAGTAACATAACTTCCTTTAATCTTTACCAATTGACTTAGCCTTTGAATAAATTGATGTCTTGACCTTACCCTACACGATTTGGCCTTTTGAATCCATTTATGAACTCAAAAAACCAAATTCCAGCAACTATGCACTGTTCCGGATAGATTTGAAAAACATGCATAATTCTTTCAAAAATTCTCATTTTGATTCCAATGCTTCCCATACTTGTTTCTCCACTTTTCCCCCACACAAAATCTCATTTTAAGACCATTGGAAGCATCAAAATCATGAAATTCAAATCACTGTTCATGCGAGTGAAAGTACCGTGAGGAATTTTCAACATTATAACCTTTAATTCCAATGGTTTCCAAGGTTCAAAACCTTTCCAATCCTACACAAAATCATCATATAAACTCAATGGAAGCATTAAATCATTGAAATTCCATTTCCTTCTATCATGAACAGTGCATGAACAGTGCAAACCGAAATGTTCTTCCATGGTAAAGTCAAGAACATCAACTTAATCCAACAACCAAGCATGTAACTAACTTGTTTAAGCTTGTCTTAACTATCTATGACTTAAAACTCATATTCCTTTCACATATACATAAAAATTCCAGCAGCATTTCCCCAAGATTTAAGCCTAAAAAGTCACTTAAACTCAAGCACAAACCATAAGAACAATGTACTTTCCTCATACCGATATCCGTAAATTACCCTGATCTTAGCATAAATGCTAAACACCTCTTTTAATTGTTCTAACATTTTTAAAAATTCATTCTAATATAAAATGAATTCTCTACAAAGTTTCATAATTTTCTGAGACCCAGAAGTTCTGTTAAAAATTACATATGTTTCCTTTAACCCTTTATCGGTGTCCTTTTTCACCGTAAATTCCATAATTAATTCTACAGGACTCCTTTTTTACTTCTGTCAACTCCATAAATTCTCATATTAATTATAATAATTTACTATCAATTTTCATCTGATATCCTTCCATTGCATGAAATGACCAAAATGCCCTCCATTTACTTCTAGGGCATCACAGTGGCATTTTCGTAATTGTGCACTTTGGCCCTTAGACTTTCTTCCTCTTCCAATTAATCCTTTTCTTTACATAAATATGGACACATCTTTTCCTAAACATCTCATATATTTTATTCAATCTGTACATATAACTTAGTACAGAAATTATGGATGTTACATTTATACTCCTCAGAGTACACTTGCGGAAGCAATATTAGCTTAACTTAAGTCCAGAGATTGAACTTTTACTCTTAAGTTCTTATTCTGAACCTTTACTTTGAGAACTGGTTTCTTACATTCTACACATCCAAATGAGGCTTAATACCTATCCATGGAATGCCCCAGATGTGTACTACCAGCTCACTAAATCTCGTGGCCAGACTCCTCCGTTTACTAGGTCAAACTGAGGTCAGAACACTGCAGCCTCAGGACCTGCGAATTTCCCCTTAATTTACCATACCTAAATTGAATATGCCAAAAAATATTTATCATTGAATAACATAATGTCATACAACAAGGCATACATAGAATTCTCATATTTCTATTACATCTCTTTCTGCCTAAACTCCGGCAGCATAACTGCTACGCTTCATCTGTACAAAGAACTGAACTGTACTGATTCGGTAATTCCCTCATGAGAACTACCATTCTACGTAGTACCCAGGAAAGACTAGATGAACCGGCTAGGTCCACTCACTTCTAGCCTCCTTAGACAGCACTATGTACACAGTACTTATCATATACTGATATTCAGTCTTAAATCCGGCAGCATAACGGCGTCTCCTAGCATTCTCAAAATCTACTTCGACATAACCTCCCTGTAATGGGTTATATATGGGGATGAGATTCGGGGGAATCTCAGTAGCAATAATCATAACAATATATGTAATGCAGTGTGATAGTGCTTGCTTGTGATTGTGTACAGATAAGTATGCTGCATTCTTCCATACTCAATAACATATGATCATAGCATTGCAGTAGAGCTTCAGACATAACATATAAGACAACAATCCAACCAAACAATAGCACATCAAATCACAAAGCCATTACATAAAAGCTAGGATTAGTTACTACCTGGCTAGCTCAGCAGAACTCTACTATCTCTATTCTGCTTTCAGCTCCGCTAGAACTTCCTTTCTTTCTTTCCTCCTTTCTCTCTTCCTTTCCGTCTCCTTCTCTCTCTTCTTTCTCTCCCTTCCCTTGCCCATGCGTGATGCAAATGAATGAGGGAGGGGGTATTTATAATTGCCTCCAATGGCAATATCGTAATTTCTATGAACTCTGATCCTATGGTCCTGGTTTTTTTGGAATTTCCTATTTTCTTTATTTCCTTTACTGCATCATCATGCTGACTCAGCCTTTCATAATTACCTGCTGACTCAGCACGCTGACTCGCCATGCTGACTCATAGCCTTTCATAATTACCTACTGACTCAGCATGCTGACTCGCCATGCTGACTCACCGGTCCAGAGTCTTGCATCGTAATACGTGTCCTTAGCTTCATCTTCTTCCTTCGGATCAGTGCCATGTGGCGCCTGGAAGAGACCTTGCACATCTTCCAATGCTATTCAGATAAGTCTTGGACTTTATCTGATCACCTTCTCGGTTATCGTGCCAACCGAGTAACTTTACTTTACTGAATTATTACTTTAATGCCATGTATCATCTTGTGGGTCCCATGAGTACACCTTATCAGTCCACCTCATGGTTTCCAGATAACTTTCCCTTTATCTGATCTCCTGCCCCAGTTCTATCTCTAACCGAGTAACTATCTCCTTTGGACCTTCACAACTCTTGGCCCATACGCTTGGCACCACTTTAGTTACTAGTCGCGACCTCATCATCATCTTATCGCGACTTAACACTCCTGTGAACATTAGTCGCGACCACAACATCCTTTCGTCGCGACCATAACAGTTTTTCATCGCGACCATATCACTTTTCAGTCGCGACCTCATACCATTTTAGTTGTAACCAAGCTCATTTACCTATTAGTCGCGACCACACATCTTCACGTCGCGTCTAAGCCTTTCTGCCACTATTAGTCGCAACATCACTACTTTCTAGTCTCGACCACAATACTTTCTCGTCGCGACCATAATACTTTCTCGTCGCGCATAGCTCTTTCTGTAACCATTAGTCGCGACCTAACTGCTTGCTAGTCGCGACCCAAATGGTCAGCTCGTAACCTTTGACCTTTACATCATCCCAAATGGCCATTCTACCCCTTGGTACTTTCACTGTTTACACATAAGTCCCCGTACCTTCGCTTATTCGCAGCTTAGTCCCTGAAACTCTCTGTGTCTCTGGGACTTCTGCTCAAAGGGGGTCTAGTAGCCTCTTAATCTTAGGCTATTTCTGCATCTCTAGGCCTAAAAATTGGGATGTTACAACAAAAGCCTGAAGTATCTACAGGATCAGAAAGCGCTGAATATGAGGCAACGGCGATGGATGGAATTGTTGAAAGATTATGACTTCCAAATTAAATACCATCCAGGAAAAGCCAATGTGGTAGCTGATGCCCTGAGTAGAAAAGTTGTGCAGGTTACACACATGATGATCAAGGAGTTGGAATTGATAGAAGATATGCGCGATTGGAGCCCACTATATCAAATGCAACTGACGGAGAGTCCTTATGGAGGAGTTCATGTCAGAGCTTGCATAAAAGATGAGATAAAAGAGGCTCAAAAGCAGGATAAGCTCGCAGCAATATTCAAAGATAAGCTGGAGAGGGGGAGGACTAGGAATTTCGAGATTTCCCCAGATGGATTGTTGCCGTTCAGGGGAAGGCCCTATATCCCTAATGCTACGGGATTAAGAGAAAAGATTCTGGAGGAAGCACATAAAAGCTGGTATACAGTCCATCCAGGTATGACCAAAATATACCATGATGTTAAAAGGTTGTTTTGGTGGCCTGGATTGAAAAAGGATGTAGTGGCTTATGTGTCCAAGTGCTTGACCTTCCAGAAAGTAAAAATTGAACATCAAAAGCCAGCGGGAACATTGCAGCCTCTAGATATCCCTGAGTGGAAATGGGATGGTATTGCCATGGACTTTGTGGAAGGACTACCCATGACTCCAAGTAAACATGATGCAGTATGGGTAGTAGTGGATCGATTGACAAAATCAGCACATTTCCTGGCAACTAATAAAAGGGATTCTCTAGAAAAGCTGGCTAAGTTGTATATAAAGGAGATTGTTAAGCTTCATGGTATCCCAGCAGCATTGTGTCCGATAGAGACCCTCGATTTACTTCTAATTTTTGGAGGGCTTTACAAGAAGAAATGGGCACTACTCTCGGATTCAGTACAACTTATCATCCTCAGACAGATGGACAATCTGAAAGAATAATACAAACGTTAGAGGATATGCTGAGAGCATGTGTCTTAGATTTTCAAGGTAGCTGGGATATCCATTTACCACTCATAGAGTTTGCTTATAATAATAGTTATTAGACTAGCATTCAAATGGCACCTTTTGAAGCTCTATATGGACGTAAATATAGATCCCCCTTATGCTGGCTAGAATTGAGTGAGAGGAGAATGCTTGGTCCTGATATAGTGGATCAAACCGCAGAGCAGATTGCGGTGATTAGAAAAAGATTGTTAACTACTCAAAGCAGACAGAAAAGCTATGCCGATGTCAGAAGGAAGCCGTTGGAGTTTGAAGAAGGTGAACATGTATTCCTTAAGTTAACTCCAACTACAGGAGGTGGACGATCGATCAAAGTGAAGAAGTTACATCCAAGATACATCGGACCATTTCAAATTTTCTCAAAGGTGGGGACAGTAGCTTATAGATTGGCTCTTCCTCCAAATCTTAGTCAGATACATGACGTGTTTCATGTTTCCCAATTAAAGAAGTATGTTCCAGATTCCTCTCATGTGATTGAGCAAGATGAAGTCACGCTACGAGATGATCTGACCTATGAGGTTGGACCAGTATAAATTGCTGATCGAAAGGTCAAGCAGTTACGTAATAAGCAAATCCCTCTAGTAAAAGTGATCTGGAAAGGCTTGACTGAACATGAAGCTACATGGGAAACAAAAGAAAAGATGAGGGGGAAGTATCCGGAGTTGTTTTCATAGGATGGGTATAATGTAAATTTTGAGGATGAAATTTATTTTAAGGGGGAGAGAAATGTAATATCCCTAATTTTCTGTACTGATTTATATGTACAGATTGAATGAAATATATGGATTATTTTTCAGGAAAAAGATGTGGTTATTTATGGATTAAATTGAAAAAGAAAGGAAATGAAAGGACTTGATTACAATTATGGAAAGGTTAAGGCTAAGAAGGAAAAGTAGACAAAAATGTGGGGTCCTTAAGTGTAATTTTAGCCAAATAAAGGGGCTTAATTGAAAAGAAGAAAAGCTTCCGGGGTAAAAGTGTAATTATGAAAACCTGGACCGGAAATAGGCAAAAATAGTGATCGTACTCCAATCAGCCCCATATTTTACCAGTAGATAGAGCAAGTGACGCCGGGCAATCCAGCGTAATACAGGAATTTTTCAAGACTCCAGATAGCCAAAATTGATCTGATAGTCCAAAAGTTATAAAAATTCCTACCGGATATCCTATATTTCAGATATAAGTGAAAAATTATAGGATGATGCATCCTGATGGGATGGATGTCAGGAAACTGACAGAATACCGATAGGAGGTCTGTAGAAAAAGTTATTCGCAAAATAGCAAATACAGACGGGAGTGTGAGGCCTCCAGGTATCCGATAGGGAGATTTATCGGTATTTAAAAAGGGACTGAATGAGTTCGGATGACCTCAGTCAGATGACTGTTATAACCCACAGGGGTGCCTAAACACAGCAGGCCAGGGTATCTGGTAAAAGGACCCGGTGTCCGGATATATGTAAAAACGGTGTATGTTAGATAAAAGGCTCGATGAACATTGCCTGAGGAAGATTCCTCGTAATGCGTGCCAAGAAGGTAATGTACCCTGAAAGGCCCAATAATGGAGCCAACAAAGGCCCAATAAGACTCTTGGACTGATAAGTGGGCCAGTGTCCGGCAGAACCCCGAAAAAGTGCGAAATTACGAAAATGCCCCTGTGTAGTACTAAAGGGGTAGCAGGTGTATGAAGGGCATTTTGGTCATTCTGGACAGGCCTAGAGGCCAAGACATATACAGGTGAAGTTAACCAGAGTCAGTATATGCCCTGACAGAGTACAGAAAGGTGTAAAATGACAGTTTTGCCCTTAGGGTTAAGATAGTGCACGAAAGGGCACCCAGGGGTATTTTGGTCATTTTGCAGGGGATCTGTAATTGAGTTTAGACCCAGTATAAAAATGTTAATGATATAAAGGATCCAGATACTAAATTTAAGGTCAAAACACATAATATGGATTTTCAAAAAAATTAGATTAAGAAAAAGGTCCAGTTTTCGAGGCGACGGACCGGGCCGGTACCGGATTGGACCGAAAATCTTCCAGAAGGCTTCTAGCTCCCTCCAATTGCGCCATGTGATAAATGTGAGGGGTGAGGTGTCACCTTAGGTGTCCCTTGATGATACAGTAAAGGGGAAAAAAGAAAAATATGAAATTTCAGAAAAACCAGGACCACAAGTTTAGATGGCTTCAAAATTATGAAAATGCCATCCATCAAAACTATAAATACCCCCCCATGCTCTTCATTCATCACGGCCTAGAGTGCTTTTAGATAGGGAAAGAAGTTCTTGAGAGAGAAGGAGCAAGGGAGAAAGAAGAAAGGAAGTTCTGGCGGAGTTGAAAGCAGTACAGAGATTTTAGAGTTCTGCTAAGCTATTAAGGTAGTAACTAATCCTAGCTTTTATGTAATGTCTTTGTGATTGGTTTTGCTATTGTTTGGTTGGATTGTTGTCTTATATGTTATGCTTGAAGCTCTATTACAATGCTATGATCATATGTTATTGAATATGGAAGCACGTAACATACTTATTTGTACACAATCACAAGCAAGCACTGTCACTCTGCATTACATATATTGTTATGATTATTACTATTGAGATTCCCTCGAATCTCATCCCAAATAACCCATTACAGGGGATTCTATGTCGAAGTAAATTTTGGAAATCTTGAAAGACGCCGTTATGCTGCCGAAATTTTGGCAAAGTGGTAAAAGAAAGGAACTGATACGTACTGTATACGTAGGTACTGTCTAAGGAGGCTGGAAGTGAGTAGACCTAGCCGGTTCATCCAGTCTTTCCTGGGTACGTACGTAGAATGGTAGTTCTCATGGGAATTACCGAATCGGTACAAGATCGGTTACTTTCTAAAGACGAAGGGTAGTAGTTATGCTGCCAGATTTCAGGCAGAAAGGATGTATTAGAAATATGTGAATTTTGTACATGTTATGATGTGTAACAACTTATTAATTAATAATGAGTATTGCTTGGCATGTTTGACTGATATATGATGGATGAATGCATCTGTATGCAAAAGTTCAAATGCTGAAATTTACCACTACGAACAGTAACACGTGGTGACCTAATGATGTTTGACCCATGATTAAAAATAGTAAATGGATGAATAAACATATGAAAGTTTTATGGTAAATAGTATACATTTTAACCTTCGATTTGATATATAATATGCCTCGTTTGGATGTCTACACATGAAGTTATAAAATGCCAAACTTGGGACCAGAATGCTGGATTTAGGGGGGAAACGTGGGATGAACAGTAAAGTTGTAACATTGACCCACGTTGACTTGGTCAAATATTGGTCAATGAATATTTTTTTCCTAAAATATAATTGAGTTATCTTCATGTAGAAATTGGAACCACTTCATTTTAATTTTTCTATAATTAATTATGATTTTTCGAAGTCAGGTCACTCATCTGGAATTTACATAGTGAACAGTACGCGAGAAGAGAAAAATTCCAGATTGAGAAATTGGACTTCAATGACATTGTAGTGGTTCTAAATGCTACCAAATGATCCCTATAATGTACGAAAATAAGGATGTTTCACTTTTCAATTTAGTCCCTCTTCTTTGAACCTTCGTCTAATTATTCTTTTCTTTTCCATTCATCATCACAATCCTTTTCAAACCTCTTTCCTCTATCAGTATTATATAGATAGGGAAAAATTAGGATATGACACAGTCACTCATATTGAATTGCTCAAGTATCTTCTTGATATATTCTCTTGTGAAAGAGTAAGGATTCTTTTGGAGTGATTTCTTTTGATCTTGACTCCAAGTATGTATTTTACTTCACCCATGTCTTTCATCTGAAAATTTGATGAGAGTTATTCTTTAATAGCTATCACCTAGTCAAAACTATTTCCAGCTAAGAGTATGCCATCTACGTATAAGGATAATATTACAAAGATACCCTCAAACTATTGAACGTAGACACAGTGGTCTTTCTCTATCATCAAGAAGTCATATGAGGGTATCGCCTTGTGAAACCTTAACTACCACTATCTGGATGACTGTTTTAGTATCTAAATAGATCTTTTGAGTTTACACTTCTTGTACTCAAACTATTTTCAACAAAACCTAATGATTCCATATAGATTTATTCATCCATTTCACCATTCAAGAATACGGTTTTTATATCCATCTGATATAGTTCTAGGTTTAGACTGTTTACTATGGACAGAATAAGTCTTATCAAGTTGAAGCGCACAACAGGTGAAAAGGTATCCTCATAGTCTATACCTTCCTGTTGTGTATATCATTTTACAACCAATGGGGCTTTGAATTTGTCAATTGATCCATCCATCTTTCTCTTAATTTTGAGAACCCAATTGTTCCCAATGGCTTTTTGTCCTTTTGGTAGATTAACCAACTCCCAAACTTAGTTTTTTATCATTGAGTCCATCTCCTCTTTCATTGCTTTCTTCCATTCCTCCTTAGTAGGACTTGTGATAGGGCACCAAGGAAATATCTAAGGCGAAAGAATAGGGACTCTAGTTAACTTAGTCTAAGATCATTTTTTCCTTGCTTATTGTTTTATTTTCATTATCACGTTGCAACTGAATTATAGGGCTAGCAGGGTGATTATCTATCACGTTTTATCCATTATGAGTCCATTTTGGGTCAGTTTCTTGACTATGTAGGGAAGTTCAGTTTCTTCATCTTCCTACATATATGTACTCGCTGTTCTTGAGTAAAGGAGAGAAAAGAATTATCCTTTCAGTATATTAGAGATCCTCCAGGCTACTAATTTCCCTTATTAGTGAGATACTTACTGTGAGAGAGTTAGGAGAGCAGCTACCATCTATTTTACAGCTTAATTATAGATCACATACAGCTTATACCAATTTGGTATCAGAGATATGTTTTGATCAGCATGGTGAACACACGTGCTTCTCATAGCGTTCAACCACCCGACGACCATCAACTGGCAATGACCCATTAGCAACTATTGCTTCCTGACTGGAAGCTCTGGATATTTTAATAAAGAAGGTGGCTGGCCTGGAGACGCAGTCTCCAGGATGGGACCAAGGGAAGGTAAGGCACCATAATTGGATGGAAGATAATGACTACAAAACAAAGTCGTATAGACGAGCACCCCGACTGCCAATTGTCACATCCTCACTTTTCTAGCTCTATCTTCTCCAAACCAGTACCCTGTTATGTTTGGAACAGGTAGGGGTGAGATTTCGGGGGAAATCTCAGTAGCAAACGGTACCATTCAATGTATACAAGATCAATGCAAGTGCATGACATGTTTCCTTTTTCTTTCTTTAGCTTCCATAAGCATACTATCATGCTCCATGCCTATCATTATGATGCATAACCATAAACTCATAAAGTGTAGAGCATATATCATCATCATCACATATCATAATCATATTAACACACAAGCATATACATCATGTCACATCCTCACTTTCCTAGCTTCATCTTCTCCAAAATAGTACCATGTTATGTTTGGAAAAGATAGGGGTGAGATTTCAGGGAAAATCTTAATAGCAAACGATACTAAACAGTGCATGCATCAATGATTGGTATTAATGCTTACTTGTGATTGTGTCAACTTAATGTAATATGCATGTTTCCATGTAATATATGAAATACAATTGGCCAAGGTAATTGTAATATCCTTAATTTTCTGTACTGATTTCTATGTACAGATTAAATGGAATATACGAGTTCTTTTTCAGGAAAAAGATGTGGTCCTTTATGTAAAGAAAAGGCTTAAATTGCAAAAGAAAGGAAATGAAAGGACTTAAATGCAACTATGGAAAGTTTAAGGTTAGGAAAGAAAGGTAGACAAAAATGTGGGGTCCTTAAGTGTAATTTTAGCCAAATAAAGGGACTTAGTTGAAAAGAAGAAAAGTTTCCGGGGTAAAAGTGTAATTATGAAAACTTGGACCGGAAATAGGCAAAAATAGTGATCGTACTCTAATCAGCCCCATATTCTACCAGTAGGTAGGGCAAGTGACGCTGAGTAATCCAGCCTAATACAGGAATTTTTCAAGACTCCAGATAGCCAGAAATGGACTGATCGTCCAAAAGTTATAAAAATTTCTACCGGATACCCTAGATTTCAGATATAAGTAAGAAATTACAGGATGATGCACCCTTATGGGGAGGATGTCAGGAAACTAACAGAATACAGATAGGAGGTCTGTAGAAAAAGTTATTCACAAATTAGAAAATCCATACGGGAGTATGAGGCCTCCAGGGATCCGATAGGGAGACTGAATGAGGTCAGGTAACAACAATCAGATGCCCATTATGACCCAAATGGCTGCCCAGACACAGTAGGACAGTGTATCTGACAGAAGGAGCCGGCGTCCAGAAATATGTATAAACGGTAAATAATAATAAAATATTCAGTGAACTGTGCCAGAGGAAGATTCCTCGTAATACGTGCCATAAAGTTAATGGACCCAGAAAGGCCCAATAATGGTGCCAACAAAGGCCCAACAAGACTCTTGGACTGATAGGTGGGCCAGTGTCCGGCAGAACCCCGGAAAAGTGCGAAATTACGAAAATGCCCCTGTGTTGTACCAAAGGGGTAATAGGCGTATGAAGGGCATTTTGGTCATTCTGGACAACCCTAGAGGCCAAGTTATATACCGAAGAAGTTAACCAGAGTCAGTATATGCCCTGATGAGGTACTGAAAGGTGTAAAATGATGATTTTGCCCTTATAGTTAAGATAGGGCATGAAAGGGCACCCAGGGGTATTTTGGTCATTTCGCAGGGGATCTGTAATTGAGCTTAGACCCAGGATTAAAATGTTAATGATATAAAGGGTCTAGATACTAAATGTAAGGTCAGAAGACATAATATGGGTTTCCAGAAAAAGTAGATTCAGAAAACGGTTCACAAAAGAAAATAGGAAATTCCGGAAAAACCAGGACCACAAGATCAAATGTCTTCAAAATTACAAGAATGCCATTGACCAAAACTATAAATACCCCCCCTAGATCTTCATTCCCATGGCCTAAGGAGCATTTAGAGAGATAAGGAAGTGCTTGAGAGAGAAAGTGAGAAAAAGAAAGAAGAATGGAAGTTCTGGTGGAGTTAGAAGCAGTAGAGAAGTTCTGAAGTTCTGCTTTTAAGGTAGTAACTAATCTTCGATTTTATGTAATGTCTTTGTGAATTGTTGTGCTATTGTTTGGTTGGATTGTTGTCTTATATGTTATGCTTGAAGCTTTATTGCAATGCTATGATCATATGTTATTGAATATTGAAGCATGCAGCATACTTATTTGTACACAATCACAAGTAGGCACTGTCACTCTGCATTACATATATTGTTATGATTGTTGCTACTAGGATTCTTTTGAATCTCATTCCCATATATAACATTACAGGGGAGGTTCTGTCAAAATAAAATTTGGAAATCTTAAGAGACGCCGTTAGGCTGCCAAAATTCTGGCAACAAAGAAGGAACAAAGAAAGGAACTGATACGTACTGTGTACGTAGGTGCTATCTAAGGAGGCTGGAAGTGAGTGGACCTAGTAGGTTCATCCAGTCTTTCCTGGGTACTTACGTAGAATGGTAGCTCCTACGGGAATTACCGAATCGGTACAAGATCGGTTACTTTCTACAGAAGAAATGTAGCAGTTATGCTGCTGGATTTTAGACAACAGAAAATGTAATAGAAAATATGAGGATGTTAATCAAGTACTGATGTATAACAGTTGATTGTTTAATAATGATTGTTATCTGGCATATTTGACTGATATGTGATGTATGTATGCACTAATATGTAAGGTTGGTTGCTGAAAAATGGCCTTGTGAACAGTAATCCGTGGAGACCTATTGATGTTTAATAAATCATTAAAAATAGTAAATGGTTGAATAAATGTATGATATTTTTATGGTAAATATTATACATCCTAATCTTTAATTATGTATATATATTGCCTCATTTGGATGTATTCACGAAAAGATATAAATTGTTAAAATTGGGACCAGAATGCTGGATTCAGGAGAAAATCACTGGATGAATAGTAAAGTTGAAACGTTGACCCACGTTGGATTTGTCAAGTAATGGTCAACCAATGATTTTTACCTGAAATATAATTAAGTTATCTTCATGTATCAATTTGAACCACTTCATTTCAATGTTTCTAGAATTAGTTATGAATTTTCAAAGTCAGGTCACTCATCTGGAATTTGCCACAGTGAACAGTACCCGATATGAATAAAATTCCAGATTAAGAGTTTAGACTTCAATGACCCTGAAAGTGGTTCTAAGTGCTACTGAATGGTCCTTAAGATATGTAAAAATAAGGATGTGACAGTAATCATAACATAGAGCTTCAATAATTACATATTAACATCAATCAATCAAGTCATAACACAATCAACCATACATTCAACACATACAAGTTTAGGTAAGTTTACTACTTGGCATCTAGCCCTTCCTTTAGTCCTTAGCCTTTACTCTGAGATCCCTTCTTTATAGAGGTCAGAGCCTAAACATAGCATAATAATATTCTTATTATTATCTTATCCAGCATAACTCCACTTAACTCAAGCTTATCTTGAGGTAATACCCCTATTCTAACAATCCCCTAACTTTCTTTCTATCCAAGGCTAACCTTATAGAGAGAAATATTCCTCTATTCTAACTACTAAATTTATTAGAACAATCCTCTAATTTAGTAGAGCAGTGACTAGAATAACTTACTTATCTTATTCCTAGCTTGTCGAGTCCCTAAGCTCCTTGGATTGCTCCTATCTCACCCACAACTCCTTATTTCTCTTCCTTTCTTTCTCTTTCTTTCTTTCTTTCTTTCTCTCTTTCTCTTTCTCTCTCTTCTTTTCTCTTCTCTTCTTGCCTTGGTCGTGAATGGAATGGAGGGAGGGGTGGGGTATTTATAGGTGAAATGGACGGCTCAGATCGAATCACGATGAACGGTTCAGATCGCTTAGCTTCCTTAAGAAGCTTCACCTGCATTATCATAATGACATCCTCCTCCTCAATGACTCATCAAAATGACATCATCAAGGGACACCTCTATGCTTAGGTGGCGCAATGGTGGGGCCCTCGGGATACCTCACCAGCTGATTCAGCGCTTCTAGAGAATTCCATAGCCTTATCCCTGGAATGAATGGCTGAGATCGTGCCACGTGTCCTTAACTTTTTCTTCTTCCCTTATGTTCATGCCATGTGGCACCTTATGGGTACCTTTTATGCCACCTTATGGCTTCCGGATAAGTCCAGAGCTTTATCTGATCAATTCCCCAGTTATCACTTCCACCTGGTAACTTTATTGAAAATTTACTCAAATATTATTTTAATGCCACTTTAACCCATATAATTCTTGGGCTACATTTTTGGCCTCTTAGAATGTCATCTTGGGTCTCTGATCAAGCGTAAGTACTCTGATGGCTCAATTCCTAAAAAACATCCCTTAGCAAATTACCAAATTACCCTTGGTTCCTCTTTATTTACTTTAATGGGTCTAGGGGCATTATTGTCTTTTGTAACATCCCAATTTTTAGGCCTAGAGATGCAGAAATAGCCTAAGATTGAGAGGCTACCAGACCCCCTTTGAGCAGAAGTCCCAGAGGCACACAGAGAGTTTTCAGGGACTAAGCTACAAGTAAGTGAAGGTGCAGGGATTTATGAAAGTCCTAAGGGGTAGAATGGCTATTTTGGGAAATGTGAAGGTCAAAGGTTGTAGAGGTGAGAGTTGACCAGTTTGGTCGTGACGATAAAGTAGTGTGGTTGCAACTAATATTGGCAGAAAGGTCTCGACGCGACTGGAAGATATGTGGGTCGCGACTAAGTTTTACGGAAAGGTCTCGACGTGACTGGAAGATATGTGGGTTGTGACTAATAGACAAAATGAGTATGGTTGCAACTAAAAAGTTATGAGGTCGCGACTAAGTGATATTTAGGTCGTGACTAAATGATGTTGATGTCGCGACTAATGCACACAGAAGGCATGAAGTTACGATGAAAGGATAGTTAGGTCGCGACTAGGGAATATAAAAGATGTTAGACGCCAAGAATCAAGTGGGCCAAGAGTTATGAAGATCCAAGAGAGATTGAAATGATATTTTAATAAAGTACAGTTACCCGGTCAGAGATAGAACTGGGAAAGGATCAGATAAAGTAAAGGTTATCCGGAACCATGAGGTGGCATGAAAAGATGTCCTCATGGGGCCCACAAGATGCCATATGTCATTGAGTTAATGGAAGCACTGAGTCAGCATGCGAGGTGTCCCTTGATAGTGTCATGAGTAATGAGTCATGGTGTGAGGTATCCTAGGATGATATCATAAGTGATGAGTCATAAGGTATGATGAGGTCATCATGATGATGTAAGTAAGGCTTGGTGAGCAACCAAAGCAATCTAGGCCATTCATCAAGGTTTAATCCAAGCCATCCATTCCACTATGCCTCCACTATAAATACCCCCACCCCTTCCCATTCATTCCACGCCAAAGCAAGAAAAGAAATAGGGAGAAGAGAGAGAAAGAGAAAGAGAGAAAGTGAGAAAGGAAGAGAAGGAAAGAAAGAGAAAGAAGAAGTTCTGGCTAAGCTAGAAGCAGCCTGAAGAGCTTGGGAATAAGGTAAATTATTCTAGTCCCTGTTCTTATAAATTAGAGTATTATTCTTATGAATTAGTAGCCAGAATATAGGAATATCTCTCTATAAGGTTAGTCGTGGATAGAAAGAAAGTTAGGGGATTGACAGGATATGGGGATTATCTTAAGATAAGCTTGAGATAAGTAGAGTTATGTGTTAGAAATTGTGCCCTAGGGGCCAATCATTGTATCGTGTTATCACATTATTTGCATGTTTACTGTGATGACCATCCTTGGATAACTCATAATCTTATCCTAAATATCCCTGGTCGGTCATCTATGCGGGAGCAGAGATAAAATAAGACCAGTATGACTTTGAAGATATATAGAGATATAAATCAAAGTCATAGGCACATGTAAGAGTACAAGGTGTTAGACCGACCCGCTATGAGAGAGCTGCATGGGTTAAGTCATAAGCTTCTCTCATATACAAGCCATGTCACTATGCCCTTTGACCTGAGATCATCATGGATTCCTACATGACAAACGCTCAGCTTTGACCTAGTCAAAAGTCACTTTTGACCGAGTGATCATAAAGGCTATGCTCGGGCTCAGTGGTTTTTCATGGGGAGGAATGTGAATGGTCAAGATGGAATTTGTCCCTCATATTCGTAGAGAGATATTACTGGGCCCCTAGATGAGTGAGTCTGAGAAATGTATGGCCATACTGTAATGGAAGGGTAGCTCCATTACTATAGTCAGACTGCTCAGGGATTGAGAAAGTAACGGTCAGGAATAGGAGGATGACATTCACCATGCCTCATCCATGACCGAAATATCGTGTGACAAAAGGGACGTGATATGGTTGTATGAAAGGTAACATCGTTCATCGATCCTCATATGTTTTGGGTAGTCGTAATGTCTTGCTAGAGGCCGCTTACGACTTGTGGGTTAGTATAGTAACTGGCCCACTGCCAACTTCATATGGGCCTACAGGGTCGCACACAAAATAGCCCAACTCGAGCTGTGATGTCCAGGTTCATTGAATCTAAGACATGTCTTGATTAAATGAATAATCTAGGGTAAATTTATATATTTTATATATATAAATTTGTATTTATATATTATATATAATATAAGAGATATTTGCAAGATTTAATTTATAAGGATAAATTAAATCTCTATCACTTTTAAATTTGAATTTAAATGGATATGATCTATTTGAATTTGAAATTCAAATTGATAAGATATCTCAAATTTGATTTATGAGAATAAATCAAATATAATTCCGTCTTATCTTTATGAAATAAATAGGTGGTTTAAATCTGTGCGATGGATTTAGGGTGTGTTTGGATTAGCTTTTGGAGAATAGATTCTGGGAAGAATAGATTCTGGAGAATAGATTTTGGGTAAAATAGATTTTGGGAAGAATAGATTTTAGGAATAAAGGTGTTTGGATGATTAGTAGTAGAATCACTTTTTATATTGGTAAATTACTAAAAAGGGTATGATATGATTAAAAGTAAGAGAGATGAAAGATGATAGAGAAGAAAGAGGAGAGAGTATAGAGAGGAGAGAGGAGAGAGAAAAAGAGAGATAAGAGAGGAGAGAGGAAAGAGAAAAAGAGAGATAAGAGAAGAGAGAGGAGAGATGATAGAAAAAAGAGAGAAAAGAAGAGAGAGGGTGTAAGACAAAGTAAGGGTATAATAGTAATTGGATAATCCAAAACCTAGGTTTCAAAGAAAAAGCTATTTTCAGTGGCTTATTCAAAACCTAGGTTTCAAACCGAGGTTTTATCCAAAATCAATTCTCAACAAAAATTGCTGTTTGTGTAAAAATTTTCCAAACCGCGGTTTTGCCCCAGAATCCATTTTGAAAAGCTGTCCCAAACAGGCACTTAATAAAAACCATATTTATTTAATTAGTTTCTTATCAAATTATGCAATATATGATATTGTATTAATTTCAGAATTAATATAAGATTAATTCTGAAGCCCAGCCCAATTAGAAGCTCGATAGCATCCTATATATTTGACATTAGGAGCTAGGGTTTTACACACACAACACATAACACACAACACACAACACACAAGAGAAAAAAAGGGGCAAGGAGAGTGCAAAAGGTTTGCAGATAAGAAACTGCCGGAATAGAGACGGTGAGGACGGAATCTTGAGAAAACTCTAGAGGGACAAGAGGAGCTAGCACGTCGTTCGTGGTTGGAACGCTATTTGTGTGGATACCAGTAGAAGAAGCCGATCTGAGTTATTGACTTCTTGCGAACGAGAAAAGAGCACCAGGTACGACGAGGTCGCGACCAGTTGACACATAGGTCGCGACCAAATTGGTTTCTGAACGTCAGAAATCCGAAAAGAGAATATAGGTTGCGACTAGAAGCAGAGGAAGTCGCGACCTGTCGTCTCTGGAATTCAAAGTCGCGACTAGAAGTTGAGTAGGTCACGACTAACAACTCCAGAGGCGACAGGTCGCGACTAACAACTCTAGAGGCGACAGGTCGCGATGAGAAGCTGAGTAGGTCGCAACTGAAAGTTCTAGAGGTGAAGAGTCACGACTAGTGGATACGGAGGTCTTGACTAAAGCTCGAATACCGAAGGTAACACTTCTTTCTCCTTGACTTAAACATATTCGGTAGATCCTAGCTGGGAATGGAAAAATTTTTAAAAGTTAATTTCCGCTGCTTGTCTTCCAATTCCCTTCATTATGCTGGATGAGATCATAATGAAATATTATGATGTGTATAGGCTCTGGCCTATGGAAAGGTGGAACCTCAAATCAAAGGTTAAGGACTAAAGGAAGGGCTACACGTTAGGTAGTAAACTTACCTAAACTTGTATGTATTGAATATATGATTGATTATGTTATGGCTTGATTGATTGATGTTAATATGTAATTGTTGAAGCCCTGTACTATGATTACTCTGCCAATTGTACTTCATATGTTACATGGAAGCATGTACATTACTTTATGCTGACACAATCATAAGCAAGCACCAATATCAATCATTGTTGCATACAATGTTTAGTACTGTTTGCTACTGAGATTTCCCCAGAAATCTCACCCCTACCTTTTCAACCATAACAGGGTACTGGTTTGGAGAAGATGGAGCTAGAAAAGTAAGGATGTTTCATCTTTTCACACCTTACCAGAGTATTCTCTGACCCTGGTCAACTGTCCAGATAACCTTTCTTGACTGTCTAACCTTAGTCAAATGACCAAAATACCCTTCACTCATTTTTTAATTATTTTATAACATAGGGGTATTTTCGTTATTTTGCATATTTTTGGACACTGGCCTCTTTTTTCGATGAACTGATATCATGGGCCTGAGCCTCCCTTGGCGTCATCTGGGCTCGTTCACGAACTCCCGTCAAAATTCACTAAAAAGTGAATAACTTTTCTTACAGATCTCCTTTCGGGACTTTGTCAATTCCCTGACCTCTAACTTTACAGGACGCACATTCCTGTAACTTTTCACTCATATCTGAGGTCCAGGAGATCTAATAAAAATTTTAGATAATTTTCAAACTATCAGATAAATTTCAGCTATCTGAAACTCTAACAAAATTTCTATAATAAGCTAGATTAACTAGCATCATTTTCTCTATCTACTGATGAAATTTAGGACTGAAATGCTTCCGGGTAGTTTTAAGCCACTTCCTGCTCAACTTTCTATAATTATCATTTTGCCCCTGGAAACTTTTCCTCTTTTCAATTAAGTCCCTTAACTTTTCATAATTACACATAATGGCCCACAACGTTTCATAATTACACATAATGGCCCACAACTTGTGTCTATTTTCATTTTTACACCATGAAACTTTTTAACATTCACTTTAGTCCATTTCTTTTCTAAAATAACCATTATACCACTAGAAACTTTTACTATTTATACACAAGTCCCTGTACTTTCACTTTTTTGCAGTTTAGTCCCTAAAATCCTTCTGTATGTTTTTGGGACTTCTGCTCAAAGGGGTATGGTAGCCTAGGCTACTTTCTGAGTCTCTAGACTTAAAAATTGGGATATTACATTTCTACTCCCTTTAAAATAAATTTTGTCCTCAAAATTTACTTAGTACCTTAGTCAACTATCCTGGATATTTCTCCTCTGTATATCCTTTCCTGGTTTATAACCAAGGCTTGGGGCATTCATCCACTCATACTTATGGACAACTCATTGAACCTGTGAGTAGTGTCCATTTCTTTCATATCTTACCCTTCAGAATTTTGATGTAATTCTGGCTCTACCTCATTCCTTTTACACTTTGCTAGTTTCTCAGGAGAAATAGTGTTCTTTTGGCCTTTTTTTCTCCTAATACAAAATCATAATTTCAAATTATGATTCTAACATAAGGGGTTTTATCTTCTTGCTTTTCATAACTTCTATAACTTTTCTTAATTTTTCTCATCCTCTTACATAACTATAAGCATATATGCCAAACCTTTGTGGCATTTGCACCTTTTCATATCCCTTCTTAGGGGGTTACCTATCATTAGACTACTCTTGCCTTAGCACCTTTCGTGCTACTGGGTTAGGGCTAGGTTACTCTTTGTATAGCTCTAGGCCCTAGCATTCTCTTTCTTATAGAACTGCGTTCTATCTTTGCTTTGCGTTCTATCTTTACTTTGCCTTAAACCCTTTTCTCTAGGTCTCTCTGGCCTTTTAATCTCTTTATCCTCATCTAGAGGATCTTTCTGCTCAAACTTCGCTGTTCTTATAACATATGGGGTTTCTTATCTGTTCCTCAGGCATACTTCTACAAAACTTTGAATATCAGCACTCAGATTTTAACTTGGACTCCATCTTCGTTTAAGGGAAAACTAAGTTCAGTCTGTATATAATAGAGGCTATCTGAGGAAAACCATTATAAATAATTTTTCTGGGTGAGTTTATCAACTAGTGAAGCTTCCTTACCTTAACTTCGTCTTTGGCATTATCTTCCCAAAGAGATACTACATTGTACTCATATCGTCATAGCTCATTACTTTCCTTAGGCTAGGTCTAACTGCGACCTCAGGATCTAACTGAGATCAACCGTTAGCCTCTTCAGAATCTAACTGCGAATCTAAAGCTGTTATGATCTAACTGCAACCCTGGAGCCATGCTAGGATCTAACTGCAATACTCCAGAATCTAACTGCAATTCTGTTGTACTGTATTATTATCTCTCGAACATCTTAAACCAACAGACTAAGTTATAAGGTTAACTGTTTCCACTTATTGATAACTCAATAAATAAAAATTTTAAAAATATTACGTTCAGTAGCCCATATTATTCACCAGGACTTTACTTATTTCCTCTCTTACTCAGGAGTTCCTTCTCATCTTTCTTACTTTACTATGGTTTACCATTGGCTATGGTCTAACCACCTGCCATTGTATTATGCTGCTATGGCATCATCATAACTTCTCATTTTAATCTGTGCTCTAACTGCGAGCCATTTGAACTATGCTTTAATTGCGAGCAATCTGTATCAGATCTAACTCTTATTTGAAGAGTGATCTATACTTATCTGAATCTAGCTCTATCTGAGAGCCATCTGTTTCAGTTCCAACTCTTATCTGAAGAGTGATCTAAAAGCAATCTCTTTACTATTACTTGTTGATCTTTCTGTATACCATTCCTTTCAATAGAGATGGCCCTAAGTACTGCATTCACAAGTCTTCAGAAATACCTGAGTAACCCCTAGTCATACTACAACAGACTGTCCCACTCACTGAGACTGTCTATTATCCTTAATACATTCCTTATTGCATGTCATATGGTATGGGAGCAACAAACTTTCTCATAACTTCCTCATCTCATATACACTCTACCCTGCATGTACTGCAAAAGGGAGTATTCATTTATCATAGCATACTCTAACATGCGTGTCATCACATGACAACTGCAAGGAGATGCAACTATTCATCATAACTTATGGGAACATAAGCCATATCATAATTTGCTCAACTATCCATCGCACATTTGCAATAAACTAAGTAAACCTTAAAACATTATTTCCTTTATCACCTTATTTGTCATATCCTGACCATTCATTCAAGAACCTGAAACATCTATCTTTCTCACTTAGGCTACCACGCTACCCTCTTACTAGGGTATAGACTCAACCCTTCATTACTCTATCTCATATAGGGATTAGGGGAGTCACTTTATCGTTTAAGCTGTAGCTACCTCTCTACTATCTCTTAACTTCTTTTGTCTATCTATCAGTCCTAGTCTATTCTTGACCGGACTGTGGTTCCTTATTGGTCTTTTCTCTTGATCCTAGCGAACTTGAGTCGCATGGATCTCATTCATCATCTCTTACTATCCCTTCTATTTTCTAGGGTACTCTACCCTAGGTCTACTACTTCTCTGTGATGGAATCCCTCTGCTTAGGGAACATTATCTCTTTATCTATTAACCATCACATCTCTAGCCTTAGGCCACGTGCTAGGATCATTCCTAGGTAAGTCCTAATCTAACTTTTAGGTCTTCTATTCAAACCAGCTAAATAAAACCTTTGTAATGTAGATCTACTCCTAGTTATTGTCATATCCTCATTGTCCTAGCTTCATCTTCTCCAAACCAGTACACTGTTCTATTTGGAAAAGGTAAGGGTGAGATTTCATCAGAAATCTCAGTAGTAAAAGGTACCATTCAATGCATACAAGATGAATTCAAGTGCATGACATTGTTTCTTTTATCTTCCTTTAACTTCCATTTGCATACGTTTATGCTCCATGCCTATCACTACTATGCATAACCATAAACTCATAAAAGGCAGAGCATATGTCATTCAGTATCATCATCACATATCATAATCATATTAACACATAAGCATATACATCAAGCATACAAGAATGGGTAAGTTCACTACCTAGCATGTAGCCCTTTCTTTATTCCATAACCTTTGATCTGAGGTTCCACCTTTTCATAGGTCAGAGCCTATACATAGCATAATAATACTTTATTATGATCTTATCCAGTATAACTCCACTTAACTCAAGCTTATCTTGAGATAATACCCCTATTCTGACCATCCCCTAACTTTCTTTCTATCCACGGCTAACTTTATAGAGAGAGATATTTCTCTATTCTAACTATCTAATTTATAAGAATAATCCTCTAATTTATTAGATCAGGGACTAGAATAACTTACTTACCTTATTCCTAAGCTTGCCGAGTCCCTAAGCTCATTGGATTGCTCCTAGCTCCGCCAGATCTCCTTCTCTCTCTTCCTTTCCTTCTTCTTGCCGTGGAATAGTATGTGGAATGGGAGGAGGGGGTGAGGGGTATTTATAGGTGGAGGGAGGTGGAATGGATGGTCCAGATCGAATCACGATGAACAGCTTAGATCGCTTAGCTTCCTCAAGAAGCTTCGCCTGCATCATCGTGATGACATCATCCTCCAAAATGACTCATTAAATGTGACATCATCAAGGGATACCTCACATGCTTAGGTGGCCCAATGGTGGGGCCCTCGGGACACCTCACCAGCTGACTCAGCACTTCCAGAGAATTCCAGAGCCTTATCTCGGAATGAACGACTGAGATCGTGCCACGTGTCCTTAGCTTTTTCTTCTTCCTCTAGATTAGTGCCATGTGGCATCTTGGTGGATCCCATGAGGACACCTTTCACGCTATATCATGGCTTCCAAATAAGTCCAAAGCTTTATCTGATCAATTCCCCGGTTATTACTAGACCGGGTAACTTTACTTTATTGAAAACATCAAAATATTATTTTAATGCCACTTTAACTCACATAACTCTTGCGCTATATTTTTGGGCTTTTGGAATGTCATCTTGGGTCTCTGATCAAGCTCAAGTACCCTGATGGCTCAATTCCCAAAATGCCCTTGGTCCCTCTTTATTTACTTTAATGAGTCTAGGGGCATCATTGTCTTTTCACATCATACCAGAGTATTCCCTGACCCTGATCAACTATCCATATAACCTTTCTTGACTATCTATCCTTAGTCAAATGACCAAAATACCCTTTACTCATTCTTTAACTATTTTATAACACAGGGGTATTTTCGTCATTTTGCACTTTTTTCTGGACACCGGTCCTTTTTACCGCTGAACTGATATCATGGGCCTGGGCCTCCCTTGGTGTCATTATGGGCCTCTGAGTGATGCCATCTGGGCTCATTCAGTCCCAGTTTGCTTATCGATTAATTTCTCAATCGGATATCGGGTGTTCACGAACTCCGTGTAAATTTACTAAAATGTGAATAACTTTTTCTACATAACTTCTTTCGGGATTCTGTTAGTTTCCTGACCTCTGTCTTCATAGGATGCACATTCTTATAACTTTTTACTCATATATGAGGTCCGGGAGATCTGATAAAAAATTCAGATAACTTTCTGATTATCAGATAAATTTCAGCTATCTGAAACTCTGAAAAAATTCCTGTATTAAGCTAGATTAACCAGCATCATTTTCTCTCTCTACTGATGAAATTTGGGACTAAAATGCTTCTGGGCAGTTCTAAGCCACTTTCGGCTCAACTTTTTATAATTACCATTTTGCCCCTGGAAACTTTTCTTCTTTTCAATTAAGTCCCTGAACTTTTCATATTACCTTTAATGGCCCACAACTTGTGTACTTTTATTTCTCACCATGGAACTTTTAAACTTTTTACTTTAGTCCCTTTCTTTTCTAAAATGACCATTATGCCCCTAGGGACTTTCACTATTTACATATAAGTCCATATACTTTCACTTATTTGCAGTTTAGTCCCTAAAACCCTCTGTATATTTCTGGAACTTCTGTTCAAAGGGGTCTGGTAGCTTATCTATTTCACGCTACTTTATAAATCTCTGGGCCTGAAAATTGGGATGTTACAATTATTGAAACATCCTCCCTTAGACCCCTCAGAGTATACTTGCGGAAGCGATATTAGCTTGATTATATCTCAACTTAAGCCCATAAATTAAAATTTTACTCTTAAGTTCCTTATTCTG
The DNA here is from genome assembly GCA_037074615.1 of Leucaena leucocephala. Classification (NCBI taxonomy): domain Eukaryota; kingdom Viridiplantae; phylum Streptophyta; class Magnoliopsida; order Fabales; family Fabaceae; genus Leucaena; species Leucaena leucocephala. Next base: position 4,203,585 of record CM073544.1, on the reverse strand, counting down.
AACCTTTACTTTGGGTACTGATTAATCTCATTCTACACATCCAAATTAGGCATATTACCTATCCACGTAATGCCCCAGATGTGTACTACTGGCTCACCAAATTTGGTGGCCAAATTTCTCTTTTTACTAGGTCAAACTGACGTCATAACATTGCTACCTCAAGACCTACGAATTTCTCTCTCTTAATTTCTCACACAAATTGAACATGCCAAATAATATTTATTATTAAATAATAAATTGTCATACAACAGAGCATTCATAAAATCCTCGTCACTCTATTACATCTTTTCCTGCCAGAAATTCGGCAGTATAACCGCTAGGCTTCATCTTTACAAAGTAACTGATCTTGTACTGATTCGGTAATTCCCGTGAGAACTACCATTCTACGTAAGTACCCAGGAAAGACTGGATGAATAGGCTAGGTCGACTCACTTCCAGACTCCTTAGACAGTACCTATGTACACAGTACGTATCAACTCCTTTCTTCACTACTGCTATCTTGTCATAGTTTCGGCAGCATAACGGCGTCTCTTAAAATTCTCAAAATTTACTTCGACATAACCTCCTTGTAATGGGTTATTTATTGGGATGAGATTCGGGGGAATCTCAGTAGTAACAACCATAACAATATATGTAATGCAGTGTGATAGTGCTTGCTTGTGATTGTGTACAGATAAGTATGCTGCGTGCTTCCATACTCAATAAAATATGATCATAGCATTGTAGTAGAGCTTCAAACATAACATATAAGATAACAATCCAACCAAACAATAGCACATCAAATCACAAAGCCATTACATAAAAGCTAGAATTAGTTACCTCTTGGCTAGCTTAGCAGAACTCTACTATCTCTATACTGCTTCTAGCTCTGCCAGAACTTCCTTCTTTCTTTCTTCCTCCCACTTTCTCTCTCTAGAACTTCCTTCTCTCTCTAAAATGGCTCTTGGCAGTGAATGAGAAGGCAAGGGGGAGGGGGTATTTATAGTGGAAGCAAAGGGGAATGAGTGGTCCAGATCAATTCTCAACGAGTGGCTCAGATCGCTTTGCTTGCCTACCAAGTTTTGCTTATGTCATCATGATGATATCATCACCCTTATGACTCACCACTTTATGACATCATTAAGGGATACCTCACAGGCTAGGTGGCGCAATGGTGGGGCCCACGGGATACCTCACCAGCACACTCAGCGTTTCCAGAGAATTATAGAGTCTTGCACCGGAATACACGGCTGAGATCGTGCCACATGTCCTCAGCTTTTTCTTCCTCCTCTATGTTGGCGCCATGTGGCATCTTGCTGGCACTTTTCACGCCATCCAATACTATCTAGATAAGTCCAGAACTTTATCTGATCACTTTCTCGGTTATCGTGCTGACCGAGTAACTCTACTTTATTGAAAAGTCACTAAAACATTATTTTAATGCCACTTTTTCCCACATATATGTTGGGTTACGTTTTTGGGTTTTGGAATGCCATCTTGGATATCTTATCAAACTCAAGTACTCTGATGGCTCGATTCCCAAGAAACATCCCTTGGCAAATTACCAGAATGCCCTTGGTTCCTCTTTATTTACTTTAACGAGTCTAGGGGCATTATTGTCTTTTAATATCTTACCAGAGTATTCTCTGACCCTGGTCAACTATCCAGATACCCTTTTTTGACTGTCTCACCTTAGCCAAATGACGAAAATACCCTTTCCTCATTCTTTCACTATTTTATAACATAAGGGCATTTTCGTCATTTTACACCTTTTTTCGGACACCGACTCCTTTTATCAGATAAATTGACATACTGAGTCTAGGCATCCCTTTGGGTCATAACAGGCATCTGACCGATGTCATCTGAGTTCATTCAGTCTCAGTTTGAATACCGATAAATCTCCTAATCGGATCCCCGGAGGTCATACACTCCCGTCTGAATTTACTAATTTGTGAATAACTTTTTCTACAGACCTCCTTTCGGTATTCTGTCAGTTCCCTGACATCCGCCTCATCAGGACGCATAATCTTGTAATTTTTTACGTATATCTGAAGTCTAGGATATCTGATAATAATTTTTATAACTTTTTCATTATCAGATAAATTTTGGCTATCTGTAGTCCTGATAAAATTCCTGTATTAAACTGGATTATCCAGCATCATTTCCTCTATCTACCGGTGAAATTTGGGACTGAAATGCTTCCGGGCAGTTCTAAGCCACTTCTGGCTCAACTTTCCATAATTACCATTTTGCCCCTGAAAAGTTTTCTTCTTTTCAATTAAGTCCCATAACTTTCCATAATTCTTACATACTCATAGAGACCTTGAAACATCCTCCCTTAGACTCCTCAGAGTACACTTACGGAAGCGATATTAGCTTGATATATCTTAATTTAAGCCCAGAAATTCAAAATTTCACTCTTAAGTTCCTTATTCTAGACCTTTAATTTGAAAATTAATTTATCCCGTTCTACACATCCAAATGAGGCTTATTACCTATCCAAGTAATGCCCCAGAGGTGTACGACTGGCCAGCCAAATTTTGTGACCAAATTCCTCCGTTTACTAGGTCAAACTGAGGTCAAACTACTGCTACCTCAGGACCTGCGAATTTCTCTTTTAATTCATCATTCACAAATTGAACATGCTAAACAATATTTATTATTAAATAATAAAATGTCATACAACAAGGCATATACAAAATTATCATATTTCTATTACATCTTCTCCTGTCTAAAATCCGGCAGCATAACTGCCACATTCCTTCTGTAGAAAGTAACCGATCTTGTACCGATTCAGTAATTCCCGTAGGAACTACCATTCTACGTAAGTACCCAGGAAAGACTGGATGAACCGGCTAGGTCTACTCACTTCCAGCCTCCTTAGACAGCACCTACGTACACAGTACGTATCAGTTCCTCTCTTTGTTCCTTCTTCGTTGCCAGAATTTTGGCAGCCTAACGGCGTCTCTTAAAATTTCCAGATTTTATTTTGACAGAACCTCCCCTGTAATGTTATATATGGGAATGAGATTCGGGGGAATCTCAGTAGTAATAATCATAACAATATATGTAATGCAGAGTGACGGTGCTTGCTTGTGATTGTGTATAGATAAGTATGCTGCGTGCTTCCATATTCAATAACATATGATCATAGCATTGTAATAGAGCTTCAAGCATAACATATAAGACAACAATCCAACCAAACAATAGCACAACAAATCACAAAGACATTACATAAGAGCTAGGATTAGTTACTACCTCAAAAGCAGAGCTCCAGAACTTCTATACTGCTTCCAACTCCACCAGAACTTCCTTTCTTTCTTTCTTTCTCCTTCTCTCTCTTCTTTCTCTCTCTTTTCTTGCCAAAAACGTGGGATGCATAAAATGGGAGGGGAAGGGGGTATTTATAGCTTTAATGGATGGCATTTCTATAATTTTGAAGCCATCTGAACATGTGGTCCTGGTTTTTCCTGGATTTTCCTATTTTTCTTTATTCCTTTTTACTGCATCATGCATGACATCATCCAGGACACCTCACCGGGACACCTCATCGCCACATTCTTCACATGTCACAATTCCTGGACACCTCATCAGCTGACTCAGCAGTTCAGTCCAATCCAGTACCGGTCCAGAGTCTTGCACCGTAATACGTGTCCTCAACTTTTCTTCTGCCTCTAAGATTGCGCCATGTGGCACCTGGAAGGGACCTTTCACGCCTTCCAATGCTATCCAGATAAGTCCCGAACTTTATCTGATCACCTCCTCGGTTATCGTGCCGACCGAGTAACTTTACTTTATTGAAACAGCATTAAAATAGTATTTTAATGCCACTTTTTCCCACATACTCCATGGGCTACGTTTTTGGGCTCTGGGTATGTTATCTTGGATCCTGATCAAGCTCAAGTACTCTGATGGCTCGATTCCCAAGAAACATCCCTTGGCAAATTACCAAAATACCCCTGGGTGCCCTTTCTTGCACTATTTTAACCCTAAGGGTAAAATCGTCATTTCACACCCTTCTGTACTCTGTCAGGGCATATACTGACTCTAAGTAACTTTATCTGTATGTGCCTTGGCTCCTGGGCCTGTCCAGAATGACCAAAATGCCCTTCATTCATCTGTTACCCTTTTGTTCAACACAGGGGCATTTTCGTAATTTCGCACTTTTCCGGGGTTCTGCCGGATACTGGCCCACCTATAAGTCCAAGTGTCTTACTGGGCCTCTGTTGGCGCCATTATTGGGCCTTTCTGGGTCCAATACCTTCATAGCACGCATTACGAGGAATCCTCCCTTGTCAATAATTATTGAATATTTTATATATTATTCACCGTTTATACACATATCCGGACACCGGCTCCTTCTGTCCGATACACTGGCCTGCGGTGTTCAGGCATCCCTGTGAGTCATATCATTCATATGACTGAGGTTATCCGAACTCATTCAGTCCCTTTTCAAATACCGATAAATTTCCCTATCGGATACCCGGAGGCCTCACACTCCCGTCTGGATTTTCTAATTTGCGAATAACTTTTTCTACAGGCCTCCTATCGGTATTCTGTCAGTTTCCTGACAACCGCCCCATAAGGACGCATCATCCTGTATTTTCTCACCTAGATCTGAAATCTAGGATATCCGGTATGAATTTTTATAACTTTTGGACGATCAGTCCATTTCTGGCTATCTGGAGTCTTCAAAAATTCCTGTATTAAGCCAGATTACCGAGCGTCCCTTGCTCTCTCTACCGGTGAAATCTGGGACTGAAATGCTGTCGGACAGTCCAAACCACTTCCGGCCTGACTTTCTTTAATTACAATTTAGCCCCAGGGAACTTTTCTTCTTTTCATTTAAGTCCCTTTTTATTTGGCTAAAATTACACTTAAGGACCCCGCCTTTTTGTCCTTAAACTTTCCATAATTCTTTCATACTCATAGAGACCTCGTATGCACATTTCATAGTTCAGTGAAATGATCAGCATAATTTTCTCTATTTTCTGACAAAATATGGTACTCATCAGCTACCAGCCCGATCTTTCCCATAATTACGATTTTGCCCCTACATTCTCTTTCTGGCATCTATTCTCATCTTCTTATCCTTCATCTTAAGTTCTAGAAATTCTCTTTCAATAACTCATCCCTTAAACTCTTCGGGAGTCATCGTTAATTGAAAAGCTCGACAACCCGCCCATATCAGGTTATCTTACACAGGAGCCAGCCCATATCAAGCTTCCTGCAGAATTCGTAGGCTTAAGACTTAGGATATTCCTCACATTCCTCATTTTGAACCTAGGCGAACTGTCCCGATCTCCTAGACCAAAAATCGGGATGTTACAGACCTCATACGTATATTTCATAGTTCAGTGAAATGATCAGCATAATTTTCTCTATTTTCTGGTAAAATATGCTACTCATCGGCTACCAGCCCGATCTTTCCCATAATTATGATTATGCCCCTGAATTCTCTTTCTGGCATCTTTACTTATCTTCTTATCCTTTCATCTTAAGTTCTCGAAATTCTCTTTCAACAACTCATCCCTTGAACTCTTTGGGAGTCATTGTTAATTGAAATGTTAGATAACCCGCCCATATCAGGTTATCTTACTCAGGAGCCAGCCCATATCTAGCTACCTGGAGAATTCCTAGGCTTAAGACTTAGGATATTCCTTACATTCCTCTTTTTGAACCTAGGTGAACTGTCCCTATTCCGTAGGTCAAAGACTTAACTCATCTTTAAATCCTGAGTAACTTAGCTCATCCCTCGTATTCCTACAAAATATAGGTAAGTGATCTGCCCATATCAGATTACTACCCTGGGACTACGGGTTTAGCAGCCTGCCCATATCAGACTACTTCCCAGTTCTCCTAGACTCAAGAATCGGGATGTTATAGTTATCACATAGAGGATCTACTTTTAAACATCGTCTTAAACTAATCTTTCGTATCTTAGTACTTTGTACTATCTGGCTTGATCATGTGTTATAACAATCCTCTAACTGATGGACTTCAGCGAGGTTGGTACCTTCATTCTCATTATTAGGTCTCTGTACATCCTGGTCGCGACCTGAGTATTGGCTAGTCACGACTCATATCCTCTGTGATCTTTCGTCGCGACCATCGCACTCTACCCGTCACGACCTGACCACTGCCTAGTTGTGACTCACATGCTCTGTGACTTTTAGTCGCGACCATCTCACTCTACTCGTCGCGACTGACATCTCTATGTCCTTTAGTCGTGACCAAAGGTCTTCTCCCATAGCGACCAAAACTCCTCTGTGCACACTAGTCGCGACCTTTGACTCGACTCGTGGTAACCTCACTTCCCTGTGGCTACTAGTCGTGACCTACTCACTTTATCGTCGTGACTTGTGTGTAATTATCCAACATTCTAGGGGAATAACCTTTCTAATTCATATCCTTAACTCATTTAAACATCAATCTAACTAATATAGACCATCACTGAGCCAAAACCTTCTATTCTATGCCAGAATCTTATGCTCTAAGCCATAACCCTTTGTTCTGTGCTTGAACCTTGTTCTGTACTAATGCCAGAACCCTTTCTGCTCTATACCAGAACCTTTTGCTCTAATACCAAAATGCCACATCCTCACTTTCCTAGCTTCATCTTCTCCAAAATAGTACCTGTTATGTTTGAAAAAGATAGGGGTGAGATTTCAGGGAAAATCTCAGTAGCAAATGATACTAAACAGTGCATGCATCAATGATTGGTATTAGTGCTTGATTGTGATTGTGTCAACTTAATGTAATGTGCATGCTTCCATGTAACATATGAAATACAATTGGCCAAGGTAATCATAGCACAGAGCTTTAACAATTACATATTAACATCAATCAATCAAGCCATAACACAATCAACCATACATTCAACACATACAAGTTTAGGTAAGTTTACTACCTGACATGTAGCCCTTCCTTTAGTCCTTAGCCTTTGCTCTGAGATCCCTTCTTTATAGAGGTCAGAGCCAAAACATAGCATAATAATATTCTTATTATTATCTTATCCAGCATAACTCCACTTAACTCAAGCTTATCTTGAGGTAATACCCCTATTCTAACAATCCCCTAACTTTCTTTCTATCCACGGCTAACCTCATAGAGAGAGACATTCCTCTATTCTAGCTATTAAATTTATAAGAAAAATCCTCTAATTTATTAGAGCAGGGACTAGAATAACTTACTTACCTTATTCCTAGCTTGCTAAGTCCCTAAGCACCTTGGATTGCTCCTATCTCATCCAGAACTCCTTCTTTCTCTTCCTTTCTTTCTCTTTCTTTCTTTCTTTCTCTGTTTCTCTTTCTCTCTCTCCTTTTCTCTTCTCTTCTTGCCTTGGACTTGAATGGAATGGAGGGAGAGGTAGGGTATTGATAGGTGGAGTAAGGTGGAATGGATTGCTCAGATGGAATCACGATAAATGGCTCAGATCGCTTAGCTTCCTCAAGAAGCTTTGCTCGCATCATCGTGATGACATCCTCCTCCTCAATGACTCATCAAAGTGACATCATCAAGGAACACCTCACATGCTTAGGTGGTGTAATGGTGGGTCCCTAGGGATACCTCACCAGCTGACTCACCGCTTCCAGAGAATTCCAGAGCCTTATCCTGGAATGAACGACTGAGATCGTGCCACATGTCCTTAGCTTTTTCTTTTTCCCTTATGCTCATGCCATGTGGCACCTTATGGGTATCTTTTATGCCACCTCATAGTTTTCGGATAAGTCCAGAGCTTTATCTGATCAATTCCCCAGTTATCACTTCAACCGGATAACTTTACTTTATTTAAAACTCACTAAACTATTATTTTAATGCCACTTTAACCCACATAATTCTTGGGCTATATTTTTGGCCTCTTGGAATGTCATCTTGGGTCTCTGATCAAGCTCAAGTACTCTGATGGCTCAATTCCCAAAAAACATCCCTTGGCAAATTACCAAATTGCCCTTGGTTCCTCTTTATTTACTTTAATGAGTTTAGGGGCATTATTGTCTTTTCACACCTTACCAGAGTATTCTCTGACCCTAGTCAACTATCCAGATAACCTTTCTTGACTATATAACCTTAGTCAAATGACCAAAATACCCTTCACTCATTCTTTAATTATTTTATAACACAGTGGTATTTTTGTCATTTTGCAAATTTTTTGCATATTTATGGACACTAGCCCCTTTTTCTGATGAGCTAATATCATGGGCCTGGGCCTCCCTTGGCTTCATCATGGGCCTCTTTGTGGTGTCATCTGGGCTCATTCAGTTCCAGTTTACTTACTGCTTAATTTCCCAATCAAATATCGGGCATTCACGAACTCCCGTCAAAATTCACTAAAAAGTGAATAACTTTTCTTACATATCTCCTTTCGGGACTCCGTCAGTTCCCTGACCTCTGTCATTACAGGACGCATATTCTTGTAAATTTTCACTTATATTTGAGGTCTAAGAGATCTAATACAAATTTTAGCTAACTTTTAAACTATCAGATAAATTTCAGCTATCTGAAACTCTAAAAAATTTCTGTAATAAGCTAGATTAACCAGCATCATTTGCTCTATCTACTGATGAAATTTGGTACTAAAACACTTTCGGGCAGTTCTAAGCCACTTCCAGCTCAACTTTCTATAATTACCATTTTGCCCTAGAAACTTTTCCTCTTTTCAATTAAGTCCCTTAACTTTTCATAATTACACATAATGGCCCACAACTTGTGTCTACTTTCATTTTTGAACCATAAAACTTTTAAACTTTCATTTTAATCCCTTTCTTTTCTAAAATGACCATTATACCCCTAGGAACTTTTACTATTTACACATAAGTCCCTGTACTTTCACTTATTTGCAATTTAGTCTCTAAAAACCTTTTGTATGCTTCTGGGACTTCTGCTCAAAATGGTCTGGTAGCCTAGGCTACTTTCTGAGTCTCTGGGCCTAAAAATTGGGATATTACACATCAAGCATACAAGAATGGGTAAGTTCACTACCTGTCAAGCAGCTTTTCCTTAATCCTTAACCTTTGCTCTGAGGTTCCACCTTTTCATAGGTCAGAGCCTATACATAGCATAATAATATTTTATTATTATTCTATCCAGCATAACTCTACTTAACTCAAGCTTATCTTGAGATAGTACCCCTATTCTGCAAATCCCATAACTTTCTTTCTATCCACGGCTAACCTTATAGAGAGAGATATTCCTCTATTCTAACTATTTAATTTATAAGAATAATCCTCTAATTTATTAGAGTAGGAACTAGAATAAATTACTTACCTTATTCCTAAGCTTGCCGAGTCCCTAAACTCCTTGGATTGCTGCTATCTCAGCAGAACTCCTTCTTTCTCTTCCTTTCTTTCTCTCTCTCTCTTGCTTTCTCATCTTGGCCGTGAATGGAATGGAGGGAGGGGTGGGGTATTTATAGGTGGAGCAAGGTGGAATGGATGACTCAAATCGAATCAAGATGAATGACTTAGATCGCTTAGCTTCCTCAAGAAGCTTCGCCTATATCATCGTGATTACATCACTATCCTCTATGACTCATTAAAATGACATCATCCATGGATGCCTCACATGCTTAGGTGACACAATGGTGGGGACCTAGGGATACCTCACCAGCTGACTCAGCATTTCCAGAGAATTCTAGAGTCTTATCCCGGAAAAAATGGCTGAGCTCGTGCCACGTGTCCTTAGCTTTTTCTTCTTCCTCTATGCTCATGCCATGTGGGGCCTTATGGGTACTTTTGATGCCACCTTATGGCTTTAGATAAGTCCAAAACTTTATCTGATCAATTCCCCAGTTATCACTTTGTAACACCCTAATTTTTAGGCCTAGAGATGCCAGAAAGAGAATTCAAGGGCATAATCGTAATTATAGGAAAGATAGGGCTGATAGCCGATGAGTACCATATTTGGCCAGAAAATAGAGAAAATTATGCTGATCATTTCACTGAACTGTGAAATGTGCATATGAGGTCTCTATGTGTATGAAAGAATTAGAAATGTGACCAAGGGTAGAATGGCCATTTTTGAAAAGTGTGCGCGGGAGCATACTTTCAGGCAAAAATAGCCCGGTCCGAATAAAATATTTGAAAATACCGCGAGATAGAGAAAAGGATTTCGGGTTGAATGACGCAACACAGAATTTTGATTTGAGGTCCCGATTTTTCTGTAAAAATTCTCGAAGATGGGAATTTACAGTTATAATCGGTAAAGGAAGAGCAGTCCGAATAGAAATGACCGGACTATGGCCAGAGGCCATACAGTGTTTTCTAAGGCCCGTAGTGACACCAGGGAAGGCCCAGGATATCAGTTCAGTGGTAAGAGGGGCAGGTGTCCGGGAAAAATGTGCAAAATAACGAAAATGCCCTTATGTTATAGAATATTTGAAGAATGAGTAAAGGGTATTTTGGTCATTTGGCTAAGGTTAGACAGTCAAGAAAGGGTATTTGGATAGTTGACCAGGGTCAGAGAATACTCTGGTAAGATATGAAAAGATAATAATGCCCCTAGACCTAGTAAGGTAAATAAAGGAAATGAAAGGACTTAAGTGCAATTATGGAAAGTTTAAAGCCAAAAAGGAAAAGTATACAAAAGTGTGGGGTCCTTAAGTGTAAGTATAGCCAAATAGAAAGGGATTTAAATGAAAAGAAGAAAAGTTCCCTGGGGCTAAATTGTAATTAAAGAAAGTCAGGCCGGAAGTGGTTTGGATTGTCCGAAAGCATTTCAGTCCCAGATTTCACCGGTAGAGAGAGCAAGTGACGCTCGGTAATCTGGCTTAATACAGGAATTTTTGAAGACTCCAGATAGCCAGAAATGGACTGATCGTCCAAAAGTTATAAAAATTCATACCGGATATCCTAGATTTCAGATATAAGTGAGAAAATACAGGATGATGCGTCCTTATGGGGCGGATGTCAGGAAATTGACAGAATACCGATAGGAGACCTGTAGAAAAAGTTATTCACAAATCAGAAAATCCAGACGGAGTTTGTGGCCTCCGGGTATCCGATAGGGAGATTTATCGGTATTTAAAAAGGGGCTGAATGAGTTCGGATGATCTCAGTTAGATAACTGATATGACTCACAGGGATGCCTGAACGCCGCAGGCCAGTGTATCGGACAGAAGGAGCCAGTGTCGGGATATGTGTATAAACGGTGAATAATAGATAAATTATTCAATAATCATTGACAAGGGAGGATTCCTCGTAATGCGTGCCATAAAGGTAATGGACCCTGAGAGGCCCAATAATGGCGCCATCAAAGGCCCAATAAGACACTTGGAATGATAGGTGGGCCAGTGTTCGGCAGAACCCCGGAAAAATATGAAATTACGAAAATGCCCCTGTGTTGTACTAAAGAGTAATAGATGAATGGAGGGCATTTTGGTCATTCTGGACAAGCCCAGGAGCCAAGGCATATACAGATAAAGTTACTTAGAGTCAGTATATACCCTGACAGGGTACAGAAAGGTGTAAAATGATGATTTTACCCTTAGGGCTAAGATAGCGAAAGAAAGGGCACTCAGGGGTATTTTGGTAATTTGCCAAGGGATGTTTCTTGGGAATCGAGCCATCAGAGTACTTGAGCTTGATCTGAGACCCAAGATAATATTCCAAGGCCCAAAAACGTAGCCCATGAAGTATGTGGGAAAAAGTGGCATTAAAATACTATTTTAATGCTGTTTCAATAAAGTAAAGTTACTCAGTCGGCACGATAACCGGGGAGGTGATCAGATAAAGTCCTGGATTTATCTGGATAGCATTGGATGGCGTGACAGGTGCCAGTAAGATGCCACATGGCGCCAATATAGTGGAGGAAGAAAAAGTTGAGGACACGTGGCACAATCTTAGCCGGTGAGTCCAGTTTGTGGGAAATCGGACCGGACCGGTACCGGATTGGACTGGAAGGCTTCAAGAAGGCCTCAATTTCTCCATATGAGACATGTGACTGATTAGGTGTCCACTGAGGTGTCCAAGATGATGTCATGCATGATGTAGTAAAAGGAATAAAGAAAAATAGGAAATTCTGAAAAAATCAGGACCACAGGATCAGATGGCTTCAAAATTACAGAAATGCCATTGACCAAAACTATAAATACCCCCCTTGCTTCATATGCAGCACGGCCAAGAGACTTTTAGAGAGAGGAGGAGGTGCTAGAGAGAGAAAGTGAGAGTAAGAAAGAAAGAAAGGAAGTTCTGGCGGAGCTGGAAGCACAATAGAGATAGTAGAGTTCTGCTGAGCTTTTGAGGTAGTAACTAATCCTAGCTTTTATGTAATGGCTTTGTGATTTGTTGTGCTATTGTTTGGTTGGATTGTTGTCTTATATGTTATGTCTGAAGCTCTGCTGTAATGCTATGAATGTATGTTATTAAGCATGGAAGCACGCAGCATACTTATCTGTACACAATCACAAGCAAGCACTATCACTCTGCATTACATATATTGTTATGATTGTTGCTACTGAGATTCCCCGAATCTCATCCCAATAAGTAAATCATTACAGGGGAGGTTATGTCAAAATGAATTCTGGGAATTTTAAGAGACGCCGTTATGCTGCCGAAATTATGACAAGTGGCAATAGTAGAGAAAGGAACTGATACGTACTGTGTACTAGGTACTGTCTAAGGAGGCTGGAAGTGAGTGGACCTAGCCGGTTCATCCAGTCTTTCCTGGGTACTTACGTAGAATGGTAGTTCTCACGGGAATTACCGAATCGGTACAAGATCAGTTACTTCTGAAGACAAAGCGTAGTGGTTATGCTGCCGGATTTCAAGCAGAAAAAGATGTAATAGAAGTATGAGGATTTTGTACATACCCAGATTGTAAAATAACTTATTAATTAATAATAAGTGTTGTTTGGCATGTTTGACTGATATATGGTGGATGTATGCATATGTTTGCAAAGTAGAAATGCTGAAATTTACCACTATGAATAGTAATACGTGGTGATCTAATCATGTTTGATAAATGATTAAAAATAGTAAATGGATGAATAAATGTATGAAAGTTTTATGGTAAATAGTAGACGTACCAAGATTTAATTTGATACATAAAACGTCTCATTTGGATATCTACACATGAAGATATAAATTATCAAAGTTGGGACCAGAATGCTTGATTCAGGGAAAAAATGTTGGATGAACAGTAAAGTTGAAACGTTGACTGACGGTGACTTGGTCAATGAATGGTCAACAAGTGATTTGTTTCTGAAATATAATTGAGTTAGCTTCAAGTAGAAATTGGAGCCACTCCATTTCGATTTTTATAGAATTAGTTATGATTTTTTGAAGTCAGGTCACTCATCTGGAATTTGCATAGTGAACAGTACTCGATAAGAGTAAAACTCCAGATTGAGAAATTGGACTTCAATAACCTTGAAAGTAGTTCTAAATGCTACTAAATGGTCCCTAAAATATACGAAAGTAAAGATGTTTCACACTTCAACCGGGTAACTTTACTTTATTGAAAACTTACTAAAATATTACTTTAATGCCACTTTAATCCACATAATCCTTGGGCTACATTTTTGGACATCTGGGAATGCCATTTTGGGTCTCTGATCACTCTCAAGTACTCTGATTGCTCAATTCCCAAGAAACATCCCTTGGCAAATTACTAAAATGCCCTTAGTTCCTCTTTATTTACTTTAATGAGTCTAAGGGCATTATTGTCTTTTCACATCTTACCAGGGTATTCCCTGACCCTGGTCAACTATCCAGATAACTTTTCTTGACTGTCAAACCTTAATCAAATGACCAAAATACCCTTTACTCATTCTTTAACTATTTTATAACATAGGGATATTTTCGTCATTTTGCATATTTCTGGACACTGGCCCCTTTCTCTAATGAACTGATATCATGGGCCTGAGCCTCCCTTATCATCATCATGGGCCTCTATGTGACATCATCTGTGTTCATTTAGTCCCAGTTTGCTTACTGATTAATTTCCCAATCGGATATCGAGCATTTATGAACTCCCGTCAAAATTCACTAATATGTGAATAACTTTCCTTACAGATCTCCTTTCAGGACTCTGTCAGTTCCCTGACCTCTAACTTCATAGGACGCACATTCCTGTAACTTTTCCCTCATATCTGAGATCCAGGAGATCTGATAAAATATTCGATAACTTTTAGACCATCAGATAAATATCAGTTATCTAGATCACCAATAAAATTTCTATAACAAGCTAGATTAACCAGCATCATTTTCTCTATCTACTGATGAAATCTGGAACTGAAATGCTTTCGGGTAGTTTTAAGCCACTTCCAGCTCAACTTTCTATAATTATCATTTTGATCCTGGAAACTTTTCCTCTTTTCAATTAAGTTCCTTAACTTTTCATAATTATACTTAATGGCCCACAACTTGTGTCTACTTTCATTTCATACTATGGAACTTTTAGACTTTTCACTTTAGTCCCTTTCTTTTCCAAAATGACCATTATGCCCCTAGGGACTTTTACAATTTATACATAAGTCTTGTACTTTCACTTATTTGCAGTTTAGTCCTTAAAAACCCTCTGTATGTTTCTGGAACTTCTGTTTAAAGGGGTCTGGTAGCCTATCTATTCCAGGCTACTTTCTGAGTCTTTGGGCCTGAAAATTAGGATATTACACCAATAGCAAGGATTGAGTTCCCAAAATTTGGAGGGGCAACCCACTAGGATGGGTACTTAAGGTAGAGAAGTATTTTAGGTACTATGATGTGGCAGAGGACGATAAGGTAGATATAGCTTCCATGTATCTGGAAGGAGATGCCTTGGACCTATTTTCAGGGATGAGTATAGAGAGGACCTAACATTATTGGGAAGATTTGGTGAAGGCGTTCCAAGAGCACTATGGGCCACCCGAATACCAAAACGCCGAAGAGTATCTTTGCACTGTCAAGCAGACTGGCTCTGTGAATGATTATCGCCAGGAGTTCACGAGACGAGTAGCAAGAGTTGAACGATGGCCGGAACACTGCCTCTTAGGTATTTTCATCAATGGACTTAAGGAAGAACTCAAGTCGGATGTGCGCATACACAAGCCTAAAATAGTTTACAAGGCCTCAACCCTCGCTCTAGAATTTGAGAAGATGTTGTCAACTCGCGGGCCCAGGTCCAATACTTCCTATGGCCTAATTCGCACTAACCCAATTTACCTCCCCAATTACTCAGGCCGTGATACTAGAGAGAGCACCACAACGTCAGCTAATCCTACATGCTTGCTGCCCGTAATGTCTCTCCCTCAAACTTCGTCATTAGCCTCTCATAACTCAAGCACGACAGCTATAACAAAGGTTGAACGCTAGTGACGAAGCGATAAAAGCCTATGCTTCCATTATGGGGAGCCTTTTTGGCATGGTCATCGATGTTTGGGGACTTTTTCTCTTATGGAGGTTGATAAAGAAGGGAACCCAGTGGCAGGATTCATTGAAACAGAGGAAGAACTAGGCATCGAGAAATAGGCAGACATTAAAATTTCATTCAATGCTATTCTGGGTCAAAAATCTGCAATAATATTAAGCTTCGAGGAACTATCCATGGTCGTGAAATCTCTCTTTTGGTTGATAGTAGGTTAACCCACAATTTTATCTCTGCTTCATTAGTCAAGGAATTAAATCTTACTACATGCTCAGTGCCCACTCTTGGCGTTCAAGTGGGAGATGGCAGACTTGTACGTTGCACATAGGTCTGTGAGGGATTAGAGGTCACACTTCTAAGATTGAGTATTACACAAAATTTTTATCCTTTCTCTCTCGCAAGTTCTGATGTGGTCCTCGGGATTCAATAGTTGGCATCTCTTAATACCATCCAAGCCAACTGGAATCAAATGTTCCTAATTTTCTGGGTTAATGGAAAACGTTATAAATTCCAAGGGGTTCCCTTTTCAGAAGAACAAAGTGTAGGGCTTTGATGAGTAGGTAAGATTGTCGCCTTCTGACCCATCAAAATAAGTTACATTTGCACCAAATAATGTAGTATAAAGCACAACCCTATCGTTCTTCTTGAGGAGCTTTTCTATTGGAGACCTAGCGTATTGGTGACAAAACTATTAAAAACCTGAATGAAGGTAAAATGGTTTTGGGTTTTGGTTGGTGCAGTAAAATAAAAGTGCAATAAAGTAAATGTTTTTGTGCTCTTGATCTAGATGAAAACGAGTTGGTTTGTGAAAGTAGTATGTGATAACAGACTCTTGATGATGAAAACGTATCTATCCTTGCTCTCAATTAATATGGAGTTTAAAATCACTAAGTCTTAAATAAAACCTCAATCGATCGATTGAGTCCAGATCATTAATAATTCTTAAACTCCTTTGATCAAAGCTAGTTTAAGAACTCTTAATGAACTGTTAAGAATCACTTAGTGTGTAATTTAAACCAGATGTTGAAAATGCCCTCGAATGAGCCTAGATCAACTAACCCTAGATTTCAAGCAATTGAATTAATTAGCAATGATCGTTGATAATAATTCAACTATCTTAAAATCAAAACTAAAATATTGTATTAAAACTAGCATTCAAAATATCCAAAGTAAATTACAATTCTTCTAATGTTTGAATAATCAATCAAAATTCAATTCCCTTGTTCATATAATGAAACCCTAGATCTAGCAGAATCAAAACATGAAAGAAGAGGTGTAGATTGAAACATCCTCCCTTAGACTCCTCAGAGTACACTTGCGGAAGCAACATTAGCTTGATTATATCTTAACTTAAGCCCAGAAATTCAAAATTTTACTCTTAAGTTTCTTATTTTGGACCTTTAATTTGAAAATTAATTTATCTCGTTCTACACATCCAAATGAGGCTTATTACCTATCCACGTAATGCCCCAGATGTGTACGACTAGCCTGCCAAATTTCATAGCCAAATTCCTTCGTTTACTAGGTCAAACTGAGGCCAGAACACTGCTACCTCAGGACCTGCGAATTTCTCCCTTAATTCCCCATTCACAAATTGAACATGCCAAACAACATTTATTATTAAATAATAAAATGTCATACAACAAGGCATACAGCAAATTATCATATTTCTATTACATCTTTTCCTGCCTAAAATCTGGCAGCATAACTGCTACAATTCTTCTTTAGAAAGTAACCGATGTTGTACCGATTCGGTAATTCCCTCGTGAGAACTACCATTCTACGTAGTACCCAGGAAAGACTGGATGAACCTGCTGGGTCCACTCACTTCCAGCCTCCTTAGACAGCACTACGTACACAGTACGTATCAGTTCCTTTCCCTGTTCCTGCTTCCTTGCTGGAATTTCAGCAGCATAACGGCGTCTCTTAAAATTTCCAGATTTTATTTTGACAGAACCTCCCCTGTAATGTTATATATGGGGAATGAGATTCGGGGGAATCTCAGTAGTAATAATCATAACAATATATGTAATGCAGAGTGACGGTGCTTGCTTGTGATTGTGTATAGATAAGTATGCTGCGTGCTTCCATATTCAATAACATATGATCATAGCATTGTAATAGAGCTTCAAGCATAACATATAAGACAACAATCCAACCAAACAATAGCACAACAAATCACAAAGACATTACATAAGAGCTAGGATTAGTTACTACCTCAAAAGCTTAGCAGAACTCTACTATCTTTATATTGCTTCCAGCTCTGCCAGAACTTCCTTTCTTCTTTCTTCCTCTCACTTTCTCTCTCTAGCACCTCCTCCTCTCTCTAAAAGGCTCAAAACCGTGGTATGCATGAAATGGGAGGGGGAGGGGGTATTTATAGTTTCCTTCAATGGCATTCCTGTAATTTTGAAGCCATATGAACTTGTGGTCCTGGTTTTTCCTGGAATTTCCTATTTTCTTTTATTCATTTTTACTGCATCATCCAGGACACCTCAGTGGACACCTCAGCGGACACCTCAGTAGCACATTTCTCACATGTCTAAAACCCGGGACACCTCATCAGCTGACTCAGCAGGCTGACTCACCGGTCCAGAGTCTTGCACCGTAATACGTGTCCTTAACTTTATCTGCTTTCTCCAGACTAATGCCATGTGGCACCTGGAAGAGACCTTGCACGCTTCCCAATGCTATCCAGATAAGTCCCGGACTTTATCTGATCACCTCCTCGGTTATCGTGCCGACCGAGTAACTTTACTTTATTGAAACAGCATTAAAATAGTATTTTAATGCCACTTTTCTCATATATCACTGGGCCTACGTTTTTGGCCTTGGGAATATCATCTTGGGTCTCTGATCCAGCCCAAGTACTCTGATGGCACGATTCCCAAGAAACACCACTTGGCAAATTACCAAAATGCCCTTAGTCTTTCTTTCTTTACTTTATTAGGTCTAGGGGCATTATTGTCTTTTCACATCTTACCAGAGTACTCTCTGACCCTGGTCAACTATCCAGATACCCTTTCCTGGACTGTCTAACCTTAGGCAAATGACCAAAATACCCTTTACTCATTCTTCAGCTGTTCTATAATATAGGGGCATTTTCGTCATTTCGCACCTTTTTCCCGGACACCGCCCCTTTTATCACTGGACTGATCTAATGGGCCTGGGCCTTCCCTGGTGTCACTAAAGGCCTTAGAAACACTATACGGCCTCTGGCCACAGTCCGATCATCCCTATCGGAACTGCTTTTCCTTTACCGATTATAACTGTAAATTCCCATCTTCAGGAATTTTTACAGAAAAATCGGGACCTCAAATCAAAATTCCGTGACTCCTCATTCAACCCGCAATTCTTTTCTCTATCTCCCGGTATTTTCAGATATTTTATCCGGACAGGGCTGTTTTGGCCTGAAAAAGCACTCACGCGCACACTTTTCCAAAATGACCATTTTACCCCTGGTCACATTTCTAATTCTTTCATACACATAGAGACCTCATATGCACATTTCACAGTTCAGTGAAATGATCAGCATACTTTTCTCTATTTTCTGGCAAAATATGGTACTCATCGGCTACCAGCCCAATCTTTCCCATAATTACGATTTTGCCCCTGCATTCTCTTTCTAGCATCTATTCTCATCTTCTTATCCTTCATCTTAAGTTCTAGAAATTCTCTTTCAATAACTCATCCCTTAAACTCTTCGGGAGTCATCATTAATTGAAAGGCTCGACAACCCGCCCATATCAGGTTATCTTACACAGGAGCCAGCCCATATCAAGCTACCTGCAGAATTCCTAGGCTTAAGACTTAGGATATTCCTCACATTCCTCATCTTGGACCTAGATGAACTATCCCGATCTCCTAGACCAAAAATCGGGATGTTACAATTCTCCTCCCCTTTTAAAAATTTCGTCCTCGAAATTTCAAGGGATACCTCATCTTTCCTGAAGAGAACTTCTTACTGATCTATACAGCTATGTGATTCTTATAACGCAGTCATATCTATAACCAGTAAGATATCCCTCTCCGTCTTATTTGCACTCCAGTGATGGTCTAGAGGAGCAACAGCTTGGTCCCAGACCTTCCACATGGATTCTTAGCAACTAACATCTCTCATTATAGTTGCTTACAGCTATCCATGTCCTAACCCCTCATACAGCAACCTCATCACTGAGTTAAGACAGATTTATTATCTTACTAATTATTTCTCATAACCAGTTATAAAGACCACATTCTCTAGATCAGAAAAGAACTCTTCGTCCACATTATCATCTAGGCACATAGTTCCTTATAGCTTAGTCGCCCTTACAGCTATGGTTCCTCTCAACCATTCTTAGGGTCGACCTCAGGGAAAATTGGAGACTCTGTCTGTGGTAGCAAACACTTTTCTGAGGGATGTCGGCATTAGTAGGCAACTCTCGCCAAGTGGTCTTTCTCTCACCACTGCATTGCCCTGCTCGACACTCCTATGTGTCATGGCTCACCACTTTGACATCTCTGCTCTCCAACCTGATCTTCACCTTGATCAGACCCCTGCCTGAACTATCGCCTCTTTCTCTTGCTATTGGCTTCATAACTTGAGCTACCTCCCAGAGTGCTCTTAGCCAATGCTTCTCTACCTCTTTCTCTTGATCCTAGCGAACTTCAATCGCATGGATCTCATTCATCATCTCTTACTATCACTTCTATCCTCTAGGGTACTCTACCCTAGGTCTATCACTTCTCTGTGATGGAATCCCTCTTCTTAGGGAACATCAGCCCATCACATCTCTAGCCTTAGGCCATGTACTAGGATCATTCCTAGACAAATCTCATTCTAGCTATCTCATTCTAGCTCATCAATCTTTTATCATCTATTTATCTGCTTATGCTTATGGACAACTTACTGGACTTGTGAGTAGTGTCCATTTCTTTCATATATTACCCCATCTTGACGTAATTCCAGGGTCTACCTTATCTCACTTTCTCATTTAAGAGCTTTACCTCCACTGGCTTTTCTAAACCTCTATGTACTCTAGGGAAATAACCTTCTAAATCAGAGTATCACTAAGCCAGAACCTTATGTTATGTGCTAGAATCTTATGCTCTGAACCAGAATCCTTTCTAGTTTATGCCAGAACCTATTGCTCTGTGCCAGAACCTCATGCTCTGATACCAAAATACCCCTGGGTGCCCTTTCTTGCACTATTTTAACCCTAAGGGTAAAATCGTCATTTCACACCCTTCTGTACTCTATCAGGGCATATACTGACTCTAAGTAACTTTATCTGTATGTGCCCTGGCTTCTGGGCCTGTCCAGAATGACCAAAATGCCCTCATTCATCTCCTACCCCTTTAGTACAACACAGGGGCATTTTCATAATTTCACAATTTTCCGGGGTTCTACCGGACACTGGCCCACCTATCAGTCCAAGGGTCTTACTGGGCCTTTATTGGCGCCATTATTGGGCCTTTCAGGGTCCATTACCTTCATGGCACGCATTACGAGAAATCTTCCCCTGTTAATAATTATTGAATATCTTATCTATTATTCACCGTTTATACACATATCCGGACATCGGCTCCTTCTGTCCGATACACTGGCATGCGGTGTTCAGGCATCCCTGTGAGTCATATCAGTCATCTGACCGAGGTTATCCGAACTCATTCAGTCCCTTTTCAAATACCGATAAATTTCCCTATCGGATACCCGGAGGCCTCACACTCCCGTCTGGATTTTCTAATTTGTGAATAACTTTTTCTACAGGCCTCCTATCGGCATTCTGTCAGTTTCCTGACATCCGCCCCATAAAGACGCATCATCCTGTATTTTCTCACCTAGATTTGAAATCTAGGATATCCGGTATGAATTTTTATAACTTTTGGACGATCAGTCCATTTCTGGCTATCTGGAGTCTTCAAAAATTCCTGTATTAAGCGAGATTACCGAGCGTCCCTTGCTCTCTCTACCGGGGAAATCTGGGACTGAAATGCTGTCGGACAGTCCAAACCACTTCCGGCCTGACTTTCTTTAATTACAATTTAGCCCCAGGGAACTTTTCTTCTTTTCATTTAAGTCCCTTTTTATTTGGCTAAAATTACACTTAAGGACCCCACCTTTTTGTCCTTACACTTGCCATAATTCTTTCATACTCATAGAGACCTCATATGCACA
Source organism: Leucaena leucocephala (assembly GCA_037074615.1). Taxonomy (NCBI): domain Eukaryota; kingdom Viridiplantae; phylum Streptophyta; class Magnoliopsida; order Fabales; family Fabaceae; genus Leucaena; species Leucaena leucocephala. Next base: position 4,182,107 of record CM073544.1, on the reverse strand, counting down.
TTTCACAGTTCAGTGAAATGATCAGCATAATTTTCTCTATTTTCTGGCAAAATATGGTACTCATCGGCTACCAGCCCAATCTTTCACATAATTACGATTTTGCCCCTGCATTCTCTTTCTAGCATCTATTCTCATCTTCTTATCCTTCATCTTAAGTTCTAGAAATTCTCTTTCAATAACTCATCCCTTAAACTCTTCGGGAGTCATCATTAATTGAAAGGCTCGACAACCCGCCCATATCAGGTTATCTTACACAGGAGCCAGCCCATATCAAGCTACCTGCAGAATTCCTAGGCTTAAGACTTAAGATATTCCTCACATTCCTCATCTTGGACCTAGATGAACTGTCCCGATCTCCTAGACCAAAAATCGGGATGTTACATAGATCAAAATAGAAAACTCCCCGTGCAGTCCATGAGCTCAAGATATCAGATCCATCACCAAGAGACTAAGGGTTTAGCCTCTCATGACTCCTATTGTGCTGCAATCGCTATTCACATATGATGCCATGGAAAGAAGTAGAAGGTGAGATGAATAGATGAATGGTGGAAGATATATGTAGGTAGTATAGATGGTATAGAGAGAGTTTAAGCACTTCTAAGCCTAATCAGGTCAAAAACCAGCCTCTCTGACGTCTGCGGCTTCCCTCCTTTTAACAGCAGCTTGACCTAATAAAAAATGCACAGCTTCACGACTGTCTTCTCTGGTCACGACCAAATCCATGTTTTGGTCGTGACCTGTAAATGCAGAGAAGCTTCCCAAGAGAAATTAGGTCGCGACCTTTGCGTACTTTGGTCGTGATTGAAACACACAGAAGCTGCTTCCTTGCTTTGATTCCCTATCTTTTGATTTCTTTCCTGCTCACATTAATCCTTTCTCCTCTAAAATACCTGAAATTAAAAACCAAAGCTCATTGTAAAAGTCCCACCAGTAAGGAAATAACATATATGCAGTTTATAGGGGTTAGTTTACCATTTTACCCTTAAAACAACACATTGCCAAGCATAATCATGTATTACCACAAAAGCACAATTATAGGCATAAATGAATGGTAAAACTGTTATAAAACCATTAAAAATGTTGCAGAAACCATACACAATTTGTGTCTTATCAATTTCCCCACACTTGAAACTTTGTACTCCTGGACAAAGAAATGAATTACAACTAAGCTAACACTATTAAATCTGAAATAACAACATAATCCACTGTGTGACCTGAAGGCAATTAATTCACCATCTTTTGGGACTGCAAAAGTGATAATATGAGTAATGCCAAGTAATCAACTACTAAATGAAATCAACCTTAACTGTATGAGCGCAATAGATTCTCTCTAATGATGTAAGTGTTTAGCTCTCTATATCCTCTCATTGTTAGGGTTCTTTCACTCAAATTCAATTGGAAAACATCCTACCATATACTTGTAATGACTCTAAATCTCAGTAACCATATAACATTTATACAAAGAATCAAGAGGTCTTTTAGGTTTGAAATGATGGAGATGGGCCACGTGGAATAGAGTATGAAGGGTGGAAAGTACTATATGCATTCAATAAGGAATATGTAACATGAATTCATATCTTCAGAGATGTAGAGGTGATAATTGTGCTAAAAGGAGTTGATAATGGTGTCTTCTTCATTACTCTTTTCTTTTTCTTTCCTTTGTTTCTTTCTTCAAATTTTCTTGCACCCTTTTTTTTCTTTTTTTTCCTAGTGCAATAAGCTCTTTTCTCTTCTTTTTGTTTGTTTGGCACCTTATACATAGAATGTTTAGCACAGTATCACAATAATAATGAGTTTTGACATGAATAACAAGTTTATTTTGGAAAGATGTTCATGCATATATAACTTTCTATGGTGGAAAAAGAAAGGTGATGGGCTCAAAGGGGGTGACTACGGATATAATATGTGATGGGCTTCTGTTTGGGTAAATGGGTTTAGAAATAAATGCCTCTATCATTTTTAATAACATAAATGCGCAAGTAATTCTCAACTCAGAGCCAAGACAAGTTCTAGAGAATATAAACCAATTGAATAATCACTCAATATAGGAATTAAGGCAAAGAATCCTTCCAACTAAGGTTATTATCTAAATTGCTCATAAGCTAAAGTCTCAAACACTGTTCGTCATTCACTAGGCATTGCAACACTTATCATAGTTGAAAACCCTCTTAAATGATGATTAAAAGTTTCAAAGTAATCACTAAGAATCATGCAATAATTACAAATCTAGCAGTAACAACTTAAGTGTTTCCAATTCAATTTCTAAGAAATTTAAACAAATAAAAAATTCAAGTATGAAGATGGTTTTTGTAAACTTTTTATGCAAGAGGTTAAAGAGCAAAGGGTAATGAAATATTTATAAAGCACCTTATTAGCTCAAAAGGATTCCTTCTACACATCATTGCACAAAGCAAAGAGAAGGTATCTGGACATTTACACACTCAGGTCGCGACCCAAAACAATCAAGGTCGCGACCAAATTTCACAGTGAGTGCAGGCTCTAAACTTCCACAACTAGTCACGACCAGAAAAGGCTCCTGTTACGACGCAAATTCACAGAGAGGTGTAGTCGCGACCTAAAGACACTAAAGTCGTGACTTAATAACACAGAGAGCATATTAAGTCCAACATTTTGTTCTAGGTCGCGACTGAAAGCAATGAAGGTCACGACCTATAACATCCTTACTTTCATACGTCTTAGGAACCATTCGGTAGCATTTAGAACCACTTACATGACCTTTGAAGTCCATTAGCTAAATCTGGAATTTTTACTCTTAGCGAGTTACTGTTTATATAGTATTCCAGATTAGGCGATGAACTTTAAAAAATCATAATTAATTCTAGAAAAATCAAAGTTCAAAATTTTACTCGAAGCTAACACCTTGAAGTTTTAGAGAAAAATAAGTTCCTGACAAAATGCTCAGCCAATTAATACAGTTTAATCGTTAAATATTACTATTCATTTGGTCAAAAATTCTGAAAACAGATTCTGGTCCCCATCTTTGGAAAATTGTTTCTCTTTGTACAGACGTCAAAATAAGGTGTTCTTGGTGTCAAAACTAAGCTTGATATGTTAAATAAATGTCTATAAAATTCCATACATTTATTCCATCATTTACTATTTTCCATTACATCATGACTATCACTACTCAGATTGGTCATATAGCAACATTACATATAACAATTCTTCACATAACCTCATATAACATTTACATTAACCAATCCTAACTCCTCTTCATGCTTCTTCATCCTCTTTCATCATTCATAAACCTGTTGGGATTGGGATTACATGAAGGGGGTGAGATTTCTGAGGAAATCTCAGTAGCAAATAGTACTAAACAATGCATGTATTAATGTAAATACTTGTGCTTGCTTATGAAAGTGTTAACATTGTGTAATGTGCATTCTTCAATGTATCATATGAAATACAATTGGCCAAAGTAATCATAGAAATAGAGCTTCAATCATATACACATATGCAACACAATTCAACATAGCCATAGCATAACCAAGCATACATTCAATACATACAAGTTTAGGATAAGTTTACTACCTTATTGCTTGACTTCCTTTCACTTTAACTTTGCTTCTTCCTTCTTACTTTTCCTTGATGTGTGGCTGCCTCTTTTGAGTCCACAATCAAATCCTAACATCACATAATCATCCATTCATTACAACCTACCTCTCTTGAATATTGAGCTTACTTAATTACATTAACTTTCCTTAATCTTTACTAATTGACTTGGCCTTTGAATCAATTGATATCTTGACTTTACCCTGTACAATTTCATCTTTTGAATCCATTTATAAGCTTAGAATCATGAAATTCCAGCTCCCATGCACTGTTCTGGATAGAATTGAAAAATATGCATAATTCTTCCAAAAAATCTCATTTTGCTTCCAATGCTTCCCATACTTGTTTCTCTACTTTATCCCACACAACTTTTCATTTTAAAACCATTGGAAGCATCAAAATCATGGGATTCTAATCACTGTTCATGCGAGTGAATAGTAACAGAGAAGAATTCTAAACATTACAACTTTCAATTCCAATGTTTCCAAGGTTCAAAACTTATCCAATCCTACACAAAATCATCATATAAACTCAATGGAAGCATTAGATCATTGAAATTCCATCTCCTTCTATCATGAACAGTGCAGACCAAATTGTTTCAACCATGGCAAAGTCAAGAATATCAACTTGATTCAACAACCAATCATCTAACTAGTTTGTTTAAGCTTCAATCACATAACTCTAACTTTAATTTCTTCTTTCTCCTTTCATCTAAGGTTTTGGACAGCATATACACCTTAGATAAAACTCAACTTTCTTCCTTGAAAACCCTAAGTTCAAGCTCCCAAATCAAAGGAAAATAAGCTAGGATAGATTGCTTACCTTTAATCTCTAGCTTGCTCAAACTTTGGACCTTGGATTCTTCTTTGTCTTGGCTTGAGTTTTCATTTTGACATAGTTTCCCCAAAGGAGAATGCTTCACAGTTTTGAATCAGAAATTGGGGGTATTTATAGAGAAATCCAATGGAAAATGGATGGCCAAGATTACTTTGTGCACTATTTGATCTAATGGCTCACATTTATTCTTGGATTTAACTTTTCTTAAAAGCTAATTATGACATCATCCATGACATCATCAAGGGACACCTCATAAGACATGTGGCAAAATTTCCAAGGGAAGAAGCATCTGGAAAAATTCCAATCTAATCGGGTACAAGCTCAGTCAGATTTCCCAAAAACCAGACTGTTTTCTGAATCTAATTTTTCTGAGATTCCATAATATGCTTTCTGACCTTGAATCCAGTATCCAGATTCTTCCTACCATTGACATTCTTATACTGGGTATAAACTTAATCACAGATCCCTTAGCAAATTACCAAAATGCCCCTTGGTTCTTCTTTATTTACTTTAATATCTCAAGGGCAATATCGTTTTTTCACACCTAATCAGAGTATTCCCTGATCTTGGTCAATTATTTTGGAAACTCTCCTTGACTGTCTAACCATAGTCAAATGACCAAAATGCCCTTCGTCTATCTCTGGCTCAATGACACAACACAGTGGCATACTAAGTGGCATTTTCGTAATTTGACATTTTTCCAGGTCTTTATTAGCCCTGGCCCACATTGTAACACCTTACTTTTATACGTCTTAGGGACCATTTGGTAGCATTTAGAACCACTTACAAGTCCATTGAAGTTTAATCTCAAAATCTAAAACTTTTAAGTTTACGGTTATTGTTCATTTGGTAATTCCAGATTCAGTGATAAACTTTGAAAAATCATAACTAATTCTAGAAAAATTGAAATGAAGTGGTTCAAAAGGATAATTGAATATAAAATCTTGATCTTTAAGGAAAAAAATACTTACTTGGACCAATTGACCAGTCAGCTGAGTCAACTATGATGTCAAATTTTACTGTTCATTTGGTCAAAATTTCTGAAAATAGTTTCTGGTCCCTATCTTTGGAAAATTCGTTCTCTTTGTACAAACATTGAAATAAGGCGTACTTGGTGTCAAAATGAAGCTTGACATGTTAACTAACTACTGCTAAAATATCATCTATTTATTACATCATTAACTATTTTTAGTTATAGACCAAACATTATAGTTCAAAACTATCTAACATCTTCCTTTACATACATTTATCCCAAAACTTGTCTATAACATAACCCTATCATCATCTAGCATTCTACCTCTCTTATACTTGAGGTTCCTGTTGATTGGAGATATAATTTGGGGTGAGATTTCTGGAGAATTCTCAGTAGTAAATGGTACCATTCAATTCATGCAAGATGAATGCAAGTGCATGACATGTTTCCTTTATCTTTCCTTAGTTTCCATTTGCATACCATTATGCTCCATGCCTATTCCTATCATGCATGACTATAACCTCATCAAAGCAAAGCATATATCCTTCATACCTACCATACATCATCACCTATCACAAACATATCAACATAAGCATATACATCAAGTATATAAGAAATGGGTGAGTTCACTACCTTGATTCATTACTTTTCCTTATCCTCTTTCTTGTCACCTTTCCTTGAAGTAAGGTTGTCCTATTGAACACACAAATCAAATCCTAAACATCACATATTCATTCATTCATCATGACCCAAATCAATTAGTATATAAAGACATTGAACTTAACTTAATCAATTAACCCCTATCTTTCTTAATTTGTGGTTAATTGTCTTATCCTTTGAATTAATTTTTACCTTGATTTTACCCTACACACTTTCACATTTTGAATCTATATATGAGCTTAAAATCATGAAATTCCAGCTCCTTCAACCTGTTCTAGACAGAACAAAAAATGTACATAATTCTTTCAAAAATTCTCATTTTGATTCCAATGCTTCCAATACTTGTTTCTCTACTTTATCCCACACAACTTTTCATTTTAAAACCATTGGAAGCATCAAAATCATGAAATTCCAATCACTGTTAATATGCGTGAACAAATAGAGAAGACTTAAAAATTACAACTTTCAATTTTAATGCTTCCCAAGGTTCCAATCCTACACAAAATCATCATTTAAACTCAATGGAAGCATTAGATAATTGAAATTCATCCTTCTTGATCCAGAACAGCCCTAGGCTACATGGCCTTTAACATGGCAAAGTCAAGAGCACAACTTAATTCAACAACCAATCATCAAAACCAACTTATCTAAGCCTTAATCACCTAGTTCTATCTTTATTTCCTTCTTCCTCCTTCAACTTACAATTTGGAAGCAGGCATACCAAGGGAATATCTCACTTTTCTTCCATTAAAACTTAGGTTTCATCCTTCCAAAACACTTACAAATAAACTAGGAATGATTGCTTACCTTATGCCTTAGCTACTTTGGTCTTCAAGTGCCTTGAATTGTCTTTATCTTGGTTGAGATTTTGGTTGACAAGAGTTTCCCCAAGGGTACACTTAGGCCACGGTTTTGTGTAGAATGGGAGGGGGTATTTATAGCCAAAACTTTGGCACTTTGGGTCCATAATGTCCTCAGTTGTCCTAATTATTACAATGGCTTAATCTTGATCTTGATTGGTTGGTTTCTGGATTAATTAACCTTAATCATCATTAGGTTAATTCTCATATTATTTTATTACATTTTAGAACATGGGATAATCTTCCTTTCCTCTTCTTGGTGCCATGTGTAAAGCTTGTGGGGCCCACCATGTGCAAAACCCTAATTCTCCTTTTTCTTCTTTTTTTCTTTTCTTTTTCAAAAATTCATAAATTATTCATTATTAGACTTAGGCTCCAAGGCAACTTTTGGGACTTATTGGGTTGCCCTAGGATGAAATCTTGAGCCTCTTTTAGGTCCAATAGTTAATTGGCACAAATCCCAATGTACTTCCCTTATACCGATATCCTTAAAATTAGCCTGATCTTGGAATAAATGCTAAACACCTCTTTTAATAATTTTAACATTTTTAGAAATTCATTATAATATAAAATGAATTCTCTACAAAGTTTTATAATTTTCTAAAATCTAGAAGTCCTGATAAAAATTCCTTATGTTTCCTCAAAACCCTTTATCGGTGTTTGATTTCACCTTAAATTCTATAATTCATGCTACAGGACTCTATTTTTATTTTTGTCAGTTTTATAAATCCTTATATTATTTATAACAATTTACTACCAAATTTCATTCAATTCTAAGGTCCAGAGGATACTATACTAATTTCTCAATCTTCATAAATTTATATCAATTTTTTGAGACCTCAAATCAAAATTCTATGTTGCGTTAAATTGATCAGAATAATTTTCTCTATCTACTGGTAAAAATTGAGACTAAACTATTTCCAGGCATTTTTGGGCCTTTTCCGGCTCAACTTTTCATAATTACCATTTTGCCCCTGAACGTTTAGAAATTACACTTAAGTCCCTTAACTTTTTATAATTACACATAATGGCCCAAAATTTATATCTAATTCCTTTTGGCACCATTGAACTTTTAGAATGCTCACTTTAGCCCAATTCTTCCTTAAAATGACTATTATGACCTTGGGACTTTTCTAAAATGATGATCTTACCCTTACTTGGGCTTCTATGACTAAAAATCGTGATATGACACACAGACTTTTCTAAAATATTATTGGGCCTATAAGGCGCCATTTTGGGCCTTCTATATGATCCACTACCTTCATAGGCTCAACTCCCGAGAAATTCCCCCGAAATGTATTTATCGGGGGTTTTAATCCACTGAAAATTCTATAAAACTCCTTTTTGAGTTCTGTCAGATTCATAAATTCTCATATTAATTATAAGAATTTGCTGTCAATTTTCATTTGATTCTAAGGTCCATAGTATACTGTATTAATTTTTCTTTCTTCATAAATTTATATCAATTTTTTGGGACCTCAAATCAAAATTATGTGTTACGTCAAACTGATCAAAATAATTTTCTCTATTTATTGGGAAAATTTGGGTCTGAACTAATTATGGGCATTTTTGGGCCTTTTCCGGCTCAACTTTCTCATAATTATCATTTTGCCCTGAAACTTTTGAAAATTACACTTTAGGCCCTCAACTTTTCATAATTATACTTAATAGCCCAAAGTTTATATCTACTTTATATTTTGTACCATAGAACTTTTAGACTTTTCATTTTAGTCCCTCTTCTTTATACTTTTGTCTAATCATCATTTTTCCTCTTTATTCATCATCACAATCTTTTCCAAACCTCTTTCCTCTATCAATCTTATACAGATAGAGAAAAATTAGGATATGACACGATCAATGTTCACAGAGACTACCATGTGATAGTTTTCAAAACCCAAAACATCTTTTAGACTTAATACTTTTTCAGCTAACCATAAAACAGTTTAAAATGGGGTCCAATTTTCAGCAATTCATCACATGTTGAGATGAAAAACTAAAAACTTTGTGATGAAAGATTGGATTTATTGAAGAATTTTTACATTATTAGTACAGAAACAAGAACATCTCCCCCACACTTAAACTTGACAGTGTCCTCACTGTCAACAAGGATATGGAAATCATAAAACTATATAAGGTCAACTATCTTTAACACAGCAGGCAAATATATACTCAATGCAAATTTGACAATGAAGCTCGCAGTCACATTCAAATCATGCATCATAAGTCAATGGAAGCAATGATGATAAGATGGGTAAACTATAGCATGCAATTGAGTTTGATAAACAGCCCAGAACAGAAGCAATAAGTAAATAGACCATGGACAGTATAGGGATATCGTGCAAAACAGAAGTAAACCAACAATAAATAGAAATAAACTGAAAACAACACTATCCTACTGAATTATCCCTTTCTAATCATCAAACCAAAATAACAAGCATATAACATTAGGAAAAATTGTAAAAGGTAAGAGATAAGAAAGGGACAACCTGGCCTCAAGGTGGCGGTGAGAACTCATAAAGCTTTGAGAGATGGCTGTTTGATTGGAAAGTTGTCCTTATTGTCTTCTCTCTCCACTCTGGCTTCCCAAAATTATGCGCTTTATATTGAAATTCATCCAAACTTGTCTTGGACTTTTACTCTTTAAACTTGAATTTGCCTAACTGTGGTTGGCAAGTAGCAACAATAAACTTAGGAGATGTTTCCTTCACATCCTTTGTATATCCCTCAAAGTTTCTCTTATCCAGCTTGTGTCAGTTTCCCAATTTGTCATCTACTTCCTCAAGTGTCGCACCAAGCTGAGGTTGGTCTTCAATTGCAATATGCTTGGGGGCACTCTCTTTCATACCAGCACTATTAGTAAGGAACAAATCATTTAAAAATCTTAAGGTATGAGAGGTAATTTTTGAGTGTGAGTAAGGATAAGTAAGGTTAGAAGATATTGACCCTTTAACCAAAATAGTAGAGCATGGAACTAGAGGTCTGGAGAAGTCATTGGTTGCTTCTTCCATTTTTGGTTGTGACCTATCAGGTTTATCTTCATCTTTTCATCGCTACTCAAGTTCACAAAGACTATTTCTGGAATATTTGGTCTGACCTCCTCAGCTACTCGTCACGATAGTACGTCTCTGGGGTTTTTAGTCGCCACCCATGTGTCTTCTAGCACGACTCCATTTCAAAGGGAGGCTCCCCTTAACAGACTGATATCTGGTCGTGACCTCTTCAACATCATGTCATGACTGGTCGTCTCTGGAGTTGACAGTCGCGACCATAAAGTCTTCTTGTCGCGACCTGGTTTCACAGAGAGGCTTCTTTTCAATATTTGTTCCACTTCTAACTTCCAGAATATCTTGGGACTCTACAAAATCACTCAACAACTCTTTTGCAAACACATTGTCATTATCTTGCAAGCTCAGTTCATGTTCATCCCTAGTCTTTTCAACAGCATAATCAATAGCATTCAACTCGGCAAAAGCAGAATTATCAAAAGGATATTTCATTGCTTCATTCATGTTAAAAGTTACCACATATTCTCTAACTTCTATTGTAATAGAACTATACTTCATACTAATGATTGTCTTAGAAGTTTGGAGAAAAGATCTGCCTAGGATCATAGTGCTCTCATTCACTAATTCACTGGACATGTCCAAAACATAAAAATCAGCTGGGAACACTAGGTCTTTGACCTATACTAGAATATCCTCAAGAATTCCCTTAGGATACCTAATTGACCTATCATCTAGTTGTAGCACTACATTTGTGTCTCTAAGATTCTTAATACCCAAAGATTGATATACCGACCAAGGCATTAATTAATGGCAGCCCCTAGATCTAATAACGCTCCCTTCACATGAACCTTTCTTATTGTGCATGGGATTGTGTAGGATCCTGGGTCTTGGCATTTAACTAGTAATTTAGCCTTAAAAAGTGATGACACATTAGCACTCACCTGTATTCTCTCAAGAGGCCTAAACTTTTTCTTATCAGCACACAATTCCTTTAAAAATTTAGCATACTTAGGATTTCTCTTGAGGAATTCAACCATAGGGATGTTTATTTCCAACTTATTGAAGAGGTTATAAGTATCTTGTGCAAAGTTAGGGTCAACATTTTTCTTTCCAGCAAAATAAGATTTAGGAAAAGAGAGATCTTTTATACTTACCTCCTTACCTGTGTGCTTAGAGGCTCCTTGCTTGCTAGACACCGCTTTCTCCTCAGTTTGCTTTCCTTTGTATGCTGGACTCTACACAATCACTCCCTCTTCTTGCTTCTCTTGTAGTCCATCTTGTGTTTGTGGTTTCTCTTCTTGGGTTGCCTTCTTAATCATGAGATGCTGTTCTTTAAGGATTTCCCAATCTTCATTTGTGAAGATGAAGGATCTTTAAATTTAGAATCCTCCTTATTCTTGTCTGGTACATGAGCTTCCTTGAAAGGTGAAACATCCTTACTTCCGTATGTCTTAGGGACCATTTGGTAGCATTTAAAACCACTTTCAAGGTCATTGAAGTCCAATTTCTCAATCTGGAGTTTTACTCTTATTGCATACTGTTCACTGTGTAAATTCCAAATGAGTAACCTGACTTCAAAAAATCATAACTAATTCTAGAAAACTTGAAATGAAGTGGTTCAAATTGCTAAATGAATATAACTCAATTATATTTCAGGGAAAAATCACTCATTGACCACTCTTTCACCAAGTCAATATAGGTCAACGTTACAATATTACTGTTTATCCAGCATTTTTTCCCTGAATCCAGCATTTTGGTCCTAAATTTGATAATTTATATCTCCATGTGTAGACATCAAAATGAGGCATTCTATATATCAAATATAAGCTTAGTATGTCTACTATTTACCATAAAAATATCATACATTTATTCATCCATTTACTATTTTTAACTATAGATCAAACATCATCAAGTCACCACGTGTTAATGTTCATAGTGGTAAATTCCAGCACTCAACTTTGCATACATATGCAAACATCCATCACATATTAGTCAAACATGCCAAACAATACCCATTATTAAATAATAAGTTGTTATACATCAGAACATGTACAAAATTCTTATATTTCTATTACATCTTTCCTGCCTGAAATCTGCAGCATAACCGCTACGCTTCATCTTTAGAAAGCAACTGATCTTGTACCGATTTGGTAATTCCCGTGAGAACTACCATTCTACGTAAGTACCTAGGAAAGGCTGGATGAACTGGCTAGGTCAACTCAATTCTAGCCTCCTTAGACAGTACCTATGTACACAGTACGTATCAGCTCCTTCCTTCATTGCTGCCACCTTGCCATAATTTCGGCAGCGTAACGGCGTCTCTTAAAATTCCCAAAATTTACTTCATCATAACCTCACCTATAATGGGTTATATATGAGGATGAGATTTGGGGGAATCTCAGTAGTAATAATCATAACAATATATGTAATGCAGAGTGACAGTGCTTGCTTGTGATTGTGTACAGATAAGTATGCTGCGTGCTTCCATACTCAATAACATATGATCATAGCATTGTAATAGATCTTCAAGCATAACATATAAGACAACAATCCAACCAAACAATAGCACAACAAATCACAAAGCCATTACACAAAAGCTAGGATTAGTTACTACCTTAAAAGCTCAGCAGAACTCTAGAATCTCTACACTGCTTTCAACTCCGCCAGAACTTCCTTTCTTCTTTCTTCCTTGCTCCTTCTCTCTCTAGAACTTCTTTCTCTCTCTTAAATGAGCTCTAGGATGTGATGAATGAAGGCAAGGGGGGTATTTATAGTTTTGATGGATGGTATTTCCATAATTTCCAAGAGCTTTGAACTTGTGGCCACCGTTTTTTCTGGAATTTCTTATTTTCTTTTCCATTTATGACATCATCACCATGACATCATCCAAGGGACACCTCATGGGACACCTCATACCTCACATGTCTCACATGGCAAAATTGAAGAGCCAAGAAGCCTCTAGAGAAATTTCAGTCTAATCCGGTACCGGCCCCGTCCGTTTCCTCGAAAACTGGACTATTTTCTGAATCCAATTTTTCTGGAAATCCATATTATGTCTTCTGACCTCAAATCTAGTATCTGGGTCCTTTATATCATTGACATTTTATACTGGGTCTAAACTTAATTATAGATCCCTTGTGAAATGACCAAAATATCCCTGGGTGCCCTTTCTTGCACTATCTTAACCCTAAGGGTAAAATCATCATTTTACACCTCTCTGTACCCTGTCAGGGCATATACTGACTCTGGTTAACCTCACCTGTGTATGTCTTAGCTTTTGGGCCTATCCAGAATGACCAAAATGCCCTCCATACATCTATTACTCTTCAGTATAACAGGGGCATTTTCATAATTTCGCACCTTTCCCGGGGTTCTGCTGGACACTGGCCCACCTATCAGTCCAAGGGTCTTACTGGGCCTTTGATGGCGCCATTATTGGGCCTCCTAGGGTCTATTTTATGGCACGTATTATGAGGAATCTTTCCCCGGCAATGCTCATCGAGTATTCTGGCTATTATACACCGTTTATACACCTCTCCGAACACTGGCTCCTTTTATCAGATACACTGGCCTACTGTGTCTAGGCATCCTTTTGGGTCATAACAAGCATCTGACTGATGTCATCTGACCTCATTCAGTCTTAGTTAAAATATCGATAAATCTCCCTATCGGATACCCGGAGGCCACACACTCCCTTCTGAATTTACTAATTTATGAATAACTTTTTCTACAGACCTCCTATCGGTATTCTGTCAATTTTCTGACTCCGCCTCATCAGGACGCATCATCCTGTAATTTCTCACTTACATCTGAAATCTAGGATATCCGGTAGGAATTTTTTATACTTTTAGACTATCAGATCAATTTTGGCTGTCTGGAGTCCTAAGAAAATTCCTGTATTAAGTTTGATTACTCAGCGTCACTTGCTCTATCTACTGGTAAAATATGGGGCTGATCTGAATACGATCACTATTTTTGCCTGTTTCCGGTCCAGGTTTTCATAATTACACTTTTGCCCCTGGAACTTTTCTTCTTTTCAATTAAGTCCCTTTATTTGGCTAAAATTACCCTTAAGGACCCCACATTTTTGTCTACTTTTCCCTGTTAGCCTTACACTTTTCATAATTGCACTTAAGTCCTTATATTTTCTTCCTTTTGCAATTTAATCCCTTTCTTTGCATAAATAGCCATTATATCCCTAGGGACTTTCACTATTTACCTATAAGTCCCTGAACTTTCACTTATTTATAGTTTAGTCCCTAAAAACCCTCTGTATGTTTCTGGGACTTCTGCTCAAAGAGGTATATCTATTTCAGGCTACTTTCTAAGTCTCTGGCCTGAAAAATTGGGATGTTACAAAAGGCACTTCTCTTCCACTTCTGAGAGATATGGCATTCAGACCATTTGGATTCATGATAGTGTTTGAAGGTATGCTGTCACTGCTCTTTGGTTAGATGTCACTCACTGTATTGGAGACTTGAGTTAGATGACTTGTAATGTCTGCATTCTTGGAACTTAACTCCTCTAAGTTTCCTTTGCACATTTGCATTATTCTTTTGCATAGTCTGAAGAATTGAAGCTATGGAGGTGAATTGACCATCATTCTCTTTGAGCTTGGTATCTATATTGGTCATTCTACCGTCCATATTATTCATTTATGCTGCCATACTCTTCAATAATTGAGAAGTCTCATCTGGTCTTGATGCCACTAAAGCATTAGGTTGAGTTGGAAACATAGACCTTGTTGGAGATTATGCCCTAGGGGCCAATCATTACCTTATGAACATTGTTGATTTATGAATTTCTTAATTATGTTATCATATTATTTGCATGTTTACTATGATGACAATCCTTGGATAACCCGTGATCTTATCCTAAATGTCCCTGGTCGGTCATCTATGCGGGAGCAGAGATAAAATAAGACCGGTATGACTTTGAAGATATATAGAGATATAAATCAAAGTCATAAGCACATGTAAGAGTACAGGGTGTTGGACCGACCCGCTATGAAGAGCTGCATGGGTCAAGTCATAAGCTTCTCTCATATACAAGCCATGTCACTATGCCCTTTGACCTGAGATCATCATGGATTCCTACATGACAAATGCTCAGCTTTGACCTAGTCAAAAGTCACTTTTGACCGAGTGATCATAAAGGCTATGCTCGGGCTTAGTGGTTTTTCATGTGGAGGAATGTGAATGGTCAAGATGGAATTTGTCCCTCACATTCGTATAGAGATATTACTGGGCCCCTCGGTGAGCGAGTCTGAGAAATATATGGCCATACTGGAATGGAAGGGTAGTTCCATTTCTATATTCAGACTACTCAGGGATCGAGAAAGTAACGGTCAAGAACAGGAGGATGACGTTCTCCATGCCTCATCCTTGACCGAAATATCGTGTGACAAAAGGGACGTGATATGGTTGTATGAAAGGTTACATCGTTTATCGATCCTCATATGTTTTGGGTAGTTGTAATGCCTTGCTAGAGACCGCTTACGACTTATGGGTCAGTATAGTAACTGGGCCACTGCCAACTTCATATGGGCCTACAGGGTCGCACACAAAATAGCCCAATGCGAGCTATGATGTCCAGATTCATTGAATCTAAGAGATGTCTAGATTCAATGAATAATCTAGGGTGGATATATATTTTATATATATATAAATTAGTATATATATTATATATAATATAAGAGATATTTGTAAGATTTAATTTATAAGGATAAATTAAATCTCTATCACTTTTGAATTTGAATTTAAATGGATATGATCTATTTGAATTTGAAATTCAAATTGATAAGATATCTCAAATTTGATTTATGAGAATAAATCAAATATAATTCTGTCTTATCTTTATTTTAAATTAAATAAATAGGTGAATTAAATCTGTGGGACGGATTTAATATAAACCATATTTATTTAATTAGTTTCTTATTAAATTATGCAATATATGATATTGTATTAATTCAGAATTAATATAAGATTAATTCTGAAGCCCGGCCCTATTAGAAGCCCGATAGCTTCCTATATATTTGACATTAGGGGCTAGGGTTCTACACATCTCTACACACATTCTGACGTGAGAAAAGGGGGCAGGGAGAGTGCAAAAGGTTTACAGATAAGAAACTGTCGAAATAGAGACGGTGAGGACGGAATCTCTAGAAAGCCCAAGAGGGACAAGAAGGGCTAGCACGTCATTCGCGATTGGAACGCTGTTCGTGTGGATACCGGTAGAGGAAACCGATCTGAGCTGTCGACTTCTTACGATCGACCAACGACGAAGCAAGGTCGCGACCTATTGACACTGAGGTCGCGACCATACGGGCATCTGAACGTCAGAAATCTGAAAAGAGGAGACAGGTCGCGACTTGAAGCTGACGAGGTCGCGACTACAAACCCCAGAGACGTCCGAATGAATTTAGGTAAGTGGCGATGTGGGCATTCTCCTGCAAAACTATGGAATTTAGGTAAGGCTGCAATCAAAGCTCCTTTAATTTCAAAATTAGCTTCTTTAGTATATAAACCATAAGGATCATAATTCACATGCGAATGATTTATTTCCCTCACACTTCTATTATCTTCCACATTCATTTCATTTTCTCCATGCCCATTATGTCCATTATGATTTATCTCAGCCATATTAGAAGTTTCTAATGGAAACTCTAAATTCAGTTCAGTTTCAGACTCCGGAACACTAGAGGATGAACTAGATTCTATTGATCTTACCTCTTCTTCTCTAAATTCTCTAAATCCCTCTTTAGTTTCCTAAGTCTTTTCTCAATTTCAGGTTTAAAAGGCACTAATATTAATAGTCTAGTCCTTCTACGTATGCAACTCAGAAACAATCAAGAATAGATAGGCAAGCAATCAGAATTAACTAACAGAAGTTTCACAGCAAAAAGCGTCAACTGGTGGCGATAAAAGAGGTTTGAGGTCGCGACCTAGGAACACAGAGAGCAAGAGTTCTTTAAAAATGGTTATCAGGTCGCGACTTAAAGGTACTAGGTCGCGACTAATTAACACAAATAGCAGATTTTCCAAAAGTGTCCTGACCAGAAGTTATGGATGTCGCGACTGAAGTTCACAGAGAGTAATCAGTATCACAGCAAAGCAATTTGGTCACGACTCAAATGCAGTTTGATCGCGACTTAATTTCACAGATAGTGATTTTAGAGAAATTGAGAACAATGCAGAATGCACTGAAATTAAAAACGACAAAAACTAAAATTCAAAACAAAAATGACTCAGGTAAATGAAGGAATTGACAATCAATCACTCAGGAACCAATTACTTGGCTCCCCGATAACGACACCATTGATGAGCAGGTCGGATTGTCGCCTTCCGACTCATCAAAATAAGTTACATTTGCACCAAATAATGTAGTATAAGGCACAACCCTATCATTCTTCTCGAGGAGCTTTTCTATAGGAGACCTAGCGTATTGGTGACAAAACTATTAAAAACCTGAATGAAGGTAAAATGGTTTTGGGTTTTGGTTGGTGCAATAAAATAAAAGTGCAATAAAGTAAATGTTTTTGTGCTTTTGATCTAGATGAAAACGAGTTGGTTTGTGAAAGTAATATGTGATAACAGACTCTTGATAATAAAAATGCATCTATCCTTGCTCTCAATTGATATGGAGTTTGAAATCACTAAGTCTTAAATAAAACCTCAATCGATCGATTGAGTCCAGATCATTAATAATTCTTAAACTCCTTTGATCAAAGCTAGTTTAAGAACTCTTAATGAACTGTAAAGAATGCCCTCGAATGAGCCTCGATCAACTAACCCTAGATTTTAAGAAATTGAATTAATTAGAAATGATCGTTGATAATAGTTCAACTATCTTAAAATCGAAACTAAAATATTGTATTAAAACTAGCATTCAAAACATCCAAAGTAAATTACAATTGTTCTAATGTTTGAATAATCAAACGAAATTCAATTCCCTTGTTTATATAATGAAACCCTAGATCTAGCAGAATCAAAACATGAAAGAAGAGGTGTAGATCAAAATAGAAAACTCCCCGTGCAGTCCATGAGCTCAAGATATCAGATCCATCACCAAGAGACTAAGGGTTTAGCCTCTCATGACTCCTATTGTGCTGCAATCGCTATTTATATATGATGCCATAGAGAGAAGTAGAAGGTAAGATGAAGAGATAAATGGTGGAAGATGTGTGTAGGTAGTAGAGATGGTATAGAGAGAGTTCAAGCACTTTTTCTCAGCCTTATCAGGTCAAAAACCAGCCTCTCCGACGTCTGAGTCTTCCCCCTCCTTTTAACAGAGCTTGACCTAATCAAAAACGCACAGCTTCACGATTGTCTTCTCTGGTCGCGACCAAATCCATGATTTGGTCGTGACCTGTAAATGCAGAGAAGCTTCCCAGGAGAAATTAGGTCGCGACCTGTGGACACTTTGGTCGCGACTGAAACACACAGAAGCTACTTCCTTGTTTTGATTCCTTGTCTTTTGATTTCTTTCCTCCTCACATTAATCCTTGCTCCTCTAAAATACCTGTAATTCAAAACCAAAGCTCATTGTAAAAGTTCCACCAGTAAGGAATTAACATATATGTAGTTTAGAGGGGTTATTTTACCATTTTACCCTTAAAATACCACATTGCCAAGCACAATCATGTATTACCACAAAAGCACAATTAGAGGCATAAATGAATGGTAAAACTGTTATAAAACCATTAAAAATTGTCACAGAAACCATACACAAATTGTGTCTTATCAGGCTTTATTCCATGAATACTTCTGATTTGAACTCAAGCTCTAATCCTATTGATAGCTTAAATTTGGAGGACTTACTGGCTGAATTTGATACTGTTTTCAATGAACCCTCAAAGCAACCTCCTTTTCAAGAACATTACCATGCCACACTCTTTTCCCAAATGTACTACCACTAAACCTGAGGCCATACCGGTATCCGTATTTGTAGAAAAATGAGATTGAGCGACAGGTAGAGGACCTCCTTCATAAGGGGTTCATTCGGCCTAGCTCAAGCCCTTTTGCAAGTCCAGTATTATTAGTAAAGAAAAAAGATGACTCATGGCATATGTGTGTCAATTACAGGGCCTTCAATAAGATCACTATACCCGATAAATACCGTATTCCTAAGATTGATGAATTGCTTGATGAGTTGCATGGAGCGACCTACTTTTTTAAGATCGACCTATATTCTGGGTACCATCAAATCCGTGTGTTGGCTACTGATAATCCCAAAATAGCATTTAGAACTCACGATGGACATTATGAGTTCATAGTAATGCCATTCAGATTTACCAATGCTCCTGCCACCTTCCAAGCCACAATGAATGACTTATTCCGGCCCTATTTTCACAAATTTGTGCTCATATTCTTTTATGACATCTTAGCATACTGTTCTACGCCATATCAGCATGAATGCCATCTTCAAACGATATTCCAAACTTTAAAGCAGCATTCCTATTTTGCAAATTCCAAGAAATTTTCATTGGGACAGTCTCGAGTTATGTTTCTTGGCCACCGTGTTTTCGCCTAAGGAGTTGAAACTGATTTTGAGAAAATCAGTGTAGTACGGGAGTGGCCAATACCTACTAATGTATCGGAGCTCTGAGGCTTCCTTGGTCTCACTGGTTACTATCGAAGGTTCATCAAAAACTATAGTATGATTGCCTGTCCCCTTACAGACCTTACTAAAAAGAATGCTTTTTGTTAGTCTCCTATGGCGCAAAAATCTTTTGAGACACTCAAGTCAGCCTTAATTTCTGGACCTATTTTAAAACTCCCTGACTTTCAATTTGAATTTATTGTGTAGTATGATGCATCTATGGAGGGGGTCGGTGCTATCTTTTTGCAACAGGACCACCCTATTGCTTTCTATAGCAAATATTTTTATTTTCTAATAGGTACCAGTCAGCCTATGATCGGGAGTTGCTGGTATTGGTGCTAGCTTTGTAGAAATGGCACAATTATTTATTGGGACGATATTTTACAGTTAAAACTGATCATAACAGCTGTCACAATCTCCTCGATCAACGAATAGTGACCAATAACCAGCAACGACTTATTCTCAAACTCCTTCCATTTGATTTCACCATTGTGTATAAAGCTGGGAAGGAAAACATAAGAGCAGATGCACTCTCCCGACGGCCTTAATATGCTTATTTCCTTCTTATGGTAGTACCAATACATTTGGACTTCTTAGATTTAGAAAAAGCTTTATTAAAAGATCAATTTACAGCCCTAATCATTGCAACTTTAACAAATGATCCCCATTCCAAACTTGGTTACACTATGAGTGAGCAAAAGCTTTACTATCAAGGGTAATTGGTAATTTCACGCAGTTTTCTACTCTAGGCGAAATTACTTGAAGAAGCTCATATCACACCTTTTGGTGGCCATGGGGGTTCTTGAAGACCCTAAAGCACCTCACCGTTATGGTTTATTGGCCTCAGATGAAATCTGATATAAAAACATTAATTTATCAATGTTTTATCTGCCAGAAAAACAAGTATGATACCTTATCGCCTGCTGGGCTGCTACAACCTATACCAGCCCCAAACCAGATTTGGGAAGATATTTCCATTGATTTTATTGTTGGGCTACCTAAATCTAGAACTTTTGATACTATTTTGGTAGTAGTGGATAGATTGAGTAAATATTGTGATTTCATTCCACTATCTCATCCATATACTGTTAAGTCTGTGGCTACTAGATTCTGTGAAGAAATCATTCAACTACATGGCATGGCTTGTTCCATAATTTCAGATAGGGACCCACTATTCTTGAGTACCTTTGGCAAGAGTTGTTCAAATTATGCCAAATTCGTTTGCGGATGAGTACATCTTACCATCCCTAAATTGATGGACAAACAGAAGTCATTAATTAATGCCTAAAAGCATACTTGAGATGCTTTGCATATGAGCAACCATGCACTTGGAGCAGATTTTTATGTTAGGTAGAGTATTCGTTCAATACTAGTTTCCACACATCAACCAACACCTCCCCCTTCAAAGTGGTTTATGGTAGAGACCCTCATCCCCTTCATCCTTTCATTAAGGGCAAAACAAATATGGCAGAACTTGCAGAACAGCTGGAAACTAGAGACACATGCTGCGCCTACTTTAAGATAATCTTAAAAAGGCACAAGATAGGATGAAGTCCTATGGAGATCAATATCGGCGTGAGCTTACCTTCGAAGTTGGTTATACTATTTTCTTGAGAATCCAACCATTTCGACAACATTCTCTTACTCATCAAAAGTTCTCCAAACTAACTCCATATTTTTTTGGCCCTTACAAGGTCATTAGGAAGATAGGACCCATCGCTTATAAGTTGAAACTTCCTCCATCAGCACGAATTCACCCAGTCTTCCATGTCTCATTACTACGACTTGCTCATGGACAAATACCTGCCGTACCACTGGCTGAATTACCTATCTCTGATAATTTTGAACTACTCCTAGAACCAGAGAAAGTGTTATCATATCGCTGGAAGGGGCCTCATTTAGAGCTGTTAATACACTGAAGGACCAGACCTGTAAAAGAATCAAGCTGGGAAGATGATGATCTTCTATAATTATAATTCCCAGATTTTCAACTTGAGGACAAGGTGGCTTTCTGAGAAGGGAGTATTAATGACACCAAGGAAATATCTAAGGCTGAAGAACAAGGTCTCTAGTTGACTTAGTCTAAGATCATTTTGTTTTTCCTTGCTTATTGTTTTATTTTCATTATCACGTTGCTGCTGAATTATAGGGCTAGCAGGGTCATTATCTATCATGTTCTTTCCATTATGGTCAGTTTCCCGACTATGTAGGGAAGTTCAGTTTCTTCATCTTCCTATATATGTGTACTCGCTGTTCTTGAGTAAAGGAGAAAAAAGAATTATCCTTTCAGTATATTGGAGATCCTCCAGGCTTCTAATTTCCCTTATTAGTGAGATACTTACTATGAGAGTTAGGAGAGCAGTTACCATCTATTTTACAGCTTAATTACATATCACATATAGCTTATACCAATTTGCCAAGGCTTCATGAACAGAGTAGGGTTCATATCTCCTTCTGGAGTAACTAAGAGTACTTCACCTTTATTTGGAAATTTCTTTTTGGAACACTTTCTGTAACACCCTAATTTTCAGGCCAGAGACTTAGTAAGTAGCCTAAAATAGATATATCCCTTTGGGCAGAAGTCCCAGTAACATGCAGAAGGTTTTTAGGGACTAAACTGTAAATAAGTGAAAGTCCGGGGACTTATATGTGAATAGTGAAAGTTCCTAGGGATATAGTGGCCATTTATGCAAAGAAAGGGATTAAATTGCAAAAGAAAGGAAATAGAAGGACTTAAGTGCAATTATGGAAAGTTTAAAGCCAAAAAGGAAAAGTAGACAAAAAGGTGGGGTTCTTAAGTGTAATTTTAGCCAAATAAAAGGGACTCAATTGAAAAGAAGAAAAGTTCTTTGGGGCTAAATTGTAATTAAAGAAAGTTAGGCCGGAAGTGGTTTGGACTGTCCGAAAGTATTTCAGTCCCATATTTCACCAGTAGATAGAGCAAGTGATGCTCGGTAATCTGGCTTAATACAGGAATTTTTCAAGACTCCAGATAGCCAGAATTGATCTGATAGTCTAAAAGTTATAAAAATTCCTACCGGATATCCTAGATCTAAGATATAAGTGAGAAATTACAGGATGATGCGTCCTGATAGGGCGGATGTCAGGAAACTGACTGAATACCGATAGGAGGTCTGTAGAGAAAGTTATTCACAAATTAGCAAATACAGACTGGAGTGTGAGGCCTCTGGGGATCCGGTTGGGAGATTTATCGGTATTTAAAAAGGGACTGAATGAGATCAGATGACCTCAGTCAGATGACTATTATGACCCATAGGGATGCCTAAACGATGTAGGCCAGTGTATCTGGCAAAAGGACCCGGTGTCCAGAGATGTGTATAAACGGTGTATGATGGCGGAAATACTCAATGGACAAGGACGGGGAAGATTCCTCGTAATGCGTGCCATGAAGGTAATGGACCCTGAAAGGCCCAATAATGGCGCCATCAAAGGCCCAGTAAGACCCTTGGACTGATAGGTGGGCCAGTGTCCAGCAGAACCCCGGAAAAGTGCGAAATTACGAAAATGCCCCTGTGTTGTACTAAAGATCAGTAAATGAATGGAGGGCATTTTGGTCATTCTGGACAGGCCCAAGAGCCAAGACATACATAGGTAAGGTCAACCAGGGTCATTATATGCCCTGACAGGGTACAGAAAGGTGTAAAATGACAATTTTACCTTTAGGGTTAAGATAGCGCAAGAAAGGGCACCCAGGGGTATTTTGGTAATTTGCCAAGGGATGTTTCTTGGGAATCGAGCCATCAGAATACTTGACCTTGATCAGGATCCAAGATAACAATCCCAGAGCCCAAAAACGTAGGCCAGTGATATGTGGAAAAAAGTGGCATTAAAATACTATTTTAATACTGTTTCAATAAAGTAAAGTTACTCGGTCACCACGATAACCGAGAAAATGATCAGATAAAGTCCTAGACTTATCTGGATAGCATTGGATGGCATGACAGGTGCCAGTAAGATACCACATGGCGCTAACATAGAGGAGGAAGAAAAAGTTGAGGATACGTGGCACGATCTCAGCCATGTATTCCGGTGCAAGACTCTGGAACTATCTGGAGCTTGCAATTTTTCCATGTGACATATGAGGTGTCCCATGAGGTGGCCTTGGGATGATGTCATGCATGATGCAGTAAAAGGAATAAAGAAAAATAGGAAATTCTGAAAAAACCAGGACCACAAGTTCAGATAGCTTCAAAATTACGGATATGCCATTTACCAAAACTATAAATACCCCCTGCTCTTCATATGCCACCGCCAAGAGCATTTAAGAGAGAGAAGGAAGTGCTAGAGAGAGAAAGTGAGAGGAAGAAAGAAAGAAAGGAAGTTCTGGCGGAGCTGGAAGCAGTATAGGGATTCTAGAGTTCTGCTAAGCTCTTGAGGTAGTAACTAATCCTAGCTTTTATGTACTGACTTTGTGATTTGTTGTGCTATTGTTTGGTTGAATTGTTGTCTTATATGTTATGCTTGAAGCTCTACTGCAATGCTATGATCATATGTTATTGAGTATGGAAGCACGCAGCATACTTATCTGTACACAATCACAAGCAAGCACTGTCACTCTGCATTACATATATTGTTATGATTGTTGCTACTGAGATTCCCCCGAATCTCATCCCAATAAATAACCCATTATAGGGGAGGTTATGTCGAAGTGAATTTTTGGAATTTTAAGAGACGCCATTATGCTGCCAAAATTATGACAAGATAAGGAAAGCAGCTGATACATACTGTGTATGTAGGTACTGTCTAAGGAGGCTGGAAGTGAGTGGACCTAGCCGGTTCATCCAGTCTTTCCTGGGTACTTACGTAGAATGGTAGTTCTCACGGGAATTACCGAATCGGTACAAGATCAGTTACTTTCTGAAGATGAAGCGTAGCGGTTATGCTGCCGGATCTTAGGTAGGAAAAGATGTAATAGAGATATGGGAAATTTTGTACATACCCAGATGTAAAATAACTTATTAATTAATAATGAGTATTGTTTGGCATATTTGACTGATATGTGATGGATATCTGCATATGTGTGTAAAGTTGTTTGCTGGAAATTGCCACTATCAACAGTAACTTGTGGTGACCTAATGATGTTTGACCCATAATTAAAAATAGTAAATGGATGTAAAAATGTACTAAATTTTTATGGTAAATAGTAGACATATTAAGCTTCGATTTGATATATATAATGCCTCATTTGGATGTCTACACATGAAGATATAAATTATCAAATTTGGGACCAAAATGCTGGATTCAGGAGAAAAACATTGGATGAACAGTAAAGTTGAAACATTGACTGATGTTGACTTGGTCAATGCATGGTCAACGAGTTATTTTTTCCTGAGATATAATTGAGTTAGCTTTAAGGATCAATTTGAACCACTTCATTTCAATTTTTATAGAATTAGTTATGATTTTTCGAAGTCAGGTCGTTCATCTGGAATTTACACAGTGAACAGTACTCGATAAGAGTAAAACTCCAGATTGGGAAATTGGACTTCAATGACCTTGGAAGTGGTTCTAAATGCTACCAAATGGTCCCTAAGATGTATGAAAGTAAGGATGTTTCACTTTCCCTATTACTCCTTCTTACAAGAGCTTCTTGCTTATCTTTTTTCATTTGTCTTGGTCTTTGTGTTGTCCGTTCATGGCTTCCACTCAAATTGACATACCTAGAGGATTGTGGTCTATCAATTTGTTCGACACTAAACTTTTCCTGAGTCTCATAAAGAGATATAATGCGGTCAATATCTCCCCTTTTGGGAAATTTTGTCTCAATGAATATAGGATCTCTTGACTATATTCCAGTCACTATTTCATCTTCAATTTCATTTATATATGAAACATCCTTCTTTATATCTCTCAGAGTACTCTTGCTATAGCACTCTTAACTGGATTATATCTCTCTTGCCGAAAATTCTGGCAGAAAATAACTGTACTGATTTGGTAATTCCCTATGAGAACTACCATTCTTCGTAAGTACCCATAAAATACTAGATGAACCGGCTAGGTCCACTCACTTCCAGCCTCCTTAGACAGCACCTACGTACACAGTACTCTGTATAGTCTACCATCACAACGGCATTTTTTAGTAAATATCTTTAAATCTTAACCTTAAATCTTGACCTTAAATCTTAACCTTACATATACTCAATTGAAATTATCTTAGATCATTGAAATACCTCTTAACCTTAAAACATGAATTTCCAAGAGTTAGGCTTTCGGTACTGTTCACTGTCACGTTCACTGGGTAATACCAGATTACAGCCTAAACTTTGGAAATTCATAATTAAATATATAAAACTCATATTGAGGTTATTCCAATTTATAATGAAAGCTCTTTCATTTAACTTTGAGAGAAAAATATTAAAATGAGGTTTCCTTGTCCAGATCAAATCAGTCTATTCGTTGAACTTTACTGTTCATTTGGTAAATCTGGAAGTTCCAGATTCTTTGCCCCATTTTCAAAAATTCATTTCTCCTTGTATACTTATCCAATTGAGTTGAATTACATATGGATTTAAATATCAGAATGTTTAATTTAAGCTCACCAAAAATCAAGGAAAAACTCATTCATTTGCTATAAGAAAACCGCGTTGGAACCTTACTGTATCGGATAACTTGTTTTATCTTGATCTAGAGTTTAAGTCCAACTTTGAAAAATCATATCAATTTGAAAACTTAACCAAATTACGCATTATTGGTGTCCAATTAAATCTCTGGATCTTAGCTATGTTCATGCCAAATTTCACGTGAAACCGAAATGGATAAGTCACTTAAACTATAGCTGGAAGGTCACTCCCTCAACTCGGATCTAGTGCATGCATACATTATACATACCAATACATCTTCATCTAAGTTAAAGGCATGCTTTTCAAGTCATATACACATTGTTCATTACCATTACCTTCCTCCTTGTGAAGTTCGAGCACCTTGAGCAATATTTATTGATATGGAAGGAATGAAATTTCATGGAAATCTCAATAGCAATACAAACTATAAGGTTATGCATGTTTGATTAAATGCCTAACATGTTATCATGCAATGGGAGCTAATTCATGCTTATACATAAGCAAACTCTAACATGCATATTGTCATGACATATATTGCAAGGAGTAGCACATATTCATAGCACATCATCATCATCATAAACATCATCACTCAATATTCCATGCTCAACCAAACCTTCATGCATAACAAGTAATCAAATCAATCAAAGCACATAAGTTTATAGTTAGGAATTCTTGCTACCTCTTATGGATCCTTGTCCTTACCTTCTTGAAGTGATCTTTCCTTGCCACAAATGTCAAAATCTAGACATTGCAAGACAATTACCAAATTACAACTCAATTCCAAACAAAGTCCAAGTCTAGGCTTCAATATGCCCCTTTCTTTCTCTACTTTGTGACATATGTTTATATGTTTCTAAACTAAACTCTCATGGTTCCTTTCCACATAATTTTTCATTTAGAATCTAAATATGTATTCAAAAATTCCAGAATCCAATTGCTTCCCAAAGTTCTATACAGAAACCGAAAAGTAGCTCTAGTATTTCCAAAAATTCCTATTTTGGTTCCAAGGCTTCCAATACTTGTTTTCCTACTATAACCCCACACAAAATTCCATTCTAAGCCCATTGGAAGCATCAAAACCATGAAATTCCAACATATGAACAGTGATTTCGTACTGTACAAAACAGAACACCTTCATGGATTCACAAGCACACATGGATTCCTAAGCCATTATCATGTGATTCAAGCTTGTTTAAGCTTGTGCAAACTATCTAGAACATAAACACATGTTCTTATCACATATCCACAGAAATTTCAGCAGCATTTCCCCAAGATTCAAGCCTCAAAACCAACTTAAACTCAAGAAGAAGTCATAAGAACAAAGTCTAGAAGCAAGGGAGCAACTTACCTTACAAACTTCTTCAAGATCCTTGCTTCTTCCTTGCTTGAGAAAATATTTTGCAAGAGGTTCCCTACACTTTCTCCTCCACGGTTTTGGCTTAGAATGAGGGGATATTTATAGCAAAATCTTGGGAAAATTGAAGGCCAAGATCACCTTGGAAACTATTTGATCTAATGGTTAAAGGTTTGATCTTGGAATGTCTTTTCTCTTCTCACTCATGACATCACCACCATGACATCCTTAACATGACATCACTTGGGACACCACCATTTGTGAAGTCCTTGTGGGTCCCACCATGTGCAAACCCCAATTTTTACTTTATTCTCTTTTTTTTCTTTTCAAAAATCCATAAATTATTCATTATTGGACTTGGGCTCCAAGTTAACTTTTGGGACTCATTGGGCTGGCTTAGGACGAAATGTTGGGCCTCTTTTAGGTCCAATAGCTAATTGGCACAAATCCCAATGTACTTTCCTCTTGCCGATATCCTTAAATTACCATGATCTTAGAATAAATGTTAAACACCTCTTTTAATTGTTCTAACATTTTTAGAAATTCATTCTAATATAAAATGAATTCTCTACAAAGTTTCATAATTTTATGAGACCCAGAAGTCCTGATAAAAATTACATACATTTCCTTTAACCCTTTATCGGTGTCCTTTTTCACCATAAATTCCATAATTAATTCTACAGGACTCCTTTTTGACTTCTGTCAACTCCATAAATTCTTATATTAACTATAATAATTTACTATCAAATTTCATCTGATATCCATCCATTGTGAAATGACCAAAATGCCCTCCATTCACTTCTGGTTTCTTAGGGCATCACAGGGGCATTTTCGAAATTTTGCACTTTGGCTCTTACCCTTTCTTCCTCTTCCAACTAATCCCTTTCTTTACATAAATATGGCCACATCTTTTCCTGAAAAAAATCTCATATATTTTATTCAATATGTACATACAACTTAGTACAGAAATTAGGGATGTTACAATATACATATCCTTTTGAGGGTTCAGAGTACCTTATGAAGATACATTTCTTCCCTCTAAGATCCAATTTCCCATGTCTATGAGAATCGTTATGGATATATGATGCCGAACCATAAGGTCTAAGGAAACTTAGATCTGGCTAGAGTTTAGTCCATAACTCGTAAGGCGTAGAAGCGATTGACCTTGACGGTACGCAGTTAAGTATGAAGGTTACCATCAACAGAGCATCACCCCAATATAAAATTGAAAGGTTTTCTTGAGTTATCATAGACCTAACCATGTCTAGAAGAGTTCTATTTTTTCTTTCAAGAACCCATATTCTGTTAAAGCGTGCAAGGGATAGTTAGTTGCCTAATAATCCCTTAGTTGCCTAATAATCCCTTTTTCTTCACAGAGCTATTTGAATTGATCCGACAGGTATTCATGACCTTGATTAGTGTAAAATGCTTTGATTTTATTGTCCATTTGATTCTCTACTTTATTTATGTATTGTGAAAAGTACTCTGTGTCTCGAACTTATGTGAGATCAAAAAGACATGACCATATCGTGAAAAATCATCAATAAAGGTAATGAAATACCAAGCTCCATGTCTTGCCCTCACACATCTTTCAAAATGGATTAATCATAACGGATTTTCAGCTCGTGTTCCCTTATCGAATGGCTTTCTAGTTACCTTACTAGCTAGACAACTTTCATATAATGACATATCCATGTTGGGGATTACCCCTAAGGTGCCTTCTTTTGCCAGTTTAATCATTCTATTTTGATTAATATGTCTTAGTTTAACATGCCAAATATTCATATCAGAATTATTCGAAGTAATAGCAAAACAATCATAAGCATTAAATCACCAGTAGGATCCATAATAAATAACTTTTGAAATCAGAAAGTTGAATCATAAAATATTGAGTTGCTAAAAATGTGTGTAACTTTACCATGAAAGTTTCATTAAACCTAAAGTCTAGTAAGCAAATAATAGAAACTAAACTCTGTCAGATATTGGGAGCATGAAGTACATCATGTAGCATCAAGGTCTTTCCACCATGTAAAACAATTTTATAGGTGCCTATGCCTCGAACCTTGATCCTTGTATTATTCCTAATGTAAAGCCACTTGCTTTGATATGGCAAATGATGGTATTCCACGAAAGATCCTCAATCTTGACTTACGTGGTCTGTGGAGCCTGAGTCAATAATCCAAGAAGAAGAAACATGTTCTATTAGAAAAATAGTACTTGAAACAAATGAAGCATGCTAATTCACATAGTTCACTAATACCTTTCCTATCTTGGCCAATTTAGAACAGCCACATATTGTGAAATGCCCCATATTATGGCAGGCAAAGCATTTGACCTTCTTTAGGTCTAACTTTTTCTTGCCTCATTTCTTCTTATATTGTTGCTTGCCTTTTTTTGGTGGAGGACCACTAAAGAAAGGACTTGCATTCTCAGTCAAATAGGCTTGTCCGATGGCCTTGTAACCCTCTAGACATTCATCCTCTAGCTCTAAATGCTTAGCTACATCATTAAAAGTGATAATATTTTTATTGTGGGTCAGATTAACTTTCATGTGTTACTAACTAGCAGTGAGCTACCTGATGATGACCTGTACTTGCTACTCGTCAAATAGATTATGTCTATCCTCCTTCAGTTCACAGATCATGTTGGCCATCTCCCTCAGATGTTGCCTCATAGAGTTAATTTTCTTAAGCTTATAAGTATTGAATTTAATTGTAAATGTTCTAAACTTAGTCATAGAGACTCTACTAAACTTGTCATTCAAGGCTATCTACATGGCTTATGCAGTCCTGTTTGTCTCAAATTCACACATCAGGTCATCAGCTATGGCAATCAACAATGTGATTCTTACAATGCTATTTTTCTTCTTCTAGGAAAGGTATGCCTCTTGGTCTCTCCTATGTTGAACCGTATTTTTAGCCTCAGGTTTGATAATGGCTCAATGACATCCTGTTCTTTCAGGATATATTGGACCTTTTGGTGCCAAATATAACAGTTATCCCCGTTGATTTTTTGCCCCTTGTTCAATTATGCAATAATGTTCTTGGTTGCCATTGCTGAATTTTGGTTCTGTGACAAACCTATCCTACATTAATATAGAGAGAATTTTAAACCATAGAACATTCTAGTGAATTTACTTATATAGCACATGTGAAGTATACAATGTCACGTACTTGTATCATTTTTTGTCAGAAATATGATAACATCACTAGACCCATGATCAGTAGAATACGTTTGTTACTCCTATCACATAGACACTATCAATAGTCATCATGTCCTATCAAAAAATAAAATAAGCACTATACTCATTAAATTTTGCTTTTAGAAGACTTATTATCTAAAAGGCTCCCACTTACAAAAAGTATACATGAATCATTAACTAAGAAGAATGAAACATGTTCTTTTAACATATAAGGCATGTAATAAATTGCAAGTCTTTACAACAAAAGGGTAATAAACATGTCCTTAACAAAGCAAAGCAAAAGAAATCAAACACAAATGTACATAATTTGATATGAGCATGATAGTATGCAAGCATCGCTTTTCTCAATCTTAAGTTTGTGAGATGCTTTTACACAGCTAGATACAAACTCTATAGTCTTAAGCCAATAAACCTTTCTTTTGGGTCTTCCTTTGGGTATGCCTCTAACCCTGGTTGCTCTTATGTATTTCATTATGACATTTATGTAGATTTGGGATTCTTCTTATCTATCATAAAATCAATGTATTTGGCGAGCACACTATATATTCATTTTATATCTATTAGTTTGTCTGCTTCTTTTTTAGCTATACTCATAGCCAAAACAAGGGTACATGGTTGATTCACTTCCTCTCCTTCCTCAACTGGAAATTTATCGATAAGAATTGACACCGACTTGGGGTGTGAATATGAAAAAACCAAGAAATGTTGCTTAGGAAGGGATTTGATGGGAAATAAAGTTCCTGTCGTCGGTCCGGAATCACACACTACTTGAGATTCCTCTTGTAGTATTTCCTTCATCAACTCCTCTAGGTTTTCTTCAGGGAATTCATTGGGAATTCATCAAAGTTTGGTTCTGGATCCTCTTCAGGTTGCCCCAAGGGGTCCTCTTGAAGGTTCTCCTCTAGGTCATTGACATCTAGACCTTCTATAAGATTATTGTGTAGATCCTCTTCTTCAAGAAGTTCTGCATCCTCATCATCACTTTGAGGTTCATACACTGGTAACTCATCACTTAGGTATGAGATGTCATCAAATAAACCATATCCCAGGGTTTCAATGCTAGATATTAAACACAAAAAATACCAAAAAAATATAAATAGCTCAAGAAATATAATTATCATAATTTTCTGGAATATAAATTATCATAAATTTTCTAAAATTTTTCAAACACAAAAAATATAAAAAAATACACTAAATACTCATAAATAGGTCAATAATTGCCCCGAAAAGTAGGAAATTTATATATTAAAATAAAGATCTGTTGGAAATTGTTCCCTAGGGGCTAATCATTGTATTTTGAACATTGTTGATTTATGAATTTCTTAATTGTGTTATCATATTATTTGCATGTTTACTGTGATGACCATCATTAGATAACTCATGATCTTATCCTAAATGTCCCTAGTCAGTCATCTATGCGGGAGCAGAGACGAAGTAAGACCAGTATGACTTTGAAGATGTATAGAGATATAAATCAAAGTCATAGGAACATGTAAGAGTACAAGGTGTTGGATTGACTCGCTATGAGAGAGCTGCATGGGTTAAGTCATAAATTTCTCTCATATACAAACCATGTCACTATGCCCTTTAACATGAGATCATCATGGATTCCTACATGACAAACGCTCATCTTTGACCTAGTCAAAAGTCACTTTTGACCGAGTGATCATAAAGACTATGTTCGGGCTTGGTTGTTTTTCATGCGGAGGAATCTGAATGGTCAAGATGGAATTTATCCCTCACATTAGTAGAGAGATATTACTGGCCCCCTCGATGAGCGAGTCTAAGAAATGTATGGCCATACTATAATGGAAAGGTAGTTCTATTTCTATAGTCAGACTACTCAGGATCGAGAAAGTAACGGTCAGGAATAGGAGGATGCCGTTCTCCATGCCTCATCCATGACCAAAATACCGTGTGACAAAAGGGACGTGATATGGTTGTATGAAAGGTTACATCATTCATCGATCCTCATATGATTGGGGTAGTCGTGATGTCTTGCTAGAGACCGCCCACGACTTGTAGGTCAATATAGTAACTGGCCAACTGCCAACTTCATATGGGCTACAAGGTTGCACACAAAACAGCCCAACACGAGCTATGATGTCCAAATTCATTGAATCTAAGACATGTCCTAAAACATCCTTACTTTCGTACATCTTAGGGACCATTTGGTAGCATTTAAAACCACTTTCAAGGTCATTGAAGTCCAATTTCTCAATCTGGAGTTTTACTCTTATCGAGTACTGTTCACTGTGTAAATTCCAGATGAGTGACCTGACTTCAAAAAATCATAACTAATTCTAGAAAAATGGAAATGAAGTGGTTCAAATTGATACATGAATATAACTCAATTATCGTTCAGGGAAAAATAACTCGTTGATCATGCCTTGACCAAGTCAACGCCAGTCAACGTTATAACTTTACTGTTCATCCAGAGTTTTTCCTCTGAATCCAGCATTTTGTTCCCAACTTTGATAATTTATATCTCCATGTGTAAACATCCAAATGAGGCATTCTATATATAAAATCGAAGCTTGGTATGTCTACTATTTACCATAAAAATATCATACATTTATTTAATCATTTACTATTTTTAATTACGGATCAAACCTTACTATGTCACAACGAGTTACTGTTCCTTCCAGCAATCAGCTTTACATACATATGCATAACATCTCTTAATTCCTCATACACAAGCTGAACATGCTAAACAATATTTATTATTAAATAATTGTTATCCAAAAGGGCATGAACAACATCCCCATATCTTTATTACATCTTTCATGCCTGAAATCTGGCAGTATAACTACTATACTTCATCTTTTTTGAATAACTGATTTGTACTGATTCAGTAATTCTCATGACAACTACCATTCTACGTAAGTACCTAGGAAAGACTAGATGAATCGTCTAGATCCACTCACTTCCAGACTCCTTAGACAGTACCTACGTACACGGTACGTAGCATCTCCTTCATTCTGCCGTAATTTTAGCATAACGGCATCTTTAAGCATTCTCAAAATTCACTTTAACAAAACCTCCCTATAATGGGTTATACATTGGGGATGAGATTCGGGGGAATCTCAGTAGTAATAACCATAACAATATATGTAATGCAGTGTGATGGTGCTTGTTTGTGATTGTGTACAGATAAGTATGCTGCGTGCTTCCATACTCAATAATAACATATGATCATAGCATTATGTAGTAGAGCTTCAGACATAACATATAAGACAACAATCCAACCAAACAATAGCACATTAAATCACAAAGCCATTACATAAACGCTATGATTAGTTACTACCTTACTAGCTTAGCAGAACTGTACTATCTCTTTCTGCTTCCAGCTCTACCAGAACTTCCTTCCTTCTTTCTTTTCTTCCTCTTTCTCTCTCTAGAACTTACTTCTCTCTCTTTATGGGCTCTTGGCCTTGAAGACAATGGCAAGGGGAGGGGATATTTATAGTTTTTATGGATGGCATTTCTGTAATTCTCAAGAACTTTAATCTTGTGGCCACCGATTTTTCTGAAATTTTCTATTTTCTTTAATCCAATTTATTACATCATCATGGTGATGTCATCTTGATGACTCATCATGATGGCTCATGGCCTTTCATAATTACCTGTTGACTCACCATGCTGACTCAGTGTTCCAGAGCATTCCAGAGTCTTGCACCGGAATACACTGTTTAGATCGTGCCACGTGTCCTCAACTTTTCTTCTCCCTCTTGATAAATGCCATGTGGCATCTTGATGGGTCCCATGAGGACACCTTTTTTGCCACCTCATGACTTCCACATAAATCCAGGACTTTATCTGATCACCTCCCCGGTCCTCATGTCAACCGAGTAACTTTACTTTATTGAAAAGTCACTAAAGTATTATTTTAATGCCACTTTAACTCACATATTTCTTGTGCTACGTTTTTGCACTCTAGGACTGCTATCTTGGGGCCTGATCAAGCTCAAGTACTCTGATGGCTCGATTCCCAAGAACCATCCCTTGGTAAATTACCAAAATGCCCTTGGTTCCTCTTTATTTACTTTAATGAATCTAGGGGCATTATTGTCTTTTCATATCTTACCAGAGTATTCTCTGACCCTAGTCAACTATCCAGATATCCCTTCTTGACTGACTAACCTTAGTCAAATGACCAAAATACCCTTTACTCATTCTTCAGCTATTTTATAACATAAGGGCATTTTTATCATTTTGCATATTTTAGAGGTCCCACTAGACACTGGCCCACCTATCAGTCCAAGTGTTTCATTGGGCCTTGGTTGGCGCCATTTTTGGGCCTTTATAAGGTCCACCACCTTTATGGTACGAATCCCGAGATACCTCTCCCGGTAATATTTATCGGGTATTGCTATCATTGTGCACCGTTTCTACACCTTTCCGGACACCGACTCCTTTTATCAGATAACAAGCATCTGACTGATGTCATCTGAGCTTATTCAGTCTCAGTTTGAATACCGATAAATCTCCTAATCGGATACTTGGAGGTCACATACTCCGTCTGAATTCACTAATTTATGAATAACTTTTTCTACAGACCTCCTTTCGGTATTCTGTCAGTTCCTCGACATCTGTCTCTACAGGACGCATCTTCTTGCAAATTTTCACTCATATCTGAGGTCTAGGAGACCCGATAAGAATTTTTTATACTTTTAGTCTATCAGATAAATTTTGGTTATCTAGAGTCCTGATAAAATTCCTGTATTAAGCTGGATTACTCAGCATCCTTTGCTCTATCTACTGATGAGATTTGGGACTGAAATGCTTCCAGGCAGTGCTAAGCCATCTCTGGCTCATCTGTCTATAATTACACTTTTGCCCTTGGAATTTTTCTTCTTTTCAATTAAGTCACTTTTATTTGGCTAAAATTACACTTAAAGACCCCATATTTTTGTCTACTTTCTCTTTGAACCTTAAAGCTTTCATAATTTCACTTAAGTCCTTGGATTTTCTTCCTTTTTCAATTTAATCCCTTTCTTTACTAAAATGACTATTATAACCCTAGGATTTTTACTATTTACATATAAGTCCTTGTACTTTCACTTATTTGTAGTTTAGTCCCTAAAAACCTTCTATATGTTTCTGGGACTTCTGCTCAAAGGGGTCTGGTAGTCTATCTATTTCAGGCTACTTTCTGAGTCTCTAAGCCTGAAAATTGGGATGTTACATTTCTACTCCCCTTAAAATAAATTTTGTCCTCGAAATTTACTTAGTACCTTAGTCAACTATCCTGGATATATCTCCTCTGTATATCCTTTCCTGGTTTATGACCAAGGCTTGGGGCATTCATCCACTCATACATATGGACAACCCATTGAACTTGTGAGTAGTGTCCATTTCTTTCATATCTTACCCTTCAAAATTTTGATATAATTCTGGGGTCTACATCACTCCTATTATACTTTGCTAATCTCCTCAGGAGAAATAGTATTCTTCTACCTTTCTTTCTCCTGATACAAAATCATAATTCATATAACTTCTCTAACTTTTCTTAACTTCTTTAATTCTTCGCAACTTTTCTTAACTTTTCTCAGCCTCTTATATAACTTTATGCATCTATGCCAAACTTTTGTGGCATTTGCATTCTTTCTTATCCCTTCTTAGGGCTTATCTATCATTAGGCTACTCTTGCCTTAGCACCTTTCGTGATACTGGGTTAGGGTTAGGTTACTCTTCTTATAGCTCTAGGCCCTAGTATTCTCTTTCTCATAGAACTATGTTCTATCTTTGCTTTGCCTTAGACCCTTTTCTCTAGGTCTCTCTGGCCTTTTAATCTCTTTACCCTCATTTGGGGGATCTATCTGCTCATACTTTTCTGTTCTCAAAATATATGAGGTTCTCTTCTCTGTTTCTCAGGAATACTTCTACAAAACTTTGAATATCAGTACTCATATGAAGGAATCTTATCGAGTACTGTTCACAGTGTAAATTCCAGATGAGTGACCTGAATTCAAAAAATTATAACTAATTCTAGAAAAATCAAAATAAAGTAGTTCAAATTGCTACATGAAGATAACTCAATTATCGTTCAGGGAAAAATAACTCGTTGACTGTGCCTTGACCAAGTCAACGTCAGTCAACATTATAACTTTACTGTTCATCCAGAGTTTTTCCCATGAATCCAGCATTTTGGTCCCAACTTTGATAATTTATATCTCCATGTGTAAACATCCAAATCAGGCATTATATATATCAAATTGAAGCTTGGTATGTCTACTATTTACCATAAAAATATCATACATTTATTTAATCATTTACTATTTTTAATTACAGATCAAACCTTACTATGTCACAACGAGTTACTGTTCCTTCCAGCAATCAGCTTTACATACATATGCATAACATCTCTTAATTCCTCATACACAAGCTGAACATGCTAAACAATATTTATTATTAAATAATTGTTATCCAAAAGGGCATGAACAACATCCCCATATCTTTATTACATCTTTCCTGCCTGAAATCCGGCAGTATAACTACTATACTTCATCTTTTCTGAATAACTGATTTGTACTGATTCAGTAATTCTCGTGACAACTACCATTCTACGTAAGTACCTAGGAAAGACTAGATGAATCGTCTAGATCCACTCACTTCCAGACTCCTTAGACAGTACCTACGTACACGGTACGTATCATCTCCTTCATTCTGCCGTAATTTTAGCATAACGACGTCTTTAAGTATTCTCAAAATTCACTTTAACAAAACCTCCCTATAATGGGTTATACATTGGGGATGAGATTCGGGGGAATCTCAGTAGTAATAACCATAACAATATATGTAATGCAGTGTGATGGTGCTTGCTTGTGATTGTAAAGGGAATTGGAAGACACGCAGCGGAAATTAACTTTAAAAATTCTTCCATTCCCAGCCAGGATCTATCGAATGTGTTTAAGTCAAGGAGAAAGAAGTGTTACCATCGGTTTTCAAGTTGTGGTCGCGACCTCAGTGTCCACTAGTCGCGAATCTTCTCCTCTGGAGTTTTCAGTCGCTACCTCCTCAGCTTCTTGTCACGACCTGTCGCCTCTGGAGTTTGCAGTCGTGACGTACTCAGCTTCTAGTCACGACCTGTCAGCTCTGGAGTTTGCAGTCGAGACTTCCTCTGCTTCTAGTCGTGACCTGTAGTCTCTTTTCAGATTTCTGATGTTCAGATGCCAATTTAGTCACAACCTCCGTGTCAACTGGTCTCGACTTCTTCATACCTAGTGCTCTTTTCTCGATAGCAAGAAGTCGACAACTAAGATCGGCTTCCTCTACCGGTATCCACATGAATAGCATTCTAACCACGAACGACATGCTAGCGCCTCTTATCCCTCTAGGGCTTTCTCAAGATTCCGTCCTCACCGTCTCTATTTCGGCAGTTTCTTATCTGCAAACCTTTTGCACTTTCCTTACCCCCTTTTCTTGTGTGTAGAACCCTAGCCCCTAATGTCAAATATATAGGATGATATCGGGCTTCTAATTGGGCCGGGTTTAGAATTAATCTTATATTAATTCTGAAATTAATACAATATCATATATTACATAATTTGATAAGAAACTAATTAAATAAATATGGTTTTTATTAAATCCGTCCCACAGATTTAATCCACCTCTTTATTTAATTTAAAATAAAGATAAGACGGAATCATATTTGATTTATTCTCATAAATCAAATTTGAGATATCTTATCAATTTAAATTTTAAATTGAAATAGATCATATCAATTTAAATTCAAATTCAAAAGTGATAGAGATTTAATTTATCCTTATAAATTAAATCTTGTAAATATCTCTTATATTATATATAATATATAAATACAAATTTTTATATATATAAAATATATAAATTCACCCTAGATTATTCAGTTAATCAAGACATGTCTTAGATTCAATGAACCTGGACATCACAGCTCGAGTTGGGCTATTTTGTGTGCGACCCTGTAGGCCCATATGAAGTTGGCAGTGGGCCAGTTACTATACTGATCTACAAGTCGTAAGCGGTCTCTAGCAAGACATTATGACTACCCAAATCATATGAGGATAGATGAACGATATTTTGGTCATGGATGAGGCATGGAGAACGTCATCCTCCTGTTCCTGACCGTTACTTTCTCGATCCTTGAGTAGTATGACTATAGAAATGGAACTACCCTTCCATTACAGTATGGCCATACATTTCTTAGACTCACTCATCGAGGGGCCCAATAATATCTCTCTACGAATGTGAGGGACAAATTCCATCTTGACCATTCACATTCCTCCGCATGAAAAACCACTGAGCCCGAACATAGCCTTTATGATCACTCGGTCAAAAGTGACTTTTGACTAGGTCAAAGCTAAGCGTTTGTCATATAGGAATCCATGATGATCTCAAGTCAAAGGGCATAGTGACATGGTTTGTATATGAGATAAGCTTATGACTTAACCCATGCAACTCTCTCATAGCGGGTCGGTCCAACACCCTGTACTCTTACATGTGGCTATGACTTTGATTTATATCTGTATATATCTTCAAAGTCATCCTGGTCTTATTTCATCTCTGCTCCTGAAACATCCTTACTTTCGTACGTCTTAGGGACTATTTGGTAGCATTTAGAACCATTCTCAAGGTCTTTGATGCCCAATTTCTCAATCTGGAGTTTTACTCTTATCGAGTACTGTTCACTGTGTAAATTCCAGATGAGAGACCTGACTTTGAAAAATCATAACTAATTCTAGAAAAATTGAAATAAAGTGGTTCAAATTTCTAAATGAAGCTAACTCAATTATGTTTCAGGGAAAATAACTCGTTGACCATTCCTTGACCGAGTCAATGTCAGTCAACGTTACAACTTTACTGTTCATCCAGCATTTTTCCCCTGAATCTAGCATTTTGGTCCCAACTTTGATAATTTATATGTCCATGTGTAGACATCTAAATGATGTATTCTATATATCAAATCGAAGCTTGGTATGTGTACTATTTACCATAAAAATATCATACATTGATTTAACTATTTACTATATTTAATTATAGATCAAACATCATTAAGTCACCACGAGTTACTGTTCATAGTGGCAAATTCCATCACTCAACTTTACATACATATGCATACATCCATCACATATCAGTCAAACATGCCAAACAATACTTATTATTAAATAATAAATTGTTATACACCAGGGCATGTACAGAATTCTCATATTTCTATTACATCTTTTCCTGCCTGAAATCCGGAAGCATAACCGCTAGGCTTCATCTTTAAAAAGTAACTGATCTTGTACTGATTCGGTAATTCCCGTGAGAACTACCATTCTATGTAAGTACCCAGGAAAGACTGGATGAACCGGCTAGGTCCACTCACTTTCAGCCTCCTTAGACAGTACCTACGTACACAGTACGTATCAGTTCCTTTCTTCACTATTGCCATCTTATCATAATTTCGGCAGCATAACGGCGTCTCTTAAAATTCTCAAAATTCACTTTGACATAACCTCCCTGTAATGGGTTATTTATTGGGATGAGATTCGGGAGAATCTCAGTAGTAACAACCATAACAATATATGTAATGCAGTGTGATAGTGCTTGCTTGTGATTGTGTATAATTAAGTATGCTGTGTGCTTCCATACTCAATAACATATGATCATAGCATTGCAGTAGAGCTTTAGACATAACATATAAGACAACAATCCAACCAAAAAATAGCACATCAAATCACAAAGTCATTACATAAAAGCTAGGATTAGTTACTACCTCAAAAGCTTAGCAGAACTCTAGAATCTCTATACTGCTTCCAGCTCTGCCAGAACTTCCTTCTTTCTTTCTTTCTCTCACTTTCTCTCTCTATAACTCCTTCTCTCTCTTAAAGGGCTCTTGGCCGTGTTGCAAATGAAAGGGGGAGGGGGTATTTATAGTTTCCATGGATGGCACTTCCGTAATTCTCAAGAACTCTGAACTTGTGGCCACCGTTTTTCCTGGAATTTCCTATTTTCTTTTCCATTTATGACATCATCACCATGACATCATCCAAGAGACACCTCATGGGACACCTATTCAGCATGTGGTGAAATTGGAAGAGCCAAGAAGCCTCTAGAAAATTTTCAGTCCAATCCGGTGCCGGCCCGGTCCGATTCCTCAAAAACTGGACTATTTTCTGAATCTGATTTTTCTGAAAATCCATATTATGTCTTCTGACCTGAAATTTAGTATCTGGGTCTTTTATACCATCAACATTTTTATACTGGGTCTAAACTTAATTATAGATCCCATGTGAAATGACCAAAATACCCTCCATTCATCTATTACTCTTTAGTACAACACAGGGGTATTTTTCGTAATTTCACACTTTTTTGGGGTTCCACCGGACACTGGCCCACCTATCAGTCCAAGGGTCTTACTGGGACTTTGATGGCGCCATTCTTGGGCCTCCTAGGGTCCATTACCTTTATGGCACGCATCACGAGGAATCTTCCCTGGCAATGTTAATCGGGTATTTTTGTCGTTATACACCGTTTATACACATCTTCGGACACCGGCTCCTTTTATCAGACACACTGGCCTACTGTGTCTAGGCATCCCTTTGGGTCATAACAGGCATCTGACTGATGTCACCTGAGCTCATTCAGACCCAATTCGAATACCTATAAATCTCCCTATCGGATACCCAGAGGTCACACACTCCCGTCTAAATTTACTAATTTATGAATAACTTTTTCTACAGACCTCCTATCAGTATCCTATCAGTTTTCTGACATCCGCCTCAACAGGACGCATCATCCTATAATTTCTCACTTATATCTGAGATCTAGGATATCCGGTAGGAATTTTTTATACTTTTAGACTATCAGATCAATTTTGGCTATCTGGAGTCCTGAGAAAATTCCTGCATTAAGCTGGATTACCCAGTATCGCTTGCTCTATCTATTGGTGAAATATGGGGCTGATATGAATACGATCACTGTTTTTGCCTGTTTCCAGTCTAGGTTTTCATAATTACACTTTTGCCCTGGAAACTTTTATTCTTTTCAATTAAGTCCCTTTATTTGGCTAAAATTACACTTAAAGACCCCACATTTTTGTCTACTTCTCCTTTTTACCCTTAAACTTTTCATAATTGCACTTAAGTCCTTACATTTTCTTTCTTTTTCAATTTAATCCCTTTCTTTACATAAATGGCCATTATATCCCTAGGGACTTTCACTATTTACATATAAGTCCCTGGACTTTCACTTATTTACAGTTTAGTCCCTAAAAACCCTCTGTATGTTTCTGGGATTTCTTCTCTAGTAGTCTTTCTATTCCAGGCTACTTTCTGAGTCTCTAGGCCTGAAATTGGGATGTTACATTTCTATCCCCCTTAAAATCAATTTCGTCCTCGAAATTTACTTAGTACCTTGATATATCTCTGCTGTATATCCTTTCCTGGTTTATGACCAAGGCTTGGGGTATTCATCCACTTGAACTTGTGAGTAGTGTCCATTTCTTTCATATCTTACCCTTCAGAATTTTGATATAATTCTGGGGTCTACATCACTCCTCTTATACTTTGCTAATCTCTTAGTTGAAATATTGTTCTTCTGCCTTAGACCCCCTTCTCTAGGTCTCTCTGGCCATTTAATCTATTTATCCTTATCTAGAGCATCTATCTGCTCATACTTTTCTGTTCTCAAAATATATGGGGTTCTCTTCTTTGTTTCTCAGGAATACTTCTACAAAACTTTGAATATCAGCACTCAGATTTTAGCTTGGACTCCGTCTTCATTTAAGGGAAAACTAAGTTCAGTCTGTATATAATAGAGGCTATCTGAGGAAAATCATTATAAAATAATTTTTCTGGATGAGTTTATCAATTAGTGAAGCTTCCTTACCTTAACTTTGTCTTTGGCATTCATCTTCCCAAAGAGATACTACATGGTACTCATATCTCATGGCTCATTACTTTTATTAGGCTAGGTCTAACTACGACCTCGGGATCTAACTGCGATCAATCGTCAGCCTCTTCAGAATCTAACTGCGACTCTGAAGCTCTTAGAATCTAACTGTGACCCTTTAGGATCTAACTGCGACCCTAGAGCCATGCTAGGATCTAACTGTGACCCTCCAGAATCTAACTACGATTCTGTTGTACTATATATCTCCCGAAGATCTTAAACCAACAGACTAAGTTATAGGGTTAACTGCTTTCACTGGTTGATAACTCAATTGGAAATTTTAAAAATTTTATATCTGGTAGCCTCATATTATTTACCCAGACTTTACTTATTTCCTTTTTCACTTAGGAGTTCCTCTCATCTTTCTTACTATACTGTGGCTTATCATACCTTGTGCAATCATGGTCTCACCACCTGCCATTGCATTTTTCTGCTATGGCTCCATCATAACTTCTTATTTCAATTTGTGCTCTAACTGCGACCCATTTAAACTATGCTCTAACTGCGAGCATTCTAATCAGATCCAACTCTTATCTGAAGAGTGATCTGAAAACAATCCCTTTACTAGTATCTGTTGTTCTTTCTGTATACCATTCCTTCCAATAGAAATGACCCTGAGTACTGTATTCATAGTCTATAGAATTACCTGAGTAACCCCCCAATCATACTGTATCTGACTGCCGTACTGTAATTTAACTTTAATGTCAAAGGGTTTGACTAACGCTAACTACTTTGTACATGTTTTCTCTACTTCCTACTTTTAAAACCTATAATCATATTCACTCTCACACAAAGGCAACATACTAGGTATAGGGTAGCTCAATAGTGTGCATACTGGACAATCCAATCCAATCACATACAGGATTTATTTACTCATTAGCCAGTGAAAACAGAATACAAATAAACTCGTACCTTAATTTGGTGCAGGACACTTTCTTATCTCGTTGCCAGTCAGGGTATATACTCTTCCCTAAGTCTGGTATCTTTCGCCTATTGTGTTATGTGGGCACTCCCTGGCATAATGTCCAGACTTTTCACACCTATAGCATAACCCTTGACCTGCTAGACAAGGCCTTGTACCATGGTCTCGACCATAATTCCCACATACATTAGGCCTTGGTTGCCTATTAACTTCTCTTGGCCCTCTACCTGGCCTACTTCCCTATTTCTTATTAACTTCTGACCCATATACTGGCCTATTTCTCTTCTTATTGTCCCCTCCCAAGGAACCTGGCAGCACCATTCTTAATGGTACTATTATAACAGGCTCACTCTTTTCTGGATATTGCACATTCTTTTCTGTGATCCTGCATACCTCTACTGCTTTATTAAACTTTCGTATCTGTCTAGGAAAAACTTTCTCCTTCAATGTAGGATTTAATCCACGAGTTAACTTCTCAATGATCCACCTCTTATCATTCATATAGTTTAGGTAAGTGGAATATCGTGAAAAATGAATGAACTTAGCAAGGTAATCGTCAAAGGGTTCTTACTCACCCTGCTTTAACACTAAAAATTCGGCTTCATGTTCATCCCTTACTGATTGTGGAAAATATTTTTTGTTGATCTGCTCGAGAAATATTTCCCATGTAAGTGGAATATTTCTTGATTGCAGAATTACTTCTATGTTTCTCCACCACCTATCAGCCTCATTTTCTAGCTTGTAAATTGCCATCTGGGCCTTTCTTTCAGTAGGATATTCTAAAATCTTAAAGATTTTCTCTAACTGGCTAACCCAATCCTCGGCTACTTGAGTGTCAAAAGTCCCTTCAAACATGGGCGAATTAAACTTATGGAATCGTTCCATCCATGTTTGAAGACTTTCCTGGTTATTGATATTTCCTGTAGACCCCTGATGTTTATTCATTCCAGTCTGCCCATGATCTGACTGAGGTTCAGGTTCTACATTATTTTCTGGTACTACCTCCTTCTCAGATTGCTGTAAGCTTGCAACCGCAGCAGCAACCGCCATAGCGATAACAGAATCTCGTTCTTGATCTTGGCGAGCCTGGGTTGCCCATATCTCATCTATTGCATGTTCTTGCTATTCTAACCTATCTAGAATAATTTGCACAGGGTCTATCTGATTATTAGTACCCTCATCCCGGGGCTCTACTGAAGGGAATTGGAAGACACACATGGAAAATTAACTTTAAAATTTTTTCCATTCCCAGCCAGATCTACCGAATATGTTTAAGTCAAGGAGAAAGAAGTGTTACCTTCGGTATTCGAGCTTTAGTCGCGACCTCCGTATCTATTAGTCGTGACTCTTCGCCTCTGGAACTTTCAGTCGCGACATACTCAGCTTCTCGTCGCGACC
The DNA here is from genome assembly GCA_037074615.1 of Leucaena leucocephala. NCBI lineage: Eukaryota > Viridiplantae > Streptophyta > Magnoliopsida > Fabales > Fabaceae > Leucaena > Leucaena leucocephala. The sequence continues at coordinate 4,137,229 of CM073544.1, read as the reverse complement.
TGTCGCCTCTGGAGTTTGAAGTCGTGACCTAATCAGCTTTTAGTCGTGACCTATCGTCTCTGGAGTTCGCAGTCGCGACTTCCTCTGCTTGTAGTCGCGACCTTTAGTCTCTTTTCGGATTTCTGACATTCAGAAGCCAATTTGGTAGCAACCTCTGTGTCAACTGGTCGTGACCTCGTTGTACCTGGTGCTCTTTTCTCGTTCGCAAGAAGTCGACAACTCAGATCGGCTTCCTCTACCGGTATCCACACGAATAGCGTTCCAACCATGAACGACGTGCTAGTGCCTCTTGTCCCTCTAGGGTTTTCTCAAGATTCCGTCCTCACCGTCTCTATTCCGGCAGTTTCTTATCTGCAAACCTTTTGTACTCTCCTTGCCCCTTTTTCTCTTGTGTGTTGTGTTGTATTGTGTGTAGAATCCTAGCTCCTAATGTCAAATATATAGGATGCTATCGGGCTTCTAATTGGGCCGGTTTCAGAATTAATCTTATATTAATTCTGAAATTAATACAATATCATATATTGCATAATTTGATAAGAAACTAATTAAATAAATATGGTTTTTATTAAATCTATCCCACAGATTTAATTCACCTATTTATTTAATTTAAAATAAAGATAAGAAGGAATTATATTTGATTTATTCTCATAAATCAAATTTGAGATATCTTATCAATTTGAATTTCAAATTTAAATAGATCAAATCCATTTAAATTCAAATTCAAAAGTGATAGAGATTTAATTTATCCTTATAAATTAAATCTTGCAAATATCTCTTATATTATATATAATATATAAATACAAATTTATATATATAAAAAATATATAAATTCACCCTAGATTATTCATTTAATCAAGACATGTCTTAGATTCAATGAACCTGGACATCACAGCTCGAGTTGGATTATTTTGTGTGCGACCCTGTAGGCCCATATGAAGTTGGTAGTGGGCACGTTACTATACTAACCCACAAGTCGTAAGCGGCCTCTAGCAAGACATTACGACTACCCAAAATATATGAGGATCGATGAATGATGTTACCTTTCATACAACCATATCACGTCCCTTTTGTCACACGATATTTCGGTCATGGATGAGGCATGGAGAACGTCATCCTCCTATTCCTGACCGTTACTTTCTCGATCCCTAAGTAGTCTGATTATAGTAATGGAACTACCCTTCCATTATAGTATGGCCATACATTTCTCACTCACTCATCGAGGGGCCCAGTAATATCTCTCTACGAATGTGAGGGACAAATTCCATCTTGACCATTCACATTCCTCAGCATGAAAAACCACTAAGCCCGAACGTAGCCTTTATGATCACTCGGTCAAAAGTAACTTTTGACTAGGTCAAAGCTGAGCATTTGTCATGTAGGAATCTATGATGATCTCAGGTCAAAGGGCATAGTGACATGGCTTGTATATGAGAGAAGCTTATGACTTAACCCATGCAGCTCTCTCATAGCGGGTTGGTCCAGCACCCTATACTCTTACATGTGCCTATGACTTTGATTTATATCTCTATATATCTTCAAAGTCATACTGGTCTTATTTCATCTTTACTCTAGCATAGATGACCGACCAGGGACATTTAGGATAAGATCATGAGTTATCCAAGGATGGTCATCACAGTAAACATGCAAATAATGTGATAATATGATACAATGATTGGCCCCTAGGGCACAATTTCCAACATCTACCACTTGTGGTCTAACCTTTCTTCTTGCATTAACCATGACTTCTACTTCTTTTTCTAGAATTGGGAAATACAATCATAGCTATGCATATATTCATACAACACAACAATATATGTACAAATATAAAACATTTAGAATAACCCATTCCACATGCCACACTCTTGAATAACATTCTAACTATATCCCCATCTTCAACATAATCTTAATTATTTATGATTAGGGTCTGGAAACTATCATATATGATGCCAGAAACTTTGCTCTGATACCAAAATGAAGCATCCTTACTTTCGTACGTCTTAGGGAACATTTGGTAGAATTTAGAACCACTCTCAAGGTCTTTGATACCCAATTTCTCAATCTGGAGTTTTACTCTTATCGAGTACTGTTCACTGTGTAAATTCTAGATGAGTGACCTGACTTTGAAAAATTATAACTAATTCTAGAAACATTGAAATGAAGTGGTTCAAATTGCTACATGAAGCTAACTCAATTATATTTCAGGGAAAAATAACTAGTTGACCATTCCTTGACCGAGTCAATGTCAGTCAACGTTATAACTTTACGTTTATCCAGCATTTTTCCCTGAATTTAGCATTTTGGTCCCAACTTTGATAATTTATATCTCCATGTGTAGACATCCAAATGAGGCATTCTATATATCAAATCGAAGCTTGGTATGTCTACTATTTACCATAAAAATATCATACATTTATTCAACCATTTACTATTTTTAATTATAGATCAAACATCATTAAGTCACCATGAGTTACTGTTTATAGTGGCAAATTCCAGCACTCAACTTTACATACATATGCATACATCCATCACATATCAGTCAAACATGCCAAACAATACTTATTATTAAATAATAAATTGTTATACATCAGGGCATGTACATAATCCTCATATTTCTATTACATCTTTTCCTGCCTAAAATCCGGCAGCATAACCGCTAGGCTTCATCTTTAAAAAGTAACTGATCTTGTACTGATTCGGTAATTCCCGTGAGAACTACCATTCTACGTAAGTACCCAGGAAAGACTGGATGAACCGGCTAGGTCCACTCACTTCCAGCCTCCTTAGACAGTACCTACGTACACAGTACGTATCAGTTCCTTTCTTCACTATTACCATCTTATCATAATTTCGGCAGTATAACGGCGTCTCTTAAAATTCTCAAAATTCACTTCGACATAATCTCCCTATAATGGGTTATTTATTGGGATGAGATTCGGGGGAATCTCAGTAGTAACAACCATAACAATATATATAATGCAATGTGATAGTGCTTGCTTGTGATTGTGTACAAATAAGTATGCTACGTGCTTCCATACTCAATAACATATGATCATAGCATTGCAGTAGAGCTTCAGACATAACATATAAGACAACAATCTAACCAAACAATAGCACATCAAATCACAAAGTCATTACATAAAAGCTAGGATTAGTTACTACCTCAAAAGCTTATAAGAACTCTAGAATCTCTATACTGCTTCCAGCTCCGCCAGAACTTCCTTCTTTCTTTCTTTCTCTCACTTTCTCTCTCTAGAACTCCTTCTCTCTCTTATAGGGCTCTTGGCTGTGATGCAAATGAAAGGGGGAGGGGGTATTTATAGTTTCCATGGATGGAACTTCCATAATTCTTAAGAACTCTGAACTTGTGGACACCTATTCAGCATGTGACAAAATTGGAAGAGCCAAGAAGCCTCTGGAAAATTTCCAGTCCAATCCGGTATTGGCCCGGTCCGATTCCTCGAAAACTGGACTATTTTTTGAATTTGATTTTTCTGAAAATCCATATTATGTCTTCTAACCTTAAATTTAGTATCTGGGCCTTTATACCATCGATATTTTTATACTGGCCTAAACTTAATTACAGATCCCTTGTGAAATAACCAAAATGCCCTCCATTCATCTATTACTCTTTCGTACAATACATGGGTATTTTCGTAATTTTACACTTTTTCGGGGATCCACCGGACACTGGCCTACCTATCAGTCCAAGGATCTTATTGGGGCTTTGATGGCGCTATTCTTGGGCCTCCTATGGTCCATTACCTTTATGGACGCATCATGAGGAATCTTCCCCGGCAATGTTCATCGGGTATTTTCGCCGTTATACACCGTTTATACACATCTTCGGACACCGGCTCCTTTTATCAGACATACTGGCCTACTGTGTCTAGGCATCCCTTTAGGTCATAACAGGCATCTGACTGATGTCACCTGAGCTCATTCAGACCCAATTCGAATACCGATAAATCTCCCTATCGGATACCCAGAGGTCACACACTCCCGTCTGAATTTACTAATTTATGAATAACTTTTTCTACAGACCTCCTATCGGTATCCTGTCAGTTTCTTGACATCCATCTAAATAGGATGCATCATCCTGTAATTTCTCACTTATATCTGAGATCTAGGATATCCGGTAGGAATTTTTTATACTTTTAGACTATCAGATCAATTTTGGCTATCTGGAGTCCTTAGAAAATTCCTGTATTAAGCTGGATTACCCAGCATCACTTGCTCTATCTATTGGTGAAATATGGGGCTGATATGAATACGATCACTATTTTTGCCTGTTTTCGGTCCAGATTTTCATAATTACACTTTTGCCCTGGAAACTTTTTTTCTTTTCAATTAAGTCCTTTTATTTGGCTAAAATTACACGTAAAGACCCCATATTTTTGTCTACTTCTCCTTTTTAACCTTAAACTTTTTCATAATTGCACTTAAGTCCTTACATTTTCTTTCTTTTTCAATTTAATCCCTTTCTTTACATAAATGGCCATTATATCCCTAGGGACTTTCACTATTTACATATAAGTCTTTGGACTTTCACTTATTTACAGTTTAGTCCCTAAAAACCCTCTGTATGTTTCTGGGATTTCTGCTCTAGTAGTCTATCTATTCCAGGCTACTTTCTGAGTCTCTAGGCCTGAAATTGGGATGTTATAACTCCCGCATAGATGATCGACCAGGGACATTTAGGATAAGATCATGAGTTATCCAAGGATGATCATCATAGTAAACATGCAAATAATATGATAACATAATTAAGAAATTCATAAATCAATAATGTTCATAATATAATGATTGGCCCCTAGGGCACAATATCCAATAGATTGTATACAGATAAGTATGTCGCGTGCTTCCATACTCAATAATAACATATGATCATAGCATTATGTAGTCGAGCTTCAGACATAACATATAAGACAATAATCTAACCAAACAATAGCACATTAAATCATAAAGCCATTACATAAAAGTTAGGATTAGTTACTACCTCAAAAGCTTAGTAGAACTCTACTATCTCTATACTGCTTTCGGCTCTGCCAGGACTTCCTTCTTTCTTTCTCTCTTTCTCTATTTCTCTTTCTATCTCTTTTTGCTCTCCAAAACTAGGGGTGTCCAATTCATTCCCGTCCTGAGTGACCCGTCCTGGTCCCAGTAATATCGGGGCGGATCTGTCCCGTCCCATGAAGGATCGGGATGGGAAAAATTTAGGACGGGTTGATATATATGTCAGGACAGGACGGGTTTCAGGATGACCCTCGGGTCATCCCGTCCCGTCCTGACTTCTATATTTTTTTTAAATAATCATATAATATACCCTCCAGTGGTCCAGCCCAGGTCCAGCCTCCACAGCTCCACACACTTACCACTCCGAGTCCATAACACTCCACACACGCTTTGCTGGTTCCCTCCTCGACTCTCTACTCCTGTCCCGACTTTAGGTTAAGCTGCCCTAGTAGCAACACTCTCCCTTCCTTACCCAGTCGTCGTCATTCTCCCAGTCGCTCCTCGCCGCCCTTCGCCAAGTCGCCATCTGACTCTTCCTTCCTCCCCTAGTCAGCTAGTGCCAGTTCCCCTTACTGTTGGCAGTCGACACTCTGTTGTGTCTCAAATACACATCGCTCCTTCATCGTTCATCCTCAGCTTCAGACCCATTTCATCTTCTAGAGTAAAGTTCTCTGCTGGTGAGTGTAGGTGTTACTGGCGAAATCCATTGAAATTTTAATTCATTGATATATGCTTGGGGTTTCTGCAATTTGTGTCATAAGCATAAATATTACGCCTGTTTGTGACTATCTTGGAGTTTCTCAGCTTTAGAGTTTGTGAAATTTGTTCTGTAAATATTGAATTTCCTCAGTATGGCTTTTACAAATTTAGACGTTGCTGTACATTGGGTACTCGATTTGCTCCTTCTTATATTTTTTGTCCACTTAACTTGAATATGTATATTAAAATGCAGCTTTGTTACTAATGAACTCGCAATTCAGAACTTGTAATAACATTCTCAATTATTACATTACATGGAATCTGCACATGGAAGCTTTGTTGCCTTTGAGAATGTAGGCGTGAAACCTTTCCCTTCTTGTCATACTTGAGTCTAGTAATAGATAAGAACTTGTAAGGGAATATATCTCATTTCATCTTAAATGATTCATAACATGGAAACTTAAGTTGTGGGGTATATACTTTGATTATTCCCTTTCTATTTATAGTTCATGGATACTGAAGCTGCTGTGTAATTTATTAACCTTAATTCACCACCCTTATGAACTACAGCTTCATGTACAGATGTTCTACCCTAATAATTTATTATGTTGTGCCATTCACTATTGTACAGGAAGATGGCAACTGCACCTACCGCTGAAGAAAACTTAGAACAGAGTCAATAAACTGAAGATGTTGAGCATGAAGCTGTAGTTGAAGCACAAGACACAGAGGGAGAAGCAGAAGATATTGAGGAAGAAGAGAAACCAACAAAAAGACTCAAATCTATTATTTGGGAGCATTTTGATAAGATTCCTTTGGATGAAAATAATAGAGATCACAAAGCCAAGTCCAAGTATTGTCCAATAAAGATTGCCTGCAATCCTGTCACACATGGGACAAGTGGATTGCGAAAACATCTAGAAGGGTGTCCCCTAAATCTGAATAGAATAAATAAGTTGAGGCAAGCTATATTCTCTACAGTCGGGTCTTCTAAAACTGTTCAATATCATTTATTTAATCAAGAGTGATGTAGATGAGCCGTTGCAAAGTACATCATATTGGATGAAATGCCTTTTCAAACTGTTGAAGGTGAAGGCTTTAGATATATGATGAGTGAGGTAGAACCTCATTTTCAAATTCCATCAAGGTCAACGGTTACTAGGGACTGCTTAAAGGTGTATCATGAAGAAGCAGGCAACTTGAAAAGTTATTTTAAAAGAGCAAAAGTCCGAGTTTCCCTCACTACAGATACATGGACTTCCAATCAGAATTCCAACTATATGTGTCTCATTGCGCATTGGATTGATGAAGATTGGCATTTGCAAAAGCGAATCTTGAATTTTTGCGTAGTTGAAGACCATAAAGGTGACACAATTGCAGAAGAAATTGAGAAATATTTATTGTCATGGGGCATTGATAAAGTTTTTACCATCACAGTTGATAATGCTTCTTCAAATGACAATGCATTAGCAACTTTGAAGTCAGTTTTCAGACATTGGAATAGTCTTGTCTATGATGGGGATTTCCTGCACTTGAGGTGTTGTGCTTATATCATGAATTTGATTGTGTCAGATGGTGTGAAAGAAATGAATGACTCCATTGAAGCCATTCAGAATGCAGTTAAATATGTGAGATCTTCTCCTGCAAGGTTTCAAAAATTCAAAGAGCTTGTGGAGAAAATGAAGATCAATTCAAAGAGTCTATTAAGAATGGATTGTCCAACTAGGTGGAATTTAACATACATAATGTTGGAGAATGCTATTAAATTCAATAGTGTCTTTGGAAGGATGGAGGAATTGGATATAGAGTACCAAAAAAGCTTTAAGGATAAAAAACTAATTGGCCCCTACAACCAAGTCATTCAAAGAAGCCCATGAGTTTGTTACATTCTTAAAGGTGTTCTACAATGTCACTTTGAAATTTTCCGGATCACTTCATGTGCCTTCAAATTTGGCCTTCCAACAAATCATTAATGTGGCTGTTCTTTTAAAGAGAAGGGCAAACAATCCAAATTCTTTGTTGTGTCACATGGCTAAGAGTATGTAGGGCAAATATGATAAGTATTGGGGTAAGTTTGAAAACTTAAATCCTTTGTTGGTTATTGTAGTGGTGCTTGACCCCAGGTATAAAATGAAGTTTCTGAAGTTTGCTTTTGAGGATATGTTTTCTGATCCTACACATCGTGACGCTATGTCCAAAAAGGTCTCTGCAGTCTTGTATCGCTTGTATGATCATTATTCAGATGCACATGATGCATCTCAGCTTGAAATTCAAAGTATAAGTCAAAGTCAGAGTCAATCACAACTACCAACTCAAGGTTCTTGTGGCACGGATATGTTGGAGCTAGAGTCTTTTGATATTGATGATGGGGAGGGTTCTTGTGCAATTCAAAGGTTCCTTGCTCACACTGACTTTGAGAGTCAAACAGATAAGTATGCAGAGTTAGAGAGGTATCTACAGGCTGAGTTAGCTGACTATCATAATCCTACATTTGATCTTTTGGATTGGTGGAGAATGAATGCTAGCAAGTACAAAGTCATTTCATTGATTGCACGTGATGTTTTAGCCATGCCTGTATCTACTATGTCCTCAGAATCAACATTCAGTATAGGGGACTTGTTATTAATGACTTCAGAAGTTCACTATCCTCTAAGATGGTTCAAGCGCTAATTTGTGCACAAAATTGGTTATCTCCATCTGCATTCAAAATACAAGATTTTGATATTGACAACTTCAATGAATCTTTAGCAGCAGAAAGTGGTATTGCTTATAGTCTTATACTACATTATTTGTTTTATTTTGGAGATGATTTTATTTGTTTACCGTTATTTTATTTCTTACTTATCCTCTCCTTTTTTATTTCTTTACAGATGAACCAGTAACTTTAGTGGGTGAACTAGAAGAATTGAAGAAATAACATGTCTGTTGTTTTGTTTACTTGTGTTCAGAAGTTGTTTTGTTTGCATTTGATGCTTCACAGACTAATTGGTGGTTTTTCTGCTTAAATCTAGATTCTCACGTTGCTTGTTTAATTTATATCTTCATTACCCGATGTAATTTATATCTTCTCATGGTTTTAATTTATATCTTCATTACTTGATGTAATATGCATTTTCCTACAAAATGTGGATTTCTTTGATAGGGATTGAGTTCAGGTAGTTTCTGTTGTGAGGAATTATCATGAATAGAAAGTAGAAGATGGGGGCACTGAGTCGTCTAAGTGGGGGCACAAGAGACTTGTCAAGACAAAAATGGTTGTACAAGGTTTGTGATTATCTATGTTATATTTGTTCCGCAGTAACAACCAAAAATTTTATAATAGTTAATAAGCAGCAAAGACGATTAAACCATTTTTTAAACATGAAACCCAACTGATCTGTAGTTGTAATAAGAATCAATCACTCATTTATCTATTGTTGAACAGGTTGGCCTGAAAGGTGAATAGTTAAGACTTCATACTGAAGGTGGCAGTAACTCTGTTGAATGGGTACAAGGATCACTACTGGCATATAAACAACCCTTGACATGCTACAAGGTAAGGATGGTTTATGTTTATCCAATATTTTAAATTCTGTCTATTATAGATCATCATCACCTACAGCTGTATGCATTATGAGTTGTTTTATCTTCTATGCTTTGATGTATTATCAGGCAACCTTCAATGCACCACCTGGAAATTATCTTTCGGCTTTGGATATGGGTAGCATGGGAAAGGGTGAAATCTGGATCAATGGTCAGAGCATTGGACAACACTGGCCTGCATATATAGGAAACGACAATTGTGGCACTTGTAAGTATGTTGGAACTTATATCGAGAAAAAATGCCGAAAATACTGTGGAACTGCCTCACAGAGATGGTAGGAACTGCGACTTGAATCGCAACACTATGTAGGTATATCTATATGTGATTTGGGAGGTGACACACCGTGGGTTGCTTTAATGAAAGAAACAGGCAATATATTACATGCAAGATGAAGGTACGGTGCAAGCAATGGTAGAGAGATTCGGGATGTCCCGAACCCGTCCCGATCCTGAAGGGGATTTTTCAATTTAATCCATTTCTTTACTAAAATGACTATTATACCCCTAGAATTTTTACTATTTATATATAAGTCCTTATACTTTCACTTATTTACAGTTTAGTCCCTAAAAACCTTCTGTATGTTTCTGGGACTTCTGCTCAAAGGGGTCTGGTAGTCTATCTATTTCAGGCTACTTTCTGAGTCTCTAAGCCTGAAAATTGGGATGTTACATGTCCAGATTCAGTGAATAATTTAGGGTGGATGTATATATTTATATATATATAAATTCCTATATATATTATATATAATATAAGAGATATTTGCAAGATTTAATTTATAAGGATGACTTAAATCTCGATCACTTTTGAATTTGAAATTCAAATTGTATGATATCTCAAATTTGATTTATGAGAATAAATCAAATATAATTATGTCTTATGTTTATTTTAAATTAAATGAATAGGTGAATTAAATATGTGGGACAGATTTAATATAAACTATTTATATTTAATTAGTTTCTTATCAAATTATGCAATATATGATATTGTATTAATTTCAGAATTAATATAAGATTAATTCTGAAATCCAACTCAGTCAGAATACCGATAGCATCCTATATATTTGATATTAGCGGCTAGGGTTTTTGACAAGAGGGAACAGGGAGGGTGCAAAAGGCTTATAGATAAGAAACTGCCAAAATAGAGACGGTGAGGACGGATTCTTGAGAAAGCCCTGGAGGGACAAGAGGTGCTAGGTTGAGCCCAGTCCGATAGGCCAATAATTTTTTTTATATATACTCTCATTAGCATTCATCAGTTTTTTAATATACAATACGCAAAACGATGACATTTTGGGGATGATCAAAATGCACCGATTTGGTCATTCCTAACCTCCAGCCGAGTTATACCAGACCTGATTGGAGTGTGACGGACCTGACTCTTCCCTCTTCCATAACTTCTCTGTCTGACATCTATTTTTTATGTCTTGATGTTGTTTTCTTCATATTTTCGTGCTTTACGCAATGTGACCAATTTTGAAGCCTAAAAATATATTTTTCTGGTGACCCAAGTTTGAACAAATCTTTCTATTGTACTATAGTGTGTTCTCTTTTGTTTTATGGTTCATATGCATGCTCCATGTCATATCCTAATTTTTTCCTATCTGTATAATACTGATAGAGGAAAGAGGTTTGGAAAGGATTGTGATGATAAATGGAAAAGAAAAGAATGATTAGATGAAGGTTTAAAGAAGAGGGACTAAAGTGAAAAGTATAAAAGTTCCATGATGCAAAATGTAAAGTAGACATAAACTTTGGGTCATTAAGTGTAATTATGAAAAGTTGAGGGCCTAAAGTATAATTTTCAAAAGTTTAAGGACCTAAATGTAATTTATCAAAAGTTTAAGGGGCAAAAGTGTAATTATGAGAAAGTTGAGCCAGAAAAGGCCTAAAAATGCCCGGAATCAGTTCAATTCCAAATTTTACTAGTAGCTAGAGAAAATTATTCCGATTAGTTTGACGCAACACAGAATTTAGATTTGAGGTCCCCAAAAATTGATATAAATTTTTGAAGTTAGGAGAAATTATTACAGTATTTTTTGGATCTCAGAATCAGATAAAGCTTTACAGTAAATTCTTATAATTAATATGAGAATTTATAAAACTGAAAGGATTAGAAAAGGAATCCTGTAGAATTTTTAATAGAATTTACAGTGTAATAAAATACCTAATAAATACCTTCGGGAGGGGTTTCTTGGGATTTGTGCCATAAAGGTTGTAATATTCTTAATTTTCTGTACTGATTTCTATGTATAGATTAAATGGAATATATGAGTTCTTTTTCAGGAAAAAGATGTGGTCCTTTATGTAAAGAAAAGGATTAAATTGCAAAAGAAAGGAAATGAAAGGACTTAAGTGCAATTATGGAAAGTTTAAGGTTAGGAAAGAAAGGTAGACAAAAATGTGGGGTCTTAAAGGGTAATTTTAGCCAAATTTAAGGGACTTAATTGTAAAGAAGAAAAGTTCCCTGGGGCTAAAGTATAATTAAAGAAAAATAGGCCAGAAGTGGTTGGGACCGCCCGACAGCATTTCAGTCCCAGATTTCACCAGAAGATAGGGCAAGTGACGCTGGGTAATCCAGCTTAATATCGGAATTTTTGAAGACTCCAGATAGTCAAAAATGGACTGATCGTCCAAAAGTTATAAAAATTCCTACCGGATACCCTAGATTTCAGATATAAGTAAGAAATTACAGGATGATGCACCCTTATGGGGCAGATGTCAGGAAAATGACAGAATACTGATAGGAGGTCTGTAGAAAAAGTTATTCACGAATTAGCAAATCCAGACGGGAGTTTGAGGCCTCCAGGGATCCGATAGGGAGATTTATCGGTATTTAAACTAAGACTGAATGAGGTCGGGTAACAACAGTCAGATGCCCGTTAGAACCCAAATGGATGCCCAGACACAGTAGGGCAGTGTATCTGACAGAAGGAGCCGGTGTCCAGATATGTGTGTAAACGGTGCATAATAGCTAAAATACTCGGTGAACATGGACAGGGGAGGATTCCTCGAAATGCGTACCATAAAGGTAATAGACCCAGAAAGGCCCAAAAATGGCGCCAACAAAGGCCCAATAAGACTCTTGGACTGATAGGTGGGCCAGTGTCCGGCAGAACCCTGGAACAGTGCGAAATTATGAAAATACCCCTATATAGTACTAAAGGGGTAGCAGGTGTGTGAAGGGCATTTTGGTCATTCTGGACAGGCCTAGAGGCCAAGACATATACAGGTGAAGTTAACCAGAGTCAGTATATGCCCTGATGAAGTACAGAAAGGTGTAAAATGACGGTTTTGCCCTTAGGGTTAAAATAGTGCATGAAAGGGCATTCAGAGGTATTTTGGTCATTTCGCAGGGGATCTGTAATTGGGTTTAGACACAGTTTTAAAATGTTAATGATATAAATGATCCAGATACTAAGTTCAAGGCCAGAAGACATTATATGGGTTTTCAGAAAAATTAGATTCAGAAAACGGTCCAGTTTTCGAGGCGACGGACTGGGCCTGTACCGGATTGGACCGGAAAGCTTCCAGAAGGCTTCTAGCTCCCTCCATTTGCGTCATGTGATAAATGTGTGAGGTGAGGTGTCCCGTGAGGTGGCCTTGAATGATGTCATGGATGATGCAGTAAAAGGAATAAAGAAAAATAGGAAATTCTGGAAAAACCAGGACCACGGGATCAGATGGCTTCAAAATTACAAGAATGCCACTCCTCAAAACTATAAATACCCCCTAGCTCTTCATTCTCATGGCCAAGGAGCACTTTAGAGTGGGAAAGAAGTTCTTGAGAGAGAAAGTGAGAAAAGAAAGAAGAAAGGAAGTTATGGTGAAGTTGGAAGCAGTGTAGAAGTTCTGAAGTTCTGCTTTTAAGGTAGTAACTAATCCTAGCTTTTATGTAATGTCTTTGTGAATTGTTGTGCTATTGTTTGGTTGGATTGTTGTCTTATATGTTATGCTTGAAGCTCTATTACAATGCTATGATCATATGTTATTGAATATTGAAGCATGTAGCATACTTATCTGTATACAATCATAAGCAAGTACTGTCACTCTGCATTACATATATTGTTATGATCGTTGCTACTGAGATTCTTTTGAATCTCATTCCCATATATAACATTACAGGGGAAGTTCTGTCAAAATAAAATTTGGAAATTTTAAGAGACGCCGTTATGCTGCCGAAATTCTGGCAACAAAGCAGGGACAAAGAAAGGAACTGATACGTACTGTGTACGTAGGTGCTATCTAAGGGGGCTGGAAGTGAGTGGACCTAGCAGGTTCATCCAGTCTTTCCTGAGTACTTACGTAGAATGGTAGTTCCTACGAGAATTATCGAATCGGTACAAGATCTGTTACTTTCTACAGAAGGAATATAGCAGTTATGCTTCCGGATTTTAGACAACGAGAAATGTAATAGAAATATGAGGATGTTATCATGCACTGGTGTATAACAGTTGATTATTTAATAATGATTGTTATCTGGTATGTTTGACTGATATGTGATGTATGTATGTACTAATATGTAAGGTTGGTTGCTGAAAAATGACTTTGTGAACAGTAATCAGTGGAGACCTATTGATGTTTGATAAATCATTTAAAATAGTAAATGGTTGAATAAATGTATGATATTTTTATGGTAAATAGTAGACATACTAATCTTTAATTTGATATATAAAATACTTCATTTGGATGTATACACGAAAAGATATAAATTGTTAAATTGGGACCAGAATGCTGGATTCAGGAGAAAATCACTGGATGAACAGTAAAGTTGAAACGTTGACCCACGTTGATTTTGTCAAGGAATGGTCAACCAATGATTTTTTCCTGAAATATAATTAAGTTATATTCATGTATCAATTTGAACCACTTCATTTTTATTTTTATAGAATTAGTTATGATTTTTCAAAGTTAGGTCACTCATCTGGAATTTGCCATAGTGAACAGTACCCGATAAGAATAAAATTCCAGATTAAGAGTTTAGACTTCAATGACCCTGAAAGTGGTTCTAAGTGTTACTGAATGGTCCTTAAGATATATAAAAATAAGGATGTGACAAAGGTAGTGGACCATACAAAGGCCCAAAATGGTGTCACAAATGCCCAATAAGTTAACTGAACAGTTATGTAGGCCAGTGTCCAGAGGAATCCCAAAAATATACAAAATTATGAAAATACCCCTAGGTTATAATAATGTACAAGAGATGAATGGAGGGCATTTTGGTCATTTTGGATAGGACAAAATACCAAAGCAAGTGCAAGAATGAGTACTCAGAGTCAGTATATGCCCTGATAAGGTATAAAGAGGTGCAAAATGATAATTATGCCCTTAGGGCTAATATAGTGCAAGAAAGGGCACCAAGGGTATTTTGGTAATTTGCCAAGGGATCTGTAATTAAGTTTAGACCCAGTACAAGAATGTCAATGGTAGGAAGAATCCGGATACTAGATTTAAAGTCAGAAAACATATTATGGAATCTCAGAAAAATTAGATTCAGAAAATAATCTGGATTTTGGGAAATCGGATTGAGCCGGTACTGGATTGGACTGAAATTTTTCTAGATGCTTCCTCCCTTCATAATTTCATCACATGGGCTATGAGGTGTCCCTTGATGATGTCATGGATGATGTTATCTCATTGGCTTCTAGGGCAAGCTAATCCAAGAGCAAATATGAGCCATTAGATCAAATAGTGCACAAAGTGATCTTGGCCACCATTTTCCATTGGATTTTTCTATAAATACCCCCATTTTTCTGATGCAAAACCGTAAAACAAGAAGCCTTGGGGAAACTATGGCAAAATGAAAACTCAAGCCAAGACAAAGAAGAATCCAAGGTCCAAAGTTCAAGCACACTAGGGATTAAAGGTAAGCAATCTATCCTAGCTTATTTTCCTTTGATTTGGGAGCTTGAACTTAGGATTTTCATGGAAGAAATTTGAGTTTTCTCTAAGGTGTATATGCTGTCCAAAACCTTAGATGAAAGGAGAAAGAATAAATTAAAGTTAGAATTATGAGATTAAAGCTTAAACAAGCTAGTTAGATGATTGGTTGTTGAATCAAGTTGATATTCTTGACTTTGCCATGGATGAAACAATTCAGTTTCCACTGTTCCTGTACTGTTTATGAAAGAAGGAGATGGAATTTCAATGATCTAATGCTTCCATTGAATTTATATGATGATTTTGTGTAGGATTGGAAGGTTTTGAACCTTGGAAGCATTGGAATTGAAAATTATAATTCATGGAATTCCTCTTTGTTACTGTTCACTCATATGAACAGTGATTGAAATTTCATGATTTTGATACTTCCAATGGTTTTAAAATGAAAATTTGTGTTGGGTAAAGTAGAGAAACAAGTATGGGAAGCATTGGAATCAAAATGAGAATTTTTGGAAGAATTGTGCATGTTTTCAAATCTGAATAGAACAGTGCATGGGAGCTGGAATTTCATGATTCTAAGCTCATAAATGGATTCAATAGATGAAACTGTGTAAGGTAAGGTCAAGACATCAACTGATTCAAAGGCCACATCTATTGGTAAAGATTAAAGGAAGTTATGTTAGTTAAAGTAAGCTTAATGTTCAAGAGAGTTAGATGGTAATAAATGAATAATTATGTGATGTTGGGATTTGGTAGTGTGCTCCAAAGAGGTAGCCACACATCAAGAAGAAGTAAGAAGGAAGAGCAAAGTTAAAGTGAAAGAAAGTCATGCGTATGAGGTAGTAAACTTACCATAAACTTGTATGTATTGAATGTTATGCTTGATTGTGCTATGACTTTGTCAAATTGTGTGCATTATGTGTAGATGATTTAAACTCTGTTTCTATGATTACTTTGGCCAATTGTATTTCATATGATACATGGAAGCAGGCTCATTACACTATGGTAACACTTTCACTAGCAAGCACAAGCAATTACATTAATACATGCATTGTTTAGTATCGTTTGCTACTGAGATTTCCCTCGAAATCTCACCCCCATCCATGTAATCCCAATCCCCACAGGTTTATGAATGAGGAAAGAGGATGAAGAAGCATGAAGAGGAGTTAGGGGTTGGTCAATGTAAATGTTATATGATGTTATGTAACGAATGCTTGCAAGTAATGATGATGTATGCTTAGTTTAAGCAATAATGTTTATGATGTGAGGAAAAATAGTAAATCAAGGAATAAATTTATGAAATTTTACAAAAATTTAATTAACATGCCAAGCTTCTTTTTGACACCAAGAACACCTTATTTTGATGTCTGTACAAAGAGAACTAATTTTACAAAGATGGGGACCAAAATCTGTTTTCAGAATTTTTGACCAAATGAACAGTAAAATTTAACAAATAAATTGTATCAATGTGCTAAGAATTTTGTCATAAACTTATTTTTCCCATAAATTTAAAGATGTTAGCTTCGAGTAAAATTTTGAACCACTTCATTTCAATTTTTCTACAATTAATTATCATTTTTTGAAGTTTGTCGCCAAATCTGGAATACCATATGAACAGTAACTCGCTAAGAGTAAAAATTCCAGATTTAGCTAATGGACTTCAAATGTCATGTAAATGGTTCTAAATGCTACCGAATGGTCCCTAAGATGTACAGAAGTAAGGATGTTGCACTCCACGTATTTAATCATAAAACAAATACTAGAAATCAACATAACTACTAATAATACAGCATACAACTAGAAACAAAAAATCACAGAAGCACCGACTGAAGTAGAGGAAATAAAACCTTGCTCATGATACTAATATAGGATTTTGGGCGTACCTGGAATCTAAGTTTAACTCACCAAGTACCCACACGAAATCGGAGTACTTGTTATATACTCTGGTTACGTTACATAGCAAATGGACAGGAGAGAGTTTAAGAAATGAGACGCTGCACAGAGAGAGAGAAGGAGAAAGATACAAAATGCACTTACTGGTAAGTTTTCGTCTGTGTATGTATATGCCTACATGAAGGGGGAGGGAAGTGGGATCTAAAATCCCTCCCCACTCCCCCACATTCTCCTCTACACTACCAATGGGAAATAACTCCCTCTTGCCTCATAAGGGGTATATTACACATATACACCCCACTCTCTCCATTATTCTCATAATGGCCCCAATTTTCATTGGGTTTGGGTCTAATCCACTAAAAGTGATTCAACCCATTTTCTAACAGTGGGTAATCATGCAGAGATTTTCCATTCTTTGTAGTAGCCTCTGAATCTCAATTAAGCTTGCTTCTTACATGTCATCATCAGTAATTTCTAAATCTGTTGCATCAAAATAATAATGATGTTATAGGGCCTGTTTGGTAAGCCTTGAAACCATAGTTTTAAAAGCCCTTTTGGGCAAAACTTTGGTTTGGGGGAATTTTAAAACAAACAGCCATATTTATCTATAAGTGCTTTTGGGTAAAACCATAGTTTTGAATAAGCTACTGAAACTAGCTTTTGGAATAGTAAAATAGCTTATGGACTATCCAATTACTATATTACCCCTACTTTTTCTTATACCCTCTCTCCTCTCTCCTCTCTCTTTTCTACCCTCTGTCCTCTCTCTTCACTCCCCTCTCTCCTCTCTCTTCTTTTTTCTCTACCCTCTTTTCTCTCTCCTACTTTTAATCAAATCATATCCTTTTTAGTAATTTACCAATATAAAAAGTCATTCTAAAAATAACTATCCAAATACTTATTTATTCAGAACCACTTTTTTTTCATAATCTCTTCTCTAAAAGCTCTTTTTCCATAAGCTGTCTAAAAGCCCATTTTTTCCATAAGTCCGTTTTTAAAATCTTATCCAAACACACACATAAATTGGTACATACAAAGTTTACATTATATTTATGGCAATTGCATAACATGAAATTGTGTAGTTGAATTTACCTTCATATTGGGGATTATTTCCCGGTACATACAGCATGTTCTCACATAAGAGGTTTTTAGTTTGTTCCCACACTATGTGTAGTTGTGATATGCAATGACTTAGTAGCATGGACACAGATAATTTTCTAAGATAACTTTCTGTAGACCACAATAATGCCTCCTTTATTTAATGAACCCCTGATCATCATCAATTAACTGGAGATCATAGCAAGCAGTCTGGAAAGTTGGATGAACAACATTATCTATAGTACTTATCTCTTCATAACTTGAAGGTCCCCTCACTTTTGTTAATAGTATTCTGAGATATATTTCGCCTTGAGAGGGTGATGCATGTGTGAATCTTCCAATAGTAACACCCCTTTCTCTAAGTTTCCATATTCTTTTTTGTTTTTTAAATGTATAACACTGTGGAAACTCAATGTATGTCAATTTCTTAGCATCTGTGTCATCCACATTTTGCTCCATCCATGCAAGAAACATTGATTCTTTAACCCTAGGCTTGTGAACTAATGAGGTAACCAAACCTTTGCTCGAGTAGAAAACTGCTTGATAATCTGGCAAGTTGAAACTCAAGCGCTTGATGGAAGGATATCTATAGTGAATATCAAAGAAAAAAATACGCCATGCATCTTCACGGCAGAAACATACCTGCAATTTAAATAATGAGAGATCTCATCAAAGCCATTGTCTCCTTTGTCAGTCTCATGATTGTTGTAGATTCCAACAATAACCCAATCGCGCCCCCTACCGACATACTTGAACGAATATTTTATGACACTTGATTGATTTGTTTTCTCAACATTAATATGGGCATGGAATAGCTTCAACAAAGTCACATTATAAGGAACCAAATATCTATTATCCAGTGGCACACCCTTCTTATTGACGGTCCTGCAATCATTCATTCTCCTATATGTAGGATCTCTTGGTCTACTGTGGTATGGTTGACAAATTTCTTGAGAAAGTACCTTGAACATTTCCCATCTTTCATGCAAGGAGATCTCTTGTTGGAAGCCCCACATGGTCCATGAATCATGTAATTGTTAACAAGATCATACAGCAATGGATCCATCTCTTTGTCAGGTATTTCTGCATAAATGATTCTGTCTACGTCATCATCAGGAGTGTTTGGTTTGTCAGAAGAACTTGAAGTAGAATAATGTGACCATGTGGTAGACCCTCTTCTGGAACTCAATTGTGTAAATTTCTGCAAGCGAAAAGAATAGTATTATTTAATTTAATGTTATGTTATCGTCAAAATAATAATGAACTGAAGGCGAATGAAGAAAATTTAATAAATTATTCACAAAATAATTTAAAGAGACGAAAATAATGTGTTAGATAGTGCTTCATGTTTTAAATATATTAAATACATATACCTATTATGAATGTCTTAATCTTGCATGCTGGAAGGCAGTTAAATAATAATTAGATTAATTATCCACAACCACTAATAAATATAAAAACAGAGTTTACACTTATATAAGGACAGTGAACTTATAAAAGGCTTACCAAAGAGAAAAGTATGGAATATATATTAGAAACTGCTTACAATAATAACAATTAATTAGAATAGAATGAAAGTGTTATTGACAATGAAAGGATAATGCAAGGAAAAAATACTATTAAATGTTACTTTATTCTTCTTTGACAAAGATGTTAGAAGGTAAGGTATACAAAGAAAAAAACAGGTTGTAGTTAAACAGTATGTTTAATTTAATATATGAAAAATGAAACATACGTAATTATTATTATCTGTGTTTGTAGGACGTTGAAAGGATTGTAATTAATAAAATAAGAAAATGTCTAGTTTTATATTACCATAAACTAATAAATTATTATTTGATAAATAGTATTAATTATTAATTACTAATTAATAAATAGTAAATTAGAGTTTGCACTTTGTTGTTTATGCAACATGTTACCTGCGATTACTTTTCCAGAGATTTTATGTTCCTTATGATCTTCATCAGCGCTTCCAGCTTCAATTTGAACATTCTGCATAATATGTCTCGTCCATCAGCTGGATTTAACTTCTGTTTTCTACAAAATCTCTTGATTTCTGGCCATGCTGGATTGCATGTGAAAGTTAGAAATAAGTCAGGATAACGTATAGACCTGCATATTGCCATTGCATCTCGAAAGTTCTGTATCATATATTTAGCTCCCCCAGTAAATGAAGATGGAAGTATGATCCTTTTTCCTTTGCGAGAAGGATCAGTCTCACCCCTTGTGAGTGCATCAGTGAGACCTTTGTACATGTCTACCCGTAGTTCTTTTTGATGATTACGGATGTAATCAAGTCTGTCACTCTCTACCATCGAAAATCCGTCAACAATGAATTGTTGAAGTAATCTTTTGGAGTGAAGCAAAACAGATTGCTCATTATTCCTATCCATCAATCTAAACGATAGATATTCCCGAGGAGTCAAAGTCTTTCTTTTCTTGGTATGCGGAAGGCTTGCCGCATTATGTTGAATGGTTGAATCATATCCATTATTTCCATAGTGGAAAATAATAGGACATTGTAGAGGGAGGTATGCTTTGTGCAATTCATCAATCATCTTTAACACTCTTGCTCCTTTTTCAACAATTATGTCTCGTTTTGAAATATGATCTGTCGAAGTCTCCGACCAGTAAGGCAGCAACCTCAGATGCTATTGGCATATCGTAGACCCTACCACCATGGTCTGAATTTCTAATTAGTCTTATGCTGACATTAGCATGTTGGTCACGCTTTAGTATTTCAGATGCCATCCCATAATTAATCACATGGCCATTGTGTTTGTCAAGACAATCCTTTATTTTTTGTATGATTCCTTCATCAATTGAAGATTTATCACAATGCTTTTTGCACACAAGATTTAGTATCTTTAGTAAGATTTCAAATAATCTGTAGAACCCATGATTTAAAGTTCTAATTCCTACAGTACAACCAATATTTATAAAAAACAATGAAAATGCCACATTGAGGTAGAAAAAGGTTACTTTCGCAATACATGTCCTTCAACTATGAATGTTTCAGAAATGTAATTGTATGTTTTGTGCAGTGATCATTGGGTGTTGGAAAATGGGCCAGTCCACCTATGATGGATTAGGCCAAAATCTGAGGAGCAAATATGGAGGGAACAGTTGATGTTTTGAAAGGAGGAAAATGAGGGAGTTGGAAGTTATATAGGTATCCCACTCCTCCCATTAGACACACATATGAGAACAAAAGGGAAGTGCAAAACTTCTGGTTTTTTAAAGGCTCTCTCTTTCTGTAGAAACAGTGTGTGCATTCGTGTTTCTCTTCCTCTGGTTTTTCCGACGAACCTGACCGGTTTTTCAGTTGGGTCTGTGTGACCCTGTTGGAGGTTAGGAATGATCAAAACAATGCGTTTTGATCATCCCCAAAACAGCGTCGTTTTGATGCCTGAACAAAAAAAAAAGTGGCAGATTGTTTCTACGGACTGGGCTGCATCCAGCGCAGTCCAACAACAACAACAAATATTTTGGGCTACAGTGTCTAGGACCATACCCAAAAAAAAAAAAGGCTTGCAGCAGCGGATTTGTCCAATTTTTTTTTTAAAAAAAAGAGGAAAATCTGGTGACTGACACGTGGCAGTACTAGACTAGTGCGTGTAATACACGCGCCAGTGCCCAAGAGTAGGCTTTATTCAATTTTTTTATTTTTTTTGAATTGTTTTTGAAACATCCTTATTTTTGTACGTCTTAGGGACCATTCGGTAGCATTTAGAACCACTTACAAGACTTTGGAAGTCCATTAGCTAAATCTGGATTTTTTACTCTTGGCGAGTTACTGTTCATATGGTAATCCAGATTAGGTGATGAACTTTGAAAAATCATAATTAATTCTAGAAAAATCAAAATGAAGTGGTTCAAAATTATACTCGAAGATAACATCTTGAAGTTTAAGGGAAAAATAATTTCCTGACCAAATGCTTATCCAATTGATACAGTTTATTCATCAAAATTTACTATTCATTTGGTCAAAAATCCTGAAGACAGATTCTGGTCCCCATCTTTGGAAATTTTGTTCTCTTGGTTCCCTTATCCAAATGAGACATATTACATATGGATTTAAAGCTCCATATGTTTACTTTAAGATTATAAAATTTTGTGAGTTAATTCTTTCATTTGCTAGGTCAAACTGAAGCCACAATAAAACTGCTTCAGGACCTACGTTTTTAACATTTCAGGTTCCTTTCTTTAATTCTCAATAATTGCTCCAACATGCATAAACCATCTCTTTGGTCTCTCATGCATTTATATACATCATGGACATATTCTATAATTATTTCATACATTTTCATCACATAATTACACACTTTACATAATTGGAACAAACCATATATCATAAGTGAAAATATCAAATTGTTCACTTTCTTTCCTCCATTCTTTAGCTCTTCTTAAGGGAATTGGAAGACACGTAGCGGAAATTAACTTAAAATTTTTCCATTCCCTGCCAGGATCTACTGAATCTGTTTAAGTCAAGGAGAAAGAAGTGTTACCTTCGGTATTCGAGCTGTAGTCGCGACCTCAGTATCCACTAGTCGCGACTCTTCGCCTCTAGAGTTTTCAGTCGTGACCTACTCAGCTTCTAGTCTCGACCTGTCGCCTCTGGAGTTTTCTGTCGCGACCTCCCCAGCTACTAGTCGCGACCTGTAGCCTTTGGAGTTGTCAGTCATGACTTCTTCAGCTTATAGTCGTGACCTGTCATCTCTTTTCGGATTTCTGACGTTCAGATGCTTATTTAGTCGCGACCTCTGTGTCAACTGGTCGTGACCTGTCGTCGTTCCTGGTCCTCTTTTCTCGATCGCAAGAAGTCGACAACTCAAATCGGCTTCCTCTACCGGTATCCAAACGAATAGCCTTCCAACCACGAACGACGTGCTAACGCCTCTTGTCCCTCTAGGTCTTTCTCAAGAATCCATCCTCACCGTATCTATTTTTGCAGTTTCTTATTTGCAAACCTTTTGCACTCTCCTTGCCCCTTTTTCTCTTGTCAAGAACCCTAGCCCCTAATGTCAAATATATAGAATACTATCGGGCTTCTAATTGGGCTGGGTTTCAGAATTAATCTAATACTAATTCTAAAATTAATACAATATCATATATTGCATAATTTGATAAGAAACTAATTAAATAAATATGGTTTATATTAAATCCGTCCCACAGATTTAATCCACCTCTTTATTTAATTTAAAATAAAGATAAGACGGAATCATATTTGATTTATTATCATAAATCAAATTTATTATCATAAATCAAATTTGAGATATCTTATCAATTTAAATTTCAAATTCAAATAGATCATATCAATTTAAATTCAAATTCAAATAGATCATATCAATTTAAATTCAAATTCAAAAGTGATAGAGATTTAATTTATCCTTATAAATTAAATCTTGCAAATATCTCTTATATTATATATAATATATATGTACGAATTTATATATATATAAAATATATATATCCACCTTAGATTATTCATTGAATCTAGACATGTCTTAGATTCAATGAATCTGGACATCATAGCTCGTGTTGGGCTATTTTGTGTGCGACCCTGTAGGCCCATATGAAGTTGGCAGTGGGCCAGTCACTATACTGACCCACAAGTCGTAAGCGGTTTCTTTCAAGACATTACGACTACCCAAATCATATGAGGATCGATAAACGATGTAACATTTCATACAATCATATCACGTCCCTTTTGTCACACGATATTTTGGTCATGGATGAGGCATGAAGAACGTCATTCTCCTATTCATGACCGTTACTTTCTCGATCCCTGAGTAGTCTGACTATAGAAATGGAACTACCTTTCCATTACAGTATGGCCATACATTTCTCAGACTCACTCATCGAGGGGCCCAGTAATATCTCTCTACAAATATGAGGTACAAATTCCATCTTGACCATTCACATTCCTCCGCATAAAAAAACCATTGAGCCCGATCATAGCCTTTATGATCACTCGGTCAAAAGTGACTTTTGACTAGGTCAAAGCTGAGCATTTGTCATGTAGGAATCTATGATGATCTCAGGTCAAAGGGCATAGTGACATGGCTTATATATGAGAGAAGCTTATGACTTAACCCATGTAGCTCTCTCATAGCGGGTCGGTCCAACACCCTATACTCTTACATGTTCCTATGACTTTGATTTATATCTCTATATATCTTCAAAGTCATACTGGTCTTATTTCATCTTTGCTCCCGCATAGATGACCGACCAGGGACATTTAGGATAAGATCATGAGTTATCCAAGTATGGTCATCACAGTAAACATGCAAATAATGTGATAACATAATTAAGAAATTTATAAATCAACAATATTCATAATGCAATGATTGGCCCCTAGGCCCCTAAGTAACGGTCAGGAATAGGAGGATGACGTTCTTCATGCCTCATCCATGACCAAAATATCGTATGACAAAAGGGACATGATATGGTTGTATGAAAGGTTACATCGTTTATCGATCCTCATATGATTTGGGTAGTCGTAATGTCTTGCTAGAGACCGCTTACGACTTGTGGGTCAGTATAGTGACTGGCCCACTGCCAACTTCATATGGGCCTACAGGGTCGCACACAAAATAGCCCAACACGAGCTATGATGTCCAGATTCATTGAATCTAAGACATGTCTTGATTCAATGAATAATCTAGGGTGGATTTATATATTTTATATATATATAAATTTGTATATGTATTATATATAATATAAGAGATATTTGCAAGATTTAATTTATAATGATAAATTAAATCTCTATCACTTTTGAATTTGAATTTAAATTGATATGATCTATTTGAATTTGAAATTTAAATTGATAAGATATCTCAAATTTGATTTATGAGAATAAATCAAATATAATTCTATCTTATATTTATTTTAAATTAAATAAATAGGTAAATTAAATCTGTGAGACGGATTTAATATAAACCATATTTATTTAATTAGTTTCTTATCAAATTATGCAATATATGATATTGTATTAATTTCAAAATTAATATAAGATTAATTCTGAAGCCCGGCCCAATTAGAAGCCCGATAGCATCCTATATATTTGATATTAGGGGCTAGGGTTAAAGACACACACAAGAGAAAAAGGGGCAAGGAGAGTGCAAAAGGTTTGCAGATAAGAAACTGCCGAAATATAGACGGTGAGGACGGATTCTTGAGAAAGCCCTAGAGGGACAAGAGGCGCTAGCACGTCGTTCATGATTGGAACACTATTCCTGTGGATACCGGTAGAGGAAGTCGATCTGAGTTGTCGACTTCTTGCGATCGAGAAAAGAGCACCAGGTACGACGAAGTCGCGACCAGTTGACATATAGATCACGACTAAGTAGGCATCTGAATGTCAGAAATCCGAAAAGAGATGACAGGTCATGACTAGAAGATGAGAAAGTCGCGACTTACAGCTCCAGAGGCTACAGGTCACGACTAGTAGCTAGTGAGGTCGTGACTGAAAACTCCAGAGACGACAGGTCATGACTAGAAGCTGAGGAGGTCACCACTGAAAACTCCAGAGGTGACAGGTCGTGACTAGAAGCTGAGGAGGTCGCCACTGAAAACTCCAGAGGCGAAGAGATGTTTTCATATTGGTTCCCTCAGAAACTTACTTTTGTGTAATATCCCAAATTTTCTGTACTAATTTGTATGTACAGATTGAATAAAATATATGTGAGGTTTTTCAGGAAAAGATGTGGCCGTTTATGTAAAGAAAGGGATTAAATTGAAAAGAAAGAAAATACAAGGACTTAAGTGAAATTATGGAAAGTTTAAGACTAAAAGTAGAGGTAGACAAAAAATATGGGGTCTTTAAGTGTAATTTTGAAAAGTTAAGGACAAAAAGGTGAATTATGGTAAATCAAGGGGCAAAAGTGTAATTATGGGAAATTTGGACCGAAAATAGGCCAAAAATGACCGTGTTCTGATCAAACCCAAATTTTTCCAGTGGATAGAGAAAATTATTCCAGGTTGTTTGATGCAACACAGAATTTTGTTTGAGATCCCGAAAAATTGATATAAATTTCTGAAATTAGATAAAATTATTATAATATTTTTCGGATCTCAGAATCAGATGAGATTTTCCAGTAAACTCCTATAATTAATATGAGAATTTATAAAATTGACAGGATCAAAAAAGGAATCCTGTAGGATTTTTAATGGAATTTATTGTGGAATAAAATACCTGAGGAATATCGTCGGGATAATTTTCTAGGGATTCGTTCCACAAAGGTATTGAACCCTAAAAGGCCCAAGAATGGCGTCATTAAGGCTCAATAAAATACTTGAACTGATAGGTGGGCCAGTGTCTAGTGGAACCCCAGAAAAATGAGAAATTATGAAAATGCCCCTATGTTATCCTGAGGAATTAGAAGTGAATGGAGGGCATTTTGGTCATTTTGGTCAGGCCAAAATGCCAATGCAAGTACAGGAGAGGTTAGTCGGAGTCAGTATATACTCTGACAAGGTTAAAAGTGGTGTGAAATGACAATTATGCCCTTAGGTTTAATATAGTGAAAGGAAAAGCACTAAGGGTATTTTGGTCATTTTCCAAGGTATCTGGAATTAAATTTAAACCCAGTATAAGAATGTCAATGGTATGAAGGATTTAAATATTGAATAAAATATATTATGAAGTCCCAGAAAAATTAGATTAAGAAAACAGTCCGGTTTACGGGAAATCGGACCGGGCCGGTACCGGATTGGACTGGATTGGACTGAAATTTTCTAGGAGCTTCCCACCATGAAAATGGCGCCAAGTGTCCCACGAGGTGTCCCTTGGATTATGTCATGGTGGTGATGTCATAAATGGAACAAGAAAAGAAATTCCAAGATTTAATCTTAAGCCGTTAGATCAAATAGTTCCCAAGATGATCTTGGCCTTCAATTTTCCCAAAATTTTTCTATAAATACCCCCCACATTTCTGCACAAACAGTGAGCAAGAAACCTTGGGGAACCTCTTGCAAAATTTTCTCTCAAGCTTGGAGGAAGCAAGGATCTTGAAGAAACTAGTAAGGTAAGTTGCCTCCTTGCTTCTACACTTTGTTCTCATGGTTTGTTCTTGAGTTTAAATGGTTTTTTAGGCTTGAATCTTGGGAAAATGCTGCTGGAATTTCTGTGGATATGTGATAGGAACATGAGTTTTATGTTCTAGATAGTTTACATGAAACATCCTCCCTTGGACCACTCAGAGTACACTTACGGAAGCAATATTAGCTCGATAATATCTTAACTTAAGCCCAGAAATTAAAATTTCTACTTTTAAGTTCCTTATTCTGAACCTTTAATTTGAGAACTGATTAATCTCATTCTACACATCCAAACAAGGCTTATTACCTATCCACGTAATGCCCCAGATGTGTACAACCAGCTCACCAAATTTCATAGCCCAACTCCTTCGTTTACTAGGTCAAACTGAGGTCAAAACACTGCTACCTCAGGACCTGCGAATTTCTCTTTTCATTTCTCATTCATAAATTGAATATGCCAAACAATATTTATTATTAAATAATAAAATGTCATACAACAAGTCATACACAAAATTCTCATATTTCTATTACATCTTTTCCTGCCCGAACTTCGGCAGTATAACCGCTAGGCTTCATCTGTACAAAGAACTGAACTGTACTGATTCGGTAATTCCCTCATGAGAACTACCATTCTACGTAAGTACCCAGGAAAGACTGGATGAACCGGCTAGGTCCACTCACTTCCAGCCTCCTTAGACAGCACCTACATACACAGTACTTATCATATTCTGATGTTCAGTTTTAAATTCGGCAGCATAACGGCGTCTCTCAAAATTCTTAAAATCCACTTCAACATAATCTCCCTGTAATGGGTTAGATATGGGGAATGAGATTCGGGGGAATCTCAGTAGTAATAATCATAACAATATATGTAATGCAGAGTGACAGTGCTTACTTGTGATTGTGTACAGATAAGTATGCTGCGTGCTTCCATACTCAATAACATATGATCATAGCATTGTAATAGAGCTTCAAGCATAACATATAAGACAACAATCCAACCAAACAATAGCACAACAAATCACAGAGCCATTACATAAAAGCTATGATTAGTTACTACCTCAAAAGCTTAGCAGAACTCTACTATCTCTATACTGCTTCCAGCTCCGCCAGAACTTCCTTTCTTCTTTCTTTCTCCTTCTCTCTCTTCTTTCTCTCTCTTTCTTGCCCAAAACCGTGATGCAAATGAATGGGGAGGGGGTATTTATAGTTTCCTTCGATGGTATTTTCGTAATTTTGAAGCCTTATGAACTTGTGGTCCTGGTTTTTCCTGGAATTTCCTATTTTCTTTTATTCCTTTTTACTGCATCATCCAGGACACCTCAGTGGACACCTCAGCAGCACATTTCTCACATGTCTAAAACTAGGGACACCTCATCAGCTGACTCAGCCTGCTGACTCACCGGTCCAGAGTCTTGCACCGTAATACGTGTCCTTAGCTTTATCTGTTTCCTTTAGATCAGTGCCATGTGGCACCTGGAATGGACCTTTCACGCCTTCCAATGCTATCCAGATAAGTCCCAGACTTAATCTGATCACCTCCTCGGTTATCGTGCCAACCGGGTAACTTTACTTTACTGAAAAATCATTAAATCATTATTTTAATGCCACTTTTTCCCACATTTCACTGGGCCTACGTTTTTGGGCTCTAGGAATATCATCTTGGGTCTCTGATCCAGCCCAAGTACTCTGATGGCACGATTCCCAAGAAGTACCCCTTGGCAAATTACCAAAATGCCCTTAATCTTTCTTTCTTTACTTTACTAGATCTAGGGCATTATTGTCTTTTCACATCTTACCAGAGTACTCTCTGACCCTGGTCAACTATCCAGATACCCTGTCTGGACTGACTAACCTTAGGCAAATGACTAAAATACCCTTTACTCATACTTCAGCTATTCTATAACATAAGGGCATTTTTGTCATTTTGCACCTTTTTCCCGGACACGACCCCTCTTACCATTGAACTGTTATTATGGGCCTGGGCCTTCCCTGGTGTCACTATAGGCCTTAGAAAATACTGTATGGCCTCTGGCCACAGTCCGATCATCTCTATTCGGACTGCCTTTCCTATACCGATTATAACTGTAAATTCCCATCTTCAGGAATTTTTACAGAAAAATTGGGACCTCAAATCAAAATTCTGTGTCGCGTCATTCAACCCGGAATTCTTTTCTCTATCTCCCGGTATTTTCAGATATTTTATCCGGGCCGGGCTATTTTGGCCTGAAAGTACGCTCCCGCGCACACTTTTCAAAAATGACCATTTTACCCTTGGTCACATTTCTAATTCTTTCATACACATAGAGACCTCATATGCACATTTCACAGTCCAGTGAAATGATCAGCATAATTTTCTATATTTTCTGGCAAAATATGGTACTCATCGGCTACCAGCCCGATCTTTTCCAAAATTACGATTTTGCCCCTGCATTCTCTTTCTGTCATCTATTCTCATCTTCTTATCCTTCATCTTAAGTTCTAGAAATTCTCTTTCAATAACTCATCCCCTAAACTCTTCGGGAGTCATCGTTAATTAAAAGGCTCGACAACCTGCCCATATCAGGTTATCTTACACAAGAGCCAGCCCATATCAAGCTACCTGCAGAATTTCTAGGCTTAAGACTTAGGATATCCCTCACATTCCTCATTTTGAACCTAGGTGAACTGTCCCGATTCTGTAGGTTAAAGACTTAACTCATCTTTAAATCCTGAAGGACTTAGCTCATCCCTCAGATTCCTACAAAATACAGGTAAGTGATCCGCCCATATCAGATTACTACCCTGGGACTACGGGTTTAGTAGCCTGCCCATATCAGACTACTTCCCAGTTCTCCTAGACCAAAAATCAGGATGTTACATTACACAAGCTTAAACAAGCTTGAATCACATGATAATGGCTTAGGAATCCATGTGTGCTTGTGAATCCAAGAGGGTGTTCTGTTCTGTACAGTATGAGTTCACTATTCATATGTTGGATTTTCATGGTTTTGATGCTTCCAATGGGTTTAGAATGGAAAATTGTGTGGGGTTATAGCAGGAAAACAAGTATTGAAAGCATTGGAATCAAAATGAGAATTTTTGGAAAAGCTAGAGCTATCTTTCGGTTTCTGTACAGAACATGGGGAAGCAATTGGATTCTGTAATTTCTGAATGCATATTTGGATTCTACATGAAAAATTATGTGGAAGTGAACCATGAGAGTTTAGTTTAGAAAGATGTAATCATAAGTCACAAAGTAGAGAAAGAAAGGGGCTTAATGAAACCTAGCCTTGAGATTGGATTGGAATTGAGTTGTGACTTGGTAATTGCTTTGTTATGCCTTGGTTTTGACATTTGTGGGAAGGAATGATCAATTCAAGAAGGAAAGAACAAGGACTCATAAGAGGTAGCAAGAATACTTTACATAAACTTATGTTATGTTGTGATTGATATGCTTACTTGTTATGCATGAAGTTTGGTTGAGCTTAGTATGTTATGTGATGATGTTTATGATGATGATGAGCTATGAATATGTTCAACTCCTTGCAATCTATGTCACGACAATATGCATGTTAGAGTTTGCCTATGTATGATCATGAATTAGCTCCCATTGCATGATAACATGTTAGGCATTTAATCAAGCATGCATAACCTTATAGTTTGTATTACTTGCTATTGAGATTTCCATGAAATCTCATTCCTCCCATATCAATAAACATTGCTCTAGGTGATGGAACTTCATAAGGAGGAAGGTAAATGGGAATGAACAATGTGTATATGACTTGAAAAGCATGCCTTCAACTTAGATGATGATGTATGGGTATGTATAATGTATGCATGCACTGGATCCGACGAGAGGCAGACTACTTCCAGTGATAGTTTAAGCAACTTATCCAACGGGTATTAACATGAAATTTTGTATGAACATATCTAAGATCTAGAGCTTTAATTGGAAACCAAGAACGCCTAATTTGGTTAAGTTTTCAAATTGTTATGATTTTTCAAAGTTGGACTTAAACTCTAGATCAACATAAAACAAGTCATGCGATACAGTGAGATTCCTACACGGTTTTCATATAGTAAATGAATGATTGTTTCCATGATATTTGGTGATCTTAAAGTACATGTTCTGAGCTTTAAATATATAGGTAGTTCGACTCAATTGGATAAGTATACAAGGAGAAATGAATTTTTGAAAATGGGGTAAAGAAACTGGAACTTCCAGTTTTACCAAATGAACAGTAATTTTCAATGATTCAACTCATTTGATCTGGACAATGAAACCTTATTTTCATATTTTTCTATCAAATTTATATGAAATAGCTTTCATTAGAAATTGTAACCACCTCAATATAATTTTTGTAGATTTAATTATGAATTTCCAAAGTTTAGGCTGTAATCTGGAATTACCAAGTGAACAGTATGATGAACAGTACCCGTAAGCCTAACTTTTGGAAATCCATGTTTTTAAGGTTAAGAGGTATTCCAATAATCTAAGATACTTCCAATTGAGTAAATGTAAGAATATGATGTAAGGATGTTTACTAGAAGATGTCGTTGAAATTTAAGGATGTTGATTAGAAGAGGCCGTTGTACTAGTAGAATATAGAAAGTACTGTGTACGTAGGTGCTGTCTAAGGAGGCTGGAAGTGAGTGGACCTAGCCGGTTCATCCAGTCTTTCCTAGGTACTTACGTAGAATGATAGTTCTCATGGGAAGTACCAAATCAGTACAGTTACTTTCTGCCAGAATTTTCGGCAGGAGAGAATTAATAAAGTTAAGACTGCTTCTGTAAGTGCACTCTGAAGAGTCTAAAGAATGATGTTTTATTTTGCTATCAGAGCAAAAGGTTCTGGCATTGGTACAGAACAAAGTTTTAACACAGAACAAAGGTTCTGGTACAAGACAAACTTGCTCTGATTGAGAAACAGAGTATGTATTGGATTAGTTAAGGCCCAAATGAGGTTAATGTTAGTGATAGGTTACTTGTTCACAGTCCAACTGAGGTTATGGATTGGACATGAATGCTCTAGGGAAAATGAATTTTGAGGTTTAGTAAGAGATAGCTTCTCGCCTGTTAGTAATCCATGAGGATAGGGGGGAAACTTAAAAGTATGAATGGCATAGAGATGCGAGCCAGACCCTTCCTTAGTTAGCCGAAAGAAAGCAGCTGACTAAGTTATGGATTATAGTGAGGCCAAGGACACAGAAGTCCTTCAGTATAGGGATACAGAAGTCTTACAGGTTAGGTGATGGGAGATGTTATATGTAATATCCCAAATTTTCTGTACTGATTTGTATGTATAGACTGAATAAAATATATGAGATATTTTTCAGGAAAATATGTGTCCATTTATGTAAAGAAAGGGATTAAATTGAAAAAGAAAGAAAATGTAAGGACTTAAGTGCAATTATGAAAAGTTTAAGGCTAAAAAGGAAAAGTAGACAAAAATATGGGGTCTTTAAGTGTAATTTTAGCCAAATTTGAGGGACTTAAGTGCAAAGAAGAAAAGTTCCCCGGGGCTAAATTGTAATTAAAGAAAGTTAAGCCAGAAGTGGTTTGGACTGCTCGAAAGCATTTCAATCCCAGATTTCACCAGTAGATAGAGTAAGTGATGCTGGGTAATCCAGCTAAATACCATAATTTTCTCAGGACTCCAGATAGCCGAAATTTATCTGATAATGAAAAAGTTATAAAAATTATTATCGGATATTCTAGACCTCAGATATAAAAATCACAGGATGATGCGTCCTGATGAGGCGGATGTCAGGGAACTAACAGAATACCGAAAGGAGGTCTGTAGAAAAAGTTATTCACAAATTAGTAAATTCATACGAGAGTGTGTGACCTCCGGGGATCCGATTAGGAGATTTATCGGTATTCAAACTAAGACCGAATGAGGTCAAATGACATCAGTCAAATGCCTGTTGTGACCCAAAGGGATGCCTTGACGCAGTATGCTAGTCTATCGGATAAAAGGAGCCGGTGTCCGGAGACGTGCAGAAACGGTGTATGGCAAAAGTACCCGAGGAATATCGTCGGGAGAGATTTCTCGTGAAACATGCCAGAAAGGTGATGGACCCTAAAAGGCCCAAAAATGGCACCATCAAAGGCCCAATAAGACACCTGGACTGATAGGTGGGCCAGTGTCTAGCAGAACCCCAGGAAAGTGCGAAATTATGAAAATGCCCCTGTGTTGTTTTAAGGAGAAATAGATTAATGGAGGGCATTTTGGTCATTTTGGACAGACCAAAATGCCAAGGCATACACAGGTGAGGTTAGTCAGAGTCAGTATATGCTCTGACAAGGTACAAAAAGGTGTGAAATGATGATTTTGCCCTTAGGGTTAAGATAGAGCAAGAAAGGGCACCAAGGGTATTTTGGTCATTTCACAGGGGATCTATAATTGAGTTTAGACCCAGTATAAGAATGTCAATGGTATAAAGGACCCATATACTAAATTTAAGGTCAGAAGACATATTATGGAATCTTAGAAAAATTAGATTCAGAAAATAGTCCAGTTTTCGAGGAATCGGACCGGGCCGGTACCGGAATGGACTAGAATTTTCCAAAGGCTTCTTGGCTCTTCCAATTTCGCCACATGCTGAATAGGTGTCTTGTGAGTTGTCCCCTTGAGTGATGTCATCAAGGTGATGTCATAAATGAAAAAGAAAAGAAATTCCAAGATTAAATCTAAGCCACAAGATCAAATAGTAACCAAAATGATCTTGGCCTTTCATTTCCACCCAAAATTGTCTATAAATACCCCCCAAATCTGATTCCAAACCGTGGCCCATGAACCCTTGGGGAAACTCTTACAAATTGAAAACTCAAGCCAAGAGGAAGCAAGCACTTAGAAGGAAACATCAAGGTAACTACTCCTCTTGATCCTAGACTATGTTCTAGTAGATTTGCTCTTGAGTTTAAGTGGTTTTTGAGGCATAAACCTTGACGAATTATGAACCATCCCAATTTCAGGCCTAGAGACTCAAAAAGTAGCCTAGAATAGATAGAATACCAGAGCAAAAATCCTAAAAACATACAGAAGGTTTTTAGGGACTAAACTGCAAATAGGTGAAAATCCAGGGACTTATATGTAAATAGTGAAAGTCCCTAGGGATATAATGGCCATTTATGTAAAGAAAGGGATTAAATTGAAAAAGAAAGAAAATATAAGGACTTAAGTGCAATTATGAAAAGTTTAAGGCTAAAAAGGAAAAGTAGACAAAAATGTGGGGTCTTTAAGTGTAATTTTAGCCAAATAAAGGGACTTAATTGAAAAGAAGAAAAGTTTCTGGGGCAAAAGTGTAATTATGAAAACCTAGACCGGAAACAAGCAAAAATAGTGATCTTATTCAGATCAGCCCCATATTTCACCAGTAGGTAGAGCAAGTGATGCTGGGTAATCCAGCTTAATACAGTGATTTTCTCAGGACTCTAGATAGCCAAAATTGATCCGATAGTCTAAAAGTATAAAAAATTCCTACCGGATATCCTAAATCTCAGATGTAAGTGAGAAATTACAGGATGATGCGTCCTATTGAGGAGGATGTCAGGAAACTGACAGGATACCGATAGGAGGTCTGTAGAAAAAGTTATTCACAAATTAGTAAATTCAGACGGGAGTGTGTGGCCTCCGGGTATCCGATAGGGAGATTTATCGGTATTTGAACTGAGACTGAATGAGGTCAGATGACATCAGTCAGATGCCTGTTATGATCCAAAGTGATGCCTAGACACAGTAGGCCAGTGTATTTGATAAAAGGAGCCGGTGTCCGGAGATATGTATAAACGGTATATAACGGTGGAAAAAAATCTGATGAACATTGCCGGGAAAGATTCCTCGTGATGCATGCCATAAAGGTAATGGACCCTAGGAGGCCCAAGAATGGCACCATCAAAGGCCCAGTAAGGCCCTTGGACTGATAGGTGGGCCAGTGTCCGGTGGAACCCCAGAAAAGTGCGAAATTATGAAAATGCCCCTATGTTGTACTAAAGAGTAATAGATGAATGTAGGGTATTTTGGTCATTCTGGACAGGCCCAGAAGCCAAGGCACATACAGATAAAGTTACTCAGATTCGGTATATACCCTGATAGGGTACAGAGAGGTATAAAATGACGATTTTACCCTTAGGGTTAAGATAGTGCAAGCAAAGGCACCAAGGGCATTTCGGTCATTTCGTAAGGGATCTGTAATTGAGTTTAGACCCAATATAAAAATTTCAATGATATAAAGGACCCAGATACTAAATTTAAGGTTAGAAGACGTAATATGGATTTTTAGAAAAATTAGATTCAGAAAACAGTCCAGTTTTCGAGGAATCAGACCGAGCCGGTACCGGATTGGACTGGAATTTCTCCAGAGGCTTCTTGGACCTTCATTTTTGCCATGTGAGAGATTATGTGTCCCATGAGGTGTTCCTTGGATGATGTCATGGTGATGATGTCATAAATGGAAAAGAAAATAGGAAATTCCAGGAAAAACGGTGGCCACAAGTTCAGAGTTCTTAAGAATTACAAGAATGCCATCCATGAAAAGTATAAATACCCCCTCCCCCTCCCATTTTCAGCATCCCATAGTTTTACAAGAGAAAGAGAGAGAAAGAAGAGAGAGAAGGAGAAAGAAAGAAAGAGAGAAAGGAAGAAAGAAAGAAAGGAAGTTCTGGCGGAGCCGGAAGCAGTATAGGGATTCTAGAGTTCTGCTAAGCTTTTGAGGTAGTAACTAATCCTAGCTTTTATGTAATGACTTTGTGATTTGATGTGATATTGTTTGGTTGGATTGTTGTCTTATATGTTATGTATGAAGCTCTACTGCAATGCTATGATTATATGTTATTGAGTATGAAAGCATGCAGCATACTTATCTGTACACAATCACAAGCAAGCACTATCACACCGCATTACATATATTGTTATGATTATTACTACTGAGATTCCCCCGAATCTCATCCTCAATATATAACCCATTACAGGGAGGTTATGTCGAAGTAAATTTTGAGAATTTTAAGAGACGCCGTTATGCTGCCGAAATTATGGCAAAGTGGCAGTAATGAATAAAGGAGCTGATACGTACTGTGTACGTAGGTACTGTCTAAGGAGGCTGGAAGTAAGTGGACCTAGACGGTTCATCCAGTCTTTCCTGGGAACTTACGTAGAATGGTAGTTCTCACGGGAATTACCGAATCAGTACAAGATCAGCTACTTTAATTTTAAAAGATGAAGCCTAGCGGTTATGCCGCCGGATTTCAGGCAGGAAAAGATGTAATAGAAATATGAGGATTTTGTACATGCCCTGATGTATAACAATTTATTATTTAATAATAGGTATTGTTTGGCATGTTTGACTGATATGTGATAGATGTATGCATATGTATATAAAGTTGAGTGCTGGAATTTGCCACTATGAACAGTAACTCGTGGTGACATAGTGGTGTTTGATCTATAATTAAAAATAGTAAATGGTTGAATAAATGTATGATATTTTTATGGTAAATAGTAGACATACCAAGATTTGATTTGATATATAGAATTCCTCATTTGGATGTCTACACATGGAGATAAAAATTATCAAAGTTGGGACTAAAATGCTGGATTCAGGAGAAAAACACTGGATAAACAGTAAAGTTGTAACGTTGACCTACGTTGACTTGGTCAAGGAGTGATCAATGAGTGATTTTTACCTGAAATATAATTGAGTTAGCTTCCTGTAGCAATTTGAACCACTTCATATCAATTTTTCTAGAATTAGTTATGATTTTTCGAAGTCAGGTCACTCATCTGGAATTTACACAGTGAACAGTACTCAATAAGAGTAAAACTCCAGATTGAGAAACTGGACTTCAATGACTTTGAGAGTGGTTCTAAATGCTACCAAATGGTCCCTAAGACATACAAAAGGACGGATGTTTCAAATTGCTGCTGGAATTTCAGTACCCATATGAAAGGAATATGAGTTTTATGTTATGGATAGTTTAGATAAGCTTAAACAAGCTTGAATCACATGATAATGGCTTAGGAATCCATGTGTGCTTGTGAATCCAAGATTGTGTTCTGTTCTGTACAGTATGAAATCACTTTTCATATGTTGGAATTTCATGATTTTGATGCTTCCAATGAGTCTAAAATGGAAAATTGTGTGGGGGTATAGTAGGAAGACAAGTATTGGAAGCATTGGAACCAAAATGAGATTTTTTGAGAAATAAGAGGTCACTTTTCGGTTCTGTGCAGAAGTGTAAGATGCAATTGGATTCTGGAATTTTTGAATGCATATTTGGATTCTACATGAAAAATTATGTGGAAATGAACCATGAGAGTTTAATTTGGAAGGATGTAAATCTAAGTCACAAAGTAGAGAAAGAAAGGGACTTAATGAAACCCTAGTCTTGAGAATGGTTTGAATTGAGTTGTAACTTGGTGATTGTTTGGTTATGCCTAGGTTTTTATATTTGTGGGAAGGAAGGATCAAGCCAAGAAGGAACTCACAAGGATACCTAAGAGGTAGCAAGAATATTTAACTATAAACTTATGTTGTTTGATTGATATGCTTGCTTGTTATGCATGAAGTTTGGTTGAGCATGATATGTTATGTGATGATGATTATGATGATGATGATGAGTTATGAATATATGCAACTCGTCACAACCTATGTCATGACAATATGCATGTTAGAGTTTGCTTATGTATGATCATGAATTAGCTCCCATTGCATGATAATATGTTAGGCATTTCATCAAGCATGCATAACCTTATAGTTTGTATGACTTGCTATTGAGATTTCCATGAAATCTCATTCCTTCCATATGTATATAATCATGCTATAGGTGCTGGAAATTCTCAAGGAAGAGGGTAATTGTGAATGAATAATGTGTATATGACCTAGATGGCATGTGTTTAACCTAGGGGAGATTGTATGGTATGTAAAAACGTATGCACTCAGTGGAACCAACCGAGGCAAAACATTTCCATGGATCGTTTGAGTGACTTATCCGATGAATTTTTAGATGAAATTTGGCATGAACATAGATAATCTCCATAAATTTAATTGGACACCAAGAACGCCTAATTTGGTTAAGTACTCGAATTGATATGATTTTTCAAAGTTGAACCTAAAATCTGGATCAAGATAAAACGAGCCCTGAGGGCAGCGAGATTCATACGCAATTTTCATATAGCAAATGAATGAATCTTTCAATGAAATTTTATGAGCTTAAAGTAGACATATGGAACTTAAAATCCATATGTAACACGACTCATTTGGATAAATAACGAAAGAGAAATGAATTTTTGAAAATGAGACACAGAATCTGGAAGTTCAAAGTTTACCAAATAAACAGTGAATTTCAACGAATAAAATGATTTCATTTGGACAAGTAAATCTCATTTTCATATTTTTACTTCAAAGTTTGATGAAATAGATTTCATTAGAAATTGAAATCACCTCGTTTCAATTTTTCTAGATTTAATTACCAATTTCCAAAGTTCATGCTGTAAACTGAAATTACCAAGTGAACAGTAAAGTGAACAGTACCGATAGCCTAACTCTTGGAAATTCATGTTTCGAAGGTAAAATGGTGTTCCAATGTTCTAAGATACTTCCAATTGAGCATATGTAAGCATGAGATTAAGGATGTCTCATTTTGGTATCAAAGCAAAGGATTCTGGCTTAGGAAATGCTCTGAATAGATGAGTTATAGATAGATACACCATGATAAAGCTATCATAATTGACACTAAGTTAGTGTTTGCAGGATGGCTAGAGGTAGACCCAGATCTGAAACCACAGTGAACCAATGGGATCCTAGACCAGAGGTTTCTAGTCCGGATAGTTCGAAAGAGGAGTAATGAATAATGATTATGATCTTTGGACACCTCCAGTAGCTAGTGACTCTGAAGTGGATAGTTCCTCAGTAGGATCAAACTTTATGATTGAGATACCGGAGGATGGTCAAGAGGAGGTTGTGTTAGAAGGTCCTATTCCTACTGTTCCAATAAATACGGTACCCCCGAGTATAGCAGATACTGGTATGGAGACAGGTCAGGGAGGTGTAGTAGGACATGTTTCAGACATTCCAGGACCTAGTCGAGTACCTGATCAGACAGATGTGCCAGGTCCTAGTAGACCCAGATTGACACTGGTAGAGATATCTTTGGGAGATCTGATCATAGAGATGGTACCAGGGAAGAACATGAGTGAAGAACAATTTGAAAGATCAGTAGTGTTAGCCCGACAGCTGTATGAGCTGAGACAGACCTTGGTCAGAGATGTGGATCAAGATTACAGAGTTTATCAGGAGTTTATCACGAGGGTAAAGGAGATATACCAATCTTGTCATCCAGATATGTTGACCCTAAGGCTTTGGACAGAGATTATGGATGATGTGTTGCCGACTACCACTACCTGAAGAACAGAGTTGGATCAGTACTTTGAAGAATAACCTTATTGTACCATATCCGATTGGATTTACCTGGTAGGAGAGTTTATTAGAATAAAGTTTAAGAAGGATTAGGGTATGTTTAGAAATGGTATGTTTTCAATGTATGTAGGTAATGTATGTAATGTATGAAAGACTAGTATGGTAATGTATGTATGACTGTGACAATATATGCATACCCTGTATGTATATTATGTGTGGAATGGAATATAAATTATGTTACTTATCGTATTTCTCTCTTGTTAGATAGTAAGACAAGATGGTTCAAATAAGAAGAACTGTTCCAACAGAGGAACCAAGAGAGATGGGAAATCTTAATCAAATAATTTTAGAATGATTAGAACAACAGCAAAAGATGATTGAGGAGATGCGGGCAGCTCAGGCACACAATGAGCGGGAGAGAGATGCCGCCATAGCTACAGTAGTAGCAGAAGCAGTAAGTAACCTAAGACCGCCCGAGCCTTCAGGAACAGCTAGTAGAGAATCGAAGAGAGTATAACAGCAGCTAGTACAGCCCCAGAGACGGGTTGATCAAAGAGAGGATGTAGTTAGCATCCAATAATGGATGATCAGGTTTTGCAAGCATAATCCTCTAGTATTCGAAGGAACATTCGATGTTCAGATAGCTGAGGATTGGATCAGTAGACTGGAGAAAATCTTTAAAGTACTTGATTGTCCGACCGAGACGAAGGCTCAAATGGCCATCTATCAGCTGGAGAAGGATGCTGACAGGTGGTGGAAGAACACAGAACTGCTCTTACAAGCAAGAAACATTCCAACCACTTGGGAAGTGTTTCTTAACAATTCTATGAAAATTATTTCCCTCAGTCAGTCAGAGATGAAAGAGAAGTATAATTCCTTGTACTGAGACAAGGAGAGAAAGAATCTTTTGATGAATACCTTGCTATGTTTATCCGGCTATCTCAGTATTCTACTTACCTGCGCCAAGTAGATGATGAGCCATGGATGACGGAAAGGATGATTCGAGGGTTGAACTCCACACTGAAGGAGAAGTGAACTCCCCAATAATACAACCAGTTTAATAAGGCCTTGGAGGCATGTCGTATTGTTGAAAATAGTATAAATCACCGAATACTGTTCAGATCAGGAAACAAGGAACAGGAAGCTCCTGACAAGGTCGGTCGAAACCAAGAAGCTGCAAGTGGTAGCGGCTACAGAAAAAGAAAGCGACCATGGCAGAACAGGAGGCCAAATAGAGGAAATTTTTGCAGAAGGTCTAACAACAGAGATTTAAGGGCCCGAGCATATGACAAGTATGGGAAGAATCATGGTGATAGACCATGTTTAATGGGCCAGAATGTTTGCTATACCTGATGAAAGCCCAGACATTTTTATCGAGAATGCCCTCAAGCTGCAACTAATCAAAGGCCAAGGACACAAGGACGAGTATTTGCACTCACCAGGGAGGACGCCCAGCGATCACCTGAGATGATCCAAGGTACAATCTATCTCAATGATCATGCTGTGACTGCTCTGTTTGATTCGTGTGCAAGTCATTCCTTTATTTCCTATGAGTGTGCTAAATGCCTAGGCCTTCTGATTAACAAGTTGCATTATGATATATATGTGATAACTCCCACCAATGCTAGGGCAATTATGTCTGATGCTTGTTTGAATAGTATTGTGAGGTATGAGCACTATTGTACCACCCTAGACTTGATATGTATGCCTTTCTGGGAGATCGATGTCATACTTGGTTTGAATTGGTCATCCTCCAATAATGTAATGCTGGGCTGCAAGAACGAGACTTTAGTTCTTGGTCTAAAGGTCACCGATCTGAGTTCAGAAGTAAGATTGAATTTCATAACAGAGGCTCAGGCAGATAAATATCTGCGGAAAGGATGTCAAGGATATATGGTATTCTTTTCTGTTCAAATCGAAGTGGAAGAAGGAATTAATGAGATTCCAGTAGTCAATGAATTTCCTGAAGTCTTTCCAAATGAGATTCAGGGATTGCCTTCAAAATGAGAAGTAGAGTTTGCAATTGACATTATACCTGGAGCTGGACCAGTATCCAAAGCCCAATACCGAATGGTTCCTAATGAAATGATTGAACTGAAGAAGCAGATTGAGAACCTATTGGAGAAGGGTTTCATAAGACCCAGTGTATCACCATGGGGTACTCCAATGCTATTTGTCAAGAAGAAGGATGGCAGCCTAAGGTTATGCATTGACTACCGGGAGTTGAATAAGATTACGGTCAAGAATAAGTACCCTCTCCCCAGAATTGATGACCTGCTAGACCAATTGGCAGGAGCAAGCTTATTCTCTAAGATTGACTTGAGATCTGGCTATCATCAGCTGAGGATTAAGTCGGATGATATTCCAAAGACTGCTTTTAGGACACGCTATGGACATTTTGAGTTTCTTATGATGCCTTTTGGGCTAACGAATGCACCTGTTATTTTCATGGATTATATGAACCGGATCTTCAGGCCTTACTTAGATCAGTTTGTTGTGGTCTTCATTGATGATATCCTGGTGTACTCCAAATCTGCAGAGGAGCATGAAAGGCATTTGAGAATTGTTCTTAGTACCCTTCAAGAGAAGTAGCTCTATGCTAAGCTGAGTAAGTACGAGTTTTGGCTTTCAGAAGTCAAATTTCTCGGTCATGTCATATTCCGAGAAGGGGTAGCTATGGATCCTAGCAAAGTCGAAGCAGTTTTGAGCTGGGAACAGCCAAAGACAGTGACAGAGATCAGAAGTTTTCTTGGCTTAGCAGGGTACTATTGAAGATTTATTCAAGACTTTTCTCTAATTGCCTTGCCACTCACCAAGTTTACCAGAAAGAATCAGCAGTTTAAGTGGGATGAGAAGTGCGAGGCTAGCTTTCAAGAGTTAAAGTAGAGATTAACCACTACTCCCATGCCGATTCTTCCAGACCCCACTCAGCCTTATGTAGTCTATACTGATGTTAGTAAGCAGGGGTTAGGATATGTACTGATGCAGCAAGGTAGAGTAGTAACCTACGCCTCTCGACAGTTAAAGCCACATGAAGAGAATTATCCCACTCATGATCTGGAGCTTGCAGCGGTGGTTTATGCTCTGAAGATATGGAGACATTATTTATATGGAGCAACTATAGAGTTGTATTGTGACCACAAAAGCCTGAAGTATCTGCAGGATCAGAAAGAGCTGAATATGAGATAACGACGATGGATGGAATTGATAAAAGATTATGACTTTCAAATTAAATACCAGCCAGGAAAAGCTAATGTGGTGGCTGATGCTCTAAGCAGAAAGGTGGTGCAGGTAGCATATATGATGATCAAAGAGTTGAAATTGATAGAAGATATGCGAGATTGGAGCCCTTTGTATCAAATGCAAATGACAGAGAGTCCTTACGGAGGAGTTCATGTCAGAGCTTGTATAGAAGATGAGATAAAAGAGGCTCAAAAGCAGGATAAGCTCGCAGCAATATTTAAAGATAAGCTGGAGAGGGGGAAGACTAGAAATTTTGAGATTTTCCCAGATGGATTGTTACAGTTCAGGGGAAGCGCCCTATGTCCCTAATGCTATAGGATTAAAAGAGAAGATTCTGGATGAAGCACACAAAAGCCTGTATACAGTACATCCAGGTATGACCAAGATGTACCATGATGTTAAAAGGTTATTTTGGTGGCCTGGATTGAAGAAATATGTAATGTCTTATGTGTCTAAGTGTTTGACATGCCAGAAAGTAAAGATTGAACGCCAGAAGCCAGCGGGAATATTGCAACCTCTAGATATCCCAGAGTGGAAATGGGATAGTATTGCCATGGACTTTGTGGAAGGGCTACCCATGACTCCAAGTAAGCATGATACAGTATGGGTAGTAATTGATCGATTGACGAAGTCAGCTCATTTCCTGGCAATCAATAAGAGGGATTCTCTAGAGAAGCTGGCAAAGTTATATATAAAAGAGATTATTAGACTTCATGGTATCCCAAGCAGCATTGTGTCCGATAAAGATCCTCGATTTACTTGTAATTTTTGGAGGGCTTTACAGCAAGAAATGGGCACTACTCTCCGATTTAGTATAGCCTATCATCCTCAGACGGATGGCCAGTCGAAGAGAACAATCCAAACGCTAGAAGATATGTTGAGAACATGTGTTTTGGATTTCAAAGGCAGTTGGGATATCCATCTACCACTCAGAGTTTGCATATAATAATAGTTACCAGCTAGTATTCAGATGGCCCTTTTCGAAGCACTCTATGGACGTAAATATAGATCCCCCTTATGCTAGCTAGAGTTGAGCGAGAGAATAATACTTGGTCCTGATATAGTGGATCAAACTGCAGAACAGATTGCAATGATTAGACAAAGATTGCTGATGGCTCAAAGCAGACAGAAAAGCTATGCAGATGTCAGAAGGAAGCCGTTGGAGTTTGAAGAAGGATAGCATGTATTCCTTAAGTTAACTCCAACTACGGG
This sequence comes from Leucaena leucocephala, assembly GCA_037074615.1. Lineage (NCBI taxonomy): Eukaryota > Viridiplantae > Streptophyta > Magnoliopsida > Fabales > Fabaceae > Leucaena > Leucaena leucocephala. Next base: position 4,093,174 of record CM073544.1, on the reverse strand, counting down.
AGCTGGACGATCAATTAAAGGTAAGAAATTGCATCCAAGATACATCAGACCATTCCAGATACTCTCAAAGATAGGGTCAGTAGCCTACAAGTTGGTTCTTCCTCCAAATCTCAGCCAGATACATGATGTGTTTCATGTTTCCCAGTTAAAGAAATACGTACCAGATCAATCTCATGTGATTCAGCAAGATGTAGTTGCATTGCGAGATGACCTGACCTATGAGGTTGGTCCGGTGCGAATTGCCGATAAAAAGGTCAAGCAGTTGCGGAATAAGCAAATTCCTCTTGTCAAAGTGATTTGGAAAGGCTTGACTGAACATGAGGCTACGTGGGAAACAGAGGAAAAGATGAGGGAGAAGTATCCTGAGTTGTTTTTGTAAGATATGTATATTGAAAATTTTGAGGACGAAATTTATTTTAAGGGGGAGAGAAATGTAATATTCCAAATTTTCTGTACTGATTTGTATGTACATACTGAATGAAATATATGAGATATTTTTCAGGAAAAGATGTGTCCATTTATGTAAAGAAAGGGATTAAATTGAAAAAGAAAGGAAATGTAAGGACTTAAGTGCAATTATGAAAAGCTTAAGGCTAAAAAGGAAAAGTAGACAAAAATGTGGGGTCTTTAAGTGTAATTTTAGCCAAATTTAAGGGACTTAAGTGCAAAGAAGAAAAGTTCCCCGGGGCTAAATTGTAATTAAAGAAAGTTAAGCCAGAAGTGGTTTGGACTGCTCGAAAGGATTTCAGTCCCAGATTTTACCAGTAGATAGAGCAAGTGATGCTGGGTAATCCAGCTAAATACCGGAATTTTCTCAGGACTCCAAATAGCCAAAATTTATCTAATAATGAAAAAGTTAAAAAAATTATTATCGGATATTCTAGACCTCAGATATACGTGAAAAATTACAGGATGATGCATCCTAATGAGGCGGACGTCAGGGAACTGACAGAATATCGAAAGGAGGTCTGTAGAAAAAGTTATTCACAAATTAGTAAATTCAGACGCGAGTGTGTGACCTCCGGGGATCCGATTAAGAGATTTATCGGTATTCAAACTGAGACCAAATGAGGTCAGATGACATCAGTCAGATGCCTGTTGTGACCCAAAGGGATGCCTTGACGCAGTATGCTAGTCTATCGGATAAAAGGAGCCGGTGTCTGGAGACGTGCAGGAATGGTGTATGGCAAAAGTACCCGAGGAATATCGTCGGGAGAGATTTCTCGTGAAACGTGCCAGAAAGGTGATGGACCCTAAAAGGCCAAAAAAATGGCACCATCAAAGGCCCAATAAGACACCTGGAAATTATGAAAATGCCCCTATATTGTTTTAAGGAGAAATAGATTAATGGAGGGCATTTTGGTCATTTTGGACAGGCCAAAATGCCAAGGCATACACAGGTGAGGTTAGTCAGAGTCAGTATCACTGGTGGAAAATGGGCAATCGAAATCCCCATTTTTAAACCGGTCAATGCGGAGACGGTTTTACAAAAATGAGCAGTGGCATTTTTGTAAATAAAATGAAATATTCACACCGTATTTACTCATGAACGATGTGGAAATATTTAGTCCGGTTTAGATGTTTACTTTCTACAGCGGATGTTATAGAGACCGATGTGGAAATATTTAGTCTGGTTTAGATTTTTACTTTCTACAGCGTATTTATATTGACCGAGGTGGAAATATATAGTCCGGTGTCTGTTTTATAAAAAAATTAAATGTTTACACCGGTTTTAAAATTAACCGATTTAAATATAAACACCCGGTGCAGCTTCATCGCCTCTTCAGTTTCCTGTCTATGATTTCCTGCTCGCTTCTTTATTTGTCAGACCTTTCATTTCACTTCTTGGGTTCCCAACGTTTATACTTTGTAGTCATTATGATAGAAGGCCAATTGCGCATTCTTCTATATTCTTATTGATCATGAATGTTAACCATATATATATGTATACCATTCTTCTGTTTTATTTTCTTTTCATCTATCTGACTCCTCCAATGGCCTCTTCCTCACGCACGCCTCCTTCTCCGCCCAACAAAAGAAACAGAGACGACTTTGAAGACAAACATCCTGATCCTCACCCTTCTGTTCCTTCTCCTCCTCCCCTGGTTGTGACTCTGATGGAGAGGCTTGAGAAACTCATACTGCGCTTCAATGGGCTGGAGGACTCTGTGGAAGAACTGAATCGCAAAGTTGACAGACTGAAAGCAAGTTTCAGGGATTTCCGCTCAGAAGTTCGCCGCCATCAACCCCGTGATAGCGTCTTTAATCCTGTTGATCTCACCCAATCTGATGACTCCCAAAACTCTGAGTCTGATGAGTAGTGAAAGATTGCAACTTTTATATATTCTGATGTATATATTTTTTTGTGTAAAAGTTGATGACATGGCTGACTCTGGATGTAGGAAAAAAAAACTGATATATTATACACCGGTCCATATTTATTGACCGGTGTAAAATATACTATAAATAAACTGATATATTTTACACCGATCAATATATATTGTCCGATGTAAAATATACTATAAATACAACTTTTATATTTATATCTACACCGGTGTAACAGTTTGTCCGGTGTATAGTTTCTTATTTTTTTCCAAATACTCTTTTATTTGGTACATTTCTCGCGCCTTCCATCTCTCATTTTTCCCTTGTTCGCGCGTTAAGACTTCTCGGCGCTTCACGGACGGTGAGTTTTGTTTTGAACTCCTCTCGCGAACTGAAAATTTATTCTCTCCATGCATTAGCTGCAACGTAATGGTTTAATTTCTTGTTTTCTGCTTTTCTAGTTCTTATAGTCTTCCACAAATATGGATCGTAGTTGGATAAATGCTAAACGAACAAGTGTTGAGTATGCTGAGGGGGTGAAGGAGTTTTTGGATTTTGCTAAACGGAATGGTGATGATGACAATGGAAGGTTTTATTGTCCTTGTATGAGTTGTTTGAATGAGAGGAAACAAAGTCCTGCTGATATTTACACTCATCTAATTTGCGAGGGGTTTTGCAAGAGTTACACGGTATGGGTATGGCATGGTGAACAGGTGGAACAGACCTTTGACTATGACATGGATACTGATGATAGAGTAGAGGACATGATTCGTGATGTTGGAGAAGATGCTTTTATGCGGTCACACGCATATGGTAATATGTGCAATGATGCAGAAAAGCCTCTATACCCAGGGTGCAGAAAATACAACCTGTTGAATGCAGTGTTGAGATTGGTAAGTGTGAAAGCTCGGCATGGGTGGAGTGACAGTAGTTTTTCAGAATTGCTTGACTTGTTACAGGACATGTTTCCTGAAGAAAATGCTTTACCCAAACGCTATTATGATGCGAAGAAAATAATAGGTCCTTTAGGCATGCAGTATAGAAAGATTCATGCATGCCCAAATGATTGCATATTGTACAGGAAAGAGTTTGAAGATGAGGAGAAGTGTCCAATATGTAAGACACCAAGGTACAGATCAAACAACTCTCCTGCCAAGTTGTTATGGTATCTTCCAATTTTACCAAGGTTTAAGCGACTTTTTTCTAATGAAGATGATGCAAAGAAATTGTTATGGCATGCAAATGAAAGGATTAATGATGGAAAGATTCGTCATCCTGCTGACTCTTTGCAATGGAAGAAGATTGATGACTTATTTCCCGAGTTCGGCAATGAACCACGAAACCTAAGGCTTGGACTTAGTACGGATGGAATGAACCCTTATAGTAGCCTTAGTAGTATCCATAGTTCATGGCCCGTCCTTCTGGTGATTTACAACCTATCTCCCTTGCTGTGTATGAAACGGAAGTATGTAATGTTGTCCATGCTGATCTCAGGATTTGAATAATATAAGTTTTGGGGATGAGCCTTTCATTATGGCAGACCAAGCAAAGCAAGTGTTCTTTATCACTGATCCTCAGAATGAAAGATGGTCTGTCGCGCTCCAAGGGAAAAGTGTTGTTGACAATGATGATTCTTTTTATGAGATCCCTTCTTTTTCAGTAGGTTTACCACAATTAAATGAAGAAGAAGTGGATTCTGATTAATTTCTATGTGTTTCTTGTTTAGTCTAAACATGCAATTTTAAGTTTCTTGTAATGATTGCGTATATGATTTTGATGTAATAATAATAGAGACAGATTCTTGTTCTGATAAGAATGTTGTGACGCTAAGGATGGGATGATATTATAAGGTGGTGAAGTTTAAAAAAAAAACTACAACATTTAACACCGGTCTTAAGTGATATTCGGTGTAACAGGTCACGTCTAATAATAATTTATTGTTCGATTTTACACCGGGTTATACTTTATCCGGTGTTATAATTATCGATGTTTATTTTTGACACCGGTTGTTAAAATTAGACGGTGTAAAATGTTTCACTTTTACGTCGTTTATGTTTTGACCGGGTTAGAATTATTTACAACAGGTGTTAAATGTTTATATTCATTTTTTTAACCCGCCTCTTGGCGCGATGACCTTCAATCTTCTCCTTTCTCACATACTCTTTTTTATCGCCGCTCGTCGTGCTCTGTGGTTCTCGCGAGGCTTCTCCGTGCTCGGTCAGTCGTTCTTCTCTGTCACCTCTCTCGTTCTGCTATTCCGTAAGTGTACGTGTTCTCTGCATTTTTTTCCCTGTGTACGTGCGATGCCATTTTTATGTTCGTTTAATCTAGGTTTTCTATTTTTCCTGATGAATGCTGGCACATCTTTCCATTCATAACTGCTAAAGGAACAAGTTTTGTGTGTTCTGACGGGTTGAGGGAAAAAGGGTTAAGTCCGTTTTCAATGTTTTTGATGTTGTTATTGCGTACATAGGAATATGGAGGATAGAGTTACTCAGATTGAGGCTGGCGATGCTCCAAGCGCCACTAAGCAAAGGAAGGGCAGAAGTGTGACTCGTTTGAAAGACATTACGAAGGACAGGATAGAGGGGAAACTGCTTCCGATAGAGTTTGACAGAAACTGGAACCCAACTGGTGAACACAGGACAAAGTACGTAAGTTTTGTCAGCCTCCTAGCACGCAACAAGCCTAGCATCACCTATTTGACTTGGGATGCTGTGGATGATCGCGTGAAGAATCAAATTTGGGACACTATCCGGGTATAGGAACTATCTAATATTGCATGCAGAGCATTACCAAATACACAACTGTTTGTTGATTACTCTGCTTTCAATGGCAAACATTGCAGCTCACTTACGATGTGCCCAACAATGAGTTCTTGAAGAAGAAGACGTTGTCTTATTGCTGTGAGCGTTGGAGGGCATTCAAGACACAACTAGCTCGTCAGTATCTGCATGGACAGGACAGAAGTGGTCATCCTCAACCTTCTCCATGCAGCAAGTATCAATTCATTGACGAAGCTGCGTGGGAACAATTTGTTAGGAATCGGACCACGCCAGTAGCAATGGTGAGTGTATCCTTTTGTATGTGGTTGCAGAAAACGTATCAGAGTATCATATGTATTGATTTTAAATACTTCATGTCTTGTAGGAAAAAAGAGCAAAAGCGATTGAATACGCCCTCAAGAATGATTGCCCCCACACAATGTCTCGAGGGGGTTACGCGAAGGCAGAAAGAGAGTTGTTGGGGGCCAAGAGGAAGAGGTTAGAAGAAAGTGCTGGGTCGGATCCTAGTGTTCTTCTTGACCCCCCCTCTCCGATACGTCGCGAAGAAAAATGGTTGTACGCTCGCCAAAGAAAGAGCGGAGCTTTTACAAGCGACAATGCTCGCATGATTGCTGAAAAAATTGTAAGCACTACGTACTTGCATTATTTTGTGATAGTAGACTATATATAATTATATCATTTTCCTTATGTTTGTTGTTCTTTCTATGTTATAGAGTGATCTTAAACAACAAGAGTCCCATGGATCCTTCAAGTCAGATGGTAGGAATGACATCTTGACTGTTGCCACTGGGAAACAAGAACATGGGGGCCGTGTCAGGGGAGTTGGAAGAGGTGTGGGTATAAGAGATTACTTTGGAGCATCTCAAATACGTTCCCCACATGTGGTGCCGAGGGCAGAGTTGGCATCCTTGCTCTCCACCATAAGGGCAGAGGCTAAGGAAGAGGCTTGGATAGAGGCTAGGGCACAAGCAGAAGCTTCAATTGAGGCGCGATTACAAGAGGGGTTCGCAAAGATGAAGGAAGAAATGTTGTCCATGATGACATCAAGGCAGCAAGAGCCAACTGATCCCCTCCCGCCCTCAACTGCAGTCCGTCAAAGCACTAAGGGGAGTTTTTGTTCAAATCCTTCCTTCTCAATAGTATTTGTCTTTCACTGAATACATTTTTCTGTTCAAATTGTAGCATTTTTGTATTGAGTTTTATTCAATGAATAATATAATGAGCAATTGAATTATATATGTCTCTGGCATCTTGAACTGATGATGATCGATGATTGAGTCATATATTACATTTGGGCAGTTTACTTCTGAAGCTTCAGGCCAACGAAATCTATCAAATATAAATTTAATAACATCTACATCGGAGGTACATACCCACCAGTGTAGTAAGAACATATATAAATTAAATTTAATAACATCTACACCGTCCCAATATTCAACCGGTGTTAAAAATTTAAAAATTTACACCGTCCCAATATTCAACCGGTGTTAACATTTGAAAAATCTACACCGTCCCAATATTCAACCGGTGCTGATGTTAAAAATATTACACCGGATGTAAATGTGAACCGATTTAAAATTTAGTCCGGTGTAAAAAATTATACATTCTACACCGATTGTAGGACCGGTGTAAAATGTCTGACTTTTTTACACGGTCCGTTTCTACACCGGTTGTGTGTGCGATGTTGAATGCCATTTTCAACCGGTGTTGAAATGCTTTTTTCCAGCTGTGTATATGCTCTGACAAGGTACAAAAAGGTATGAAATGACGACTTTGCCCTTAGGGTTAAGATAGAGCAAGAAAGGGCACCAAGGGTATTTTGATCATTTCACAGGGGATCTATAATTGAGTTTAGACCCATTATAAGAATGTCAATGGTATAAAGGACCCAGATACTAAATTTAAGGTCAGAAGACATATTATGGAATCTCAGAAAAATTAGATTCATAAAACAGTCCAGTTTTCAAGAAATCGGACCGGGCCGGTACCGGAATGGACTGGAAATTTTCCAAAGGCTTCTTGGCTCTTCCAATTTTGCCACATGCTGAATAGGTGTCCCGTGAGTTGTCCCCTTGAGTGATGTCATCAAGGTGATGTCATAAATGAAAAAGAAAAGAAATTCCAAGATTAAATCTAAGCCACAAGATCAAATAGTAACCAAAATGATCTTGGCCTTTCATTTCCACCCAAAATTGTCTATAAATACCCCCCAAATCTGATTCCAAACTGTGGCCCATGAACCCTTGGGGAAACTCTTGCAAATTGAAAACTCAAGCCAAGAGGAAGCAAGCACTTGGAAGGAAACATCAAGGTAACTACTCCTCTTGATCCTAGACTATGTTCTAGTAGATTTGCTCTTGAGTTTAAATGGTTTTTGAGGCATAAACCTTGATGAATTGCTTCTGGAATTTCGGTGCCCATATGAAAGGAATATGAGTTTTATGTTATGGATAGTTTAGATAAGCTTAAACAAGCTTGAATCACATGATAATGGCTTAGGAATCCATGTGTGCTTGTGAATCCAAGATTGTGTTCTGTTCTGTACAGTATGAAATCACTGTTCATATGTTGGAATTTCATGATTTTGATGCTTCCAATGAGTCTAAAATGGAAAATTGTGTGGGGGTATAGTAGGAAGACAAGTATTGGAAGCATTGGAACCAAAATGAGATTTTTTGAGAAATAAGAGGTCACTTTTTGGTTCTGTGCAGAAGTGTAAGATGCAATTGGATTCTGGAATTTTTGAATGCATATTTGGATTCTACATGAAAAATTATGTGGAAATGAACCATGAGAGTTTAATTTGGAAGGATGTAAATCTAAGTCACAAAGTAGAGAAAGAAAGGGACTTAATGAAACCCTAGTCTTGAGAATGGTTTGAATTGAGTTGTAACTTGGTGATTGTTTGGTTATGCCTAGGTTTTTATATTTGTGGGAAGGAAGGATAAAGCCAAGAAGGAACTCACAAGGATACCTAAGAGGTAGCAAGAATACTTAACTATAAACTTATGTTGTTTGATTGATATGCTTGCTTGTTATGCATGAAGTTTGGTTGAGCATGATATGTTATGTGATGATGATTATGATGATGATGATGAGTTATGAATATATGCAACTCGTTACAACCTATGTCATGACAATATGCATGTTAGAGTTTGCTTATGTATGATCATGAATTAGCTCCCATTGCATGATAATATGTTAGGCATTTCATCAAGCATGCATAACCTTATAGTTTGTATGACTTGCTATTGAGATTTCCATGAAATCTCATTCCTTCCATATGTATATAATCATGCTCTAGGTGCTGGAAATTCTCAAGGAAGAGGGTGATTGTGAATGAATAATGTGTATATGACCTAGATGGCATGTGTTTAACCTAGGGGAGATTGTATGGTATGTAAAAACGTATGCACTCAGTGGAACCAACCGAGGCAAAACATTTCCATGGATCGTTTGAGTGACTTATCCGATGAATTTTTAGATGAAATTTGGCATGAACATAGATAAGCTCCATAAATTTAATTGGACACCAAGAACGCCTAATTTGGTTAAGTACTCGAATTGATATGATTTTTCAAAGTTGAACCTAAAATCTGGATCAAGATAAAATGAGCTCTGAGAGGCAGCGAGATTCATACGCGATTTTCATATAGCAAATGAATGAATCTTTCCGTGTATGAGCTTAAAGTATACATATGGAACTTCAAATCCATATGTAACATGACTCATTTGGATAAATAACAAAAGAGAAATGAATTTTTGAAAATGAGACACAGAATCTGGAAGTTCAAAGTTTACCAAATGAACAGTGAATTTCAACGAATAAACTGATTTCATTTGGACAAGTAAATCTCATTTTCATATTTTTCCTTCAGAGTTTGATGAAAGAGATTTCATTATAAATTGAAACCACCTCATTTCAATTTTTCTAGATTTAATTACCAATTTCCAAAGTTCATGCTGTAAACTAAAATTACCAAGTGAACAGTCCCGATAGCCTAACTCTTGGAAATTCATGTTTCTAAGGTAAAATGGTGTTCCAATGTTCTAAGATACTTCCAATTGAGCATATGTTAGCATGAGATTAAGGATGTTTCATTATGATGGAATGAATATGGTCTAGTTAAATTAAATGTCCTGACATGATAGCTATCCTAGATTCCTAAATTGATAAACAGGATCTTGAAGAGGTAAATTAAAGATCAATAGCCTCATAAATTTTTTGAGGATTAATAGAAAGAGATCATAAGAGATATAGTATAAGTTTTTGGGAGTGCCCTCTAATGTTAATGTAAGCCATATTCCTCTGATGAGAGGACAGATTACGACTGAGTAAGCTGAGTACTGGTACTGGATTATGGGTAGACTTGATATTATTCCTCCTCTACCGGAGTTTGAGGATAGGTTTGATTTGAGTAACATATAACAATTCCTTAATCCAGAAATCCAGTCATAACCTATGATAGTTCCTTCCTATTCTTACTGTCCAGGAATATATGACGCTATAGATAAAGATCAATGGGATGTTCTTGGTCATAGTCAAACCCAGCTTTCTTTTCCAAGGACAGATAATATTGACTATATCAGTCTCAAGAAAGCTGTGGAGAGTGAACTACTCAGTTTAGGTTAAGGGATGGATAGAAGTAGAGATCAAGAGCGGTCAATCTATCTGCATTTCCTCAATGTCGTAGCAGGAATGATAAACAGATATACATTATAAGGCATTGACCTGAATCAGGGTTTTACTCTAGAAGATTGGCATGAGATGGTCATAAGCCAGATATTGCCATATACCCCTACATGGCATGTAGAGTTAAGTGAGTTTATGGCAAATGATCTGCCAACTGATATTCAGGGGTTGCATTTTTGCAATTTACGATTCCCTAGAAAAGAATGTTAAAAAGGGATGAGGGGTAATGTAAATATATAATAGTTATGACTTACCCCATATTTATAATTGGCATGTACGTGATGTTATGGTGATATGAAATATGAATTTTGATGTGGTACAGTGAAATGATAGTTGGTTGAACATCCATGTGAATATGTTCCTTATTTAATTCAATTATGATAGATAGATACGGATGAGTTTCAAATTACTCAAGCTCATCAAAGTTAAGAATAAGAATTGGCCATTGCTAGAGTAAAGACTGGACAAGAATACTAGAATAGAATGTTTAAAGCAAGCTGTGTCCAGGTCGCGATGTGAAACAGTGTTGGACACGACTAGAAGTTCCAGAGAAGTTGAGTCGCGACTAGTAGAGCCACGGGTCACGAAAAATATTTACAGAGTTGTTTTGGTCATGATGAGTAAAGACCATTGGCTACGATGAAAAGTCACAGAGCTTTCAGGTCGCGACGAGAGAAAACCTGTGGTCACGACTGAAGTACACAGAGCTGTCAAGTCGTGACGAGTAGAATGGGATAGTCGCGACTAAAGTTTACAGAGAATATGAGGCGCGACTAGGAAACACTCAGGTCGCAACTAGGATGCACAGAGACTTAGTAATGAATAAAGATGTCAGCCTCAATGAAGTTTATCAGTTAGAGGTTTAGCACGAGATGCAGGCAAGCTAAATAGTATGAGATACAGAGATACATATTAATTTAAAAAGATGCTCAGAAGTAGATCCTCTGTATTACCCTCAGGAGTAGATCTACATTACAAAAGAAGTTGTTCAGTTAGTCTTTCCTGAATAAAAGGATTAAAAGTTAGAATAAGACTTGCCTGAGAATGAGCCTAACATATGGCTTAAAGTTAGAGATATGATGGTTAATAGTTAGAGAGCTAATGTTCCCAAGATAGAGGGATTCCATCACAAAGAAACAGTAACCTAGCAGACCTAGGGGAGAGCACCCTAGAGAACAGAAGTAATAGTGCTAGATGATGAGTGAGATCCATGTGACTTAAGTTAGTCAGGATCTGTAGAAGAAGACTAGAAAGGGACCACAGTCTAGTCTAGGGCAGACTAAGACTGATATACAGACAGAACGAGTTAAGAGATAGTAGAAAGACACAGAAGTTACTCCACAGAGATGGAGATTGATCTGCTCACCTGAGAAGTTTTCTTGGATAGTTTATGAGAAGTATTCCTCTCAGTTAGATAGAGATGAGCGTGAGGCTAAAGGTTAAAGTAGGGAAAGAGAAACCCTTTGATGAAATACTTAGCCGAGTTCATCCACATGAGCAATGGGAGTTGAATGACCGAGAAATTTGTTCACTGATTGAATTTTGTGTTATAAAGATTTCTCATGTAGCCACTGAAGTTCAATAGAGCGGTAGATGTATGCAAGATTAGAAATAGAATTGTATGATGTTAGAGAGAGAAAGGTAGCCACAATTCAAAGATAGAGTGACTCCCCTATCCTCTGTGTAAGAAAGGGTAGTGAAGGGTTGAGTCTGTACCCTAGAAAAAAAAGGGGTTATGCGGCAACCTAAGTAAATGAGTATTTATCTCAAGCTCATGAATGAATGATTAGGATCTGGCAGATAAGATGATAAAGGGATAGAATGCTTAAACAGCTTACCTAGTTAAGGGTTGAATTGCAGTGTGCACATAATGGATGGTTGAGCAAATTATGTGATGATAATATGGATTTTGTTGCCATAAATTATAATGATTAGTTGATGATATGGTTTTTGTTTCCATATGATTAGTGCATCTCCTTGCAGTTGTCATATGATGGCACGCAAGATAGAGAATGCTTAAATGATTGCAGCTCCTTGCATATTATGCATGTTAGAGTATGCTATGACAAATGAATACTCCCTTTTGCAGTACATGCAAGGTAGAGTACATATGAGATGAGGAGATTATAAGAAAGTTATGTTTCTCCCATGCCATACGACATGAAATTGGATAATTTAACTTGGTAATGATAAGAAAGCAAAGAAAAGTGATAAACGAGATACTTAGCCAGTTAATCCCTTAAGTTTAGAATAAGAATCTGAGATAGATAATGATAGTCAATTAAACAGAGAATGAGATTCGAGATAAATGTTAATCACAATCCTAGAGACTTATGATTACAGTACTCAGGACATATCCCTTCAATGGGGATAAGATATGTGAATGATACTCCTTAAACATGAAATGAAATGAGACAATATTATGAAAGATGATGCAGCTCTAAAAAGGAGCAGAGTTTATGTAGTAGAAGTAAATGTTCTCGCAGTGGAGCTAGATTGCTCTTGCGATAGAGTCAAACTGCTCAAGAAATAGAGCTAAAAGCATGGACAATGAAGCTCATAATAAAGCCATGTCCATCAGATGAGATAGATAGATTATGATAGATATGTGCATGATAGAGCATTTGTAGCTCTCTGCAATACTAGATATAGTAAAGTTATGAAAGATGAGAAGGAAATGAGAAATTCCTGTGTAATAGAGGAAATGAGTAAAGTCTTAATATATAATATTGGCTTTTGTGATCATTTTTTTGGGGAATTATCTGTTGAATAGCAACTAAGTGGAAGTAACTAACCTTGTAACTTAGTTCGTTGGTTTAAGTATTCCAGAGATAAGAATACAGTACAACAGAATCACAGTAGATTCTGGAGGATCACAGTTAGATCCTAGTATAGCTCACAGATACAAGAATTCCAGGGTCACAGTTAGATCGAGAAGAGGCTGATGGTTGATCACAATAGATCCCGAGGGTCACAGTAGACCTAGCCTAAAGAATTTTAGGAGCTATAAGTACAGTATTTCTTTGGAATGACAATTACCAAGGACAAGGTCAAGGTAGAGAAGCTTCACAAGTTGTTAACCCATAGCAGAGAGAGTACCCATAATGTTATTTTCAGATAGCCTTATTATTATTATAGACTGAACTCATAATCTTCTTATATGAAAAATAAAGTGAGATTAATAGCGATTCCTAAGATGAGAATAAAAAGAATGAGAATGAAAGCTATATAGATCCTCCAGGTGAGGACAAAAAGGTTAAAAGTTAAAGAGATTTATAGAGAAGAGCCTAAAATAGTAAAGTACCAGGGTTAGAGCCTGTTAGCACCAGTGCTTCAGATTTTTATCAGCATTTTCTAATTAAATGTGCTCAGGCAAGAGTAGCCCAATGATGGGTGACCCTAGGAAGTAATGAGAAAAGAGTACAAATGCTACAAAAGTTTGGCATAGATGTGCAGAGTCATGTAAAATGATAAAAAGAATTATGAAAAGTTAGAAAGGGTTATGAATAGTAAAGGAGTAGAGCCCTTGTGTCAAGTCCAAATAGAGTGGATTTGAAATGAAAGATTTCAATTAAAACTTTGTTCAGGAGAAAGAGAAGTAAAAGAGCAACATTCTCCTGAGAGGTTGATAAAATTATAAGCTAAAGAGAATATTGCTGACATCTCAGAATATGTCATGATAAGGCAAGATAAATTTTGAAAGAGTAAGATACACCATAATATAGCCAGATTTGGCTAGATATGCCACGATACAGCATGAGAAGTATCTAATGAGTTACATGTGTTGAGAAGTAACTTTATAAACAGATGGAGAGGCTCCCTTTTTGAAAGGGATAAGATGTTTAAATGTTATGTTATGGATGGAACAGTAAGTGAGAGCTTTTACTCCTTGCATGAAATGCCAGGCATTATGTTATGTTTGTAAAATATGTTAAAGCTCCGAGTGTTAGAGTTATGCATATTAAGAAAAGGAATGCTTGAGCTCCCATGTTAGAGCTTTGCATTCATGCGCAGGTATGCAGTCCTACAACACGTTGGCCAGGCATTATGCATATTAGAGTATGTGCTCCTACTTAGCAGTAAAGTAAAGAAAAGAATAACTGCATAAGCCCTCTCTCTGTATAATGTTGAATTATTGATGATAATGAGAGAAATATGATTATACAAAAAGAGAGATGAAGCTTTGCGGATGCTAAGGCAGTCTGCGAGATGCTAAAAGAAGTAATAAGAGATAAGTGCTAGAAAGAATGATGAGTAATGGATAAAAACTCCCGAATACAGTAATATTCGAGAGAGTTTGATATGAAAGAAATGGACACTACTCACAAGTCTAGTACAATGAGTTGTCCATAAGCAAATGGATGCATAGCAAGTGAGCAAGTGAGGAAATAAAGCGGATATTGAAAGCACTCCGCTAGATGATAAGATAGAGGATAAGAGATAGATACCCCAATCCTTAGTCATAAAGTAGAAAGAGATATACAGAATATATATATCCAAGATAATAGGCTAAGGGCGAGAGAAATGTAATATCCCAAATTTTTTGTACTGATTTGTATGTACAGATTGAATAAAATATATGTGAGATTTTTCAGGAAAAGATGTGGCCGTTTATGTAAAGAAAGGGATTAAATTGAAAAGAAAGAAAATACAAGGACTTAAGTAAAATTATGGAAAGTTTAAGACTAAAAGTAGAGGTAGACAAAAATATGGGGTCTTTAACTGTAATTTTGAAAAGTTAGGGACATAAAGATGAATTATGGTAAATCAAGGGGCAAAAGTGTAATTATGGAAAATTTGGATCGAAAACAGGCCAAAAATGACCGTGTTCTGATCGGACAAAAATTTTTCCAGTGGATAGAGAAAATTATTCCGGGTTGTTTGCGCAACACAGAATTTTGATTTGAGATCCCAAAAAATTGATATAAATTTCTGAAATTAGATAAAATTATTATAATATTTTTTGGATCTCAGAATCAGATGAGATTTTTTAGTAAATTCCTATAATTAATATGAGAATTTATAAAATTGACAGGATCAGAAAAGGAATCCTGTAGGATTTTTAATGGAATTTATTGTGGAATAAAATACCCGAGGAATATCGTCGGGAGAATTTTCTAGGGATTCGTGCCACAAAGGTATTGAACCCTAAAAGGCCCAAGAATGGTGTCATTAAGGCCCAATAAAATACTTGGACTGATAGGTGGGCCAGTGTCCAATGGAACCCCGAAAAAGTGAGAAATTACGAAAATGCCCCTGTGTTGTCCCTTGGATGATGTCATGGTGGTGATGTCATAAATGGAAAAAGAAAAGAAATTCCAAGATTTAATCTTAAGCCTTTAGATCAAATAGTTCCCAAGATGATCTTGGACTTCAATTTTCCCAAAATTTTTCTATAAATACCCCCCACATTTCTGCACAAACCGTGAGCAAGAAACCTTGGGGAACCTCTTGCAAAATTTTGTCTCAAGCTTGGAGGAAGCAAGGATCTTGAAGAAACTAGTAAGGTAAGTTGCCCCCTTGCTTTTACACTTTGTTCTCATGGTTTATTCTTGAGTTTAAATGGTTTTTGAGGCTTGAATCTTGGGAAAATGCTGCTGGAATTTCTGTGGATATGTGATAGGAACATGAGTTTTATGTTCTAGATAGTTTACACAAGCTTGAATCACATGATAATGGCTTAGGAATCCATGTGTGCTTGTGAATCCAAGAGGGTGTTCTGTTCTGTACAGTATGAGTTCATTGTTCATATGTTAGATTTTCATGGTTTTGATGCTTCCAATGGGTTTAGAATGGAAAATTGTGTGGGGTTATAGTAGGAAAACAAGTATTGGAAGCATTGGAATCAAAATGAGAATTTTTGGAAAAGCTAGAGCTATCTTTCGGTTTCTGTATAGAACATAGGGAAGCAATTGGATTCTGGAATTTCTGAATGCATATTTGGATTCTACATGAAAAATTATGTGGAAGTGAACCATGAGAGTATAGTTTAGAAAGATGTAATCATAAGTCACAAAGTAGAGAAAGAAAGGGGCTTAATGAAACCTAGCCTTGAGATTGGATTGGAATTGAGTTGTAACTTGGTAATTGCTTTGTTATGCCTAGGTTTTGACATTTGTGGGAAGGAATGATCAATTCAAGAAGGAAAGAACAAGGACTCATAAGAGGTAGCAAGAATACTTTACTATAAACTTATGTTATGTTGTGATTGATATGCTTACTTGTTATGCATGAAGTTTGGTTGAGCTTAGTATGTTATGTGATGATGTTTATGATGATGATGAGCTATGAATATGTGCAACTCCTTGCAATATATGTCATGACAATATGCATGTTAGAGTTTGCTTATGTATGATAATGAATTAGCTCCTATTGCATGATAACATGTTAGGCATTTAATCAAGCATGCATAACCTTATAGTTTGTATTACTTGCTATTGAGATTTCCATGAAATCTCATTCCTCCCATATCAATAAATATTGCTCTAGGTGATGGAACTTCATAAGGAGGAAGGTAAATGGGAATGAACAATGTGTATATGACTTGAAAAGCATGCCTTCAACTTAGATGATGATATATGGGTATGTATAATGTATGCATGCACTGGATCCGACGAGAGGCAGACTAATTCCAGCGATAGTTTAAGCAACTTATCCAATGAGTATTTACATGAAATTTGGTATGAACATAACTAAGATCTAGAGCTTTAATTGGAAACCAAGAATGACTAATTTTGTTAAGTTTTCAAATTGTTATGATTTTTCAAAATTGGACTTAAACTCTGGATAAAGATAAAACAAGTCATGCGATACAGTGAGATTCCTACGCAGTTTTCATATAGTACATGAATGAGTTTTTTCGCGATATTTAGTGAGCTTAAAGTACATGTTCTGATTTTTAAATACATAGGTAGTTTGACTCAATTGGATAAGTATACAAGGAGAAATGAATTTTTGAAAATGGGGTAAAGAAACTAAAACTTCCAGTTTAATCAAAAGAATAGTAATTTTCAATGATTAAACTGATCTGATCTGGACAATGAAACCTTATTTTCATATTTTTCTATCAAAGTTAAATGAAGTAGATTTCATTAGAAATTGGAACCACCTCAATATGATTTTTATAGATTTAATTATGAATTTCCAAAATTCAGGCTGTAATCTGGAATTACCAAGTGAACAGTGCGATAAACAGTACCGTAAGCCTAACTTGGAAATCCATGTTTTTAAGGTTAAGAGGTATTCCAATGATCTAAGATACTTCCAATTGAGTAAATGTAAGAATGTGATGTAAGGATGTTTACTAGAAGATGTCGTTAAAATTTAAGGATGTTGATTAGAAGAGGCCGTTGTACTGGTAGAATATAGAAAGTACTGTGTACGTAGGTGCTGTCTAAGGAGGCTGGAAGTGAGTGGACCTAGCCGGTTCATCCAGTCTTTCCTGGGTACTTACGTAGAATGGTAGTTCTCATGGGAATTACCGAATCAGTACAGTTACTTTCTGCCAGGATTTTCGGCAGGAGAGAATTAATAAAGTTAAGACTGCTTCTGTAAGTGTACTCTGAAGAGTCTAAGGAAGGATGTTTCACTTTGCCTCCTTCCTTATGATAAAGCTTGAGAATCTTTTTTGTATCTCCAGTCATGTGTCTGGAACATCCACTGTCAATGTTCTATTTGTTGGAAATTGTGCCCTAAGGGCTTATCATTGCATTATGAACATTATTGATTTATGAATTTCTTAATTATGTTATCATATTATTTGCATGTTTACTGTGATGACCATCCTTAGATAACTCATGATCTTATCCTAAATAGCCCTGGTCGGTCATCTATGCGGGAGTAGAGATGAAATAAGACCAGTATGACTTTGAAGATATATAGAGATATAAATCAAAGTCATAGGCACATGTAAGAGTACAGGGTGTTAGACCGACCCACTATGAGAGAGCTGCATGGGTTAAGTCATAAGCTTCTCTCATATATAAACCATGTCACTATACCCTTTGACCTAAGATCATCATAGATTCCTACATGACAAATGCTAAGCTTTGAACTAGTCAAAAGTCACTTTTGACCGAGTGATCATAAAGGCTATGTTTGAGCTTGGTGTTTTTTGATACAGAGGAATGTGAATGGTTAAGATGGAATTTATCCCTCACATTCGTAGAGAGATATTACTGGGCCCCTCGATGAGTGAGTCTGAGAAATGTATGGCCATACTGTAATGGAAAGGTAGTTCCATTTCTATAATTAGACTACTCAGGGATCGAGAAAGTAACGGTCAGGAACAGGAGGATGATGTTCTTCATGCCTCATCCATGACCAAAATATTGTGTGACAAAAGGGACGTGATGTGGTTGTATGAAAGGTTACATCGTTTATCGATCCTCATATGATTTAGGTAGTCGTAATATCTTACTAGAGACCGCTTATGACTTGTGGGTCGGTATAGTAACTGGCCCACTGCCAACTTCATATGGGCCTACAGGGTCGCACACAAAATAGCCCAACTTGAGCTGTGATGTCCAGGTTCATTGAATCTAAGACATGTCTTGATTCAATGAATAATCTAGGGTGAATTTATATATATATAAATTTATATATATAATATAAGTGATATTTGTAAGATTTAATTTATAAGGATAAATTAAATCTCTATCCCTTTTGAATTTGAATTTAAATTGATATGATCTATTTGAATTTGAAATTTAAATTGATAAGATATCTCAAATTTGATTTATGAGAATAAATCAAATATAATTCCGTCTTATCTTTATTTTAAATTAAATAAATAGGTGGATTAAATCTGTGGGACGGATTAAATATAAACCATATTTATTTAATTAGTTTCTTAACAAATTATGTAATATATGATATTGTATTAATTTCAGAATTAATATAAGATTAATTCTGAAATCCAGCCCAATAAGAACACCAATAACATCCTATATATTTGACATTAGGGGCTAGGGTTCTACAGGAGACAAAAAGGGGCAAGGAGAGTGCAAAAGGTTTACAGATAAGAAACTGCCAAAATAGAGACGGTGAGGATGGATTCTTGAGAAAGTCCTAGAGGGACAAGAGGTGCTAGCATGTCGTTCGTGGTTAGAACGCTATTCGTGTGGATACCGGTAGAGAAAGCCGATCTGAGTTGTCGACTTCTTGTGATCGAGAAAAGAGCACCAGATACGAAGACAAGTCGCGACCAGTTGACACAGAGGTCGCGACCAAATAGGCATCTGAACGTCAAAAAATTGAAAAGAGACGACAGGTCGCGACTAGAATCAAAGGAAGTCGCGACTGACAACTCCGAAGGCTACAGGTCGTGACTATAAGCTTAATAGGTCGGGACTGAAAACTCCAGAGGCGAAGAGTCGTGACTAGTGGATACTGAGGTCATGACTACAGCTCGAATACCGAAGGTAACACTTCTTTCTCCTTGACTTAAACACACTCGGTAGATCCTGGTAGGGAATGGAAAAAAATTTAAAATTAATTTCCACTGCGTGTCTTCCAATTCCCTTCATTGGTATCAGAGCCATGCTGTTTTGTGTTTAAGTTAGATTTGATTGTTGATACATGTGATGTATGATAGACTTCCTGGCCGTTTATATGATAACATGTGAATTATGTATGACATATAGGGAATCCGTTTTATGTATGACATATAGGGTATATGTCATACATATTCGGTGGTGTATGTTAATTGATTTGATAAATTAATATTGATGGGGTCTAAGGAAATATAATTAAGATTCTTGATTATTTATCAAAAATAAAATTCTTGGGGCGCTGCCCCCAGACCTCGCCCGCTAACCGGCTATCTGGTTATAGCGTAACATAATCGTTATATATACTGCCTTTCCTGATGTATGAATGTTTTGAAACATTTATTGCCCTTCACATAACATGAATTTTGATTCTTGAATGTTTGGGTATGGTGAACAATATGGCTCTAGATTACAAGTGTTGTAATTTTTCTAAATACGGCCTGCGTGTCATGCCTTCCTCTAATTACTCTCATTGTACATTCTCTTCTCATCTCACTCCCCTCGAATGTTAAAACGAGGTTTCCTTATGTAATTTTTCTATTCTAATTAGAGATCTCCTCTCATTGGCTTGAGGAGACTTAGGATAGGTGAGCCATATTGTATCACGTTTAAAATTATGCATCTTATGCTTATATGTTCTATATACATATTGCTTGTATGAGATACAACCAAGATACATGCATTTTGTAAACCAGATAGTTAATTAAGCCCTCTAAATGAAATCTTAAGTCATAATGCCGTCAATTAATGAACACTTGTCAAAACCTCGATCACTCACTTGTAGGCTCCACCAAAGTGGGTGTATTTGAGTTATCTTGGGGAGATAAGCAAAGAGTAATGGTGCTACTCATATATGTTTGTTATTGTTTGACTTAATTGAGACTATCAAAACGGTTTTGGATCTCAAGGCATTAGATGGGATTAAAACATGCCAGATCATATGATGATGGAATCCCATGAATATCTAAGTGTTACATTTGATGTAATTAGTAAAGTTGTTACCTACCTAAATAACTTAAAGTTAAGCGTCCTGCCAAAGCGGACTTAACTTTAAGCTAAATATGGATCTTAGCCCACTAATTATTACATTGAGGGTTGTTTTATTTAGTGGGAGATTGCTAATTCGATTGCATATTTTAATTGTAGAATCATGACGACTAGTAATACTGCTACATTATCGTTGCGATCTGTCCTTGAGAAGGACAAACTCAATGGGATAAACTTTCTTGAATGGTTTAGGAACTTGAGAATTGTTCTCAAGCAAGAAAGAAAGGCATATGTACTAGATCAACCCATTCCTGAGGAGCCAGCAGCCAATACTCCTAGAGCTCAGAGAGATTCTTATGCGAAGCATAAGGAAGACTCTGTCGATGTGGGATGCTTGATGCTTGCCACCATGGTTTCAGAGCTCCAAAGAGATCTGGAAAACATGGAGGCTTATGAGATGATTGTGCATCTCAAGGAAATATTCCAGCAACAGGCAAGGTAAGAGAGGTATGAGACCACTAAGGCCTTACATTCCTACAAGATGGCTGAAGGTGCATCAGTTAGTACTCATGTCTTAAAGATGAAAGGGTACATTGATCACCTTGAGAGGCTTGGATTTCCCATGAGCCAGGAGTTAGCTATGGATTTGATCTTAAACTCACTCCCGAAAAGTTATGACCAGTTCGTCATGAACTACAACATGAACAACATGGAGAAATCTATTTCTGAACTGCATGGGATGCTTAAAACTGCTGAGCCGAGTGTTAAGAAGAAGCCCAGTACTATTTTGATGGTTCAGAAAGGAAAGGGTATGAAAAAGAAAGGCAAGGGCAAGGGGAAGGGTCATGACTCATCAGGTAAGACCAAAGAGTCAGGCAAGCCCGAAACCAAGCCTGCACCAAAGAAGGTAAAGCCTCCAAAGGAAGGAGTTTGCTTCTTCTGCAATGAACCGGGTCATTGGAAGAGGAATTGCAAACTCTACCTTGAAGATCTGAAAAAGAACAAGAAGGATAGCGGGGCTATCGCTTCAGGTATTTATGTTATACATATTCATCTCTCTACTTCCACTACATTGGTATTAGATACCGCATGTGGTTCTCACATTAGTACAAATGTGCAGGGCCTAAAGGACAATAGAAAGCTGAAGAAGGGCAAAGTTGACCTACGAGTTGGAAACAGAGCAAGGGTTGCTGCTTTAGCTATAGGCACTTATGAATTAGTTCTGCCCACTAGACTTTTGTTAGTTTTGAACAGTTGCTATCATGTTCCTGCTTTGAGTAGTAACATTGTTTCTCTTTCTTATTTGGATAAGGAAGGTTACACTTCCATTGCTGGGAATGGTAGATGTTCCATTTATCGTAATGATTTTTTCTATGCTCATGGTGATTTGCATGTTGATCATTACATAGTAAACTTGAAATAACCCAATCATGGAAATATCTATAACATAACCACCAAAAGGGTCAAACCAAACAATTTGAATCTGACATACCTCTGGCATTATCGTCTGGGCCAAATAAATGAGAAACGTATTTCTAAACTCCATCAAGATGGATTTCTCAACTCATTTAATTTTGAATCATATGATACTTGCGAGTCTTGTTTGTTAGGTAAGATGAGAAAGTCACCTTTCATTGGGCACAGTGAGAGGGCCACTGATTTGTTGGGCCTCATACATACAGATGTGTGTGGACTGATTAATACAAATGCCAGAAGAGGTTATTCGTACTTCATCATATTCATAGATGATTTCAGTAGATATGGCTACATCTATCTAATGAAACATAAATCTGAATCTTTTGAAATGTTCAAGATATTTCAAAATGAAGTACAAAACCAGCTTGGCAAAACAATTAAAGCCCTTCGATCTGATCGATATGGTGAATATTTGAGCCAAGAGTTCATCGATCATCTTAGGAATTGTTGGATAGTCTCACAATTGACTCCTCCAAGAACACCTCAATGGAATGGCATTTCTGAACGGAGGAATTGAACACTATTAGATATGGTTCGATCCATGATGAGTCAAATATATCTTCCACCGTCCTTTTGGGGCCACGCCCTAGAGACAGCTGCGTTCACACTAAATCGTGTTCCATCTAAGGCAGTTGAAAAGACTCCATATGAGATATGGATTGGGAGAAAACCTAGTTTATCTTTTCTCAAGATTTGGGGATGTGAGGTCTATGTTAAGAAACAAGCCTCAGATAAGTTAATGCCCAAATCCTCAAAGTGCCTTTTTATGGGATATCCTAAGGAAACCAAGGGATATTATGTCTACAACTCCACTGATAACAAAGTATTTGTTGTCAGAAATGGTATCTTTCTCGAGCGAGAATTTATCTCTAAAAGAACCAGTGGGAGCAAGGTACACCTCGAAGAAGTTTGAGAGCCACAAGATACCACAGAACCACAGATGGAAAATAGAGAAGACTCACAACAAGTTGTTGAGACTCCTTAAGTCACGCAAGGCCCAAGGCGATCTAATAGGGCACGACTTTAGCCTCAGAGATATGGATTTCTGATTTCTGACAATCGTGATGTGTTGCTCATTAAGCATAATGAGCCAACTACCTATCGAGAAGCTGTAGTGGGACCAAACTCTGAAAAATGGCTAAATACCATGAAGTCTGAGATGCAATCCATGTAAGACAATAAAGTATAGACCTTAGTCGACCCGCCTGAAGGTGTAAAACCCGTCGGGTGCAAGTAGATTTTTAAAGAGAAAATTGACATGGACGGAAATGTAAATGTCTTCAAGGCACAACTGGTTGCAAAAGGATTTACTCAAACTCATGGTGTGGACTATGATGAGACCTTTTATCCAGTTGTAATGGCCAAATCAATCAGAATCCTCCTTGCCATTGCAACATATTATGACTATGAAATATGGCAGATGGACGTCAAGACAATCTTCCTTAATGGAAAGCTCTTTGAGGATGTGTACATGACACAACCTAAAGGGTTTGAGCGTTTCGAGGACTTTGGCAAGGTGTGCAAGCTTTAAAGGTCCATTTATGGACTGAAGCAAGCATGTCGGAGTTGGAATCATCGTTTTGATGAAATAGTCAAAGAGTTTGGATTTCTTCAAAATATTGATGAACCTTGTGTGTACAAGAAGGTTAGTGGGAGCACAGTTGTATTTTTGGTACTCTATGTCGATGACATCCTACTTATTGGGAATGACATTCCTACCTTGCAGATTGTCAAGTCTTGGTTAGGAAAGTCATTCTCGATGAAAGACTTGGGTGAAGCCACCTACATCCTAGGAATTAGGATCTATAAAGATAGATCTAAAAGACTCCTAGGACTCAGTCAGAGCACATATATAGACAAGATACTGCATAGGTTTAGTATGCAGGAATCAAAGAAGGTTTTATACCCATGTCTCATGGTATTCACCTCAGCAAAGATTTGTGTCCTAGTACACCTGATCAGCGAGGTTGCATGAGTAAGGTTCCATATGCCTCGGCCATAGGATCTATCATGTATGTGATAAGACACATTTTATATATGGTTTCTATGAAAATTTTGAGAGTTTTATAATAACTTTACCATTCATTTCATGCCTTAAATTGTACTTTTGTGTATTACATGATTGTGCGTGGTAATGTAATAATTAAAGGGTAAAATGGTAAAATAACTCTTCCAAATTGCATATATTCTGTTATCTACTGATGTGGACTTTTACAGCGAGCTTTTATGTTGAATTGCAGGTACTTTGGAAGAGAACAAGGACTAGGAAAGAAATCAAAAGTCAATAAAAGTGGAACCATGCCTCTGTGCTATTTAGTCATGACCAAAGAGTCCTACAGTCGCGACCCATAATTCTTCTGGAAGATTCTCACTGTTCATAGGTCGCGACCTGTAACATCCCTAATTTCTGTACTAAGTTGTATGTACAGATTGAATAAAATATATGAGATTTTTCAGGAAAAGATGTGGCCATATTTATGTAAAGAAAGGGATTAATTGTAAGAGGAAGAAAGTCTAAG
The DNA here is from genome assembly GCA_037074615.1 of Leucaena leucocephala. NCBI lineage: Eukaryota > Viridiplantae > Streptophyta > Magnoliopsida > Fabales > Fabaceae > Leucaena > Leucaena leucocephala. The sequence goes on along the minus strand of CM073544.1, from coordinate 4,068,837 downwards.
AGCCAAAGTGCAAAATTACAAAAATGCCACTGTGATGCCCTAAGAAACTAGAAGTAAATGGAGGACATTTTGGTCATTTCACACAATGGATAGATATCAGAGGAAATTTGATAGTAAATTATTATAATTAATATGAGAATTTATGGAGTTGACAGAAGTCAAAAAGGAGTCCTGTAGAATTAATTATGGAATTTACGGTGAAAAAGGACACCGATAAAGGGTTAAAGGAAACGTATGTAATTTTTAACAGGACTTCTGGGTCTCAGAAAATTATGAAACTTTGTAGAGAATTCATTTTATATTATAATAAATTTCTAAAAATGTTAGAACAATTAAAAGAGGTGTGTAGCATTTATGCTAAGATCAGGGTAATTTACGGATATCGGTATGAGGAAAGTACATTGGGATTTGGGCCAATTAGCTATTGGACCTAAAAGAGGCCCAACATTTTTGTCTTAGGACAGCCCAATAAGTCCCAAAAGTTATCTTGGAGCCCAAGCCCAATAATGAATAATTTATGGATTTTTTTAAAAGAAACAAAAGAGATAAAGTAAGAATTAGAGTTTGCACATGGTGGGACCCACAAGGACATTGCACATGGCGTACAAGACAAGAGGAGGAGCTGATTTTTGTCATGTCATGTTATCTCAACTTGGCTTGGTAGTGATGTCATGGTGGTAAGGTCATGAGTGTGAAGAGAAAAGACATTTCAAGATCAAACCTTTAACCATTAGATCAAATAGTTCCTAACGTGATCTTAGCCTTCAAATGGCACATGACTTTTGCTATAAATACCCCCCATTTACAAGTCCAAAATCGTGAGCAAGAAAGGAGAAGGAAGATCTTGCAAAATATTTCTCAAGCAAGGAAGAAGCAAGTAAGGTAAGTTGTCTCCTTGCTTCTACCCTTTGTTCTTATGGTTTGTACTTGAGTTTAAGTGGTTTTTGAGGCTTAAATCTTGGGGAGATGCTGCTGGAATTTTTGTGTATATGTGAAAGGAATATGAGTTTTAAGTCATAGATAGTTAAGACAAGCTTAAACAAGTTAGTTACATGCTTGATTGTGAAGTAAGTTTATGTTCTTGACTTTACCATTTCGGGTTGCACTATTTATGCACTGTTCATGATAGAAGGAAATAGAATTTCAATGATTTAATGCTTCCATTGAGTTTATATGATGATTTTGTGTAGGATTGGAAAGGTTTTGAACCTTGGAAACCATTGGAATTAAAGGTTATAATGTTAAAAATTCCTCACGGTTACTGTTCACATGAATTTCATGATTTTAATGCTTCCAATGGTCTTAAAATGAGATTTTGTGTGGGGGGAAAAGTGGAGGAACAAGTATGGGAAGCATGGAAATCAAAATGAGAATTTTTGGAAGATTTATGTATGCTTTTCCAAATCTATACAGAACAGTGTATTCTTGCTGGAATTTGGTTATTTTGAGTTCATAAATGGATTCAAAAGGTGAAATTGTGTAGGGTAAGGTCAAGACATCAATTGGTTCAAAGGCCAAGTTAATTGGCAAAGATTAAAGAAAGTTATGTTAGTTAAAGCAAGTTAAAGGTTCAAGAGAGGTAGTCTTGAGTAGTGTTTGAGTTCATGGTCCTAATGGATTATGTAATGAATATGAATGTGTTTAGCACCTTGAAACCTCTAAGAAGGTGTTGGGGAATGATTGACCAAAAAACTTCATGATTGGAAAGCTTGGGAAGCAAGTGCAAGCATAAGAAAGAAAGCTTAAATCCAAGGTAGTGGACTTACCCTAAACTTGTATGTATGTAATGTATGCTTGATTGTGCTATGGCTTGGTTAAATTGTGTGTATATGGTAGATGATTGAAGCTCTTTTATTTTATGATTTCTTTGGGCAATTGTATTTCATATGATACATGGAAGCATGCTCATCACACTATGATAACACTTTCACAAGCAAGCACAAGTCTTTACATTAATACATGCATTGTTTGGTATTGTTTGCTACTGAGATTCCCCCGAATCTCACCCCCCATAACCATGATCTAGGTTCTGGAACATCACAAGGAAGGAGGTAATGGTGGATGTATGAATGGTGTATGACTTGGAAAGCATGCCTTTAATTTATGTGATGATATAGTGGTATGTATATTGTATGCATGCACTGGATCTGATGAGAGTCAGTCTACTTCCAGTGATAGTTTGAGCAGCTTATCCAGTGAATTTTTACGTGAAATTTGGTATGAACATAGATAAGATCCATATATTTAATTGGACACCAAGAACGCGGCATTTGGTTAAGAACTCGAATTGTTATGATTTTTCAAAGTTGGGAATTAAAATCTGGAATAAGATAATACGACTACTCAGAGGCAGTGAGGTTCATGCACTAATTCTATATAGTAAATGAATGAGTTTTTCCATGAAATTTTATGAGATTAAATTAAACATTCTGATATTTAAATCCATAGGTAATTCGAATCAATTGGATAAGTATACAAGGAGAAATGAATTTTTGAAAATGGGGCAAAGAAACTGTAACTTCCAGATTTACCAAATGAACAGTAAAGTTCAACGAATAAACTGATTTGATCTGGACAAGGAAACCTCATTTTGATATTTTTATATCAAAGTTGAATGAAATATATTTCATTATAAATTGGAATCACCTCAAAGCGATTTTTCTAGATTTGATTATGAATTTTCAAAGTTTGTGCTGTAATCTAGAATTACCCAGTGAATAGTGACAATGAACAGTACTCGTAAGCCCAACTCTTGAAAATTAATGTTTTTAAGTTTAAGAGGTATTCCAATGATCTAAGATAATTCCAATTGAGTATATGTAAGGTTAAGGTTAAGGTCAAGATTTAAGGTTAAAATTTAAAGATGTGTACTAGAAAAATGCCGTTGTGCTGGTAGACTATACAGATTACTGTGTACGTAGGTGCTGTCTAAGGAGCCTGGAAGTGAGTGGACCTAGCTGGTTCATCCAGTCTTTCCTGGGTACTTACGTAGAATGGTAGTTCTCATGGGGAATTACCGAATCAGTACAGTTTTCTACCAGAATTTTCGGCAAGAGAGATATAATCCAGTTGAGAGTGTTATAGCAAGAGTACTCTGAGAGATATAAAGAAGGATGTTTCATGAATCAATTGATGTCTTGACTTTACCCTACACAATTTCACCTTTTGAATCCATGCATAATTCTGGATAGATTTGAAAAACATGCATAATTCTTCCAAAAATTGTCATTTTGATTACAATGCTTCCCATACCTGTTTCTCTACTTTATCCCACACAACTTTTCATTTTAAAACCATTGGAAGTATCAAAATCATGAAAATCTAATCACTGTTCATACGAGTGAACAGTAATAGAGAAGAATTCTAAACATTACAACCTTCAATTCCAATGCTTCTAAGGTTCAAAACCCATCCAATCCTACACAAAATCATCATATAAATTCAATGGAAGCATTAGATCATTAAAAATCATTCTTCTTCTATCATGAACAGTACAGGCCGAAAGGTCTCTTTCATGGCAAAGTCAAGAATATCAACTTGATTCAATAACCAATAATCTAAACTAACTTATCTAAGCCTTAATCACATAGTTCTACCTTTATCTCCTTCTTCCTCCTTTAACTTAAGATTTGGATAGCAAGTATATTCTAGGTTTAATGGAATTTCCAACCACTAAAACCTAGGTTTTACCCTTCCAAAACACATATAAATAAACTAAGAAGGATTGCATACCTTAGGTACTTGCTTGGGTGGTGTAATATCCCTAACTTTCTATACTGAATAGTATGTACAGTTTGTACGTAATATATGTGAGATTTTCTGAGCAAAATGTGGCCATTTATGTAAAAAAATGGATTGAATTGAAAAAGGAAGGAAATACAATGACTTAAGTGAAATTATAAAAATTTTAAGGCCAAAAGAGAAAGTAGACAAAAATATGGGGTCTTCAAGTGTAATTTTTGCCAAATTTGAGGGCATAAGTGTAGTTTATAAAAAGTCAAGGGGAAAAAGTGTAATTATGAAGAATTTGGACCAAAAATAGGCCAAAAATTCCTAGAGTCAGATCAAGCCCAATTTTTACTAGTAAATAGAGAAAATTATTCTGGTTAGTTTGACACAACACAGAATTTTGATTTGAGGTCCCAAAAAATTGATATAAATTTTTTAAGTCAGATAAAATTATTATAGTATTTTTTTGATCTCAGAATCAGATGAAACTTTACAGTAAATTAATATGATAATTTATAAAATTGACAGGATCAGAAAAGGAATCCTGTAGAATTTTGAATGGAATTTACAGTATAATAAAATACCCGATAATACCTTCGGGAGAGGGTTCTTGGGATTTATGCCATAAAGGTAGTGAACCTAGACAAAGGTCCAAAATGGCATCCCAGAGGCCCAACCTGAGTAGTATGTGGGCCAGTGTCCAGAGGAACCCCGAAAAAGTGCGAAATTACGAAAATGCCCCTGTGTTATAATAATGTACAAGAGATGAATGGAGGGCATTTTGATCATTCTGGACAAGCTAAAATGCCAAGGAAAGTATAGGAATGATTCCTCAGAGTCAGTATATGCTCTAAAAAATTACAAAGAGGTATGAAATGACAATTATGCCCTTAGGGTCAATGTAGTGCAAGAAAGGGCACCAAGGGTATTTTGTTCATTTGCCAAGGGATCTGTAATTAAGTTTAGACCCAGTATAAGAATTTCAATGATAGAAAGAATTCAGATACTGGATTTAAGGTCAGAAAACATATTATGGAATCTCAGAAAAATTAGATTCAGAAAATAGTCTGGTTTTTGGGGAATCGGACTGAGTTGGTACCGGATTGGACTGAAATTTTTCCAGAAACTTCTCTCCCTTGGAATTTTGCCACATGTCCCTATGAGTTGTCCCTTTGATGATGTCATGATGATGATGTCATAATTATTAAAGAAAAGAAAATTCAAGATTAAATCTAAGCCATTAGATCAAATAGTGCACAAAATGATCTTGGTCTTTTATTTTCCATAGAATTTGCCTATAAATACCCCCAAAATCTGATGCAAAACCGTGAGCATAAGAACCCTTGGGGAACCTCTTGCAAAATGAAAACTCAAGCCAAGACAAAAAAGAATTCAAAGGCCAAAGTTCAAGCAAGCTAGAGATTAAAGGTAAGCTATCTATCCTAGCTTATTTTCCTTTGATTTGGGAGCTTGAACTTAGGGTTTTCATGGAAGAAAGTTGAGTTTTCTCTAAGGTGTATATGCTGTCCAAAACCTTAGATGAAAGGAGAAAGAAAAAATTAAAGTTAGAGTTACGTGATTAAAGCTTAAACAAGCTAGTTAGACGATTGGTTGTTGAATCAAGTTGATGTTCTTGACTTTGCCATGGTGGGAATATTTCGGTTTGCACTATTCATGCAATGTTCATGATAGAAGGAGATGGAATTTCAATGATCTAATGCTTCCATTGAATTTATATGATGATTTTGTGTAGGATTGGATAGGTTTTGAGCCTTGGAAGCATTGGAATTGAAAGTTATAATATTTGGGATTCTTCTCTGTACTATTCACTCGTATGAACAGTGATTGGAATCTCATAATTTTGATGCTTCCAATGGTTTTAAAATGAAAATTTGTGTGGGGTAAAGTAGAGAAACAAGTATGGGAAGCATTGGAATCAATATGAGAATTTTTGGAAGAATTATGCATGTTTTTCAAATCTATACAGAACAGTGTATAAGAGCTGGAATTTCATTATTCTAAGCTCATAAATGGATTCAAAATATGAAATTGTGTAGGGTAAGGTCAAGACATCAATTGATTCAAAGGCCAAGTCAATTGGTAAAGATTAAAGGAAGTTATGTTAGTTAAAGTAAGTTTAATGTTCAAGAGAAGTTAGATTGTAATGAATGGATAATTATGTGATGCTAGGATTTGATTGTGGACTTAAAAGAGGCAGCCACACATCAAGGAAAAGTAAGAAGGAAAAAGCAAAGTTAAAGTGAAAGGGAGTAAAGCAATAAGGTAGTAAACTTACCCTAAACTTGTATGTATTGAATGTTATGCTTGATTGTGCTATGACTTTGTTGAATTGTGTGCATATGTGTATATGATTGATGCTATGTTCCTATGATTACCTTGGCCAATTGTAGTTCATATGATACATGGAAGCATGCTCATTACACTATGGTAACTGTAACATCCCAATTTTTGGTCTAGGAGAACTGGGAAGTAGTTTGATATGGGCATGCTGCTAAACCCGTAGTCCCAGGGTAGTAATATGATATGGGCGGATCACTTACCTGTATTTTGTAGGAATCCGAGGGATGAGCTAAGTCCTTCAGGATTTAAAGATGAGTTAAGTATTTAACCTACAGAATCGGGACAGTTCACCTAGGTTCAAAATGAGGAATGTGAGGAATATCCCTTTGAGCAGAAGTCCCCGAAACATACAGAGGGTTTTTAGGGACTAAACTGCAAATAAGTCCAGGGACTGATATAGTGAAAGTCTCTAGAGATATGATTGCCATTTATGCAAAGAAAGGGATTAAATTGTAAAAGAAAGAAAATGAAGGGGCTTAAGTGCAATTATGGAAAGTATAAAGCTAAAAAGGAAAAGTAGACAAAAAGGTGGGGTCCTTAAGTGTAATTTTAGCCAAATAAAAAGGGACTTAATTAAAAAGAAGAAAAGTTCCTTGGGGCTAAAGTATAATTAAAGAAAGTCAGGCCGGAAGTGGTTTGGACTGTCCGAAAGCATTTCAGTCCCAGATTTCACCGGTAGAGAGAGCAAGTGACGCTCGGTAATCTGGCTTGATACAGGAATTTTTGAAGACTCCAGATAGCCAGAAATGGACTGATCGTCCAAAAGTTATAAAAATTCCTATCGGATATCCTAGATTTCAGATATAGGTGAGAAAATACAGGATGATGCGTCCTTATGGGACGGATGTCAGGAAACTGACAGAATACCGATAGGAGGCCTGTAGGAAAAGCTATTCATAAATCAGAAAATCCAGATGGGAGTGTGAGGCCTCCGGGTATCCGATAGGGAAATTTATCGGTATTTAAAAAGGGACTGAATGAGTTCGAATAACCTCAGTCAGATGACTGATATGACTCACAGGGATGCCTGAACACCGCAGGACAGTATATCTGATAGGAGCCGGTGTCGTGATATGTGTATAAACGGTGAATAATAGATAAAATATTCAATAAATATTAACGAGGGAAGATTCCTCGTAATGCGTGCCATAAAGGTAATGGACCCTGAGAGGCCCAATAATAGCGCCAACAAAGGCCCAGTAAGACCCTTGGACTGATAGGTGGGCCAGTGTCCGGCAGAACCCCGAAAAAGTGCGAAATTACGAAAATGCCCCTGTGTTGTACAAAAGGGTAACAAATGAATGAAGGGCATTTTGGTCATTCTATACAGGCCCAGAAGCTAAGGTACATACAGATAGAGTTTCTTAGAGTCAGTATATACCCGGACAGGGTACAGAAGGGTGTAAAATGACAATTTTACCCTTAGAGTAAAGATAGTGCAAGAAAGGGCACTCAGGGGTATTTTGGTAATTTGCCAAGGGCTGTTTCTTGGGAATCGAGCCGTCAGAGTACTTGGGCTTGATCAGGATCCAAGACAACATTCCCAGAGCCCAAAAACGTAGCCCATGAATTATGTGGGAAAAAGTGGCATTAAAATACTATTTTAATGTTGTTTCAATAAAGTAAAGTTACTCGGTCAGCACGATAACCGAGGAGGTGATCAGATAAAGTTCTAGATTTATCTGGATAGCATTGGAAGGCGTGACAGGTGCCAGTAAGATGCCACATGGTGCCAACATAGAGGAGGAAGAAAAAGTTAAGGACACGTGGCACAATCTTAGCCGGTGAGTCCAGTTTATGGGAAATTGGACCTGACCGGTACTGGATTGGACTGGAACTGCTGAGTCAGCTGATGAGGTGTCCAAGAAGGCTTCAATTTTGCCATGTGAGAAATGTGCATGATGAGGTGTCCCATGAGGTGGCCTTGAGGTGATGTCATGCATGATGCAGTAAAAGGAATAAAGAAAAATAGGAAATTCCGGAAAAACCAGGACCACAGGATCATATGGCTTCAAAATTACAAGAATGCCATTGACCAAAACTATAAATACCCCCCCTTGCCTTCATTATGCATGGCCAAGGAGCCTTTTTAGAGTGAGAAGGAAGTGCTAGAGAGAGAAAGTGAGAGAAAGAAAGAAAGAAAGGAAGTTCTGGCGGAGCTGGAAGCAGAATAAAGATAGTAGAGTTCTGCTGAGCCTTTGAGGTAGTAACTAATCCTAGCTTTTATGTAATGGCTTTGTGATTTGTTGTGCTATTGTTTGGTTGGATTGTTGTCTTATATGTTATGCTTGAAGCTCTATTACAATGCTATGATCATATGTTATTGAATATGGAAACACGCAGCATACTTATCTGTACACAATCATAAGCAAGCACCGTCACTCTGTATTACATATATTGTTATGATTATTACTACTGAGATTCCCCCGAATCTCATTCCCCATATCTAACCCATTACAGGGAGATTATGTTGAAGTGAATTTTAAGAATCTTGAGAGACGCCGTTATGCTGCCTAATTTAAGACTGAACATCAGAATATGAGAAGTACTGTGTAAGTAGTGCTATCTAAGGAGGCTGGAAGTGAGTGGACCTAGCCGGTTCATCCAGTCTTTCCTGGGTACTACGTAGAATGGTAATTTTCATGAGGGAATTACCGAATCAGTACGGTTCAGTTCTTTGTACAGATGAAGCCTAGCGGTTATGCTGCCGAAATTCGGGCAGGAAAAGATGTAATAAAAATATGAGAATTTGGTGTATGCTGTAACAACCCATTTTTTAGGCCTAGAGATGCCAGGAAGAGAATTCAAGGGCATAATTGTAATTATGGGAAAGATCGGACTGGTAGTCGATGAGTACCATATTTTGCCAAAAAATAGAGAAAATTATGCTGATCATTTCACTTAACTGTGAAATGTGCATATGAGGTCTCTATGTGTATGAGAGAATTAGAAATATGACAAGGGGTAAAATGGTCATTTTGGAAAAGTGTGCGCGTGAGTGCTTGTTCAGGCCAAAATAGCCCGGTCCGGATAAAATATCTGAAAATACCGGGAGATAGAGAAAAGGATTCCGGATTGAATGAGGAGTTACAGAATTTTGATTTGAGGTCCTGATTTTTCTATAAAAATTCCTGAAGATGGGAATTTACAGTTATAATCGGTAAAGGAAGAGCAGTCCGAATAGAGATGATCGGACTATGGCCAGAGGCCATACAGTGTTGTCTAAGGCCCGTAGTGACACCAGGGAAGGCCCAAGCCCATAATATCAGTTCAGGGGTAAGAGGGGCCGGTGTCCGGGGAAAAAGGTGCAAAATGACGAAAATGCCCTTATGTTATAAAATAACTGAAGAATGAGTAAAGGGTATTTTGGTCATTTGGCTAAGGTTAGACAGTCAAGAAGGGGTATCTGGATAGTTGACCAGGGCCAGAGAATACTCTGGTAAAATATGAAAAGACAATAATGCCCCTAGACCTAGTAAAGGAAATGAAAGGACTTAAGTGCAATTATGGAAAGTTTCAAGGCCAAAAAGGAAAGTAGACAAAAATGTGGGGTCCTTAAGTGTAATTTTAGCCAAGTAAAAAGGGACTTAAATGAAAAGAAGAAAAGTTCCCTGGGGCTAAATTGTAATTAAAGAAAGTCAGGCCGGAAGTGGTTTGGACTGTCTGAAAGCATTTCAGTCCCAGATTTCACCGGTAGAGAGAGCAAGGGACGCTCGGTAATCTGGCTTAATACAGGAATTTTTGAAGACTCCAGATAGCCAGAAATAGACTGATCGTCCAAAAGTTATAAAAATTCCTACCGGATATCCTAGATTTCAGATCTAGGTGAGAAAATACAGGATGATGCGTCCTTATGGGGCGGATGTTGGGAAATTGACAGAATACCGATAGGAGGCCTGTAGAAAAAGTTATTCACAAATCAGAAAATCCAGACGGGAGTGTGAGGCCTCCGGGTATCCGATAGGGAGATTTATCGGTATTTAAAAAGGGACTGGATGAGTTCGGATGACCTCAGTCAGATGACTGATATGACTCACAGGGATGCCTGAACACCGCAGGCCAGTGTATCGGACAGAAGGAGCCGGTGTCTGGATATGTGTATAAACGGTAAATAATAGATAAAATATTCAATAATTATTAATGGGGGAAGATTTCTCGTAATACGTGCTATGAAGGTATTGGACCCAGAAAGGCCCAATAATGGCGCCATCAAAGGCCCAATGAGACACTTGGACTGATAGGTGGGCCAGTGTCCGGCAGAACCCCGGAAAAGTGCGAAATTACGAAAATGCCCCTGTGTTGTACAAAAGGGTAACAAATGAATGAAGGGCATTTTGGTCATTCTATACAGGCCCAGAAGCTAAGGTACATACAGATAGAGTTTCTTAGAGTCAGTATATACCCGGACAGGGTACAGAAGGGTGTAAAATGACAATTTTACCCTTAGAGTAAAGATAGTGCAAGAAAGGGCACTCAGGGGTATTTTGGTAATTTGCCAAGGGCTGTTTCTTGGGAATCGAGCCATCAGAGTACTTGGGCTTGATCAGGATCCAAGACAACATTCCCAGAGCCCAAAAACGTAGCCCATGAAGTATGTGGGAAAAAGTGGCATTAAAATACTATTTTAATGTTGTTTCAATAAAGTAAAGTTACTCGGTCAGCACGATAACCGAGGAGGTGATCAGATAAAGTCCTGGATTTATCTGGATAGCATTGGAAGGCATGACAGGTGCCAGTAAGATGCCACATGGCGCCAACATAGAGGAGGAAGAAAAAGTTAAGGACACGTGGCACAATCTTAGCCGGTGAGTCCATTTTGTTGGAAATCGGACCGGACCGGTACTGGACTGGAACTACTGAGTCAGCTGATGAGGTGTCCAGGAATTGTGACATGTGAAGAATGTGGCGCTGAGGTATCCCATGAGGTGGCATGGAGATGATGTCATGCATGATGCAGTAAAAGGAATAAAAGAAAATAGGAAAATCCAGGAAAAACCAGGACCGCAGGATTAGAGTTCATGGAAATTACGGGATTGCCATTGGAGGAGGTTATAAATACCCCCCCTTGCCATTCATATGCCACGTCCAAGAGCCCATTTTAGAGAGAGGAGGAGGTGCTAGAGAGAGAAAGTGAGAGGAAGAAAGAAAGAAAGGAAGTTCTGGCAGAACTGGAAGCAGAATAGAGATAGTGGAGCTCTGATGAGCCTTTGAGGTAGTAACTAATCCTAGCTTTTATGTAATGGATTTGTGATTTGTTGTGCTATTGTTTGGTTGGATTGTTGTCTTATATGTTATGTCTGAAGCTCTGCTATAATGTTATGATCATATGTTATTAAGCATGGAAGCACGCAGCATACTTATCTGTACACAATCACAAGCAAGCACTGTCACTCTGCATTACATATATTGTTATGATTGTTGCTACTGAGATTCCCCCGAATCTCATCCCAATAAGTAAACCATTACAGGGGAGGTTATGTCAAAATGAATTCTGGGAATTTTAAGAGACGGCGTTATGCTGCCGAAATTATGACAAGATGGCAATAGTAGAGAAAGGAGCTGATACGTACTGTGTACGTAGGTACTGTCTAAGGAGGCTGGAAGTGAGTGGACCTAGCCGGTTCATCCAGTCTTTCCTGGGTACTTACGTAGAATGGTAGTTCTCACGGGAATTACCGAATCGGTATAAGATCAGTTACTTTCTGAAGATGAAGCGTAGCAGTTATGCTGCCGGATTTTAGGCAGGAAATGATGTAATAGAAATATGAGGATTTCATACATGCCCTGATGTATAATGACTTATTATTCAATAAAGATATTGTTTGGCATGTTTAACTGATATATGATGGATGTATGCATATGTATGCAAAGTAGAAATGCTGAAATTTACCACTGTGAACAGTAACACGTGGTGATCTAGTCATGTTTGATAAATGATTAAAAATAGTAAATGGATGAATAAATGTATGAACTTTTTATGGTAAATAGTATACATACCAAGCTTTAATTTGATATATAAAACGTCTCATTTGGATGTCTACACAAGGAGATATAAATTATCAAAGTTGGGACCAGAATGCTGGATTCAGGAGAAAAACGTTGGATGAACAGTAAAATTTTTACATTGACTGACGTTGACTTGGTCAATGAATTTCCAACGAGTTATTTTTCCCTGAAATATAATTTAGTTAGCTTCAATTATAAATTTGAACCACTTCATTTCGATTTTTGTAGAATTAGTTATGATTTTTCGGAGTCAGGTCACTCATCTGGAATTTGCACAGTGAACAGTACTCGATAAGAGTAAAACTCCAGATTGAGAAATTGGATTTCAATGACCTTGAAAGTGGTTCTAAATGCTACGAAATGGTCCCTAAGACATATGAAAGTAAGGATGTTTCATATGCCTTGTTGTATGACATTTTATTATTTAATAATAAATATTGTTTGGCATAATCAATTTGTGAATGGGGAATTAAGGGAGAAATTCGCAGGTCCTGAGGTAACAGTGTTTTGACCTCAGTTTGACCTAGTAAACGAAGCAGTTTGGCTATGAAATTTGGCAGGCCAGTCGTACACATCTGGGGCATTATGTGGATAGGTAATAAGCCTCATTTGGATGTGTAGAACGAGATAAATTACTTTTCAAATTAAAGGTCCAGAATAAGGAACTTAAGAGTAAAATTTTGAATTTCTGGGCTTAAGTTAAGATATAATCGAGCTAATATTGCTTCCGCAAGTGTACTCTGAGGAGTCTAAGGGAGGATGTTTCAGTAACACTTTCACAAGCAATTACATTAATACATGCATTGTTTGGAATTGTTTGCTACTGAGATTTCCCCAGAAATCTCACCCCATCCATGTAATCCCAATCCCAACAGGTTTATGAAAGATGAAAAGCATGAAAAGCATGAAGGGGAGTTAGGGATTGGTCAATGTAAATGTTATATGATGTTATGTGAAGAATTGTTGCATGTAAGGATGCTGTATGACCAATTTAGGCAACAATATGTATGATGTAATGAAAAATAGTAAATGATGGAATAAATGTATAAAATTTTACATACATTTAGTTAACATGTCAAGCTTCGTTTTGACACCAAGAATCCTTTATTTAGATGTCTGTACAAAGAGAACTAATTTTCCAAAGATGGAGACCAGAACTATTTTCAGAATTTTTGACCAAATGAACAGTACATTTTAACGAATAAACTGTATCAATTGGCTAAGCATTTGGTCAGGAAATTATTTTTCCCTTAAACTTCAAGATGTTAGCTTCGAGTAGAATTTTGAACCCACTTCATTTCGATTTTTCTAGAATTAATTACGATTTTTTAAAGTTCATCACCTAATCTGGAATACCATATGAACAGTAACTCGCCAAGAGTAAAAATTCTAAATCTAGCTAATGAACTTCCAAAGTCTTGTAAGTGGTTCTAAATGCTACCGAATGGTGCTTAAGACGTATGAAAGTAAGGATGTTTCAGGTGGCTTCTCCTTCATATTATTTTGAGTTATTTCTTCATTTTGGCATGGTTTCCCCAAGGGTACTCTAGGTGCACGAAATTGTGAAGATAAGGTGGGGTATTTATAGATAAAACTTTGGCACCTTGGGTCCATAATGTTCTCACTTTTTCTAATTATTACAATAACTTAATATTGAATTTGATTAGTTAGTTTTTGGATTAATTAACCTTAATCATCATTAGGTTAGTTCTTATATTTTTTTTATTGCATTTTAGCATATGGGATAATCTTCCTTTACTCTTCTTGGTGCCATATGTAAAGGTTGTGGGACCCACCATGTGCAAAACCCTAATTCTCCTTTATCCCCTTTTTTTCTTTTTCAAAAAATTCATAAATTATTTATTATTGGACTTGGGCTCCAAGACAACTTTTGGGACTTATTGGGCTGCCCTAGGATGAAAGCTTGAGCCTTCCTTAGGTGCAATTGCTAATTGGCACAAATCCCAAGGCACTTCCCTTATATCGATATCCTTAAATTACCCTAATCTTGAAATAAATGTTAAACACCTCTTTTAATGGTTCTAATATTTTTATAAATTCATTATAATATAAAATGAATTTCTTACAAAGTCTCATAATTTTTTGAGACCCAGAAGTCCTGATAAAAAGTACATACATTTCCTTTAAACCCTTTATCGGTGTCTTTTTTCACCGTAAATTCCATAATTAATTTTACAGGACTTCTTTTTTACTTCTGTCTGTTTCATAAATTCTCATATTAATTATAAGAGTTTACTACCAAATTTTATCTGATTATAAGGTTCAGAAGATAATACAATAATTACCAAACTTCTAAAATTAATATCAATTTTTCGGGACCTCAAATCAAAATTCTGTATTACGTTAAATTGATCAGAATAATTTTCTCTATTTATTGAAAAATTTTGGGACTAAACTGATTTCGGGCATTTTTGGGCCTTTTTCGGCTCAACTTTTTATATTTACCATTTTGCCCTTGGACTTTTCATAGTTACACTTAATGGCCCAAAGCTTTTATCTACTTTACATTTCATACCATAGAACTTTTAGACTTTTAATTTTAGTCCCTCCTCTTTATTCCTTTGTCTACTTATCACTTTTCCTCTCCTTTTATCATCATAATCCTTTCCAAACCTCTTTCCTCTATCAGTCTTACACAGATAGGGAAAATTAAGATATAACAGTTTACTTACTGCTTAAGTTTCCTATCGGATATCGGGCGTTCACGACTCTCGTCAAAATTTACTATTATGTGAATAACTTTTTCTACAAAAATTCTTTCAATATTCTGTCAGTTCCCTGACCTCTAGCTTCACAGGAAGCATCATCTTGTAACTTTTCACTTATATCTGAGGTCCAAGAGATCTGATAAAAATTTTAGATAACTTTTAGATTATCAGGTAAATTTTAGCTATCTGAAACTCTAATAAAATTTTTGTAATAAGCTAGATTAACCAGCATCATTTTCTCTATCTACTGATAAAATTTGGGATTGAAATGCTTCCGGGCAATTCTAAGCCACTTCCGGCTCAACTTTCTATAATTACCGTTTTTCTCTTGGAAACTTATCCTCTTTTCAATTAAGTCCCTTAACTTTTCATAATTACATTTAATAGCCCACAACTTGTGTCTACTTCCATTTTTGCACCATGGAACTTTTAAACTTTCACTTTAGTCCCTTTCTTTTCTAAAATGACCATTATGTCCCTAGGGACTTTTACTATTTACACATAAGTCCCTGTACTTTCACTTATTTGCAGTTTAGTCCCTAAAAATCCTCTGTATGTTTCTGGGACTTCTGCTCAAAGGGGTCTGGTAGCTTATCTATTTCAGGCTACTTTCTGAGTCTCTGGGCCTAAAAATTAGGATATTACAATAAGCCCTAGCATACTCTTTCTCATAGAACTGTGCTCTACCTTTACTTTGCCTTAGATCCTCTTCTCTGGATCTCTTTAGCCTTTTAATTTCTTCATCCTCATCTGGAGGATCTATCTACTCATACTTTTCTGTTCTCAAAACATATAGGGTTCTCTTCTCTGTTCCTCAGGCATACTTCTACAAAACTTTGAATGTCAGTACTCAGATTTTAATTTGGACTCCTTCTTCATTTAAGAAAAACTAAGTTCAATCTGTATATAATACATGATATATGGGAAAGCTATTATAAACAATATTTCTAGATAAGTTAATCAACTAGTGAAGCTTCCTTACCTTAACTTTGTCTTTGGTAATCATCTTTCTAGAGAGATACTGTATTATACTCATATCTTCATGGCTCATTAATTTCCTTAGGCTAGGTTTAACTGTGACCTCAGGATCTAACTGCGATCAACCGTAACCCTTTCAGGATCTAACCGCGACCCTGGAGATTTGTTAGCATCTAATTGCAACCCTCCGGAATCCTCTATGATCCCGTTGTACTGTATCATCATCTCTGAAAGATCTTAAACCAATAGACTAAGTTATAAGGTTAACTACTTCTACTTGTTGATAACTCAATCAATAATTTTTTTTAAGAAATACATCTAGTAGCCCATATTATTTATCAAGACTTTACTTATTTCCTCTCTTACTCAAAAGTTCCTTCTTTGCTTTCTTACTCTGTTGTGGCTTACTATGGGCTATTGCCTTGTGCAATTATGGTCTAACCACCTGCCATTGCATTCTATTGCTATGTCCATATCATAACTTCTTATTTCAATCTGTGCTATAACCGCGAGCAATCTGTATCTAAACTGTACTTTTATCTGAAGAGTAATCTGGATCAGATCTAACTCTTACTTGAAGAGTGATCTGTACTCATCTGAATTTAGCTCTATCTAAGAGCCATCTGTTTCAAATCCAACTCTTATCTGAAGAGTGATCTAAAAATAATCTCTTTACTGTTATCTGTTGTTCTTTCTGTATACCATTTCTTTTGATAGAGTTATAACACTACCACCCTCTTGGTACATGCTGTAACCCTAATATAAGAAATGACCCTGAGTACTGTATTCACAAGTCTCTAGAAATACCTGAGTAACCCCAATCATATTGTAACTGACTGTCCCACTCATTGAGACTATCTATCATCCTAGTTACATTCCTATTGCATGTCGTATGGTATGGGAGCAACATAACTTTCTCATCTTATATACTCTACCCTACATGTATTGCGAAATGGGAGTATTCATTTATCATAGCATACTCTAACACGCGTGTCATCATATAACAACTACAAGGAGATACAACTATTCATCATAATTTATGGCAACAAAAGCCATATTATCATCACATAATTTGCTCAACCATCCATCATAAGCACACTGCAATTAAACAACTAACTAGGTAAACTTTAAAGCATTCTTTCCTTTATCACATTATTTGTCAGATCCTAATCATTTATTCAAGAACTTGAAATAAATACTCATTTAACTTAGGCTGCCACGTTACCCTCCTACCAGGGTACAGACTCAAGTACTCTTTCTTACATAGGGAATAAGGGAGTCCTTTATCTTTAAAACTGTGGCAACCTATCTCTCTTTAAACATCTTAAACTTCTTTTTCCAATCTTGCATACATTTACTGCTTTATTAAACTTCTACAACTACCTGAGAAATTTTTTTTCTTTGTAACACGGAATTCAATCCGTGCATTAACTTCTCAGTCATTCAACTCTCACTATTCATATGGATGAACTCGGCTAATTATTCATCAAAGGGTTCCTCTTTCCCTGCTTTAACTCTTAGCCTTAGGCTCATCTCTATCTAACTAAGAGAAATGCTTCTTGTAAAACTACTTAAGAAAAACTTCTCAGGTGAGCGAATTAATCTCCATCTCTTAACTTTTTTTTGTCTATCTATTAGTCTCAGTCTATTCTTGACTAGACTATGTTTCCCTTCTGGCCTTTTTTCTTGATCCTAGCGAACTTTAGTTGCATAGATTTCATTCATCATTTACTCCTATTACTTGTGCTCTCTAGGGTGCTCTACCTTAGGTCTATTAAGTTACTGTTTCTTCGTGATGGGATCCCTCTGTCTCGGGATCATTAACTCTCTAACTGTTAACCATCACGTTTCTACCTTTAGGCCATATGCTAGGATCATTCGTAGGTAAGTCTCAATCTAATTTTTAATTCTTCTGTTCAGACTAGCTGAATAAAACCTTTTGTAATGTAGATCTACTCCTAGTTATCACATAGAGGATCTACTTCTGAACATCGTCTTAAATTGATCTTTCATATCTTAGTACTTTGTACTATCTGGCTTGATAGCATTTTATACCAATCCTCTAGCCAATGAACTTCAGCGAGGTTGGTACCTTAATCATCATTGTCACTGTAGCGTTTGGTCATTGCTTCATAGAACGATTCTGATTCGTTCTCCTATCATTTTCTTGAGATACTCTTGCATCTTTCTTGACCTTGATGCAAAGTTATCATGCTTAGTCCAGCCATATTGTGCTAAGAAACATGAAACCTTGGTGGTAACGGCTGACTAAGACTAGCATATCATAGACATATCTCGAACACTTCCTGTTACTATCTCTTGTCTAAATGCTTCTCTAAGTAGTGAACATCATCCCCATATCTTACTCTAGGGAGGGATTCTTTTTAGTTTAAATCTCTAACTTGTTAAAGGGGGTCAGTCTAACTAAATTAGAGCATCACTAAGCTAGAACCTTTTGTTATGTGCCATAATATTATGCTCTGAGCCAGAACCCTTTACTCTGATACCAAAATGTCAAATCCTAATTTTGTTTTGTCTTAAGGACTAAATGGTAGCATCTAGAACCACTTTTCATATCATTGAAGTAAAATTACACAATCTAGAATTTTACTCTATCGAGTACTGTACACTGTGTAAATTCTAGATAAGTGACCTGACTTAGAAAAATCATAATTAAATCTAGAAACTCAAAATAGAGTGGTTCAAAATGATATATAAAGCTAACTTAATCCTTTTTCAGGAAAAAATAACTCGTTCATCACGCCTTGACCAAGTCAACATAAGTCAACCTTACAATTTTACTGTTCATCCAACATTTTTCCCCTGAATCTAGCATTTTGGTCCCAACTTTAAAAAATTATATCTCCATGTGTAGATATCCAAATAAGGCGTTCTATATATCAAATCGAAACTTAGTATGTTTACTATTTACTGGTAAAATATCATACATTTATTCAACTATTTACTATTTTTCATTACAACTCAAATGCCACTACCTCACCACAAGTTACTGTTCATGGTGGCAAATTTCAACAACCAACTATACATACACACACACACACATACATACATACATACACACACACATACATACATACATACACACACACATACATACATACATACATACACACATACATACACACACATACACACACACACACATACACACACATACATACATACATACATACATACATACATACATACATACATACATACATACATACATACATACATACATACATACATACATACATACATACATACATACATACATACATACATACATACATACATACATACATACATACATACATACATACATACATACATACATACATACATACATACATACATACATACATACATACATACATACATACATACATACATACATACATACATACATACATACATACATACATACATACATACATACATACATACATACATACATACATACATACATACATACATACATACATACATACATACATACATACATACATACATACATACATACATACATACATACATACATACATACATACATACATACATACATACATACATACATACATACATACATACATACATACATCACATATAAATCATGTTAAATAATTATTAACTTCTCTTCATGTATCTTTATCTCCTCTATCTTGAGAAGACCTTCTGAAATTGGACTGATATGGAAGGGGTAAGCTTTTTAGGAAAATCTCAGTAGTAAACGGAAACTATACAATGTATGCAACTATATGCTTGATGTTACTATGTGTGCACTTAATGATCATGCTTGCATAATGATAACTTACATGCTTCCATGTCCATTAATTATAACATATGGCCATAGCATAAAAAGAAACAGAGCATCACTTAATCATACATGCTGCACATCATCAAAGTAAGTAAACATCACATAAAATATCAAAGCAACATAAGCATATAAGTAGGTAAGTTCACTACCTGATGTGTAGCATTTTCTTTAGTCCTTAGCCTTTGTTCTAAGATTCCTTCTTTTTCATAGATCAAAGCCTATACATAGCATAATAATATTTTCATTATTTTCCTATCCAGTATAGCTCTACTTAACTCAAGCTTAACTTGAGGTAATACCCTTAATCTGACAATCCCCTAACTTTTTTTCTATCCACGACTAACCTTATCAAGAGAGATATTTCTCTATTCTAGCTACTAAATTCATAAGAACAACCCTCTAATTTATTAGAGCAGAGACTATGATAAATTACTTACCTTATTCTTAAACTTGCCAAGTCCCTAAGCTCCTTGGATTGCTCCTAGCTCAGTCAAAACTTCTTCTTTTTCTTCCTTTCTTTCTCTTTCTTTCTATCTTTCTCTCTCTCTCTTTCGTTCTCTTCTCTTACCGTGGATGGAATAGAAGGGAAGGGGTGGGGTAATTTATAGGTGAAGTGAAATGGAATGGACGGTACAGATCAAATCACGTTGAACGGCTTAGATCGCTTGCTTTCTCAAGAAGCTTTGCCTGCATCATCATGATGATATCATCAAGGGACACCTTGCAGAGAATTCAATATTCTTATCTAGTAATGAGCGGCTGAAATTACGCCACGTGTCCTTAGCTTTTTCTTGAGTTTTCTTCTTCCCCTAGATTAATGCCATGTGGCATCTTGGTGGGTCCTATGAGGACACCTTTCATGCTACCTCATGACTTATAGATAAGTCCAAAGCTTTATATGATCAATTCTCCAGTTATCTCTTCAATCGAGTAATTATACTTTACTAAAAATCCTTAAAATATTATTTTAATTCCACTTAGACCCACATAACTCTTGGTTCACATATTTGGACTTCTTGGAATGTCATCTTGGGTCTCTGATCAAGCTCAAGTGCTCTGATAGCTCAATTCCCAAAAAACTTCCCTTATACCAATATCCTTCAATTACCCTAATTTCTAAGGTAAATTCTATTTAACTCTTTTAGTGATTCTAACATTTTTAGAAATTTATTCTAATATAAAATGATTTTTTTGCAAAGTCTCATAATTTTTTTAGACCCAGAAGTCTTGATAAAAATTATATACATTTCTTCTAAACCCTTTTATCGGTGTCCTTTTTTACCGTAAAATCCATAATTAATTTTATAGGATTCCTTTTTGACTTCTATCAGTTTCATAAATTCTTATATTAATTATAAGAATTTATCACAAAATTTTATCTGATTATGAGGTCTGAAAGATACTACAATGATTGCCAGACTTCTAAAATTAATATCAATTTTTCGGAACCTCAAATCAAAATTTCGTGTTACGTTAAACTGATCAGAATAACTTTCTCTATTTTATGGTAAAATTTGGGACAAAACCATTTCTGAGCATTTTTAGGCCTTTTCTGGCTCAAATTTCCATAATTACTATTTTACCCATGAACTTTTAGAAATTACACTTTAGTCCATCAACTTTTCATAATTACACATAATGGCCCACAACTTGTATCTACTTCTATTTTTGAACCATGAAACTTTTAGACTTTCACTTTAGTCCCTTTCTTTTCTAAAATAACCATTATGCCCCTAGGGACTTTCACTATTTATATATAAGTCCATGTACTTTCACTTATTTACAGTTTAGTCCCTAAAACTCTCTGTATGTTTCTAGGACTTCTTCTCAAAGGGGTCTGGTAGCCTATCTATTTCAAGCTACTTTCTGATTCTCTAGGCCTGAAAATTGGGATATTACACATAGGGTCCATTCTTCTTGTGATAACAAGAGGCAGTGGAGTGACCTTTACAGTTGCAATATGAACATTGAGCGAATATATTTGAAGTATGCACAGAGTGTTTGAAATAATGCAGGTATGTTTTATTTCCTAATTTTTTCTTTCCTTTCTATTTTTCTAAATTGGGATCATATCCTATTCCAGATTTATCAGAGACATATCTCTGATTTCCTAGTAAGATATTGGGCATTTCACTACTTTTAGTGAATTTTTTTAGAGTCTTGGTTAACTTTCTATTTTTCTTTTTAAAACCTTCACAGTTAGTACATTTTGATGTAATCTCAGATTTTGTATTTTTCTTTTCTAAACTCCTAATTTTTTTCTTAGAGATTATTAATTCCTTTGCTAATCTGATAAATTTAGAGTGTAATTAATTATATTCAGAAAGTAATTCACCGTAGGTAGGTTCAGTATTTATTACCTCCTCAATCTCTGACTCGTGTTCTTCTTGAGCAACTAGACAAATATTTGCCTTTTCTTCGTTGTCACTGCCTTCTCCTTTTCATGAACTTTCTCCCCAAATTGATGAAAGGAATGCTCTCATTTTCTAGAAATTTTCTTTCTTCTTCTCTTTATCTCTTCTCGAAAGTTGAAGACATTCTGACTAAAATATCCTGACTTTTTGCATCCAAAACAGATAATATGATCTTTTTGTTCCTTTGATGAAGAAGCCCCCTTTGGTTGGAATCTCCTAGTTGCTAGATTTCGATAGAATTTCTTGAATCTTCGTACTATGAGACCTATTTCATCATCTTCCAATTCTTCATCAATATCACTATCTTCAGCTTTGAGAGTGATTCTTTTGTGCTTTTTTCTTTTCTTTGATATCTTTCTTATACTTCTATTTACTCTTATATTCGGCCAAGCTTCCAAATAGCGCAGTGACAGACTTCATGGATTCTCCTTTGGCTTCTTCTATTGTAGTGACCATCGGCTCCCATTCTTTAGTAAGACCATCAAGTATCTTGCGTACTTGATTTTTTAGATTAGATGATTGCCCAAGAGCCGTTAAATGATTAGGTGTTAAAACCTAACTTCTATATCCCAGATTCTTTCTCCGTCAGTTATTCTGAATAGGTCGAACTCAACTTTGAGCTTATTGACTCTACTTTCTTTTACTCCAGAGGATCCTTCATGAGCCCGCATCTCCTTCGCAATTTCTAGACTGGACACTCGAAAATACTCCTTTTGACTTAAAGCACATTTATGATATTGATTGCCTTGTCGTTGAGTAATATCAACTTTTTGTCATCTTTATTGAACTCGTTTCAGTGCTTTGGAATTTTAGCTCTGTTGACTATTTTAGTTGGAATGTAGTTTCTATCTTCTATCACATCCCATAGCCCATACTCGTAAGCTTTCATAAAAGTCTTCATACTCATTTTTTAGAATATAAAATTTTCTCTGTTAAATCCTAGAGGTTCAGTTATGGAGCTTCCTTCTAGTAGAACACTATCTCCAAAAGTTGCCATAACTTCATGATCTCTCTTGAGATTGTTAGATCTTTTTCAAGAGACTTGCTCTAATACCAAATGTTAGTTTAAGCAGAAACACCCAAGGGAGTGAATTGGGTATTTTAAAAATTTAACTGAAATCTAAACATCAACAGAAAGATAAAAATATATGCTCGATAAGAAGAACATATGAGAGATTTCACCAAGGGAGCGCAAATCAATTTATACTGGTTCGAACTAAATTCTTGTCCTACGTCCAGTCCTCATATACCTTCTGATATTTTTCACTATCTCCAAGATTACAACGGGCTCTTGGAAGGATAAAATCTAGGTTTTAATGGTTAAAAATTGAGTTTTTATTGAACTATGGTTGCTGCCCAAAACTATACAGTATTGAAGGAAGAAGAAATTGAAGTTAAAATCATGTAGTTAGTGTAACATCCCGATTTTTGGTCTAGGAGATCGGGACAGTTCATCTAGGTCCAAGATGAGGAATGTGAGAAATGTCCTAAGTCTCAAGCCTAGGAATTCTGCAGGTAGCTTGATATGGGTTGGCTCCTGTGTAAGATAACCTGATATGGGCGGGTTGTCGAGCCTTTCAATTAACGATGACTCCCGAAGAGTTTAAGGGATGAGTTATTGAAAGAGAATTTCTAGACCTTAAGATGAGGGATGAGAAGATGAGCAACGAGGCCAGAAAGAGAATGCAGGGGCAAAATCGTAATTATGGGAAAGATCGGGCTGGTAGCCGATGAGTACCATATTTTGCCAGAAAATAGAGAAAATTATGCTGATCATTTCACTGAACTGTGAAATGTGCATACGAGGTCTCTATGAGTATGAAAGAATTATGGAAAGTTTAAGGACAAAAAGGTGGGGTCCTTAAGTGTAATTTTAGCCAAATAAAAAGGGACTTAAATGAAAAGAAGAAAAGTTTATTGGGGCTAAAGTGTAATTAAAGAAAGTCAGGCCGGAAGTGGTTTGGACTGTCCGACGGCATTTCAGTCCCAGATTTCAACGGTAGAGAGAGCAAGGGACGCTCGGTAATCTGGCTTAATACAGGAATTTTTGAAGACTCCAGATAGCCAGAAATGGACTGATCGTCCAAAAGTTATAAAAATTCATACCGGATATCCTAGATTTCAGATCTAGGTGAGAAAATACAGGATGATGCGTCTTTATGGGGCGGATGTCGGGAAACTGACAGAATACCGATAGGAGGCCTGTAGAAAAAGTTATTCGCAAATTAGAAAATCCAGACGGGAGTGTGAGGCCTCCGGGTATCCGATAGGGAAATTTATCGGTATTTGAAAAGGGACTGAATGAGTTCGGATAACCTCAGTCAGATGACTGATATGACTCACAGGGATGCCTGAACACCGCAGGCCAGTGTATCGGACAGAAGGAGCCGGTGTCCGGATATGTGTATAAACGGTGAATAGTAGATAAAATATTCAATAATTATTAACAGGGGAAGATTCCTCGTAATGCGTGCTATGAAGGTAATGGACCCTGAGAGGCCCAATAATGGCGCCAACAAGGCCCAGTAAGACACTTGGACTGTGTTGTACTAAAGGGGTAGTAGATGAATGAGGGCATTTTGGTCATTCTGGACAGGCCTAGAAGCTAGGGCACATACAGATAAAGTTACTTAGAGTCAGTATATGCCCTGACAGAGTACAGAAGGGTGTGAAATGACGATTTTACCCTTAGGGTTAAAATAGCGCAAGAAAGGGCACCCAAGGGTATTTTGGTAATTTGCCAAGGGATGTTTCTTGGGAATCGAGCCATCAGAGTACTTGAGCTTGATCAGGATCCAAGATAACATTCCCATAGCCCAAAAACGTAGGCCCAGTGATATGTGAGAAAAAGTGGCATTAAAATACTATTTTAATGTTGTTTCAATAAAGTAAAGTTACTCGGTCGGCACGATAACCGAGGAGGTGATCAGATAAAGTCTGGGACTTATCTGGATAGCATTGGAAGGCGTGAAAGGTCCCTTCCAGGTGCCACATGGCGTAATCTTAGAGGCAGAAGAAAAGTTGAGGACACGTATTACGGTGCAAGAATTTGGACCGGTACTGGATTGGACTGAACTGCTGAGTCAGCTGATGAGGTGTCCAGGAATTGTGACATGTGAAGAATGTGGCGATGAGGTGTCCTGGATGATGTCATGCATGATGCAGTAAAAAGGAATAAAGAAAAATAGGAAAATCCAGGAAAAATCAGGACCACATGTTCAGATGGCTTCAAAATTATAGAAATGCCATCCATTAAAGCTATAAATACCCCCTTCCCCTCCCATTTTATGCATCCCACGTTTTTGGCAAGAAAAGAGAGAGAAAGAAGAGAGAGAAGGAGAAAGAAAGAAAGAAAGGAAGTTCTGGTGGAGTTGGAAGCAGTATAGAAGTTCTGGAGCTCTGCTTTTGAGGTAGTAACTAATCCTAGCTCTTATGTAATGTCTTTGTGATTTGTTGTGCTATTGTTTGGTTGGATTGTTGTCTTATATGTTATGCTTGAAGCTCTATTACAATGCTATGATCATATGTTATTGAATATGGAAGCACGCAGCATACTTATCTATACACAATCACAAGCAAGCACCGTCACTCTGCATTACATATATTGTTATGATTATTGCTACTGGGATTCTTTTGAATCTCATTCCCAAAAATAACATTACAGGGGAGGTTCTGTCAAAATAAAATCTGGAAATTTTGAGAGACACCGTCAGGCTGCCAAAATTCTGGCAACAGAGGAAGGAACAAAGAAAGGAACTGATACGTACTGTGTACGTAGGTGCTGTCTAAGGAGGCTGGAAGTGAGTGGACCTAGCCGGTTCATCCAGTCTTTCCTGGGTACTTACGTAGAATGGTAGTTCCTACGGGAATTACCGAATTGGTACAAGATCGGTTACTTTCTAAAGAAGAATTGTAGCAGTTATGCTGCCGGATTTTAGGCAGGAAAAGATGTAATAGAAATATGATAATTTGCTGTATGCCTTGTTGTATGACATTTTATTATTTAATAATAAATGTTGTTTGGCATGTTCAATTTGTGAATGGGGAATTAAGGGAGAAATTCGCAGGTCCTGAGGTAGCAGTGTTCTGGCCTCAGTTTGACCTAGTAAACGAAGGAGTTTGGCTATGAAATTTGGCAGGTCAGTCGTACACATCTGGGGCATTACATGGATAGGTAATAAGCCTTGTTTGGATGTATAGAATGAGATTAATTAATTTTCAAATTAAAGGTCCAGAATAAGGAACTTAAGAGAAAAATTTTGAATTTCTGGGCTTAAGTTAAGGTATAATCAAGCTAATGTTGCTTCCGCGAGTGTACTCTGAGGAGTCTAAGGGAGGATGTTTCAGTTAGCACTTAGATAAGCTAGATTTAGTGATTGGTTATTGAATTAAGTTGTGCTCTTGACTTTGCTATTGATGAGGACCATTCTCCCACCTACTATACAGAACCAAGAAGAATGAAGTTTAATGATCTAATGCTTCCATTAAATTTAGATGATAATTTTGTGTAAGATTGGATAGGTTTGGAACATTGGAAGCATTAGAATTTAAAGTTATAATTTTTAAGTCTTCTCTATTACTATTCACAAGCATGAATGGTGATTAGAATTTCATGATTTTGATGCTTCCAATAGTTTTAAAATAAAAAATTGTGTGGGATAGAGTAGAAAAATAAGTATTGGAATCAAAATGAGAATTTTTAGAAACAAAGAGTACATGTTTCAATTCTATCTAGAATAGTGTGTAGTTGCTGAAATTTGGGAATTTTGAGTTCATAAATGAAGTCAAAAGGTCAAATTGTGTAGCATAAAGTCAAGACATCAATTGATTCAAAAACCAAGCTAGTTAATAAAGATTAAGGAAAGTTATTTAAGTAAAACAAAGTCAATGTTCAAGAAAGTTAGATTGTAATGAATGAATGATAATGCTATGTTAAGATTTGATTGGTGTACTCAAAGAGAGCAACCACACATTAAAGATAAGTAAGAAGAAAGAGGTAAAGAGGAAGGATAAGGAAAGCAAGGAGTAAGAAGTAGTGAACTATCCTAAACTTGTATGTGTTGGATGTTATGCTTAGTGGTGCTATGGCTTTGTTGAATTGTGTGGCATAGGTGTATATGTTGAAGCTCTATTTTTATGATTATTTTGGCTAATTGTATTTCATATGTTATGTGGAAGCATGCACATTACACAATGTTAACACTTTCACAAGCAAGCACAAGCATTTACATTGAAGCATACGTTGTTTAGTCCCATTTGCTACTGAGATTTTTTTTTTAAATCTCACCCCCTCCATATCCCAAACATAGCAGGTATTTCACATGAAGAAGAAGAGGAAGACACATGAAGAATAGATAAGGAATAGTTGCATGCTTGATATGTATATGTATGTG
Organism: Leucaena leucocephala; assembly: GCA_037074615.1. NCBI lineage: Eukaryota > Viridiplantae > Streptophyta > Magnoliopsida > Fabales > Fabaceae > Leucaena > Leucaena leucocephala. Next base: position 4,041,407 of record CM073544.1, on the reverse strand, counting down.
AAGTTATTTATTGAAAGTTGTCACTGTGAACAGTAACTCATGATAAGATAATGACGTTTGAGATATAATTAAAAATAGTAAAGGTTGGAATAAATATATAAAATTTTACATACATTTATTTAACATGTCAAGCTTCGTTTTTACCTAAAGAATGCCTTATTCTAACATCAATACAAAGAGAACAAAATTTTTAAATATAGGGACCAGAAATTATTTTTAGAAATCCTAACCAAATGAACAGTAAAATTTAATGCTAGAGTTGACTCAGTTTACTAGTCAATTGGTCCTAGGAAATATTTTTTCCTTAAATATCATTATGTTAGCTTTGCGTAGCTTTTTGAACCTCTTCATTTTGAGTTTTCTAGAATTAATTATAATTTTTTGAAGTTCATCGCTTAATCTAGAATTACCATATGAATAGTACCCGTAAAGCTTAGAAATTCCATATTTTGTAATTGAACTTCAATAGATGTTTAAGTGTTTCTAAATGATATCGATTGGTCCTTAAGACATAAGAAAGTAAGGTGTTACACCTTTTCTATTTTTTTCTTTGATATATTTCTTGTACTTCTATTTGCTTTCGTATTTAGCTAGATTTTCAAATAGAGCAATAACAGACTTCATAGATTCTCTTTTTGCTTATTCAATGGTTATGACCTTTGGCTTCCATTGTTTCATAAGACCATCGAGAATCTTACGTACTTTATCGCTTGAACTATATGACTACTCAAGAGCTGTGAGATGGTTGATGAGATGTTAAAATCTTACTTCCATGTCCTGGACGCTTTCTTTATCAGCCATTCTGAAAAGCTCAAACTCTATTTTGAGGATGTTAACTCTACTTTCTTTAACACTGGAGGTTCCTTCGTGAGCTACTTCTAAAGCTTCTCACATTTCTTTAGCCATTTTTGGACTAGACACCCGAAAATACTCCTTTTGACTCAAGGCACATGTTATAATATTGATTGCCTTGTCGTTGAGAAATATCATCTTTTTGTCACTATTGTTATATTCACTTCGTTCCTTTAGACTTTTTACTCTATCAACAACTTTTGTTGGAACGTAATTCTTATCTTGTATGACATCCCAGAGACCATACTCAGAAGCTTTGATGAAGGTATTCATTCTTATTTTTTAGAACGTAAAGTTCTCTCCGTTGAAGCCTGAAGGCTTTCATGGTGGAACTTCCCTATGGTAACATATTGTCTCCAAATCCTGTCATAAATACCAAAATTCTCTTGAGATTGTTAGATATTTTTCAAGAGACATGCTCTAATACCAAATATTAGTCTAAGTAAATACACCCAAGAGGGGGCTAAATTTGGTATTTTGAAAATTTTAACAAAAATTGAAAACTTAATGACAACGAAAATATGATTGAATAAAAAGAACAGGGATAAAAAATATTTCACCAAGGAATAGAAGAATCAACACAAGTCAGTGTATCCTAGTTCAGACCAATCTTTTTGCCCTACGTCCAGTCCCTAGAGGCTTTATGAGATTTTCAACTATACCCTAAGATTTGAACGGGCTCTTGACGCCTCAATACAGCAATTGATTCACTCAATCCCTCCCCCTTACTTCCTGTAAGATAATATTCCCAACTTAAGAGACTCAATCTCTTAAGTAAATAGAAAGAATGAAAATTTCTTTCATAATCTTTCTCTCTCAAAGAGTATATATGATGATAAACACTGAGGCTCAATAAATATCAGGTTATAGAATGAAGAAATAGATAATGTAATAAATTAAGAAGTTGATCAGTTTCTTCGTTGTTGATTTCTTCATAAATACTGAGTCTTTAAATAGCATTTACTTCAATTAGTAGCCGTTAGACTCAGATTTGTAACCGTTGCGGGTAGGAGAATATTTAATACTTTTTTAGAAGTAGCAAGTTTTCGTTGCTACAACCTTCATCATTTCAAACTCTTATCCTTTTTTGAACACACAACTTCAAAAGATTTGTCAGTAATTAATACATTGAGTAAGTGTTTAAAACATTAATTATCAAGTCGTTGTTAAATATCAAGGCTATAAACCAGTTCAGATGGCTTTCAGAAAAGTAGACTCTATTAATCGATTAATTAATCAATTAATTATCATTAATTCAATCAATGTTTCAATGAAAGAAACAAAAAACAAAGCATTACATTGTTCAAAATTCTTAATCTTATTCAATGTAATAAGTATCTCAAAATATATATAATGAAGAATGTGGAGACACATATGTATATTACATATATGGAATAATCATATAAAGCTCAATGAGAGATTCAACCAATTTCAACACAAATAGAGAAAGATATTTGAAATATAAATTAATCAATACCTAGTCAATTAATATCTTTGAAAGAATTGAAATAGAAATATTTTGAAAACAAATTAATCAAACAATTAATCTATTAATATAAATTAATCGATTAATGGATTCAGATTTTAATTTTACAAAATGATTCTTCACTGATTAATCGAACATTTAATAGATTAATGTAAATTAATTGAATACCTAATCAATTAATAGAGCTGTCGTTGTTCAAAGAAAAATTTGTTCTCAATAGATTAATCGAACAAGCAATCGATTAATTATAATTAATCAATTAACCAATCAAGTAATTGACTTATCTGTTCAATTCTAGATAGCTTTCTTATGACATTAATTGAAAACTTAATCGATTAATGGATACTCATTAATCAATTAAATAATCAATTAATTGATGTTCAAAGAACACTGTCCTTGTATTAATCGAACAATCAATCGATTAATTGATACTCATTAATTGATTGACTAATCGATTAACTCCTTTAGTTTTTCTTTTCAACATCTTTTAAATGAAGAAAAACTGAGTTTTTTTTAAATCACTTTTAACATCATTCAAGCACGGAAATATTTAATTATCAAATTTTCTTTTAACATCATCAAAATATTATTAAGCATAACAAAAAGATGGTGAAATTCCTAGAGATGTTAATTATATAATTCAAGCTGGGTGATTTAAATGAAGAAAGGCTAGGGTAGTTTTTCTATGCTAAAAAAATACCTAATAAGGTAAAAGAAAAGTTTTATGACACTACTATAAGACCAGTAATGTGGTAATGAATGTTAGGCTCTAAAGGGATAACAAAAGTATAAGGTTGGGGTAGCTAAAATGAGAATGTTGAGATGGATGTGTAGGCATATAAAAAAAGATAATATTTGTATTGAACATATATGGGGAAGAGTTGGAATTATATCTATTGAGGACTAAATGATAGAAAACTGTTTGAGGTAATTTATTTGGACATATACAAATAAGGCCATTAGATGTACTAGTAAGAAGCAGAGATCAAATAATTTAGAATATAATAAAAAGGGATAGAGAAAGACTAAAGATGTTGCTTAGGCATGGTCCTGGAAGACAAGTGTTTTGCGTCTTGAGTTTACTTTGTATTCTAGCCCTGGGGTCTAGTTTTATCTCAAGCATTTAATTGATTTCCTTCGTATTGCTACAAAAAAGGGGACCATAGAAGTTATTGGGTGAGATTTCTTAATCAATAATTATCTAAAGATTTAATTTTTTATAGAACACAATAATATATAATCTATATACCCAATCCCACCTAGTGGATAAGGTTTGCTGTTACAATGTATTCATAATTTGTAAACAATATTATATTGATATAAAATTAATATCAATATGATGTTGTGATGATCTCCGTAGCCATGTTGCATTTCTGATCTGTTAAGGACATTTAAGAGAATACTAATATAATTTTTTGATAAAAAATTTAAATATCTAATAACGTATTTTAAATTATCACATTATATGGACACAACTATACGATCTTATTTTTCACTCACGAAACCATACCCAAGGGGTGGCGATTTTCCAGTTAATTCAGGACATTGCCAATTCCCGCACTTATTATTCTCTGGGGTTTAGATTTAGTTGCATTTCTTTATTTTTGTTAATGTTGATAATAAAAAGGAAATCACATTTAAATTTCAAAATTCTAAAAAGGTAACACTAATTTCTAAAATCTCAAATATCTACTCATGACTAAATAAAGATTTTAAAATGTTAGTGTTTTTACAATTTTTCCCTTTTACTTTAAAAAAAAAAAAACCCTAAATCAAGCTCGCCGAAGGCTAGTCGTTGGAGCTCCAACACCAGCGACCACCCCTGCTATAAAGATTCATTTATTTCAACATAATTGAGATTTAAAAAAATGGTCGCCATTTGTATTTTATAGTAAATATATATTTAAATATATAGATTATATTACAAAAATAGTAAATCTGGTACAAGAGGACTTAAAAGATAGTCACCAGCACTTGAGCTCCAGTGGCCGCTAGTCACCAACACAAGAACTCTACGTGGCCTACCTGCATCAGAGTGGCCTCTGGCGTCAAAGCTCTAGTGGCCGATCAGCGAGGGTGGCTTAGCCACATTAGTAATTAAATGTCAATTTCAGCCGATCACGGATATGCAGGACTTTGTTCTCAACTATGTAGACCTTACATGGAGCCACTGGTGGAAAATGGGCAATCGAAATCCCCATTTTTAAACCGGTCAATGCGGAGACGGTTTTACAAAAATGAGCGGTGGCATTTTTGTAAATAAAATGAAATATTCACACCGTATTTACTCATGAACGATGTGGAAATATTTAGTCCGGTTTAGATGTTTACTTTCTACAGCGGATGTTATAGAGACCGATGTGGAAATATTTCGTCCGGTTTAGATTTTTACTTTCTACAGCGTATTTATATTGACCGAGGTGGAAATATATAGTCCGGTGTCTGTTTTATAAAAAAATTAAATGTTTACACCGGTTTTAAAATTAACCGATTTAAATATAAACACCCGGTGCAGCTTCATCGCCTCTTCAGTTTCCTGTCTATGATTTCCCCCTCGCTTCTTTATTTGTCAGACCTTTCATTTCACTTCTTGGGTTCCCAACGTTTATACTTTGTAGTCATTATGATAGAAGGCCAATTGCGCATTCTTCTATATTCTTATTGATCATGAACGTTAACCATATATATATGTATACCATTCTTCTGTTTTATTTTCTTTTCATCTATCTGACTCCTCCAATGGCCTCTTCCTCACGCACGCCTCCTTCTCCGCCCAACAAAAGAAACAGAGACGACTTTGAAGACAAACATCCTGATCCTCACCCTTCTGTTCCTTCTCCTCCTCCCCTGGTTGTGACTCTGATGGAGAGGCTTGAGGAACTCATACTGCGCTTCAATGGGCTGGAGGACTCTGTGGAAGAACTGAATCGCAAAGTTGACAGACTGAAAGCAAGTTTCAGGGATTTCCGCTCAGAAGTTCGCCGCCATCAACCCCGTGATAGCTTCTTTAATCCTGTTGATCTCACCCAATCTGATGACTCCCAAAACTCTGAGTCTGATGAGTAGTGAAAGATTGCAACTTTTATATATTCTGATGTATATATTTTTTTGGGAGAAAGTTGATGACATGGCTGACTCTGGATGTAGGAAAAAAAAAACTGATATATTATACACCGGTCCATATTTATTGACCGGTGTAAAATATACTATAAATAAACTGATATATTTTACACCGGTCCATATATATTGTCCGATGTAAAATATACTATAAATACAACTTTTATATTTATTTCTACACCGGTGTAACAGTTTGTCCGGTGTATAGTTTCTTATTTTTTTCCAAATACTCTTTTATTTGGTACATTTCTCGCGCCTTCCATCTCTCATTTTTCCCTGGTTCGCGCGTTAAGACTTCTCGGCGCTTCACGGACGGTGAGTTTTGTTTTGAACTCCTCTCGCGAACTGAAAATTTATTCTCTCCATGCATTAGCTGCAACGTAATGGTTTAATTTCTTATTTTCTGCTTTTCTAGTTCTTATAGTCTTCCACAAATATGGATCGTAGTTGGATAAATGCTAAACGAACAAGTGTTGAGTATGCTGAGGGGGTGAAGGAGTTTTTGGATTTTGCTAAACGGAATGGTGATGATGACAATGGAAGGTTTTATTGTCCTTGTGTGAGTTGTTTGAATGAGAGGAAACAAAGTCCTGCTGATATTTACACTCATCTAATTTGTGAGGGGTTTTGCAAGAGTTACACGGTATGGGTATGGCATGGTGAACAGGTGGAACATACCTTTGACGATGACATGGATACTGATGATAGAGTAGAGGACATGATTCGTGATGTTGGAGAAGATGCTTTTATGCGGTCACACGCATATGGTAATATGTGCAATGATGCAGAAAAGCCTCTATACCCAGGGTGCAGAAAATACAACCTGTTGAATGCAGTGTTGAGATTGGTAAGTGTGAAAGCTCGGCATGGGTGGAGTGACAGTAGTTTTTCAGAATTGCTTGACTTGTTACAGGACATGTTTCCTGAAGAAAATGCTTTACCCAAACGCTATTATGATGCGAAGAAAATAATAGGTCCTTTAGGCATGCAGTATAGAAAGATTCATGCATGCCCAAATGATTGCATATTATACAGGAAAGAGTTTGAAGATGAGGAGAAGTGTCCAATATGTAAGACACCAAGGTACAGATCAAACAACTCTCCTGCCAAGTTGTTATGGTATCTTCCAATTTTACCAAGGTTTAAGCGACTTTTTTCTAATGAAGATGATGCAAAGAAATTGTTATGGCATGCAAATGAAAGGATTAATGATGGAAAGATTCGTCATCCTGCTGACTCTTTGCAATGGAAGAAGATTGATGACTTATTTCCCGAGTTCGGCAATGAACCACGAAACCTAAGGCTTGGACTTAGTACGGATGGAATGAACCCTTATAGTAGCCTTAGTAGTATCCATAGTTCATGGCCCGTCCTTCTGGTGATTTACAACCTATCTCCCTTGCTGTGTATGAAACGGAAGTATGTAATGTTGTCCATACTGATCTCAGGACCAAAACAACCGGGAAATGACATAGACGTTTACCTAACACCCTTGATCGAAGATTTGAAGAAGCTATGGGAAGGTGTGGATGTCTTTGATGCTGTTAAGAAGGAGGTCTTCAATTTGCGGGCCTTGATCTTTTGTACAATTAATGACTTTCCTGCATACGGAAATTTGTCAGGGTATAGTGTTAAGGGCCATAAAGCATGTCCGATTTGTGAGGAAGGGACTTGCTACTATCAACTTCGTCATGGAAGAAAGACGGTCTACCTAGGTCATAGGAGATTTCTAAGACAAGCCCACCCATACCGTCGACTGAAGAAGAAATTTTATGGCGGCCAAGAATTTGAAAATGCTCCAAAGCCATTGACTGGCGAACAAGTTTATGAAAAGGTGAGAGACATCAATGTCACTTTCGGTAAGCTTACCAAGAAAAGTGAGAAAAATGTATGGAAAAAAAGATCTGTGTTCTTTGAGCTTCCTTATTGGCGACATCTTCATGTAAGGCACTGTCTTGATGTGATGCATGTGGAGAAAAATGTGTGTGACAGCATTGTTGGAACACTTCTCAACACACATGGTAGTTCCAAAGACGGTTTGAAGGCAAGATTGGATTTGGAAGAAATGGGAATACGGGAGGAGTTACATCCGAGGCCAGATGGTGAGGGGAGCTATCATGTTGAAGAGACTAATATTTTGTCCAAGGCTGAGAGAAGAAGTATTTGTGAGTGTTTGCAAGGAATCAAAGTTCCCTCTGGGTACTCATCTAATCTTAAGAGGATTGTGTCCATGAAAGATTTGAAATTAGTAGGCCAAAAGTCTCATGATTGTCATGTACTGATGCAACAATTACTCCCAGTGGCTGTTCGAGGAATCCTTCAAGATGAGTTGAGACACATTGTAACCCGACTTTGCTTCTTCTTTAATGCTATATGTGGCAAAGTCTTTGAGACTGAAAGGTTGGAGGAATTGGAGCATGAGGGTTATGTTATTTTGTGCCAGCTTGAAAAACAGTTTCTTCCTTCCTTTTTTGACATCATGGTACACCTCATCGTTCATCTAGTGCGAGAGATAAAACTGTGTGGCCCTGTATACTTACGATGGATGTACCCATTTGAAAGATACATGAAAATCCTTAAAGGGTATATGAAGAATCCAAGTCGGCCCGAAGCATCCATTGTTCAAAAATATGTGGCCGAAGAAGCTATGGACTTTTGTCAACAATACCTGTCTAAAGCAAGACTTACTGGTCTCCACAAACCCATTGCCACACAGGGGGGTCAACGCGGAATGTCAGTGAGGAGTGTTGATCGTAATGAACTGCAGCAAGTACACTTACACATCTTGAATAACATTGATGAAGTTCAAGACTATATTGCTGTTCATAAAGATCTTGTCCGGAAAACAAATAATAGGATGACAGAGCAAAGGCTCATTAGAGAACACACCAAATCTTTTGCACATTGGTTCAAATTGGAGGTTGAAAATGAGGATTGTGTTTCTGATACAGTTAGATGGTTGGCATGTGGTCCTGAACATAATGTGATCTGTTGGAATTCATTTGATATCAATGGGTATTCCTTTTATACGAAGTCCCTAGATGATAGAAGTAGCGTGCAAAATAGTGGTGTTATGTTAGTGGCTGAAGCTATGCATTTCTCTAGTTCAAAAGACAACAATCCTAAATTAGCAGCCATCCCTTATTATGGCGTTGTTGAAGAGATTTGGGAGGTGGACTACTCCAAATTCAAAGTTCCCGTATTCAAATGCAAGTGGGCTAATGTAAACAACGGTGTTATGGTCGATCAGTTAGGATTTACACTGGTGGATTTGAATAATATAAGTTTTGGGGATGAGCCTTTCATTATGGCAGACCAAGCAAAGCAAGTGTTCTTTATCACTGATCCTCAGAATGAAAGATGGTCTGTCGCGCTCCAAGGGAAAAGTGTTGTTGACAATGATGATTCTTTTTATGAGATCCCTTCTTTTTCAGTAGGTTTACCACAATTAAATGAAGAAGTGGATTCTGATTAATTTCTATGTGTTTCTTGTTTAGTCTAAACATGCAATTTTAAGTTTCTTGTAATGATTGCGTATATGATTTTGATGTAATAATAACAGAGACAGATTCTTGTTCTGATAAGAATGTTGTGACGCTAAGGATGGGATGATATTATAAGGTGGTGAAGTTTTAAAAAAAAACTACAACATTTAACACCGGTCTTAAGTGATATTCGGTGTAACAGGTCACGTCTAATAATAATTTATTGTTCGATTTTACACCGGGTTATACTTTATCCGGTGTTATAATTATCGATGTTTATTTTTGACACCGGTTGTTAAAATTAGACGGTGTAAAATGTTTCACTTTTACGTCGTTTATGTTTTGACCGGGTTAGAATTATTTACAACCGGTGTTAAATGTTTATATTCATTTTTTTAACCCGCCTCTTGGCGCGATGACCTTCAATCTTCTCCTTTCTCACATACTCTTTTTTATCGCCGCTCGTCGTGCTCTGTGGTTCTCGCGAGGCTTCTCCGTGCTCGGTCAGTCGTTCTTCTCTGTCACCTCTCTCGTTCTGCTATTCCGTAAGTGTACGTGTTCTCTGCATTTTTTTCCCTGTGTACGTGCGATGCCGTTTTTATGTTCGTTTAATCTAGGTTTTCTATTTTTCCTGATGAATGCTGGCACATCTTTCCATTCATAACTGCTAAAGGAACAAGTTTTGTGTGTTCTGACGGGTTGAGGGAAAAAGGGTTAAGTCTGTTTTCAATGTTTTTGATGTTGTTATTGCGTACATAGGAATATGGAGGATAGAGTTACTCAGATTGAGGCTGGCGATGCTCCAAGCGCCACTAAGCAAAGGAAGGGCAGAAGTGCGACTCGTTTGAAAGACATTACGAAGGACAGGATAGAGGGGAAACTGCTTCCGATAGAGTTTGACAGAAACTGGAACCCAACTGGTGAACACAGGACAAAGTACGTAAGTTTTGTCAGCCTCCTAGCACGCAACAAGCCTAGCATCACCTATTTGACTTGGGATGCTGTGGATGATCGCGTGAAGAATCAAATTTGGGACACTATCCGGGTATAGGAACTATCTAATATTGCATGCAGAGCAATACCAAATACACAACTGTTTGTTGATTACTCTGCTTTCAATGGCAAACATTGCAGCTCACTTACGATGTGCCCAACAATGAGTTCTTGAAGAAGAAGACGTTGTCTTATTGCTGTGAGCGTTGGAGGGCATTCAAGACACAACTAGCTCGTCAGTATCTGCATGGACAGGACAGAAGTGGTCATCCTCAACCTTCTCCATGCAGCAAGTATCAATTCATTGACGAAGCTGCGTGGGAACAATTTGTTAGGAATCGGACCACGCCAGTAGCAATGGTGAGTGTATCCTTTTGTATGTGGTTGCAGAAAACGTATCAGAGTATCATATGTATTGATTTTAAATACTTCATGTCTTGTAGGAAAAAAGAGCAAAAGCGATTGAATACGCCCTCAAGAATGATTGCCCCCACACAATGTCTCGAGGGGGTTACGCGAAGGCAGAAAGAGAGTTGTTGGGGGCCAAGAGGAAGAGGTTAGAAGAAAGTGCTGGGTCGGATCCTAGTGTTCTTCTTGACCCCCCCTCTCCGATACGTCGCGAAGAAAAATGGTTGTACGCTCGCCAAAGAAAGAGCGGAGCTTTTACAAGCGACAATGCTCGCATGATTGCTGAAAAAATTGTAAGCACTACTTGCATTATTTTGTGATAGTAGACTATATATAATTATATCATTTTCCTTATGTTTGTTGTTCTTTCTATGTTATAGAGTGATCTTAAACAACAAGAGTCCCATGGATCCTTCAAGTCAGATGGTAGGAATGACATCTTGACTGTTGCCACTGGGAAACAAGAACATGGGGGCCGTGTCAGGGGAGTTGGAAGAGGTGTGGGTATAAGAGATTACTTTGGAGCATCTCAAATACGTTCCCCACATGTGGTGCCGAGGGCAGAGTTGGCATCCTTGCTCTCCACCATAAGGGCAGAGGCTAAGGAAGAAGCTTGGATAGAGGCTAGGGCACAAGCAGAAGCTTCAATTGAGGCGCGATTACAAGAGGGGTTCGCAAAGATGAAGGAAGAAATGTTGTCCATGATGACATCAAGGCAGCAAGAGCCAACTGATCCCCTCCCGCCCTCAACTGCAGTCCGTCAAAGCACTAAGGGGAGTTGTTGCTTGCCGCTGTCAGAGGATGCAGAACATTGTGATCTATATGTTGAGGATCCTCTTAGACGCTTAGTGGCACGTGGCTCCATCCATAGCCTAGGGGCAACTACTGTTCACCACGTCCAAATTCAGGACGATCAATTAAGGGTGACAGTTGAAGCCGTGCTAATTGGAGATGCTCTTGTCCCAATTCCCACTGATGAGGTGAAGACAGTGAGCCAAGCAAAAGGGACTTTCATATTGTGGCCAAAGCATCTTGTTTCGGATCACGTCGCCTCATCCCCCGACCAACTTCCCACCCCTCCCGCTTTGAATGCCATGCAACGTGTGATCCTAATGGCATATGACAAAACGTTCCATGTGGACGCGTTGCCTATGGATTCAGTTGTGGGCGACATGGGGGCACCGGCCTTCCTGGATCATGCGGACGTCAAATCTCTGATCACTCCCAAGGAAGAACTGACCTCCGGCTGCATCCAAGTGTTTTTGATGTAAGTATAATTTAAATGTAAATATATGTAATAACAAAGTTCAAGTCTTACAACTAATGTCGTGCATGCATTGCCTGTAGGTACATGCAAGCTGAGTTGGTTTCCTCCAAGGGCAAACAAAAAAAGTTCGGATTCCTATGCCCAATTCAGATTTATGCTAAAGGGACCTCTCAATCTTCGAGACTTGCATACATTTCAGAGAGGCTCGGTGAAACCGATATTGATTGTTTCTTCGCACCATATATGCATGAGTAAGAATAATAATGTTTCATTTTATTTTATATATACTAGTTTTGTAGTTGCTTAATTATAATACTCATTTTCTTTTAACTAATCTCTACAGCAATCATTGGCAACTTGTCATCCTATGTAAGCATAGCTATAAAGTTTTCTTCTTATGCTCCCTCCATTACAAGCCCTCGGTGGATGTTAGGAAGATCATGAACACGTACGTGAGTTCTCTTCTATACACAATGATCTGTGTGATAAATGGGTTACTAACTTGTTAACTTTGGTCATAGGGCTATGAGGACATTCGCAGTTGCAAGGGGCCTTAAGCACGCTAATTTGGTGAGGGACCCTGAATGGATCACACCGATGGTAATAAAAGTATATATTAGGTGTTAGCTAGGTTCCCCGTTTTGATGATGAGAAATAATTTTTCTCTTGTTAACATTACAGAGTCGAAGGCAACCCAGAGAAAGCAACTTGTGCGGCTTCTACATAGTCAGACACATGGTCAATATTATCTTGGCAAATAGGATTGACCTAAGTGGGGAGGTAAAATTATATTTTGAATGATTTCATATTTCTTAATTGTCAATCTAATCTAAATTAGTAATGCCTTAATTTCTTTGATTTTGATTTCATATTTCAGATGTTTGAACAACCTGATCCATTTCCTGACCAAGATATTGAGGACCTGCGTAATCGGTGGGCAGAGTTTTTTGTTCAAATCCTTCCTTCTCAATAGTATTTGTCTTTCACTGAATACATTTTTCTGTTCAAATTGTATCATTTTTGTATTGAGTTTTATTCAATGAATAATATAATGAGCAATTGAATTATATATGTCTCTGGCATCTTGAAATGATGATGATCGATGATTGAGTCATATATTACATTTGGGCAGTTTACTTCTGAAGCTTCAGGCCAACGAAATCTATCAAATATAAATTTAATAACATCTACATCGGAGGTACATACCCACCGGTGTAGTAAGAACATATATAAATTAAATTTAATAACATCTACACCGTCCCAATATTCAACCGGTGTTAAAAATTTAAAAATTTACACCGTCCCAATATTCAACCGGTGTTAAAAATTTAAAAATTTACACCGTCCCAATATTCAACCGGTGTTAACATTTGAAAAATCTACACCGTCCCAATATTCAACCGGTGTTAAAAATTTAAAAATTTGAAAAATCTACACCGTCCCAATATTCAACCGGTGCAGATGTTAAAAATAATACACCGGATGTAAATGTGAACCGATTTAAAATGTAGTCCGGTGTAAAAAATTATACATTCTACACCGATTATAGGACCGGTGTAAAATGTATGACTTTTTACACGGTCCGTTTCTACACCGGTTGTGTGTGCGATGTTGAATGCCATTTTCAACCGGTGTTGAAATGCTTTTTTCCAGCTGTGAGCTATATTAGCAATTTTTTATATTGAGCCAGCAAACTCTTTTGCTACAAAGGATTAATTTATTAAATGAAAAAAGTTTAAGGACTAAATATATCGAATCATAGATGTGGGAAAGAGTTATAATTGAATTAATACTTAAGAGACCAAAAAATTAATTTTCTTAAAAGACTTTGATATTAGAAAAGAAAATTATTTGAAATTTTTTGCTTGGCCCATAATCAAACAAGAAATTAGATTAAAAAAATAAATTAGACTATAACTTGTTGATTCACTTAGTCAAAAAAAAAAATTATTGATTTCCATAAAGAGTTAAAAAAAATAATTGATGCGGGTTTAATGCTAAAGGTACAGTTACTTTATTTTTGTTTCCGACAAATATAATTTACTATTTTATTAGTTTGACTCAAATTTCAACTTATTATTTTATTTTTTAAAAGATTGAAGTTATTTATGAGACAAGTAAATGTTATATAGATTCCTTTTTCATTTTCCGTTGTTTTCTTTTTCATTTTAAAAAATCCATGAGAAAAACAACACACAAAGTGTTAAACTGAGGGTAGGTAGCAAAGCCTCTTAAAGATTTGAACCACACAAACCAAATACAAAGTTCCTATGGGAAAGGACTAACAAACAATACTCATCAAGGACAAATTCTCAAAACAATATAATCTCTCATGCCTAATATTTTAAAAGTCAGATCCATTATGGAGTCAGAAAGATTGGAGAGTCATGATTTAAATAGTTCAGATCATTTTAAAGACAAATTCTCAAAGACAATAAATCTTTCATGTGTAATATTTTAAAAGTCGGACCTAATATCGAGTCAGAAATAGTCTAACCTATCATGTAATAATTAAATAAAAATTTAATAAAAAATGATTATATACATTATAATAATATATATAACATAAATCTATAATAAGTTTAATCGTCAACATAATAACATAAATCTATAATACGTTTAATCGTCAACATAATAACACCACAGTACGTATATGAACTTTTCAATTAAATAATACCATATAACTACAATAAAAATATATTTGGCTTATTTTTTAATTATTTTTAGTATTTTTTTCGTTAGGCACAAAAGCCAAATTTTCAAGTTGATCTAGTTTTCAATCTAATTTTAAGTCTCAGTTCAACTCTTAGCCTAATCCAGTTCAACCATAAAAAGTATTTTTTTGTCCAAATAGAATCATTAGCAGGTCTAGTTGACAGTTCAACTAATTAGACTGTTAAATCTAGTTTAGTTCTTAAATCATTGCTCATGCGTGATATTTTACAATTTTTTTAATAAAAGACTATGACAATGATATGTAGTGAATTCAGAAAGATAGTTACTAATTACATAATCATAATCAAATACGACTACTAGAGCCTTCATTATCACATATGGCTTGTTTGGATTAACATTGACAAAAATAATTTTTATTCTAATTAAATTGGGGTAAAAATTAATTAATATAATATATTTAATTTATATTTGGATATGTCTTTATAAAAGTGTCAGTTTGACATAAATTTATTTAGATAATATATTATAAAATCAGTTTCAAAAGGTTAAAATATAAAAAAAAATCAAATATTAAAAGTCAGAAATTAAAAAAAAAAATTGTTTCAACTTTAAAATGACTTCTCACCAAAATGAGTTGCCCCAAAAGCAATGCCAAATATCATTTTTCTTATGCAACTAGTTTTTTTTAATCCCAACTGACTTCGAACTTATGAGGCTTTTTAACAATATCCCAAATAAGCCCTATAATCAATTCCCATGGTTCTTTTTGACAATCGTTAATATATATATATATATATATATATATATATATATGAGTTTTTGCTTTTACTATCGCTTTTATTTAAACCCACATATTGTCCACAATCATGATATAATAAGAACGCATTATATTCATGATAGCAATTTTTGGGGCTCCCGCTTCCAAAAACAATATTTGGTCTTTATTTTTTAACAAATATTACTATGCTTTTGAGATTTAATTATAAAAAAGTCCCAAGTAATATAAATATATTATCAATTTCTATATTAGAATTTGTCATTATTAATTCCTTAGTTAATATTAAAATTTTTGGATAATTAAATCCCTTATTTGAGACTTCATAATAATTTTTTTTATATTTTAGGCTGAATTTTGGTTTTCACTTTGATTATTTACTTTTTGTCACTGAATATTGAATTGAGGCAATGGGTGTCCTCTTCTCAAGGATAAATTTTGTTTGGCCCCCTTCAAATTTTAGGTTGATTTTGTCACTTATTATCTCATCATTACTTAACAATAAATATTTATTCTATTTAATATCTTAGGAAAATTAATTTTTAAGTTATCGGCTAAAAGATATCGTATGATTTCTACTAGAACAAAAATATTTCACTATTTGTTTTTTATTTGAGGATATAGTAAATATAAAATATTTATAAAGCCATCTCTTCTTTTTTTTTTCAATTCCTCCCATTTCATTCACAATAATATCAAACGAACCTTAACTATTCTCTTTGTTGTGGTTGTCAAAATCAAGTTCCTCTATTAGAAAAGGAAAGAACAACATTCATTGAATGTAATTTTTTTAATAATAAATAACAAAATTTTTGTCAATCCAAAATTTTCACCTTATCAAGTCTTCTTTTCTGTTAATGGGAAAATTCTGTTGGGTTCCAAATTGATTACACTGATTATGAGATCCATTCGTCTCTTGAGTCAAGTCAACTTAATTGGTATATATTACCCCTTTAATTATAAACATAGAAATAGATAAATTTAAATATATTAAAAAACTTAATTAAATTAATTATGTATAATAAATATGTGTTAGTTTTCTTAAAATATCTCATTGATAAACTCTTATTTAATATATGTAATCAATAAAAATATTTTTTAAAAAAATCTATAAATTTAAAAGATAAAACGTATTAAAGTTTTATATTTAATATTAAAATAAATTTATTAACTAGTTAAATTGAAGACCAAAGGGTATCTTTCACGTTATAAGAATATGATTCTCCCTCTTATGAATATGAAATTGTTGCAAAATATATATATATATATATATATATATATTATTCATTGTAAAAAAATGGGGAATGTTAAGTGAAACACCCGTGCACACACATGGGTAAGAAATCATTTAAAAAGTTGATGTCCAATTTTGCTCGGAGGTTTAGGTATTGGAGTTGAGATTTCAAAATTTTTTCTTAAATCAATATCATAAATAGTAAAAAAAGGAGCAATATTAATATTATTTTTTTTAAAATGTTATGGTAATTTTGTTTTTTTTCTAATACTTATAAGTCGATATTGATCAATAAAAAAATTTTAGATACACACAATTTATACGTAAAAACTTTTAAGATAAAATTTAACCTTAACTCTTATTTAAATTAGAATCAAATTAAAGAAAATAAATTCACTAGACCACTAAGGCAGACATATCTTTTATATGTAATAACGTTAATGATTAATACACACACACTTGCAATTGGAAGTCTCCTCCCACTTTCCGTCCCAATTGCTTGGAAGTTGGGGTGAATTCTCTAGGAATCTTCCTCAAACTTTCCTTGCTTTTCAATTTCAATTATTTAAATATGTATTTACGTCAACATTATAATCATATTTGATACATATATATAGGTTGTTTGATTAATACTGTTTGAATGAGAGTCTATCTAAAATGATTTTTCCCTTCAAAAGCATAAGTTAAATAACTTTTCTTACTTTTAATTTTTGAGTTTCCTTTATGTGTGTGAATCTTCTAAAATTAACCTTTTATATATCATTCAAATAAATTTTCATTAAATTAACTTTTTTATAAAAACATATCCATATATAAATTACATTACACTAATTAAATTTTAAATAAAAGCTCATGGAATAAATATTACTTTTACAAACATTAATTTAAATAAGCCTAACTTAGCTTTAAGTATATTTAAAGCATTTTTTATAAGGATTGGAGAAAATCAAAGAGGTTGAAGCATCATGTGGGCGAAGAGAAAATCGAGGAGGTACCCTCCTATCTTGTTGTTGCTAGAGTATGAAGATAGTGTGTCCTACATCTAATAATTGAATCTTCTTCTTGGTTACTTTCTAGCGAACATGAGCTCCTCCTCCATCGATCTACTGCTTATTATTCTTCATTGTTCACTCTCTAACAGGTATTGTAGATTTTCAAAAGGGCTTATGATTTATGTAATAAGGGACTATGTTTGGTCAACTAATAGTCAAACTTAACATGGATAATAGCCAAGGTGACATTGCTATAATTTGAAAACTTTCAAATTTCTAACACTCTTGAGTGAAATACTTTTGGGACAAATTTTTACCTTAATCCAGAAAATGAAGTGGATGACACATGTACTTGCCAACTCAGCAAATTTGATCAACTACGATCAAATTTAACTTGAATAACAGCATGGGTGTTATTGCTACGATTTGAAAACTTCTAGAATGATAACGAACCTAATAAACTGTTGGATACTGATAATACTCAATTTTACCTTGTTAATTCATGTCATTTCATGAGTTTTTATCGAGTTTATTGAGCTTAAATGCATGTTTTGATGTGATTTTATGGTAATTTGGGATCTAGCTTAATTTATGCAAATTGTGTGATTTTAGGGGTAAAATGCTAATTTTCCCATTAATTTGAGTTGATTATGTTAATTATGAGAATATGGGATATTACAAATATTTTAATTTTTATTTCAAGTCAAAGTCAGAATCAAATAGAGACATCAATCAAGAACCTAAGGAAATCACACACAAGGACTAATGAGATTTGGAAATAGTAGAAAAGGATCACTGGCAAAATTTCAAAATGTCAGAGAAGGACCTATATGAAGTGCTGTGTTTTGGTTTGTATGCGAACAGACGTAGTGATAAAACTGTTTTAGCATTCTACAGCTTTTAGATTTGACTTATGACCCATTTTCTAACCCCTAACCTATTTTTTGACCCGAAACTCAACCCCAATCACTTTATATAACCAAAAGCTTAACCCTAATCTCTTATTCCTTCATTTCCCATTCACTTCCATCTCTTTTCTCGTCATTTTTTCCATCCCCAATCCACTTTCACTCTATTTTCTACACAATCACTTCATTTTCTCTCTACATGGCTGGGATTTCAGTTTGGGAGTTTGGTGGAGCACTTCCAACACCAATGAGTTGTTGATTTTCCATTCCCTAAGGAGTAAAGATTGAAGCTAGAGTTTGTGACTTCAATTTGGGAGTTTTCTTATCTAAATTTTCCCTTTCTAGCATTATAATTCAATTTATCTTGGTTAGATTGTTGGACTATTAATTTTAGGTTTAACGCTTTGTTGGGATTTGGATATTGATATTTTAAGATTTAGCACTTGTTTTGTATTATTTAAAACTATGTTTGGTTGTATGGATGTTGGATTTGGCACAATATAATGTTTTTATAATTAAATGTGGTACTTTGCATGGTATTCTTGTTAGATTGCTCAAGTTTTCTAATGCTATCATGTTAATCTCACCAACAATGCTTAATGAAGGTAATTAATCTTGCTTTGGATCCCTAGGTCAAAGTTTTGAATTCAAAGTTAATGTACCTAAATTTGATTGGTTAATCAAGCTATTAAAGAAAATGGTTTTGTAAAATTTCCACCATTTAAATAAGTTATGAAAGCTAAGATGAAACGAGCATGGGGGATCTAGAAGGCTTTTTTATTCAATATCGCCTTGAAAATTTTTAAATTGTAGCAATGTTGCCCCAACTATTATTCAAGTTAAATTTGATTGTTAGTTGACCAAATATGTTTGGTTGCTAGGTCCACATATTTATAGATAAGGAATTTTTTTTACAAAAAATGCATCCTGCATGAAGGATTAGAGAAAATAAAAAAGGTGGAAGCATCTTGTGGGCGAAGAGAAAATCGAGGAGGTACTCTCCTATCTCGATGTTGCTAGAGTATAGCGGTGGAGGATTACCAATTGTAGTATGTCCTATATCTAGTGATCGAATCTTCTTCCTCGTTACTCTCAGATGAACATGAGCTCCTCCTCTATTTGGTGCTTCTTATTCTTCAATGTTCACTCTACAACAAGTGTTGTAGATTTTCAAAAGGGCTTATAATTTGTGTAATAAAAAAGACTATATTTGGTCAATTAACAATCAAACTTAACCTAAAAAATAATAAGGGTGACATTACTATAATTTAAAAACTTTTAGATACCTAATGCTTCTGAGTGAAAATTTTGGGAACAAATTTATACCTTAATCCAAACAAATAAAGTGAATGACACGTGCACTTGTCAGTTTAGCAAATTTGTTTAATTAATAGTTAAATTTAACTAAATAATAACTGGGACAACATTACTACGATTTAAAAATTTTTGGACAATATTGAACCAAAAAAAAATTTAGATACTCAAAGCTCTTAAATAAAAATTTTCTAAATAAATTTATACATTAACCCTAAAATTTAAATAGACAATCTTACTTAAGATTGCGATTGTGAATTTTCTTTTGAAGTGAAGATTGCATGCTTTCATATAAATTTTTCTTTTATTTTTGGTAGATCTTACATCTTTACTATTCTTTGTTATTGACCATTTTTAGGTTTAAATCTAATTCTTATATTTTTAACAAATGTTAGTCTTAGTTTCTATATTTTTTTTGTCATTTTTCATCTTCATCCTTTATACCATCCAAAATCTCTGTCTTTATAATTTCATAATATAAATTTAATAGTGTTAACTGTATTGATATAATGTTAACACTATTAAATAAGTTAACTTAGATTATTAAATTGAACTAATATATAATGTGTAGAGATTAAAATTAAAATTTATTAAAAAAATATTATTATTATTAAGTTACCACCTTTTCTGTTTTATTTTAATATATGTAGCAAATGCCTCCAAAAGTTAAAAGTTACTATAAGTCATTTCAATAGTGACATGTCTGAAACATAATTCTTTTAAAAGGCTACTCCAAATACGACAAAAGGATCACACAAATAAAGACTCGAATCTAAGCCACACCAATAGTATCACATTAATGCCTGCTCTTCGCTTCACTACCTAGCAAGCTTCAGGGCTTATCGATGAACTCTTTCACCTTGGCAAACAGCTCTCGGGTTTGTTGACCCGTACTTGGATCCGAATCCACCGCAACTTTGTTCAGGTAAAAGCTATGGGTCATACCCGAGCTCACAAATAGCTCCACTTCTCTGTTAGCCTTCTTCATCGCCTCATAGTACTCCATCTCCGTGTCTATGATCAAGTCCATCTCCGCCACGCACAGAAGAATCGGCGACAGCTTCAGCCCCTCCAACGGCGGTGCAACCTCACCCATCGGGCAGGTTACCGGGTGGTCCTTGTTGCTACCCACCGGCAACGCTAAGCTCAAGAACTTGTCCAACATGGCCAGAGTTAAGAACGGTGTTTGAGGATTCTCCAGCTCTGACTTGCTCCTCGTCGACCCAACAAAACCTGGGTGGATCGGTACCCCACCGGCCAATCTCACAGGGCTTAGGTCTAAATTTCCAGCTCTTGCGGCAACCTGGTGGACAACATTCCCACCGGAGCTGTCTCCAATGAGGAAGACACGATTGAAGTCGGCATGTTTAGAGAGCCATGATTCGTGAGAGTCACCTTTAGCGATGGATTGAAGCCATAGAAGCGACGACAAACCGTCATCCATGGAGGAAGGAAGACGGTGCTCTGGTGCTCGCAGGAGATAAGCAGAGACACAGATGACTCGAGCCGATCGGGCGAACTTGGCGTACACATGGTAGTACATGAAACAGTCGGCTTCACTTAAGCAGAACCCACCGCCATGGAAGTGGAGGAGCACTGGGATCTTTCCGGTGTCGTTGCCGGGAGCTGGCTCGGGGAGATAAAGCCGAACGCGGCGGCCAGACTTGTCATCGATGATGACGTCACGAGTCGTGACTCCATCCACGAATTGTTCGTGAGCAGGAACCGGTTCTGCCATGAACTTAAACTCTGGGGGACCAGTACATAACCGGTCCACTGAACCGTCATCACAAAGTCTGAGCCAACGGGACACTTCATCTACGAGCTTCTTCCCCTGAACCATAATGACGATTTGGGATTAAGAACTTAAAAGGTAAAGAAAGAGAACGATAAGGATCAGGGTATACAAGCAAAGCAATAAGCGTTTTGTTCTCTTTATATAGCGGAAATTTTATGTGGTGCGTGACCGAAAAATACAAAAGAACCTTCAAAGAAATTCACTGCGTTTGCCTGTGTGATGCATACACACATCTATAAAATATTCCATATTGTACATATAAATTAGATAATAAATAATTCAGCTCTTTCTGTGGGAAACTATAAATTTCATTTCAAAAGATAACAACAATACCATAAAAAAACAATGGAGGGAAGTGATGTATTTTTTAAGGAGAAGATAAGTCAATTAAAACAGACATGAATAGTTTACTAGAAAAGAATGGCAGAATCAAGTCAAGGTCAACAAAATTGAATTACTTTATATTCTAAATTATATTGAATATAGTCATTTTTTATTGTATACCAGATGCCTATTTTTTAAATAATAATTAGGTAGGAAAACTTTTAACAAATAAATCTATATTTTACTTTTTTTTAAAGTACCCCATATTTTACTTTAATTATAGCCAAGAGTCTTTGTCTAAAGTGACACTCATACCCTCCTTCAATGGTAGAAGTTGTGAAATCAAACCTTAAGTGGGTATGTGGTAGCTACATGATAGAATTCTTATTTTATTATATTATTTTTTATTTATTTTGAGAAATTTATCATGTTTAATAGGTATTATTGTAGTAGTTTTGCTTACTCTATGCTTTAATTGATTATATGAATTAAATAATTAACAATATAATTTTCTTGTGTTTTTATTTATTTTATTATATCTTTTAATTAAATTGATTTGCATGAAGGTATTTTGCTTTTATGTATTTCAGGAAATTAGAAAAAATAAATAAATGATGACTAGGACCCACATCAACTACTACGTAATTATATTATATAAGGAATGTTAATTGAGGAATTGTCAAATTGAAGGAGGAAGTTATAATGTCTAATTAGAGAAAATCAAAATAACTCCAATTATATTATATTATATTATATTATATTAATGTTATATTTTATTATATTAATTCATTTCTTTGATATAATATTATATTATATTGGTATTATGTTATATTATATTAATTCAATATCATTTAAATTAATTTAAAGATAATTATTCAACATCTAACATTTGAATTTAATAAAAAGATAGTAGATAAATGTGTTATATATTCCTATTTTTTTATTAATTATTTTATCTCTTTTATCCTATTACTCTTTATTTGAATTGTTTATAAGATATTTGAGTCAAAAAAATATTATATATCTCTGAAGTTATTAGAAAAGATAACAGCTTAGAAGGATACTGAAGATAAATAGAGATTATCAGTATCTTTTGGAGAGCCAATAAATGAAGAGACCCACATCAATAGAACTTATCCCAAAAGCTATATAAAGGATCTCAAGGCTCCTCCATTCAACACACTATCTCACAATCATTCTATCTCTTGTCTCCTCCATTGTTCTCTTGCTTCTATTATACATCATCGTGTCATGTAGACACACAGAGTAACTAGTTTTCCTCTTTCTTGAGGATGGAGATTTTATGCTTGAGCTCTATATTCTTATTGTTTAAGAGTTGTAATAGTTTTTACTAAGGTGTGATATGTTATTTTCAAGTTTTAAGATTTCCTGAGTTTCTAGGATTTTGAAGACTTGTTTATGAACCTATTTATTTCTTTTTGAATAAATTTTTGATCAAACTATTGTGATACTTTTATCAGTTATGATTTTTGTTCTTCATTTATAGATTTATTCATGTTATATATATGTTATTATCACTTGTTCCTAAAGTTCTTTGTGAATTGTGTGGTTAGACATATTTTTGAAAGGATTTCGTTAGAAACCCTAAAAGGAATTTTCGTTGAATGATTCTTAATTTTCTTAGAGGATCGATCATAACTAGTATTGGGATTGCAAGCTAAGTGGTTCTTGAATAATTATTTATGAATTAAATTCATTTTAGGGTTCTAGGTGCTTTTATGAAATAAATAATTAGGCTTAGGAAGTTTCCTAGGGTTTTGCCTTTTGACTTAGCTATTATTTTCTTTTATAACTCTGATATATTATTTGTGAGCAATGATAGCCAAAGCCGTCCATCTTTGGGAGGCCCCATTACACTAGTAATTATTTCTAATCACTCTACTTTGTTTACTTTTTGAGATCATCCCCATAATCGAACTAAACTTTCTCCTCTACTCCTATCTCCTCTTTAATCACTTTAATTCAATCAATAGTTAAGTCACGTATTGACTCTGCCTTGAGATCGACCTAGGGTTAGTTTCTATACACATAGGGTTAAAACTAGTAATTACATTAAGTGCTAATTGACATCAAATTTTGGCACTATTGCAGGGGAGTCAATTCCCTTGACTCTTAGGTTAATTAAGTGTATTTTCTTTTTTCTACCTTTATTTTCTTAGTGTGTAGTAGAGTCTAGTCTTTAGGTATTTTTTGGTTTGATAAATTTTGGTTTGATTCTCATTATTTTGCTGGAATTGTTTTTGACTTGACCAGAAAAATTTCAGAAAATTTATACTTCAAGTTTTCGATGTTCTAAACATTTTTAATAGCTTTAGCTATTAGGTTAGACCTATTTTTGCTAAATTCAAACGTGAGTCATTTTTTCCATTTTCTTTATATTTTCAATTTTTTTCATTTTTTATCCGTTAATCATATTTTCTTTGTTTCCTTCTCTAAATTATATGGTGGCTTGGTTTAATAACCATCATTAATATAATCCTAATCTAGCCATGCCCTCTCAGTCTTTCACAGGTTATAATATTTCAAAGGATCATGCAAGAAAGAAAATATACTACTTTGCACAGAACATTCATAAAAATTTTGTTAAATATTGGGATCGATTCCAATACATCCTGCACAAGTACCCGTATCACCAAATACCTGATGAATACCTCATACTATATTTTCATTGGGGATTGAAAGAGTAAGACTGAAAAATAATAGACGGTGCAGCTGGAGGAGGTTTGTTGGAGCTAACTGCAGATGAAGCTTACGAGCTTCTTAGATCATTTGTCATGAGTAACCAACAATACATGACTCAATTACCACCTTAATTATATCATGAATCGCCCTTCCCACCACATAGACCCTACTCTAAGCCTCTATTTATCCTATATGTGCCACCTTCCAACCCCTAATATAGCCATGAAAGCTATATGGTGACTCGGTTTAGTAGATATTCATCATTCCTTTCTATTTCCAAGGATGATGAGATACAATTTATGAAAAAAATTATATGATCGCTTGATATCGCAATACCCCGTATTACTTATTGAAGCAGAGGTGTTTGGAAGGTTTGAAGAATTGGAGGAATATAAGCGCGTTATATATAAGCTTTTGAGCGCATAGCCCAGATTGAATCTAAAGGAAAAGAAGGAGCCTCATGTCCTCAATATTCATGTAAGAAGCAAGTAACAACTTTATACAAAGCCTGAAACAACCATCAAAGTCAGGAACAAATCCCAGAGGAGTCATATTTTCCCTTTGGTAATATAGCTTCTATCCTTGAAGAAGTTGACTCTAATGGTGATACCTTAAATAAATATGTTACTTGCAATGCCTCTTCCTCTTTATGTGATGATAATAATATGCTTAATCATATTTCTCTTCCTAGTATTCCTAGTACTACATGTGTATCCTCTTGTACTAGGGACGATAGTGAACATGTTACGAACATTGAGCCTTGTTTGAGTGCTAATATTGATTTATCTAGTAATGAGAACTTGCTTGAATCTTCTACTCCCCCTTGCACCCATATAAGGACAATAAATTTTTTAAAGGAAAAGCTAATAATGATACCTCACATACATCCTTTCCATGCACATGTAGTGATGGTTCACATTGCATGAATTATATTGAATCATCTAGAATGCTAGCCACATTGCATGGACATGATGAAGTTGATAATTATACCATTCCTCTATTTCTAATAATTCTAAAAAGCTCAAGGAAGGTGATTGTGTTGTATTGCCAGGACCTAAGGAATCACATGATGAAGTAAAAGCTACCATAATAATCGAGAAAGTCACTCTAGCACCATAAAATGCCAGAACAAAGAAAAGGAGGCATATGACCAAGCCCAAACCATTGCAAATCATGCCTACCATTCATGAGGATAAAAATGAGGGTGCTGATAAGGATGAAATATTATCATGTGATTTGCCACCCAATAAAGAAATAATCACAGATGATTATATTCCAATTCCTCATGTTGAAGTCAAGACTCTTACTGAAGGGAGTCTTATTGATTTTATTATATGTGAGAAAAACTTGAGTTCTTATATAGCTTATAGAGTTCTCACATCTGGTGTCTTGATTAATAACCTTGCATGCTTGAAGGATTTCCACAGCTTTAAGTACTTTGATTATTGTCCCATACTTGGAGTTGGAAAAGGTATTGCTTATGGTTTGTTGAATCTCTTGCAGGCACCTCACTTAGGAGAATTGTATGATGATCAATATATTTCTTATATTGTGACACCTCCACATTTGACCCTGAGCCACCACCCCAAATAACTAGAAAGCTGTGTAGAGAAGGTACACTTACGTGACAGCATGTTCCTTATCATAGATGAGAATTTCAATTTCAATACCCTCAAGCGGCATAAAGGCACTAGGTTGTCTCTTCCTTATCTTATCCTTCTATATATCCTGAGCTTTATTGTTTGAGATAAGTGTGCGGGAGGGATAATCCTAGTAGTAAAAGTTTGAATAATTTAAATTTATTGCTTTATGTCTTTTAACAATTTACTATAATATGTTGTATTTTACAGATTTCTTAGTTTTAAGTTAGTTTCTCTTTGAATATACCTCCCCTTTAGCACATGAACCTCCCATTTAGCACATGACTCTTTAGCCTTCTTCCCTTCTCCCTTCTTTATATGGTTTAATGTTGTATTGAGGAGAACACATGGTTTAGGTGTGGGGGAGGGAATGAACTTAATTGACTGTCTGATTGAGTGAGTACCTATGATGAATCCCTATTTTATTATACAGTTTTCTATCTATTTGAGGGAATTTATCATTTTTAACAGGTAGTATTATAGAAGTTTTACTCATTTTTTGTTTTAATTGACTATATGAATTAAATAACTAAAAATATCATTTTCTTGAGTTTTTACTAATTTTATTATTTTCTTAATCACACTGATATGCATGAAGGTATTTTTATCTCTTGTGATTTTAAAGAAGAAGAGGGAAATAATTAATTATAACTGGACCCACTAGCCTGCAAAAGGAGTAACATAAGATTAATGAAGTATAAGATGGTGAAAGTACATATTAATTTATTAAAAGAGAATTACTATTATCTAATTAGATATACTAACTAGAGAAAGTCAGTTTATCCTATTTTAATATATTAGTATGATATTAATATTTGAATTAGTCAAAGTGAATCTTTCAAAAATCAAATTAATATCCACTTTGACTATTTCAAATATATTCTCCTATTATCCTAGATTCAAGATTTGAAATATTTTCTCCCAAATATTTCATATCACCACACAAGATATATAAATTTATCTTGATTTATATCTTACAACTGATATGAAATTTAATTTAATATATGGCTCTATGGATAATGGAAAGATCATTTCCCCTTCCTTTTATTGATTAAATGCTTGAGCATTTAGTAGGAAAGTCCCATTATTGATTTTTAGATGGTTTTTCATGTTATTTCTAGATTCCTATTACACCAGAAGACCAGGAAAAGACTAAATTCACTTGCCCTTTTAGGACATATGCTTACAAGAGAATGCCATTTTGGCTCTATAATTCCCTAGGCATATTTCATCGTTGTATGATGAGTATATTTTTTTATTTTCTTAAGCAGTGTATGGATATGTTTATGGATATTTTACAGTTTATGGTGAGTCATTTGATACTTGTTTATGGATACTTGTATTTGGATAGTTTAGATAAAGTTCTTGCTGGGTTCATTGAGAAGAAATTAGTTCTTAATTATGAAAAGTGTCATTTTATGGTTAATAAGGGAATTGTCCTAGGAAACTTAATATCTAGCAAAGGAATTGAGGTTGATAAAGTTAAAATTGAAATAATATCTACCTTGCCCTATCCAACAAACTTAAAAGAAATTAGGTCATTCTTAGGTCATGCTGGATTCTATAGGAGATATATTAAAGATTTTAGTAAAATTGCCTTACCATTATCTAAACTCTTATAAAAGGATGTTGAATTTGTTTTTGATGATAAATGCGTACATGCTTTTAACAAACTCAAGGATAGTCTCATCTCCCCTCGTATTTTGATTGCACCTGATTGGAATTTGCCTTTTGATCTTTCATGTAATGCTTATAACAATGCAGTTGGTGCCATGTTTGGACAGAGGGAAGGTAAGGTGTCAAGGGTCATTGTTTATGCATGTAAGACCTTAAATGTAGCACAAGAGAACTACACAACTACAGATAAGGAATTATATGCTATTATTTTTGCTTTAGATAAGTTTAGACAATATCTCATAAACTCCAAAGTTGTTATTTTTACAGATCATGCAGCAGTAAGGTATCTTTTCAAGAAACCTCAATCTAAACCAAGGTTGTTACGATGGATACTCCTTATACAAAAATTTGATATTGATTTCAAATATCGAGCAGGAGTTGAGAACCATGTAGCTGACCACCTAGGTAGGCTTCCAGATGAAGCAAGGGGAGTTAATAATTTTGATTTAGTTTATGATGATCTTCCTAATGCTATCCTCTTTGTTTATCTTTGAAGGAACCATGGTATGCACACTTAGTGAATTATCTAGTGGTAGGTGTAATCCCCCATTATATGTCTCCCTTTCAGGTACAAAAGCTGAAGAGGGAATCTAGGTACTATGTGGGGGACAATCCACTCCTTTGGAGGATATGCAATAATCAGGTAATCAGGAGGTGTGTCCCAAAGAATGAGTTTGATGCCATCCTGACAGCTTCTCATTTTGCAGTATGTGATGGGCACTTTAGTGCTAAAAAAAACTCTAGGAAAAATAGCTCTTGATTATCTATCTAGGTTGGTGAAAGCAATCCCTACAAGGAAGGATGATGCTCAGACAATCTCTAAGTTCATTAAATCTAATATCTTCTACAGATTTGGAACACTAAGAGATATAAAAAGTGATAGAGGAAGCCACTTCTGTAACAGGATTCTAGTTAAGCTCTTTGCTAAATTTGGGGTCACACATAAGGTTGCCACTGCTTATTACCCATAAATAAATGGTCAAGCATAAGTCTCAAATTGAGAGTGAAGCATATCTTATAGAAGACTATGCATTCTAACAAGAAAGATTAGAGCCTACGCCTTGAGGAAGCACTTTGGACATATATGGCAACCTTTAAGACACATATAGGGATGCCTCCATACAGGATTGTATTAAGTAAACCATATAATCTCCCTGTAGAACTTGATCACAAGGCTTATTAGGCTATCAAGATGTGCAATATGAATATAGAAGCCTTGGGTTTGGAAAAAATACTATAGCTGGGGGAATTGGATGAGATGAGGCGAGATGCATATGAAAACTCTTGCATCTATAAAGAGAAAATGAGATTGCTCCATGACAAAGGCATTATAAGGAAGAAGTTTTAGGTAGGGGATAAAGTGTTGATGTTTATAGCTAGGTTCAAGTTGAAACATGGAAAGTTCACTACCCAGAGGAAAGAACCTTTCACTGTCACCAAAACCCACAAGTCTGGAATGGTAGAGCTCATAGATAATGCCACTGGAATGACAAGAAAGATAAATGGTCATCTTTTGAAGCTCTACAATGAGAGCATATAACCCTCTTGATACCCAGCTTGTCTTTTTCCTCTCTTATATCTTTTCGATGCTTTGAGCTTATTGTTTGAGATAAGTGTAGGGGAGGGACCATTCTAGTAGTTTAGGAGTAGAGTAGTTTGTATTTTACAGATTTCCTAGAATAGGTCACATCTTTAAAGTTTTAGGTTAGTTTTTCTTTGCATAAAATCTCCTCTCTTAGCACATGACTCTTTAGCCTTATTCCCTTATCCCTTTGTTACATGCTTTAATGTTGCCTTGAGGATAACACATGGTTTAGGTGTAGGGGAGGGAATGAACTTAATTGACCGTTTGATTGAGCTCTTGAAAATGCCTATTTTTTAAAATTTTTGTACACTTATGCTTCTGATCACTCTTGTTTTAAATTAAAATATCATACTAATTAAACATATACATGTATGAATCTTTCAAGTCATTGTTGGTTGTGATAGTTCAGTTAGTCAATATTCTTAGAGTTATCCTAGAAACAGGTAATATAATGCTGATAAGACACAATTTGTGTGTGGTTTCTGCGACATTTTTAATGGTTTTATAATAGATTTACCATTCATTTATACCTGTAATTGTGCTTTGTGGTAATACATGATTGTGCTTGGCAATGTGCTATTTTAAGGGTAAAAATGGTATAATAACTCCTCTAAACTACATATATGTTATTCCCTTACTAGTGGGACTTTTACTATGATCTTTGGTTTTGAATTGCAGGTATTTTAGAGGAGCAAGGACTAATGTGAGCAGGAAATGAAATCACAAGACAAGGGATCAAAGCAAGGAAGCAGCTTCTGTGTGTTTCAGTCGTGACCAAAGTATCCACAGGTCGCGACCTAATTTCTCCTGGGAAGCTTCTCTGTGTTTATAGGTCGCGACCAAAACATGGATCTGGTCGCGACCAGAGAAGATAGTCGTGAAGCTACGCGTTTCTGATTAGGTCAAGCTGCTGTTAAAAGGAGGGGAAGCCGCAGACCCCAGGGAGGTTAGTTTTGACCTGATTAGGCTAAGAAGGAGTGCTCGAACTCTCTCTACACCATCTCTACTACCTACACACATCTTCCACCATTCATCTCTTCATCTCAGCTTCTACTTCTCTATATGACATCATATGTGAACAGCGATTATAGTACAATAGGAGTCATGAGAGGCTAAACCCTTAGTCTCTTGGTGATGGATCTGATATCTCGAGCTCATGGACTGCGCGGGGAGTTTTCTGTTTTGATCTACACCTCTTCTTTCATATTTTAATTTTGCTAGATCTAGGGTTTCATTATATAAACAAGGGAATTTAATTTCGATTGATTATTCAAAGATTAGAATAATTATAAATTACTTTGGATGTTTTGAATGCTGGTTTTAATAAAATATTTCAGTTTCAATTTTAAGATAGTTGAACTATTATCAACGATCGTTGCTAATTAATTCAATTGCTTAAAATCTAGGGTTAGTCGATAGACGCTCATTCGAGGGCATTTTCAATATCTGGTTTAAATTATACACTAAGTGATTCTTAACAGTTCATTAAGAGTTCTTAAACTAGCTTTGATCAAAGGAGTTTAAGAAATATTAATGCTCTGGACTCAATCGATCGATTGAGGTTTAATTTAAGACTTAGTGATTTCAAACTCCATATCAATTGAGAGCAAGGATAGATACGTTTTCATCATCAAGAGTCTGTCATCCATACTACTTTCACAAACCAACTCATTTTCATCTAAATCAAAAGCACAAAAACATTTACTTTATTGCACTTTTATTTTACTGCACCAACCAAAACCCAAAACTATTTTACCTTCATTCAGGTTTCTAATAGTTTTGTCACTAATATGCTAGGTGAAACATCCTTATTTTCGTATGTCTTAGGGACCATTTGGTAGCATTTAGAACTACTTTCAAGGTCATTGAAGTCCAATTTCTCAATCTGGAGTTTTACTCTTATCGAGTACTGTTCACTTGAAAATTCCAGATGAGTGACCTGACTTTGAAAAATCATAACTAATTCTAGAAAAATATAAATGAAGTGGTTCCAATTGATACTTGAAGCTAACTCAATTATCTTTCAGGAAAAAATAACTCGTTGACCATTCATTGACCAAGTCAACGTCAGTCAACATGTCAAATTTACTGTTCATCCCACGTTTTTCTCCCTGAATCCAGCATTCTGGTCCCAACTTTGATAATTTATATCTCCTTGTGTAGACATCCAAATGAGTCATACTATATATCAAATTGAAGCTTGATATGTATACTATTTACCTTAAAAATATCATACATTTACTATTTTTAATTATGGGTCAAACATCCTCATGTCCCCACGGGTTACTGTTCATAGTGTTAATTTTCAGCAACCAACATTACATACATAAGCATACATCCATCATATATCAGTCAAACATTCCAAACAACAATTATTATTAATTAATAAGTTGTTTTACATCTAGCCATGTACACAAATTCTCATATCTCTATTGCATCTTTTCCTGCTTGAAATTCGGCAGCATAACCGCTACGCTTCATGTTCAGAAAGTAACTGATCTTGTACCGATTCGATAATTCCCGTGAGAACTACCATTCTACGTAAGTACCCAGGAAAGACTGGATGAACCGGCTAGGTCCACTCACTTCGAGCCTCCTTATATAGTATCTACGTACACAGTACGTATCAGTTCCTTTCTCTACTATTGCCATCTTGTCATAATTTCGGCAGCATAACGGCGTCTCTTAAAATTCCCAGTTTGACATAACCTCCCCTGTAATAATTTACTTATTGGGATGAGATTCGGGGGAATCTCAGTAGCAACAATCATAACAATATATGTAATGCAGAGTGACAATGCTTGCTTGTGATTGTGTACAGATGAAACAACCTTTTCGTTCGATGTCGCCTTGGGGTTACTTCAAAAATTTAAACCAAGGATTGCGTATAGTGCAACCTCGGGTCGTTCTCTTTGAGGAGCCAAAAATCAAATTGAATTCCCAAGTAACTAAATGCAATGCAACTTAAGCTAGAAAATGGGGTTTAATTTGATTGACTAACAAATAAATGCAATAAATTAAAATTAAATTTAAATAAATATTTTTGGTATTTTTAATTTAAAGAAAATGTTAATGAATGATAACAAGTGAATGGAATGAAAGAGAAAGAGATTAATAATAATGAAAGCAATCCTCCAATTCAATAACGCAGGCAATCATAGCTTCAACAGATACGGGAGTTCTAAACAATGAATTAAAAATTATAATTAAGCTTTTAATCCAACAACCAAGCCACCTCGAATTGTCACAAAATATTTTCCAAAATCCTAGTTTATTAACTACCACTAGAATAATAAACTAGGATTAAAGATATTAAAATCCAATGCTTAATTATTATAACTCAATAATTCATAGAAATAGGATTAAAGCCAGCAAGAGATATAATGATCCAATAATTCAAGTCACCTTGAATTATTACAAAATATTCACAATAATTTCAATACCATGTCTGACCCAGATAAAGTAAATAAAATTAAAGTTAATTAAAGAACAATATCAATTGCCAAACAATAATCCAGTTACAGTAATCCTCAATAAATATAAATCATTATAAGCATTCCCAATAATTATAAAATTATTCTAAGACCTAGGAATCACAAAATAATTAATGGATGAAGATTAGAGTAACTTAAACTCCCCTTTGAGATCCAAAGCTCATGCCCTTGCCATTGAGTTGGAAGATTATGACGCCTAGCCACGCATAGCCATCACACTTGAGAACTCAGCCATGGAAGAGGATGCTGCCATCATCACAAACATCTCTGCTGCGTCACAAGCCCAATTTGTTCCTAGTTGCTACATTGTTCACGCTGCTCTACAATTGCACTGTTGCTGTTCTGCGCTGCCGTGAGTCGTTGCTCTGTTTGCTGCTGTGTAGCTGTGGGTGGAGGGATGGACACGGTTTGAGACAGCGGGTTGATGAAGATGGTGGAAGATAAAGTCGCGGCGTCTGAATGGATGGAAGGCGCTGGGTCTGTTGCTGTTTGTGCTGGTTCTCCCTGGCCGTCGCTGGAGTGGTTTTTGGTAGGTGGAGATGGGAGCCGTGGGTAATGGAGGATATGGTGAATGGAAGGTGCTGGCCGCTGGAGCTCTCTGCGTATGTTAGAAAGTCGGAAGGTTCTCCACGGCGTCTGATATCTCACGGCCGCGCGATGGAGTCTGTGGATATGGAAGCTGGAATGGAGGTTTGATGAAGATAATAGGAGGTGAGTTGCGGCCGTGAATGGAATATGGAAGGCGCTGAAGTTTTCTCTCTGCGTGAGTCTGTGTTCTCCGCCGCTCCTTTCTCTTCTCTGCGTTGTGTGCTCTCCGCGGTGTCGTGCGTGTGGAAGATGCTGAAGGTTCTCGCGGCGTGATGGTGGAGGTGGAGTGCAATGAATGTTGACGGCGACGTAAATAGGAAGGGAAGTTGTCGAGTCAGCAGGGGTGCTGCCGTGGTCTCTGCTATTCTGATTCTGCACAGTGGAGGGAATGAAGGCGTGAAGAAGATGGATGAATATAGAGATGGAATGGTGTGGTGATGAAGGTGGACGGACGGATGGGTAGCGGCTATGATGTTGTTGTAGGCAGAAAAGAGGAGCTGTGGTGAGTCGTTGAAGTCGCCTCCTGGTGCTGCTGTCGCTGGCTCAAGACTGCAGACCGTGGCTGGGGGATGGAAGGCCCTGAGACTGAGATGGAGTTGCAGTTGTGCCGCGGGAGAGGGAAGGTGAGGCCGCATGAATCAATGGAAGTGCTGAAGGTGTAGTCCGCGGCGTGTGAAAGGAATGGAAAATGCTGAAGCTCAAGCTCTCTCCGCGGCGTGTCTTTCGTCTCTGCATGCATGCCTTTTTAAAGGTGACCTAATGGGCTAAACTGCAAAGTTTGGCCCATTGGGTCCTTCCATGTAATTCTTGAATTTATGGCCTATTGTTGTCATTTGTAATTTCTGATTTCTCCTAAGTTCCTGAAATATAAAATCATAATAATGTAATACCTTTTATCGTAAAAATAATTAGTTAGGAGAAATAATAAAAATATGACAATTATACCCCTATTAAACACTAATTTATTATAAGGTTCAATAATTCAATTGATGCACAAATAATATAATTAAAGCCCAAAATAATGACAAAAGCCCACAAAATGATATGAATAAATATATAAAAATAAGGATTTGTCAACTCCCCCACACTTAGTCTTTTGCACTCCTGGGCAAAGTATCATTCAAATGAATCCAATGGTTAAACTCAATGCAAGTAAATATAAAACTGACAAGGCAATAATATGCAATTAACTCAAGTAACTTCTGTCCCTAATCAATCAACAGCCATGAAATGCTTCGGTGCAAAGAAACTAACACAAGAGAAATAGCAAGATAAAGGACGGGAAACATAATAGAGCTCTCATAGGTATAAGTGTCTCACTCAACTCTCAAATATAGGAAATTTTCACTCAATCCACCTAAATTAGTACCTACCATAGGCTTGTAAAGATTCTACTATCTCCACTACTAACATACCTTAAATTCATGATCAAGGGGACTTTATTGGGTTGTAATGTTGGTGAAAGGCTAATGAATGGATGGAATGAAATATAGAACAAGTTTAATGCATGAGTATTAAGAACACTCAAAGTAAGCTAAAATGCAACTATCGAATGAACATCAATGTACCAATAGAAGCAATCTTTAATCTTCAACTACCAAGGGATGCCTTATTTCAAACTTTATTCATTGTTGCCAATTTTTCTTTTCTTTTATTTTTTTTTCAAACTCCGTTTTTGGCTCTTTTTTTCTGCACATTTTTTTTCTTTCTTGTCTTTTCTTTTTCTTTTCTCCCTTTTCTTTTCTTTTTCTTTTTCTTTTTTTTTGGCAATCCTAGTCCAAAAAGATAAAGATAGCAACATCAATAGTGCACAATTAATCATGAAGAACATAATGTAACTCATGCAAAACACTTGTTCAAAATCAATGGAATGAAATGAAAGTGATGGGCTCAAAAGGGGTGAACAAGGGTCAATTGATATGGCTTGTGTTTGGGTAAAAGGGTTTAGAAATGAATGCCCCTATCATGCTCACAAATCTAGGTATTAATGCAGTTTTGAAAAAGAATCTAAACAAGTTCTAGAGGTTAACCAAAACTAAGTGGAAATCACACAAGATAAGAAAGAACATTAAGGCTCAAAATCCTTCCAACAAGGCTTTCTCTAAGATATTTTCTCCCTAAGATCAAGCTATGAAACAAGGTTAATAACACTGCACCAAATACACTCCACTATGATAATCAACTAAGAATAAAAATTGCTCAAATCAAGATGCATTCTTACCTAGACATGTCAATATTCACATGCATAAAGCAAAAAGGATTTAAAAATAAAGCCCAAGGATTGTAAAAGTCAAGTAGAAAATGGGGATCACAGCAGCAATTCGCTCATATAGCAGTGAAAAATCCAAACAATTTAAGCTCAAAAGGTTCAAAATTTTTGAATTTTTTCATATTATGAAGATTCAAACAGTGGCAAAGCAATCCCTCCCCCACACTTAAACTATGCGTTGTCCTCAACGCATCACTAAAGCATATATCAAAGGGAGATAGTTCAAAAGTTATGAGCTAAAGGGAAGATTTATTCAAAGAAAAACTAAACCTAAAACTAAGAAATCTTTAAAATGCAACCTATTCTAAGAAATTGTTGAAAGACATAAAGCAAATAAATCTAAAACTACTGTGATGATTCCTCCCCCACACTTACTCCTAACTATCTTATCAAACAAATATCACCAGCAATACAAAAGAAAGTAAAGGAGAAAGGTGGAAAGGAACGACCATGCAATTAGGGGGTCTTTGATTCTCATGGTAGTGCTTAAGCAGATGACCATTGGCTTGTGAAACTTGACCTGTTACTTCATCCACCAGCTCTACCGTACCAAAAGAATGCACCTTAGTAACTCTAAAAGGGCCTTCCCACTTAGTGACAAACTTCCCGGGCATCAACTTCAATCAGGCCTTGAACTTTAAAACCTTGTCACCTTCATGGAACTGTTTCCTCAGAATCTGTTTGTCATGAATCATTTTTAGCTTATCCTTATAGATTATGGCATTATTATAGGACTCAAGTCTCATCTCTTCAAGCTCTTGGAGTTGTATCATCCGATTTTCAAGTGAAGATTCAAGGTCCGTATCACATGCCTTGATTGTCCAATAGGATTTGTGCTCAATCTCTATAGGTAGATGGCAAGCCTTACCATAGATCAACCTAAAAGGAGACATGCCTATCGGGGATTTATAGGCAGTCCTGTAAGCCCATAACGCCTCCTCAAGCCTTTCACTCCAATCTTTACGAGATGGTTTCACAATCTTTTCTAGTATCCGCTTTACTTCTCGATTGGATACTTCAGCCAGACCATTTGTCTGAGGGTGGTAAGGAGTAGCTAGCTTGTGATTAACTCCATGTTTAGCAAGTAGAGACTTGATGGTCCTATTGCAGAAATGTGTTCCTTGGTCACTGATAATTGCTCTTGGAATACCGTACCTACAAAAGATATGAGAACGTAAGAATTTGGCAACACTGGAAGCATCATCTTTCCTAGTTGGCACTGCCTCTACCCACCTAGACACATAGTCTACAGCAAGTAATATATATGAAAACCCAAATGATGGAGGAAAGGGACCCATAAAATCCATGCCCCAGACATCAAAAATTTCACAAAAATGCATAGGTCTTAAAGGCATTTCATGCTTTCTACCTAGACTCCCAAACCTCTGGCATTTATCACAAGACTTACATAAAACATAAGCATCTTTGAATAAAGTAGGCCAGTAAAATCCACATTCTAAAACCTTCCTAGCAGTCCTATTAGCACTAAAATGCCCCCCAAAAGATAAAGAATGTGCAAAGGTAAGGATAGAGTGGATCTCATTATTAGGAACACATCGTCTGATGATTTGGTCACTGCATTGCTTCCAAAGAATTGGAGCGTCCCAGATATAGTATCTTGTTTCCCTCTTCAGCTTATCAACCTGAAACTTAGACATAGAAGGAGGTGCAAGATTAGTGACAATATAATTAACAATGTTAGAGTACCAAGGCTCCTGAACAGCTAAGGCAAAAAGTGTAGAATCAGGAAAGGAATCAACAGTAAGTTCAGAGGAGTCAATTCCCTCAGTTCCTTCAGGTAACCGACTAAGCTGGTCAGCCACATGATTCTCTGCTCCAGCTCTGTCTCTAATTTCAATGTCAAACTCTTGCAGCAGTAAAGCCCATCTTAGCAGTCTTGGTTTAGACTGGGGCTTCTTGAACAAGTACCGCACCGCTGCATGATCTGTAAAAACAACCACTCGAGAGTTTATTAGATACTGTCTAAACTTATCTAAAGCAAATATTACAGCAAAAAGTTCCTTCTCTGTGGTGGTATAATTCACTTGAGCAGAATCAAGTGTCTTGGAGGCATATGCTATCACTCTAGATCGCTTATCCTCCCTCTGACCAAGCATAGCACCTACTGCAAAGTTAGAAGCATCACAAGATAGTTCAAAAGGCAAATTCCAGTTAGGTGCAGTGAGAATAGGAGGTGAAACAAGCAAGGACTTCAAAGAGTCAAAAGCATGTCTACATTTATCATCAAAGTGAAAATCAACATCTTTTTTCAATAGAGTAGAAAGGGGTAATGCAATTGTACTAAAATCTTTTACAAAGTGTAGATAAAACCCCGCATGCCCTAAGAAAGACCTCAAATCTTTAAGACAAGTAGGATAGGGAAGTGAAGAAATGATTTCAATCTTGGCTCTATCAACCTCAATCCCCTTTTGGGAGATGCGGTGACCTAACACTATGCCACTATCCACCATGAAATGACATTTTTCATAATTCAAAACTAACTTTTTCTCAATACATCTATCAAGAACATGTTCAAGACTAAGCAAATAATCATCAAAGCTATCACCATAAACGGTGAAGTCATCCATGAAAACCTCCATATTGCGCTCCAGTAAATCACTGAAAATCGCCATCATACACCTTTGAAAGGTGCCTGGAGCATTACACAACCCAAATGGCATCCTTCGATATGCGTAGGTGCCAAAGGGACATGTAAAAGTAGTCTTGTCTTGATCTGCAGGTACAATCGGTACCTGGAAATAACCTGAAAAGCCATCCAAGAAACAATAGTGAGATTTACCAGATATTCTTTCCAACATTTGATCAATGAAAGGTAATGGAAAATGATCCTTCCTAGTCGCTTCATTCAACTTCCTATAATCTATACACATTCTCCAAGAATTTTGAACTCTTGTTGGAATAAGTTCATCACTCTCATTTTTCACTACTGTGATGCCGCTCTTCTTTGGTACTACATGTACCGGGCTCACCCACTCGCTATCTGAGATAGCATATATGATTCCTGCACTCAATAACTTAGATACTTCCTTTTTAATCACATCATGAATAAGAGGATTTGACCTCCTTGGTGGCTGCTTAACTGGCCTTGACCCTTCAGCTAAAAGGATCTTGTGCGTGCAAACCAAGGGATCGATCCCTGGCATGTCCCCTAAAGACCAACCTATAGCCCTTTTATTTCTTTTCAACACAGAAACTAGTCTCTCTTCTTCATAACTACTCAGAGAACTGGAAATAATAACAAGCAATTTATAATCATCAGCAAGAAAGACATATTTCAGGTTAGATGGGAGGGGTTTTAATTCTAAATCAGGGGGTTGTACAATAGAAGGGACCAGTCTCGATATATCAAGTGCATTTAGTGTGAGTGGTGTGTCCATATGGCTTGGGGAAGGAGATATAAGCTCAGTGTGGTGTATATTTTCTCCACTTCCCGACTCAGTGCCACCAGCAGATGACCTAGAAATATGAGAGTTAGGGTCAGTCTGATCAATAGAAAAAGAAAGTAAATTAGAAATGAGAGTGGGATTAGAAGGGACTAAGGTAGTAGCAGAATCATTGTTGTCCTCTTCTAATGTTCCAGTGCCACTCAATGGTGAGTTTATGTCCATAGCTCGTGAATCAACCTTTTTATCATCAGTTCCTGCAAAATCAAGAAATACACCTTTCTCAAGGCTATCAAGTGTGTAATCAGTAGTAACATCACAATCAAAACAAGATGATATATCAAAATCATGCGTAGAAGAGAGCCAATTGTCTATCTCTAAACAATAGACACATAA
The DNA here is from genome assembly GCA_037074615.1 of Leucaena leucocephala. NCBI lineage: Eukaryota > Viridiplantae > Streptophyta > Magnoliopsida > Fabales > Fabaceae > Leucaena > Leucaena leucocephala. The sequence goes on along the minus strand of CM073544.1, from coordinate 4,002,022 downwards.
TACACCACCCTCACATGCACAGAAGTGAGAAGGATGGAAGGGGGTAGACAAGTAAAAATATTATCATGCTTAACAACTGTGTCACCCCAGTGAGGTTCATGCATATCAGTCTCATGTAAGTGGTCCAGATCATTATCATGACATTCAATCGAACTAATGCCTAAATAAGAACAATCTTCATAACCATGATTCATAGCTTCTGAAAGATTAAATTGAACTTCTTGATCCCCAATTCCCATAGTGATAAGACCTTTTTTCATGTTAATTATAGTCTTAGCAGTTAGAAGAAATGGTCTACCTAGAATCAAAGTACTCTCAGTGGGAAGGTCATTAGTCATATCAAGGACATAAAAGTCAGCTGGAAAAACAAGACCTTTTACTTGCACGAGAATATCCTCAAGTATGCCTTTGGGGTATCTCACCGTCCTATCAGCTAGGCCAAGCACTACACTAGTGTCTTTCAAAGCTTTAATACCCAAGGTCTTATAAATAGAGGTAGGCATGACATTAATTGCTGCACCTAAGTCAAGTAGGGCATGAGAAATTGTAGTTCTACCTATGGTGCGAGGGATAGTGTAAGAACCTGGGTCTTTACATTTGATAGGCAACTGTGGCTTAAACAAGGCACTAATGAAACATCCTCCCTTAGACTCCTCAGAGTACACTTGCGGAAGCAACATTAGCTTGATTATATCTTAACTTAAGCCCAGAAATTCAAAATTTTACTCTTAAGTTCCTTATTTTGGACCTTTAATTTGAAAATTAATTTATCTCGTTCTGCACATCCAAATGAGGCTTATTACCTATCCACATAATGCCCCAGATGTGTACGACTGGCCTGCCAAATTTCATAGCCAAACTCCTTCGTTTACTAGGTCAAACTGAGGTCAAACCACTGTTACCTCAGGACCTGCGAATTTCTCTTTTAATTCATCATTCACAAATTGAACATGCCAAACAATATTTATTATTAAATAATAAAATATCATACAACAAGGCATACATCAAATTCTCTTATTTCTATTACATCTCTTCCTGTCTAAAATCCGGCAGCATAACTGCTACAATTCTTCTTTAGAAAGTAACCGATGTTGTACCGATTCGGTAATTCCCTCATGAGAACTACCATTCTACGTAGTACCCAGGAAAGACTGGATGAACCTGCTGGGTCCACTCACTTCCAGCCTCCTTAGACAGCACTACGTACACAGTACGTATCAGTTCCTTTCCCTGTTCCTGCTTCCTTGCCGGAATTTCGGCAGCCTAACGGCGTCTCTTAAGATTTCCAAATTTTATTTTGACTGAACCTCCCCTGTAATGTTATATATGGGAATGAGATTCGGGGGAATCTCAGTAGTAATAATCATAACAATATATGCAATGCAGAGTGACGGTGCTTGCTTGTGATTGTGTACAGATAAGTATGCTACGTGCTTCCATATTCAATAACATATGATCATAGCATTGTAATAGAGCTTCAAGCATAACATATAAGACAACAATCCAACCAAACAATAGCACAACCAATCACAAAGACATTACATAAGAGCTAGGATTAGTTACTACCTCAAAAGCAGAGCTTCAGAACTTCTCTACTACTTCCAACTTCACCAGAACTTCCTTCCTTTCTTTCTTTCTCCTTCTCTCTCTTCTTTCTCTCTCTTTTCTTGCCAAAAACGTGGGATGCATAAAATGGGAGGGGAAGGGGGTATTTATAGCTTTAATGGATGGCATTTCTGTAATTTTGAAGCCATCTGAACATGTGGTCCTGGTTTTTCCTGGATTTTCCTATTTTTCTTTATTCCTTTTTACTGCATCATGCATGACATCATCCAGGACACCTCACCGGGACACCTCATCGCCATATTCTTCACATGTCACAATTCCTGGACACCTCATCAGCTGACTCAGCAGTTCCAGTCCAATCCAGTACCGGTCCAGAGTCTTGCACCGTAATACGTGTCCTCAACTTTTCTTCTGCCTCTAAGATTGCGCCATGTGGCATCTAGAAGGGACTTTCACGGCTTCCAATGCTATCCAGAAAAGTCTCAGACTTTATCTGATCACCTCCTCGGTTATCGTGCCGACCGAGTAACTTTACTTTATTGAAACAGCATTAAAATAGTATTTTAATGCCACTTTTTCCCACATACTCCATGGGCTACGTTTTTGGGCTCTGGGAATGTTATCTTGGATCCTGATCAAGCTCAAGTACTCTGATGGCTCGATTCCCAAGAAACATCCCTCGGCAAATTACCAAAATACCCCTGGGTGCCCTTTCTTGCACTATTTTAACCCTAAGGGTAAAATCGTCATTTTACACCCTTCTGTACTCTGTCAGGGCATATACTGACTCTAAGTAACTTTATCTGTATGTGCCTTGGATCCTGGGCCTGTCCAGAATGACCAAAATGCCCTCATACATCTACTACCCCTTTAGTACAACACAGGGGCATTTTCGTAATTTCGCACTTTTCCGGGGTTCTGCCGGACACTGGCCCACCTATCAGTCCAAGTGTCTTACTGGGCCTTGTTGGCGCCATTATTGGGCCTCTCAGGGTCTATTACCTTCATGGCACGTATTACGAGGAATCTTCCCCTATTAATAATTATTGAATATTTTATCTATTTTTCACCGTTTATACACATATCCGGACACCGGCTCCTTCTGTCCGATACACTGGCCTGCGGTGTTCAGGCATCCCTGTGAGTCATATCAGTCATCTAACCGAGGTTATCCGAACTCATTCAGTCCCTTTTCAAATACCGTTAAATTTCCCTATCGGATACCCGGAGGCCTCACACTCCCGTCTGGATTTTCTAATTTGCGAATAACTTTTCCTACAGGCCTCGTATCGGTATTCTGTCAGTTTCCCGACATCCGCCCCATAAGGACGTATCATCCTGTATTTTCTCACCTAGATCTGAATTCTAGTATATCCAGTATGAATTTTTATAACTTTTGGACGATCAGTCCATTTCTGGCTATCTGGAGTCTTCAAAAATTCATGTATTAAGCCAGATTACCGAGCGTCCCTTGCTCTCTCTACCGGTGAAATCTGGGACTGAAATGCCGTCGGACAGTCCAAACCACTTCCGGCCTGACTTTCTTTAATTACACTTTAGCCCCAAGGAACTTTTCTTTTTTTCATTTAAGTCCCTTTTTATTTGGCTAAAATTACACTTAAGGACCCCACCTTTTTGTCCTTAAACTTTCCATAATTCTTTCATACTCATAGAGACCTCGTATGCTCATTTCACAGTTCAGTGAAATGATCAGCATAATTTTCTCTATTTTCTGGCAAAATATGGTGCTCATCGGCTACCAGCCCGATCTTTCCCATAATTACGATTTTGCCCCTGCATTCTCTTTCTGGCCTCATTACTCATCTTCTCATCCCTTATCTTAAGTTCTAGAAATTCTCTTTCAATAACTCATCCCTTAAACTCTTCGGGAGTCATCGTTAATTGAAAAGCTCGACAACCCGCCCATATCAGGTTATCTTACACAGGAGCCAGCCCATATCAAGCTACCTGCAGAATTCCTAGGCTTAAGACTTAGGATATTCCTCACATTCCTCATTTTGAACCTAGGTGAACTGTCCCGATTCTGTAGGTTAAAGACTTAACTCATCTTTACATCCTGAAGGACTTAGCTCATCCCTCGGATCCTACAAAATACAGGTAAGTGATCCGCCCATATCAGATTACTACCCTGGGACTACGGTTTTAGCAGCCTGCCCATATCAGACTACTTCCCAGTTCTCCTAGACCAAAAATCGGGATGTTACAATTCTCCTCCCCTTTTAAAAATTTCGTCCTCGAAATTTTAAGGGATACCTCATCTTTCCTGAAGAGAACTTCTTACTGACCTATACAGCTATGTGATTCTTATAACACAGTCATATATATAACCATTAAGATCATCCCTCTCTGTCTTATCCTCACTCTAGTGATGGTCTAGAGGAGCAACAGCTTGGTCCCAGACCTTCCACATGGATTCTTAGCAACTAACATCTCTCATTATAGTTGCTTACAGCTATCCATGTCCTAACCCCTCATACAGCAACCTCATCACTGAGCTAAGACAGATGTATTATCTTACTAATTATTTCTCATGACTCGTTATAATAACCACATTCTCTAGATCAGAAAAGAACTCTTCGTCCACATCATCATCTAGGCATATAGTTCCTTACAGCTCAGTCGCCCTTACAGCTATGGTTCCTCTTAACCATTCTTAAGGTCGACCTCAGGGAAAATTGGAGACTCTGTCTGTGGTAGCAAACACCTTTCCTAGGATGTCAGCATTCGTAGGCAACTCTCGCCAAGTGGCCTTTCTCTCACCACTGCATTGCCATGCTCGACACTCCTATGTGCCATGGCTCACCACTTTTACATCTCTACTCTCCAACCTGATCTTCACCTTGATCAGACCCCTGCCTGAACTATTGCCTCTTTCTCTTGCTATTGGCTTCACAACTTAAGCTACCTCCCAGAGTACTCTTAGCCAATGCTTCCCTACCTCTTTCTCTTGATCCTAGCGAACTTCAGTCGCATGGATCTCATTCATCATCTCTTACTATCATTTCTATCCTCTAGGGTACTCTACCCTAGGTCTACTACTTATCCGTGATGGAATCCCTCTACTTAGGGAACATCAGCCCATCACATCTCTAGCATTAGGCCATGTCCTAGGATTATTCCTAGGCAAATCTCATTCTAGCTATCTCATCAAACTTTGCACCTTTTTCATACTATCCGCTCTCCTTCTTATGGACAACTTACTGGACTTGTGAGTAGTGTCCATTTCTTTCATATCTTACCCCATCTTGACGTAATTCTGGGGTCTACGTTATCTTACTTTCTCATTTAAGAGCTTTACCTCCACTGGGCTTTTCTAAACCTCTATGTACTCTAGGGAAATAACATTTCTAAATCAGAGCATCACTGAGCCAGAACCTTCTGTTCTGTGCCAGAATCTTATGCTCTGAATCAGAATCCTTTCTGGTCTATGCCATAACCTATTCCTCTGATACCAAAATGAAACATCCTCCCTTAGACTCCTCAGAGTACACTTGCGGAAGCAACATTAGCTTGATTATATCTTAACTTAAGCCCAGAAATTCAAAATTTTACTCTTAAGTTCCTTATTTTGGACCTTTAATTTGAAAATTAATTTATCTCGTTCTGCACATCCAAATGAGGCTTATTACCTATCCACATAATGCCCCAGATGTGTACGACTGGCCTGCCAAATTTCATAGCCAAACTCCTTCGTTTACTAGGTCAAACTGAGGTCAAACCACTGTTACCTCAGGACCTGCGAATTTCTCTTTTAATTCATCATTCACAAATTGAACATGCCAAACAATATTTATTATTAAATAATAAAATATCATACAACAAGGCATACATCAAATTCTCTTATTTCTATTACATCTCTTCCTGTCTAAAATCCGGCAGCATAACTGCTACAATTCTTCTTTAGAAAGTAACCGATGTTGTACCGATTCGGTAATTCCCTCATGAGAACTACCATTCTACGTAGTACCCAGGAAAGACTGGATGAACCTGCTGGGTCCACTCACTTCCAGCCTCCTTAGACAGCACTACGTACACAGTACGTATCAGTTCCTTTCCCTGTTCCTGCTTCCTTGCCGGAATTTCGGCAGCCTAACGGCGTCTCTTAAGATTTCCAGATTTTATTTTGACTGAACCTCCCCTGTAATGTTATATATGGGAATGAGATTCGGGGGAATCTCAGTAGTAATAATCATAACAATATATGCAATGCAGAGTGACGGTGCTTGCTTGTGATTGTGTACAGATAAGTATGCTACGTGCTTCCATATTCAATAACATATGATCATAGCATTGTAATAGAGCTTCAAGCATAACATATAAGACAACAATCCAACCAAACAATAGCACAACCAATCACAAAGACATTACATAAGAGCTAGGATTAGTTACTACCTCAAAAGCAGAGCTTCAGAACTTCTCTACTACTTCCAACTTCACCAGAACTTCCTTCCTTTCTTTCTTTCTCCTTCTCTCTCTTCTTTCTCTCTCTTTTCTTGCCAAAAACGTGGGATGCATAAAATGGGAGGGGAAGGGGGTATTTATAGCTTTAATGGATGGCATTTCTGTAATTTTGAAGCCATCTGAACATGTGGTCCTGGTTTTTCCTGGATTTTCCTATTTTTCTTTATTCCTTTTTACTGCATCATGCATGACATCATCCAGGACACCTCACCGGGACACCTCATCGCCATATTCTTCACATGTCACAATTCCTGGACACCTCATCAGCTGACTCAGCAGTTCCAGTCCAATCCAGTACCGGTCCAGAGTCTTGCACCGTAATACGTGTCCTCAACTTTTCTTCTGCCTCTAAGATTGCGCCATGTGGCATCTAGAAGGGACTTTCACGGCTTCCAATGCTATCCAGAAAAGTCTCAGACTTTATCTGATCACCTCCTCGGTTATCGTGCCGACCGAGTAACTTTACTTTATTGAAACAGCATTAAAATAGTATTTTAATGCCACTTTTTCCCACATACTCCATGGGCTACGTTTTTGGGCTCTGGGAATGTTATCTTGGATCCTGATCAAGCTCAAGTACTCTGATGGCTCGATTCCCAAGAAACATCCCTCGGCAAATTACCAAAATACCCCTGGGTGCCCTTTCTTGCACTATTTTAACCCTAAGGGTAAAATCGTCATTTTACACCCTTCTGTACTCTGTCAGGGCATATACTGACTCTAAGTAACTTTATCTGTATGTGCCTTGGATCCTGGGCCTGTCCAGAATGACCAAAATGCCCTCATACATCTACTACCCCTTTAGTACAACACAGGGGCATTTTCGTAATTTCGCACTTTTCCGGGGTTCTGCCGGACACTGGCCCACCTATCAGTCCAAGTGTCTTACTGGGCCTTGTTGGCGCCATTATTGGGCCTCTCAGGGTCTATTACCTTCATGGCACGTATTACGAGGAATCTTCCCCTATTAATAATTATTGAATATTTTATCTATTTTTCACCGTTTATACACATATCCGGACACCGGCTCCTTCTGTCCGATACACTGGCCTGCGGTGTTCAGGCATCCCTGTGAGTCATATCAGTCATCTAACCGAGGTTATCCGAACTCATTCAGTCCCTTTTCAAATATCGTTAAATTTCCCTATCGGATACCCGGAGGCCTCACACTCCCGTCTGGATTTTCTAATTTGCGAATAACTTTTCCTACAGGCCTCGTATCGGTATTCTGTCAGTTTCCTGACATCCGCCCCATAAGGACGTATCATCCTGTATTTTCTCACCTAGATCTGAATTCTAGTATATCCAGTATGAATTTTTATAACTTTTGGACGATCAGTCCATTTCTGGCTATCTGGAGTCTTCAAAAATTCCTGTATTAAGCCAGATTACCGAGCGTCCCTTGCTCTCTCTACCGGTGAAATCTGGGACTGAAATGCCGTCGGACAGTCCAAACCACTTCCGGCCTGACTTTCTTTAATTACACTTTAGCCCCAAGGAACTTTTCTTCTTTTCATTTAAGTCCCTTTTTATTTGGCTAAAATTACACTTAAGGACCCCACCTTTTTGTCCTTAAACTTTCCATAATTCTTTCATACTCATAGAGACCTCGTATGCTCATTTCACAGTTCAGTGAAATGATCAGCATAATTTTCTCTATTTTCTGGCAAAATATGGTGCTCATCGGCTACCAGCCCGATCTTTCCCATAATTACGATTTTGCCCCTGCATTCTCTTTCTGGCCTCATTACTCATCTTCTCATCCCTTATCTTAAGTTCTAGAAATTCTCTTTCAATAACTCATCCCTTAAACTCTTCGGGAGTCATCGTTAATTGAAAAGCTCGACAACCCGCCCATATCAGGTTATCTTACACAGGAGCCAGCCCATATCAAGCTACCTGCAGAATTCCTAGGCTTAAGACTTAGGATATTCCTCACATTCCTCATTTTGAACCTAGGTGAACTGTCCCGATTCTGTAGGTTAAAGACTTAACTCATCTTTACATCCTGAAGGACTTAGCTCATCCCTCGGATCCTACAAAATACAGGTAAGTGATCCGCCCATATCAGATTACTACCCTGGGACTACGGTTTTAGCAGCCTGCCCATATCAGACTACTTCCCAGTTCTCCTAGACCAAAAATCGGGATGTTACAATTCTCCTCCCCTTTTAAAAATTTCGTCCTCGAAATTTTAAGGGATACCTCATCTTTCCTGAAGAGAACTTCTTACTGACCTATACAGCTATGTGATTCTTATAACACAGTCATATATATAACCATTAAGATCATCCCTCTCTGTCTTATCCTCACTCTAGTGATGGTCTAGAGGAGCAACAGCTTGGTCCCAGACCTTCCACATGGATTCTTAGCAACTAACATCTCTCATTATAGTTGCTTACAGCTATCCATGTCCTAACCCCTCATACAGCAACCTCATCACTGAGCTAAGACAGATGTATTATCTTACTAATTATTTCTCATGACTCGTTATAATAACCACATTCTCTAGATCAGAAAAGAACTCTTCGTCCACATCATCATCTAGGCATATAGTTCCTTACAGCTCAGTCGCCCTTACAGCTATGGTTCCTCTTAACCATTCTTAAGGTCGACCTCAGGGAAAATTGGAGACTCTGTCTGTGGTAGCAAACACCTTTCCTAGGATGTCAGCATTCGTAGGCAACTCTCGCCAAGTGGCCTTTCTCTCACCACTGCATTGCCATGCTCGACACTCCTATGTGCCATGGCTCACCACTTTTACATCTCTACTCTCCAACCTGATCTTCACCTTGATCAGACCCCTGCCTGAACTATTGCCTCTTTCTCTTGCTATTGGCTTCACAACTTAAGCTACCTCCCAGAGTACTCTTAGCCAATGCTTCCCTACCTCTTTCTCTTGATCCTAGCGAACTTCAGTCGCATGGATCTCATTCATCATCTCTTACTATCATTTCTATCCTCTAGGGTACTCTACCCTAGGTCTACTACTTATCCGTGATGGAATCCCTCTACTTAGGGAACATCAGCCCATCACATCTCTAGCATTAGGCCATGTCCTAGGATTATTCCTAGGCAAATCTCATTCTAGCTATCTCATCAAACTTTGCACCTTTTTCATACTATCCGCTCTCCTTCTTATGGACAACTTACTGGACTTGTGAGTAGTGTCCATTTCTTTCATATCTTACCCCATCTTGACGTAATTCTGGGGTCTACGTTATCTTACTTTCTCATTTAAGAGCTTTACCTCCACTGGGCTTTTCTAAACCTCTATGTACTCTAGGGAAATAACATTTCTAAATCAGAGCATCACTGAGCCAGAACCTTCTGTTCTGTGCCAGAATCTTATGCTCTGAATCAGAATCCTTTCTGGTCTATGCCATAACCTATTCCTCTGATACCAAAATGAAACATCCTCCCTTAGACTCCTCAGAGTACACTTGCGGAAGCAACATTAGCTTGATTATATCTTAACTTAAGCCCAGAAATTCAAAATTTTACTCTTAAGTTCCTTATTTTGGACCTTTAATTTGAAAATTAATTTATCTCGTTCTGCACATCCAAATGAGGCTTATTACCTATCCACATAATGCCCCAGATGTGTACGACTGGCCTGCCAAATTTCATAGCCAAACTCCTTCGTTTACTAGGTCAAACTGAGGTCAAACCACTGTTACCTCAGGACCTGCGAATTTCTCTTTTAATTCATCATTCACAAATTGAACATGCCAAACAATATTTATTATTAAATAATAAAATATCATACAACAAGGCATACATCAAATTCTCTTATTTCTATTACATCTCTTCCTGTCTAAAATCCGGCAGCATAACTGCTACAATTCTTCTTTAGAAAGTAACCGATGTTGTACCGATTCGGTAATTCCCTCATGAGAACTACCATTCTACGTAGTACCCAGGAAAGACTGGATGAACCTGCTGGGTCCACTCACTTCCAGCCTCCTTAGACAGCACTACGTACACAGTACGTATCAGTTCCTTTCCCTGTTCCTGCTTCCTTGCCGGAATTTCGGCAGCCTAACGGCGTCTCTTAAGATTTCCAGATTTTATTTTGACTGAACCTCCCCTGTAATGTTATATATGGGAATGAGATTCGGGGGAATCTCAGTAGTAATAATCATAACAATATATGCAATGCAGAGTGACGGTGCTTGCTTGTGATTGTGTACAGATAAGTATGCTACGTGCTTCCATATTCAATAACATATGATCATAGCATTGTAATAGAGCTTCAAGCATAACATATAAGACAACAATCCAACCAAACAATAGCACAACCAATCACAAAGACATTACATAAGAGCTAGGATTAGTTACTACCTCAAAAGCAGAGCTTCAGAACTTCTCTACTACTTCCAACTTCACCAGAACTTCCTTCCTTTCTTTCTTTCTCCTTCTCTCTCTTCTTTCTCTCTCTTTTCTTGCCAAAAACGTGGGATGCATAAAATGGGAGGGGAAGGGGGTATTTATAGCTTTAATGGATGGCATTTCTGTAATTTTGAAGCCATCTGAACATGTGGTCCTGGTTTTTCCTGGATTTTCCTATTTTTCTTTATTCCTTTTTACTGCATCATGCATGACATCATCCAGGACACCTCACCGGGACACCTCATCGCCATATTCTTCACATGTCACAATTCCTGGACACCTCATCAGCTGACTCAGCAGTTCCAGTCCAATCCAGTACCGGTCCAGAGTCTTGCACCGTAATACGTGTCCTCAACTTTTCTTCTGCCTCTAAGATTGCGCCATGTGGCATCTAGAAGGGACTTTCACGGCTTCCAATGCTATCCAGAAAAGTCTCAGACTTTATCTGATCACCTCCTCGGTTATCGTGCCGACCGAGTAACTTTACTTTATTGAAACAGCATTAAAATAGTATTTTAATGCCACTTTTTCCCACATACTCCATGGGCTACGTTTTTGGGCTCTGGGAATGTTATCTTGGATCCTGATCAAGCTCAAGTACTCTGATGGCTCGATTCCCAAGAAACATCCCTCGGCAAATTACCAAAATACCCCTGGGTGCCCTTTCTTGCACTATTTTAACCCTAAGGGTAAAATCGTCATTTTACACCCTTCTGTACTCTGTCAGGGCATATACTGACTCTAAGTAACTTTATCTGTATGTGCCTTGGATCCTGGGCCTGTCCAGAATGACCAAAATGCCCTCATACATCTACTACCCCTTTAGTACAACACAGGGGCATTTTCGTAATTTCGCACTTTTCCGGGGTTCTGCCGGACACTGGCCCACCTATCAGTCCAAGTGTCTTACTGGGCCTTGTTGGCGCCATTATTGGGCCTCTCAGGGTCTATTACCTTCATGGCACGTATTACGAGGAATCTTCCCCTATTAATAATTATTGAATATTTTATCTATTTTTCACCGTTTATACACATATCCGGACACCGGCTCCTTCTGTCCGATACACTGGCCTGCGGTGTTCAGGCATCCCTGTGAGTCATATCAGTCATCTAACCGAGGTTATCCGAACTCATTCAGTCCCTTTTCAAATACCGTTAAATTTCCCTATCGGATACCCGGAGGCCTCACACTCCCGTCTGGATTTTCTAATTTGCGAATAACTTTTCCTACAGGCCTCGTATCGGTATTCTGTCAGTTTCCTGACATCCGCCCCATAAGGACGTATCATCCTGTATTTTCTCACCTAGATCTGAATTCTAGTATATCCAGTATGAATTTTTATAACTTTTGGACGATCAGTCCATTTCTGGCTATCTGGAGTCTTCAAAAATTCCTGTATTAAGCCAGATTACCGAGCGTCCCTTGCTCTCTCTACCGGTGAAATCTGGGACTGAAATGCCGTCGGACAGTCCAAACCACTTCCGGCCTGACTTTCTTTAATTACACTTTAGCCCCAAGGAACTTTTCTTCTTTTCATTTAAGTCCCTTTTTATTTGGCTAAAATTACACTTAAGGACCCCACCTTTTTGTCCTTAAACTTTCCATAATTCTTTCATACTCATAGAGACCTCGTATGCTCATTTCACAGTTCAGTGAAATGATCAGCATAATTTTCTCTATTTTCTGGCAAAATATGGTGCTCATCGGCTACCAGCCCGATCTTTCCCATAATTACGATTTTGCCCCTGCATTCTCTTTCTGGCCTCATTACTCATCTTCTCATCCCTTATCTTAAGTTCTAGAAATTCTCTTTCAATAACTCATCCCTTAAACTCTTCGGGAGTCATCGTTAATTGAAAAGCTCGACAACCCGCCCATATCAGGTTATCTTACACAGGAGCCAGCCCATATCAAGCTACCTGCAGAATTCCTAGGCTTAAGACTTAGGATATTCCTCACATTCCTCATTTTGAACCTAGGTGAACTGTCCCGATTCTGTAGGTTAAAGACTTAACTCATCTTTACATCCTGAAGGACTTAGCTCATCCCTCGGATCCTACAAAATACAGGTAAGTGATCCGCCCATATCAGATTACTACCCTGGGACTACGGTTTTAGCAGCCTGCCCATATCAGACTACTTCCCAGTTCTCCTAGACCAAAAATCGGGATGTTACAATTCTCCTCCCCTTTTAAAAATTTCGTCCTCGAAATTTTAAGGGATACCTCATCTTTCCTGAAGAGAACTTCTTACTGACCTATACAGCTATGTGATTCTTATAACACAGTCATATATATAACCATTAAGATCATCCCTCTCTGTCTTATCCTCACTCTAGTGATGGTCTAGAGGAGCAACAGCTTGGTCCCAGACCTTCCACATGGATTCTTAGCAACTAACATCTCTCATTATAGTTGCTTACAGCTATCCATGTCCTAACCCCTCATACAGCAACCTCATCACTGAGCTAAGACAGATGTATTATCTTACTAATTATTTCTCATGACTCGTTATAATAACCACATTCTCTAGATCAGAAAAGAACTCTTCGTCCACATCATCATCTAGGCATATAGTTCCTTACAGCTCAGTCGCCCTTACAGCTATGGTTCCTCTTAACCATTCTTAAGGTCGACCTCAGGGAAAATTGGAGACTCTGTCTGTGGTAGCAAACACCTTTCCTAGGATGTCAGCATTCGTAGGCAACTCTCGCCAAGTGGCCTTTCTCTCACCACTGCATTGCCATGCTCGACACTCCTATGTGCCATGGCTCACCACTTTTACATCTCTACTCTCCAACCTGATCTTCACCTTGATCAGACCCCTGCCTGAACTATTGCCTCTTTCTCTTGCTATTGGCTTCACAACTTAAGCTACCTCCCAGAGTACTCTTAGCCAATGCTTCCCTACCTCTTTCTCTTGATCCTAGCGAACTTCAGTCGCATGGATCTCATTCATCATCTCTTACTATCATTTCTATCCTCTAGGGTACTCTACCCTAGGTCTACTACTTATCCGTGATGGAATCCCTCTACTTAGGGAACATCAGCCCATCACATCTCTAGCATTAGGCCATGTCCTAGGATTATTCCTAGGCAAATCTCATTCTAGCTATCTCATCAAACTTTGCACCTTTTTCATACTATCCGCTCTCCTTCTTATGGACAACTTACTGGACTTGTGAGTAGTGTCCATTTCTTTCATATCTTACCCCATCTTGACGTAATTCTGGGGTCTACGTTATCTTACTTTCTCATTTAAGAGCTTTACCTCCACTGGGCTTTTCTAAACCTCTATGTACTCTAGGGAAATAACATTTCTAAATCAGAGCATCACTGAGCCAGAACCTTCTGTTCTGTGCCAGAATCTTATGCTCTGAATCAGAATCCTTTCTGGTCTATGCCATAACCTATTCCTCTGATACCAAAATGAAACATCCTCCCTTAGACTCCTCAGAGTACACTTGCGGAAGCAACATTAGCTTGATTATATCTTAACTTAAGCCCAGAAATTCAAAATTTTACTCTTAAGTTCCTTATTTTGGACCTTTAATTTGAAAATTAATTTATCTCGTTCTGCACATCCAAATGAGGCTTATTACCTATCCACATAATGCCCCAGATGTGTACGACTGGCCTGCCAAATTTCATAGCCAAACTCCTTCGTTTACTAGGTCAAACTGAGGTCAAACCACTGTTACCTCAGGACCTGCGAATTTCTCTTTTAATTCATCATTCACAAATTGAACATGCCAAACAATATTTATTATTAAATAATAAAATATCATACAACAAGGCATACATCAAATTCTCTTATTTCTATTACATCTCTTCCTGTCTAAAATCCGGCAGCATAACTGCTACAATTCTTCTTTAGAAAGTAACCGATGTTGTACCGATTCGGTAATTCCCTCATGAGAACTACCATTCTACGTAGTACCCAGGAAAGACTGAATAAACCTGCTGGGTCCACTCACTTCCAGCCTCCTTAGACAGCACTACGTACACAGTACGTATCAGTTCCTTTCCCTATTCCTGCTTCCTTGCCAGAATTTCGGCAGCCTAACGGCGTCTCTTAAGATTTCCAGATTTTATTTTGACTGAACCTCCCCTGTAATGTTATATATGGGAATGAGATTCGGGGGAATCTCAGTAGTAATAATCATAACAATATATGCAATGCAGAGTGACGGTGCTTGCTTGTGATTGTGTACAGATAAGTATGCTACGTGCTTCCATATTCAATAACATATGATCATAGCATTGTAATAGAGCTTCAAGCATAACATATAAGACAACAATCCAACCAAACAATAGCACAACCAATCACAAAGACATTACATAAGAGCTAGGATTAGTTACTACCTCAAAAGCAGAGCTTCAGAACTTCTCTACTACTTCCAACTTCACCAGAACTTCCTTTCTTTCTTTCTTTCTCCTTCTCTCTCTTCTTTCTCTCTCTTTTCTTGCCAAAAACGTGGGATGCATAAAATGGGAGGGGAAGGGGGTATTTATAGCTTTAATGGATGGCATTTCTGTAATTTTGAAGCCATTTGAACATGTGGTCCTGGTTTTTCCTGGATTTTCCTATTTTTCTTTATTCCTTTTTACTGCATCATGCATGACATCATCCAGAACACCTCACCGGGATACCTCATCGCCACATTCTTCACATGTCACAATTCCTGGACACCTCATCAGCTGACTCAGCAGTTCCAGTCCAATCCAGTACCGGTCCAGAGTCTTGCACCGTAATATGTGTCCTCAACTTTTCTTCTGCCTCTAAGATTGCGCCATGTGGCATCTAGAAGGGACCTTTCACGGCTTCCAATGCTATCCAGATAAGTCTCAGACTTTATCTGATCACCTCCTCGGTTATCGTGCCGACCGAGTAACTTTACTTTATTGAAACAGCATTAAAATAGTATTTTAATGCCACTTTTTCCCACATACTCCATGGGCTACGTTTTTGGGCTCTGGGAATGTTATCTTGGATCCTGATCAAGCTCAAGTACTCTGATGGCTCGATTCCCAAGAAACATCCCTCGGCAAATTACCAAAATACCCCTGGGTGCCCTTTCTTGCACTATTTTAACCCTAAGGGTAAAATCGTCATTTTACACCCTTCTGTACTCTGTCAGGGCATATACTGACTCTAAGTAACTTTATCTGTATGTGCCTTGGCTCCTGGGCCTGTCCAGAATGACCAAAATGCCCTCATACATCTACTACCCCTTTAGTACAACACAGGGGCATTTTCGTAATTTCGCACTTTTCCGGGGTTCTGCCGGACACTGGCCCACCTATCAGTCCAAGTGTCTTACTGGGCCTTGTTGGCGCCATTATTGGGCCTCTCAGGGTCTATTACCTTCATGGCACGCATTACGAGGAATCTTCCCCTATTAATAATTATTGAATATTTTATCTATTTTTCACCGTTTATACACATATCCGGACACCGGCTCCTTCTGTCCGATACACTGGCCTGCGGTGTTCAGGCATCCCTGTGAGTCATATCAGTCATCTAACCGAGGTTATCCGAACTCATTCAGTCCCTTTTCAAATACCGTTAAATTTCCCTATCGGATACCCGGAGGCCTCACACTCCCGTCTGGATTTTCTAATTTGCGAATAACTTTTCCTACAGGCCTCGTATCGGTATTCTGTCAGTTTCCCGACATCCGCCCCATAAGGACGTATCATCCTGTATTTTCTCACCTAGATCTGAATTCTAGTATATCCAGTATGAATTTTTATAACTTTTGGACGATCAGTCCATTTCTGGCTATCTGGAGTCTTCAAAAATTCATGTATTAAGCCAGATTACCGAGCGTCCCTTGCTCTCTCTACCGGTGAAATCTGGGACTGAAATGCCGTCGGACAGTCCAAACCACTTCCGGCCTGACTTTCTTTAATTACACTTTAGCCCCAAGGAACTTTTCTTCTTTTCATTTAAGTCCCTTTTTATTTGGCTAAAATTACACTTAAGGACCCCACCTTTTTGTCCTTAAACTTTCCATAATTCTTTCATACTCATAGAGACCTCGTATGCTCATTTCACAGTTCAGTGAAATGATCAGCATAATTTTCTCTATTTTCTGGCAAAATATGGTGCTCATCGGCTACCAGCCCGATCTTTCCCATAATTACGATTTTGCCCCTGCATTCTCTTTCTGGCCTCATTACTCATCTTCTCATCCCTTATCTTAAGTTCTAGAAATTCTCTTTCAATAACTCATCCCTTAAACTCTTCGGGAGTCATCGTTAATTGAAAAACTCGACAACCCGCCCATATCAGGTTATCTTACACAGGAGCCAGCCCATATCAAGCTACCTGCAGAATTCCTAGGCTTAAGACTTAGGATATTCCTCACATTCCTCATTTTGAACCTAGGTGAACTGTCCCGATTCTGTAGGTTAAAGACTTAACTCATCTTTACATCCTGAAGGACTTAGCTCATCCCTCGGATCCTACAAAATACAGGTAAGTGATCCGCCCATATCAGATTACTACCCTGGGACTACGGTTTTAGCAGCCTGCCCATATCAGACTACTTCCCAGTTCTCCTAGACCAAAAATCGGGATGTTACAACTAACACTCAACCCCAGTTGGATTCTCTCACTGTGCCTATACTTTCTCTTGTTTGTACATAGGTCTTTCAAGAATTTAGCACACTTAGGCATCTTTTTAATCAAATCAAGTAGTGGCACATTAACCTCAAGTTTGCTAAACATTTCAAACAATTCATCATTGTCTTTCTTTTCAACAATCTTTTTACTAACCAAGTAAGAATTTGGAAAAGGCAAGTCATGAATATTTACCTCATCACCCTTGGAGTCGGAAGGTGATCCTTTCTCCACAGGTCCCTTTATGATAGTTGTTGCCTCTTCCTCATTTTGCACCACTGGTTGTTTCTGACACTTCTCCAAGAGCTTCTTTTCTTGTAGGCTTTCAGATTGGGTGGAAGCTTCTTTCTCAGCTTGGGAAGTTTCTTGAGTAGTTTTGGCAGGAGGAGACTCAACTTCTATTTCCTCATCAACTGGCTCTTCATCCTCTTCATGTTCTTTGAATTGCACATTCTTGGCACAAATTTTCTTACCACTTCTCAGTGTGATTGCATTCAAAGATTTAGGATTTATCACTGTGTTGGAGGGCATAGAACCACTACTTCTTGCTTGTTGTTCACTCATGTTGTTGGAGAATTGAGTAACAAAAGCGTTCAAATTCTCATGCTTAGTCTCCATTTGCTCCAATGTAGAGAACACATTTTGTAGACATGAGTCCACCTTATTCTCCATAGCATGTAACTTAGTCTCAGTTTGTGACTTCTGATTGTCAAGCTTTGAGTTAAGTTCAGTAATATCTTTCACAATCAAACCAAGTTCATTAGCTCCAGAAAAAGAAGATGATGCCCCTTGACTAGACACCATTTGATTTGAGAAATTTCCCTGAGGGTTGCCTTGATTTCCTCCCCATTTAAAATTAGGATGATCTCTCCACCCTGGATTGTAATTGTTAGAGTAGGGATCCCTCTTTTGATATTGACCATTCTTATTTTGATACAGGGCAGAAACCTCTTCATATCGATAACAAGTATTAGAGGCATGCATCATTGACCCACAGAACTCACAACCAGTGACTATAGCTTGAGAGTGACCCATTGAATTAACCTGCTTGGCATTTACATTATTCTCCAAAATACTGAGTCTTTTCTCCATTCGATTTCCCAAAGCAGCAATTTCAGCAAGAATATCCTGGGAAGAAACCGAAGAGGTATTATACACTTTTCTTGTGTCTCCAGATTGAGGGTCATTAGTAGCCATTTTTTGAAGCAGGTCCCATGCAGCATTAGGACTTAATTCTCTGAGAGAAGCATTTGCAGCGGCATGAATTGAGGGCTTATGATGTGGAAGTAGCCCTTCATAGAAAGAGTTGACCAGATCATTCTTTGAAATATTATGATGTGGACACTGAGCTAGAAGTGTGATGAATCTGGTCCAATACTCGTGCATGGATTCATTATCCCGTTGTACAACACTAGTTATCTCCTTCTTTAGCCTTGAAGTTTTAGAGGCAGGAAAATATTCATCTAAGAATGCTCCTTTCAACTGATCCCAAGTCAACGTGGTAAAATGTTGAGGCAGTGTGTAAAGCCACTCCTTGGCCTTGCCTTCTAAAGTAAAATGAAATGCTCTCCTCAATACATCTTGAAGATTAGCCGTCGGTGGTTTCATGGAAAAGCACACCATATGCATAGTCTTCAAATGCCTGTGTGGATCATCACCTGCAAAACCATGGAATCTAGGTAAGGAAGAAATTAATGCTCCTTTAATTTCAAAGTTTACATCATCAGTATAAAAGCCATAAGGATCATAATCAACATTAGAATTATTAATCTCCCTCATGCTTATATTATCCTCACCATTATTCCTAAAGTTGTTCTCACCCTGTCTGTTATTTCCATTAAGCCCATTGTAACCATTATTACCATTAGCACCATCCATGGTTTCTGGTCCTAATTCAAAATCACTAAAAGACACGTGTTCACTAGATGACAAACTTGACTCTTGTGAAATATGCCCTCTTCAACAATAACTTGACTTGTACCCTCTATTCTCCTATTTCTTCTAATCTTTTTCACAGATTTTTCAATTTCAAGATTTAAGGGAATCAAAGGTAAAGCCCTATCACTCCTAGGCATAAACAGTAGTAGTTCAGATGAAAAGAAAAAAAAAATTGAAACAAAAGAAAAATTAAATTAAATGAACCCAAATTTTTTATTTTTTTTGTTTAAAAAAAATGCAAATGAAAATTGCAAATGCAACTGTTATGTAAACTAACTAAGAACTAATTTACTCAAAGTTACTTAACACTTAGTTACTAGAGAACCAATCTCTTGGCTCCCCGACAATGGCGCCACTTGAAACAACCTTTTCGTCCGATGTCGCCTTGGGGTTACTTCAAAAATTTAAACCAAGGATTGCGTATAGTGCAACCTCGGGTCGTTCTCTTTGAGGAGCCAAAAATCAAATTGAATTCCCAAGTAACTAAATGCAATGCAACTTAAGCTAGAAAATGGGGTTTGATTTGATTGACTAACAAATAAATGCAATGAATTAGAATTAAATTTAAATAAATATTTTTGGTATTTTTAATTTAAAGAAAATGTTAATGAATGATAACAAGTGAATGGAATGAAAGAGAAAGAGATTAATAATAATGAAAGCAATCCTCCAATTCAATAACGCAGGCAATCATAGCTTCAACAGATACGGGAGTTCTAAACAATGAATTAAAAATTATAATTAAGCTTTTAATCCAACAACCGAGCCACCTCGAATTGTCACAAAATATTTTCCAAAATCCTAGTTTATTAACTGCCACCAGAATAATAAATTAGGATTAAAGATGTTAAAATCCAATGCTTAATTATTATAACTCAATAATTCATAGAAATAGGATTAAAGCCAGCAAAAGATATAATGATCCAATAATTCAAGCCACCTTGAATTATTACAAAATATTCACAATAATTTCAATACCATGTCTGACCCAGATCAAAGTAAATAAAATTAAAGTTAATTAAAGAACAATATCAATTGCCAAACAATAATCCAGTTATAGTAATCCTCAATAAATATAAATCATTATAAGCATTCCCAATAATTATAAAATTATTCTAAGACCTAGGAATCACAAAATAATTAATGGATGAAGATTAGAGTAACTTAAACTCCCCTTTGAGATCCAAAGCTCATGCCCTTGCCATTAAGTTGGAAGATTATGACGCCTAGCCACGCATAGCCATCACACTTGAGAACTCAGCCATGGAAGAGGATGCTGCCATCATCACAAACATCTCTGCTGCGTCACAAGCCCGATTTGTTCCTAGTTGCTACATTGTTCACGCTGCTCTACAATTGCACTGTTGCTGTTCTGCGCTGCCGTGAGTCGTTGCTCCGTTTGCTGCTGTGTAGCTGTGGGTGGAGGGATGGTCACGATTTGAGATAGCGGGTTGATGAAGATGGTGGAAGATAAAGTCGCGGCGTCTGAATGGATGGAAGGCGCTGGGTCTGTTGCTGTTTGTGCTGGTTCTCCCTGGCCGTCGCTGGCGTGGTTTCTAGTAGGTGGAGATGGGAGCCGTGGGTAATGGAGGATATGGTGAATGGAAGGTGCTGGCCCCTGGAGCTCTCTGCGTATGTCAGAAAGTCGGAAGGTTCTCCGCGGCGTCTGATATCTCACGGCCGCGCGATGGAGTCTGTGGATATGGAAGCTGGAATGGAGGTTTGATGAAGATAATAGGAGGTGAGTTGCGGCCGTGAATGGAATATGGAAGGCGCTGAAGTTTCCTCTCTGCGTGAGTCTGTGTTCTCCGCCGCTCCTTTCTCTTCTCTGCATTGTGTACTCTCCGCGGCGTCGTGCGTGTGGAAGATGCTGAAGGTTCTCGCGGCGTGATGGTGGAGGTGGAGTGCAATGAATGTTGACGGCGACGTAAATAGGAAGGGAAGTTGTCGAGTCCGCAGGGGTGCTGCCGTGGTCTCTGCTATTCTGATTCTGCACAGTGGAGGGAATGAAGGCATGAAGAAGATGGATGAATATAGAGATGGAATGGTGTGGTGATGAAGGTGGACGGACGGATGGGTAGCGGCTATGATGTTGTTGTAGGCAGAAAAGAGGAGCTGTGGTGAGTCGTTGAAGTCGCCGCCTGGTGCTGCTGTCGCTGGCTCAAGACTGCAGACCGTGGCTGGGGGATGGAAGGCGCTGAGACTGAGATGGAGTTGCAGTTGTGCCGCGGGAGAGGGAAGGTGAGGCCGCGTGAATCAATGGAAATGCTGAAGGTGTAGTCCGCGGCGTGTGAAAGGAATGGAAAATGCTGAAGCTCAAGCTCTCTCCGCGGCGTGTCTTCCGTCTCTGCATGCATGCCTTTTTAAAGGTGACCTAATGGGCTAAACTTCCAAGTTTGGCCCATTGGGTCCTTCCATGTAATTCTTGAATTTATGGCCTATTGTTGTCATTTGTAATTTCTGATTTCTCCTAAGTTGCTGAAATATAAAATCATAATAATGTAATACCTTTTATCGTAAAAATAATTAGTTAGGAGAAATAATAAAAATATGACAATTATACCCCTATTAAACACTAATTTATTATAAGGTTCAATAATTCAATTGATGCACAAATAATATAATTAAAGCCCAAAATAATGACAAAAGCCCACAAAAATGATATGAATAAATATATAAAAATAAGGATTTGTCAACAGATAAGTATGCCGCATGCTTCCATGCTTAATAACATATGATCATAGCATTATAGCAGAGCTTCAGACATAATAAATAAGACAACAATACAACCAAACAATAACACAACAAATCACAAAGCCATTACATAAAAGCTAGGATTAGTTACTACCTCAAAGGCTCAGCAGAACTCTACTATCTCTATTCTGTTTCCAGCTCCGCCAGAACTTCCTTTCTTTCTTTCTTCCTCTCACTTTCTCTCTCTAGCACTTCCTCCTCTCTCTAAAACTTGCTTGGGCCGTGCATAATGAAGAACAAGGGGGGGTATTTATAGTTTTGGTCAATGGCATTTCTGTAATTTTGAAGCCATATGATCCTGTGGTCCAGGTTTTTCCAGAATTTCCTATTTTTCTTTATTCCTTTTACTGCATCATGCATGACATCACTCCAGGCCACCTCATGGGACACCTCATCGCCAAATTCTTCACATGTCACAATTCCTGGACACCTCATCAGTTGACTCAGCATCTCCAGTCCAATCCAGTACCGGTGCAGTCCGATTTCCCATAAACTGGACTCACCGGCTAAGATTGTGTCACATGTCCTTAACTTTTCTTCTCCCTCTTAGATGATGCCATGAGGCATCTGGAAGGGACCTTTCACCCCTTCCAATGCTATCCAGATAAGTCCAGGACTTTATCTGATCACCTCCTCGGTTACCGTGCCGACCGAGTAACTTTACTTTATTGAAACAGCATTAAAATAGTATTTTAATGCCACTTTTTCTCACATACCTCATGGGCTACGTTTTTAGGCCTTGGAATATTATATTGGGTCTCTGATCCGGCTCAAGAACTCTGATGGCTCGATTCCCAAGAAACAGCCCTTGGCAAATTACCAAAATACCCCTGAGTGCCCTTTCTTGCGCTATCTTTGCCCTAAGGGTAAAATTGTCATTTTACACCCTTCTGTACCCTGTCAGGGTATATACTGACTCTAAGTAACTCTATCTGTATGTACCTTAGCTTCTGGGTCTGTCCAGAATGACCAAAATGCCCTTCATTCATCTGTTACCCTTTTGTACAACACAGGGGCATTTTCATAATTTCGTACTTTTCCGGGGTTCTGCTGGACACTGGCCCACCTATCAGTCCAAGAGTCTTACTGGGCCTTTGATGGCGCCATTATTGGGCCTTTCAGGGTCCACTATCTTCATGGCACGCATTACGAGGAATCCTCCCTTGTCAATGATTATTGAATATTTTATCTATTATTCACCGTTTATACACATATCCGGACACCGGCTCCTTCTATCCGATACACTGGCCTGCGGTGTTCAGGCATTCCTGTGAGTCATATCAGTCATCTGACTGAGGTCATCCGAACTCATTCAGTCCCTTTTCAAATACCGATAAATTTCCCTATCGGATACCCGGAGGCCTCACACTCCCGTCTGGAATTTCTGATTTGTGAATAACTTTTTCTACAGGCCTCCTATCGGTATTCTGTCAGTTTCCTGACATCCGCCCCATAAGGATGCATCATCCTGTATTTTCTCACCTAGATCTGAAATCTAGGATATCCGGTATGAATTTTTATAACTTTTGGACGATCAGTCCATTTCTGGCTATCTGGAGTCTTCAAAAATTCCTGTATCAAGCCAGATTACCGAGCGTCACTTGCTCTCTCTATCGGTGAAATCTGGGACTGAAATACTTTCGGACAGTCCAAACCACTTCCGGCCTGACTTTCTTTAATTACAATTTAGCCCCAGGGAACTTTTCTTCTTTTCATTTAAGTCCCTTTCTATTTGGCTAAAATTACACTTAAGGACCCCACACTTTTGTCTACTTTTCCTTTTTGGCTTTAAACTTTCCATAATTGCACTTAAGTCCTTTCATTTCCTTTCTTTATCTTACTAGGTCTAGGGGCATTATTGTCTTTTCATATCTTACCAGAATATTCTCTGACCCTGGTCAACCATCCAGATACCCTTTCTTGACTGTCTAACCTTAGCCGAATGACCAAAATACCCTTTACTCATTCTTCAGTTGTTCTATAACATAAGGGCATTTTCGTCATTTTGCACATTTTTCCCGGACACCGGCCCCTCTTACCACTGAACTGATATTATGGGCCTGGGCCTTCCCTGGTGTCACTATGGGCCTTAGAAAACACTGTATGGCCTCTGGCCATAGTCCGATCATCTCTATTCGGACTGCTCTTCCTTTACCGATTATAACTGTAAATTCCCATCTTCGAGAATTTTTACAGAAAAATCGGGACCTCAAATCAAAATTCTGTGTTGCGTCATTCAACCCGGAATCCTTTTCTCTATCTCCCGGTATTTTCAAATATTTTATCCGGACCGAGCTATTTTTGCCTGAAAGTACGCTCCTGCGCACACTTTTCAAAAATGGCCATTCTACCCTTGGTCACATTTCTAATTCTTTCATACCTATAGAGACCTCATATGCACATTTCACAGTTCAGTGAAATGATCAGCATAATTTTCTCTATTTTCTGGCAAAATATGGTACTCATAGGCTACCAGCCCTATCTTTCCCATAATTATGATTATGCCCTTGAATTCTCTTTCTGGCATCTCTAGGCCTAAAAATTGGGGTGTTACACTAGGTCTCTAATAGAAAAGCTCCTCAAGAAGAACGATAGAGTTGTGCCTTATACTACATTATTTGGTGCAAATGTAACTTATTTTGATTGGTCGGAAGGCGACAATCCGACCGCTCATCAATGGCGCCGTTGATCGGGAGCCAAGTAATTGGTTCCTTAGTGATTGATTGTCAATTCCATTATTTACCTGAGTCATTTTTGTTTTGAATTTTAGTTTTTGTCATTTTTAATTGTATTGTATTCTGCATTGTTCTCAGTTCTGTGAAATCACTATCTGTGAAATTGAGTCGCAACCAAACTGCACTTGAGTCACTACCAAATTGCTTTACTGTGGTACTGATTACTCTCTGTGATCTTCAGTCGCGACATCCATAACTTCTGGTCGTGACACTTTTGGAAAATCTGCTCTCTGTGTTATTTAGTTGCGACCTAAGTACCTTTAAGTCGCGACCTGATAACCATTTTTAAAGAACTCTTGCTCTCTGTGTTCCTACGTCGCGACCTCAAAACTCTTTTGTCACGACCAATTGACGCTTTTTGCTGTGAAACTTCTGTTGGTTAATTCTGATTGTTTGCCTAAGTATTCTTGATTATTTCTGAGTTGCATGCGTAGAAGGACTAGACCATTAGTTCCCTTTGAACCTGAAATTGAGAAAAGACTTAGGAAACTAAAGAGGGAATTTAGAGAATTTAGATAAGAAGAGGTAAGATCAATAGAATCTAGTTCATCCTCTAGTGTTTCGGAGTCTGAAACTGAACTGAATTTAGAGTTTCCATTAGAAACTTCTAATATAGCTGAGATAAATCATAATAGGCATAATGGGCATGGAGAAAATGAAATGAATATGGAAGATAATAGAAGTATGAGGGAAATAAATCATTCGCATGTGAATTATGATCCTTATGGTTTCTATACTGAAGAAGCTAATTTTGAAATTAAAGGAGCTTTGATTGCAACCTTACCTAAATTTCATCGTTTTGCAGGATAATGCCCACATCGCCACTTAAAAGCCATGCATATGATATGTTCTTCAATGAAGCCTCTAATGACTGCATTGGATGACATGTTAAGGAGGTGCTTCCATTTCACTATGGAAGGGAAAGCTAAGGAGTGGCTGTATAACCTGCCAACTTATTTCTCAACTCTTACATGGGACTAGCTGAAATCAACATATCTGGAGCAGTTTTTCCTAGCCTCAAAGACTACTAGGATGAAGAAGGAGATCATACACATTTTGCAGCAGAATAGGGAGTCATTAATGAATATTGGACCAGATTTATCAATTTGTTGGCTCGATGTCCCCATTATAACATCACGAAGGCTGATTTAGTAGACATCTTCTTAGATGGTCTACTTCCTCACAATAAGGTATCCTTGAATACAGTAGCAAATGGGTCTTTGAGAGATAAAACTCCATAAGCGAGTTGGGAGTTATTCCAGAAAATGGCTAATAAAGCCATCATACTGAAGATCTAAGGAAAATGCCCACATCATCTTTAGGCAGTTCAAATGAGATCTTACCTGTCTGAATGTCATATCTCTCAGAAGTGGAAGAGAAGTACATTTCAAGGAAGCTGATGCACCAGACAAGAATAAGGAGGATTCTTAATTTGAGGATCCATCATCTTCACAGATGAAGATTGGGAAATCTAAAAGCCTTAAAGAACAGCAGCTCATGATTAAAAAGGCAACCCAAGAAGAGAAAGCACAAGCACAAGATGGACTACAAGAGAAGCAAGAAGAGGAAGTGATCGTGTAGAGTCCAACATACAAAGAAAAGCAAACTGAGGAGAAGGCAGAGTCTAGCAAGCAAGGAGCCTCTAAGCACACAGGTAAGGAGGTAAGTATAAAAGATCTCCCTTTTCCTAAATCTTATTTTGCTGAAAAGAAAAATGTTGACCCTGACTTTGCACAAGATGCTTATAACATCTTCAATAAGTTAGAAATAAACATCCTTATAGTTGAATTCCTCAAGAGAAATCCTAAGTATGCTAAAATTTTAAAGGAATTGTGTGCTGATAAGAAAAAGTTTTAGCCTCTTGAGAGAATATAGGTGAGTGCTAATGTGTCATCACTTTTTAAGGCTGAATTACTGGTTAAATGCCAAGACCCAGGATCCTACACAATCCCATGCACAATAGGAAATGTTCATGTCAAGGGAGCGTTATTAGATTTAGGGGCTACCATTAATGTAATGCCTTGGTCGGTATATCAAGCTTTAGGTATTAAGAATCTTAGAGACACAAATATAATGCTATAACTAGCTAATAGGTCAATTAGCTATCCTAAGAAAATTCTTGAGGATATTCTAGTACAAGTCAAAGACCTATTGTTCCTAACTAATTTTTATGCTTTGGACATGTCCAATGAATTAGTGAATGAGAGCACTCTGATCCTAGGCAGACCTTTTCTCCAAACTTCTAAGATAATCATTAGTATGAAGCATAGTTCTATTACAATGGAAGTTGAAGAACATGTGGTAACTTTTAACATGAATGAAGCAATGAAATATCCTTTTGATAATTCTGCTTTTGCCGAGTTAAATGCCATTGATTATGCTATTGAAAAGACTAGGGATAAATGTAATATCCCAAATTTTCTATACTGATTTGTATGTAGAGATTGAATGAAATATGAGTTATTTTTTAGGAAAAGATGTGGCCATTTATATAAAGAAAGGGATTAAATTGAAAAAGAAAGAAAATGTAGGGACTTAAGTGCAATTATGAAAAGTTTAAGGCTAAAAAGGAAAAGTAGACAAAAATGTGGGGTCTTTAAGTGTAATTTTAGCCAAATAAAGGGACTTAATTGAAAAGAAGAAAAGTTTTCGGGGCAAAAGTGTAATTATAAAAACCTGTACCGGAAACAGTCAAAAATAATGATCGTATTCATATCAGCCCCATATTTCACCAGTAGATAGAGCAAGTCATGCTGGGTAATCCAGCTTAATACAGGAATTTTCTCAGGACTCCAGATAGCCAAAATTTATCTGATAGTCCAAAAATATAAAAAATTTCTACCGGATATCCTAGATCTCAGATATAAGTGAGAAATTGCAGGATGATGCGTCCTGTTGAGGCAGATGTCAGGAAATTGACAGAATACCAATAGGAGGTCTGTAGAAAAAGTTATTCATAAATTAGTAAATTCAGATGGGATTGTGTAACCTCCGGGTATCCGATAGGGAGATTTATCGGTATTTAAACTGAGATTGAATGAGGTCAGATGACATCAGTTAGATGACCGTTATGACCCAAAGGGATGCCTAGACATAGTAGACCAGTGTATCTGATAAAAGGAGCCGGTGTCCAGAGATGTGTAGAAACGGTGTATAATGGCGAAAATACCTGATAAACATCGCGGGGAAAGATTCATCGTGATTCGTGCCATAAAGGTAATGGACCCTAAAAGGCCCAAGAATGGCGCCATCAAAGGCCCAGTAAGACCCTTGGATTGATAGGTGGGCCAGTGTCCGGTGGAACCCCGAAAAAGTGCAAAATTACGAAAATACCCCTGTGTTGTACTAAAGAGTAATAGATGAATGGAGGACATTTTGGTCATTCTGGACAGGCCCAGAAGCCAAGGTACATACAGATAAAGTTACTCAGAGTCAGTATATGCCCTGACAGGGTACAGAGAGGTGTAAAATGACGATTTTACCCTCAGGGTTAAGATAGTGTAAGAAAGGGCACCAAGGGCATTTTAGTCATTTTGCAAGGGATCTGTAATTAAGTTTAGACCCAGTATAAAAATGTCAATGGTATAAAGGACCAGAAGACATAATATGGATTTTCAGAAAAATTAGATTCAGAAAATAGTCCAGTTTTCGAGGAAACGTACCGGGCTGGTACCGGATTGGATTGGAAATTTTTCAGAGGCTTCTTGGCTCTTCCATTTGCATCACATGAGTGATTAGGTGGCCCATGAGTTGTCCCTTGAGTGATGTCATCAAGTGATGCAATAATTCAAAAAAGAAAAGAAATTCCAAGATTAAATCTAAGCCACAAGATCAAATAGTAACCAAAATGATCTTGGCCTTTCATTTCCACCCAAAATTGTCTATAAATACCCCCACTTTCAGCTTCATTTCGGCATGCATAGAACCCTTGGGGAAACTCTTGCAAATTGAAAACTCAAGCCAAGAGGAAGCAAGCACTTGGAAGGAAACATCAAGGTAACTACTCCTCTTGATCCTAGACTATGTTCTAGTAGATTTGCTCTTGAGTTTAAGTGGTTTTTGAGGCATAAACCTTGTTGAATTGCTGCTGGAATTTCGGTACCCATATGAAAGGAATATGAGTTTTATGTTATGGATAGTTTAGATAAGCTTAAACAAGCTTGAATCACATGATAATGGCTTAGGAATCCAAGTGTGCTTGTGAATCCAAGATTGTGTTCTATTCTGTATAGTACGGAATCACTGTTCATATGTTAGAATTTCATGATTTTGATGCTTCCAATGAGTCCAAAATGGAAAATTATGTGGGGTTATAGTAGGAAGACAAGTATTGGAAGCATTGGAACCAAAATGAGAATTTTGGAAAATAAGAGGGAGGTTTCGGTTTCTATACAGAACACTAGGAAGCAATTGGATTCTGGAATTTTTGAATGTATATTTGGATTCTACATGAAAAATTATGTGGGAATGAACCATGAGAGTTTAGTTTGAAAAGATGTAAACCTAAGTCACAAAGTAGAGAAAGAAAGGGACTTAATGGAACCCTAGTCTTGAGAATGGTTTGAATTGAGTTGTGACTTGGTAATTATCTTGTTATGACTAGGTTTTGACATTTGTGGAAAGGAGGGATCAAGACAAGAAGGAATTGGCAAAGACACCTATGAGGTAGCAAGAATACTTAACTATAAACTTATGCCATGTTGTGATTGATATGCTTGCTTGTTATGCATGAAGTTTGGTTGAGCTTAGTATGTTATGTGATGATGTTTATGATGATGATGATGAGTTATGAATATGTGCAACTCCTTGCAACCTATGTCATGAGAATATGCATGTTAGATTTTGCCTATGTATGATCATGAATTAGCTCCCATTGCATGATAACATGTTAAGCATTTCATCAAGCATGCATAACCTTATAGTTTGTATATCTTGCTATTGGGATTTCCATGAAATCTCATTCCTTCCATATGTATATAATCATGCTCTAGGTGCTGGAACTTCTCATGGAAGAGAGTAAATGTGAATGAACAATGTATATATGGCCTAGATAGCATGTATTTAACATAGGAGATGTGGTATGGTATGTAAAAACGTATACACTCACTGGAACCATACGAGACCAAACGCTTTCATCGATCATTTGAGTAACTTATCCGACGAGTTTTCATGTGAAATTTTGCATGAAGATAGATAAAATCCATATATTTAATTGGACACCAAGAACGCCCAATTTGGTTAAGTTTTAGAATTAATATGATTTTTCAAATTTGGACCTAAAATCTGGATCCAGATAAA
The DNA here is from genome assembly GCA_037074615.1 of Leucaena leucocephala. Classification (NCBI taxonomy): domain Eukaryota; kingdom Viridiplantae; phylum Streptophyta; class Magnoliopsida; order Fabales; family Fabaceae; genus Leucaena; species Leucaena leucocephala. Next base: position 3,972,229 of record CM073544.1, on the reverse strand, counting down.
ACAAGTCCTGAGAGGCAGTGAGATTCCTACGCGGTTTTCATATAGCAAATGACTGAATTTTTCCACGAACTTTTATGAGATTAAAGTAGACATATGGAGGTTTAAATCCATATGTAACACGACTCATTTGGATAAGTATACAAAGAGAAATGAATTTTTGAAAAGGAGACACAGAATCTGGAGGTTCAAAAATTACTGAATGAACAGTGATTTTCAACAAATAAACTGATTTTATTTGGACAAGTAAATATCATTTTCATATTTTTCCTTCAAATTTTGATGAAATAGATTTCATGATAAATTGGAACCACCTCATTTAGATTTTTATAGATTTAATTATGAATTTCCAAAGTTCATGCTGCAAACTGGAATTACCAAGTGAACAGTAAAGTGAACAATACCCGATAGCCTAACTTTTGGAAATTCATATTTCTAAGGTAAAATGGTGTTCCAATGTTCTAAAATACTTCCAATTGAGTATATGTAAGGATGAAATTAAGGATGTTTCAATAAACATGAACTGAGTTTGCATGATAATGATAATGTGTTTGCAAAAGAATTGTTGAGTGATTTTGTAGAGTCCCAAGATATTTTGGAAGTTAGAAGTGGAATAAATACTAGAGGGCAGCCTCTCTATGAAACCAGGTCGTGACAAGAAGACTTTATGGTCACGACTGTCAACTCTAGAGATGACCATTTGTGACATGATTTTGAAGAGGTCATGACCAGATATCAGTCTGTTGAAGGGGAGCCTCCCTTTGAAACAGAGTCGTGACTAGAAGACACATGGGTCACCATTAAAAACTCTAGAGACGTACAGTCACGACGAGTAGCTGAGGATGTCATGACCAAATATTCTAGAGATAGTCTCTATAAGCTTGAGTCACCACCAGAAATGGAAGAAGCAACCAGTGACTTCTCCAGACCTCCAGTTCCATGCTCCACTATTTTGGTTAAAATGCCAATATCTTCTAACCCTAATTATCCTCACTTACATTCAAAAATTACCTCTCATACCTTAATATTTTTAAATGATTTTCTCCTTACTAATAGTACAGGTATGAAAGAGAGTGCCCCGAAGCACATTGCAGTTGAAGACCAACCTTAGCTTGGTGCGACACTTGAGGAAGTAGATGACAAATTGGGAAACTGACACAAGCTAGATAAGAGCAACTTCGAGGGATATACAAAGGATGCGAAGGAATCATCTCCTAAGTTTGTTGCTGCTACTTGCCAACCACAGTTAGGAAAATTCAAGTTTAAAGAGGGAAAGTCCAAGACGAGTTTGGATGAATTTCAATATAAAGCGCATAATTTTGGGAAGCCAAAGTGGAGAGAGAAGACAATAGGGATAACTTTCCAATCAAACAGCTATCTCTCAAAGCTTTATGAGTTCCCACCGCCACCTTGAGGCCAGGTTATCCCTTTCCTATCTCTTACCTCTTAATGCTATATGCTTGATATTGTGATTTGATGATTGGAAATGGATGACTCAGTAGGATAGTGTTCATTTTTAGTTTGTTTCTATTTATTGTTGGTTTACTTCTGTTTTGCACAATACTCCTGTGATGTCCATGGTCTATTTATTTATTGCCTCTGTTCTAAGCTCTTCAACGAACTCAATTGCATGCTATAGTTTACCCATCTTATCATCATTGCTCCTCTTGTCTTGCGATGCATGATTTAAATGTGACTGTGTGCTTGATTGTGAAATTTGCATTCGGTTTTGTGTTGATTTGCTGTGGAATAAATGGTTCAGAGTTGTTTGGGGGGATTCTTAGAGGTTTTGAGGTACATTAGGGAGTGATTTTTGCAATTGGTCACGACATTATGGCATATGGTCTCGACCAATGTCATATCCTAATTTTCCCTATCTGTGTAAGACTGATAGAGGAAAGAGGTTTGGAAAGGATTATGATGATGAAATGAGAGGAAAAGTGATGAGTAGACAAAGGAATAAAGAAGAGGGACTAAAATGAAAAGTCTAAAAGTTACATGGTATGAAATGTAAAGTAGACAAAAGCTTTGGGCCATTAAGTGTAATTATGGAAAGTTGAGGGCCTAAAGTGTAATTATGAAAAGTCCGAGGGCAAAATGGTAAATATGAAAAGTTGAGCCGAAAAAGGTGTAAAAATGCCCGGAATCAGTTTAGTCCCAAATTTTCCCAGTAAATAGAGAAAATTATTCTGATCAGTTTAACGCAGCATAGAATTTTAATTTGAGGTCCCGAAAAATTGATATTAATTTCAGAAGTTTGGTAATTATTGTATTATCTTCTGGACCTCATAATCAGATAAAATTTAGTAGTAAATTCTTATAATTAATATAAGAATTTATGAAACTGAAAGAAGTAAAAAAAGAGTCATGTAGAATTAATTATGGAATTTACGGTGAAAAAGGACATCGATAAATGGTTTAAAGGAAATATATGTAATTTTTTTAGGACTTTTGGGTCTCAAAAAATTATGAAACTTTGTAGAAAATTCATTTTATATTAGAATGAATTTCTAAAAATATTAGAACTACTAAAAGAGGTGTTTAGCATTTATTTCAAGATCAGGGTAATTTAAGGATATTTGTATAAGGGAAGTGCCTTAGGATTTATGCCAATTATAAATTGAACCTAAGGAAGGCTCAAGATTTCATCCTAGGGCAGACCAATAAGTCCTAAAAGTTGTATTGGAGCTCAAGTCCTATAATGAATAATTTATGAATTTTTGAAAAAGAAAGAAAAAGGATAAAGGTGAATTAGGGTTTTGCACATGGTGGGTCCCACAAGCTTTACACATGGCACCAAGAAGAGGAAAGGAAGATTATCCCATATGCTAAAATGCAATAAAATAATATAAGAATTAACCTAATGATGATTAAGGTTAATTAATCCAAAAACTAACCAATCAAATTCAAGATTAAACTATTGTAATAATTAGGAAAAGTGAGGACATTATGGACCCAAGGTGCCAAAGTTTTGTCTATAAATACCCCACCTTGTCTTCACAATTTTGTGCACCTAGAGTACCCTTGGGGAAACCGTGCCAAAATGAAGAAAGAACTGAAAATAAGATCAAGGAGAAGCCACCTAAGCAAGTACCTAAGGCAAGCAATCCTTCTTAGTTTATTTATATATGTTTTGGATGGGTAAAACCTAAGTTTTAGTGGTTGGAAATTCCATTAAACCTAGAGTATACTTGCTGTCCAAATCTTAAGTTAAAGGAGGAAGAAGGAGATAAAGGTAGAACTATGTGGTTAAGGCTTAGATAAGTTGGTTTAGATGATTGGTTATTGAATCAAGTTGATATTCTTGACTTTGCCATGAAAGAGACCTTTCAATCTGCACTGTTCATGATAGAAGAAGAATGAATTTTAATGATCTAATGCTTCCATTTAATTTATATGATGATTTTGTGTAGGATTGGATGGATTTTGAACCTTGGGAGCATTGGAATTAAAGTTGTAATTGTTGAAAGTCTTCTCTATTACTGTTCACACGCGTAAACAGTGATTAGATTTTCATGATTTTGATGCTTCCAATGGTTTTAAAATGAAAAGTTGTGTGGGATAAAGTAGAGAAACAAGTATGGGAAGCATTGGAATCAAAATGAGAATTTTTGGAAGAATTATGCATGTTTTTCAAATCTGTCCAGAACAGTGCATGGGAGCTGGAATTTTGTGATTATAAGCTCATAAATGGATTCAAAAGGTGAAATTGTGTAGGGTAAAGTCAAGACATCAATTGATTCATGTAATATCCCAAATTTTCTGTACAGATTGAATAAAATATATGTGAGATTTTTCAGTAAAAGATGTGGCCATTTATGTAAAAAAAGGGATTAAATTGAAAAAAAGAAAAAAAGGCAAGGACTAAAGTGAAAATATAAAAGGTTTTAAGGCCAGAAAGGAAGGTAGACAAAAATGTGGGGTCTTTAAGTGTAATTTTGAAGAGTTGAGGACATAAAGGTGATTTATGGTAAATCAAGGGGCAAAAGTGTAATTATGGGAAATTTGGACCAAAAACAGGCCAAAAATGACTTTGTTCTGATCGGACCCAAATTTTTCCAGAGGATAGAGAAAATTATTTCGGGTTGTTTGACGCAACATAGAATTTTGATTTGAGATCCCAAAAAATTGATATAAATTTCTGAAGTTAGATAAAATTATTACAATATTTTTCGGATCTTAGAATCAGATGAGGTTTTCCAGTAACTTCCTATAATTAATATAAGAATTTATAAAGTTGACAGGATCAGAAAAGGAATCCTATAGGATTTTTAATAGAATTTATTGTAGAATAAAATACCCGAGGAATATCATCGGGAGAATTTTCTAGGGATTCATGCCACAAAGGTATTGAACCCTAAAAGGCCCAAGAATGGCGTCATTAAGGCCTAGTATGGCTCATAGAGAATAGAAGTCCAGGGTCACAGTTAGATCCTGAAGAGGCTTACGGTTGATCGCAGTAGATCCCGAGGGTCGCAGTAAACCTAGCCTAAAGAATGTAAGGAGTCATAAGTACAGTATTTCTTTGGAATGACAATTACTAAGGACAAGGTCAAGGTAGAAAAGCTTCACAAGTTGTTAACACATAGCAGAGAGAGTACCCATAATGTTAATTCAGATAGCCTTATTATTATTATAGACTGAACTCAGAATCTTTTTACATGAAAAATGAAGTGAGATTAATAGAGATTCCTAAGATGAGAATAAAGAGAATGAGAATGAAAGTTAGATAGATCCTCCAGGTGAGGACAAGAAAGTTAAAAAGTCAAAGAGATTTATAGAGAAGAGCCTAAAATAGTAAAGTACCAGGGTTAGAGCCTGTTAGCACCAGTGCTTCAGATTTTTATCAGCACTTTCTAGTTAAATGTGCTCAGGCAAGAGTAGCCCAATGATGGGTAACCCTAGGAAGTAATGAGAAAAGAGTACAAATGCCACAAAAGTTTCGCATAGATGTGCAGAGTCATGTAAAATGATAAAAAGAATTATGAAAAGTTAGAAAGGGTTATGAATAGTAAAGGAGGAGAGCCCTTATGTCAAGTCCAAATAGAGTGGATTTGAAATGAAAGATTTCAATTCAATTATAACTTCGTTCAGGAGAAAGAGAAGTAAAAGAGCAATATTCTCCTGAGAGGTTGATAAAATTATAAGCTAAAGAGAATGTTGCTGACATCTCAGAATATGTCATGATAAGGCAAGATAAATTTTGAAAGAGTAAGATACACCATGATATAGCCAGATTTGGATAGATATGCCACGATACAGCATGAGAAGTATGCAATGAGATATATTTTGATAAGCATGTAATGTGGCACATAATGAGAAATGTGTATTGAAAATAATAGTAAGAAGTAACTTTAATTTATGAACAGATAGAGAGGCTTTTTTTTTGAAAGGGATAAGATATGAATGTTATGTTACGGATGGAACAGTAAGTGAGAGCTTTCATTCCTTACATGAAATGCCAGGCATTATGTTATGTTTATAAAATATGCTAAAGCTCCGAGTGTTAGAGCTGTGCATATTAAGAAAAGGGATGCTTGAGCTCCCATGTTAGAGCTTTACATTCATGAGCAGGTATGCAGTCCTGCAACAAGTTGGCCAGGCATTATGCATGTTAGAGTATGTGCTCCTACTTAGCAGTAAAGTAAAGAAAAGAATAACTGCATAAGCCCTCTCTCTGTATAATGTTGAATTATTGAAGATGATGAGAGAAATATGATTATACCAAAAGAGAGATGAAGCTTTGCGGATGCTAAGGCAGTCTGCGAGATACTAAGAGAAGTAATAAGAGATAAGTGCTAGAAAGTATGATGAGTAGTTGATGAAAACTCCCGAATACAGTAATATTCGAGAGAGTTTGATATGAAAGAAATGGATACTACTCACAAGTCTAATATAATGAGTTGTCAATAGATGCATAGCAAGTGAGCAAGTACCGAAATAAGGTAAAGTTCAACTCTAATTGAGTTGATTTAGATAAGAAGAGTAATGACAGCAAGGATAAGATAGACACTGAAAGCACTCCGCTAGATGATAAGATAGAGGATAAGAGATAGATACCCCAATCCTTAGTCATAAAATAGAAAGAGATATACAGAATATATATATCCCAGATAATTGACTAAGGTACTAAGTAAATTTTGAGGACGAAATTTATTTTAAGGGGGAGAGAAATGTAATATCCCAAATTTTCTGTACTGATTTGTATGTACAGATTGAATAAAATATATGTGAGATTTTTCAGGAAAAGATGTGGTCATTTATGTAAAAAAAGGGATTAAATTGAAAAAAAGAAAAAAAGGCAAGGACTAAAGTGAAAATATAAAAGGTTTTAAGGCCAAAAAGGAAGGTAGACAAAAATGTGGGGTCTTTAAGTGTAATTTTAAAGAGTTGAGGACATAAAGGTGATTTATGGTAAATCAAGGGGCAAAAGTGTAATTATGGAAAATTTGGACCAAAAACAGGCCAAAAATGACCGTGTTCTGATCGGACCCAAATTTTTCCAGCGGATAGAGAAAATTATTTCGGGTTGTTTGACGCAACACAGAATTTTGATTTGAGATCTCGAAAAATTGATATAAATTTCTGAAGTTAGATAAAATTATTACAATATTTTTCATATCTCAGAATTAGATGAGGTTTCCAGTAAATTCCTATAATTAATATAAGAATTTATAAAATTGACAGGATCAGAAAAGGAATCCTGTAGGATTTTTAATGAAATTTATTGTAGAATAAATACCCGAGGAACATCGTCGGGAGAATTTTCTAGGGATTCGTGCCACAAAGGTATTGAACCCTAAAAGGCTCAAGAATGGAGTCATTAAGGCCCAATAAAATACTTGGACTGATAGGTGGGCCAGTGTCCAGTGGAACCCCGGAAAAGTGAGAAATTACGAAAATACCCCTGTGTTGTCCTAAGGAAACAGAAGTGAATGGAGGGCATTTTGGTCATTTTGTACAGGCCAAAATGCCAATGCAAGTACAGGAGAGGTTATTCGGAGTCAGTATATACTCTGACAAGGTTTAAAGACGTGTGAAATGACAATTATGCCCTTAGGTTTAATATAGTGCAAGGAAAAGCACTAAGGGTATTTTGGTCATTTTCCAAGGTATCTGGAATTAAATTTAAACCCAGTATAAGAATGTCAATGATATGAGGGATTTAAATATTGAATAAAATATATTATGAAGTCCCAAAAAAATTAGATTAAGAAAACAGTCCGGTTTACAGAAAATCGGATCGGGCCGGTACCGGATTGGACTGAAATTTTTCTTGGAGACTCCCACCATGGAAATGGCGCCAAGTGTCCCATGAGATGTCCTTTGGATGATGTCATGGTGGTGATGTCATAAATGGAAAAAGAAAAGAAATTCCAAGATTTAATCTTGGGCCTTTAGATTAAATAGTTCCCAAGTTGATCTTGGCCTTAAATTTTTCCAAAATTTTTCTATAAATACCCCCCACATTTCTGCACAAACTGTGAGCAAGAAACCTTGGGGAACCTCTTGCAAAATTTTCTCTCAAGCTTGAAGGAAGCAAGGATCTTGAAGAAACTAGTAAGGTAAGTTGCCTCATTGCTTCTACACTTTGTTCTCATGGTTTGTTCTTGAGTTTAAATGGTTTTTGAGGCTTGAATCTTGGGGAAATGCTGCTGGAATTTCTGTGGATATGTGAGAGGAACATGAGTTTTATGTTCTAGATAGTTTACACAAGCTTAAACAAGTTTGAATCAAATGATAATGGCTTAGGAATCCATGTGTGCTTGTGAATCCAAGAGGGTGTTCTGTTCTGTACAGTATGATTTTGTCACATTCTTGTTTTTATATATCTTAAGGACCATTCAGTAGCACTTAGAACCACTTTCAGGGTTATTGAAGTCTAAACTCTTAATCTGGATTTTTTTTCCATCGGGTACTGTTCACTGTGGCCAATTCCAGATGAGTGACCTGACTTTGAAAAATTATAACTAATTCTACAAAAATCGAAATGAAGTGGTTCAAATTGATACATGAAGATAACTTAATTATATTTCATGTAAAAATAATTGGTTTACCATTCCTTGACAAATCCAATGTGGGTCAACGTTTCAACTTTACTGTTTATCCAGTGATTTTCTCCTGAATCCAGCATTCTGGTCCCAACTTTAACAATTTATATCTTTTCGTGTATACATCCAAATGAGGCACTATATATATCAAATTAAATCTTAGGATGTATACTATTTACCATAAAAATATCATACATTTATTCAACCATTTACTATTTTTAATGATTTATCAAACATCAATAGGTCTCCACGGGTTACTGTTCACAAAGCCATTTTCAGCACCCAACCTTACATATTAGTGCATACATACAGCACATATCAGTCAAACATGCCAAATAACAATTATTGTTAAATAATCTAATATTAAACATCAGTGCATGATTAACATCCTCATATTTCTGTTATACTTTTTGTTGTCTAAAATCCGGCAGCATAACTGCTACATTCCGTCTGTAGAAAGTAACCAATCTTGTATCGATTCGGTAATTCCCATAGGAGCTACCATTCTACGTAAGTACCCAGGAAAGACTGGATGAACCTACTAGGTCCACTCACTTCCAGCCTCCTTAGACAGCACCTACATACACACTAAGTATCAGTTCCTTTCTTTGTTCCTGCTTCATTGCCAGAATTTTGGCAGCCTACCGGCGTCTCTTAAAATTTTCAAATTTTATTTTGACAGAACCTCCCCTGTAATGTTATATATGGGAATGAGATTCAAAATAATCCCAGTAGCAACAATCATAACAATATATGTAATGCAGGGTGATAGTGCCTGCTTGTGATTGTGTACAAATAAGTGAAGGGAATTGGAAGACACGCAACGGAAATTAACTTTAAAAATTTTTCCATTCCTAGCCAGGATCTACCGAATGTGTTTAAGTCAAGGAGAAAGAAGTGTTACCTTCGGTATTCGAGCTTTGGTCGTGACCTCAGTGTCCTCTAGTCGCGACTCCTCGCCTCTGGAACTTTCAGTCGCGACCTCCTCAGCTTCTAGTCGCGACCTGTCGCCTCTGGAGTTTTTAGTCGCGACCTACTCTTCTTCTAGTCGCGACCTGATGTCTCTGGAGTTTGTAGTCGCGACCTCGTCAGTTTCAAGTCACGACCTGCCTCTTCTTTTCGGATTTCTGACGTTCAGATGCCCGTATGGTCGCGACCTCAGTGTGTTCTGGTCGTGACCTGTCTTCGTGTCTGGTTCGATCACAAGAAGTTGACAGCTCAGATCGGCTTCCTCTACCGGTATCCACACGAACAGCATTCCAATCGCGAACGACGTGCTAGCGCCTCTTGTCCCTCTAGGGCTTTCTAGAGATTCTGTCCTCACCGTCTCTATTTCGGCAGTTTCTTATCTGCAAACCTTTTGCACTCTCCCTGCCCCCTTTTCTCACGTCTGAATGTGTGTGTAGAGATGTGTTGTGTTTAGAACCCTAGCTCCTAATGTCAAATATATAGGAAGCTATCGGGCTTCTAATAGGGCCGGGCTTCAGAATTAATCTTATATTAATTCTGAATTAATACAATATCATATATTGCATAATTTAATAAGAAACTGATTAAATAAATATGGTTTATATTAAATCCGTCCCACAGATTTAATTCACCTATTTATTTAATTTAAAATAAAGATAAGACAGAATTATATTTGATTTATTCTCATAAATCAAATTTGAGATATCTTATCAATTTGAATTTGAATTTCAAATATATCATATCCATTTAAATTCAAATTCAAAAGTGATAGAGATTTAATTTATCCTTATAAATTAAATCTTACAAATATCTCTTATATTATATATAATATATATATACAAATTTATCTATATAAAATATATATCCACCCTAGATTATTCATTGAATCTAGACATCTCTTAGATTCAATGAATCTGGACATCATAGCTCGTATTGGGCTATTTTGTGTGCGACCCTGTAGGCCCATATGAAGTTGGCAGTGGCCCAGTTACTATACTGACCCACAAGTCGTAAGCGGTCTCTAGCAAGGCATTACAACTACCCAAATCATATGAGGATCGATAAACGATGTAACCTTTCATACAACCATATCACGTCCCTTTTGTCACACGATATTTCGGTCAAGGATGAGGCATGGAGAACGTCATCCTCCTGTTCCTGACCGTTACTTTCTCGATCCCTGAGTAGTCTGAATATAGAAATGGAACTACCCTTCCATTCCAGTATGGCCATACATTTCTCAGACTCACTCATCGAGGGGCCCAGTAATATCTCTCTACGAATGTGAGGGAAAAATTCCATCTTGACCATTCACATTCCTCAGCAAGAAAAACCACTAAGCCCGAGCATAGCCTTTATGATCACTCGGTCAAAAGTGACTTTTGACTAGGTCAAAGCTGAGCGTTTGTCATGTAGGAATCCATGATGATCTCAGGTCAAAGGGCATAGTGACATGGCTTGTATATGAGAGAAGCTTATGACTTGACCCATGCAGCTCTCTCATAGCGGGTCGGTCCAACACCCTGTACTCTTACATGTGCTTATGACCTTGATTTATATCTCTATATATCTTCAAAGTCATACTGGTCTTATTTCATCTCTGCTCCCGCATCGATGACCGACCAGGGACATTTAGGATAAGATCACAAGTTATCCAAGGATTGTCATCATAGTAAACATGCAAATAATATGATAACCTGATACAATGATTGGCCCCTAGGGCACAATTTCCAACAATAAGTATACTGCATGCTTCAATATTCAATAACATATGATCATAGCATTGTAATAGAGCTTCAAGTATAACATATAAGACAACAATCCAACCAAACAATAGCACAACAATTCACAAAGACATTACATAAAAGCTAAGATTAGTTACTACCTTAAAAGTAGAACTTCAGAATTTCTCTACTGCTTCCAACTTCACCAGAACTTCCTTTCTTCTTTCTTTTTCTCACTTTCTCTCTCAAGCACTTCCTTATCTCTCTAAAAGCTCCTTAGTCCATGGGAAATGAAGAGCTAGGGGGGCTATTTATAGTTTCCTTCAATGGCATTCTTGTAATTTTGAAGCCATCTGATCCTGTGGTCCTGGTTTTTCTGAAATTTCCTATTTTTATTTATTCCTTTTACTGCATCATGCATGACATCACCTCAAGGCCACCTCATGGGACACCTCATATGTCACATGGCGAAATTGCAAGCTCTTGGGATACCTCATCAGCTGACTCAGCAGTTCCAGTCCAATCCAGTACCAGTCCGGTCCGATTTCCCACAAACTGGACTCACCGGCTAAGATTATGCCACATGTCCTTAACTTTTCCTTTCTCCTCTATGTTGGCACCATGTGTCATCTTACTGGCACCTGTCACGCCATCCAATGCTATCCAGATAAGTCCAAGACTTTATCTGATCACCTCCTCGGTTATCATGCTGACCGAGTAACTTTACTTTATTGAAACATCATTAAAATAGTATTTTAATGCCACTTTTTCCCACATATAACTGGGCCTACGTTTTTGGGCTCTGGGAATGTTATCTTGGATCCTGATCAAGCCCAAGTACTCTGATGGCTCAATTCCCAAGAAACCTCCTTTGGCAAATTACCAAAATACCCCTAGGTGCCCTTTCTTGCACTATTTTAACCCTAAGGGCAAAACCATCATTTTACACTTTTTTGTACCTAGTCAAAGCATATACTAACTCTATTCAACCTTATTTAGATATGTCTTAGCCTCTGGGCCTGTCTAGAATGACCAGAATGCCCTCCATTCATCTGCTATCCTTTGTACAACACAGGGGCATTTTCGTAATTTTGTACTTTTTTGGGGTTCTGCTGGACACTGGCCCACCTATCAGTCCATGTATCTTATTGGGCCTTTGATGGCGCCATTTTTGGGCCTTTCTGGGTCCAACACCTTCATGGCACATATTACGAGGAATCCCCCCTGTCCAGGTTCACCGAATATTTTAGCTTATTATACACCGTTTACACACATATCCGGACACCGGCTCCTTCTGTCAGATACACCGCCCTACTGTGTCTGGGCAGCCATTTGGGTTCTAACGGGCATCTGACTGTTGTTACCCGACCTCATTCAGTCTTAGTTTAAATACCGATAAATCTCCCTATCGGATCCCTGGAGGCCTCATACTCCCTTCTGGATTTTCTAATTTGTGAATAACTTTTTCTACAGGCCTCCTATCGGTATTCTGTCAGTTTCCTGACATCCGCCCCATAAGGGTGCATCATCCTGTAATTTCTTACTTATATCTGAAATCTAGGGTATCCGGTAGAAATTTTTATAACTTTTGGACGATCAGTCCATTTCTGGCTATCTGGAGTCTTCAAAAATTCCTATATTAGGTTGGATTACCCGGCGTCACTTGCTCTACCTACTGGTGGGATATGGGGATGATCGGAGTACGATCACTATTTTTGCCTATTTCCGGTCCAAGTTTTCATAATTACACTTTTGCCCTGGAAACTTTTCTTCTTTTCAACTAAGTCCCTTTATTTGGCTAAAATTATACCTAAAGACCCCACATTTTTGTCTACTTTTCCTTCTTAGCTTTAATCTTTCCATAATTATATTTAAGTCCTTTCATTTCCTTTCTTTTGCAATTTAATCCTTTTCTTTACATAAAGGACCACATCTTTCTCCTGAAAAAGAACTCATATATTCCATCTAATCTGTACATAGAAATCAGTACAAAAAATTAAGGATATTACAGATTTCACTGTTTATATGTTTGATTTTCATGGTTTTGATGCTTCCAATGGGTTTAGAATGGAAAATTGTGTGGGGTTATAGTAGGAAAATAAGTATTGGAAGCATTGGAATCAAAATGAGAATTTTTGGAAAAGCTAGAGCTATCTTTCGGTTTCTGTACAGAACATGGGGAAGCAATTGAATTTTGGAATTTTTGATTACATATTTGGATTCTACATGAAAAATTATGTGGTAATGAACCATGAGAGTTTAGTTTAGAAAGATGTAAACATATGTCACAAAGTAGAGAAAGAAAGGGACTTAATGAAACCTAGACTTGAAATTTGATTGGAATGAAGTGATAATTTGGTAATTGTCTTGTTATGTCTAGGCTTTGACATTTGTGGGAAGGAAAGATCAATTCAAGAAGGAAAGAACAAGAACTCATAAGAGTTAGCAAGAATACTTAACTATAAACTTATGTTGTTTGATTAATATGTTTACTTGTTATGCATGAAGTTTGGTTGAGCATGATATGTTATGTGATGATGATTATGATGATGATGATGAGTTATGAATATGTGCAACTCCTTGCAACCTATGTCATGACAATATGCATGTTAGAGTTTGCTTATGTATGATCATGAATTAGCTCCCATTGCATGATAACATGTTAGGCATTTAATCAAGCGTGCATAACCTTATAGTTTGTATGAATTGCTATTGAGATTTCCATGAAATCTCATTCCTTCCATATCAATAAATATTATTCTAGGTGCTGGAATGTCACAAGGAGGAAGGTAAATTGGAATGAACAATGTGTATATGACTTAAAAAGCATGCCTTTAACTTAGATGATGATATATTGGTATGTATAATGTATATACTCACTGGATCCGGGCTGAGATAGATCACTTCCAACGATAGTTTAAGTGACTTATCCGACGAGTTTTCATATGAAATTTTGCATGAACATAGCTAAGATCTAGATATTTAAATGAACACCAAGAATGCCTCATTTGGTTAAGAACTCGAATTGTTATGATTTTTCAAAGTCGGGATTTAAAATCTGGAATAAGATAATACGACTACTTAGAGGCAGAGAGGTTCATGCGCTAATTTCATATAGTAAATGAATGAATTTTTCCACGAAATTTTATGATCTTAAATTATACATATGGATATTTAAATCCATATGTAACATTACTCATTTTGATAAGTAACCAAAGAGAAATGAATTTTTGAAAATGAGGTAAAGAAACTGGAACTTCCAGTTTTACCAAATGAACAGTAATTTTCAATGATTAAACTGATTTGATCTGGACAATAAAACCTTATTTTCATATTTTTCTAACAAATTTAAATGAAATATATTTCATTAGAAATTGGAATCACCTCATTTCAATTTTTCTAGATTTAATTATGAATTTTCTAAATTTAGGCTGTAATCTGGAATTACCAAGTGAACAGTGGTGATGAACAGTCCCATAAGCCTAACTTTTGAAAATTCATGTTTTTGAGGTTAAGAGGTATTCCAATGATCTAAGATACTTCCAATTGAGTATATGTAAGAATGTGATGTAAGGATGTTGACTATAAGATGTCGTTGAAACTTAAGGATATTGATTAAAAGAGGCTGTTGTACTGGCAGAATATGGAAATACTGTGTACGTAGGTGCTGTCTAAGGAGGCTGGAAGTGAGTGGACCTAGCCGGTTCATCCAGTCTTTCCTGGGTACTTACATAGAATGGTAGTTCTCATAGGAATTACCGAATCAGTACAGTTACTTTCTGCCAGGATTTTTGGCAGGAGAGAATTAATAAAGTTAAGACTGCTTCTGTAAGTGTACAAGGGTCTAAGGAAGGATGTTTCAATTCAAATGCCAAGTCAATTAGTAAAGATTAAGGAACATTAATGTAGTTAAGTAAGCTCAATGTTCAAGTTAGATTGTAATGAATGTGTGATTATGTGATGTTAGGATTTGATTGTGGACTCAAAAGAGGCAGCTTGATGAGGCTCTCGGATTGTCGCAGTCCGAGCCATCAAAATAAAGTTAGTTGCACCAATATGATGTAGTATAAGGAACAACCCTATCGTTCTTCTCAAAGATCCTTTCTATTAGAAACCTGGCAAATTGGATGTCAAAATCGATGGAAATCTGAGTAAAGGTAAAAATGGTTTTGAGGTTTTGGGTGCTTGATAAAATTAATTTGCAGAAAAATAAATATTTTTGGATTTTTGATTGAGATGAGAAGAGTTGGTTTGTTTGAAGAAATATGTAATGGTAGACTCTTGATGATGAAAACTTATCTATCCTTGCTCTTATGTTAAATTGGAGTTTTAAATCACTAAGTCTCAAAGAGAAATCTCAATCGATCGATTGAGTCCAGAACCCTAATATTCCTTAAACTCCTTCAATCAAAGCTAGTTTAAGAACTATTAGTGAACCGTTAGAAACCACTTAGCGTGTAATTAACCCTAGATTGATAAGAACGCCCTCAAATGGTCGTCGATCGAAAACCCTAGATTTCAAGTAATTGGATTGATTTGCAACGATCGCTGAAAATAACCAACTTTCTTAAAATCGAAACTGAAATATTAAATTGAAATCCAACGTTCAAATTGTCACATCCATATTTTTATACATCTTAGGGACCATTCAATAGCACTTAAACCACTTTCAGGGTCATTGAAGTCTAAACACTTAATCTGGAATTTTATTCATATCGAGTACTGTTCACTGTGGCAAATTCCAGATGAGTGACCTGATTTTTAAAATTCATAACTAATTCTAGAAAAATTGAAATTAAGTGGTTCAAATTGATACATGAATATAACTCAAATATATTTCAGGGAAAAATCATTGGTTGACCAATCCTTGACAAATTTAACGTGGGTCAACGTTTCAATCTTACTGTTCATCCAATGACTTTCTCCTGAATCCAGCATTCTGGTCCCAACTTTAACAATTTATATCTTTTCGTGTATACATCAAAATTAGACATTATATATATCAAATTAAATATTAGTATGTCTACTTTTTACCCTAAAAATTTAGTACATTAATTCAATCATTTACTATTTTTAATGATTTATCAAACAGGAATGGGTCTTCACGAGTTACTGTTCACTGAGCCTATTTTCAGCATTTAGTCTTTACATACCCAAGCATACAACCAACACATATCAGTCATACAGGCCAGATAACAATTAATATCAAATAACCAACTGTTATATATCAGTGCATGATTAACTCCCTCATATTTTATTACATCCTTCTCTGTCTAAAATCCGGCAGCATAACTGCTACAATTCTTCTTTAGAAAGTAACCGATGTTGTACCGATTCGGTAATTCCCTTATGAGAACTACCATTCTACGTAGTACCCAGGAAAGACTGGATGAACCTGCTGGGTCCACTCACTTCCAGCCTCCTTAGACAGCACTACGTACACAGTACGTATCAGTTCCTTTCTTTGTTCCGTCTTCGTTGCCGGAATTTCGGCAGCCTACCGGCGTCTCTTAAGATTTCCAAATTTTATTTTGACAGAACCTCCCCTGTAATGTTATGTTTGGGAATGAGATTCAAAAGAATCCCAGTAACAATAATCATAACAAAATATGTAATGCAGAGTGACGGTGCTTGCTTGTGACTGTGTACAGATAAGTATGCTGCATGCTTCCATATTCAATAACATATGATCATAGCATTGGAATAGAGCTTCAAGCATAACATATAGGACAACAATCAACCAAACAAAACAACACATCACAAAGACATTACATAAGAGCTAGGATTAGTTGTTACCTCAAAAGCAGTGATTTAGAACTTCCCTACTACTTCCAACTTCACCAGAACTTCCTTACTTCTTTCTTTCTCACACTTTCTCTCTCAAGAACTTCTCTCTTCCTTTCTTCCTTGCTTATGCCGAAATGAGGGGCTAGGTGGGGGTATTTATAGTGTTGAGCAATGGCAATCTTGTAATTAGGAAGACTTATGATCCTGTGGTCCTGGTTTTTCCTGGAATTTCCTATTTTCTTTAATTCTTTTTTACTGCATCACCCTGGACACCTCATGGGACACCTCATAGGACACCTCACCACCCATATGCTTCATGTGACGAAATTTGGAGGTTCTGGAAGCTTTCCGGTCCAATCCGGAACCGGCCCGGTCCATCACCTCGAAAAACGTGCCGTTTTCTGAATCTGATGTTTCTGAAGATCCTTTTTATACCTACTGACCTCACATTTAGTATCTAGACCCTTTATATCATTAACTTTTTAATACTGGGTCCAGACTCAATTACAGATCCCCTGCGAAATGACCAAAATGCCCTTGGTGCCCTATCTTGTCCTATTTTAACCCTAAGGGCAAAATTGTCATTTCACACCTTTCTGGACCCGGTCAAAGCTTATACTGGCTCTAGTCAACCTTATTTAGACATGTCTTGACCTCTGGGTCTGTCCAAAATGACCAGAATACCCTTTATTCATCTGCTGCCCTTTTTGTACAACATAGGGGCATTTTCGTAATTTCGCACTTTTCCGGGGTTCTGCTGGACACTGGCCCACCTATCAGTCCAAGAGTCTTATTGGGCCTCTAATGGTGCCATTTTTGGGCTTCCTGGGTCCATTACCTGTATGGTACGCATTACGAGGAATCTTCCTTTAACACAGTTCATTGAATATTTTAACTATTATTTACCGATTATACACCTTTTCCGGACACCGGCTCTTTTTCCCAGATATAGTGTCCTACTGTGTTCAGGCATCGTTGGGGGTTATAACGGTCATCTGACCGAAGTCATCCGATCGCATTCAGCCCCTTTAAAAATACCGATAAATCTCCTACCCGGATCCCCGGAGGCCTCACACTCCCGTCTGGATTTTTTATTTTGTGAATAACTTTTCCTACAGACCTCTTATCGGTATCCTGTCAGTTTCCCGACATCCGCCCCATAAAGGCGCATCATCCTGTATTTTCCCACTTATATCTGAAATCTAGGGTATCCGGTATAAATTTTTATAACTTTTGGACGATCAGTCCATTTCTGGCTATCTGGAGTCTTCAAAAATTCCGGTATTAAGCTTGGTTACCCAGCGTCACCTGCCCTACCTTCTGGTAGAATCTGGGACTGAAATGCTGTCGGGCGGTGCAAACCACTTCTGGCCTATTTTCTTTAATTACACTTTAGCCCCAGGGAACTTTTCCTTCTTTATAATTAAGTCCCTTAATTTGGCTAAAATTACACTTTAAGACCCCACATTTTTTTCTACCTTTCATTCCTAACTTTAAACTTTCCATAATTGCATTTAGGTCCCTTAATTTCCTTTCTTTTGCAATTTAATCCTTTTCTTTACATAAAGGTCCACATGTTTTTCCGGAAACAGAGCTCATATATTCCGTTTAATCTGTACATAGGAACCAGTACAGAAAATTAAGGATATTACATTTCTCTCCCCCTTAAAATAAATTTCGTCCCCGAAATTTACATTACACCTATCCTATAGAAACAATTCCGGATACTTCTCTTTCATCTTTTCTTCTGTTTCCCATGTAGCCTCTTGTTCAGTCAAGCCTTTCCAGATCACTTTAACTAAAGGAATTTGCTTATTCCGTAACTGCTTGACTTTTCTATCAGCAATTCGCACCGGTCCAACCTCATATGTCAAGTCATCTCGCAGTGTGACTTCATCTTGCTTAATCACATGAGATGGATCTGGAATATACTTCTTTAATTGGGAAACATGGAACACATCATGTATCTGGCTGAGATTCGGAGGAAGAGCCAACTTGTAGGCTACTGCTCCTATCTTTGAGAGAATCTGGAATGGCCCGATGTATCTTGGATGCAACTTCTTCACCTTAATAGATCGTCCGGCTCCTGTGGTTGGAGTTAACTTAAGGAATACATGTTCTCCTTCTTCAAACTCCAACGGCTTCCTTCTGACATCTGCATAGCTCTTCTGTCTGCTTTGAGCCGTCAACAATCGTTTTCTAATTACCGTAACTTGTTCTGCAGTTTGATCCACTATATCCGGACCAAGCATTCTTCTCTCGCTCAACTCTAGCCAGCATAAGGGGGATCTACATTTCCGTCCATAGAGTGCTTCAAAAGGTGCCATCTGTATATTGGCCTGATAACCATTGTTATATGCAAACTCTATAAGGGGTAAATGGATATCCCAGCTGCCTTTGAAATCTAGGACACATGCTCTCAGCATATCCTCTAACGTCTGTATTGTTCTTTCAGATTGACCATCTATCTGAGGATGATAAGCTGTACTGAATCTGAGAGTAGTGCCCATTTCTTCCTGTAGAGCCCTCTAGAAATTTGAAGTAAATCGAGGATCTCTATCAGACACAATGCTGCTTGGGATACCATGGAGCCTAACGATCTCCTTTATATACAGCTTTGCCAGCTTTTCTAGAGAATCTCTCTTATTGATTGCCAGGAAATGTGCTGACTTTGTCAGTCGATCGATTACTACCCAAACCGCATCATGTCTACTTGGTGTCAAGGGTAGTCCTTCCACAAAGTCCATGGCAATCCCATCCCATTTCCACTCAGGGATATCTAAAGGCTGCAACGTTCCTGCTGGCTTTTGATGTTCAACTTTCACTTTCTGGTAGGTTAAGCACTTAGATACGTAAGCTACAACATCTTTCTTCAGTCCAGGCCACCAGAATAACCTTTTAACATCATGGTACATTTTGGTCATACCTGGATGTACCGTATATCGGCTTTTATGTGCTTCCTCCAGAATCCTTTCCCTTAATCCCCCAACATTTGGGATATAGGGTTTTTCCCTAAACTGTAGCAATCCGTCTGGGGACATCTCAAAATTCCTTGTCTTCCCTTTCTCCAGCTTGTCTTTGAATATTGCTGCGAGCTTATCCTGCTCCTGAGCCTCTTTGATCTCATCTTCTATGCAAGTTCTGACATGAACTCCTCCAAAAGGATTCTTCGTCAGTTGCATTTGATATAGAGGGCTCCAGTCGCGCATATCTTCTATCAGTTCCAATTCCTTGATCATCATGTATGCAACCTGCACCACCTTTCTACTCAGGGCATCAGCTACCACATTGGCTTTTCCTGGATGGTATTTAATCTGGAAGTCATAATCTTTTAACAATTCCATCCATCGCCGCTGCCTCATGTTCAGCTCCTTCTGATCCTGCAGATACTTCAGGCTTTTGTGGTCGCAAAACAGCTCTATCGTTACTCCGTATAAATAGTGCCTCCATATCTTCAGGGCATAGACCACCGCCGCAAGCTCCAGATCATGAGTGGGATAATTCTCTTCATGTGGCTTTAACTGCCGAGAGTCGTAGGCTACTACTCGACCTTGCTGCATAAGCACACATCCCAGCCCCTGCTTGCTAGCATCAGTGTAGACTACATAAGTCTAAGTTGGGTCTGGAATAATCAGCACGGGAGTAGTCGTTAATCTCTGCTTCAACTGCTGGAAGCTAGCCTCGCACTTCTTATCCCACTTAAACTGCTGATTCTTTCTGGTCAGCTTGGTAAGTGTAAGGCAATTCGAGAAAAGTCTTGAATAAATCTTCTGTAGTACCCTGCTAGGCCGAGAAAACTTCTAATCTCCGTCACTGTCCTAGGTTGCTCCCAGCTCAAAACTGCTTCAACTTTGCTAGGATCCACAGCTACCCCGTCTCGGGATATGACATGACCGAGAAATTTGACTTCTGAAAGCCAAAACTCGCACTTACTCAGCTTAGCATAGAGCTTCTTCTCTTTAAGGGTACAAAGAACAATCCTCAAATGCCTTTCATGCTCCTCTGGAGATTTGGAGTACACCAGAATATCATCAATAAAGACCACAACGAACTGATCTAGATAAGACCTGAAAATCCGGTTCATATAGTCCATGAAAATAGCAGGTGCATTGGTTAGTCCAAAAGGCATCACCAAAAATTCAAAATGTCCGTAGCGCGTTCTGAACGCCGTCTTTGGAATATCATCTGGCTTGACCCTTAGTTGATGGTAGCCAGATCTCAAGTCAATCTTGGAGAATAAGCTCGCTCCTGCTAATTGATCTAGCAGGTCATCAATTCTGGGAAGAGGATACTTGTTCTTAACTGTAAGCTTATTTAATTCCTTGTAGTCAATGCACAGCCTTAAGCTACCATCTTTCTTCTTGACGAACAGTACTGGAGCACCCCATGGCGATACACTGGGTCGTATAAAACCTTTCTCCAATAGCTCCTCAATTTGCTTCTTCAGTTCCATCATTTCATTGGGAGCCATCCTGTATGGGGTTTTTGATACTGGTCCAGCTCCAGGTACAATGTCGATCGCAAACTCCACTTCACGCTCCGAAGGCAATCCCTGAATCTCCTTTGGAAAGACTTTAGGAAATTCATTGACTACAGGAACCTCCTCGATGCCTTCCTCCACTTCTGTTTGAACAGAAAAGAATACCACATATCCCTGACATCCTTTCCGTAGACATTTTTCTGCCTGAGCCTCTGTCACGAAGTTCAGTTGTACTTCTAAGCTCCGATCAGTGATCTTTGGACCAAGAACTAGGGTCTTGTTTCTGCAGTCCAACATCACATTATTGGAGGATAACCAATTTAAACCGAGTATGACCTCAATCTCCTGGAAAGGCATACAGATCAGGTCCAGGGTGGTACTGCAGTGCTCATAACGCACCACACTATTTAGACAGGCATCAGATGTGATCACCCTAGCGTTGGTGGGGGTTTTCACCTGTATATCATAACATAACTTGCTGATCAGAAGGCCTAGGCATTTAGCACATTCATAAGATATAAAGGAATGACTTGCACCCGAATCAAATAGGGCAGTCACAGCATGATCATTGAGATAGATTGTACCTTGGATCATCTCAGATGATCGCTGAGCGTCCTCTCTAGTGAGTGCAAACACTCGTCCTGCCGTCCTTGGCCTTGGATCAGTTATAGCTTGAGGACATACCCTGGAAAAATGTCCGGGCTTTCCGCAGGTGTAGCATACATTCTGGCCCATCAAGCATGGTCTGTCACCATGATTCTTTCCACACTTTTCACATACTGGGGCCTTTGGATCCCTGTTATTGGACCTTCCGCGGAAATTTCCCCTATTAGGCCTCTTGGTCTGCCACGGGCGCTTTCTTTTCTTATAGCTGCTCCCACTGGCCGCTTCTTGATTTCGTCTGACCTTATCAGGAGTCGCTTGATCTTTACTCCCAGATCTGGATAGCATTCTATGATTCATGCTGTTCTCAACGATTCGACATGCTTCCACAGCCTTATTGAACTGGCTATATTGTTGGGGAGTTAACTTCTCCTTTAACATAAAATTCAGCCCTCGAATCATTCTTTCTGTCATCCAGCGTTCGTCATCCACTTGGCGTAGGTAAGTTGAATATTGAGATAGCCGGATGAACTTGGCCAAATATTCATCAAAAGCTTCTTTTTCTCCTTGCCTCAACACAAGGAATTCAGCCTCCCTTTCATCTCTGACAGATTGAGGGAAATATTTCTCATAAAATTGCTCAAGAAATACTTCCCAGGTAACTGGAATGTCTCTTGCTTGGAGAAGTAACTCTGTATTCTTCCACCATCTATCTGCATCCTTTTCCAATTGATAGATGGCCATTTGGGCCTTGGTTTCAGTGGGGCAGTCGAGGACCTTAAAGATCTTCTCTAATCTGCTGACCCAATTTTCTACTACATGTACTTCAAATGTCCCTTCGAATATGGGAGGATTGTGTTTGCAAAATCGCACCATCCATTGTTGGATGCCAACTGCCTCCTCCCTTGATTCAACCCTTCTCTGGGGCTATTCTGCCTGCTGTGGTACTTCTTCAGGTTCTCTACTAGTTGCTCCTGAAGGCTCTGGCGGTCTTAAATTATTTACAGCTGCTGCTACTGCCGCGGCTATGGCAGCATCTCTTTCTTGTTCATTTCGTGCTTGAGCAGCTCTCATTTCTTCTATCATCTTTTATTGCTGTTCTAGTCGTTCTAGAATCATTTGATTAAGGTTTCCAGCCTCTCGGGGTTCCTCAGCTAGAATAGTTCTCCTTGTTCGTACCATTTTGTTATACTTAAAAACAGAAAGGAATACGATAAATAACATAATTCCTTTACATTTTATTCCAAACATAATATACATACAGAGTATATGTACCTATCATAGTACCATTCTAGTCCTTTATACATTGGAAATATTACTCTAATTTTTCTTAAACTTCATTCTAATATATTCTCCTACTAGGTAGATCCAGTCGGATATGGTACAATATGATTCTCTATCAAAATACTGGTCCAACTCTGATCTCCAGGTAGGAGTCTTTGGCAATACATCATTCATAATTTCTAGCCAAAGCCCCATGGTTAACACATTTGGATCCCAGGCTTGATATATGGCTTTCACCCTTGTGATAAACTCCTGGTAGACCGAATAATCTTGATCTATGTTTTCGAACAGGGTCTGCCTCAACTCGTATAGTTGTCGGGCTAATGCTACCGAGCTCTCAAGTTGCTCTCTACTCAGGTTCCTCCCTGGGATCATTCTTACGATTAACCCTCCCAAATACATTTCTACTAGAGTCACTTCGGGCCTACTGGGACCTGGCGCATTACTCTGATCACGTACTTGGCTGGATCCTGAACTGTCTGTTATATTCAAGGGTACCGCACTTATAGGAATGGCAGGAATAGGGCCTTCTATCACCATCACCTCCTGATCATCACTCGGGAAGTTTGATCCTACTGAGGAACTTTCCTCTTCAGAGTTACCAACAACTGAAGGTGTCCAAGGGTCAGAATCATTGCTCATTATCTCCTCTTCTGAACTATCTGAACTAGAGACCTCTTGTCTAACCTCCCATTGGTTTACTGTAGTTTCAGACCCAAATCTATGTCTAGCCATCCTGCAAACACTAACTTAGTGTCAATTATGACAGCTTTATCATGGTATATCTTTCTATAAATCACCTACTCAGAGCATTTCTTAAGCCAGAATCCTTTCCTCTGATACCAAAATGTCACATCCTTATTTTTATACATCTTAGGGACCATTCAGTAGCACTTAAACCACTTTCAGGGTCATTGAAGTCTAAACACTTAATCTGGAATTTTATTCATATCAAGTACTGTTCACTGTGGCAAATTCCAGATGAGTGACCTGATTTTTAAAATTCATAACTAATTCTAGAAAAATTGAAATGAAGTGGTTCAAATTTCTACATGAATATAACTCAAATATATTTCATGGAAAAATCATTGGTTGACCAATCCTTGACAAATTTAACGTGGGTCAACGTTTCAATCTTACTGTTCATCCAATGACTTTCTCCTGAATCCAGCATTCTGGTCCCAACTTTAACAATTTATATCTTTTCGTGTATACATCAAAATTAGACATTATATATATCAAATTAAATATTAGTATGTCTACTTTTTACCCTAAAAATTTCGTACATTAATTCAATCATTTACTATTTTTAATGATTTATCAAACAGGAATGGGTCTTCACGAGTTACTGTTCACTGAGCCTATTTTCAGCATTTAGTCTTTACATACCCAAGCATACAACCAACACATATCAGTCATACAGGCCAGATAACAATTAATATCAAATAACCAACTGTTATATATCAGTGCATGATTAACTCCCTCATATTTTATTACATCCTTCTCTGTCTAAAATCCGGCAGCATAACTGCTACAATTCTTCTTTAGAAAGTAACCGATGTTGTACCGATTCGGTAATTCCCTTATGAGAACTACCATTCTACGTAGTACCCAGGAAAGACTGGATGAACCTGCTGGGTCCACTCACTTCCAGCCTCCTTAGACAGCACTACGTACACAGTACGTATCAGTTCCTTTCTTTGTTCCGTCTTCGTTGCCGGAATTTCGGCAGCCTACCGGCGTCTCTTAAGATTTCCAAATTTTATTTTGACAGAACCTCCCCTGTAATGTTATGTTTGGGAATGAGATTCAAAAGAATCCCAGTAACAATAATCATAACAAAATATGTAATGCAGAGTGACGGTGCTTGCTTGTGACTGTGTACAGATAAGTATGCTGCATGCTTCCATATTCAATAACATATGATCATAGCATTGGAATAGAGCTTCAAGCATAACATATAGGACAACAATCAACCAAACAAAACAACACATCACAAAGACATTACATAAGAGCTAGGATTAGTTGTTACCTCAAAAGCAGTGATTTAGAACTTCCCTACTACTTCCAACTTCACCAGAACTTCCTTACTTCTTTCTTTCTCACACTTTCTCTCTCAAGAACTTCTCTCTTCCTTTCTTCCTTGCTTATGCCAAAATGAGGGGCTAGGTGGGGGTATTTATAGTGTTGAGCAATGGCAATCTTGTAATTAGGAAGACTTATGATCCTGTGGTCCTGGTTTTTCCTGGAATTTCCTATTTTCTTTAATTCTTTTTTACTGCATCACCCTGGACACCTCATGGGACACCTCATAGGACACCTCACCACCCATATGCTTCATGTGACGAAATTTGGAGGTTCTGGAAGCTTTCCGGTCCAATCCGGAACCGGCCCGGTCCATCACCTCGAAAAACGTGCCATTTTCTGAATCTGATGTTTCTGAAGATCCTTTTTATACCTACTGACCTCACATTTAGTATCTAGACCCTTTATATCATTAACTTTTTAATACTGGGTCCAGACTCAATTACAGATCCCCTGCGAAATGACCAAAATGCCCTTGGTGCCCTATCTTGTCCTATTTTAACCCTAAGGGCAAAATCGTCATTTCACACCTTTCTGGACCCGGTCAAAGCTTATACTGGCTCTAGTCAACCTTATTTAGACATGTCTTGACCTCTGGGTCTGTCCAAAATGACCAGAATACCCTTTATTCATCTGCTGCCCTTTTTGTACAACATAGGGGCATTTTCGTAATTTCGTACTTTTCCGGGGTTCTGCTGGACACTGGCCCACCTATCAGTCCAAGAGTCTTATTGGGCCTCTAATGGTGCCATTTTTGGGCTTCCTGGGTCCATTACCTGTATGGTACGCATTACGAGGAATCTTCCTTTAACACAGTTCATTGAATATTTTAACTATTATTTACCGATTATACACCTTTTCCGGACACCGGCTCTTTTTCCCAGATATAGTGTCCTACTGTGTTCAGGCATCGTTGGGGGTTATAACGGTCATCTGACCGAAGTCATCCGATCGCATTCAGCCCCTTTAAAAATACCGATAAATCTCCTACCCGGATCCCCGGAGGCCTCACACTCCGTCTGGATTTTTTATTTTGTGAATAACTTTTCCTACAGACCTCTTATCGGTATCCTGTCAGTTTCCCGACATCCGCCCCATAAAGGCGCATCATCCTGTATTTTCCCACTTATATCTGAAATCTAGGGTATCCGGTATAAATTTTTATAACTTTTGGACGATCAGTCCATTTCTGGCTATCTGGAGTCTTCAAAAATTCCGGTATTAAGCTTGGTTACCCGGCGTCACCTGCCCTACCTTCTGGTAGAATCTGGGACTGAAATGCTGTCGGGCGGTGCAAACCACTTCTGGCCTATTTTCTTTAATTACACTTTAGCCCCAGGGAACTTTTCCTTCTTTATAATTAAGTCCCTTAATTTGGCTAAAATTACACTTTAAGACCCCACATTTTTTTCTACCTTTCATTCCTAACTTTAAACTTTCCATAATTGCATTTAGGTCCCTTAATTTCCTTTCTTTTGCAATTTAATCCTTTTCTTTACATAAAGGTCCACATGTTTTTCCGGAAACAGAGCTCATATATTCCGTTTAATCTGTACATAGGAACCAGTACAAAAAATTAAGGATATTACACAAATCATCCAGAATCAAATACAATAGTCTAATTCAAGAATGATCAATCGATATTCAACCATTAAACATAGAATGAAAACCCTAGATCTAGCAGCAATCATAACATGTAAAGGGAACACAAATTAGAACAGCAAAAAATCCTCGTTTCAGTCTGTGAGCTCAGGATATTAGATCCATCACCAAGAGACTAAAGGTTTAGCCTCTTATGACTTCTACTGCAGTACAATCGCTGTTTAGATGTGATGCCATGAAGAAACGATGAAGAGATGAAGGGTGAATGATGTAGAGATGCGTAGAAAGATGAAGGATGTGGAGAAAGTGTGTAGAGAGTGCTTGAGTACTGCTTCTTAGCCTAATCAGGTCCAAAAACTAGCCTCCCTTTTGACGGCAGCCTCCGTCTCTTCTTATAATAGCATGACCTAATTCAAAACACGCAGTTTTAGCGATTTCGTATTTTAGTCGCGACCATATCCATTTTGTGGTCGCGACCTATGAACACAGGGAATCTTCCAGCAAAATTAAAGGTCGCGACTTGAGGACTCTTTGGTCGCGACTAGATTGCGCAGAAGTGTGATTTCACTTTTATTGACTTATGATTCTTTCCTGGTCTTTGCTCTCTTATAAAGTACCTGCAATTCAACATAAAAGCTCACTGTAAAAGTCCAAATCAGTAGACAATAGAATATATGCAGTTTGGAAGAGTTATTTTACTATTTTACCCCTTTAATTAGCACATTGCCCCGCACAATCATGTATCAACACAAAAGCACAATTTAAAGCATGAAATGAATGGTAAAGTCATAATAAAACTCATAAAAATGTCACAGAAACCATATACAAAATGTGTCTTATCACAGCCACACATCAAGGAAAAGTAAGAAGAAAGAAGAAAAGTTAAAGTGAAAGGAAGTAAAGCAATAAGGTAGTAAACTTATCCTAAACTTGTATGTATTGAATGTATGCTTGGTTGTGCTATGGCTATGTTGAATTGTGTTGCATATGTGTATATAATTGAAGCTCTGTTTCCATGATTACTTTGGATAATTGTATTTCATATGATACATTGAAGCATGCACATTACACAATGTTAACACTTTCACAAGCAAGCACAAGTATTTACATTAATACATGCATTGTTTAGTACTGTTTGCTACTGAAATTTCCCTAAAAATCTCACCCCCTCCATGTAATCCCAATTCCAACAGGTTCATGAATGATGAAAGAGGATGAAGAAGCATGAAGAGGAGTTAGGATTGGTTAATGTAAATGTTATATGATGTTATGTGAAGAATTGTTGCAAGTAATGATGTTGTATAACCAGTTTAAGCAACAATATTTATGATATATTGAAAAATAGTAAATGAAGAGATAAATGTATCAAATTTTACAGACATTTAGTTAACATGTCATGCTTCGTTTTGACACCAAGAACGCCTTATTTCAATGTCTGTACAAAGAGAATATTTTTTCAAAGTCAGGGACCAGAATCTGTTTTTAGAATTTTTGACCAAATAAATAGTAATATTTAATGATTAAACTGTATTAATTGGCTAAGTATTTGGTCAGGAAATTATTTTTCCCTTAAACTTTAAGATGTTAGCTTCGATTATAATTTTGAACCACTTCATTTTGATTTTTATAGAATTAATTATGATTTTTTGAAGTTCATCGCCTAATCTGGAATACCATATGAACAGTAACTCGCCAAGAGTAAAAATTCCAGATTTAGCTAATGGACTTCAAGGGTCATCTAAGTAGTTTTAAATGCTACTAAATGGTCCCTAAGACGTACAAAAATAAGGATGTTACAACCAATGTGTCTTGAGAAGATGGGTAGTCCGCTGTGTAATGCAGTCGTGACCCTAGTAACAACTGGTCGCGACCTGACTCCATTATTTAGCTATGTGTTTTGACCCTTTTGCCTTTTTAAACCCACCACCCACAACCGAACCAGTCATGACTTTTGCCCTTTAAACTCCGTCTCCATAGCGCCTCTCCCCATTCCTCTTTGTTTCAATTTCTGCTTCCCCACTTCACTGTTTCAGATCGCTCCCCACCATTCCTGAAGCCCTGTCGTGCTCCCTCATCTTCTCTCCTTTCAAGTTTTATGTAACATCCTTAATTTCATCTTAACTATACCTAATTGTAAGTATCTTAGATCATTGGAACACCATTTTACCTCAAAAACATGAATTTTCAAAAGTTAGGTTATCGGGCACTGTTCACTTTTACTGTTCCCTTGGTAATTCCAGATTACAACATGAACTTTGGAAATTCATAATTAAATATAGAAAAGTTTAAATGAGGTGGTTCTAATTTCTAATGAAGTATCTTTCATGAAACTTTGAAGGAAAAATATGAAATTGAGGTTTCCTTGTCCAAATAAAATCAGTTTATTCGTTAAAAAACACTGTTTATTTGGTAAATCTGAAACTTCCAGATTCTGAGTCCCATTTTAAAAAATTCATTTCTTTTCGTATACTTATCCAAATGAGGCATGTTACATATGGATTTAAATCTCCATATGTTTACTTTAAGCTCATAAAATTTCATAGGAAAATTCGTTCATTTGATATATGAAAACCGCGCATGAACCTTACTTCCTCTCAGGACTCATCTTATCTTGATCCAGATTTTATGTCCAATTTTGAAACATCATATCAATTTGAAAACTTAGCTAAATTAGGCGTTCTTGGTGTCCAATTAAATCTCTATATCTTAGGTATTTGCATGCAAAATTTTATGTGAAAACTCATCGGATAAGCCACTTAAACTATCGGTGGAGGTGTTCTGCCTCGGATCGGATCCAGTGAGTGCATGCGTTTTACATACCCATACAACATCTTCTAGGTTAAATACCTACTATCTAGGTCACATACAAATTATTCATCCACATTTACCCTCTTCCTTTAGAAGTCCCAGCACCTAGAGCATGATTATATACATATGGAAGGAATGAGATTTCATGGGAATCTCAATAGCAAGTCATACCAACTATAAGGTTATGCATGCTTGATTAAATGCCTAACATGTTATCATGCAATGGGAGCTAATTCATGATCATACATGAGCAAACTCTAACATGCATATTTTCATGACATAAGTTGCAAGGAGTTGCAAATATTCATAACTCATCATCATCAAATAACATTTCATGCTCAATCAAACTTCATGCATAACAAGCAAGTATATCAATCAAACAACATAAGTTTATAGTTAGGTATTTTTGCTACCTCTTATGTATCTTTGCAAGTTACTTCTTGACTTGATCCTTCCTTCCCACAAATGTCAAAACCTAGGCATAACAAAGCAATTACCAAGTAACAACTCAATTCCAATCCAATCTCAAGGCTAGGGTTTCATTAAGTCCCTTTCTTTCTCTAATTTGTGACTTATGATTACATAATTTCTAAACTAAACTCTCATGGTTCACTTCCACATAATTTTTCATGTAGAATCCAAAATATGCATTCAAATTTTCAAGAATCAAATTGCTTCTCATGCTACTGTACAGAACCGAAAGGCCCTCTCTTGTTTCCAAAAATTCTCATTTTGGTTCCAATGCTTCCAATATTGGTTTTTCTACTATATCCCCACACAATTCTCCATTCTAAACCCATTGGAAGCATCAAAACTATGAAATTCCAACCTATGAACAGTGATTTCGTACTATACAGAATAGAACAAAATCTTGGATTCACAAGCATACTTGGATTCCCAAGCCATTACCACTTGATTCTAACTTGTTTAAGCTTGTCTAAACTATCCATAACATAAAACTCATGTTCTTTTCACACATACACAGAAATTCCAGCAGCACCTCCACAAGATTTATGCCTCAAAAACCACTTAAACTCAAGAGCAAATCTACTAGAACATAGTCTAGGATCAAGGGGATTAATTACCTTGATAGTTCTTCCAAGGTGCTTACTTTCTCTTGGCTTGAATGGAAATTTTGCAAGAGTTTCCCTATGGTTCTCATGCATGCCAAAATGAATCTGAAATGGAGGGGTATTTATAGACAAATTTGGGTGAAAATGAAAGGCCAAGATCATTTTGGGTACTATTTGATCTAAAGGCCAAGATTTAATCTTGGATTTTCTTTTCTTTTTCATTTATGACATAACCTTTATGACATCATCCAAGAGACACCTCATGGGACACATAATCCCTCACATGGTGAAATTGAAGACCCAAGAAGTCTCTGGAAAAATTCCGGTCCAATCCGGTACCGGCCCGGTCCGACTCCTCGAAAACTGGGCTATTTTCTGAATCAAATTTTCACTCCATAAATGCCTTTTGACCTTAAATTTAGTATCTGGGTTCTTTATATCATTGACATTCTTATACTAGGTCTAAACTTAATTTCAGATCCCTTGGAAATGACCAAAATACCCTTGGTGCCCTTCCTTGCACTATATTAACCCTAAGGGCAAAATCATCATTACATGAAACATCCTTAATCTCATGCTTACACATGCTAAATTGGAAGTATCTTAGAATATTGGAACACCATTTTACCTTAGAAACATGAATTTCCAAGAGTTAGGTTATCGGGTACTGTTCACTTGGTAATTTCAGTTTGCAGCATGAACTTTGAAAATTCATAATTAAATATAGAAAAATCAAAATAAGGTGGTTCCAATTTCTAATGAAAGATATTTCATCAAACTTTGAATAAAAAAATATGAAAATGAGATTTACTTTTCCAAATAAAATTAGTTTATTCGTTGAAATTTACTGTTCATTTGGTAAACTTTGAACTTCCAGATTCTGTCTCATTCTCAAAAATTTATTTCTCTTTGGTTATTTATCCAAATGAGTCATGTTACATATGGATTTGAATCTCCATATGTCTACTTTAAGCTCATAAAATTTCGAAGAAAGATTATTCATTTGCTATATGAAAATTGCGTATAAATCTCGCTGCCTCTCAGGGCTCGTTTTATCTTGATCCAGATTTTAGGTTCAACTTTGAAAAATCATATCAATTCGAGTACTTAACCAAATTAGGCGTTCTTGGTGTCAAATTAAAGATATGGATCTTATATATGTTCATACCAAATTTCATCTAAAAATTAGACTAATAAGTCACTCAAACGATTGATGGAAACGTCCTACCTCGGTTGGCTCCAGTGAGTGCATACGTTTTTACATACCATATAATCTTCCCTAGGTTAAATACATGCCATCTAGGTCACATACACATTATTCATTCACAATTACCCTCTTCCTTGAGAAGTTCCAGCACCTAGGGCATGATTATATACATATGGAAGGAATGAGATTTAATGGAAATCTTAGTAGCAAGTCATACAAACTATAAGGTTATGCATGCTTGATGAAATGCCTAGCATGTTATCATGCAATGGGAGCTAGTTCATGATCATACATAAGCAAACTCTAACATGCATATTGTCATGACATAGGTTGCAAGGAGTTGCACATATTCATAACTCATCATCATCATAATCATCATCACATAACATATCATGCTCAACCAAACTTCATGCATAACAAGCAAGCATATCAATCAAACAACATAAGTCTATAGTTAAGTATTCTTGCTACCTCTTATGTGCTCTTGCCAATTCCTTCTTGTATTGATCCTTCCTTTCCACAAATGTCAAAACCTAGGCATAACAAGGCAATTACCAAGTTACAACTCAATTCAAACCATTCTCAACGCTAGGGTTCTATTAAGCCCCTTTCTTTCTCTACTTTGTGACTTAGGTTTACATCTTTTCAAACTAAACTCTCATGGTTCATTTCCACATAATTTTTCATGTAGAATCCAAATATACATTCAAAAATTCCAGAATCCAATTGCATCTTACACTTCTGTACAGAACCGAAATGTGACCTCTTGTTTCCCAAAAATTCCCATTTTGATTCCAATGCTTCCAATACTTGTTTTCCTACTATAACCCCACACAATTTTCCATTTTAGACTCATTGGAAGCATCAAAATCATGAAATTCCAATATATGAACAGTGATTTTGTATTGTACAGAAAGAACACCATCTTGGATTCACAAGCACACATGGATTCCTAAGCCATTATCACACGATTCAAGCTTGTTTAAGCTTGTCTAAACTATCCATAACATAAAATTCATGTTCCTTTCATATGGGTACCAAAATTCCAGCAGCAATTCATCAAGGTTTATGCCTCAAAAACCACTTAAACTCGAGCAAATCTACTAGAACATAGTCTAGGATCAAGGAGTAGTTACCTTGATGTTTCCTTCCAAGTGCTTGCTTCCTCTTGGCTTGAGTTTTCAATTTTGAAGAGTTTCCCCAAGGGTTCATGGGCCATGGTTTGTAATCAGATTTGGGGGGTATTTATAGACAATTTTGGGTGGAAATTTACTATTTGATCTTGTGGCTTAGATTTAATCTTGGAATTTCTTTTCTTTTTCATTTATTGCATCACCTTGATGACATCACCCAAGGGACAACTCATGGGCCACCTAATCACCCATGTGACACAAATGGAAAAGCCAAGAAGTCTCTGGAAAATTTCCAGTCCAATCCGGTACCGGCCCGGTCCGATTCCTCGAAAACTAGACTATTTTCTACATCTAATTTTTCTGAGATTCCATAATATGTCTTCTGACCTTAAATTCAGTATCTGGGTTCTTTATATCATTGACATTCTTATACTGGGTCTAAACTTAATTACAGATCCCTTATGAAATGACCAAAATACCCCTGGGTGCCCTTTCTTGCACTATCTTAATCCTAAGGGTAAAATCGTCATTTTACACCTCTTTGTACCTTGTCAGAGCATATACTGACTCTGACTAACCTCACCTGTGTACGCCTTGGCGTTTTGGCCTATCCAAAATGACCAAAATGCCTTCCATTTATCTATTTCTCCTTAAGACAACACAGGGGCATTTTTGTAATTTCACACTTTTCCGGGGTTCTGCTGGACATTGGCCCACCTATCAGTCCAGGTGTCTTATTAGGCCTTTGATGGCGCCATTTTTGGTCCTTTTAGGGTCTATTACCTTTCTGGCATGTTTCACGAGAAATCTCTCCCGACGATATTCATCGGGTACTTTTGCCATTATACACCGTTCCTACATGTCTCCGGACACCGGCTCCTTTTATCAGATAGACCAGCATACTACGTCACGGCATTCCTTTGGGTCACAACAGGCATCTGACCTCATTCAACCTTAGTGTGAATACCGATAAATCTCCCAATCGGATCCCCGGAGGTCACACACTCCCGTCTGAATTTACTAATTTGTGAATAACTTCTTCTACAGACCTCCTTTTGGTATTCTGTCAGTTTCCTGACATCCGCCTCATCAGGACTCATCATCCTGTAATTTTTCACATATATCTGAGGTCTAGGATATCCGATAATAATTTTTATAACTTTTTTATTATCAGATAAATTTTGGCTATCCGGAGTCCTGAGAAAATTCCTGTATTAAGCTGGATTACCTAGCATCACTTGCTCTACCTACTGATGAAATCTGGGACTGAAATACTTTCGAGCAGTCCAAACCACTTCTGGACTAACTTTCTTTAATTATAATTTGGCCCCGGAGAACTTTTCTTCTTTGCAGTTAAGTCCCTCAAATTTGGCTAAAATTACACTTAAAGACCCCACATTTTTGTCTACTTTTCCTTCTTACCCTTAAACTTCTCATAATTGCAATTAAGTCCTTACACTTTCTTTCTTTTTCAATTTAATCCATTTCTTTACATAAATGGCCACATCTTTTCCTAAAAAATATCTCATATACTTCATTCAATCTGTACATACAAATTAGTTCAGAAAATTTGGGATATTACATTTCACACCTCTTTGTACCTTGTCAGGGCATATACTGAGTCTTCCTGTACATGTCTTGGGTGTTCTAGCCCATCCAAAATGACCAAAATGCCCTTCATTCATCTGTTACTTCTTAGGACAACACAGGGGCATTTTCATAATTTCACACTTTTATAGGGTTTCTCCTGACCTTGACCCCCTTATCAATCCAATGATCTTACTGGGCCCTCTTGACGCAACTTGTTCTTTTGGGCATCTGCGTTTGGCTATCTGGTATCATTTAGTTCCAGTTTATTTACTGCTAAATCTCCTTATCAAATCCCAGGAGTTCACAAACTCCCGTCTAAATTCACTAAAAAGTGAATAACTTTTTCTACAGGACTCCTTTCGGGATTATGTCAGTTTTCTGACCTCCGTCTTCACTAGACTCATCATCCTGTAATCCTTTCATGTATATCTGAGGTCCAGGAGATCCGATAATAATTTTTATAACTTTTTTATTATTAGATAAATTTAAGCTATCTGGAACCCTAATAAAATTCTCGTATTAAGCCAGATTAACTAGCATCTTCTCCTCTATCTACTGGTGAAATCTAGGACTGAAATGCTTTTGGGCAGTCTAAACCACTTCCGGCTCAACTTTCTTTTATTACACTTTAGCCCCTAGAAACTTTTCTTCTTTTCAATTAAGTTCCTCAAATTTGGTTAAAATTACACTTAAAGACCCCATATTTTTGTCTACCTTTCTTTTTGGCCTTTAAACCTTTTATAACTTCACTTAAGTTCTTGCATTTTCTTCCTTTTGCAATTTAATCCCTTTCTTTGCATAAATGGCCACCAATTTTCCAGAAAAACTCACATATATCATGCACAAACTATACATACTATCCAGTACAGAAAATTAGGGATATTACATTTTGCGTGGCCAGTGCCCTAGTAGTTCTTCCTTTCATCTTTGACAGCAGTCTCTATTGTTTCTTCTTGTTGCTGAAGAGATTACAGGTAGCTCTCTATTCCTTTTAGTTTTCTGCCATTCCTTTTATTCAGATTCTAAGTTTTAGTTAGTTTTCATTCTGAGGAAACTTTGGGGATTTGGTGTGTATCAGTGGGTAGACTCTTTTTCAGATTCCATCTTTGTTCTGGGTTGAGTTTTGGCGGGTATGTTGAGTTTGTGGGACATTGCTGATACAGTTTCGTTGTTTTGGAAATTTTTGTTTTTGGTCGCAACCTTTAAGTATTTTAGTAGCGACCAAAAGTTACAGAGACATATGGTCGCTACACATTCCTCTTTTGGTCGCGACTATACATGTCCAAACTCTATTTTGAACTCATTTTGCATAAATATCAGCCAATGTACCATAACTCTTTACTAGAGGTCTTTCTTTTCCAAGGATAGGGGTTTGTTCTATCTTGATTTGTATTATTTGATATGTTTGCTTAGATGGCTCGAACAAAGAACCCCAAAGTTCGCAAATGATCCCGAGCTAAAGCCCCGACCAAATTAAACCAGAAGACAGCTGAGGCCATGTTCAATACACGGGGCATTGTCCAGGAAAAAGAATTCCCTGCAATAGAAGAGTTTGACTTCTATAAGTTGGCTTTAGAAAGTGAATTTAAGGAGATGATGAAAAAGAGAACTAAAGCCAATATCACTTTGGTACGGGAATTCTACATCACCACGCCTTACACGAATCCCTGGGGATTGAATTCAGAGATAATTCATTTTATCTTGATAATTTCGGCATTAAATCTTTTTATAAACTGCCTACTCTTTCTGAATACCGCTTCTATCATTTTAAAATTCATTTGGACGAGGTCCCCTGGGATACCTTTTTAGCCATTCTAGGAGGAGAAGGGGCAGAGTGGGCTGTTAGAGGATAGAAGAGATATCTGGAGCAAAAGTTCATGAATGATGAAGCTAGGATTTGACTGAATTTTATGACTTATAATGTGATGCCTCAGGCTCACATTTCAGACATTAACGAAGAACGACCATTCTTCTTTATCTATTGATGACACAGCAGCCTGTAGACCTAAACCATATCATCTCTAACTCCATTTACCATTGTATAAACTCTGCCACAACCCTCCTTATCTTCCCACATTTGATTACTGATCTGTGTAAGAAGCATGGAATCCCTACCCTCAAAATAGATTTTTTCCTTGATCCCTCCATCACCAAATGATACAGTGTCTCAAAGGCCAATAAGAAGGCAGGGGAGTTGAGGAGTGTCACAATAGGGAAAAGGGTAGCTGAAGGTAATTTGGAGGAGGAGACAGACTAAGAGGAAGCTGCTGAAAGTGCTTATGATCTCTCTGAGTAGCTCGTAACCATTTTTGATCAATTGGTTGCCATTACTTTTGAACTTCAAGAACAGAAAGCAATCATTATGAGACAAGAATATCGGAGGCAGCAGTTCATCGATCCGTTAGTTTTTAAGATTGCTCAGTCCCTTCACATAGCTATACCCCAAGGGTTTGAAGAAGCCTTCTTCAAGAGTAATATCCCGGCCTCTGCATTCTTTCCCGACGGACTGGGTGAACCCTCCACAACAGGAGATGAAGATGTTGGGGAAGACGCTAGGATGACTGCAGAGTCGAATGTGGACAACCGCTCTACTGAGGGCACTGCAGAAGAAAGGGAGGGGTAGTTTGAGAGTTTTTGTCTTTTTCTTTGTTTTTCTTGTGGCTAATGTGTACTTGCAAAACTTTTGGATATTCTATTTGTACATGGCGCTCACTTAATACAAAGACCTTGTTTCTTGTTGCTCTCACTTACTCCTTTTTCATTTAAGGTGTTTACACACTCACATGCATGATTTTAGCTTACCCATCATGTCATCTTTGCTTTACTTGTATTGCTCTGTATGATTGGAATATGACTGCGAGCATCATGGTCAAATTTGCATTGAGTATGTATTTGCCTGCTGTGTTGAAGCTAGTTGACTTCATATAGTTCTGTGATTTTCATATCCTTGTTGACAATGAGGACATTGTCAAGTTTAAGTGTGGGGGAGATGTTCTTGTTTCTGTACTAATTACTGTAAAAATTCTTCAACTGATCCAATCTTTCATCACAAATCTTTTGGTTTTTGATCTCAATGTGTGATGAATTGCTAAAAATTGGACCCCCATTTTAAACTGTTTTGTGGTTAGCTGAAAAACTCTTAAGTCTAAAAGATGTTTTGTGTCACATCCTTATTTTTATACATCTTAGGGACCATTCAGTAGCACTTAAACCACTTTCAGGGTCATTGAAGTCTAAACACTTAATCTGGATACTTCTCTTTCATCTTTTCTTCTGTTTCCCATGTAGCCTCTTGTTCAGTCAAGCCTTTCCAGATCACTTTAACTAAAGGAATTTGCTTATTCCGCAACTGCTTGACTTTTCTATCAGCAATTCGCACCGGTCCAACCTCATAGGTCAAGTCATCTCGCAGTGCGACCTCATCTTGCTCAATCACATGAGATGGATCTGGAATATACTTCTTTAATTGGGAAACATGGAACACATCATGTATCTGGCTGAGATTCGGAGGAAGAGCCAACTTGTAGGCTACTGCTCCTATCTTTGAGAGAATCTGGAATGGCCCGATGTATCTTGGATGCAACTTCTTCACCTTAATCGATCGTCCGGCTCCTGTGGTTGGAGTTAACTTAAGGAATACATGTTCTCCTTCTTCAAACTCCAACGGCTTCCTTCTGACATCTGCATAGTTCTTCTGTCTGCTTTGAGCCGTCAACAATCGTTTTCTAATTACCGCAACTTGTTCTGCAGTTTGATCCACTATATCCGGACCAAGCATTCTTCTCTCGCTCAACTCTAGCCAGCATAAGTGGGATCTACATTTCGTCCATAGAGTGCTTCAAAAGGTGCCATCTGTATACTGGCCTGATAACCATTGTTATATGCAAACTCTATAAGGGGTAAATGGATATCCCAGCTGCCTTTGAAATCTAGGACACATGCTCTCAGCATATCCTCTAACTTCTGTATTGTTCTTTCAGATTGACCATCTGTCTAAGGATGATAAGCTGTACTGAATCTGAGAGTAGTGCCCATTTCTTCCTGTAGAGCCCTCCAGAAATTTGAAGTAAATCGAGGATCTCTATCAGACAAAATGCTGCTTGGGATACCATGGAGCCTAACGATCTCCTTTATATACAGCTTTGCCAGCTTTTCTAGAGAATCTCTCTTATTGATTGCCAGGAAATGTACCGACTTTGTCAGTCGATCGATTACTACCCAAACCGCATCATGTCTACTTGGTGTCAAGGGTAGTCCTTCCACAAAGTCCATGGCAATCCCATCCCATTTCCACTCAGGGATATCTAAAGGCTGCAACGTTCCTGCTGGCTTTTGATGTTCAACTTTCACTTTCTGGCAGGTTAAGCACTTAGATACGTAAGCTACAACATCTTTCTTCAGTCCAGGCCACCAGAATAACCTTTTAACATCATGGTACATTTTGGTCATACCTGGATGTACCGTATATCGGCTTTTATGTGCTTCCTCTAGAATCCTTTCCCTTAATCCCCCAACATTTGGGATATAGGGTTTTCCCCTAAACTGTAGCAATCCGTCTGGGGACATCTCAAAATTCCTTGTCTTCCCTTTCTCCAGCTTGTCTTTGAATATTGCTGCGAGCTTATCCTGTTCCTGAGCCTCTTTGATCTCATCTTCTATGCAAGTTCTGACATGAACTCCTCCAACAGGATTCTCCGTCAGTTGCATTTGATATAGAGGGCTCCAGTCGCGCATATCTTCTATCAGTTCCAATTTCTTGATCATCATGTATGCAACCTGCACCACCTTTCTACTCAGGGCATCAGCTACCACATTGGCTTTTC
Organism: Leucaena leucocephala; assembly: GCA_037074615.1. Lineage (NCBI taxonomy): Eukaryota > Viridiplantae > Streptophyta > Magnoliopsida > Fabales > Fabaceae > Leucaena > Leucaena leucocephala. The sequence goes on along the minus strand of CM073544.1, from coordinate 3,933,013 downwards.
CTGGATGGTATTTAATCTGGAAGTCATAATCTTTTAACAATTCCATCCATCGCCGCTGCCTCATGTTCAGCTCCTTCTGATCCTGCAGATACTTCAGGCTTTTGTGGTAGCAAAACAACTCTATCGTTGCTCCGTATAAATAGTGCCTCCATATCTTCAGGGCATAGACCACCGCCGCAAGCTCCAGATCATGAGTGGGATAATTCTCTTCATGTGGCTTTAACTGCCGAGAGGCGTAGGCTACTACTCGACCTTACTGCATAAGCACACATCCCAGCCCCTGCTTGCTAGCATCAGTGTAGACTACATAAGTCTGAGTTGGGTCTGGAATAATCAGCACGGGAGTAGTCGTTAATCTCTGCTTCAACTGCTGGAAGCTAGCCTTGCACTTCTCATCCCACTTAAACTGCTGATTCTTTCTGGTCAGCTTGGTAAGTGGTAAGGAAATTCGAGAAAAGTCTTGAATGAATCGTCTGTAGTACCCTGCTAGGCCGAGAAAACTTCTAATCTCTGTCACTGTCCTTGGCTGTTCCCAGCTCAAAACTGCTTCAACTTTGCTAGGATCCACAGCTACCTCGTCTCGGGATATGACATGACCGAGAAATTTGACTTCTGAAAGCCAAAACTCGCACTTACTCAGCTTAGCATAGAGCTTCTTCTCTTTAAGGGTACCAAGAACAATCCTCAAATGCCTTTCATGCTCCTCTGGAGATTTGGAGTACACCAGAATATCATCAATAAAGACCACAACGAACTGATCTAGATAAGGCCTGAAAATCCGGTTCATATAGTCCATGAAAATAGCAGGTGCATTGGTTAGTCCAAAAGGCATCACCAAAAATTCAAAATGTCCGTAGCGCGTTCTGAACGCCGTCTTTAGAGTATCATCTGGCTTGACCCTTAGTTGATGGTAGCCAGATCTCAAGTCAATCTTGGAGAATAAGCTCGCTCCTGCCAATTGATCTAGCAGGTCATCAATTCTGGGAAGAGGATACTTGTTCTTAACTGTAAGCTTATTTAATTCCCTGTAGTCAATGCACAGCCTTAAGCTACCATCTTTCTTCTTGACGAACAGTACTGGAGCACCCCATGGCGATACACTGGGTCGTATAAAACCCTTCTCCAATATCTCCTCAATTTGCTTCTTCAGTTCCATCATTTCGTTGGGAGCCATCCTGTATGGGGCTTTTGATACTGGTCCAGCTCCAGGTACAATGTCGATCGCAAACTCCACTTCACGCTCCGAAGGCAATCCCTGAATCTCCTTTGGAAAGACTTCAGGAAATTTATTGACTACAGGAACCTCCTCGATGCCTTCCTCCACTTCTGCTTGAACAGAAAAGAATACCACATATCCCTGACATCCTTTCCGTAGATATTTTTCTGCCTGAGCCTCTGTCACGAAGTTCAGTTGTACTTCTAGGCTCCGATCAATGATCTTTGGACAAAGAACTAGGGTCTTGTTTCTGCAGTCCAACATCACATTATTGGAGGATAACCAATTTAAACCGAGTATGACCTCAATCTCCTGGAAAGGCATACAGATCAGGTCCAGGGTGGTACTGCAGTGCTCATAACGCACTACACTATTTAGACAGGCATCAGATGTGATCACCCTAGCGTTGGTGGGGGTTTTCACCTGTATATCATAACGTAACTTGCTGATCAGAAGGCCTAGGCATTTAGCACATTCATAAGATATAAAGGAATGACTTGCACCCGAATCAAATAGGGCAGTCACAGCATGATCATTGAGATAGATTGTACCTTGGATCATCTCAGATGATCGCTGAGCATCCTCTCTAGTGAGTGCAAACACTCATCCCGCCATCCTTGGCCTTGGATTAGTTATAGCTTGAGGACATTCCCTGGAAAAATGTCCGGGCTTTCCGCAGGTGTAGCATACATTCTGGCCCATCAAGCATGGTCTGTCACCATGATTCTTTCCACACTTTTCACATACTGGGGCCTTTGTGAGTGTTTGCAAGGAATCAAAGTTCCCTCTGGGTACTCATCTAATCTTAAGAGGATTGTGTCCATGAAAGATTTAAAATTAGTAGGCCAAAAGTCTTATGAGTGTCATGTATTGATGCAACAATTACTCCCAGTGGCTGTTCGAGGAATCCTTCAAGATGATTTGAGACACATTGTAACCCGACTTTGCTTCTTCTTTAATGCTATATGTGGCAAAGTGTTTGAGACTGAAAAGTTGGAGGAATTGGAGCACGAGGGTTATGTTATTTTGTGCCAACTTGAAAAATAGTTTCTTCCTACCTTTTTTGACATCATGGTACACCTCATCGTTCATCTAGTGCGAGAGATAAAATTGTGTGGCCCTGTATACTTACGATGGATGTACCCATTTGAAAGATACATGAAAATCCTTAAAGGGTATATGAAAAATCCAAATCGGCCTGAAGCATCCATTGTCCAAAAATATGTTGCAGAAGAAGCTATAGATTTTTGTCAACAATACCTGTCTAAAGTAAGACTTACTGTTCTCCGTATACCCCGTTCCAAATAAGGGGGTCACCCGGAATATCGGTGAGGAGTGTTGACATTGATGAATTACAGCAAATACACTTACACATCTTGAATAACATTGATGAAGTTCAAGACTATATTGCTGTTCATAAAGATCTTGTCCGGAAAAAAAATAATAGGATGACAGAGCAAAGGCTGATTAGAGAACACAACAAATCTTTTGCACATTGGTTCAAACTGGAGGTTTAAAATGAGGATTGTGTTTCTGATACAGTTAGATGGTTGACATGTGGTCCTGAACATAATGTGATCTGTTGGAATTCATTTGATATCAACGGGTATTCCTTTTATACGAAGTCCCTAGATGATAGAAGTAGCGTGCAAAATAGTGGTGTTATGTTAGTGGCTAAAGCTATGCATTTCTCTAGTTCAAAAGACAACAATCCTACATTAGCAGCCATCCCTTATTATGGTGTTGTTGAAGAGATTTGGGAGGTGGACTACTCCAAATTCAAAGTTCCCGTGTTCAAATGCAAGTGGGTTAATGTAAACAACGGTGTTACGGTGGATCGGTTAGGATTTACACTGGTTGATTTGAATAATACAAGTTTTGGGGATGAGCCTTCCATTATGGCAGACCAAGCAAAGAAAGTGTTCTATATCACTTATCCTCAAAATGAAAGATGGTCTATCGCACTCCAAGGAAAAAGGGTTGTTGACAATGATGATTCTATTTGTGAGATCCCTTCTTTTTCAGTAGGTTTACCAAAATTAAATGAAGAAGAAGTGGATTCTGATTGATTTCTATGTGTTTCTTGTTTTTGATGTAGTCTAAACATGCAATATTAAGTTTCTTGTTATGATTGCATATATGATTTTGATATAATAATAACAGAGACAGATTCTTGTTCTGATAATAATGTTGTGACGAGAAGGGATGGGATGATATATATGATGATGGAGTTTAAAAAATAACTACAAAATTAAAACCGGTCTTAAGTGTTATCCGGTGTAAAAAGTCTACTACTGACAATTTGGTAAATAAATTATAGTTCAATTTTACACCGGTGTATACTTTATCCAGTGTTATATTTTAGACGGTGTTATTTTTTACACCGGTTTTATACTTTATCCGGTGTAAAATGTATCAATTTTACATAGTTTATGTTGTTGTCCGGGTTAAAATAATTTATATCCGGTGTAAAATATTTATATTCATTTTTTAAGCCCGCCCCTTGGCGCGACCATCATTCTTATTTCTCACGTACTCTGTCATATCTCCACTAGTCGTGCTCTGTGGTTTTCACGAGGCTACTCCCTGCTCAGTCGTTCTTCTCTGTTGTCTCTCTCATTCTGCTATTTCATGTACGTGTTCTCTGTACTTATTTTCCCTTGTGTACGTGCTTCGTCATTTTTATATATGTTCGTTTAATCTAGGTTTTCTATTTTTCCTGATAAATGCTTGCACATCTTTCCATTTATAACTACTAAAGGAACAAGTTTTGCGTACTTTGACGGGTTGAAGGAAAAAGGGTTAAGTCTGTTTACAATGTTTTGGATGTTGTTATTACGTATATAGGAATATGGGGGATAGAGTTACTCAGATTGAGGCTAGCGATGCTCCAAGGGACACTACGCAAAGTGTAATATCCCTGATTTTCTGTACTGATTTGTATGTACAGATTTAATGAAATATATGAGTTATTTTTCAGGAAAAAGATGTGGATATTTATGTAAAGAAATGGATTAAATTGAAAAAGAAAGAAAAGGTAAGGACTTAAGTGTAATTATGGAAAGTTTAAGGCTAAGAAGGAAAAGTAGACAAAAATGTGGGGTCTTTAGGTGTAATTTTAGCCAAATAAAGGGACTTATTTGAAAAGAAGAAAAGTTTCTGGGATAAAAGTATAATTATGAAAACCTGGACCGGAAATAGGCAAAAATAGTGATCGTATTCCGATCAGCCCCATATTTTGTAATACCCCAATTTTCAGGCCCAGAGACTCAGAAAGTGTGCCTGAAATAGATAGACTATCAGACTCCTTTGAACATAAGTCCTAAAAACATACAGAGGGTTTTTAGGGACTAAACTGCAAATAAGTCAAAGATCAAGGACTTATAGGTAAATAGTGAAAGTCCCTAAAGATATAGTGGATATTTATGCAAGGAAATGGGTTAAATTACAAAAGAAAGAAAATGTAGGGACTTAGATGTAATTATGAAAAAGTTTAAGGCCAAAAAGAAAAGTAGACAAAAATGTGGGGTCCTTAAGTGTAATTTTTGCCAAATAAAAAGGGATTTAATTATAAAGAAGAAAAGTTTCCTGGGGCTAAAGTATAATTAAAGAAAGTCAGGCCGGAAGTGGTTTGCACTGCCCGACAGCATTTCAGTCCCAAATTCTACCAGAAGGTAGGGCAGGGGACGCCGGGTAACCCAGCCTAATACCGAAATTTTTGAAGACTCCAGATAGCCAGAAATGGACTGATCGTCCAAAACTTATAAAAATTCCTACTGGATATCCTAGATCTCAGATATAAGTGAGAAAATACAGGATGATGCACCTTTATGGGGCGGATGTCAAGAAACTGACAGAATACCGATAGGAGGTCTGTAGAAAGATTTATTCACAAAATAGCAAATACAGATGGGAGTGTGAGGCCTCCGGGGATCCGGGTAGGAGATTTATCGGTATTTTTAAAGGGGCTGAATGAGATCGGATGACCTCGGTCAGATGACCGTTATGACCCACAGGGATGCCTGAACACAGTAGGACACTGTATCTGGGAAAAGGAGCCGGTGTCCAGAAAGGTGTATAATCGGTAAATAATAATTAAAATATTTGGTGAACTGTGAGAGAGGAAGATTCCTCGTAATGCATGCCATATAGTTAATGGACCCAGGAAGCCCAAAAAATGGCGCCATTAGAGTCTCAATAAGGCTCTTGGACTGATAGGTGGGCCAGTGTCCAGCAGAACCCCGGAAAAGTACGAAATTACGAAAATGCCCCTGTGTTGTACAAAAAGGGCAGTAGATGAATGAAGGTCATTCTGGACAGGCCCAGAGGTCAAGACATGTCTAAATAAGGTTGACTAGAGCCAGTATAAGCTTTGACCAGGTCCAGAAAGGTGTGAAATGACGATTTTGCCCTTAGGGTTAAAATAGGACAAGATAGGGCACCAAGGGCATTTTGGTCATTTCGCAGGGGATCTGTAACTGAGTCTGGACCCAGTATTAAAAAGTTAATGATATAAAGGGTCTAGATACTAAATGTGAGGTCAGTAGACATAAAAAGGATCTTCAGAAACATCAGATTCAGAAAACGGCACGTTTTTCGAGGCGATGGACCGGGCCGGTACCGGATTGGACCGGAAAGCTTCCAGAACCTCCAAATTTCGTCACATGAAGCATATGGGTGGTGAGGTGTCCCATGAGGTGTCCAGGGTGATGCAGTAAAAGGAAATTAAAGAAAATAGGAAATTCCAGGAAAAACCAGGACCACAGGATCATAAGTCTTCCTAATTACAAGATTGCCATTGCTCAACACTATAAATACCCCCTAGCTCTTCATTTTCACGCCAAGAAGCATTATTAGAGGTAGAAAGAAGTTCTTGAGAGAGAAAGTGTGAGGAAGAAAGAAGTAAGGAAGTTCTGGTGAAGTTGGAAGTAGTAGGGAAGTTCTGAAGCTCTGCTTTTGAGGTAGTAACTAATCCTAGCTCTTATGTAATGTCTTTGTGATGTGTTGTTTTGTTTGGTTGGATTGTTGTCTTATATGTTATGCTTGAAGCTCTATTCCAATGCTATGATCATATGTTATTGAATATGGAAGCATGCAGCATACTTATCTGTACACAATCACAAGCAAGCACCGTCACTCTGCATTACATATATTGTTATGATTATTGCTACTGGGATTCTTTTGAATCTCATTCCCATACATAACATTACAGGGGAGGTTCTGTCAAAATGAAATTTGGAAATTTTAAGAGACGCCGTTATGCTGCCGAAATTCCGGCAAGAAAGCAGGAACAGGGAAAGGAACTGATACGTACTGTGTACATAGTGCTGTCTAAGGAGGCTGGAAGTGAGTGGACCCAGCAGGTTCATCCAGTCTTTCCTGGGTACTACGTAGAATGGTAGTTCTCATGAGGGAATTATCGAATCGGTACAACATCGGTTACTTTCTAAAGAAGAATTGTAGCAGTTATGCTGCCGGATTTTAGACAGTGAAAAGATGTAATAGAAATTTGAGGGGATTGATCATACACTGATATACAACAGTTGATTATCTAATAATAATTGTTATCTGGCATGTATGACTAATATGTGATGGTTGTATGCATGTGTATGTGAAGATTGAATGCTGAAAATAGGTTCAGTGAACAGTAACTCGTGAGGACCTATGCATGTTTGATAAATCATTAAAAATAGTAAATGATTGAATTAATGCACTACATTTTTATGGTAAAAATTAGATATACTAAGCTTTAATTTTATATATAGAATGCCCCATTTGGATGTCTGTACGAAAGGATATAAATTACCAAAGATGAAACCAGAATGCTGGATTCAGGAGAAAATCATTGGATGAACAGTAACTTTGAAACGTTTACCCACGATGAATTGGTCAAGTAATGGTCAACCAATGATTTTTCCCTGAAATATAATTGAGTTAGCTTCATGTAGCACTTTGAACCACTTCGTTTTGAGTTTTCTAGAATTAGTTATGATTTTTCAAAGTCAAGTCGCTCATCTGGAATTTGCCACAGTGAATAGTACCGAAAGAGTAGAATTCCAGATTGATAGTTTGGACTTCTATAACCCTGAAAGTGGTTCCAAATGCTACTGAATGGTTCCTAAGATGTATAAAAATAAGGATGTGACATTTTGGTATCAGAGCAAAGGATTCTGGAGGAGGCACATATAAGCCGATATACAGTACATCCATGTATGACCAAGATGTACCATGATGTGAAAAGGTTGTTTTGGTGGCCTGGATTGAAGAAAGATGTAGTGGCTTATGTGTCCAAGTGCTTGACCTGCCAGAAAGTAAAAATTGAACATCAAAAGCTAGCGGGAACGTTGCAGTCTCTAGATATCCCCGAGTGGAAATGGGATGGTATTGCCATAGACTTTGTGGAAGGACTACCCATGACTCCAAGTAAACATGATGCAGTATGGGTAGTAAATGATCGATTGACGAAGTCAGCATATTTCCTGGAAATCAATAAAAGGGATTCTCTAGAAAAGCTGGCAAAGTTGTATATAAGGGAGATTGTTAGGCTTTATGGTATTCCAAGCAGCATTGTGTCCGATAGAGGCCCTCGGTTTACTTCTAATTTTTGGAGGGCTTTACAGGAAGAAATGGGCACTACTCTTCGATTTAGTACAGCCTATCATCCTCAGATGGATGGCCAGTAGGTGAGAACAATCCAAACGCTAGAAGATATGTTGAGAGCTTGTATTTTGGATTTCAAAGGCAGCTGGGATATCCATCTACCACTCATAGAGTTTGCGTATAATAATAGTTATCAGGCCAGTATTCAGATGGCACCTTTTGAAGCACTCTATGGACGTAAATGTAGATCCCCCTTGGCTAGAGTTGAGCGAGAGGAGAATGCTTGGTCCTGATCTAGTGGATCAAACTGCAAAACAAATTGCAATGATTAGACAAAGATTGCTAACGGCTCAAAGCAGACAGAAAAGCTATGCAGATATTAGAAGGAAGCCATTGGAGTTTGAAGGAGAGCATGTATTCTTTAAGTTAACTCCAACTACGGGAGCCGGGCAATCGATCAAAGTGAAGAAGTTACATCCAAGATACATTCGACCATTCTAAATTCTCTCAAGGGTAGGGACAGTAGCCTATAGGTTGGCTCTTCCTCCAAATCTCAGCCAGATACATGATGCGTTTCATGTTTCCTAATTAAAAAAGTATGTTCCAGATCCATCTCATGTGATTGAGCAAGATGAAGTCGCACTACGAGATGATCTGACTTATGAGGTTAGACCAGTACGAATTGCTGATCGAAAGGTCAAGCAATTACTTAATAAGCAAATTCCTTTGGTAAAAGTGATCTGGAAAGGCTTGACTAACCATGAAGCTACGTGGAAAACAGAAGAAAAGATGAGGGAGAAGTATCCTGAGTTATTTCCATAGGATAGGTATAATGTAAATTTCGAGGACAAAATTTATTTTAAGGGTGAGAGAAATGTAATATCCCTGATTTTCTGTACTGATTTGTATGTACAGATTTAATGAAATATATGAGTTATTTTTCAGGAAAAAGATGTGGATATCTATGTAAAGAAAGGGATTAAATTGAAAAAGAAAGAAAAGATAAGGACTTAAGTGCAATTATGGAAAGTTTAAGGCTAAGAAGGAAAAGCAGCAAAAATGTGGGGTCTTTAGGTATAATTTTAGCCAAATAAAGGGACTTATTTGAAAAGAAGAAAAGTTTCTGGGATAAAAGTGTAATTATGAAAACCTGGACCGGAAATAGGCAAAAATAGTGATCGTATTCCGATCAGCCCCATATTTCACCAGAAGATAGAGCAAGTGACGCTGGGTAATCCAACTTAATACAGGAATTTTTCATGACTCCAGATAGCCAAAATTGATCTGATAGTCTAAAAGTATAAAAAATTCCTACCGGATATCCTAGACCTCAGATGTATGTGAGAAATTATAGGATGATGCATCCTGATGGGGAGGATGTCAGGAAACTGACAGAATACCGATAGGAGGTCAGTAGAAAAAGTTATTCGCAAATTAGCAAATATAGACGGGAGTATGAGGCCTCCAGGTATCCGATAGGGAGATTTATCGGTATTTAAACTAAGACTGAATGAGGTCAGGTAACATCAGTTAGATGCCCATTGTGACCCAAAAGGATGCCTAGACACAGTAGGCTAGTGTATCTGATAAAAGGAGCCGGTGTCCGGAGATGTGTATAAACGGTGTACAACGGTGGAAAACTCGATGAACATTGCCAGGGAAAGATTCCTCGTAATGTGTGCCATACAGGTAATGGACCCTAGGAGGCCCAATAATGGCCCCATTAAAAGCCCAGTAAGACCCTTGGACTGATAGGTGGGCCAGTGTCCGGCAGAACCCCGGAAAAGTGCGAAATTACGAAAATACCCTGTGTTGTACTAAAGGGGTAATAGATGTATGAAGGGCATTTTAGTCATTCTGGAAAGGCCCAGAAGCCAAGACATACACAGGTGAGGTTAACCAGAGTCAGTATATGCCCTGACAGGGTACAAAAGTGTAAAATGACGATTTTACCCTTAGGGTTAATATAGTGCAAGAAAGGGCACCCAGGGGTATTTTGGTCATTTTGCAGGGGATCTGGAATTCAGTTTAGACCCAGTATAAAAATGTTAATGATAAAAGGATCTAGATACTAAATTTAAGGTTAGAAGACATAATATGGATTTTCAGAAAAATTGGATTCAGAAAACAGTCCAGTTTTCGAGGAAACGGACCGGACCGGTACCGGATTGGACGGGAAATCTTCCAGAGGCTTCTTGACTCTCTCAATTTCTCCATGTGAGAAATGTGAGGGATGAGGTGTCCCATGAGGTGTCCCTTGGATGATGCAGTAAACGAAATAAAGAAAAATAGGATATTCCAGAAAAACCGTGGCCACAAGTTCAGAGCTCTTGGAAATTACGGAAATGCCATTCATTAAAACTATAAATACCCCCCTTGCCTTCATTCATCATGGCCTAGAGCACTTTTAGGAGAGAGAAAGAAGTCTTGAGAGAGAAAGATCATAGGAAGAAAGAAGAAAGGAAGTTCTGACGGAGTTGAAAGCAGTATAGAGATTATGGAGTTCTGCTAAGCTTTTGATGTAGTAACTAATCCTAGCTTTTATGTAATAGCTTTGTGATTTGTTGTGCTATTGTTTGGTTGGATTGTTGTCTTATATGTTACACTTGAAGCTCTATTACAATGCTATGATCATATGTTATTGAATATGGAAGCACGCAGCATACTTATCTGTACACAATCACAAGCAAGCACTGTCACTCTGCTTTACATATATTGTTATGATTATTACTACTGAGATTCCCCCAAATATCATCCCAAATAACCCATTATAGGGGAGGCTATGTTGAAGTAAATTTTGGAAATTTTGAAAGACGCCGTTATGCTGCCGAAATTCTGGCAAAGTGGCAAAGAAAGGAACTGATACGTACTGTGTACGTAGGTACTGTCTAAGGAGGCTAAAAGTGAGTGGACCTAGCCGGTTCATCCAATATTTCCTGGGAACTTATGTAGAATGGTAGTTCTCACAGGAATTATCGAATCGGTACAAGATCAGCTACTTTCTAAAGACGAAGCGTAGCAGTTATGCTGCCGGATTTTAGGCAGGAAGGATATATTAGAAATATGAGAATTTTGTACATGTTATGATGTATAACAACTTATTAATTAATAATGAGTATTGTTTGGCATGTTTGACTGATATATGATGGATGTCTATACATGAAGATATAAATTATCAAAGTTGGGACTAAAATGCTGGATTCAGGGGAAAAACGCTGGATGAACAATAAAGTTGTAACCTTGACCCACGTTGACTTAGTCAAAGATTGGTCAATTAATGATTTTTCCCTGTAAGATAATTGAGTTAGCTTCGTGTAGCTTTTTGAACCACTTCATTTCGATTTTTCTAGAATTAATTATGATTTTTCGAAGTCAGGTCACTCATCTAGAATTTGCACAGTGAATAGTACTCGATAAGAGTAAAACTTGAGAAATTGGACTTCAATGACCTTGTAAGTGGTTCTAAATGCTACCAAATGGTCCCTGGAACATACAAAAATAAGGGTGTTTCACAAAGGAAGGGCAGAAGTACGACTCGTTTGAAAGACATTACGATGGACAGGAAAGAGGGGAAACTACTTTTGATAGAGTTTGACAGAAACTGGAACCCAACTGGTGAACACAGGGCAAAGTACGTAAGTTTTGTCAGCCTCCTAGCATGCAACAAGCCTAGCATCACCTGTTTGACTTGGGATGCTGTGGATGATCGTGTGAAGAATCAAATTTGGGACAATATCAGGGTATAGGAACTATCTAATATTGCATGCAAAGCAATACCAAATACACAACTGTTTGTTGATTACTCTGCTTTCAATGGCAATCATTGTAGCTCACTTACGATATTCCCAACAATGAGGTCTTAAAGAAGAAGACATTGTCTTATTGTGCTGAGCGTTGGAGGGCATTCAAGGCATAACTAGCTTGTCAATATGTGCATGGAGACAGAAGTGGTCATCCTCAACCTTCTCCATGTAGCAAGTATCAATTCATTGACAAAGCTGCTTGGGAAGAATTTGTTAGGAATCGAACCACGCCAGTAACAATGGTGAGTGTATCCTTTTGTATGTGTTGGCAGAAAACATATCAGAATATCATATGTATTGATTTTAACTACTTCATGTCTTGTAGGAAAAAAGGGCAAAAGTGATTGAATACGCCTTCAAGAATGATTGCCCCCACACAATGTCTCGAGGGGGTTATGCGAAGGCAGAAAGAGAGTTGTTGGGGGCCAAGAGGAAGAGGCTAGAAGAAAATGCTGGGTCCTAATGTTCTTGTTGACCCCCCCTCTCTGATATGTCAAGAAGAAAAATAGTTGTACGCTCGCCAAAGAAAGAGCGCAACATTTACAAGGGACAATGCTCGCATGATTGCTGAAAAAATTGTTAGAACTACTTGCATTATTTTGTTTTAGTAGACTATAATTATATCATTTTCCTTATATTTGTTCTTTCTATGTTACAGAGTGATCCTAAATAACAAGAGTCCCATGGATCCTTCAAGTCAGATGGTAGGAATGACATATTGACTGTTGCCACTGGGAAACAAGAACATGGGGGCCGTGTCAGGGGAGTTGGAAGAGGTGTGGGTATAAGAGATTACTTTGGAGGATCTCAAAGACGTTCCCCATATGTGGTGTTGAGGGCAAAGTTAAAATCCTTACTCTCCACCATAAGGGCAGAGGCTAAGGCAGGGGCTTGGATAGAGGCTAGGGCACAAGCAGAAGCTTCAATTGAGGCACGATTACAAGAGGGGTTGGCAAAGATCAAGGAAGAAATATTGTCCATGATGACATCAAGGCAGCAAGAGCCAACAGATCCCCTCCCGCCCTCAATTGCAGCCTGTCCAAGCACTAAGGGGAGCTATTGCTTGCTGCTGTCAGAGGATGCAGAACATTGTGATCTATATGTGGAGGATCCTCTTAGATGCTTAGTGGCACATAGCTCTATCCATAGCCTAGGGAAAACTGTTCACCACATCCAAATTTAGGATGATCAATTAAGGGTGACAGTTGAAGCGTGCTAATTGGAGATGCTCTTGTCCCAATTCCCACTGATGAGGTGAAGACAGTGAGCCAAGAAAAAGGGACTTTCATATTGTGGCCAAAGCATCTTGTTTCAGATCACGTCGCCTCATCCCCTAGCCAACTTCCTACCCCTCCCACTTTGAATGCCATGCAACGTGTGATCCTATTGACATATGAGAAAATGTTCCATGTGGATGCGTTGCCTATGGATTCAGTTGTGGGCGACATGGGGGCACCGGCCTTCCTTGACCATGCAGACGTCAAATCTCTGATCACTCCCAAGGAAGAATTGACCTCCGGCTGCATCCAAGTATTTTTTATGTAAGTATAATTTAAATGTAAATATATGTAATAACAAAGTTCAAGTCTTACAACTAATGTCTGCATTACCTGTAGGTACATGCAAGCTGAGTTGGTTTCCTCAAAGGGCAAACAAGGCAAGTTCGGATTCCTATGCCCATATCAGATTTATGCCAAAGGGACCTCTCAATCTTTGAGGCTTGCATATATTTCAAGGAGGCTCGGTGAAACCGATATTGATTGTTTCTTCGCACCATATATGCAGGAGTAAGAATAATAATATTTCATCTTATTTTATATATACTAGTTTTATATTTGCTTAATTATAATACTCATTCTCTTTTAATTAATCTCTACAACAATCATTGGCAACTTGTCATCCTATGTAAGCATAGCTATAAAGTTTTCTTCTTATGCTCCCTCCATTACAAGCCATCGGTTGATGTCAGGAAGATCATGAACACGTGAGTTCTCTTCTATACACAATGATCTTTGTGATAAATGGGTTACTAACTTTATAACTTTGGTCATAGGGCTATGAGGACGTTCGCAGTTGCAAGGGCCTTAAGCACGCTAACTTTATGAGGGACCCTGAATGGATCACATCGAAGGTAATAAAAGTATATATTAGGTACTAGCTAGGTTCCCCGTTTTGATGTTGAGAAATAATTTTTATCTTGTTAATATTACAGAGTCAAAGGCAACCCAGAGAAAGTAACTTGTGCGGCTTCTACATAGTTAGACACATGGTCAATATTATTTTGTCAAATAAGATTGATGTAACACCCTAATTTTCAGGCCTAGAGACTCAGAAAGTAAGCCTGAAATAAATAAACTACTAGACCCCTTTGAGCAGAAGTCCCAGAAACATATAGAGGGTTTTTAGGGACTAAACTGCAAATAAGTGAAAGTCTGGGGACTTATATGTAAATAGTGAAGGTCCCTAGGTATATAATGGCCATTTATGCAAAGAAAGGGATTAAATTATAAAAGAAAGAAAATGAAGGGACTTAGGTGCAATTGTGAAAAGTGTAAAGCCAAAAAGAAAAGTAGACAAAAAGGTGGGGTCCTTAAGTGTAATTTTAGCCAAATAAAAGGGACTTAATTGAAAAGAAGAAAAGTTCTCTGGGCCCAAATTATAATTAAAGAAAGTTAGGCCGGAAGTGGTTTGGACTGCCCAAAAGCATTTCAGTCCCAGATTTTACCAGTAGATAGAGCAAGTGATGCTGAGTAATCCAGCTTAATACAGGAATTTTCTCAGGACTCCAGATAGCTAAAATTGAGCTGATAGTCCAAAAGTTATAAAAATTCCTACCGAATATCCTAGATTTCATATATAAGTGAGAAATTACAGGATGATGCGTCCTGATGGGGCGAAAGTTAGGAAACTGACAGAATACCGATAGGAGGTCTGTAGAAAAAGTTATTCATAAATTAGCAAATATAGACGGGAGTGTGAGGCCTCCAGGAATCCGATAGGGAGATTTATCGGTATTTAAACTGAGACTGATTAAGGTCAAATGACATCAGTCAGATGACTATTATGACCCAAAGGGATGCCTAGACACAGTAGGCCAGTGTATCTGATAAAAGGAGCCAGTGTCCGGAGATGTGTATAAACGATGTATAATAGCTAAAATACTCGATGAATATTGCTGGGGAAGATTCCTCGTAGTACGTGCCATAAAGGTAATGGACTCTAGGAGGCCCAATAATGGTGCCATCAAAGGCCCAGTAAGACCCTTGGACTGATAGGTGGGCCAGTGTCCAGCAGAACCGAGGGAAAGTGTGAAATTATAAAAATGCCCCTGTGTTGTACTAAAGGGTAATAGAGGAATGGAGGGCATTTTGGTTATTCTGGACAGGCCCAGGAGCCAAGGCACATACAGATAAAGTTAGTCAGAGTCAGTATATGCCCTGACAGGGTACAGAGAGGTGTAAAATGACAATTTTACCCTTAGGGTTAAGATAGTGCAAGAAAGGGCACCCAGGGGTATTTTGGTAATTTGCCAAGGGATGTTTCTTGGGAATCGAGCCATTAGAGTACTTGAGCTTAATCAGAGATCCAAGATGACATTCCAAAGCCCAAAAACGTAGCCCATGAATTATGTGAGGAAAAGTGACATTAAAATAATGTTTTAGTGACTTTTCAATAAAGTAGAGTTACTCGGTCGGCAAGATAACTGAGAAAGTGATCAGATAAAGTCCTGGACTTATCTGGATAGCATTGGATGGCGTGAAAGGTACTAGCAAGATGCCACATGGCGCCAACATAGAGGAGGAAGAAAAAGTTAAGGACACGTGGCACGATCTCAGCCGTGTATTCCGGTGCAAGACTCTGGAACTATCTGGAAACGCTGAGTCAGCTGATGAGGTATCCCAGGAGCCTGCATTTGCGCCATGTGACATATTAGGTGTCCCCATGAGGTGTCCCTTGGGATGATGTCATGATGATGTAGTAAAGGGAATAAAAAAATAAGAAATTCCAGAAAAATGGTGGCCACAAGTTCAGAACTCTTAGAAATTACGGAAATGCCATCCATCAAAACTATAAATACCCCCCTTGCCTTCATGTGCATCACGGCCAAGAGCAAGAAATAGAGAGAGAAGTGAGTTCTTGAGAGAGAAGGAGCAAGGAAGAAAGAAGAAAGGAAGTTCTGGCGGAGTTGAAAGCAGTATAGAGATTCTAGAGTTCTGCTAAGCTTTTAAGGTAGTAACTAATCCTAGCTTTTATGTAATGGCTTTGTGATTGGTTGTGCTATTGTTTGGTTGGATTGTTGTCTTATATGTTATGCTTGAAGCTCTATTACAATGCTATGATCATATGTTATTGAGTATGGAAGCATCAGCATACTTATCTGTACACAATCACAAGCAAGCACTGTCACTCTGCTTTACATATATTGTTATGATTATTACTACTGAGACTCCCCCGAATCTCATCCCAAATAACCCATTACAGGGGAGGCTATGTCAAAGTAAATTTTGGAAATTTTGAAAGACGCTGTTATGCTGCCGAAATTCTGGCAAAGTGGCAAAGAAAGGAACTGATACGTACTGTGTACGTAGATACTGTCTAAGGAGGCTGGAAGTGAGTGGACCTAGCCGGTTCATCCAGTCTTTCCTGGGTACTTACGTAGAATGGTAGTTCTCACGGGAATTACCGAATCGGTACAAGATCAGTTACTTTTTGAAGATGAAGCGTAGCGGTTATGCTGTCGGATTTCAGGCAGGAAAAAGTATAATAGTAATATGAGAATTTTGTACATGCCATGATGTATAACAACTTATTATTTAATAATGGGTATTGTTTGGCATGTTTGACTGATATGTGATGGATGTATGCATATGTATGCAAATTTGAGTGCTGAAATTTACCACTATGAACAGTAACACTTGGTGACCTGATGATGTTTGATCCATAATTAAAAATAGTAAATGGATGAATAAATATATGATATTTTTATGGTAAATAGTATACATATCAAGATTCGATTTGATATATATAATGCATCATTTGGATGTCTACACATGGAGATATAAATTATCAAAATTGGGACTAGAATGCTGAATTCAGGAGAAAAACGCTGAATAAACAGTAAAGTTGTAACGTTGACTGACGTTGACTAGGTCAATGCGTGGTCAACAGGTTATTTTTATCTGAAAGATAATTGAGTTAGCTTCAATTAGAAATTGGAACCACTTCATTTTAATTTTTCTAGAATTAGTTATGATTTTTTTGAAGTCAGGTCACTCATCTGGAATCTACACAGTGAACAGTACTCGATAAGAGTAAAATTCCAGATTGAGAAATTGGACTTCAATGACCTTGAAAGTGGTTCTAAATTCTACCAAATGGTCCCTAAGACGTACGAAAATAAAGATGTTTCAATTGACCTAACTAAGGAGGTAAAATTATATTTTTAATGATTTCATATTTCTTAATTATCAATCTAATCTATATTAGTAATGCCTTAATTTCTTTGATTTTGATTTCATATTTCAGATGTTTGATCAACCTGATCTATTTTCTCAAGAAGATATTGAGGACCTGCGTCATCGGTGGGCAGAGTTTTTTGTTCAATTCCTTCCTTCTCAATAGTATATATATATTTGTCTTTCATTAAATACCTTTTTCTAATTTTCTGCTCAAATTGTATCATTTTTGTATTGAATTTTATTAAATGAATAATATAATGAGCAATTGAATTATATATGTCTATGGCATTTTTGGGCAGTTTATTTATGAAGCTTCAAGCCAACGAAATATATTAAATATAAATTTAATAACATCTAAATCGGACGTATATACCTACCGGTGTAGAAAGAACATATATAATAATATAAATTTAATAACATCTACATCGGACGTATATACAACTGGTATTAACATTTGAATAATCTACACCGTCCCAATATTCAACCGGTGTAGATGTTATAAAATAATACACTGGATGTAAATGTGAACCAGTTTAAAATGTAGACCGGTGTAAAAAAGTATACATTCTACACCGGTCTTGTGACCGGTGTAAAATGTATCACTTTTTACACAGTCCATTTCTACACCGGTTGTATGTATGATGTAGAATGCCATTTTAAACCGGTGTAGAAATCCTTTTTTCTAGCCGTGACTATGATTAGAATAACCAAGAAAAATACCCTCATCAGAGATGATCGACTTTACCCAAATTTTTTTATTGTTGTTGTGGATGAAGCATTTGCTCTCGAAGATCCTTAAATGAGTGAGATTATACATATGTCCTTTGTATAGCTTATATGGTATTTTATTGAGTAGTAGTTTGATGTAGGCTCAATTAGATATATAACATGCTGTGTTCAAATCCTCTGCCAAGAAAACTTTTGAGACACCTATGTCATTAAGCATTGCTCCAGCCTTCTCAGTGAAGACTCTGTTTCTCCTCTCGACAATTCTATTTTGTTGTTTTAACACCATACTTTTTTACATCTTAAGGACCATTCGGTAGCATTTAAAACCACTTAAACATCTTACTGTTCATTTGGTATTTCCAGATTTGGCAACGAACTTCAAAAAATCATAATTAATTTTAGTAAAATTGAAACGAAGTGGTTCAAAAGGATACTCAAAGCTAAAATAATAATCTTTAAGGGACAAATACTTATTAGAACAAATTCTTAGCCAATAAATGCAGTAGTGGCGTCAAAGTTTACTATTTATTTGGTCAAAAATTCTGAAAACAGTTTCTGGTCCCCAAATTTGAAAAATGTATTCTCTTTGTATAGACATTGAAATAAGGTATTTTTGGTGTCAAAATGTAGCTTTCCATGTTAAACACTACTAAAATATTATAAATTTATTCCATCATTTACTATTTTATAAACAGCCATAATTGTACTGCTTTTAAGCATACATTGTACGTATTACAATATTAAATACAATTATAAGAAATTCATATATCATCATACTATCCAATCCCTAACTTTTCTTCATGCAACTTCATCTCCTTCCATCTTTGGAGAACCTGTTGGGATTGGGGTGACATGTGGGGTGAGATTTCTGGGAAAATCTCAGTAGCAAACGGATACCATATAATGTATACAACTACATGCTTGATGTTATTATTGCACACTTAATGATTATGCTTGCATAATGATAACCTTACATGCTTCCATGTTTCCATAATTATAAAATATAGCCATAGCATAAAAAGAAATAAAGCATCACTTAATCATACATGTTTCCCATAATCAAAGTAAGCAACTGTCACACAGAACATCAAAGAAACATAAGCATACAAGTAGGTAAGTTTACTACCTCTATTTCTTGCTTTTTCTTACTCTTTTCCTTTCTCGCTTTTCCTTGATGTGTTGCTATCTTCTTTGAGCACACAAGTCAAAGCCTAAACATTGCATAATCATTCATTCTTCATAACCAAATTACCTAAAATTCATGAACATTAAACTCAATTGACCATTTAACCCCTAACTTTTTTTGTTTGTGGTTAATTTTCTTGTCCTTTGAATTAATTTGTGTCTTGACTTTACCTTACACAATTTTGCTTTCTAAATCCATTTATGAGCTTAGAATCATGAAATTTCAGCTCCTTCATGGCCTGTTGGACATAACTAAAATAGTGCATATAACTTTCTAAAAATTCCTCTTTTCAATTCCAATGCTTCCAAGACTGATCTTAGTTAATCTTACACAATTTTTTATTTTAAAACCATTGGAATCATCAAAATTATAAATTTTTTATCACTGTTCATGCATATAAACAGTACATAAAGGGTTCTAAAACTTTTCTTTTCCAATTTCAATGCTTCCAAGGTTCCAGTCCTATCTAATCCTATACAAAATTATCATTTAAATTCAATAGAAGCATTAGATCATTGAAATTCATTCTTATTGGTCCTAGACAGTAGGTGGCCGAATACATTCTTAAATGACAAAGTCAAGGACACAATTCAATTCAATAACCAACCATTAATTCTAGCTTATCTAAGTGTTAACTACATAGTTATAGCTTTATTTTCTTCTTCCTTCCATGTTGTACAGTTTTGGACAGCACCATTACCAAGAGGATATCTCCCTTTTCTACCATTAAAACTTATGTTTTATTCTTTCAAAACACTTATAAATAAACTAAGAAGGATTACTTACCTTATGCCTTAACTATCTTGGATGGAAGTACCTTGAATCTCCTCTTGAATTTGCCTTGTAATGGTTGACTTTTCATTTTGCAAGAGGTTCCCTTTAGTTCCTAAAGAGCATCAAGATTTTGTTTTGTTAAAGGGTATTTATAGCAAAATTTTAAGGGTCTTGGGACTAAGATATCTGAAACATCCTACTTTTAACCTCTCAGAGTACGTATTCAAAAGTGTATTTGATTAGCAGAAATATTACTTTGGCCCAAAAATTAAAATTTTTAAATTTAACTCTCGGGTATTGTTCATTTGGCAAATTCTAGATTGACAATTCAACTTTAAAAATTCATAAATAATTATAGAAAAATCATATGGAGGTGATCCAAATTTTTACTTGAAGCTCTTTCATAGCTCTTTAAGGGAAAAAAATATAAATCTTGACATTTACCTTTCCAAATAATACAGTTAAATCGTTAAATTATGGAAATTCCTGATTTTGTCTTGTAAATTTAGAAATTCATTTATCTTGATATACTCATCCAAATGAGGCATGTTACCTGTGAATTTAAAGCTCTAGATGTGTAATAATTTCTCATAAAATTTTGTACATTAATTCTTTCATTTTTAGGTCAAACTGAAGTCACAACAACTGCTTTAGGACCTATGTTTTTACCATTTCAGTTTCCTTTCTTTAATTCTCAACAATTGTTCCAGCATGCATAAACCATTTCTTTCGCCTCTCATACATTCATATACATCATGGGGTTATGCCATAATTATTTTATACATTTTTCTTTACATATAATGGCATATTATATAACATTACATAAAAAGGATAACATACATGACATGCCATCACTCAATCTACTTCTTCTCTTCCATTCCTTAGCTCATGTATCAAGCATGATTCTTCTATCATAAATAACCTATTATGGTTGGTTATGGGAGGGTGAGATTCTAAGGAATCTCAGTAGCAAATATTACCACTTAAATATGTAAGATGGATGCTAATGCATGATATATAATTTCATTAAACTTTCTTTAATTAGTGAGATGCCATCATGCTATATAATTTGTATAAAAATGCATGGCCATGGGAAACATGTTATTCATAACATATTTAATTTATCATGTCACAACATCATTCAATCATCATATGCATGTTAACACATAAGCATACCACATCAAGCACATAAAGAAGTAAGTCCACTACCTTAAATCTTTATCTTTTTCTCTTTGCTCCCTTTGCCTCCAACCAAACATTGGTTGTATTCTCATCCTCTTTAACTCATTTTCTTTGACATATCATGGCCCTAGACACAATTACATTGTGTGTACAACTCATTAGAGCTATTACATAGACATGGTATATCAAGTTCCTTAAAACCCCTAACTCTTAATTAATTCTTGGAGTTAGTGGTTTAGCTTTGTAATAATTCTTTCCTTAAACCAATCCTACATAATTTTGTCCAAAGAATCCAAATATGAGGTTAGGATTTCAAAATTCCAACTCCTCCCTTAGCTACTATACAAAATCTTGAAGGGAATTGGAAGACACGCAGTGAAAGTTAACTTTAAAAAATTTTCCATTCCCAGCCAGGATCTATCGAATATGTTTAAGTCAAGGAGAAAGAAGTGTTACTTTTGGTATTCAAGCTGTGGTCGCGACCTCAGTGTCCACTAGTCGCGACTCTTCGCCTCTGGAGTTTTCGGTCGCGACCTCCTCATCTTCTTGTCACGACCTGTCGCCTCTGGAGTTTGCAGTCGTGACCTACTCAGCTTCTAGTAGTGACCTGTCATCTCTAGAGTTCTCAGTCGCGATTTCCTCTGCTTCTAGTCGCGACCTGTAGTCTCTTTTCCGATTTTTGACGTTCAGATGCCAATTTAGTAGTGACCTCTGTGTCAACTGGTCGCGACTTCGTCGTACTTGGTGCTCTTTTCACGATCGCAAGAAGTCGACAACTCAGATCGACTTCCTCTACCGGTATCCACACGAACAGCGTTCCAATCACGAACGACATGCTAGCGCCTCTTATCCCTCTAAGGCTTTCTCAAGATTCCGTACTCACCGTCTCTATTTTGGCAGTTTCTTATCTGCAAACCTTTTGCACTCTCCTTGCCATTTTTCTCACGTCTGTTTATTGTGTGTAGAACCCTAGCCCCTAATGTCAAATATATAGGATGCTATCGGGCTTCTTATTGGGCCGGGCTTCAGAATTAATCTTATATTAATTCTGAAATTAATACAATATCATATATTGCATAATTTGATAAGAAACTAATTAAATAAATATGATTTTTATTAAATCCGTCCCACAGATTTAATTTACCTATTTATTTAATTTAAAATAAAGATAAGATGGAATTATATTTGATTTATTCTCATAAATCAAATTTGAGATATCTTATCAATTTGAATTTCAAATTCAAATAGATCATGTCCATTTAAATTCAAATTCAAAAGTGATAGAGATTTAATTTATCCTTATAAATTAAATCTTCCAAATATCTCTTATATAATATATATATACTAATTTATATATATATAATATATATATCCACCCTAGATTATTCATTGAATCTAGACATCTCTTAGATTCAATGAATCTGGACATCATAGCTCGCATTGGGCTATTTTGTGTGCGACCCTGTAAGCCCATATGAAGTTGGTAGTGGGCCAGTTACTATACTGACCCACAAGTAGTAAGCGGTCTCTAGCAAGGCATTACGACTACCCAAATCATATGAGGATCGATAAACGATGTAACCTTTTATACAACCATATCACGTCCCTTTTATCACACGATATTTCGGTCATGGATGAGGCATGGAGAACGTCATCCTTCTATTCCTGACCGTTACTTTCTCGATCCCTGAGTAGTCTGACTATAGAGATGGAACTACCCTTCCATTATAGTATGGCCATACATTTCTCAGACTCACTCATTGAGGGACCCAGCAATATCTCTCTGCGAATGTGAGGGACAAATTCCATCTTGACCATTCACATTCCTCCGCATGAAAAACTACTAAGTCCGAACATAGCCTTTATGATCACTCGGTCAAAAGTGACTTTTGACTAGGTCAAAGCTGAGCGTTTGTCAGGAATCCATGATTATCTCAGGTCAAAGGGCATAGTGACATGGCTTGTATATGAGATAAGCTTATGACTTGACCCATGCAGCTCTCTCATGGCGGGTCGGTCCAACACCTTGTACTCTTACATGTGCCTATGACTTTGATTTATATCTGTATATATCTTCAAAGTCATACTGGTCTTATTTCATCTGTGCTCCCACAGAGATGACCGACTAGGGACATTTAGGATAAGATCATGAGTTATCCAAGGATGGTCATCACAGTAAACATGCAAATAATGCGATAACATAATTAAGAAATTCATAAATCAATAATGTTCATAACATAATGATTGGCCCCAAGGGCACAATCTCCAACATCCTCCCACTTGCTCTAGGTACAATCATTAATTTGCCTAATTCCCATTGACCTAACATGACGCTCATGTTTTGTTTGCACAAGCGGCTTTGTTAGAGGATCAGCAATATTGTCTTCCCCTGCTATCTTGCATATTTTTATATCACCTTTATCATTTATTTCTCTGATGAGATGAAATCTCCTGAGTATATGCTTGGTCCTTTGATGTGACCTAGGCTCTTTGGCCTGTGCAATGGAACCACTATTGTCACAGAACATAGTTATCGGATCTGAGATGGTAGGTATCACCCCTAGTTTAGTAATAAACTTCCTCATCCAAACGGCCTCCTTCGCTACATCAGATGCTGCTATATACTCGGTTTCTGTTACAGAATCTACTACAATACTCTACTTAGAGCTCTTCCAGCTTGCTGCTCCATTATTCATGAGGAATATGTATCCAAATTGCGATTTCTGGTCATCTTGGTCAGTTTGGAAACTTGCATCTGTGTAACCAGCTACACAGAGCTCATCATCCAATCCACCATAGACCAAGAATAAGTCCTTAGTCCTTCTCAAGTACTTAAGGATATTCTTGACAGCAGTCCAATGGCCCTTACCGGGGTCCTGTTGATATCTGTTAGTCATACTTAAGGCAAATGAGAGATCTGGTCGAGTACATAATATGGCATACATGATGGATCCTATGGCCGAGGCATATAGAACCTTACTCATGCGACCTCGCTGATCAGGTGTACTAGGACACAAATCCTTGTTGAGGTGAATACCATGAGACATGGGTATGAAACCCCTCTTTGATTCCTGCATACTGAACCTAAGCAGTATCTTGTCTATATATGTGCTCTGACTGAGTCCTAGAAGTCTTTTAGATCTATCTCTATAGATCCTAATTCCTAGGATGTAGGTGGCTTCACCCAAGTCTTTCATTGACAAAGAGTTTCCTAACCAAGACTTGACAATCTGCAAGGTAGGAATGTCATTCCCAATAAGTAGGATGTCATCGACATAGAGTACCAAAAACACAACTGTGCTCCCACTAACCTTCTTGTACACACAAGGTTCATCAATATTTTGAAAAAATCCAAACTCTTTGACTACTTCATCAAAATGATGATTCCAACTCCGAGATGCTTGCTTCAGTCCATAAATGGACCTTTGAAGCTTGCACACCTTACCAGAGTCCTCGGAATGCATAAACCCTTCAGGTTGTGTCATGTACACATCCTCAAGGAGCTTTCCATTAAGGAAGGCTATCTTGATGTCCATCTGCCATATTTCATAGTTATAATATGCTACAGTGGCAAGGAGGATTCTGATTGATTTGGCCATTGCAACTGGAGAAAATGTCTCATCATAGTCCACACCATGAGTTTGAGTAAATCCTTTTACAACCAGTCGTGCCTTGAAAATATTTACATTGCCATCCATGTCGATTTTCTCTTTAAAAACCCATTTGCACCCGACGGTTTTTACACCTTCAGGCGGGTCGACTAAGGTCCATACCTTATTGTCGTACATGGATTATATCTCAGACTTCATGGCACTAAGCCATTTTTCAAAGTTTGGTCCCGCTATAGCTTCTTGATAGGTAGTTGGCTCATTATACTCAATGAGCAACACATCACGATTGTCAGAAATCAGAAATCCATATCTCTGAGGCTGAAGTCGTGCCCTATTAGATCGTCATGGGCCTTGCGTGACTTGAGGAGTCTCAATAACTTGTTGTGAGTCTTCTCTATTTTCCATCTGTCGTTCTGTGGTGTCTTGTGGCTCTCGAACTTTTTTGAGATGTACCTTACTCCCACTGGTTCTTTTAGAGATAAATTCTCGTTCGAGAAAGATACCATTTCTGACAACAAACACTTTGTTATCAGTGGGGTTGTAGACATAATATCCCTTGGTTTCCTTAGGATATCCCATAAAAAGGCACTTTGAAGATTTGGACGCTAACTTATCTGAGGCTTGTTGCTTAACATAGACCTCATATCCCCAAATCTTGAGAAAAGACAAACTAGGTTTCCTCCCAGTCCATATCTCATACGGAGTCTTTTCAACTGCCTTAGATGGAACACGATTCAGTGTGAACACAGCTATCTCTAGGGCGTGGCACCAAAAGGACGGTGGAAGATCTATTCGACTCATCATGGATCGAACCATATCCAATAGTGTTTGATTCCTCCGTTCAGAAATGCCATTCCATTATGGTGTTCCTGGAGGAGTCAATTGTGATACTATCCCATAATTCCTAAGATGATCGATAAACTCTTGGCTCAAATATTCACCACCTCGATCAGATCGAAGGGTTTTAATTATTTTATCAAGCTGGTTTTGTATTTCATTTTGAAATATCTTCAACATTTCAAAAGATTCGGATTTATGTTTCATTAGATAGACGTAGCCATATCTACTGAAATCATCTATGAATATGATGAAGTACGAATAACCTCCTCTAGCATTTGTATTCATCGGTCCACACATATCTGTATGTATGTGGCCCAACAAATCAGTGGCCCTTTCATTGTTCCCAGTGAAAGGTGACTTTGTCATCTTACCTAACAAACAAGATTCGCAAGTATCATATGATTCAAAATCAAATGAGTTGAGAAATCCATCTTGATGGAGTTTAGAAATGTGTTTCTCATTTATGTGGCCCAGACGACGGTGCCAGAGGTATATCGGATTCAAATATTTGGTTTGACCCTTTTGGCGGTTATGTTATAGATATTTCCATGATTGGGTTGTTCCAATTTTAATATGTAATGATCAACATGCAAATCACTATAAGCATAGAAAACATCTTTACGATAAATGAAACATCTACCATTCCCAGTAATGGAAGTGTAACCTTCCTTATCCAAATAAGAAAGAGAAACAATGTTACTACTCAAAGCAGGAACATAATAGCAATTGTTCAAAACTAACAAAAGCCCAGTGGGCAGAACTAATTCATAAGTGCCTATAGCTAAAGCAGCAACCCTTGCTCTGTTTCCAACTCGTAGGTCAACTTCGCCCTTCTTCATCTCTCTACTGTCCTTTAGGCCCTTCACATTTGTACAAATATGAGAATCACATCCAGTATCTAATACCCATGTAGTGGAAGTAGAGAGATGAATGTCTATAACATAAATACCTGAAGCGATAGCCCCGCTATCCTTCTTGTTCTTTTTCAGATCTTCAAGGTAGAGTTTGTAATTCCTCTTCCAATGACCCAGTTTATTGCAGAAGAAACAAACTCCTTCCTTTAGAGGCTTTGCCTTCTTTGGTGCAGGCTTGGTTTCGGGCTTGCCTGACTCATTGGTCTTACCAGATGAGCCATGACCCTTCCCCTTGCCTTTCTTTTTCATACCCTTTCCTTTCTGAACCATCAAAACTATACTGGGCTTCTTCTTAACAGTCAGCTCAGCAGTTTTAAGCATCCAATGCTGTTCAGAAATAGATTTCTCCATGTTGTTCATATTATAGTTCATGATAAACTGGTCATAACTTTTCGGGAGTGAGTTTAAGATCAAATTTGTAGCTAACTCCTGACTCATGGGAAATCCAAGCCTCTCAAGGTGATTAATGTACCCTTTCATCTTTAAGACATGAGTACTGACTGATGTGCCTTCAACCATCTTGCAGGAATATAAGGCCTTAGTGGTCTCATACCTCTCTTGCCTTGCCTGTTGCTGGAATATTTCCTTAAGATACACAATCATCTTATAAGCCTCCATGTGTTCCAGATCTCTTTGGAGCTCCGGAACCATGGTGGCAAGCATCAAGCATCCCATATCGACAGAGTCTTCCTTATGCTTCGCATAAGAATCTCTCTGAGCTCTAGGAGCATTGGCTGCTGGCTCCTCAGGAATAGGTTGATTTAGGACATATGCCTTTCTTTCCTGCTTGAGAATAATTCTCAAGTTCCTGAACCAGTCAAGAAAGTTTGTCCCATTAAGTTTGTCCTTCTCAAGGACATATCGCAACGATAATACAACAGTATTACTAGTCGTCATGATTCTACAATTAAAATATGCAAGCGAATTAGCAATCTCCCACTGAATAAAACAACCTTCAATGTAATAATTAGTGGGCTAAGATCCATATTTGGCTTAAACTTGAGTCCGCTTTGGCAGGACGCTCAACTTTAAGTTATTTAGGTAGGTAATAACTTTACCAATTATATCAAATGTAACTCTTAGATGTTTATGGGATTCCATCATCATATGATCCGGCATATTTTAATCCCATCTAATGCCTTGAGACCCAAAACCATTTTAATAATCTCAATTAAGTCAAAAAATAACAAACATAAGAGTAGCACCATTACTCTTGCTTATCTCCCCAAGATAACTCAAATGCACGACTTTGGTGGAGCCTACAAATGAGCGATCGAGGTTTTGATAAGTGTTCATTAATTGATGGCATATGACTTAAGATTTCTTTTAGAGGGTTTAATTAACTATTCGGTTCGCATGTATCTCGATTGTATCTCATACCAGTATTATGCATATCGAACATACATGCAGTGATATAATCATAAGATGCATAATCTTAAACGTGATACAATATGGCTCACCTATGCTAAGTCCCCTCAAGCCAATGAGAGGAGCTGTCTAATTAGAATACGAAAATTACATAAGGAAACATCGTTTAAACATTCGAGGGGAGTGAGATGAGAAGAGAATGTACAACGAGAGTAATTAGAGGAAGGCACGACACGCAGGCCGTATTTAGAAAAATTATAACACTTGTAATCTAGAGCCATAATGTTCACCATACCCAAACATTCAAGAATCAAAATTCATATTATGTGAAGGGCAATAAATGTTTCAAAACATCAATATATATTGCGATTATGTTGCGCTACGATCAGGTAGCCACGGCGGTCCTGCTAGCCAGTTAGCGGGCGGGGTCTGGGGCAGCGCCCCAAGAATTTTTTTTTGATAAATAATCAAGAATCTTAACTCTATTTCCTTAGACCCCATCAATATTAATTGATCAAATCAATTAATATACACCACGAATTTCAGTTTCCTTTCGGATTCCTTATATGTCATACATAAAACGGATTCCATATATGTCATACATAACTCGCATGTTATTATATAATCAGCTAAGAAGTCTAACATACAACACATGTATCAACAATCAAACCTAACTTAAACAAAAAATGGCATGGCTCTGATACCACTGAAGGGAATTAGAAGACACGCAGCAGAAATTAATTTTAAAAATTTTTCCATTCCCAGCCAGGATCTACCGAATATGTTTAAGTCAAGGAGAAAGAAGTGTTACCTTCGGTATTCAAGCTGTGGTCACGACCTCAGTGTCTACTAGTCGTGACTCTTCCCCTCTTGAATTTTTAGTCGTGACCTTCTCATCTTCTTGTCATGACCTGTCGCCTCTGGAGTTCTAAGTCGCGACCTCCTCTGCTTCTAGTCGCGACCTGTAGTCTCTTTTCAGATTTTTGACGTTCAGATGCCAATTTAGTCGCGACTTCATCGTACTTGGTGCTCTTTTCACGATCGCAAGAAGTCGATAACTCAGATCGACTTCCTCTACCGGTATCCACACGAACAGCGTTCCAATCACGAACGACGTGCTAGTGCCTCTTATCCCTCTAGGGCTTTCTCAAGATTCCGTACTCACCGTCTCTATTTCGGCAATTTCTTATCTGCAAACCTTTTGCACTCTCCTTACCCTTTTTCTCACGTCTATTTATTGTGTGTAGAACCCTAGCCCCTAATGTCAAATATATAGGATGCTATCGGGCTTCTTATTGGGTCGGGCTTCAGAATTAATCTTATATTAATTCTAAAATTAATACAATATCATATATTGCATAATTTGATAAGAAACTAATTAAATAAATATGGTTTTTATTAAATCCGTCCCACATATTTAATTCACCTATTTATTTAATTTAAAATAAAGATAAGACGGAATTATATTTGATTTATTCTCATAAATCAAATTTGAGATATCTTATCAATTTGAATTTCAAATTCAAATAGATCATATCCATTTAAATTCAAATTCAAAAGTGATAGAGATTTAATTTATCCTTACAAATATCTCTTATATTATATATAATATATATATACTAATTTATATATATAAAAAATATATATATCCACCCTAGATTATTCATTGAATCTAGATATCTCTTAGATTCAATGAATCTGGACATCATAGCTCGCATTGGGCTATTTTGTGTGCGACCCTGTAGGCCCATATGAAGTTGGCAGTGGGCCAGTTACTATACTGACCCACAAGTCGTAAGCAATCTCTAGCAAGGCATTACGACTACCCAAATCATATGAGGATTGATAAACGATGTAACCTTTCATACAACCATATCACGTCCCTTTTGTCACACGATATTTCGGTCATGGATGAGGCATGGAGAACGTCATCCTCCTGTTCCTGACCGTTACTTTCTCGATCCCTGAGTAGTCTGACTATAGAGATAGAACTACCCTTCCATTACAGTATGGCCATACATTTCTCAGACTCACTCATCGAGGGGCCCAGCAATGTCTCTCTACGAATGTGAGGGACAAATTCCATCTTGACCATTCACATTCCTCCGCATGAAAAACCACTAAGCCCGAACATAGCCTTTATGATCACTCGGTCAAAAGTGACTTTTGACTAGGTCAAAGCTGAGCCTTTGTCATGTAGAAATCCATGATCTTCTCAGGTCAAAGGGCATAGTGACATGGCTTGTATATGAGAGAAGCTTATGACTTGACCCATGCAGCTCTCTTATGGCGGGTCGGTCCAATACCTTGTACTCTTACATGTGTCTATGACTTTGATTTATATCTGTATATATCTTCAAAGTCATACTGGTCTTATTTCATCTTTGCTCCCGCATAGATGACCGACCTGGGACATTTAGGATAAGATCATGAGTTATCCAAGGATGGTCATCACAATAAACATGCAAATAATGTGATAACATAATTAAAAAATTTATAAATCAACAATGTTCATAACATAATGATTGGCCCCTAGGGCACAATCTCCAACAAATCAAAGTATACCATTTTTTCAAAAAATTCTTATTTTGATTCCAATACTTGTTTCTCTACTTTATCCCACATAATTTTTTATTTTAAACACATTGGAAGTATCAACATCATGAAATTATCACATATCAAATAGTGATTTGTACAGTGGCAGCCAAGAGCATAAAACCCTAATTTCATGCATACTTAAATTTCTAAACCAATACTACTTGATTCAAACTTATTTAAGATTATCTAAACATTCCATGACTTAAAATTCATATTTCCCCTCTAATTCCAGATTATTTCCAGCAGCTAAGATGGAGAGAAAAATGATGTTTCAACTATCCAAATCCAAGAGAAATCTTCCTATAACATAATACAAAAATAGGAGAAGGAAATTACCTTGAATACTTGCTTATTTTGCTGTTGAATTTTCCTCTTCTTCTTGCTTTAATTTTATTTCAGCAGCACCTCCCCATGGTTCTTGTTTTTGGCATGAATGAGAAGAGAAATTGGAGGTATTTATAGGCAAATATCCAAGCACATGGATGGACAAGATTGCTTCCAACACTTTTCAATCTAATGGTTTAAATTTGCTCTCATTTTAGCTTAATCTTCATCAATCTATTTTTATATTATTTTATTCTAATATAACATGTGATACTTCTTTTTCCCCTCATGGTGAGATGTGGGTCCTAAGTGGACAACCACCATCTTGAAATATCTTTTCTTTATTTAATTTAAAAATTCATGAAAATATCACATAAAATCCATTTAATTACATGATAATTTTCCTGGCTTCTTGGGTCTTATATGATGCCATTGTTGCCTTCTTTGGGTCAAACTCATTATTTGGCATACATCCCAAGGTACTTTCTATACCAGGTATCTTAAATCACCTTATTTTTGAAATAAATTCTATTTAACTCTTTTAAGGAGCCTGACATTTAGAAATTTATTCTAATATAAAATAAATTTCTTTTAAAGTCTCATAATTTTTTGAGTCCTAGAAATCCTAAAAAAAATTCTATATGTTTCTTTAAATTTTTTATCGATGTCATTTTTTACCTTAAACTCTATAATAAATTCTACAGGACTCCTTGTTAACTTCTGTTAGTTTCATAAATTCTTATATTAATTATAAGTATTTACTACAAAATTTTATTTGATTATGAGATCTGGAAGATATTGAAATAATCTCAAGAATTTAGAGATTAATATCAATTTATCGGGACCTTAAATTAGAATTTTGCAAAATATGTCTAGCCCAATTTCCATTCTCTATTTACTGGTAAAATTTAGGTCTGAAACATTTCTGGGCAATTTTGGGCCTTTTCAGCTCAACTTTCTCATAATTATATTTTTGCCCCTTGAATTTGTCAAATTTTATTTTGGTCCCTTACTTCAAATTTTAAAATATAATTTTAGTCCCTTTCTAAATATTTTGAAATTCTAATTTAATTTCTGAATTCACAAAACTCCATTTAAGTCTCTTGAATATTTTATATTAAACTTTCATCAAAATGACATTTATGTCCCTTGACATTATAACTTTATACTTTCTTTTCTTTATCCACTTAAAACTCATCTTACCTTTATCATTTCTTCTTATCATCGCCACCATCACTTCCAAAACTCCTTCCTCTATCTATCCCTTATAAGTTCTACTGTTTGTTCCATACAGATAGGAAAAAATCAGGATGTGACAATATGCCTCAATTTCCTAATTATTATAAGCTCTTAATCTTAACTCTCATTAGTTGATTTCTTGCTTAATTAACCTTAATCTTCATTAACTTAATTCTTATATTATTTTAATATAATTCAACATGTGTCAAAACTTCTCTCTTGCTTGGCTTCCATGTGGCATTTTGCACATGGTATGGTCCCACCAAAGACACCCCACATGCCACCTTGCATTATCTCTTGATTTTTCTTGATTTCTTTCTTTAAAAATACATAAAATATCATAAAAAATTTATTTGGGAAAATGATAAATTCCTTGACTTCTTGGGCCTGTACAGGACACCATTTTGGGCCTAAATTAGATCCAACTTAATATTTGGCATATCCCTAGGCATTTTTTTTACTGGATACCTTAAACCACTCTAATTTTTTAGATAAATTCTACATAATTCTGTTTATGGTTATTACATTCTTAGAAATTCATTGTACATAAAATGAATCGTTTGCAAAGTCTCATAATTTTTTGACACCCAAAATTTTTGATAAAAATTCCATATGTTTCTTTAAATCCTTTATTGAGTGTCTGATTTCACCTTAAATTTAATAATTAATTCTACATAACTCCTTTTTAACTTCTATTAGTTTCATAAATTGTTATATTAATTATAACAATTTACTACAAAATTTTATCTGATTTTAAGGTTTGGAAGATATTGTACTAATTTCTAAACTTCAAATATTAATATCAATTTATCGGGACCTTAAATCATAATTCTGAGAGATATGCCTGACCTAAATTCTATTATCTATTTACTGCTAAAATTTGAGACTGACATTTTTGGGCAATTTTGGGCATTTTCTAACTCAACTTTCTATATAATTACACTTTTGCCCCTAAATTTGGTAAAATTATACTTTAGTACCTGAAATTGTCAAATTCCATTTTAGTATCTTTCTATCAAATTTGAAATTCAATTTTCTACTATTTATAATTTAATGCCTAGATTTTCACTATTTACAGTTTAGTCCCTAAACTTTATAACTTTATACCTTCTCTCTAATCCCTTTATAACATTTTTCCTCTATCGATCTTATAAAGATAGGGAAAATTTAGGATGTTACATTTCTACCTCCCTTAAAAATAAATTTTGTCCTCAAAATTTAATTTGTACCTTAGTCAAACAACCTTGGATATAACTAACTCCTCTTTATATCCTATTTTGCTTTATGAATAAGGCTCAGGTATCTATCTCTTATCTTCTATATTGGCATCTAGCAGAGTGCTCTCAATATCTGCGAAACTTTATATCTTTCTCATGCTGCTATGTTCATTTTCCTTGGTCAACTCAATAAGAGTTGAACTATACTTCTTTCTGTTACTTATCCATCTGTCATCTATATATCTACTCATACTTATGGACAACTCACTATATTGACTAGTGAGTAGTGTCTATTTCTTTCATATTGAACTCTTTAAAACTTTATTATTCTCTGGGTTTTGATTAACTACTTGGAATAATTTTCTATCTATCTCTTTCTCACTATCTATCTGTTTATTTCTCTCTTCACAGTTCCTCTTCTTGGAACTTATATAAGAAAATACTTTTCATCTAACTATCTCTTTCTTTCTATACAGTTCCTCTATTTGGAACTTACACAAGGAATTCTAGTATCCCTTATTTTCTCTCTACTGAGCACTTATGCTATTCTCTACTTATGCTCTTCTTTACTCATGCTATTCTTTCTTTCAATGATCATACTATTATTTAGTCATGCTATTCTTTCTTTTTGTGCTAGCTAGCAATGTTCTTTCTCAATGTACCATAACTCCTTTATAACCTTGTGACTCAACACTGTACTTTCCAGTGGGTCACCCCTCTCCAAACTTCTCTGGCCTGAGCACCTTTCAATTAAGTGTGCTATTAGGTTAAGTCTAGGTTACACTTCATATGGCTTTGAGCCCTAGCATACTCTTTCTCATAACTTGATGTTCTAACTTTACTCTGCCTTAGACCCTCTTTTCTGGGGGTTTTTGGCCTTTTAATTCTTTATCCTCATATGGAGGACTTCTCTGCTCATACTTGTCTTTTCTTAAGACATATGGGGTTCTCTTCTCTGCTCCTCATGTATACTTCTACAATCTTTTGAATGCCAATACTTAGATTTGAATTTGGACTCCTTCTTCATTTAATAAAAACTAAGTTCAGTTTTGTGGCTATCTAGGGCAAACATTATAAATATTTTCTCTGGATCCATATCTTAACTTCTCATATAAATCTAAATTGTGATTTATATGAGAGCAACATGTATCATATATAACTCTTATATGAAGAGTGATCTGAACTCATCTGAATCTAGCTCTATCTGAAACCAATCTACTGCAACCATATCCTTGAAGACTGTCTCAAAAGGTTGCAAGGCTAGGGTATAATGCAACATACCCATATGAGGATCACTGTATCTTTTAGTCGCGTCTACCACACTAGCTCATCGTGACTAAAATTTTCTGTGTCTATTCATTGCAACCAGAATACTGGCACATCGCGACTACTAAGACTTTACCATTCTACTTGGTTTACTAATAATTCTAACCTCTAACTAATTTAGAGCGTCACTAGGCTAGAACTATAACATCCTTACTTTTGTACGTCTTAGGGACCATTCGGTAGCATTTAGAACTACTTACAAGACCTTGGAAGTCCATTAGCTAAATCTGGAATTTTTACTCTTATTAAGTTACTATTCATATAGTATTCCAGATTAGGCCATGAAATTAAAAAAATCATAATTAATTCTAGAAACATTGAAATGATATGGTTCAAAATTCTACTTGAAGCTAACATCTTGAAATTTAAGGGAAAAATAATTTCCTGACCAAATACTTAGCCAATTAATACAATTTAATCATCAAATATTACTGTTCATTTGGTCAAAAAATTTGAAAACAGATTCTGTTCCCTGACTTTGGAAAATTTGTTCTTTTTGTACAGATATCGAAATAAGGTGATCTTGGTATCAAAAATGAAGCTTGACATGTTAACTAAAGGTCTGTAAAATATCATACATTTATTTCCCATTTACTATTTTTCATTACATTATGAACATTACTGCTCAAATTGGTCATACAACATCATTACATATAACAATTCTTCATTTAACATTTATACAATCCAATCCCTAACTTTTCTCCATGCTTCTTCATCCTCTTTCATCATTCATAAACCTGTTGGGATTGGGATTACATGGAGGGGGTAAGATTTCTGTGGAAATCTCAGTAGCAAATGGTACTAAACAATGCATGTATTAATGTAAATACTTGTGCTTGCTTGTGAAAGTGTTAACATTGTGTAATGTGCATCTTCCATGTATCATATGAAATATAATTGGCCAAAGTAATCATAGAAATAGAGCTTCCATTATCTACACATATGCACACAATTCAACAAAGTCATAGTACAACCAAGCATAACATTCAATACATACAAGTTTAGGATAAGTTTACTACCTGACATGCTTGACTGTTCTCTTACTTAGGCTTTGCCTTCTTCTTCTTACTTCTCTTTGATGTGTGGCTGCCTCTTTGGAGTCCACAACATATCCTAACATAACATTACCATCCATTCATTACAATCTAACTCTCTTAAACATTGAGCTTACTTAATTACATTAACTTTCCTTAATCTTTACTAATTGACTTGGCCTTTGAATCAATTGATATCTTGATTTTACCCTACACAATTTCATCTTTTGAATCCATTTATGAGCTTAGAATTATGAAATTCCAGCCTGAAACATCCTTCCTTAGACCCTTCAGAGTACACTTACGAAAGCAATCTTAACTTTATTAATTCTCTCCTGCCGAGAATCCGGGCATAAATATAACTGTACTGATTTGGTAATTCCCGTGGGAACTACCATTCTACGTAAGTACCTAGGAAAGACTGGATGAACTGGCTAGATCCACTCACTTCCAGCCTCCTTAGACAGAACTTACGTACACAGTATTTTCTATATTCTGCTAGTACAACAGCATTTTCTAGCAAATATATTTAAATCTCCACCTTAAAATAATCAACCTTAACCTTAACCATACATATAATCAATTGGAATTATCTTAGATTATTGGAATACCTCTTAACCTCAAAAACATGAATTTCCCAGAGTTGGGATTACGGGTAGTGTTCACTGGGTAATTCCATATTACAACCTGAAATTTGGAAATTCATAATTAAATCTAGAAAAATCATATTGAGGTGATTCCAATTTCTAATGAAAGATATTTCATTTTACTTTGAGATAAAAATATTAAAATGAGATTTTCTTATCCAGATCAAATCAGTTTATTCGTTTAACTTTACTGTTCATTTGGTAAATCTGGAACTTCCAGTTTCTTTGCCCCATTTCAAAAATTCATTTCTCCTTGTATACTTATCCAATTGATTCAAATTAACTATGGATTTAAATCTCAGAATGTGTACTTTAAGCTCACCAAAAATCACGGTAAAGCTCATTCATTTACTATATGAAAACTGCGTTGGAACCTTACTGTATCGGATGACTTATTTTATCTTGATCCAGAGTTTAAGTCCAACTTTGAAACATCATATCAATTTGAAAACTTAACCCAATTACGTGTTCTTGGTGTCCAATTAAAGCTCTTGACCTTAGCTATGTTCATGCCAAATTTCACGTGAAACCGAAATGGATAAGTCACTCAAACTATCGCCGGAAGGTCACTCCCTCAACTCGGATCCAGTGAGTATTTACCATGTACATTCAAATATATCATCACATAAATTAAAGCCATGCTTTCCAAGTCATATACACATTGTTCATTCCCATTTACCTTCCTCCTTGTAAAGTTCCAGTACCTACAGCAATATTTATTGATATGGAAGGAATGAGATTTCATGAAAATCTCAATAGCAAGTAATACAAATTATAAGGTTATGCATGTTTGATTAAATGCCTAACATGTTATCATGCAATGGGAGCTAATTCATGCTTATACATCAGCAAACTCTAACATGCATATTGTCATGACATATATTACAAGGAGTGGCACATATTCATAGCACATCATCATCATCATAAACATCATCACACAATATTCCATGCTCAACCAAACCTTCATGCATAACAAGTAAGCAAATCAATCAAAGCACATAAGTTTGTAGTTAGGTATTCTTGCTACCTCTTATGGATCCTTGTCCTTCCCTTCTTGAAGTGATCTTTCCTTTCCACAAATGTCAAAACCTAGACATTACAAGACAATTACCAAATTACAACTCTATTCCAAACAAATTCCAAGTCTAGGCTTCAATATGCCCCTTTCTTTCTCTACTTTGTGACATATGTTTATATCTTTCTAAACTAAACTCTCATGGTTCATTTCCACATAATTTTTTATGTAGAATCCAAATATGTATTCAAAAATTCCAGAATCCAATTGCTTCCCAAAGTTCTGTATAGATTTGGAAAAGCATACATAATTCTTCCAAATATTCTCATTTTGATTCCAATGCTTCCCATACTTGTTCCTCCACATTTCCCCCACATAAAATCTCATTTTAAGACCATTGGAAGCATCAAAATCATGAAATTAAAATCACTGTTCATGCGAGTGAACAGTACCGACAGGACTTTTCAACATTATAACCTTTAATTCCAATGGTTTCCAAGGTTCAAAACCTATCCAATCCTACACAAAATCATCATATAAACTCAATGGAAGCATTAAATCATTGAAATTCCATCTCTTTCTATCATGAACAGTGCATGAACAGTGCATGAACAGTGCAACCCAGAATGTTCTTCTATGGTAAATTCAAGAACATCAACTTAATCCAACAACCAATCATGAAACTAGCTTGTTTAAGCTTGTCTAAACTATCTATGACATAAAACTCATGTTCCTCCCACATATACATAGAAATTCTAGCAGCATTTCCCCAAGATTCAAGCCTCAAAACCAACTTAAACTCAAGAAGAAATCATGAGAACAAAATCTAGAAGCAAAGGAGCAACTTACCTTACTAGTTTCTTCAAGATCCTTGCTTCTTCCTTGCTTGAGAAAATATTTTGCAAGAGGTTCCCTACACTTTCTCCTCCATGGTTTTGGCTTAGAATGAGGGGGTATTTATAGCAAAATCTTGGAAAAATTGAAGGCTAAGATTACTAATGGTTAAAGGTTTGATCTTAGAATATCTTTTCTCTTCTCACTCATGACATCACCACCATGACATCACTAACATGACATCACTTGGGACACCTAAACTCCTTTTTGGCGCCATTTTGAGGTCCTTGGGGTCCCACCATGGGCAAACCCTAATTTTTACTTTATTCTCTCTTCTTTTTTTTTCTTTTCAAAAATCCATAAATTATTTATTATTGGACTTGGGCTCCAAGATAACTTTTGGGACTTATTGGGCTGGCCTAAGACGAAATGTTGGGCCTCTTTTAGGTCCAATAGCTAATTGGCATAAATCCCAATGTACTTTCCTTATACCGATATCCTTAAATTACCCTGATCTTAGAATAAATGCTAAACACCTCTTTTAATTATTCTATCATTTTTAGAAATTCATTCTAATATAAAATGAATTCTCTACAAAGTTTTATAATTTTCTGAGACCCAAAAGTCCTGATAAAAATTATATACATTTCCTTTAACCCTTTATCGGTGTCCTTTTTCACCGTAAATTCCATAATTAATTCTACAGGACTCCTTTTTGACTTCTGTCAACTCCATAAATTCTCATATTAATTATAATAATTTACTATCAAATTTCATCTGATATCCATCCATTGTGAAATGACCAAAATACCCTTGGTGCCCTTTCTTTCACTATATTGATCCTAAGGGCAAAATTGTCATTTCACACCTCTTTGTACCTTATCAGAGCATATACTGGCTCTGACTAATCCTTCCTGTACATGCCTTGGAATTTTAGCCTATCTAAAATGGCCAAAATGTCCTCCATTCACTTCTGGTTTCTTAGGGCATCATAAGGGCATTTTTAGAATTTTGCACTATGGCTCTTACACTTTCTTCCTCTTCCAATTAATCCCTTTCTTTACATAAATATGGCCACATCTTTTCCTGAAAAAATCTCATATATTTTATTCAATCTGTACATATAACTTAGTACAGAAAATTTGGGATGTTACATGTAACATCCCGATTTTTGGTCTAGGAGATCGGGACAGTTCATCTAGGTCCAAGATGAGGAATGTGAGAAATGTCCTAAGTCTCAAGCCTAGGAATTCTGCAGGTAGCTTGATATGGGCTGGCTCCTGTGTAAGATAACCTGATATGGGCGAGTTGTCGAGCCTTTCAATTAACGATGACTCCCGAAGAGTTTAAGGGATGAGTTATTGAAAGAGAATTTCTAGACCTTAAGATGAGGGATGAGAAGATGAGCAACGAGGCCAGAAAGAGAATGCAGGGGCAAAATCATAATTATGGGAAAGATCGGGCTGGTAGCCGATGAGTACCATATTTTGCCAGAAAATAGAGAAAATTATGCTGATCATTTCACTGAACTGTGAAATGTGCATACGAGGTCTCTATGAGTATGAAAGAATTATGGAAAGTTTAAGGACAAAAAGGTGGGGTCCTTAAGTGTAATTTTAGCCAAATAAAAAGGGACTTAAATGAAAAGAAGAAAAGTTTCTTGGGGCTAAAGTGTAATTAAAGAAAGTCAGGCCGGAAGTGGTTTGGACTGTCCGACGGCATTTCAGTCCCAGATTTCACCGGTAGAGAGAGCAGGGGACGCTCGGTAATCTGGCTTAATACAGGAATTTTTGAAGACTCCAGATAGCCAAAAATGGACTGATCGTCCAAAAGTTATAAAAATTCATACCGGATATCCTAGATTTCAGATCTAGGTGAGAAAATACAGGATGATGCGTCTTTATGGGGCGGATGTCGGGAAACTGACAGAATACCGATAGGAGGCCTGTAGAAAAAGTTATTCGCAAATTAGAAAATCCAGACGGGAGTGTGAGGCCTCCGGGTATCCGATAGGGAAATTTATCGGTATTTGAAAAGGGACTGAATGAGTTCGGATAACCTCAGTCAGATGACTGATATGACTCACAGGGATGCCTGAACACCGCAGGCCAGTGTATCGGACAGAAGGAGCCGGTGTCCGGATATGTGTATAAACGGTGAATAGTAGATAAAATATTCAATAATTATTAACAGGGGAAGATTCCTCGTAATGCGTGCCATGAAGGTAATGGACCCTGAGAGGCCCAATAATGGTGCCAACAAGGCCCAGTAAGACACTTGGACTGATAGGTGGGCCAGTGTCCGGCAGAACCCCGGAAAAGTGCGAAATTACGAAAATGCCCCTGTGTTGTACTAAAGGGGTAGTAGATGAATGAGGGCATTTTGGTCATTCTGGACAGGCCCAGGAGCCAAGGCTCATACAGATAAAGTTACTTAGAGTCAGTATATATCCTGACAGAGTACAGAAGGGTGTGAAATGACGATTTTACCCTTAGGGTTAAAATAGTGCAAGAAAGGGCACTCAGGGGTATTTTGGTAATTTGTCGAGGGATGTTTCTTGGGAATCGAGCCATCAGAGTACTTGAGCTTGATCAGGATCCAAGATAACATACCCAGAGCCCAAAAACGTAGCCCATGGAGTATGTGGGAAAAAGTGGCATTAAAATACTATTTTAATGCTGTTTCAATAAAGTAAAGTTACTCGGTCGGCACGATAACCTAGGAGGTGATCAGATAAAGTCCGGGACTTATCTGGATAGCATTAGAAGGAGTGAAAGGTCCCTTCCAGGTGCCACATGACGCAATCTTAGAGGCAGAAGAAAAGTTGAGGACACGTATTACGGTGCAAGACTCTGGACCGGTACTGGATTAGACTGAACTGCTGAGTCAGCTGATGAGGTGTCCAGGAATTGTGACATGTGAAGAATGTGGCGATGAGGTGTCCCGGTGAGGTGTCCTGGATGATGTCATGCATGATGCAGTAAAAAGGAATAAAGAAAATAGGAAAATCCAGGAAAAACCAGGACCACATGTTCAGATGGCTTCAAAATTACAAGAATGCCATCCATTAAAGCTATAAATACCCCCCTTCCCCTCCCATTTTAGGCATCCCACATTTTTGGCAAGAAAAGAGAGAGAAAGAAGAGAGAGAAGGAGAAAGAAAGAAAGAAAGGAAGTTCTAGTGGAGTTGGAAGCAGTATAGAAGTTCTGGAGCTCTGCTTTTGAGGTAGTAACTAATCCTAACTCTTATGTAATGTCTTTGTGATTTGTTGTGCTATTGTTTGGTTGGATTGTTGTCTTATATGTTATGCTTGAAGCTCTATTACAATGCTATGATCATCTGTTATTGAATATGGAAGCACGCAGCATACTTATCTATACACAATCACAAGCAAGCACTGTCACTCTGCATTACATATATTGTTATGATTATTGCTACTGGGATTCTTTTGAATCTCATTCCCAAAAATAACATTACAGGGGAGGTTCTGTCAAAATAAAATCTAAAAATTTGAGAGACGCCGTTAGGCTGCCAAAATTCTGGCAACAGATGAAGGAACAAAGAAAGGAACTGATACGTACTGTGTACGTAGGTGCTGTCTAAGGAGGCTAGAACTGAGTGGACCTAGCCGGTTCATCCAGTCTTTCCTGGGTACTACGTAGAATGGTAGTTCTCATGAGGGAATTACCGAATCGGTACAACATCGGTTACTTTCTAAAGAAGAATTGTAGCAGTTATGCTGCCGGATTTTAGGCAGAAAAAGATGTAATAGAAATATGATAATTTGCTGTATGCCTTGTTGTATGACATTTTATTATTTAATAATAAATGTTGTTTGGCATGTTCAATTTGTGAATGGGGAATTAAGGGAGAAATTCGCAGGTCCTGAGGTAGCAGTGTTCTGGCCTCAGTTTGACCTAGTAAACGAAGGAGTTTGGCTATGAAATTTGGCAGGCCAGTCGTACACATCTGGGGCATTACGTGGATAGGTAATAAGCCTTGTTTGGATGTATAGAATGAGATTAATTAATTTTCAAATTAAAGGTCCAGAATAAGGAACTTAAGAGTAAAATTTTGAATTTCTGGGCTTAAGTTAAGGTATAATCAAGCTAATGTTGCTTCCGCAAGTGTACTCTGAGGAGTCTAAGGGAGGATGTTTCATTACATGTAACATCCCGATTTTTGGTTTAGGAAAACTGGGAGGTAGTCTGATATGGGCAGGCTGCTAAACCCGTAGTCTCAGGGTAGTAATCTGATATGGGCGGATTACTTACCCGTATTTTGTAGGAATCCTAGGGATGAGCTAAGTCCTTCAGGATTTAAAGATGAGTTAAGTCTTTAACCTACAGAATCGGGACAGTTCACCTAGGTTCAAAATGAGGAATGTGAGGAATATCCTAAGTCTTAAGCCTAGGAATTCTGCAGGAAGCTTGATATGGGCTGGCTCCTGTGTAAGATAACCTGATATGGGCGGGTTGTCGAGCTTTTCAATTAACGATGACTCCCGAAGAGTTTAGGGGATGAGTTATTGAAAGAGAATTTTTAGAACTTAAGATGAAGGATAAGAAGATGAGAATAGATGCCAGAAAGAGAATATAGGGGCAAAATCGTAATTATGGGAAAGATCGGGCTGGTAGCCGATGAGTACCATATTTTGCCAAAAAATAGAGAAAATTATGCTGATCATTTCACTGAACTGTGAAATGTGCATATGAGGTCTCTATGTGTATAAAAGAATTAGAAATATGACCAGGGGTAAAATGGTCATTTTGGAAAAGTGTGCGCGTGAGTGCTTTTTCAGGCCAAAACAGCCCGGTCCGGATAAAATATCTGAAAATACCGGGAGATACAGAAAAGGATTCCGGGTTGAATGAGGAGTCACTGAATTTTGATTTGAGGTCCCGATTTTTCTGTAAAAATTCCTGAAGATGGGAATTTATAGTTATAATCGGTAAAGGAAAGGCAGTCCGAATAGAGATGATCGGACTGTGGCCTGAGACCGTATAGTGTTTCTAAGGCCTTTAGTGACACCAGGGAAGGCCCAGGCCCATTAGATTAGTCCAGTGGTAAAAGGGGCCGGTGTCCGGGAAAAAGGTGCGAAATGACGAAAATGCCCCTATGTTATAGGACAGCTGAAGAATGAGTAAAGGGTATTTTGGTCATTTGCCCAAGGTTAGACAGTCCAGGGAAGTTATCTGGATAGTTGACCAGGGTCAAAGAATACTCTGGTAAGATGGGAAAAGACAATAATGCCCCTAGACCTAATAAAGTAAAGAGAGACTAAGGGCATTTTGGTAATTTGCCAAGGGGTGTTTCTTGGGAATCGTGCCATCAGAGTACTTGGGCTGGATCAAAGACCCAAGAGGATATTCCCAGGCCCAAAAACGTAGGCCCAGTGATTCAGGGGGAAAAGTAACATTAAAATAATGATTTAATGACTTTTCAGTCAAATAAAGTTACTTGGTTGACACGATAACCGAGGAGGTGATCAGATAAAGTCCGGGATTTATCTGGATGGCATTGGAAAGCATGAAGGGATCCTTCCAGGTGCCACATGGCGCTATCTTAGAGGGAGAAGAAAAGTTAAGGCCACATGGCATTAGTCTGGAGAAAGCAGATAAAGCTGAGGACACACATTACGAGGCAGGAGACTGGACCGGTGAGTCAGCATGCTGAGTCAGCTGCTGAGGTGTCCAGGGATTTTAGACATGTGATAAATATGGCGCTGAGGTGTCCTGCTGAGGTGTCCTGGATGATGCAGTAAAAAGGAATAAAAGAAAATAGGAAAATCCAGGAAAAACCAGGACCACATGTTCAGATGGCTTCAAAATTACA
Organism: Leucaena leucocephala; assembly: GCA_037074615.1. NCBI lineage: Eukaryota > Viridiplantae > Streptophyta > Magnoliopsida > Fabales > Fabaceae > Leucaena > Leucaena leucocephala. The sequence continues at coordinate 3,889,261 of CM073544.1, read as the reverse complement.
GAAATGCCATCCATCAAAGCTATAAATACCCCCTTCCCCTCTCATTTTATGCATCCCACGTTTTTGGCAAGAAAAGAGAGAGAAAGAAGAGAGAGAAGGAGAAAGAAAGAAAGAAAGGAAGTTCTGGTGGAGTTGGAAGCAGTATAGAAGTTCTGGAGTTCTGCTTTTGAGGTAGTATCTAATCCTAGCTTTTATGTAATGTCTTTGTGAGTTGATGTGCTATTGTTTGGTTGGATTGTTGTCTTATATGTTATGTCTGAAGCTCTACTGCAATGCTATGATCATATGTTATTGAGTATGGAAGCATGCAGCATACTTATTTGTACACAATCACAAGCAAGCACTATCACACTGCATTACATATATTGTTATGATTATTTACTACTGAGATTCCCCCGAATCTCATTCCCCATGTCTAACCCATTACAGGGAGATTATGTTGAAGTGAATTTTAAGAATTTAGAGAGACGCCGTTATGCTGCCGAATTAAAGACTGAACATTAGAATATGATAAGTACTGTGTACGTAGTGCTGTCTAAGGAGGCTGGAAGTGAGTGGACCTAGCCGGTTCATCCAGTCTTTCTTGGGTACTATGTAGAATGGTAGTTCTCCTGAGGGAATTACCGAATCAGTACGGTTCAGTTCTTTGTACAAATGAAGCCTAGCGGTGATGCTGCCAGATTTTAGGCAGGAAAAGATGTAATAGAAATATGAGAATTTTATGTATGTTCTGTTGTATGACATTTTGTTATTCAATAATAAATATTGTTTGGCATGTTCAATTTGTGGATGAGGAATTAAAAGAGAAATTCGCAGGTCCTGAGGTAGCAGTGTTCTGACCTCAGTTTGACCTAGTAAACGAAGGAATTTGGTCATGAAATTCGGTGTGCTAGTAGCACACATCTGGGGCATTACGTGGATAGGTAATAAGCCTCATTTGGTTGTGTAGAATGAGATTAATCAGTTTTCAAATTAAAGGTCCAGAATAAGGAACTTAAGAGTAAAATTTTGAATTTCTGGGCTTAAGTTAAGATATAATCAAACTAATATTACTTCCGCAAGTGTACTCTGAGGAGTCTAAGGAAGGATGTTTCATTACACAACCCCTTTGTACTGTTATGTACAGATTTGAAAAACATACATAATCTTTCCAAAAATTCTCATTTTGATTCCAATGCTTCCAATACTTATTTTTCTACTTTACCCCACACAACTTTTCATTTTAAAACCATTGGAAGCATCAAAATCATGAAATTTCACTCACTATTCATACGAGTGAACAGTAACAGAGAAGAATTCCAAGTATTATAACTTTCAATTCTAATACTTTCAATGTTCAAAACCTATCCAATCCTACACAAAATCATTATATAAATTCAATGGAAGCATTAGATCAATAAAATTCCATCTCCCTCTATCATGAATAGTGTAGACCGAAAGGTCTCTTCCTTAATAAAGTCAAGAATATCAACTTGATTCAACAACCAATCATCTAACTAGCTTGTTTAAGCTTTAATCACATAACTCTAACTTTAATTTTTTCTTTCTTCTTTCATCTAGGGTTTTAGACACACATACACCCTAAGAAAAACTCAAATTTCTTCCATGAAAACCCTAAGTTCAAGCCCCTAAATTAGAGGAAAATAAGCTAGGATAGATTGCTTACCTTTAATCTCTAGCTAGCTTGAACTTTGGACCTTGGATTCTTATTTATCTTGGCTTGAGTTTCCATTTTTCCATAGTTTCCCCAATGATCTTCATGCCACAGTTTTGAATCAGAAATATGGGGGTATTTATAAAAAATCCAATGGAAAATGGAAGGCCAAGATCACTTTCTGTACTATTTGATCTAAAGACTCATATGACATCATCAAGAGATAACTCATAGCACATGTGGTGAAATTTCCAATGGAAAAAGCATTTGGAAAAATTCCAGTTTAATCTGATGTCAGCTTAGTCTGATTTCCCAAAAACCAGACTTTTTTATAACTCTAATTTTTCTGAGATTTCATAATATACTTTTTGATCTCAAATCCAGTATCCAGATTCTTCCTACCATTGACATTCTTAAACTAGGTCTAAACTTAATTCCTGATCCTTTGGCAAATTACAAAAATACCCCTTAGTTCTCTTTATTTACTTTACTGTCCTTAGGGAATTATGGTCTTTTCACACCTCATCAGAGTATTCCCTAACCTTGGTTAACTATTCTGAGAACTCTCATTGACCGTCTAACCTTAGTCAAATGACCAAAATATCCTTCATCTATCTCTGGCTCAATGACACAACACACACGGCTGGAAAAAAGGCTTTCTAAATCGGTTGAAAATAGACTTCTACACCGAACTTTGATCCGGTGTAGAAACAGCCCGTGTAAAAAGTTTAATATTCTACACCGGTTGTATATAACCGGTGTAAACAATCATCTTTTTTAAATCGGTTATTCCATAAAATCGGTTTAAAAAGTAATGTCAAAATAAAAAAAAATCAGAATAAAAAAACTCTAGGTCCAAAATTATTTCCTTCTTCGTCATAAATCTGAAGGAGGAGGAGAGTGATGAAGAAGAATAGGTACCTGTAAAATGCAAGCAGAGAACAAAAAAGAGGAAGAAAGAAAAAGTCAGAGAACCCAGAAATGAAAGAAATAAAAACTTAGATATATGCGCAGAAATGAAAACCCATAAACGTCGTTACCTAATTGAAGATATCACAAAAACATCGTCACAACTCCTTTTGGTTACCTGCTCAAAAGCAAATAAAAATATATTTAAACAGAACCCAGAAATGAATGAGACAAAAACCCAAATATATATACAAAAATGAAAACCTAGAAACGCCGTTACCTAATTAAAAATATCACAGAAACATCGTCACAATTTATCCGACTTACCCAGTTAAAAGTGAACAGAAATATATTTAAACAAAATCGAGAAAGAAAGGAACAAAAAAATAGACACCCACCATCGCAGATCTGGGTCTTCTTCTTTGGCGAGCTTTTACAACGACTGACTTCAACAATAGAGAACGAGGAGCACAGGTATGGGTCATCGCATATCTAGGTCTTCTTCTTCGGCTAGCTTTAGACGGTGTGTTACGAAGGTGGAGCTTCCTGTCACTATGTGTTCTCTCTTGTCTAGTTTTCTCTATGGACGACGATATGATTTGTGAAGATAGGGAATCGTAAAAAAGAATGGTTTAAAAACATGCTTTTTAAAGCCCCATTTTTAAATTGGTCACTGCGGAACTAGTTTAAAAAAACTGACCGGTGGCACTTTTGTAAATAAGATAAAAAATTTACACCGGTCCTGTTTTACAACCAGTGTAAATATTTCATCTTATTTACAAAAATGCCACCGGTCATTACTTTTTACAGTGGTCATATTTTAAGACCGGTGTAAATATTTCATCTTATTTACAAAAATGTCACCGGTCATGACTTTTTACAGCGGTCATATTTTACAACAGGTGTAAATATTTCATCTTATTTACAAAAATACCACCGGTCATGACTTTTTACAGCGGTCATTACTTTTTACAGCGGTCATATTTTATGACCTGTGTAAATATTTTATCTTATTTACAAAAATGCCACCGGTCATTTTTTTTAAACCGTCTTCGCAGTGACCGATTTAAAAATGGGGCTTTAAAAAGCCTATTTTCCACTAGTGACAATGGCATACACAGTGGCATTTTCATAATTTTATATTTTTTTGGGTCTTTATTAACCCTTGCCCACATACTTATCTAAAAATATTATTGGGCCATAAGGCGCCATTTTGGGCCTTCTACATGATCCACTGCCTTCATGGGCTCAACTGCCGAGAAATTCCTTGAAACATATTTATCGGGTGTTTTAATCCCCTGTAAATTTCATAATAAATTATACAGAACTCCTTTTTGAGTTATGTCAGTTTCATAAATTCTCATATTAATTATAAAAATTTACTACCAAATTTCATCTGATTCTTAGGTCCAGAGGATATTGTATTAATTTTTCTTTCTTCATAAATTCATATCAATTTTTCGGGACTTCAAATCAAAATTATGTGTCGCGTCAAACTGATCAGAATAATTTTCTCTATTTACTGGAAAAACTCGGGAATGAACTAATTTTGAGTATTTTTGGGCTTCTTCCGGCTCAACTTTCTTATAATTACCATTTTGCCCTAGAACTTTTGAACATTACACTTTAGGCCTCAACTTTTCATAATTATACTTAATAGCCCAAAGTTTTTGTCTACTTTACATTTTGCACCATAGAACTTTTAGACTTTTCATTTTAGCCCCTCTTCTTTATACCTTGGTTTAATTATTACTTTTCCTTTCTATTCATCATTACAATCCTTCCCTCTCATACTTTTCTATTATCAGAACATATGGGGTTCTCTTCTTTATTTCTCAGGCATACTTCTACAAAACTTTAAATGTTAGCACTCAGACTTGAACTTGGACTCCTTGTTCGTTTAAAAAAAAACTAAGTTCAGTATGTATATAATATAGGCTATATGAGAAAAACTATTATAAATAATTTTTCTGGATGAGTTAATCAACTAGTGAAGCTTTCTTACCTTAATTTCGTCTTTGGTAATCATCTTTCTAGAGATATACTTTATTATACTCATATCTTCATGGCTTATTACTTTCCTTAGGCTAGGTCTAACTATGACCTTGGGATCTAACTATGATTAACCGTAAGCCTCTTCAGGATCTAACTGTGACCCTGGAATCATGTTAGGATCTAACTGCGACCCTCCAAAATCCACTGTGATATTGTTGTACTATATCATCATCTCTGAAAGATCTTAAACCAACAGACTAAGTTATAAGATTAACTACTTCCACTTGTTGATAACTCAATCAATAAAATTTTATAATACATTCAGTAGCCCATATTATTTACTAAGAGTTTACTTATTTTCTCTCTTACTCAGGAGTTTCTTCTCATCTTTCTTACTTTATTGTGGTTTACCAGGGATGTTGCCTTGTGCAATCATCGTCTAACCACCTGCCATTGCATTCTGTTGCTATGGCCATATCATAACTTCTCATTTCAATCTATGCTATAACTGCGAGCAATCTGTATCAGAATTGTGCCCTTATCTGAAGAGTAATCTGGATCAGATCTAACTCTTATCTGAAGAGTGATCTGTACTAATCTGAATATAGCTCTATTTGAGAGCCATCTGTTTCAGATCCAACTCTTATCTGAAGAGTGATATGAAAATAATCTCTTTACTATTATCTGTTGCTCTTTCTGTATACCATTTCTTTTGATAGAGCTATAACACTACCACCTTCTTGGTATTTACTGTAACCCTAACATAAGAAATGGCCCTGAGTATTGTATTCACAAGTCTGTAGAAATACCTGAGTAACCCCAATTATATTGTAACTGACTGTCCTACTCATTGAGACTGTCTATCATCCTAGTTACATTCCTATTGCATATCGTATAGTATGTGAGCAACATAACTTTCTCATCTTATATACTATACCCTACATGTACTGGAAAAGGAAGTATTCATTCATCATAGCATACTTTAACATGCGTGTCATCATATGACAACTACAAGAAGATGCAACTATTCATCATAACTTATGATAACATAAGTCATATCATCACATAATTTTCTCAACCATCTATTATATGCACACTGCAATTAAATAATTAACTAGGTAAACTTTAATCATAAGTCATATCATCACATAATTTGCTCAACCATCCATTATATGCACACTTCAATTAAACAATTAACTAGGTAAACTTCAAAGCATTCTTATTTTAGGTTTCTCATTCATCATTTACTACTGTTACTTCTGTAATATCCTAAATTTTTCCTATATGTATAAGACTGATAGAGAAAAGAGGTTATGAAGGGACTAGAATGGTAATTAGAAAAAAAGATAATGATTAAGATAAGTTTTAAGCCAAAGAAAGAGAGAAGGTATAAAGTTGTAAAGAAAAAGGGGCTAAATTACAATTTAGTGAAAGTCTAGGTACTAAATTATAATTAATAAAAATTTCAAGGACATAATGGTCATTTTGCAAAATGAGGGACTAAAATGAAAAGTTTAAAAGTTTTATGGTACAAAAATGAAAGTAGACAAAAGTTTTGGGCCATTAAGTGTAATTATAAAAAGTTGAGGGCCTAAAGTGTAACTTTAAAAAATTCAAGGGCAAAATGGTAAATATGGAAAGTTGACCTGAAAAAGGCCCCAAAATGCCTGAAATCAGTTTAGTCCCAAATTTTCCTAGTAAATAGAGTAAATTATGATCAGTTTAACGTAACATAGAATTTTGATTTGAGGTCCCGATAAATTGATATAAATTTTTGAAAAAGGAGAAATTAGTACAGTATCTTATGGACCTCAGAATCAGATGAAATTTGGAAATAAATTCTTATATTATGAAATTGACAGAAGTTAAAAAGGAGTCCTGTAGAAGTTATTATGAAATTTAAGGTGAAATCGAACACCGATAAATGGTTAAAGGAAATTAGAGAAATTTTTATCAGGACTTCTGAACCTCAAAAAATTATAAGACTTTGTAGGGAATTCATTTTATATTAGAATGAATTTCTAAAAATATCAGACCTAATAAAAGAGGTGTCTAGCATTTATCTCAAAAATTATGGTTATTTAAGAATATCGGTACAAGGAAAGTGCCTTAGGATTTGTGCCAATTAGCTATTGGCCCTAAAAGAGGCCCAATATGGTGTCCTAGAAAATCCCAATAAGGCCAAGATCAAGTCTTGGAACTTAAGTCAATTTTGGATATTTTATGATTTTTTTAAATAGAAAAATCAAAGGAAAATCAAGGAGCTTCAAGAGGAAGCCAAGGACCACATGGTGAGACCCATATCAAGGGACATATGCATCAAGAAGAAGAAAGAAACCTTATCCCATGTGCTGAAATTTATTAAAATAATATAAGAATTAAGTTAATGAAGATTAAAGAATTAAGTAGCCAATAAGATTCAAGATTAATGAGTTATAATAATTAGTTGAATGAGAGATATTCTTGTCCCAAGATGCCAAAGTTTTGGCTATAAATACCCCTCCATTTCCTTGCAAAACCGTGGCCTCTTGGACGTTGGAGAAACTATGGCCATATAGAAACTCAAGCCAAGGCAAAGGGAGATTCAAGGCACTTTAGCTAGAGCTTAAGGTATGTAATCCTTCCTAATTTATTTATAAGTATTTTGGAAGGATGAAACCTAAGTTTTAATGGTAGAAAAGTGAGATATTCTCTTGGTAACCTTGCTGTATAAATCTGGATAGAAATAAAGAAAGAAGAAAAGCAAGTTAGAATCAAGTAGAAGACACTTAGAAAAGCTAGTTTGATGATTGGTTATTGAATTGAGTTGATATTCTTAACTTTTCTCTTTCTTAAGGCCTTTTGGACAACGCTATTCTGGATAAAAGAAGATGGAATTTCAATGATCTAATGCTTCCATTGAATTTAAAAGATGATTTTGTGTAGGATTGAATAGGTTTGGAACCTTGGAAGCATTGGAATTGAAAGTTGTAATTTTTGAAGTCTTCTCTGTTATTGTTCACACACATGAATAGTGATTAGAATTTCATGATTTTGATGCTTCTAATGGTTTTAAAATGAAATGTTGTGTGGGATGAAATAGATAAACAAGTATTGGAAGCAATGGAATCAAAATGAGATTTTTTTGAAGAAAAAGGGAAGTTATGCAATTTTGTCCAGAATAGTGTGCAGCTGCTGGAATTTGTAAATTCTAAGTTCATAAATGGATTCATAAGGCCAAATTGTGTAGGGTAAAGTCAAGAAAACAATTGATTCAAAGACCAAACTAATTAACAAAGATTAAAGAAAGTTACTTTGGTAAATAAAGTTCAGTGTTCAATGAAGTTGGATTGTAATGAGTTAATGGTAATGCAATGTTAGGATTTGGTTTGTGTTCTTAAAGAGGGCAGTCACAGCTCAAGGAGAAGTAGGAAGCAAGAGGTAAAAGAGAAAGGATAGGGGAAGCAAGGAGTAAAAGGTAGTGAACTTACCTACTTGTATGCTTATGTTGTTTGGATATTTTATGTGATGTTTACTTACTTTGATGATTTGAAGCATGTATGATTAAGTAATGCTCTATTTCTTTTTATGCTATGGCCATATGTTATAATTAAGGAACATGGAAGAATATAAGTTATCATTATGCAAGCATGATCATTAAGTGCACACATATAGCATCAATCATATAATTGCATACATTGTATGATTCCCGTTTACTACTGAGATTTCTTCTGAAATCTCACCCTTCCATGTCACCCGAACACCAATAGGTTCTTCAAATATGGAAGAAGATGAAGATGCAAGAAGAGGAGTTAGGGGATAGATGGCATGATTGAATGTAATTTATGTTATGAATTACGCAATGTATGCATGTAATATATGCACAAAACATAGTACAGTAGTTGCTATAATTAAAAATAGTAAATAAGCAAATAAATGTATATTATTTTATTAGTATTTAGTTAACATGTCAAGCTTCGTTTTGACATCAAGAATGCCTTATTCCGACATCTATACAAAGATAATGAAATTTTTAAAGTTTGGGACCATAAACTGTTTTCCAGAAATTTGACCAAATAAACAGTAAACTTTGACATCAGAGTTGACTCAGTTAACTAGTCAATTGGTCCAAGGAATTATTTTTCTCTCAAAATTCAATATGTTAGCTTCAAGTAGCCTTTTGAACCACTTCATTTTAATTCTTCTAGAATTAATTATGATTTTTTGAAGTTCGTCACTTAATCTGGAATTACTATATGAGCAATACTTGAAATTTCATATTTTGTAATTGAACTTCAATGGATGTTTAAGTAGTTCTAAATGCTACTGAATGGTCCCTAAGACACAAAAAAATTAGGATATGATAACTTCTACTCTCGGGGGTGTTCTATACTAGATCTGTTAGGTTACTGTTTCTTTATGATGGGTTCCTCTTTTTTAGGAACATTAGCTTTCTATCTATTAACCACCATGTTTCTAACCTTAGGCCATGTGCTAGGCTCATTCCTAGGCAAGTATCATTCTAACTTTTAATTATTCTATTTAATAAAGACTAGCTAAACAAAGTCTTTCATAACATAGATCAACTCCTGGTGATCATACAGAGGATCTACTTCTGAAATCATCTTAAACTGATCTTTCTGATCTCAGTATTTTGTACTGTCTGGCTTGATCATACTCTAACTAATAAAATTCAACGAGGTTGGTATCTTCATCATCATTGTTACTATAGCGTCTGGTCATTGCTTCACAGAACAATTCTGACTCATTCTCCTATCATTTCCTTAAGATACTGTTGCAGCTTCCTTGACCTTGAACTGGTCAACTTCTGTCTCTATCAACAGAGGAATCTGCTCCCCAGATGTTATCCTACTTTGTCTAGCCACATCGTGCTAAGAAACATGAGACCTCGGCGGTAACGGCTGACTAAGACTAGCTTATCCTTGAAAATTACCTCATAAAATTATAAGGTATGGGGTATAGTTTTATTTATTTAGGCGTCACTGTCTCTTGTCTGAATCTTTCTCTAAGCAGTGAACACTATCCCCATATTGTACTCTAGGGAGGGAACCTCTTTAGTTCAAATTTCTAACTTGTTTAAGGGAGGTCAGTCTAACTAAATCAGAGCATCACTAAGCCAGAATCTTATGCTCTGAGCCAGAATCCTTTGCTTTGATACCAAAATATAATATCCTTACTTTTGTACATCTTAGGGACTATTTAGTAGCATTTAGAACCACTTATAAGACCTTGGAAGTCCATTAGCTAAATCTGAAATTTTTACTCTTCTCGAGTTACTGTTCATATAGTATTCCAGATTAGGCAACGAACTTTGAAAAATCATAATTAATACTAGAAAAATTAAAATGATGAGGTTCAAAATTATTCTCGAAGCTAACATCTTGAATTTTAAGGAAAAAATAATTTTCTGACCCAATACTTAGCCAATTAATACAGTTTAATCGTCAAATATTACTGTTTATTTAGTCAAAAATTCTGAAAACAGATTCTGGTCCTTGACTTCAGAAAATTTGTTCTCTTTATACAGACATCAAAATAAGGAGTTCTTGGTATCAAAATGAAGCTTCACATGTTAAATAAATGTTTATAAAATATCATAAATTTATTCCATCATTAACTATTTTTCATTATATTATGAACATTACTGCTCAAATTGGTCATACAACATTATTACATATGACAATTCTTCATTTAACATTTATACAATTCAATCCCTAACTTTTCTCCATGCTTCTTGAAATATCCTTAATTTCATGCTTACATATACTCAATTGGAAATATCTTAGAACATTGGAACACCATTTTACCTTAGAAACATGAATTTCCAAGGGTTAGGCTATCGGGTACTGTTCACTTTATTGTTCACTTTGTAATTTCAGTTTATAGCATGAACTTTGGAAATTCATAATTAAATCTAGAAAAATCTAAATGAGGTGGTTCCAATTTCTAATGAAATATATTTCACCAAAATTTGAAGGAAAAATATGAAAATGAGATTTACTTGTCCAAATGAAATTAGTTTATTCGTTGAAATTCACTGTTCATTTGGTAAACTTTGAACTTCCAGATTCTGTATCTCATTTTCAAAAATTTATTTCTCTTTGGTTATTTATCCAAATGAGTCATGTTATATATGTATTTGAATCTACATATGTCTACTTTAAGCGCATAAACTTTTACGGAAAGATTCATTCATTTACTATATGAAAATTGCGTATGAATCTCGCTGCCTCACAGGGCTCGTTTCATCTTGATCCAGATTTTAGGTTCAACTTTGAAAAATCATATCAATTCGAGTACTTAACCAAATTATGTGTTCTTTGTGTCCAATTAAATATATGGATCTTATCTATGTTCATACCAAATTTCATCTAAAAATTCGTCGAATAAGTCACTCAAACGATTGATGGAAACATCCTGCCTCGGTTGGCTCCAGTGAGTGCATACGTTTTTACATACCATATAATCTTCCCTAGGTTAAATACATTCCATCTAGGTCATATACGCATTATTCATTCACAATTACCCCCTTCCTTGAGAAGTTCCAGAACCTAGGGCATGATTATATACATATGGAAGGAATGAGATTTCATAGAAATCTCAATAGCAAGTCATACAAACTATAAGGTTATGCATGCTTGATGAAACGCCTAACATGTTATCATGCAATGGGAGCTAATTCATGATCATACATAAGCAAACCCTAACATGCATATCGTCATGACATAGGTTGCAAGGAGTTGCACATATTCATAACTCATCATCATCATAATCATCATCACATAACATATCATGCTCAACCAAACTTCATGCATAACAAGCAAGCATATCAATCAAACAACATAAGTTTATAGTTAAGTATTCTTGCTACCTCTTAGGTATCCTTGTGAGTTCCTACTTGACTTTATCCTTCCTTCCCACAAATGTCAAAACCTAGGCATAACCAAACAATCACCAAGTTACAACTCAATTCAAATCATTCTCAAGACTAGGGTTTCATTAAGTCCCTTTCTTTCTCTACTTTGTGACTTAGATTTACATCATTCCAAACTAAACTCTCATGGTTCATTTCCATATAATTTTTCATGTAGAATCCAAATATGCATTCAAAAATTCCAGAATCCAATTGCATCTTACACTTCTGTACAGAACCGAAAAGTGACCTCTTATTTCCCAAAAATTCTCATTTTGGTTCCAATGCTTCCAATACTTGTCTTCCTACTATACCCCCACACAATTTTCCATTTTAGACTCATTGGAAGCATCAAAATCATGAAATTCCAACATATGAACAGTGATTTCGTACTGTACAGAACAGAACACAATCTTGGATTCACAAGCACACATGGATTCCTAAGCCATTATCATGTGATTCAAGCTTGTTTAAGCTTATCTAAACTATCCATAACATAAAACTCATATTCCTTTCATATGGGTACTGAAATTCCAGCAGCAATTCATCAAGGTTTATGCCTCAAAAACCACTTAAACTCAAGAGCAAATCTACTAGAACATAGTCTAGGATCAAGAGGAGTAGTTACCTTGATATTTCCTTCCAAGTGCTTGCTTCCTCTTGGCTTGAGTTTTCAATTTGCAAGAGTTTCCCCAAGGGTTCATGGGCCACGGTTTGGAATCAGATTTGGGGGTATTTATAGACAATTTTGGGTGGAAATGAAAGGCCAAGATCATTTTGGTTACTATTTGATCTTGTAGCTTAGATTTAATCTTGGAATTTCTTTTCTTTTTCATTTATGACATCATCTTGATGACATCACTCAAGGGGACAACTCATGGGACACCTATTCAGCATGTGGCGAAATTGGAAGAGCCAAGAAGCCTCTGGAAAATTTACAGTCCAATCCGGTATCGGCCCGATCCGATTCCTCGAAAACTGGACTATTTTCTGAATCTAATTTTTCTGAGATTCCATAATATGTCTTCTGACCTTAAATTTAGTATTTGGGTCCTTTATACCATTGTCATTCTTATAATGGGTCTAAACTCAATTACAGATCCACTGTGAAATGACCAAAATACCCTTGGTGCCCTTTCTTACTCTATCTTAACCCTAAGGGCAAAATCATCATTTCACACCTTTTTGTACCTTGTCAGAGCATATACTGACTCTGACTAACCTCACCTGTGTATGCCTTGGCATTTTGACTTGTCCAAAATGACCAAAATACCCTCCATTCATCTATTTCTCCTTAAAACAATACAGGGGCATTTTCGTAATTTCACACTTTTCCTGGGTTCTACTGGATATTGGCCCACCTATCAGTCCAGGTGTCTTATTGGGCCTTTGATAGCGCCATTTTTGGGCCTTTTAGGGTCCACCACCTTTTTAGCACGTTTCACGAGAAATCTCTCCCGACGATATTCATCGGGTACTTTTGCCATACACTGTTTCTACACGTCTCCGGACACCGGCTCCTTTTATCAGATAGACTAGCATACTGCCTCAAGGCATCCCTTTGGGTCACAACAGGCATCTGACTGATGTCATCTGACCTCATTCAGTCTCAGTTTGAATACCGATAAATCTCCTAATCGGATCCCCGGAGGTCACACACTCCCGTCTGAATTTACTAATTTGTGAATAACTTTTTCTACAGACCTCCTTTCGGTATTCTGTCAGTTCCATGACATCCGCCTCATCAGGACGCATCATTCTGTAATTTTTCATGTATATCTGAGGTCTAGGATATAGGATAATAATTTTTATAACTTTTTCATTATCAGATAAATTTTGACTGTCTGGAGTCCTAGGAAAATTTTCCTATTAAACTGGATTACCCAGCATCACTTGCTCTATCTACTGGTGAAATTTGGGACTGAAATACTTTCGGGCAGTCCAAACCACTTCTGGCCTAAGTTTCTTTAATTACAATTTAGCCCTGGGGAACTTTTCTTCTTTGCACTTAAGTCCCTCATATTTGGCTAAAATTACACTTAAAGACCCCACATTTTTGTCTACTTTTCCTTTTTAGCCTTAAGCTTTTCATAATTGTACTTAAGTCCTTACATTTTCTTTCTTTTTCAATTTAATCCCTTTCTTTACATAAATGGCCACATCTTTTTCTGAAAAATATCTCATATATTTCATTCAGTCTGTACATATAAATCAGTACAGAAAATTTAGGATATTACACTTCTTCATCCTCTTTTGAAACATCCTTACTTTTGTACGTCTTAGGGACCATTCGGTAGCATTTAGAATCACTTACAAGACTTTGGAAGTTTATTAGCTAAATCTGGAATTTTTACTCTTGGCGAGTTATTGTTCATATGGTATTCCAGATTAGGTGATGAACTTTGAAAAATCATAATTAATTCTAATAAAATTGAAATGAAGTGGTTCAAAATTCTACTCTAGACTAACATCTTGAAGTTTAAGGGAAAAATAATTTCCTGACCAAATGCTAGGCCAATTGATACAGTTTATTCGTCAAAATTTACTGTTCATTTGGTCAAAAACCCTGAAAACAGATTCTGGTCCCCATCTTTGAAAAATTTGTTCTCTTGGTTCCCTTTTCCAAATAAGACGTATTACATATGGATTTAAACCTCCATATGTGTACTTTTAGCTCATAAAATTTTGTGAGTTAATTCTTTCATTTGCTAGGTCAAACTGAAGCCACAACAAAACTGCTTCAGGACCTACGTTTTTACCATTTCAGGTTCCTTTCTTTAATTCTCAATAATTGCTCCAACATGCATAAACCATCTCTTTGGTCTCTCATGCATTTATATACATCATGGACATATTCTATAATTATTTTATACATTTATTCCATCATTTACTATTTTTCATTACATCATACATATTGTTGCTTAAATTGGTCATACAGCATCCTTACAAGCAACAATTCTTCACAAAATAGCATATAACAGTTACATTGACCAACCCCTAACTCCCCTTCATGCTTCTTCATTCTCTTTCATCTTTCATAAACCTGTTGGGATTGGGATTTCATAGATGGGGTGAGATTTCTGGGAAAATCTCAGTAGTAAACAATACCAAAAAATGCATGTATTAATGTAATTGCTTGTGCTTGCTTGTGAAAGTGTTACCATAGTGTAATGAGCATGCTTCCATGTATCCTATGAAATACAATTGGCCAAAATAATCATAGAAATAGAGCTTCAATCATATACACATATGCACACAATTCAACAAAGTCATAGCATAATCGAGCATAACATTCAATACATACAAGTTTAAGGTAAGTTTACTACCTTATATACTTGACTTTCTTTCACTTCAACTTTGCTCTTTCTTCTTGCTTCTCCTTGATGTGTGGCTGCCCCTTTAGAGACACTACCAAATCCTAACATCACATAATCATCCATTCATCACCATCTAACTCTCTTGAACATTAAGCTTACTTTAACTAACATAACTTTCTTTAATCTTTATCAATTGACTTGCCCTTTGAATCAATTGATGTCTTGACCTTACCTTACACAATTTGGCCTTTTGAATTCATTTATGAACTCAAAATAACCAAATTCCAGCAACTATCCACTGTTCTGGATAGAACTTACAAAACACACATAATTCTTCCAAAAATTCCCATCTTAATTCCATTGCTTCCCATACTTGTTTCTCTACTTTACCCCACACAACTTTTCATTTTAAAACCATTGGAAGCATCAAAATCATGAAAATCCAATCACTGTTCATACGGGGGTGAACAGTAACAGAGAAGAATCCAAAAATTACAACTTTCATTTCTAATGCTTTCAAGGTTCAAAACCTATCCAATCCTACACAAAATCATCATATGAATTCAATGGAAGCATTAGATCATTGAAATTCCATCTCCTTCTATCATGAACAGTGCAAACTGAAATATTTCCACCATGGCAAAGTCAAGAACATCAACTAGATTCAACAACCAATCATCTAACTAGCTTGTTTAAGCTTTAATCACATAACTCTAACTTGAATTTCTTCTTTCTCCTTTCATCTAAGGTTTTGGACAGCATATAAACCTTAGAGAAAACGCAACTTCCTTCCATGAAAACTGTAACACCCCAATTTTTAGGCCTAGAGATGCAAGAAAGAGAATTCAAGGGCATAATCGTAATTATGGGAAAGATCGGGCTGGTAGCCGATGAGTACCATATTTTGCCAGAAAATAGAGAAAATTATGATGATCATTTCACTGAACTGTAAAATATGCATATGAGGTCTCTATGTGTATGAAAGAATTAGAAATGTGACCAAGGGTAGAATGGTCATTGTTGAAAAGTGTGCGCGGGAGCGTACTTTCAGGCAAAAATAGCCCGGTCCGGATAAAATATCTAAAAATACCGGGAGATAGAGAAAAGGATTCCGGGTTGAATGACGCAACACAGAATTTTGATTTCAGGTCTCGACTTTTCTGTAAAAATTCTCGAATATGGGAATTTACAGTTATAATCAGTAAAGAAAGAGCAGTCCGAATAGAGATGATCGGACTATGGCCAGAGGCCATACAATATTTTCTAAGGCCCATAGTGACACCAGGGAAGGTCCAGGCCCATAATATCAGTTTAGTGGTAAGAGGGGCCGGTGTCTGGGAAAAATGTGCAAAATGACGAAAATGCCCTTATGTTATAGAATAACTGAAGAATGAGTAAAGGGTATTTTGGTCATTTGGCTAAGGTTAGAAGTCAAGAAAGGGTATCTGGATAGTTGACCATGGTCAGAGAATACTCTGGTAAGATATGAAAAGATAATAATGCCCCTAGACCTAGTAAAGTAAAGAAAAGAAAAGGAAGGGACTTAGATGCAATTATGAAAAAGTGCAAGGCCAAAAAGAAAAGTAGACAAAAATGTGGGGTCCTTAAGTGTAATTTTAGCCAAGTAAAAAGGGACTTAAATGAAAAGAAGAAAAGTTCCCTGGGGCTAAATTGTAATTAAAGAAAGTTAGGCCGAAAGTGGTTTGGACTGTCCGAAAGCATTTCAGTCCCAGATTTCATCGGTAGTCTGGCTTAATACAGGAATTTTTCAAGACTCCAGATAGCCAGAATTGATCTGATAGTCCAAAAGTTATAAAAATTCCTACCGGATATCCTAGATTTCAGATCTAAGTGAGAAAATACAGGATGATACGTCCTTATGGGACGAATGTCAGGAAACTGACAGAATACCGACAGGAGGCCTGTAGGAAAAGTTATTCGCAAATTAGAAAATCCAGACGGGAGTGTGAGGCCTCCGGGTATCCGATAGGGAGATTTATCGGTATTTGAAAAGGGACTGAATGAGTTCGGATGATCTCAGTCAGATGACTGATATGATCCACAGGGATGCCTGAATGCAGTAGGCCAGTGTATCTGGTAAAAGGACTCGGTGTCCGGAGATGTGTATAAACGGTACATAATAGTTAAAGTACTCGATGAACATGGGCAGGGGAAGATTCCTCGTAATGCGTGCCATGAAGGTAATGGACCCTGAAAGGCCCAATAATGCGCCATCAAAGGCCCAATAAGACACTTGGACTGATACGTGGGCCAGTGTCCGGCAGAACCCCGGAAAAGTGCAAAATTACGAAAATGCCCCTGTGTTGTACTAAAGAGTAATAGATGAATGGAGGGCATTTTGGTCATTTTGGACAGGCCCAGGAGCCAAGGCACATACAGATAAAGTTACTCAGAGTCAGTATATACCCTGACAGGGTACAGAAAGGTGTAAAATGATAATTTTACCCTTAGGGCTAAGATAGCGCAAGAAAGGGCACTCAGGGGTATTTTGGTAATTTGCCAAGGGCTGTTTCTTGGGAATCGAGCCATCAGAGTACTTGAGCTTGATCAGAGACCCAAGATAATATTCCAAGGCCCAAAAACGTAGCCCATGAAGTATGTGGGAAAAAGTGGCATTAAAATACTATTTTAATGCTGTTTCCATAAAGTAAAGTTACTCGATCGGCACGATAACCGAGGAGGTGATCAGATAAAATCCTGGACTTATCTGGATAGCATTAGAAGGCATGAAAGGTCCCTTCCAGATGCCACATGGAATCATCTTAGAGGAAGAAGAAAAGTTAAGGACATGTGGTACAATCTTAGCCGGTGAGTCCAGTTTGTGGGAAATCGGACCCGACCGGTACTGGATTAGACTAGAACTGCTAAGTCAGCTGATGAGGTGTCCAAGAAGCTTGCAATTTCGCCATGTGAGAAATGTGCATGATGAGGTGTCCCATGAGGTGGCTTTGAGATGATGTCATGCATGATACAGTAAAAGGAATAAAGAAAAATAGGAAATTCCGGAAAAACCAGGACCACAGGATCAGATGGATTCAAAATTACAAGAATGCCATTGACCAAAACTATAAATAACCCCCCATTCATTCATATGCCATGGCCAAGGATCCTTTAAGAGAGGGGGAAGTGCTAGAGAGAGAAAGTGAGAGGAAGAAAGAAAGAAAGAAAATTCTGGAGGAGCTGGAAGCAGAATAGAGATAGTAGAGTTCTACTAAGCCTTTGAGGTAGTAACTAATCCTAGCTTTTATGTAATGGCTTTGTGATTTGTTGTGCTATTGTTTGATTGGATTGTTGTCTTATATGTTATGCCTGAAGCTCTACTGCAATGCTATGATCATATGTTATTGAGTATGGAAGCACGCAGCATACTTATCCGTACACAATCACAAGCAAGCACTGTCACTCTGCATTACATATATTGTTATGATTGTTGCTACTGAGATTCCCCCGAATCTCATCCCAATAAACTATTACAGGGGAGGTTATGTCAAAATGAATTTTGGGAATTTTAAGAGACGCCGTTATGCTGCCGAAATGATGACAAGATAAGGAAAGGAGCTGATACGTACTGTGTACGTAGGTACTATCTAAGGAGGCTAGAAATGAGTGGACCTAGCCAGTTCATCCAGTATTTCCTGGGTACTTACGTAGAATGGTAGTTCTCACGGGAATTACCGAATCAGTACAAGATCAGTTACTTTCTGGAGATGAAGCGTAGCGATTATGCTGCCGGATTTTAGGCAGGAAATGATGTAATAGAAATATGAGTATTTCATGCATGCCCTGATGTATAATGACTTATTATTTAATAAATATATTATTTGGCATGTTTGACTGATATATGATTGGTGTATGCATATGTATGCAAAGTTGATTGCTGGAAATTACCACTGTGAACAGTAACACGTGGTGACAAGGTCATGTTTGATAAATGATTAAAAATAGTAAATGGATGAATAAATGTATGAAAATTTTATGGTAAATAGTAGACATACCAAGATTTAATTTTATATATAAAACGTCTCATTTGGATGTCTACACATAAATATATAAATTATCAAAGTTGGGACCAGAATGCTGGATTCAGGGAAAAAATATTGGATGAACAGTAAAGTTGAAACATTGACTGACGTTGACTTGGTCAATGCATGGTCAACAAGTTATTTTTCCCTGAAAGCTAATTGAGTTAGCTTCAAGTAGAATTTATAACCACTCCATTTGGATTTTTATAGATTTAGTTATGATTTTTTGAAGTCAGGTCACTCATCTGGAATTTGCATAGTGAACAGTACTCGATAAGAGTAAAACTCCAGATTGAGAAATTGGACTTCAATGACCTTGAAAGTGGTTCTAAATGCTACTAAATAGTCCCTAAAACATACGAAAGTAAGGATGTTTCAAAAACCCTAAGTTCAAGATCCCAAATCAAAGGAAAATAAGCTAGGATAGATTGTTTACCTTTAATCTCTAGCTTGCTTAAACTTTGGCCTTTGAATTCTTCTTTGTCTTGGCTTGAGTTTTCATTTTGCAAGAGGTTCCCCAAGGATTCTTGTGCTCACAGTTTTGAGCAGAATTGGTGGGTATTTATAGGCAAATTCCATGGAAAATGAAAGTCCAAGATCATTTTGTGCACATTTGATCTAATGGCCAACATTGCAAGTTGAGACTTATTGGGCGCCATGTTGAGATAAAATCACATGACAAAAATCTTCTCCTCCCCCTTGTCTTTGACGCCATGTGGAAAGCCTTGTGGATCCCACCATGTGCAAATCATAATTCTTACTTTATTCCTTTTTTTTTCTTTTCAAAAAATCCATAAATTATTCTTTATTGGACTTGGGCTCCAAGACAACTTTTGGGACTTATTGGGCTGCCCTAGGACAAAATGTTGGGCCTCTTTTAGGTCCAATAGCTACTTGGTACAAATCCCAATGCACTTTCATTATACCGATATCCTTAAACTACCCTAATATTGGAATAAATGCTAAACACCTATTTTAATGGTTATAACATTTTTAGAAATTCATTCTAATATGAAATGAATCCTCTGCAAAGTTTCATAATTTTTTGAGGCCCAGAAATCTTGATAAAAATTATATACATTTCCTTTAAACCCTTTATTGGTGTCCTTTTCCATTGTAAATTTCATAATTAATTCTACAGGACTCCTTTTTTACTTCTGTCAGTTTTATAAAATCTCATATTAATTATAAGAATTTACTATCAAATTTTATCTGATATCCATCCATTATGGAATGACTAAAATACCCTTAGTGCCCTTTCTTGCACTATATTGACCCTAAGGGCAAAATTGTCATTTCGCACCTCTTTGTACCTTATCAGAGCATATACCGACTCTGACTAACTCTTCCTGTACCTACCTTGGCATTTTGGCCTATCTATAATGACCAAAATACCCTTCATTCACCTATTACTCCTTAGGGCAACACAGGGGTATTTTCATAATTTTGCACTTTTCTGGAAAAATTTCTGCATACTGGACCTTTTCCCTGATGAATTAATATCATGGGTCTAGCCCTAATTGGTTTCATTTTGGGCCTCTGAGTGATGTCATATAGGCTCATTCAGTCCCAGTTTATTTACTGTTAAATCTCCCTATCGGATCCTAGGAGTTCACAAACTCCCTTCTAAATTCACTAAAAAGTGAATAACTTTTTCTATAGAACTCCTTTCAAGATTCTGTCAGTTTCCTTACCTCCGTCTTCACAGGACGCATCATCCTGTAACTTTTCACTTATATCTGAGGTCCAGGAGATCTGATAAAAATTTTGGATAACTTTTTCACTATCAGATAAATTTCAGCCATCTAGAACTTTAATAAAATTTTTGTATTAAGCCAGACTATCCTGCACCACTTCCTCTATCAACTGGTGAAATTTGTGACTGAAATACTTTCGAGCAGTCTAAACCACTTCAGGCTCAACTTTCTTTAATTACCATTTGGCCCCTGGAAACTTTTCTTCTTTTCAATTAAGTCCCTCAGATTTGGCTAAAATTAGACTTAAAGACCCCATATTTTTGTCTACTTTCTCTTTTAGCCTTAAACCTTTTATAATTTCACTTAAGTCCTTTCATTTTCTTCCTTTTTCAATTCAATCCCTTTCTTTACATAAATGGACACATTTTTCTTAGAAAATTTTACATATATTACGTACAAACTGTACATACAAATCAGTACAGAAAATTAGGGATATTACATCTTTCATCATTTATAACCCTATTGGGATTGGGTTTACATGAAAGGGTGAGATTTCTGGAGAAATCTCAGTAGCAAACAGTACTAAACAATGCATGTATTAATGTAAATACTTGTGCATGCTTCCATGTATCATATGAAATACAATTAGCCAAAGTAATCATAGAAATAGAGCTTCAATCATCTATACATATGCACACAATTCAACAAAGCCATAGTACAACCAATCATAACATTCAATCATACAAGTTTAGGATAAGTTTACTACCTCACATGCTTAACTTTTCTCTTACTTAGGCTCTTTTTCTTCTTATCTCTTTGATGTGTGGCTGCCTCTTTGGAGTCCACAACCAATCCTAACATAACATTACCATCCATTCATTACAATCTAGCTTTCTTGAACATTGAGCTTACTTAATTACATTAACTTTCCTTAATCTTTGCTAATTGACTTGGCCTTTGAATCAATTGATGTCTTGACTTTACCCTACACAATTTCATCTTTTGAATCCATTTATGAGCTTAGAATTATGAAATTCCTGCTCCCATACACTGTTCTATACATATTTGAAAAATATATATAATCCTTCCAAAAATTCTCATTTTGATTCCAATGCTTCCAATACTTGTTTCTCTACTTAACCCCACACAACTTTTCATTTTAAAACCATTGGAAGCATCAAAATCATGAAATTCTAATCACTGTTCATACGAGTAAACAGTAACAGAGAAGAATTCCAAGAATTATAACTTTCAATTCCAATGCTTCCAATGTTCAAAACCTATCCAATCCTACACAAAATCATCATATAAATTTTGTTAAAGTATTAGATCATTGATATTCCATCTCCCTCTATCATGAACAGTGTAGACTGAAAGGTCTCTTCCTTAACAAAGTCACGAATATCAACTTGATTCAACAACCAATCATCTAACTAGCTTGTTTAAGCTTTAATCACATAACTCTAACTTGAATTTCTTCTTTCTCCTTTCATCTAGGGTTTTGGACAGCACATATACCCTAGGAAAAACTCAATTTTCTTCTATAAAAACCCTAAGTTCAAGCTCCTAAATTTGAGGAAAATAAGCTAGGATAGATTGCTTAACTTTAATCTTTAGCTAGCTTGAACTTTGGACCTTGGATTCTTCTTTGTGTTGGCTTGAGTTTCCATTTTTCCATAGTTTCCCCAATGATCTTCATGCCACAGTTTTGAATCAGAAATATGGTATTTATAGAAAAATCCAATAGAAAATGGAAGGCCAAAATCACTTTTGTGTACTATTTGATCTAAAGGCTCATATTTACTCTTAAATAAAGCTTATCCTTAAAGCCAATTATGACATCATCCATGACATCATCAAGATACAAATCATAGCACATGTGGTGAAATTTCCAAGGGAAGAAGCATTTGGAAAAATTCTAATCCAATCCAGTACCGGCTCAATCCGATTTCCCAAAAACCAGACTGTTTTATAACTCTAATTTTCTGAGATTTCATAATATACTTTCTGATCTCAAATCTAGTATCCGAAGTCTTCCCACCATTGACATTCTTGTATTGGGTACTAAACTTAATTCCTAATCCCTTAGCAAATTACCAAAATACCCCTTAGTTCCTCTTTATTTATTTTACTGTCCTTAGAGCATTATTGTCTTTTCACACCTCATCAGAGTATTCCCTTCCTTGGTGAACTATTCTAGGAACTCTCCTTGACCATATAGCCTTAGTCAAATGACCAAAATACCCTTTGTCTATCTTTGGCTCAATGACACAACACAGTGGCATACATAGTGGCATTTTCATAATTTTATATTTTTCTGGGTCTTTATTATCCCTTGCCTACATACTTATCTAAAAATATTATTGGACCTATAAGGCTCTATTTTGGGCCTTCTACACGATCCATTGCCTTCATGGGCTCAACTCCCGAGAAATTCCCTGAAACGTATTTATCGGGTGTTTTAATCCGCTGTAAATTTCATAATAAATTCTACAGAACTCCTTTTTAAGTTATGTCAGTTTCATAAATTCTCATATTAATTATAAGAATTTACTGCCAAATTTCATCTGATTTTGAGGTCTAGAGGATATCGTATTAATTTTTTTCTTCTTAAATTCATATCAATTTTACGGGACCTCAAATCAAAATTATGTGTTGCATCAAATTGATCAGAATAATTTTCTTTATTTACTGGAAAAATTTGGGAATGAATTGATTCCGGGCATTTTTGGGCCTTTTTCGGCTCAACTTTCTCATAATTACCATTTTGCCCTGGAACTTTTGAAAATTACACTTTAGGCCCTCAACTTTTTATAATTACACTTAATGGCCCAAAGTTTTTGTCTAGTTTACATTTTGCATCATAGAACTTTTAGACTTTTAATTTTAGCCCCTCTTCTTTATACCTTGGTTTAATCATCACTTTTCCTTTCTATTCATCATTACAATCCTTTCCAAACCTCTTTCCTCTATCAGTATTATACATATAGGGAAATTTTAGGATATGACATTTCTACCCCCCTTAAAATAAATTTTGTCCTCAAAATTTAATTGGTACCTTAGTCAACTTTCTTGTATATATATCCTCTTTATATCCCTTTCTACTTTATGACTAAGGGCTGGGTATCTATCTTTTATCTTCTTTAACAATTCATCATAGTACAGAGAGAGGACTTATGTAACTATTCTTTCTTTGCTTTACTGCTAAGTAGGAGCAAATACTCTAACATGTATAATGCCTAGCCAACATATTGCAGGACTGCATACCTTCTCATGAATGCAATGCTCTAATATCGGAGGTCAAGCATTCCTTTACTTAATATGCACAGCTCTAACACTCGGAGCTTGCATAGCTCTATCATGTGGAGCTTGCACTACTCTAACATGTGGAGCTTTAGCATATTTTATAATCATAATATAATGCTTGGCATTTCATGCAAGGAGTGAAAGCTCTCACTTTCATCTGTAACATAACATTCAAACATCTTATCCCTTTTAAAAAGGGAGCCGCTCTATCTATTTAAAAAATTAGCTACAAAGCCACTTCACTTCTCATACTGTATCATGACATATCTTGCCAAATCTAGCTATATTGTGGTGTATCTCAATTTTTCATGACATATCTCGAGATACCATAAGTCTAACATTCTCTTTAAGTCTAACATGCCAGAATCTTATGGTATATGCTTATGTCAAGGTGTTTGCTCTGTGCTTGGGCCACTGCTTTGATTATTAGTCCCCTCAATCTTATGGTATGTTCTTATTGTTTAATTAAATTCTATAGCAATTATTGGCAATTGATCAACTATGTAAGCATACCTATAAAGTTTTCTTATTATGCACCCTCCATTACAAGCCATTGGTTGATGCCAAGAAGATTATGAATGTAACATCCCAATTTTAGAGCCTAGAGGCGCAGAAATAGCCTAAGATTGAGAGGCTACCAGACCCCATTTGAGCAGAAGTCCTAGAGACACACAGAGAGTTTTCAAGGACTAAGCTGCGAGCAAGAAAAGGTACAGGGATATGTGAAAAACCCAAGGGGTAGAATGGCCATTTTGGGAAATATGAAAGTCAAAGGTTGCAGAGTTAAGAGTTGACCAGTTTGGTCGCAACGATAAAGTAGTATGGTCGCGACTAATATTGGCAGAAAGGTCTCGACTCGGCTGGAAGATATGTGGGTCGCAACTAAGTTTCACACAAAGGTCAAGATACAACTGGAAGATATGTGGGTTACGACTAATAGACAAAATGAGTATGGTTGTGACTAAAAAGTGATGGGGTCGCGACTAAATGATGTTGAGGTCGCGACTAATAAACACAGAAGGTATGAAGTTACGACGGAAGGATAGTTAGGTCGCGACTAGGGAATATAAAAGATGTTAGACGCTGGGAATCAAGTGGGCCAAGAGTTATGAAGGTCCAAGAGAGATTGAAATGATATTTTAATATAGTTACCCGGTCAGAGATAGAACTAGGAAAGGATTAGATAAAGTAAAGGTTATCCAGAACCATGAGGTGGCATGAAAAGATGTCCTCATGGGACCCACAAGGTGCCATATGGCATTGAGTTAATGGAGGGAGAAAAAGTAGAAGGTAAAGGACACGTGGAGCGATCTCAGCCGTTCATTCCAGGAAAAGACTCTGGAATTCTCTGGAAGCGCTGAGTCAGCATGCGAGGTGTCTCTTGATGATGTCATGAGTGATGAGTCATGGTGTGAGGTATCCCATGATGATGTCATAAGTGATGAGTCATGAGGAGTGATGATGTCATCATGATGAGGTAAGCAAGACTTAGTGAGCAAGCAAAGCAATCTAAGCCATTCATCAAGGATTGATCTAGACCATCCATTCCATTTTTCCTCCACTATAAATACCCCCACCCCTTGCCATTCCATTCCACGCCAAGCACAAGGGAAGAAGGGGAGAGAAGAGAGAGAAAGAGAAAGAGAGAAAGGAAGAGAAGGAAAGAAAGAGAAAGAAGGAGTTCTGGCTGGGCTAGGAGTAGCCTAAAGAGCTTGGGAATAAGGTAATTTATTCTAGTCCCTGCTCTAATAAATTAGAGTATTATTCTTATGAATCTAGTAGCTAGAATAGAGGAATATCTCTCTCTATAAGATTAGCCGTGGATAGAAGGAAAGTTAGGGGATAGACAGGATAGGGGTATTATGTTAAGATAAGCTGGAGATAAGTGGAGTTATGTTGGATAAGATCATAATGAAATATTATTATGATATGTATAGGCTCTGGCCTATGGAAAGGTAGAACCTCAGATAAAAGGTTAAGGACTAAAGGAAGGGCTATACGCCAGGTAGTAAACTCACCTAAACTTGTATGTGTTGAATATATGATTGATTGTGTTATGGCTTGGTTGATTGATGTTAATATGTAATTGTTGAAGCTCTGTATTATGATTACTCTGGCCAATTGTATTTCATATGTTACATGGAAGCATGCACATTACATTATGTTGACACAATCACAAGCAAGCACTAATATCAATCATTGTTACATACATTGTTTAGTACTGTTTACTACTGAGATTTCCCTATAAATCTCACCCCTTGCCTTTTCCAACCATAACAGGGTGCTGATTTGGAGAAGATGGAGCTAGGAAAGTAAGGAGTTTCAATGAACATGTGAGTTTTCTTCTATACAAAATAATAGTCTTTGTAATAAATGGGTTACTAACTTCATAACTTTGGTTATAGGGCTATGAGGACGTTTGTAATTGCAAGGGGTCTTAAGCATACCAACTCAGTGAGAGACCCTGAATGGATCATACCGAAGGTAATAAAAGTATTAAGTCTTAAGGTTCATGGTTTTTTACTGATGACAAATAATTTTTTTCATGTTATAATACAGAGTCAAAGGCAACCCAAAGAAAGCAACTTGTGTGGCTTCTACATTGTTAGAAACATGATCAATATCATCTTGTCAAATAGGACTGACCTACAGTAGAGCAGTAGAATAAACTACAAGACAAAGAGCACCAAAATGGGAAAGTTAGCTTCTTTGATCATTAGTCGCGTCCTCATTTCTTCTGGGATATATTCTGTGTTCCATGTCGCGACCACAAATGTGTACTTGGTCGCAACTAGAATAGACAGTTAGTGAAGCTGCATATTTTCATTTAAGTCACTCTACAATTAAGACAAAGGAAGCAGTAGCCACAAAAAAGGGTGATCATTGCTAGATTTGGCCTAGAACAAGCCCATCTCATTCTCTAAACTTCTTTCATCAACCTTCAACCCGATCTTCCACTTTTATTCATTTATCCACTTTTACCCTGATTAAATCATTCCAACCATCCTTCTCTTTACCTTTCTATCATCTTTTCCTGTAAATCTCATTGCATCAACCTCAAATTGTGATTGTAGCATGGTCGGAGCTATGAGAGCCTAGATTTCCTAGCCTCTTGGTGATAGATAGTATAGCTTGAGCTTATGGACAAAAATGGGGGAGTTTCTATCTTAATATACTTTTATACATGTTTTGAGATTTCTAGATTTACGGATTTCATGATTTGTATGAAGATTGAATTATCGATTTATTATTTCTCAGATTAGACATTTGTAGTTGAATTAGATGATGTGATTTATGAACTTTATATATATATCCTGTTAATTTTTGGTTGCTTGAATGATTGTTGATTATTGTTAATAGTTGATTCAATTGATTAACATCTTTAGCCATTGATTGATAGTTAATCAATGTGTTACATGTCATCCAATTCCAATTACACACTGAAAGATCTGTCTGGAGATTGTTGCGAGCCCAGCTTTCAAAATAAAGATTGAACCCAATAATGCTGTATAAGGCACAACCCTATCGTTCTTCCCAAGGAGACTTAAAATTAGATTCTTAACAATTGGTAAACAATTTTATTGTAAACCTAAGGAAAAATGTGGGTTCTTTGTTTGATTCAAATATTAGTGCAAAAGAAATAAAATTGCAATAAGAGTAAATATTTTTGTATTTTTGATTAAAAGGAAAATGGGTTGGATTGTGAAAGAAATATGTTAAGAAAGACTCTTAATGAAGAAAACATATCTATCATTGCTCTTAATTTGATATGGGGGTTTTGAAATCACTAAGTTTTAAATAAAACCTCAATTAATCGATTGAATCCAGTGCATTAATTTTTCTTGAACTCCTTTAATCAAAGCTAGTTTAAAAACTTCTTAATGCACTAATGAAAACACTTAGTGTGTAATTAAATCAGATGATGATAATGCCCTCAAATGGTCATCAATCAACAACTATAGGTTTCAAGTAATTGAATTAAACATCAACAATTGCTGATAATGGTCCAACCATCCAGAAATCAAGACTAAAATATTTATATTAAAATCAACAATCACATCATCCAATGTTAATTACAAATATCTAATATGAGAATAATCAACATTAAATCCCTATTTATACAATAAAATCCCTAAATTTCAAAACATGAATTAGGTGCAAATTAAGATAGAAAACTCCCCAGTGTAGTCCATGAGCTTAAGATATGCGGTCCATAACTAAGAGACTAAAGATCTAGCCTCTCATAGCTCCTACTTTGCTACAATCGCTATCCAAAACTGATGCCATAAGATGTACAGAAAAAGGTGATGGAAAGGTAATGAGAAAGATGGTAGAAGTGTATTAATTCGTATAGAAATGTGAAAATCTATGGAAAGATGAAGAAAAATAGAAGATGTGAGTGGAAGTTGTAGAGAGAATGTTAAGAGAGAATGAGCAACTGCCTCTTACCCAAATCTGGCAAAAATTCTGTCTCTCCCAGTCTAACTGCTCCCTCTTTTCCTTAATTACTGAGTAACCTAAATGAAAATACACAGCTTCTATAACATCCTTACTTTCGTACGTCTTAGGGACCATTCGGTAGCATTTAGGACTACTTACATGACCTTTGAAGTCCATTAGCTAAATCTGGAATTTTTACTCTTGGCGAGTTACTGTTCATATGGTATTCCAGATTTGGCGACGAACTTCGAAAAATCATAATTAATTCTAGAAAAATCAAAATGAAGTGGTTCAAAATTCTACTCGAAGATAATATCTTGAAGTTTAAGGAAAAAATAATTTCCTAACCAAATGCTTCACACATTGATACAGTTTATTCATTAAGAGTTACTGTTCATTTGGGCAAAAATTCTAAAAACTGATTCTTGTCCCCATCTTTGAAAAATCGGTTCTCTATGTATTGACATCGAAATAAGGTGTTCTTGGTGTCAAAAAGAATCTTGACATGTTAACTCAATGTCTATAAAAGTTTATACATTTATTTCATCATTTACTATTTTTCATTACATCATGACCATCACTGCTTAGATTGGTCATACAGCAACATTACAATAACAATTCTTTCCATAACATCATATAACATTTACATTAACCAATCCCTAATTCTTCTTCATGCTTCTTCATCCTCTTTCATCATTCATAAACTTGTTGGGATTGAGATTACATGGATGGGTGAGATTTCTGGGAAAATTTCAGTAGCAAACAATACCAAACAATGCATTTATTAATGTAATTGCTTGTGCTTGCTTGTGAAAGTGTTACCATAGTGTAATGAGCATGCTTCCATGTATCATATGAAATACAATTGGCCAAGGTAATCATAGAAACAGAGTTTCAATTGTCACATCCTAATTTTCATACTTCTTAGGGACCATTTGATAGCATCTGGAACCACTTTCAAGGTCATTGAAGTTAAATTTCTCAATCTGGAGTTTTACTCTTAACGAGTACTGTTCACTGTGTAAATTCTAGACGAGTGACCTGACTTTGAAAAATCATAACTAATTCTAGAAAAATTGAAATGAAGTGTTTCAAATTTCTACATGAAGCTAACTTAATTGTCTTTCAGAAAAAAATAACTCGTTAACCACGCTTGACCAAGTCAATATCAGTCAACGCTACAACTTTACTGTTCATCCAACGTTTTTCCCCTGAATCCAGCATTTTGGTCCCAACTTTGGTAAATTATATCTCCATGTGTAGACATACAAATGAGGCATTCTATATATCAAATTGAAGCCTGGTATTTCTACTATTTAATGTAAAAATATCATACATTTATTCAACCATTTACTATTTTTAATTACAGATCAAACATCACCATGTCATCACGAGTTACTGTTCATGGTGGCAAATTCCAGCATACCAACTTTACATACATATGCATACATCAATCACATATCAATCATGCTAAATAATTATTAACTTCTCTTCATGTATCCTCATCTCCTCCATCTTGAGAAGACTTGCTGTAATTAGATTGATATGGACAGGGTGAGATTTCGGAGGAAATCTCAGTAGCAAACAGTACTAAACAATCTATGCAACAGTGATTGATATTAGTGCTTGCTTGTGATTGTGTCAGCATAATGTAATGTGCATGCTTCCATGTAACATATGAAATACAATTAGCCAAGTAATCATAGTACAGAGCTTCAATCAATCAAGCCATAGCAGAATCAATCATATATTCAACACATACAAGTTTAGGTAAGTTTACTACCTGGCATGCAGCCCTTCCTTTAGTCCTTAATCTTTAATTTGAGGTTCCACGTTTCATAGGCCAGAGCGTATACATAGCATAATAATATTTTATTATTATCTCATCTAGCATAACTCCACTTTACTCAGGCTTATCTTGAGGTAATACCTCTGTTCCAACAATCCCCTAGCTTTCTTCCTATCCACGGCTATCCTTATAGAGAGAGATATTTCTCTATTCTAACTATCTAATTTATAAGAACAGTCCTCTAAATTATTAGAGCAAGGACTGGAATAAATTACTTACCTTATTCCTAAGCTTGCCGAGTCCCTAAACTCCTTGGATTGCTCCTAGCTTCGCCAGAACTCCTTCTTTCTCTTCCTTCCTTCCTTTCATTCTCTCTTTCTCTTTCTCTCTCTTCTTTTCTCTCCTCTTCTTGTTATTGCTGTGGGATGCCTTGAATGGGAGGGGTGGAGGGGTATTTATAGGTGGAGGGAGGTGGAATGAACGGTCCAGATCGAATCATGATGAACGGCTCAGATCGCTTTGCTTGCTCACCAAGTCTTGCTTACATCACTATGATGACATCATCCACCATGATGACTCATCAAAAGTGACATCATCAAGGGACACCTCATATGCTAGGTGGCGTAATGGTGGGGCCCTTTGGACACCTCACCAGCTGACTCAGCACTTTCAGAGAATTCCAGAGTCTTGTCCCAGAATGAACTGCTAAGATAGTGCCACGTGTCCTTAGCTTTTTCTCCTTCCTCTATGCTCATGCCATGTGGCACCTTTTGGGTCCCTTTAATGCCACCTTATGGCTTTCGGATAAGTCCAGGACTTTATCTGATCAATTCCCCGGTTATAACGTCAACCGAGTAACCTTACTTTATTGAAAAAGCACTAAAATAGTATTTTAATGCCACTTTAACCCACATAATTCTTGGGCTACGTTTTTGCACTCTGGGAAAGCTATCTTGGGTATCTGATCAAGCTCAAGTACTCTGATGGCTCGATTCCCAAGAAACATCCCTTGGCAAATTACCAAAATGCCCTTGGTTCCTCTTTATTTACTTTAATGAGTCTAGGGGCATTATTGTCTTTTTACATCTTACCAGAGTATTCTCTGACCCTGGTCAACTATCCAGATAACCTTTCTTGACTGTCTAACCTTAATCAAATGACCAAAATACCCTTTACTCATTCTTTAGCTATCTTATAACATAAGGGCATTTTCGTCATTTTGCACCTTTTTCGGGACACTGGCCCTTTTTATCCGATAAACTGATATCCTGGGTCTGGGCCTTCCTTGGCGTTACTACGGACATCTGCGTTACGAAATCTGGGCTCATTTAGTCCCAGTTTATTTACTGATAAATCTCCCTATCGGATACCAGGAGCTCACAAACCTGTCTAAAATCACTAAAAAGTGAATAACTTTTTCTACAGAACTCCTTTCGGAATTCTGTCAGTTCTCTGACCTCCGCCTTTACAGGACGCATATTCCTGTAATTTTTCACTCATATCTGAGGTCTAGGATATCCGATAAGAATTTTTTATACTTTTAGACTATCAGATAAATTTCGGCTATCCGGAGTCCCGATAAAATTCTGTATTAAGCCAGATTAACCAGCATCATTTCCTCTATCTACTGGTAAAATTTGGGATTGAAATGCTTCTGGATAGTTCCAAGCCACTTTCGGCTTAACTTTCTATAATTACCATTTTGCCCCTTGTACTTTTGATAAATTACATTTATGTCTTCACATTTGGCCAAAATTATACTTAAAGACCCCATATTTTTGTCTACTTTCTCTTTTGGCCTTATAACTCGTGTCTACTTTTACTTTTGCACCAAGAGACTTTTAAACTTTTCACTTTAGTCCCTTTCTTTTCTGAAATGACTATTATACCCCTAGGACTTTCACTATTTATATATAAGTCCCTGCACTTTTACTTATTCGCAATTTAGTCCCTAAAAACCCTCTGTATGTTTCTGGGACTTCTGCTCAAAGGGGTCTGGTAACCTATCTATTTCAGGCTACTTTCTGAGTCTCTGGGCCTGAAAATTAGGATATTACATCAATCATCTACACATATACACACAATTCAATAAAGTCATAGCACAATCAAACATAACATTCAATACATACAAGTTTAGGGTAAGTTTACTATCTTATTGCTTTACTTCCTTTCACTTTAACTTTGCTTCTTCCTTCTTGCTTTTTCTTGAGATGTGGCTGCCTCTTTTGAGTCCACAATCAAATCCTAACATCACATAATCATTCATTTATTATAATCTAACTTCTCTTGAACATTAACTTGCTTTAACTAACATAACTTCCTTTAATCTTTACTAGTTGACTTGGCCTTTGAATCAATTGATGTCTTGACCTTACCCTACACAATTTGGCCTTTTGAATCCATTTATGAACTCAAAATAACCAAATTCCAGCAACTATGCACTATTCTGGATAGAAATTGCAAAACATACATACTTCTTCCAAAAATTCCCATGTTAATTCCATTGCTTCCCATACTTGTTTCTCTACTTTACCCCACACAACTTTTCATTTTAAAACCATTAGATTTATCAAAATCATGAAAATCCAATCACTGTTCATACGAGTGAACAATAACAGAGAAGAATTCCAAGAATTACAACTTTCAATTCTAATTCTTCCAAGGTTCAAAACCTATCCAATCCTACACAAAATCATCATATAAATTCAATGGAAGCATTAGATCATTGAAATTCCATCTCCTTCTATCATGAACAGTACATGAACAGTGCAAACCGAAATATTTCATCCATGGAAAAGTCAAGAATATCAACTTGATTCAACAACCAATTATCTAACTAGCTTGTTTAAGCTCTAATCTCACAACTCTAACTTTAATTTCTTCTTTCTCCTTTCATCTAAGGTTTTGAACAGCATATACACCTTAGAAAAAACTCAACTTTCTTCCATGAAAACCCTAAGTTCAAGCTCCCAAATCAAAGGAAAATAAACTAGGATAGATTACTTACCTTTAATCTCTAGCTTGCTTGAACTTTTGACCTTGGATTCTTCTTTGTCTTGGCTTGAGTTGGCATTTTGCCATAGTTTCCCCAAGGGTTCTTGTGCCACGATTTGGAGCAAAAAATATGGGGGTATTAATAGAAAAATTCCATGTAAATTGGATAGCCAAGATCACTTTGTGCACTATTTGATCTAATGGCTCATAATTGGTCTTACACCAAACTTCTCCACCAAGCCAATTTGAGATAAAATCACATGAGAAAAATCTTCTCCTCCCCTTGTCTTGGACGCATGTGGAAAGCCTTGTGGGTCCCACCATATGCAAATCATAATTCTTACTTTATTCCTTTTTTTTTCTTTTCAAAAATCCATAAATTATTATTTATTGGACTTGGGCTCCAAGACAACTTTTGGGACTTATTGGGCTTCCCTAGAACGAAATGTTGGGCCTCCTTTAGGTCCAATAGCTAATTGGCACAAATCCCAATGCACTTTCCTTATACCGATATCCTTAAATTACCCTGATCTTGGAATAAATACTAGACACCTCTTTTAATGGTTCTAACATTTTTATAAATTCATTCTAATATAAAATGAATTCTCTGCAAAGTTTCATAATTTTCTGAGACCTAGAATTTCCTTTAAACCCTTTATCGGTGTCCTTTTCCATCATAAATTTCATAATTAATTCTACAGGACTTCTTTTTTACTTCTATCAGTTTCATAAATTCTCATACTAATTATAAGAATTTACTGCCAAATTTTATCTGATATCCATCCATTGTGAAATGACCAAAATACCCTTGGTGCCCTTCCTTGCACTATATTAATCCTAAGGGCATAATTATTATTTCGCACCTCTTTATACCTTATCAGGGCATATACTGACTCTGGTAATCATTCCTGTTCTCATCTTGGCATTTTTGGCCTATTTAAAAAGACCAAAATGCCCTCCTTTAATCTCTTGTACAATATTACAACACATGGGCATTTTCATAATTTTGCACATTTTCTGCAAACTTCTGGACCTTGGCCCCTTCTTTCGATGAACTGATATCATGGGCCTATCCTCACTTGGTGTCACCATGGGCCTCAATGTGACATCATCTAGACTCATTCAATCCCAGTTTGCTTACCGATTAATTTCCCAGTCGGACATCGGGCATTCACGAACTCTCGTCAAAATTCACTAAAAAATGAATAACTTTTTCTACAGAACTCCTTTAAAGATTCCGTCAGTTCCCTAACCTCTGGCTTCACAGGACTTACATTCCTGTAACTTTTCACTCATATCTAAGGTCCAGGAGATCTGATAAAAATTTTAGATAACTTTCAGACTATCAGATAAATTTCAACTATCTGAAACTCTAATAAAATTTCTGTATTAAGCTAGATTAACCAGCATCATTTTCTCTATCTACTGATAAAATTTAGGACTAAAATACTTTCGGGCAGTTCTAAGCCACTTCCAGCTCAACTTTCTACAATTACCATTTTGCCCCTTGAACTTTTCTTAATTTACATTTAGGTCCTTAAACTTTTTGAAATTACACTTAATGCCCCAAAGTTTATGTCTACTTTATATTTTGCACCATGGAACTTTTATACTTTTCACTTTAGTCCCTTTTTTTTAAATCTTCATCTTATCATTCTTTTCTTCTCTATTCATCATCACAATCCTTTCCAAAACTCTTTCCTCTATCAGTATTATACAGATAGGGAAAATTAGGATATGACAGCTTTAATACTGACCATTTTAGTCACAACCAGTTCCTATTTTTGATCGCGACCTGAGAACAGAGAGAACCTCCCAGGAGAAAAGTAGGTTGCAACCTGTGGGCTTTGAGGTCGTGACTAAACATCACAGAAGCTAACTTTCATGATTCAGGTCCTCTTTGTCTAGTGATTCCTTCTCTGCTTCATATTAGGTCTTTGGTTCCCTCTAAAACACCTATAATTCAAAATCAAAGCTCACTATAAAAGCCCAACTAATTAAACAACAACATATATACAGTTTGAAAGAGTTAATTTACTATTTTACCCTTTAATCAGCACATTGCCGTGCACAATCATGTATTACCATAAAAGCACAATTACAGGCATAAAATGAATGGTAAACTTGTCACAAAACCCTTAAAATGTCAAAGAAACTATATATAATTTGTATCCTATCACACACTAAATGGATTTTCAACAAAGCATTAAGGGGTTTTCAATTCAACTTTGATTAAAGTGATTTTTAAACCTAGTAATGAACTAGACTCAATCGATTGAGGTTTCATTTAAGACTTAGTGATTTTATAACTCCCAAGTCAAATTAAGAGCAATGTTCGATCAAACTAAAAGCTCCATGCTTTTACTTAGGATTTTATTATTTTCATTCAACAATTATTGGGATTCCATATTAAAGGTTCCTCGAGAAGAATGATAGGGTTATTCCTTATATTGTATTATTGGGTATAATCTTTATTTTTGAAACCCAGGATGGCGACAATCTTTCAAAATTACACTTTCATAACTGTATAATCCATTACTGGTACTATCTTACTCCTCTATAGACCCTAACTGTCTATTCGTCCCAGTTTGTTCCTGACTGGACTACAATTCCTTTTTGGTCCCTTCATTAGGACGTCACAAGCTAGCAACAGTCACTACTTCTGCCGTCGCGATAGCAATATCTCTCTCTTATTCCTAACATTGGTTCCTCCTTGTGATGGGATTCCTCTGTTTTGAGAATATCGACTCTCCGCAATTAACCATCACGTCTCTAACCTTAGGCCGTATGATACGCATGTCTTTAGGCAAGCCTTGTTCTAACCCTGCTTCTTTCGCTCAGAAAAGACTAGCATGATAAAGTCTTTTGTAGCATAGATCCACTCTAGATATCATATGAAGGATATACTTTTGAGTATTTCTGTAAATCGAGCAACTGCATCTTAGTACATCGTATTATCTGGCTCGCCTGTACCTTGCGCCAATCCTCTAGCTGATAAATTATAGCGAGATTGGTACTCTCATCATGACTATAATGTTTGGTTGCTTCTTCTAGGTACAGAGAATGGTTCTAATTTGTTCCCCTAGCGATACTTTGAGCTAACACTTGCAGATTAGCTTCCATAGCTTTCTTGACCTTAGGATGGTCAACTTCTTTGAATGACTAAGACTAGTCTATCATAGTTATGTCCTCAAGGACTACCTCATAAAGCTATAAGCCTCGGGGCATGATGTACCAGAGTTATCTAGAAGTCGTTCTAACTTTTCATCATGACCAAAACTCTGATTTGTCGTGACTAGAGTTCTCTATGTCTATTAGTTGTGACCAAATTACTCCTTCTTCGCCACTAAAGTCACGACCTTCACTAGTAATCACATATGTGTTCCCTCATCGTGACCAAAATACTTGTTTGTCGTGACTAACATTCTTTGTGAACATTCATCATGACCAAACCTTTATGTGTTTATTCATTGCTGTCGATTTTTCTGGTTCGTCATGACTCAACATACCTTTCCTAAACAACTGCCTCTTAACATTCCTTGTCTGAATCCTACTCAAAATTAGTGAACCAGTCATTCCTACCTCTTACTCTAGGGAGGGAATTTTTTATGTTCAGCAAAATTTTAGACCTTTACATCTACATTATCTACTTAAACAAGTCACTATAACTTACTTTAAGGGGTAATCTTACTTAAATCAAAGTATCACTAAGCCAAAACCTTATGTTCTATGTCAGAATATTATGCTCTGATACCAAAATATAACACCTTAATTTTTTTATGTCTTACGAACCAACCAATAGCATCTGGAACCACTTCTAAGGTCATTGAAGTCGTATTACAAAATCTAGAATTTTACCCCTCAGGTACTGTTCACTGTGTAAATTCCATATAGGCTACCTAAATTCAAAAAATCATAATTAAATATAGAAAAATTAGAACAAAGTGGTTCAAGTTGTTACGCAAAGCTAACTTAAGCCTATTTAAGGGAAAAATATAATCCTGACCAAATTATTTTCCAATTAATATAGTTTAACTCATAAAAAATTACTATTCATTTGGTCAAATTTCCCTGTTTCCAGATTTTGTTCCCTGACTTTGGAAAATTGTTTCTCTGCGTATAGACATCCAAACATAGCGTACTTTATGTCAAATTAAATTTTACGATGTCTACTTTGATTATGTAAACTTTCATACATTTATTCAATCATTAACTATTTGTCTTTCATTTACACAAAATGTCATCAAATCTGAATACATAATATCTTTACATATTACAATAATAACCAATTCATACATCAATCATACTATCCAATCCTTAACTCCTTCACATGAAACTTTATCTCCTTTCATCTTTGAGAACCTGTTAAGATTAGGATGACATAGAGGGGGTGAGATTTTTGGAAATACTCGATGCTATAATGTGTGTGAATAACAGGTGTATGCATGAAAATAAATACCATAACGAATGTATGCATGAAAATACTTAGTGCTATAA
Organism: Leucaena leucocephala; assembly: GCA_037074615.1. Classification (NCBI taxonomy): domain Eukaryota; kingdom Viridiplantae; phylum Streptophyta; class Magnoliopsida; order Fabales; family Fabaceae; genus Leucaena; species Leucaena leucocephala. The sequence continues at coordinate 3,851,707 of CM073544.1, read as the reverse complement.
TGTGTGTGCCATAAGTGATTATGCTTGCATTATGACATGTTACATGCTTCACACAATCAGACTAAGCAATCAGCACCTTAAACAACCAAGTAATCAGTGTATACGAGTCAGGTAAGTTTACTACCTCTTTAGCTTGCTTGTACTTATCCTTTCTCTTTACCTCTTTCTTCCTACTTACTGTCCTCTTGGCAACAAATATCAAATCCTAAATCTAGAATCACCACATACACATAAAAATTTAATCTAACAAATTTCTAGGCTTGGTTCAATTCTCGAACCGATAAACTCCTAACATTTCCTATTTTCTATTAATTGCTTTAACATTTGAATTAATTTATGCCTCGACTATTTCCCACACAATTGTCTTATAAATCCAAATATGAACCCAGAATTTCAAAATTCCAACCGCTTGCTTGATGAACAGGTTAGATTGTCGCCTTCTGACCCATCAAAATAAGTTATGTTTGCACCAAATAATATAGTATAAGTCACAACCCTATCATTATTCTCGAGGAGCTTTTCTATTGGATACCTAGATTATTGGTGTCAAAACTATTGAAAACCTGAGTGAAAGTGAAATGGTTTTGGGTTTTGGTTGGTGTAGTAAAATAAAAGTGCAATAAAGTAAATGTTTTTGTGCTTTTGATTTAGATGAAAACGAGTTGGTTTGTGAAAGTAGTATGTGATGACAAACTCTTGATGATGAAAACGTATCTATCCTTGCTATCAATTGATATGGAGTTTGAAATCACTAAGTTTTAAATAAAACCTCAATCAATCGATTGAGTCCAGAGCATTAATATTTCTTAAACTCCTTTGATCAAAGCTAGTTTAAGAAATCTTAATGAACTATTAAGAATCACTTAGTGTGTAATTTAAATCAGATGTTAAAAATGCCCTCGAATGAGCATCGATCGACTAATGCTAGATTTCAAACAATTGAATTAATTAGCAACGATCGTTGATAATAGTTCAACTATCTTAAAACCGAAACTAAAATATTGTATTAAAACCAGCATTCAAAACATCCAAAGTAAATTACAATTGTCCAATCCAAAAATAATCAATCGACATTCAACCCTTGTTCATATGATAAAAACACTAGATCTAGCGGCATCAAAATATGAAATAGGTAAAGATTGAAACAGAAAACTCCCCAGTACAGTCCATCAGCTCAAGACACGAGATCCATCACCAAGAGACTAAGGGTTTAGCCTCTCATGACTCCTATTGTGCTATAATCACTGTTCACATATGATGCCATAGAGAGAGCAGAAAGTGAAAAGAAGAGATGAATGATGGAAGATGTCTGTAGGTAGCAAAGAGAGGGTAGAAGAGTTCGAGCACTGCTTCTTAGCCTAATCAGGTTAAAAACCAGCCTCCTCGACGTCTGCTGCTTACCTCTCCTTTTAACAATAGGTTGACCTAATAAAAAATGTGCAGCTTCACGACTATCTTCTTTGGTCACTACTAGATCCATGTTTTGGTCGCAACCTGTAATCATAGAGAAACTCCCTAGGAGAAATTAGGTCGCGACCTGTGGACACTTTGGTCGCGACTAGAATACACAGAAGCTGCTTTCTTGATTTGCTTCTCTGTTGTGATTTCTTTTCTGCTCACATTAGTTCTTGGTTTTCCTCCAAAGTACCTGCAAATGCAAAATCAAAGCTTGCTGTAAAAGTCCCATTAGTAAAACAAAGGCATAATTGCAGTTTGGAGGAATTAATTTTATCATTTTACCCTTAAAATAGCATATTGACAAGCACAATCATGTATTACCACAAAAGCACAATTACAGGCATAAATGAATCGTAAAACTGTTATAAAATTATTAAGAATGTCTCAGAAACCATACACAAATTGTGTCTTATCATTGCCTTGATCTGGATAGAACAAAAAAAGCTAAACAATTTCTTCAAAAAATTCTAGCTTTGATTCTGACACTTCGAACCCCTATTCCTTGGCTTAATCCCACATGATTTCACCTTCTAAACACTTTGGAAGCATCAAATTCATCAAAACAATTCTTCCCCATAGAGATCTAGCTCAGGCTGGAATAAGTATGTGTGAAAAAACCATGATTCACAAATTAATTCCAGCAACAATCATGTATTCAAGTTTATCTAAGTATCAATTTCTTACTTCCAAGTTCAATTCCATTTTCCCTCTTTTACTTAGTCCATAACCAACTGAATAAACTCAATGAAAACTCAAAATTTAACCATGAAATCTCTAAGTTTAAACTTCTAAAATATATACATATAAGCTAGGAAGGATTGCTTACCTTAAATCCTAGCTAACTTGAAAGTTTGGTGACTCCGATTCCTCTTTATTCTAGCTTGAGTTTTTATTTCGGTAGAGTTTCTTTTCTTCTTCATGGTGCTCACGGTTTTGGTGAAGGGAAGGGGTATTCCTAGCCTAATTTTAGGGCTCTTGGTACAATTTTACCCGTGGTATTTGCTAAATATTTCATGGTCCTACACTTGAATTTGATTTGTAAATTTCTTGAATAATTAAACTTAATCATGTTTTAATTCTTTCTTTGATTAATTTAATATAATAAAACATGTATGAAAATTATCCCTCCTTGACCACTTGACATGTGGTGCCATGGTAGGGCCCTTTGGGATACCTCACCTGATAACTCATCGATTCCAGATAATTCTAAAGCCTTATCTTGCAGTGAACGACTCAGATCACACCACATGTCTTAAACTTTTTCCTTGAGCTTTCTTTTTCTCCAAGTTATGGGCTATTTGGAATCTTGGTAGGCCCCATGAGGATACCTCATGAATCCACCTCATGGCCTCTGGATAACTCCAAAGATTTATCTAATCAATTTCTTAGTTATAACTTCAACTGAGTAATTATACTTTACTAAATATTACTAAAATATTATTTTAATTGTACTTGGTCCCACATAGCTATTGGGACACTTTTTGGGCCTCTTGGGATGCCATCTTAGGTCTCTTATCAAGATCAACTTCTCTGATGGTTTAATTCCCAAGAAACTCCCCAAAAAACCTTTATCGGATGCCTAATTTTACCTTAAATTTTATTATAAATTATACAGAGCTCCTTTCTAAGTTTTGTCAGTTTCATAAATTCTTATAAATAATATAAGAATTTTTTGTAAAATTTTATCTAATTATAAGGTCTAGAAGGTCCTGTAATAATTTCTAAACTTTGATAATTAATATAAATTTTTCATGACCTCAAATTGTAATTATGAAAAATATGGGTCTCCAAAATGTCTCCCTTATTTACTGCTAAAATTTGATACTATAATATTTTCAGGCAATTTGTGGTCATTTATGGCTCAACTTCCTCATAAATACGATTTTGCTCTTGAATTTGGCAAAATACACTTTAGTCCCTAAATTTTATTTTGGTCCCTTACTACACTTTTTGGAATTCTAGTTTAGTACCTAAAATCTTAAAACTCCATTTAGGTCATTTTCTATTTTTTCTTGAATTTTCTATTTAACTTTTATTCGAATGAAGTTTACGTCCCTTTTCTTTATAACTTTACAATCATTTCTTTCAGTAACTTAAACCTAATCTAAACATTATATTTTCTTTCGATCATTATCACGATCCTTTCCTAATCTCTTTCCTCTATCAATATTATACAGATGGAGAAAAAGTAGGATGTGACAAGATCCAGTTTCTCTTGTTCTCATTTAGATAATTGAATGGTACCCTGTGGTAATCCGTTATTGAGATGCCTGGCACTCTTCTTCTTTGTCTCCATTTTTCTCTTTATAGATATTCTTTGTGACTCTAGCAATGGGTGCTCAAATAGTTTTTTTCTTGATCGTGTGAATAACTCTCTTAGGCACTTTCTTTTTCTTTTGGCCAATCCGTCCATTCTTGAAAATATCCTGCATGATCAGAGAACTAGGATGTTTTGATACCCACTTATATTTGGGTCCTTGAGTGTTAGCATTGGACCTTACATGTCCTTTAGGAACCCAAATCATATATCTCAAATTAGAATTTTTTCTAATGTAGCATGTGTGAGAAATGTGACCTAGTTTACCACAATAATTGTAAATAATAGGATTATGTCTTTTATGGATATCTTTGGAGTTATTGCGTTGGTCAAGTGGAAGTAATCTATAATTATCAGTGTGCATAACTTCTCTATTCCTATCAGATTTCTTAGTGATATACTTAAATTCAAAATGTAAAATATTTTTTCTTTTTTGAAACAGCATCAAGAATAGTTTGAATAGCAAGTTTATGCAATTTCTTAAAATTATTTTTCACTAGTGTACTAGAAGATTTGGAACTTTTTACCATATGTAAATCTTGACTTCCATGTAATAATACACTTTCATTTGATTCCTCGTTGAGCTCGTTTTAATACTTATCTTCCTCTTTTCTATCAGACTGATTGAAGACTTCTAAGATTTCTCCATCTTCAATATCAGGTATCATTCTTTCAAATAAGTTGTTTGAATCATGTACTTCAACACACTCATTAGAAGAATAAATAGAGTCAAGAGTATCTAAACTATTTTTAGCAATAGAGAAAGATTTAATTTTCTCATAATCATTCTCGGTTAAACTGCTATATAGAATTTTTATCACTATAATGTTTTAGAAATACATTTTCTTTTGTTTCTCAGTCCAATTGTAATATCCCAAATTTTTTGTATTGATTTGTATGTACAGATTGAATGAAATATATATGTGGGACTTTCAGGAAAAGATGTGGCTATTTATGTAAGGAAAGGGATTGAATTGAAAAAGAAAGAAAATGCAAGGACTTAAGTGCAATTTACAAAAGTTTAAGGCCAAAAGAAAAAGTAGACAAAAAGGTGTGGTCCTTAAGTGTAATTTTAACCAAATTTGAGGACACAAAGGTAATTTAAGAAAAGTTCAAGGGGTAAAAATGTAATTACAGAAATTAGATCTAACACAGGCATAATCCTAACCGGATTCAGATCAGTCTCAGATTTTACCAGTAGATAGAGCAACTAATGCTGGTTAATCTAGCTTAATACAGGAATTTTATTAGAACTCTAGATAGCTTAAATTTATCTGATAATGAAAAAGTTATAAAAATTATCGGATCTCCTGGACCTCAGATATGAGTGAAAATTACAGGATGACGCGTCCTGTAGAAATCGAGGTCAGGGATATGACAGAATATCGAAAGGAGGTCTGTAGAAAAAGTTATTCACTTTTTAGTGAATTCTGACGGGAGTTTGTGATCTCCGGGTATCCGATTGAGAGATTTATCGGTATTTAAATTGGGACTGAATAAGCTCAAATGATATCAGTCAGATGCATGTTATGACTTAAAGGGAAGCCTAGACTTAGTATATCAGTTTATCTGATAAAAGGAGTCGGTGTTCGGAAAGGTGTAGAAACGGTGTACAATGGCAAAAATACCCGATGAATATTGCCGGAAGAGATTTCTCAGGATTCGTGCCATGTAACATCCCAATTTTCAGGCCCAGAGACTCAGAAAGTAGCCTGAAATAGATAGGCTATCAGACCCCTTTGAGAAGAAGTCCCAGAAACATACAGAGGGTTTCTAGGGACTACACTGCAAATAGGTGAAAATCCAGGGACTTATATGTAAATAGTGAAAGTCCTTAGGGATATAATGGTCATTTATGCAAAGAAAGGGATTAAATTAAAAAAGAAAGAAAATGTAAGGACTTAAGTCCAATTATGAAAAGTTTAAGGCTAAAAAGGAAAAGTAGACAAAAATGTGGGGTCTTTAAGTGTAATTTTAGCCAAATAAAGGGACTTAATTGAAAAGAAGAAAAGTTTCTGGGGCAAAAGTGTAATTATGAAAACCTGGACCGGAAACAGACAAAAATAGTGATGGTATTCAGATTAGCCCCATATTTCACCAGTAGATAGAGCAAGTGATGGTGGGTACTCCAGCTTAATACAAGAATTTTCTCAGGACTCCAGATAGCCAAAATTTATCTGATAGTCTAAAAGTATAAAAAATTCCTACCAAATATCCTAGATCTCAGATATAAGTGAGAAATTACAGGATGATGCGCCCTATTGAGGCGGAAGTCAGGAAACTGATAGAATACCGATAGGAGGTCTGTAGAAAAAGTTATTCACAAATTAGTAAATTCAGACGGGAGTGTGTGACCTCCGGGTATCCGATAGGGAGATTTATCGGTATTTGAACTGAGATTCAATGAGGTCAGATGACATCAGTCAGATGACCGTTATGACCCAAAGGGATGCCTAGACATAGTAGGCCAGTGTATCTGATAAAAGGAGCCGGTGTCCGGAGATGTGTAGAAACAGTGTATAATGACGAAAATACCCGATGAACATCGCCGGGAAAGATTCCTCGTGATTCATGCCATAAAGGTAATGGACCCTAAAAGGCCCAATAATAGCGCCATCAAAGGCCCAGTAAGGCCCTTGGACTGATAGGTGGGCCAGTGTCCGGTGGAACCCCAGAAAAGTACGAAATTACGAAAATATCCCTGTGTTGTACTAAAGAGTAATAGATAAATGGAGGGCATTTTGGTCATTCTGGATAGGCCCAGAAGCCAAGGCACATACAAATAAAGTTACTCAGAGTCAGTATATGCCCTGATAGGGTACAGAGAGGTGTAAAATGATGATTTTACCCTTAGGGTTAAGATAGTGCAAGAAAGGGCACCAAGGGCATTTTGGTCATTTTGCAAGGGATCTTTAATTAAGTTTAAACCCAGTATAAAAATGTCAATGGTATAAAGGACCCAGATACTAACTTTAAGGTCAGAAGACGTAATATGGATTTTCAAAAATATCAATGATATAAAGGACCCAGATACTAACTTTAGGGATCTGGATTAGACTGGAATTTTTCCAGAGTCTTCTTGGACCATCGTTTTTGCCATGTGAGAGATTAGGTGTCCCATGAGGTGTCCCTTGGATGATGTCATGGTGATGATGTCATAAATGAAAAAAAAATAGGAAATTCCAGGAAAAAAGGTGACTACAAGTTCAGAGTTCTTAAGCATTACATAAATGCCATCCATGAAAACTATAAATACCCCCTCCCCCTCCCATTGTCATCCCACGACCAAGGTAAGAAATAGAGAGAGAAGTGAGTTCTAGAGAGAGAAAGTAAGAGGAAGAAAGAAGGAAGGAAGTTCTGGCGGAGCTGAAAGCAGTATAGGGATTCTAGAGTTCAGCTAAGTTTTTGAGGTAGTAACTAATCCTGGCTTTTATGTAATGACTTTGTGATTTGATGTGCTATTGTTTGGTTGGATTGTTGTCTTATATGTTATGTCTGAAGCTCTACTGCAATGCTATGTCTATCACCCCAATTTTCAGGCCATAGACTTAACAAGTAGCCTGAAATAGATATATCCCTTTGAGCAGAAGTCCCCGAAACATACAGAGGGTTTTTAGGGACTAAACTGCAAATAAGTAAAAGTCCAGGGACTTATCTGTAAATAGTGAAAGTCCCTAGGGATATGATGGCCATTTATGCAAAGAAAGGGATTAAATTGCAAAAGAAAGGAAATGGAAGGACTTAAGTGCAAATATGAAAAGTATAAGGTTAAAAAGGAAAAGTAGACAAAAAGGTGGGGTCCTTAAGTGTAATTTTAGCCAAATAAAAGGGATTTAAATGAAAAGAAGAAAAGTTCCTTGGGGCTAAAGTATAATTAAAGAAAGTCAGGCCGGAAGTGGTTTGGACTGCCCGAAAGCATTTCAGTCCCAGATTTCACTAGTAGATAGAGCAAGTGATGCTCGGTAATCTGGCTTAATACAGGAATTTTCTACGGACTCCAGATAGTCAAAATTGATCTGATAGTCCAAAAGTTATAAAAATTCCTACCGGATATCCTAGATTTCATATATAAGTGAGAAAATACAGGATGATGCGTCCTGATGGGACGGATTTCAGGAAACTGATAGAATACCGATAGGAGGTATGTAGAAGAAGTTATTCGCAAATTAGAAAATCCAGACGGGAGTGTGAGGCCTCCGGGTATCTGATAGGGAGATTTATTGGTATTTAAAAAGGGACTGAATGAGTTCAGATGACCTCAGTTAGATGACTGTTATGACCCACAGGGATGCCTAAACACAGCAAGCCAGTGTATATGGTAAAAGGACCCGGTGTTCGGATATGTATATAAACTGTACATAATAGTTAAACTACTCGATGAATATGGGCAGGGGAAGATTCCTCGTAATGCGTGCCATAAAGGTAATGGACACTGAAAGGCCCAATAATGGCGCTATCAAAGGCCCAATAAGACACTTGGACTGATAGGTGGGCCAGTGTCCAGCAGAACCCCGGAATAGTGTGAAATTACGAAAATGTCCCTGTGTTGTATTAAAGGGTAATAGAGGAATGGAGGGCATTTTGGTCATTCTGGATAGGCCCAGGAGCCAAGGCACATACAGATAAAGTTACTCAGAGTCAGTATATGCCCTGACAGAGTACAGAAGGGTGTAAAATGACGATTTTACCCTTAGGGTTAAAATAGTGCAAGAAAGGGCACCCAAGGGTATTTTGGTAATTTGCTAAGGGATGTTTCTTGGGAATCGAGCCATCAGAGTACTTGAGCTTGATCAGGATCCAAGATAACCTTCCCAGAGCCCAAAAACGTAGCCCATGAAGTATATGGGAAAAAGTTGCATTAAAATACTATTTTAATGCTGTTTCAATAAAGTAGAGTTACTCGGTCGACACGATAATCGAGGAGGTGATCAGATAGAGTCCTGGACTTATCTGGATAGCATTGGAAGGCGTGAAAGGTCCCTTCCATATGCCACATGGCGTCATCTTAGAGGCAGAAGAAAAAGTTGAGGACACGTGGCACAATCTTAGCCGGTGGGTCCAGTTTGTGGGGAATCGGACCGGACCGGTACTGGATTGGACTGAAACTGCTGAGTCATTTGATGAGGTGTCCAAGAAGCTTGAAATTTTGCCATGTGACATATGAGGTGTCCCATGAGGTGGCATTGAGATGATGTCATGCATGATGCAGTAAAAGGAATAAAAGAAAATAGGAAATTCCGGAAAAAACCAGGACCACAGGATCAGATGGCTTCAAAATTACAAGAATGCCATTGACCAAAACTATAAATACCCCCCTTGCCTTCATTATGCACGGCCAAGGAGCCTTTTTAGAGTGAGAAGGAAGTGCTAGAGAGAGAAAGTGAGAGAAAGAAAGAAAGAAAGGAAGTTCTGGCGGAGCTGGAAGCAGAATAGAGATAGTAGAGTTCTGCTGAGCCTTTGAGGTAGTAACTAATCCTAGCTCTTATGTAATATCTTTGTGATTTGTTGTGCTATTGTTTGGTTGGATTGTTATCTTATATGTTATGCTTGAAGCTCTATTACAATGCTATGATCATATATTATTGAATATGGAAGCACGCAGCATACTTATCTGTACACAATCATAAGCAAGCACTGTCACTCTGCATTACATATATTGTTATGATTATTACTACTGAGATTCCCCCAAATCTCATTCCCCATATCTAACCCATTACAGGGAGATTATGTTGAAGTGGATTTTAAGAATTTTGAGAGACGCCGTTATGCTGCCGAATTTAAGACTGAACATCAGAATATGGTAAGTACTGTGTACGTAGGTGCTGTCTAAGGAGGCTGGAAGTGAGTGGACCTAGCCGGTTCATCCAGTCTTTCCTGGGTACTTACGTAGAATGGTAGTTCTCGTGAGGGAATTACTGAATCAGTACGGTTCAGTTCTTTGTACAGATGAAGCCTAGCGGTTATACTGCTGGATTTTAGGCAGGAAAAGATGTAATAGAAATATGAGAATTTTGTGTATGACTTGTTGTATGACATTTTGTTATTCAATAATAAATATTGTTTGATATGTTCAATTTGTGGATGACGAATTAAAAGAGAAATTCGCGGATCCTGAGGTAGCAGTGTTTTGACCTCAGTTTGACCTAGTAAACGAAGGAGTTTGGCCACGAAATTTGGTGAGCCAGTTGTACACATCTGGGGCATTATGTGGATAGGTAATAAGCCTTGTTTGGATGTGTAGAATAAGATTAATCAATTCTCAAATTAAAGGTTCAGAATAAGGAACTTAAGAGTAGAAATTTTAAATTTCTGGGCTTAAGTTAAGATATAATCAAGCTAATATTGCTTCCGCAAGTGTACTCTGAGGAGTCTAAGGAAGGATGTTTCAAAGAATACCCTAGAGAACAGAGCTAATAGTGAGAGATGATGAATGAGATCCAGGCGACTCAAGTTCGCTAGGATAAAAAGAAAGACCAATAAGGAACCATAGTTGTAATATCCTTATTTTTCTGTATTGGTTCCTATGTACAGATTAAACGAAATATATGAGCTCTGTTTCAGGAAAGACATGTGGACCTTTATGTAAAGAAAAGGATTAAATTGCAAAAGAAAGGAAATTAAGGGACCTAAATGCAATTATGGAAAGTTTAAAGTTAGGAATGAAAGGTAGACAAAAATGTGGGGTCTTAAAGTGTAATTTTAGCCAAATTAAGGGACTTAATTATAAAGAAGGAAAAGTTCCCTGGGGCTAAAGTATAATTAAAGAAAATAGGCCAGAAGTGGTTTGCACCGCCCGACAGCATTTTAGTCCCAGATTCTACCAGAAGGTAGGGCAGGTGACGCCGGGTAACCAAGCCTAATACCGGAATTTTTGAAGACTCCAGATAGCCAGAAATGGACTGATCGTCCAAAAGTTATAAAAATTTATACCGGATACCCTAGATTTCAGATATAAGTGGGAAAATACAGGATGATGCGCCTTTATGGGGCGGATGTCGGGAAACTGACAGGATACCGATAGGAGGTCTGTAGGAAAAGTTATTCACAAAATAAAAAATCCAGACGGGAGTGTGAGGCCTCCGGGGATCCGGGTAGGAGATTTATCGGTATTTTTAAAGGGGCTGAATGCGATCGGATGACTTCGGTCAGATGACCGTTATAACCCCCAAGGATGCCTGAACACAGTAGGACACTGTATCTGGGAAAAAGAGCCGGTGTCCGGAAAAGGTATATAATCGGTAAATAATAGTTAAAATATTCAATGAACTGTGTTAAAGGAAGATTTCTCGTAATGCGTGCCATACAGGTAATGGACCCAGGAAGCCCAAAAATGGCGTCATTAGAGGCCCAATAAGACTCTTGGACTGATAGGTGGGCCAGTGTCCAGCAGAACCCCGGAAAAGTGTGAAATTACGAAAATGCCCCTATGTTGTACAAAAAGGGCAGCAGATGAATAAAGGGTATTCTGGTCATTTTGGACAGACCCAGAGGTCAAGACATGTCTAAATAAGGTTGTCTAGAGCCAGTATAAGCTTTGACCGAGTCCAGAAAGGTTTGAAATGACGATTTTGCCCTTAGAGTTAAAATAGGACAAGATAGGGCACCAAGGGCATTTTGGTCATTTCGCAGGGGATCTGTAATTGAGTCTGGACCCAGTATTAAAAATTTAATGATATAAAGGGTCTACATACTAAATGTGAGGTCAGTAGACATAAAAAGGATCTTCAGAAACATCAGATTAGAAAACGGCACGTTTTTCGAGGCGATGGATCGGGCCGGTACAGGATTGGATCGGAAAGCTTCCAGAACCTCCAAATTTCGTCACATGAAGAATATGGGTGGTGAGGTGTCCTATGAGGTGTCCCATGAGGTGTCCAGGGTCATGCAGTAAAAAAGAATTAAAGAAAATAGGAAATTCTAGGAAAAACCAGGACCACAGGATCATAAGTCTTCCTAATTACAAGATTGCCATTGCTCAACACTATAAATACCCCCACCTAGCCCCTCATTTCGGCATGAGCAAGGAAGAAGGGAAGAGAGAAGTTCTTGAGAGAGAAAGTGTGAGAAAGAAAGAAGTAAGGAAGTTCTGGTGAAGTTGGAAGTAGTAGGGAAGTTCTGAAGCACTGCTTTTGAGGTAACAACTAATCCTAGCTCTTATGTAATGTCTTTGTGATGTGTTGTCTTGTTTGGTAGATTGTTGTCCTATATGTTATGCTTGAAGCTCTATTCCAATGCTATGATCATATGTTATTGAATATGGAAGCATGCAGCATACTTATCTGTACACAGTCACAAGCAAGCACCGTCACTCTGCATTACATATTTTGTTATGATTATTGTTACTGGGATTATTTTGAATCTCATTCCCAAACATAACATTACAGGGGAGGTTCTGTCAAAATAAAATTTGGAAATCTTAAGTGACGCCGGTAGGCTGCCGAAATTCCGGCAACGAAGACGGAACAAAGAAAGGAACTGATACGTACTGTGTACGTAGTGCTGTCTAAGGAGGCTGGAAGTGAGTGGATCCAGAAGGTTCATCCAGTCTTTCCTGGGTACTACGTAGAATGGTAGTTCTCATAAGGGAATTACCGAATCGGTACAACATCGGTTACTTTCTAAAGAAGAATTGTAGCAGTTATGCTGCCGGATTTTAGTCAGAGAAGGATGTAATAAAATATGAGGGAGTTAATCATGCACTAATATATAACAGTTGATTATTTTATATTAATTGTTATCTGGCCTGTATGAATGATATGTGTTGGTTGTATGCTTGGGTATGTAAAGACTAAATGCTGAAAATAGGCTCAGTGAACAGTAACTCGTGAAGACCCATTCATGTTTGATAAATCATTAAAAATAGTAAATGATTGAATTAATGTACGAAATTTTTAGGGTAAAAATTAGACATACTAAGCTTTAATTTTATATATATAATGTCTAATTTTTATGTATACACGAAAAGATATAAATTGTTAAAGTTGGGACCAGAATGCTGGATTCAGGAGAAAGTCCTTGGATGAACAGTAATATTGGAACGTTGACCCACGTTAAATTTGTCAAGGATTGGTCAACCAATGATTTTTCCCTGAAATATATTTGAGTTAGATTCATGTAGCAATTTGAACCACTTCATTTAGATTTTTCTAGAATTAGTTATGAATTTTCAAAATCAGGTCACTCATCTGGAATTTGCCACAGTGAACAGTACTCGATATGAATAAAATTCCAGATTAAGTGTTTAGACTTCAATGACCCTGAAAGTGGTTTAAGTGCTACTGAATGGTCCCTAAGATGTATAAAAATAAGGATGTGACAATAGTCCAGTCAAGAATAGACTAGGACTGAAGGATAGACAGAAGAAGTTAAGAGATAGTAGAAAGGTAGCCACAGTTTCAAAGATAAAGTGACTCCCCAATTCCCTATATAAGATAGAGTAATGAAGGGTTGAGTCTATACCCTGGTAAGAGGGTAGCGTGGCATCCTAAGTAAAATAGATAGTAATTCAGGATGAATGATCAGGATATGATAGGTAATATGATAAAGGAAATACGTTTTGAGGCTTACTTAGATTATTACAATGTCTGATGGATGGTCGAGCAAAATATGATGATGATGAAATGGCTTATGTTGCCATAAGATATGATAGTTGCATCTCCTTGCAGTTGTCAAATGATAACATGCATGTTAGAGTATGTTATGATGAATGGATACTCCCCTTTTTGCAGTGCATACAGGGTAGAGCATATATGAGTACATATATGAGATGAGAAAGTTATGAGAAAGTATGTTGCTCCTATACCATACGACATGTAATAGTATTGAGGATGATAGATAGTCTCAGTTTATGGGACGATAAGTTATGATATGATATTCAGATATGAATTATGATTGAGGTTACTCAGGTATTTCTATAGGCTTATGAATACAGTACTCAGGGCCATTTCTATTTAGCGGAATGATATACAGATAACCGTAAAGGGATTGTTTCTAGATCACTCTTCAGATAAGAGTTGGATCTGAAATAGGTGGCTCTCTGATAGAGCTAGATTCAAATGAGTACAGATCACTCTTCAGATAAGAGTTGGATCTGGTACAAATTGCTCGTAGTTAGAGCATAGTTTGAATGGCTCGCAGTTAGAGCACAAATTAAAATGAAAAGTTATGATGAGGCATAGCAGCAAAATGCAATGGCAGGTGGTTAGACCATGGCCAATGTTAAACCACAGTAAAGTAAGAAAGATGAGAAGGAACTCCTGAGTAAGAGAGGAAATAAGTAAAGTCTGGGTAAATAATATGAGGCTATAAAAATTTTTAAAATGTTTATTTATCAACAGGTGGAAGCAGTTAACCTTATAACTTAGTCTGTTGGTTTAAGATCTTCGGGAGATATACAGTACAACAGAATCACAGTTAGATTCTGGAGGGTCGCAGCCAGATCCTAGCATGGCTCAAGGATCGTAGTTAGATCCTAACAGCTTCAGAGTCGCAATTAGATTCTGAAGAGGCTAACGGTTGATCGCAGTTAGATCCCGAGGTCGCAGTTAGACCTAGCCTAAGGGAAGTAATGAGCCATGAAGATATGAGTACAATGTAATATCTCTTTGGGAAGATGAATGCCAAAGACGAAGTTAAGGTGAGGAAGCTTCACTAGTTGATAAACTCACCCAGAGAAATTATTTTACAATGGTTTTCCTCAGATAGCCTCTAGTATAGGCAGACTGAACTTAGTTTTTCCTTAACAAAGACGGAGTCCAAGTCCAAATCTGAGTACTGATATTCAAAGTTTTGTAGAAGTATGCCTGAGAAGCAGAAAAGAGAATTCCCTGTGAATAGAGAACAGAAAAACATTGGCTAAGAGCACTCTGGGAGGTAGCTCAAGTTGTGAAGCCAATAGCAAATAAAGAGGCAATAGTTCAGACAGGGGACTGATCAAAGTAATGATCTGGTTGGAGAGCAGAGATGTCAATGTGGTGGAAAGAGCCCTGGCACATGGGAGTGTCAAGCAGGGCAAAGCAGTTGTGGTGAGAAAGGCCACTTTGCAAGAGGTTGCCCTAAGAATGCTGACATCCCTAGGAAAGGTATTTGCTCTTACCCCAGACGGAGTCTCCAATATTCCCTGAGGTCGACCCTAAGAATGGTTAAGAAGAACCATAGCTTTAAGGGCGACTGAGCTATAAGGAACTATAGGCCTAGATAATGATATGGATAATGAAGAGTTCTTTTCTGATCTAAAGGAAGTGATAATAAAAGGCCAGAGAGACCTAGAGAAAAGGGTCTAAGGCAAAGTAAAGATAGAACGTAGTTCTATGAAAGAATACTAGGGCCTAGAGCTATACGAAGAGAGACTTAGCCCTAACCCAGAAGTACGAAAGGTGTTAAGGCAAGCATAGCCTAACGATAGATAAGCCCTGAGAAGGGATAAGAAAAAGTGCAAATGCCACAAAAGTTTGGCATAGATGCATGAAGTTATGAGAACAGTTAAGAAAAGTCAGAAGAACAATATCTCTCCTGAGAGATTAGCAAAGTGTAAGAGGGGTGATGTAGACCCCAGAATACATCAAAATTCTAAGGGATAAGATATGAAAGAAATGGACACTACTCACAGGTGTAATGAGTTATCCATAAGTATAAGAGGATGAATGCCCCAAGCCTTAGTCATGAACCAGGAAAGGATATACAGAGGAGCTATATCCAGGATAGTTGATTAAGGTACTAAGTAAAATTTCGAGGACGAAATTTATTTTAAGAGGGGTAGAAATGTAACACCCCAATTTTCAGGCCATAGACTTAGTAAGTAGCCTGAAATAGATATATCCCTTTGAGCAGAAGTCCCCGAAACATACAGAGGGTTTTTAGGGACTAAACTGCAAATAAGTAAAAGTCCAGGGACTTATGTGTAAATAGTGAAAGTCCCTAGGGATATGATGGTCATTTATGCAAAGAAAGGGATTAAATTGCAAAAGAAAGGAAATGGAAGGACTTAAGTGCAAATATGAAAAGTATAAGGTTAAAAAGGAAAAGTAGACAAAAAGGTGGGGTCCTTAAGTGTAATTTTAGCCAAATAAAAGGGACTTAATTGAAAAGAAGAAAAGTTCCTTGGGGCTAAAGTATAATTAAAGAAAGTCAGGTCGAAAGTGGTTTGGACTGCCCGAAAGCATTTCAATCCCAGATTTCACTAGTAGATAGAGCAAGTGATGCTCGGTAATCTGGCTTAATACAGGAATTTTCTACGGACTCCAGATAGTCAAAATTGATCTGATAGTCCAAAAGCTATAAAAATTCCTACCGGATATCCTAGATTTCAGATATAAGTGAGAAAATACAGGATGATGCATCCTGATAGGACGGATGTTAGGAAACTGACAGAATACCGATAGGAGGTCTGTAGAAGAAGTTATTCGCAAATTAGAAAATCCAGACGGGAGTGTGAGGCCTCTAGGTATCCAATAGGGAGATTTATCGGTATTTAAAAAGGGACTGAATGAGTTCGGATGACCTCAGTCAGATGACTGTTATGACCCACAGGGATGCCTAAACACAGCAGGCCAGTGTATCTGGTAAAAGGACCCGGTGTCCGGATATGTATATAAACGGTACATAATAGTTAAAATACTCGATGAACATAGGCAGGGGAAGATTCCTCGTAATACGTGCCATAAAGGTAATGGACCCTGAAAGGCCCAATAATGGGGCCATCAAAGGCCCAATAAGACACTTGGACTGATAGGTGGGCCAGTGTCCAGCAGAACCCCGGAATAGTGCGAAATTACGAAAATGCCCCTTTGTTGTATTAAAGGGTAATAGAGGAATGAAGGGCATTTTGGTCATTCTGGACAGGCCCAGTGTCATATCCTTATTTTTTTTCATCTTAAGGACCATTCAGTAGCACTTAAAACCACTTTCAGGGTCATTGAAGTCTAAACTCTTAATCTGGAATTTTATTCATATTGGGTACTGTTCACTGTGGCAAATTCCAGATGAGTGACCTGATTTTGAAAATTCATAACTAATTCTAGAAAAATCGAAATGAAGTGGTTCAAATTGATACATGAATATAACTTAAGTGTATTTTAGGGAAAAATCATTGGTTTACCATTCCTTGACAAATTCAACGTGGGTCAACGTTTCAACTTTACTGTTCATCCATTGACTTTCTCCTGAATCCAGCATTCTGGTCCCAACTTTAACAATTTATATCTTTTCGTGTATACATCAAAATGAGGCACTCTATATATCAAATTAAATCCTAGGGTGTCTAATATTTACCATAAAAATATCATACATTCATTCAACCATTCTCTATTTTTAATAATTTATCCAACATCAATAGGTCTTCACGAGTTACTGTTCACAAGGCCATTTTTCAGCAACCAACTTTACATATTAGTGCATATATACATCACATATCAGTCAAACATGCCAGATAATAATTATTATTAAATAATCTACTATTATACATCAGTGAATGATTAACATCCTTATATTTCTGTTACACTTTTCGTTGTCTAAAATTCGGCAGCATAACTGCTATATTCCGTCTGTAGAAAGTAACCGATCTTGTACCAATTCGGTAATTCCCGTAGGAGCTACCATTCTACGTAAGTACCCAGGAAAGACTGGATGAACCTGCTAGGTCCACTCACTTCCAGCCTCCTTAGACAGCACCTACGTACACAGTACGTATCAGTTCCTTTCTTTGTTCCTGCTTTGTTGCCAGAATTTCGGCAGCCTACCGGCGTCTCCTAAAATTTCCAAATTCTATTTTGACAGAACCTCCCCTGTAATGTTATTTATGGGAATGAGATTCAAAAGAATCCCAGTAGCAACAATCATAACAATATATGTAATGCAGTGTGACAGTGCCTGCTTGTGATTGTGTACAGATAAGTATGCTGCATGCTTCAATATTCAATAACATATGATCATAGCATTGTAATAGAGCTTCAAGCATAACATATAAGACAACAATCCAACCAAACAATAGCACAACAATTCACAAAGACACTACATAAAAGCTAAGATTAGTTACTACCTTGAAAGCAGAACTTCAGAACTTCTCTACTGCTTCCCACTTCACCAGAACTTCCTTTCTTCTTTCTTTTTCTCACTTTCTCTCTCAAGCACTTCCTTATCTCTCTAAATGCTCCTTAGGCCGTGGGAATGAAGAGCTAGGGGGTATTTATAGTTTCCTTCAATGGCATTCTTGTAATTTTGAAGCCATCTGATCCTGTGGTCCTGGTTTTTCCAGAATTTCCTATTTTTCTTTATTCCTTTTACTGCATCATGCATGACATCACTCAATGCCAACTCATGGGATACCTCACCTCCCACATTCTTCACATGGTGAAATTGCAAGCTCTTGGGACACCTCATCAGCTGACTCAGCAGTTCCAATCCAATCCAGTACCGATCCGGTTCGATTTCCCACAAACTGAACTCACCGGCTAAGATTATGCCACATGTCCTTAACTTTTTCTTTCTCCTATAGGTTGGCGCCATGTGTCATCTTGCTGGCACCTGTCACGCCATCCAATGCTATCCAGATAAGTCCAAGACTTTATCTGATTACCTCCTCGGTTATCGTGCCGACCGAGTAACTTTACTTCATTAAAACAGCATTAAAATAGTATTTTAATGCCACTTTTTCCCACATACTTCATGGGCTACGTTTTTGGGCCTTGGAATATTATCTTGGGTCTCTGATCAAGCTCAAGTACTCTGATGGCTCGATTCCCAAGAAACAGCCATTAGCAAATTACCAAAATACCCCTGGGTGCCTTTTCTTGCACTATTTTATCCCTAAGGGCAAAACTGTCATTTTACACCTTTCTATACTTTATCAGAGCATATACTGACTCTGATTAACTTTATCTGTATATGTCTTGGCCTCTAGGCCTGTCCAGAATGACCAAAATGCCCTTCATACGCCTATTACCCCTTTGGTACAACACAGGGGTATTTTCGTAATTTCGCACTTTTTCGGGGTTCTGCCGGACACTGGCCCACCTATCAGTCCAAGAGTCTTATTGGGCCTTTGTTGGTGCCATTATTAGGCCTTTCTGGGTCCATCACCTTTATGGCACGCATTTCGAGGAATCTTCCTCTGGCACAGTTCACTGAATATTTTATTATTATTTACCGTTTATACACATTTCCGGACACCGGCTCCTTTTGTCAGATACACTGCCCTACTGTGTTTGGGCAGCCATTTGGGTTATAACGGGCATCTAACTGTTGTTACCCGACCTCATTCAGTCTTAGTTTAAATACCGATAAATCTCCCTATCAGATCCCTAGAGGCCTCATACCCTGTCTGGATTTTCTAATTTACGGATAACTTTTCCTACAGACCTCCTATCGGTATCCTGTCAGTTTCCTGACATCCGCCCCATAAGGGTACATCATCCTGTAATTGCTTACTTATATCTGAAATATAGGGTATCCAGTAGGAATTTTTACAACTTTTGGACGATTAGTCCAGTTCTGGCTATCTGGAGTCTTCAAAAATTCCTGTATTAGGCCGGATTACCCGGCGTCACTTGCTCTACCTACTGGTGAAATATGGGGCTGATCGGAGCACGATCACTATTTTGCCTATTTCCGGTCCAAGTTTTCATAATTACACTTTTGCCCCAGAAACTTTTCTTTTTTTCATCTAAGTCCCTTTATTTGGCTAAAATTACACTTAAGGACCCCACATTTTTGTCTACCTTTCTTTCCTAACCTTAAACTTTCCTTAATTGCATTTAAGTCCTTTCATTTCCTTTCTTTTGCAATTTAACCCTTTTCTTTACATAAAGGACCACATCTTTTTCCTGAAAAAGAACTCATATATTCCATTTAATCTGTACATAGAAATCAGTACAGAAATTAAGGATATTACACCCAGGAGCCAAGGCACATACAGATAAAGTTACTCAGAGTCAGTATATGCCCTGACAGAGTACAAAAAGGTGTAAAATGATGATTTTACCCTTAGGGTTAAAATAGTGCAAGAAAGGGCACCCAAGGGCATTTTGGTAATTTGACAAGGGATGTTTCTTGGGAATCAAGCCATCAGAGTACTTGAGCTTGATCAGGATCCAAGATAACATTTCCAGAGCCCAAAAACGTAGCCCATGAAGTATATGGGAAAAAGTTGCATTAAAATACTATTTTAATGCTGTTTCAATAAAGTAAAGTTACTCAGTTAGCACGATAACCGAGGAGGTGATCAGATAAAGTCCTGAACTTATCTGGATAGCATTGGAAGGCGTGAAAGGTCCCTTCCAGGTGCCATATGGTGTCATCTTAGAGGAAGAAGAAAAGTTAAGGACACGTGGCACAATCTCAGCCGTTGAGTCTGGTTTGTGGGAAATCGGACCGGACCGGTACTGGATTGGACTGGAAATGCTGAGTCAGCTGATGAGGTGTCCAGGAATTGTGACATGTGAAGAATGTGGCGATGAGGTGTCCCAGTGAGGTGCCTGGGTGATGCAGTAAAAAGGAATAAAAGAAAATAGGAAATTCCAGGAAAAACCAGGACCACATGTTCATATGGCTTCAAAATTACAAGAATGCCATTGAAGGAAACTATAAATACCCCCCTTGCTTCATATGAAGCACAGCTCAAGGCATTTAAGAGAGATAAGGAAGTGCTAGAGAGAGAAAGTGAGAGGAAGAAAGAAAGAAAGGAAGTTCTGGCAGAGCTGGAAGCAGTATAGGGATTCTAGAGTTCTGCTAAGCCTTTGAGGTAGTAACTAATCCTAGCTTTTATGTAATGGCTTTGTGATTTGTTGTGCTATTGTTTGGTTGGATTGTTGTCTTATATGTTATGCCTGAAGCTCTACTGCAATGCTATGATTATATGTTATTGAGTATGGAAGCACGCAGCATACTTATCTGTACACAATCACAAGCAATCACTGTCACTCTGCATTACATATATTGTTATGATTGTTGCTACTGAAATTCCCCTGAATCTCATCCCAATAAGTAAACTATTATAGGGGAGGTTATGTCAAAGTGAATTTTGGGAATTTTAAGAGACGCCGTTATGCTGTCGAACTTATGACAAGATAAAGAGAGCAGCTGATACGTACTGTGTACGTAGGTACTGTCTAAGGAGATTGGAAGTGAGTGGACCTAGCCGGTTCATCCAGTCTTTCCTGGGTACTTACGTAGAACGGTAGTTCTCACGGGAATTACTGAATCGGTACAAGATCAGTTACTTTCTGAAGATGAAGCGTAGCGGTTATGCTGCCGGATTTCAGGCAGAAAAAGATGTAATAGAAGTATGAGAATTTTTGTACATACCCAGATGTAAAACAACTTATTAATTAATAATAAGTGTTGTTGGCATGTTTGACTGATATATGATGGATGTATGCATATGTTTGCAAAGTTGAATGCTGGAAATTGCCACTGTGAACAGTAACACGTGGTGACAAGATGATGTTTGATAAATAATTAAAAATAGTAAATGGATGAATAAATGTATTATATTTTTAAGGTAAATAGTAGACATACCAAGATTCATTTTTATATATAGTATGACTTATTTGGATGTCTATACAAGGAGATATAAATTATCAAAGTTGGGACCAGAATGCTGGATTCAGGAGAAAAACGTTGGATGAACAGTAAAGTTGTGATATTGACTGATGTTGACTCGGTCAATGAATGGCCAACGAGTTATTTTTCCCTGAAATATAATTGAGTTATCTTCAATTAGAAATTTGAACCACTTCATTTCAATTGTTTTAGAATTAGTTATGATTGTTTGAAGTCAGGTCACTCATCTGGAATTTTCATAGTGAACAGTACTCGATAAGAGTAAAACTCCAGATTGAGAAATTGGACTTCAATGACCATCAAAGTGGTTCTAAATACTACCAAATGGTCCCTAAAACATACAAAAGTAAGGATGTTTCACTATGATCATATGTTATTGAGTATGGAAGCACGCAGCATACTTATCTGTACACAATCACAAGCAAGCGCTATCACATTGCATTACATATATTGTTATGGTTGTTACTACTGAGATTCCCCCGAATCTCATCCCAATAAATAACCCATTACAGGGAGGTTATGTCGAAGTAAATTTTGAGAATTTTAAGAGACGTTGTTATGCTGCCGAAATTATGACAAGATGGCAGTAGTGAAGAAAGGAGCTGATACGTACTATGTACGTAGGTACTGTCTAAGGAGGCTAGAAGTGAGTGGACCTAGCCGGTTCATCCAGTTTTTCCTGGGTACTTACGTAGAATGGTAGTTCTCACAGGAATTACCGAATCAGTACAAGATCAGTTATTTTTTAAAGATGAAGCCTAGCGGTTATGCTGCCGGATTTCAGGCAGGAAAAGATGTAATAGAAATATGAGGATTTTGTACATGCCCTGATGTATAACAACTTATTATTTAATAATAGGTATTGTTTGGCATGTTTGACTGATATGTGATGGATCATGCATATGTATGTAAAGTTGAGTGCTGGAATTTGCCACTATGAACAGTAACTCGTGGTGACTTAATAATATTTGATCTATAATTAAAAATAGTAAATGGTTGAATAAATATATGATATTTTTATGGTAAATAGTATACATACCAAGCTTCGATTTGATATATAGAATGCCTCATTTGGATGTCTATACATGGAGATATAAATTATCAAATTTGGGACCAAAATACTAGATTCAGGAGAAAAATGCTGGATGAACAGTAAAGTTGTAGCATTGACTGACGTTGACTTGGTCAAGGCATGGTCAATGAGTTATTTTTCCCTGAAAGAAAATTAAGTTAGCTTCATGTAGCAATTTGAACCACTTCATTTCAATTTTCTAGAATTAGTTATGATTTTTTGAAGTCAGGTCACTCATCTGAAATTTACACAGTAAACAATACTCGATAAGAGTAAAACTCCAGATTGAGGAATTGGACTTCAATGACCTTGAAAGTGGTTCTAAATGCTACCAAATGGTCCCTAGGACATACGAAAGTAAGGATATTTTATGCCATAAAGGTGGTGGACCCTATAAAGGCTCAAAAATGGGGCCAACCAAGGCCCAATAAGACACTTGGACTAATAGGTAGGCCAATGTACAGGGGGACCCCAGAAAAGTATGAAATTACGAAAATGCCCATGTGTTGTCTTAAGGAGTAATAGATGAATGGAGGGCATTTTGGTCATTTTGGATAGGGCAAAATGCTAAGACATATATAGGAAGAGTTATTCAGAGTTAGTATATGCTTTAACAAGGTACAAAGAGGTGTGAAATGACAATTTTGCCCTTAGGGTTAAAGTACTACAAGAAAGGGCACCGAGGGTATTTTAGTAATTTTCCAAGGAATCTGTAATTATGTTTAAACCGAGTATAAGAATGTTAATGATAGAAACAATCTAGATATTGGATTTAAGGTCAGAAAATATATTATGGAATCTCAGAAAAATTAGATTCAGAAAATAGTCCGATTTTTGGGAAATCGGACCGGGCCGGTATCGAATTGGACTGAAAATTTTCCAGAGGCTTCTTGAACCTTAGAATTTCACCACATGCTGATTAGGTGTCCCTTGGATGATGTTGAAGGGAATTGGAAGACACGCAGCGGAAATTAACTTTAAATTTTTTTTCCATTCCCAGCCAGGATCTGCCGAATGTGTTTAAGTCAAGGAGAAAGAAGTGTTACCTTTGGTATTCGAGCTGCGGTCGTGACCTTAATGTCTACTAGTCATGACTCTTCGCCTCTGGAACTTTCAGTCGCGACCTACTCGTCTTCCCGTCGTGACCTTTCGCCTTTGGAGTTGTTAGTCGCGACCTCCTAAGCTTCTCGTCGTGACTGGATATCTCTGGAGTTTGTAGTCGCGACCTCGTCGGCTTCAAGTCGCGACCTGTCTCCTCTTTTCAGATTTCTGACGTTCAGATGCCCATTTTAGTAGCGACCTTTGGGTCTGCAAGTCGCGACTCGTCATCGTGCTGCTCTCTTCTCAATCACAAGAAGTAGACAACTCAGATCGGCTTCCTCTACTGGTATCCACACGAACAGCGTTCCAACAACGAACGACGTGCTAGCGTCTCTTGTCCCTCTAGGGTTTTCTCAAGATTTTGTCCTCACCGTCTTCCTGCAGTTTCTTATCTGCAAACCTTTTGCACTCTCCTGCCCCTTTTTCTCTTGTGAGTTGTGTTATGTGTTGAACCCTAGCTCCTAATATCAAATATATAGGATGCTATCGGGCTTCTAATTGGGCCGGGCTTCAGAATTAATCTTATATTAATTCTAAAATTAATACAATATCATATATTGCATAATTTGATAAGAAACTAATTAAATAAATATAGTTTTTATTAAATCCGTCCCACAGATTTAAATCACCTATTTATTTAATAAAGATAAGACGGAATTATATTTGATTTATTCTCATAAATCAAATTTGAGATATCTTATCAATTTGAATTTCAAATTCAAATAGATCATATCCATTTAAATTCAAATTCAAAAGTGATAGAAATTTAATTTATCCTTATAAATTAAATCTTGCAAATATCTCTTATATTATATACATAATATATATATACAAATTTATATATATATAAAATATATAAATCCACCCTAGACTATTCATTGAATCTAGACATCTCTCAGATTCAATGAATCTGGACATCACAGCTCGAGTTGGGCTATTTTGTGTGCGACCCTGTAGGCCCATATGAAGTTGGCAGTGGGCCAGTTACTATACTAACCCACAAGTCGTAAGCGGCCTCTAGCAAGAATTACGACTACCCAAAATATATGAGGATCGATGAACGATGTTACCTTTCATACAACCATATCACGTCCCTTTTGTCACACGATATTTTGGTCATGGATGAGGCATGGAGAACGTCATCCTCCTGTTTCTGACCGTTACTTTCTCGATCCCTGAGTAGTCTGACGATAGAAATGGAACTACCCTTCCATTACAGTATGGCCATACATTTCTCAGACTCACTCATCGAGGGGCCCATTAATATCTCTCTACGAATATGAGGGACAAATTCCATCTTTACCATTCACATTCCTCCGCATGAAACACCACTGAGCCCGAACATAGCCTTTATGATCACTCGGTCAAAAGTGACTTTTGACTAGGTCAAAGCTGAGCGTTTGTCATGTAGGAATCCATGATGATCTCAGGTCAAAGGGCATAGTGACATGGCTTGTATATGAGAGAAGCTTATGACTTAACCCATGCAGCTCTCTCATAGAGGGTCAGTCTAACACCTT
Source organism: Leucaena leucocephala (assembly GCA_037074615.1). Taxonomy (NCBI): domain Eukaryota; kingdom Viridiplantae; phylum Streptophyta; class Magnoliopsida; order Fabales; family Fabaceae; genus Leucaena; species Leucaena leucocephala. The sequence goes on along the minus strand of CM073544.1, from coordinate 3,826,683 downwards.
GTACTCTTACATGTGCCTATGACTTTGATTTATATCTCTATATATCTTCAAAGTCATACTGGTCTTATTTTATTTTTGCTCCCGCATAGATGACCGACCAGGGACATTTAGGATAAGATCATGAGTTATCCAAGGATGGTCATCATAGTAAACATGCAAATAATGTGATAACTTGATACAATGATTGGCCCCTAGGGCACAATTTCCAACATCCTCCCACTTGCACTAGGTACAATCATTAATTTGCCTAATTCCCATTGACCTAACATGACACTCATGTTTTGCTTGCACAAGCGGCTTTGTTAGAAGATCAGCAACATTGTCTTCCCCTGCTACCTTGCATATTTTTATATCACCTCTATCATTGATTTCTCTGATGAGATAAAATCGCCGGAGTATATGCTTGGTCCTTTGATGTGACCTAGGCTCTTTGGCCTATGCAATGGCACCCTATTGTCACAGAACAAAGTTATCGGATCTGAGATGGTAAGTATCACCCCTAGTTCAGTAATGAACTTCCTGATCCAAACGGCCTCCTTAGCTGCATCAGATGCTGCTATATACTCGGCTTTCGTTGCAGAATCTGCTACAGTGCTCTTCTTGGAGCTCTTCTAGCTTACTGCTCCATTATTCAGGAGGAATACGTATCCAGATTGTGATTTTTGGTCGTCCTGGTCAGTTTGGAAACTTGCATCTGTGTAACCAGTTACACAGAGCTCGTCATCCAATCCACCATAGACCAAGAATAAGTCCTTAGTCCTTCTCAAGTACTTAAGGATATTCTTGACAGCAGTCCAATGGCCCTCACCGGGGTCCTGTTGATATCTGCTAGTCATACTTAAGGCAAACGAGACATCCGGTCGAGTACATAACATGGCATACATGACGGATCTTATGGCCGAGGCATATGGAACCTTACTCATGCGACCTCGCTGATCAGGTGTACTAGGACACAAATCCTTGCTAAGGTGAATACCATGAGACATGGGTATGAAACCCCTCTTTGATTCCTGCATACTAAACCTATGCAGTATCTTGTCTATATATATGCTCTGACTGAGTCCTAGAAGCCTTTTAGATCTATCTCTATAGATCCTAATTCCTAGGATGTAGGTGGCTTCACCCAAGTCTTTCATTGAGAAAGACTTTCCTAACCAAGACTTGACAATCTGCAAGGTAGGAATGTCATTCCCAATAAGTAGGATGTCATCGACATATAGTACCAAAAATATAACTGTGCTCCCACTAACCTTCTTGTACACACAAGATTCATCAATATTTTGAATAAATCCAAACTCTTTGACTACTTCATCAAAATGATGATTCCAACTCCGAGATGCTTGCTTCAGTCTATAAATGGACCTTTGAAGCTTGCACACCTTACCAGAGTCCTCAGAACATACAAACCCTTTAGGTTGTGTCATGTACACATCCTCAAGGAGATTTCCATTAAGGAAGGCTGTCTTGAAGTCCATCTGCCATATTTCATAGTCATAATATGCTGCAATGGCAAGGAGGATTCTGATTGATTTGGTCATTGCAACTGGGGAAAAGGTCTCATCATAGTCCACACCATGAGTTTGAGTAAATCCTTTTGCAACCAGTCGTGCCTTGAAGACATTTACATTGCCATCCATGTCAGTTTTCTCTTTAAAAACCCACTTACACCCGACGATTTTTACACCTTCAAGCGGGTCGACTAAGGTCCATACCTTATTGTCGTACATGGATTGCATCTCAGACTTCATGGCACTAAGCCATTTTTTAGAGTTTGGTCCCACTATAGCTTCTCGATAGGTAGTTGGCTCATTATGCTCAATGAGCAACACATCACGATTGTCAGCAATCAGAAATCCATATCTCTGAGGTTGAAGTCGTGCCCTATTAGATCGCCGTAGGCCTTGCGTGACTTGAGGAGTCTCAACAACTTGTTGTGAGTCTTCTCCATTTTCAATCTCTAATTCTGTAGTGTCTTGTGGCTCTCGAACTTCTTCGAGATGTACCTTACTCCCACTGGTTCGTTTAGAGATAAATTCTCATTTGAGTAAGATACCATTTATGACAACAAACACTTTGTTATCAGTGGGGTTGTAGACATAATATCCCTTGATTTTCTTAGGATATCCCACAAAAAAGCACTTTGAAGATTTGGGCGCTAACTTATCTAAGGCTTGTTGCTTAACATAGACCTCACATCCCCAAATCTTGAGAAAAGACAAATAGGTTTCCTCCCAATCCATATCTCATACGGAGTCTTTTCAACTGCCTTAGATGGAACACAGTTCAGTGTGAACGCAGCTGTCTCTAGGGCGTGGCCCCAAAAGGACGGTGGAAGATCTGTTCGACTCATCATGGATCGAACCATATCTAATAGTGTTCGATTCCTCTGTTCAGAAATGCCATTCCATTGTGGTGTTCCTGGAGGAGTTAATTGTGAGACTATCCCACAATTCCTAAGATGATCGATAAACTCTTGGCTCAAATATTCACCACCTTGATCAGATCGAAGGGCTTTAATTATTTTACCAAGCTGGTTTTGTACTTCATTTTGAAATATCTTGAACATTTCAAAAAGATTCGGATTTATGTTTCATTAGATAGACGTAGCCATATCTACTGAAATCATCTATGAATGTGATGAAGTACGAATAACCTCCTCTAGCATTTGTATTCATCGGTCCACACACATCTGTATGTATGAGGCCCAACAAATCAGTGGCCCTCTCACTGTGCCCAGTGAAAGGTGACTTTGTCATCTTACCTAACAAACAAGATTCGCAAGTATCATATGATTCAAAATCAAATGAGTTGAGAAATCCATCTTGATGGAGTTTAGAAATATGTTTCTCATTTATGTGGCCCAGACGACAGTGCCAGAGGTATGTCGGATTCAAATTATTTGGTTTGACCCTTTTGGCGGTTATGTTATAGATATTTCCATGATTGGGTTGTTCCAATTTTAATATGTAATGATCAACATGCAAATCACCATAAGCATAGAAAATATCATTACGATAAATGGAACATCTACCATTCCCAGTAATGGAAGTGTAACCTTCCTTATCCAAATAAGAAAGAGAAATAATGTTACTACTCAAAGCAGGAACATAATAGCAATTGTTCAAAACTAACAAAAGCCCAGTGGGCAGAACTAATTTATAAGTGCCTACAGCTAAAGCAGCAACCTTTGCTCTATTTCCAACTCGTAGGTCAACTTCGCCCTTCTTCAGCTTTCTACTATCCTTTAGGCCCTACACATTTGTACAAATGTGAGAACCACATGCAGTATCTAATACCCATGTAGTGGAAGTAGAGAGATGAATGTCTATAACATAAATACCTGAAGCGATAGCCCCGCTATCCTTCTTGTTCTTTTTCAGATCTTCAAGGTAGAGTTTGCAATTCCTCTTCCAATGACCCGGTTCATTGCAGAAGAAACAAACTCCTTCCTTTGGAGGCTTTGCCTTCTTTGGTGCAGGCTTGGTTTCGGGCTTGCCTGACTCTTTGGTGATGAGCCATAACCCTTTCCCTTGCCCTTGCCTTTCTTTTTCATACCTTTTCCTTTCTGAACCATTAAAACTATACTGGGCTTCTTCTTAACAGTCGGCTCAGCAGTTTTAAGCATCCCATGCAGTTCAGAAATAGATTTCTCCATGTTGTTCATGTTGTAGTTCATGACAAATTGGTCATAACTTTCTGGGAGTGAGTTCAAGATCAAATCTGTAGCTAACTCCTGGCTCATGGGAAATCCAAACCTCTCAAGGTGATCAATATACCCTTTCATCTTTAAGACATGAGTACTTACTGATGCACCTTCAGCCATCTTACAGGAATGTAAGGCCTTAGTGGTCTCATACCTCTCTTGCCTTGCCTGTTGCTGGAACATTTCCTTAAGATGCACAATCATCTCATAAGCCTCCATGTGTTCCAGATCTCTTTGGAGCTCCGGAAACATGGTGGCAAGCATCAAGCATCCCACATCGACAGAGTCTTCCTTATGCTTTGCATAAGAATCTCTCTGAGCTCTAGGAGCATTGGCTGCTGGCTCCTCAGGAATGGGTTGATCTAGGACATATACTTTTCTTTCTTGCTTGAGAACAATTCTCAAGTTCCTGAACCAGTCAAGAAAGTTTGTCCCATTAAGTTTGTCATTCTCAAGGATAGATCACAACGATAATGTAGCAGTATTACTAGTTGTCATGATTCTACAATTAAAATATGTAAGCGAATTAGCAATCTCCCACTGAATAAAACAACCCTCAATGCAATAATTAGTGGGCTAAGATCTATATTTGGCTTAAACTTGAGTCTGCTTTGGCAAGACGCTCAACTTTAAGTTATTTAGGTAGGTAACAACTTTACCAATTACATCAAATATAACTCTTAGATATTTATGGGATTCCATCATCATATGATCCGGCATGTTTTAATCCCATCTAATGCCTTGAGACCCAAAACCGTTTTGATAATCTCAATTAAGTCAAACAATAACAAACATAAGAGTATCACCATTACTCTTGCTTATCTCCCCAAGATAACTCAAATGCACCCACTTTGGTGGAGCCTACAAATGAGCGATAGAGGTTTTGATAAGTGTTCATTAATTGACGGCATATGACTTAAGATTTCTTTTAGAGGGTTTAATTAACTATCCGATTTGCATGTATCTCGATTGTATCTCATACCAGTATTATGCATATAAAACATACATGCAGTGATATAATCATAAGGTGCATAATCTTAAACGTGATACAATATGGCTCACCTATCCTAAGTCCCCTCAAGCCAATGAGAGGAGCTCTCTAATTAGAATAAGAAAATTACATAAGGAAACCTCGTTTTAACATTCGAGGGGAGTGAGATGAGAAGAGAATGTACAACGAGAGTCATTGAAGGAAGGCACGACACGCAGGCCGTATTTAGAAAAATTATAACACTTGTAATCTAGAGCCATATTGTTCACCATACCCAAACTTTCAAGAATCAAAATTCATACTATTTGAAGGGCAATAAATGTTTCAAAATATTCATACATCAGGAAAGTCAGTACATAATACAATTATGTTGCCCTATAATCAGGTAGCCACGGCGGTCCCACTAGCCGGTTAGCAGGCGGGATGTGGGGCAGCGCCCCAATAAAAATGTTTTTTGATATAGAATCTTAATTCTATTTCCTTAGACCCCATTAATATTAATTGATCAAATCAATTAACATACACCACCGATTTCAGTTTCCTTTCGGATTCCGTATATGTCATACATAAACGGATTCCATATATGTCATACATATCTCGCATGTTATCATATAATCAGCTAAGAAGTCTAACATACATCACATGTATCAACAATCAAACCTAACTTAAACACAAAACGGCATGGCTCTGATACCACTGAAGGGAATTGGAAGACACGCAGCTGAAATTAACTTTAAAAATTTTTTCCATTCCCAGCCAGGATCTACCGAATATGTTTAAGTCAAGGAGAAAGAAGTATTACCTTTGGTATTCGAGCTGCAGTCGCGACCTCAATGTCTACTAGTCGCGACTCTTTGCCTCTGAAACTTTCAGTCGCGACCTACTCGTCTTCCCGTCGCGACCTTTCGCCTCTGGAGTTGTTAGTCGCGACCTCCTAAGATTCTCGTCGTGACCGGATATCTCTGGAGTTTGTAGTCGCGACCTCGTCGGCTTCAAGTTGCGACCTGTCTCCTCTTTTCGGATTTTTGACGTTCAGATGCCTATTTTAGTCGTGACCTTTGCGTCTGTAAGTCGCGACTCGTCGTCGTGCTGCTCTCTTCTCAATCACAAGAAGTTGACAACTTAGACCGGCTTCCTCTACCAGTATCCACACAAACAGCGTTCCAACCACGAACGACGTGCTATCGTCTATTGTCCCTCTAGGATTTTCTCAAGATTCCGTCCTCACCGTCTCTATTCTGGCAGTTTCTTATCTGCAAACCTTTTACACTCTCCTGCCCCTTTTTCTCTTGTGAGTTGTGTTGTGTGTTGAACCCTAGCTCCTAATATCAAATATATAGGATGCTATCGGGCTTCTAATTGGGGGGATTTCAAAATTAATCTTATATTAATTCTAAAATTAATACAATATCATATATTGCATAATTTGATAAGAAATTAATTAAATAAATATAGTTTTTATTAAATCCGTCCCACAGATTTAAATCACCTATTTATTTAATAAAGATAAGACGGAATTATATTTGATTTATTCTCATAAATCAAATTTGAGATATCTTATCAATTTGAATTTCAAATTCAAATAGATCATATCCATTTAAATTCAAATTCAAAAGTGATAGAAATTTAATTTATCCTTATAAATTAAATCTTGCAAATATCTCTTATATTATATATATAATATATATATACAAATTTATATATATATAATATATAAATCCACCATAGACTATTCATTGAATCTAGACATCTCTCAGATTCAATGAATCTGGACATCACAGCTCGAGTTAGGCTATTTTTTGTGCGACCCTGTAGGCCCATATGAAGTTGGCAGTGGGCCAGTTACTATACTAACCCACAAGTCGTAAGCGGCCTCTAGCAAGACATTACGACTACCCAAAACATATGAGGATCGATGAACGATGTTACCTTTCATACAACCATATCACGTCCCTTTTGTCACACGATATTTTGGTCATGGATGAGGCATGGAGAACGTCATCCTCCTGTTCCTGACCGTTACTTTCTCGATCCCTGAGTAATCTGACGATAGAAATGGAACTACCTTTCCATTACAGTATGGCCATACATTTCTCAGACTCACTCATCGAGGGGCCCAGTAATATCTCTCTACGAATGTGAGGGACAAATTCCATCTTGACCATTCATATTCCTCCGCATGAAAAATCACTGAGCCCGAACATAGCCTTTATGATCACTCGGTCAAAAGTGACTTTTGACTAGGTCAAAGCTGAGCGTTTGTCATGTAGGAATCCATGATGATCTCAGGTCAAAGGGCATAGTGACATGGCTTGTATATGAGAGAAGCTTATGACTTAACCCATGCAGCTCTCTCATAGAGGGTCAGTCCAACACCTTGTACTCTTACATGTGCCTATGACTTTGATTTATATCTCTATATATCTTCAAAGTCATACTGGTCTTATTTCATTTCTGCTCCCGCATAGATGATCGACCAGGGACATTTAGGATAAGATCATGAGTTATCCAAGGATGGTCATCACAGTAAACATGCAAAGAATGTGATAACTTGATACAATTATTGGCCCCTAGGGCACAATTTCCAACAGATGTCATACAAGGTGATGTCATAAATGAAAAAGAAAATGAAATTCTAGCTTTAATCTTGGCCTTTAGATCAAATAGTACCCAAAATGATCTTGGCCTTTCATTTTCCCCAAATTTTTCTATAAATACCCCCTCCATTTCAGATTCATTTCGGCATGCATGAGAACCTAGGGGAACCTCCTGCAAAATTTTCATTCAAGCCAAAAGGAAGCAAGCACCTTGGAGGAACTATCAAGGTAATTAGTTCCCTTGATCCTAGACTATGTTCTAGTAGATTTGCTCTTGGTTTTAAGTAGTTTTTGAGGCATAAATCTTGTGGAGGTGCTGCTAGAATTTCTGTGTATGTGTGAAAAGAACATGAGTTTTATGATATGGATAGTTTAGACAAGCTTAAACAAGCTAGAATCAAGTGGTAATGGCTTAGGAATTCAAGTATGTTTGTGAATCCAAGATCATGTTCTGTTCTGTACAGTACGAAATCACTGTTCATATGTTGAAATTTCATGGTTTTGATGCTTCCAATGAGTTTAAAATGGAAAATTGTGTGGGGTTATAGTAGGGAAACAAGTATTGGAAGCATTGAAATCAAAATGAGAATTTTTAGAAAAACATAGGCCACTTTTGGGTTCTGTACAGCAGCATGAGATGCAATTGGATTATGGAATTTTTGAATGTATATTTGGATTCTACATGGAAAATTATATCGAAATGGACCATGAGAGTTTAGTTTAGAAAGATGTAATCATAAGTCACAAAGTAGAGAAAGAAAGGGACTTAATGGAACCCTAGCCTTGAGATTGGATTGGAATTGAGTTGTAACTTGGTAATTGCTTTGTTATGCCTAGGTTTTGACATTTGTGGAAAGGAAGGATCAATTCAAGAAGGAATTGGCAAATATACATAAGAGGTAGCAAGAATACTTAACTATAAACTTATGATGTTTGATTAATATGCTTGCTTGTTATGCATGAAGTTTGGTTGAGCATGATATGTTATGTGATGATGATGATGAGTTATGAATATGTGCAACTCCTTGAAACCTATGTGATGACAATATGCATGTTAGAGTTTGCTTATGTATGTTCATGAATTAGCTCCCATTATATGATAACATGTTAGGCATTTAATCAAGCATGCATAACCTTATAGTTTGTATGACTTGTTATTGAGATTTCCATGAAATCTCATTCCTTCCATATAAATAACCATGCTCTAGGTGATGGATCTTCTCAAGGAAAAAGGGTAAATGTAGATGGATGATTGTATATAACTTAAAGAGTGTGCACTTTACTTACAAGATGTTGTATGGGTATGTAAAACGCATGCACTCACTGGATCCGATCCGAGGCAGAACGTTTCCATCGATAGTTTAAGTGACTTATCCAACGAGTTTTTACATAAAATTTGGCATGAAAATAGCTAAGATCCATATATTTAATTGGACACTAAGAACTCCTAAGTTGGTTAAGAATTCAAATTGTTATGATTTTTCAAAGTCAGGACTAAAATCTGGATTAAGATAAAACGCGTGTCTAGAGACAGTGAGGTTTAAGCGCGATTTTCAAATAGCAAATGGACGAATTTTTACATGAGATTTTGTGAGCTTAAATTAAACATATGGAGCTTTAAATCCATATGTAATACAACTCATTTGGATAAGTATACAAGGAGAATTGAATTTTTTAAAACAAGGCACAGAAACTGGAACTTTCAGGTTTACCAAATGAACAGTATTTTTCAACGAATAAACTGATTTCATTTGGACAAGGAAACCTCAGTTTCATATTTTTTTTCTTTAAATTTCAATGAAAGATCTTTCATTATAACTTGGAACCACCTCATTTCGATTTTTTTAGATTTAATTATGAATTTTCAAAGTTCATGGTATAAACTGGAATTACCAAGTGAACAGTACCCGATAACCTAACTTTTGGAAATTCATGTTTTTGAGGTAAAATGGTGTTCCAATGACCTAAGATACTTCTAATTGAGTATAGTTAAGAATGAAACTAAGGATGTTACACCAATCCTTTCTAATTTTGAAATCAAAATTATTTGTAAAAGTATATCTTATATCAAAATCAATAGTTTTAAAAATATCATCATTCGAGCTTTCTAAAAGTAGAAATAAATAATTTTTAGAAAAGGAGAAATAGTGTAATCAAAACCTTCAAATATAGCCATAATCTTTGTACTTGAGATCGTTAGATCCTTTAGACAAGTGATCTGCTTTTATACCTAATTTTAGAATGGTTGTTTCACCTGAGAGGGGGTGAATTAGGTGATTTTGAAAATTTTAAAAACTTTATAAAATTAAAAGATCAAGTTCAGAAGGATATCACATATTGTAGAAAGATGAAGGAAATAGATAAGTGAGAAGCTGAACACCAATAATTTATACCGGTTCACCTAACCACTTGGCCTACGTCCAGTCCTTAGAGCTCATCTGAGTGTTCCACTATCTTCCAAGATTAACCTGTTCTAATAACTTAAACCTCCTCTAATCGTTATCCTTTTTCCCTGTTAAAATGTCACGATCCCTTCCTAACCTCTTCTCGCCTATGTCTGCCTTATGCAAACAGGAAAAAATTGGGATGTGATATTTTCCCCACCTTAAATAAATTTTGTCCTCAAAATTTAACTCGTACCTTAGTCAAATAACTATAGCTACTCGTTGCGAATTTGACTTAGGTTCAGGGGTACCTTCTAGAAATAGTATTAAATAAATTTTCTCTTAACATCAGCAAAGCTCCTTGTTTACTTTGTACCATCAACAACCTTTTCTTGATCAACTCGCTTTGAGTTAAAGTTTGGTTCTCTTTGTGTGTCAATCCGTCTATAGATGATTTGTTGTGTTGAAATTGAGAGTAATGTCCATTTCTTTCATCCAGAACCTTTTAGAAATTCGATGTAATTTTAGAGTCTCTGTCATTTATTTTGTTAGACTCCAATATTTTGATGATGACAATTGAGAAAATATTTTAAAAAGCTTTTTAACTGATAAAGAGTACTTATTGATAAACTTATCGATAAGAGGTTTGATCTATAAGCTCTTTGATAAATAAGAAAGAAATTTATGAAGAAAATATGTTTTCAGAAATACATTTATCTAAGTCCTATTCGATAAGTTTGCTTATCAATTAGATCTTCAATAAACGAACTTCAGAATTAGTTAAGAAAAGCTTAAGTCTTTGTTTTGAAACCTTAATTTCTTAAAAACTTATTCGATAAGGCTATTTATAAATAAAGTTTTCAATAAACTAGAAAATAAATCAGACGTTATAGTAATGATGAGGCGAAAACACTAACCTCGCTGAAGTTCATAAGCTAGAGGATTGGTATAAGGTGTAGATGAGTTAGATAGTACAATGCACGGGGATATGAAAGATTAGTTCAAAAGAATGCTCAAAAATAGATCTTCCATGTGCCATCCAAGAGTGAATCTACACTATGAAGGACTACGTTAAGCTAGTCTTTCTTGGGTAGAAGAATCGAACACAGAACCAATACTCCCAAAATAAAGGAATCCTAACATAAGAGGGTCAGTAAACTAGTAGAACCAATACAAATAATTTTTTATAGGATGGGCAACAGCGACAGATGATGAACGAGATTCATGTTACATAAGTACGATAGGATTAAGAAAGAGTTATCATAATGCCAATGTAGCAGCAGTAGCAGCATCACAAGTAACTGATGCTAACATGTGATGTCCAAAAGGAAAGACCAGGAATAAGCCATGAACTAGTCAGGAACATATTAGGACTGACAAATGGTCAGAGTTTACTAAGATTTTAAGTCAAAGAAAGAGAGAAGGTATAAAGTTATAAAGCCAAAGGGGCTAAATTGTAATTAATGAAAGTTGGACTAAACTATAAATAGTGAAAGTCCATAGACTAAATTGTAAATAATGAAAAGTTCAAGGACCTAGACGCAGTTTTGAGATACTAGGTACCAAATTATAGTTTCAAATTTGGTAGAAGTGACTAAAATAGAATTTGGCAATTTTAGGGACTAAAGTGCAATTTTGCCAAATATAGGGGCAAAAATGTAATTATGGAAAGTTGAGTTAGAAAAGGCGCAAAATTGCCCAAAAATGTTTTAGTACCAAATTTTACCAATAAATAGAGAATAAAATTTGGACCTGGCATATCTCTCAGAATTTTGATTTAAGGTCCTGATAAATTGATATTAATTTATGAAGTCTAGACATTATTATAGTATCTTCTGGACCTCAGAATCAGATCAAATTTTGTAGTAAATTTTTATAATTAATATAAGAATTTATGAAACTAACAGAAGTAAAAAAAGGAGTCCTGTAGAATTAATTAAAAAAATTAAGATGAAAAATGACATCAATAAAGATTTAGAGAAAATGTATGAAATTTTAAACAGAACTTATGAGTCTCAGAAAATTATAAGACTTTGTAAGAAAATTATTTTATATTATAATGAATTTTTAAAAATATTAGAACCATTAAAAGAGGTATCTAGAATTTATCTCAAAAATAAGATAATTTAAGGATATCGGTATAAGACATAATAGGAAGTACCTTGGGATTTATACCAATTAGCAATTGGACTCAATTTTGACTTAATTTGGCATCATATACAGCAGCCCAATAAGCCAAAGAATTGTCTTGGAGCTAAAGCCAGTTTATAATAATATTTCAAGGTATTTTTCAAAAGAAATTTCAAGGAAGGTGCAAGATAGCATGAGTTTGCTTATGAGGTGTCATGTGGGACCCATAAAACCACCAAGTGGCACAAAGGCAAGGAAGAAGAGCTTATCCCAAGTGCTCATTACAATAAAATAATATAAGAATTAAGTTTATTATGATTAAGGATAATTAATCAAAGAATCGACTAATGAAATGCAACTTGCAATAATTAGGAACTTGAGGGACAAAGTGGTCCCAAGTGAAGGGAATTGGAAGATACGCAGCGAAAATTAACTTTTAAAATTTTTTCCATTCCCTTCCAGGATCTACCGAATGTGTTTAAGTCAAGTAGAAAGAAGTGTTACCTTCGGTATTCGAGCTGTCGTCGCGACCTCAATGTCTACTAGTCGCGAATCTTCGCCTCTAGAGTTTTCAGTCGCAACCTACTCAGCTTATAGTCACGACCTTTCACCTCTAGAGTTTTCAGTCGTGACCTCCTCAGCTACTAGTCGCGACCTGTAGCCTCTGGAGTTATCAGTCGCGACTTCCTCTTCTTCTAGTCGTGACATGTCGTCTCTTTTCAATTTTCTGACGTTCAGATGCCTATTTAGTTGCGACCTCTATGTCAACTGGTCATGACTTGTCGTTGTACCTGGTGCTCTTTTCTCAATCGTAAGAAGTCGACCACTCAGATCATCTTCCTCTACCGGTATCCACACGAACAGCGTTCCAATCACGAACGACGTGCTAGCGCCTCTAGTCCCTCTAGGGCTTTCTCGAGATTCCGTCCTCACGGTCTCTATTTTGGCAGTTTCTTATCTGCAAACTTTTTGCACTCTCCTTGCCCCTTTTTTCTCTCCTTAAGAACCCTAGCCCCTAATGTCAAATATATAGGATGCTATCGGTGTTCTTATTGGGCTGGATTTTAGAATTAATCTTATATTAATTCTGAAATTAATACAATATCATATATTGCATAATTTGATAAGAAACTAATTAAATAAATATGGTTTATATTAAATCCGTCTTACAGATTTAATTCACCTATTTATTTAATTTAAAATAAAGATAAGACAGAATTATATTTGATTTATTCTCATAAATCAAATTTGAGATATCTTATCAATTTAAATTTTAAATTCAAATAGATCATATCAATTTAAATTCAAATTCAAAAGTGATAGAGATTTAATTTATCCTTATAAATTAAATCTTGCAAATATCTCTTATATTATTCAAATTCAAAAGTGATAGAGATTATTCATTGAATCTAGACATGTCTTAGATTCAATGAATCTGGACATCTTAGCTCGTGTTGGGCTATTTTATGTGTAACCCTGTAGGCCCATATGAAGTTGGCAGTGGGCCAGTTACTATACTGACCCACTAGTCGTAAGCGGTCTCTAGCAAGACATTACGACTACCCAAATCATATAAGGATCGATAAATGATGTAACCTTTCATACAACCATATCACGTCCCTTTTGTCACACGATATTTCGGTCATGGATGATGCATGGAGAACGTCATCCTTTTGTTCCTGACCCTTACTTTCTCGATCCCTGAGTAGTCTGACTATAGAAATGGAAGTACCTTTCCATTACAGTATGACCATATATTTCTTAGACTCACTCATTGAGGGGCCCAGTAATATCTCTCTACGAATGTGAGGGACAAATTCCATCTTGACCATTCATATTCTTCCGCATGAAAACCACTGAGCCCGAACATAGTCTTTATGATCACTAGGTCAAAAGTGATTTTTGACTAAGTCAAAGATGAGCATCTGTCATGTAGGAATCCATGATGATCTCAGGTCAAAGGGCATAGTGACATGGTTTGTATATGAGAGAAGCTTATGACTTGACCCATGCAACTCTCTCATAGCGGGTCGGTCCAACACCTTGTACTCTTACATGTGCCTATGACTTTGATTTATATCTCTATATATCTTCAAAGTCATACTGGTCTTATTTCATCTCTGCTCCCGCATATATGACCAGCCAGGAACATTTAGGATAAGATCATGAGTTATCCAAGGATGGTCATCACATTAAATATGCAAATAATGTGATAACATAATTAAGAAACTCATAAATCAACAATGTTCATAATACAATGATTGGCCCCTAGGGCACAATCTCCAATACCAAGGACCTTGAAAATGTTAGAGTGTATATGTTTTGATGATGTCAAAAGAGAATAAAAAGAATTAAGTTGATTCATGATGTAAAAAGTGTTTTTGAAGGAATGAAAATGAATTTGTAACGAAATGAAGTCAAATGATGAAGTTAGTGGAGTTAATCGATTAATTGTTCAAATTATTGATAGTTAATCGATTAGTATTAATTAATTGATTAGATGTTAGATTAATGAAAAGGCAGTAATCTATTTTTTACCAAGGAAATTCAATTAATCAATTGGATAATTGATTAATTGAAATTAATCAATTGGTTAATCAATTAATATATTAAAAATAGATTTTCTCTTAAATAAAAATATTGCTATTAATCAATTAATTAATTGATTAATTTAATTTAATCTGTTAACTATTCGATTATTCATTGAAGTTTTAGTTTTGTGAAATTCAAATATAAACCAATTAATCGATTGGTTAATCAATTAATTCTCATTAACAGATTAATTGTTCAATTAATGTGTTGAAATGCTTTCTGATTCAAATTTTCCAGATACATTAATCAACTAGGCATTCGATTAATTCATATTAATCGATTAATCTCATAAACTTTTAATCTAAGTGATAATATGACTATGATTTTCATTTTTCTTCATGACAAATTATTTGTGCAATTCATTTTCATAAAATTACATCTTATATGCATGAATATTCTATTCAGTATGATGCTCTATTTTTTGTTTCACATGTTAGCTATAATTAATCAATTGTGTAATCGATTAATATAGAATAGTCTTTGAAAACAAGCAGAATCTTTATTGATCTTAAAGTATTCATAATTGAATTTATTCTTATACACTTGATCATTGATTGGGCTATCAAATATTAATTTCATATCATTGAGTACATATTATTCTCATATCATTCTTGTTGAGATTAATTCTATTTAAGTTTAAATTCATAAATCCTCACATTCACGTGTTCATATTCTAACGATTAAATTTTTAAGTGTTTACAGGATTGATAACAGAAGATTCAGACTAAGTTGAGTTCAAAGCTAGAGATGAGAATAGACCTAGATAAAAGCCAATGAACGTTTAATGACAAAAAGCGTCAACAACTAGTTCAACGGTCATATTTTCAACTGGAAGAAAACTCAACGGAAGGTAACCTTAACGGAAATAATGCTCAAAGGTCATAACATCAACTATAAATAGAAAAGTATTCAAAGTTAAGAGGTTGACGACTACAGACGATGAAAGAGAACAATGACTAATACAATATCATTCTCCAGAAAAGCATCCAACTCTTCATTCATCAGTATTATTTTATTAAGAGAGAAAATATCATGAGCCACAATGTTTATCATCCACTCTATCTGAGAGTTCGATACACCTTTCATTTCTTCATCTATTAGAGAGCAAAACCTTGGAATAAGGGGATTCAAGGTTGGGAATTGCTCATATATGTTTAAGGTAGAGTGTTGTCACGGAAGTGTGGTGTAACCTCCAGTTTGAGGTGATTCTCAATTAGCTATGAAAATTGAAGTTGTAAAGGCTACCAATAGCCCATTGTAATCTTGGTAAATAGTGGATTAAAAATCTCAGTAGAAAGCTGAGGATTGGACGTAGGTGAAGGAATGACTGAACCAGGATAAATCATTGTGTACTATTTTCTTCTTCTATAACTCTTTGATTTCTAGTAGCTTATTTTATTTTCAAATCAAAGTATTACAAACTATCTTGTTTTATTTATTAGAGTTTCAAAGAATCTCAAAAGTTTTTAAAAAGTCATCAATCACCCAATTTACCCTCCTCTTAGGTGATCCAGCCTATCTACCTAAAACTAAAAGAAAATGAGTTATAAATACCCCCTTACATGCAAAACTGTGGCACTTGGGAAGACCTTGAGGAAACTATTGCTCTCCAAAAACTTGACCTATTCCAAGACAATTCAAGGAGGAATTTCAAGGGACTTTAATCCAAGGTAGCTAGAGCTTAAGGTATGTAGTCCTTCCTAGTTTATTTGTATGAGTTTGGGAAGGATAAAATCTAAGTTTTAATGGAAGAAAAGTGAGATATTCTCTTGTTAATGGTGTTGTCCAAATGTGGACAGAAATGAAGAAAGAAGAAAAGCAAGATAGAACCAAGAAATATTAACTTAGATAGGATTGGATTGTTGGTTATTGCTTCAATTAATTGTGTAATCCTTGAATCCCAATTTATGTAACCTTTCAGCCTAGGATAGAAATGGAGAAAGAAGATTGAATTTCATTGTTCTAATGCTTCCAATGAATTTATATGATGATTTTGTGTAGGATTGAATAAGATTGGAACCTTGGAAATATTGAAATTGAGAAAAGGAGAATTTGAAACCTTATATGTACTGTTCATGTGTATGAACAATGATTAGAATTTTATGATCTTGATATTTCCAATGTGTTTAAAGTGCAAAATTGTGTAGGGTTAAGTAACATCAAAGTCTTGGAAGCATTGGAATTCAAAACAAGAATTTTTGGCAAGTTGTATGCCTAGTTTTTGTTTCTATCCATACCTAAAGGAGACATTGGAATTTTGAATTTTGAATCCATATTTGGGTTCCTTGGATAAAATTGTGTGGGATATATTCAAGGTACAAATTAATTCAAAGGACAATGCAATTAACCACAAATAAAGAAAGTTAGGAGTTAAGTAATTAATTGAGTTTAATGTTTATGAATGTTAGGTGATTTAGATCATGATGAATGTATGAATATGCAATGGTTAGGTTCTATTTTGTGGACTCAAAGAAGGCAACCACTTAGCAAGGAAAGGAGACAAGGAAGAAAGTAAAAGAAAGTAACAAGGTAGTGAACTTACTACTTATATGCTTATGTTGCTTGGATATTTTATGTGATGATTACTTACTTTGATTATGTGAAGCATGTATGATTAAGTGATGCTCTATTTTTTTTCATTATGCAAACATGATCATTAAGTATACACATAGTAACATCAAGCAAATAATTGCATACATTGTATGGCTTTCGTTTGCTACTAAGATTTTCCCAAAAATCTCTCCCCCTCCATGTCACCCCAATACCAGCAGGTTTCTAAAGATGAAAGAAGATGAAGTTTAATAAGGAGTTAGGGATTGGATAGTATGATTGATGTATGAAATTGCTATGAATGTAATATGTAAAAATGTTATGTATTTAGATTTGATGACATTTTTTAATTAAAATAAAAATAGTTAATAATTGAATAAATTTATGAAATCTTACCAAAATTTAGTTAACATGTCTTTGACACCAAATAGTTTTAATACCAAGTAAGCCTTATTTCGATGTCTACTTAAAGAGAATGAAATTTTTAAAGTTAGGGACCATAAACTATTTTTAAAAGATTTGACCAAATGAACAGTGATATTTGACGTCAAGTCTGTACTTATTGACTGAGCATTTGGTCTTAGAATTATTTTTCTCTTAAAATTCATTATATTAGCTTCGAGTAACTTTTTGAACCACTTCATTTCTATTTTTTTAGAATTAATTATGATTTTTTGAAGTTCGTCACTTAATCTGGAAATATCACTTGAACAGTACCCAGGATTTAGAATTTTCCAAATTTTGAGAATGGATTTCAATGGACTCATAAGTGGTTCTAAATGCTACCAAATGGTCCCTAAGACATACAAAAGTAAGGTGTTACATTTTTTTGTATTAGAGCAAAGTTTCTAGAATTAAATAGGATAATTCCCATACCCTAAACCTAAGTAGTTAACATTATGTTAAGGTTAGAGTACTTAGTGAGAAGTTAATATCACTTAAGTCTGAATCTTAAGTGAACCAAGAAGATCCCCTCCCTATGATTGGTTCACTGCTTAAAGTAGGATTCAAATATGGAACCTTAGGAAGAGAATATTTAAATAAGGTATGTTCAAGTCGTGACAGAAAGGTATTTAGGTTATGACTTATTTTCACATACCAGTTAGGCTATGATGAACTAGGACATGGGTCGTGACAAGCAAGTGCTCTAGTTATGACAAATGAATAACAGAGAACTTTAGCCACAATGAGTCAGAACTCTAGCAGCGACAGAAGAACGCAAAATAATCTAGTCATAATGTATCAAACGAGTTAGATACGATGTTGTAACATAGAGGATATTAGTCACAGCAAGCTAATATGATTGTTAAAGCAACGATAGATTAGTTTTAGTCAGCCAATACCTCAGGGGGCTCATGTTTCTTAACACGATATGGCTGAACTAAGTGGAATAGCGACGAGGAACGATTCCTTTTACTATCAAAGACAGGGAATTTTCCTACAGACGTGATGATAAATAGAGGAAGAGCTAATATTCCTGAAACAGAGGAACCCCACCACAAAGAAACTAGTGACCTCGTAAACCTAGTTTAGAGTACTATAGATAGCAGGAGTAACAACAGTAGATAATAGATGGGATCCTGGTAACTTAGGTTTGCCAGGGATAAGAAAGAAATGTTATTATAACGATAGTCATAGCAGTAGCTATTGTAGATTTATGACGATTAGAGAGAGAACTAGTCAAGGAGTTATAGTCCAGGCATGAATATTCCAGGACTAGCAGATGGTCAGGATCTACTAAGGAAGAAGAAAGTATCCAACTATAGAAAGGTACAAAAGTTACTTCATGAAGATAGAAAATGATCCGCTTACCTGGGAAGTTTTTCTTGAGCAGTTTTATGAGAAGAATTATCCTCAATCAAATAATGATGAGCTTAAGGCTATGTTAAAGTATTAAAGCAGGGTAAGAGGAACATTTTGATGGATACTGTAACATCCCAAATTTTTTGTACTGATTTGTATGTACAGATTGAATGAAATATATGTGAGGTTTTTCAGGAAAATATGTGGCTATTCATGTAAGGAAAGGGATTAAATTGAAAAAGAAAGAAAATGTAAGGACTTAAGTAAAATTATGGAAAGTTAAGAATAAAAGTAAAGGTAGACAAAAATGTGGGGTCTTTAAATGTAATTTTGAAAAGTTGAGGACATAAAGGTGAATTATGATAAGTCAAGGGGTAAAACTATAAATATGGGAAATTTGGAATGAAAACAGGCCAAAAATAACCGTGTTCTGATCTGACCCAAATTTTTCCAATAAATAGAGAAAATTATTCTGGGTTATTTGACGTAACACAGAATTTTGATTTGAGGTCCCGAAAAATTGATATAAATTTCTGAAGTTAGATAAAATTATTACAATATTTTTTGGATCTCAGAATCAGATGAGGCCTTCCAGTAAATTCCTATAATTGATATAAGAATTTATAAAATTGATAGGATCAGAAAAGGAATCCTGTAGAATTTTTAATGGAATTTACAGTGGAATAAAATACCCGATGAATATTGCCGGGAGAGTTTGCAAGGAATTTGTGCCACAAAGGTATTGAAACCTAAAAGGCCCAAAAATGGAGTCATTAAGGCCCAATAAAATAAGTGGACTGATGGGTGGGCCAATGGCTAGAGGAACCGCGTAACAGTGCAAAATTATGAAAATACTCCTGTGATACCCTAAAAAACCAGAAGTGAATAGAGGGCATTTTGGTCATTTTAGATAGGCTAAAATGTCAAGGCAGGTACATGAAAGATTAGTTAGAGCCAGTATATGCTCTGATAAGGTACAAAGAGGTGTGAAATAATAATTTTTCCCTCAGGATCAATATAGTGAAAGAAAGGGCACCAAGGGTATTTTGGTCATTTCACAATGGATGGATATCAGATAAAATTTAATCGTAAATTATTATAATTAATATGAGAATTTATGGAGTTGACAGAAGTCAAAAAGGAGTCCTATAGAATTAATTATGGAATTTACGGTGAAAAAGGACACCGATAAAGGGTTAAAGGAAATGTATGTAATTTTTATCAGGACTTCTGGGTCTCAGAAAATTATGAAACTTTGTAGAGAATTCATTTTATATTATAATGAATTTCTAAAAATGTTAAAACAATTAAAAGAGGTGTTTAGCATTTTTTTCTAAGATCAGGGTAATTTAAGGATAACGGTATAAGGAAAGTACATTGGGATTTGTACCAATTAGCTATTGGACCTAAAAGAGGCCCAACATTTTATGCTAGGCCAGCCCAATAAGTCCCAAAAGTTATCTTGGAGCCCAAGTCCAATAATGAATAATTTATGGATTTTTGAAAAAAAAGAGAATAAAGTAAAAATTAGGGTTTGCACATGGCGTGACCCACAAGGACTTCACAAATGGCGCCAAAGAGGAGGCTTAGGTGTCCCAAGTGATGTCATGTTAGTGATGTCATGGTGGTGATGTCATGAGTGAAAAGAGAAAAGACATTCCAAGAACAAACCTTTAACCATTAGATCAAATAGTTTTCAAGGTGATATTGGCCTTCAATTTTCCCAAGATTTTGCTATAAATACCCCCTCATTTTGGCTCAAAACTGTGGAGGAGAAATTGTAGGGAACCTCTTGCAAAATATTTTCTCGAGTAAGGAAGAAGCAAGGATCTTGAAGAAGCTTGTAAGGTAAGTTGCTCCCTTGCTTCTAGACTTTGTTCTCATGATTTCTTCTTGAGTTTAAGTTGGTTTTGAGGCTTGAATCTTGGGGAAATGCTGCTGAAATTTATGTGGATATGTGATAGGAACATGTGTTTATGTTCTAGATAGTTTGCACAAGCTTAAACAAGCTTGAATCACATGATAATGGCTTAGGAATCCATGTGTGCTTGTGAATCCATGAAGGTGTTCTATTCTGTACAATATGAAATCACTGTTTATATGTTGGAATTTCATGGTTTTGATGCTTCCAATGGGTTTAGAATAGAATTTTGTGTGGGGTTATAGTAGGAAAACAAGTATTGGAAGGATTGGAACCAAAATAGGAATTTTTGGAAAAACTAGAGCTACTTTTCGGTACTATGCAGAACTTTGGGAAGCAATTGGATTCTAGAATTTTTTATATTTGGATTCTACATGAAAAATTATGTGGAAATGAACCATGAGAGTTTAGTTTAGAAAGATATAAACATATGTCACAAAGTAGAGAAAAAAAGGGGCATATTGAAGCCTAGACTTGGAATTTGTTTGGAATGGAGTTGTAATTTGGTAATTGTCTTGTAATGTCTAGGTTTTGACATTTGTGGCAAGTAAAGATCACTTCAAGAAGGGAAGGACAAGGATCCATAAGAGGTAGCAAGAATACCTAACTATAAACTTATGTGCTTTGATTGATTTGCTTACTTGTTATGCATGAAGGTTTGGTTGACCATGGAATATTGTGTGATGATGTTTATGATGATGATGATGTGCTATGAATATGTGTCACTCCTTGCAATATATTTCATGACAATATGCATGTTAGAGTTTGCTTATGTATAAGCATGAATTAGCTCCCATTGCATGATAACATGTTAGGCATTTAATCAAACATGCATAACCTTATAGTTTGTATTACTTGCTATTGAGATTTCCATGAAATCTCATTCCTTCCATGTCAATAAATATTGCTCTAGGTGATGGAACTTTACAAGGAGGAAGGTAAATGGGAATGAACAATGTGTATATGACTTGGAAAGCATGCCTTTAATTTATGTGATGATATATTGGTATGTACATGGTAAATACTCACTGGATCCGAGTTGAGGGAGTGACCTTCTAGCGATAGTTTGAGTGACTTATCCATTTCGGTTTCACGTAAAATTTGGCATGAACATATCTAAGATCCATAGTTTTAATTGGACACCAAGAAAACGTAATTTGGTTAAGTTTTCAAATTGATATGATTTTTCAAAGTTGGACTTAAACTCTGGATCAAGATAAAACAAGTCATCCGATACAGTAAGGTTCCAATGCAGTTTTCATATAGCAAATGAATGAGTTTTTCCGTGAGTTTTGGTGATCTTAAAGTAAACATTCTGAGATTTAAATTCATAGGTAATTCAACTCAATTGGATAAGTATACAAGGAGAAATGAATTTTTGAAAATGAGGCAAAGAAACTAGAACTTCTAGATTTACCAAATGAACAGTAAAGTTCAACGAATAAACTGATTTGATCTGGACAAGGAAACCTCATTTTCATATTTTTCTATCAAATTTAAATGAAAAATATTTCATTAGAAATTAGAATCACCTCAATATGATGTTTCTAGATTTAATTATGACTTTCCAAAGTTCAGGCTATAATTTGGAATTACCCAGTGAACAGTACTGAAAGCCTAACTCTTAGAAATTCATGCTTTTAAGGTTAAGAGGTATTCCAATGATCTAAGATAATTCCAATTGAGTATATGTAAGGTTAAGATTTAAGGTCAAGATTTAAAGATATTTAGTAGAAAATGTTGTTGTGCTGGTAGACTATACAGAGAACTGCGTACGTAGGTGCTGTCTAATGAGGCTGGAAGTGAGTGGATCTAGCCGGTTCATCCAGTCTTTCCTGGGTACTTACGTAGAATGGTAGTTCTCATGGGGAATTACCGAATCAGTACAGTTATATTTCTGCCCGGATTCTCTACAGGAGAGAAATAATAAAGTTAAGATTGCTTCCGTAAGTGTACTCTAAAGGGTCTAAGGAAGGATGTTTCAGATACTTAGCTGAGTTCAATCAC
Source organism: Leucaena leucocephala (assembly GCA_037074615.1). NCBI lineage: Eukaryota > Viridiplantae > Streptophyta > Magnoliopsida > Fabales > Fabaceae > Leucaena > Leucaena leucocephala. Next base: position 3,804,005 of record CM073544.1, on the reverse strand, counting down.
ATGAACAGTAAGAGTTGAATGACTAAGAAGTTAAATCAGATTGAATTATGTGCTGCAAGAAAGAAATTTTCTCAGGTAGTTACAAAAGTTCAATAAAGTAGTAGGGCATGCAAAATTACAGAAAGAAACTTGAGATGCCTAGAAAAGATAAAGCTAAATGTGAAAGATGAATCCTTTCAGTGTTTTTGATAAGGATGTTCCATAGGGCCTTTAGTTTTTAGAAGAGGCAATACGAAGCAGGAAAGGTTAGAATATAAGCAGAAGATTTAGAATAGAAGAGTAGTAAGCTAGGAGATGCAAACATGCAATCAGAGCCTAACATATATGAGAACTGTGGTAGAGACCAAAGGAATAGGCTTTGATTGACAAGTTGAGAAAGTTACTACAAAAGTGGCAAGCTGGGAAATTTTTTTAAGGAATATTTATAGAATACGACAGGTAAGAGATTCCAGATGTAGAAGAAAGTTTTTCCCTGATCTGAGAAGAGGTAAGAAAGTCGCTTGATATAATCCAAAGAAATGATTATGGCCTAAGTGCTAAGTAGATGTGATATGTGATAACACCTTATGCATGTTTAAATGGCAATATCCAGCATGCACATAGTAGAGTTACTCCATACCTGATAGAGTTATTTATTTTCAATGAATGTATAGGGCAATTGGGTTTTCCTGGTAGTTTTCTACCATTACTTCCATTGTCTTAAGGGTGATAGCCTGATGCATGGTTAAACGATAATATCTGGCATGCATATTATGGAGCTACCTGTTGGAGATTGTGCCCTAGGGGCCAATCATTGTATTATGAATATTGTTGATTTATGAATTTCTTAATTATGTTATCACATTATTTGCATGTTTACTGTGATGACCATCCATGGATAACTTATGATCTTATCCTAAATATCCCTGATCGGTCATCTATGCGGGAGCAGAGATAAAATAAGACTAGTATGACTTTGAAGATATATAGAGATATAAATCAAAGTCATAGGCATATGTAAGAGTACAAGGTGTTGGACTGACCCACTATGAGAGAGTTGTATGGGTCAAGTCATAAGCTTCTCTCATATACAAACCATGTCACTATGACCTTTGACCTGAGTTTCATCATGGATTCCTACATGACAAACGCTCAACTTTGACCTAGTCAAAAGTCACTTTTGACCGAGTGATCATAAAGGCTATGTTTGGGCTTAGTGGTTTTTCATGCGGAGGAATGTGAATAGTCAAGATGGAATTTGAAACATCCTCCCTTAGACTCCTCAGAGTACACTTACGGAAGCGATATTAGCTTGATATATCTTAACTTAAGCCCAGAAATTCAAAATTTTACTCTTAAGTTCCTTATTCTGGACCTTTAATTTGAAAATTGATTTATATCATTTTACACATCCAAACAAGGCTTATTACCTATCCATGGAATGCCCCAGATGTGTACCACTGGCTCACCAAATTTCGTGGCCAAACACCTTCGTTTACTAGGTCAAACTGAGGTCAAAACACTGCTACCTCAGGACCCGCGAATTTCTCTTTTAATTCGTCATCCGCAAATTGAACATGCCAAACAATATTATTATTAAATAATAAAATGTCATACAACAAGGCATACACAAAATTATCATATTTCTATTACATCTTTTCCTACCCGAACTTCGGCAGTACAACCGCTAGGCTTCATCTGTACAAAGAACTGAACCGTACTGATTCGGTAATTCCCTCAGGAGAACTACCATTCTACGTAGTACCCAGGAAAGACTGGATGAACCGGCTAGGTCCACTCACTTCCAGCCTCCTTAGACAGTACTACGTACACAGTACTTATCATATTCTGATGTTCAGTCTTAAATTCGGCAGCATAACGGCGTCTCCCAAAATTCTTAGAATTCACTTCAACATAATCTCCCTGTAATGGGTTAGATGTGGGGAATGAGATTCGGGGGAATCTCAGTAGTAAATAATCATAACAATATATGTAATGCAGTGTGATAGTGCTTGCTTGTGATTGTGTACAAATAAGTATGCTGCGTGCTTCCATACTCAATAACATATGATCATAGCATTGCAGTAGAGCTTCAGACATAACATATAAGACAACAATCCAACCAAACAATAGCACATCAACTCACAAAGACATTACATAAAAGCTAGGATTAGATACTACCTCAAAAGCAGAACTCCAGAACTTCTATACTGCTTCCAACTCCACCAGAACTTCCTTTCTTTCTTTCTTTCTCCTTCTCTCTCTTCTTTCTCTCTCTTTTCTTGCCAAAAACGTGGGATGCATAAAATGGGAGGGGAAGGGGGTATTTATAGCTTTAATGGATGGCATTTCTGTAATTTTGAAGCCATCTGAACATGTGGTCCTGGTTTTTCCTGGATTTTCCTATTTTTCTTTATTCCTTTTTACTGCATCATGCATGACATCATCCAGGACACCTCACCGGGACACCTCATCGCCACATTCTTCACATGTCACAATTCCTGGACACCTCATCAGCTGACTCAGCAGTTCAGTCCAATCCAGTACCGGTCCAGAGTCTTGCACCGTAATACGTGTCCTCAACTTTTCTTCTGCCTCTAAGATTACGCCATGTGGCACCTGGAAGGGACCTTTCACGTCTTCCAATGCTATCCAGATAAGTCTCGGACTTTATCTGATCACCTCCTCGGTTATCATGCCGACCGAGTAACTTTACTTTATTGAAACAGCATTAAAATAGTATTTTAATGCCACTTTTTCCCACATATCACTGGGCCTACGTTTTTGGGCTCTGGGAATGTTGTCTTGGATCCTGATCAAGCTCAAGTACTCTGATGGCTCGATTCCCAAGAAACATCCCTTGGCAAATTACCAAAATACCCTTGGGTGCCCTTTCTTGCGCTATTTTAACCCTAAGGGTAAAATCGTCATTTCACACCCTTCTGTACTCTGTCAGGGCATATACTGACTCTAAGTAACTTTATCTGTATGTGCCTTGGCTCCTGGGCCTGTCCAGAATGACCAAAATGCCCTCATACATCTACTACCCCTTTAGTACAACACAGGGGCATTTTCGTAATTTCGCACTTTTCCGGGGTTCTGCCGGACACTGGCCCACCTATCAGTCCAAGTGTCTTACTGGGCCTTGTTGGCGCCATTATTGGGCCTCTCAGGGTCCATTACCTTCATGGCACGCATTACGAGGAATCTTCCCCTGTTAATGTTTATTGAATATTTAATCTATTTTTCACCGTTTATACATATATCCGGACACCGGCTCCTTCTGTCCGATACACTGGCCTGCGGTGTTCAGGCATCCCTGTGAGTCATATCAGTCATCTGACTGAGGTCATCCAAACTCATTCAGTCCCTTTTCAAATACCGATAAATCTCCCTATCGGATACCCGGAGGCCTCACACTCCCGTCTGGATTTTCTAATTTGCGAATAACTTTTTCTACAGGCCTCCTATCGGTATTCTGTCAGTTTCCTGACATCCGCCCCATAAGGACGTATCATCCTGTATTTTCTCACCTAGATCTGAAATCTAGGATATCCGGTATGAATTTTTATAACTTTTGGACGATCAGTCCATTTCTGGCTATCTGGAGTCTTCAAAAATTCCTGTATTAAGCCAGATTACCGAGCGTCCCTTGCTCTCTCTACCGGTGAAATCTGGGACTGAAATGCCGTCGGACAGTCCAAACCACTTCCGGCCTGACTTTCTTTAATTACACTTTAGCCCCAAGAAACTCTTCTTCTTTTCATTTAAGTCCCTTTTTATTTGGCTAAAATTACACTTAAGGACCCCACCTTTTTGTCCTTAAACTTTCCATAATTCTTTCATACTCATAGAGACCTCGTATGCACATTTCACAGTTCAGTGAAATGATCAGCATAATTTTCTCTATTTTCTGACAAAATATGGTACTCATCGGCTACCAGCCCGATCTTTCCCATAATTACGATTTTGCCCCTGCATTTTCTTTCTGGCCTCATTACTCATCTTCTCATCCCTTATCTTAAGTTCTAGAAATTCTCTTTCAATAACTCATCCCTTAAACTCTTCGGGAGTCATCGTTAATTGAAAAGCTCGACAACCCGCCCATATCAGGTTATCTTACACAGGAGCCAGCCCATATCAAGCTTCCTGCAGAATTCCTAGGCTTAAGACTTAGGATATTCCTCACATTCCTCATTTTGAACCTAGGCGAACTGTCCCGATTCTGTAGGTTAAAGACTTAACTCATCTTTACATCCTGAAGGACTTAGCTCATCCCTCGGATCCTACAAAATACAGGTAAGTGATCCGCCCATATCAGATTACTACCCTGGGACTACGGGTTTAGCAGCCTGCCCATATCAGACTACTTCCCAGTGCTCCTAGACCAAAAATCGGGATGTTACATTTCTCCTCCCCTTTTAAAAATTTCGTCCTCGAAATTTTAAGGGATACCTCATCTTTCCTGAAGAGAATCTCTTACTGACCTATACAGCTATGTGATTCTTATAACGCAGTCATACATATGACCAGTAAGATCATCCCTTTCTGTCTTATCCTCACTCCAGTGATGGTCTAGAGGAGCAACAGCTTGGTCCCAGACCTTCCACATGGATTCTTAGCAACTAACATCTCTCATTATAGTTGCTTACAACTATCCATGTTCTAACCCCTCATACAGCAACCTCATCACTGAGTTAAGACAGATTTATTATCTTACTAATTATTTCTCATGACTCGTTACAATAACCACATTCTCTAGATCAGAAAAGAACTCTTTATTAATCACATCATTTACATCTAGGCATACAGTTCTTACAGCTAAGTTGCCCTTACAGCTATGGTTCTTCTTAACCATTCTTAGGGTCGACATCAGGGGATTTGGAGACTCTGTTCGAATAAATGGAAAATACTCTTCCTGTTGTCTTTGGCCTAGGGATGTCAGCATTCTTAGGGCAAACTCTTGCAAAGTGACCTTTCTTGCCACAAATGAAATAGCCGCTTTGCCCTGCTCGACACTCCCTTGTGCCGTGGTTCTTTCCACATCTTTGACATCTTTGTCCTCCAACCTGATCCTCACCTTGATCAGTCCCCTGCCTAAACTGTTGCCTCTTTCTCTTGTTATTATTATTGGCTTCATAACCTGAGCTACCTCCCGGAGTGCTCCTAGCCAATGCTTCTTTACTTCTTGCCTCTGACTTAGATACCTCCTTGCTTCTTACGCTGTTCCCGGTTGCTGCATGATTGTTCATACTTCTTTCTGTCAATCTGCAGACTTCTACCGCTCTATTGAACTGCGTAAGTTGCTGAGGAATTATTCTTTCCTTTAGGGCACTGCTTAGACCCTCTACTAATCTCTTTGTCGACCATTCTTCGTCCTCCATTCTTCTAAGGTATGTGGAATAGTACGACAACTGGAGATACTTAGCCAAATATTCATCGAATGACTCTTTCTCTCCTTGCTTCAAAGTAAGGAACTCAACTTCCTTCGCGTCCCTCACTGACTGAGGAAAGTATTTTTCCCTAAACTGACCTAGAAACATTTCCCATGTAACTGGGATTCCTTTTGCTCGAAGAATAAGCTCGGTATTCCTCCACCATCTTCGCGCATCCTTCTCTAGCTTGAAAATGGCCAGCCGGGCTTTTCTTCCTGATGGGCAATCCAGCACTTCAAAAATCTTCTCAAGCTGATCTATCCAATCCTCAGCTACCTCCACGTCAAATGTCCCCTCAAACGCCGGAGGATTGTACTTTTGGAACCGCTCCATCCATTGCTGAATGCTATTAGGATCTGCCACTGGATCCTCTATTCTCGACTGCCCATTATTCGGAGGAACTCCTGATATCCCTTCTACTGGTCTATCAGGGGTTTGCAATTGATTAACTATAGCTGTAAGAGTAGCTATAGTGGCATCTCTTTCTTGATCTCGGCGAACTTGTTCCGCCCTCATTTCTTCCATCATCCTCTGCTGCTGTTCTAGCCTAGCAAGGATGACTTGCATAGGATTTACCTTATTGGAGTTGCCAGCTTCCTCTACGTGTGGCTCCTCTACTTGAATTCTACGTCCTCGTCTTGTGTTCACCATCTAGTTCCTTGTCAATCAGAAAAGAAAAGTGAACACATAACATTGTACTATTTACTCATCTAGGGGTTTTTACCTCCACTGGGCTTTTCTAAACCTCCATGTACTCTAGGGAAATAACCTTTCTAAATCAGAGCATTACTAAGCCAGAACCTTCTGTTCTGTGTCAGAATCTTATGCTCTGAGCCAGAATCCTGTCTGGTTTATGCCAGAACCTATTGCTCTGATACCAAAATGAAACATCCTCCCTTAGACTCCTCAGAGTACACTTACGGAAGCGATATTAGCTTGATATATCTTAACTTAAGCCCAGAAATTCAAAATTTTACTCTTAAGTTCCTTATTCTGGACCTTTAATTTGAAAATTGATTTATATCATTTTACACATCCAAACAAGGCTTATTACCTATCCATGGAATGCCCCAGATGTGTACCACTGGCTCACCAAATTTCGTGGCCAAACACCTTCGTTTACTAGGTCAAACTGAGGTCAAAACACTGCTACCTCAGGACCCGCGAATTTCTCTTTTAATTCGTCATCCGCAAATTGAACATGCCAAACAATATTATTATTAAATAATAAAATGTCATACAACAAGGCATACACAAAATTATCATATTTCTATTACATCTTTTCCTACCCGAACTTCGGCAGTACAACCGCTAGGCTTCATCTGTACAAAGAACTGAACCGTACTGATTCGGTAATTCCCTCAGGAGAACTACCATTCTACGTAGTACCCAGGAAAGACTGGATGAACCGGCTAGGTCCACTCACTTCCAGCCTCCTTAGACAGTACTACGTACACAGTACTTATCATATTCTGATGTTCAGTCTTAAATTCGGCAGCATAACGGCGTCTCTCAAAATTCTTAGAATTCACTTCAACATAATCTCCCTGTAATGGGTTAGATGTGGGGAATGAGATTCGGGGGAATCTCAGTAGTAAATAATCATAACAATATATGTAATGCAGTGTGATAGTGCTTGCTTGTGATTGTGTACAAACAAGTATGCTACGTGCTTCCATACTCAATAACATATGATCATAGCATTGCAGTAGAGCTTCAGACATAACATATAAGACAACAATCCAACCAAACAATAGCACATCAACTCACAAAGACATTACATAAAAGCTAGGATTAGATACTACCTCAAAAGCAGAACTCCAGAACTTCTATACTGCTTCCAACTCCACCAGAACTTCCTTTCTTTCTTTCTTTCTCCTTCTCTCTCTTCTTTCTCTCTCTTTTCTTGCCAAAAATGTGGGATGCATAAAATGGGAGGGGAAGGGGGTATTTATAGCTTTAATGGATGGCATTTCTGTAATTTTGAAGCCATCTGAACATGTGGTCCTGGTTTTTCCTGGATTTTCCTATTTTTCTTTATTCCTTTTTACTGCATCATGCATGACATCATCCAGGACACCTCACCGGGACACCTCATCGCCACATTCTTCACATGTCATAATTCCTGGACACCTCATCAGCTGACTCAGCAGTTCAGTCCAATCCAGTACCGGTCCAGAGTCTTGCACCGTAATACGTGTCCTCAACTTTTCTTCTGCCTCTAAGATTACGCCATGTGGCACCTGGAAGGGACCTTTCACGCCTTCCAATGCTATCCAGATAAGTCTCGGACTTTATCTGATCACCTCCTCGGTTATCATGCCGACCGAGTAACTTTACTTTATTGAAACAGCATTAAAATAGTATTTTAATGCCACTTTTTCCCACATATCACTGGGCCTACGTTTTTGGGCTCTGGGAATGTTGTCTTGGATCCTGATCAAGCTCAAGTACTCTGATGGCTCGATTCCCAAGAAACATCCCTTGGCAAATTACCAAAATACCCTTGGGTGCCCTTTCTTGCGCTATTTTAACCCTAAGGGTAAAATCGTCATTTCACACCCTTCTGTACTCTGTCAGGGCATATACTGACTCTAAGTAACTTTATCTGTATGTGCCTTGGCTCCTGGGCCTGTCCAGAATGACCAAAATGCCCTCATACATCTACTACCCCTTTAGTACAACACAGGGGCATTTTCGTAATTTCGCACTTTTCCGGGGTTCTGCCGGACACTGGCCCACCTATCAGTCCAAGTGTCTTACTGGGCCTTGTTGGCGCCATTATTGGGCCTCTCAGGGTCCATTACCTTCATGGCACGCATTACGAGGAATCTTCCCCTGTTAATGTTTATTGAATATTTAATCTATTTTTCACCGTTTATACATATATCCGGACACCGGCTCCTTCTGTCCGATACACTGGCCTGCGGTGTTCAGGCATCCCTGTGAGTCATATCAGTCATCTGACTGAGGTCATCCAAACTCATTCAGTCCCTTTTCAAATACCGATAAATCTCCCTATCGGATACCCGGAGGCCTCACACTCCCGTCTGGATTTTCTAATTTGCGAATAACTTTTTCTACAGGCCTCCTATCGGTATTCTGTCAGTTTCCTGACATCCGCCCCATAAGGACGTATCATCCTGTATTTTCTCACCTAGATCTGAAATCTAGGATATCCGGTATGAATTTTTATAACTTTTGGACGATCAGTCCATTTCTGGCTATCTGGAGTCTTCAAAAATTCCTGTATTAAGCCAGATTACCGAGCGTCCCTTGCTCTCTCTACCGGTGAAATCTGGGACTGAAATGCCGTCGGACAGTCCAAACCACTTCCGGCCTGACTTTCTTTAATTACACTTTAGCCCCAAGAAACTCTTCTTCTTTTCATTTAAGTCCCTTTTTATTTGGCTAAAATTACACTTAAGGACCCCACCTTTTTGTCCTTAAACTTTCCATAATTCTTTCATACTCATAGAGACCTCGTATGCACATTTCACAGTTCAGTGAAATGATCAGCATAATTTTCTCTATTTTCTGACAAAATATGGTACTCATCGGCTACCAGCCCGATCTTTCCCATAATTACGATTTTGCCCCTGCATTTTCTTTCTGGCCTCATTACTCATCTTCTCATCCCTTATCTTAAGTTCTAGAAATTCTCTTTCAATAACTCATCCCTTAAACTCTTCGGGAGTCATCGTTAATTGAAAAGCTCGACAACCCGCCCATATCAGGTTATCTTACACAGGAGCCAGCCCATATCAAGCTTCCTGCAGAATTCTAGGCTTAAGACTTAGGATATTCCTCACATTCCTCATTTTGAACCTAGGCGAACTGTCCCGATTCTGTAGGTTAAAGACTTAACTCATCTTTACATCCTGAAGGACTTAGCTCATCCCTCGGATCCTACAAAATACAGGTAAGTGATCCGCCCATATCAGATTACTACCCTGGGACTACGGGTTTAGCAGCCTGCCCATATCAGACTACTTCCCAGTGCTCCTAGACCAAAAATCGGGATGTTACAGAATTTGTCCCTCATATTCGTAGAGAGATATTACTGGGCCCCTCGATGAGTGAGTCTGAGAAATGTATGGTCATACTGTAATGGAAAGGTAGTTCTATTTCTATAGTCAGACTACTCAGGGATCGAGAAAGTAACGGTCAGGAACAAGAGGATGACGTTCTCCATGCCTCATCCATGATCGAAATATTGTGTGACAAAAGGGAAGTGATATGGTTGTATGAAAGGTTACATCGTTTATCGATCCTTATATGATTTGAGTAGTCGTAATGTCTTGCTAGAGACTGCTTACGACTTGTGGGTCAGTATAGTAACTGGAACACTGCCAACTTCATATGGGCCTACAGGGTCGCACACAAAATAGCCTAACACGAGCTATGATGTCCAGATTCATTGAATCTAAGATATGTCTAGATTCAATGAATAATCTAGGGTGGATATATATATTATATATATATTCGTATATATATATTATATATAATATAAGAGATATTTGCAAGATTTAATTTATAAGGTATTTGAATTTAATCTCTATCACTTTTGAATTTGAATTTAAATTGATAAGATATCTCAAATTTGATTTATGAGAATAAATTAAATATAATTTCGTCTTATCTTTATTTTAAATTAAATAAATAGGTGAATTAAATCTGTGGGACGAATTTAATATAAATCATATTTATTTAATTAGTTTCTTATCAAATCATGCAATATATGATATTGTATTAATTTCAGAATTAATATAAGATTAATTCTGAAATCCAACCCAATCAGAACACCGATAGCATCCTATATATTTGACATTAGGGGCTAGGGTTCTTAGAGATAACAAAAGGGGCAAGGAGAGTGCAAAAGATTTACAGATAAGAAACGGCCAAAATAGAGATGGTGAGGACGGATTCTTGAGAAAGCCCTAGAGGGACAAAAGGCGCTAGGAAGTTGTTCGTGATTGGAACGCTGTTCATATGGATACCGATAGAAGAAGCCGATCTAAGTTGTCGACTTCTTGTGGTCGAGAAAAGAGCACCAGGTACGACAAAAAGTCGCGACCAGTTGACACAGAGGTCGCGACCAAATAGGCATCTGAACGTCAAAAAATTGAAAAGAGACGACAGGTCGCGACTAGAAGCAGAGGAAGTCGCGACTAAAAACTCCAGAGGCTACAGGTCGCGACTAGTAGTTGAGGAAGTCGCGACAGAAAACTCCAGAGGCGATAGGTCGTGACTATAAGTTGAGTAGGTCGCGACTAAAAACTCCAGAGGCGAAGAGTCGCGACTAGTGGATACGGAGGTCACGACTACAGCTCGTAAACCAAAGGTAACACTTCTTTCTCCTTGACTTAAACACATTCGGTAGATCCTGGCAGGGAATGGAAAAAAAATTTTAAAGTTAATTTTCGCTGCGTGTCTTCCAATTCCCTTCACTACCCTATACTTGATATGTTTGCTTATGCATATTAGAGACAGATGAAATAGTTAATATTAGTTAATACTTAAGGAATAGGATTAAGATTAAAATTGAGATGAGTATCCGAATTAGAATTAGATTAAAGTCAAGAACAGGGATGAGAGTTTGAGATAACATGATGAGAGTCAGTTAGACGAGAAACCTAAAATAGGTAAGCAATAGGAAAGTACCTAGAATAACAGACAGTCCTTGTAAGTAAGACAGTTAGTTACAGTATGATTGGGGTTACCCACGTATTTCTACAGGCTTATGAATATAGTACTCAGGACTATTTCTTATGGTAATGTTATACTACTTACCAAGAGGTGGTAATATTGTAATTTTATCAAAAGGAAGGGTATATATGAGTGATATGTAATGAATAACAGTATAGCATGAGTACACAATATTTCATTTCCTATGGAATGAGCATGACAGATATAATAATAAAAGAGATATTATCAAAGTAGAGCTACATGCATATTACTCTTGTGATAAGAGCAAGAGCTAGATTCAGATGAGATGAAATGAGAAGTTATCATACAGTACCATAGTAGTAGAAGTCAATTGCATATAGAGATTGTAGGTAACTACTCATGGCAAGCCATAAGAGAGTAAGAAACCAGAGAAAGAACTACTGAGTAAGAGAAAGAATAAGTAAAGGATAGATGATATAGGCTATAGGATATAAATTTTAAAAAAATTTGGTTTAGTAATCAACAGAAAGAGGATGGCCAACCCTGTAATTCTGTTTAGAGATAATTTTTCTAGAGAAATCACGGTTGATCCTAACATGAATCACAAAATAGTGAAATCATAGTTGATCCTAACATTTCAATCATGCTAACTAACTCTTAAATTTCTTCATGCATTTTCATCTTCTCCATCACGTGAAGGTCTTACTATGATTATGACATGGAGGGGGTGAGATTTCTTGGAAAATTTTAGTAGCAAATGTATACAATACAATGTATACAACTACATGCTTGATGTTAATATGTGTGTACTTAATTATCATGCTTGCATAATGATAACTTTACTTGCTTCCATATTTCCATAATTATAATATATGGGCATAGCATAAAAAGAAGCAGAGCATTACTCAATCATACATGCTTCACATAATCAAAGTAAGCATTCAACACTTAAAACATCCAAGTCATACAAGCATACAAGTAGGTAAATTCACTACCTCTATTCCTTGCTTTTCCTTACTCTTTTCCTTTCTCACTTTTCCTTGATGTGTTGCTGACTTATTTGAGCACACAAGTAAAGCCTAAATATTGTATACTCATTCATTCATCATAACTAAATTACCTAATATTCTGAACATTAAACTCAATTGACCACTTAACACCTAACTTTCTTTGTTTATGGTTAATTGCCTTGTCCTTTGAATTAATTTGTGTCTTGGCTTTACCCTACATAATTTTTCCTTCTAAATCTATTTATAAGCTTATAATAATAAAATTTTAGCTCCTTCTAAATCCAACAATCACGGTTGATCCTAACATGATTCGTAAAATAGTGAAATCATAGTTGATTACAATGTGAATCATGGAAAAGAGGAATAGGACAACTTGATATTTTATGGTAAGATAATCATCAAACACAAGATGTTGATTAACTCATCTAGAGAAAATATTTATAATATTTTTTCCCAAATAGCCACAAGACTGAACTTAGTTTCTCTTAAAGATGGAGTCCAAGTTTAAATCTGAGTACTAGTATTCAAAAGATTGTAGAAGTATATCTAAGGAATAGAGGAGAGAACCCCAATATGTCTTAAGAAAAGACAACTATGAGTAGATTGATCATCCAGATGAGGATAAAGAGATTGAAATGCCATAGAGACCTAGAGAAGAGGTTCTAAGGCAAAGTAAAGTTAGAACATCAATTTATGAGGAAGAATATACTAGGGCTTAGAGTCATATGACGTGTAACCTAGCCCTAACCGAGTAGTACATTCCAGTTAAATATGCTCAAGCCAGAGAAGTATAGAGATGGGTGACCACTGGGAAGTACAGTATTGGGTCACAAGATTATAAAGAAGTTACATTACACTAAGAAAGAACATTGCTAGCTAGCACAAAAAGAATGAATAGCATGATCAAAGAATAACATAAGCAGAGAATAGCATAAGTGCCTAATAGAGAGAAAATAAGAGACACTAGGATTCCCTTGTATTAGTTCCAAATAGAGGAATTGTATAGAAAGAAAGAGATAGTTAGATGAAAAGTATATCCTTTTACCAATTCTAAGAAGAAGAAATGTGAAGAAGGAAAGAAATGGACATTACTTATAAGTCCAGTATAGTGAGTTATCCAAAAGCATAAGAAGATAAATAAATGATAGATATATGAGTAATAGAAAGAAATAGACTTTAACTCTCATTAAGTTGACCACGATAAAAGGGAGTATAGTAGCACGAGAAAGATATGAAGTTCTACAGATATTGAGAGCACTCCGCTAGATGCCAAGATAGAAGATACGATTCCTAAAGATACCATAGGCCTTAGTCATTAAACAGACGAACATATAAAGAGAAGACATATCTAAAGCTTTTTGACTAAGGTGCTAATTAAATTTCAAGAATAAAATTATTTTAAGGGGTAGAAATGTCACATCTTGATTTTTCTCTATCTGTATAAGACTAATAGAGAAAAGAGGTTTAGAAAGGATTATGACAATAAACAAAAAGAAAAGATAATGATTAGATAAGGTTTAAGTTATGAAAGGAAGGAAAATGAAAGGTTATAAAGAAAGGGACTAAACTGTAAAGAGAGAAAGTTTATGGACTAAACTAAAAATAGTGAAGGTATAGGGACTCAATTACAAATAGTGAAAAGTTCGAGGACCTAAATGGAATTTTGAGAATTCAGGTACCAAATTGGAATTTTAAATTTGGTAGAAAGGGACAAAAATTAAATTTGGCAATTTTAAAGACTAAAGTGCAATTTTGTTAAATTCAATGATAAAAGTGTAATTATGGAAAGTTGAGCCAGAAAAGATCCAAAATTGCCTGAAAAAATTTTAGGCCCAAATTTTATCAGTAAATAGAGGACTGAATTTGGGCATGACATATATCTCAGAATTCTGGTTTAAGGTCCTAATAAATTAATATTAATTTCTGAAATCTTGAATTTATTATAGTATCTACTGGACCTCAGAATCTAATAAAATTTTTATAATTAATATAAAAATTTATGGAACTAATAGAGTTAAAAAAACAAGTCATGTAGAATTAATTATGAAATTTAAGGTAAAATATGACACCGATAAAGGATTTAGAGAAAACACATAGAATTTTTATCAGGACTTCTGGGTCTTAGAAAATCATGAGACTTTGCAAAAAAATTCATTTTATATTAGAATAAATTTCTAAAAATGTCAGAACTCTTAAAAGAAGTGTATAGAATTTATCTAAAAAATCAGGGTGGTTTAAGGTACCTAGTAAAGGAAATACCTTGGGATATGTGCCAAGCTAATGGTTTGGGCCTAAACTAGCCCAAATTGGCTTCAAGTAAGAGCCCAAGATATCAAAGAATGTATCATGTGGCTAAATGAATTTTCTAGGATATTTTATGAATTTTTAAAAGAAAAAGAAAAGAAAAATCTAAGAGTATACAAGGTGGCATGTGAGGTGTCCTTTGTGGGACCCACACCATGTGCAACAATGCTACTTGGAAGCCAAACAAGAAAGGAAGAGTTTTGGCACATGTGAAATTATATTAAAATAATGTAAGAATTAAGTTAATGATCATTAAGGATAATTAATCAAGGAAAGCAACTAATGAAAGGAGAGATTAAGAGGTTATAATTATTAGAAAATTGAGAGATATTTTATTCCCTAAACCCTTGAAAATTCACTATAAATACCACCCATAAGCATCAAAATCGTGCACACTAGGAAGCCAAGGGGAAACTCCTGAAAAATAAAAATTTCACCTATTCCAAGGCAATTCAAAAAGGATTTTCAAGGGGCTTTGATCCAAGGTAGCAAGAGTTTAAGGTAAGTAATCCTTCCTAAGTTATTTATAAGTGTTTTAGAAGGATAAAATAAAGTTTTAATGGAAGAAAAGTGAGATATTCTCTTGGTAATTGTAATATCCCTAATTTTTTGTACTGATTAGTATGTACAGTTGTGTATAATGTATGTGAGATTTTTCAGGAAAAGATGTGGCCATTTATGTAAAGAAAGGGATTAAATTGAAAAAGAAAGAAAAGGCAAGGACTAAAGTGAAAATATAAAAGGTTTAAGGCTAAAGGAGAAAGTAGACAAAAATATGGGGTCTTTAAGTGTAATTTTAATCAAATTTGAGGGACTTAATTAAAAAAAAGAAAAGTTTCTAGGGGTCAAATGGTAATTAAAGAAAGTTGAGCCAGAAGTGGTTTAGACTACCCGACAGCATTTCAGCCCCATATTTTACCAGTAGATAGAGCAAATGATGCTGGGTAATCTAGCTTAATACAGGAATTTTATCAGGACTCCAGATAGCCGAAATTTATCTGATAGTCTAAAAGTATAAAAATTCTTATCAGATCTCCTAAACTTCAGATTTGAGTGAAAAACTGCAGGAAGATGCATCCTGTAGAGACGGATGTCAGGGAACTGATAGAATACCGAAAGGAGGTCTGTAGAAAAAGTTATTCAACTTTTAGTGAATTGAGACGGGAGTTTGTGACCTCCTGGGATCCGATAAGGAGATTTAGCAGTAAATAGACTGGAACTAAATGAGCCCAGATGGCCAAATGCAGATTCCCAAAAGAACAGGTGGCGTCAAGAAGGCCCAGTAAGATCGTTGGACTGACAGGGGGCCAGTGTCCGGGGAAACCCTGTAAAAGTGTGAAATTATGAAAATGCCCCTGTATTGTCTTAAGTAACAGATGAATGAAGGGCATTTTGGACAGGCTAGAACACCCAAGAAATGTACAGGAAGGTTAGTCAAACTCAGTATATGCCCTAACAAGGTACAAAGAGGTGTGAAATGATAATTTTGCCCTTAGGGTTGATATAGTGCAAGGAAGGGCACCAAGGGTATTTTGGTCATTCCCAAGGAATCTGAAATTAAGTTTAGACCCAGTATAAGAATGTCAATGATATAAAGAACCCAGATACTAAATTTAAGGTCAAAAGACATATTATGGAATCTCAGAAAAATTAGATATAGAAAACAATCCGATTTTCGAGGAATCAGACCGGGCCGGTACCGGATTAGACTGGAATTCTTCTAGATACTTCTTGGCTCTTCAATTTTGCCACATGGCTGATTAGGTGTCCCATGAGGTGGCTCTTGGATGATGTCATGGTGGTAATGTTATAAATGGAAAAGAAAAGAAAATCCAAGATTAAATCTTGGCCTTTAGATCAAATAGTGCATGAAATGATCTTGGCCTTCAATTTTCCCAAAAAATTTCTATAAATACCCCCTCAAGCCAAAAGGAAGCAAGCACCTTGGAGGAACTATCAAGGTAATTAGTTCCCTTGATCCTAGACTATGTTCTAGTAGATTTGCTCTTGAGTTTAAGTGGTTTTTGAGGCATAAATCTTATGGAGGTGCTGCTGGAATTTTGGTTTGCATGTAAAAAGAACATGAGTTTTATGTTATGGATAGTTTAGACAAGTTTAAACAAGCTAGAATCAAGTGGTAATGGCTTACGAATTCAAGTATGCTTGTGAATCTAAGATTATGTTCTGTTCTGTACAGTGTGAAATTACTGTTCATATGTTGGAATTTCATGGTTTTGATGCTTCCAATGGGTTTAGAATGGAAAGTTGTGTGGGGATATAGTATAGAAACCAATATTGGAAGTATTGGAATCAAAATGAGAATTTTTGAAAAATTGGTATAGCTTTTCGGTTCTATACAGAACCTTGAGAAGCAATTGGATTCTGGAATTTTTGAATGCATATTTAGATTCTACATGGAAAATTATGTGAAAATGAACCATGAGAGTTTAGTTTAGAAGGATGTAATCATAAGTCACAAATTAGAGAAAGAAAGAGCTTAATGAAACCCTAGCCTTGAGATTGGATTGGAATTGAGTTGTAACTCTGTAATTGTTTTGTTATGCCTAGGTTTTGACATTTGTGGGAAGGAAGGATCAAGTCAAGAAGGAACTTGCAAAGATATATAAGAGGTAGCAAGAATACCTAACTATAAACTTATGTTGTTTGATTTATATGCTTGCTTGTTATGCATGAAGTTTGGTTGAGCATGGAATGTTATGTGATGATGATGATGATGATGATGATGATGATGATGAGTTATGGATACTTGCAACTCCTTGCAACCTATGTCATGACAATATGCATGTTAGAGTTTGCTTATGTATGATCATGAATTAGCTCCTATTGCATGATAACATGTTAGGCATTTAATCAAGCATGCATAACCTTATAGTTGGTATGACTTGTTATTGAGATTTCTATGAAATCTCATTCCTTCCATATATATATAATCATGCTCTAGGTGCTGGAACGTCGCAAGGAAGAGGGTAAACGTGGATGAATAATTTGTATATGGCCTAAAGAGTATGTATTTAACCTAGAAGATGTTGTATTGATATGTAAAATGCATGCACTCACTAGATCCGATCTGAGGCAGAACATTTTCACTCGTAGTTTAAATGACTTATCCGACAAGTTTTCACATAAAATTTAGCATGAAAATAGATAAGATCCATAGATTTAATTGGACACCAAGAACGCCTCAATTGGATAAGAATTCGAATTGTTATGATTTTTCAAAGTCAGGACTAAAATCTGGATTAAGATAAAATGAGTGTCTAGAGGTAATGGGGTTTAAGCACGAATTTCAAATAGCAAATGAACGAATTTTTCTACGAGATTTTATGAGCTTAAAGTACACATATGGATATTTAAATCCATATGTAATACACCTCATTTGGACAACTATATAAAGAGAAATGAATTTTTGAAAATGAGACACAGAAACTGGAACTTTCAGAGTTACCAAATGAACAGTATTTTTCAACGAATAAACTGATTTCATTTGGATAAGGAAACCTCAGTTTCATATTTTTCCTTCAAATTTCAATGAAATAGATTTTATTATAAATTGGAACCAACTCATTTTGATTTTTTTAGATTTAATTATGAATTTCCAAAGTTCATGGTACAATCTGGATTTACCTAATGAATAGTGCCGTGAACAGTACCCGATGACCTAACTCTTGGGAATTCATATTTTTAAGCTAAAATGGTATTCCATTGATCTAAGACACTACCAATTAAGTATATATAAGGGTAAAATTAAGGATACGACAGTAATGGTGCTATCCAAAAATGTACAACCTTGAAGGAAGAAGAAAATGAAGCTAGAACTATGTAGTTAACACTTAAATAAGCTAAAATTAATGGTTGGTTATTGAATTAAATTGTGTTCTTGACTTTGCCATTTAAGAGGCCATTCGGCCACCTAATATACAGGACCAAGAAGAATGAATTTCAATGATCTAATGCTTCCATTCAATTTATATGATGATTTTGTGTAGGATTGGAACCTTAGAAATATTGAAATTGAGAAAGGGAAAAATTGAAACCCTCTCTATTACTGTTCATATGTATGAACAGTTATTAGAATTTCATATCTTTTTTATGTTTTCAATGGATTTAAAATGAAACATTGTGTAGGATTAACTAGATCAAAGTCTTAGAAGCATTGGAATTGAAAACAGGAATTTTTAGAAAGTTATATGCACTATTTTGGTTCTGTCCAGTAGTCCATGGTTGAAATGTAAATTGTATGTATGATTGTTGGAATTTCTATTGGTGAACAATATCTAGTGATAAGGCAGTGACTTTTGAGATGTAATTAAAAATAGTAAATGATAAAATAAATATACGACATTTTATTGGTACTTAGTTAACATATCAAACTTCATTTTGACACCAAAAATGCCTTATTTCGATGTCTATACAAAGTGGTTTGGGACCAGAACTGTTTTTAGAAGTTTTGACCAACTGATCAATAATTTTTTATGCAAAATCTGTATTGATCAGCTGAGCATTTGGTCTAGGAATTATTTTTTTCTTAAAGTTCATTATGTTAGCTTCATGTATCCTTTTGAACTACTTTATTTTAATTTTTCTAGAATTAGTTATGATTTTTTAAAGTTTGTCTCCAAATCTGAAAATACCAAATGAACAGTATCACAATCTTGGAAATTATAGATTTAGTAAATAAACTTTAATGGTTGTTTAAGTGGTTCTAAATGCCACGAAATGGTCTCTAAGATGTATGAAATTAAGGTGTTACACTAATCTACCCCTTGAAGTTGCTAATTACTACAGCTCCTTAATCGGGCTCTTGATTGGTTGCTTTTATGCTTAATCATGCTTTACATCTTTTCTTTGCATTATTTTATTCTAAATGAATAGTTTAAACTTCTTCCTTCTGAAGATGAAGACATGTGTCTCCATGTGTGGAACCCTCAAGAACACCTCACATGGTTACTTATTGATTCTAGAAGGCTCTAGGTTATTCTAGAGTAACCTAGTCCAATTCTGACCAATCTTTTACCGTATTGAGTGATTTTTCTAAATTATTAGACTATCCTTTAATCCAATAATTTTCATGTGTTCCAATGGTATTTATTGTCATAGAAATACTATCCAAAAGATTACTGATAAAAATTCCTTAATTAGATCAATTCCCCAGTTATAACTGTAACCAGGTAACTATGCTTTACTAAAAATTACCAAAATATTATTTTTATATACTTGGGCTCTCAAGAACTTTTGGACTACATTTTTAGGTTTCTTAGGACACCATCTTAGGCCTTGATTCAAGCCCAAGTCCTCAGTTAACTCAAATTCTAAGAAATTTCCCCCCGGTGCCCTAATTCACCTTAAATTCTATTATAAATTCAACAAGGCTCCTTTAGGAGTTTTGTCACTTTCATAAATTCTTATAATTATTAAAATATTTTCATGTAAAAGTTTATCCTAATCTGAGGTATAGAAGGTCCTATAAAAATTCTACATAATTTTCCAGAATTAGGAAAATTAATATCAATTTTTTGAAACCTCAAATCAAAATTTTGTATCGCATCCAATGAATCTAAATATTTTTCTCTATTTCTCCCCTGGAAACTTTTAAACTTTGCAATCAAGTCCTTTTTTCATTTTATAAGTCCCTTAATACTTTTTAACTTTGCAATTAAGTCCCTCTCTTTTATGTTTCCTTTATAGTTCATAACTTAACCTGTTCTAATAACTTAAACATCCTCTAACCATTATCTTTTTTTTCGGTTGATGTTACGATCCCTTCTTAACCTCTTCTCGCTTATGTATGTCTTTATACAGATAGGGAAAATTAGGATTTGATAGTAATGCATTGTTGTGTATCTTCCTTTTTTCTTGGTTCTTTTGTCTCTTCTACTTCCTTACGTCATTGACTTTCTCTATTTTACTTCTTCTTCTTTTATAGTTGCTCCATATAGTTCGATAGCCGTTAGACTAGCCGTTGAAGAATATATCCTTATTGCTTACATGTTCATTCTAATAGATTTTCACCTTTTATGAACCTCTTCGTTTGATCTTCTTTATACCTAAAAATGATATGGAAATATGCTTCAGAAAATATATATATTAACAGTATAAGCATATAGTAATTATTTCTAAATGATTTAGATTCAACGTCAAGTTCTGTGAAATTCTGGTTTGAAAAGATCACTTCAATTTATCGAAGTGTTTGTCGAAAAAGTACCTTATCAAAAAGGACTTTGATAAATCTCAAATAAATTTTTCTCAAATAGTTTTAGATTTATCAAATATGACTTCGATAAATAATCTTATCAAAAAAGACTTCTATAAATTTCAAATGAATTGCACTGAAACAATGCTAAATTTATCAAATAGAACTTTGATAAACAATCTATAAAAAGTTTATCAAAAAATATCCTTTTCTAAAATAGTTTCCAGACTTATTGACATACTTCAAAATATTTCATAACACCTAATTTATCAAAGGGTTCTTTGATAAATAGACTTATCGAATAGTTTATCGATAAATTCCTGAAGAACATTCTTTCAACCTTTCAAACAAACTTTAAACATTTCTTGATCTTTTAATCTTTTCTCAAACCATGTAAGATATTTGAAAACAATAATTCATTAGATCATTTCTCAGATCAAAGCAAGTCATAAGCTCATTAAAATCATTCAAAGAGTCATTCGTTAAATCCTTTTCAAATTCAAAATCCAGAAACTTAATTTTTTCTCATTTGTTGAAATGCTTATTGAAAAGGGCCCTTATTGAAAATGACTTCGATAAATAACCTGATCGAATACCTCTTCAATAAATATCATAAGTTTATGTTTCAGAATATCAAATTTATCGAAGTATTTTTTGATAAATAAGATTATCGAATAGCTTATTGATAAAAACCAAAAGAGCAATGTCAGATTTTCTTCTTTCATATTTATTCTCTCTTCTTTCTGCAAGACTGCTTAAAGTCTTTTGAGAAATAGATAATTCAAACAACTTAGCAACATTATAACCAATAAATCACCATCAAAATCACTTATTAAATAAGTGCTTTAGTGCTTAAAATAGAAACTAAAATTTTCTCTATTTATCAAAGTGTTCTTTGATAAATCCCGTTATCAAATAATACTTAGATAAATTAAGTCTTGGAAATCAGTAACTCTTAACAGACTTGATATTTATCGAATAAATTATCGATAAGCTGATAAGGTATGTAAAACAGAGTTCAAACTTATTTTCTTAATTTATCTAATGCTTTATCGATAAATCCATTTCAAAACAATTTTCACAAAGCTTTCTTTTTGCAGTCTTATTGATAAATACTTTGATAAATTCTTTCATATAACACTCTAGATCTATTTTTAGTTTATTGAAGGTTTTATCAATAAATAGCCTTATCGAATAAGTCTTTGAGAAATTAAATTTTGAAAACAAAGACTCAGGCTTTTCTTAACTAATTCTATAGTTCATTTATTAAAGGATTTATCGATAAGCAACCTTATCGAATAGGGCTTTAATAAATATACTTAGAAAACATATTCTCTTCATAAATTTCTTTCTTATTTATCTAATAGCTTATCGATAAATATTCTTTATTAGTTAAAATAATTTTTGAAATCTTTTCTCAATTGTCATCATCAAAATATTGGAGTCTAACATCTTTGATTTTAATCACACACAAGCTCCAAGATTGTTGAAAAGCCTTCTTTGAGATTATGAATTGTGCATTTTTTGGTATGACCTTGATTTCCTTTCTTGTATAACTTCTTGAGCAACCAATGAGGATAATTTCATGATTGCAATTGAGATAAGCAATTTATTGATTCACTGTGTTGTTCTATGTTTTACTCGAGGACAAGCAAAAGTTTAAGTTTGGGGTGTGATAATTCATGAAAATTCTTATATTCTTTCACATTTTCATCTATTTTAAGAATTTTTGGGATAAAATTGTTCATATTGTAGATACTTATTTAGGAAAATGTGCATGTTGCCTATCAAACTCAAAAAGATTAATTATTTGGTTAAAATATGAATAGTTTAATTAATCTTGAGTCTCATAATCATTTCTCTTGATTTAGGAACTTGGAGCTGGATGAAAACCTCAAGTAAAAAGCCAAAATACTCTTTGAAGAAATAAAGAAGCATAGCATTAAAGCCTGAAACAAGGGAAACAAGTTGAAGCTCAATGAATTTTGGAAGGACCATCACTATACCTGTTGCCACTGCCAACTTTTAAGAAGTGCAGATTGGTACTCTCTGTACCATTCACCGTGTCGAGCATGCAACCTCACCAAAACAAGAGTTTATTTCTCATATTCTTCCTTTTTGTACCGTTCACCGCTATAAAGGTACAACTTTGTAGTAGTGAACGTGAAAAAATTGAAACTCAGCGTTTTAGCTACTATACGTAAAGGTAGGGTTTTTATTGAGGAAACTCAATTGGAGCCATTATTCTTCGAATGTTGAAGACTCTTGGAGCATTGGAGAGCTTGGGGAAGAAAGATTTTGGAGCCATTGAAGCTTGGGTTAGATGCTTTGAAGAGATTTGAAGCTTCAATATTAGTTTTATTGCTTTCTCTCTTGTTTCTCTTTATTTCTAATATAGACCAAAGTTATTTGTATAGTTTTGGTTTGTTGATAAACATGAGTAGCTAAGCATTTCATTCTAGGATTACTTTATGTTGGAAATTGTGCCCTAGGGGCCAATTATTGTATTATAATCATTGTTGATTTATAAATTTCTTAATTATGTTATCATATTATTTGCATGTTTACTATGATGACCATCCTTAGATAACTCATGATCTTATCCTAATGTCCCTCGTCGGTCATATATACGAGAGCAGAGATGAAATAAGACCAATATGACTTTTAAGATGTATAGAGATATAAATCAAAGTCATAAGCACATGTAAAAGTACAAGGTGTTGGACCGACCCTCTATGAGAGAGCTGCATGGGTCAAGTCATAAGCTTCTCTCATATACAAACCATGTCACTATGCCCTTTGACCTGAGATCATCATGGATTCCCACATGACAAACACTCAGCTTTGACATAGTCAAAAGTCACTTTTGACCGAGTGATCATAAAGACCATGTTCAAGCTTAGTGGTTTTTCATGTGGAGGAATGTGAATGGTCAAGATGGAATTTGTCCCTCAATTTGTAAAGAGATATTACTAGGCCCCTCGATGAGTGAGTTTGAGAAGTGTATGGCCTTACTATAATGAAAATGTAGTTCCATTTCTATAGTCAGACTACTCAAGGATCGAGAAAGTAACGGTCAGGAACAGGAGGATGACGTTCACCATGCCTCATACATGACCAAAATATTGTGAGACAAAAGGGAAGTGATATGGTTGTATGAAATGTTACATCGTTCATTGATCCTCACATGATTTGGGTAGTCATGATGTCTTGCTAGAGACCGCTTACGACTTTTAGGTCAGTATAGTAAATGGCCCACTACTAACTTTATATGGGCCTACAGGGTCGCACACAAAATAGCCCAACACAAGCTATGATGTCCAGATTCATTGAATCTAAGATATATCCGGATTCAATGAATAATCTAGTGTGGACGTGTATATATATTATATGATATAAGAGATATTTATAAGATTTGATTTATAAGGATAAATTAAATCTCTATCAATTTTGATTTTAAAATTTAAATTGATATGATATAATATAATATCTCAAATTTAATTTATGAGAATAAATCAAATATAATTCTGTCATATCTTTATTTTAAATTAAATGAATAGGTGAATTAAATCCATGGGACGGATTTAATATAAGAAACCATATTTATTTAATTGTTTCTTATCAGCTTATGCAATATATAATATTGTATTAATTTCAGAATTAATTTGGGATTAATTCCAAAATCTAATATCCGTCAGAACACCAATAGCATCCTATATACTTGACATTAAGAGCTAGGGTTTTTGGAAGGAGAGTGCAAAAGGTTTGTAGATAAGAAACGGCCAAAATAAAGACGGTGAGGACAGATTCTCGAAAAACCCTAGAAGGACAAGAGGCGCTAGCACGTCGTTCGTGGTTGGAACGCTATTCATGTAGATAACGGTAGAGGAAGCCGATCTGAGTCGTCGACTTCTCGCAATCGAAAAGAGAGCATAGGCATCCTGAATGTCTGAAACCCTGAGCCACCAATAATTCGAATACCGAAGGTAACACCTCCTACTACTTGACTTAAACATAATCAGTAGATCTAGACAGGGAATGAAAAAATTTTAAAGTTAATTTTAGCTGTGTATCTTCCAGTGCCCTTTAGTGGTATCAGAGCTGTGCCATTTTGTGTTTAAGTTAGGTTCAATTGTTGATACATGCGATGTATGTTAAATTTCTTGGTCGATCATATGATAACATGTGCGCTATATCTGACTAGTTATTACTATAATTCGAATTCAATATGCATATTATATAATCATTATGCAAAGAAAATCGTTATGAATGTATGAGATTATGTATGACATATAGGGAATCCAAATTGAAACTAAAATCGTTCGTTACCTATGTGTGCGATTATGTGTAAATCGGTGATGTATGTTAATTGATTTTGATCAATTAAAATTGACGGGGATCTAAGAAAAATGAATTAGGATTTTTGATTATTTATCAAAAAATTAAATAATTGTAACATATTTAGCGGGACCGCCATGGCTACTTGGTCGTAGCGCAACATAATCGTAACATATACTACCTTTCTTGATGTATGAATGTTTTAGTTTTGTAACATTTATTGCCCTTCACATAATATGAATCTTGATTCTTGAATGGTTGGGTATGGTGAACAATATGGCTCTAGATTACAAGTGTTGTAATTTTTCTAAATACGGCCTGCGTGTCGTGCCTTCCTCTATTTACTCTTGATGTATTCTCCTCTCATCTCATTTCCCTCGAATGTTAAAACGAGGTTTCTTTATGTAATTTTTCTTTTTCTTATTAGAGAGCTCCTCTCATTGGCTTGAGAAGACTTAGGATATGTGAGCCATATTGTATCACGTTTAAAATTATGCATCTTATGATTATATCACTATATGTATGTTTTATATGCATATTACTTGTATGAGATACAACCGAGATACATGCATTCTTGTAAACCATATAGTTAATTAAGCCCTCTAAATGAAATCTTAAGTCATAATGCCGTCAATTTATGAACACTTGTCAAAACCTCGATCGCTCACTCTTAGGCTCCACCAAAGTGGGTACATTTGAGTTATCTTGTGGAGATAAGCAAGAGTAATGATGCTACTCACAAATGTTTGTTATTGTTTGACTTAATTGAGATTAACAAAATGATTTTAGGTCTCAAGGAATTAGATGGGATTAAAATATGCCGGATCATATGATGATAGAATCCCATGAACATCTAAGAGTTATATTTGATGTAATTGGTAAAGGTGTTACCTACCTAAATAACTTAATTTTAAGCGTCCTGCCAAAGTCGACTTAAGTTTAAGCCAAATATGGATCTTAGCCCACTAATTATTACATTAAGGGTTATTTATTTAGTGGGAGATTGCTAATTCAATTGCATATTTTAATTGTAGAATCATGACGACTAGTAATACTGCTATATTATCGTTGTGATCTGTCCTTGAGAATGACAAACTTAATAGGAAAAACTTTCTTGACTGGTTCAGGAACTTGAGAATTGCTCTCAAGCATGAAAGAAAGGAACATGTCCTAGATCAACCTATTCCTGAGGAGCCAGCAGCCAATGCTCCTAGAGCTCAGAGAGATGCTTACACGAAGCATAAGGAAGACTCTATCTATGTGGGATGCTTGATGCTTGTCACCATGGTTCTAGAGCTCCAAAGAGATCTGGAACACATGGAGGCTTATGAGATGACTGCGTATCTCAAGGAAATATTCCAGCAACAGGAAAGGCAAGAGAGATATGAGACCACTAAGGCCTTACATTCCTGTAAGATGGCTGAAGGTGCATCAGTTAGTACTCATGTCTTAAAGATGAAAGGGTACATTGATCACCTTAAGAGGCTTGGATTTCCCATGAGCCAGGAGTTAGCTACGGATTTGATCTTGAACTCACTCCCAGAAAGTTATGACCAGTTTGTCATGAACTACAACATGAACAACATAGAGAAATCTATTTCTGAACTGCATGGGATGCTTAAATCTAGCCGAGTGTTAAGAAGAAGCCCAGTACTATTTTGATGATTCAGAAAGGAAAGGGTATGAAGAAGAAAGACAAGGGCAAAGGGAAAGGTCATGGCTCATCAGTGCCATCGGTATGTCAGATTCAAATCTTTTGGTTTGACCCTTTTGGTGGTTATGTTATAGATATTTCCATGATTAGGTTGTTCCAAATTTAATATATAATGATCAACATGCAAATTACCATGAGCATAAATGATCAACATGCATAGATAGACGTACCTAACAAGCAAGACTCGCAAGTATCATATGATTCAAAATCAAATGAGTTGAGAACTCCATCTTAATGGAGTTTAGAAATACGTTTCTCATTTATGTGGCCCAGACGACAGTGCCAGAGGAGGTTATTCGTACTTCATCATATTCATAGATGATTTTAGTAGATATGGGTACGTCTATCTAATGAAACATAAATCTGAATCTTTTGAAATGTTCAAGCAAAATGAAGTACAAAACCAGCTTGGCAAAACAACTAAAGCCCTTCGATCTGATCAGGGTGGTGAATATTTCAGCCAAGAGTTCATTGATCATCTTAGGAGTTATGGGATAGTCTCACAATTGACTCCTCCAGGAACACTACAATAGAATGGCATTTCTGAACGGAGGAATCGAACACTATTAGATATGGTTCGATCCATGATGAGTCGAACAGATCTTCCACCGTCCTTTTGGGGCCACGCCCTAGAGACAGCTGCGTTCATACTGAATCGTGTTCCATCTAAGGAAGTTGAAAAGACTCCGTATGAGATATGGACTGGGAGGAAACCTAGTTTGTCTTTTCTCAAGATTTGGGGATTTGAGGTCTATGTTAGGCAACAAGCCTCAAATAAATTAGAGCCCAAATCCTCAAAGTACCTTTTTATGGGATATCCTAAGGAAACCAAGGGATACTATGTCTACAACCACGTTGATAACAAAGTGTTTATTGTCAGAAATAGTATCTTTCTCGAACGAGAATTTATCTCTAAAAGAACCAATGGGAGTAAGGTACCTCTCGAAGAAGTTCGAGAGCCACAAGACACCACAAAATTGCAGATGGAAAATAGAGAAGACTCACAACAAGTTGTTGAGACTCCTCAAGTCACGTAAGGTCCACGGAGAACTAATAGGGCACGACCTCAGCCTCGGAGATATAGATTTCTGATTTCTAACAATCGTGATGTGCTGCTTGTAACATCCTAATTTTCAGGCCTAGAGACTCAGAAAGTAGCTTGAAATAGATAGGCTACCAAACCCCTTTGAGCAGAAGTCCCAAAAATATACAGAGGGTTTTTAAGGACTAAACTGCAAATAGGTGAAAATACAGGGACTTATATGTAAATAGTAAAAGTCCTAGGGGTATAATGGTCATTTCAGGAAAGAAAGGGATTAAATTGAAAAAGGAAGAAAATCCAAGGACTTAAGTGAAATTATGAAAGCTTTAAGGTTAAAAGAGAAAGTAGACAAAAATATGGGGTCTTTAAGTGTAATTTTAGCCAAATAAAAGGGACTTAATTGAAAAGAAGAAAAGTTTCAGGGGCAAAAGTGTAATTATGGAAAGATGAGCCAGAAATGGCTTAGCACTGCCCGGAAGCATTTCAGTCCCAAATCTCACCAGTAGATAGAGAAAATGATGCTGGATAATCCAGCTTAATACAGGAATTTTATCAGGACTCCAGATAGCCAAAATTTATCTGATAGGCTAAAAGCATAAAAAATTCCTATCGGATATCCTAGACCTCAGATATATGTGAAAATCTGTAAGAACATGTGTCCTGTAGATACGGATGTCAGGGAATTGACAGAATCCCAAAAGGAGGTCTGTAGAAAACGTTATTCACAAATTAGTAAATTCATACGGGAGTGTGTGACCTTCGGGGATCCGATTGGGAGATTTATCGGTATTCAAACTGAGACTGAATGAGCTCAGATGACATCGGTCAGATGCTTGTTATGACCCAAAGGGATGCCTAGACTCAGTACGTCAGTTTATCTTATAAAAGGAGTTGGTGTTCGGAAAAAGGTGTAAAATGATGAAAATGCCCTTATGTTATAAAATAGTGAAAGAATGAGTAAAGGGTATTTTTGTCATTTGGCTAAGGTGAGACAGTCAAGAAAGGTTATCTGGATAGTTGACCAGGGTCAGAGAATACTCTAGTAAGGTGTGAAAAGACAGTAATGCCCCTAGACTCGTTAAAGTAAATAAAGAGGAGGAACCAAGGGCATTTTGGTAATTTGCCAAGGGATATTTCTTGGGAATCGAGCCATCAGAGTACTTGAGCTTGATCAGAGATCCAAGATGGAATTCCAAAGCCCAAAAAGGTAGCCCAACATATATGTGGGAAAAAGTGGCATTAAAATAATATTTTAGTGACTTTTCAATAAAGTAGAGTAACTCAGCCGGCACGATAACCGAGAAAGTGATCAGATAAAGTTTTTGACATATCTGAATAGCATTGGATGGCGTGAAAGGTGTCAGCAAGATGCCACATGGTGCCAACATAGAGGAAGAAGAAAAAGCTGAGGACACGTGGCACGATCTCAGCTGCTTATTCCGGGATAAGACCCTAAAATTCTTTGGAAGCGCTGAGTCAGCTGGTGAGGTGTCCTGTGGGCCCCACCATTACGCCACCTAGCCTGTGAGGTATCCCTTGATGATGTCATAAAGTGGTGAGTCATAAGGGTGATGATGTCATCACGATGACATAAGCAAAACTTGGTGGGCAAGCAAAGCGATCTGAGCCACTCGTCGAGAATTGATCTGGACCATTCATTCTCCTTTGCCTCCACTATAAATACCCCCTCCCCCTTGCCTTATCATTCACGGCCAAGAGCCATTTTAGAGAGAGAAGGAAGTTCTAGAGAGAGAAAATGAGAGGAAGAAAGAAAGAAGGAAGTTCTGGCGGAGCTGGAAGGAGTATAGAGATAGTAGAGTTCTGCTAAGCTAGCCAGGTAGTAACTAATCTTAGCTTTTATGTAATGACTTTGTGATTTGATGTGCTATTGTTTGGTTAGATTGCTGTCTTATATGTTATGTCTGAAGCTCTATTGCAATGCTATGATCATATGTTATTGAGTATGGAAGCACGCTGCTACTTATCTGTATACAATCACAAGCAAGCACTATCACACTGCATTACATATATTGTTATGGTTGTTACTACTGAGATTCCCCCAAATCTCATCCTAATAAATAACCCATTACAGGGAGGTTATGTTGAAGTAAAGTTTGAGAATTTTAAGAGACGCCGTTATGCTGCCGAAATTATGACAAGATGGCAGTAGTGAAGAAAGGAGCTGATACGTACTGTGTACGTAGGTACTGTCTAAGGAGGCTAGAAGTGAGTGGACCTAGCCGTTTCATCCAGTCTTTCCTGGGTACTTACGTAGAATGGTAGTTCTCACGGGAATTACCGAATCAGTACAAGATCAGTTACTTTTTAAAGATGAAGCCTAGCGGTTATGCTGCCGGATTTCAGGCAGGAAAAGATGTAATAAAAATATGAGGATTTTGTGCATGCCCTGATGTATAACAACTTATTATTTAATAATAGGTATTGTTTGGCATGTTTGACTGATATGTGATGGATGTATGCATATGTATGTAAAGTTGAGTGCTGGAATTTGCCACTATAAACAGTAACTCGTGGCGACATAGGGATGTCTGATCTATAATTAAAAATAGTAAATGATTGAATAAATGTATGATATTTTTATGGTAAATAGTATACATACCAAGCTTCGATTTTATATATATAATGCCTCATTTGGATGTCTACACATGGAGATATAAATTATCAAAGTTGGGACCAAAATGCTGGATTCAGGGGAAAAACGCTGGATGAACAGTAAAGTTGTAACGTTGACTGACGTTGACTAAGTCAAGTCATGGTCAACGAGTTATTTTTCCCTAAAATATAATTGAGTTAGATTCATGTATCAATTTGAACCACTTAATTTCTATTTTTCTAGAATTAGTTATGATTTGTCGAAGTCAGGTCACTCATCTGGAATTTACATAGTGAACAGTACTCGATAAGAGTAAAACTCCAGATTGAGGAATTTGACTTCAATGACTTTGAAAGTGATTCTAAATGCTACCAAATGGTCCCTAGGATGTACGAAAGTAAGGATGTTTCATTGCTCATTGAGCATAATGATCCGACCACCTATCGAGAAGCTATAGTGGGACCAAACTCTAAAAAATGTCTTAATGCCATGAAGTCTGAGATGCAATCTATGTACGACAATCAGGTTTGGACCTTAGTCGACCTGCCTAAAGGTTTAAAAACCATCAGGTGCAAGTGGATTTTTAAGGAGAAAATTGACATGGATGGCAATGTAAATGTCTTCAAGGCACAACTGGTTGCAAAAGGATTTACTCAAACTCATGGTGTGGACCATGATGAGACTTTTCCCCAGTTGCAATGGCCAAATCAATCAGAATCCTCCTTGTCATTACAGCATATTATGACTATGAAATTGAAGGGAATTGGAAGACACGCAGCGGAAATTAACTTTAAAAATTTTTCCATTCCCTGCCAAGATATACCGAATGTGTTTAAGTCAGGGAGAAAGAAGTGTTACCTTCAGTATTCAAGCTTCAGTCGCGACCTCAGTATCCACTAGTCGCGACTCTTCGCCTCTGGAGTTTTTAGTCGCGACCTCCTAAGCTTCTAGTCATGACCTGTCACCTCTGGAGTTTTCAGTCATGACCTAATCAGCTTCTAGTCGTGACGTGTCGTCTCTGGAGTTTTCAGTTGCGACTTCCTCTGCTACTAGTCACGACCTGTAGCCTCTGGAGTTGTCAGTCGCGACTTCCTCTGCTTCTAGTCGCGACCTGTAGTCTCTTTTCAAATTTCTGATGTTCAGATGCCAATTTAGTCGCGACCTATGTGTCAATTGGTCGTGACTTCGTCGTACCTAGTGCTCTTTTCTCGATCGCAAGAAGTCAACAACTCAGATCGTCTTCCTCTACCGGTATCCACACTAATAGCGTTCCAACCACGAACGACGTGCTAGCGCCTCTTGTCCCTCTAGGGCTTTCTCAAGAATCCGTCCTCACCGTCTCTATTTTGGCAGTTTTTTATCTGCAAATCTTTTGCACTCTCCTTGCCCCTTTTCTATTGTGCATAGAACCCTAGCCCCTAATGTTAAATATATAGGATGCTATCGGGCTTCTTATTGAGCCGGGCTTCAGAATTAATCTTATATTAATTCTAAAATTAATACAATATCATATATTGCATAATTTGATAAGAAACTAATTAAATAAATATGGTTTATATTAAATCTGTCTCACAGATTTAATTCACCTATTTATTTAATTTAAAATAAAGATAAGATGGAATTATATTTGATTTATTCTCATAAATCAAATTTGAGATATCTTATCAACTTAAGTTTCAAATTCAAATAGATCATATCAATTTAAATTCAAATTCAAAAGTGATAGAGATTTAATTTATCCTTATAAATTAAATCTTGCAAATATCTCTTATATTATATATAATATATATATACAAATTTATATATATAAAATATATAAATCCACCCTAGATTATTCCTTGAATCAAGCCATGTCTTAGATTCAATGAACCTGGATATCATAGCTCGTGTTGGGCTATTTTGTGTGCGACCCTGTAGGCCCATATGAAGTTGGCAGTGGGCCAGTTACTATACTGACCCACAAGTCGTAAGTGGTCTCTAGCAAGACATTACGACTACCCAAATCATATGAGGATCGATAAACGATGTAACCTTTCATACAACCATATCACGTCCCTTTTGTCACATGATATTTCGGTCATGGATGAGGCATGGAGAACGTCATCCTCCTGTTCCTGACCGTTACTTTCTCGATCCCTGAGTAGTCTGACTATAGAAATGGAACTACCTTTCTATTACAGTATGTCCATACATTTCTCAGACTCACTCATCGAGGAGCCCAGTAATATCTCTCTACGAATGTGAGGAACAAATTCCATCTTGACCATTCACATTCCTCCGCATGAAAAACCACTAAGCCCGAACATAGCCTTTATGATCACTCGATCAAAAGTGACTTTTGACTAGGTCAAAGCTGAGCGTTTGTCATGTAGGAATCCATGATGATCTCAGGTCAAAGGGCATAGTGACATGGCTTATATATGAGAGAAGCTTATGACTTAACCCATGCAGCTCTCTCATAGCGGGTCAGTCCAACACCCTGTACTCTTACATGTGCCTATGACTTTGATTTATATCTCTATATATCTTCAAAGTCATACTAGTCTTATTTCATCTCTGCTCCCGCATAGATGACCGACCAGGGACATTTAGGATAAGATCATGAGTTATCCAAGGATAGTCATCACAGTAAACATGCAAATAATGTGATAACATAATTAAGAAATTCATAAATCATCAATGTTCATAATACAATGATTGGCCCCTAGGGCACAATTTTCAACAGAAATATGGCAGATGGACGTCAAGACAGCCTTCCTTAATGGAAAGCTCCTTGAGGATGTGTACATGACATAACTTGAAAGGTTTGTGCGTTCCTTCCAGTTCCCTTCACTTTAACCTTTTGTATGGATTGAAACTTGGTTTTATCCGTCTTTTAGCTAGCAATGATATCTATATGTTGTTTTTACCTTGTTCTTAATGCTTCCAAGTGATTGTTCACCATTTGGCTTGTTTTGTTCAATTGATTGAGCTTGAGAAAGTTATTTCAATTGTAGAACTTAGGTAATCACACATTAGACTTGAAGTTAATAAGTTTTAATGGATGGTTTGTTAGTGTTGAATCTAGTTGTATCACCCAAGAGGGGGTGAATTGGGTGATTTTAAATTTTTGAAAACTCTAAGAATATTAAAACAAAATAGAGAGTAGAGTTTAGGATGATATTACTGATGAAGAAATATTGCACCGAGACGATTTATAGTGGTTCGACCCAATCCACTTGGCCTACGTCTAGTCCACACAACTCATTTGAGTATTCCACTATCTTTCCAAGACTAGTCAAGCTCTTGGTGCCTCAATATAGCAACGTGAGATTCTACTCATTCCCCCTTACAACATGTAAGGTAATACCAATAAGAATCCCTCTCACTCCCTCTTATAACCCTTAAGGTTACAATCCACTCAAGAGTCTTACACTCTTGAGTAACTCAGAAAGAGAATTGAGAAGTTACAAACTCTCTCTCAATAGAGAACATATGATAAACACTAAAGCAAAAACTATCTAAGTTTCTCTCTTTAAAGAATATGGTATGCTCTAATCTAAAGAAGAGAAACATGGTGACACAGAGATACCATAACTCACTAAATATGATCAAAGTACATGTTAAGCATCTCTTGTGTTTTTTTTAGTTTTTTTCAATCCTCTTCAGCTTTATCTTTTTGGCTTTTTCTTCTTTTCATAGTTGGTTTCTTCATAAATTCGTTGAAGTGTCGTTAAGATGGCCA
This sequence comes from Leucaena leucocephala, assembly GCA_037074615.1. Classification (NCBI taxonomy): domain Eukaryota; kingdom Viridiplantae; phylum Streptophyta; class Magnoliopsida; order Fabales; family Fabaceae; genus Leucaena; species Leucaena leucocephala. Next base: position 3,769,964 of record CM073544.1, on the reverse strand, counting down.
TTGATAAATATAGCCGTTATTGCTAACGTATACATCTGACTTTTGGCTCTTTAATGTCTCAACCTACAAATGATCTTTAAACATGCTTTAGAGAAAATATATAATCAGTGTAAGCACATAGTTGTTTCTAAATGATTTGGATTTAAACATCTGTCAAAGTCTAATTTTTAAAATCTTTTCATAGATTAGTCCAATTTATCAAAGTGTTTGTCGAAGAGGTTCCTTATCGAAAAGTACTTCGATAAATCTCAAATCAATTCTTTTAAAATAGTTCTTAGATTTATCAACTAGGACTTCGATAAACGGCCTTACCGAAAATGACTTCAATAAATCATAAATGAATTGAACTGAAATAGTTCTTGATTTATCGAATAGGACTTTAATAAATAGTCTTATGAAAAGTTTATCGACAAATATCCTTTTCTAAAATAGCTTTCAGATTTATTCATATATTTCAAAATATTTCACAATAGCTAATTTATTAAAGTTTTTTTTATAAATAGGTTTATCGAATAACTTGTCAATAAATACTGAAGAACAAACTGTCAATCATTCTTTGATATTTAATCGTTTATCAATGTAATTGGAAACAAGAATTCATAAGATCATTTAGCAAATTATATCAAGTCATAAGCTCAACAAAATCATTCACAAAGTCATTAATCAAAATTTCAATGTAATTCAGAAACTAAATTTAATTTAACTTTTAGTAGAAAGATCTTATCAAAGAGAACTTTGGTAAATGGTCTAATCAAATAAATTATCAATAAGAGCGTAATGAATAAGACTTTAAATCTTTCGTGATCAATCTATCTTCACTATTTCAAGACTTATTCAACCATAGATGATCATCATTATAAGCAATAAATTCATTATCATTAAAATCATTTATCAAATTATAAAATGAAGACAACTTATTGAAGAAAGACACAGAACATGCTTTAAATCTTTCTTTCTCAAATTTTGATCTTATATAATTTGTAACTCAAGTTTTTATAAATTATTTTGAGAAGAAATAAACAAGATAATATCTTATCAAAAGCAACAAGCAAGATATATTAAAAATTATTTATTAGTGCTTTTGATAGAAGAGATTTTCTCTTATTTATCGAATAGTCAGTTGATAAATTTTCTTATCGAATAATACTTTGATAAATAAAGCTTTTAAATCAGACTTCTTTTAGGAATAGAGTTTATTGATCGAAGACTTTTCTCTTACACTTATAAAAAGACTTGTATAAGAATTCTTTTCACAAACTGAGTCTGTGTCATACTTATCGACGATTTTTTTCAATAAATCCTCTTATCGAATAAGTCTTCAAAAAGTTCCAGTTCCAGATTTTTCATAAGCCAAAATCCGTATTGATTTATTGAAGTCTTTATTGATAAAAACTCTTATTGAATAGGTCTTCGATAAATATTTTTTAAAAAAATATTTTCCTTCAAAAGTTTTTCTCATTTATCGAACAACTTATCAAATAATTACTTTATCGATAAATACTTTTTATCAATTAAGTTTTATTTTTGAAATATTTTTTTAATTAATTATTATCATTAAAATATTGGAGTCTAACAGTTAGTGTCATAGAGATATAGTTACTGACTTTCAATAACTAAAATGAGATTTGATTGGTTTTTTGAAAATGGAATCTAAATTTAACTTGAGAAAGCTTTTTTAAAGACGCATTCCCAAGGCAAACATATAATTTCATTCAAGAACTAAAAGAGGGGTTCTCAATTAAGTCTCATGAAGTATATTGGGGGAAAGTAATCACTGACCTTTTGTCTTAAAGTCAAGTTTTCAATTTAATTTCAATTAACTCATTTTCATTCTGAGCAATCTTAGTTTTGAAATTATAAAGTTGTTAAACATGTTTTTAACTCACCTAGTTGAAAGAACAATTATGATAATTGCTCTCTTTTGTGTTAATTTATGTGAGAACGATAAATTTTGTATACTACTTACACCCCGTACGCTTACGGTGAAACTAAATGGCAAATAAACTGCTCTATTCATTGTGTCAAATCTAACTAATCACCAACTGGATCTTAAAATGGGTGTTCCAATAATGTTTATATATACATATACATATATATATATATATATATGCACGCGTGAGCGCATAACATTGATAAGTCAATTGACTTTTGTAATGGAACATGGTTAATTTGTAACTAGAAATATGTCCAGAGTCTATGGTATTTAGGATCAATAAAGGTTTCAATGTTTTGATACCACGTCTTACAATATACATTATAAAAAAAATTATTTTCCATACGGGGGTCTGTACTAGATCAAAATTTCAATTTCACTCTTTTTTTTATATTAACTTTTCATGTATTATTTAAGTTTAAAGTTAAAAAAGAATTGTAACTTTGTATGCCATGATGATTTATTTCTATTAAAATGTATTGATTGAATTATTTGAACTTATTTTTTATATTTCATATTTTAGATTTACAAGTAATAATTTGAATTTGCTAAACAGGTTTGAAAAGTTAATCTTTCCTTTATATATATGAATTAACCGATTTTTTTTTTAATTTTAATTTTGAGTTGCTAGAAAATGTTGCAAACAAATATGTGTTATATAATAATAAGGGCTGAAAGCAGCCCCACAGCATGGCACGTCTTGCATGTTTAATTTGGCCTAATTTAAATATAGACACTTTATAAAAAAATATAGACACATGTTTATGACGGTTGTATGTTTATTTCAAATTAAAGAAATTAAAAGAAGTATACATTTTTATTTTTCTAATAAATTTTAGGAAAAATTAGAATAAAAAACTTGCAAAAAATAATATTTATTGAGAATGACCATAAAAAATTTATTTATTTAAAAGGACTAGATACCAAAATAAAAATTTACAATTACTAAATTATCTCTTACTAAACTGCCTATATTCTCTTCTACATTTTATTTTTAAAATTATTATAAATTTTTAAACCTCCTACACTCTCTGGCACATCCTATTTTATTGATTATATTAAAGTTTTTTTTATAATATTTTTTTAGGCTTACAATCATAACTATCACTTTCGTAGAAAAAATATAATAGATTATGTAGATTTTAATTAACTATATTAACATTACATGAATTTTTTTTTATTTTCAAAACTCACAAATTTATTCTAAAATAAAAATAAATTATACAAACTTCTTTGAACTTTTTCAAATTCTTTCTTTAACATTATAAAAGATCTCAAGTTTTCTTAAAGCTATATCATTTTTATTTTCCATTAAAATTTGTGTCAATTTTAAATAAAATTATAATTTTGATAAAATTGTGCAATGTTTGTGTTATTTTTTTCCAATTGTTATATAGGATAAATTATAAATTTTGAGATAAATTTTATTTAATTTATTGAAATTTAAAATTTTATATTAGTTTTAAAAATAGAATTTAGAAGAAAATATAAAGGGTTTTTAGTAAGGAACAATTTAATAATTTCAAATTTTTATTTTAATCTTTAATCTTTTTAAATAATTAAAACTTTTATAATCCTTCTTAATAAATTTATTTACTATAAGTCTTTTATTTTAGTTCTTTTTAATCATAATTATTGGACAGTTTAGAATCATGGTTGAGCATCTTACCTTTCTCTCCCATGTCTCTTTGATGTCATCACATTTATTTTTAAAATTTGAATGCTTAATTTTAATTTTTATTTAATGCTTTAATCTCCAAATAACACTGCTGACATGATATCTTAAGAACCATGCTTTTAGCCCTACGTTTATATATGTTGATTAAGAGACAGAGGAAGAAGTTGAATCGTGAACAGTGCTTGCTGCTTGGCTCCCCTGCACCCAAGTATGAACGTTCTATCGGCTGCAATCGTCCTCGTCTTCACCATTTTGTCTCTTCCTCTTCTTGACCGTAAATGTAATCCCAACTTCTACCTTCAATTCATCAGCCACACACCCACAAAAATTACACTTGCTTGTATGCACACACATATAATTCATGGGAAGTCAGTTAATGTTTTGAGTATTGCAGATTTTCTCAGTCGGAAGTCCCCATTATCTTCACCAGAAGATTGATTCTGAGAAATGGGATCATATATACGAGCGATGACTCTCTCCTGTTTGCAGACTCCATGGTTGTGGGTAATGGAAGGGTTATTCGAGTTGGGAGTTATTCATTTGTCCAGGTTCCTCATATTTGACTCTCTTCTTTGTAGAAAAAGTAATTTTTCTTTAAACAGTCTTGCACTTCAATTGTTGCTGACCCTAACCGTGTTGAAAAAACTAGGTGTAGGAGTTGGCAGATTATAGAACTAAAGAGCTGGATTTTGGGGGAAAGGTTGTAGTCCCTGGGTTTATTGATTCCCACACGCCTTTCATCACATTTTCTACACAATAAGGGCAATTTCATCAGGTGTAGATTAATATTTTACACCAGTTGTAAAAGTGACAGGTATAGAATATAATATTTAGTTTAGAAAAAGTTATTTCTATACCGGTGTTCCATTTCATCTAGTGTAGATTTGTGTAATTTATAATATTTTACACCGTTATAAAAGTGACTAGTGTAGAATATAATATCAGGTTTAAAAAAGTTATTTCTACACCGGTGTTCCATTTCATATGGTATAGATTTGCTTACGAAATACACTTTAATTTAATCGAAACCTCCTTCGCGCCTCCCATCTCTCATTTTTTACTAGCTCGCGCGTTTAAGTCTTCTCGGCCCTTCACAGGTTCGCGCGTTTAACTACTGGCAGTAGCTTTTGCGTTATTTGATGGATTCATTGCTGTTATTTACTTGTTTCATTTCGTGAGTTCTTCCAATTGTGCGTGATATATTCTCTCCCATAATTAGCTGCAAGATAGGTTTTCTTGTTTTCTATTTTCTAGATTTTTAGTCTTCCACAAATATGGATCATAGTTGGAATAGACCTTTGACGATGACATGGATATTGATGATCGGGTAGAGGAAATGATTCGCGATGTTGGAGAAGATGCTTTTATGTTGTCACATGCATATGGTAATATGTTCAATGATGCAGAAAAATCTCTATACCCAGAGTACAGAAAATACAACATGTTGAATACGGTGTTGAGATTGGTAAGTATGAAAGCACGGCATAGGTGGAGTGATAGAGGTTTTTCAAAATTGTTTGAGTTGTTGCAAGACATGTTTCCAAAAGAAAATGTGTTACCCAAACGCTACTATGATTCTAAGAAAATAATATATCCTTTAGGCATACAGTATAGAAAGATTCATGCATGCCCAAATGATTGCATATTGTACATGAATGATTTTGAAGATGAGGAGAAGTGGAGGGAGGAAAACAAATCAGAAATTGAGGGAGGAGCAGAACAGAATTTGGGGGGAAGGTGAGATAGATCCAACATGTAGGGGGAGTGAGAGAGAGGTCAGATGAGGGGGAAGATGATAGCTAAACCATAGCAACAATTTTCATTTCATCAAAGTCTATCAAAATACATAGGGGATACATAGATATATATAGTTGAGCAACTTGCAAGTGACAACTAACAACATCCACTTGCAAAAGGAATATAAAAACAACCACTTGCAAGTAAAATAAAATAAAATAATACCACTAGCTCTAGCCACTTTTAAAATATAATAAAATAATACTACTTGTTCTATCAACTTGCTAAAAGAAATAATCACTAAGAAAAACCAACTTGCATAATAAATATAAAATATTCTTCTAATATAGGTATGTGACAACATGCTTGAGACACAGTGTCGAGAACACTATAGGGAAGTGAATTGATTCTTATGTATTTTCATTGATCTGTCATATTACATATATACACATAATGGATCCCAAACAAAGCGGGATTTACAGAGTAAAATCAGGGAATGAATTATAATCGAATCTCCTATAATCTCTCCTAATCAATTCCTATGATCTCTCCTAATTTAATTCTAATATATTCTACACTCCCCCTCAAGTTAGAGCATATATATTTATAATGTTCAACTTACTAATTAGATGTTCAAATTTATCTCGAGTCAACCCCTTTGTAAGCATATCTACTGTCTATTCTTTTAAGAGAATATATTTGAGATCAATTGTCCCCACATCAATCTTTTCTCGTATGAAATGTCTATCTATCTCCACATATTTTGTTCTATCATGTTGGATTAGATTATGTGACATATTGATTGCTGCCATATTGTTTGAGTACAATCTAATGGGTAGTTATATTACATCCTAAACTCTTCTAGTACCCTTTTTACCCATAGACCTTTACAAATTCTAAGAGCTATAGCTCTGAACTCAGCTTCAACGCTACTCTTAGCAACCACACTTTATTTTTTATTGTGCCATGTGGCTAATTCCCCTATACATATGTAACATACCCTGAGGTGGATTTCCTGTCATCTAGTAACCTGCCCAGTCATCATCGGTTAGCATCTCTACGTTTCTTTTGTCAAATTTTTTAAACAATAGACCCAGCTCAAGAGAGCCCTATAGACTTTATTCAGGTTTTTTGCTTAAGGTCATGGGAATGTTGGCTCACCATACAAAAAGCATAATCAATGTCCGGTCAAGTATGTTATAAGTAGATTAATTTACCAACCATGCCTAGTATCTTCCCATATCCACGGCCTTCCCTAGATCTTCATCATCATTGATTTTAAAGCCCATATAGGAGTATCGCTTGGTCTGTAGCAAGCATACATGTTTCTTCTAGGAGATCTAGAATATATTTCTTCTGTGAAATACTGATTCCCTTTGTAGATCTAGCAACTTCCATACCTAGAAAATGTTTCATCTTTCCTAGATCTTTAACCTAGAATTCTCTGTTCATTGCCTTTTAATCCTATCAATCTCTGTTGGATTGTCACCTATGAGACAATGTCATTGACATATACTACCAATACCACAATCTTACCATTTTGATGTCTAAAAAATAGAGTGTGGTCACTTTGTCCCTGTGTATAGTCTTGAGCTTTTAGTAACTTGGTAAAAATCTCAAACCATGCTTGAAGAGATTATCTTAAACCATACAATGACTTCTTCAGTCAACATAGTTGGTTTTCCTTCCTTCTGGGTAATCCTAAAGGCATTTTCATGTATACTTTTTGCTTTAAATCCCCATTCAAGAATGCATTTTTTATGTCTATTTGGTGTAGATGTCAGTCTAGGTTTGCAACAAGAGAAAATAGGATTCTGATAGTGTTTACCTTGGCTACTGGTGCAAATATCTTGGTGTAGTTCATACCATAAACTTGAGTGAAGCCTTTCTCCACTAACCATGCTTTATATTTATCAAGGCTCTCAGCAGCACGATATTTTAGAGTGAATGCCTATTTACAGCCTACTGCTTTCTTACCTTTAGGTAGTTCAACTACTTCCCATATTCTGTTACTTTTCAGGGGCCTTCATCTCTTCCATCACTGGTTGTCTCCATTTAGGATTGGCAAGAGCTTCATTTATATTTTTTGGTATCCTAATCTGATCAAGGTGAGATATGAAAACAAAGTATTTTGATGATAAAGCCTGATAAGAGACATCTCTCTATAGGATGTCTAGTACATGACCTGCGTTGCTTTCTTATCGCTATTGGAAATCAATATCATCATTTTGATGATAAAGCCTGATAAGAGACATCTCTCTATAGGATGTCTAGTACATGACTTGTGTCACATCCTTATTTTTATACATCTTAGGGACCATTCAGTAGCACTTAGAACCACTTTTAGAGTCATTGAAGTCTAAACTCTAAATCTGAAATTTTATTCATATCGGGTACTGTTCACTGTGGCAAATTCCATATGAGTGACCTGACTTTGGAAATCCATAACTAATTGTAGAAAAATCGAAATGAAGTGGTTCAAATTGCTACATGAAGATAAATTAAGTATATTTCAGGAAAAAATCATTGGTTGACCAATCCTTGACAAATTCAACGTGGGTCAACATTTCAATCTTACTGTTCATCCAATGACTTTCTCCTGAATCTAGCATTCTGGTCCCAACTTTAACAATTTATATCTTTTCGTGTATACATCCAAATGAGGAACTCTATATATCAAATTAAATCTTAGTATGTCTACTTTTTACCCTAAACATTTCGTACATTAATTCAATCATTTGCTATTTTTAATGTTTTATCAAACATAAATAGGTCCTCACGAATTATTGTTCACTGAGCCTATTTTCAGCACTTAGTCTTTACATACACATGTATACAACCAACACATATCAGTTATACAGGCCAGATAACAATTAATATTAAATAATCAACTATTATATATTAGTGCATGATTAACATTCTCCTATTTCTGTTACACTTTCTGTTGTCTAAAATTCTGACAGCATAACTGCTACATTATGTCTGTAGAAAGTAACCGATCTTGTACCGATTCGGTAATTCCCGAGGAGCTACCATTCTATGTAAGTACCCAGGAAAGACTGGATGAACCTGCTAGGTCCACTCACTTCCAGCCTCCTTAGACAGCACCTACGTACACAGTACGTATCAATTCCTTTCTTTGTCCCGTCTTCGTTGCCGGAATTTCGGCAGCCTACCGGCGTCTCTTAAGATTTCCAAATTTTAGTTTGACAGAACCTCCCCTGTAATGTTATATTTGGGAATGAGATTCAAAAGAATCCCAATAGCAATAATCATAACAATATATGTAATGCAGAGTGACGGTGCTTGCTTGTGATCGTGTACAAATAAGTATGTTGCATGCTTCCATATTCAATAATATATGATCATAGCATTGGAATAGAGCTTCAAGCATAACATACAAGATAACAATCCAACCAAACAAAAGCACAACAAATCACAAAGATATTACATAAGAGTTAGGATTAGTTGCTACCTCAAAAGCAGAGCTTCAGAACTTCCCTACTACTTCCAACTTCACCAGAACTTCTTTACTTCTTTCTTTCTCTCACTTTCTCTCTCAAGAACTTCTTTCTTCCTCTCTTTCTTGCTTGTACCGAAATGAAGAGCTAGGGGGGTATTTATAGTGTTGAGCAATGGCAATCTCGTAATTTTGAAGACTTATGATCCTGTGGTCCTAGTTTTTCCTGAATTTCCTATTTTTCTTTATTCCTTTTACTGCATCATGCATGACATCACTCAATGCCAACTCATGGGACACCTCACCACCCACATTCTTCACATGGCAAAATTGAGAGGAAGCTAGATCCTTCCAGAAGCTGTCTCCTCGAAAAACGTGCTGTTTTCTGAATCTGATTTTTCTGAAAATCCTTTTTATGTCTACTGACCTCACATTTAGTATCTAGACCATTTATATCACTAACTTTTAAATACTGGGTTCAGACTTAGTTACAGATCCCCTGCGAAATGACCGAAATGCCCTTGGTGCCCTATCTTGTCCTATTTTAACCCTAAGGACAAAATCGTCATTTCTTCACCTTTCTGAACCTAGTCAAAGCATATACTGGCTCTAGTCAACCTTATTTAGATATGTCTTAGCCTCTAGGCCTGTCCAAAATAACCAGAATGCCCTCCATTCATCTGCTGCCCTTTTTATACAACACAGGGGCATTTTTGTAATTTCGCACTTTTCCGGGGTTCCGCTGGACACTGGCCCACCTATCAGTCCAAGAGTCTTATTAGGCCTCTAATGGAGCCATTTTTGGGCTTCCTGGGTCCATTACCTGTATGGCACGCATTACGAGGAATCTTCCTCTGCCCCAATTCACCGAATATTTTAATTATTATTTACCGATTATACACCTTTCCGGACACCAGCTCCTTTTCCCAGATACAGTGTCCTACTGTGTTCAGGCATCCTTGTGGGTTATAACAGTCATCTGACTGAAGTCATCCGATCGCATTCAGCCCCTTTAAAAATACCGATAAATCTCCTACCCGGATCCCCGGAGGCCTCACACTCCCGTCTGGATTTTCTAATTTGCAGATAACTTTTCCTATAGACCTCCTATCGGTATTATGTCAGTTTCCCGACATCCGCCCCATAAGGGTGCATCATCCTGTAATTCCTTACTTATATCTGAAATCTAGGGTGTCCGGTATAAATTTTTATAACTTTCGGACGATCAGTCCATTTTCGGCTATCTGGAGTCTTCAAAAATTCCGGTATTAAGCTTGGTTACCCGGCGTCACCTGCCCTATCTTCTGGTAAAATCTGGGACTGAAATGCCACCGGTCAGTCCAAACCACTTCTGGCCTAATTTTCTTTAATTATACTTTAGCCCCAGGGAACTTTTTCTTCTTTGCACTTAAGTCCCTTTATTTGGCTAAAATTACACTTTAAGACCCCACATTTTTGTCTACCTTTCCTTCCTTACCTTAAACTTTCCATATTTGCATTTAAGTCCTTTCTTTTCCTTTCTTTTGCAATTTAATCCTTTTCTTTACATAAAGGACCACATCTTTTTCCTGAAACAGGACTCATATATTCCATTTAATCTGTACATGGAAATCAGTACAGAAATTAAGGATATTACAACTTGCTATGCTTTCTTATCGCTATTGGAAGATTAATGTCATCATTTTGCCCTTTATGGTCATGACCTACTTTTATTTAAGACTCTTGGAGTGTGTCAATTGCTTGGGTGTATTACCTGTCATGTTAATGTTCATGTTTTGGCGGTATAGACTTGACCCCACATGTTTGTGTCTCCCCCTAAATTAGTGTCCTCTTCACTTTCCTTAGGCACCTCATGTACTGTTTCCTCAAGGACATAGAACGAGTACGATTTAGAACACAGAACGGATCCCACAAGTCACTGTGGATAATTGAAAAAGGATTAGAGGGGCGATATGAAATACTGGGAAAAGAAGTTCGATGATGTTTTGCAAGTTCATATGAATCACAATAAAATTCTGAATTTTTATTTGAGAAGATTGAATGAAACATCTTACACATATATTGAAAATTTGGATGTCCTAATCTCTTGTACCATAACTCTAACTCGCTAGCTCAGGGAGAGACAATTTATTACAAAAATAAGGTACTGCATCATGACAGTCATTCAGGTAATATAGTCCATCAAGCCCCTTAGTAACACCAATCGTCGTCCCCGTAAATAGATCCTAAAAATCACAATGAGTAGCAAAGAAATCAGCATAACATTTTTTCCTTTTATTCAGTTGGCTCACACATAATAAATTGCATTTCAATTTTAGAACATGTAAGATGTCATGAAGTAACAACATAGCAAAAACATTAATGGTACCACTACCAGCCACTAGAGAACTAGAAACATTAACAATTTTAACTGTGAGGCGTGACATGGCAAGAGTATAATTTGAAAATATCGAGACACCATCAGTCATATGATCAGAGGCACTTGAGTCTATTATGCAACAGGGACCTATATTTTTACCTTTAATGGTAGCAAGAGCTCTAAAGAAATTACCTTGTTGTACCACAGTAGCAACAAGTTGTTTACAGGATTGAATTTTGAGGGCAGTCAGACGCTCTAAAATAATAGCCAATGGATCTTGGGTTGAGGAGCCATGCATTAAGCCTGAAGAAATAGAGCCCACTTCATATAAATTGGGGGTCACTTCAACCAAGTGGCCTTTGAGTGTATGCTATCTGGGCTTCCAGTATGGTGGCTTCCTATGGATGTCCCGGCATTTGTCCTTCTTGTGGCCCAATTTCTTGTAGTGGTCACATGTTTGACGCTCTCTTCTGGAGTCAGCCACACGAGTAGCAAGGGTGGAGGACATCTCAGTAGCCACTGGTCGAGGATCTATAGGATCAGGAAGTATGAATTGGCGACGAGACTCCTCATCACTTAGTTGAGCGAACATTTCAAGGATGGATGGAAGTAGAACTTGGCTGAGTAGGCGACCACGGACTCAGCATAAATGGGATCAAGACCGACCAAAAATTCAAACAGTTGCTCCTCCTCTAAAACCTGACAGTACTCGGTAGCATCTTTATAATTTCTCCAGATACAGTGTTATAGCAGGTCGAGTTCCTACCATAACGCCTTTTTATCAAGGTAGTAAGCATTGAGGGGATGTGGAACCCTGTTTGATGGCCCAGAAGTGAGCTCGCAGGTCAAAGCAAAGTGAGGCATTCGGATGTTTCCCATAGGCTTCTTTCATGATAACCTAGATTGCCTTAGCAGAGGAGAGGAACGTAAAACTTTTCCAGACGGTAGGGAGCATAAAGTTGAGAAGCCATAAAGAAGCCATCTTTTCTCCCTCACTTGAAGGAACTATCCTCTGGAGAGTAAAGTTGATAATATAACTCCATTGAAAAATAATGCTGTGAAATCCTCTAAGTAGCATCTAATCTATAAATCCTTTCCAACAGACAAGGTAGTAAACAATGAGACTGTGTGGAGAGCAAGCACTATGATCATATTGATTTAGGAAGCCTTTCCAATGAACAAGCATCCAATGGGAAAACAGCATGCTCTTCCATAACCACAACAACTTTAGGATGGTATGCCGCATGAATCTCATGAATCTAAAGAATGTAAAGGTAGTATGCAGTTGAAATTTGATGAAGTTGAACACCTGTCTTGTCAAGATTCCCAACTTAATAAATCTCTATGGTCTGTGACTCATGATCTTTGGCCACCAATTCAAAATTTTGATTCAATTTGAGACTCATTTCTACATATTGCATGGAGATTTCTTCTGCATCAAACTCCTTCTCTTGCTTCTTAACATCTAAGCGAACTTCATTTACTTACTTGACCTTTTCCATGGCTAAGTTTTCACTTAAAATATAAATCTCAACTTTAGTACCATTAAGAACCCGATTATTGTTCAAAGAATCTTCTATGTTTGACAAGATGATTAGAATCCTCATTTGCCTTAACTATCGAAGTGTCCATGGGAGCCTGTTATATGATTAGTGTTGGCAGGGCCATATTGGTACCTTGATTGGGCTTAATAGAAGCTGGGGACAATGCTTTCATTGGAGTTATAACCGCTTCTTCAATTTTTAAGATAGGATCTTCAACTATTGTTGACTTGCTTGTTTGGGATAATATTCCATTCAATTCCTTTCTACACTCACTGAGATTATGCTCTATACGAGTTATTAAAGTATCCTAATTTCGACAAGTTTTGGCTACTACATCCGCCATATATTCTTTACCTTTATAATGCCTTTCAGCAATGTTGTAATCTCTTTCAACCTCAAGTTGGAAGAAGTTAGAGTCATTGTCTTGATAAGACTCTTCCTCATAGTTAGCATAGTCATAATGGCGACGAATAGTATACTCATACTGGTGACAATCCTCATATTCATGATAACGATATGCATATTCATTCTGAGCAACATAAGCATATTGACAGCAATAAGGATAATGATCACGATTGACATAGCCATTTCAGCATAGTCATATTGGTGATAGCACACTCCACATGATTATATTGTTGCTAGCAATCATACAACTGACCCCTATAATGAATTGGGACGTATTTCTCTTTCAATTTTGCCTTTATTTCATCCTATGTCACAAACGAGCATTAATCTAGTCGTTCCATGCTTCTTTGTACATTATGCTAACACTTTCTTGCAGATCCCATAAGCTTCAACTTTGTGAACAGACTTTTTTGACTTCATTCATATCATAACACTCAAAGTAGCATTCCATTCTTGCCAACCAATCTAGAAAAACATTAGGATTTAGTCTCCCATCAAATTTTAGGGCTTCTTTGGGCATTCTTCTAAAGTTGCCTAGACTATATATATAGGTTGGTTTATGTGACCTACAATGATGATCTTGATCATCCCAAGTGTCCTCAACGCCCTTAACTTGATTATGATTAATAACCCAAAAGGAAGTAGTCTACTAAGCCTATCATCATTTATTCTAGAAGCTTGACTAATCCTAGAAGAGGTAGACCTAGGTTGATTAGGGACATAGGACTGCTCATTCCTAGGCCCTTCTAGAACTCTTTAGTTATCTTTCTTATTTTTTGCTAGTTTACTAATGGACTTGTATTCATGAGTTCTTCAATCCTACCGTTTAGTTCTCCTTCACCCTTAGCAATTTTTTAGAACATAATAACTCCAGCTAAGCTTTGAAACAAAAACAAGTTTCAAGTTTCCCACCAAATGAAGCTTTCACTTGATAATTCTTGTGTTATAATGGTTGTTTCACCCAATAAGAGATAAATTAGGTGATTTTAAAAAATTTGAAAACTCTAAGAATTTTAAAATAAAAGATTAAGTTCAGAAGGATATAACCAATTGTAAAAAGACGAAGGAAGCAGATAAGTGAGAAGTTGAACACCTCAATTTATACTGGTTCAGCCCAACCACTTGGCCTACGTCCATTCCCCATAGCTCCTCTTATTGTTCCACTATCTTCCAAGATTATATGGGCTTTTGGCGCCTCAGTACATCAACATGAGAGTCACTCACTTCCCCTTACAACCCATAACGTTACAACTATGAGAATTCCTCTCACTCCCTCTTACCACTCATAAGGCAATTTCCTGTGAGAATCTCTCTCACTCTCCTTTACAACTTGTAAGGAATTAATTGACTCAAGAGAATTCACTACTGAACAACTCATAAAATGAAAATATAATTTTACAATTATTTCTCTAAACTAGAGAAATTATGATAATCACTTAAGCTCAAACTCTCTTTGTTTCTCTCTTTCTAGAATATGGTATGCTCTGAACCAAAGAAGCGAAACAGAGACTCTCTTATGATTTTACTGAATATGATCGAAATGCTTTGTTGAGTCTTTCTTGTCTCTTCTTACGTCATTCAACTTCCTCAAGTTTCTCTTTTTGGCTTCTTCTACTTTTATAATTGGTTCTTCATAAATCTGTTGAAGTAGCCGTTAATGAATATAGCAGTTATTGCTAACTTATGCATCTAACTTTTGGCTTTTTAATTGACCTTCTTCGTTTGATCTTGTTTCAGCTTGCAAATAATCTTATAACATGCTGTAGAGAAGATATATAATCAATATAAGTATATAGGAATTACTTTCAAATGATCTAGATTTAAATATCAAGATCTGATAAAGTCTGATTTAAAAACCTTTTTACAGATTAAACTAATTTATAGAAGTGTTTATCAAAGAGGTTCCTTATCAAAAAGGACTTCGATAAATCTCAAATGAATTCATTTGAAACAGTTTTTAGATTTATCGAATAAGATTTTGATAAAAAAATCTTATCGAAAAGGTCTTCAATAAATTATCGATAAATTGCATTGAAATAGATTTAAATCTTATCGAGCAATTCTGCGATAACCAATCTTATCAAAAAGATTTTCGATAAATCTTCACTTAATTTTATTCAAACATATCTTAGATTTATTGAATAGTTATTTGATAAACATCCTTATCGAAGATTTTTGAAAAATATTCTTTCCAAAACATACTTTCAGACTTATTGATATGTTTCATATTACATTATTTATCGAAGTATTCTTCAATAAATAGCCTTACTAAATAGCTTATCGATAAATACCGAAGAATATTATTTTCAAACTCTTCAAACATTCTTTAATCTTTAAACCATGTAATATATTTGAAAACAAGAGATCATAAGATAATGTAGAAAATCAAAGCAAGTCATTAGCTAATTAAAATCATTCAAAGAATCATACGGTAAAATTTTAGCAATTTCATAATCTAAAATTTTTTTCTCATTTATTGAAGTCCTTATTGAAAAGGCCCTTATTGAAAATGACTTTGATAAATTGCCTTATTGAATAGCTATTCGATAGATATCATAAGTTCTCAAATTTCAGAATATCCAATTTATTGAAGTGTTCTTCGATAAATAGGCTTATCGAATAGCTTATTGATAAAAGCCAGAAAAGTAATGCCAAATGTATTTAATCTCTATTCTTTTTATAAGATTTCTTAAAGCATTTTGAGAGATAGATAATTCAAATAAATTAGCAACATGATAAGCAATAAGCTACCATCAAAATCATTTATCAATTTAGTGTTTTAGTGATTTAGATAAAACTGAAAACAACTTATCTCTTTCTTTCTCAAATTTTATAAAATTTATAAACCAAGTTTCCATAAATCATTTGAGAAAAAAGTTATTTGTCAGACCAAGACAATAGAAAGTCATATACAAAATTATTTATAAGTGCAGTGCTTTTGATAAAAAACAAATTTTTTCTATTTATCGAAGTCTTATTCGATAAATTCCCTTATCAAACAATATTTCGATAAATTGAATCTTTAGAAACTTAACAGACTTCATATTTATCAAATAGCTTATCGATAAATTGATAAATTTTTATTTGAAATACTTCATTTATCGAATATCTTATCGATAAACCTATTTATCGAATAGGATTTTGATAAATTCTCTACAGAAATATTTTCATAAAAGCTTATTCTTTTTTAAGCCTTTATCGAGCAACTCTTTTATCGATAAATATTTGGATAAATGCTTTCACAAAACATACTGAGTTTCAAATTTATCAAGGGTTTTATCGATAAATCTATTTATCAAATAAGTCTTTGAAGAGAAATAGTTTTAAAACAGAACTCAAAGTTTTCTCAATAATTAATTTATCGAATGTCTTATTAATAAGCAGTTTGTCGAATAAGTCTTCGATAAATATACTTCAGAAATTAATTTTTTTCATAAATTTTTTTTTCATTTATTAAAAGACTTATCGAATAGATTTTTTATCAATAAATTTATTAATAAATACTCTTTATCAATTTTAAAATATTTTTTTATTATTATCATCATCAAAATTTTAGAATCTCCCGTAGGCTGAAAAGGAGAAAAATCATGAAACAGCCTCAGAAAATCAGGTTCTGGACGTTAAAGTGCGACAGCACGTGAAGAAATAGAATGTGCGCGTGAATCCCACGCGCATGGACTCCGGAAGCGCGTGGAAGCGCGTTCATCGTAGGAAAGAGACGAGCTTCGGTGGGTAGGCGGGGTTCCTCCTTGCTCACGCACTGTTGGTGATAGTTTTGAGGTTTGACGACGGGAAGTGGGTGTTTTGACTGCAATAGTGCGAAAACAGGGTACTGGAGCGTTTTCCGGTGACAGGAAGCACCTTAGAAGTGTAGAAACACTCGCTTTGATACCACACTGATGTACTACACCCTAGCACACTAACAAAGATCCAAACAGATGTGGTTTTAGGGAGAAAAGTGCAGAAATAGAGATTGGAGAGGGAGAAAAGTGCAGAAACAGAGATTGGAGAGGGAGAAACAGAGAGTTGAGGGGGAAAACAGATCAGAAATGGAGGGAGGAGCAGAACAGAATTTAGGGGGAGGTGAGACAGAACCAGAATGTAGGGGGGATTGAGAGAGAGTTCAGATGAGGGAAAAGAGGATAGCTACATCATAGCAACAATTTTCATTCCATCAAAGTCTATCAAAATACATCGGCGATACACCCATATGCAAGTGACAAATACCAACATCCACTCGCAAAAGTAACCAAAAAAAACAACCACTTGTAACATCCACCTGCAAGTAAAATAAAATAGAATAACACCACTACCTCTAACCACTTACAAAATATAATAAAATAGTACTACTTGTTCTATCAACTTGTTAAAATATTTAATTACTAAAAAAATAAGTTGCACAATAAATATAAAATATTCTTATAGTATAGGTATTCTATCACATCTCTTTCACAAGTTATTACTCTGCTGTTTGACAGTCTACTTCCGGTATTCATTAAAGTTTTTACTGCATAATTTAGTGTCATTATATTGTCCATTCATTAGTTTATACCTATTTTAGGGCTGTAAATTCTATTTCAAGATTATTTGTCATTGAATACCATGTTATTGCTGATTATTGCATTGAACTGTTGTTGCTTGTTACCTGCAGAACCAACTGGATTGCTAATTGATTCTGCAAAGCAACTTGTTGGCTCCCTGGTTCCAGAGGATTCAGTTGATGACAGGAGAGAAGCTTTGCTTAGAGCAAGCAATCTTGCATTGTCAAAGGGAGTGACGATAGTTGTTGACATGGGAAGCTATCTTCCAGGGGGGTCATCAGGTCTTTCTTGGGAGGATTTTCAGGTTTTAATTTTAATTTTCAATTTCAATAGTTTGTAATTATTTCCCATAAAAGAAAGACCGTTGAAAGCTTTAAAAAAAATTGAAGGAAAGAAAATGGATTTAACCTGCGGTTTTGCTGTACTGAATGCTGAGCTATGCTTTAGAAAACATGATTAATTAATCCATTCAAATGCAGCAAAGGACAAAATAATGTATTAAAGTTTATGAGACGTCAACATTCAGGCTTGCATAATTTCACTTTCACAATACCTTGAGCTGGTAAAAAGATATCTTTTACCTGTGGAGAAAAGAAAAGAAACATAAGGTGATGCTGTATCAGTTTTTTAACTCTGTTAACTTTGTTGTTTATCTTCTTTTTTTTTCTTTTGGTAAATTTTTCAGATGTTGATCAATGGGCAGATTCATTGTTGAAAATGAAAGTTCGAGTTTGTCTATTTTTTCCAATGGAGACATGGTCACATTTAGCTGTATGATTCTATTCTGACTTGTACTTAAAGCATGTCCCACTCTTATGTTGAGTATCAGAACTCCATTCTGCTACTTCTCATCATCCTCCATCATATGCAATGTAGATTGCAAAGAGAAATTTTGTAATTCTAAAGAATGGCAGCTGAAGTTCCTTAGAATAATATAGATAGTACATAATGGCTGTTTTGGCACATTCATGTTATATATCTTCTGTGCATTATTTTCTCCCTCATTTAATCCCTCTCCTGAGAGGGTTTTTTCCTCCATTTTGCATTAATTCAAGAATCAACGAATCCTTTACATTTTTTCTCACACTTGTATGTTTATTTGGTTTTTGATAAATTTGTCTGCTGGTTCTAGTTTACATTTAGTAAACTCCACTCATATTCTTATATGAAGTTCAATTTTCCCGCATAGGATCTTATTAAAAAAACAGGCTTTGCCCCGAGCTAATGGGTATACTTGGGTGGTGTCAAAGCATTTGCTGATGGGTCTTTGGGTTCTGGTAGTGCATTATTATATGAGGTGAGAACTAAGCTTTCAAAATCTTACATATACAGTTTCTGTTAACCAAGAATCTACATTTAAACATGTACCTTTAGTGATAGAAATTTACCACCTGGATTTACCCTGCTCAGTAAATCATTTGTGTGATTCCTTACCATGATATTTCAAATTTGGTAGCCATACGTTGATGAGCCTGATAACTATGGCCTGCAAGTAACAGATGCTGAAGTTCTTCTCAACTTGACCTTGAAATCAGATCTGTCTGGTCTTCAGGTGCTTTTTTTTTTTCTATTACGACAAGCTTTATTATCAGCTCATATGGAAGCTTAGTTACTGGCTGGAAGCCTTGCTTTTGATTTGTTGTATGTTGCAATTCATGCTATAGGGGACAGATCAAATAACCTGATCTTGGACTTGTATAGTTTAGTAGCTTCTACAAATCGAATGAGAGATCGAAGATTCAGGGTATTATTTTCACTAAACTATGAAAATAAATACTAATTTGTAGTTTACTCATTGGAAGTTGAGGGTTTGGAAGCTTTAACTTCATATTCGTTCAATATGTTTTAATATGCTTATTATGAAGCAACTGAAACTCTACTTTCAGGTTGAACATGCCCAGCATTTGGCATCTGGAACTCCCAATTGATTTGGCAAACAAGGCGTTATTTCATCTGTGCAGGTTTTCTTTTATGATAATTATCTTGTGAACTTTATGTTTATGTTTCGTTTAAATGAAATTATGTTTGGACAGATTAATTTTGTAAGATCACTACTGACTAAAATGAAGTCTGCAGCATACTTGTTGAATCCAGTAGATATGATTGATTTCTTTCTGGCTTTCTCTCTTCTAATATTCTATCCAATCTCACTGTTTCTTTGGAAAGCAATTTGACCGTCTTATAAATACCTGGAGCGTCATGGTAAAAGTAAGTTAGATAGCAAATAGAAGTATATCTCAGAGGCTGAACCCCAGTATTGTTAAGGGGACATAAAAGAAAGATAGACCTTGTTGAAGTTAATTGTTTTAGCCTATGTCTACTTTCCAAATCTACATCTAGATTTGGTCCATAAAGCTGCATTATGGCAGCTCTTAGAGCAAAAAATGTGAAGAACTGAAATTCTATATTTCAGGTTCTATAAAATTACTATGTGACAATCAAGCCACAATAAGCATTGCAAAAAATCTGGTTCGTCATGATAGAATAAAACATGTCAAAATTGGCCATCATTTCATCAGGAAAAAAAAAAAATAGAACAGGGAGTCATTGAGCTCGTTTATGCACCTAACAACTGATGTTCTGACCAGAGTTATTCCAAGAAAATTTGTGATTGCCTTATTTCCTTTCATCCTTTTGGCTTATTACTATCTTGACCTTGAAATGACGTAATATAAACCTTATGGATTCTGTCCTCTCCATAGGTTGTATGTTAACAAGGTTTGATTTATGTTGTTAACAAATCAACAGTCAGATCACATATTAGATGATGCTGAATCTGCTGGCAGAAAGCTTGGCAAGGATAGGGCTGAAAAGGAATCGTATTTATTTAAGTCACTCTTAGATGGCAATGCATTAGTGGCAATGGGTTCTGACTGGCCAGTAAGCAGGTGGCATCCATTAACTCGTGTGGCTATTCACATGTTCATGTTCCTTATAGCACAGGATTTCTTTTAGGACTTTGCAAACTATTGTCTATATATTTTACTCGTGGCAGACTAAATCCCTTGAGTGGTATTAAGACAGCATTGACAAGAAGACCTCCCACTTGGGAAAAAACCTGGATCCCATCAGAGGGCATTTCATTGGAGGATGCTAAAGGGGTAAGCAGTGTTTGAAACACTATAGTTCTGATGGCATGTTGATATATTAATTCTACTTACTCTGATTTATATGAGCAGTAGATTCTTTTTTAGTATAGATTGCCATATAATGCAAAAAAAATATGCATAGATTGCCATATTCAAGCTTGTTGTAATGAAAGGAATTGGGCCTGGAATAGGGTTCAAAAGTAGGCCCAATTCAAGTCAGATGAGTTTGCTGGGAGAGACGAGAATTGGAGGTCACATGGGTATAATAAGACAAAGCAGGGATGGAAGGGGTGTGGAAAATGTTTACGTCTTCTCTCTTCTTGATTGGTTCCTTCTGCTACCTCTGAATTGGTTCCTTCTGCTACCTTTCTGCTCTCTCGTCTTGCTGTCACTTTCTATTGCTTTTTCTGTGTAATTCCTTTCTGTACTGAGCTATTTTGATCTAGATTTCTAGGTGATTTGGGCTTTATAACCGTTGGAATTATATCAATCGAATTTACAGCCATTATTCCTTAGAGGCTCAGTTTTTAGCATTACACATTTTTAGCAATTTTCTCTTTTTCATTTGGCACAAGGATGTGATTTTTTTTTTTTTTACAATTTTGAGAACAGGTTATAGATGGACCACGAAAATCCACATCAAAGCTGTGATTATATGATATGTATTAAGGAAGGCGACAGAATATATCAACGGCCCTTGGGAACCACGTATATAACCTATAAATATAAAAAATATACTCCACCAATGTTTATGGAGATATTTGTACTGTTACAACTTTTCGAGTACAACATTAATGAACATATTTTACCAAAAAAAATAAATACAAATTGCTATTTGATAATGTTTGATTGATGATTTGATATCATTATTATTAACTTATTTTATAAAATAAAATCAAGAATAAAAAACTAATTTATATGTGGCTTCTTAATGGAGAAATACTTAAATACTATAAAAATATCACGTTATATAAATTCTATTCAATTAAAATATAATAATTCACTACATTTTAATCTTAGTTGGGAGAAATACTTACTACTCTATGAGTCATGTCATTTAAACTTTATCCAATCAAAATATAATACCTCAACTGATGACTCATCTAAAAAATTTATAATTAATTTTATTTTTAAGAAAAATAAATATTTTAATTTAAAAAAATAAAAAACTCATATTAACTAAATGAAGAGGTTTATTTTTTTCTTAAAAATAAAATAAAATATGAATTATTTCAAATGAGTCATTGACCAACTAAAATTAAAATATGTTGAGTTGTTATATTTTAAAAAGATTGAGTACAAATAATGACACTACTAGAATATATAAGTATTTTTCCTTAGTTAGAAGATGACTTATCTAAAATAATTCATATTTTATTTTATTTTATTTTTAAAAAAATGAACCTTTTAGTTTGGTTCGAATGAATTTTTATTTTTTAAAATTAAAATATTTATTTTTGTTAAAAATAAATACAATATTAAATTTTTTAAGATGAGTTATCAACAGAATTATTATATTTTGATTAGATAGAGTTCAAATGACATAGTATTCCTAAAGTATATAAGTATTTCTCCTCTTAAAATTTAAACTATATGCATATTATCTCTTGATCTTTAAAACTTTATAATATAACTTTATGTTATTAATTATTTGTTTACCTCATCAAAGTATAATCACTTTCAAAATTTTCAACATAAATATTTTTTATCTTTCCTAAATTCAAACTCATTATTTTTTTTGACGAGTATGTTTGACTTAGGGGAGGCCCCTCCCCCTCCTTTAGTTAGAAATTTTGTAAGGATGTTTTTGGAGGGAGCTAAATTTTATGACTATATGACTTTTTTTTTTTATATATTCCATGAATGCCCATTGAAGAAAATGAAGAGAAAATTCCAGCTGGCTACTTCAGCTCTACTCGTCTTCATCACTCTTCTCTAACCTTGATTTCCATCCCCAACTCCAACTCCAACTCCAACTCCAACTCCGAATTCTTGCCCCCAGTAACGGAAGAAGGAAGTAAAAAAAATAATTTTCACACTTGCCATCTTCCAGTTTTATCTTCTTCTTCACAAGTAGACCATTTTTTTTCTTTTGATATTAGCTCACTGACAACCGCTCCGCTCTTTCTGTTCCAGTAAAGTTCTCAACTTTTTTCTTCTCTTTCCCTTTTTCCAGCCCTTTCTCTCTTGTACTGCAAAATCCAAAAGGCAAGCTCATACATACAAATCAATGTGGGAGTTTAGCTATGGGATCTGACTTGGAATTTGGGTTCTTCAGTTTGCTCAGCATTTTAGCTTTCTAAACCTTTTAAAATTTTTGCTTTTAAATTAATATGTAAATTAATTTATATAATATAGAAATTAATAAAATATAAACTAACATAGAATGGTAAATTATTAGTTATTATCACATCTCCCTTCTCTTCGTAAACCAAATAAATGGACTATTAAAAACTCATGCCCTTCCCTTCCTTTAAATCAAACCATACAAGTAACATTAAAATCTCTCATTCCTACCCTTTCCCTCCCCTCAAACCAAATATATCTTACAAAGTAAAATTATTTACCATCTTAACTAGTAATTTGTGAGTTATTGTTGACTATTTTTATTTGACTAGTAAAACAAAATATGTGATTTCCTTATACTTTAATATATAAGTCATGTGTACATAACATATTTTTATATTATATTTTGTTAATAATAGATAACTAGACCAGACATTGATCTAACTATGGTTAAATTAGTTCAATCTAATTATGTGTAAAAAATTTAATTAAAATATACAAAACAATCATATATAATTCATATTTAAATAAACTACATTAATTAAAAAGTAAAAAATGCAACATTTATATCACATATAATTTAACAAAATAAAATTATTAAAATATAAAATTGACATATTATTTTGGTTAATAAAGTATATGTTTGGTCTCTTCAGTATTTTTTTAATTTTAATATTATTATTCTCAATTAATAGAAAATATTAACTCAGTAAATGTTATGTTATGACAATACAATTAAATGTTGACAAATTACACTATGGAATTATGAAAGTTCATTTGTTGCACCCTTCTTGAGAAGGCAATAAAAAACACGATTATATATATATATATATATATTAATTTTTAATATGATATTTTTATATTTTAAATCACGTAATTTAAAAAAAAATAAAATAAAACAACTCTATCCCTACGGGTTTCACATCAACAGCTCATGTGTAACTCATCCCTATAACTGGGCAACATCTCAACATCTCGTCCCTACAAAAACATATCGTCTTGCCAACGTCATCCCTAATGTTTCCCTTAATCTTGGGGGAGATACACATACATGGTGTGGATGGCATTTTTTATGGGCCCGCCGTGAGAAGACAAAACGAAATTCCATAAAAAAAAAAAAAGGTAAATTCTGGATGAATCAGGATAATAAAAAAAAAAGCAAAAGACTACAATTTAGTGGTTTGTTGAATACACGTGTGCTACTTCCATTTAGAGGTGGCTCTCACAAAAAAAAAATCCCTCATTCATGTGCAGGACGAATTGTTAGATGATACGCGTAGGTGGATCCGGTTCCTCTCATAAGCAAATCTGTTCTGATATTAATATTTACATATTTTAAAAGTATCATATCATATAAATTATATATAATTAAAAATAATAACTTAACTGATAAAATATTTAATAAATTCATGATTAATTTTTTTAAGAAAAAGTAAATATTTTAATTTAAAAAAAAATAAAATACTCATATGAACTAAGAGATTTATTTTTTTCTTAAAAATAATAAAATATAAATTATTTTAAATGAGTTATCAACTAATAGAATTAAAATGTATTGAATTGTTATATTTTGATTAAATAAAATTTAATTGACATAGCACTCTTAATTTTGAGTATGTAAATATTTCTTTTAATTTTGTCCATCCAAATTAATTCAAAAGCTTTTAGTGCACCACATCATCATACTAATAAAAATTAAAAAATTTAATATAATTTTTAACTTTTTTAATTTGTTCTTATTTTAGTTTTATTTTTCAAATTTTAAACTATAAATTTTTTTTATCTAAAATATTAGTCTCTATAAATTAATAAAAATTTATATTATTTTGCCCATCAAGAAACCAAAACCTATAGTTTGACATTTGAAGTTTGAAAGACCAAGACTAAAATTTATGTAAACTTAAATGATCAAAAATTATATTAACTAAAATTAAAAATAAATTTAAATCATCTCAAAAGATTTTTTTTTTTAATTTGTTTTTGGAGTATCAAATTTTTTGAACCTATCTCAATTCAACTGGAAGATTTATCAACAGTTTAAAGTAATTTAGATGATCACAAGGTAAAATTCTGCCACTAAGTATTTATAGTTTTTTTAAACCTATCCAGAGAATTTATCTGACCTAGACTAAATCAGGTTCTTTGGAAATTGTGGATTTATTTGGGTCAAGACCCGACAAATCTTCCGGTTGACAATATGATCCACACAAATAAAAATAAAAAATTATTCAAAGATTATTCAAATTTATTTTTAATTTTTAACAGAATGATTGGATTGATCTGATGGACAACATTAACGCGGCAGAGAGACGATGAGAATTCCGCTCGAGAGTATCCGGTTCCCTTGTGGGAGGATGAGATGATGAGATGTTCACAATTGCGGTAATGAGTCAAGTAAACGAAATCATAGTATAATTTACAAAAAATATAGTTGTTTTTAATTTTTTTTTTTCAATTTATATGATTTAAAATAAAATTAAAAAGTCTAAAACAAATATTATTTAAATTTTAAATTTTAAGTCAGTTTATTTATTATACTTTATAAACTATTGATAAAGTAAATAATAATACATTTTTATAATAATTTTTAATTTAAAATTTTGAAATTCAAATAGTAATTTAAAAAAAATAGTATTTTATAATATATACATATTATATTAAAAAAATAAAATATAAGTATATTTTATTAGTATTTAATTACATAATTATTATTTAAATTTGTTAAGTATTTTTTGTTAACTAAGACTAATGGCGTTAATATGAAATAACTTAAAATATATTTTATAAATTTAATAGATTAAATTGAGATTTAAAGTAAATTTAAAGGACTAAATATATATTTTAATTTATTATTATTTTTTAACTTAAAACAAAGTTGTTTTAGGATCAATAGGATGAAGAAAAAAAATAAAATCTAACTCAATTGATCAGTGTAAAACTTTTAACTTGATTGACTAAAATATCAGTTCATCAGTTCATATATGTTGACCTGAGTTGGTTTTAATACCATAATTTTTATTATATTGCCATTGTCACATTTTATTACACTCTTACGAAGTTATTTGCAATTCTTATTTAAGAATATTGATATATATATTTTATTTTTAAATAATATAAAAATTAATTACAATGTTTATTATTGTCCTAAATATACAATTCAATTTGTCTTCTAAATTTATATTACTTTAAGGTCCTAAATATAGAAGCTAGATAAAAGATTTATCTTGATACTAAACAAGAAACCCCAATCCACTTATATCCTAAATTTATATTATTTTTAAATTAATTTTATTAATTGTATATAGTGAAAAGTTTTTCATCAAGATGTGATTATAATATACATTATTTTTAGAAAATATATTTTAAGAAAATCAACATATATTTATTATAAATAAATAATTTAATTAATTTTTTTAATATTTAAAATTAATTACTTAATTTTTATATTAAGAATTAGATAGAGTATTTTTTTTCCTAAATTATCTTTATTTATTTATTATATATATTCAGAAAGTTTCCATCAATTGTTCATTTTATTGCAAATTATTAAAGAGGGTTTTAAGGAAAAAATAATAAGAAATAAATAATTTTATTATTTTTTTAATCTCTATAAAATAGTTATATACTCCTTCTTATCTTTAATATATGAGCGAGATAACTAATTTAGATAAATTAAAAAAATTAATTTAATTAGTTATTTATAATAAATATATGTTTGTTTCCGTATAGCTATATTACTAATTATGTGAATTATAACTATTTTTTAATAAAACCCTTCTACCATATGGTATGTGCAATCAATAGAAAAAATTAAAAAAAAAATATAAAATTAAAAGATAATATGGATTGAGATTTTATATTTAGGATTAAAGTAACCACTTATATAACTTTTATACTCCTTTTAATATATGATCTAATTGAGGAGTTAATTTTAATTATAACTATAAAATATATTTTTTATATTTATTAATTATTTTTTAAAATTATTTTTATTGATACTTTTTTAGTAATAATCAACTAAAACTAAAAGAGAAAAAAATTAAAAAAAAATAATTAAAATATTTTTAAAAAAATATATCAAATTAATTAATTAAATTAATTAAATATAGTATATTAAATATCGTACTAATATTTAAGACCGGAGCTGAGTTAGTACGTTGGAATGTTGTGTAGCCGGATTAATTAATGCTACTTTTCACATTGACCGAGGAGTATTGATGATAAATATCTGTTGTTCAGTTATTTGCCTCTCGTCGTCTCTCTCAGACTCACTTTATTGTGGCTTCGGGCCTCAGCGTCAACGATGTATTCTTTGGCTCCATTTCCTTCCTCTAAATTCCACTTCTTCTCTTCTCGATTTCCATCTTCTTCTTCCTACCCTTCTTCTTCTCGAGTTGTCTGTCACGGTGGCTCCGATTTACAGTGTGCTTCCTGCGACCTCAAGCTCATCTTGCACGATACTCTTGATTCCTCTGGAATCGACACTACTCATGCCAGAGTAATTCCCATTTCTTCCTTCAATTTTCTCATTTGGTTTACCCAGTTTTATGTTTTCGATTCCTATGTACGGAAGTTGATTTGATAATTTGTTCTGATTTCGGGATGTTGGTTCATGTGAAAATTGGAATCTCTAGTTCTTTGATTTCAGCTTAATGTCAAGCATTCAACTTTTCTTTCTGTATTTTTTTATTTGCTAAATGTTTTTTTAGATTCGTCTTGTACATTAATGTGATATTTTAACGCAATTCATGCAATTTTGATTCATTTGATGTATAATTGATTTATCATGTTAATTTCAAGCATTTTTCGCCTTGTTTTGATAGAAAAACCTTAATTCTTTCGAAATTTCCAAATTTGGGTTTTGAATTTCAAGTTTTAAGAAGGTTAATTTGATGCATCAATGGTGGATGAGCAGGAAGCCAGGAAGGAATTCTGCTCACAGATTCAGAAATTCTGTGGAATCGAGAGGCAAACCAGTATAAGCATCAATAGATGTGTTGACCTTGGAAGAACTGCTTTATGTATAGGTGCAGAGGATGATTCTCTTGTATCACATTCTTCTGTTCCACTCCCGGTCGATGCTTTCATTGAAAGATTGGATGATCTTTCAATGGACTACTGTCCTCACTACAGCCCATCATTTGACTCATCCCCAGAGAATTTTTTGGAGAGTTTAGAAAGATATCTGTATGTTCACAAGGTATGCTCATGGATTTTCATGATACAGGCCAAGTGTAGCCTCGAATGGACTATTAAGGATTTCTTATAGTCAAATAGGAAAGTATCATGAATCAATTAATAAAGAGACCTGGAAGCCCTAAAGCGTGTTTGTATTAGATTTTGAAAAAGGAATTTTGGAGAAAATCATGGTTTTTGGGTTAAGAGCTATTCTGCCCAACTTATATTAAAACCAAGGTTTTGGTTTCAAAATCATGATTTTGGGGGGTTAAAATCACTTTTGTGCTATGGATGGGTGTTTGGCTATTCTACTTTTGAAACTTTGGTTTGGGCCAAAATCATAGTTTTGGAAGTTCTCCCAAACGGGCTCTTACACTGATAATACAAACTTAAATATAATATTTCTCCGAAGGCTCAAATGCAAGTTGTTTGATTCATCTCAGGCTCAACAATATACTGACAGATAAAGCTTGATTATTTGACAACTGTGTAATTAGCTGCTTGTGGCATGCACTGTTTGCTCAAAATTCCTTTAAGATTTGGACTCAATAATTACAGAAAATGATATAAGCAATTGTGCCTATGTCTAGTCCCAGCCACAAAATGTACTAAAGCATGATACTTCTATAGAAATGATACTAATCCTAAATGTCGTATGTTTTCTGAGTTGAAGAATTTGATTTTGGCCATTTTATGATTCTTAAATTGATTCTTCATATACTGCTTAATCAAAATTCTGGGCCAATTTCTGTCTCTTGTAATAATGGCCTTTTCTTGAACGCCTCTTTATTCTTTACAGGGTTTTCGAAGAACCAGTTCAAATCAGATGGAGTCACGAGCCCTATATCTTCACTCGGTATGGTTTATATATTACTCACATCTGTTAGTTATTCTTTAAGAGAAACCTATTGTGAGTAAAAGTATTTAGTATATTTACAGTAATATGTTGAGCAGGTTTTGACACATCGTTCAGGATCAGCTGCAATGCTTGCACTTATATACTCAGAAATTCTGAAAATGCTTCGTCTATGGGGCCTTGTGAACTTTGATGCTGAAATTTTCTTTCCTCACGATGATCTTAGCATTCCCAGAGGTTACCATAAACAAAAAAGCAAGGAATCAGACCAAGCACACATAATGACTTCAGAAAACCTGTTATATGAGGTGATTTGTGATTGCCGTTGTTCCTTTAACTTCCTTTGTTCTATATATCCAATGCAGTTCCATGTTGTCTTTTACTATTTTATAGCAATAGATTTTCCATTTGCTAACTTTTTTAACTGCCAAATAACAGTAGCCACTTACTTGTGTATTTGCTGGAGCGAATTCACTTTTTCCTTCAAAAATATATTTATAAGCTTGCCTTTGGTAGTGACGTAATATATACTACTTGGTATTTTGTGAACTCTGAAGCTTCTTTCTTGCTTTCTCAGTGTAACATCTTTAATTAGAAAACCATATGATTAACAGAAGCTTCTGTTACTTATATTCTGAGCTATTTATATATATATATATATGTACATACATATATCTCAGTTAATTGTGTAATCAGCTAATTCTGCTAGCTAAACTATAAATTACGAGCTCAGATTACGTTTTCGGGTTCCGTTGGTACTTTGTTTTAATGAAATGCAATTTTTCTGGGCAAATTAAATGTGATAGTAAGTTAAAGGTCAATGCAAACATCAAAGCAAAAGCCACCATTGTATCATTGATGCAGCATTTAAATTGTAAAATTACTTTTACTGTATATTGGGGGGAAAGCAAAGCCAATATAGCTATTGTACTGACAATAATTTTGATTGACTCATAATGAAGAAACATTTTTTATTTGCATTTTAGTGACAGGTTCTTTCATGTAGTATCTTGACGTCGCTGCTTCAAAATCTTTGTTGAACTGGGTCACGCCTATCTGTGTCATTGTCGATTGTCATAGACCTTCTTAGCTGCATTAGTTTACCTTTTAGGAACTCATGTTAGCCTCTATGTATAGATCCTGAATAATCTCAAGCATGCATTCTGGCCTTTTCAACATGATCAAACCAAAAGCTTATTCTTAAGGGCAGCACATGCTGCTAACTGTGTTGACAGACCAGATTTTATTGCAGAAAGGTAATTTATATAGTGATCATCTTATTTTTTCATTTGTTCTATGTATTACTTTTATATGAGAACTTGTTTCAAAGTTGGTCAACTGCAGTGGTTCTCAACTAGCATCTGCTAAGGCCGCTCAACATAGGTTGGATCGAGGTGTTTGGACCAGCGTACGGTTAGGGGACATGAGGCGTTCATTGGCTGGTATGAATATGTTGTGCCCCCCCCCCCCAAAAAAAAATAAAAAGGGAAAACTAGGGAAAAGTCCCCTATTGAAAATTTTATTGGTGAGAAAGACCTAATAAATTTTTGTACACAAAAAGTATCTATACTCTACAAATTTTGTACACGCAAAGTACCAATACTCTGATTTAGGTTCATATTACCAAACAAATTTTCAATTGGGGGGACTTTACCCCAATTTTCCCAAAAAACAAATCCTGAAGGAAAAGCCACTCCTGTTTCTACCAATAAGATGTGTTGTTGGCACCAGAATTTGATGTGTTAAGCATGTGTTCAATGAGGAAAGTTTTGAAAGTAGAAAAAACGTTTTTTTTTGTATTAAGGCTTGTGATTGTTGATTACTTAGATTTATTATGTAACTAGAAGCCAAACTGTCTCTTCAAGCTGCTAGTTTACAGGAAAAGGAAGCTAGATATAACCCCGTGTTTCCTCCCTTCTCTTTTTCACTATGTTTCTCAGCAGAATTGATAAATATGGTTGAATAATACATTACACAGTTCTGGAAGAGTTGTAGACTTAAGCACGCAAAATAATAAATGCATATTGTTGCATGTGTGTCTTGTTTGTTGCTGATCTTGAATATCAAAACTACCAGCAATTGTTATGATTGTGCTGTTTAATTTCTGCTATATATTTATTTAATTGTTCCTCAGAGATTCTTGCGAGTGATGAGAATGTATTTTTCTCATCATTGTGTGCCCACAGTAATATCTTAACCTGCGATATATCGCCTGTAAAATTTTACCATCTGCTTTGTGAGAGAGCATATTGGCTTACGTGTCAATTTTTTTCCCTGCTCTTTCAGCTTGTGAACGTATAATCCTTCTGAAATCTGATGCAAATGAGTTAAGAGACTACGGATCTCTTCTCTATCATTGTGGACTTTATGAACAGGCCCTGGAATATATGAAATTGTCCAAGGATATGAAGGTACTATTACAAACCTGTGTGTCACTCATGTATGCATAAAATGATCCTTAATATAAGAGCTAACTGATTAATTTTAGTAGATTAAAGAAGCTAAATAATTATGACTAAATCTAAACCCTTAAGATGAATTCATATTATATACTCATTAATTTACCTAAATTAGTCAACTAACTCTTATATTAGTTATAATTAATTGATTTATTTAGCTTCTTTAATCTATCCAATTATCTCTTATAGTAAGGTTCGGAGGGAGTAGCTTTTCCAGGCGACCTAAATGAAATGAGTTTCATTTTACTTTTTGTAGAGCTCATCCATGGAAACACAGCCCTCGAGCTCTGTGAGCAGCATAGAAGAAGAAGCTGCGGATAATTGATTATGCGCTTGAATCTCATATTGACGGAACAGGGATGGAGTCGTCCATCTTATGTCAGAAACTTCTTCAGTAACAACTCTGAACCATGGTAATATTTGCCTTCCATTTTTTACTGAGGCAAAGCAGAGAAGAATCCCATGTGAATTTTCAGACGCAGTAAAAGGAATGTTCATAGTACAAGGCTGCAAGTTTCAATGAATTTTACGGTAATGAAGATTTGGATTCTCTGGCACTGATGAAGATGTTGTATATCTTATAGGTCATAATTGGCCAACAAATGAAAATGATGGTGGAAACTAGCAACTAGCAATTGCAGAGATATCATAGTGGAAGACATTACATGGTGGTTGACTGCAAGTGTCAACTTTCAACCATATTTTTGTGGGGAGAAAATAAGATAGCTGTGTGTATAAATAATAACCTTTAATGCTGAAGTTTTCTTTGTCTGGAAAATGCAACCAGGTAGAGTTAACGTCTCTCTGAGAAGGTATATTGAATTTGCAGAATTGTAATGAGCAGAATCATGGTAGCTTTCTAAATAAATATACAAATTTTCTATCGTTTTAATTTTTTTCAAATTTAATAATTATTTCTAATAATTTGAAATAATTTTTTAATATGAGATAATAATGATATAAAACCTAAAAAATTCACAAACATGAAATAATTTAAATGTATATACAGATAGTATATTTTTCATAATAAAGAGACATAAAATATAAGTTTTCAGTAATATTACATTTTTCAATAAATTAAAAAATTATTTTACTACTAAAAGTAAAATATTATTTCATTTAATAAAGTTTAATGTTATAACCATGATATTTATAAAATGATATAGTATTATTATATATTTTTTATGCTAATTATTATATTTATATATGATGGGTTATCTTTTTTGGGGGTTAGGAAAAGTGTCGGAGCCCACTTTAAAAGGACTAAAGGCCAGTGAATCTTCCAAGGGTATCTGATGGTGAACCTCGCGGGAGGATTTTATTAGTAGGTAATATATAAATATTTTTATAAATATTTTTTAAATTTAAAAATATACTTTTACCGAGTCATCTAAACTTTTTTTTGTACTAAATAAAAGAACTCAAACCTTTTCATTTTAAGCTTTGAGCCCATAGATCCACTGGCTGCCAAGAAGTGCAACGCGCTCAGTTCAATGGATTAGGTGGGCCAGGCCCATGCTGTGAACATATGTTGAGTTTGGGCCTTTTCTCTTATGGTGTATTTGGTACGAGGGATTTAGAAGAGAGGGTAGAACCAATGGGGGTTGATCCGAGTGGTAAGCGACTCAGTATCGCTTAAGTGAGGTCTCGAGTTCGAATCTTAGCGTATACAAAAAATTCTCGTTGGGAGACTCACCCACCATAGCCAGGTGCACGACGCGGGTCGGAACCGGATGTAGTCGGGGCAAAACTCTGGGGAACTGGGTGAGCAATAAAAAAAATAAGAAGAGAGGGTAGAGAAAGCAAGAGATTTTGACTATTTTTCTTTATTTGGCATCACAATTTTTAGGATGGGAGAATAATTTTTTTAAGATTTTCCCTTCCGTCCTCTTGAAAATTGGGGGGATTTAGGAGGAAAATTATTTTTTTTCTTATTTTGACCATTATATCTATAATATTTTTTTAATATCCCTTCCGTATCTCACAATTGTCTATATATAAAAAAACATTTCTCTCCTCATTTTTAAATTGAACAATGTAACATTAAAATTCCTCCCCTCCCCTCCCTTTTAATCAATCCAAACAAGATAATATTAAAATTCATACATTTCTTTTATCTCCTCTCGCTCTATTAAAATCTCTCCCATTCTCTCTCAGTTGAGCCAAAAATAATGGGTAGGACCCAGGGCCCAATTCTTTTATCATTTAGATGTAGTTGGGTTTTTGGTGGCCCTCATACAAATAAATGTGTCAATGGACAAAGAAATCCTGTTTTAGACTATTCGATCAAATGCTTTGTAATATTTTAAGTAGAAATTGACTTTGATATACTCTTCACGTTCTTAATATAAGACATATTTTAATTAAGTCGATTAAATTAAAAAAATTAGTTAGGATAGTTAATATTATATTTTTTCTAAAATACCTTAATAATCTTCTGTAATTCCCTCCCTCCCTCCCTTATTTAATTATTGTTGAGAAAGTATAATAAGGGTATTTTAAGAAAAATAGATAAATATGGATAATATATCTTATATTTATAACTAAGATCAACTCTATAATTATGTACTATATTAAAGATTGAATGAGTATAATATTTTTTCTGATTTCTATTATAATGCACGTCTAACACCTCATATGCTTATTATTATTGACTTTAAATAGGGGTGATATTAAAAAAAATTAATTAATACGAATAACTTATAATAAGGATTGTGCTCTAATTTTAGATGGTTGTAATTTATTTTTAAGGCTAGAATCTTGTTTTTGATGTTGTTGTTTGTTGGGGGGGGGGGGGGAGGCTGTAGAAACTGTAAGTGGAGACAAGGGTTGTATTTTTCCTGATTGTATTGAGGCCATTAACTTAGTTACTAGGAGATGTGACGAGAACCATCCCTTTATAGACATAGGTTTTTTTTCATAGCATTGTAGGGAGTGTAAGGTTCTTTGGCCAACCTCCATCTAGTACACACAAAGATGTAGGATGATGAGAGGCTTGTTAGGGTCTTTCGTGTAGCTTGCACTCTGAGCAATGATTTCAGTTTATATTAAAAAAAAAAAAAGGGTTGTTCACCATGCTTATATATATTTTTTATATACAAAAAAAAATTTATGTGAGTTTGACACATATTTTTATTAAAGTTATGGTACATTCATATAACTCAGAGAGTATTTATAGGGAACTTACGAGATTACCTACTAAAGAAGTACTCACAACGACAATAAAAATTAAACTCATATTCTTATGAGATATAAACATATTTCTTATTATGTGTACTAACTCTTATTCATCATGCTCATTTATCCAGTTCTACCAAGCCTAACTAAGTTGGGCTAACTAAAAATCAAAAGAAAAAAAAAATACCAAGTCGGGCTACACATTGGGTTCAAGGTTGTGTTCAATATTGACTAGTTTTGTATAATTGTTTTTCTTGATATACCCCACTCTATAAACTATATCAAATCAACAAGAGTTGATACATATAATAATAAATATGTTCGTATTCTATAAGAATATAAGTTCGATTTTTACTATCGTTGTGATGACCCATTTATTAAGCGATTTCGTAAGTTCCTTGTAAGTGCTCTCTAAGTCTTAGGGTTATATTTTAACTTTGGTGGGGGATCGATGTCGAACCTATCTAAAATTTTTATAAAAAAAAACTATATGGAGATATTGTTAAATTGAAAACAATAAATTAATTTTTTTTAGCAGAGATATACAAAGATATCTTAAAAATCTAAAACTAAGTAAATAATAAATTATTTTTATTATTGTAACTAAAAAAAATTAATTTCTTTTTTCTTTCAAAATTTCTATCTAAGAAATCAATTTTTAAAAAATTAACAAATGGGTCCTATAAAAGAGAAATTTTGTTTCCCAAGCTATAGATGAATTAGAAAAAGATTCTTTCATACCGAATATGAAAATAGATTTAGATAAAAAAATTTAATACACTATTACTTCTGCATTTTAATTATATATATCCTGTAATTCAGAAAACAGAATATAGTCCCATCTTCAAAATATATCTTATCCCAAAAATAAGCGATGAACAGGTTTTCAGATTGAATTTTTCATTTTTTTCAGTTCAATTTTTTTCTTCTCAATACCAAAATAAGCTGTGATTTTTTTCCATTTTTGTTATGTATCTGTTTTTTTGGTAACTAAGAAAATAGACTTCAAAATCAAAGAAAATAAAATCCTGGGATTCAGTTGAGAGCAAAATCATGGGCATACATATTAACAAATATTGGTTGAGAGCAAGGGAATGATAATACTAAATGAAATCTAAAATCCAAACTTATAATAATAATGCAGATTTGTTTATCTTACACGCACATCCAAATAAATAAATTTAACACCGATAAAATTTTAGTAATTGATTTGTCGTAATGTGGTATCTTAGCTTGCTTTGTCAATCAATTTATACTTTTTAATTATAGAGGGATATTATTTGCTTAAAAAACTACAAAGGGGTATGTTGATCTTTTAATAATATTTAGAAATTTCTAATGTTATATCTTGGCCTGATTAGAATTTTGTTAAAAAATATAGACCTAAATTTAGATTTTAGTATTTTAATAGGGATTTTTGCTTTTTATTTTTTATTTTATTAACAGGTGAGAAAATAAAAAAAAATTAGATATCAAATCATGTTTAATAAAATAAAATCTTGAAAATATACAAAGGGTAAACTATAATGTTAATAAATTAATTATCTTTGACTAAGAGGACTTTGATGAAGAGTATTACCCTCATAGGCTTGTTTACTCCCTTAATATTACACCAATGGAAATAGACCATTTCAAAAAGCCAATCCTATGATCATTTTGATCATTAGGAATGTCCCAGATTGATAAAACACCCAGACCTAACATTGAAGCCAAAATCCTTCCCACTAAATATGATAAACTTATCAAAGTCATTGTCATGATTGATACCAGCTCTTGCACAACTATCTTGAAACCTCACATCTTACCTAGTGATATGTGGATTCCCTTTAATCAACCCTTCACTAATGTCAACCAAGAAGTTTTCCACATAGAGTTGATCTCTAAGAAGAAGATTGGAATACAACTTTTTCCTAGATATATTGTATGGCTTAGAGTTCTTGGGAGTTATCTACCTAAAAAGGATATATTCTTTGGATTAGATGCTCTTTATAGAACAAAGGGATTATCCATCAGAGCAAAAGGCTTAAAGTTTAAGAAGTTTTTCATTCATTATACTCAGATACAAGATATTTATTTAAATTAATAATTTATATATTTAAATTTTAAATATAACTTAGAGAGATATTAGAATCTATATTAGTTAGCATATCCTATCAGAATCAAAGATTTTATGATTCAAATTTCCTTTGTAATTTATATATATAGCAATTTCCCTATGAATAATATATAAGAGAATTACATTATGTATATGTCTTCATGGTATCAGAGCGAAACTCTTCTGCACCAAAAACACCCTAGTGAATTGCTACAAGTTATTCACGTCCATGAAAACCTCTCATAGTTATGACTCTGTGATGTCTAGCGTCCCTTATGGTTCAAGTTCTGTCTTCGATAGCTCAATTGACGAAGCCCCAATTGCGATTATGTTTAATAAATTGACACTCACCAACTATCAAGATTAGGCCCAAGCCATCGTGCTCGCTATTGGAAGTCAAGGGAAGTTGGAGTTTATGACAGGCGAAGCTAAGATGCCGACAGACCCAATGTCATCGGCAATGACCTAGTGGAAGATGGATAACTCTTTCGTCTCTTATTGGCTCATTAACGCCATGCTACCCCAATTG
Source organism: Leucaena leucocephala (assembly GCA_037074615.1). Classification (NCBI taxonomy): domain Eukaryota; kingdom Viridiplantae; phylum Streptophyta; class Magnoliopsida; order Fabales; family Fabaceae; genus Leucaena; species Leucaena leucocephala. The sequence continues at coordinate 3,732,638 of CM073544.1, read as the reverse complement.
AAATGTAGCTTTATGTATTTGTCCATTGCCAAAGATATGTGAGACGCCATTCGAGCTTCGTATTCCATGGGCAAGGATCACACAAAGCAATTTGATATACGGCGACACACATGGCATTGTGTACAAGGCCAGAGAAGTGTTCATGAGTATTGGCTTGAACTCATGGCTTTATGGCAGGAACTTGATCTTCAGGCCGATGATGAGTGGCCTTCCCCTGCTGATGTGGCTCATAATAAACGCAACATCAAGACTGAGCGTATCCTTCTTTTCCTTGCTAGCCTTAATGATGAACTTGATGATGTCGAGGCCTACATACCAAGCCACACAAAACTTCCACCTATTCTGGAAGAATATTCTACAATCAACAATGAGAAATCAAGATAACACATCATGCTTGTTGAACCAAAACAACTCACTCCAGCTGCACCTGCCTTCGTTAGAAAAGGCACAAGTTCCCCACCTGGCCCATTATAACAAGGTTGGTCACACTCAAGACAAGTGTTGGGACCTTTATGGGAACCCTGTGGACTAGAAACCACGTAAAGGTAAACCTCAAGCACATTAAACTTCTCTAAAAAATGAGCCTTCCTCGCAATCTGACATTAATGCAGCATTCAGCAAAGAACAAATGCATCAGATAGTGCAATTGTTTAAAAACTTGCAATCTAAGCATAAATCTACCAGCTCTGCCTCACTGGTTCATAAAGGTATTCCTCTCGTTGCTTTTACTACATGTGTTACTCCATCAAAATGGATTGTAGATAGTGGTGCCTCTAACCTCATGACCTCGAGTGTACAGATGTTTGTTACATATCGTCCCTGGGTAGGCAATAAGAGAATCAATACCACTACTGGCTCCCCTTCCCCATAGCTAGAATTAGTTCAGTTACTCTGTCAGAACATCTACATCTTGAATATGTTCTCCATGTCCCTTATCTAGCTTGCAATCTACTTTTAATAAGTAAATTAACCAAATAAGCTGTATATTCTACTCACTTATATTCTACTCATTGTGTTTTACAAGATCTCTTATCGGGAAAGATGATTGGTATAGCAGAAAAATATGACAGTTTTATTGGAAATTGTGCCCTAGGGGCCAATCATTGTCTTATAAACATTATTGTTTTATGAATTTCTTAATTATGTTATCACATTATTTGCATGTTTACTGTGATGACCATCCTTGGATAACTCATGATCTTATCCTAAATGTCCCTGGTCGGTCATCTATGCGGGAGCGGAGATAAAATAAGACCAGTATGACTTTGAACATATATAGAGATATAAATCAAAGTCATAGGCACATGTAAGAGTACAGGGTGTCGGACCGACCCGCTATGAGAGAGCTGCATGGGTTAAGTCATAAGCTTCTCTCATATACAAGCCATATCACTATGCCCTTTGACCTGAGATCATCATGGATTCCTACATGATAAACGCTCAGCTTTGACCTAGTCAAAAGTCACTTTTAACCGAGTGATCATAAAGGCTATGTTCGGGCTTAGTGGTTTTTCATGCGGAGGAATGTGAATGGTCAAGATGGAATTTGTCCCTCACATTCGTAGAGAGATATTACTGGGCCCCTCGATGAGTGAGTCTGAGAAATGTATAGCCATACTGGAATGGAAGGGTAGTTCCATTTCTAGATTCAGACTACTCAGGGATGGAGAAAGTAACGGTCAGGAAAAGGAGGATGACGTTCTCCGTGCCTCATCCATGACCAAAATATCGTGTGACAAAAGGGACGTGATATGGTTGTATGAAAGGTTACATCGTTTATCGATCCTCATATGATTTGGGTAGTCGTAATGTCTTGCTAGAGGACGCTTACGACTTGTGGGTTAGTATAGTAACTGGCCCACTGCCAACTTCATATAGGCCTACAGGGTCGCACACAAAATAGCCCAACTCGAGCTGTGATGTCCAGATTTATTGAACCTAAAAGATGTCTAGATTCAATGAATAGTCTAGGGTGGATTTATATATTTTGTATATATATATTATATATATAATATAAGAGATATTTGCAAGATTTAATTTATAAGGATAAATTAAATTTCTATCACTTTTGAATTTGAATTTAAATGGATATAATCTATTTGAATTTGAAATTTAAATTGATAAGATATCTCAAATTTGATTTATGAGAATAAATCAAATATAATTCCGTCTTATCTTTATTTTAAATTAAATAAATAGGTGAATTAAATCTGTGAGACAGATTTAATAAAAACCGTATTTATTCAATTAGTTTCTTATCAAATTATGCAATATATGATATTATATTAATTTTAGAATTAATATAAGATTAATTCTGAAGCCCGGCCCAATTAGAAGCCCGATAGTATCCTATATATTTGACATATAGGGTTCTATACAACACACAACACAACTCACAAGAGGAAAAGGGCAGGAGAGTGCAAAAGGTTTGCAGATAAGAAACTGCCGGAATAGAGACGGTGAGGACAGAATCTTGGGAAAACCTTAGAGGGACAAGAGGCGCTAGCACGTCGTTCATGATTGGAACGTTGTTCGTGTGGATACCGGTAGAGGAAGCCGATCTGAGTTGTCGACTTCTTGTGATCAAGAAGAGAGCAGTACGATGATGAGTCGCAACTTGCAGACGCAAAGGTCGCGACTAAAACGGGCATCTGAATGTCAGAAATATGAAAAGAGACTACAGGTCGCGACTAGTAGCAGAGGAGGTCGTGACTAACAACTCCAGAGGTGACAGGTCGCGACGAGAAGCTTAGTAGGTCGCGATTGAAAGTTTCAGAGGCGACAGGTCGCGACGTGAAGCTGATTAGGTCGCAACTTAAAGTTCCAGAGGCTACAGGTCGTGACTAGAAGCTTAGTAGGTCACGACTGAAAGTTCCAGAGGCGAGGAGTCACGACTAGTAGATACGGAGGTCACGACTAAAGCTCGAATACCGAAGGTAACACTTCTTTCTCCTTGACTTAAACACATTCGGTAGATCCTGTCTGGGAATGAAAAAAATTTTAAAGTTAATTTTCGCTGCGTGTCTTCCAATTCCCTTCAAGTTTATACTATCTCGACATGACTACCATGAGTACGTGGTGCTCAAGAATCAACAATTCGGTCTCTTCATCATCTAAAAACAATGATTTAGTATTATGGCATAAACGGATGGGTCATCCTAGTCTTTCTTATTTACAAAAATTATTTCCTGAATTATCAATAAATAGAACCTCAAACTTTCATTGTGACCCTTATGAGTTTGCTAAGCACCATCATACTACTTTCTCTCCTTCATCTTATAAGCCTTCCAGTCCTTTTTCGATTATACATAGTGATGTGTGGGGTCTCTTACCGATTCCTAATCATACTCAGTCAAAATATTTTGTCACATTTATTGACGATCACACACAAATGTGCTGGGTATATCTCCTAGAAGACAAAATTGATGTTTCTGTTGCCTTTATTTAGTACCATACTTATGTTTGAAACCAATTTGATACATCAATTCAAATACTTTACTCTGACAATGGAACTGAATACTTTAATCACAAACTTAGCACATTTCTCTCACAACGCAGAATTGTTCACAAAAGTAGTTGCCCTCACACTCCACAACAAAACGGGGTGACTGAACAAAAAAATAGGCATATTCTCGAGGTAGCACGTGACCTTCTCTTTACATGTCATGTTCCAAAACACTTCTGGGGCGATGCCATTCTTACTGCTACACATTTAATCAACCGCCTTCCCACCCGTGTCCTTACCTTTGCTTCCCCACTTGATGTACTTCAAAAAATTCATAGTATTTCCCACCTTGAATCCACCATTCCTCTTCAGGCCTTTGGGTATGTTGTCTATGTCCATCTCTACTATCCACATCCAAATTTGATCCCCAGGCTCGTAAATTTGTTTTCTTGAGATATTCTAAGTCACAAAAGGGGTACAAATATTTTGATCCTACCTCCTACCACATATTTGTCAATCTTGATGTTACATTTGTTGAATTTGACTTCTATTACACTGAGTCCTCAATTTAGGGGGAGTACTAGAGTGAATTTTAGACTATAGAACATGTACATAAACCTATACCTCCTAAATCTGACCTTACACTTCCAATTTCCATATACAAGGAGTGAGACGAGGAATTGGGGCAAGATGTATTCATGGTGACAACAAGAATCAACTACACGACATATTCCTACAGAAGTGCCAATACCTAAACCGGTAATAGATCCTATACTTGAGATGACAACTTAGCCAGGTATCAACACTGATCTTGATATGCCTATTGCATTATGAAAGCAGCAAAGTATGTGTACTAAGCACCCATTTAGAAGTATGTCTCATATGCCTCTCTTTCACAAAATTATCATGCATTTGTCACTAACCTTGATCAAGTTATAATTCCCAACAATATGTATGAGGCTTTGGCTATTCCAGAATGGAAATAAGTTATTCTAGAATAAATGAACACATTGGAGAAAAATGAGACATGGAATGTTATAACTCTCCCAAAAGGGAAGATGTAAGTAGGTATTTACTCTCAAGTACAATGCTGATAGTACCCTCAATAAACTTAAGGCAAGACTAGTGGCCAAGGGATTTACTTAAACACATCGCATTGACTATAATGAGACATTTGCTCCTATTACAAAGCTCAACACCATTAGAGTTTTGCTCTCTATTACAGTAACTTGTATTGGCCGCTTGAACAGTAGAACATAAAAAATGTCTTTCTCAATAGTGACTTACGAGAGGAAGTGTATATGACTTTTCCACCTGGCTTTGATGAGGGAAGAATCAATTAGGTATGCAAGCTCAAAAAGTCTATATATGGACTAAAATAATTGCCTCGGACCTAGTTTGACAGATTCGCTACTGTACTTAAATGTGAAGGATACAAACAAAGTTTATCTGAACATACTATGTTTTTCCTGAGAAAAGAGGATCTCATAACAATTATTATTGTATATATAGATGATATTATAGTCACAGGGAATGATAAGAAGGGGATCACTCGCATCAAAGTAGCCTTGAACAGAGAATTTGAAGTCAAAGACCTAGGAAAATTGAAATATTTTCTAAGGATGGAAGTTGCAAGATACAAAGAAGGAATTTATGTCTCCTAAAGAAAGTATATTATGGATCTTCTCAAAGAAACTGGTATGCTTAGGTGTAGACCAAGCAAAGTTCCTATCAGTACAATGAAAAAGAAGCCTAAGAGAAATAAGAAGGATGCAAGAACAGAATAAGAGGGTATAAAGAGAAGTCTACAAGAACAAGATGAAGTTGTTGTTAACTATCACATCCTGATTTTTCTTTATCTATATAAGACTGATAGAGGAAATAAGTTCGAAAGGGATTGTAACAATAAACAGAAAGATAAGATAATGATTAGATAAGGTTTAAGTTATGGAAAGGAAGAAAAATGAAAGGTTATAAAGAAATGGACTAAACTATAAATAGTAAAAAGTGAGGGACTAAAATGTAAATAATGAAAGTTTAGGGACTAAGTTACAAATAATAGAAAGTTTAAGGACCTAAATAGAATTTTGAGATTTCATGTACCAAATTGGAATTTCAAATTTGGTAGAAAGGAACTAAAATAGAATTTGGTAATTTTCGGGACCAAAGTGCAATTTTGCCAAATTCAGGGGCAAAAGTGTAATTATAGAAAGTTGAGCCAAAAAAGACCCAAAATTACCTAAAAATATTTCAGTCCCAAATTTTATCAGTAAATAAAGGACAGAATTTAGGCTAGGCATATTTCTCAGAATTCTGAATGATAAATTGATATTAATTTCTGAAGTCTAGAAATTAGTATGGTATCTTCTGGGCCTTAGAATCAGATAAAATTTTACAAGAAATTCTTATAATTAATATAAGAATTTATGAAACTGACAAAGGTCAAAAAGGAGTCCTATAGAATTAATTATAAAATTTAAGGTGAAATAAGACACCGATAAAAGATTTAAAAGAAACATATAGAATTTTTATCAGGACTTTTGGGTCTCAGAAAATTATGACACTTTACAAAAAATTTATTTTATAGTAGAATGAATTTATAAAAATTCCAAAACCTTAAAAGAAGTGTATAGAATTTATCTCAAAAATTAGGGTTATTTAAGAATATTGGTATAAGGGAAGTGCCTTAAGGTTTATGCTAATTAGCAATTGGACTTAAGAAGAGGCCCAAAATGACGTTAAGTTAAGGCCTAAGAAGTCAAGAAATTTAACATGTGACTAAATAAATTTTCTAGGATATTTTATAAATTTTTAAAGAAAGAAATCAAGAAAAATCAAGAGTTAATGTAAGGTGGCATTTGAGGTATCCTTGGTGGGACCTACACCATGTGTAAAAATGCCACATGGAAGCCAAGAAAGAGAGGAGAAGTTTTGGCACATGATGAATTATAATAAAATAGTATCAGAATTAAGTTAACGAAGATTAAGGTTAATTAATCAAGAAAATAACCAATGAACTTCAAGATTAAGAGGTTGTAATAATTAAGAACTTGAGGGCTAAAATGGTCCCTAAACCCTTGAAATTTCACTATAAATATCCTCCACTATGTTCAAAATCGTGGCACAAGAGAGAGACAAGGGGAAACTCATGTCAAATTAAAACTCAACATTTCCAAGGAAATTCAAGGAGGATTTCCAAGGGGCTTTGATCCAAGGTATCTAGAGTTTATGGTAAGAAATCCTTCTTAGTTTATTTATAAGTGGAAGGATAAAATATAAGTTTTAATGGAGGAAAAGTGATATATTTTATTGGTAATTGTGCTGTCCAAAATTGTACAGCATTGAAGGAAGAAGAAAATGTAGTTCGAATTATGTAATTAATACTTAGATAAGTTAGATTTAGTGATTGGTTATTGAATTAAGTTGTACTCTTAACTTTGCTATTGATGAAGGCCATTCGTCCTAGGACTTTTCTAGACCAAGGAAGTAGAATTTCAATGATCTAATGCTTCCATTGAATTTAAATGATGATTTTATGTAGGATTGGAATTTTAGAAGCATTGAAATTGATAAGAAAATTTTTGAAACCCTTTCTATTACTGTTCATATGAATGAACAGTGGTGATAATTTTATAATTTTGATGTTTCCAATGAATTTAAAATAAAAAATTGTATCAGATTAATTAGAGAAACAAGTATTGGAAGCATTTGGAATCAAAATATAAATTTTTGAAAGAAAGTACCCTTCTTTTCAGTTCTGTCCAGAATTACATGAAGGAGCTAGAATTTCATAATTCTAAGATAATAAATGGATTTAGAAGGCCAAATTGTGTAGGGTAAAGTTAAGACATTAATTAATTCAAATTCCAAACCAATTAATAAATATTAGAGAAAGATAGAGGTTTAACGGGTTAAGGAAAGTGAACTAAGTTTAGAGGTTGATTTAATTAAGTTATAATATGAACTGTATAATGTTATGTTAGGACTAGTTAGTTGTGGTAAAGAGGAATTCAAGTAAGGAACAAGAATGTATGAAAAGGTTAAAGGAAGAGCACGCTAATGAGGTAGTGAACTTAGATACTTGTATGCTTATGTTGCTAGGATTTTTTATATGATGTTTACCTACTTTGATTATGTGAAGCATATATGATTAAGTGATGCTCTATTTTTTTATTCTATAGTCATATGTTATAATTAAGGGACATGGAAGCATGTAAGTTATCATTATGCAATTATGATCATTAAGTGCACACATATTAACATCAAGCATATTGTTGCATACATTATATGGTATCCATTTGATATTGAAATTTTCCTCCAAAAATCTCACCCCTTTCCATAATATAAACATCACAGAAGGACCATCTTATGAAGGGAATGAAGCTGAATGAAGATGCAAAGATGCATGAAAGACTTAGAGTTTATGTAATTTTAATTAAGGCATTTAATATGTTAGAATGTTCAGTTCTAGCAATGTTTTGTGATGGCTTGGGAAAAATAGTAAACATTTGAATAAATGTACAATAATTTACATGATGATAGTAGACATGTCAAGCTTCATTTTGATATCAAGAATGCCTTATTTTGATGTTTGTACAAAGAGAATAAAATTTTCAAAGTTAGGAACCAGAAACTATTTTTAGAATAGTTGACCAAATGAACAGTGATCTTTGACACCATGACTATACTGATTGACTAAGCATTTGGTCTGAGAATTATTTTTTTATTAAAATTCATTATGTTAGCTTCTATTATCCTTTTGAATCACTTCATTTCAATTTTTCTACAATTAATTATGGTTTTTTTAAATTTGTCACCAAATCTAGAAATATCAAATGAATAGTACCCACTGATTTGGAAATTGCATATTTAGTAAATGAAATTCAATGGTTGTTTAAGTGATTTTAAATGCTACCAAATGGTCCCTAAGATGTACGAAAGTAAGGTGTTACACTAACAAAGGGAGATATCAAAGACTTGTTAGGAGACTTATCTATCTTTCCTGCACTCGTCCTAATATTGTGTTTACAATTAGTGTAGCTAGTCAACATATGTACTCTCCAAAGAAGAAGCATATGGATGCTGCTTATAAAATTCTAAGATATCTCAAAGGCACACCTGGTCTTGGACTTTATTTCAAGAAGAATGATTCGAGAATAGCTGAAGCCTATACCTATGCTGATTGGGCAGGGTCACTAGAAGATAGCAGATCCACTTCAGCGTACTACACCTTTGTTTAGGGAAACTTAGTCACCTGGCAATGTAAGAAACAAAAAGTGGTCACCAAGAGCAATATTGAATCAGAACTAAGATCTTTAACGTAAGGCATTATGGAGGCATTGTAGCTTGAAAGAGTAGCAAAAGAAGGGCACATTCCAATTAAAGCTCCACTGAAATTATTTTGTTACAGCAAAGCTACACTGAACATGGCATTAAATCCAGTGCAGCGCAGTAGAACAAAACACATTGATTTAGACCGTCACTTCATCCTGAAAAGATTGAAGAAGGAACAATTTGTCTCTCATATGTTCCCACCAAGCTACAACTTGCTGATATACTCACCAAGAGCCTACCACAAGTTGTGTTTGAAAATTTAGTAAGCAAGTTGACCATGATGAATATCTATGATCCAACTTGAGGGGCAGTGTGGTATTTATGCAAATAGGATATTTATATAAATTAATAATTTATATATTTGAATTCTAGATATAACTTAGAGAGATTATCGGATATATTAGTTATATCCTATCAAAATCTATATCAGTTAGCATATATTATCATAATCATAATCTTTATTATTCTAATCTCCCTTGTAATCTATACATACATTAATTCTCCTATGAATAATACATAAAAGAATTACATATTATATCGTGTCTTCAATTATCCATCACAGCAAAAGGTTTAAAATTCAAGAAGTTTTTCAGTCCTCATACTGACATATAGGGCATCCTTGAAATTAGCCAGGCTCCAGCGGGCTATGAAAATATTCAAAGTAGAATTCTTCATCTCTGCTCTCATAGCCATGATCAATTCAAACATCCTCAACCACTTTAGAAAACAAGGACTTCTTTGTGAAGTTACTATTCAAAAAGAACGAAGATATAAATCCTATAAAGGCTACCCATTCAAGCATGAATCATGATGATTTGATCCTAGCAAAAAAGGTATGTGCTACTCTGATAGCTCAAGGACTTAATAAACCAATAGAATCTAATTGGGCTTGCCAAACCTTTTATGTTGAAAAGAGATCTGAGCAGCTTAGAGAAAAAAGAGGTTGGTGATATATTATAAGCCTCTTAATCTTTTCTTACAAGATGACAAATTTCCTCTTCCAAAGATAAATGCATTAGCCTCGCAGCTACACAAGGCAAGGATCTTTTCAAAGTTTGATCTAAAAGCAGGATTCTAGCATATTGGAATCCATCCTGAAGAATGATATAAGACTACCTTCTATATTCCTGACACTCAGTATCAATGGACCGTGATGCCATTTGGATTAAAAGTAGCATCATCCATCTTCTAGAAATCTATGGTGAAAATATTTGAGCCCATTCTCCATTCGTCTCTCATTTACATTGATAACATTCTTTTGTTTTTAAAAGATGAACATAGTCACAAATCCCTTTTGGCCCAATTTGCTGATATAGTTAAAGCCCACAGAATAATGCTTTCATCAAAGAAGGGATACATAGCCCAAGCCAAGATTAATTTTTTTGGAATGATTTTTATGATGATTTTTACCAGCATGGATCTCACATTGCCCAAGAATTGCTTAACTTTTCAGATGATAATCTGTCGGTAAAAAAAATTCAATAGTTCCTAGGCATTATCAATTACCTCCGTGACTTTATTCCTGAAGTGACTAAACACACCAGCTAGCTATCAAAGCTTTTGAAAAAGAATCCTCCTCTATGGGGTAAATCACGGACAACAGCTATCAAGACCTTGAAGAAAGTCACCCAGACACCACCGCCACTAAAAATTCTAGGAACGAGACAGAATTTTACAGACTGATACAAGTTATCATTATTGGGGAGCTATACTTCTTGAGGAAGAAAATAGATAAATACACTACTGTGCTCATCTAGTAGACAATTCAAAGAATCTGAAAAGCATTATCATGCCATTATAAGGACAATTCGGCAGTAAAAAAAGGCATAGAAAAATTCAATTTCCACTTAAGTTCATATGAATTTATTGTGGAAATGGATAATACATCTTTCTCCTTCATGCTGGACACAAAAAAGAAGACTTAAACAGATTTCTAACTTCTCATATGGAAAGATTGATTTTCATACTATAAATTTTTAATAAGATTTATCAAAGGTCACCAAAATATCATAGCTGATTATCTCTCCAGACCTCAAAAAATCTAGCTCTTAACTCCCTCTGAACCTCGATACATCTTGATGATGGATCAACTTTCCCTTATAAAAGCATCCTACTTTACCACTAGCCACCATGAGTTCCTACTGGCCATACACCTACCAATGTTGAACAGATACAGCAAATAGCTAAGAGAAACCTCTTCTATTGGCTCTATCTCCTTCTTACAAACTACCTTATCCCTCCATCTATTGACCACTTCAGTCTAGAGAAACCTTATCTCATAGTCTATTTCATAATAGGACCTATCTCAGAAGAACTAAAATGGTACCTTTAGTCCCTTTCAGTTCTATATGCTTGTGTTATAGTCATAGCTCCTTTTCCAGTTTACCATTATCTGCGTGATAATAAAAATAAAGGTTCATGTTTGTGGACAGTCTTATAATGTTTCTCTACCCTCTCAGTATGGCACACAGAGCTCAAAAAAGTCATAGAACAATATCGCCTCTAGGAAATCCCAGAAGACTAGCAAACTTTTCAATGCTTCTTTGTATTACACATACCATACCTCATGGATCTATGGAAAATTCAAACCCAATGGCCTCACTACAAAGATGTTCTCTTCTCTAATTTGAAACTCTTTGTAAGTAATATGAATAATTGCCCAGAAGGACATCCAGAGTTAACATGTAAATCCCTTAGTCCAATTCCAAATGAAGCTTTCGTCTCTCTAAATATTCCAAAATGGTACAAGAGACCCAAAGATCATATATTCAGTCCAGCCATTATAGCATACCTTGGTCCCAGACCTTCAGGTCCCTCAACTAAATTATAACTTATACCACAAAGCTCATCCATGGATACACTAGATTTTCGACTTACACAAGACTCACAGGATCCATAGGGTGGACCAATCTCACCAGACTTAGAAGCACCTTTACCTCAAGACCCATGTGCTGATAAAGATTACTTAAATCTCTTATCGGATGATGATCATGAACCTATCTGTAAGATAGGATGGTGATAATGACATAAAGCAGAGATTCCTCCACATACCGTAGAACTTTATTAAAGTATAGCTCTATGTGCTTTACTTTTATTAAAGCGTCTGTACAATATTGTCTATATATAATCAGCTTTTCATAAAGTGTGTTTAGTGCGATCATAGTGCAAAATGCTTTATATCTTTACAGCTCGTAGAGCATTATGGTGTTCTGTCTGATTGTGTTATCATCTCTCTATATAAGGATCCTTCATGTTACTCTATAGATAATTGAGAGTTCAATATTGTAAAATACCTTGTGAAACATAAGAATATTTTCCTTCTAAGTTTTCTATCTTCTAAAAGCTCTATCTTTCTTTATCTTTATTATTATCTCTACATAGATTCTATTATACTTTACACTTGCCTCTTATGAGAGGATCATGTGTATCAGAAAGGAATATGGTCATATTCCAAGAGTTAAGACTTTCGCATGAATTATCTGATTTAGTTTGAAAATTTATAGGCATATATCTTAAAAAAGGTAGTAGGCTAGGAATGCTAAGGTAAGACCTTGTGATAAGATCATGTTTGTGAATCTTTTAGACTAGGTCTCAGAGTTTATAAGGAAATCCACCCTCTTGGTATCAAAGCCTTCATACTATTTTTTTAGGCGAGACAGAATAATTATAATGTTAGAGATGAGTGAGTAATAAGACTTTGTCAACATGAGTGAAACACCTTTTACTTCTAGTTCTGAACCAATAAGACTCCCATCCTCCCTGTCTTTTGAAAGACTCCCCTCATCTGTTCGCCATTCACTATCCAATAAAATTGACTATCTTGTTAAATTTACTCACCTACTAGATGAAGCCAAGGTAAGAGATACAGATCTCCTTTTGATTAATCCGTACTCTCTTTATCATCGCCAACGTTCAACCTTTCGTACTATTCGATCACTTATTACCAAATTCACTCCCCTTTTAAGGAGATTATACAAAGTTTTAAACTTATCAGTGTGATATTCCTTCCACACCTTATGAATAGTATATTACCCTAAAATTCCATAACCCCTTATCAACTCCTATATAGATAAAGGCTATACACACCTCCACCTTAGAGTTGTCCACCTTGTATTAACTCTTCATGGCAAAAAAGGCCTTCCTATTTCTGCTAAATTAGTTGCCTTGTTAGACCTCATATAAATTGTATCAGCATGCCATTATCAAAAACCTAGTTACCACTCTCAGTAATGGGAGTATTGTTCTCACTATCACATCTAACTTCAACATGAAGGTCTCTTATTAGACACTCTCTCAGAGAATTAAAGGTCAAGTATAGATTATTGGGAAAATACAAGATCCTAAAGCTACCATGGCTACTTTACACCACCAAATCATCTACAGGGTCCAGAATCACTCTCTAGATTTGACATTCCCTATAGATACCTAGGACGCTTTGTTAATGTTTACATATAGAGACCATAGCTCAGCCATAGTCAATATTCCTAGACAGATTCCTAGGGAAGAACTAGCTAAAATTATCCCGCTTGTCTAGATTATCAACTATGAATGAGAGTTTAACTACAGCACCACTGATAGTCTCAAAGATGTTAGATGGCACCGTACGGACTATTTTCCAGAAATTTGGTAGAGAAGGATTCTCTTATCCTTCAAAAACAATTGCCACTTTTTCTCCTGGATATACAATATGATCATCCTCCAATTTATGAGTTTTCAAAGGAAGCCAAACTAGTCTATGTCTTACATGTCAACGGATATTTCATTTGGGATGTTGATAATTCTATGTGTGACTCTGATTGTGAGTGTTATAACTCTAATTTATGGGAGTTGTCAAATGATGACTTATAGCACTGCTTAAGAAGAAGAAAGGATAAAAAAAGAAGAAGAAGAAAAGTTCATATGCTTGTTCTAACCACTAGAAAAGCAAAAGAGACTATGATGATGATCATAAGCCAAAATGTAGAGTTAATTGGAATATGGAAACTATAATTCTAATATCAGAACTCTCTCTTTATGACCTATTGAAAGAACTTGGTCATGATGAACTTTTAGCTAAGGTGTTCTCTCAGAAGACACGACCACCCTGTTCCAAGCCAATTATCCCAACTATTCCTCCACCAATTCAGCCACAACCTTTGCCACGCATTGCCATGTTGAAATCCAGTACTTATAAAGAATAGTTTCCATGTCTTGAACAAAGTACTAATGAAAATACCAAAGTAACCAGACGCCCTTATATCACAGCTACTGAGGTTACTCCATAAGGGTACAAGCCAATATGGCTTCTAAAGCAATTCTGAATTGGCAAACGATAATGCTATTAGCCAAAACAAGTTTCTTTGCTAGATTGATTCAAAGCTGGAACATATCACATCCAAGACAGAAGATTTATCTTCCCAAGTAGATATTTTAGCTTAGGAGATCAAGAAGCTTCGCCTAAGGCTTACTTCACATGCTCAATATTAGATACTGATCTCAAGAGATATGTTGATTAAAGATACTATGGACCAAAATTCTAAAGGAAGTAACAGGAGCTAAAACAAATTAAGGAAGAAATCAGGCAAATTGAGGATGACATGCCCAAGCAGCAGAATTATCCACTACTACCTCCTACTATTGACCCTTGCACCTTATACTCTCCTTTGCACCCTTCAACCTTTCCCACATATCCATCATACCATGTAACTGAAGGGAATTGGAAGACACGCAACAGAAATTAACTTTAAAAAATTTTCCATTCCCAGCCAAGATTTACCGAATGTGTTTAAGTCAAGGAGAAAGAAGTGTTACCTTCGGTATTCAAGCGTGGTCGCGACCTCAGTGTCCACTAGTCGGGACTCTTCGCCTCTGGAGTTTTCAGTCACGACCTCCTCAGCTTCTTGTCATGACCTGTCGCCTCTGGAGTTTGCAGTCGTGATCTACTCAACTTCTAGTCCGACCTGTCGTCTATGGAGTTTGCAATCACGATTTCCTCTGCTTCTAGTCGCGACCTGTAGTCTCTTTTCATATTTCTGACGTTCAGATGCCAATTTAGTCGCGACCTCTTGTCAACTGGTCGTGACTTCGTCGTACCTGGTGCTCTTTTCTCGATCGCAAGAAGTCGACAACTCAGATTGGCTTCCTCTACCAGTATCCACACGAATAGCGTTCCAACCACGAAAGACGTGCTAGTGCCTCTTATCCCTCTAGGGTTTTCTCAAGATTCCGTCCTCACCTTCTCTATTTTGGCAGTTTCTTATCTGCAAACCTTTTACACTCTCCTTGCCCCTTTTCTTGTGTGTTGAACCCTAGCCCCTAATGTCAAATATATAGGATGCTATCGGGCTTCTAATTGGGTCGGGCTTCAGAATTAATCTTATATTAATTCTGAAATTAATACAATATCATATATTGCATAATTTGATAAGAAACTAATTAAATAAATATGATTTTTATTAAATTCGTCCCACAGATTTAATTCACCTATTTATTTAATTTATAATAAAGATAAGACAGAATTATGTTTGATTTATTCTTATAAATCAAAATTGAGATATCTTATCAATTTAAATTTTAAATTCAAATAGATCATATCAATTTAAATTCAAATTTAAAAGTGATAGAGGTTTAATTTATCCTTATAAATTAAATCTTACAAATATCTCTTATATTATATATAATATATAAATATAAATTTATATATATAAAAAATATATAAATTCACCCTAGATTATTCATTGAATCAAGACATGTCTTAGATTCAATGAACCTGGACATCACAGCTCGAGTTGGGCTATTTTGTGTGCGACCCTATAGGCCCATATGAAGTTGGTAGTGGGCCAGTTACTATACTAATCCACAAGTCGTAAGCGGTATCTAGCAAGACATTATGACTACCCAAATCATATGAAGATCGATGAACGATATTACCTTTCATACAACCATATCACGTCCTTTTTGTCACACAATATTTCGGTCATGGATGAGGCATGGAGAACGTCACCCTCCTGTTCCTGATCGTTACTTTCTCGATCCCTGAGTAGTCTGACTATAGAAATGAAACTACCCTTCCATTATAGTATGGCCATACATTTCTCAGACTCACTCATCGAGGGGCCCAGTAATATCTCTCTACGAATGTGAGGGACAAATTTCATCTTGACCATTCACATTCCTCTGCATGAAAAACCACTGAGCCCGAACATAACCTTTATGATCACTCGGTCAAAAGTGACTTTTGACTAAGTTAAAGCTGAGAGTTTATCATGTAGGAATCCATGATGATCTCAGGTCAAAGGGCATAGTGACATGGCTTGTATATGAAAGAAGCTTATGACTTGACCCATGCAGCTCTCTCATGGCGGGGTCGGTCCAATACCCTGTACTCTTACATGTGCCTATGACTTTGATTTATATCTGTATATATCTTTAAAGTCATACCGGTCTTATTTTATCTCTACTCCCGCATAGATGACCGACTAAGGACATTTAGGATAAGATCATGAGTTAACCAAGGATGGTCATCACAGTAAACATGCAAATAATGTGATAACATAATTAAGAAACTCATAAATCAACAATGTTCATAACATAATGATTGGCCCCTAGGGCACAATCTCCAACAGTAACATCACCAACTCCAACAGACTATAGCCAAGTTTTTCATTCCACTTACCTTTTGGCCAGACAATCTCATTCTCATAAAAAACTTCCCAAAAGAAGCATGTTTCATACATAGGACATCAGACCACGACATCCACACCAGTTGATGTACCTCATCCATATACAGGACCTGCCTTTTCATATGTCAAAACACCTATAAAATCTAGACGTCCACAATCTTCATCTTTAAAGATTCATTCACCATCAAATTCCCCTCCAAAAACTCAAAAAGAAACCCATACTATTAACCGAAGAAAAAATGTTGTGAGTGGTGCGAGCCCTTCAAAAACAATTAGAACACTTTATAGAAATATATATATCAACCTCTCTTTGAGGATGAATCTATTAAAGAAACTTCTAGAGCTACCAATGGAAATGAGAATGAACAAACACAAGAAAGCTCTTCAACTTCGGAAGAATATTCCATCTTAGAGGATTTTACTATCTCTACCTCCTCTGAAGAGTGAGAAATATTATTATGCTGATTTGTCTAATATTGACATGGTTAATCCTCAAACCATTGAATCTTCTAGTAGGAATAATCCTATTGTTGAAGATCCTTCCTCATCAAAAGAAGGAATGGAAGAAAGAACAGGAGAAATTGGAGAACACAGATCTTCACCATTCAAATCCAAGAAGCATAAGTCTTGGTTCACCTTTGATGATATTCCTCCTTGTAAGTGGCGTGATCGATTACATGAATTTAGTGCATGGGTCGACTCTCATATGACCAATCCAAGTCTTACATTGGAACAAATTTTGACTAAATTTGTATCACAAATGACTAAAAATTTGAGAGAATGGTTTACTCAATTGAGTGAGTACCAAAGGTTATAACTAATCCAATATGTAAACCCTAGAGCATTTCTTGGTGACTTTCATATTATCCAGAAAAGAAATTCACAGGAGTATTTTGAAATAAAGTGGTGTTCATTGAACCGTAATGATCAACAGAGACATTACATCAAGATGGCTTAAAAATATTATTCTCTAGGTGGACCTAAAAATCCTAATCTCAAGCATGTTTTCATTGACTCTCTCCCAGATGAATTATAACCTAAACTACACAAGATGATTTCCTCCTTAAACAAAGAAGTGACTCAACTCACTCTTGGAGAAATATACCAATTAGCATTAGCCACTCTTGATAAAATATGAGTAACAGAAGTTCTTTAAGTCTATACTGAAAGGAAGATCAAAGTTTAAACCATCTTGCAGCAAGTCTCATTTGAAAATTAAATGCAAGGATAAAGACTCCTGCCATCGTCCATCCAAGAAGAAATCACACTTTTTCAGGTATAAACCTGATAAGGTCCAAAAAAAACATAAGAAACCTTACTTCGGGTATTTCAGATAGTGGTCTTCTAAGTCACCTAAAGTCAATAGGTTTTTTTATGTGGTAAGAAAGGACATTTTTTGCAAGTCTTGTCCCAAGAAGAAAAATATAAGGGAGATAAAAATGTTGCAGTCATTTTAGCATGCCTTGCCTATAGCAAAATCAAAAGATATTGAATATGTCTATGAAAAAGAATATTTTCCTTCTAAGTTTTCTCTCTTCTAAAAGCTCTATCTTTCCTTATCTTTATTCTTGTCTCCACAAAGATTATATTATACTACACTTGCCTCTTATGAGAGGATTCTGTGTATCAGAAAAAAATCTGACCATGTTCCAAGAGCTAAGACTTCCTCATGAATGGTCTAATTTAGTCTGAGAATTCATAGACCTAGATCTTAAGAAATGCAGTAGGGCTAGGAATGTCTAGGTAAGACCTTGTGATAAGATCAGGTTTGTGAATCTCTTAGACTAGGTCTCAAAGCCCTAATCATCCTTATTGTGAAGTCTTTTTTACTTGCAGTGTGAGATTCCTTTCGACCCATCCATGGAGCACCATAGAGTAGATGGGTAATAAATAAATTTCTTATAGTGCTATAAGTTTCTTTTCGACTCAGTAATTACAATTATTCCTTGCTGATTGTGAAATTCTTTTTCATTCTTTGATCACCATGGAGGAGATAGGAATGGATAGAGACACACCATATATTCCTCAAGAAATTATCACAAATATTTTCAAACGACTTCCTATAAAATCCCTAATGCGTTTTCAATGTGTGTGCAAAGATTGGAAGAATCTCTTCAAAACCCCATCTTTCTAGAACACCTCCACCATTCCACCCAGCAAGACCCTTGTCTTCTTTTTGAGCCCACTGGCAATAACCGTAATCCTGGGCACTTATGTCTAATCAATCGTGATATGCAGGTCCTTGAATATCAGACAACACCTTTCACATTTTCATCAATGGATAGCTGGAGGATAGTTGGTTCTAGTAATGGTTTGCTTTGTCTCCAACTCTTGAAATATGAATCCTTCTTTTCTATGGAATCCAGCAACTAGAGAGGTCAGCCAGGTGCCCAAAGCTTAGTCTTCATGGCAATGTGTTTTATTCCTTCGTAGGATTTGAGTTCAATTCAATTGTTAATGATTACAAGATAGTGAGACTCTCTATTTCTAGGTGGAATGACCATTCGCATCATAGGGTGGAAGTGTTTTCATTAAATGCATGGTCATGGAAAGAAGTTAAAGATGAAGTTGGGAAATTAAAGGGTATAACTCCTACTTTTTGTTCTAGTGCTTTCACTTTTGATGGAGCAATATTTTGCCTTGGCTGTGGATGGGCTCGTAGTTCGATAATTTCACTTTCATTTGACATAGCAACAGAAGTGGTCACATTGATACCATTTCCTAGTTCTACCCGTATATCACACTGTAATATGCTTAATACTTATGAAAACAAACTGTTGATGCTTTCTCGCACTATGATTGAAAACATGAAATCATCTTTGATTGATTTGTGGGTGATCGAGAAGTGTATAAATGCATCTAGGGAGAGGTGGATTTGGACTAAAATATATACAAGCAACCTCTATAAAAGGAAAGTTGCACTGGAGAATGATGGCCCAAAGCTTGTTTTGTGCAATCTCCATACTAATGAATCAAGACATTGGCCTTGGGTAGATGTCCGATTAAATACTCCGATTTGAAATTATGTAGAAAGCTTGGTACTAATTGGTAATATCTACATTGAATAAGCTCTTCATCCTAAACCTAGTTATTATATTGCATATTTACTTTATTTAACCACTTTCAATAGAAATGAATTTATATATAACAATTTTTATTATTTGTCCTTTGTAGACGTTATTTAGAATGATGAATGGAGATATTTATATAATGTTAGGATGTTCAATTTTCTTTCAGAGATCGAGATATAATTTATTTGCTAATGTGTGAATTCTTCAGTATCTTTTGTTTAGCTATTACACCAGTGGCTTTAAATACACTAAAAAGCGATTATCCTAAATCATATTGTAATATTATATATTTACTTTATTTAGGCACTTTTGGTGGAAATGAATTCATATATCTGATTAGATCATTTTTTATTTATACGATTGATATCTCTAATTAGAGATGTTAACTAAATCATTTTTTTCACGCTTTTGCAAAATGTGTGGCATTCCTTAGATATTCTTGTATTTTGATGGGATCAAGATCCTTTTTATAAACTATATATTACTGTTATTTTTCTTTCCAAAAACAAATATCCTGGTTTTTATTGGTCTGCGGCCTTTGATTGAAACTGCGTATCTTCTTTGTACTCAAAACAAAAAGTGGCACAAAAGAGAAGAAAAAGATGAGGAAAAATGTTGAACCGTGACATGTAATGATCCTTATTGGAAAAAAAAAGGAGGGAATTTAACGAAATTGAAGTTATAGAAACTACGCATTTTAATGTTTGACAATTATTTATCTGGAAAAAATATTTTAAAAAATTATTTATCTTGTAAATAAAGAAAAAAGATATTGCATTTGTACTACTTGGCATCACTTTAGGTAGTTTTCTTGTTTGGTGTTAGGTCTTAGTTCAATTGAATTCTGGTAAATTAAAGAGAGAGAAAAAGATATTGCATTTGTGTGGAAGTTAACTTTCCAGTAAGTATCTTGGTAAGTTCATGATATTCAGTAAGATATTTGCGAGGAAGGAAGCGAGGAGAGAGAGGGAGAGAGTGATGTGGATGATGATAAGTGGCGGTGTTGACTGTACCATATAAGTCAAATTAATGGTCAAAATCAACTATTGGTAATTCCAACGTTACACAACTTTTAATATTTTTGAGGCGATATTAATTTAAAAAAAAAATTAAGACAGTATAGTCCTTCATGATATACTTTTCGGACAAAAATATCATTTAACCTTTTATATAATTTTAGGATGTTCGATTTTCTTTCAAAGATTGATATATAATTTATTTGCTAGTGTGTCGATTATTTGATACTTTTTTTTAACTATTACACAAATACGATTTAAATTCACTGAAAAGTAATGATCTAAATCTTAATTGTCATTTTGTATATTTATTTTATTTATACACTTTTGGTAGAAATGAATTAATTCATATATCTATTTAGATCATTTTGTATTTATACGATTGATGTCTTTTAGAGATGTTATATAAAATATATGATGATGGGGGCATATATGTAATAGCGGATGTTTCATTCAGTGTTTAGCCAATTTAAGGGGTTTAGATTAACTTTTTAGAAATAATTTTAAATAAATATATTAGAGAAGTTTAATATAAAAATATTTCTGAAACAGGTTCTTCCAAACAAGCCTTTATAATCTGGGCCTAATATCATTATAAAAATAATTTATAATTGTTGAGTACTCATTTTTTATACATTCTTTTTATATTTAGTTACATTCAAACTTTCGGTGGACCAAATTAGAAATAATTTTAAAAAATTTTAGTTTTGATCCAGACATGATTTTTTAAAAAAAAAAAAATATATTTTAGATGAAGTTAATTATTTTATTTTAAAAAAATTAACTTAACTTTTCTCTTTTCTTTTCTTTTTTACATAAATCTTTGAAAAAAGGTTAGACTCACCCACGATCTAAGGACAGGGTAAAATCTTCCTTCCTCTTAGACGATACCAATATCAGACAGGACGATCTATCTATTATGCTCAAGCATAAACCTATGCACCCAGGAGTTAGGATACCTCCCCAAACGCCATGACTAGAACTATAATAAAGTGGTACTCCTTAAGGTTCGAACATACTCTAAATAGTCATATGTCTCACCCCTTTATTAGTTGAACCCACTGACAATGGTTAACTTTTCTCTTCTTTTTTTTTTTTTTGGTTACATAACTTTTCTCTTTTGAAAAAAGAAAACTTGTTTCATCAACTTTCTTTTTGTAGTGGGCCAAGTCAGGCCACAAGTTAATTTTTTAGCTTTGTGGTTGTCTCAGCCCAAAGGATACCTAGCTTGGCCTATGAACACCCAACCTAAAAATGGTTATCTAATGACAACTTTGGTTTAACAATTAATAACTTTTCATTTTTGAAATAACAACAATAACTAAAAAAGTAATAATTATTATGAATATTAGAATATAGATATCTACCTATTTTTTTCTCTTTAACTTCAACTTCCACTACCCTATTACTCTTCCACTACTACATTAAACTTGTAACTTCTATTAGGTCATTCATAAATTTTGTTATCTACTATTTATCATTTAAGTTTAGGTATAACCTATATATAAGACTATGCCTATAAATAGAGCATATCATTTGTGTTGTAAAATAAGTAGAAGAATACAATCTATTTCTCTCATTTTTTTGTTTTCATCTTTTCTATTCTCTTAATCATGTTACTAGTTTTACAGTAATAATTAATTTCACCAAAATTCAAATTTTTGAGTCATAAGTGTTAGTGGGTTCCTAAAGATCAATAATAACTTTGGTTTAACAAATAACAATTTGCATTTTATGAAATGACAATAGCTAAATGAATTAATCATTTCATATATTTTAAAATTTGATTATTATAAAAAGAACTTTTTTTTTTTTGCTATGCATTTTTTTCATATGCCACTTTCTCCCAAATTTATATGTAGAGCATCAATAATTTTTGCCCTATCTCTCCACTAAAAATTGGAAGAGTAAATCAATAAAAATATCTACTATCTAATTATTTACACGTGGCCTTGAAATTCTAAAATTTGGTCTTTCGGCACAAAATTAATTATATCCCAAATCAAAAATAAATGATTGCAACACATTTCTCAAAAAATGTACGAATTTAATTAATTATATTGTTTTCTCCAAACGAGTCAATCACGCGCGGACGAGAGAGAAAAAGAAAATAATAAATAATAATAGTAATAATGTTACTAAACATAAAAATGAATTAAAAAAGGGGGGAATATTGAGGTAAAAAATATGAAAAATCACTGTAACAAAAAAAACAGAGAATAAAAGCTATATAATAAACCTAAAAGCCTATGTACATTATAGACTTGTAATAGAAGGGAAAGAAAAAATGTGAAGCGTGAAGGAGATGGAGAAAGAAAGAGTACAAGAATGGTAAATATAGGAGGGAGTGAGTAGGTAGGTAGGTAGTGAGAGAGAGAGAAAGGATAATAGGTTTCCCATGCAAAGATTCAGTAGTAATATGTTTGGTTGTTTATAGGGTACTATCCCGAATTTAAACCTATTTTAGGCTGCGCTATTCTGCCTAACCCTATTCCTATCCATAGCTAGCTTAGGCATAATCAGAGAACCAAACAAGAAAGAAAGTGAAGGGAAGTGGTGAATAATGAAAAGAAGGGAATGTGTCGTGTTGTAGGCTTCCAATAGTAAAAGATAAAATGGGTAATTTATTACCACTTTGAAAAGTTACGTTACGTCCAAGTGAAAGTCTTGTCATCTTATTATTATTAATTGTTTGAGTTGTTAATAATTCAAATTTGACAGGGGCCAGCGTCTGAATTTGATTAATGAACAAAAAAAAAACAGTAGGTGTTAGGTTAATATATGACCAAGAAGAATAACTTTTTTTCTGCTATGAAAAATAAATAAATTGTGTTTATTATATTTTTATAGGTTAATATAATATTTAATTATTTAAAGTTATACAAATTTTAATTTTAATTCATCAAATTTTAAATTATAGATTTTGATTCTTTAAAAAATAAAATAATCTAATTTTTTATTAAATTATAGAGGTTAATATTTTAAAAAAAATTAATATACTAGAATTTATGATTTAAAATTTGAGGAGGGACTAAAACTAAAATGATAATAAATTTAAGGGATCAAAGATTATATTAACCTGTATTTTTATTTATATAACTTATCAATATTGTTTGCAAAATTTGGCCCTGTTATTGTGAAAAATATATCATAATTTCTATTAATTCAAAAAATACACTTAGGACATGTTTGAATTTTATTTCTAATATCAATAGATATTTGAGACTTTTTTAGAACTTATTTAAATTAATATTTATAGAAATAACTTTTATTTCAATGTATTTTATAAATTAAAATTTAAATAAAATTTAATTAGTATAATATAATTTATATTTAAAAAAATTATTTTAATACACATTTGACTTTTGTAACGTCAAGAACTTCAAAATCTTCAAAATATGGTTTTAGGTTTAATTTGGTTGGTGGGGAAAATTTTATTTGACTTTAATGACAATCCGAACATATTTTTTGGATTAAATTATCTTCTGGACTCTTAAACTGATTTTATGGGATTTTTTGGTTATAAAAGCCAACCCAAATTAGCCCTTGAACCCCTTAGTTCTTAGTTGAAAAGAATTTTATTAAAACAATTTTTTTTGTGGAAATAAAAAAATAACGTCAACTTTTTATTAAAAAGTTCAATTACATACAACTCAATTATTCCTTTACAAAAATAAAAGCTCAGTTAACTCAATTTCACTTTCATGTCACATATGAAAATTGATTTTAGATAATTTATAATTGAGCTTTGTAATTTATAAATATATTTTTTATAATGTACAATTAAAATTTTATGTAATTTACAAGTACATTGCCCATAATTAGGGATAATGCACTTGTGTACTTTTTATTTCCTCCCAGCGGGTTTTCCTCCAAGTGATTTTTGTCTGAGACCTTTTTAAAAAAAAGAATTATTATGATATTAAAAAAAATTAATTATCAAAAAATTTTAAATAACATAAATTTATTGTTAATTTTTATATTAAAATTTATTATTATTAGTTTATTAGTTGTTATTATAAATCTTGGATAATTAAATTTTTTATTTAGGATTTTATAGTAATTCTTTTTTCTAAAACATAAATATTCATTTGATCTTTAATATAAGATATAATTTATAATATAATTTATACTATAAATTAATTCTTATATTTAAGATCGAATGAGTAGTTACTATATTTTAAGGAGAGAATATATGTTTGGTTCAGTTCTACACATTAGGATTATTTGTAGTCCAGATACATTCTATTAATTTAGGGCGTTTGGTTTACATACTAGAGTAATCCAATAATTATAATCATGATTATAACAAATTAGGTAGTCCTTGTTACATAACTTTGGCTATGCAGTCCAAATTCCAGCTTACATGAATCAGTACGTGGACATCTATACCCTCTACAAATTAACATTTAGATATTTATATCCTCTATTTTTAGTATTAATAGAGTTAAAAAATTATTTTATATTTATTTTATGTTTTCTAGATAAAATATAAATTTCATTATGGCATATCAAATAATTATTCTATCATCATAATTTCATTTCATTACATTTACATGATTTAGGGTCATGTCTTGAACAAGAGTCTTGAATGTCATTATGTCACTATCAAGGATATTGAGTGTCATTATCTCTATATTTTAATTTAATTGATATTAATATATATCAAGCTATATCAATATTAAAATCAAGTAGTATTGGTCATGTGCATTATAAGTTCTAAGAAATAAATCAAATTGTAACTTATAATGATTTTTGAGAGAATTAGAAATAAAGACTTATGATAAATGATATTTATTGGGAGGACCATAAAAGTTATAATTATTTAGAATGATCAAATACAAAAATAAAAATTTATAATTATTAAATTGCTCCTTGCCAAATTCTTTATATTTTCTCCCACAAAAATTAATATGAATTTTTAAATCTCCTACTTTATCTTCTCCAATCTCTCCCACATTCTATTTTAAAACTAATATGAAATTTATTTTCTACCAAATAAAAACCCCCAAAATCATCCACCATTCCGCATCCATGACATGATCTTTTTTTCCAACTATTATTTTCCGCTGCCATCCACATAATTATATTTTTAATATATCACTTAATACATTATAGATTTTACTGATTATATTAAAGTTTTTATTGACAATATTTTTTTGGGTTTACAATCAAGACTATCACTTTCGCATAAAAAATATGATAGATTATTTAGATTTTAATAAAATATATTTACATTATATGGATTTTTTATTTTTAAAACTCACAAATTTATTCTAAAATAAAAATAAATTATCTCAACTTATTTTGAATGGTTTAAAGCTACGAATTTTTTTGATTTTCTAGACATATAATTTTTTTAACATATATGTTAAATTATAAAAGATCTCAAGTTTTCTTAAAGATTGTGTCAATTTTAAAAATAAAATTATAATTTTATTTTTAAAATGATAATTTATCAAAGCAAAAAGTTATGGCATTGGTACAGAATAAAATTTTAGCACAGGACAAAGGTTTTAGTTCAAGATAAACTTACTTTAATTAGGAAACAGAGTATATAGCAGATTAGCTAAGACCCAATTAAGATTGAGGTTAGTGATGGATTACTTGTTCATAGTCAAACTAACCCTAATGCAAAGTTATTTATTGCCCTCCAAAACTTTATGCAAAGCCCTTTAAAAATTGGATGTAAATCTAGGGTCTCTATTAGATACGATACTACTTAAGACACCATGTAGTCTAACAATTTCTTTTATATATAGCTTTAT
Source organism: Leucaena leucocephala (assembly GCA_037074615.1). NCBI lineage: Eukaryota > Viridiplantae > Streptophyta > Magnoliopsida > Fabales > Fabaceae > Leucaena > Leucaena leucocephala. The sequence continues at coordinate 3,706,343 of CM073544.1, read as the reverse complement.
CAGCCTTTCTAGAGAATCCCTCATATTTATTGCCAATAAATAAGCTGACTTTGTCAACCGATCCACCACTACCCATATTGCATCATGCTTAGCTGGAGTTATGGGTAGTCCTTCGATAAAATCCATGGCAATACTGTCTCATTTCCACTCAATAATGTCTAGAGGTTATAATTTTTCTGCTGGTCTCGGATATTCAATCTTTACTTTCTGGCATGTCAGGCATTTTGATACATATGTTACAACATCTTTCTTCAATCCAAGCCACCAAAATAAACTTTTAACATCATAATACATCTTAGTCATACCTGAATGTACTATATATCATCTTTTATGTGCTTCATCTAAATTTTTCTCTCTTAATCCCATTGCATTAGAGATATATGGCCTTCCCCTAAACCGTAGCAAGTAACCCATAACTAAATAATGAATTAGCTAAAATTTTGGTATCAAAGTAAAGGATTATGGCTTAGAAAATACTTTGAATAGATTATTTATAGACAGATAAATTGTCATAATTAATCCTAAGTTAGTGGGTGTAGGATAAAGATGACTATACATATGATTGGATCAGAGATAACAGTTAATCAGGGGGATCATAAGCCTGAGTTCCTATTTTTAGATAAGTTAGGATTAAACTCAGAAGAGGAGCTTATGTTGGAAAATGAAGATTTGTGGTTTTCGATAATACATGTTACGGATTTTGAGGACACTGATTTAGATAGATCTGATAGTTTATCTGTAAGGTCAAATAATATAGATAGTACATCCGATGAACATATTCCAACCTCTCCTTTACAGGTTGTACCCCCAGATATGTCAGACCCTAGCTCAGAAATTGACACAGTTTATCTAGATGAGAGAGGTATATTGTACCCTCAATCATTACAATATGATGAGTTTCATTCCCAGATCTTGGGTATAATAGACTTTATACATAGATAGTCTGTTAACCCAAATGTTCCTGGACCTAGTCAGATGCATAATTAGAAAAATGTTCCAGGTCCTAGCCAACTTAGAATAGTGATACACCTAGAGTCCAAAGACACAGAAATAGTACCTGTAGAGCCAATTATTGAAGACCAGTTCGAAAAGGCTGGGAAATTAGCTAGATAATGTATATTGACTAGTTCTAGGGCAAGCTTGGTGAAAAATGCATTATGGATCCTTAGATCAAATAGTATTTGAATTAATCTTGGTATTTTATTTTCACCCAAATTTTTCTATAAATACCCCCTCATAACACATTTCGGTAGCCTTGACAACTTTAGGGAAACTCTGTCAAAATTTATTTTAGAGTTAGGGGGAGAAAATATATGAAGTTTTGGTAAAGGATAATTTAGTGATTTTAATTTTTGGTCCTTCTAAATAATTATAATTTTTATAGTCTCTTTTAATAAATCTCATTGACTATAGGTCCTTTATTCTAATTCTTCCATGATTTTACTTGTTAAAGTTTTTGTTATATATAAACGAAATCACATGGAATACAAGTATAGTACATTAAGTAATTAATCTCAAAAGTTAAGGGAATCTAACAGGGCATTTAGTTAACATAAAACTTATATCAAATTTTTTATATTTATTATGTCAAGTTCTCTAATTTTATTTTATCATATATCATATTTTTTTAATATTTTAATTTAACTTAAATTTATATAAAAAAGTATTACACATGATAAAATGTGACTTAACAACTTGATATAATATGTATAAAAAAAGAAAAATACTTATATACTCAAAGAGTGTCACATCATATGAACTATATTCTATCAAAATATAACAACTCATCTGATAACTCATCTAAACAAATCACGATTTTTTTATTTTTTTAAAAAATAAATATTTAAATTTGAAAAAAAAATAAAAATTCATCTAAAACCAATTAAGATGTTTATTTTTCTTTTGAAAAAATAAAATATAAATTTTTTAGGTGAATTATTAATTAAATTATTATATTTTAATTAGATAGAGTTAAGATGACGAAGAATTTCTGAAGTCATTTGGTTAATATTTAACTTTATTTACATCATAAAAGCAATAAAAAGAATTTATAATGGGGACTTTTTTTCGCAGTTTTTCCTAAATTTTTCAAAGTTTGTTTTGTTATAAAACTAGTAATAAGATTAGAAAGAGAGAAAAGATGAAGATAAAAAAATGAGAGAAGTATATATTATATTCTTTCTCCTTTTCCTTACAACACAAATGGAATGCCCTATTTATAGGCATAGAAGTTGAAGATGAAGAGTCTAATAATTAATGGGGGAATAATGAAGAGTCTAATAATTAATGGAGGAGTAATGAAGAGTCTAGTAATTAATGGAGGAATAATGACCTAGGAAATTTGAAGAGGTAGAAAGAGATGGATATGGACATCTATATTCTAATATTCATAACACTCCCCCTTAGATGTCCATTCTTTAATAATGTGCCTCATTAAAAAATTGTAACTAGGAAAAACTCTGTGGGATAAAAACCTAGTAAAAGAAAAATAGTACACAATTAATTGATACACTTACAGAGTTGCCTCATTAAAAACCTTGCTAGAAAAACCCAGTGGGACAAAACCTCAGACAAGGAAAAAAGAGTACAGCGTGTATCGACTCCCCCTTTTTATAACATCAATTGATATCTTTGAATCTGCGAAGTCCGATGTTATGTACGAGCTTCTCAAATATTGTTGCTGGAAGTGACTTGGTGAACAAATCTGCTAGATTTTCTTTAGACCGGATTTGCTGGATATTAATCTCACCATTCTTTTGAAGATCATGTGTGAAAAAGAATTTTGGAGAAATATGTTTTGTCCTATCTCCTTTGATGTACCCTTCTTTTAGTTGAGTAATACATGCAGTATTATATTTATATAGAATTGTTGGGATCATTTTACTAGATGACAATCTACAAGTAGTACGTATATTATGTATTATCAATCTTAACCATACACATTCTCGACTTGCTTCATGTATCGCTATTATTTCTACATGATTAGATGATGTGGCTGATATAGTTTATTTCATTGATCGCGTATGAAATAGTTGTACCATTATATGTGAATAAATATCCTGTTTGCGATCTGCCAACATGTGGATCAGATTGAAATCCAGCATCAGCATATTTGACAAAGTCATTCTTATGTTCATTTGAATAAAATAATCCCATATCCATAGTACCATTCAAGTAATGAAGAATGTGCTTAACCCCATTTCAATATCTTCGTGTTGGTGAAGAACTATATCTTGCTAGTAAGTTAACAGCAAATGATATATCTAGTCGTGCGTGACTAGCAAGATACATAAGCGCACCAATTGCACTAAGATAAGGCACTTCTGGGCCAAGTAGTTTTTCATCACCTTCTTGAGGTCTAAAGGAATCTTTATCTTTCTCCAGAGATCTTAAAATCATCGGAGTGCATAATGGATGTGATTTATCCATATAAAAATGTTTTAAGACTTTTCTCGTGTAAGTTTCTTGACACCCGAAGATCTCATTTTTCAGATGTTCAATTTGTAGTCCAAGGCAAAATTTTGTTCTTCCCAGGTCCTTCATGAAGGGAATTGGAAGACACGCAGCGGAAATTAACTTTAAAATTTTTTCCATTCCCATCCAGGATCTACCGAATGTGTTTAAGTCAAGGAGAAAGAAGTGTTACCTTCGGTATTCGAGCTTTGGTCGCGACCTCAGTGTCCACTAGTCGCGACTCCTCGCTTCTAGAACTTTCAGTCGCGACCTCCTAAACTTCTAGTCGCGACCTGTCGCCTCTGGAGTTGTTAGTCGCGACCTACTCTGCTTCTCGTAGCGACCGGACGTCTCTAGAGTTTGTAGTCGCGACCTCGTCAGCTTCAAGTCGCGACCTGTCTCCTCTTTTCGGATTTCTGACGTTCAGATGCCCGTATGGTCGCGACCTTAGTGTCAATAGGTCGCGACCTTGCTTCGTGTCTCGTCGATCGTAAGAAGTCGACAGCTCAGATCGGCTTCCTCTACCGGTATCCACACGAACAGCGTTCCAATCGCGAACGACGTGCTAGCGCCTCTTGTCCCTCTAGGGCTTTCTAGAGATTCCGTCCTCACCGTCTCTATTTCGGCAGTTTCTTATCTGCAAACCTTTTGCACTCTCCATACCCCCTTTTCTCACGTCTGAATGTGTGTGTAGAGATGTGTAGAACCTTAGCCCTAATGTCAAATATATAAGAAGCTATCGGGCTTCTAATAGGGCCGGGCTTCAGAATTAATCTTATATTAATTCTGAATTAATACAATATCATATATTGCATAATTTAATAAGAAACTAATTAAATAAATATGGTTTATATTAAATCCGTCCCACAGATTTAATTCACCTATTTATTTAATTTAAAATAAAGATAAGACATAATTATATTTGATTTATTCTCATAAATCAAATTTGAGATATCTTATCAATTTGAATTTCAAATTCAAATAGATCATATCCATTTAAATTCAAATTCAAAAGTGATAGAGATTTAATTTATCCTTATAAATTAAATCTTACAAATATCTCTTATATTATATATAATATATATACAAATTTATATATATAAAAAATATATATCCACCCTAGATTATTCATTGAATCTAGACATCTCTTAGATTGAATGAATCTGGACATCATAGCTGGTATTGGGCTGTTTTGTGTGCGACCCTGTAGGCCCATATGAAGTTGGTAGTGGCCCAGTTACTATACTGACCCACAAGTCGTAAGCGGTCTCTAGTAAGGCATTACAACTACCCAAAATATATGAGGATCGATAAACGATGTAACCTTTCATACAACCATATCACGTCCCTTTTGTCATATGATATTTCGGTCAAGGATGAGGCATGGAGAACGTCATCCTCCTGTTCCTGACCGTTACTTTCTCGATCCCTGAGTAGTCTGAATATAGAAATGGAACTACCCTTCTATTCCAGTATGGCCATATATTTCTCAGACTCACTCATCGAGGGGCCCAGTAATATCTCTCTACGAATGTGAGGGACAAATTCTATCTTGACCATTCACATTCCTCCGCATGAAAAACCACTAAGCCCGAACATAGCCTTTATGATCACTCGGTCAAAAGTGACTTTTGACTAGGTCAAAGTTGAGCGTTTGTCATGTAGGAATCCATGATGATCTCAGGTCAAAGGGCATAGTGACATGGCTTGTATATGAGAGAAGCTTATGACTTGACCCATGCAGCTCTCTCATAGCGGGTCGGTCCAACACCCTGTACTCTTACATGTGCTTATGACTTTGATTTATATCTCTATATATCTTCAAAGTCATACTGGTCTTATTTCATCTCTGCTCCCGCATAGATGACCGACCAGAGATATTTAGGATAAGATCACGAGTTATCCAAGGATTGTCATCATAGTAAACATGCAAATAATATGAGAACATAATTAAGAAATTCATAAATCAACAATGTTCATAAGATAATGATTGGCCCCTAGGGCATAATCTCCAACACTTCATTTCAAACTCTTTCTTTAAGCAATTCACCGCTTTGAAAATCTCTTCAGGTGTTCCAATGATATTTATGTCATCGACATAAATAGAAATTATAGCAAATTCATTTCCAGATAAAAATGCATGGACATATCTGATCATTCTTATATCCTTCTTTCAATAGATATTCACTAAGTCGATTATACCACATGCGCCCTGATTGCTTTAATCCATATAAAGACTTATTTAACTTAATTGAGTACCGTTCTCGAGAACTTGAATTATATATTTTTGGTAACTCAAATCCATCAGGAAGACTCATATAAATATCATTGTCAAGTGAGCCATACAAATAGGTTATAACAACATCCATTAGACGCAAATCTATGCCTTCTTTTATTGCCAGACTAATTAGATATCGAAAAGTAGTTGCATCCACCACTGGTGAGTATGTTTGTATAAAATTAATACCAGGTATTTGTGTAAATCCTTGAGCAACAAGTCGTACTTTATATCTTACTACTTCACCATTTTCATTTCGTTTTCTCACAAAAACCCATTTATATCCAACTGGTTTTACATTTTCAGGTGTAAGAACCACAGGGCCAAAAACTTTTCGTTTTTCTAATAATTTTAATTCAGCCTCAATTGCGTCTTTCCATTTTGACCAATCATCTCTTTATTTGCATTCGCTAATAGATCTTGGTTCATGATCCTCATCATTATTTATTACATCAAGCGCTACATTATATGCAAAAATATCGTCAACGTTGACTTTATTTTGATCCCATCGTATTCTATTGACAACATAATTTATTGAGATCTCATTATTTTCACATATTTCAGGTACCTGAATGTCTCTTGAAATTGAGACATTAGTGTTGTCAAAGGACTCTTCTGGAGTCACTAAATTTTGAATATCCTCGGCCTGGCCATTTATATTTATAGCTCATTTTTTTCGAGAATTTTTATCTTTGGAACCGATAGGCCTACCACGTTTCAAGCGTGCTTTTGATCCATTTGTATCAGTAGATTGTCCAATAGGGACATCAATTTTGATAGGAGCATTCGTAGCTGGAACATGTGACTTAGTCACTTTTTTGGGGGCAGTGAATGCATCTGGCAATTGATTGACTAAACTCTGTAAATGAATTATCTTTTGAACTTCAAGCTCACATTATTTTGTACGAGGATCAAGATGAGACAATGATAATTCATTCCAACTAACTTTATTTCCAGCTGTTTATTTTCTCCCCCTAATATTGAAAAATTTGATTTGTCAAAATGACAATCAGCAAATTGAGCCGTAAATAAATCTCCTATTGTTGGCTCTAAATATTTTATTATAGAAGGAGATTTATATCCAACATATATTCCCATCCTTCTTTAAGGACCCATTTTAGTGAGTTGTGGTGGAGCAATCAGAACATATACCGCATATCCAAAAGTCCTTTGATGGGAAATATTTGGTTCCGGACCAAAAACCATTTGTAAAGGGGAGGCCTTAAGATAACTAGTTGGCCTGATACGAATTAACATCACTGCATGTAAAATTGCATGTCCCCAAGTAGATATTGGGAGATTTGATTTCATAAGAAATGGTCCTGCAATCAACTGCAAACGTTTAATTAATGATTCTGCAAGACCATTTTGTGTATGAACATGTGCTACAGGATGTTCAACATCGATTCCCAGAGATATACAATACTCATTGAAAGCTTGTGAAGTAAATTCACCAGCATTATCTAGACGTATTTTCTTAATAGGATAATCTGGAAAATGTGCTCTCAATCTAATTAGTTGAGCAAGTAATCTCGCAAACGCCAGGTTATAAGAAGATAATAAGCAAACATGTGACCATCTTGTTGATGCATCAATTATCTAAATGGTCCACATGGTGGGTGTATCGGCCCACAAATATCTCCCTATATACGTTCTAGACGTTCTAGAAAAGTGAGAGACTCACTTTCTATTTTTATCGATGAAGGTCTAATAATTAATTTTCCTTCAGAACATGTAGCACATGAGAAAATATGGGATTGTGGAATTGATTCTCTTCCTAACGAATGTCCACATGAATTCTCAATTATTCTTCGCAACATTATTGTCCCAAGATGACCTAACCGGTCATGCCAAATATTAAATTTATTCTCACTTGCAAACTTCTGGTTTGCAATAGCATGTGTTTCAATTGTACTAATAAATGTGTAGTACATTTCACAGGAAAGAGCAGGAAATTTTTTCAATGTGCATTTTTTACCAGAAATCATATCTGTGATAACAAGATATTCCTGGTTTTCTCTATTTGTTGTTTCAATATGGTATCCATTTCTACGGATATCCTTGAAACTCAATAAATTCCTGTTAGATTTGGAGGAATAAAATGCACTATCAATGTATAATTGTGTTCCTCTAGGTAACAATATATTTGCTCTTCCAAACCCTTTAATCATCTTTATACTTCCAAAATAACATATAAAAAAATAACACATATGACTATAATAAAAATATATTAGCAAATATAATCATAAAAGAAAATAATTTTATTATAGCAAAAAGAAAACACACATAATCATAAAAGTTTAGCTTATTTTTTGGACATTCCCATCACCAATTAGGTGATCAATTCTTCCGTTAGGATCGGCAAAGAAATCAGCAACATCTAAATGAGTCACATCCATGTTGCCATAATCAGAATCGCTTTCTTCCTCATCAAAATTTGTTTCTATCTTTGGCTCTTTGCCTTTATTTTTATTTTTCCCTTTCAGCGATTCTTGGTATAATTCAACCAAATGTCTTAGTGTACGATAAGTACGAGCCCAATGACCTTTTCCACTACAACGATGACATAAATTTTTAATATAATTATCATTTTCACTAATTTTCTTTTTGTGGTTATCATCATTATTTGCCCACCTGGAGTGGGAACCACGATCACGACCACAACCATGTTGATCACGGTCGCGTCCACGTCCATATTCCCGACCACGGGATGATTCATTTGTTACTACATTCACTTCTGGGAATGCAGTAGAGCCATTTGGACGAGATTCATGATTCCTCATTAAAAGCTCATTATTTTGTTCAGCCACCAAAAGGCAAAAAATCAGTTCAGAATACTTTTTGATGCTTTTTCACGATATTGTTGCTGTAATAGCACATTGGATGCATGAAATGTGGAGAATATTCTTTCTGACATGTCATCATCAATAATTTTCTCTCCACATAGTTTCAATTGAGAACTAATTTTAATTAGTGCAGAATTATATTCACTGACTAATTTTAAAATCTTGCAAACGTAAATGCATCCAGTCATAACGAGCTTTTGGAAGAATCACAATTTTCTGGTGGTCATACCTTTCTTTTATGTTGTTCCAAAGAACAAGTGGGTCTTTGACAGTTAAATACTCAGTTTTTAGTCATTCATCTAGGTGGTGGCGGAGAAAGATCATGACTTTGGTTTTGTCTTTTGTTATATTCTTGATTGTCATCCTTGATAGTGTTTCCTAAACCCATAGCATCTAGATAAATTTCTGCATCTAGTATCCAGGATAGATAATTCTTTCCATTAATGTCAAGAGCCACAAACTCAAATTTTGTAAGATTCGACATGATGATACTATCATAAAATGTAATAAAAGTTGAATGGAGATTTAAATTAAGAAGGATGAATAATTAGAAAATAATCAAACATGAAACTACAATTCAACATAATAGTAATATAGAAACTCACCTTCCAATGATAGATCTTACAATAATATCAGTTGGCTAGAGCAGTCGTGCTGATAACGTGTTATAAAATTAATAATAAGATTAGAAAGAGAGAAAAGATGGAGACAAGAAAATGAGAGAAGTATATATTATATTCTTTTCCCTTTTTCTTACAACACAAATGGAATACCCTATTTATAGGCATAGAAGTTGAAGATGAAGAGTCTAGTAATTAATGGGGGAATAATAAAGAGTCTAGTAATTAATGGAGGAGTAATGAAAAATCTATTAATTAATAGAGGAATAATGACCTAGAAAATTTAGAGAGGTAGAGAAAAATAAGGATGGACATTTATATTCTAATATTTATAATATATTTATATTTTATACCCAACTTTTTTCTTCGAGCCTTGGAGGCGTTTGATAATTGATTCATGTGAGACAGAGAGAGCAGCTGGATAAAGTGGGAACAGAGAATAATGGGCAATGCGGCGAAAGAAATAAGAAAAGGCTAAAATAATAAGCTAAATGGTGGCTTTCATAATGCCACATCATTGTCACGGCCCTTACTTTATTTTAAGTAATTTACTATGATTTTACTGTTTTAGCCTCTCTTTGGCATATATCTATATTTATATACCATAGGCCCTATAGGGCTAGGCCTAGGCCATAACCTATATCATCCCTAGGATTGCTATTTTGCTTCCAATAACGCAAAATCTGTAGGGAAAGATTTTTAGGGCTAGGGCTAGGGTTAGGCTGTGATCTTGCCCTCCTTAGACTCTATGATTCCTTCCTAGGTTGGTCCCTCCCTACCCTTTTAAAAGAAAAATATAAAATGAAATTAATTGTTGTTAAAAGTTAACTAATACTACTCCTTTAAGTTAAAAAATTTAAACCTAAATAAAATTTTCTTAAATATAAATCATCAATATCTTAAAATTTTATAATATTTAATTTATTTAAAAATAAATTTAATTTAATTTTTTTTATTTATAAACCATAATTAATAAATTATAAATATAAATTTAAATAATTATAAATTTAGAATTGACGGTCATACCTCAAATATTTAAATTTATTTTTAAAAAAATTAATTCGTAAGTTAGTATAATTTTTTTTAATTTTGAATCTAAATCCTTATGATTTATTATGTTTAAATTGGACGCTTATTGTATGATTCATTAATTTTGATTTAAAGAGTTAAGGTACATCTAGTAATTTAATGTATTTTTTCATGTAAATCTAGCATACTAGAATATTTTATAATGCATCTAACATCATAAAATATTTTTTATATGAATTTAACAACTTAAAATATTTGTTATGTGCATCTAATATTTTAAAAATATTTTTTTTAGATATGTCTAGCATGCTAAAATATTTTATGATGCATCTAATGTCAAGGGTACAAAAAATACTCCAAAATTTTTATCTTTTATTTTTTTAACAAAATTTCTTTAGAACATAACTATTAATTAAAATACATTTTTGAAATTTAAATTTCATTCAAGATTTTTCTTTTTGAATAATTGTTTGCCCTATTAGAAAGCTTTAGTGATGCTGACCAAACATTGTTCCCCGCATTAAAAACATGCATGTTGACACACTTCTTCCACTATAAGATAAAACCAAAAGCATTCCTTCTTTTCTTTCTAGATTCATTACTTTTTCTCACAGATTTCAATTATTATATTTTCGTAATCTGGGAGTTTGATCACAAGTATTTTAAGATAGAACAATTGTCTTGTGGGAATTTTAGTTGAGACAAACTTTTTAATAACATTTATTATATGTGAATTTGTGTCGGGATTTTATTTGGTGACATTTGATGAAATTTTTATTAAAAAAAAATATTATTTAGTATTAAAAATAATGTTATCATAGTAATAAAGCTAAAAAATCATTTACTATGTTTTTGTCAAAAAATACCACTGTCAAATCTTTTCTTATCCATATTTAATTTTTTTTAATAGAAGGGTTATACTTTGTTCTTAATATTATTTTATCTAAATTTTTAATTTTATAACAGAGCAAAGTTACAAGAATTAATAGTGCTAATAAAAAAAGATAAAAAATTTAATTAAGAGAAATATATATATACTTATAAAATAGTTTTCCTCAACAAAATGAAGAATAAAAAATTTGCTAGTAAATAGATTTTCTGTAATTTGCGGGATGCTCGTGCTTCTGAAGGATCTGTCGAAAACGCCAAGGATGCCCTAAACGAAAAAGGGAGTGACTTAAAGCAAGCAAGATTTTCTAATCAAATATATTTTGATTAAGTGCCCGTTTGGTTTAAAGAATGATAGAAAGTATAATATAACAAAATATAGAAGGATGATTATAGAGTATTTGTCTTATTGAATGAAATTTATATTCTATCTATACAAAATAAAAATAAAAATAAAAATAATTTTTTAATTCAAGACAAAAAATAGAGGGTGTAATTGTCTAAACAATTATTTAGAACTTAGAGATGTCTATGCATGGATTCATGTAAGTTTAAATCCGAATTATATAATAAATATTATTTAATGAGAATTACCTGATTTATTATAATATATTATAATCATGATTAAATTATATTAGTTTACTGTACTATATGTCAACTAAACATCTTGAATCAGCAGATAATTTTAATGTATGAGATTAAATCAAACTTGTAACAAAAGATATGTATCAATTAAATATGGAGTTTTTTTTATAACCTGATGTTTAGAGTTTTTTTTTTAAATTATATTAATAGATATTTGAGTAACCGATCAATTAATATTAAAATTTTATAATTAGAACATCTTTTCTCAAAAATCTTTTTTAAGAAGTGAGATTTAAACTTAATTTTTTTATTTTATAATTTAGTTAGCTTATTGTTAAACTAAATATATTTGACTTCCCATTAAATATGGAGTTTCTGTTAAGGAATGAGAAGAAAACAAAAAGTGGAGGTTACGTAGCTGACATTGTATCTCGTAAAAAAAAAGTAAGTTGAAAAAAAGAGGGTATCAGTTGGAAACGTAATCATTAGGCTTGATTCACATCGATTCATCCTTATCCTTGCCCCAAAAAAAATAAACTCATTACAAAAAAATACTAATAGCTTCTGTGAAAATTACTTTTATGTTTATCTTACCAACATTAACAAAAAGCTTGTGTAAAAATTACTTTTATTTTCATTTTATAACCAATAAATATTTTAAATTCTAAAATTAACATATTGTCTTTCTAATAAAAATATATGGGGTTAAATAGTCTTGGAAGTTTTAATTTACATGGCCTAGGAAAAAAATATATACTCTATCGTTTCTTATATATAATATACTCTAATTTTTAAATATATGATATATTTAACTAATTTTATTATATTAAAAAAATTAGTTAAGTTGGTTGTTATATCATTTTTTTTTAAAATAGTATAATCATCTACATTACTTCACTCTCTCATTTTCTTATTTAATTATAGTTGATAAAGTATCAATAGTAGTAATTTAAAAAAAATTAATAAATTTAGAAAATATACCTTATATTTTAAACTAAAATTAATTTACTAATTAGGTCCTATGAGGAGTATTATTTTTATCAATTTGTGAAAACTTATGAACCTCATTAAATACAATTAGAAACAATATTTTTCTTCAAAGCAAATATAAGCTTTCTTTAAAAAATGTGTTTCATTTAACACCAACACCTAATTAACTTACATTTAATTAATAGAGGGTATTTTTGGTGCAAATTATTAATGAATTATTGTTTTTCCAAAACAGCATATAATTAGGAAACGTGAAACCATTTCAAAACTGTTTTATGGATTGAAATAGAGGAAATACCCAAATTTCAAAATCACAAAAATAAAGAAAGTAGCTTATGCTAGAACCAAAAACAAAAACAGAAAGTAGATTGTATGTCTAAATATTTTTTTCCTTCTTTCCAAATCCACCTCTAAGTATTTTTTTAAATTTATGATGATAAAAATCATTTAATAGAAATTAAAAAAATACTAACTATATTATTAAAATTTTATAATACAAAGTTTAGTTAAAAATAAATTTAGGTGTATTTGACTTAATATTTTTAATTTATTTATCTATAAAACCGTAATCAATAATCTCAATCAGTAATCTCAATTTAATCTTCAAACAATTTTAAGCCCTATTTTAATAGATTACTAATTAATTATTATCATGGAGCTCAAATTCTTTTAAAAATTAAAGTGGAGTTTAAAAATTTTTGAAGATTAAATTTTAAATTTTTATGATATTTTAAATTTTTAATTATAATAAAGATTTATAATAATAATAAAAAATTAATCAATTATAACCTATTTTTTCTATTTTCTATACAACGTATGAGAGAAATCTCTAGTTAAATAAAAATATATGCAAATATTTTAGGATTTTAAATGATATATTACTTTTTATCTTTAGTATAAGAGTTAATTAATTTTTTTTATAGATTAAGAGAATCAAATAGATTAATTAATTATAATTAATATAAAAATTGATTAATTAATTTAGATAAATTAAAAAATATTATATAATATAAATTTGTATTAAAAAATTAAATTTAATTATAACTAATTAATTTATTTAATATTTTTAATTTATTTTAAAAAAATTAATTTTTATATTAAAGATGAGATCCGTAATAATATGGTTGTGCATGGAAGGAAGACAAAATGGCTGACAAGGGGACCTGAGCAACAAATTCAAACAGAGACCTGCCTGCCGTTTTGCTGCTTCCTCAGTCACTGCGCTTCCCCACTAAACCAAACAAAACTCATTGCCTTCCCCTCAAACCCCTCGCCGCCACGCGTCACTTCACTTCTTCCCCAACCTGTGCGCTCTGTAAAAAACAATTTAAAATTTCAAAATAGGAGTACCTAATTTATAATTATTACTACTATAATGTATTTTATGTTGAATTCTTTGTTAAAAAAATAATAATTTAACAAACAAAAATTTAATTGAGTGATATAATGGAAAGATGTATAATATTCAGAAAAAAATTGTATGATACATATAATTTGATCTACTTAAAAAATAAAAAAATATTATAACTTAATTACAAAAATAAAAAATATTCAATATAGTTATTAAAAAAATATTTTTAAATACTAAAAAGGGTATATTAGTATCCATCACTTGTTGTTATTTGTTATTTTTTATTTGTATCTAATACCCTAATTTTATTTATAATATACCTAGCACCCTACAATATAAATAAAATTAAAATATTAAATATAATTTATAAATAATATTAATAGCGTTGGATGTGCTATAAATAAAAGTAATATACTAAAAGTTAGTGAGAAATAATATCAATGTGTTATATGATATTTTTCTCTATAAAAAACATAAGATTGATGTATTGTATATGATATATAATTATTAATTAGATCTATTTAATAAATTTGCAAAAAAAATATATCTAATAAATAATATATATAAATTATAAATCATATAAAATGGGTTATATAGCACTAAATATCCTTGATTTTATTTTTCATATATATCTAGTATCCTAATCTTATTTATAATATAATTTTACCCATATTTTTTTTAAATTGGTACAATTTTACTTATTATTTTTTTAATTTAGTATCATTTTACATATAATTTTATTTTTTAAGTATCAAGAATTATACCAAATTAAAAAAAAAGATTATGAATAAAATTATATCATAAATAAAATTAAAATATTAAATATATATAAAAAATAAAATTAAAATATTAAATGTTATACAACTTAATCTAGAACTAAGGTTAGGGGAATTCATAACCTACGAAAAGTATCTTCTGTATTTTACTTACAAAAGTCATGCAAACAAGAAATGAACTGGTCCAACTAACTTCTGGAACACAAACTTTAATCCAAGAAACTTAAATAGAAACGTGCAATTAAAAAGTATTTTTATAAAATAAAAAAGGAATGAAGGAATTTTGTAAATATTGAAAAATATTAAAAGGGAAGAAAGATTCCTGGGTTAAGAAAGATACAGTGGATAAAAGAGTGGATTGAGAGAGAGAGAGAGAAGAGAAAGAAGTTATGAGGGTTTTAATTATGTGCGCGTCAGGGAAAACAACAATCTAAGAGTGGACTTACGTGTCAGAATCTGATGAATATAGCAGCGCAGAGCCGCAGACAGAAAAAACAGAAGAAGAAGCAGCAGCAGCAGCCTGAAGCAGAAGCAGTCACCTATAAGAATGGATATCAAAATCCTCCTTTCTCACTTACGCCCGCCACATCATATAATGTATATTCATACTACATCATTTGAAATTTTTTTCTCTTTAAAAGACTTACATTTAAATTCTAAAAAATATATTTAATAAGAAATATAAAAAAATTTATACTTTAAATCTTAAAAAAAATATCCTTAATTAAATAACAAAAGAAGTAGAAAGTTACAGATATAATCTTATTTGTAATTTTATATAGCTAGTGTCTACCCTCAATCAAATTGGGTGAGCAATGATTTTTTTATAAAATAAAATAATCATTTAAGGCTTAGCAATTTAACTAAAATAATATATTTTAATTAAAATATATTAAAAATATCGATATATAATTATAAAAGAATAATATTTAAATAAAAATAAATTAATTCAAAAATAAATATAATATTCATATATAAATCACATATAATTTCATAAAATAAAGTTATTAAAAGCATAACTTTTTAAAAAATTTAAAATAATGTCATTTTAAGTTTAATAAAGGAGAAGAAAAATATAAATTTCAATCTGATTAATTCATTCAAAATTTTTGACCAACTAATTTAAATTAAATAAAGATAGTTTAAAAAATAAAATAATAAAATAAAATTTATTTATTATCAATATAAAAATAAAAAATTATTATGATATAATCATCTCCTTATATCTATATATATAATTTGAAGCTAGCTTTATTTTCATTTTACGTAGATTCATACAAAATTAATTCAAGCTTATATTGATTGAAAGCCATATTAATTAGCTATTAATGCCGTTTCTTTTACCAATTAGCAAATTATGAATATGGCCCTATAATTAAAAAAATTATAAAAATTTAATAAAAAAGAGAAAAAAAAGGTACAGCAAGAGCAACCTAATAACAAATGATATTTTTTTTAATACAAACAAATGATAATGAAATTACCATATTAATTTTTCCTTAAAAAATGGGAGGAGCTGTGCCCAATGCCCACTGGCATAGGGTCCACCCAATGCCCAATAGTAACTATCTATTTTTTGAATATTAAATATTAAAAATGCCTAAACTCAAATTAATATTATTTGTGCCATGATAAAAAAATTAAATATTATTGGCCGGTAGAATCATCCCCTGCTACTCTGTTTACATTTTTATAGTACGTTGTCCATCATGACTCTGACAGATTATCTTGTTTGTCTATTTAAAATCTTTTGTTAGTTATCTCTCTCTCCTCCTCCATGAATAATTTCAAAATGATAGTAATATATTCACAATTTATGATTGATATTAATATAAAATAAATATGTTATAGCAAATTAATGAATTACACTATTTTAAACTATATATAATGTGATTAATTATTTTTTATTATAATTTCCTATTATTTGATATTACCTATTGAAATTCAAGAATAGTTATAGCTGTAATGGAGTACCTTTATCAAACATTTATTCTTATTGAAAGACTTCTTCACATGCAAAATTTTGACATAAGGTGATTCATTCTTTAATTCAATGCTGATTGTTTGATAGTTGATATCATTGTTTTTATAATATCTGTTTAAAAATATATAAAATGCATTGCACTGTAAATTAAAATTAAAACTATAAATAAATAAAATAAACTTTAGAAAATAACAAAAAATACTCTAAAAACTAATAAATTTTAAATTAGGTATTTTAATAACAATAGATGAAATATTAACAACAATAGAAATAGATATAGTATTAACAATACACAAATACTACTTTGATATTTATTATTTTTTAGAGATTTTTTTATAAGTTTTTCAATATTTTTTATAATAATTTTGTAACTTTTATTCAACTTAAATTAATTCAAATTAATATTTTTAATAAGTTGTCTCATATTTAATATTGTTGAATCATATTTGGGTATTGTTATGTTTAATTTAAAATATATTTTAAAAAATATTTTTTATTTTCACACGACTCCATTAAGACATGTTTAGTAATTCAAATTAATATTCTCTATTGGTTCATAAAAAAAAATCTCTATTGGGAGTTGATATGGAAGGACTAAGTTAAAAAAATAGTAAGTATAATATGATACTCTCTTAATTTTTAATATATAATATATTTAATTAATTTAAAAAATATATTAATTTAATTAATATTATATATTTTTTTAAACTATCATAATTATATTTATTAATTTTTTTATTTTTTTATTTTATTACTGTTGGGAGATTATTAATAATCATAATTTAAAAAAATTAATAAATACGGATTAATATTTATTTAGTATAAATATTGATGACTTGTAAAATTCAACGTATTAAAAATATTTATTTTTTTTAAATATTGTGCTTTGTAGTAGTATCTTCTCTGTGCTGTTCTCTGTGTCTATATAAACCTCCATACTCAACGACAACACAGATCTTAACAGGACAAAGAATCAATCAACCTAACCCACAAAATCTCTCAGAGCTCTCTCTCCCTCAATCCCACTGCACCACGATTTCAAATGAGCATGTTAGGCCTGCGAGACCTACTTCTCATAGCTCCAAATCTTTCTTCTCTTCACCAGCAGCAGCAGCAACAACAACCCCAACAACAGGACCATTCGAACCTTCATCATCTTCCTTCTTCTGCTTCTCTCAGCGTCGGTCTCGGGATTTTCCCTCTCCTCACTGCCACTCCTTGCGTCCCCAATGACCTCCCTCATGATTCCGCCGATCACAATCATCATCAGAATACTGCCAACAATTCCAATTTCTGGAACCTCAAGATGTGTCAAGCGGAAGTTGCGAATTCTTCTAAGAAAGGAGTGATCGATGTTGAAGGTGATGAGAATGGGATTTTTGGGGGTGATTTTAGGGTCTGTCAGGATTGTGGGAATCGCGCCAAGAAAGATTGTGGCTATAGACGATGCAGGACTTGTTGTAAGGGACGTGGGTACGATTGTAGCACTCATCTCAAGAGCACGTGGGTCCCTGCCGCTCGCCGCCGCGAGCGTCAGATGACCGTTGTTGCTGCTGCCGGAGCTGCTGGTGGTGGTGCTTCTGGGTCGCCTCCCGGTTCTAAGAGGCCTAGACCGTTCGGGTCTTCACAGAATGCCGCTACCACTTCTCATAGTTCTGCCTCTAACGCTACTACGCCAAGAAGTCTAGATACTAGCTCTTGTCACCAAGGTCATTAATCTCTCTCCCTCTCTAGAATAATATCGTGTTCCGTGTTCCGTGTTTGAATTTGAAGTATCAGTTTTCCAGAATCTATTCCTCAGGAGGATATTGATATGAAAAAGAGACACGTGGATATTACTGTCACTGATACAATAACATATATGTGGTGTAGTAATTAATCATGCTTCTCAGGTTCAAACCCATTTACAGCTCTGTTTCTTAATGTCAGTGTTTCATAACTACAATTGAAAGGCAAGATATATCAAATATGGATATGGGTACCCCTGTACACAATATTTATTCCTTCTTGTGTTAGGTTTAATGAGTGTCAGAGATACAACTTCATTTTTAATGTATTGATTGATGATTCATGGCTGTGTTGTACGATTGGGACTGAGAATTTGTTCTCTTTGAATTTGCAGATGCTAGTTTCAAGCAGTCTTTACCTGGTCATGTTCGTGCTCCTGCGGTGTTCAGGTGCCATAGAGTTTCGGCTATTGGTAATGGGGAAGATGAGTTTGCGTACATGGCCACAGTTCATATCAGTGGCCATGTTTTCAAGGGGTTTCTGTATGATCAAGGTGCTAATGGGAAAAGCACAATCCCATGTGTTTCTGAACTTCAACTGGGAAATTATAGAAGTGAAAAGAATAGGGAATGTTCTTCTCCAATTGGTGTTCCAACTAATAATAATAATGCCTACCCTGCTTCTGGCTGTTGAAGAAGGTACATTCATGGAACAGGCTTGGTTCTTGGTTCTAATTTAGAATATTGTTAAAATAATTCATCTTATCAATAGTATGAAGAGTTATGCAACAGTAATTACTAATTTAACATGTTGATTCCTGGGCTGGCTCTCTGATTTATTTTTCTTTTCCTGTTTATGTTTTTGTTTAGTGGTGTGACAATTTACCTAGCTGTCCATTTACTGGCAAAATCTTAGAAAATCTTTGTTTTTATATGCTTTTACCATGCAAAAATAAGCAAGACGGTAGCTTTTTGGTCACTTTTTTGAGATAGTGGCGGTGAACTAATCAAAGGAGAAAGAAAAGAAAAGAAAAGAAAAGAGGAAAAGTGAAAAGACAAAAAAGAAAGCACAAGAGCACATAGCAGTTTAGTTCTAACATATATATACTGGCCTTTATGACTGCATCTTCCCAGGCAGGGTAAAAACAACAGTCCCCTTCATTCATGCATTTGTTTCTTTCATGAATATGGATTGCACGAGACATGACGTAGATATCCATACAAGTTATTTTATTGTGTCTTATGTAAGTGCCTAATCTGTGTCTAAGCATAGACACATGCTTTTTCGTTTTAATTAGTCCATACCTTAGAGGTAAGAAATAAGAATTACTTTGGTAATGTCATTCTCAATCAAAGGACGATAATGAAAAAAAAAAAGCATTTGATAATCTCTTTTTAATGTCCATTAGTGTGTTAGTTATATTTCCACTACCATATTGTGATTTGAGTTATATTCGTGCATCTCACTTAGCGATACATGCTTTGCTTATCAACTGCTTCAGGACATTGCTTTGTCTGCATTTCTCTTCTCATCCCTTTTAATTGACAAACTTCTACTTTCTTTCTTTCTTACCAATAAGAAGACCATGCCTTATTTCTCTGCTATGGCAAAAATAAATCTGACTCACAATTTTTGTCATGCATTATTAGAGTTTGCCTTCTCTTCCTTTTTTCTAACATTTAATGTTGACTTGACAGATTTAAAATAATAATAATAATAATAGGAAACATAATGTATGAGCATGTCATTCTTTGGCTTATCTCCATTTTTATTAGAATAATACCTTGGATTTAACTCTCATACTATTCTTCAATTTTCATTTTCTGGCCATTCATATAATTAAGGCTATCATGAATCGGGTAACTGTTAAAGTTATTTCTTTCCCCTTCTATATAGAGTAGAGGCTTGCATGATATTCATTTGTTTTTGACTTGACACGAGTACTTGAAGCAAGAAGTTGAATCTGTATCCAACATCAAACATTTTAGATCTTCTTGTATTGATGCACCAGCTTTGTGTTGTGTCGATATCGATGTCCATGCTTAGCTTGCTCACATAGGAAGCCATATTTTTGTTGTGTTATTCATATGATGGGAAATTCAATCTCACCCCATTTGAGGATGAAAAAAGACGCCACGTCTTATGGTTGCAATGCAAAGCAATATTTCACTATCGTCTTGTCTGTTTCATTTTCTTGTCTGGTAAGATTTCACTTAAGAGAATCCGAATCTGTTGAGCCTACCATGTCAGAGATCAAATTTTTAAAGATGGACCATGTCATGATATATTTACTTAGTGAAGCAATCAAGTTTTCGGTTGTTATGATAGTGAAATCTCGGAACATAAAAGAGAACAGAGTGAAAGACTTTTGGGTTCACGGTGGTTTAAGGATGTGAAAGCAAGTTGATCTTGTAAGTTAGATCACTGTAGGTAATTATGGGAAAGTGATAGTATTCAGTTGCTCAAATTTAGTAGGAAAAATTATCATGTAAGTCTATGTAATTTTATCTAATTTTGAACTAGGTTCATGTACTATTTTTTTTTCTTTTTATTGAGTTCTTATAATTTTATATGATTTTAATCAGGTTCATGTAGTTTTTTTTGTCAGGTAGGGATTTGATTAAAATCAGATGAAATTATAAGAACAAGATAAAAAAATAAATAAAAAACTAATGGGACTCGATTATAAATTACGTAAAATCATAGGGACTTACAAATTAATTTTATTAGATAATTATAAATAAAAAGAACATGTTAAAGAAAAATAGTTTTATTTATTGAAATTAGTATTTTATAATTTTTTACATTAAATCCGACAGTTTTCAGAGATTACATTGGATTTGGACTTGATGAATCGAACATGAGCCAAGTACATAAAGAGGGCTAAATTTTTTGAGTATATTTTCTTATTTACAAAAGTTGAATTGATGATAGCATCTTTTCTCAAACTATGTAGGTGGGTTTTATAATTATAATGAGACTAGAGAATAAGCTGTTCTAGCATTTATGATTTATGAATAATATGACTTATTATATAAATTTAATATTGATGTCGATACTCTATCTTGAGGAATTGATGCTATTTTCTGAATTTCTTAATTTTTAAATTCTGAATTTTATGAATTTAGTGCTTGCATTTCTTTATTATGGCTAGCCATTTTAATTTAATCATAATTGGGATTTTCTTTCACCTTTTTCTAGGGGAAGATTTCTATAGATGGTGGACTTATTCAAAGTATACTTTTTTGTATGCAGATTAAGCCCAATGTGAGATTTTGATGGGGGAACTGACCATAGTATATGGTGTGTTGGATCTTAAAGAGTACTATTTTATTGTAGTTTTAGTTATAGTATTTAGAGAAGTATCTTAGCTCTTAAATGTCTAAGTTTATGCCTAAAGGTAATTGATAGCTCGTCCTACTCAACATTGATATTCCCTAGAAAAAAGGGAGATTTCGCTCTGCCCTTAGATCATAGTTGAGCCCACTCCCTTCAAAAAATTATTGTACCAAAAAAAAAGTGCTAGGTAGTCTTTTATTTTCATATTTTTTTTCTGATGTATATATATGGTTACATAAAGCACAAAGAACTGAGCTTAATTACCTTTATTGTAATAGGGAAATTAATTCTGCAGGATATTTATATTTAGATCCAACGCTTGATGCTTGATTTAAAATTTTTCTGAGTTTGGGAAAATTATGGGATTAAAAGTTTGTTTTAGTAGTGGCTGATATTTAACTACATCAGCTCTAACATGAAGAAAATTGATCCCTTTTCTTCCTGAAATATATCCCCTTGTTTATTCAAATGAGATTTTCTATAAAATCACAATGTTAATTTTATAGAGAAATTAATAGAATATAATGGCTAAATCCTCTTCTCATAATTTGAATCCTCTTTTATTCTTTTGACCAACAATTAAAATATTATAGAATTATTATTAAATTTGAATATTGGAATTATTTTCCTAAATAATATATTTACATATGGTATTCTTAATATATAAAAATATTTCTTTTTATTACATTAGGGAATTTTAATTCCCCATATTCCATTTCATTTTTTGCCATCAGAGCTAGTGGCTATATATGCATATTTTAAAATTTAAAATTTTCTAATATATTAAGCATATCTATTTCAAGAAATAATTGATCTTTAAACTTTTAGATCATATTCATATGCTTACTATCATACTATTTGCTTGTTTGAGGAATCCCCAAAAGTATTTAAAAAAGTGAAAATTCTGAAAAGCACTTACAAAATTATTTTTCACATGATCCGATAAAAAATTATCTTAAATATTTATTTTATATAGTATAAAATTATTTAAAATAACATATTTCATGATATGTTTAATGAATCTTAATTATTTATATAATATATGTGTTTGTGTGTTACTGATACTATCTATGATGATTCATCATTCAAGTACAATTGACTTGATGAATTATCAAATAAATCATAAATTAACATTTTATACATGTACCTCCTGAAAAAAACTTCCCTATGATGAAACTTGAAAGAATTGAAGTTAATGTAATGGAATTTAATTTATGATGATCTATACTGTTAGAGTTAGTAATAGGAGTCATCATGCAGTTGTTGGTTGACCCGCCACAGGTTACAGTCTTAGCAATTTGGATTGAAAAAACTTGCATTAAGATATGCTATCATTTTACTAATCCAAGCTCGCTAAGGGTGAGTTGGCCCGCCATGTCTACCTCTTCTTTTCTTTAATATTTTACTCGGCACTATAATAGTATATAATTTTTAAGATAATTGTAAATATTTCAAATTTCAACATGAGGAACTATTTCTAACAGCAAAAATTGCCACAGTTTTTACTGTGTTGGCAAATTTGATATAGAAAGGAACTTCGAGGTATTGTAATTATCACCCAAGATTCAAAAGGAAAAATTAATAAAAATCAATAACAATACAATAGTGAAATCACAAAATGCTTTAGTAATAGGCTACCATAATGTTATATCCTGCCTCCAATGCAAGTCATCACCGCGTGATTGATTACCATTATCAATCTTTTCCCTCTTTCATACATTAAATCTTAGCAAGTAGATTGAAAAATCCCCACTTTAAATCGGCTGCTACTTTATCAATCCAACCCATCATTTTTTAGTAGGTCAAGCAAAGCAAGGGCGGAGAACTACTGAGTTCTTTGACATGGTTCTTCAACACATGAGGGCCTTGGTACACAACGAGATATTGGGATTGCAATCCCCTTTGATTTAGTCTTTATTTTGTCTTAGGCTCTTGCCTTCTTTTGTATAAAGAAAAAAAGAAAAGAAGATTCTCTTAGAATATAGAATGTGGGTACCTCATATAAAATGATATATAATTTTACTTAATTTTTAATTTTTTTATTGAGTTTTTAAAGTTTCTTCAATTATAGTTATTAGTTTTTATCCTCATAATCTATTAATATGTAAGAGCAATGATGTTAATTGCTACTGACAAGCTCTCTCTCATAATACATTTAGATTTATTTTGTCATATGGATCTAAATAAAATTAAAATCAAAATTAAAATAAACTAAATTATAGGTTATATATAAAAGATGATTTATGAGCATAATATTTTTTATCTTAATAATAAATAAATTTTATTCTATTATTTTATTTTTGAGTAGTTTTATGAAATTATTTTTAAAGACAAGTTTTGGGAAGAAAAAAAGGTTAAAAAAAATTGTTGAGATGATTGTTCTAAAAATCTTTGCTTTGTTTTCCAATACCATGAGCTAAAAATAACAAAATAGATAAAAACCGTTCTTAATTTTTTATTTTTTATAACACATGCAAAACACTTAACTAAAAACTGATCAAACAAATTTTTTATTTTAAAAAACAATTTTTTTTTCTATGAATAAGGAATCAAACAAGGTTTCTTTCTTTCTTTTTTGCTTTTTGGAATAATATATATTTTTCTCTTTTTTTATATTAAAATTTTAGAAAGGGGTTAGGCTTACCCACGATTCAAGAGCAGAGCGAAGTCTCCCTTCCTCCTAGGCAATATTAATGTTGAGCAGGACGAGTCGTCAATTACCCTTAGGTGTAAACCTATGCACCCAGAAGCTAAGATGCCTCTCTAAGCACTGCGACTGGAACCACAACAAAGTGATACTTTTTTTTTGGTTGCTCACCTAGTTTACCGGAGCTTTGCCCCGACTATATTTAGATCTGACCCATATCGCACACTTGGTTATGGTGGAACAAAGTGATACTTTCCTTTTTTTTGGTGCTAACTCATGGCTTTCCATATATGTTCATTTAAGTTCAGGCCCAATTTTATGAACAATCATCTAGCCAATATAAAATATCAAAACTACCCACCGTCTCTGGGTTTAATTGACGAAGGGGTGAGACATGTGACCATTTAGAGCGTGTTCGATCCCTAGGGAGTACCACTTTTTCTGATTCCAGTCGCGGCGCTTGGGGAGGCATCATAACTCATGGGTGCCTAGGTTTATGCCTGAGGGTAATAGACGGCTTGCCCTGCCCGATATTGGTATCGCATAAAAGAAAAGGAGATTTCGCTTTGCCTTTAGATCGTAGGTGAGCTCAACCCCTTTCTAAAATTTTTTTACCAATAAATAAATAAATATCAATACTACAGTGTCCCCCCTAAATTTTTTTATTAAAAAAACTACAGTTTCCCTAGAGAGGAGAACAAAATTGCTTATGCTTTAGTAAAAAAGGGATTGACAAGCTCTTCCCCTATTGGAAGTGTCCATATGATCTTTAGACACTTGTGGATAAAGATTGTATGAAATTAAATTCTCCTCTAGCTTAGTTTGTTTTTTTGTTTTAAGGAAAAGAAAATGTCTTTTCCCTCTTGCCTTTTCCCCTTAGGGGCTGTTTGGTAGGCTAAAATTTGGGGGATGGTAAAAGAAAAGGGCCTCCTTTCTCTCACAAAACACGTTTGGTGCACCGATTTTCTAGGAGATCAATTTCCTATGGAAAGAGATTTCATTTATTCATGGGAAGCCTATTTCCTCAAGGTGGGAAGCAATTTGAAGGTCGTTCAGTACTGCATGTCAATGGCTTCTTTAGCGTTGGTTGACATCCATAAGCACTGCGTGTTGTTTGCTTGGTTTTTCCACCGTGATTTTTTTATTCATATACATATTCACAAGGTTTAAACTCTCAGCCTTATTTAAAAGAAATCAAATCTCTTCCACTCAACCTAATTAGTTAGCAAGAATATGCTAATTAAACTGAGAATCACAACCATCCCTAGATATACATGATTAATCTAAATACTTACACATAAATTACTAATCACCCTTCTTCACTTCATCTCCTAAACATTTGCATTAAGCACAGAGCTCCCAGAAAGCTCACAGAAGGTGGATTGAACATATACAGCCCGTTTGGATAGACTTTTGAAAAAAAAAAAATTTGGACAACTTTTGTATAAGCTCTTATGGAGAAGAGTTTATAGAAAAAAGTGATTATGAATAAATGAGTGTTTGGATGGTTATTACCAGAATGACTTTTGTGATTGATAAATTATCAGCAAATGTATGAGATCAAAAATAAATAAATAAATTTTTTAATTCTACTGTTCATTATCATCATCAGCTTCTCCCACACGTTCCATTTGTTGGAAATTGTGCCCTAGGGGCCAATCATTGTATCATGTTATCACATTATTTACATGTTTACTGTGATGACAATCCTTGGATAACTCGTAATCTTATCCTAAATGTCCCTGGTCGGTCATCTATGAGGGAGCAGAGATGAAATAAGACCGATATGACTTTGAAGATATATAGAGATATAAATCAAAGTCATAAGCATATGTAAGAGTACAGGGTGTTGGACCGACCCGCTATGAGAGAGCTGCATGGGTCAAGTCATAAGCTTCTCTCATATACAAGCCATGTCACTATGCCCTTTGACCTGAGATCATCATGGATTCCTACATGATAAACGCTTAGCTTTGACCTAGTCAAAAGTCACTTTTGACCGAGTGATCATAAAGGCTATGCTCGGGCTTAGTGATTTTTTATGCGGAGGAATGTGAATGGTCAAGATGGAATTTGTCCCTCACATTCGTAGAGAGATATTACTGGGCCCCTCGATAAGTGAGTCTGAGAAATGTATGGCCATACTGGAATGGAAGGGTAGTTCCATTTCTATATTCAGACTACTCAGGGATCGAGAAAGTAAGGGTCAGGAACAGGAGGATGACGTTCTCCATGCCTCATCCTTGACCGAAATATCGTGTGACAAAAGGGACGTGATATGGTTGTATGAAAGGTTACATCGTTTATCGATCCTCATATGTTTTGGGTAGTTGTAATGCCTTGCTAGAGACCGCTTACGACTTGTGGGTCAGTATAGTAACTGGGCCACTGCCAACTTCATATGGGCCTACAGGGTCGCACACAAAACAGCCCAATACGAGCTATGATGTCCAGATTCATTGAATCTAAGAGATGTCTAGATTCAATGAATAATCTAGGGTGGATATATATTTTATATATATATATATAAATTTGTATATATATATTATATAATATAAGAGATATTTGTAAGATTTAATTTATAAAGATAAATTAAATTTCTATCACTTTTGAATTTGAATTTAAATGGATATGATCTATTTGAATTTGAAATTCAAATTGATAAGATATCTCAAATTTGATTTATGAGAATAAATCAAATATAATTCTGTCTTATCTTTATTTTAAATTAAATAAATAGGTGAATTAAATCTGTGGGATGGATTTAATATAAACCATATTTATTTAATTAGTTTCTTATTAAATTATGCAATATATGATATTGTATTAATTCAGAATTAATATAAGATTAATTCTGAAGCCCGGCCCAATTAGAAGCCCGATAGCATCCTATATATTTGACATTAGGAGCTAGGGTTCTACACACAGAACATCTCTACACACACATTCAGACGTGAGAAAAGGGGGCAGGGAGAGTGCAAAAGGTTTGCAGATAAGAAACTGCCGAAATAGAGAAGGTGAGGACGGAATCTCTAGAAAGCCCTAGAGGGACAAGAGGCGCTAGCACGTCGTTCGCGATTGGAACGCTGTTCGTGTGGATATCGGTAGAGGAAGCCGATCTGAGCTGTCGACTTCTTGCGATCGACCAGACACGAAGCAAGGTCGCGACCTATTGACACTGAGGTCGCGACCATACGGGCATCTGAACGTCAGAAATCCAAAAAGAGGAGACAGGTCGCGACTTGAAGCTGACGAGGTCGCGACTACAAACTCCAGAGACATCCGGTCGCTACATGAAGCAGAGTAGGTCGCGACTAACAACTCCAGAGGCTACAGGTCGCGACTAGAAGCTGAGGAGGTCGCGACTGAAAGTTCCAGAGGCGAGGAGTCGCGACTAGTGGACACTGAGGTCGCGACCAAAGCTCAAATACCGAAGGTAACACTTCTTTCTCCTTGACTTAAACACATTCGGTAGATCCTGGCTGGGAATGGAAAAATTTTTAAAGTTAATTTCCGCTGCGTGTCTTCCAATTCCCAACACCACTGTCTCTAACCTCCATGCCTTCCATCGTCTCTAGACCTCCACTGGCAAAGGAAGCTTCACCCTGCCTCCATGACCTTGCACTTAACGGAGGAGAAGACCAGAGACGACTGATGACGTTTGACATCGACGACCACCTCAGATCTACAACGAGGACCAGAGACGGAGTATAAGTGATGACGTTGATTGTAACATCTCGATTTTTGGGTCTAGGAGAACTGGGAGGTAGTCTGATATGGGCATGCTGCTAAACCCGTAGTCTTAGGATAGTAATCTGATATGGGCAGATCACTTACCTATATTTTGTAGGAATCCGAGGGATGAGCTAAGTCCCTCAGGATTTAAAGATGAGTTAAATCTTTGACCTACAAAATGGGGACAGTTCACCTAGGTTCAAAAAGAGGAATGTAAGGAATATCTTAAGTCTTAAGCCTGGAAATTCTGCAGGTAGCTAGATATAGGCTGGATTCTGAGTAAGATAACCTGATATGGGCGGATTGTTCAGCCTTTCAATTAACAATGACTCCCGAAGAGTTCAGGGGATGAGGTATTGAAAGAGAATTTCGAGAACTTAAGATGAAGGATAAGAAGATGAGTAAAGAGGCCAGAAAGAGAGTATAGGGATCTAAATCCCAAGGGGTAGAATGGCCATTTTAGGAAATGTGAAGGGCAAAGATTGCAGAGTTAAGAGTTGACCAGTTTGGTCGCGACTAGAAAGTAGTGTGGTCGCGACTAAGTTTTATAGAAAGGTCTATACGTGACTGGAAGATATGTGGGTTGTGACTAATAGACAAAATGAGTCTGGTTGCGACTAAAAAGTGATGAGGTCGCGACTAAGTGATGTTGAGGTCGCGACTACATGATGTTGAGGTCGCGACTAATGAACACAGAAGGTGTTAAGTTGCGACGGAAGGATAGTTAAGTCGCGACTATTGAATATAAAAGATGTTAGACGCCAGGAACCAAGTGGGCCAAGAGTTGTGAATGTCCAAGGAAGATTGAAATGATATTTGAATAAAGTATAGTTACTCGGTTAGAGAGAGAACTGGAAAAGGGTCAGATAAAGTAAATGTTATCCAGAACCATGAGGTGGCATGAAAAGGTGTCCTCATGGGACCCACAAGATGCCACATGGCATTAAGTTAATGGAAAGAGAAAAAGCAGAAAAAGGTAAAGGACACGTGGCACGATTTCAGCCTCTCATTCCAGGAAAAGACTCTGGAATTCTCTGGAAGCGTTGAGTTAGCATGCGAGGTGTCCCAAGAGCCCCACCAAGGCGCCACCTAAGCATGTGAGGTGTCCCTTGATGATGTCATAAGTGATGAGTCATTGGGGATGGTGATGTCATCATGATGGGGTAAGCAAAGTTTGTTGAGGAAGCAAGCTATCAGAGCTATTCATCGTGATTCAATCTGGACCATCCATTCCACTTTGTCTCCACTATAAATAGAGGCACTCCCTCTCCATTCCATTCACAATTCGGTGGAGAGGAGTAGAGAGAGAAAGAGAAAGAAAGAGAGGGAGAGGAAGGAAGGAAGAAGTTCTAATCAAGTTAGGAGCAGTTCTAAGAGCTTGGGAATAAGGTTAGCTCTGGATAGAGAGACGGTCAGAGGATTGTCAGAGTAAGGATTAAGACTAAAGGAGAAGCTGCTTGCCAGGTAGTGAACTCACTTAAACTTGTAAGTGTTGAATGTATGATTGATTGTGTTGTGACTTGATTGATTGCTGTTAATTTGTAATTGTTGAAGCTCTGTACTATGATTACCTTGGCCAATTGTATTTCATATCATACACGGAAGCATGCACATTACATTATGTTGACACAATCACAAGTAAGCACAAATATAAATCATTGATGCATACACTGTCTAGTACCGTTTGCTACTGAGATTTTTCCCGAAATCTCACCCCTATCCTTTTCCAACCATAACAGGGTGCTGGTTGGGAGAAGATGAAGCTAAGACAATGAGGATGTTTCATTGATGGTGGCAACCCCAGATTTGGACAACGAACGACAAGCATGGTGGAGGAGAAGCGATGACAACAGGGAGGCGATGGTGACACTGACAACAAGGACACGGAGAAGGAGTAGAGAGAAGAGATAGTAGAGAAGAGAGAAGAGAGAAGATGAGAGTAAAAAAGTAAGGGTAAAATAGTAATTAGATAGTTCATAAGCTCTTTTATTATTTCGGGAACTATTTCCAGGAGTTTATTCAAAACTATGTTTTTAAACTATAATTTAGTCTATACGCAATTTTAGACAAATATAGCTGTTTGTTTTAAAATTTTTCCAAACGTTTGGGCCAGAAAGTTACCCAAACACACATAATAATTTCCAATGTCATTACCCTCAATCCTTTTGTTCATTCATTTACACTTGGGAAAGCCTTGCTTCATCAACAATAACTCTCGACAGCATTTATATATTTTTCTACAACATACACTTGTTTGAGACTATAATTAATTAAACTGAGAATCTCTAAAGCCTGTAAAAAAGATGATGATTATGATTATGATAGAGGGGAAAATCCACGAAACACCCTCCAATTTGCTGGTTAGTTGTATTTTCCTCTTCATAAACTGACTCTGTACATGATGATTGGGCACCAGTTGCTGGTTTGATTTGAATATTTGCTACCATCAAAACTATATTCTCAATCTGTATCTTCTACAAAAACTTTGAAGATGAAATCACGAAACCGCTTCGAGTATAGCCTCGGATCCACTGCAGAGATTGAGGTCGGATCGTAATGCATTGATTTGTAAGCATGCTCCAGCTTCTTGCTGATATCATAGTCCTGTAAAATGTCTATGATGCCAAAAAAGATGATGATTTCATACAAATCCCCTGTTGGTTCTCCAATCAGTTGAGTGTCACAATTACTTCTTCTCACCGTTGATTCTGCTCTTGCTGGCATGTTTACACCTAAACTAACAGAGAACCTGCAACATGAAACAGTGCACATGTAACCAGAAAAATATAGGTGCCATTGATTGTTATCATCATGGA
Source organism: Leucaena leucocephala (assembly GCA_037074615.1). Classification (NCBI taxonomy): domain Eukaryota; kingdom Viridiplantae; phylum Streptophyta; class Magnoliopsida; order Fabales; family Fabaceae; genus Leucaena; species Leucaena leucocephala. The sequence continues at coordinate 3,675,278 of CM073544.1, read as the reverse complement.
AAGAAAATTACAGACAGACAAGGTGTAGATAAAAGTTTCTCAAGTGATTGTCATCAGGTTCTTTCGTAAAAATACAACACCGATAAAACTTTTTGAACAGCTTAATCATGTGATGTTTAGCTGTGAAAGTTTTCTCCCTTAATATTTCAGAGTAGATTCCCTCAAGTAAAGGGAAGGAGAAAAGATAGGGAGTGGGTCCCACTTACTATTTATTCCCTGCTTGACTGAAAATTAAATGGAAAAATTAGGGAAAAGTCTCTTATCGAAAACTTTATTGGTAAGGATCTAATAAAGTTTGATACACACAGAATACCAGTACTCTGTAAATTTTATACATATAGAGTACTGGTACTCTGATTTAGGTCCTTATCGCAAATAAATTTTAATGGGGGGCTTTTACTTGATTTTTCCAAATTAAATTTAAGAGAATGGAGACAACAAGGATCAAAGTTTTGTCATAGAAACTTGATACCATGCAAAGAACCATTTCAATTGAAAAGCTTAAGCTACTAGAAGAAGGTCTAAGATTGGTTTTACTGATATCTCTAAAAGACAGGAATGTTGCATCTGTGTTGGATAGTCATGAACCAAAAAATACAAAGCAAAATGAAATAGTTTAGTCTAATTCGCTTCAAGTACTTTAATCAAAATTTAGCTTGAGAAGACCAGTTGATTAACTATACCGACTAGGATCTACAGGAAGCTGATCCACGTCTCCTTTTGAAAGATCAGATCCTATACCACTTCCAAAGCTCCCATTCCCTGCAAGATGTGTTCATGTATTCAGGAAAGTTTCGAATCGGAAATATAATCTAAAAATCCATCTTAAAATGAAGTATAACCAGTAAGGGTGTGAGATCCTGAAGTTCGAACGCTTGAAAAAGTGTTATTACACGACAATTCTCGAAAGTGAAGCCCAACCAACATACTGTAATCCATAATCCTCTCATGTTCAAGAAAATCACAATCCCTATCTACTTGCCTGCATGAAAGCATGTTATAAGATTAAACCAATGAAATAATTTCCAAATAATCCATATTGCTATTCTGAGTGCAGGAAAGGTAAATAATACAGCAATTCAGAGAACTGCACAGTTTACACAATAATACAACCATTTCAGACCTTGTTTGTTATTGCGAAAGAAACAAAGTGATGGCGGTCATGTTTTTGGCAATATCTATCGTGCCCTTATCATTAATACTCAATAATATTAATTCCTTTTATTACTTTATGGGCATGAGAGCAGAAGTATTTTGGAAAGCTTTGGAAAATAACGTTGATAGGGAACAATCTATGTAGCCAACCCAATCTAATAGAATAAGACTTGTTGTATGAGCATGAGCATTATTCTTTGTCTATTCCATTTCCTTTTTTATTTTATATGTCAAATGAGCTAAAAGTGATATGGGAGTTTCTTTAACATGTTAGATCACTGATATAGATCTTTTATATTTTTACAAGGAAACAAGAATCTTTGACCTTTTAATGTCAGCTATCATTTATTTTGGCCCATTGAGCTCCAAACAGATTTAGATGTAACATATTAGCAGCTAATACAGTGTTTTTGTAGCATAGACTAATGTCTTACATTGGAACAACAAATAATGGAGAAGAGACAAGATGAAGAATTCTACCTGCAAAATTCTTGGTACCAAGACTTCTGTAACCGGAATATAAAATTTAGGTCAAGGTCTTTAAGAGTTGTAGTTGGTTCTATTTCTGACTCGGGTTTATTAGCTGAGCGACCAAAAGTAGAACCTTTCAAATCGAAGCGCCTATGAATGGTATATCCAGTACAAAATAGATTCCACATGATAACAAATCGAACCTAAAATCAACCAAAAAGTTAAAGAAAGAAAGAAAATATTAGGAGACAGAAATGATCTCTAATCCATGTATAGTTCTCTACAACTTTCAGAATTACCTTCTTCTGTGCAGCTCCTGTTAGTCTAACACAATGAAGACCATAAAATCTGGTAACTAGGGTGTTCTCAAAAGTCCGAACATGCTTGTAGTATGCTGGAAGCATCCGCAGGAAAACCTGCAATTACGTTATATTCACAATGAACAACATCATTCAGCGAGTAGATATATAACATTGCCCTGCAAGCAACAATTCAAATTTGAAAACTATCGCATCAAAGAGTATTGGGCTGATGGTAATTAAATTCATTCTGAAACTTGATAATAACTCAAGATCTCTAATGAAACTTCCTAAATCTTCAAAGAAGAAGCTACATTTTACCTCCTAAACTAAAAGCCTGATGACAAAAACAGTAGATGTAACATAATAATGTGACAAATTATCCTCCTAAACTTTGGATTAAGCGAAACTATTAAGCCCAATTAAGAGTTAACCAAGGTGTTACAAGATTATTTCTGCATTCAACCATATTTCAATGAGGTAAAATGTAGCTTCCTGATCTTTCAAAAAATGGCATTATACTTTATGGTTAAGAAATTTTTTTAAAAAAAAATTATGTGGTTTAGATCAGATCCAGTAAACTAAAAAGAAACTTACTTTTACTTCTGCCTTCTTCATGGTCTTAATCATATACCGGTCATCATTCGTCAAATAGAAGAAGCTTCCACTTTTTCCTGGGGATGAGAGCTCTCGGAGGGCATCATTCCCACATATTGATATCATGTAATCAGCTGGGTCTACCTTGAACAATTTTCTAAGAGCCCTAAGAATATCAACACAATGATCCATCAGGTCCTGTATAGGTTGATTGACAAAGAAATAAAATTCCAATACAGTCAGAAAGAGTTTATTTCTCACACAAGTTTATCAAACAACTACTCTTTCTACAGAGACCTCTGCAAAAGATTTGCCATGACTGTAGGGAAGTGAAGAAATGCCTAGTAACATTCAACCAACCTCATTGTGGCCCAAAATATTCGTTTTAACTTGTCAAATATTTGATAATAGATTAAAATGAAATGAAAAAAGGAATGAAAATAGTAATTTTAAAGATAATAAATGACTCTAATGCCTCTATCATAAAAAACGATAGAAAAGGATAGGAATTAATGGTTATAAAAGCATAGTAAACATTACAAAGAAAGAAAAGGAAGCGACTTTCCTTTGATCAAACTATATGTTTTAGCACTTAATATATAACTCAATTCTCCTAATTAAGACGATGCACGGCGTAAAAGAAACCATTCAATAATCAATCTTGACATATTGCTTTGGAGTCCGAAGCCTCACCTGAATACCACCGGGCAGTAATCTTTCCATTTGAACTCACATGATGGGTGAGGCGGTGTGTGCTTCGATCCTTCTGGTGGAAACCTAGTCCATACCTTTTCCTTGGGATCAAATGCAGAAGACTTCAGATCAAGGGATGCACTTGGAGCAGGTCTTCCAACAGAATGTCTGTGATATGGCACAAGAAATTGATTAGGAAGATTTGAAAAATAGAATCATCCCAAAAAACTTTCATATTCCAGAATGCCAATTGAATCAAACCATCACAAGTGAAAACACATTCTACATGATACAATTCAACCTATCACTTCATATGGAAAAAAAAGAAAAGAAAAGGACAAACTGAACTTAAGGCGCAAAAATGAGAGTGACAAACAGGAGAAACAACTATGATCAGTACCTAATACCAAGCTGCAACTTAAGCATGAGCTCATAGTTTTTATGGCCTTTCGAGATTGTCACCCCTTGTCTCTTTGGAGTCTTGAATCTCAAAGGCAGAGCTTTGTGCCCCCTTGGAATTGAACCCCCAAGAAGAGGACTTCCCATTTCTTCTATACTGTTATTACTTAGCCTTCCATGGACTGATTGCTTCTGCATGGCCTCTCCTTCAGCCCCAGAGATGCTTATCATCTTCTGTGAAGGATAAACCAAAAGCTTCTCACATGGACTCATTTTGCAACTCTTCAAATGCACTGAATACAGTTCTTGAGGATCCCATTTCTGATTATCATCAGAACCACCAAATGGGTCATAAGTCACATCCATCTCACTTGGATCACTACTCCAAAAACCAGCATACATATCCCCATTACCCCATTTGAATTTACCATTTCCTTTGGGAAACCCATCTTCCCAACACCCTTCAAAACTATTCCCATTGCTCCAAACCATTTCTCCATTCCCATGAAACATGCCATTCTTCCATTCCCCAGAATAATGATCCCCATTAACCCATTGATACTTCCCTTGCCCATCTCTTAATCCTCTGACCCATTCACCTTCATAATAATCCCCACTAGGATACGTCTCAATCCCTTGACCATGTTTAAAATTCATCATCCATGAACCCTTATACGTATCCCTAGAGAAGCCTGTGTAGTTACCATTGCCATCCATGAACTCATTCTTGAATTCACCTTCATAGGTAGCACCACTTGGCCAAGTAAACGTTCCTTTTCCCATTTTCTTACCTTTTCGCCATTCACCAACGTAAACACACCCATCTGTCCACATGTACGTTCCATTTCCATGAGGGAAATCATCGAGCCATTGGCCATTGTAGGAATCGCCATAGGAGAGAATTTTCTCGACATGGTGAACCTGTCCTGGTTCGAGCTCCTCCTCGTCATCGTCGACATGGGCTACAGACATTGGCGTGAAGAGGCCGCTTCCCTTCCTGTGACCAACCGATTGCCGAACCGTTGCTTCCCAAGACTTCAAAATGCCATTTAGTTCTTTGCTCATTCTTTCAGAAAACTCGACTTTCTTCGATTCTCTCTCACATTCCCATGGCTGCTCGCCTTTATCTATCGATACCCAGATGGAAATACCAATCTCTCTGTCGATTAACAACAATCCCCAAAAAGCAGAGAGCTTCGAAGACCAAATAAAATGGAAAATGCAAACCCAGAAAGGGGAGAAACAGAGCACACAATGTAAGGAATCAAAATCTAAAACAATAGATTAAGAATTAAATGCCCCTGATATCTCTGCTTCTTCCTTATTTGGGTTTGTCTGTATGTTTTATGGGCTGTTCGGTTTCTGCACAGATTTTGAAGGAAAAGAAAAAAATGGTGCTGTTTGATTGACGGGGAAAGTAAAAGGGTCGTTTGAACCAATGACACCCTTTTCTTCTTTGTTTTTGTGCAAAGACTATTATTATTTTTATTTCTTTTTCTTTATTCCTATTTTATTATTTTTCTCTTTATTTTATTCATTTCGTTTCTTTAAAAATAAAATCAGCTTTTATGTTTGTTTTAATCGTTCAGTAGTTGGGTTTGGACCAAAGGGATTCAACTCATTGAAGTATTGGTTCCCGATTTTGGCTCCTAAAAGCAATACCAGACCACACAGATGGAAGAATGAGAAGGTGACAGTGATGAGGATGTCTATGCCATAATTGGTATCATACGTAGACCTAATTTTTAGCTTTGGTTTAATAATAATAATAATAATAATAATAATAATAATATTTTCTTTTATCCTTATCCAATCCTCCGAGATTTTTTTTTCCATGAAAACCTTTCAAACGCTGATTTGATTTGTTCCTTTTGTATATTTGGCATTATTTATAGTAAAAAAAAATTTAGTCCTTTAAAAATAAAGTTAAATTTAAACTCATATAAATATAAAAAATATATTTAAAAAAATTATTTTCAACTAAGTTAATAATACTCGAATCTAACTAATTTATCTTCTATAATGAGTATTTAAGATGGATAACTTTTGATTGATTGGTGGAGCTAATGATACTATTAGATAAATAGTAATAATTAAATTCATTAAATTCTCTTTTATGTATATCCTCTATGGTTCAGTTCAAAAAAAATCCTCTATGGCACAAAAAATTGGCAATAACATTTATTTATAAAGTCTCAAAAGTCAAAATACGTAAGCAACTAATAAATACGTGTTTCAGAAACAATAAATTAAATAAGAACTTCTGACATATGATATTTTTAAAAATAATCACCATAAAAAAGTCAAATTTCTAATTATTTAGTTAAGCAATTTTGAGTAGCTTTAGAAAATGATTAAACGTATTAAATAAAAAATAATATTGATAAAAATATGAAGATGTATTAAAATTATCATAAGATCTGAAAATTGTTAAATAATAAATTATCTTTTTTCAAAAAAGTAACCAAGCTAAAATAATTTATATCTTTTATAAAATCTCTAAACAATAAAGTACTTTTATAACATCTATGAATAATCTAAAAACCATTTATTTTCTAAGCTTGTACCCTAAATTAATATTTTGAATTTTAGAATGTGCATAAACATTTGTCATCATTGTGGCTTTCCTATGTTCACCAGTATTTTTTAACCTGCAATTTAGCCCTTCTTCTTATTCTTCTTCTTTCTGAAAAAATAGAATTCCATAAAAGAAAATCATATATTCCTTAACTATTAGGATTGTTTTTGTTGTTTTTTTTTCAAAAAAAAAAATTACATTAGAAGCGTATGAATCCTTAATCTTCACTTTACTCTTACTATTCAAGTTTATTACAGTACAACTTTTTTTTTAATGTGCATTAATGCATTTACAGAAAAAGTCACCAAAAATAGTAAAACGTGAAAAAAAATCCCAGTGAAGAGTCTCTGTTTTAGCCTTGTAGGCACACAGTAATTAATTAGTTTTCTCATATAAAACAAGATAAGTATAAAAAGTGCCAAAATCAGAATCAGAAGTAATTATTGTATGAAAAAATAGAATCCAAACTAATGAAGACAATACTAATTGGCAAATCATTTAATTTAAACATTAATTAGTTGACTTTTGGGCTTCTTTATATCATTTTGACTTTCATAAAATGTATTAATTTAAAACATAGAAGTCTTGCATGTTTCTAGAGTGTATTGTGCATGCACCCCCCAAATATACTTAGAATTAATAAATAGTAGTAATGATTATATACCCTCTGATTTTCTTTAGATAAAACTAAATTTAATTTATAAATTCTTCAATTAAAAAGGATCTAGACCTAGGAATTAATTTGTTATCTATATAAAATAAAATAAGTAAATAAACTGTCAAATTTAGAAGGGAAAATGACATCTAGGTCCCATAGAAGCAATTTAATGACAAAAAAGTCCCAACAAATACCATAATTAATTTCAAGTCCCATGGGACCTCAAATGAATTTTTTTCAATTGTGAAAATACTTAAATACCCCTTTGGTTTGCTAAATACATAACTCGCGTATCACCCCACTCGAAAGCTTTAGCTCCTTTTCAACATCACTATGCTCCTGTTCTCCACTCGGTCTCTGTTCTCTTCTCCTCGTCTGTGTGTGGTCTGTGCATTGTGGTCCTTAGCTGCGACCCGCCCCTCCTACCGTTGGTACTTGCTTCATCGTCGAAGTCATCATCGCCTTTCCTCGTCTGGTCACCCACCCTTTCTGTAGGGATTATCGTCGCTGCCACCTGCCCATCGTGCCTTATTTCCTCCTCGGGTACTCATCGGTTATCCTCCTCCGGTCAGCTGGCCCTACTGCGGTCATTGTCACTGCCACCACCACCCGCCCCTCCTGTCGCCGCCACTTGCTTCATCGTCCAAATTATCATCACCTTTCCTTCTCCTGCCAAAGCCCCTGCTCTAGGTAATATCTTTCTTCCTTTAAATGCTACTCCTATCTTTATTGAAGGTGTGAAGTATAACATACATAAGGGAGGCATTGGCCTTTCAAGTACAATATTTTACTTTACTACTGGAGTTCATTGCAAGAGCCTAACACTTAACATAAGAGTCACTTTAGGCGAGATAGAATCTATTAAAGGTACCTGCAAGTCATTATCTTTGTAGCAACCTATGTCTTTGCAAGTCATTGGACATGGTCTTTTCCCTTTGTTTTGGAGTCTTGCTGGGCATAAAAGGAAAGATATGAAAGCTCAGTTATTGAGTTCTTATTAATAAGTCGTAAAAGGGTTCTTGAAGTAGCTAGATATTCAATTGGTGGCTCATAATAGGATAAGAGCTATATGCAAAGATACGTTTGATATAGGAGCTTAAGTCTGAGAATGAAATATCTGTTCACAAAACCATTTTACCAATTCTTATAAAACATCATCAATAGTAATAAATGGCTTATTTGATTTTGATTTGATGCTTCTGTATTTGCAACACTGCTATCCTGATTATTTGGATTCAAATATTGATTACTAATTCATTCTATTGATAAAAGTGGTTGTTATTACAAGATAAAAGATGTCTAATATTGGAAAAAGTGAAGGCGGATGAAGTTACAACTTCTCTAGATATGCAGTCTTCGTTCAAGAGCAAAAAAATGCCAACCCGCGGAAGAAGATGTCACTAGAAGACGCGGGTGTATCATTCAGGGAAGGTTGGAAGAAATTGGAAGAGCATGAGAGATTAGAATACAACAGCAGGGCAAAGGAATTAGGAGGTCTAGCGAAAGGGAAGAAATATGTCGTGCCCTTTTACACAAGATGTGTACCGAAGAAGTTCATGGATGTCTACAAGGTGTTAAAAGGGAGGAAAAAATAATGGAGAGGCTGAGAACGATTGGGTTTGATAAATTAGTGCGCATAAGCTACCCACACATTCAGCGGGATTTATGTGGGGTGTTTATGCGTGCTTTTGACCCGCCGACCAAAACAATTTCAATTAGAGGCAAAACGTACAAAATTGATGCAAGAGATGTGAATAAAATAATTGGATTGCCATTTGATGGGTCTAAAATAATGCCAACAACGTGTGATGAGCAAAGGTTCAAGAAGCTGAAGATAGTGTATGGGAAGGTCCCATACACGACAATAGCAGGCTGGTTGGTTGATGACAAGGAGAATGCTGATTTGGAGTTCCTCTTTGTGATGTACAGCCTGGGGATCCTATTAGACCCTAGCTCATGCATATATGTAAGTGACAAGGTGTTGAAGGTAATGGCCTCGACTAAGGATGCTTACAGCGAGTTCGATTAGTGCACCTTTGTTCTTAATAAATAGGCAGACTCTATTAAAAATTATCAAGAAGAGTTGAGGAAAGGGGATACTGGTGGGAGAAAGAACATATGAGGCTGCTAATACTTTCTCATGGTAAGTGTCTTTGGGGTAACATTTTGTGTGTGTGTAAGAACAATTAACTGTCAGCGTGGATTAAATTATGTTCTTAACTTGTGCATTGAAATATCCTCCCTTAGACCCCTCAGAGTACACTTGAGAAAGTGATATTGGCTCGATTATATCTTAACTTAAGCCAAGAAATTTAAATTTTACTCTTAAGTTCCTTATTCTGAACCTTTACTTTGAGAACTGATTTATCTCATTCTACACATCCAAATGAGGCTTATTACCTATCCACGTAAAGCCCCAGATGTGTGCTACTGGCTCACCAAATTTCGTGGCCAAACTCTTTTGTTTACTAGGTCAAACTGAGGTCGGAACACCGCTGCCCCAGGACCTACGAATTTCTCTCTTAATTTCTTATACACAAGCTGAACATGCCAAATAATACTTATTATTAAATAATAAATTGTTATACAAAAGGGCATGAACAAAATCCTCATATCTCTATTATATCTTTCCTGCCTGAAATCTGGCAGTATAACTACTATACTTCATCTTTAAAAATAATTGATCTGTACTGATTCGGTAATTCCTGTGAGAACTATCATTCTATATAAGTACCCAGGAAAGACTGGATGAACCGGCTAGGTCAACTCACTTCCAGACTCCTTAGACAGTACCTACGTACACAATACATATCATCTCCTTTCTTCATTACTGACATTCTGTCATAATTCTAGCAGCATAACGGCGTCTTTTAGCATTCTCAAAATTCACTTTGACATAACCTCCCTGTAATGGGTTATACATAGGGGATGAGATTCGAGGGAATCTCAGTAGTAACAACCATAACAATATATGTAATGCAGTGTGATAGTGCCTGCTTGTGATTGTGTACAGATAAGTATGTTGCGTGTTTCCATACTTAATAATAACATATGATCATAGCATTATGTAATGGAGCTTCAGACATAACATATAAGACAACAATGCAACCAAACAATAGCACATCAAATCACAAAGCCATTACATAAAAGCTAAGGTTAGTTACTACCTTACTAGCTTAGCAGAACTCTACTATCTCTATACTGCTTCCGGCTCCGCCAGAACTTCCTTCCTTCTTTCTTTCTCTTTCTCTCTCTTATTTTCTCTTCTTTGCCTTGCTTGACCGTGAATGGAAAGGCAAGGGGGTATTTATACTTGAGGCAAGGTGGAATGAATGGCCCAAATTGATTCACGATGAATGGCTCAGATCGCTTGCTTCCTCAAGAAGCTTCGCCTGCATCATCGTGATGACCTCATCCTCCATAATGACTCATCAAAAGTGACATCATCATGGGACACCTCACATGCTAGGTGGAGCAATGGTGGGGCCCTTGGGACACCTCACCAGCTGACTCAGCGTTTCCAGAGAATTCCAGAGTCTTGTCCCAGAATGAACAGCTGAGATCGTGCCACGTGTCTTTAACTTTTCCTTCTCCCTCTAGATTAGTGCCATGTGGCGTCTTGATGGCACCTTTCACGCCATCCTATGGCTACCAGATAAGTCCAAAATTTTATTTGATCAATTCCCCGGTTATCACTTCGACCGGGTAACTGATCCACTTTATGGAAACAGCACTAAAATAGTATTTTAATGCCACTTTAACCCACATATTCCCTGGGCTACGTTTTTGGACTCTGGGAATGCTATCTTGGGTCTCTGATCCAGCCCAAGTACTCTAATGACTCAATTCCCAAGAACCATCCCTTAGTAAATTACCAAAATGCCCTTGGTTCCTCTTTATTTACTTTAATGAATCTAGGGGCATTATTATCTTTTTATATCTTACCAGAGTATTCTCTTACCTTGTCAACTATCCAGATAACCTTTCTTGACTGACTAACCTTAGTCAAATGACCAAAATACCCTTTGCTCATTCTTCAGCTATTTTACAACTTAAGGGCATTTTTGTCATTTTACACCTTTTTCTGGACATCGGCCCCTTTTACCACTAAACTGATATCATGGGCCTGGACCAACCTTGGTGTCACTATTGGCATCTGCGTTATGTCATCTGGGCTCTTTTAGTCCTAGTTTATTTACTGCTAAATCTCCCTATCGGATCCCAGGAGCTCACAAACTCCCGTCTAAATTCACTAAAAAGTGAATAACTTCCTCTACAGAACTCTTTTCGGGATTCTGTCAGTTCCCTGACCTCCATCTTTACAGGACGCACATTCCTGTAACTTTTCACTCATATCTGAGGTCCAGGAGATCTGGTAAAAATTTTAGATAACTTTTAGACTATCAGATAAATTTCAGCTATCTGGAACTCTGATAAAATTCCTGTATTAAGCGAGATTAACCAGCATAATTTCCTCTATCTACTGATGAAATTTGGGACTGAAATGCTTCCGGACAGTTCTAAGCCACTTCCGGCTGAACTTTCCATAATTACCATTTTGCCCTTGGAAACTTTTCTTCTTTTCAATTAAGTCCCTAACTTTTCATAATTCTTACATACTCATAGAGACCTCATATGCATATTTCATAGTTCAGTGAAATGATCAGCATAATTTTCTCTATTTTATGGTAAAATATGGTACTCATCGGCTACCAGCCTGATCTTTCCTATAATTACGATTATGCCCCTATATTCTCTTTCTGACATCTTTACTTATCTTCTTATCCTTTATCTTAAGTTCTCGAAATTCTCTTTCAACAACTCATCCCCTAAACTCTTCGGGAGTCATTGTTAATTGAAAGACTCGACAACCTGCCCATATCAGGTTATCTTACTGAGGAGCCAGCCCATATCTAGCTACCTGCAGAATTCCTAGGCTTAAGACTTAGGATATTCCTTACATTCCCCTTTTTGAACCTAGGTGAACTGTCCCTATTTTGTAGGTCAAAGACTTAACTCATCTTTAAATCTTGAGGGACTTAGCTCATCCCTCGAATTCCTACAAAATATAGGTAAGTGATCTGCCCATATCAGATTACTACCCTGGGACTAAGAATTTAATAGCCTGCCCATATCAGACTACCTCCCAGTTCTCCTAAACTCAAAAATCGGGATGTTACATGCATCATGTGAAATACAGATTTATTGTCTGGAAATGTTTCCACTGGGCTGACAGAAAGCCTTTGAGGTCGAGGATGCCATGACTTATTGGAATGATGAGGAGGTCCAGGCAAGAACACGGTTAGAGAACGAAAGCAAGCAAGGTGTTCTACATGGTAACACTAGGAAGGACAGGCTGAAAGCGTCAATGTTTAATCCAGTCATTGATCTTACTCACCTGATACGTACGACACTAATTGCTTTCATTTGTTGGTTTAGTATAATTTAGGTTATGTGCTAAATTGTTTTTCTTTTTTAGCTAATAAAGGCAAGTTACACTAGAATCATGACCATGGTGGGGATAGAACTGTTGGCTCTTCAGCATAGCCTCTTAGGGGAAGATGAAGGTGGACATGATGGAGGAGAGGTCAATGAAGTAGCAGATCAATGTGAAGATGAAGGTGCAGATAAAGGAGGCGAGGGTAATGGAAGTGGTGATGAAGGTGAAGAAGGAGGTGGAGACGAATATGATGAGGAAGGTGGTGATAAAACAAGTGAAGAGGAAGGTGGTGATGAAGGCAGAAGGACATACAAAGGACAGAAGGAAGGGAATGAAAAGGAGGTGAAACATATTTAAGAAGATCAAAGAGGGAAAAGAAACCAGTTGTTAGATCTCCCTACTTCGTGGAGACCAAGGTGAGGGATGGCAAGAAGAGGAAGAACGAAGTGGACAAGGAAGCTATGTTTAACATGTGCACAAGTCAATGTGCTGGTTCTGAGGATAAAGAGTAAGTATTTTATTGTCGTTACCTGCTAAAAATCTTATTTCCCCAGTCAAAACTGAGTGCCTGATTTTAGTTTCAATTGTTGTAGGGCTTTTGTAGATATGAATGGGTTTTACCTAACTCGTGGTGAGCTATGTTGCCTCCGTAGTAGAGCATGGATGAGCACCAGTGTGAGACAATTATCCTTAACAACTTTGATCGTTCTGCACTGTAACGGTAGTTTGCTGATTTCATGTTTCTATTCACAGGTAATAACGATGGTGGCTAAGACATTGATTCAGGATGAGAAGGACAGAACCAGTTCAGTTAGAAGACACATCTTTTCTACACATTTCATGCAGAAAATGTTGGCCAATCCCACACGGTGGTCAGTTGAAGGGAATGAATCACAAATATTTCCAGAACAGGTTGGCTACAACATTAGTGATTGTGACTTGATTTTTGGACCTGCTTACTTAATGGACCACTAGTTCTGTTATGTTTTTGACGTGAAGAAGATGCAATTTGTGCCCTTGGCTCGTTGGTTGATACTATCAATTTATGAGATTACAAAGGCAGCAAGATAATGAAGCATCTAAGGACGACATAAAAGGTAAGCACAAGAAGAAGATGACCAGTGGGCAACATATATTCAAAGAGAAGCAATGGATGGCGAACCGCTGTGTATGTATTTCTGAATGTACATGTTGTTATTCACTTAGGTATTACTAGTCATTGTTATGGGCATAGTTGAATTTAATTTTTCTTTTGCTTCTGCATTCTGCGTGTGCAGAAGTGTTACTTCCTGAAAATACTTCGTACAGTGAAGCCAGAACTTTTTGGGCAGGACGATCAGTTTGAAGTCAATTGGCTAAAACTGTATCTCCAAACGGACACGTCAGCATGCTAACCCATCTAGTTGATTTTTTGCTTTTGCTTGTGACTGAGTGAATTCATGTTCTTGTACTACTGGACAGCTTGCAGGTATTCATGCAGGGTTATTGTGTTGTCGTGGCTGAAGACTTAGGATGGCAACACCGTATATGAGGAAGGTTATACAATGCCAAAGTACTCCATTGAAGTCCTCCACCAACTAAGGATTGACTGTTTGTTTTGGCTGATGAATCACCCTAACAACTCACAACGGGCACAAGTTTTGTCCAGACTAGGTGGCAAAGACTCTAGACATCAGAAGAAAATAGTGACTATTTAAGTGCATTTTCCACTGTAAAATTTTTAAAGAATACATGTAATTGAACAGTTTCAATTAATGTCAAGTTGTTAATCTGTTCAGCAAATAATGTTATCATGTTCAATAGGCAGGTGTTGTGTTTCATATGCTATCACATAGAACAAATTTACCAAACTCAACCCTGTATGGGGGAATATTAACAACTCATCCAGAAGGGAATAACAACTCCAGTGTGAAGGAATGACAACTGGACCACCGTAAATAACAACTACCCACAACAGCAAAAATAACAACTCCATCACTTATAAGTAACAAACCCTTATTGAAGGAATAACAACTCTAGCTGTTTAGCACTTATAAGTAACAACCCCTTATTGAAGGAATAACAACTCTAGCACTTATAAGTAACAACCCCTTATTGTAGGAATAACAACTTCAGCACTAGAGAATAACAGCCCCATTGTGAAGGAATCAGTGATTCACAACTGAAGTATCAAGTATCCCAGACAGCAAACGTAACAACTCCAGCAATTACAAATAACAACAAGGTGTTGAAGGAATAACAACCCCAGCGCCTGCAACTAACAACCCCATCACCTGCAACTAACAAATGACAGCAAATGATAGCAAACATAGTATGCACTTTGATTCATATATATGCACTTTGGAATTATATCAGGTATTAGCAGCAAATGTAAAAGGCATACAGCAAATATAGACATCTTCATCAAGATCCACCCTACCTTCCAACAAGATGGAGATTGATCAAGGTTACAAAAAATTACTTTAATCACTTTCTACGGATATATACAAAGCAAAAATCAGTGTGCTATGTATTTACACATAAAAATAGAGCAACCCAGCGCCATTCCTCAGCTCGGGTTTGGATTCTTGCATGTCTTCACTGTATGTCCAGCATCATGGCATCTTCCACAATGATAAGTCTTCTTGTTCTGAAATTGAGACTCAATCCTTTTTCTCTTTGGCCTTCCCGGAGGCCTTCTAGTAATTAGGGGGGGTTAAGGAACATTTCTTTCATTAGTTCGAACACTATCTGGTTGTTAGGACATGGATAATCATGTGTAGCAATAGACCTCATGATACTAGCATATACTTTCTCTTGGGCATATAACTTGTAGCAATCATCCACAAATATTTACACACTTCCATGCATTAGCTTTTTTGTAGCACATGCATGGACATAAGGTAGTCCACTCATTTGCCAACCTAAATGTCACATCCTTATTTTTATATATCTTAAGGACCATTCAGTAGAACTTAGAACCACTTTCAGGGTCATTGAAGTCTAAACTCTTAATCTGGAATTTTATTCATATAGGGTACTGTTCACTGTGGCAAATTCCAGATGAGTGACCTGACTTTGAAAAATCATAACTAATTCTAGAAAAATCAAAATGAAGGGGTTCAAATTGATACATGAAGATAAATTAAGTATATTTCATGGAAAAATCATTTGTTGACCATTCCTTGACAAATTTAACGTGGGTCAACGTTTCAACTTTACTATTCATCCAATGACTTTCTCCTGAATCCAGCATTCTGGTCCCAACTTTAACAATTTATATCTTTTTGTGTATGCATCCAAATGAAGCATTCTATATATCAAATTAAATCTTAGTATGTCTAATATTTACCATAAAAATATCATACATTTATTCAACCATTTACTATTTTTAATGATTTACCAAACATTAATTGGTCTCCACGGATTACTGTTCACAGAGTCATTTTTCAGCAACCAACCTTACATATTAATGCATACATACATCACATATCAGTAAAACATGCCAGATAACAATCATTATTAAATAATCAACTGTTATACAGCAGTGCATGACTAACACCCTCATGTTCCTATTACATTTCTCGTTGTCTAAAATCCGGCAGCATAACTGCTACATTCCTTCTGTAGAAAGTAACCGATCTTGTACCGATTCGGTAATTCCCGTAGAAACTACCATTCTACGTAAGTACCCAGGAAAGACTGGATGAACCTGCTAGGTCCACTCACTTCCAGCCTCCTTAGACAACACCTACGTCATTTCCCTAATATTGGGCATATATATTTGTGTCAACTTCTCTTGATACTCAAGTATTAGAACAAACATATTGTGCCTCCGCTCTTGTAAAATCCATGCATTGAATGACTCTGCAAGATTAGTGGTAATATTATCCCATAGTTTGAATGGAAACTTGCTCATAGCCCATCGTTGCATGTCCCCGTGGGTTTCAACCCATTGTGCCAGCTGTGGACAAAAAGCTTGTAGCTTTCCCATTGCGACATTGAAATCTCCCTCAAGCCTTGCATATGCAATTTCATCAAGCAGGTTAAGTGCGTACTCCTTTCGGACCCCTTATGCTCGTCCCCTACCTCTTATGATTTTGAGGAAAGCAGCATTATAGTTTTCTTTTACATGCTGGTAGCAATAAGCATGTCTAGTACATGAAAAAATAGTCTGAACAGTAGTTATGATTACATTATTTCAGTCTGACACAATTGTGATCTCCAAGAATCCTGTGATCTCTTTAACATTTTAGAGAAACCAAGTCCACTCATCATTCGTCTCACCACTAACAATGGCATATGCCAACAGAAATAATTCATTATATGCGTCATATGCATTGGCTGTAAGCATTGTTCCCCTGTATGGATTACTAAGATGACATCCATCTATATACAGTATTGCTCTATACCCTTGCAAAAAACCTTCAATTGAGCATCCATACATAATGAATACCCTCTGAAATATTTTGGACTCTAAGGCTTCCCATCTAGCAACAGTTCTTGGATCAGTTTCCATAAGCCTCTCACATATCTAAGGAATAATCTTGTAAGAATTCTCTGCAGTACCATGTATTTGCCTCAAGGCTTATTCTCTACCCCTGTACGCTTACCTATAGTTCAATAGCACACCGTAATCTTTGTACAAGTCCTTGCTGATTTCTTTTGCATTCTTATTCATATTACTCGTCAAAGCATCAATCATGAGAGACGATGTTAAGCTTGACTTTCCATGGTGAGATCTAACTAGGTCTTCTTGTGCATTATACATGTGCTGACTTGTGAATCTTCTTATACTTAAAAATTTTGCATCTTGACGTTCACCCATACAATATGCACCCATGTACCACGGGCATCCATTAACCTTGCACTTGACAATAATTTTTTGTTTATTGTTTTTTTAAATTTCTACGAAAAACCTATGCGCGATGCTGTACTTGTATAGCTTTTTTTTAAGAACCCCCGCATTTGGAAATGTTTTACCTTTTCCAACAATCAAATCCTTCCACTTTGTGCAATTCAATTTAGGTGTAACTGTTGAAATTATTTCATCAGCACAAGACACTAATGGCAACACTTCTTTCTCATTTCCCAAAGCAGGTGGAGACACAGAGCATACATTCCCACTTCTAGACAATTCATCAAATCTGCAGGAAATGACAACTTACTGTGTCAGTAATGACAACTGTCTACAACTGATATGACAACTTATATTGCAAATTATATAGGATAACATTTTGAAATCAACACACCATATTACTTACACATCTTGCTCCTCCATTAGATCATCCATATGAATTGTTTGCACTCATTGTTTGCTTTCTCTCCTACGTACACATGGCTACTTTCTTCATTGAACATTATTAAATGCTCAATTCCTTCATCATTAAACATGTTAAAAAAAGTGTGTTGATCAAATCTAATAGTGAATTTTATTAAAATTTCATCACTTTCTTTTCCAACAACTAATGCTACTAATGTTTTGAACTCATCATATGTTGTGCCTTCCTTTATGGATATTGTGCTTACTTGACCCCAACATATGTATGACCTTCTACATCATTTCCAAACTGTACTCCTATATGAACATAACATAATAGATGCTTTGCAGATGAACTCACCATCAATAATGACAACCTGTACCAGACAAATAATATTAACAACTCAAGCACTTATATTAACAACTATTGCATACTATAATAACAACTCTTCTTGCCCCCGCATATCGTATCATGTCTGTCATTCACACTTTACAGGAATTTTTCTATTGTTTATATTTTCTTAATACACTTAACTAAACATACCATAAATTCCTGCAAACCAAACATAACTTTAAAAACCCTAAATAAACTCATTTAACCCACAACTCAAATGATAAAAAAGCTATGAACACAATGTCTATATTTACGTGGGTCACCTTTTATACCTCATATTTCAGTAATGACAACCTGCAGCAGACATATAATATAACAACTTAAGCACCTATATTAACAACTATGGCATACTATAATAACAGCTCTTCTTGGCCCCGCATATCAAGTCATGATCTATCATTCATACTTTACAAGAACCTTTCTATTGTTTATATTTTTTGACTACACTCAACTAAGCACATCATAAATTCATGCAAACCGAACATAACTTTTAAAACCCTAAATAAATTCATTTAACCCATAACTCAAATGATAAAAAAGTCATGCTACGAACACAATGCCCATATTTACGTGGGTTACCTTTTATGCCTCACACTTTAGCCACATACTATCATACGTAGCAGGACGATGACGAGCTAACCACTTTCGTGGGTTTGATAGCAACGGACTTCACGTTCTCATATCATACTCACAAAAGACGATATATACAACAATTCTTTCTCAATGTCCAGCCATGATGAAGAGAAAATCCAACTGCGAAGACACCATAGGGGCCATTGTATGGGTAGTAATGGTGTTCTTTACTATTTTCTTATTTTACACCAGAGCGCGCCAACTCTCATTTCTTCTTCACTGTTATTTTATTTCACAAGGGCAGTTTAAGTCTTTTCACAATTGGAAAAAAATTATCTGAGGTTGAAACATCCTCCTTTAAACATCTCAGAGTACACTTACGGAAGTAATCTTAACTTTATTTTCGTACGTCTTAGGGACCAATTGGTAGTATTTAGAACCACTTTCAAGGTCATTGAAGTCCAATTTCTCAATCTGGAGTTTTACTCTTATCGAGTACTATTTACTGTGTAAATTCCAGATGAGTGACCTGACTTCGAAAAATCATAACTAATTCTAGAAAAATCAGAATGCAGTGGTTCAAATTGCTACATGAAGCTAACTCAATACTATTTCAAGGAAAAATAACTCGTTGACCATTCCTTGTCCAAGTCAACGTCAGTCAAAGTTACAACTTTACTATTTATCCAGCGTTTTTCTCCTGAATCTAGCATTTTGGTCCCAACTTTGATAATTTATATCTCCATGTGTAGACATCGAAATGAGACATTCTATATATCAAATCGAAGCTTGGTATGTCTACTATTTATCATAAACATATCATACATTTATTTAATCATTTACTATTTTTAATTATAGATCAAACATCACTATATCACCACGAGTTACTACTCATGGTGGCAAATTCCAGCAAGCAACTTTACATACATATGCATACATCAATCACATGTCAAACAAACATGCCAAACAATACTTATCATTAAATAATAAATCTTTATACAACAGGGCATGAACAAAATCCTCGTATCTCTATTACATCTTTCCTGCCTAAAATCCGGCAGTATAACTACTATACTTCATCTGTAAAAATAACTGATCTTGTACTGATTCGGTAATTCCCGTGAGAATTACCATTCTACGTAAGTACCCAGGAAAGACTGGATGAACTGACTAGGTCCACTCACTTCCAGACTCCTTAGACAGTACCTACGTACACAGTACGTATCATCTCCTTATGTTCAGTCTGAAAATCGGCAGCATAACGGCGTCTTACAGCATTCTCAAAATTTACTTCGACTTAACCTCTCTGTAATGGGTTATAAATAGGGGATGAGATTCGGGGGAATCTCAGTAGCAGACGGTACTAAACAATGCATGCATTAAAGTAAATACTTGTGCTTGCTTGTGAAAGTGTAAACATTGTGTAATGTGCATGCTTCCATGTAACATATGAAATACAATTGGCCAAGGTAATCATAGAAACAGAGCTTCAATCATATACACATATGCACATAATTCAACAAAGTCATAGCACAATCAAGCATAACATTCAATGCATACAAGTTTAGGGTAAGTTTACTACCTTATTGCTTTACTTCTTTCCACTTTAACTTTGCTTCTTCCTTCTTACTTTTCCTTGCTATGTGGCTGCCCTCTTTTGAGCACACCAAGCAAACCCTAACATCACATTACCATCCAACCATTACAATCTAACTTCTCTTGAACACTAAGCTTACTTTAAGTAACATAACATCCTTTAATCTTTACCAATTGACTTGACCTTTGAATCAATTGATGTCTTGACCTTACCCTACACAATTTGGCCTTTTGAATCCATTTATGAACTCAAAACAACCAAATTCCAGCAACTATGCACTGTTCCAGACAGATTTGAAAAACATGCATAATTCTTTCAAAAATTCTCATTTTGATTCCAATGCTTCCCATACTTGTTCCTCCACTTTTCCCCCACACAAAATCTCATTTTAAGACCATTGGAAGCATCAAAATCATGAAATTCAAATCACTGTTCATGCGAGTGAACAGTACCGTGAGGAATTTTCAACATTATAACCTTTAATTCCAATGGTTTCCAAGGTTCAAAACCTTTCCAATCCTACACAAAATCATCATATAAACTCAATGGAAGCATTAAATCATTGAAATTCCATTTCCTTCTATCATGAACAGTGCAACCGAAATGTTCTTCCATGGTAAAGTCAAGAACATCAACTTAATCCAACAACCAAGCATGTAACTAACTTGTTTAAGCTTGTCTTAACTATCTATGACTTAAAACTCATATTCCTTTCACATATACACAAAAATTCCAGCAGCATTTCCCCAAGATTTAAGCCTAAAAAGTCACTTAAACTCAAGCACAAACCATAAGAACAAAAGGTAGAAGCAAGGAGACAACTTACCTTACTTGCTCCTTCAAGACCCTTGCTTCTTCCTTGCTTTCTTCCACTTTCTTTCTCTAGAAATCACTTCTCTTTCTAAAGGAGCTCTTGGGTGTGAAGAATGAATGGAAAGGGGGGGTATTTATAGCAAAATTCATGTGCCATTTGAAGGCTAAGATCACTTTGGAAACTATTTGATCTAATGGTTAAAGGTTTGATCTTGGAATGTCTTTTCACTTTTCACTCAAGACCTTACCACCATGACATCACTAGAATGGCCTTCCTTGGTACACCTAACCCTTCCTTTTTTTGG
Source organism: Leucaena leucocephala (assembly GCA_037074615.1). NCBI lineage: Eukaryota > Viridiplantae > Streptophyta > Magnoliopsida > Fabales > Fabaceae > Leucaena > Leucaena leucocephala. Next base: position 3,654,067 of record CM073544.1, on the reverse strand, counting down.
GTGCCATTCTTGTGTCCTTGTGGGTCCCACCATGTGCAACACCTAATTCTTACTTTATTCTCTTTTTCTTTCTTTTCAAAAATCCATAAATTATTTATTATTTGGACTTGGGCTCCAAGATAACTTTTGGGCCTTATTGGGCTGGCCTAGGACGAAATATTGGGCCTCTTTTAGGTCCAATAGCTAACTGGCCCAAATCCCAATGTACTTTCCTCATACCGATATCCGTAACTTACCCTGATCTTAGCATAAATGCTAAACACCTCTTTTAATTGTTCTAACATTTTTAGAAATTCATTCTAATATAAAATGAATTCTCTACAAAGTTTCATAATTTTCTGAGACCCATAAGTCCTGTTAAAAATTACATATGTTTCCTTTAACCCTTTATTGGTGTCCTTTTTCACCGTAAATTCCATAATTAATTCTACAGGACTCCTTTTTGACTTCTGTCAACTCCATAAATTTTCATATTAATTATAATAATTTACTATCAAATTTACTCTGATATCCATCCATTGTGTGAAATGATCAAAATGCCCTCCATTTACTTCTGGTTTCTTAGGGCATCACAGTGGCATTTTCGTAATTTTGCACTTTGGCTCTTAGACTTTCTTCCTCTTCCAATTAATCCTTTTCTTTACATAAATATGGCCACATCTTTTCCTAAATATCTCATATATTTTATTCAATCTGTACATACAACTTAGTACAGAAATTAGGGATGTTACAGAGGTCACATGGGACTTGAAATTAATTATGGTATTTGTTGAGACTTTTTTGTCATTCAATTGCTTCCATGGGACCTAGATGTCATTTTCCCAATTTAGAATCACCCAAATCAATCAATTAATTATTAACTTTATTTTTAAAATTTTATAATATCTGTTTTAGTTAAAATGGGTCATTAGTCTATCAATTTATCAATAATGATCATCCCATTTTTAAATGGAAAAAAACATATTCATCTCTATGAGCAACTACTTATACAATTAGATATAAAACATCAAGGTGAATGGAAACCAATAAATAAGAAGTCAATCTAAAAAATTATATATAAAATTAGAAATGGCTGAAAATTATTTAAATATGGAACATGATGAAATAACAACAGAAATACTAATAAGATTTAATAAAAGAGACGAATTAAAAAAAAGTATATGTGAACATATACTTTTATGTGGACTTTGCAACAATAAATTCATGATTTTAAAAAAGAGGCATGATGGATGAATCATAAGAGAGATGAGAGACCTATCATCTGTAGGTTCAGTTGGCAAAGGGATAAGACACACGACCATTTGGAGTGTGTTCGATCCCTAGGGAGTACCACTTTGTTATAGTTTCAGTCGTGACGCTTGGAGAGACGTCATAGCTCCTGGGTGTGTAGGTTTACGCCTGAGGGTAATTGATGGCTCGCCCTACCTAACATTGGTATCATCTAGGAGGAAGGGAGATTTCACCCTGCCTTTAGATTGTGGATGAGCTCAGCACCTTTCTAAAACTTTTTGTACTAAAAAAAAAGAATAAAGATGAGAGAGAGAGAGGAATGGGAAGTTCTTTTGGAGGATCATCACTGTTAGTGATATAGCATCATAAATTTTAATTTTAAGATTTAAGTGAGTAAAAAAATAATTATTATATAAGTAAAAGAAATTAAATATATATATTAATATAAATATAAATATAAATAAGATTTATATTATATATATGATAAGGTTAGAAGGAGGAAATAAAATAGTAATGGGTTTTAAACTGTAATTTACTCTATATGGGGACCTTAGATGTAATTTACCCCAAATGCAATATTATATTGTTAGTGCTGCATCTTCTTCCTCGGTCGTATCGTACAGGCGCCATTGTTACTCTCGCTGGGGTAAGTCAGATATTTTGTTAAGCCAAAATAACCTCTAATCACTACATTTTTTTATAAAAATTATTCTACTCATATAAATCTTTCTATTAGTGATAATTTTATGGGTATTAGAGAAAATTTTATAGTAAAATTGGAATTGAGTGTTGAGTTTTAACAATAGAAGACTATAAGATTATAAAACTAAATTAATAGTTAAATTTTATTAGTTTAGTTTTGTCTATTGATTGACTTAATAATTTAAAATCAATTTTCTATTAAAACAACTCAGTATTTATGAGATATATGATACTTAGACTGATTAAATTTGAATTAAATGATTGATTTGAGTTTCTTGAAAGTATTATTGAATTTTTAATAGTTTCATTGTGATTAGATTTTGTTTTGGTGGAATTTTGAGGTTTAAGTTTGAATAAAGTTTGAGATTTTGATGATTTATAGTAATGTGATATTGGGAAATAGATTTTAATGAATGAGTTATGTTACTATAAATTGGAATTGATATTTAATTAGTTTAGAGTGTTGATTTAGGTTAGAATTTAAAAATAGGTATTTTAGAGTTAGAACCCTAGGTTGTAATTTGGGAGGTAACCCTAATTTATAATTTGGGAGGTTATGTTCAATTGATGTTATTGGAGGACAATTGATGACTCTTTTAAGTTATTTGAGCTATTAGATATAGAATTTAGTATTAAATTGGTTCAAATGAAGTTATGGTGAATTTTGGGTTGATAATTTTAGAATTTTTATTAAAATGTACAATTGAGGGTTTATTAAGGATTCAATGGAGTGATTTAGGTGTTAGAAAAATAGAAAATGGTTTGGAATTCATTAATTATGAATCCTAGGAGGTTTGAGAATTTTTCTTAAAGGAAAGTAAGAACTTTAACTATATATATTGATAAATAATTATGTATATTAATTAGGGGTGTGTATGGGCAGAGCTGGGCAGAGTAGTCCCCTGCCCGGTGTCCTGCCCGAAAAAAGTATGGGCTGTATTTTGCAACCCGATGCCTAGCCCTTCCCAGTAAAAGCCCTAACCATTTCAAGTTGGGCATGCCCAAATCATGATGCCCTGCTTATATTGTGGAAAAAATTTATAATTATGAACTTCTAAAATAATACCATATTCATATGTATTCAAGAGTTAAATAATATCTATAATCCACTAAGAATAAAACAACAAAAAGATAGTAATTAAAGTTTTGAAATCCATTGCATATAAAAAAAACCTTGAAGTTTAAATAGTTTGCAATTGTAACTTTGCATCAATCTCCCCAAAATTGACAAAGATGAAGCATCTGAAGAAAAAATATGATGATTAGCAAAGTTAAAAAAAACAAAGAAAGAAATCAATTTAGTTATAAATTTTAAAGGATGCAATTACCTACTTGACTACTTATATTTATAAAATTACTTTTTAGTCACCAGTATCCATCATATTCGTTCTATGTGAAATAATATAATCTACAAATTTTGATATGTAAAAAAGTAACTAACTGGGCAGGGCCAAATGGGTAGGGCAGCAACCCTTGCCCGAATATTGGCCCTACCCAAATTGCCCATTTTATATTGGGTCATTTTTTACTGGGCTGGGCAGGGCATTTTTTGTGCGAGCGAGCTCATCGGGTCATAGGTATCTTGCACACCCCTAATATTAATATGTTGTTATATTATTATGTATATCAATTATTAAACTATTAACTTTGAGTTTGAGCACGGGGTTGATATTGGTGGTATTTATCTTTGGCTTTGGCAAGAGGTAATCACTTTTTACTCGTTGAGTGTGCTAATATGATATTTATGATCGATTTGATATATATGAATCTATTGATATTGATATGATTATATTAAGAAAATTTGATTGATGATTTTTATTAAAAATGGTCTTGTGGAACTTAAAGTTTAACTGGGAAAATTTGAATTGAGATTAGAAACTGCTTATCTCTTGAGATTGGAATTTGAAGAAAGTTATTATCTTGAGAAAAACCCTATTGTGATATTTATTGATGTTATTGATTATCGAGCTATTGAGATTTTGATTAGCATGATTATCTTGAGAATTATGTCTATGGTGATTGGGGATTGATGATGATGGAGTTGTATGTCTACCACGTAGTATAACCTCCATTAGAGCTCGATGGTTGGCTTTTGTCTCACTAATTTATAGCGGGATTTGACCCAACAGTTTACCGAGGGGTTACGACACCCACACCTATTTACCAAAAGGGAATAGACCCATGGTCTGGTTTTATACTCTGTGGATTTTGGTCGATTCATAAAACTTGACTGGTGAAATCTTTGAGTGGCTAGTCATATGATAGTTATCACTAGCCCATAGGTTTAGTCGGCAGCTATAAGGCAGTTCCATTGGTTTGACGGGAGGAACTGGGGTAATTTATCCATTTGATTATATTATGATGATGTGTTATTTTCTATTTATTATACTTTGTTAACTGTCACACTTGACATCTCATGAGCACATTTTAGTATGCATGATGAGTATGATTGTTGGATGCTAAGGCATTTGTCTCACCCCATGGTTATTAAAATTTTTCAGGTGATAGTTCACATGTGGTCCATTAGGGAAGGTGCGGAAGCTAAGCTTGTTATAACTTTTGTATAGCCTCCATTTTCTCTTATGTGTTGAAAAGATGTATATTGCCACATAGGGCCATTTGCATACTCTGACTTGATTAGAGATTGTTTAGTTGACTTTACTTTTGATGATTGGATTAATAATGTGTGCTGGTAGTAAGCCAGGGGGCCTTTAGGATTACACATGTGACTTGTGGATCCATTTTTTGAACTAATGGTTATATGAAAATTATTATTCAGTATTTGGATGGTGAAAATTGGGCTTATATGATGATATTCCTGGGATCGAACCTCGGAGGCCTGTTTGAGATAATTGTGATATTGCTGTACTAATTAGGGGCATGAATTCTAATAATCATATTAGCGAGGTTGAATCATTTCTAATATGGTTTTGCATACTCATTAAGCATTTGGTGATTCTTTTTCTAACATGGATTACTTATCTTGGAAAGATGTTCTTAATTACCTATGATATACCTTTCAAAGTGTTTAGTTATTTCTTTTCTATCATGGGTGTTTGTTTGACAAGAAAGATTCTTTTTATAACCATGTTAGCTTTTTGATCATTTACTAAAGTTCTTTTTCTACCATGGTTAGTTTTGAAAATGTTAGTGAAACTCTTTCTACTATGGTAGCTTTTGGTTAACATTTTTTCTTTTCTATCATAGTAGATGATTAAGAATGATGCATAGAGTTAATTATTGTATTATAAGGAGAATATTTACAAGTGGTGTCGGCATTGAAGGAAGAAAAAGATGCGATGGATCATAGTAGGAAGAAGATTAGGAAATGGAGTGCTTAATTTTCGGGTGAGGTTTCTCGCAAACCTCAAGTGGAAGATTGGATGGAGGAGGAGCTGGAGAAGTCGGGTAACCCTAACTATAGGGATTCACTGCTGAAGAATATCGCTTCATCTTTGTGCGATCTCGATGATGGGATGGATGGAAATGTGACATAGGAAGTTTATGTTTAATCACAGTAATGCAATTAAGAAAGCAATTAAAGTTGATGTTCCAACTGCTCAAAGGGGGAGAGGTAAATTGCTCAGTTATGTGTGGAATTGGACTTAACTAAACCTTTAGTGATAGAATATAACATTAAGGGTCCAGTTTAGTCTATTGAGTATGAATGTATGAGCTTGTTATGTTTGCATTGTGAAAGGTTTGGACATATTAAGGAGTCATGTGGAGATTTTCTGAGCCTGTAGAGGGGGAAAGATAGAAGTGATGAGGGAGGAAAGGAGGGAACTAGAGTTGGAGAGGATATGGAGGGGATCGAGGACTTGAGAAAGGAAAGCCCATGGAGGGTGGTTCAGAAATATTGGCGTAAGAGACATAATAGAGCAGTGGCTGGTAATATAAAGACTACTAATAGATTTGTTGTCTTTAATGATAATGATAAGTGTAGAATAAGGGTGTGCCTTTGTATGATATTACAAACAGAGAGGTAGGTAGGGATGCTAGCAAGAATAGTGTGGAGGGTGTGACTAGTAGAACAAGGGAGAAAGCTAGTCAAAAATCAATTTTGAAAGGGATTTGACGTGGGAAGGAGGTTGATGTTGGTAAGAGTGGTGGTTTGGTAACACCAGAAGTTAGTGGTTTGAACGAGGGGTTTTTTGTAGAGGTGTTGTAGGGGTAGGGTAAAAAGGTAATAGCTATTGTAAGGAGGTTCTCTATGAGAAATGCAAAAGTGAGTGTGCCTCAAGGATGGTTATGGACGTGGGTGAGGCCACTGAGGAAGAGTGCATGAGTGATAATGGAGGTGAGCAGGGTGAGATTCATCATGAAGACGTGAGAAGGTGGGCGAATAGTGTGTATTGATTATTGTGAAGATTGTAGTGTGGAACTATCGTGGATCAGCTGGGAAGGGGTTCACTGCCTTCATGAGGAATTTATATAAGGAGTTTAGACCAGATTTGGTAGCTTTGTTAGAACCAAGAGTAAGTGGCATCAAAGCTAGACGAATTAGTAGAAGTTTGGGTTTCGGGCATTGTGTGGTTAAAGAGACCTGATGATTTGTAGGTGGTATTTGGCTAATGTGGAAGGAGGAATATTTGGCTCTGAGAGTTGTTGAGAAACATGAGCAAGTCATAATTACTGTATTAGTAATACGAGAGAAGAGGAATCATTTTTCACTATTGTCTATGCTTGTTCACATGATGAGGGTAGGGCTATGTTGTGGACATATTTGTTAAGGATTGCTGAATAGAGTAGTGGAAGATGGTTTGTTTCTGGAGATTTCAACGAGATTGTTGACCCAGGAGAGCAGAAGGGTGGTGTTTGAGTGAACGTGCACATGTGTAAAACATTCAAAGATCGAGTTAATGGTTGGGGTTAATGGATATTGATATGAAGGGGCCTAGATTCACTTGGAAGGGTCCTAACTGGAAAGGATGTGAACGGTTATTTAAGAAGTTAGATAGATGTCTCAGCAACATATAGTGGCATATTCATTTCCAGATGCTCTCATCTGTGTGGCACTCGCATTTTCTCGGATCATCATCTGTTATTAATAGACATAAAGCCTAAGAAGGGGGTATTCCAAAGAAGGATGTTTAGATTTGAGGCGACATAGCTTACACGAGAATTTCAAGGAATTTTTGACAAATAAGTGGGCTAGTACTGTTGAAGCTCCAGAGGCATTATGGTTGTTACAGGATGAGTTGAGAAGCTGGAACAAAGTAGTGTTCGATAGAATTGAGCAGCGCAAAAAGTTAGAGTAGAGAGATCTTTGAGATTCAATTGAAATTAGACATGGAGGAGGATAGCTATTTGGTGTGGAAGAGTGATAAGGGACTAGAAAGGAGAGTGGTTACATGAAGAATATTGGCATCTATAGTGGGGAGTGTTAAGGTTGATAATTGAGGGGGATTTGAAGGTTGTCATATCAGTATTGGTTGATTTAAGGGAGGAAGGAAAGTGTAAGGGCCCGCTTCAAGCTTTGCCTTGCTGATATCATTCAATCAGGTTGGCAAATAGAGTTAGGGGTGTTCAATCTTGTCCTTACCCGACTGTCCCATACTTGTCCTGGTGGTTTCGGGATAGGACAGACCCGTCCGTAGAAGGTTCAGGATGGGACAACCTTGGGTCAGGACAAGAGAAAGACTTGGGACTGGATGGGTCTCAGAATGACCCTCGGACGTCCTATCCCGTTCTGAGTATGAAGTTTATTTTTTTTTAATTTTATGAAACAGTTATCCCTAGCACTAGCAAAGTCAGTAGTGAAGGGGATTGGAAGACACGCAGCGAAAATTAACTTTAAAAATTTTTCCATTCCCAGCCAGGATCTACTGAATGTGTTTAAGTCAAGGAAAAAGAAGTGTTACCTTCGGTATTCGAGCTTTAGTCGCGACCTCCATATCCACTAGTCGCGACTCCTCGCCTCTGGAACTTTCAGTCGCGACCTACTCAGCTTCTCGTAGCGACCTGTGGCCTCTGGAACTTTCAGTCGCGACCTACTCAGCTTCAAGTCGCGACCTGTCGCCTCTGGAACTTTCAGTCGCGACCTATCGCCTCTGGAACTTTCAGTTGCGACCTACTCAACTTCTCATCGCGACCTGTCGCCTCTGGAGTTGTTAGTCGCGACCTCCTCTGCTACTAGTCGCGACCTGTAGTCTCTTTTCTCGTTCGCGAGAAGTCGACAACTCAGATCGGCTTCTTCTACCGGTATCCACACGAATAGCGTTCCAACCACGAACGACGTGCTAGCGCCTCTTGTCCCTCTAGGGTTTTCTCAAGATTCCGTCCTCACCGTCTCTATTCTGGCAGTTTCTTATCTGCAAACCTTTTGCACTCTCCTGCCCTTTTTTCTCTTGTCAGTTGTGTTGTGTTGTGTTGTGTGTAGAACCCTAGCTCCTAATGTCAAATATATAGGATGCTATCGGGCTTCTAATTGGGCCGGGCTTCAGAATTAATCTTATATTAATTCTGAAATTAATACAATATCATATATTGCATAATTTGATAAGAAACTAATTAAATAAATATGGTTTTTATTAAATCCGTCCCACAGATTTAATTCACCTATTTATTTAATAAAGATAAGACGGAATTATATTTGATTTATTCTCATAAATTAAATTTGAGATATTTTATCAATTTGAATTTCAAATCCAAATAGATCATATCCATTTAAATTCAAATTCAAAAGTGATAGAAATTTAATTTATCCTTATAAATTAAATCTTTCAAATATCTCTTATATTTTATATATAATATATATACAAATTTATATATATATATAATATATAAATCCACCCTAGACTATTCATTGAATCTAGACATCTCTTAGATTCAATGAATCTGGACATCACAGCTCGAGTTGAGCTATTTTGTGTGCGACCCTGTTGGCCCATATGAAGTTGGCAGTGGGCCACTTACTATACTAACCCACAAGTCGTAAGCGGCCTCTAGCAAGACATTACGACTACCCAAAACATATGAGGATCGATGAACGATATTACCTTTCATACAACCATATCACGTCCATTTTGTCACACGATATTTCGATCATGGATGAGGTATAGTGAACGTCATCCTCCTATTCCTGACCGTTACTTTCTCGATCCCTGAGTAGTCTGACGATAGAAATGGAACTACCCTTCCATTACAGTATGGCCATACATTTCTCAGACTCACTCATCGAGGGGCCCAGTAATATCTCTCTACGAATGTGAGAGACAAATTCCATCTTGACCATTCACATTCCTCCGCATGAAAAACCACTGAGCCCGAACATAACCTTTATGATCACTCGGTCAAAAGTAACTTTTGACTAGGTCAAAGCTAAGCGTTTGTCATGTAGGAATCCATGATGATCTCAGGTCAAAGGGCATAGTGACATGGCTTGTATATGAGAGAAACTTATGACTTAACCTATGCAGCTCTCTCATAGCGGGTCGGTCCAACACCTTGTACTCTTACATGTGCCTATAACTTTGATTTATATCTCTATATATCTTCAAAGTCATACTGGTCTTATTTTATCTCTGCTCCCGCATAGATGACCGACCAGAGACATTTAGAATAAGATCATAAGTTATCCAAGGATGGTCATCACAGTAAACATGCAAATAATGTGATAACATAATTAAGAATTCATAAAACAATAATGTTTATAAGACAATGATTGACCCCTAGGGCACAATTTTCAACAAGTAGCTCACTTCCTCCCCCTTACTCGCTCGCTCCTTCGCGGCCCTCCACGACAAACAATGATTGAACACGGGTGCTACAACGCTGTGTGCGTCTTAGATAACTAGAGAACAACTCTGGTTTCTATTGCCCACATATTTTTTTTCTCGCTTCCCATTTTGCTTATCACCAACCCAATAGTTTGTCTCCCTCTCTTCCCTTTTCTTTCCTATGTCAATTCCTGGAAGTCATTGTTGAGTAATAATATCGGTTTTTGCTAGAGTTTCTTATCCCACAAGGTACTTCTTTTCATTTCTTCTCTGGAATCTTTTGCTTTTCCCCCCGATTTTTCATCTATGTTTTAGCCATTTTGCTGCGGTTCTTTCAATTTTGATATTTTCTATTTATGTGCTTGTGTGAATGCCTATGCTATGATTGGTACTTGTTTGTGGATTCTATATTTATTGGACCAAGAAGCTAACTAATTGACTGGCAGGCATATTTAAATATGCAAGCCCAATCTCTGGAGAAATCTGGCAGTTCGAAAAATAATTCTTCATTTTTTAAGGCAACCACCACAACTTTCCACCATACTATTAATGAATCTGAGAAAGCTTCTTATGTTGCACATATTAATTTGGTCGAAGATAAGTTCATGAAGCAGTTTCTTTCTATTGATCCATCAACAAATGGTTTATTTGATCTTGCAAAAGATGGAGTTCTCCTATGGTAGATGTGCAGGACCACACTTGATGATTATGAGCTATTTTATCTCTTCTCCAAATTTATTTCTATTGATTGCTAATGTTTATCCTTTTCATTAAATATCCCCTGCAGCAAGCTTATAAATATCGATGTTCCTGGCACCATAGGTGAGCGAGCTATTAACACAAAAAAGGTTCTTAATCCATGGGAGAGAAATAAGAACCACACCCTTTGCCTCAATTCTGCTAAGGCTATTGGGTGCACAGTCGTCAATATTGGCACACAGGAGTAAGGGCTATTTCACTTTTTTTTTTTTTTCTCTTCTCCCCTCTATTTTTGCTTTTCTATTTTGGATTTAACTCATATTTTTGGTAGTTCTAATTTTCCCAATAAAAAATTCTTGTCATGTCCTAAACTTATCTCCTGATAAAATCGGAGACGGGACAAGACATGGGACTTAAAATGTGTCCCGCCCTATTCTCGAGATAAGATATAAGATAGAGGTGTCTTAGTCCTGACTTATATTATGAACACTCTTAAATAGAGTTTCATCATGTCTACATAAAAGGAAATAGAATAGTAGACAAGTTAGCTAATATGAGTTTGATGCAAAATTTTGATCTTGTACAGTTGAATAGTGTCCCTAGTGAATTACAGGATATATTGTACAGTGACTGCTTGGGTATAGTCTACCCAAGGGAAGTATCAGGTTGAATAAAGATTGACAGGGTCTTATCCCTGTTTTACTAAAAACAAAAAAATTATTATTTTTTTAATATATTACAGATTTTAAAAAATATAAGAAATAAGTTATTAATATAATTTCTACTTACAATTATAAATTTAAGGAAGATTTTGTGTTTAAAAATATTTAATTATTTTTTATTTTATTAATTTTAAACCTTTTTATATGAGTATTTTTCAATTTTGTTGTCTAACATTCTTTTTGATAATATTTTAATGGTAGTATAACAATGTGGATGTGACGGAGGATCCAAACGTGCAACGCAGGTGAGGGTTATTCAAACCTCAAAACCAAAGTTAGTGGGACCCCTAAAATGTTGAATGTGAAAGCACGTAAAGGTGACACTTGTCCTTTTCTCGTGCATGTCGCCCTCATACTCCCGTATTGCTTCGTTGTTAATCTCTTATGATTTCTCAACCCTTTTCTTATTAGTCTTTCCAATGTTATAATTTTTTTACAATTAATATCTATTATTGGACTAATAGAAGATAAGTTTTTGTATAATTATTTTTTCTGATATCTCTATTTAATTGAGTTAGATTCAAGTATTGTTCAACTTAATTAAATATAACTCTCTTAAATATATATTTTTTTATATTTACAAATATTCAAACTTAAGACATAATACTTAAATAGCTAAAAGACCCAAAACCTCTTCCATTAATATAAATGTATGTTAATTTTGTGTAATTATTTTAAAGTTAATATAATTTTTTATTCCTCAAGTTTATAAAAATTTTGATTTTAATTCCTCAAGTGACAACATGTTTTAATCTTTCAAGGAATAAAATAATTTAAATTTTTATTAAATTATAGAGACTAATATTTTAAACGAAAAAAAATTTGAAGGGTCAAAACTTATGATTTAAAACTTGAGGTACTAAAATTAAAATAAGGCCAAACTTAAGGCACTAAATATTGTATTAAACTATAATTTTATTTATAAGATTTGAATCTCCATTTTATTTTAAATGAACCCAATCCATTTTACTCAATCAAAATATAATTGGTTTCAATCAATGATAATATTTTATTTTAATTTTATTAATTAAATTTCTCATCTAGATTTTTTTTCAATTTTTAATTAATATTTTAAGTATAAGATTAATAATAAACTTTTTAAAAGAAATATCGATATTGTACAAAACAATTTATAGCCCTTTCTTTCGTAGAAAATAAAAATAGCTTAGAGTTCGTTTGGATTAAAGATAAATAATTGTGATTTTAGATGATCGTAATTTTTATAAGTAATAATAGTTATAAGTGACGTTGGTTAATCATGATTTCTATTTATATAATTTTTTAAATAAGTGATTTTGACAATTTTGATTATGTTTGGAATTTATTTAATAAAAATCATTTATAAATGTATAATTATTAGAAAGGGAATGGATTTTATAAAGTTTATAACATTTCTACAATTATAACTAATAATAATTATTATCAAATATAATTTAATAAATTACATGAATATTTAAATATAATTTTCTTTTAATAATATTCATTATTATTATTATTATTAGAAAGCATCATGACGGTATATAGGAAAAAATTATTGTTAAAATCCATAGGGACTATTTTAAATGCATAAGAAATTTCTTTATCACTTAAACTAAAAGTGTGGTGTGAGATGAAATCATCACTGATGTAGAAAAATTACCCAAACATATTAAACAAGTTTGACAATCACGTTTTTATGTTCAAACGGGTTTATTTAAACTCTTAGGGTGTGTTTGGCATAGTGGTGGAAAATCAATTCTGGGTCAAAATTGCGGTTTGGAAAATTTTTACACAAACAACAATTTTTGTTGAGAATTGATTTTGGACAAAACCTCGGTTTGAAACCTAAGTTTTGAATAAGCCACTGAAAATAGCTTTTGGTTTGAAACTTAGGTTATGGATTATCCAATTACTATTCTACCCCTACTTTTTCTTACACCATCTCTCCTCTCTTCTCTATTTTCTCTATCATCTCTCCTCTCTCTTCTCTTATCTCTCTTTTTCTCTTTCCTCTCTCTTCTTTTATCTCTCTTTTTCTCTCCTCTCTCCTCTCTACACTCTCTTCTCTCTCCTCTTTCTTCTCTATCATATTTTATCTATCATATCCTTTTTGATAATTTACCAATATAAAAAATGATTCTACTACTAATAATCCAAACATCTTTATTCCTAAAATATATTCTTCCCAAAATCTATTCTTCAGAATCTATTCTCCAAAAACTAATCCAAACACACCCCTAATATTAAACTAAATAGGCTGTTAAACCCTTCCATGTGTTTACATTCTTGCTCACATTTATAATTTGAACCAACTATAAGGGGTTCCACAATTCGTCAATTTCTACATCTACAACCAAACTACAGATTTATTAATATAAATGTCACATACTAAATTGAATGGACCCCCAAATTCTTTTCATTCATAAATATAATTTCTCAAATATTTTTAAAAATTCTTAATTTGATTTTTACTTTTTAAATATAATTATTTTTCCTTTTGAAAATATCCCACTTCACAAAACCCGGAAAAAGTGAACTGTATTGTATTGCGTGTATGTCCATGAAAATGGAGGCAAATTGGAGCGGGCAGGCTGAGGGAGTATCTCAAATTTGTAATTAATATATATATAGACAAATAGGCAATTAGGCACCTTTGAAAAAAAATACATAGTCTTTATTATTGTCATTAGATGGAGTATTTTCTTTTAATCAAACCACTAGATGGTGTATTAACTACATTTTTTAAGATTTCCCCCTATTAAAATATCATCAATTACAATTTTTATGATTTCCTATATGTAATTTATAATTTTAAATATGAGTAAATTTAAAAATATATTCTTTAAGAATTATTATCAAGTTCTGAAAAAAAATTAATTACTATAAAATTCTAAATAGTATAAATTTATTGTTTACTTTTACATTTGTATAGAATTTATTATTATTAGTTTCTCGATTATTATTAAAAATTTTAATAATTAAGTCGATTATTTGAAATTTCATTATAATTTTTTTTTTAAACAATTTTTTTTACTAACATTTCCAAACAAAATTAATGACTTGATAATCCTACTTAATTTGTATGAGTTGGTAAAAGATGATCTATCATAAATACCATATAGAATATATGTATGTGTGTGCATATATATATATGTATGTATAAATATATTCACTCATCCACGCACAAATAAAGTGGTGTTGTGGATTTTCAGCTGATAATATATTATTTAGTACTTAATTTTTTTTAATTATTGATTTGACTTCTAAATTTTTAGATAATGCAATTTAATTATTATAATTTATTGAGTTAATAAATTATAAAGATCAAATAAAAAATTATAAAAATTGAATTGTGTTGGGTGAGAATGGCTAAATAATAAACGATGCAAAGTTGAAACACAAACAATTATATAAATATATATATAATATTTTAAAAAAATAAAAAAAATTGGGGCCAGGTCAACAATGTTTTGTGGGGATGGTCTCCCCGTGGGGGGCATTGCTGTCAGACACACAGATACCTTTTTGTCTATTGATTCTTAGCCCTTCTCATACGCTTCCCACAATTTTGAGTCCCTGAATGAATATTAATAATATTCTAATAATGCGTTGATTCGAATATGCCGGTCATCTTGAAATTTGGAAAAAGTTAAAATTATGAAAATGTTCAAAAATTAAAATGCATGTCATAGTGAAGTGTTGACCAGCCAATTAACTGAAGGCAATATAGGGCATTAGCAAGTGGTTTAAATTGGGATTAACTTAAATTCATACCAATCATTTAAAATAATGTAATTTTTTTAAAAAATATAAAAATATTCATATATAATTCTAAAAAAAATAATATTTAAATAAAAATAATAATTCATAAATAATTAAAATATTTTTATATAAATTACACATGATCTAATAAAAAAATTAATAAAATATAAATACGATGAACTGTTATCTTTTAAAACTCCAGACTAACGATATTGTTTTATATTCAAGAATAGGAAAAATATGTAAAACCTATATTAGTTAATTAATTTAAAAATTTTTACTAGATCAGCTAGATAATTAGTTCTTTTAGTTGCCCATCCAGTTTATTGGAATTTTGCCCCGACTACATCCAAATACGATTCGCGTCGCGCACCTGGCTATGGTGGGTGAGTCTCCCAACAGAAATTTTTGTATACGCTAAATCTCAAACTCGAGATTTCACTTAAATAATATTGAGTTGCTTACTACTCAGATCAACCTCTGTTAGTAGATAACTATTTTGTTGTTTCACTTGTGTGACCCCCAAACTAGTTTGGATTTCATACCATGAAAAAAATAATAATAAAGATTTTAGGTGCATACTAACCCAACACTCGCTCCAAAACCTAAAATAGATTTGAAGTCTAAAACAATTATTTGGACTGAAGCTCACTAGTACAACTTTTCTAAATTAATTAATTCTCCAAATTTATTCTTTAAAAAGTAATCTAAAAAAATCAATCAATTCATATAATAATTCCGCTTTACTTTCACAAAACTATTCTGTAATATTAATTATTAATTCATTTTTATTATAAATAATCAAATATTTGTGTTCTACAGAGTACTTCTCCGATATTTAATATATGACTTATTTAACTAATTTAATTAAATTAAAGAAGTTAGTTAAGTTAGTTAATATGATATATTTTTTCTAAAATACCCTAATAATATTCCTTAACTTTATCTATCTTTCTTTTATTTGATTATTGTTGAGAGATTATTAATAGAGATAATTTTATAAAAAGTTGATAAATATAAAAAATATGTCTTATATTTAGGGTCAAGATAAACTCACCAATAAGTCTTATATTAACAATTGAAAAATATATTGTATATTGATTCTCTTCTTTTCTCCTCCTTCTATCTCGTGGTTACATTATAAAAAAAATGAAATTATCTATCATAATTAGAAAGACTACCATTAATAAGGAAGAAGTAACTAAAAAATAAAAAGTAAATAAATGAATAATAAGGGAGAACAATACATTAATTAGTTCCTATATAGAGAAAATTGAATTTATTAATTTTTGAGAGATATTTTTTATGTAGATCAAGATATCTACTATTAATAGTAATGACTAAGCTCTTTGTCACATAGCTTCTACTTAAGGGTAAATAGCTAATACGAGATGCTTTCTAAAGGGATATTGAAATAATATGCAACTATTTTACTGGCCCAAAGAATTGGCAAGTGACAAATTTTTGAAATGTAATGTCAAAATAAAAGTGAAGGTAATAGATGGTTCGTTCTGCCAGATATTAATATCGTTTAAAAGAAAAAAAAAATTTATTTTACTCTTAGATTGTGGATGAGTTCATCGCCTTTCTAAAAATTTTTATACAAAAAACAAATGGATATGAGCCAAAATAATGCTCTTCTTTGGTGAGAAAAATATAATAGTTTTAATTTGGGCTTTCTCCAAAATTGTTATTGAGCCCAATGAAAGCTTTTTCTTAAATTGCAACTTTTATTTTTCTGCCCCCAAAGTCAATCCTTTTGGAAACTGATACTTAAAGAATGCATTAAATTAATATTAATATATTTTTTAATTTTCTTTTGACAATTAATGTTTTCTCCAAAAGAAATATTTATCCAAACAGAAAAAAAGGAAAGAAAATCCCATAAACGTAATTTTATTAGACAAACTAGAATACCAAACTGTATACTTTTGGTGTTGTTGCTGTTGCCACTCCATTCCATACACAAACAAAAGATAAAAAAATTAAACATGCCCAAATTTAAAATATTAGACACTTGAGGTTCTTTAAAGTAAATATCAAAATCATATAGTCAACTCTATTATCTTCCTTCAAGTTGAACATAATAGAAAGAGTTGTTCTCGAGAATGGTTCTACATCTGACAGTTTATTAGTTGAATAACTAAAGTTAGAATCTTTCAAATCGAAGTGCCTATAAATGGCATATACGGTACAAAATAGATTTCAAAGATAACAAATCAAACCTGAAATCAACCAAAATAAATAAATAAAGAAAAAAAATATTAGGAGAAAAAATATCTCTAATCCAAGTAGAATTCTCTACAACTTTCAGAATTACCTTCTGTGCAGTTTCTATGAGTCGAAGACAACAAAGCCCATAGAATCTTGTGACTAGAGTGTTCTCAAAAGTCCGAACATGCTTGTAGTATGTCGGAAGCATTCGGAAAAAAATTGCAATTATGTTATATTCACAATGAACAACAAAATCTGCCTTCTTTATGGTCTTAATCATATACCAAGTCACCATTCATCAAATAGAAGAAGCTTCAACATTTTATGTGAGTTACCGAAGGGCGTCATTCCCACATATTGATATCACATAATCAACTGGTCTACTTTGAACAATTCTCTGAGAGCCCTAAAAATATCAATACAATGATTCATGAGGTCTTGTATAGGTTGATTGACAAAGAAATAAAATTATACTCTTTTGATCTTTATTATAGGACATTTTAACTACTTTCCACATACCAATAAATAGAAGTTAAGTCATTAAATTTATTATAAATTAATAATTTTTTTAATTTTATCTATATTTAAAAAAGGGAGTTGGATGAGCCTCATTCACAAAAAACAAAAGTAAAATAAAAAAGTAATTAATTATGTTGTTAGTTCCTTAATAAAGACAAAAAATACTTCTAATCAATGCTTTATAATAAGAACCATAATGAGTAATATAGTCTTAGTAATCCTCTAAACCACTCACCTTGATAGTATCCCTACTAGGTTAAGTCTCTCAGTCCCTTAGCCATGTTTCAAATTCCTATTTTATACACTAATATATTTTTTTTCCTTTCAAGATTATGGCTTCTCCACCATCTACAAATGACCGAAACTATTAGGACCTAACTCTCGTTCCGTCTATCTTTTTGTTGTGTTCTGAAAATCAAAAAGGGAAATTTGATTTGGGGATGATTTGGAATGTGGGTCTTCATCGAATCAAAGGTAAAGCCACAAAATATAGGTAATAGACCAAACATACCATAACCGTATCTAGAGCACTCAATTTTATTATTTTTCATCTTCTTTAAACAAAAAGAGAGACAAAAATAAACCACTGATAGAGGTAAAATTGTAGAAAATATGATATAAACTAAAACTTTTTTCACACTTCTTTTCATCTCCTCTCCTCTGTCCTCTAATTATCTTCATCCATTCCTTTTCAATCGCTGTAAGCTTTTTGTTTATTCTTGTTATCTCTGTTCTTATTTCCCGTATATTTAATATTCACTTTAACCTTTTCTTTTCTTTAAGGGAGAAAACAAGGGGACTTGAAATCTAAGGAAGATCCAATAGCAGAGATAGCTGCTCTGAAGGTTGAGATGTTCACTCTTCGCTCTGAACTTTCCCTGCTAAAGGCCTAAAAGGTGCCCAAAACAAAGCTCTGCAACCATTGGGTCGCCAAAAACAAGGATCCATTTAGGGACAGTTGTCGGTTTGCTAACGGAATGCTGGAGATGAAGCCTACAAAAATGGCTCGAATTAACTAAGAATGTGTCATCAAAGACCAAATTTAACTATCTTTAGCTATCTTGTCTATAAAAATTTAGAACATTGTTTTCTTGCTACAAGTCCTCATTAATTTATTTTTTTAAAAAAAAATCTAAAGCTTTAGCACTTCCTTACAGCTAATTATTAATTTATTTTTTTAAAAGTTTTTGTAATTTCAGGATTTGCTAATTATATGAACTAAGGATCTATTTTTGGTGTTATCACTATTTTGGAATGAATTATACCTTTCAGATGGTGGCGATATATTGCTCCAATCATTTCCAGCTAGGGCTGCACAAAGATCAGTTTGGGTCGGGTAGGGCATTAGTCTGTAGTCTAGGCTAGTATGTTCTTCAGGCTGGTCATTCCAGCTCGAAACTCGGTTCAGCCCACAGAAAACTCGACATCCACAGGGTTGGGTGGATTGGATTGGACTAGATTAGGTTACTTGTCCTATAGTCTTACTTTTTTTCTTAGAAGACGTGGGCTCACTTTCTCGCATCTTCCCATTGTATGTCTCCATCTTCATCTTCTTTTCTCGAATCACATCATTTTCCCCACCTCTTCACTTTTACTCCTCTCCTCAGCAACCTCTCCACTTTTTTTCTTTAAAAGGAACATAGAGACTCTTGTATAGAATAAAGAATAACAGTGATTCAATATACTAGTCTAGAAGAAGCAAGAGTCTCTTCTGCGATAGGGATGGCCATTGAAGAGGCAGAAGAACCTTCTGCGACGGTAATAGAAGCCGCATTTGAATCTAGAAAACACCAACTTCCTTAGCCCCACAACAAATAGTAGCCTCAGCCAAACAGCTTTCTTCACACTCGCCAAAGACCCTTTGATTCTCTCTGCAACACTATTCTTTCAGCAGAATTGGTAGCTTCTGAGGAATAGCTGCCTCTTTTCCATCATGGACTAGCCCTACTCCAGCAAGTAGTGGCCGAAGGATTCGCTCTTGAATATAGGGTTGGCCGTCATAACTTGACTCTCGCCATACTTTTTCTTTATCATGGTGGTGAATGTCCCTTAGAGACACAGAGCTTGTGCTATGCCTTTTGTGAAAACAAATCGCTTAGGTTGGGTGCTCCTTAAAGTCAGAGAGAAGAAGTGCAACCTCTCCACTTTTATCTCTTCTCTTTCACTTCACTTCTTCGCTTTTGCTTTCACTTTTCATGAGCAACCCGTAAAACCCATCAAGATCCAATATTTCTACAAGTCGCTGTTCACTTTCCTTCATATATGAGTTGCTACCTGTAAAGATCTCTCATTCCTGGATATTCTTAGCATCACTCATCTTTCTTCAAACCCGTTCAGCGAGATCTAGTGGGTATGCCCGTCAATACCTCTTCATTTATCGGGTTGGGTTGGACTACTCAGTCTGATATATCAACTCGAGCTCGGTCTCACCCGACATATCGGGCTAAATCTGGTCTTATCTCATTTGTCCGGGTTCTTCTTGTGCTAGATCGGGTTTTGGATGGGTGAGTCCGGGACGGATCGGGTATACCGGGTTTTTGAGTTCTATGTTTAGCCATTTTTCCAACTTTCATATATATATAATTTAGTTCAAATATTACAAGTGGTATTCTTAATTTGTTACAAGTAAAGCTCTAAATTTGTAACAAGTGATGCTATTATACTTTTATTTTTTATCTTTAAATTTTAATTTTATTTCATCTTATTCAATTTAATATAAATTTGATTTCAAATTACAAATTTAGTTTAATTAACAAATTCAATTAAGATCAATATGAAATATAAAATTTATAGTAATTTTTGTATGGTTAGATAACATATGATCGTAATGTTCTGATTCAAAATATGTTTGATTTGAATATGTACTAAAAAATTTATTTTTAAGATAATAAGTATTAAGAGTAAGCATATATATTAAAACAATTAATATATATTATTCTGAAAAGAAATGTCATGTAATGAAAATAGGGGGAAAGTAGAAGAAAAGATTAAAAAAGATAGAAAAGGATAAAAGAAAGAGTAGAACCAAGGCAAAATAAGTTGTCGGTTGAGATGATAAGCGACTTTACCCTATAAGAAGAACACAAGTTTGAATCCTGAGAAACACACTTGTTAGGAGAAGTAGATGTTAGATCTAGGCAGATAGGCTGGATCACCTAAGAGGAGGGGTGAATTTGGTGTACGACGACTTTTAAAAACTTTTGCGACTCTTTGAAAATCTGATAAGTAAAACAATACAATTTGATAAACTTTGATTTGATATTGAAAATAAGTTACTAGAAATCAAAGAGTTTAGGAAGATAGAAAGATACACAAGTGATTTATCCTGGTTTGGTCTTCCCTTGACCTACGTCCAGTTCTCAGCTTCCCACTGAGATTTTCAATCCACTATAATCAAGATTACAACAGGTTCTTGGTAGCTTTTACAGACTCAATTTTAACGGTTAATTGAGAACTACCTCAATCCTGAGGTTACCCCACACTTCCTTTGAAAACGCTCCCCCTTAAATAGATAATATACATTTCCTTATCACAAGCAATACCTCAAATTCCAAAAATGCTCCTCTAGTCCGGCCGTGGGAAAGAAAAACTTTCTTCTGGCGAGCGTATCCTAACCTTAAATCCCCGGATTTCAAGGTTTGATCTCAGATAAGAAAAGAATGAAAGGTAAATCTAACTCTCAGATAGAGTGAATAATAAAGACGTTATAGCTCATAATATCTTTCTCTCTCCATGAGATAATACATAATGAATAGAGAGTTTGAATGCTTTCTGGGTTTAGATACTTCTAGCATAATTAATCAATGGATAAATGTGAGTGTAATATATCATTAAAATTCTAAAATGTTATACAATAATTTTTGCAAAACATATAAATTCAAAAACAATACAAATAAACTCAATCGACTCCATGGAGGATTCCTTCTCCTCTTTACTTCTTCTCTCCCCCTTTTGACATCATCTAAAAAGGTCAGGGCTAAGGAGGAAGGAATGATCAAGGAAAGCTGAGGTAAGGGTAGGTCTAATGCTAAGTCAATGGGTGGTAGGGGTACAACCAGGGAATATGTGGGAGTAGGTGAAGACTCTGATGCTGTAGTAGTAGAGGGTATAGGATTAGGCTGAGGAGGTGAAGGATCCCTAAGCTCCTTTTCTGTGAAGGAAGATTCGATGTTGTTGAGGTATGGCAACATGATGTTCTTGACATTAGACACTTCTTCATGTATGACAGCTTGTCTTGCAGATAACGCCTCATGCAGCCACTCTCTGACCTCTTCCTTGAAGGCTTAGAAATCTCGGATATTAGCTTCGAGTAAAGTCTAGATTCCATAGTTTTGCCTCTCATAGATCAAATATGCTTCCTTCCTTGAGGCGATAAGTCTGGTCTCAAACTCAACAAACTTTAACTGAAGGTACCTCTGAATAAATGCACCCATACTGAGGAAGAGAGGTACTGGCTGAAGGATGCTTGGGTTATGGATTTTTAGGAAGTTTGCCCTTCAAATGTATTAAGCTCCAACATTGATGTCTACTCATTTCAAAACAAAGTTTCAAATCATTTATATGCATTTTGTAAAATCAAGTGATACAAGGATCTGAAATCTCACTTTCACCTTTGAAATCATAAATATGCACATTTATAAATCAAGATAGATTTATGAATTGAAATTCTCAAAACCAATATTTTGAAAACATAACTATGTATAGATATAATCCATTTAGCAATCTGAAGATATGTTTAGAAAACTTTTAAAGAATTATTGCTAATGGAATTCATCAAGGAACAAGTATTCATTACTCAAACATGATTTTATTTAATAAGAATAAGATTGGGTAGGATCAATTTTATTTAATAAGAATAAGAATAAGTATTCACCATTATTTCTTATTCCAGTGTGTTCTTGATTTCTATGGGCTGCTTACTGATTCATCAAATTTGTGAGATTCAGCACCAGAATCAAAGGTCTGCTTCTCCAAGATTATGAATTTATCTCTTTGTAGCCATATTCTCGAGATGCAGCTTTTTTTAACTTTTTCTTTCCTACAATATAAATCTTTTTCTTCTAGGGTATCTAACTTTCTTGGATCAATTTTAGGTTAGTCGTAGGATACATGTTATATTTCATATGCTCAGAAAATATAACCAGTTTGAAATAATTGAGCATAGTAAAATAAATATGTCTTTACACATAAAAGATATTTTTCATTTCCAAAAACACGTATGCATAAAGATTTGTGCTTTTGAACATTGCTTTTCTTTTCTTTTTTTTTTTAATAAACTATTTGTCAATCAAGTTTTTCTTAGGAGTATAAAGAGAGTTTGAAATCAATTGCAATGTTAATTTTTAAAGATACAATGTAAACTTAAAAAGTTGTTAAACATAATAATGTCCAAAGTTTATCATTGCACCTTTATTTCAAGTGGAAGAAGGATTGCCTTTATATTTCCATTGCATCTTTGAATTCCTTCTTACAGATGGTTACAATGGTCTCTCAACTAATTTGAGCTTTGAGGCTTGAGAGATCCTTCCTTTTCTTCTTCTTCTTCTTCTATTCTTCTCAAGTTAGTTGAATGGTAATCTGTGATAATCCATTCTTGAGGCAGAACATGCTCCTTGGGCTTTTCTCCATTACCTCTTCTGAATTGTCTTTGACATATCAGTAATGGTAACTCTTTGAGTTCTTTCAGATGATGTAGCTTTTACTGATGCACAATGAACTCTTGGAAGCCTAGTTCTCTATGTATCGTGTCCTTCTTCTGAAGGTTATTCTGCACATTTGGCACACTAAAAAAGACACTTTGGTACCCATTTCACTTTGGGTCCTTGAGCATTAGTTTTGGACCTTGATTGTCCTTTAGAAATCTGGATAAATTTATTTCTCACATTAGAATTTCTTTTAACATAGCAAGTATGAGAAATATGACATGTTTTATCACAATAATTACAAATAACAGAATGGCGCTCATTATTGAAATTTTTATAAGTATTGTGTTGGTCGAGTAGAGGAAGTTTAAGCTTACTGTGAAAAATTTCTTCCTTTCTGTTAGATGTTTCAATGCAAAACATTTTTACTTTTTAAAACATCATTAATAATTAGTTAAAAAATCATTTCATGAAAACTTTTGAAATTATTTTTCTTAAAACCACGAGGAATTGGAACTTTTTACTGTTGAAAATTTTTGAGCTCTGAATGATGATTTCTCAAATTCATACGTACTGAGCTCTTCTTGTCTCTCTTCTTCCTCTTGCTGTTCTGTGTTAACAGACACATGGAAGTTAGTTTGAATATCTCCTTCAATACTTTCTACTTCCATTTGTTCAGCGGTAGAAAAGTTGCCATTATCAACCTTTGATGAACTACCAACACTTTTAGCATAAAGGTCAGAAGAATAAACAGATTCAAGCGTATTGAAAATATTTTTGACATTAGAGCAGAGTTTGATTTTTAAATAATCTTTTTCTAACATAGCATTATATAAAATTTTCATTGTTCTAAAATTCAGGGAAAATAGTTTCTTTTCATTTTCATTCAAATCATTTCTTGGTTTAAAATCAAAATCATTTGGAAGGATTTTCCTCATATCAAAATCAAGAGTTTTAAAAAATATGGTCATCTGACATTTTCAATACAAAAACTCGGAATTTTCTAAAATATGAGGAATGATAAAATTAAAACCTTCAGAAAGCATTTCACCAATACATCTGGCCATGATCTTTGCACTTGAGATCGTTAGATCATTTTACCAAGTGACCTACTCTGATACCAAATGTTAGATCTAGGCAGATAGGCTGGATCACCCAAGAGGATGGGTGAATTTGGTGTACGACGACTTTTGAAAACTTTTGCGACTCTTTGAAAATCTTATAAGTAAAACAATACAATTTGATAAACTTAGATTTGATATTGAAAATAAATTTCTGGAAATCAAAGAGTTTAGGAAGATAGAAAGATACACAGGTGAATATCTTGGTTCGGTCTTTCTTTGACCTACGTGCAGTCCTCAGCTTCCCACTGAGATTTTTAATCCACTATAACCAAGATTACAACGGGGCTCTTGGTAGCCTTTACAGACTCAATTTTAACAGCTAATTGAGAACCATCTCAATCCTGAAGTTAGACCACACTTCCTATGGCAACGCTCCTCCCTAAACAGATACGAGCAAATCACAACCTTAAATCCCTTGATTCCAAGGTTTGCTCTCAGATAAGAAAAGAATGAAAGGTAAATCTAACTCTCAGATAAAGTGAATAATAAAGATGTTATAGCTCATAATATATTTTCTCTCCATGAGATAATACATAATGAATAAAGAGTTTGAATGCTTTTTGGGTTGAGATAATTCTAGCATAATTAATCATTCATAGTTTTTTTTGCTGTCGCTAGTCTCTAAACTTTGAATGCTCTTCTATTCATAGTTGATCTTGTGACCGTTTGAGCATTATTTGTGTTGAGGCTTTCTTCTGTTGAGATTTTTTTTGTTGAAAATATGACCGTTGAACTAGCCGTTATAGCCGTTGAGGCTTCTAACACAAAGTGCCTTTTGTCATTGAAAGTCCGTTGGCTTTTTAATCTTGGTCTATTCTCATTTCTAGCTTTGAACTCAACTGAATATGAACTTCTGTTCTTTAATCCTGTATACACTTTATTTGATTTACGTGTTAGTTGATAAATATATGAAGTGAGAATTTGATGAAATGAATTTAAACTCGAATAGAATTAATCACAACAAGAATGATATGAGAATAATGTATACTCAATCATATGAATTAATATTTGATAGCCCAATCAATGATTAAGTGTATAAAGTTAGTTATAAACACTTCAAGATCAAATAAGAATTCTGCTTGTTTTCAAAGATTATTCTATATTAATCGATTACCCAATCGAATAGAATTGATGTATAAAATAGAAAACAGAGCATCATACTGATCGGATTATTCAACCATATGTAATGTAATCTTATAAAAATCAGTTTCTCAAAAGAATTATCATGAAGAATAATGAAAAATATAGACAAATTATCACTTGAATCAATTATATGAAATAGGAAATCAGTTTGTAGCTTAATACAGAGATATATTTGAAGTTTCTGAAGTGAATCGATTAGATAATAAATTAATCTAAATTAACCGAATGCCTAGTCGATTAATGTGTCTGGAATAATTGAATAAGAAAGTATTTTAACACGATGTGGCTAGACTAAATGAAACAACAACGAGGATCAGTTTCTTTTGCTGGCAGAGACAGAAGTTGACCAGACAAAGAAGTTGACTAGTCTAAGATCAAGAAAGCTAAGATACAAGAGTTAGTTCAAGATAACGTTAGGGGAACAGAACAGAATCGTTCTATAAACCTAAAATCCCTAGGAGTAGAGATTAGACACTACAGGAACGACGATAACAAAGGTGCTAACCTCGCTAAAGTTTATCAGCCAGAGGTTTAGTACATGGTGTTGGCAAGCCAAATGTACGAGGCCTAGGACACAAAAGACCAGCTTAAGAAGGCATTTAGAAGTAGATCCTCTGTAAGATAGTCAGGAGTTGATCTATTCTGTGACTTCGTTAAGTTAGTCTTTCCTGAACAGAAGGTTCAGAAGTATTAGACCGAGACGGAAAGATAATGTTCTCGAAGCGAAGAAACCCATCATGAAGGGACCAGTAGAACCAATGTAGGTAGGAGTAACAGCAGCAGATGATAGATTGGATCCCGGCAACTGAAGTTTGCTAGAAACAAGAAAGAGATGTTATTATTTTGGTTCATTTTGTTATTTATTATTTTATTTTTATATTTATTAGCATATTATAGGTTTTAATTTAAAAAATTAGGAATTTACTTTCAGCGGCGAATTTTTGTGGCGACATTCTATGTCACTGTTGATTCCAAAAGTCGCTGCCTTTGTTTTGTCTACGGCAACGACTTCCATTTTGACGCCTTCTGTTGAATTTTTAGCGGCAACCAAATGTCTTTGTTGATTGTTGGCATTCAGCGGCGATTTTCAATTGTCATCGTCAATACTTATAGGCGACGACTTGGCATCACAAAAAGTCGCCTCCTAAGGTTTTCAGCGGCTACTTTTGCACTTTTAGTGGTGACAAAAGTCAATTTTTTTGTAGTGTCCCCTTTCATTGTAAGTAATGTAGAATTTCCAACGTAATATTAATTAGAGTTTCACATGATAATTCTCAACACAAAGCTCATTATGTAAGCTCATAAATATCTGAATTTTGCAACCAAATTTTTGTGTGAGAAAATCACTACAAAAGTCTGGGTATACAAAAGAACAAATGCACATTCAATCAATAAACCAAACATAATTTACAGCATACTCTGACAATTAAATAATTTATGAATTCCAACCTTCAAATTGACAAATTGATATGATACCCCAGAATAAATCACACGTCGTGCAATTAATTATTTCTCTTCACAGACCAAGCTCAAAGTTCTCCACATAATATCATATGGCAGCAGACAGCTACCATAATATCATTCAAAGTAAAGCGCAAATAATGCATTGGCAGATTCATTGGCAGTAACTTCACTATTATTTTCGACAAAATTAATTCATAATAAAAGTAGACAAAATGATTATAACCTCTTGTAAAGTTTACACTAACATATAGAACCAGCTACTTTAGCTAATCTATTTGCTAATGTCCCCAGATTTCATTTCGATCTATTTAAACACAATCATGACGTTTTGTTTATAAAACATTAACTTATTAAATATATATTTATATATGTGTGGAATTTCATCATATATAAAATACAAGTCACTAGAAAATAAAAGTTTGCATGTATCAAAGTCCATAAAGCAACCAATAGTTTACTAGGTCATGGATCCTAAAACACGTACCTTTCTGTCTCATCCTAATCCAATTCTCATGCACCGTGGGAGAAGACCGAACTGCTTGACTAGTACAACAGATTCATCTTGCGTGGCAAAAACCCCTTTTGTTCTCAACAAACTCAGTGTAGTTATCCAAGTACCTCCACCACCATTATGGTGTTTATGTCAGGACTTTCCATTTAAAATGCGGTGTGTAGGAGTTCTTAAGTAAGTCTAGTTAAAGAGGCAATTTTAACACTCAGTGTTCATGATCACCATAGCCCTCCCAAGTACATGCCTCACAACCCATAGTTTCATTTATGAACATCATCAAATCCACTGCCTCAACACACGCTTTCATTGGGTTCATGAATCACCACACTAGTTGTCCATAACCGGATACCAACGTGAGTTACAAAATTCTCATAACATCTTTGGCCTCTACAATCACAAGAGATTCATGCTAAATTGAGTATAACAACAGCAATAATAAATTACTGTCATCTCAATATTGTTATGAAGACAATGAGTAGCCCATTCAGTACAGCTGCTATATTATGATGTATTATACAATGTCCTGAAAGTAAGGTACAAACAAAAACATGAGATGTAACTCCAAATTCATATAAAAAAGAATTATTAAAATAGGACAAAGTTTAGAGGCCTCCCTATCTAATAACTCTACCGCTGATGAATGTCAAAAACAATTGACGCAAGAATAACTCTTAAGATTGCTGGAAATACTATAAAATTAACAAAATTATATTATGTGGTTTGAGTCGTGTCTAAAGATACTGCCTTTCAGAGTTATTCTATATCAACTGGCAAATAAGATGTGGTACTTCCTAGGATTAAACGAACCTTTCCTATTAAAGCAGAGTGACATAACAAAGAAAAGGCTAAATAGAACTCAGCCAAGCAGAAGACTAGAGGAGGGAAAAGAGTAGCTCAAAAGCTCAGAGCAGGTGTATCTAAATCTAAACTTCTTATAGATACTGCCTTAAATAGGCTGTAGATTGCACATGACCATTGGGCATTTTACTCACAATTAATAAGCACCATTAACTTATTTAATGGGCAATAAAGTTGGTGTTTCCAAACGTTAAGAAGTTTAAACATATTAATGGGATTGATGGAACATTAATGCAGGTTAACACACCATCAAAACCTTCAACGTCCTAATTTGAATTTGAAAGGCAATAAAAAAAACCGCTTTCCAAACAAGCTCTTTCAATGCAAACAAATTTTGTGTTTTTTCAAAATATTCTGATAAAAAGTGTCCAATCCGCTTTTAACTTGCACCCATAGGAGGGGAAGAAATCGCCAGATTTTCACTGATCTAGTGGACGTTGCGCAAACCTATTCCTCTTCTTATCCCATTTAGTAGTCCAAGATCATATATTATTATTTAAACAATCCATAGTAATATAGGACTCTTTCTTTGACACATCCATACACAAAATTCATAGCATTTAGAGCCACTCATCCTTACTTGGTTGAAGAATGGATAATAATAAGAAAGAATTTGCAAATTGCTTCATCTGCAAACCTCAAAATAATTGAAACATCTTGAAGTATTACATACAATACAAGTATACAACTGACAGGAAGTTTTAGATTTGCAGTAATTCTAGAATCATATATTGAGCTTAGCTATCTTTGTAAATTCCACAATAACGAAATTTGCTAGCAAAGAACTTCTCATTTAATCCCTTAGTTGATCAAAAAAATACTTTTTTTTTCCTCAGGTGCAAGTGTACTTTGTAAAGTCCACTTTTATTTTTTTTTAAAATTATATACAAGGTTTCAATTGAATCATTTACTTGGGAGAAAATGGATCCCTTAATTTTATAAAATATTTTTTTTTAGTTTTCTAATTCTACCATGGTTAACCTCTTACCAAAAGATGCTGATTCTAAAATTTTAAATGTTAATAAAACATGCTTCAATGCCCATTCAATATTTTTATATTTTAAAATTAAAATAAACATCCTAAAAACACAGTCCAAAAATAAATAAAAAATATAAATAAATGTTTGATTTATCCACAGAAAATTCAATTTTTTATTAGAAATTATATCCGTTTTTAAGGATTAATTCGATTTTTTTGTATTTATATAGAGAAAAACATTTGACTCTTTAACGTTTGCAGATACTGAGGGGAAACATGCTGGAATATTTTTTACCATCCTTCGTCCAACGGAAAAAACTCATGCGACCAGCATATATATACGGTGGGCTGAACTGGCAACTTTATGCTTAAACCAAGACTTAAATCAAAACATAGTGGATTTTCTTATTTACTTTTTCTTGTTGGATAGATTTTTTTTAATTTTTGGATTGAGTTTTTACTAGGCTAATTTTGATTTTAAAATAAAAAATCATTGGATCAATATTTAAGCATGCATTATCTACATTTAAAATTACAAAGTCAGCATTAATTTTCCATTAGTAATACAGGCAACTTGAAATTTTATATAAAATTAGAGACCAAACGTGCGCTTGTACTCAAGTTTCATTATTCAATTAGCTGGAAAAAATTATTCAATTAAAAGTGTAAAATTTCTATCATTCACTAATTAACTACAAGACATTTTTAAATAAATAATAATTTTTTCTTTTAGTATATGTAAATATTTTACTTTGTATAAATATTAAATATTTATATTATTGAGATGTGAAATAATAAAAAAGCATATTTTGAACAGCAATTCTCGCTATTTATAGCACGTTGACTAGGATATATTATTATGCGTAAATTAAAAAACAGAGAGAAAAGTTATAAGTGATTTTTTTTGACTGAGTATAACATATACATAAGTTACTCCATGATTGCAAGCAGTCAAAATTAATCCTAATTTTCTTTTCTTTTGTTTTTTTGGGAGATCACATGATTCTATTAATTAATGCACCTAGCTTATAATTAGAGAACTCAATTTTTATGATATAGTAAATATATATATTTACCTAGTCTAAAATATAAAAACTAGATAGGAGTTTTTTTAGTTTTGATCTTAAATATAAAACTTTAATTTACTTTATTTCTCATATTTATTATTTTTTTAAAAGTAATTTACCTAATAAACTAATATATAATCTAATATAATATAGAAATATTTTAAAAAACTCATGTCATATTTGATATAATTAATTTATCTAATTTTATTAATTTATTTAAATTAATTAAATAATTTTTACGTTAAGGACTAAAAGAATTTTATATCATACTATTATAAAAGAAATTGGGGTAAATACAAATCAAACATATATGAACGTGAACGTAGTTGAGTAAAAGATCAAAGAAACATACCCTCAATGTGCTCATTGTCTTTGTGGACTGGAAGTAAAATGTTATAGTCCTAGGTTTTAGCATCAACCAAAGCAAACTTGTCAACACTCCAGTCAAAGTTTGACCATGTGGTAATTGTAATGTCCTATCTCTAAACATGTCATACTTTACACAGATTCCCAACACACGCGCCTTTATCACAATAAATAAAGGAATTAGTTAAAATTTTCTATCATGCAAAGGATAACCATGATATAAAATGAGCGCCCTTCCCTTGAGGATATCATTGTTATAAAAGAGACTAAAGCTCGTTGTTCGTACCAATCTATTGGAGATCGTGGAAACGACGGAATGAGCAATTAGTGAAATTAAACATTTATTCTTAACTAGAGAAAGTTTTTACAAGTACTTTTAAATCATAGCTAGCGCTTATAGTTATTAAGAACATCGAGGAGAGAAGGTAAATTGAATGTTAAAAAATATAAATGGGATAAATAGTTCTATGTCCATTTTATCTTTGCAGTCAAAAAATCAATTGCTTTTATGTACTTTTTATTTTAAAAATAATTTTTTAAAATTTCACTACACATCAAACATCTGTTTCACTCAACTTAATTGAATTCATTAGCCTTTTCCTTGCTCAATATTTTTTTTTATGTAAACTAGAGATTTCTCTAGTGTGTTGCACAGAATATAAAAAAAAAGAAAATTATAATTAATTAATTATTTTTTATTATTATCAATTTTTGTTATGATTAAAAATTTAAAATATTATATATATATATATTTAAAATTTGATCTAGAAAGATTTTTAGCCCTCATTTTGATCTTTAAAAAATTTTAAGTGTATAATAATAATTAATCGATAATCCTATTAAAGTGAGACTCAAAATCTTTCGAAGATTAAAATAAGATTACTGATTAAGATTATTAAAAATAAATTAAAAATATTAAGTTAGGTCAATCTGCACTTATTTTTAATTGAATTGATTATTATAATAGAGTGTAGTTATATTTGACAGTTGATTAATCTCTACGGGAATGATCTTTTCTCATCATTTTATTATTTATATGTGATACGAAAATTGCAGACAGTCCAAATTAACCCTAATTTTTTTCTTTTATTTTTTTCGAGATCCCATGATTCTATTAATGCTCGGAGCGTATAATTTGTTAGAGATCACATGGTTTGATTGAAACAATGAAAAAATATTTAACAGAAATTTGCACATGCTTCGTCTACAAACCTCAAAATAATAAAAGCATTTACATAAATCCTCCCATCCATATCACTTACAAGTAATAGTAATATAGCGTTTGTTTGTTTATTAAATAAGAAGGCCTACCTAACATTCGTGGGTTTAGCTAACAAAGGAGTGGAACATACGATCATTTAGAGCGTATTCGATCCCTATAAAGTATTACTTTGTTATAGTTCTAATCGCGGCACTTATGAGGTATCTTAGTTCTTAAATGCCTAGGTTTACGTTTAAAGGTAATAAACAGCTCATCTTATCCGATATTGGTATTGCCTAGGAGGAAAGGAGATTTCGCTCTACCTATGGATCATGGGTGAGCCTAACCACTCTTCAAAAAAATTTTTACAAAAAAAAAAAAAACTCTTACTCTCAATAGATCTCATGCTTCTATTATTGCCATTAGCCTATAATTTTAGAGCCACTCATCCTTACTGGGTTAAACCAATGGATAATGATAAGGATTTTTTTTTTACAAATTGCTTCATCTACAAACCTCAAAATAATTGAAACATCTTGAAGTATTACATACTATACAAGTATACCATTGACAAGAATTTTTAGTTTTGCAAAATTCTAGAATTATATAATCAGAGTGATCAGCTTGATCAACAGCTTATTTAAAAATTTAATTTTTTATGAAGTATAATAATATCGTATAATTTATATAAAAAATTTTATTTAATTAAATAAAATTTATTATTATTATTGTTGTACGCAGGACATGAGCTAGTATTTTCAATCTCATCCCATTTCCATTCCTAAGTTCAATTCACCTGTTTTCAAGCATTTTATTAGGCCAATCCAAAAGACTATGGACCCAAAAATTGGCCCTATGTTTTAAAGCCCAACTAAATCTTAAAAAAAACCGGCTGAGTCCGTTTCTCTATAGAAAACCTAGACAAGATATAAATTTTAGGCCTCTCTCTAGGGTTTCAAGAACCAGGATCTTTAATCTGCACCTCTTGTCTCCTTCTCTCTCTTTTCTTCCGCCGCCCCTAGACTTGCTCTATTGCCGTCGACGGGCTGCCAGCCTTATTTTCCACGCCCTATTCGCATCTTACGCAGAACCCCGTTCAGAATTTTCTCAATCTTAACATCACTATAATTTCAATAGTTTCACACAAACCAGGCACAAGCCATTTTGACTTTATCAGTTGCTCATCAAAGTTTGTTTCTTTTGTAGGTACATAGCAAGAAACCACTCGTTTGGATTACTAACTTCCACAACCTCTTGTAGACCTTTTGAGAAGTTGGTCAGATGACTAGGCTTTTCCTGTATTAGTAATACCTTCACTTAACCTTATAATCACCATCTTCATCTTATCTCCAAATTAATCTGTCCTCTTCTCTGTGTTTTCTCTATGTCTCAGCTAAATTCCACCTGCCCCTCAATTAATCATTAGAGCTGAAGTTGTTTTGTATTAGATTGATACAATGACATAAGAATTACTTAACTTTTAGTCCCATGTATTTCAGAAAACTGTCAGAATTGCATTTGTTGATAATCTATGTATTGATTTTTAATATGGTTTATTTGGTTGTTCTGTTTGGTGCTTCTCGTTCTCTGTTTGATGATGAATAATACTGCAACAAATGATGGATTTGATTTCACGATTAGAAGTATTTAAGTTGCTCATAATTCTCCTGCTGTCTTTCCTCGGTAATGACTGAACATATGTCTTACTCATGAAATTACATGCTATTATTTGATGAGTTTAGGGCTTTGGAAATATTTTCAACATTTGTCTATCGATCATTTGTTTCTGTAGAATGATGAATCTTGTGGGGATGTGATGAGAATTAATTTGGTCCGTGTTTCTGATTAACCATGACCGAGAACTCATTTTAGCACACTCTGATCTCTACCTCATTTTATCTTGAAGTTGAATTATTATTTTTGCATAGTGAATTGTTTTGTGCAATTGGTATATTTTACTGCTAGAAAGGTTTTATGTTTAATTTTCTCTTCTATCAAGCAAGCATGTGATGTATCTGAATTTACGTTTTCTAACAACGGTTGTCTGAGATTCACTTGGATGCAATGATCCATTAATTCTGATAGAACGTTTTGCCGATGAAATGACATACTACTATGGAATCTAAGCTTAATCTTCAGTTCTATTTAGTTAAGAAAACTTTGTTGATGTTGCA
The DNA here is from genome assembly GCA_037074615.1 of Leucaena leucocephala. Lineage (NCBI taxonomy): Eukaryota > Viridiplantae > Streptophyta > Magnoliopsida > Fabales > Fabaceae > Leucaena > Leucaena leucocephala. Next base: position 3,619,990 of record CM073544.1, on the reverse strand, counting down.
TTCTTTTGAGCTGAGAAGTTATCAATTCTTCTTCTATTAAGAAATATGATGTGGTTATTTGATTATATTATGTTTTTTTAAAAAAAATTAGTTTGGTGGTTGTTTTGTTTCTGTTTTCACTCTATGGAGCAACAAGAGAATCAAGTTATGACAAACAATACTGCAACAAAATGATGGTTTTGATTCCATGATTACCGAGGAAAGTCTCTGATGATTTTCCCCTAATGGCTTTCTCTCACCATTGTCTGAATAATTTAGTTTCTGGAGAATGATGTATTTGGTGGAAATGTGATGAGAATTTATTTGGTCCGTGTTTCTGATCAACCGTGACTGATAACCCAATTTAGCACACTCTGATCTCTACCTCATTTTGCTTGAAGCTGAATTATTGTTTTTGCGTCACCAAATTTGCCTAGGATGAATTAGGCAAGTTATGTTTTATTATTTAATTCTATCTTGAGACCCAAGGATGAATATGGATTTATATTTTCTCACGACGGTCGTCTGAGATTCACTTTGATGCAGTGATCCAATAATTCTGATGGAATGTTATACTGATGCAATGGCATATGATTATGCTGTTGTGGTATAGAGTCTAAGTGATGGGTCGGAAGGCTACAATCTGACCTGCTCATCATTGGCGTCGTTGCTGGGGAGCCAAGTAATTGGTTCCTTAGTGATTGATTGTCAATTCCATTATTTACCTGAGTCATTTTTATTTTGAATTTTAGTTTTTGTCATTTTTAATTACATTGCATTCTGCATTGTTCTCAGTTTCTGTGAAATCACTGTCTGTGACATTAAGTCGCGACCAAACTGAACTTGAGTCGTGACCAAATTACTTTGCTGTGGTACTGATAACTCTCTGTGAACTTTAGTCGTGACATCCACAACTTCTGGTCGCGACAATTTTGGAAAATCTGCTCTCTGTGTTATTTAGTCGCGACCTGATAACCATTTTTAAAGAACTCTTGCTCTCTGTGTTCCTAGGTCGCGACCTCCAAACTCTTTTGTCGTGACCAGTTGACTTTTTTTGGTTTAATTCTGATTGCTTGCCTAGCTATTCTTGATTGTTTCTGAGTTGCATGTGTAGAACAACTAGACCATTAGTGCCTTTTGAACTTGAAATTGAGAGAAGATTTAGAAAACTAAAGAGAGAATTTAGAGAGGAAGAGGTAAGATCAATCGAATCTAGTTCATCCTCTAGTGTTCCGGAGTCTGAAACTGAACTGAATTTAGAGTTTTCATTAGAAACTTCTAATATGGCTGAGATAAATCATAATGGACATAATGGGCATGGAGAAAATGAAATGAATATGGAAGATAATAGAAGTGTGAGGGAAATAAATCATTCGCATGTGAATTATGATCCTTATGGTTTCTATGGTGAAGAAGTTAATTTTGAAATTAAAGGAGCTTTGATTGCAGCATTACCTAAATTTCATGGTTTTGCTGGAGAATGCCCATATTGCCACTTGCAAACTATGCATATGATTTGTTCTTCAATGAAGCCTCCAATGACTGTATTGGATGACGTGTTAAGGAGGTGTTTCCATTTCATTATGGAAGGGAAAGCTAAGGAATGGTTATACAATCTGCCAACCCATTTCTCGACTCTTACATGGGATCAGCTGAAGTCAACATATCTGGAGCAATTTTTCCTAGCCTCTAAGACTACTCGGATGAAGGAGATTACAAATATCCTGCAACAGGATAGGGAGTCATCACATGAATACTAGACCAGATTTATCAATTTGTTAGCTCGATGTCCCCATTATAACATCACGAAGGCTGATTTAGTCGACATTTTCTATAATGGTCTACTTCCTCACAATAAGGTATCCTTGGATGCAGCAGCAAATGGGTCTTTGAGAGATAAAACTCCACAAGTAAGTTGGGAGTTATTTCAGAAAATGGCTAATGAAGACCATCAGATTGAAGATCTAAGGAGAATGCCCACATCATCTTCGAGTAATTCAAATGTAATCTTAGCTGAAATAGCAGCCTTGGGAAACCGAATGGAGAAGAGGATGAATTTAATTGAAAGAGAGCTGTAATCTACGAAAAAGTTCATGCAGTAGGTACCTCACAAGCACTGGTTACAGGATGTGAGTCATGCGGTTCAATGATGCATGCTACAAATACATGTGATAGACAGTTTGAAGAAGTAACAGCAATGTATCAAGGTAGAGACCACCAATACTAGAAAAGAGTCCCATACTCCAATACATACAATCCTGGTTGGAGAGACCACCCAAATTTCAGGTGGGGGAGTGGAAAAAATAGGCCAAACCAATTCCAAGGAGGTGGTGCTTCCTCAAGTAACTATCAAAGTAATGTAGGGCCTGTGGTTCCAACACAACCTAATGCTTTAGTGGCATCAAGACCAGATGAGACTTCTCAATTATTGAAGAGTATGGCAGCACAAATGAACAATATGGACGGTAGAATAACCAACATAGATAACAAGCTCAAAGAGAATGATGGTCAATTCATCTCCATAGCTTCAATTCTTCAAACTATGCAGAGAATAATGTAGATGTGCAAAGGAAACTTGAGGAGTTAATTTCTAAGAATACAGATATTACTAGTCATCTAACTCAAGTCTCCAATACAGTGAGTGACATCCAAACAAAGAGCAGTGGCAGCATATCTTCAAACACTGTCATGAATCCAGAGTATTAATATGGCGCTCACTTAAACAAGAAACAAGGTCTTTGTATTAAGTGAGCGCCATGTACACCAGAATATCCAAAAGTTTTTTCAAGTACACATTAACCACAAAGAAAAAGACAAAAACTCTCAAACTACTCCTCCCTCTCTTCTGCAGCGCCCTCAGTAGCACGATTGTCCACATTCAAGTCAGCAGCCGTCCCAGCGTCTTCCCCAGCATCTTCAGCTCTTGTTGCTGAGGGTTCACCCTGTCCTTCGTGAAAGAACACAGAGGCAGGGATATTAATCTTGAAGAAGGCTTATTCAAACCCTGGAGGCATAGCTATGTGAAGGGACTGAGCAATCTTAAAAACCAACGGATCAATGAACTGTTGTTTGTGATATTCCTGGTTTATAATGATTGCTTTCTGTTCGTGCAGCTGAGAGGTAACTGCAACCAATTGATCAGAAATGGCTGCGAGCTGCTTAGAGAGATCAGAAGCACTTTCAGCAGCTTCCACTTGGTCTGGCTCCTCCTCCAAATTACCTTCAGCTACCTTTTTCCCTCTTTTGACACTCCTCAACTCTCCCGCCTTCTTATTGGCCTTTGAGACACTGTAACATTTGGTGATTGAAGGCTCAAGGAAAAATTCAGTTTTGAGGGTAGGGATTCCATGCTTCTTACACAGATCAGTAATCAAATATGGGAAGATAAGGAGGGCTGTGACAGAGTTTACACAATGGTAAATAGAGTTGGAGATGATATGGTTTAGGTCTACAGGTTGCTGTGTTATCAATAGATAAAGAAGAATGGCCCCCTCTTCGTTAATGTCTGAAATGTGAGCTTGAGGCATCACATTATAAGTCATAAAATTCAGCCAAATCCTAGCTTCATCATTCATGAACTTTTGCTCCAGATATCTTTTCTGTCCTCTAACAGTCCACTCTACCCCTTCTCCTCCTAGAATGGCTAAAACGGTATCCAAGGGGACCTCGTCCAAATGCATTTTCAAATGATGGAAGCGGCATTCAAAAAGAGTAGGTAGTTTATAAAAAGATTTAATGCCGAAATCATCAAGATAAAATGATTTATCTCTGAATTCAATCCCCAGGGATTCATCTAAGGCCGTGGTGGTGTAGAATTCCCGTACCATTGAAGAGCAGGTCGGATTGTCGCCTTTTGACCCATCAAAAGAAGTGATGTTTGCACCTAATAATATAGTATAAGGCACAACCCTATCATTCTTCTCGATGAGCTTGTCTATTGGAGACCTAGCGTATTGGTGACAAAACTATTAAAAACCTGAGTGAAAGTAAAATGGGTTTTGGGGTTTGATTGGTTTTTGGATGCAATAAAATAAATGTTTTTGTATTTTTTATTTAGATGAAAACGAGTTGGTTTGTGAAAGTAGTATGTGATGACATACTCTTGATGATGAAAACGTATCTATCATTGCTCTTAATTTGATATGGAGTTTTTATAATCACTAAGTTTTAAACAAATCCTTAATCGATCGATTGAGTCCAGAGTATTAATATTCCTTAAACTCCTTTGATCAAAGTTAGTTTAAAGAATCTTAATACACTATTAAAATTCACTTAGTGTGTAATAGAAATCAGATGAAGAAAATGCCCTCAAAGAATCGTCGATCGACAAACCCTAGATTTCAAGCAATTGAATTAATTAGCAACGATCGTTGATAATAGTTCAATTACGTTGAAATCAAAACTGAAATATTATATTAAAACGACACTCAAAGCATCTGAGATCAATTACAATTGTTTAATCTAAGAATAATCAATCGACACTCAAAACTTTGTTCATACAATGAAACCCTAGTTCTAGAAGTATCAAAACATGAAATAGGTAAAGATTAAAACAGAAAACTCTCCAGTGCAGTCCATGAGCTCAAGACAGGAGATCCATCACCAAGAGACTAATGGTTTAGCCTCTCATGACTCCTATTATGCTGCAATTAATGTTCAAATATGATGCCATAGAGACAAGTAGAAGTTGAGATGAAGAGATGAATGATGATAATGTGTGTAGGTAGTGGAGAGAGAGTAGTGAGAGCTCGAACACTGCTTCTTAGCCTAATCAGGTCAAAAATCATCTTCCCGAACGTCTGCGGCTTGCCTCTCCTTTTAACAGCAGGTTGACTAATAAAAAACGCCCAGCTTCACGACTGTCTTCTTTGGTCGCGACCAGATTCATGTTTTAGTTGCGACCTGTAAACACAGAGAAACTTCCCAGGAGAAATTAGGTTGCGACCTGTAGACACTTTGGTTGCGACTAAAATACAAAGAAGCTGCTTTCTTAATTTGTTTCGTTCTTGTGATTTCTTTTCTGCTCACATTAGTTCTTGATCTTCCTCCAAAGTGCCTGCAAATGCAAAATCAAAGCCAGCTGTAAAAGTCCCATCAGTAAAAGAATGCATAATTGCAATGTGAAGGAGTTAATTTTACCATTTTACCCTTAAAATAGCATATTGCCAAGCACAATCATGTATTACTACAAAATCACAGTTACAGGCATAAATGAATGGTAAAACTGTTATAAAACCATTAAAAATGTCGCAGAAACCATACACAAATTGTGTCTTATCACTAAGCTTAACTTCTATTATGTCAGAAAAATGTATTGCTATTGCATTTGTTTTGAGCTGAAAGATGTAACCAAAATCTAGTTCTATTGTGAAAATATGTTGTGGCTATTGTTCTGTGATGATGTATTATTGAATTGTGTTTTTTGGTGGCGATCTTGGTTCTATCTTTACTTTTGATGCAGTGGGAGAGTCATGCAATGACAAAAAGTACTGCGACAAATGATGGTTTTGATTTAAGTTGCTGTTGGTTTCCCTCACTTTCTTTTCTCATTTAGTTTCAATATGAATTTGGGTTGAGATTATCTTAGGACTTGTCCATGAATCTTAGTTTCCCCACATTAATGAATCTGGTGGAGATGTTTTGAGAATTTATCTGGTCTAATGTTTCTGGTCAATTTTGACTGAAACTCATTTCAACACACCAAATCTCAGCCTAATTTTTTTTAAGCTAAACAATTTGTTTTGTGCAATTGGTATTTCTTGCCAGTACCAAGGTTTTTTATTTTATTCTCCTTTATCTTGAGACCGGATGATGAATTTGGATTTATATTTTCTCACGACGGTCGTCTGAGAGTCACTTTGATGTAATGATCCAATCATTCTGACGGAGTATATGACATATTGATTAAATGACATACTATCATGAGATTAGTTATGCCATTATAGGGCATACTATCATGAGATTAGTTATGCCATTATAGGGTATGAGTCTAAGCTTCAGTTTTATTTAGTTCAGAAAACTTTTGTGATTGCCTTTTATTTGCACTAAAAGCTGATGATTTGCCCCGATGCTTTTTTCTCACCATGTTTCAAATTGAGTTTAGAGTTTGAGATATTTTCAAGATTCATTTATGAATCTTTTACCAACGGGGGTTGATCCGAGTGGTAAGCGGCTCGGTATCGCTTAAGCGAGGTCTCGAGTTTGAGCCTTGGCGAATGTAGAAAATTTCCGTTGAGAAACTCACCCACCATAGCTAGGTGCGCGACGCGGGTCGGATCCGGATGTAGTCAGGGCAAAGCTCCGGTGAACCGGGTGGGCAAAAAAAAAATAAAATTATGAATCTATTTAGTAATCCAATTAGCAAACACCCGTAGGAAGATGAATTTGTGGGAATGTATTGAAATTTTTTTGCCATTATTTTTTATTATCTGTCGGAGAACTCATTTTATCCTACTCTAATCTCCCCATTTTTTTGTTGGTAGCTAATTACTCCTTTGGTATTTAGTATATGATATAATTAGAAAGTTAATTTTAGTATTAAATATAAGATATTTTTTTTAAATTATCTTTATTGACATTCTCTCAAGTAAAAGAGAGGTAAAACATGTTATATTAACTTTCTAATTCACACCCATTAAGAAAGATAGTTATAATATTTTAAGTAAAATATGTTATATTAATTAAATTATTAAATTGTATACTTAGTTAAATCAGGTGATTTTAGTGTCCATTTAAATATCCTTATCTTGACTATATACATATCAAATATCACATTAAAATTCTTCCAACAATACAGTCAACATATATTTATAACGTTACCGCCTCCTTTAGAAATTACATGCCATTGTTCTATATCTTTCAATATAACATGCGATATCATAACATACAAAGCATGACTAACTATTCACATTTATGCTTCTTTCCTTGCATGTTCCAACCTCTAAAATAATATCAAATTTATGGAAGGAATGGGATTTAAAAAAAATCTCAATATTTAGAGATAGCACCTTAACATTTATCAAGTTAAATTATTTAATTATATGCATATAACATGGGAGTAATATAACCTTAGCACCAAACATACTCTAACATGTATATAGTCATGACATATATTGCAAGGAGATGCAACAATTATCATAGTTCATAGTAACATAATCTATAGTATCATCACATAACAAGCTCAACAAATTATCCTAACAGCCAACATAATAAATTTTAAAGTAAGTTATCCTTGCTACCTCTTGAAGATTCCTTACTCTTTTTCTCTAATGTGGAAGTCCTCGTCTGACAAATGTCAAAGCCTATACATTGCAAATGAAATGATATGTCACACAATACCATTCATCAAAATAATTCTAAAGCTTAATCTCTTTAAGTCCTTTTTTAGTCCACTTTTAGGACTTTTGTTTCCATCTTTTTAAAATTAATTGTCAATGTTCATTCCTACACAATTTTTCATGTAAAATTTAATTATAGAGTTAGAATTTTAAAATTCAAACTCCTTACTTGAATCTGGACAGAATTGTGGGTACTCCTCCATATAAAAAATTCTATATTTTGATTCAAATACTTTCAATATTTGCTTCTCTATTTAACCCCACACAATTTTTCATTTTAAACCCATTGGAAGCATCAAAATCAACAAATTCTATTTCCTTCCTATAGTTTTGTATAGTGGCAGCAAGCATGCCAAACATAAAATTCTACGAATACATTGATTTCATAAGCTTAATCCACTTAAATCTAACTTGTTTCAACTTATTTTAACTACCTATAACTTGGAATTCATCCTCCACTTTCATTCATGAATTTCGGCCAGCACCTCCCCATAAATAAAAATGACATTTCAACCATCCAAATTAAAAAGAAATCTTCCTACTACATAATCTAAAGCTTAAAGGAAAAATTTAGTTTGGTTTGCTTGAAGATTGGAAGCTTGATTTTGGGGTTGAGAGAAAAATTTGCAAGAGGTTCCCTTTCAAGAGGTTCCCTATGGTTCACCAAAGCTATCGACCATGCTAAGGGGGCTATTTATAGGCCAATGTGAGATTATAACAAGGGCTAAGATCTAATCTTGTAATAGATGAGCAAGATTGCATCCTGATAATCATTGCAAAGATTTAACCACATAACTTGCTTACATCATCCATGACATCACATAGGCTAGGTAGCGCTATCTAAGGGGAGAAGAGGCTGGTTGGAAAACTTCAATCAAATCTGGTACTGACTCGATCAGATTTTCCAAAAACTAGTGTGTAGATTTTTTCTGCCTTTAATATTCTTAGACTAGGTATAAATTAATTACTTAAGCCTTAAAAAATTACCAAAATGTCCTTAGTTCATTTTTATTCACTTTTATTATCTTAGGGGTATTTTCGTCTTTGTAACCCTCTTTGATTTCCTGTCTAGGGTTATATGACCAAAATGTCATTCATTTACCTTTATTTATTTTTATAACACTAGGAGCATTTTCGTCTTTTCACATTTACCAGGGTTTTTCTTAGCCCTAGCCCCCTATTCCTATACCTTCTGAACTTCCTGTCCAAGTTTATACCCCTTGTTAGATATCTGATCTAACATTACCAGAAATTTTTTATTGAAAATTTAATTATTTTAGTAAATCATAAAAATTAATTGGGGCCTCAAATGAAAATTCTGATTCCGATCAAACAGACCTGACAAATCCCTTCTATCATTCTGTGACTTCAGATTAGGCGTGTTTCAGGATAATTTCACTATTCACCTCTTGCATAATTGATCTTTTCATAAATACCATGTATATCCCTTCTTTTTAAAAATTACTCTTATATCCATTAATTCTTTATAATTATACTTAATGGCCTTAACTTGTGTTTACCTATACTTTATTCATGGAACTTTCAGAGTTTTCATTTTATTCCCTTAAAACTTTATAATTAGGTCCCTTTGAACATCTTACTTAGGCTATAAAAGACTTTCTTTCTTTATAATTTAGTCATTCCTCTCTTTTTGGGCTCATTTAGAGTCCCTATACTTCTTCTATTTACAGTTTAGTCCCTTAATATTCTTCGTATATTTTTGGGACTTCTGCTTAAAGGGCTTAAAAATTGGGATGTCACATCTACTGTGGCAATCTACAATTATTCCATACAAAAATCTAAAAGAGGATGTTATACAATTGATATAACACTAATAAAGCCTCCGAAGCCTTCCCTAAGGTTATAGTACGAGACTATCACCTTACAAATATTGATAACCAAGGGTGAGACAAATGTCTCAGCAACTAATAGTTCATACTCATCATACATACTAATATGTTTGTGAGGTGTCAATTATGACAAATATACACTAATATCATGATAAACAGTAAATAAATAATTTCAAATGTCATGATGCAAATGTAATCCCTTAATCATAATCTAAGAGCCATAAAGGCATATCCCCATGAAGGAGGACAAAAGGATCTATGAAAAGCCTATCCCCAAGTAGAAGGATGAAAAGAGCCAACCATCGTTCATTAATGGAGGCCTCATAACGTAACATTAACCAACACAATCCACTTCCAAAAACCACAATCCAAAAGCCATAAAGACCTATCCCCATGTGGGAAGACGAAATGAGCCATACAAGACTTATCTCCACGTAGGAGGATAAAAAGAGCCCTTAGGGCGTATCCCACTCAGGAGGTGATAGAGTCAACGATCATGCATTAATGGGGGCCTTGTCATGTGACGGTAACCAACACAATTCACTCATTAATTTCCATGATATGCAATGAGCTCCACTCAATAAGTGGTCAATTTCAAATTCCATAATCATTTTCTAAATCACAATTATCAAGATTTTACTCAATAACTGCCCTCTCTAATGTGGCATTTTAGATTATTAAATCTTTGAAAAATCGTAAAAATTTGAAAACACCAGCATTTTTTATCCATAATATATCAAAATTTTACTAATGTAGAATCTAATGATAAAAAGAGGCAAGAAAAAACATTTGGAAGCACCTCAAATTTGAGGCGCATTAGAGTGGGCAGCAGAGGGCTCGCTTGTGCCCGGTTTAAGGCTAGAGAACAGAGAAAAACGTAGAAAAATAAAATACACGAGAAATTGCAGAGCTAAAATGCTTTCTGCAATTTTTATTTCTTTGAATATTTGGATAAAAATAAATCTGATTGCAAAGATTTAAATCAAACACTACGCCGCAGCAACTGACTTCAAAAATTAAAGCAAGACATCGATAAAAATTAATGAAATAAATTAACAATACTTTTATTCTAGATTTTTAGCACCTCACGTTCCTAGTTTTTAGCTATCCATCGTCCAAGTTCCCGACTTTCAATGACCCACAATCTACCCACAATTTGCAGCACGATGAGATTGTTCTAGAGATTTTCTAAAGCAGTTCACAAGATTTCCTCTAACACATTCTGAATCAATTCTCCAACATAGCCTCAATCACAAAATAACCAAGATCACAGAACGAACAGGAAAAAAATTAATAAAATAGGACCAGAAAGGTGCAGCGGAGCCACCGCTATTGGCACCTTCATTGGTGCTGTACAGGAGACAATAGGGGAATCTGATTCATTGACCAAGAGAGGCAGCCATCATCTCATTTGAGCAACACTGCAAGGACCAGGGGGAGAGAGAGAGAGGGACGCTGTGAAAGAAGACGATGAACATGATGAAGCAAGCCGGTGAAGACGATAAACAAGGGGTGAAGGAGAGGGAGAGATCCGGAGTAGGAGCCTCATATTTGGCCCCTGCGACAATGACAGAAGTGGCAGTGGGGAAGCATCCTTTGTTTTTTTCCCCATAAAGAGTGAATGAGGGAGAGAGAAGGGGAGAGAGGATGAGGTGTGATGATGAGATGGAAAAGTCAAAATGAATGTGAAATAGCGATTTTCGTAATACTTCCGAAGGAAAAATGCCATTTAAACCTTTTTTTCAGTTGCATAAGATCACATGCGCATGATATCTATTATATTTTTGTTCGTATTACTAATTACTAATACTAACTAGAGTGAACCCATATATTTGGGAGCTCAAAATTAATCTAATTATTAAAAAGGTTAAAGTACAAAAATAATTATAAACTCTACCCAAAATAGTTGTTGGCACCATAGTCAGATGTTGGTTGCAAAAATACCTAGAAGATTTAAAAATAGAGAACTATTAAAAAAAATATTTTTTAAAGTGTCACTTTAAGGCGGTTAACACAGAAAAATGCAATTAAATATGGTGGTATTTTTGTAAATATTTTGCTGTTAGAAAATTTTTAACGACAGTTGTTGAAAAATAAATGTCATAAAAAGAAGTATAAGCTAGTTAAAAATCTCGTTTGGTAAATAAATTTATCATGGCGTTTATAAAAAAATGGCTTTGTAAATATTTTTAAAGGCTTTTTTTTGAAAAAAAAAAACTGGTTAAAAATACTTTTTACAGCAACTTTCTTTAAAATCATCATGATAAGTCATCAAAAATCTAAAAACCCTTGTCAAGCTTTCACTTTTCACAGCCGCTATGGTCCTTATTGCGTGCCCCACAACCACAGATCTCCACGAAGTTTTTTTTTTTGGCATTTTCCCCGTGTTTCTTGTGCCACTACTCACTTATTTAACGTCGTCGTCACTATCGCCGTCGTTCTAGTGATGATTTCTCATAAGTCGCCTTTTTCCTTCATCTTTTGGTCATTTTTTTATTTGTTATTTATAAAATGTAATAGATATTATAAGCTATCTTCTTTATATTTAAAACTTGATTTTTTTATTTAGATTGTTATATTAGTTCCTATTTATTTATGAGTATATTTTTACGAATTTTAAAAAATAATACATTGTGAATAGAACTTTTTATTATTAATTGGCATGGTTAGATTATTTATTTGTTATGGATATCATTCAACGTCAGTTAAAATTTAACCAACGTAGAAAGCCTTTCTTATGTTGTTTATATAACCGACCTAAATTCTGAAACAAACATCGCTCGATTCTACGTCACTGCTATAACCGACGTGAAAAACCCATTTTAACCGACGTAGAATATCTTTTCTCTGTAGTAGTAGTGTCATTGTCCCACGATCAATGTGATTTTAGGTGTATTGATTTGGTAACCAAGTTTGAAATTGTCTTTTTGGTTGTCTTCGTGGATGCCAGCATAAACTTCCAGAGTCCATTTAGAAATGATCTTGTGCTACAAATTCATTATTTGGTTTAATTTGTTCAAGAAGAACCTCATTGACGGTTATTCACTGGTGATTAGAGGAGATGAAGAAGATTTGGGGAAAAAGAAGAGAGAGAAGGTGATGTAGTTATAGAGAAGAGAGAGAGAAGGTTAAATATGTTGGAAATATTTTTAAATATTGTGAAAGGGCGTGTCAAAGAAAGAAGTATCTTTTTGACATGACTCTTGGTTGTAAAAGGGTATGTTAAAGAAAGATGTGTCTTTCTAATATAACTCTTGATTGTGAAAGGGTATATTTAAGAAAGATGTGTCTTTCTAACATAACTCTTGATTGTGAAAGGGTATGTTTAAGAAAGAGGTATCTTTCTAACATAACTCTTGGTTGTGAAAGGGTATGTTGAAGAAAGAGGTGTCTTTCTAACATAACTCTTGAACTTAAGGGACATATGTCTAAAGACATATCTCCTGTCCTTCCAGAGTCTATAAAAAGGGCTTCTTATTGAAGGAGAAGTACAGAGAAGTAATAGAAAATTACACAGAGAATGTCAGAGAGAACACAGAGAGAATGATACACCAATCTCTTGAGATTACTTTATCTTCCATCAGTTATGTTTCCCTGTAATTTTACAGGAAGAGTTCGCTTAATCCTGGAGAGAGTCGCTTCCTAATTTGATGAGGGGTGGCGAAATATCTCTTAAGGACAGTGTCCTCGGACGCAACTCGAACTATAAACTTTGCTATTTTACAGATTTTGCCTGCAATCTTAAGAGATAGTATCTGCAAATTTTTGGGTTTCAAGATTTGAACTATTCAGAACCCAAAGAAGGAAAGAAAAGGGTGAGTCTTCAAAAGAAAACGCGGCGCTATCTGTGTCATAATATAGAATAGAATCACATGAATATGCACGTGGTTAATGCTCTTAGAAAGAAGCCACAATCATGGCTATATTTCATGATGAAGGGTGCCTTTGATTCAAGGGCGATGAATTGAAGGTTTTATTCCTCATGAGTTAGAGAAGAAGCGGTGTTTGAAGTCTTGGAAAATGGGTTTGATTTCTGAGTTCTTTATGGGGATAGCACTCCGCATAGCTTTGATATATGGATGGCAATATATGATGAAGTACCGAAGCGCCAAGCAGATTGCGAAGACCTTTGCAAACAGTGCATGGAAGCCTGATAATGTCAGTCCGTGGAGGCGACAATGAGCAATTAGCCAACGACTATTGTGATGTTCCAAGATCACTACATAGAAAAGGTGCGTCTCTCTCAATATATAGAAAATGTGTGTCTCTCCCTATATAAGAAGGGTATGTGACCAGGGGTATTTTTTTTATAATTCTGGTTATTATTTATTGGATTATCACATGATATTAGGTGGAATATTCTAATTAATTAGAATGGAAAGGGATTATATGGTATGAAATTCTAATTTAATTAGAATTATTATTGAGAAGTTATTGAGATATAATTTGATGAGGGGTCGCGAAATATCTCTTAAGGACAGTGTCCTCGAACGCGACTCGAACTATAAACTTTGCTATTTTACAGATTTCGCCTACAAAATATATAGGATTAATGTGATATTAGTGGGTGTGTTTTTTCCCTTCAGTGCAACTTAAAGACATTTTCATTGTCACATCAGCCTTCGGTCAAAATGAGTATATTTAACGGTCAACATAGGCATTTTTAACTATGGTGGCATTTTTACTCTATTTTTTAATTTTTATAAGTATTTTTGCACCCGAGGTTTTATTATTGTGCCAGCAGCACTTTTAAATAGAGTTCGTAAGTGTTTTTGCATCTTAACACTCATTAAAATTTAAAAACAATACAAGTATACAAATGCTACTGTTTTATATTTAAAAACAACAGTCATTCTTCTTTTGAGATAGCTTTCCATTTTCTTTGCTTTTTCTTGTTGATTTCAGATAAGCTGTTATGCTGTTTGTGTAGAAAGCCAAAAGGCAATTAATTTTAACGACAGACCAACCATTTCCAAGATAGCATGGAAAGAAAACAAGCTCCTCAAAAGAAATTGGAAAATTTCAAAGAATACACAGTTGAAATAACACGATCAAGTCCATCAAATGAATCTCATGCATATTAGCAAGATTGATTCGGCCACACATAATGTACTTTTGATTCCAACAAGGATACATATTTATCGACCATTGACCCCACAACCTCAAATTCTCAAATGTATTTTGTAATGCCATTTACTACTCAAATGTTCTTTTTATTGGATCATTAAATTCTATATAAAATGAATGGCATTTTGATATTATACATGATCAAATTAAGTAACATTGAATTTGCGGACATAACCCTCCCTCTAGAACACGTTACGCTAGTGAGAAAAAGAGTATATATTTTAATATTGATGGTATTTATTAAAAGGAAAGATAGATAACAAAGCAATTTAATTTTAAACCATTTATTGATTTAATAATTTTTTATCTTAACAAAATAGTTAAAAGTGACTTATACTAAAAAATAGATCTTATATTAGATATTAAGAGAGTATTATATATGGATTAATTCATCCCTAATTCATAACCAGAGACAGAAATGAATATACAGAAAGCGATTATTGTCTAAAGTTATGAAATGGGATAGAAATTTCAAAATCTAAGCGTACACACCTCTCATTGACTAACAATTAACATATATATATATATATATTACTGATATCTAGTATTTCTCCTGTGCTTAATATATGACATAATTAGGGGTTGATATTGATTCTAAATATAATATATATTTTTTATATTTATCAATTTATTCCTAAATTACTCTTTTTATATTCTCTATCAATAATAATCAAGTAACAGAGAGAGAATTAAAGAAGATAATTAGAATATTTTAGAAAAAATATGATATATTAATTAATTTTCTTAATCTAATTAAATTAGTTAAATATGTCTTATATTAAGGATCGAAGAAGTATTACATACCACATGATATAATGGGAAAATGATAACTGAAGACAATATAAAAATTTAATGGCAAGTGTAGGCTTATTAAATTGTAGACATGAAAATATAAGAGGTAATTAAATTTAGAAGTTGAAGATAGATCTTTGTTTTACAATAATTTTGTTAGGTAGTCTTCATTGTCATTTTACAATAAAATATTCTTTATTGTTTCCTAACCTTAATTTGTAAAACTAAAGTGTGTTAACTTTTTTCCTTAAAATCATTTTAAAAGGTAATTTTTATACAAAAACAAATATCTCTAAAATTCCTTTACAAGAGATACTTAGACTCAATAAGATTGAAATACTAAAATTTAAGTCTTCTCTTATATCCTTTCAATTTGATCGTTTTGCCATAAGATTTGCAATGAACCCTGCAATACATTCTTTTTATTAGTTTTGTTATCGTCAAAACAAAAATAAGGTGATTCAACAATATATGTGAAAATTCTTGGAAAATGGACTTTACATTTTACCAAAAAAAAAAAAACAATTTAAGAGAAACGTAAAGAAAAGAAATATAACATCATACCACTTGTTGGTCATTTACAATTATACTTGTCATAAATTAAGAGCTTCACTTGAAACATTTGAACAAGACAATTATTTGCATGACAAAAATAGATATAAACAATAGTGAAATAATTATAATAGTGCTTTTACTAAGAAATACATGTAGTTGACATTGGAAGATATGATTTTAATGACAGAAAAAATAGTTATTTTCTGTTACAAATATTATTATATATGTGGATGTCTATATAACTTCTACCTCTTGGGATTCCTCTTAATATTCCTTCTTCTCTTTATGTCATAAACCTATAACTTCCTCAATGAATGACTTGAGAGGAGTTTCTTGTTATTAATTATATTTTATGCATCTTTATTCTTTTGTAACTTTATGTTTAGTCTTTAATGGTTGTGACCTATAAATAGTGGCTATGTAGAAAAAATTTGTACAAGTGATCATACAAGCATATAAGGAGTACTCCATTGCCTCCCATTTCAATCTCTTGTCTTGTTATTTCTTCTCTTCTTTAACTTATTCATCTTCTCTTATTTTATAATATGTTATCAGCACGACATTGCCCTGAAAAATTTAAGGTATAAACTTCTTGTCAATTCATATATTATTATGTTCAATTATATACAAATGTTATTAGTTTTCTCTTTATCTAATTATCATATATATTTTCTTTTCTTTATCATATGCTATGTTAATATGTTTTAGTAATATATAATATTTTTCTTTACCCTATTACACGATTTTCCTCTTACCTAATTATTATAGGTAAATTTTATTTTCTATATATTTGTTATATATTCTACTGTTATTTATTATGTTATTCTTTTATATTCATTTTAATTTTTATTGTTAGATTATATATATATGTGTGTGTGGATTATCTTTATTATATTTTATTCTTATGTAAAATATATTTTTTTCCTTCTTTTCATATATTATTATGACTGATTCTTTATTTATA
Organism: Leucaena leucocephala; assembly: GCA_037074615.1. Taxonomy (NCBI): domain Eukaryota; kingdom Viridiplantae; phylum Streptophyta; class Magnoliopsida; order Fabales; family Fabaceae; genus Leucaena; species Leucaena leucocephala. The sequence continues at coordinate 3,603,386 of CM073544.1, read as the reverse complement.
TGGGTGTGTGTTGTTGTTTACATTTTCAATTCCCTTTTCCTTTATGTTATTTATATTTCCAATTCTCCTCTCCATATATTCATTAATTTATGTTTCAATTAATTTTTTTATATTAGTAGCATTATTATATATTTATTACAGTTATGTAATATTCATTTATTTATATTACGAATTACTTATACTATGTTACTATTTATATATATTAGATTTATGTTATTTCTAATTCTATGTATTGTAACATATTATTTATGTTATTTATATTTATGCATGTTTCTTTATGTTATTTAATTTATTTTGTTACGTTTATTTATTTGTGTTTATTTAATTTATATTACTTATTTTATTTATATTATTTCTATTGTAGTATTATTTTCTCTGTATTATTTATGTTGTTCCAATTATACATTATTTTGTATTGTTTATTTAATTGCTTAGGTGTTACTATATATATATTATATTTATTTATTTTATTTACTTTGTTTCTTTATTTATGCCATTTATATTTTGTTACTTTTATTGAATTTATATTTCTTTTGAATATATAATGTTTATTTGATTTATATTTTTATTATCATATTTTTTTCCAATTAATTTTATCATAATTCTAATTGTTATTATTATTATTATTTTAGTTTGATCCATGGCTAATCTTACCAAACTCGAGTTTACCGCTCTTGATATCTCGAGAAAAAATTATCTGTTTTGGGTTTTAGATGCTAACATCCACCTATATGCCAAAGGTCTAGAGAATGCTATTTTACCTGGAAATGAAGCAAGCAGTCAAGACAAAGCTAAGGCCATGATTTTTCTTCGCCACCATTTACATGAATGGCTAAAAGCTGAATACCTAACGGTGAAAGATCCGTTAGAGTTGTGGAATAATTTAAAAGAACGATATGATCACCAAAAGACGGTAATCTTACCCAAAGCTCGTTATTAATGGTTGTATTTGAGGCTACAAGATTTTAAATCTGTATCTGAATATAATTCAGTTATTTTTAAAATAAGTTCTCAATTGAAATTGTGTGGTGAAAAAATAACAGATGAGGATTTATTAGAAAAAACTTTTCAACCTTTCATGCTTCAAATGTGCTCCTGCAGCAGCAATACCGTGAGAAAGGTTTTAAAAAGTATTATGAACTAATCTTATGTCTTCTTGTGGCTGACCAAAATAATGAACTGTTGATGAAAAATCATGAGATCCGTCCCACTGGTCAGCTCCATTCCCAGAAGCGAATATGACAGAATGTACTAATTTTCATGCCTATGGTCGCGGTCATGGTCATGGCCGTGGTAGGGGACGTGGCAATTACCGTCATCATGGTGGGGGAAGTAATTATAATTCGAATACCCACCAAAAGAAGAAACATAATGAAGGGCAAAAAAAAGATAAGGGTAGTCCCTCAAAAACTGTGAAAAATCTATGTTATAGATATGGGATGAAGGGGCACTGGTCGCGTACCTGTTGTACACTTGAGCATCTAGCAAAGCTTTATCAAGCCTCCATAAAAAAGAATTCAAAGAACATGGAAGCAAATATGATTTTCCAAAATGATGATGTTGAGGCAAATTTTGCATACAAAAATGATGATACCAATGAGCTAGATTATGTTTTATTTATATTTTATCCTAATTTAGTTTATGCTTTATACTTTATTTATGTTTACTTTTATTTTCTTGTTTTAAGAGTATTATTGCTAATAATGTATTTTGATACATTTATTTTCTTTTAATGAAGAATATGGACGTTCCTCTCTCTTTTATTGGGTACAAGAATGAAGATATATGCCTCATAGATAGTGCTACAACACATGTCATACTCAAAGATAAAAAATATTTTTCTCATTTGACAATGAATGGTGCAAGCATCAATACTATAGTAGGTAATACAAAATTAATTGAAGGCTCCGGAAGAGCAATGATAATATTACCCAAATGGACAAATTTTGTTATTAATGATGCTTTATATTCCTCTAAGTCTAAAAGAAATTTGTTAAGTTTTAAGGATATCCGCCGACATAGATATCATATTGAGACTATAGATGAGAAAAATATTGAATATCTACATATTACAATTGTTAAACATGGAGAAAAATGTGTTCTTGAAAAAGTACCTGCATTATCTTCTGGTTTGTACTATACAAATATTAGTATAATTAAAACAAATGTTACAGTAAACCAGAAGTTTACTGATAAAAATACATTCATTATTTGGCATGATCGGTTAGGCCATCCCGGATCAACTATGATGCGAAGAATTATTGAAAATTCACATGGACATCCATTTAAGAGCCAGGAGATTCTTCAATTTAAAGATTTTTCATGTGTTGCTTCTTCTCAAGGCAAACTAATTACAAGACCTTCATTAACAAAAGTTGGGGTAGAATCCCCTGCATTTCTAGAACGTATCCAAGGGGATATATGTGGACCTATTCATCCACCATGTGGACCATTTAGATATTTTATGGTTTTAATAGATGCATCTACAAGATGGTCACATGTGTATTTGTTATCTACACGTAATATAGCATTTGCTAGATTACTTGCTCAAATAATTTGATTAAGAGCACAATTTCCAGAATATGCAATTAAGACAATTCATCTTGATAATGCGAGTAAGTTTTCATCTCAAATGTTTAATGATTATTGCATGGCAACTGGAATAACAGTGGAGAAATCTGTTGCTCATGTCCACACTCAAAATGGTTTGGCAGAATCATTAATTAAACGCCTCCAATTGATTACTAGACCAATGCTTATGAGAACAAAACTTCCCCTTTCAGCTTGGGGACATGGAATTTTACATGGAGCGGTAATTATACGCATCAGGCCAATAAGTTATCATAAATTCTCCCCATTACAGTTGGCTTTTGGTCAGGAGACAAATATTTCTCATCTTAGAATTTTTGGATGTGCGACATTTGTCCCAATTGCTCCACCACAACGCACAAAGATGGGACCTCAGAGAAAGTTAGGAATATCTATTGGTTATGAATGTCCTTCTATAATCAAGTATTTAGAACCACTAACAGGAGATTTGTTTACGGCACGTTTTGATGATTGTCATTTTGATGAGATAAATTTTCCAACATTAGGAGGAGATAATAAGCAACTGGATAAAGAAATCATATGGAAAGCATTATCATTGTCTCATTTAGATCCTTGAACATAACAGTGTGAGCTTGAAGTTCAAAAACTAATTCATTCCCAAAATATTGCAAATCAACTGCCAGATGCATTTACTAACCCCAAGAGAATTACCAAATCTCATATTCCAGCTGAAAATTCCCCAATTAGAATTGATGTCCCAGCAGGACAAGTAGCAAGTGAAAATAAAACTAAACCACGCTTGAAGCGTGGTAGACCTATTGGTTCCAAAGATAAAATTTCTAGAAAGAAAAGAGTAAACAATCAAGATGGTCAAGTTGAGGAGGCTGGTCTTATAGGAGAGACCTAGGACATAACAAATCAAAGGACCCCAGAAGAGGGCCAGGTACCTAAAAATAATAAAGAGATCTCGATAAGTTATATCACTACGGGAAAAAGATGGAACCGAGAAAATATAGCCGTCGACGATATTTTTTCATACAGTGTTGCTGTTGAAGTAACTAATCAAAGTGAGGATCTTGAACCTAGGTCAGTTGAAGAATATAGACATAGAAATGATTGGCCAAAATGGAAAGACGCAATTCAAGCAGAATTGAATTCACTTTCAAAACGTAAAGTTTTTGGACCTGTAGTCCAAATACCGAATGGTGTTGAACCAGTTGGGTATAGATGAGTTTTTGTGCGAAAACAAAATGAGAAAAATGACGTTGTTAGATATAAAGCACGACTTATGGCACAAGATTTTTCGCAAAGACCTGGCATTGATTATGAAAAAACATATTTTCCTGTGGTGAATACAATTACTTTAAGATATCTAATTAGTCTAGCAGTGTATAAAAGACTTGATATGCGTCTAATGGATGTTGTTATAACATACTTATATGGTTCTTTAGATACTGAAATTTATATGAAAATCCCTGAAGGATTTAAATTGCCTAAAGCATGTAAGAATTCTTGAGAAAATTATGCAATTCGTTTGCATAAATCCTTATATATATAACCATCTAAGTGAATATTTGTTAAAGGCGGGTTACAAAAATGACTCAATCAACCCATGTGTTTTTATAGAAAGTAATACATCATAATTTGTTATAAAAAGAAATACATCAGAATTTGTTATAATTACTTGAATATAATTGGAACTCCTGAAGAGTTTCAAAAAGCAGTTGATTGTTTAAAGAGAGAATTTGAAATGAAAGATCTTGAAAAAATAAAGTTGTCTCGGTTTCCAAATCGAGCACTTAACAAATAGAGTTTTTCTTCATTAATAAGCTTATATTGAAAAAATATTAAAGTAATTTTATAGGGATAAAGCGCATCCATTAACTACTCCAATGGTTGTGAGATCGCTAGTTAAAGAAAAAGATCATTTTCTCCCTCAAGAGGAAAATGAAGAACTTCTTGGTCCAGAAGTACCATATCTTAGTGCTATAGGGGCACTAATATATCTTGCTAATTCAACACGACCTGATATTGCATTTGCTGTGAGTTTATTGGCAAGATTTAGTTCTTCCCCAACAAGAAGACATTGGAATGGAGTTAAACATATATTTCAATACCTTCGAGGGACAACTAATATAGGATTATTTTATTCGAATGAATCTGGATCACAATTGATTGGTTATGCAGATGCAGGGTTTTTATCAGATCCACATAAAGGTAGATCTCAGACAGGATATTTATTTACTTGTGGAGGTACAGCTATATCTTGGCGTTCAATAAAGCAAACTTTATCAGCTACCTCATCAAATCATGCAGAAATAATTGCAGTTCATAAGGCAAGTCGAGAATGTGTTTGGTTAAGGTTAGTAATTCAACATATCCAAAGAATGAGTGGTCTACTTCCGGAATAAGAGATTCCAACAGTATTATATGAAGATAATACAGCATGCATAGCTCAACTAAAAGGGAGATACATCAAAGGAGATAGAACAAAATATATTTCTCTCAAATTCTTTTTCACTCATGATCTTATGAAAAATGGTGATATAGATGTTGAACAAATTCGATCATGTGACAACCTTGCAGATTTGTTTACCAAGACACTGCCAACTAAGCCATTTGAGAAGTTAGTGTCTGGTATTAGAATGCGTAGATTCAAAGACATAAATTGACAATGTCATCAGGGGGAGTAAACAAGTACTTGCTGTACTCTTTTTCTTTTAAGGATTATTTTGTTGGGAATTGGAAGACACGCAGCGGAAATTAACTTTAAAAATTTTTCCATTCCCAGCCAGGATCTACCGAATGTGTTTAAGTCAAGGAGAAAGAAGTGTTACCTTCGGTATTCGAGCTTTGGTCGCGACCTCAGTGTCCTCTAGTCGCGACTCCTCGAATCTGGAACTTTCAGTCGCGACCTCCTCAGCTTCTAGTCGCGACCTGTCGCCTCTGGAGTTGTTAGTCGTGACCTACTCTGCTTCACGTCGCGACCGGACGTCTCTGGAGTTTGTAGTCGCGACCTCGTCAACTTCAAGTCGCGACCTGTCTCCTCTTTTCGGATTTCTGACGTTCAGATGCCTGTATGGTCGCGACCTCAGTGTCAATAGGTCGCCACCTTGCTTCGTGTCTCGTCGATCATAAGAAGTCGACAGCTCAGATCGACTTCCTCTACCGGTATCCACACGAACAGCGTTCCAATCGTGAATGACGTGCTAGCGCCTCTTGTCCCTCTAGGGTTTTCTAGAGATTCCGTCCTCACCGTCTCTATTTCGGCAGTTTCTTATCTGCAAACCTTTTGCACTCTCCCTGCCCCCTTTTCTCACGTCTGAATGTGTGTGTAGAGATGTATTGTGTGTGGAATCCTAGCTCCTAATGTCAAATATATAGGAAGCTATCGGGCTTCAGAATTAATCTTATATTAATTCTGAATTAATACAATATCATATATTGCATAATTTAATAAGAAACTAATTAAATAAGTATAGTTTATATTAAATCCGTCCCACAGATTTAATTCACCTATTTATTTAATTTAAAATAAAGATAAGACAGAATTATATTTGATTTATTCTCATAAATCAAATTTGAGATATCTTATCAATTTGAATTTCAAATTCAAATAAATCATATCCATTTAAATTCAAATTCAAAAGTGATAGAGATTTAATTTATCCTTATAAATTAAATCTTACAAATATCTCTTATATTATATATAATATATATATACAAATTTATATATATATAAAATATATATCCACCCTAGATTATTCATTGAATCTAGACACCTCTTAGATTCAATGAATCTGGACATCATAGCTCATATTGGGTTGTTTTGTGTACGACCCTGTAGGCCCATATGAAGTTGGCAGTGGCCCAGTTACTATACTGACCCACAAGTCGTAAGCGGTCTCTAGCAAGGAATTACAACTACCCAAAACATATGAGGATCGATAAACGATGTAACCTTTCATACAACCATATTACGTCCCTTTTGTCACACGATATTTCGGTCAAGGATGAGGCATGGAGAATGTCATCCTCCTGTTCCTGACCGTTACTTTCTCGATCCCTGAGTAGTCTGAATATAAAAATGGAACTATCCTTCCATTCCAGTATGGCCATACATTTCTCAGACTCACTCATCGAGGGGCCCAGTAATATCTCTCTACGAATGTGAGGGACAAATTCCATCTTGACCATTCACATTCCTCCGCATGAAAAACCACTAAGCCAGAGCATAGCCTTTATGATCTCTCGGTCAAAAGTGACTTTTGACTAGGTCAAAGCTGAGCGTTTGTCATGTAGGAATCCATGATGATCTCAGGTCAAAGGGCATAGTGACATGGCTTGTATATGAGAGAAGCTTATGACTTGACCCATGCAGCTCTCTCATAGCGGGTCGGTCCAACACCCTGTACTCTTACATGTGCTTATGACTTTGATTTATATCTCTATATATCTTCAAAGTCATACTGGTCTTATTTCATCTCTGCTCCCGCATAGATGACCGACCAGGGACATTTAGGATAAGATCACAAGTTATCCAAGGATTGTCATCATAGTAAACATGCAAATAATATGATAACCTAATACAATGATTGGCCCCTAGTGCACAATTTCCAACATCCTCCCACTTGCACTAGGAACAATCATTAATTGTCTCAATCCTATTGACCTAACATGACGCTCATATTTTGCCTGGACAAGCGGTTTTGTTAGAGGATCAGCATCATTGTCTTCTCCTGTTACCTTGTATATTTTTATATCACCTCTATCATTGATTTCTCTGATGAGATGAAATCGCCTGAGTATATGGTTGGTCCTTTGATGTGACCAAGGCTCTTTGGCCTGTGCAATGTCACCACTATTGCCACAGAACAAAGTTATTAGATCAGTGATGATAGGTATCACCCCTAGTTCAGTAATGAACTTTCTGATCCAAATGGCCTCCTTAGCTGCATCACATGCTGCTATATACTCAGCTTCCGTTGCAGAATCTGCTACAGTGCTATGCTTAGAGCTCTTCCAGCTTACCGCTCCATTATTCAGGAGGAATATGTATCCAGATTGCGATTTCTGGTCATCCTGGTCAATTTGGAAACTTGCATCTGTGTAACCAGTTACATAGAGCTCATCATCCAATCCACCATAGACCAAGAATAAGTCCTTAGTCCTTCTTAAGTACTTAAGGATATTCTTGACAGCAGTCCAATGGCCCTCACCGGGGTCCTGTTGATATCTGCTAGTCATACTTAAGGCAAACTAGACATCCGGTTGAGTAAATAACATGACATACATGATGGATCCTATGGCCGAGGCATATGGAACCTTACTCATGCGACCTCGCTGATCAGGTATACTAGGACGCAAATCCTTGCTGAGGTGAATACCATGAGACATGGGTATGAAACCCCTCTTTGATTCCTGCATACTGAACCTATGCAGTATCTTGTCTATATATGTGCTCTGACTCAGTCCTAGAAGCCTTTTAGATCTATCTCTATAGATCCTAATTCCTAGGATGTAGGTGGCTTCACCCAAGTCTTTCATTGAGAAAGATTTTCCTAACCAAGACTTGACAATCTGCAAGGTAGGAATGTCATTCCCAATGAGTAGGATGTCATCGACATAGAGTACCAAAAATATAACTGTGCTCCCACTAACCTTCTCGTACACACAAGGTTCATCAATATTTTGAAGAAATCCAAACTCTTTGACTACTTCATCAAAATGATGATTCCAACTCCGAGATGCTTGCTTCAGTCCATAAATGGACCTTTAAAGCTTGCACACCATACCAGAGTCCTCAAAATACACAAATCCTTCAGGTTGTGTCATGTACACATCCTCAAGGAGCTTTCCATTAAGGAAGGCTATCTTGACGTCCATCTGCCATATTTCATAGTCATAATATGTTGCAATGGCAAGGAGGATTCTGATTGATTTGGCCATTGTAACTGGGGAAAAGGTCTCATCATAATCCACACCATGAGTTTGAGTAAATCCTTTTGCAACCAGTCGTGCCTTGAAGACATTTACATTGCCATCCATGTCGGTTTTCTCTTTAAAAACCCACTTGCACCCGACGGTTTTTACACCTTCAGGCGGGTTGACTAAGGTCTATACCTTATTGTCGTACATGGATTGCATCTCAGACTTCATGGCACTAAGCCATTTTTTAGAGTTTGGTCCCACTATAGCTTCTCGATAGGTAGTTGGCTCATTATGCTCAATGAGCAACACATCACGATTGTCAGAAATCAGAAATCCATATCTCTGAGGCTGAAGTTGTGCCCTATTAGATCGCCGTGGGCCTTGCGTGACCTGAGGAGTCTCAACAACTTGTTGTGAGTCTTCTCTATTTTCTATCTGTAGTTCTGTGGTGTCTTGTGGCTCTCGAACTTCTTCGAGGTGTACCTTACTCCTACTGGTTCGTTTAGAGATAAATTCTTGTTCTAGAAAGATACCATTTCTGACAACAAACACTTTGTTATCAGTGGGGTTGTAGACATAATATCCCTTGGTTTCCTTAGGATATCCCACAAAAAGGCACTTTGAAGATTTGGGCGCTAACTTATCTGAGACTTGTTGCTTAACATAGACCTCACATCCCCAAATCTTGAGGAAAGACAAACTAGGTTTCGTCCCAGTCCATATCTCATACGGAGTCTTTTCAACTGTCGTAGATGGAACACGATTCAGTGTGAACATAGCTGTCTCTAGGGCGTGGCCCCGAAAGGACGATGGAAGATCTGTTAAACTCATCATGGATCGAACCATATCCAATAGTGTTCGATTCCTCCGTTCAGAAACGCCATTCCATTGTGGTATTCCTGGAGGAGTCAATTGTGAGACTATCCCACAATTCCTAAGATGATCGATAAACTCTTGGCTCAAATATTCACCACCTCGATCAGATCGAAGGGCTTTAATTATTTTGCCAAGCTGGTTTTGTACTTCATTTTGAAATATCTTGAACATTTCAAAAGATTCGGATTTATGTTTCATTAGATAGATGTAGCCATATCTACTAAAATCATCTATGAATGTGATGAAGTACGAATAACCTCTTCTGGCATTTGTATTCATCGGTCCACACACATCTGTATGTATGAGTCCCAACAAATCAGTGGCTCTCTCACTGTACCCAGTGAAAGGAGACTTTGTCATCTTTCCTAACAAACAAGACTCGCAAGTATCATATGATTCAAAATCAAATGAGTTGAGAAATCCATCTTGATAGAGTTTAGAAATGCGTTTCTCATTTATATGGCCCAGACGACAGTGCCAGAGGTATGTCGGATTCAAATCATTTGGTTTGACCCTTTTGGCGGTTATGTTATAGATATTTCCATGATTGGGTTGTTCCAAGTTTAATATGTAATGATCAACATGCAAATCACCATGAGCATAGAAAATATCATTACGATAAATGGAACATTTACCATTCCCAGAAATGGAAGTTTAACCTTCCTTATCCAAATAAGAAAGAGAAACAATGTTACTACTCAAAGCAGGAACATAATAGCAATTGTTCAAATATACAAAAGCCCAGTGGGCAGAACTAATTCATAAGTGCCTACAGCTAAAGCAGCAACCTTTGCTCTATTTCCAACTCGTAGGTCAACTTCGCCCTTTTTCAGCTTTCTACTGTCCTTTAGGCCCTGCACATTTATACAAATGTGAGAACCACATACAGTATCTAATACCCATGTAGTGGAAGTAGAGAGATGAATGTCTATAACATAAATACCTGAAGCGATAGCCCTGCTATCCTTCTTGTTCTTTTTCAGATCTTCAAGGTAGAGTTTGCAATTCCTCTTCCAATGACCCGGTTCATTGCAGAAGAAACAAACTCCTTCCTTTGGAGCTTTGCCTTCTTTGGTGCAGGCTTGGTTTTGAGCTTGCCTAACTCTTTGGACTTACCAGATGAGCCATGACCCTTCCCCTTACCCTTGCCTTTCTTTTTCATACCCTTTCCTTTCTGAACCATCAAAACTGTGTTGGGCTTCTTCTTAACAGTCGGCTCAGCAGTTTTAAGCATCCCATGCAGTTCAGAAATAGATTTCTCCATGTTGTTCATGTTGTAGTTCATGACAAACTGGTCATAACTTTCCGGGAGTGAGTTCAAGATCAAATCTGTAGCTAACTCCTGGCTCATGGGAAATCCAAACCTCTCAAGGTGATCAATGTACCCTTTCATCTTTAAGATATGAGTACTCACTGATGCACCTTCAGCCATCTTGCAGGAATGTAAGGCCTTAGTGGTCTCATACCTCTCTTGCCTTGCTTGTTGCTGGAACATTTCCTTAAGATGCACAATCATCTCATAAGCCTCCATGTGTTCCAGATCTCTTTGGAGCTCTGGAACCATGGTGGCAAGCATCAAGCATCCCACATCGACAGAGTCTTCCTTATGCTTCGCATAAGAATCTCTCTGAGCTCTAGGAGCATTGGCTGCTGGCTCCTCAGGAATGGGTTGATCTAGGACATATACTTTTCTTTCCTGCTTGAGAACAATTCTCAAGTTCCTGAACCAGTTAAGAAAGTTTGTCCCATTGAGTTTGTCCTTCTCAAGGACAGATCGCAACGATAACGTAGCAGTATTACTAGTCGTCATGATTCTACAATTAAAATATGCAATTTAATTAGCAATCTCCCACTAAATAAAACAACCCTCAATGTAATAATTAGTGGGCTAAGATCCATATTTGGCTTAAACTTGAGTCCGCTTTGGCAGGACGCTCAACTTTAAGTTATTTAGGTAGGTAACAACTTTACCAATTACATCAAATATAATTCTAAGATATTTATGGGATTCCATCATCATATGATCTGGTATGTTTTAATCCCATCTAATGCCTTGAGACCCAAAACCGTTTTGATAATCTCAATTAAGTCAAACAATAACAAACATAAGAGTAACACCATTACTCTTGCTTATCTCCCAAAGATAACTCAAATGAACCCACTTTGGTGGAGCCTACAAATGAGCGATCGAGGTTTTGACAAGTGTTCATTAATTGACGGCATATGACTTAAGATTTCTTTTAGAGGGTTTAATTAACTATCCGGTTTGCATGTATCTCGGTTGTATCTCATACCAGTATTATGCATATAAAACATACATGCAGTGATCTAATCATAAGATGCATAATCTTAAACGTGATACAATATGGCTCACCTATCCTAAGTCCCCTCAAGCCAATGAGAGAAGCTGTCTAATTAGAATAGGAAAATTACATAAGGAAACCTCGTTTTAACATTCGAGGGGAGTGAGATGAGAAGAGAATATACAACGAGAGTCATTAGAGGAAGGCACGACACGCAGGCCGTATTTAGAAAAATTACAACACTTGTAATCTAGAGCCATATTGTTCACCACACCCAAACATTCAAGAATCAAAATTCATACTATTTGAAGGGCAATAAATGTTTCAAAATATTCATACATAAGGAAAGCCGGTATATCTTACGATTATGTTGCGCTACGAACAGGTACCCATGGCGGTCCCGCTAGCCGGTTAGCGGGCGGGGTGTGGGGCAGCGCCCCATGGAATTTTTTTTATATAAATAATCAAGAATCTTAATTCTATTTTCTTAGACCCCATCAATATTAATTGATCAAATCAATTAACATACACCACCGATTTCAGTTTCCTTTTAGATTCCGTATATGTCATACATAAACAGATTCCATATATGTCATACATATCTCGCATGTTATCATATAATCAGCTAAGAAGTCTAACATACATCACATGTATCTGTTGGAAATCGTGCCCTAGGGGCCAATCATTGTCTTATGAACATTATTGATTTATGAATTTATTAATTGAGTTATCATATTATTTGCATGTTTACTATGATGACCATCCTTGGATAATTCATGATATTATCCTAAATGTCCCTGGTCGATCATCTATGTGGGAGCACAGATGAAATAAGACCAGTATGACTTTGAAGATGTATAGAGATATAAATCAAAGTCATAAACACATGTAAGAGTACAGGGTGTTGGACCGACCCGCTATGAGAGAACTGCATGGGTAACGTCATAAGCTTCTCTCATATACAAACCATGTCAATATGCCCTTTGACCTGAGATCATCATGGATTCCTACATGACAAAACGCTCAGCTTTGACCTAGTCAAAAGTCACTTTTGACCGAGTGATCATAAAGACTATGTTTGGGCTTAGTGGTTTTTCATGCGGAGGAATGTGAATGGTCAAGATGGAATTTGTCCCTCACATTCGTGGAGAGATATTACTGGGCCCCTCGATGAGTGAGTCTGAGAAATGTATGGCCATACTGTAATGGAAAGGTAGTTCCATTTCTATAGTCAGACTACTCAGGGATCGAGAAAGTAACGGTCGGGAATAGGAGGATGACATTATCCATGCCTCATCCATGACCAAAATATCGCGTGACAGAAGGGACATGATATGGTTGTATAAAAGGTTACATCGTTTATCGATCCTCATATGATTTGGGTAGTTGTTATGTCTTGCTAGAGACCGCTTGCGACTTGTGGGCTAGTATAGCAAATGGCCCACTGCCAACTTCATATGGGCCTACAGGGTCGCACACAAAATAGCCCAACACGAGCTATGATGTCCAGATTCATTGAATCTAAGACATGTCCAGATTCAATGAAAGATCCAGGTGAATGTATATATATATTTATTTATATTTATATTCGTATATATATAAATTCGTATATATATATATTATATATATGAGATATATGAGATTTAATTTATAAGGATAAATTAAATCCCTATCATGTTTGAATTCGAAATTCAAATTGATAGGATATCTCATATAAGAGATATTTATAAGATTTAATTTATAAGGATAAATTAAATCTCTATCACGTTTGAAATTCGAAATTCAAATTGATAGGATATCTCATATAAGAGATATTTATAAGATTTAATTTATAAGGATAAATTAAATCTCTATCACGTTTGAAATTCGAAATTTAAATTGATAGGATATCTCAAATTTGATTTATGGGAATAAATCAAATATAACTCAGTCTCATCTTTATTTAAAGTTAAATAAATAAGTAATTAAATCTGTGGGACGGATTTAATATTATTTTATTTAATTAGTTTCTTATAAAATTATACAATATATGATATTGTATCAATTCGGAATTAATATAAGATTAACTCCAAAATCCAATTAGGTCAGGTGGAAAAACGCATAGCATCCTCTATATCTGATTGGAGGAGCTACGTTTGAAAATAACACAGAACACAAAAGGCCGAACGGAATCTGCAAAAGGTTTGCAGACAAGAAACTGCTGAAATAGAGACGGAGACTTGTGAAAGCCTTGGAGGGACAGGAGACGCTAGCACGTCGTTCGTGGTTGGAACGCTGTTCGTGTGGATACCAGTAGAGGAAGCCGACCTGAGGCGTCGACTTCTTGTGATCGGAAAGAGACCACCGTCCGCGGAGAGAATCTGTGAAGGTCGCTGAGGAACACTCCGTCGATTTCTTGCGATCAGAAAGAGATCACCACCCACGTAGAGAAGCTGTGAAATTCGCTGAGCAACACTAAGGGTAATGATTCTTTCCACTTGACTTAAACACATACGGCAGATCCTGGCAAGGAATGGAAAATTTTAAAGTTTATTTCCGCTGCGTGTCTTCCAATTCCTTACAGTGGTATCAGAGCCATGCCGTTTTGTGTTTAAGTTAGGCTTGATTTGTGATTTATATGATATATGTTATTAGTAGCCGATCATATAATAAGCGTTGTATGTGTGACATATATGGAATCCTTGTTGTGTATGACATAAAAGGAATCTAAAAGGAAATTGAAATCGGTGGTGATGCTTTTTGATTTGATCAATCCGCATAGATGGGGTCTAAGAAAACCGAATTCGAATTTGTGATTATTTGTGAAAACCGAATTCAGATTCGTGATTATTTATGAAACAAAAAACAAAAAAAAATTTCTTCCGGGGCGCTGCCCCAGAGACCCCGCCCGCTAACCGGCTAGCGGGACAGCCGCCCGCTAACCGGCTAGCGGGACCGCCGTAGCTACCTGTTCGTAGCGCAACATAACCGTAACATATGTTACTTTGTAAATGTTTTTTGCCCTTCGATTAGATCTGAATATTGATTCTTGAATGTTTGGGTATGGTGAACAATATGGCTCTAGATTACAAGTGTTGTAATTTTTAAAAATACGGCCTGCGTGTCGTGCCTTCCTCTATATACTCTCAATGTACCTTCTCCTCTCATCTCACTCCCCTCGAATGTTAAAAGAGGTTTCTATATGTAATTTCTCTTTTCTTACTAGAGAGCTCCTCTCATTGGCTTGAGGGGACTTAGGATAGGTGAGCCATATTGTATCACGTTTGAATTATGCATCTTATGATTAGATCAGCACATGCATATTACTTGTATGAGATACGAACTGAGAAACATGCGTTTTATAAACCAGATAGTTAAATTAGGCCCTCTAAAAGAAATCTTAAGTCATAATGCTGTCAATTTATGAACACTTGTCAAAACCTTGATCGCTCAATTGTGGACTCCACCAAAGTGGGTGCTTTTGAGTTATCTTGGGGAGATAAGCAAAGAGTAATGGTGCTACTCTCATAGGTTCATTATTGTTTGACTTAATTGAGATTAACAAAACGGTTTTGGATCTCAAGGCATTAGATGGGATTAGAACATGCCAGATCATATGATGATAGGATCCCATGAATATCTAAGAGTTACATTTGATGTAATTGGTAAAGGTGTTACCTACCTAAATAACTTAATCTAAGCGTCCTGCCAAAGCGGACTTAAGTTTGAGCCAAATATGGATCTTAGCCCACTAACTATTGCATTGAGGGTTGTTTATTTAGTGGGAGATTACTAATTACATTGCATATTTTAATTGTAGAATCATGACGACTAGTAATACTGCTACATTATCGCTGCGATCTGTCCTTGAGAAGGACAAACTCAATGGGACAAACTTTCTTGACTGGTTTAGGAACTTGAGAATTGTTCTCAAGCAGGAAAGAAAGGCGCATGTCCTAGATCAACCCATTCCTGAGGAGCCAGCCGCCAATGCTCCCAGAGCTCAGAGAGATGCTTATATGAAGCATAAGGAAGACTCTGTCGATGTGGGATGCTTGATGCAAGCCACCATGGTTCCGGAGCTCCAAAGAGATCTGGAACACATGGAGGCTTATGAGATGATTGTGCATCTCAAGGAAATGTTCCAGCAACAGGCAAGGCAAGAGAGGTATGAGACCACTAAGGCCTTACATTCCTGCAAGATGGCTGAAGGTGCATCAGTCAGTGCTCATGTCTTAAAGATGAAAGGGTACATTGATCACCTTGAACGGCTTGGATTTCCCATGAGCCAGGAGTTAGCTACAGATTTGATCTTAAACTCACTCCCGGAAAGTTATGACCAGTTTGTTATGAACTACAACATGAACAACATGGAGAAATCTATTTCTGAACTGCATGGGATGCTTAAAACTGCTGAGCCGAGTCTTAAGAAGAAACCCAGTAGTGTTTTGATGGTTCAGAAAGGAAAGGGTACGAAAAAGAAAGGCAAAGGCAAGGGGAAGGGTCATGGCTCATCAGGTAAGACCAAAGAGTCAGGCAAGCCCGAAACCAAGCCTGCACCAAAGAAGGCAAAGCCTCCGAAGGAAGGAGTCTGCTTCTTCTGCAATGAACCGGGTCATTGGAAGAGGAATTGCAAACTCTACCTCGAAGATCTGAAAAAGAACAAGAAGGATAGCGGGGCTATCGCTTCAGGTATTTATGTTATAGACATTCATCTTTCTACTTCCACCTCATGGGTATTAGATACTGCATGTGGTTCTCACATTTGTACGAATGTGCAGGGACTAAAGGACAGTAGGAAGCTGAAAAGGGGTGAAGTTGACCTACGAGTTGGAAACAGAGCAAGGGTTGCTGCGTTAGCTGTAGGCACTTATGAATTAGTTCTGCCCACTGGGCTTTTGTTAGTTTTGAACAATTGCTATTATGTTCCTGCTTTAAGTAGTAACATTGTTTCACTTTCTTATTTGGATAAGGAAGGTTTCACTTCCATTGCTGGGAATAGTAGATGTTCTATTTATCGTAATGATGTTTTCTATGCTCATGGTGATTTGCATGTTGATCATTACATATTAAATTTGGAACAACCCAATCATGGAAATATCTATAACATAACCGCCAAAAGGGTCAAACCAAACGATTTGAATCCCACATACCTCTGGCACTGTCGTCTGGGCCACATAAATGAGAAACGCATTTCCAAACTCCATCAAGATGGATTTCTAAACTCATTTGATTTTGAATCATATGACACTTGCGAGTCTTGCTTGTTAGGAAAGATGACAAAGTCACCTTTCACTGGGCACAGTGAGAGGGCCACTGATTTATTGGGCCTCATACATACAGATGTGTGTGGACCGATGAACACAAATGCCAGAGGAGGTTATTCGTACTTCATAACATTCATAGATGATTTTAGCAGATATGGGTACATCTATCTAATGAAACATAAATCTGAATCTTTTGAAAAGTTCAAGATATTTCAAAATGAAGTACAAAACCAGCTTGGCAAAACAATTAAAGCCCTTCGATCTGATCGGGTGGTGAATATTTGAGCCAAGAGTTCATAGATCATCTTAGGAATTGTGGGACACTCTCACAATTGACTCCTCCAGGGACACCACAATGGAATGGCGTTTCTGAACGGAGAAATCGAACACTATTAGATATGGTTCGATCCATGATGAGTCGAACAGATCTTCCACCCTCCTTTTGGGGCTATGCCCTAGAAACAGCTGCGTTCACACTAAATCGTGTTCCATCTAAGGCAATCGAAAAGACTCCGTATGAGATATGGACTGGGAGGACGCCTAGTTTATCTTTCCTCAAGATTTGGGGATGCGAGGTCTATGTTAAGCAACAAGCCTCAGACAAATTAGCGCCCAAATCCTCAAAATGCCTTTTTGTGGGATATCCTAAGGAAACCAAGGGATATTACGTCTACAACCCTGCTGATAACAAAGTGTTTGTTGTCAGAAATGGTACCTTTCTTGAACGAGAATTTATCTCTAAAAGAACCAGTGGGAATAAGGTACAACTCGAAGAAGTTCGAGAGCTACAAGACACCACAGAACTGCAGATGGAAAATAGAGAAGACTCACAACAAGTTGTTGAGACTCCTCAAGTCACGCAAGGTCCACGAAAGTCTAATAGGACACGACTTCAGCCTCAGAGATATGGATTTCTGATTTCTGATAGTCGTGATGTGTTGCTCATTGAGCATAATGAGCCGACTACCTATCGAGAAGCTATAGTGGGACCAAACTCCGAAAAATGGCTTAGTGCCATGAAGTCTGAGATGCAATCCATGTACGACAATCAGGTTTGGACCTTAGTCGACCCGCCTGAAGGTGTAAAAACCGTCGGGTGCAAGTGGGTTTTCAAAGAGAAAACTGACATGGATGGCAATGTAAATGTCTTCAAGGCACGACTGGTTGCAAAAGGTTTTACTCAAACTCATGGTGTGGACTATGATGAGACCTTTTCCCCAGTAGCAATGGCCAAATCAATCAGAATCCTCTTTGCTATTGCAGCATATTATGACTATGAAATATGGCAGATGGACGTCAAGACAGCCTTCCTTAATGGAAAGCTCCTTGAGGACGTGTACATGACACAACCTGAAGGGTTTGTGCGTTCCGAGGACTCTGGTAAAGTGTGCAAGCTTCAAAGGTCCATTTATGGACTAAAGCAAGCCTCTCGGAGTTGGAATCATCGTTTTGATGAAGTAATCAAAGAGTTTGGATTTCTTCAAAACATTGATGAACCTTGTGTGTACAAGAAGGTTAGTGGGAGCACAGTTGTGTTTTTAGTACTCTATGTCGATGACATCCTACTTATTGGGAATGACATTCCTACCTTGCAGATTGTCAAGTCTTGGTTAGGAAAGTCTTTCTCGATGAAAGACTTGGGTGAAGCCACCTACATCCTAGGAATCAGGATCTATAGAGATAGATCTAAAAGACTTCTAGGACTCAGTCAGAGTACATACATAGACAAAATACTGCATAGGTTCAGTATGCACGAATCAAAGAGGGGTTTCATACCCATGTCTCATGGTACTCACCTCAGCAAAGATCTGTGTCCTAGTACATCTGATCAGCGAGGTCGCATGAGTAAGGTTCCATATGCCTCGGCCATAGGATCTATCATGTACGCCATGTTATGTACTCGACCGGATGTCTCGTTTGCCTTAAGTATGACTAGCAGATACCAACAGGACCCTGGTGAGGGCCATTGGACTGCTGTCAAGAATATCCTTAAGTACTTAAGAAGGACTAAGGACTTATTCTTGGTCTATGGTGGATTGGATGATGAGCTCTGTGTAACTGGTTACACAGATGCGAGTTTCCAAACTGACCAGGACGACCAAAAATCGCAGTCTGGATACATATTCCTCCTCAATAATGGAGCAGTAAGCTGGAAGAGCTCTAAGCAGGGCACTGTAGCAGATTCTGCAACGGAAGCTGAGTATATAGCAGCATCTGATGCAGCTAAGGAAGCCGTTTGGATCAGGAAGTTCATCACAGAACTAGGGGTGATACCTACCATCTCAGATCCAATAACTTTGCTCTGTGACAATAGCGGTGCTATTGCACAGGCCAAAGAGCCTAGGTCACATCAAAGGACCAAGCATATACTCAGGCGATTTCATCTCATCAGAGAAATCAACGATAGAGGTGATATAAAAATATGCAAAGTAGCAGGAGAAGATAATGTTGCTGATCCTCTAACAAAGCCGCTTGTGCAGGCAAAGCATGAGCGTCATGTTAGGTCAATGGGAATTAGTCAAATTAATGATTGTACCTAGTGCAAGTGGGAGGTTGTTGGAAATCGTGCCCTAGGGGCCAATCATTGTCTTATGAACATTATTGATTTATGAATTTATTAATTGAGTTATCATATTATTTGCATGTTTACTATGATGACCATCCTTGGATAATTCATGATATTATCCTAAATGTCCCTGGTCGATCATCTATGTGGGAGCACAGATGAAATAAGACCAGTATGACTTTGAAGATGTATAGAGATATAAATCAAAGTCATAAACACATGTAAGAGTACAGGGTGTTGGACCGACCCGCTATGAGAGAACTGCATGGGTAACGTCATAAGCTTCTCTCATATACAAACCATGTCAATATGCCCTTTGACCTGAGATCATCATGGATTCCTACATGACAAAACGCTCAGCTTTGACCTAGTCAAAAGTCACTTTTGACCGAGTGATCATAAAGACTATGTTTGGGCTTAGTGGTTTTTCATGCGGAGGAATGTGAATGGTCAAGATGGAATTTGTCCCTCACATTCGTGGAGAGATATTACTGGGCCCCTCGATGAGTGAGTCTGAGAAATGTATGGCCATACTGTAATGGAAAGGTAGTTCCATTTCTATAGTCAGACTACTCAGGGATCGAGAAAGTAACGGTCGGGAATAGGAGGATGACATTATCCATGCCTCATCCATGACCAAAATATCGCGTGACAGAAGGGACATGATATGGTTGTATAAAAGGTTACATCGTTTATCGATCCTCATATGATTTGGGTAGTTGTTATGTCTTGCTAGAGACCGCTTGCGACTTGTGGGCTAGTATAGCAAATGGCCCACTGCCAACTTCATATGGGCCTACAGGGTCGCACACAAAATAGCCCAACACGAGCTATGATGTCCAGATTCATTGAATCTAAGACATGTCCAGATTCAATGAAAGATCCAGGTGAATGTATATATATATTTATTTATATTTATATTCGTATATATATAAATTCGTATATATATATATTATATATATGAGATATATGAGATTTAATTTATAAGGATAAATTAAATCCCTATCATGTTTGAATTCGAAATTCAAATTGATAGGATATCTCATATAAGAGATATTTATAAGATTTAATTTATAAGGATAAATTAAATCTCTATCACGTTTGAAATTCGAAATTCAAATTGATAGGATATCTCATATAAGAGATATTTATAAGATTTAATTTATAAGGATAAATTAAATCTCTATCACGTTTGAAATTCGAAATTTAAATTGATAGGATATCTCAAATTTGATTTATGGGAATAAATCAAATATAACTCAGTCTCATCTTTATTTAAAGTTAAATAAATAAGTAATTAAATCTGTGGGACGGATTTAATATTATTTTATTTAATTAGTTTCTTATAAAATTATACAATATATGATATTGTATCAATTCGGAATTAATATAAGATTAACTCCAAAATCCAATTAGGTCAGGTGGAAAAACGCATAGCATCCTCTATATCTGATTGGAGGAGCTACGTTTGAAAATAACACAGAACACAAAAGGCCGAACGGAATCTGCAAAAGGTTTGCAGACAAGAAACTGCTGAAATAGAGACGGAGACTTGTGAAAGCCTTGGAGGGACAGGAGACGCTAGCACGTCGTTCGTGGTTGGAACGCTGTTCGTGTGGATACCAGTAGAGGAAGCCGACCTGAGGCGTCGACTTCTTGTGATCGGAAAGAGACCACCGTCCGCGGAGAGAATCTGTGAAGGTCGCTGAGGAACACTCCGTCGATTTCTTGCGATCAGAAAGAGATCACCACCCACGTAGAGAAGCTGTGAAATTCGCTGAGCAACACTAAGGGTAATGATTCTTTCCACTTGACTTAAACACATACGGCAGATCCTGGCAAGGAATGGAAAATTTTAAAGTTTATTTCCGCTGCGTGTCTTCCAATTCCTTACAGTATCAACAATCAAACCTAACTTAAACACAAAACGGCATGGCTCTGATACCACTGTTGGGAATTGGAAGACACGCAGCGGAAATTAACTTTAAAAATTTTTCCATTCCCAGCCAGGATCTACCGAATGTGTTTAAGTCAAGGAGAAAGAAGTGTTACCTTCGGTATTCGAGCTTTGGTAGCGACCTCAGTGTCCTCTAGTCGCGACTCCTCGCCTCTGGAACTTTCAGTCGCGACCTCCTCAGCTTCTAGTCGCGACCTGTCGCCTCTGGAGTTGTTAGTCGCGACCTACTCTTCTTCACGTCGCGACCGGACGTCTCTGGAGTTTATAGTCGCGACCTGTCTCCTCTTTTCGGATTTCTGAAGTTCAGATGCCCGTATGGTCGCGACCTCAATGTCAATAGGTCTCCACCTTGCTTCGTGTCTCGTCGATCATAAGAAGTCGACTACTCAGATCGGCTTCCTCTACCGGTATCTACACGAACAGTGTTCCAATCGTGAACGACGTGCTAGCGCCTCTTGTCCCTCTAGGGTTTTCTAGAGATTCCGTCCTCACCGTCTCTATTTCGGCAGTTTCTTATCTGCAAACCTTTTGCACTCTCCCTGCCCCCTTTTCTCACGTCTGAATGTGTGTGTAGAGATGTATTGTGTGTGGAACCCTAGCTCCTAATGTCAAATATATAGGAAGCTATCGGGCTTCAGAATTAATCTTATATCTGAATTAATACAATATCATATATTGCATAATTTAATAAGAAACTAATTAAATAAGTATGGTTTATATTAAATCCGTCCCACAGATTTAATTCACCTATTTATTTAATTTAAAATAAAGATAAGACAGAATTATATTTGATTTATTCTCATAAATCAAATTTGAGATATCTTATCAATTTGAATTTCAAATTCAAATAGATCATATCCATTTAAATTCAAATTCAAAAGTGATAGAGATTTAATTTATCCTTATAAATTAAATCTTACAAATATCTCTTATATTATATAATATATATATACAAATTTATATATATAAAATATATATCCACCCTAGATTATTCATTGAATCTAGACATCTCTTAGATTCAATGAATCTGGACATCATAGCTCGTATTGGGCTGTTTTGTGTGCGACCCTGTAGGCCCATATGAAGTTGGCAGTGGCCCAGTTACTATACTGACCCACAAGTCGTAAGCGGTCTCTAGCAAGGCATTACAACTACCCAAAACATATGAGGATCGATAAACAATGTAACCTTTCATACAACCATATTACGTCCCTTTTGTCACACGATATTTCGGTCAAGGATGAGGCATGGAGAATGTCATCCTCCTGTTCCTGACCGTTACTTTCTCGATCCCTGAGTAGTCTAAATATAGAAATGGAACTACCCTTCCATTCCAGTATGGCCATACATTTCTCAGACTCGCTCATCGAGGGGCCCAGTAATATCTCTCTACGAATGTGAGGGACAAATTCCATCTTGACCATTCACATTCCTCCGCATGAAAAACCACTAAGCCCGAGCATAGCCTTTATGATCACTCGGTCAAAAGTGACTTTTGACTAGGTCAAAGCTGAGCGTTTGTCATGTAGGAATCCATGATGATCTCAGGTCAAAGGGCATAGTGACATGGCTTGTATATGAGAGAAGCTTATGACTTGACCCATGCAGCTCTCTCATAGCGGGTCGGTCCAACACCCTGTACTCTTACATGTGCTTATGACTTTGATTTATATCTCTATATATCTTCAAAGTCATACTGGTCTTATTTCATCTCTGCTCCCGCATAGATGACCGACCAGGGACATTTAGGATAAGATCACAAGTTATCCAAAGATTGTCATCATAGTAAACATGCAAATAATATGATAACCTGATACAATGATTGGCCCCTAGGGCACAATTTCTAACATTTTTTATTGTGTACTCTTTTTCCTTCACTAGGATTTTATCCCAATGGGTTTTT
Organism: Leucaena leucocephala; assembly: GCA_037074615.1. Lineage (NCBI taxonomy): Eukaryota > Viridiplantae > Streptophyta > Magnoliopsida > Fabales > Fabaceae > Leucaena > Leucaena leucocephala. The sequence goes on along the minus strand of CM073544.1, from coordinate 3,580,054 downwards.
CCTAGTAAGGTTTTAATGAGGCACAATATCTGTCATGGACATCCAAGGGGAGTGTTACAAATATTATTGCATATGTGGATGTCCATATAACTTCTACCTCTTGGGATTCCTCTTAGGATTCCTTATTCTCTTTATGTCCTAAACCTATAACTTTCTCAATGAATGACTTGAGAGGAGTTTCTTGTTGTTAATGATATTTTATTCATCTTTATTCCTTTGTAACCTTATGTTTAGTCTTTAATGGTTGTGGCCTACAAATGGTGGCCATGTAGAAGGAATTTGTACAAGTGATCATACAAGCATATAAGGAATACTCCCTAGCCTCCTATTTTAATCTCTTGTCTTGTTATTTTTCCTCCTCTTTAACTTCTTCATCTTCTCTTATTTTATAACATTTTCCATGTTCTAAACACTTTTCCTCGTTTCTTCTTCATTTATGCTAGCTGATAACATATTTAATGTAGGAATTCTGTTCAATGTATTACTTTAACATATTCATTAACTATCACTTGTATAAACATCGTTTTAATTAAACTTGCCATTTATTATCCCTTATTGTTAAACATTCACAAGAAGGCTGGTTAGCATATTATCCTCCAGGTGAATAATATCTTCCCCTCATCATCAATACTATGTATCTATGTGTGTTTATTAATTAAGTAGCGTTCCATCCTTTTTCTCCCTTCTCATTGTAGTATTATGTACTAAGCTAATGTTTCCTTTTAAAATTTGTAGAAAGCCTGGTATGTATTGATGTTTGTAGTAGTATGTAGTATATATGTAATACAGTAATAATGTTTAGTTGTGTTTTAGTTTTAAAGAAAATATCAGAAGGTGAATAATATCCTCTCCTCGTGGTCAATATGTGTCTATGTGTGTGTTTATTAATTAAGTAGCATTGTGTCCTTTCTTTCCCCTTCTCCTTATAGTATTATATGCTAATGTTTCATTTTAACATTTGTAGAATGTCTATTTTCCCTCTACGGGGGAGGGAACCCACAGACATAACTATAGTGGCTGCTCACCTAGGAGCACCCAAGATTGAGCTTTGGCTCACAATGGGGCCGCTCTAATGGAGCTTCATGCCACTATGCACACAATACTAAGGAATTGATCCCTACAATAAATAAGGGATTAGTCTTATAGGAAAAGAATATGTGATTTTTGGAGGATGGACTTCGATTTTCCTTTATGGGAAAATGTTCCTTCCTTCCTCCAAAACGAGCAAGAAGCAACGAATTTGAAGTTGACGGATATTCCATAGTTATGTAATTAATGGATGTATATATTCGAGGGTTACCTCTAAAACAATTATATGTGTTCTTATGTCATGTTTTAAATCACCTAAGAAAGTATGTGAATAATTGAAACTATCTCAATAAGTACCCATACGAATTCATGGGAATCTTTTTCCCTTACATCTTTTTAACCAAGTCATTATTTCATTAAATGTTGCTTTAAGGAATAAATAACACATACTAGGTAAAGTGGGGCCTATTATAAAATAAATACATAAATAACTACAAAGATTAGAACATGTTAATCTTTTAGTCACATATGATAACTCAGAAAATGACAAGGACAATAATATAAAAAGTAGGAAGATGAGGGTATGAGTCATAGACGAGTAAAAAATTCAAAAACTGAGTTATATCGAGTCATAGTTAAAGGATTAGGTTATAAGTAAGTCAAAAGTTAAAAGGCTAAAAGATTAATTTTCTTAAAAAAAATAACACCCATGCACTGCTTCATCCAGAGATTACTTTTAAATATTCATTCACGGTTAATTATAAACTTCAAAAACACATCGTTTTTATTTGAACTTGTCATTCGACTTGGTTTGCGTTTTTTGAGCAAGAGTTTTGGTGACCGTTTTCTCAGTGGCCATATGTTCTATCTTCATATGGTTAATGAAGGCGCAAAGTTCGATTTACCAAGACTGCCCTGTGACTTTGCGAAAATGTCTCTCTCTTCTCTCTCAAATGGTTGCTCATCTATACCAAATAAACTTCATTCACTTACCCTAATCTGACACCTCTCCATTTTTAATAGGTGAGACACAAATGAATTTCAAAAATTAGGTCTTTCTCTATATAGGTGTTCGCCGTTTAGTTTCCGTAAATCTACAGGTCTTAAATAGTATAAAAGATCGTAGTTCCCACATATATTAAAGCAAAAAAAAGCGAATATTTACAATTATATTTTTAATTAAGTTGAGTAACTAAATATTTGATAAATTAATATTTTCAAAAGAACTTGCTAGTAATTTAAAGAGTAATTTGTATAAATAAAACTGAACTAAAACTTCACTTCAAGAGAAGAGAAAGATCTAGGATTATCTATCCCATTTTTACTTCATGAACATTAGTTAAATTACCTACATTTCACAAGCAATGAAAACATGTGTTTGTTAAAAGGTTCAAAACAATCAATTAAACTTTCTCAAGTCAAAATTCAATATTCTTTTCTATTAAAATTCCCAATCTCTTTATCAAATTTAATAGAAACTAAGTTTTAGCACCAACTCTTTCTTGACAATTTAAATTTGTAACAATATCTTTATTCGAACTAAATAAAACCATCTATTCATTGAATTGAATTTTAAGTCAAATATTACTTTAATCAAATTTAACACTAAAATTAGCTTTCTCAAACTAATTGTGATCAAGTATTAAGAGATATTAAAAATATATTAAAATCAACACATATATAAGTCATTGCTCATAAAAGAAGATAAACACAAGGTTCAATCTATAAAAAAGTTAAAGACAATTCCATAAATTAAGATTTAGCTACTCATAATATGAAATAAATAACAAATCTTTGCAAATTTTATGTTTATAACAGCAAATGAATAAAAGAGAAAAAAAAAGAATAAAGGAAACCTAGAAATGAAGCCCAAATTTTTTTGAATCTTTAATCCCGAGCTCTCAAGTCTTCAAAACTCTCCAAGACAAGGTGTATCTTGCTCCCAAAAGTCGCCTCATTCACAATCCTCGTTCTCTGTCTAGAACTACCGGATTCATCAGTTTCCAACCTAAATAGCTCAGAAATGCCAAAATGTGCGTTTTGCCAAAAATTCACGCTTCGTGGGGACAAAGGTACTATGGTAACTTTTACTTTTCAATTCTGCCCTTCTAGACTTGGGCTGTCATCGTGGGTCATCTTACACATCAAAATAAGTCCATTAACTAGTATGAGTCCAGAAACCACTAAAACAAGACATTATCCACTTAACATTTAATTTTCTTAATTTCCTTCAAATAAGCACCAATTAATCTTAAATAACACTAAGATGACTCCATTTTAAATGCAATGCATGAAAATATGATAAAATATTGGGAGTCATCAATAGGAAGGGAGCCCAAACCCAACAAATAGGTGAAGAAGCACTAATAGCCCTAGGAGCAGTAATAGTTGAGGGCCCCTTTGGTTTTTAAGTCCATTGTGGAAGAATTTGTTTCTTAAATATAAGTCAACTATCGCTTAAGCGAGGTCTCGAGTTCGAGCCTTGGCGTACGCAAAAAATCCCCGTTGGGAGACTCACCCACCATAGCCAGGTGCGCAACGCGGGTCGGATCCGGATGTAGTCGGGGCAAAGCTCCGGTGAACCGGGTGGGCAACAAAAAAAAAAAGTCCACTAAGGTGTATTAACGACTGTTTTTTAATTTTATCCCTATTTAATGAGGAAAGAGAAGAAAAAAATATATAATATATTTTTTCAATAAACATTATTTAATAAGAGTAAATTTAAAAAAGATTATAAATTTAAAATATATTTAATGACTTCATTGTCATTTTTTAATATATAAAAATTAACTGAAATGAAGTTATTTAAGGGTTAGAGTGGTGGCTCCATTATACTCCTGTGACCAATAGAAGAAGGCATCAGGGAGGCTCCATTAAGCAACTGGATAGGGCAAAATCAATGAAACCAATAAGAGCATAAAAGAGACAAGTAAAGAAAAATGATTGGCTGACAAAAGAATTAGAAGAAAGAAGGGAAAAGGTGAGTCAAAAAATAATTGGAAGAGAATAACGGCCCATTTAGTTCACAAAAGGGTTAGAACGTAAAAGAATTGAATGAAAAATTGTCGACCGGCTAAATATTTGGTTAGTACTAAAAAAATAGATTAATAAAAAAAATTATGTTTAGTTAGTTTAAAGTGGTAGAAAATTATGTAGGAAAGCATACAAATGATCGTATTTTTCTTAATGAGTATTTAGTAATCAAATCCATATTATAATTTAAAAATAAAAAGATTTAAAAATTTAGTTATTCATAAATAATTCTTAAAGATTATAATTTAAATATATATAAATATTAATTAAATTCATATTTAAATTTTAAAATTCGATAGTTAATATAGTAATTCAATAAAAATAAAATAAATAAAAAGTAAATTATAATTTAAATAAATATAAATATCACTACAGATTCCTATAATCACTATAGATATTAAATCATTAAAACAATAATTTAGTAAGAATAATAACTAAATAGTATAAATAATAATGCCAATAAGGCATTTTGTTAAGATATTGAATCAAATCTATTTCACTTTGAAACTCATAACAATAATAAAATAAAATAAATAATTAAATCAAATATGTTGAAAATCTCTAAATAAATTGTGCGAGATTTGTGGCTTCAATTTCGATAATTTATCCCAAAGAACTCCCTCCCATACTATTATGCAACAACTCTCTCTTTAAAATTCAAAAACTCACTTTGAAACTACTTCCTAATGGCTATTTATAAACAAAACCGCTTTCAAGATGATTCATAATCCATTTTTATCCCAAAAAAATAGATTTGATAAAGTTAAATTATTTCAATACACTAAAATAGATTTTCTTGAAGGAAATCGGTTTTTATTACTGTGCTAATATCAGTTTTTCAGCAAGAAAATCCTTTTTTTAATAGTGTAAAACAGGATAAAACATAGTAATTTAGAAACTTAATGACTAAAATCAATTTTACGTAACAAAATTCATTTGGTATAAACAAAAGTGATTCCACTCCCCATAATCTATTGCATGGCTGAGAAAATATTTCATTTAACTTGGCAATGTAATATATAATTATACCCAAATTAATTTTTGGAATGACAAAGCAATGTCGAATGATACAAATCTATGTCAACTTACTATTTATAGTTTCCCTATGCTCTGTGTTACATCAACTTTGATATTTTTTTAGTATTTTTAAAATATCTCTTAAACAATAAATCTGTTTGATTTAAAATTTATTTCATATAAAAATACACTCCAAACATGGTTTAAGAGTATCAACTAATTGTAAAGAGTTTCATATGAATGGGATATGGTTTTTAAAAAATGGTGTTAAGATATCACGTCTTGCCTCCGACCTTTGTTTCTTCTTTTAATCATATCTTTCATAATACAATGAATTTTAAAATAGGTCTTATTTTTTTAGAAACTAAATTCAAAGAGCTTTATAATAGTAGGTCATTTGTCTAATTTAAAATTGAATTAAGAAAGTTATATCTATCTCAAAATAGATTTCTCTAGTTTAAAATTGTTTTTTATCTCATAAAATAGAGGTAGTCATGAACTACAAAAAGAAACACAAGTTCAGATAATGAAGAGAAAGTCGAAGATGAGTTTAGAGATTGATGGGTTATGTGAATTCGTGAGTTTTTTACACTCAAGTGACTAGTACGAAATTAAACCACCTATAAAGGGATGATAACACAATATTTGTTGTTGTCAGAGGTCATGTTCAATAATAGAAGCATTGTCTGTCACCTTCTACTTCAAAATTGTGATGGGTCTTCAAGCAAGTTCGTCAGAAGTTACGTTCAAGAACCGTCACGTTGTCGGTGCTATCGCCTCTACATCTCAAGCTTCTGGCTTTGAACTTTTCACCCTCCGCCTATTGTCAATGTTGCTTCAGGGGGTAAATGGGTCGTTGACTTATTGGAGTGGGCGATGGAAAATTTGATCCCACCAAAATAGGTGGTATCCTATTTTTCCTTATGCAATGGAAAATCACATTCCCTAAGAAAATCACTTCCCACCTCTTCTTTCAACCAAACGGCAACTGTCACTGAAAATTCGAATTTTCTCTTTCCCTTCTTCGATTTTCTACCAACCAAACAAGCTCTAAGAGAAAGTGAGAAAGAGAACAGAAACAATAGGAAGAGAGAGAGAGAATAGAAGCCACGAAATGAGAATTCAAAGCAGAACAAAAATATTACCCTTGTTTGGATTGAGAGAAAATGAGGAAAGAAAACTATAGGAAAAAAATGGGGAGAGAAATGGGTTTTTCTTCGTTTAGATGAGGGGAGTAAAGTGGGAGAAAATAAAAGTTGGGGAGAAAAGTGAGTGTGGGACTCACCACATTTTCTCCCCAAATTTTCTCTCCACATATGGAGAGATTTCAAGGAGAAAATTTGTTTTCGTTTGTGCCCTCACAAATATAAAACGTGGCTCTTCGATTTCATTACTCTTTTACATGTTAAACTTAAAATAAACATATTTACTCGTGATTTACATATAAATTAAACTAAGTGACACTATTGTAACTTATTCTAATTAGATATAGTGCTCAGTTTATGCGGTGACATGTTAGACTTTTTTTCATTTTAAAATACAATTTCATAAAAATATATTTTTATCAAAAATTTCATAAAGTTAATTTTAATATATAATTTTTTTCATTATAATATTTAATTTTATTTTTTAAATAATAGAAAGTTTAGATGAATTAAGTCCCAAAATATTTAATTTAATTTTAAACATAATATATTTTGATATAAGTGTAAGGATATTTTAGTCATTTAGCTATTTGTTTATTTTCTTTCTTTCATGTTTTCTCTTGTAGGAATGATAATAATTTTTATTCAATTTTCTCTTCTCTCCATTTCTATCCTCTCATTTTTTTTTCTCATAACTTTTCTTCCCATCCAAACAAAGTAGTAGGGATGGAGGAGATGATTAACCTAGGATCCAGGCCACAGAGGAAGAAGCAAGAGGAAGAAACTAGTGAGGAATAAGAACCAATCGTTAAACAAGAAAGAAAAATAGGTAGCCGTATAGTATTCATCAGGAAGAAAAAGGAGACTAAGGAGAAAAAAAAAACAATTCCAAAGGACGCAAGAGCCAAGAGGAGATCAGAAAGATAAAGGTTTTTTTTTTTTTGGTTGCCCATCCGGTTCATCGAAGCTTTGCCCCGACTATATCCGGATCCGACCCACGTCGCACACCTAGCTATGGTGGGTGAGTCTCCCAACGGGGATTTTCTACATTCGCCAAGGCTCGAACTCGAGACCTCGCTTAAGCGATACCGAGCCGCTTACCACTCGGATCAATCTTGTTGGTAGAAAGATGAAGGTTGATTAGTAAGATACAGAGGCTATAGGAGCAATTCAAAGTCCAAACTTGAGTTACGGAAGATCCTACGTACATCATAAGCCCTATTTGGATGAAAAGGAAAATGACGACGTGTTCTCTTATTCCTAAAACAGAAAATCCAGAAATTGTGGGGCACTTTAGACCGATTTCCTATGATTTCCTATGCACAGTGCATTATAAATATCTTATGGAGGTGCTCATTGCCCGGCTGAAAGATATTATGGATGATTTGATCTCTCCTTTCCAAGCTAGTTTTATCAAAAAGAGACATATTCAAGATAATATCATAGTGGGTTAAGAAATTATGCATATAATAAATAAAGCTAGAAGTAGAAAATGTTATATGGCTTTGAAGATTGATTTTAAAAAAACTTATGACTGCATAAGTTGGGAATTCCTATAACAAGTTCGATTTGATGTACGCATGGAAGCTCATGTGGTCAATCTTTTTATGAATTATGTCACCTCAACTAGCTATAATGTTATTTGTAATGGCTCAAAAACTAAGTTCTTTGCTCCAAAAAAGGGATTCTGTCAAAGAGATCCTATTTCCCCTTACTTATTTGGGCTTTGTATAGATAAACTTTCATACATTTGATGTGATGCAGTGAATTCAAATAGATGTAAGCCAATTTTTGTCACTCAAAATGGTCCTTCCGTATCTCACTTGATGTTTGCTGATGATTTACTTCTTTTAGGAGAGGCAACTGAGGCTCAAGTTTCATGTATGATGGAATATCTTGATAAATTACGTGATACTTCTGGAGACAGAGTTAACACAAATAAGTCATCCATCCTTTTCTCTCCAAAAGTTCCTCCTACTAAAAGAAGTCGTATACAGGATATAATAGGGATGAAAATATCTTTTGAGATAGGGAGATATTTTGGTTTTCCACTTGCTAGGAGGAGGAGGCCAAAAGAAACCTTTCAATATATTATTGATAAAGTCAAATCAAAGTTTGCTACTTGGAAAGCTAATTGTCTCTCTATGGCAGGTAGGATAATGTTGGCAAAATCAGTTCTTAGTTCTATCCCTCTATACCCAATGCAACTGTCTAAAATACCAATAACCATAGGCAAAGAAATTTCATTTGGGGCACTGATCAAAATAGGTGTGGGTTACACTGCATTGGATGGGAGCATCTTACTCTTTCTAAGAATTATGGTGGTATTGGCTTCAAAAAAACTATCATCATTTAATCATTCTTGTGGTACTAAAATTGTTTGGAATTTGGTTTTAGGATCAGATCGACTATGAGCAAAGGTACTAAGTCATGAGTATATGTTGAGAAATGAAGAAAATTTACTGAATGCTTACCCTGTGACTCTCCTTTTTTGGAAATTTATATGTGAACAGAAAAATATTATTGATAGTGGCACAAAATAGCAACTAAGGGATAGTCACTCCATTAATTTTTTCAATAACTAGTGGTTTTTACAATAAGGGGAAATAAAAAATATGTGCCTCAAACCTCTCTCATAAGAGGAAAATGAAAGCACTATTTTTGAGTGGGTCAACCATGGAATTTGGGATTATATCACACGTGTAAATCTTGTTTCTAGTGAGGTTATTCAACGCCTTATGTCTTCGATCCCTCCAATACCTAGTGTTGGAAATGATGTCGTGTTATAGAAATCTACATCTGATAATAGATTTACATTGAAGAGTGCTTACTATTTAATTGAGAACAATTATTCTCATCTTTATAACCCTGTTTACAAGTCTATTTGAAAGTGAAGAAGAGCAGAAATAATAAGAGTATTTTTATAGTTAGCCTTTAATAATAAACTTCCAAATGCTAGAAGAAGTCATTAGTCTTCTGCATCACCCATGTGCCCATGCTATAATTATGGACAAGAGGATGTTCTACATATTTTTTGAGACTGCACATATACTTTGAGACTTTGGTTATTTCTCATAAAACTCAGGTTTCATTCTCAATTCTTTTATGCTTAGTTGCGTGACTGTTTTGCTCTAAATCTCAAGAGAGATTTGGAAAGGATTGGGAGTGTAAGTTGGGATCTCATTTAGGGTGTTTATATCTAGAAATTGTGGATATGGAGGAATAACTTAATTTTTAATGATGCTTTCCAAAATCCAAGTGGACCGGCTGTTAATATTTTGTACACTTAGAAATCTTTTATATAGGTTAATGATATTTTAGAGTCCAATTATAGTTCCTCTTTTAATGTGACAACGGTTAGGTAGAGTCCACCTCTAGGATGGATAAAAATAAATGTTAATGATGCTAGGACATCAACAAGAAGGAAAATTGTGGTGAGATTCTTAGGGACTATACGGGAAGATGGGTAAATAGTTTTTTCCATGGTATAGGTTAATGTAGTATTTTTTAAGTTGAAGAGTGGGCAATACTTAAGGGTCTCAACTTGGCTTAGGATTTTGGTTTCAATAAAAGTATTTTTAAATATGATTTAAAGAATGTGATTGACATCTCCTTAACAATAACAATAATAGTTATTACTGTTTAGTTCTTCTACCAATTAAATTGATTAATGAACTTCAGATGATAATTGCAACTTAAATATATCTCAAGGAATATTAATTGTCACAAATGCTCTAGCAAAATACGATTTATCAAGAACAACTATTTTGAACACGTACCTTGCTCATCTTCAAATGCTCATGGATAAAGAGACTTTGGAAATCATTTCCCCCAAACTACAAGTTTATTTCATTTTTTTAAGCACAGCCCTCTTTTATATAAAAAAATATATCTATTATATTTTTATTTTTTTTAAAGTCCAAAGTATTTTTTAACCTATAGTTAGAGATTAATTCTCTCAAGACATAGAAATTACTGAAATAAATTTTACCTTTCCCAACAAAACCCTTCTCATACGCACGGCAGAACCCTACCCATCATAGTTAAGAGAACCATTACTAATTACTGATACTAACTAGAGTTAACCCTAAAACAATAGCACAAGTATACAACTGCATGCTTTTTTATATTTAATATTGATAATTGATAGTGTATACTCCTTGAGATAAATACACACAGCTTTTAAGATATATTTCCATTTTATTTTCCTGTTCTCATTGATTTCAGATAAGCCGTTATAATGCTTATGTAGGATGCCAAAAGACAATTTTAAGGACAAAACACTAATAAAAGTTAGTACAAATAATAAAGAATATGCTCATATCACACAAAGAAGCGAGTTCAATTCTCATTGCCGTTGTGAGAACTCCTTTAGTAAGCAATTTCTTAAGTCCCATGTAAACGCTTTTTGAATCCTAAGGCTGTGCCCTAACCTTAGTAAGAGACCGGTACCGAACCTATCTAAACTTTTTGTAACCAAAAAAAAAATTCAAGGACAGACCAACCATTTCCAAGATAGCATGGTAAGAAAACAAGCTACTCAGAAGAAATTGGAAAATTTCAAAGAGCACTCAATTAAAATAACACTATCAAGTCTATCATATGAATCTCGTGCAAATTAGGAAGATTGGTTCCGGCACACAAAATGTACTTTTGATTCCAATAAGGATACATATTTATCAAGCATTGACACCACAGCCTCAAATTCAGTCACTTGCTGCTCTATCGCGTCAATTTGCTGAACATACTCATCAAAGTTACCGCTCTTGGATTTCAACTGCTCTACGAATACCCTTAACCCAGAAGCCAAATCACCAAAGCCATTGTACTCTTCTGCTACTCTCATATTCATCTTCTCCAGAAGATCTAAATGATTGTTGGTCCCCTGGGAAAGAATGCAAGAAATTTTCCAAAATAGCTCAGCTTTTGATTTAATATCATGCAACTACGGTGACGAATATTGATCTTCAAGCTCAAAAAATTTCAAGGAAACATAAAATCCAAGTACAGTTTTAAAAAGAGAGACTTTGGGCTTACTTGAAGCTCTGATTTGACCATGGTTGAAATGCTGGAGAAGAGATCAGTAAGTGACTGAGCAAGTTCATCAGGACTCTGCTCGGTACGTCCATCATCCTTTGCAGTAGCCATTGTTTTCTTTGCAACTATGACAACAAATACCACCCAGTACTAAGGACCAAGAAATAGCAAATTTGAATACATGCCAAAACATCATAGGCTTGATGAAAACATCTTCATCTTAATTTTTCACTAAGACTGATAATGATTAAGGTATCACACGCAGTGTTACGAATCCTAATCAGCATAGCACCTACCAGTGGCGAAAGAAAAAGAAAACAGTTGAAATCTGATAATTTATTATTAATTCATTGCTGGAATATTTATACGTTTGATTACTTTAAGAGACAGTTGAGAAATAAGTGGACCATTATGTTAGTGGAAGGTTCACCCAGGGTCAATTTCTCTTTTAAGAGATTGCGTCAGATATCTTAGGAACTTTCAGATTTTTATTGCTGTTGTAATTTCTTCTATAAATATCCTAGCCACTTCTTATGCTAGGCAGACATTGAGAAATAAGAATTATTTTAACTCAATTGGAGATTCTCCTTTTGTTGGCTATTGAGGGTGTGTAGAGTGACATCAATTCTTTGCTTAGCCTTAATAGAAATTTATCTTTGGCTATTAGTGAGTTGTGAGTGAGATCCTGACCTCAGCCCTCTAGTAGATTATGTTCTGCCCTATATTTTTCCATTACTTCGGTTCTTATCACAGAGGTAGCATCATCTACTGAATTTCCAAAATGAAACATTAAATTGCCAAAAAAAAGGTTCATCAATCTTATGCATACTGTTTAGCAACAAGTCTGCATTCTTAAATTTTGGGATAAAATTTGTTAATTAAAAGTTCAAACTGCTGCCCTCTTGACCAAGTACACAAATCTATACTAAGAAAAAGTGATTTCCAATGAAATTAATGCATCTCAAATGAACTAAAATATTCACATGGATAACCCAATTAGCAAACTCTGCTGCCTTCTAATTGGTTGTTCCAGTGACAATCATTCATCCAATGCAGGACTTTGATCTTTAGTTCATTAGCAATCTGACTGGGAATTAGGGGCATTTGTGCGCGTGGGTGTGTAAGAAAAACCAAATTAACAGAGAATGCTCACCCATAGTGAGTTAGCTACAATGATGAAATGTATTTATTGTCTAACTGAAGAAAGTTTTGTTGATGTTCAAGGACCAAACTCAAATACTCCTGGTATCCTACGTTCTTTTTTTCCTGCAAGTCTTATTATCAACCACTATAAGATTTTGATGCAAGAAAACCTTTTTACAATATTCATATTCTATCTTTTATGGAAAGGACAAACTAACAGCTATTCAAACAAATATTAGATAGATTCTGAAGTTTGTATTATGAAAGGATATGAGAAAGTTAAGGGAAATGCATATACTTCTCTTACCATGATGACATTTGAAATTCTAATATAATATGAGAATCAACCCCAGCCCTTCCCCTGTCCCAGATATAGACAAACATTCAAATACAGAGAGAGACAGACACAAAAACACACATATCCTTTCATATTCAATTGTACAAAGGGTATCCTCCAAAACGTTACTAGTAAGCAACTTGCCTTTTAGAAGGAATCTTGACGACGTTGAAAACTAGGAGATTGTGAAATTAATCAAGTGCCAAGAACAAAGAAGGAATCGCAGTGTCAATTTCCAGGAGGCTGAAAACGTTAATACAATTAGCAATCTCATTTATGTTGTCTACAGCTGGCCCAGCAATCCTTTGTTCTTATACATTTTATCACACAGTTGAACAGCTTTGAGAGCAACAATTCAGTATTTTGCAGACTTCCATTTCCGAGATACAACAGCACACACTGTAATTAAAGCATAATTCTGAAAAATCCAACACATTATCAAGAGATATGCGCATTCTCAACTGGTTTAGCTAACTTTTAATCAGTTAATGTCAATTGCAACAGTCTTGAAGCAAGAAAATCTAACGAGAATTTCTAAAATGTATTTATATCGTTATCCTTGTCATCTCTCAATTTTCTAATAAAACCTATGACTTCTTAGTAGTACACGTATCTTTTGATCTGAAACTAGCCAATTTAGTACTTTATTATTATTATTTTTTCATAGAAACCTAGAAGATCTCAACATTTACGAGAAATGTCAGAAATTTGAAACTTGGACCTAAATACGGGGAATTCTAATTTGTCTGACATAAGCAACAGAGAGCTATTATTCTTTAGCACACAAAAAAAAATTGATCACTATTTTACCAGGTAGTTATGAATTTCATCAAGAAGACGATTTTCAAAACTTACATCCATACAAACAAACGCAATGAAGGAACGTGAACATATTAAAGAAATTAAGAGCATTGCTTTAGCAAATTAATAGAAAGTAAGAGATGCTTACAGAGGAAATGACGAAAACCACAGGGATGAGATTAAGTGCGGCCAGACGTCAAACGAGAAATTGAGATGCTGCGGGACGGTGAGAAGAGAGAGGTGGAAACAGCGGCGTCGCCGTCGCGCGGCTACCGTGAATGGAGAATTTGAGGTCTGGAACCCCAACAGAGAGTGAAACCGAGATGGTCGATATCTTAGGAAGGAACGACGGGAAAGAGATTGAGTCAAGGGCCTGTCGATTCAGTGTTCATTAGGTAAATGCCTTTTAATTACATTTCATCGATAAAAATATAAAGGGTTAAACTGAAAATTTGCCGTCGAAATTTTACTAATGGCTGGTATCCAGAAATTTGTGTAAGTTTTCAAATTATAAGAACGTGATAGTATTATCGAAAGTTAAATTTAATCGTCATTAAATATATTAAGTTGGTTAATATTTAAATTTTTTTTTTCAATTCATATTTATAAATAAATAAAAATAAAAATAAAAATCTTTTCAAGCTCTATAGTTGTTAGAATATTAATTCTATAAATTATACTCTAACAATATCTTAAAAAAATAATATATAAAATAATAATATATGATAGTCTCATATTATCTTGTTATATTTATAAGTAGTTATTTTTAAAATTGACCTTATCATTCACACGTTTTGAGAATTTTTGTAAATCTCTATTACATATATTATCTTTTATATTTTTTCTATTTTACTTTATTCTTAGAAAATATATCTAAAAATTATATTATGTTAAAGGCAAAGTTTAGAGGAATATATTTTTATAATTTTTTTTATGTATAATTTTTTAAAAAATAAAGTGGATAACATATGAATTAAGAGTTTAATATATTTGGTCAAACTATTAGTAAAAATGAATTTAGATAATGACTAGAGCAACAGTAAACCAAAAAAAAAACTCTCAAATATCCATCAATCTTTAATGAAAAATTCTAGGTAAATTTACATCGTAACCTAAAACAAAAAATAATATGGATGACACATCAATATATTAATCAACTAATATTTAAACTTAACTTTAGATAACATTTAGAGTAATATTGCTATAATTTAAAAAATTTTGAAATAACATTGTACCTAATGCGATACTTTCTAAGATCTTAATCCAAATATAAATATAATTATATAAATCTTCTTATTTTTGTATATCTTCTGAGGTCATCAAGGTGAGTCTCATTTCATTTATAAGGTCGAGGATTTTGGTCGCTGGTGAATTTCTAATCTGAACTGTCCCCTTATTTACTTATTTTCATTCAATTAAATCCATAGTAGCATTAATCTAAACCTCCAAGTCTCTTCCCTTTTGGCTCAAACTCAATTTCACAGTATTTTCCCTTCTCTGGAAAGAGTTTTGATTCTATTTGTTTCTCACTCTCTAGCTAATATTATCGATATTCTCTTAAAAAAATATTTATATATTTTAAAAATATTATATTATCTGAACTTTATCTAATTAAAATATAATAACTCAACTGATATTTCATATAAAAAATTTACGATTTATTTTATTTTTTAAAAAAATAAATATTTTAATTTAAAAAAATAAAAAATATCTAAACAATAATTTAGATAATATGATATACTCTATTATTCATATAATTTATTCAGATGAATTATTAACTAATTAAAATTAAAATATACTCTATTATTATATTTTAATTAGAAATAATTTAGATAATATAATATTTTTAAAATATATAAATATTTCGCTTGTCATCAGTTTATATAGGTATGTACTAATTCCATCGAGTCTCATTGGCTCTTTCTCGTTTCATCAGTTCATATAGACACCCCTGCCTGATATTAATATCGTTTAAAAAGAAAGAAGACTTCGCCATGCCCTTAGATCGTGAGTGAGCCTAACCCCTTTTCAAAAAATATTTTTTTAAAAAAAAAAATCATATAGGCACTCTCTTTCTCTATTGGACATCATAATCATTGCTCTAGAGTTGGCTCTTTTTAGTGCTCTCTCATTGTTTTGCTTTTCTCTTTTGACTAGTTCTTTGTAATATGAGTAAATTGGTCAAATTTATATTGTATGATGTTTATGTTTCAAATTATAATATTTTAATAGAATGACTATTTTTTTTAAAAATATTAGAAATTAATAGAAAAAGTTAAAATTCTTCTTTTAGCTTATATTATCATGAAATTTTATATTTGCAAGATAAAATTTATGAAGTTATGATTTTTTTTATTGTATGTAAGAATTAGACAGGGGAAGAATAGGAAAATACTATTCCAGTGTTTATAATGATATTTTAGAATTCATGAAAGAATTGGCAAAAACCAAATAAAGCCTGATGATATGTACTTTCTACTTTTCTTTTAATGAAATTTACTATATACCTCTATCATGTTTAGATTAAAAAATATTACAATAGTCAATTGTTGCTACAATACTCTCACCCAAGTAATGATAACATATGTTTTTATTACAGAAAGTTTAATTTTCATCTATTGGAGAGAGGAAACCAAAAGCGTTGTCCATTTGAAATCACACTGAAATTATGATATTGTTAGGTAATTGAAGAGTTTTTTCTCTTCTATAACAAATTTAAAAGATCTCTGGAACTTGAAAGATATACTTCATTCAATAATATATTTTTAAAAAATATTGTATTTGTATGGTAGAGATTATCACTTTTTTATGACCGACATAGTAGAAAGCACTCTACCCTCAAAATACAATATTTGCTTCAAGGAAAGGGTAATTGTTTGAAGCACATTTTTAAATGAAGAGTAATCTTTAGCCATTATTTACACCCTAACATTCTACAAAAACTATCAAGTCATACATTAATAAAAACAACAACAAATGGCATGTTGCAAAAAAAAAAAAAAAACAAGTGGCAGCATTTTGCTAGCAACAAATAATTAAGTCTTTTTTAAAAAAATATTTAAAATTTTTAATTTATGAATTAAATTATAATCCAAAATTTTAATTATGAAGATAATTTTAATCTAAATTTTCTTTTTTTAATATAAAATATAACTTTTCTTTTAATGAAGGAGGATCACACAATCTTAATGAGTGCAAACTCTACATATCATTTAAATTTTAAATCCTTTTCCAAAAAATATGAAGTATATCATTTACCTCACTAAAATGGGAAAATAATTATTTTATACATCAACAACAATGGGTCAGATGCTTAAGTTCAAAGCTTAAAAATTAAGGGGAAAAGAAAGAAATCCTTTAGTAGAAGGATTAGTCTCAAGTTTAAAATGGTGTGGGGACACGTTTAACTAAATAAAAAAAAAACTTAGCAATAATAGTTTACATCCAAAGAACTTTTACTTGTTAGTTTATTATTTTACTACCATAATTAATTTCATATATTTATGACAATTAGAGTCAGAATATCGGTCTTGAAAATTGAAGATTCTGAACATAAAATATTACAAGGTAAAATATTTTTTTTATGAATGATGAAGATGAGAACTAAAGATTATCTAATTTTGTATTAGCAGTTTGTATTTTTAAAAAATTATATTTTTTCTCTTAAAACTAAGATTTGTATTATTCAATTTTGCACTCATAATATTTTAATTTGGTCTTTTAAAGCTTGGATTTGTATTGTGCAAATTTACAACTTTATTTTTGATCAATTGGAGTTTGGTTATGTATTGTGATGATATGAAATTTGAATTAAAATAATATTGTTCTAAGTTGGCTCATAAATCTATTAGATAGTAAGTTTAATTCTTATTATCGGTATAAAAATTTTGTTAATAAATAATTTATAAATATTTTTATAAATATCTTTTGAACTTAGAGGCATTACCATTTTGGTGAGTTCAAAACTCAATTTAGCTAAAATTTTTTAATATAAAAAATGATGTTGATAGGGCTTCCATACGTGGCACTTAACTTGATCAATTTGGAACAGGCTTTAGAAATCTTTTTTTTATATATATATAAACTTTTAAAAAAGGGTTGGGCTCATCCACGATTTATGTAACATTGCTAATTTCGGTACTAAGTTGTATGTATAGGTTAAATGAAATATATGAGATTTTTTGGAAAAGATGTGGCCATATTTATGTAAAAAAAATGATTAATTGGAAGAGGAAGAAAGTCTAAAAGCCAAAGTACAAAATTACGAAAATACCACTGTGATGCCCTAAGAAACCAGAAGTAAATGGGGGGCATTTTGGTCATTTTACACAATGGATGGATATTAGAGAAAATTTGATAATAAATTATTATAATTAATATGAGAATTTATGGAGTTGACATAAGTCAAAAAGGAGTCTTGTAGAATTAATTATGGAATTTACGGTGAAAAAGGACACCGATAAAGGGTTAAAGGAAACGTATATAATTTTTAACAAGACTTCTGGGTCTTAGAAAATTATAAAACTTTATAGAGAATTTATTTTATATTAGAATGAATTTATAAAAATATTAGAACAATTAAAAGAGGTGTTTAGCATTTATGCTAAAATCAGGGCAATTTAAGAAAATCGGTGTAAGGAAAGTACATTGGGCTTTGTGCCAAATAGCTATTGGACTTAAAAAAGGCCCAACATTTTTGTTCTAGGCCATCCCAATAAGCCTCAAAAGTTATCTTGAAGCCCAAGCCCAATAAGGAATGATTTATGGATTTTGAAAAGAAAAGAAAAAAAGAATAAAGTAAGAATAAGGGTTTGTACATGGTGGGACCCACATGGACTAAAAATGGCGCCAAGAAGAGAGCTTACGTGTCCCAAATGATGTCATGCTAGTGAGGTCATGGTGGTGAGGTCATGAGCCAAAGTGAAAAGACATTCCAAGATCAAACCTTTAACAATTAGATTAAATAGTTTCCAAAGTGATCTTGGCCTTCAAATGGCACATGACTTTTGCTATAAATACCCCCCCTTTCCATTCATTCTTCACACCCAAGAGCTCCTTTAGAGAGAGAAGTGAGTTCTAGAGAAAGAAAGTGGAAGAAAGCAAGGAAGAAGAAAGGGTCTTGAAGGAGCAAGTAAGGTAAGTTGATGTTCTTCATTTTACCATTTTGGTTGCACTGTTCATGCACTGTTCATAATAGAAGAAAATGGAATTTCAATGATTTAATGCTTCCATTGAGTTTATATGATGATTTTGTGTAGGATTGGAAATATTTTGAACCTTGGAAACCATTGGAATTAAATGTTATAATGTTGAAAATTCCTCACGGGTACTGTTCACTCGCATGAACAGTGATTTGAATTTCATAATTTTGATGCTTCCAATGGTCTTAAAATGAGATTTTGTGTGGAGGAAAAGTGGAGGAACAAGTATGGGAAGCTTTGGAACCAA
Source organism: Leucaena leucocephala (assembly GCA_037074615.1). Lineage (NCBI taxonomy): Eukaryota > Viridiplantae > Streptophyta > Magnoliopsida > Fabales > Fabaceae > Leucaena > Leucaena leucocephala. The sequence continues at coordinate 3,561,064 of CM073544.1, read as the reverse complement.
AATGGAAATTTTTGGAAAAAGGGAGCTTATTGAAACTAGACTTGGATTTTGTTTGGAATAGAGTTATAATTTGGTAATCATATTGTAATGTTTAGGTTTTGATATTTGTGGCAAGGAAAGACCATTTCAAGAAAGGAAGGACAAGGATCTACAAGAGGTAGCAAGAATATCTAACTATAAACTTATGTGCTTTGATTGTTTTGCTTACTTGTTATGCATGAAGGTTTGGTTAAGCATGGAATGTTGTGTGATGATGATGATGATGTGATATGAGTATGTGATACTCCTTGCAATATATGTCATGACAATATGCATATTAGAGTTGCTTATGTATAAGCATGAATTATCTCCCATTGCACGATAACATGTTAGGCATTTAATCAAATATGCATAACCTTATAGTTTGTATTACTTGCTATTGAGATTCCCCCGAATCTCACCCCTCATAACTATGCTCTAAGTGCTGGATCTTCTCAAGACAAGAGGGTAAATGTTGATGGATGACTTTACATAACTTAAAGAGTGTGCACTTTAATTACAAGATGATATTTTGGTTTGTATGATGCATGCTACTCATAAATCCGATTTGAGGTAGTGTATTTCTAATGATAGTTTAGATGACTTATATGACGAGTTTTCATATGAAATTTGGCATGCATATAGCTAAGATCTAGAGCTTTAAATGGACACCAAGAACGCCTCATTGGTTAAGAACTCGAATTGTTATGATTTTTCAAAGTCAGGAGTTGAAATCTGGATTAAGATAAAACGACTACTCAGAGGCAGTGAGGTTCATGCTCTAATTTCATATAGTAAATGAATGAGTTTTTCCACTAAATTTTGTAATCTTAAAGTAGACATATGGAGCTTGAAATACATAGGTAATTAAACTCAATTGGATAAGTATACAAGGAGAAATGAATTTTTGAAAATGGGGCAAAGAAACTGGAACTTCCAGATTTACCAAATAAACAGTAAAGTTCAACGAATAAACTGATTTGATCTGGAAAAGGAAACCTCATTTTCATATTTTTATATCAAATTTAAATGAAATAGCTTTCATTAGAAATTGGAATCACCTCAAAACGAGTTTTCTAGATTTAGTTATGAATTTTCAAAGTTCAGGCTATAATCTGGAATTACCCAGTGAATAGTGGCAGTGAACAGTACCTGTAAGCCCAGCTATTGGAAATTCATATTTTTAAGGTTAAGAGGTATTCCAATGTTCTAAAATATTTCCAATTGAGTATAAGTAAGGTTAAGGATTAAGTTCAAAATCTAAGGTCAAGGTTTTAAGGTTAAGATTTAAAGATATTGCTAGAAAATGCCGTTGTGCTGGTAGACTATACAAAGTACTGTGTACGTAGGTGCTGTCTAAGGAGGCTGGAAGTGAGTGGACCTAGCCGGTTCATCCAGTCTTTCCTGGGTACTTACGTAGAATGGTAGTTCTCATGGGTAATTACCCAATCAGTACAGTTATTTTCTGCCAGAATTTTCGGCAAGAGAGATATAATACAGTTGAGAGTGCTATAGCAAGAGTACTTTGAGAGATATAAAGGAGGATGTTTTATTTTGGTATCAGAGCAAAGGATTCTGGATTAGAAAATGCTCTGAATAGATGATCTATAGATACCTATTAGTAAAGCTGTCATAAATGACATTAAGTTAATACTTGCAGGAAGGCTAGAGGTAGAACCTGATCAGAAACCACCGTAAACTAAGGAGACCCTAGACCAAATGTCTATGTCTTGGATAGCTCAGAGGAGGAGCTTGTGATGAATGAGGATCTAGGGGTAGCTCACATCTCTGATTCTAGTGACTCTGATCTAGATAGACCCGATAGCTCTTTTGTGCAGTTGAAATTCTTACCAGAAGAACTTATTTTTGTTCCCCCTGTATCTGTCCCATATCTAGATCCAGCAGATGCTAGTTCAATTGTTATAGGAGGACAGAGGATTGAAGAAGATGTGGTATATACCCCAGAAAATGCTGAGTCTAGTGACTCTACACAGTATGAGTTTGTTGGAGTGCCCTCTAATCCTGATGTCAGCTCTATTCCTCCGATGAGAGGATAGATTACGGCTGAGGAAGCTGAGTATTGGTACTGGACTATGGATAGACCAGATACTATTCCTCCTCCACCAGAGTTTGAGGATAGATTTAATGCGGGTAACTTACAGCAGTACCGTGACCCAGAGATCCAGTCATAACCTATGGCAGTCCCTACCTATTCACACAGTCCAGGAATATATGACAATACAAATAAAGATCAGAAGGATGTTCCTGGTCCTAGTCAACCCCAGCCTTCTTTGTTAAAAATGAATAATGTTGACTCTACTAGTCTCAAGAAGGCTGTGGAAAATGAATTACTCAGTTTAGGTCGGGGGATGGATAGAAGTAGAGAACAAGAGCAGTCAGTCTACCTGCAATTCCTCAATGCCATAGCAAGGATAATAAATAGATATACAATAGAGTGCATTGACCTAAATCAGGTTTACACTCTAGAAGATTGGCCAATGATCCACCAATTGATATACAAGGGTGGCATTTCCGTATGCAGAAGTATTTACAGTTTACAATTCCCTAGATGAGAACGCAAAAAGAGATGGAGGATAATGTAAACAGTGTAAATTGCATAGATGTATGATAATTATGACTTACCCCTTATATGTAATTGGCATATATGTAATGTATGTATATGACCTGTTTTGAATGGAATGAAAATTTTGTTGTTTATCGTATTCCTCTTCTGTTAGATTTTCTGATAAACAGTAAAAGCAAAATAGTTCATACAAGAAGAACCGTTACGACAGAGGAACCGGAGAACACAAGGGATATTAATCAGCTAATATTAGAAAGGCTGGAGCAACAACAAAAAATGATAGAAGAGATGCGTGCTACACAAGCACGAAGTGAACAGGATAGAGATGCTGCTACAGCTGCAGCTATAGCTGCAGTAGTGGCTGCAGCAGTGAACAATATGAGGCCTCCAGAACCATTTGAAGCAGCAAATACAACAGCAGAAAGAGTACAGCAACAACCTGTACAGTCGCAGGGAAGGGCTGAGCAGAGAAATGATGTGGTTAGCATCCAACAATGGATGGTCAGATTCTGCCAGCATAATCCTCCTGTATTTGAAGGGACATTTGAGGTCCAGGCTGCTGAGGATTAGATCAGTCGATTAGAAAAGATTTTTAAAGTTCTGGATTGCCCAACGGAGACAAAGGCTCAAATGGCCATCTACCAGCTGGAGAAGGATGCTGATAGGTGGTAGAAAAATACAGAACTGCTTATGCAAGCAAGAAACATTCCAGTCACTTGGGAAGTGTTTCTTGAACAGTTCTATGCGAAGTATTTTCCTCAGTCTGTGAGGGATGAAAGGGAGGCAGAATTCCTTGTGCTGAGACAAGGAGAAAGAGAATCCTTAGACGAATACTTGGCCAAATTCATCCGTCTGTCTCAGTATTCAACATATTTGCGCCAAGTAGATGATGAAAGGTGGATGACTGAGAGGTTGATCAGAGGGTTGAACTCTACACTGAAGGAGAAGCTGACTCCTCAACAGTACAACCAGTTCATCAAGGCTGTAGAGGCATGCCGTATAGTAGAAAATAGTATGAATCATAGGATGCTGTCTAAGCCTGTAAGCAAGGAACAGACAATTCCTGAGAGGGCCGGGCAAAGCCAAAATGCTGCAAGAAATAGCAACTATAGAAAAAGGAAGCAACCATGGCAGAATAGGAGACCTGGCAGAGGAAGTTACCAAGGAGGGCTGAGTAACAGAGACCCCAGAGCCCTAGTGTACAACAAATATGGGAAAAATCATGGGGATAGGCCTTGTTGGATGGGCCAAAATGTCTGTTATACTTGTGGAAAGCCAGGACACTTTTCAAAGGAATGTCCTCAGGCAGCAGCTGATCAAAGGGCCGCGGACGCAAGGACGCGTATTTGCACTTTCCAGAGAAGATGCACAGAAATCACCTGAGATGATTCAAGGTACAATCTATATCAATGATCACTCAGTGATTGCTCTGTTTGATTCTGGTGCAAGTCATTCTTTTATTTCCTATGATTGTGCTAGACGTCTAGGCCTGATAATTAGTAAATTGTATTATGACATATATGTGACAACTCCCACAAGTGCTAGGGTAGTTACCTCTGATGCTTGTTTGAATATTATTGTGCGGTATGAGCACTGTTATACAACCCTAGACTTAATATGCATGCCTTTCCGAGAGATGGAGGTTATACTTGGTTTAAATTGGTTGTCCTCCAATAATGTAATACTGGACTGCAAAAATAAGACGCTAGTTCTTGGTTCGACGGTAGCAGACCTGAGTCCAGAAGTACGACTGAATTTCATAACGGAGGCACAAGCAGATAAATGCTTGCGGAAAGGATGCCAAGGATACATGGTTTTCCTCTCTGTTTAAGCAGAAGTCGAAGAAGGAATTGAGACGATTGCAGTAGTTAATGAATTTTCTGAAGTCTTTCCAACATAAATTCAAGGATTGCCTCCGGAGCGAGAAGTGGATTTTGCAATCGACATTGTGCCTGGAGCAGGACCAGTATACAAAGCCCCATATCGGATGGCTCCTAATGAAATGAGTGAGCTAAAGAAGCAGATTGAGGAGCTTTTAGAAAAGGGTTTCATACGACCTAGTGTTTCTCCCTGGGGTGCTCCAGTGCTATTTGTTAAAAAGAAAGATGGCAACTTAAGACTGTGTATTGACTACAGAGAGCTGAACAAGATCACGGTTAAGAACAAGTACTCTCTCCCCAGAATTGACTATTTGCTAGATCAATTGGCTGGAGCGAGTCTATTCTCCAAGAATGATTTACGATCTGGCTATCATCAGTTGAGAATTAAGTCAGATGACATTTCAAAGACTGCTTTCAGAACGCGTTATGGGCATTTTGAGTTTTAGTTATGCCTTTTGGTTTGACTAATGCGCCTACAATTTTCATGGATTATATGAACCGGATCTTCAGGCCTTATTTAGATCAGTTTGTGGTGGTCTTCATAGATGATATTCTGGTTTACTCCAAGTCTGTTGAGGAGCATGAAAGGCATTTGAGAATTGTTCTTGGTACCCTCAAAGAGAGGCAGCTCTACTCTAAGCTTAGTAAGTGTGAGTTTTGGCTTTCAGAAGTCAAATTTCTTGGTCACGTCATATCCCAAGATGGGGTAGCTGTGGATCCTAGTAAAGTTGAAGATGTTTTAAGCTGGGAGCAGCCAAAGACGGTGACAGAGATCAAAAGTTTCTTAGGCTTAGCAGGGTATTACAGAAGATTCATCCAGGACTTTTCTCGAATTTCCTTGCCACTAACCAAGCTTACCAGAAAGAATCAGCAGTTTAAGTAGGACGAGAAGTGCGAGGCTAGTTTTCAAGAGTTAAAGCAGAAATTAACCACTACTCCTATGCTGATTATCCCATACCCAACTCAGACTTATGTAGTCTACACTGATGCTAGTAAACAGGGGTTGGGATGTGTGCTGATGCAGCAAGGTAGAGTAGTAGCCTACACCTCTCGGTAGTTAAAGCCGCATGAACAGAATTATCCTACTCATGATCTGGAGCTTGCAGCGGTGGTTTATGCTATGAAGATATGGAGGCATTATTTATATGGAGCTACAATTGAATTGTACTATGACCACAAAAGCCTGAAGTATCTGCAGGATCAGAAAGAGCTGAATATGAGGCAACGGCGATGGATGGAATTGTTAAAGGATTACGATTTCCAAATTAAATACCATCCAGGAAAAGCCAACGTAGTGGCTGATGCTCTGAGTAGAAAGGTGGTGTAGGTAGCATATATGATGATCAAAGAATTAAAGTTGATTGAGGATATGCGAGATTGGAGCCCTTTTTATCATATGCAAGTGACAGAAAGTTCCTACGGGGGAGTACATGTCAAAGCTTGCATAGAAGATGAGATTAAAGAGGCTCAAGGACAGGATAAGCTCGCAATGATTTTTAAGGACAAGCTGGAGAGAGGGCAGACGAAGAATTTTAAGATTTCCTCAGATGGATTGTTGCGGTTTAGAGGAAGACCCTACATCCCCAATGTTAGGGGACTAAGGGAGAAGATTCTGGATGAACACAAAAGCCAATATACAGTGCATCCAGGTATGACCAAGATGTATCATGATGTTAAAAGATTATTTTGGTGGCCTGGACTGAAGAAAGATGTAGTAGCTTATGTTCTAAGTGCTTAACATGCCAGAAAGTGAAGATTGAGCATCAGAAGCTAGCAGGAACATTGCAACCTCTAGATGTCCCTGAATGGAAGTGGGACAGTATTGCCATGGAGTTTGTAGAAGGACTACCCATGACCCCAACTAAGCATGATGCAACATGGGTAGTAATTGATCGGTTGACAAAGTCAGCTCATTTCCTGGTAATAAATAAGAGGGATTCTCTAGAGAAGTTGGCAAGATTGTACATAAAGGAAATTGTTAGACTGCATGGAATCCCAAGCAGTATTGTGTCTGACAGAGACCCTCGATTCACGTCAAACTTTTGGAGGGCTTTGCAGCGAGAGATGGGTACTACTCTCAGATTTAGCACAGCTTATCATCCTCAAAAAGATGGTCAGTCTGAGAGAACAATCCAGACACTAGAAGATATGTTGAGAGCATGTGTCTTGGATTTTAAATGCAGTTGGGATACTCATCTACCATTGATAGAATTTGCATACAATAATAGCTATCAAGCTAGTATTCAGATGGCCCCATTCGAAGCACTTTATGGACGAAAGTGTAGATCTCCCTTATGCTGGCTTGAGTTAAGTGAGAGAAGAATGTATGGTCCTGATATTGTGGATCAGACTGCTGAGCAGATTGCAATGATCAGAAAATGGATGATGACTGCTCAAAGTTGACAGAAGAGTTATGCAGATGTCAGACGAAAGCCGTTGGAGTTTGAAGAAGGCGAGCATGTATTTCTTAAGTTAACTCCAACTACGGGAGCCGGACGATCAATCAAGGTGAAAAAGTTGTATCCTAGATACATCGGACCATTTCAGATTCTCTCAAGGATAGGATCAGTGGCCTACAAGTTGGCACTTCCTCTAAATCTCAGCCAGATACATGATGTATTCCATGTTTCCCAGCTAAAGAAGTATGTTCCAGATCCAACGCATGTGATTGAACAAGATGAAGTTGCGTTGCGAGATGACCTGACCTATGAAGTTGGACCAATATAAATAGTTGATCGAAAGGTCAAGCAGCTGCGAAATAAGCAGATTCCTATAGTCAAAGTGATATGGAAAGGACTAACAGAGAATGAAGCTACTTGAGAAACAGAAGAAAAGATGAAGGAGACCCTGATTTATTTCGGTAGGGTGTATATGTTGTAAATTTTGAGGACGAAATTTATTTTAAGGGAGAGAGAAATGTAACATCCCTAATTTCGGTACTAAGTTGTATGTACAGGTTAAATGAAATATATGAGATTTTTTGGAAAATATGTGGTCATATTTATGTAAAAAAAAGGATTAATTGGAAGAGGAAGAAAGTCTAAAAGCTAAAGTATAAAATTATGAAAATGCCACTGTGATGCCCTAAGAAACCAGAAGTAAATGGAGGGCATTTTGGTCATTTCACACACTGATGGATATCAGAGGAAATTTGATAATAAATTATTATAATTAATATGAGAATTTATGGAGTTGACAGAAGTCAAAACGGAGTCTTGTAGAATTAATTATGGAATTTAAGGTGAAAAAGGACACCGATAAAGGGTTAAAGAAAACGTATATAATTTTTAACAAGACTTCTGGGTCTCAGAAAATTATGAAACTTTGTAGAGAATTCATTTTATATTAGAATGAATTTATAAAAATGTTATAACAATTAAAAGAGGTGTTTAGCATTTATGCTAAAATCAGGGCAATTTAAGGACATCGGTGTAAGGAAAGTACATTGGGCTTTGTGCCAAATAGCTATTGGACCTAAAAAAAGCCCAACATTTTTGTTCTAGGACAGCCCAATAAGTCTCAAAAGTTATCTTGAAGCCCAAGCCCAATAAGGAATAATTTATGGATTTTGAAAAGAAAAAGAAAGAATAAAGTAAGAATAAGGGTTTGCACATGGTGGGACCCACATAGACTAAAAATGGAGCCAAGAAGAGAGCTTAGGTGTCCCAAGTGATGTCATGCTAGTGAGGTCATGGTGGTGAGGTCATGAGCCAAAGTGAAAAGATATTCCAAGATCAAACCTTTAACCATTAGATTAAATAGTTTTCAAAGTGATCTTGGCCTTCAAATGGCACATGACTTTTGCTATAAATACCCCCCCTTTCCATTCATTCTTCACACCCAAGAGCTCCTTTAGAGAGAGAAGTGAGTTCTAGAAAAAGAAAGCAAGGAAGAAGCAAGGGTCTTGAAGGAGCAAGTAAGGTAAGTTGATGTTCTTCACTTTACCATTTCGGTTTACACTGTTCATGCACTGTTCATGATAGAAGAAAATGGAATTTCAATGATTTAATGCTTCCATTCAGTTTATATGATGATTTTGTGTAGGATTGGAAATATTTTGAACCTTGAAAACCATTGGAATTAAAGGTTATAATGTTGAAAATTCCTCAAGGGTACTGTTCACTCGCATAAACAGTGATTTGAATTTCATAATTTTGATGCTTCCAATAGTCTTAAAATGAGATTTTGTGTGGGGTAAAGTGGAGGAACAAGTATGGGAAGCATTGGAACCAAAATGGGAATTTTTGGAAAAATGGAGCTTATTGAAACTAGACTTGGATTTTGTTTGGAATAGAGTTATAATTTGATAATCATATTGTAATGTTTAGGTTTTGATATTTGTGGCAAGAAAAGACCATTTCAAGAAAGGAAGGACAAGGATCTACAAGAGGTAGCAAGAATATCTAACTATAAACTTATGTGCTTTGATTGTTTTGCTTACTTGTTATGCATGAAGGTTTGGTTAAGCATGGAATGTTGTGTGATGATGATGATGATGTGATATGAGTATGTGATACTCCTTACAATATATGTCATGACAATATGCATATTAGAATTGCTTATGTATAAGTATGAATTAGCTCCCATTGCATGATAACATGTTAGGCATTTAATCAAACATGCATAACCTTATAGTTTGTATTACTTGCTATTGAGATTCCCCCGAATCTCACCCCCCCATAACTATGCTCTAGGTGCTGGATCTTCTCAAGGCAAGAGGGTAAATGTTGATGGATGACTGTACATAACTTAAAGAGTGTGAACTTTAATTACAAGATGATGTTTTGGTTTGTATGATGCATGCTACTCATAAATCCGATTTGAGGTAGTGTATTTCCAATTATAGTTTAGATGACTTATATGACGAGTTTTCATATGAAATTTGGCTTGAAAATAGCTAAGATCTAGAGCTTTAAATGGACACCAAGAACGCCTCATTGGTTAAGAACTTGAATTGTTATGATTTTTCAAAGTCAGGAGTTGAAATCTGGATTAAGATAAAACGACTACTCAGAGGTAGTGAGGTTCATGCGCTAATTTCATATAGTAAATGAATGAGTTTTTCCACTAAATTTTGTGATATTAAAGTAGACATATGGAGCTTGAAATACATAGGTAATTCAACTCAATTGGATAAGTATACAAGGAGAAATGAATTTTTGAAAATGGGGCAAAGAAACTGGAACTTCCAGATTTACCAAATAAACAGTAAAGTTCAACGAATAAACTGATTTGATCTGGATAAGGAAACCTCATTTTCATATTTTTATATCAAAGTTAAATGAAATAGATTTCATTAGAAATTAGAATCACCTCAAAACGATTTTTCTAGATTTAGTTATGAATTTTCAAAGTTCAGGCTATAATCTGGAATTACCCAGTGAATAGTGGCAGTGAACAGTACCCGTAAGCCCAGCTATTGGAAATTCATGTTTTTAAGGTTAAGAGGTATTCCAATGTTCTAAAATATTTCCAATTGAGTATAAGTAAGGTTAAGGATTAAGTTCAAAATCTAAGGTCAAGGTTTTAAGGTTAAGATTTAAAGATATTGCTAGAAAATGCTGTTGTGCTGGTAGACTATACAAAGTACTGTACGTAGGTGCTGTCTATGGAGGCTGGAAGTGAGTGGACCTAGCCGGTTCATCCAGTCTTTCCTGGGTACTTACGTAGAATGGTAGTTCTCATGGGTAATTACCCAATCAGTACAGTTATTTTCTGCCAGAATTTTCGGCAAGAGAGATATAATCCAGTTGAGAGTGCTATAGTAAGAGTACTTTGAGAGATATAAAGGAGGATGTTTCAATTTAAGAGTAAGGCGAAATCTTCTTTTCTTCTAAGCGATACCAATATCAGGCATGGTGAGCCATCTATTACTCTCAGGCGTAAACCTAAGCACTCAGGAGTTAGAATACCTCTTCAAGTGCCTAGACTGGAATAACAATAAGGTAGTACTCCCTAATAATTAAATACGCTATAAATGATCATATATCTCACTCTTTTACCAATTAAACTCAAAGACAATGAGTGGTTTTAGAAAATGATCAAAATAAGGGGGACATATCTTCTGAGCTAGAGCCCATATGGACCGGGTCATGTCTGTTTCCGAACTCTAACTAGGATACTTGTGTTTATCATTTTTGTAACCAAAAAAAAATAAGCCTCTTTAAAATTTATTTATTTTTTTGTTAAAAAATTAAACTCTTCATTTTATATAAACAATTCCAATAAATATATTTTTATATCAATTATAAAATTATAGTGAGTTACACAGTTAATAATTTGTTTATTTTAACTAATACTATACACATTAGTCATCATTACAAAATTAAGCTCTAATTTAAAATTAATTTATATAAAGCAAGCTAGTGACAATTTTTTTTTTGTATATAAATTCATTATGTATTTTTTTGTTGAAGGTTGAGATGGTAATGAGTTAATTCTAGAATAACACGAAAAGTTCATTACTTTTTACTCAAAACTAGCTAATACTACTAGTTTTGTTGTTCTGGACCCAAACAGATGAATTTCACAGCAATATTAGGTATTTTTTTTTATAAAAATTTTTAGAAAGAGGTTGGGTTCACCCACGATCTAAAGGTAGGACAAAATTTTTCTTCCTCCTAAGCTATACCAATGTCGGGCAGGGCGAGCCGTCAATTATTTTCAGGCGTAAACCTAGGCACCCAGTAGTTAGGATACCTCCTCAAACGTCGCGACTAAAACTATAATAAAATAGTACTTCCTAGGGATCGAATATATTCTAAATAATCATATATCTCAACATTTCGTTTGCTGAATCCACGGATGATGAGTTCAATAGTAGGCATTCTAGATTCTTGATTAAAAGTTAAGAAGAAGGGCGGTCAGTTTCATGGAATTCCTCAACGATGTGCTTCTACCCAAAACTAGCAGATACAACTAGGTTTGCTGTTCAGGTCCAATTGGATGAATTTTGGAACACGGGTGGACATTATAGATCAAAAGTCTCAAAGACTTAGAACGCAATTTTTTTATCTCTTATAATAAGTTTATTTTTTAAAATTTAAATTTATATTTTTTTTCTTATGAAATAAAGCTGAATTAACTAACAATTTTGTTAGTATTAGCTTAAAAAAATAAAGAACATTTTATAGCCAGTAATAAGGAGAATGAAGCCTCTACTCCTGTCTGCTAACCGCTAAGAACCGAGCAAACTATCGTGGATTGCAAAAAACTAATAATGAAAGGAATAAGGCATTAAAAAATTACAGATAATTTTTTTATGAGAAAATTAACATTCCCTCTTAATTATAATTAGAGGGTAAAGTTTTAAAACTCTACTTGATTCTAAAGATAGGACAAAGATGTTGCAGTGGTAGTTAACTTTTTGGGTTAATGTGCAATTCTCACTCCAAGTTTATGGAATTCATCCTTAATATAGCCATTAATTTTAATTTATAGAATATTGTGAAATTTCCTTCATTTCATTTAAAACCTTTTAACATTCATATGTTTCTATACATGCAATTTCATATAGGCTAAATAAGAATTATTGGATTAAACAACAAAGACTCAATATAAATAAAAATTAGAAAAAACTATATAAAAATATTATTTAAATTTCAAAATCTTAAATTAGGAATCCCCATAAAAATATGTTATTATTTACTTATCAAGTATAATAAATAATTATTAAAGTATAGTGAACAAAATTAATTTAAGATTTTAAAATTTAAATAATATTTTTATAGAATTTTCTCAATAAATTATAAGGTCCTAATTTAAAAGTTGAGCTAAATTTAAAGAACCAGTAGATTAATTTTTCTCAAATACCATTTATACGGATAATTTGACCAACTTTGATTGGCCATATAAAACCAAATTCATATGAAATCTCTCAACTGTTTAAATTTATAGATTCCTAAACTAACATTCGTGAAATCTTAAAACTTTGTCCACTTATTGAATTTCTTTCATTATCATTAAAATATAGAATATAACAAAGTACATTTCTTCGGTCTCACTTTCATCGGTAGAAAACTACTCAAGATTTTAATATAAAATTTAATTAATTAATTTAAATAGATTGAGAAATTAAATAAATTAATTAGTTATAAAAAAATATAACTTAATCTCCTCAAAATATTCATATAGATTATATATCAATTTAAATTAGGTAAATTGGTTTAAAAAAATAATAAATATTAGATATAAAATATATTAAAGTCTTATATTTATAATTTATGACTAAATCTAACTATTTAACTAATAATTACTCTCTCTAGTCTTTAATATAAAAGGCTAATTAATTTTTTTAGTATATTAATGAAGCTAAATAAATCAGTTAATCAATTAATCAATATCAAATTTCACATCTCATGACGAATTCATAATCATATTATATATTTCTTAATCTATTTAAATTAGTTATTAAATTTTATATTAATTATAAGTAACTTATTTATTTATTTAGCTTGTTTAACCTATCAAAAAAATTAACTTATTCTTATGTTAAGTGATCGAGGTAGTATATATATCAGCTGATAGTAATTCTTAACATTGGATCTCTGGTTCATATATGAGAGACATTGCCCTGATTTTGAAAATTTGTGTTATATTGTTCCACACTTTTCTAAGGGAAAATTTTAGACAATATCTGTTGTAGTTCCCAGAAGCCTAAAAAAAAAACTCTAAAAATACACTATAGTCCAGGGGCTAAATTAAAATTAACTTTATGATGTTAAAAGACAGAAATACCCTACTAGTGAAAGAAAGAAGAATAAGGGGCATTAACAAGAATAATAAAAAAATTAACAAGATAAATAAAGATATTAATAAGATGAATAGTGACTTTAGCAAGATAAATAGAAAAATTAACAAGAATAATAAAAAAATTAACAAGACAAATGGGGGGCATCAACAAGAAGAATAGGAGTTTTAACAAGAACAATACAAAAATTAATAAAATAAATAGGAATATTAACAAGACAAATAGAGAAATTAACAAGAATAATATAAAAATTAATAAGATAAATAGAAGAATTGATAAGACAATTATATGCATTAACAAAAAGAATATGTGCTTTAAATAGACAAATAGGGGTCTTATTAATGCCCCTATTTATCTTGCTAATATCTATATTGTTATTGTTAAAATTCCTATTTATCTTGTTAATGTCTTGTTCTTCTTTTTTAATTGGTGGGTTATTTCTATCTTTTAGGAACATAAAGTTAATTTTAGTTCAACCCTAGATAATAGTGAAATTTTAAAATGTTTTAGAGGCCTTTAGAAATAAATTAATTATAGTAATCGTTTGTCTGAAATATTTCCTTATTTTTAAAGTATCAATTGATCTTCTAAAACTAGTTGCAAAACAAAAATACCCTTTAATCGAATGCTTTAAAAGAGTTACTAAGGAACTTCCTCCTCTTCATGCCAACTAAAATGAGAAAAACTTTCAGAACTTGCCATGAAGTCTCAATGTAAAGGTGTGGAGAGAAAGAAGCACTTCCTTGAGCTTGTGCTTGGTCTCAGAATCAACCAAGTCGCCATCGTCGTTGAACTTTCCGGAGGACGGTGGGCGTTAGGGTAGAACTGAGGCTTATTGATGAAGTGAAGATCAAGAAACACTCCTATTTTCATACTGTGCTCTTTCCCAGCTCCCACAGCACTTAATGCAGCTGCAGTTTTCTCAGCCCATACATTTGGAGGTCTAGATCCCCAATCCAATGCATTCTTCCATGGTGCTAACAAATCATTTATATTGTAACTATTAGGATATTTATTAAAATCATGCTCTCTATTTCTCTTTTCATATATGATTATATAAATTTGAATTTTTACTTCATACTATTCTTAATACATTTATTAGGAGAATGCCCTGATATATATTTACATAAACAGAAACTAGAAGCAACAATAGTAGTAATAAAAATCAGGAAAAATTAATCATTTGGCCCTTATAATTTTATTTTATAAAATATAAGGATCATCATTTAAAATGGTTAAAATTATAGGAACTAAATTACAACGAGTTAAAATTTAGAGACTGAATTTCAATCGAATAAAAAAATATAGGGATTGAGTTACAACTAAACCAAAATTACAATGACCAAATTATTAATTTTTTCTAAAAATAATACTACCTCCGGTCCTAATTATAAAAGCTAGTTGATTTTTTTGGATAGATTTAGGAAATAAAATAAATTAGTTAATTATAAATAATATAATAACTAATTAACTAATTTGGATAGATTGAAGAATATATAATATTAATTTATCTTGAGTGGGTAAATTTGATCATAATTAACTAATCTATTTAGCTTTTTAAATTTATCCAAAAAAATTAATTGGCTCTTATAACTAAAATTAGACTGAAAGTAATATCTACATAATTTGATATATATATATATATAATATCTGTGTTTGGGGCAAATATCGCTATCTAGAATAAGTAATTAATGAGTGGATATCAATGAGCACATTAGTAAGTGTTTCTAGGGATTGAATTTCTTATTATGGATCAAGGATGATGGATATATATATATATATATAAGAATTTGTTATAAAACTAGCAATAAGATTAGAAAGAGAAAAGATGGAGACAAGAAAATGAGAGTAGTATATATTCTATTCTTTCTTCTTCTTTACAACACAAATGGCATGCCCTATTTATAGGCATAGAAGTTGAAGATGAAGAATCTAGTAATTAATGGAGGAGTAATGAAGAGTTTAGTAATTAATGGAGGAGTAATGAAGAGTCTAGTAATTAATGAAGGAATAATGACCTAGGGAATTTGAAGAGGTGGAGGGAGATGGAGATGGACATCTATATTCTAATATTCATAACACTCCCCCTTAGATGTCCATTCTTTAATAATGTGCCTCATTACAAAACTTTAACTAGGAAAAACCCTGTGGGATAAAAACCTAGTAAAAGAAAAAGAGTACACAATTAATTGATACACTTACAGAGCTGCCTCATTAAAAATCTTGCTAGGAAAACCCAGTGGGACAAAACCTCAGACAAGGGAAAAAGAGTACAGCGTGTATCGACTCCCCCTTTTTGTAGCATCAATTGATATCTCTGAATCTGCGAAGTCCGATATCATGTATGAGCTTCTCAAATATTGTTGCTGGAAGTGACTTGGTGAACAAATCTGCTAGATTTTCTTTAGACCAGATTTGCTGGATATTAATCTCACCATTCTTTTGAAGATCATGTGTGAAAAAGAATTTTGGAGAAATATGTTTTGTCCTGTCTCCTTTGATGTACCCTTCTTTTAGTTGGGTAATACATGCAGTATTATCTTCATATAGAACTGTTGGGATCATTTTATTAGATGACGGTCCATAAGTAGTACGTATATGATGTATTATCAATCTTAACCATACACATTCTCGACTTGCTTCATGTATCGCTATTATTTCTACATGATTAGATGATGTGGCTGATATGGTTTGTTTCATTGATCGCCATGAAATAGCTGTACCATTACATATGAACAAATAGCCTGTTTGCGATCTACCAACATGTGGATCAGATTGAAATCCAGCATCAGCATATCCAACAAAGTTAGTCTTATGTTCATTTGAATAAAATAATCCCATATCCATAGTACCATTCAAGTAACGAAGAATGTGCTTAACCCCATTCCAATGTCTTCGTGTTGGTGAAGAACTATATCTTGCTAATAAGTTAACAGCAAATGATATATCTGGTCGTGCGTGACTAGCAAGATACATAAGCGTACCAATTGCACTAAGATAAGGCACTTCTGGGCCAAGTAGTTCTTCATCACCTTCTTGAGATCTAAAGGGATCTTTATCTTTCTCCAGAGATCTTACAATCATCGGAGTGCATAATAGATGTGATTTATCCATATAAAAACGTTTTAAGACTTTTCTCGTGTAAGTTTCTTGACACACGAAGATCCCATTTTTCAGATGTTCAATTTGTAGTCCAAGGCAAAATTTTGTTCTTCCCAGGTCCTTCATTTCAAACTCTTTCTTTAAGCAATTCACCGCTTTGGAAATCTCTTCAGGAGTTCCAATGATATTTATGTCATCGACATAAATAGCAATTATAGCAAATTCATTTCCAGATCTTTTTATAAAAATACATGGACATATCTAATCATTCTTATATCCTTCTTGTTGGAAATTGTGCCCTAGGGGCCAATCATTGTATCATGTTATCATATTATTTGCATGTTTACTATGATGACAATCCTTGGATAACTAGTGATTTTATCCTAAATGTCCCTGGTCAGTCATCTATGCGGGAACAGAGATGAAATAAGACCAGTATGACTTTGAAGATATATAGAGATATAAATCAAAGTCATAAGCACATGTAAGAGTACAGGGTGTTGGACCGACCCGCTATGAGAGAGCTGCATGGGTTAAGTCATAAGTTTCTCTCATATACAAGCCATGTCACTATGCCCTTTGACCTGAGATCATCATGGATTCCTACATGACAAACGCTCAGCTTTGACCTAGTCAAAAGTCACTTTTGACCGAGTGATCATAAAGGCTATGCTCGGGCTTAGTGGTTTTTCATGCGGAGGAATGTGAATGGTCAAGATGGAATTTGTCCCTCACATTCGTAGAGAGATATTACTGGGCCCCTCGATGAGTGAGTCTGAGAAATGTATGGCCATACTGGAATGGAAGGGTAGTTCCATTTCTATATTCAGACTACTCAGGGATCGAGAAAGTAACGGTCAGGAACAGGAGGATGACGTTCACCATGCCTCATCCTTGACCGAAATATCGTGTGACAAAAGGGACGTGATATGGTTGTATGAAAGGTTACATCGTTTATCGATCCTCATATGTTTTGGGTAGTCGTAATGCCTTGCTAGAGACCGCTTACGACTTGTGGGTCAGTATAGTAACTGGGCCACTGCCAACTTCATATGGGCCTACAGGGTCGCACACAAAACAGCCCAATGCGAGCTATGATGTCCAGGTTCATTGAATCTAAGAGATGTCTAAATTCAATGAATAATCTAGGGTGGATATATATTTTATATATATATATATATATATAAATTAGTTTATATATATATTATATAAATAATATAAGAGATATTTGTAAGATTTAATTTACAAGGATAAATTAAATCTCTATCATTTTTGAATTTGAATTTAAATGGATATGATCTATTTGAATTTGAAATTCAAATTGATAAGATATCTCAAATTTGATTTATGAGAATAAATCAAATATAATTCTGTCTTATCTTTATTTTAAATTAAATAAATAGGTGAATTAAATCTGTGGGACGGATTTAATATAAACCATATTTATTTAATCAGTTTCTTATTAAATTATGCAATATATGATATTGTATTAATTCAGAATTAATATAAGATTAATTCTGAAGCCCGGCCCTATTAGAAGCCCGATAGCTTCCTATATATTTGACATTAGGAGCTAGGGTTCCACACACAAGACATCTCTACACACACATTCAGACGTGAGAAGAGGGGGCATAGAGAGTGCAAAAGGTTTGCACATAAGAAACTGCCGAAATAGAGACGGTGAGGACGGAATCTCCAGAAAACCCTAGAGGGACAAGAGGCGCTAGCACGTCATTCGCGATTGGAACGCTGTTCGTGTGGATACCAGTAGAGGAAGCCGATCTGAGCTGTCGACTTCTACGATACGACCAGACACGAAGCAAGGTCGCGACCAGAACACCCTGAGGTCGCGACCATACGGGCATCTGAACGCCAGAAATCCGAAAAGAGGAGACAGGTCGCGACGTGAAGCTGAATACGTCGCGACTACAAACTCCAGAGACGTCCGGTCGCGACTAGAGGCAGAAGAGGTCGCGACTAACAACTACAGAGGCGACAGATCGCGACTAGAAGCAGAGGAGGTCGCGACTAAAAGCTGAGGAGGTCGCGACTGAAAGTTCCAGAGGCGAGGAGTCGCGACTAGTGGACACTGTGGTCGCGACCAAAGCTCGAAACCGAAGGTAACACTTCTTTCTCCTTGACTTAAACACTTTCGGTAGATCCTGGATGGGAATGGAAAAAAATTTTAAAGTTAATTTCCGCTGCGTGTCTTCCAATTCCCTTCACTTCTTTCAATATATATTCACTAAGTCGATTATACCATATGCGCCCTGATTGCTTCAATCCATATAAAGACTTATTTAACTTAATTGAGTACCGTTCTCGAGAACTTGAATTATATAATTTTGGTAACTCAAATCCATCAGGGAGACTCATATAAATGTCATTGTCAAGTGAACCATACAAATAGGCTGTAATAACATCCATTAGACGTAAATCGAGGCCTTCTTTTACTGCCAGACTAATTAGATATCGAAAAGTAGTTGCATCCACCACTGGTGAGTATGTTTCTATAAAATCAATACCAGGTCTTTGTGTAAATCAACAAGTCGTGCTTTATATCTTACTACTTCACCATTTTCATTTCGTTTTCTCATAAAAACCCATTTATATCCAACTGGTTTTACATCTTCAGGTGTAAGAACCACAGGGCCAAAAACTTTTCGTTTTTCTAATGATTTTAATTCAGCCTCAATTGCGTCTTTCCATTTTGACCAATCATCTCTTTGTTTGCATTCGCTAATAGATCTTGGTTCATGATCCTCATCATCATTTATTACATCAAGCGCTACATTATATGCAAAAATATCGTCAACGTTGACTTTATCTCGATTCCATCGTATTCTATTGACAACATAATTTATTGAGATCTCATTATTTTCATATATTTCAGGTACCTGAATGTCTCTCGAAATTGAGACATTAGTGTTGTCAAATGACTCTTCTGGAGTCACTAAATTTTGTTGAATATCCTCGACCTAGCCATCTATATTTATAGCTCCTTTTCTTTTTCGAGGATTTTTATCTTTGGAACCGATGGGCCTGCCACGCTTCAAGCGTGCTTTTGATCTATTAGATTGTCCAATAGGGACATCAATTCTGATAGGAGCATTCGCAGCTGGAACATGTGACTTAGTCATTTTCTTGTGGTCAGTGAATGCGTCTGGCAATTGATTAGCTAAACTCTGTAAATGAATTATCTTTTGAACTTCTAGCTCACATTGTTTTGTATGAGGATCAAGATGAGATAATGATAATTCATTCCAACTAACTTTATTTTCCAGCTGTTTATTTTCTCCCCCTAATGTTGGAAAATTTGATTCGTCAAAATGACAATCAGCAAATCGAGCCGTAAATAAATCTCCTGTTGTTGGCTCTAAATATTTTATTATAGAAGGAGATTCATATCCAACATATACTCCCATCCTTCTTTGAGGACCCATTTTAGTACGTTGTGGTGGAGCAATCGGAACATATACCGCACATTCAAAAGTCCTTAAATGGGAAATATTTGGTTCCTGACCAAAAACCATTTTAAGGGGAGACTTTAAGATAACTAGTTAGCCTGATACGAATTAACATCGCTGCATGTAAAATTGCATGTCCCCAAGTAGATATTGGGAGATTTGATTTCATAAGCAATGGTCTTGCAATCAACTGCAAACGTTTAATTAATGATGCTGCAAGACCATTTTGTGTATGAACATGTGCTACAAGATGTTCAACATCGATCCCCAGAGACATACAATACTCATTGAAAGCTTGTGAAGTAAATTCACCAGCATTATCTAGACGTATTTTCTTAATAGGATAATTTGAAAAATGTGCTCTCAATCTAATTAGTTGAACAAGTAATCTCGTAAACGCCAGGTTACGAGAAGATAATAAGCAAACATGTGACCATTTTGTTGATGCATCAATTAGAACCATAAAATATCTAAATGGTCCACATGGTGGGTGTATCAGCCCACAAATATCTCCCTGTATACGTTCTAGAAAAGTGAGAGACTCACTTTTTATTTTTATCGATGAAGGTCTAATAATTAGTTTCCCTTCAGAACATGCAGCACATGAGAAAATATGAAATTGTGGAATTGATTCTCTTCTCAACGAATGTCCACATGAATTCTCAATCATTTTTCGCATCATTATTGTCCCAGGATGGCCTAACTGGTCATGCCAAATATTAAATTTATTCTCACTTGCAAACTTCTGGTTTGCAATAGCATGTGTTTCAATTGTACTAATAAATGTGTAGTACATTCCAGAAGAAAGAGCAGAGAACTTTTTCAGTGTGCATTTTTTACCAGAAATCATATCTGTGATAACGAGATATTCCTGGTTTTCTCTATTTGTTGTTTCAATATGGTATCCATTTCTACGGATATCCTTGAAACTCAACAAATTCCTGTTAGATTTGGAGGAATAAAATGCACTAGCAATGTATAATTGTGTTCCTCCAAGTAACAATATATTTGCTCTTCCAAACCCCTTAATCATCTTTATACTTCCAAAACAATATATAAGAAAATAACACATATGACTATAATAAAAATATATTAGTAAATATAATCATAAAAGAAAATAACTTCATTATAGCAAAAAGAAAACACACATAATCATAAAAGTTTAGCTTATTTTTTGGACACTCCCATCACCAATTAGGTGATCAATTCTTTCGTTAGGATCGGCAAATAAATCAGCAATATCTAAATGAGTCACATCCATGTTGCCATAATCAGAATCGCTTTCTTTCCCAACAAAATTTGTTTCTATCTTTGGCTCTTTGCCTTTATTTTTATTTTTTCCCTTTAAGCGATTCTTGGTATAATTCAACCAAATGTCTTGGTGTACGACAAGTACGAGCCCAATGACCTTTTCCACCATAAGGATGACATGAATTTTCAATATAATTATCATTCCCACTAGTTTCCTTTTTGTGGTTATCATCATTGTTTGCCCACCTTGAGTGGGAATCACGACCACGACCACATTGACCACGGCCTCGTATATAGCTACGGCCGCGTCCACGTCCACGTCCATATCCCCGACCACGGGATGATTCATTTGTTACTACATTCACTTCTGGGAATGCAGTAGAGCCAGTTGGACGGGATTCATGATTCCTCATTAAAAGCTCATTATTTTGTTCAACCACCAAAACGCAAGAAATCAGTTCAGAATACTTTTTAAAACCTTTTTCACGATATTATTATTGCAAGAGCACATTGGATGCATGAAATGTGGAGAATGTTCTTTCTAACATGTCATCATCAGTAATTTTCTCTCCACATAGTTTCAGTTGAGAACTAATTCTAAATAGTGCAGAATTATATTCACTGACTGATTTAAAATCTTGCAGACGTAAATGCATCCAGTCATAACGAGCTTTTGGAAGAATCAAGTAAATGCATCTAGTATCCAGAATAGATAATTCTTTCCAGTAATGTCAAGAGCCACAAACTCAAGTTTTGTAAGATTCGACATGATGATATTATCATAAAATATAACAAAAGTTGAAAATGGAGATTTAGGTTAAGAAGGTTGAGTAATTAGAAAATAATCAAATATGAAACTACAATTCAACATAAGAGTGATATAGAAACTCACCTTCCAATGATAGATCTTACAATAATATCAGTTGGCTAGAGCGGTCGTGCTGATAACGTGTTATAAAACTAGCAATAAGATTAGAAAGAGAAAAGATGGAGACAAGAAAATGAGAGTAGTATATATTCTATTCTTTCTTCTTCTTTACAACACAAATGGCATGCCCTATTTATAGGCATAGAAGTTGAAGATGAAGAGTCTAGTAATTAATGGAGGAGTAATGAAGAGTCTAGTAATTAATGGAGGAGTAATGAAGAATCTAGTAATTAATGAAGGAATAATGACCTAGGGAACTTGAAGAGGTGGAGGGAGATGGAGATGGACATCTATATTCTAATATTCATTACAGAATTCATTTATATTGTCTATATATTCATAAATTATTCCCTCTCTCTCCTCTAGACCATAAATATTACAATTTACTAACTGCTTTTCTTAAGGAGAAAAACACTAAAAAGCTACTTGTATCCTATAGTTAGGGGTGTTCATAGAACTCGCGGCCCAGTATGCCCACCCGAACCCGTAATAAAATAGCCCTGCCCAACCCGATAAATATAGGACAAGGCTGGGCATTGGGCTACAAAATACAGCCCATACTTTTTTCGAACTTGGCACTAGGCAGAGGGCTGCCCTGCCTATGAGCACCCATTCGTTTTATTTTTTTTTATTTTTTTCCCTAGATGCTACACTTAGAAGGGAGAATATGATAGCGGCTGATGCCTAGAGAGTCATTTTAGAAATATGAGTAGTTAAGTAGATAAATTGTATCTTTTAATATTTATAATTATATCAATTTTTTCTTTTTTTAACTTAGCTAATCATCATATGATTGCATTACAAATTATAATTGTTTATTTTATTTTTTTTAGATGCTTAATCTTTATAAAGATTGGTGAGATTGATGCAAAGTTGTAATTACAAATTACTTAGACTTCAGGCTTTTTTTATATGCAATGAATTTTAAGACTTTAATTATTATTTTTTTTATTTTATTCTTAGTGAATTATGAATATTATTTAAGTCTTGAAGACATATGAATATGATATTATTTTAGAAGTTCATAATTGTAGATTTTTTTTCACAACATGAGCATGTCATCAAAACTTAGGCATACCCAACCCGCCTATGCCCAACCCAAAATAGTTAAAGCTTTTATCGGGTATCGGACTACAAAATATAACCCATACTTTTTTTGGACAGGGCACCGGGTAGGAGCTGCCCTACCCAGCTCATGAACACCCCTACCAATAGTATTCACTCCCTCTGCTCTGTTCATACCTTTTGAGATAAATATATGCATTCATCCGGTTTAAAATATAAATTTTAAATAATTATATTACGTAACTAAAAAAATTAATTAAAATTAATTAAAAATAATAAATATATAAAAAATATAATTTATTTTTTTAAAATATTTTTTTAAGGAGAAAATGAGCGGGAGAGAGGGTGAATGGAAAAAAATATAAAAAAATAAATAAAAAAATAGATGAACCAGACATATAATTAAAGATAAAAATAAAAAATACATATTAAATAATAAGATAAAATATAAATTGAATTAAAACTTATAAAAATATCCACATGCCATCACAATTTTAAAGCTTGTATTTGGAGGAGGGGGCAGTATAATATAAGAAAGACTCGGTTTGCAATTTAGAGAAAGTTTGCAACGTAGAGAACATTTTACTCAATCCATCATAATTAAACTAAAAGAAAATAAACCAGCTAGAAAATGTCAGCAACTCAGTTAATTAACTGAAGATTGAAGATGGAGGAAGGAAGTAGCTTACGAGTGATGGAGTAGTTGTAATCAGGAGAAGCGAAGATACAGGAATCAGCTTGGAGAATCTTCCTGTGGAAATCCTCCTCCTCCGGCGAATATGTGCCGTCGACTTCAAGATCGGGCTTGATCATCGGCAGCGACGAAATCTCTACGTACTCCAGCTCCATTCCGTCGATTTCCTCCTTGCTCATCTCTCCGAAAATCAAAATCGGCGAAAATAATTGAAGCTGTGAAGTTACGTAATAGCACGAATGAGGCCTCTGTTGTAGGAAGCTTTGCGAAGAGAGCCGCAAATGGCCGCCACTTTGATTGCTACCGGCGGCTCTGCAACTGTTCCCGCCCCCGCCATCTTCTATTTCTTCTTACTCTTCTTCTCTAAAATAAAATTGGGATTTTAATTTGATCAAATATCTCACTCACTCTTTTATTATTTCTTTTGGCCAGTATTTCACTCACTAGGATATGGAGGCCAAAAAATTCAATTCAAGTTTGTCTTAGGAAAAAATGTTGAAAAGTCTCAATTTAAATTATTTCTTTTGGCCAGTATCTCACTCACTAGGAAAAGTCTCAATTAATTTAAGGAACATGTTCTCCCATTATTCCTAGCAGTATATATGTATGCAAGTTTTTCTAAATTACTTTTAAGTCTTATGTAAGATAATTTATTACTCATAAATTTTAAGAAATCTGTAGACTATTGTTAAATTATAAAGAATTTGTGAGTAGGAGATTTTAATTGTAAAAATACATATTTACCCTTACTTTTGTTGACAAGTGAAAGAGTTTTATTGAGAACTTAAAAAATAAGACATTTGATAAGTGAGAAAATTTTTATTGGCAAATAGATATTTCAATTGACGATAAGAATTAAAGATGAAAAAATAGGCAAAGTCAACTAAAGGCCAGGGCCTAGCCCGTTTAGTTTTAGAGGTATTTTTTAAGGGCAGGCCATTGGGCTTTTGAACCTTTTTGACATAATCTCATTTTTTTCTTTCTTATTTTTAAATGGATCAAAATAAAATAATTTTTTTTTAATTAAAAACATAAATATAAACAAATTAAAGATTTAAAATATTGTCAACTTGTCATAATCAAACCAAATAAAATAATTGCTATCATCATTAACAAATATTGTCTAAAACAAGACATATCAAACCATTAAGAGATTAGCAACAACATCATAGAACAAAATACGACAAGTATTATGATGATAACATCCCACATGCATATACACATTTTTATAACGTTATTCTTTGTCTAGATAACATATTAGTTCATTAAAAAAACATGTATTTCCTTACCCAACAATGGGATGTCACTGTTATCTTTTATCATTAGCGAAATCCAAACTTGCAAAAAGAAATGTTTGGCCCTAGAAAAAATAATTAAAAAATTACATAGTCATAACAAATTTGACAAAAGATGTTTTAAATTATGTAAAATCTAGTGATATTTGATTAAAATATTGATATATCAAAATACATAAAAAAATTCCAATGCCACATAGGTTACACTTATTATTATTAGACTTTTAGTTTTTCTTTGTTGCTCACCCGGTTCACCAGAGCTTTGCCTCGACTATATCTGGTGGGTGAGTCTCATAACGGAAATTTTTTACATACATCAAGGCTCGAATTCGAGACCTCGTTTAAGCGATACTGAGTCGCTTACCACTCGAGTCAACCTCCGTTAGTTAGACTTTTAGTTTTAAATACCAAAAGAAAAATGATGGGCAAATGGGCCAGTCCTTTGTCCTGTAGGGTTGGCTCTTAGAGGGCCAGGACCTAAATGGGCTAGCTCTTTTATGATCAATTTACTTTAAAGGCTGTAAATCATGAACTTGACCTTGATTTAAACCGGTTTAAAAAGGCTGACTCGATGGGCTCAACCTGTTTTCCTAACTCTAATAAGAGTTGTCAACAAATACTCTTCCACTTATCAAATGTATCACTTTAAGTGTCAACAAAGGCTTCACCACTTGTCAATGAAAGTAAAAGTAAAAATATCTTTTCACAATTAAAATCTCCTACCCAAGAGTCCCTTTGGACTTTACAATAATTTAAAGATTTCATAGAATCTCTGAGTAATAAATTATGTTCAATGGTACCCAATAGTAATTTTTCCTTTTTTGGGAAAATGAAATCCAAAAGAAGAAAATTAATGACCCTAAAATCCAATGACAATTAAGCTTTAAGCAGTATGTAATGATAAGTTATATAGTAAGAAATAATAATATATTTATACTGCTCACTTGTGATTAGAATTTTTGAGATTAAATTTCTTAGTATTTCATAGTCATTCCCTTTTTTTCAACAGGTGCAATAAATTGTGTAAGGAAGCTGCAACTATGTGTAATAGTCTTGGCATTGGCTAAAATCACGTGTGTAAGTTTTTTTCCATGGGTGCAACAAGTCTTTAATTGTGTACAAAAACTTCAGTCATGTGCAATTTTCTTCTATGGATATTAGCTAAAATTATGTGTAAATTTTCTTCCACCAGTACAATATAAATTATGTCTGAAAAGCTTTATCCATGTGCAATTTTCTTTCATGGACACTTGTTCGACAGGTGCAATATGTTTTCAATTGTGTGTGAAAAGTTTTAGCCATATGCAATTTTCATTTTTGGACACTTGTTCAACAGGTGCAATGTTTTCAATTGTGTGTGAAAAGTTTTAGCCAGGTGCAATTTTCTTTTTTGAACACACTTGTTCAAATCACTCATGGAAGTTTGCTTCCGCAGGAGCAATATATCTTCAGGCGATGCGCGCAAAACTTCAGTCATGGGCAATAATGTATCATGGGCACTAGAATCAACTCATTTTCTCATAATTTAGTCTTATTATAAATGTTTTGATATGTTCTAGGTTTAAAATCCATTTGTTCTAATATAATTGAAAGAAAATATATCAACTTTATGTGCTTTACATAAGTTTTCTCCCATTAATTAAGTAAATTACATTATATTTACTATTTATTTTTATATCTTCAACTAAAATTTTAAACTTTAGGTATTGATAAAGGATATATTATACAATTTTCAATTTATATAATTTTTTATTTATACAATGACATATTAAAAGATTAGTTTAGACTTTAGGCTATGTTTATAAAGAGAAAATTTAGTAGGAAAAAAACTAAATAGAAAAATAAGTGATAGGGGAAAAAAGCAGGAAAAAAAAAGTGGAAAGAAAAATGGGTATGGATCCATACTATTTTCTCTCTACAAGTAGGGAGAAAATAAGAAATAAATAGGCATCTAACACTTTTACTCTCACTCCAGTCTCCAACCCATCTTTATGTTGACGTTCGCACCTACAAACAGAGAACAAACAATCCGAGTCGCGTCCAATGACACTGTCATTAAGAGTTATTTCGCGACAACAGTAAGATGAAGTGGCACTCCCTAGGATTAAACGGATTCTTCTTGTATAACAAAGAATTAAAATTTGGTGGAAGCAAATAAACTCATAAACAAAATGAGCAAGAGAGAATAAGCGTTCCAAGTATATTGAGCAATTCCTTTGCATTACTTTTATAGGCACAAAAAGGCACGGAAAGGCATGGGTTACATCTGAAAGAGAAGACCTTTCATTCACTCGAAACAGTGAGGCTGGAAGAATGTTAGAGTTGTGTATCTTTGTCGACAATGGTCCCACCCAACAGTCAAAACATTAACATCTCACCCAACGGTAAAAAAATGTTAACCCTCCAGATTCTATTTTGACTATAGGGATTTGAGGACTTTCTATTTAAGCATATTTGAAAAATTATTTTTTGGCAAAACTAAAAATATTTTTCATAAAAAGTGCCTAATACCACGCTCTAACATGCGCGCAGGAGGAAAATCGCCTGATTTCAACTGAATTTTTCATTTATTGCTCGTTATCATGCGAACAAGCCCACCTCTCTTCTAAGCCCATTTTATTAGCCCATGATTGTATCTTATTATATATACACTTAAGACTTTACTTTCCCAAGCAATATGGGACTTTGATTTCTTTGACACAGCCACAAAACACATATTTCACAACAATCCCTCACATGTGTTAAAAGAAACTCCACTCTCTGAGTTACACACATGGATATAATAATTGTATCCAATGGTCCTGTGGATTATGAACTAGACCTAGACCGATAATATTTGGTACACAGAGATGCCAATGGTCCTATGAATTATGAACTAGCACCTCTTGGGAGTATACTAGAGATATTAATAGTCAGATTATACCTCTATATTTCCATTGTTTACCAAGCAATTTTGTGTGTTAGGCGGCCATGCAAGCTAGAGATTTCACCACGATGTCATAGGAGTGGCCTACACTCCTTATTTGTATAAGTGATTTCTTTTAAGAGTATCTGCACTGAATACACTATCCTGTAGGATTTGAAATCATTAAGAGCTTTTGTTAAACCCTCCAATATCCAATCTAGCACTTTCTCACACACCATAGGAAAAGACCAGTAATAATATTTTAGTGCTAACAAAACTAACAAGCGACTTGTTCTTACCCATTGAACCTTCTTCACTAGATCACCAATCACAAAGGTTGGGTTGTCATTGCTGTCGTAATCAAACTGGCTTTAGTCCTATTCCCCTCGAAGTCTGAACAATTTATTTTCTTCCCAGGGGTTTTGTTAACGGATCCACTAAATTTACTTCTGACTTTCTATAATCAATTGAGATCACCCCGTCTTTGAGCAGCTGCTTTATAATATTGTGTCTCAATCGAATGTGTCTATTTTTACCATTGAAGGTTTTGTTTTTAACCGTAACTATCACAAATTGGTTATCACAGTATAAAGATATTGATGGTGTGGGCTTGTCACCCAATGAAATACTTGCTAAGAAGTTTTTCAACCACTTAGTTCAGTGCCAGCCAATTCCATAGTAATAAATTCAGAATCCCTTGAAGATTTGATTAGAATTGTTTGCTTGGATAATTTCTATGTGACTACACCACCACTAAGAATAAATACATAACCACTAATAGACTTTGACCCTTCTAAATTTGAGATCCAGTTCACATCACTGTATCCTTCTAATATAGCTAGAAATCCACTATAATGTATACCATAATTCATGGTGCCTTTAAGGTATCTCAATAGCCTTATTAGAGCATCACAGTGTTCACTGCTTGGATAGTGAGGATATCTGCTCAATTTACATACATCATATGTTATGTCAGGTTTGGTATAATTCATTAAATGCAAATATCTTCTAATGATCTATGCATATTTAGATTAAGCCACTGATCTCCTAAGTTTTTCTTCAAGTGCAAACTTGAATAATAAGGAATACTCAATGGAGATTCATCATATTGTTCAAACTTTCTCAAAATTTTCTCAACATAATGTTCTTGAGAAAGTAAGTTACCTCTTTCATTTCTTATGATTTAAACACCCAAATTAACTTTGCTTCACCAAAATCTTTCATATCAAAATTTGAAGCAAGAAAACCTTTTGGTTCAAGTACAACATTATACTAGTACAAAAAATAAGCATATCATCCACATATAAGCATATAACCACACAATCACTATTTACAACTTTTGTATAGACACATCTTTCTACTTTTGTAGTAGAGAAACCACCACTTGTTAGAAATTAATCTAACTTTTCATGCCATTGTTTATGTATTCATTTTAAACCATATAAAGATTTTACTAATTTACAAACTTTATTTTCTTGCCTAGGAACAATGAACCCTTTATATTGTATCATATAAATCTCCTCTTCTAAATCACCATTAAAAAATGCGGTTTTAACATCCATTTGGTGAATATAAAGCTTATGAATTGAAGCTAATGCAATAAGGATTCTTATAGAAGAAATCCTTGTTACCAGGGAAAAAATATCAAAATAATCAATGTTTTCCTTTTGATTATAACCCTTGGCTACTAATATAGCTTTATATTTATCTACAGACCCATCAGGAAAATATTTTTTTTCTAAGAACCCATATACATCCAATAAGTTTTGCTCCTGGAGGCAAGTCTACTAAAACCCATGTTTTATTTTTATTTCAAGAATCAATCTACGATTTAATATCTTATTTCTAATACTCTGCATCTAGAGAAGAAATAGCTTCACAAAAATTTTTGGGTTCTCCTTCATGTAAATAAGTGAAAAAATCATCTCCAAAAGAAATTTCTTTCCTTTGCCTTTTACTTCTTTGTAAACTCTCACCAAAAACTTCATTTAAAATTTGTTTAGAAGGAAAAGGATTTTCAATTCCTTTTGGAATATGCTCAACTTTCAAAAGAAATACATTTTCAAAAAAATTTGCATCTTTAGTTTCAATAATGATATTTTTATCCAAAGCATCACTTTTCAAAACCAGAAAGCAGTAAGCAGCACTTGTTGAGCATAACCAATAAACACGTAATAAGAAGTTTTAGAACCAATTTTTCTCTTTTTAGGATCATGTAATAAAACTTTTGCAAGACACCTCCACATTCTCAAATATTTCATATTTGGTTTAAAACCTCTCCATAATTCATAAGGGGTCCTTTTTGTTTTCTTATGTGGTAATATATTTTGTAAAAAAATAGGCAGTTAATATAGTTTCTCCCCACAAATTATTAGGTGCACCAGAACTCACAAGTAAGACATTCATCATTTCTTTTAAAGTTCTATTTTTCCTTTCTACTACACCATTAGACTCACGAGAATAAGGAGGAGTTACTTCATGGATTATGCCTTCTTTTTCACAAAGATCATTTAATAACAAATATTCTCCTCTATCTAATCTAATTCTTTTTATCTTTCTAGTTAATTGATTTTATACCTCAGCCTTATATAAAATAAACTTATCATAAGCCTCATCTTTATTTCTCAATAAATACACCTTAATATATCTAGAGAAATTATCAATAAAAGTAATATAATATCTTTTACCACCTATAGTTTCTGTTTGTTTTATATCTCCTAAAGCTGTGTGGATCAAAGATAATAACTTAATTTCTCTTTGTGTAGTTAAGTGTGTTCCTTTAGTCAATTTAGTTTCTACACAAATCTCACATTTACTTAGAATATCATTTTTAACTCCAGAAATTAACTCAAGATTTTGTAATCTCTTCATGTAAGACTTATTAGTATGACCTAATCTAGCATGCCAAACATCAAAAGACTCAATCAAGTAAGCAAAAGAAGATGCATTATTATTATTCTCATCAACACTAAGTACAAATAATCCCTAATTACAATAACCTTTCCCAATCATAACATTGTTCTTAATCATAACGATCTTGTTAGATTCGAATGACACTCTAAACTCAGCTTTTCCCAATATAGACACAAAAATTAAATTTGCTCTAGCTTCAAGTACGTACAAGACATCTTGCAGCACTAAGGTCTTCCCTGATATGAGTTTCAGAACCACTTTTCCTTTCCTATGAACTTTTATAGATTGAGAATAAGGAAGATACACGTGGTCTTCTCCTCCTTCAAAGAAGGAGTATAACTCTTTGTTTGCACATACGTGCCTAGTAGACCTAGAGTTTACCAGCCATTTTTTCATATCAGAGATAAGAAAGGCTTAAGAAATCATTGTAGTGATAACCTCATCACCATTATTATCATCTCCTTCAACCAAATTTACATTTGGCTTAGGAGGATTATCACTTCTCGTCTCTTTAGCCTTTTTCCTGCATTCATATGAATGATGACCTGGTTTGCCACAAATAAAACATTTGCCCTTCTTGTTAAACTTGGGGTCAGCATCCTTGGGTTTATAATTAGACTTATTATTCTTGTTTTTCTTGTTCTTGTGTTTAGAGTCATACCTCTTGTTGCCATATTTTGTTTCTACCAAGTTGCCTTATCAGTTATCTCTTTCTCCTTTGCTGCTTGAATCATTGTTTAGTTAGTGTCTTCAATAATAATATGAGTGATCAGGTCCATTAGCGATAGTTGCTTCTATTTGTGTTTCAATTGTTGTTTGTAGTTGTTCTATTATTCTAGCAACTTTTTAATTAGAATTCCAGCAACAAATTCATCAGGCATTATGATATTTTCATACTTGAGATCTTTAATCAACTTGTGATATTCGTTGATTTGAATCTTGATATTGCTGTTGTCTACCATTTCCCATCTATAATAATTCCTAATCATAAATATCTGTTTCTCAGCATCATCCGTAATGTATTTAAGGATCAAAGAGTTGCAAATCTTATTTGTTTCTTTGTAGATACTATAAACATCGAACAATCATTAGATAAAATGCTGATCAATGTGTGCCTGCATACCTTATTGAAATATGTACAAACATCTTTTTGGGCTTTCTCATTATTTAGGGATGGTTTAGACTCAGTGAGTATAACTATGACTCTATGCATATAAAGAATAGTATAAATTCACTCCTACTAACGCCTGAAGTTCTTTCCATTGAACACTTATATCTTGGAAGTGTCAGGGAACGAGCGAGGAATAGGGATGGAGACATGAGAAATAACAATAGTGACTTGACCATTTGGGTTGCTATTATCCCTGTTATCATTACGAATACTAGAAGCCTCTATCGTTAGAATAACTCTTAAGATTGTTGATGTTGGCACCTGTAAATAGAGAGCAAATAATCTGAGTCGCATCCAAGGATACTGTCGTTAAGAGTTATTCCGTAACAACTGGCAAGATGAAGTGGTACTCCCCATGATTAAACGGATTCTGCTTGTATAGCAAGGGAACAAAATTTGGTGGAAGCAAATGAACTAAGACAGAAATGAGCAAGAGAGGATAAGCATTTCAAGCAATTCCTGTAGGACTTTTATAGGCAAGAAAAGGCGCAGAAACACACAGGCTACGTCCAAAAGAGAAGACCCTTCATTCACCTGAAATAGTTCGGCCGGAAGGACGGCGGAGTCGTGTCTCTCCGTCGACAATAGTCCCACCCAACAGTCAAAATGTTAACTTCTCACCCTACAGTGAAAAAATATTAACCCTCCAAATTCTATGTTGATTATAGGGATTTCAGGATTTTCTGTTTAAGCATATTTAGAAAATTATTTTTTTGGCAAAACTAAAAATAATTTTCATAAAAAGTGCTTAATACAACGCTCTAACTTGCGAGCAAGGGGATATCACCAGAATTCAAATGAATTTCCTATTGATGACTCGTTATCGTGCAAGCGAGCCCACCTCTCTTCTAGGCCCATTTTACTAGCCCATGATTGTATCTTATTATATATATACACTTGAGCCTTCACTTTCCCAAGAAATATGGGACTTTAGTTTCTTTGACACATTCACAAAACACATAGATTTCACAACACTTTCTTCACAAGGATTTTTTGTGTTAAACCAAATCTTAAAGTGTGGTTTTTATTATTACTAGCTAGTGAAGAAGATTGATGTTTCTCATTGTACACTCACACTTAGAAGAGAGATGTTACTTGGCTTAAAAATATAGTCATAAAATTTATCAGGAAAAAAAAGAACGGTGAAAATAAAAAAAAAATAGAAAGAGGTGTTACTTTGTTTTCAAAAATATAATAATCTGATCATATATCTTTCACAATAATTTGATTTTAAATTATTCATCATATATTTTGGCAAAGAGATAAATTAGTCATTTGTATATTTCTTCATTTTCTTTTCTTACTATTTCCTCTTGTTTGTCTAAATATGGAGGGTGATAACATTTTCTCTCTAATTTTCTCTCCTAATTTTTTCCTAACTTTTCTTTCCAACATGTCATAAAAAATATTTAAATTATATAAAAAATAAAAGAATTGCTTTTGTTGCATTGTATTTGAATTTTCAAACTGAATATTCCACTGCTGAAGAACGCAGATGAAGTTTGTTAAGTTTTCAGCCAATTGTTTCCTTTGAAACATTAGTTTTAATAATTGTCTAGAAAATGTGGGAACCCGTTTTGTGCTCGTCATTTAGCTCATATATATGGACTGTTTAGATCTGATTTAGACGGTCCATATATAATTTTTTGTTATCTTTATTTTTTAAAACATTTTAATGGCCAAAGGATCTAAAATAAAATAAAAATAATATCTCAAAAATTAAAAATAATTTTTTCACATAAAAATGTCAATTGAAAAAAATTAAATACGGACCATCCAGATCATATCTGGATGATCTAGATCTGATGAGCTAATGGTGATAATCAAAATGATGAGTACTGAAATAGGGTTCAGAAAATGTTATCTTTGATCAGACCAATTAAATTTTATGGGGATTTACACCAAGCTCACAAAGAAAACAAATTATTATTTTCAAGTCCTATAAAATTATCAAATTAATATCAAGTTTCAAAGAACATGTGAACGATTTATTAAAATTATGAAAAGACAAGTTTACCATGACTTATCATTTGACAAGTCAATGTGCCACTAATAACAAGTTAGAATGATACCAATGACAAGTTAGAGCGCATCAATTTGCAAATCAATATGCCACTAGTGACAAGTCATGGTGCCACCAACGACAAGTCAGGGCACTTCAATTGACAAGTAAGTGTGCCACAACAAATAAGTCAGGGTATCTCAATTGACAAGTTAGTGCGCCACAATTGACAAGTTAATGCATAGTGAGTCACGGTACCACCAATAACAATTTAAGGTGCTTTAATTGATAAGTTATTGTGTCACTAACAACAAGTCAAAGTAAACTCATCTTTTCACAATTCCAATAAATCTCCCACAAATCTGTTGGGACCTCATATCAATATGATGATTTCATAGAATTTGATAGTAATTATTTATCTTTCTTGGTGTTAGAATTTGAGCCTTAATCCACCCCTGGTAGATTAGGCCAGAGCCCACATAATCTAGGGATCAAGTGATAATAACCAAAAGTATGGGGCTTATATGATAATTACCAAGAGTCTGGGACTCAGGTGGTAATAACCAGAAAGGTCTAGGAGGTTTTCTGTGATTTTCCCATTTTGTCCAAATTTTAAGTAGGATATTTAGGATATGGACGTGGTTTGTGGGAGAGAATTTTGGGAAAGCATAGCTCCTGATCAGGAGTCCCATAATTCATATCAGACAAATTCTCCTCTCTCTAGACTTTTTTTCACTACTATCTCCTCTTCTCTCAGTGTATTTGATGTGTTCGAATACCTATGTCTGTTAGTGTGACTGGGTTAATGTGTGACTACTGGAGAAAGTGGTCTATATTTTAGGTACACCTAAATCTCTTCATTGGTATCAGAGTCGTGGTCAATCTAATGATACAAAATTGATTTATTTTCTTATGTGATCTATATGTATACACTGTATAATATGCTCCCTGTTAAGCTTCGATCTGTAAAAATTAGATAATCCAAAAACCATAGTTTTAGGCTTCAAAATTAGTCCCATATTGTAGATATCAAAAAATTGAAGAGAATGAGATCAACAAGTCAAAAACGGAAGTCGAACGGGGGAGATATGGAGGAGAGAAGTTTCGGGTCAAATTGGGTCACATAAAAATCGCTGATTTAGGCTTCAAAAATAGTCTAATGTTGTAGAGCTCACAAAATGATGGGAAATGACTACAAGAACGTTGAAATGGACTTTGATGGCGAAGAAATAGAGGAGAGAAGTTTCGATCTAACAGACCCGACACGCCAGTAAACTGGGTCCATCGTGACCCGGCTGGAGGTTAAAGATGACCTCCAGCCAAAATGTTGTTGTTTTGATCATTAAAAAAAATTGGCCTCGAAAAAATATATTTATGAATTTGACTGGGCCAGGTCCAGCCCAAACATAATAAAAAATTAATATTTTTTGGTTAGTTTAGATTGAGCCCAACTTGGTCCTATCTGAAAAAAAGAACTTTTTTTAGAGGCAGAGGCCACGTGACGCATGAGGCCTTATGTCAACCTCACAGCAGCGCGTGGAAGCCAAGAGTGGGCTTCGTCTTTGATAAGACACAATTTGTTTCTGGTTTTTGCGACATTTTTAAGGATTTTATAACAACTTTGCCATTCATTTTATGCTTGTAGTTGTGCTTTTGTGGTAATACATGATTGTGCTTGGCAATATGCTATTTTGAGGGTAAAATGGTAAATTAACTCCTCTAAACTGCAAATATGTTATTCTTTTACTGGTGGGACTTTTACAGCAAGCTTTGATTTTGAATTACAGGTACTTTGGAGGAAAACCAAGGACTAATGTGAGTAGAAAAGAAATCACAAGAGATAATCAAATCAAGGAAGCAGCTTTTGTGTCTTTCAGTCGCGACCAAAGTATCCACAGGTCGCGACATAATTTCTCCTGAGAAGTTTATCTACGTTTACAGGTTGCGACCAAAATATGGATCTGGTTGCGACTAAAGAAGACAGTCACTGAAGCTGCGTGTTTTGACTAGGTTAACCTAGAAATAAAAGGAAGGGGGAGCCGCAGATGAAAAGGAGGCTAGTTTTTGACCTGATTAGGCTAAGAAGCAATGCTCGAACTCTCTCTACACTCTCTCCACTACCTACACACATCTTCCATCATTCATCTCTCCATCTCGCTTTGTGCTTTCTTTATGGTATCATATTTGGATAGCGATTGCAGTACAGTAGGAGTCATGAGAGGCTAAATCTTTAGTATCTTGGTGATAGATATCGTATCTTGTGCTTATGGATTGTACAAGGAGTTCTCTGTTTTAATATGCACCTATTTCATGTTTTGATGCTTTTGGATCTAGGGTTTTTTATTATATGAACAAGGAATTGAGTGTCATTGATTACTCTCAAATTAGACAATTGTAATTGACTTTGGATGCTTCGAATGTCATATTTAATATAATATTTCATTTTCGATTTTAAGATAGTTGGACTGTTATCAATAATCGTTGCTAATTAATTCAATTGCTTAAAATCTAGGGTTTGTCGATCGACCATCATTCAAGGGCATTTTCATCATCCGATTTGAATTACACACTAAGTGATTTTAACATTGCATTAAGAGTTTTTAAACTAGCTTTGATTAAAGGAGTTTAAATAATATTAATGCTCTAGACTCAATCGATCGATTAAGGTTTTGTCTAAGATTTAGCGATTTCAAAAACTCCTATATCAAATTAAAAGCAAGGATAGATACGTTTCTATCATCAAGAGTCTGTCACAACATATTTCTTTCGCAAACTAACTCGTTTTCATCTTAATCAAAAATACCAAAAAAATATTTACTTTACTGCACATTTATTTCATTACATCAAAAATCAATAAAACCCCAAAACTCGTTTTACTTTTACTCAGGTTTTCAATGATTTTGTCACTAATATGCTAGGTCTCTAATAGAAAAGCTCCTCGAGAAGAACGATAAGGTTGTGCCTTATACTATATTATTGGGTGCAAATATTATTATTTTGATGGATCGAAAGACGACAATCCGACCTGTTCATCAGTCTTTATTTTTTTCTTTCTGGATTTAATCTTTTAGGGGCATATGAGGGCTCGTCAGGGCTTCAATTGAGATTTAGTTTATCGCTAAAAATTTCTAAAAATTAGTTCTCCATTTTTGATATATAATTTGCCATTTTGCGGGTAATTATAAACCATTTTGAGTATTTAGTGCAGTTTCTTGTATTTTTAGGTATTTAAAAAATTCTAAAAAATTATGATAATTTATATTATTTAATTCCTCAGTGAAAATGAGTCAAAGAACTTCAAATAGCACTAAAATCACTAAATATGGTTAGTTAAACTCCTCATATCTGGATGATGAAGTTCCAGAAAATAAACCTCAGAGTAAGGATTCAGATTATGAACTTTTTGAAGATCTTTAGGAGTTTGTAGAGATTATTGGTCCCGAGGAAGATCTTGATGAGGACCCTGAAGAAAATCCTGATGAAGATCCAAAAGGGGCTATTAAGCATAACCCTGAGGAGGATCATGGGATCCAATGGAAGATCCTCTAACTAAGGAGCTTCAATTGACGTTCATAGATTCTAGATCTAACTCTATGCCTTCTCTTCCTGAACAACTTATGAATGGGGAAGAAGTAGTAATCCAACCCTGATACCCCAGCTTTAGCTAGGAGAATAGTTAAAGATCAAGCAGCCAAATTCACGAATATAAAACGTATTTATAAAGTTCTTCATGATTATGCCAAGTTCATGACTAACAAGAAAGACACAAAATTCTACACTAAAGTCATGACGGAATACATAAGACATGTAAGAGGCAAAGGCTGGCGCACTAGAAAATCTTTCTAGGCTGATGCTATGAGATAACTTCAAAACTTTATGCTTAAGTCACCAATGTTTAGAAAACTAAGGAGAACTATTCCTAAATTTTTTCGCTCTCATCTTGATTGATGTTTCTTTATAATGGCTTTCTGTAACATCCCGATTTTTGGTCTAGGAGAACTGGGAAGTAGTCTGATATGGGCAGGCTGCTAAACCCGTAGTCCCAGGGTAGTTATCTGATATGGGCGGATCACTTACCTGTATTTTGTAGGGATCCGAGGGATGAGCTAAGTCCTTCAGGATTTAAAGATGAGTTAAGTCTTTAACTTACAGAATCGGGACAGTTCACCTAGGTTCAAAATGAGGAATGTGAGGAATATCCTAAGTCTTAAGCCTAGGAATTCTGCAGGTAGCTTGATATGGGCTGGCTCCTGTGTAAGATAACCTGATATGGGCGGGTGGTCGAGCCTTTCAATTAACGATGACTCCCGAAGAGTTTAAGGGATGAGTTATTGAAAGAGAATTTCTAGAACTTAAGATGAAGGATGAGAAGATCAGAATAGATGCCAGAAAGAGAATGTAGGGGCAAAATCGTAATTATGGAAAATATTAGGCTATAGCCGATGAGTACGATATTTTGCCAGAAAATAGAGAAAATTATGCTGATCATTTCACTGAACTGTGAAATGTGCATATGAGGTCTCTATAGGTATGAAAGAATTAGAAATGTGACCAGGGGTAAAATGGTCATTTTTGAAAAGTGTGCGCGGGAGCGTACTTTCAGGCCAAAATAGCCCGGCCCGGATAAAATATCTGAAAATACCGGGAGATAGAGAAAAGAATTCCGGGTTGAATGACGCAACACAGAATTTTGATTTGAGGTCCCGATTTTTCTGTAAAAATTCCGGAAGATGGGAATTTACAGTTATAATCGGTAAAGGAAAAGCAGTCCCGATAGGGATGATCGGACTGTGGCCAGGGGCCGTATAGTGTTTCTAAGGCCTTTAGTGACACCAGGGAAGGCCCAGGCCCATTAGATCAGTCCAGTGGTAAAAGGGGCCGGTGTCCGGGAAAAAGGTGCGAAATGACGAAAATGCCCCTATGTTATAGAACATCTGAAGAATGAGTAAAGGGTATTTTGGTCATTTGCCTAAGGTTAGACAGTCCAGGGAAGTTATCTGGATAATTGACCAGGGTCAGAGAATACTCTGGTAAGATGGGAAAAGACAATAATGCCCCTAGACATAGTAAAGTAAAGAAGAGAGACTAAGGGCATTTTGGTAATTTGCCAAGGGGTGTTTCTTGGGAATCGTGCCATAAGAGTACTTGGGCTGGATCAGAGACCCAAGATGATATTCCCAGGCCCAAAAACGTAGCCCAGCATAAATGTGAGAAAATGTGGCATTAAAATAATGATTTAGTGACTTTTCAGTAAAGTAAAGTTACTCGGTTGGCACGATAACCGAGGAGGTAGTCAGATAAAGTCCGGGACTTATCTGGATAGCATTGGAAGGCGTGAAAGGTCCCTTCCAGGTGCCACATGGCACTGATCTAAAGGAAGCAGATAAAGCTAAGGACACGTATTACGGTACAAGACTCTGGACCGGTGAGTCAGCAGGCTGAGTCAGCTGATGAGGTGTCCCGGGTTTTAGACATGTGAGAAATGTGCTGCTGAGGTGTCCTGGATGATGCAGTAAAAAGGAATAAAAGAAAATAGAAAATTCCAAGAAAAACCAGGACCACATGTTTAGATGGCTTCAAAATTACAGGAATGCCATCGAAGGAAACTATAAATACCCCCTCCCCTCCCATTTCATGCATCCCACGGTTTTGGCAAGAGAAAGAGAGAGAAAGAAGAGAGAGAAGGAGAAAGAAAGAAGAAAGGAAGTTCTGGCGGAGCTAGAAGCAGTATAGAGATAGTAGAGTTCTGCTAAGCTTTTGAGGTAGTAACTAATCCTAGCTTTTATGTAATGGCTTTGTGATTTGTTGTGCTATTGTTTGGTTGGATTGTTGTCTTATATGTTATGCTTCAAAAATTCCTGCATTAAGCCAGATTACCGAGCGTCACTTGCTCTCTCTACCGGTGAAATCTGGGACTGAAATGCTTTCGGACAGTCCAAACCACTTCCGGCCTGACTTTCTTTAATTACAATTTAGCCCAAGGGAACTTTTCTTCTTTTCATTTAAGTCCCTTTTTACTTGGCTAAAATTACACTTAAGGACCCCACATTTTTGTCTACTTTCCTTTTTGGCCTTGAAACTTTCCATAATTGCATTTAAGTCCTTTCATTTCCTTTCTAGGTCTAGGGGCATTATTGTCTTTTCATATTTTACCAGAGTATTCTCTGGCCCTGGTCAACTATCCAGATACCCCTTCTTGACTGTCTAACCTTAGCCAAATGACCAAAATACCCTTTACTTATTCTTCAGTTATTCTATAACATAAGGGCATTTTCGTCATTTTGCACATTTTTCCCCGGACACCGGCCCCTCTTACCACTGAACTGATATTATGGGCTTGGGCCTTCCCTGGTGTCACTACGGGCCTTAGACAACACTGTATGGCCTCTAGCCATTGTCCGATCATTTTTATTCGGACTGCCTTTCCCTTACCGATTATAACTGTAAATTCCCATCTTCAGGAATTTTTACAGAAAAATCGGGACCTCAAATCAAAATTCCGTGACTCCTCATTCAATCCGGAATCCTTTTCTCTATCTCCCGGTATTTTCAGATATTTTATCCGGACCGGGCTATTTTGGCCTGAAAGTACGCTCCCGCGCACACTTTTCAAAAATGACCATTCTACCCTTGGTCACATTTCTAATTCTTTCATACACGTAGAGACCTCATATGCACATTTCACAGTTCAGTGAAATGATCAGCATAATTTTCTCTATTTTCTGGCAAAATATGGTACTCATCGGCCACCAGTCCGATCTTTCCCATAATTACGATTATGCCCTTGAATTCTCCTTCTGGCATCTCTAGGCCTAAAAATTAGGGTGTTACATTGAGAGACGCCGTTATGCCGCCGAATGTAAGACTGAACATCATAATATGATAAGTACTGTGTACGTAGTGCTGTCTAAGGAGGCTGGAAGTGAGTGGACCTAGCCGGTTCATCCAGTCTTTCCTGGGTACTACGTAGAATGGTAGTTCTCATGAAGGAATTACCGAATCAGTACGGTTCAGTTCTTTGTACAGATGAAGCTTAGCGGTTATGCTGCCGGATTTTAGGCAGGAAAAGATGTAATAGAAATATGAGAATTTTGTGTATGACTTGTTGTATGACATTTTATTATTTAATAATAAATATTGTTTGGCATGTTCAATTTGTGAATGAGAAATGAAAAGAGAAATTCGTAGGTCCTGAGGTAGCAGGGTTCTGACCTAAGTTTGACCTAGTAAACGAAGGAGTTTGGCCACAAAATTTGGTGAGCCGGTTGTACACATCTGGGGCATTACGTGGATAGGTAATAAGCCTTGTTTGGATGTGTAGAATGAGATTAATCAGTTCTCAAATTAAAGGTTCAGAATAAGGAACTTAAAAGTAGGAATTTTAATTTCTGGGCTTAAGTTAAGATATTATCAAGCTAATATTGCTTTCGTAAGTGTACTCTGAGTGGTCCAAGGGAGGATGTTTCACTTTCCTTATGTTTTATTGCATTTGAAAATATGATTTCATATATTGTAAATAGACTGCACGTCTTATTTTATTTAATGAAGCTCATTTATGTTATAATTTGGTTATTCATGTATAATCTAAGTATGCTTCTTATAAGTGGGAGCTTTTAGAAGATAAAGCTTCTAAAAGATGTGTTTTATTTTTAAAGTAATTGTATAGAATTCTTAATAGCACATAATGATTATTGCTAGTAACTGTGTGATGGGGGTACAAACGTATACTCCTAATCATGGATCTTGTAGTATCATTATTTTCTAGTACAAAATAATATAAGTATATGACATTGTATACTTCATTGTGCTATACGACTAGAATATTATATGGTACGATTCTCATTAGAATAGAACCCAGATTAATGGCAACCAAGAATATTATTATTAAACTAAATAAAGGTGGAAAACTCATTGGGGATAACTAGGATACCTGGCACCGAAAGGTCCAATACATCTTAGAGGAACAAGATGCTATTGAACCTTTGACAACTGCTATGGTTGAACCTGAAGATGGGAATATGGTCTAGCATAGGTGAGACCAAGAGGCTTACCAGGCTTGGAGGAAGAAGAATATCATAGCTAGAATCAACCTTCTAGTACCATGTTAGATGACATCATATGAGAATTTGATAAGCACAAGACCGCTCAAGCCATGTGGATTGCACTAAAAGATAAATTTGGTGGTGTTTCTACCACTAAGCTTAGGAGATTGACGATTAAGTTTGACACCTATAACCTTAAGCCAAACACTCGTATGAAGCGACATCTAAGAAAGATGGCCAACATGATTAGAGAACTGAAGAAAGTTAATCATACCTTGTGTGACGTATAGTAAGTGCAAGTTGTGATCAGATCGCTCCCTATTGGTTGGGAGCATATGAAAGTCAACTTAACCACAATGAAAATATCGTTACTTTTAATTATGCAACTAGGCATTTGGAGCTGAAAGATGAATGTCTGGAGGCTTACAGGACCTCTGGATATGACTATTTGACTGAAGATGCTAGTACTTCCTAATCAAAGCCCTATTTCAAGAAGGGCAAGAAGTTCCAAAAGAAAGGGAAGAAGGGCGGTTCTCAATTTTAAAAGGGCAAAAGGTAATTCAAGAATAAGGGAAACAAAGGCGGAAAGAAGCATATAGACATGAAGAAGGTCAAGTGCTTTGCCTACCAAAATATGGGCCATTTCACATGTGATTGTTCTAAACATGCTGAGAGCAAAAAGTTACTAGTGAATTATGTGAATTCACATGCCTCATATGTTTCTAGTACTATTTTTCTAACATAAACAATTTCTTCATAGATTATTAATTCAGGTTCCACAGACCACGTAACTAAGGATTGAGAATCCTTTGT
Source organism: Leucaena leucocephala (assembly GCA_037074615.1). Classification (NCBI taxonomy): domain Eukaryota; kingdom Viridiplantae; phylum Streptophyta; class Magnoliopsida; order Fabales; family Fabaceae; genus Leucaena; species Leucaena leucocephala. The sequence goes on along the minus strand of CM073544.1, from coordinate 3,518,185 downwards.
GGAGTACCATTGGTTGCCGTATCAAAGCAAGTAACTTTACGTAAAGAACAATTAGAGTATCGAGGTTAGAGGCATTGGCACCTATAAATTTACTTTGCATGGTGGAAAGACCTTAATACTCCATAATGTGCTTCATGCTCTCGACATCTGGCAGAACTTAGTATCCATTTTGTGCCTTATAGAGTTTGGATTTGATGTAAACTTTCATAACAAAGTTACAGACATTTTTAGCAACCCAATCTTTTAAGGTTCAGCTATCCTACTCAAAAAGTTCTTTATTTTGGACATTATTGGTGGTTCTAATGTTATAATGAATACTTTCCTATTTCTTCCAATAATACTAATTTAATACTTGACATGCTAGACTAGGACATATTAATCAAAATAGAATAATTAAATTGGCTAAAGAAAGATTGCTAGGTTCCATTGCATATATAGAAATGTCATTATGTGAAAACTGTCTAGCTAGCAAGGCAACAAGAAAACCTTTTGATAAGGAAACTAGAGCTGATAGCCTATTGCAATTAATCTATTCCAATATTTACGGTCTAATGACTATAAGGGCAAGGCATGGAGCTTGGTATTTTATTACCTTTATTGATGACTTTTCATGATATGGTCATGTCTATTTGATCTCACATAATTCTAAGCCCTTGAGTGTTTCAGATGATACATTAATAAGGTAGATAATAAAATGGATAATAAAATTAAAGTATTACGCACTAATCGAGGTCATGAATATTTGTCTTATCAATTTAAATAACTCTATAAAGAAAAAAGGATAATTAGGCAACTAACTATACCTGGCACTCCACAACAAACTGGAGTTGCTAAAAGAAGAAACATAACTCTTCTAGACACGGTTAAGTCTATGATGGCTCAAGCGAACCTGTCAATTTCATATTGGAGTGATGCTTTGTTGACAGCAACCTTTATACTTAACAATGTAACCTCGAAATCAATCACTTCCACGTCCTATGAGTTATGGACGAAACGCAAGCCAGATTTAAGCATCCTTAGACCATGCGGTCAGTAGCGTATATACATGATGATTCCCATAAGTATGGGAAGTTGGGTCATAGACTAAAGAAATGTATCTTTATAAGGTACTTTAAACAGTCCAAAGGATATATTTTCATAGGTGAAAATGAAGATATGGAACAATGACTGAAATAGAATCGAGAGATGTTACATTCTAAATTTCCTAATAGATGAGATGTTGACTGCACTGTATCTCTTTACAAAGAATAGGAACAAGACAATGTAAAACAAAATGACAGACTAAAAACATCTAGGTATGTCAATCTGAGTAGAAACCAAGAAAGGTCAATATCAATATCGAAATAAAAGAAGAAAGATAAGCAAGTAACTCCCATCATAAGGAGTAACAGGGAAAGTGTTCCTAATGGACACTTCCAAATAGAAGGAGAATCACTCCTAGTTACTCTTGAAAGGGAGGATGAACCCTATTCTGTACAAGAGGCCTTGTCAAGTCCTGCTTAAGGAGGAATGGAAGAAAGCAATGGAAGAAGAAATGGACTCAATGAAAAAGAACCAAGTCTGAGAGATAGTTGATTTACCAAAATAGTGTAAAGCCATTGGGAACAAATGGGTTATCAAAATTAAGAGAAAAGTGGATAGATCAATTGACAAATATAAGGCTCGATTAGTGGCAAAGGGATATACACAACGGGAAGGGGTAGGTTATGAGAATATCTTCTCACCTGTTTTGAGCTTTAATTCTCTAAGACTTATTCTGGTAATAGTAAATAGTTTAAACCTGGAATTACATAATATGGATGTAAAAACTGTCTTTTTTATTTGTGATCTGGATGAAGAAATCTATATAGAACAACTATTAGGTTTCATTGAGAAATGAATGGACAAAAAGGTTTATAAACTCAAAAGGTCCATTTATGGATTGAAGCAATCATTCAGACAGTGGTAATTGAGATTTCACAAAGCGATAACCTCATATAACTTCTAAATGATAGACGAAGACCACCGTGTCCACAATAAGTGGTTTGAGGATAACTTTGTTATATTATCCTTATATGTAGATTATATACTATTGCTCAAAATAGTCTAGATTTGGTAGCAGTTATTAAAGAATGACTCTCATCGAACTTTCTAATGAAGGACATGGGTGAAGCAAAATACATACTTGGAGTTAAGATCTAAACAAATTGCTCAAGTAGAATCCTTTCCCTTTTCACAAGATACTTCTATCAAGAAGATATTTAAGTGATTCAATATGAAAGACTGTAATCCCATGGATATCCTAGTAGCTACTAGAGTAGCCTTGAGTCCTGATATGTGTCCCAAAATTGAGTCAGCTAAAAAGAAGATGGAAAGAGTTTTATATGCCAGTGTCATTGGAAGTCTAATGTATGCAATAATATGTACAAGACCAAAATTTGTTATGTAGTAGGGATGGTAAGCAGGTTTCAGTCCAACCCTGGTGAGAAACAATAGAAGGCAGTAAAAAAGATCTTGAGATATTTGAAGGCACAACTGGGTATGATTGTGTTATGAAGGAAGCGATATACGCCTAGTGGGATACTCTAATGTTAATGTTGGCAGAGACGAGGAAGAACGTAGATCGACTTCGGGTTATACCTTCTTGATGAACAGTGATGCCATATGTTGGAGTAGGAAGAAGAAAATGTGCATTGCCTTACACTCTATGGAAGCTAATTTGTGGCATGCACTGCAATAGTACACGAGGCTTTGTGGTTGAAAAGATTCATAAAATACCTTGGATTTGGAAATAAGAGTACCAATCCAGTGTTAGTGCACTGTGACAATATTGTAGCCATAGCCTACACCAAAAACCTCAAGTATCATAGCAAGACCAAGCATATTGACATCAAGTACAATCTTGTGAGAAATTATATAACACAAAAAAATGTTACCATGCAATACATTTTTACCAAATGTATGGTAGCAGACCCCCAAACAAAGCCAATAGGCAAATAAGTCTTTGAGAAACATATAAAAGATCTTGGTATACATGAAATATGAAATACAAACATTATGTAATGCTTTTATGATTGATGTAATTATGTTTTTCATCATTACTTGATGTGTCTGTGTAAAAGTTTACAATGTCTAGTATGTTGTACAGGTTAGAAAGTTTGGCTCTCTCACGCGGACAACAACTGCCTTTGACGCTTAGGTGGAGTGTGCAAAGATGAGATATTTATGTTCACCAGTAAAGCAGCAAAAGTGCTAATATGGTAGAGAAGAAACACAAACTATATGTCGCTTCGACTAAAGTATAACAAGTCGAGATGAGATCCATATATAGAAAATTGGATTGAACCATAGAAACCCATTTCTGTGATGTCGTAGCCTGATAACAAATCCTTCAAGGTTGACGTCATGTGAAATGAGTAAAGTTGAACAGTTTGGGTCTAGATAATGAGAGTGTCTAGACTTAAGTATGTACGATGTTAATGATAAATCCAAAATAACATACGCTCTTATAGTATAAGAGTAAAACTATAGCATGTGATTCATACCACATGCATTAGAAGAACCGCAAATGGGAAGCAAGTGAAAGATTTCTGCTTCATTGTTATGTAAGTCCCAGGAAGGAACAATCCTTTCATTGGTGTCCTTTGACTTTGACAATATCATAGAGGTATGTTCTAACGAATGCTACTTTAGCATATATCCTACGATCATGATAGTTACAATAAAAGAAATTACACTAGGAAAGCGGTTGATCCATATCAAAGTGATATATGGGCGAAAGGAAGATTACCTACAATATACATATGTATGCTAGTGTCAGTGACATGTTCCTTACGATATTTTGTCGTCATAAGTGTGGACATTGGGCTTACAAGAAGGCAATCTGAGTCAAGTATTGATTCGAGAGGCATATTATTAAATTCAAGCTACACAAAGGAGGTTGCCTTGTGCTGGTCCTTTAAAAGGGATTTCTAGTACAGGTAGCCAAGCAAAGACGTTATGCCTACGCGATCATAGCAAAGCACGTAGTATGAAAGAAAGAAGAGAAAGAGGCTAGGCCCACAATATCTAACCCACCAAGTGTGAGTGTGAGATGTTGGAATTTAGACCCTGATCCACCCTTGGTGGATTAGGCCGAGCACACATAATCTGGGGCCTAAGTGACAATAACCAAAAGTTTGGGGCTCATGTGACAATTACCAAGAGTCTAGGGCTTAGGTGGTAATAACCAGAAAGGTCTGGGAGGTTATCTATGATTTTTTCCTTTCATCCAAATTTTGAGTGGGACTATTGGGATACGGACGTGGTTTAAGGGATAGAATTATGGGATAGCATAACTCTTGATCAGGAGTCCCATAATTCAAATCAGACGATAGAGGTGAAAAAAGGAGCCAGCCCGCCACAACTTGCTGGCTGAGCACAACTTGCTTTGGTGGCGGGTTCGCCAGCCAGCCAACCATCTTTTGTTTTTAATTTTTTTCATATTTTAAAAATAATATTTCTAAACTTTTAAAATCTAATAAAAGTTTTCTAATGTCATATTAACATAATTAAAAAATTGTGAATGTTATATTCTTAGAAATTCCTATTTTTTATAAAAAAATCTCAAATTTTATAACTATAAATCTAAACAAATATTAACATAATATTAATCAATTATAAGATGTCAACACATATTAACAAATAAGTAATCATATTTACTAGTATTCAATAATGGGAGTATTCAAAGTAATATTTGAGTAAAATAAATAATAATTTAAAAAAATGAGCCGGTGGGTTGGGCTAGGCGGGGCGGGCTGTGTAAATTGCCATAAAATAGTCAGCCCAAACCCGCCCCGTTTTGTAGTAAAATGGGCTCAACCCGCTATTAGATTTAATAATATTTTGATGATGTTAAAAGGAAATCCAATGATTAAGATATTTTTGTGTTTGAATGATGTCAAAAGTGATTTAAAATAATACAAAGTGTTTATGTGTTTAAAAGATGTTAAAAAGAAAAACCAAAGCAGTTAATCGATTAGTCAATCGATTAATAAGTATCAATTAATCGATTAGTTAATCGATTAATGAGTGTCCATTAATCGATTAGTTAATCGATTAATGAGTGTCCATTAATCGATTAAGTGTTTGATTAATGTTATAAGATAGCTTTCTGAAATTGAACAGATAAGTCAATTAATAGATTGGTTAATCGATTAATTATAATTATTCGATTGTCTGTTTGATTAATCTGTTAAGAACAATCTTTCCTTTAAATAAAGATAACTCTATTAATCGATTAATTTACATTAATCAGTGATAATCATTTTGTGAAAATTCAAATATGAATCCATTGATCGATTTGTTAATCTATTAATTTACATTAATGAATTAATTGTTTGATTAATTTGTGTGAAAAATATTTCTATTTCAAGTCTTCTAGAGACATTAATCGACTAGGCATTCGATTAATTTAGATTAATCGATTAACTTGATATAATTAAAAAAATCTTTCTCTATTTACATTGATTTTGATTGAATTTCTCTTTGAGTTATATATGATTGTTTCAAGTATGAAATATACCTTTGTCTTTCATCATTCTTCATTATATATCTTTTGAGAAATTTATCTTATCAAATTACATTATATATGGTTAAAAATTCTGATCAATGTGATGCTCTATTTTCTGTTTCTTTCATTAATTGAAACATTGATCGAATTAATGACAATTAATCGATTAATACATTATATTTTACTAAAAGCCATCTGAACTTGATTAAGACTTTGATCCTTGATAATGACTTGATTACTAATTATTTATACACTTACTCAATGTTTTAATTACTGACCTTTTAAGGTTGAGTGTGTTTAGAAAAGCTTAAGAGTTTGAAATGATGAAGACTACGGCAACGTAAACTTGCTACTTCTGGCAAAGCATTAAATGCTCACCTACCCGCCAACGACCAACATCGCCTTTACTTCAACGGTTACAAATATGAGTCTAATGGCTACTAACCAAAGTAAATGATGTTTAAAGACTCGGTATTGATGAAGAGAATAACCAACGAACTGATCAACAACTTTGAATTGATTACATTATTTATTTCTTCATTCTGTAACCTGATATTTATTGAGCTTCAGTGTTTATCATCGTACATACTCTTTGAGAAAGAGATTGTGAATATATTTTTCCTTCATTCTGTAGAATTAAGAGATTGGTTCTCTTAAGTTGGGATTATAACCTTACGGGAAGTAGAAGGGAGTGATTGAGTGAATTAATCGATGTACTGAGTCACCAAGAGTCTGTTTAAATCTTGGGGTATAGTTGAAAATCTTAGAAGGCCTCTGGGGACTGGAGTAGGACAAGAGGATTGGTCCGAACCAGAATAAACTGACTTGTGTTGATTCTTCTATCTCTCGGTGAAATCTTTCTAATCCATATTCTTTTTATTCAATCATATTCACGTTATCTTTGAGTTTTTAAATTTCCATTAAAAATTTTAAAACACCCAATTCACCCCTCTTGGGTGTATCTGCCTAGACTAACGGAGCCCATTTAACCAGCTCTAACAGACGGATTCTCCTCTCTCCAGATTTTCTTTCTCTGCTCTCTCTCTTCTTCTCTCAATGTATTTGTTGTGTTTAAATACTCGAGTCCGTTAGTGTGACAAGGTTAGCACGTGGCTACCGGAGAAAGTGGTCTACATTTCAAGTACGCCCGAATCTCTTCACTTGGGACTGAAGTGTAATTACCCCCTAAATTTTACTTAATTATGTTCACATATAAAATTATAAGAAATCAGTTCAAAAGAAAACTATATGACTCAAATCTCAATAAAAAATTAAGTTAAAATATTAAAAACTATAATAATTTTCTTATATGCCTTTGGTCATCTAGTATCCGGCGCTTTTCCTAAACTCTATTACCAAGTGTCCGAGCAACTGATTAATTCGAATCGAAAACTTGTAAGACCCTTCGGGTGGTAAGCTTTCCTAACAAGATTTAATGCTACTGCATCGAGGCAACTTCTGACATCTAAGAAATAAATAACTCTGGAAAATAATATTAAATTTTAAAAACATTACTATAAAGTTACTTAAAATTATAAATCACATAAAACTTAGTTGTAATATATATATCTGCACGTATATAATCTAAATTTAAAAATATAATATAAAATTTATAAATAGTCACCCTATTTATAAAGTATAAAGATCACACTCAATTCAAACTCTATGCAAAATCCAAGTGTACAAAGTGAAAGTTCATAATGTTTGGCACGGGGGATTTAGAAAGGAGGGGAGGAGGAAGTTGGAATTTTGTCTATTTTCTCTTGTTTGGTACCACAAAATTTTTAGGAGAAGAGAAAATTTTGTTTAAGATTTTCCCTCCCCTCTTAACCATCCTCCAATATTAGGGGATTTAGGAGGAAAATTAATTTTTTTACCTTGTTTTGACTATTATATCCATAATATTTGTTTAATATTCCTAAAATACCCCTTTCTCATCTCACAGTTATTTAAATAAGAATATTTTTCTCCCTTCCCCTCCTAAATTAAACAATGTAACATTAAAGTCTCTCCCTTTTCATCAATCTAAACGAAGTGATATTAAAATTCTTTCATTTCTTTTCTCTTCCTTTCCTTCCCTCAGTGGAGCCAAACACATGGTATGAGAGATTTGGAAGGGAGTAGAGGGGGAATTGAGAGATTTTGTCTATTTTTCTCTTGTTTAGCACCACAAAATTTTTAGGAGGGGAACCCCTCCCCTCCTAACCATCCCCTCCAAAATTGGGAGAATTTATGGGAAAAATTAAATTTTTGCCTTGTTTTTATCATTATATCTATAATAAATTTTTGGTGAGTCACGAGGGGCATCGTCACCATCTAAATCTGGTGTCGCATCTATTTTTGGATGTCTATTCTATGAATTAATTTTATGTTTGCAAAATTTGTGTTTGAAGTAGTAATTTTTTATTTTTTTTCAAGATTTTCATAAAATGTAAAATCATGTGCTTTTGGATTGTGGAGCTGTTCAGGCTAATGCGTTGATTGTTGATCTCCTTGCATCATTGGAGAAGATATAGAAGCATCATTCTTCGTTTCATGGTTATCATACATTCTTCCAATTTGGTAATTTTTTTCCTCTTACGAATTTCTTATTTTCTATTATACTATATCAGTACTCTAAAACAGTCGTCAAGTCCCGTGCTAATATCTTGGAAAAGGAAACTGAGTAGCTAAACTCCATCAAAGAGGGGTTTAATACCCATATCTCATGGTATTCACCTCAGCAAGGATTTATGTCCTAGTAAACCTGATCAGCGAGGTCGCATGAGTAAGGTTCCATATGCCTCAGCCATAGGATCTATCATGTATGCCATATTATGTACTCGACCGGATGTCTCGTTTGCCTTAAGTATGACTAGCAGATATCAACAGGACCCCGGTGAGGGCCATTGGACTGCTGTCAAGAATATCCTTAAGTACTTAAGAAGGACTAAGGAGTTATTCTTGGTCTATGGTGGATTGGATGACAAGCTCTGTGTAACTGGTTACACAGATGCAAGTTTCCAAACTGACCAGGACAACCAGAAATCGCAATCTGGATACATATTTCTCCTGAATAATAGAGCAGTAAGCTGGAAGAGCTCTAAGTAGAGCACTATAGCAGATTCTGCAATGGAAGCTGAGTATATAGCAGCATCTGATGCAGCTAAGGAGGCCATTTGGATCAGGAAGTTCATTACTGAACTAGGGGTGATACCTACCATCTCAGATCCAATAACTTTGTTCTGTGACAATAGTGGTGACATTGCACAGGCCAAAGAGCCTTGGTCACATCAAAGGACCAAGCATATACTCAGGCGATTTCATCTCATCATAAAAATAAATGATAGAGGTGATATAAAAATATGCAAGGTAGCAGGAGAAGACAATGTCGTCGATCCTCTAACAAAGCCGCTTGTGCAAGCAAAGCATGAGTGTCATGTTAGGTCAATGGGAATTAAGCAAATTAATGATTGTACCTAGTGCAAGTGGGAGGATGTTGGAGATTGTGCCCTAGGGGCCAATCATTGTCTTATAAACATTATTCTTTTATGAATTTCTTAATTATGTTATCATATTATTTGCATGTTTACTGTGATGACCATCCTTGGATAACTCATGATCTTATCCTAAATATCCCTGGTCGGTCATCTATGCAGGAGCAGAGATGAAATAAGACCAGTATGACTTTGAAGATATATAGAGATATAAATCAAAGTCATAGGCACATGTAAGAGTACAAGGTGTTGGACTGACCCGCTATGAGAGAGCTACATGGGTTAAGTCATAAGCTTCTCTCATATACAAGCCATGTCACTATGCCCTTTGACCTAAGATCATCATGGATTCCTACATGACAAACGCTCAGCTTTGACCTAGTCAAAAGTCACTTTTGACCGAGTGATCATAAAGGCTATCTTCGGGCTCAGTGGTTTTTCATGCGGAGGAATGTGAATGGTCAAGATAGAATTTGTCCCTCACATTCATAGAGAGATATTACTGGGCCCCTCGATGAGTGAGTCTGAGAAATGTATGGCCATACTGTAATGGAAAGGTAGTTCCATTTCTATAGTCAAACTACTCAGGGATCGAGAAAGTAATAGTCAGGAACAGGAGGATGACGTTCTCCATGCCTCATCCATGACCAAAATATCGTGTGACAAAAGGGACGTGATTTGGTTGTATGAAAGATAACATCGTCATCGATCCTCATATGATTTGGGTAGTCATAATGTCTTGCTAGAGACCGCTTACGACTTGTGGGTCAGTATAGTAACTGGCCCACTGCCAACTTTATATGGGCCTACAGGGTCGTACACAAAATAGCCCAACACGAGCTATGATGTCCAGATTCATTGAATCTAAGACATGTCTAGATTCAATGAATAATCTAGGGTAGATTTATATATTATATATATATAAATTTGTATATATATATATTATATATAATATAAGAGATATTTGCAAGATTTAATTTATAAGGATAAATTAAATCTCTATCACTTTTGAATTTGAATTTAAATTAATATGATATATTTGAATTTAAAATTTAAATTGATAAGATATCTCAAATTTGATTTATGAGAATAAGTCAAATATAATTCCGTCTTATCTTTATTTTAAATTAAATAAATAGGTGAATTAAATCTGTGGGACGAATTTAATAAAAATCATATTTATTTAATTAGTTTCTTATCAAATTATGCAATATATGATATTGTATTAATTTCAGAATTAATATAAGATTAATTCTGAAACCCAGCCCAATTAGAAGCCCGATAGCATCCTATATATTTGACATTAGGGGCTAGGGTTTTACACGAGAAAAAGGGGCAAGGAGAGTGCAAAAGGTTTGCAGATAAGAAATTGCCAAAATAGAGACGGTGAGGATGGATTCTTGAGAAAGCCCTAGAGGGACAAGAGGCGCTAGCACGTCGTTCGTGGTTGGAATGCTATTCGTGTGGATACCGGTAGAGGAAGCCGATCTGAGTTGTCGACTTCTTGCGATCGAGAAAAAAGCACCAGGTACGACGAAGTCGCGACCAGTTAACACATAGGTCGCGACTAAATTGGCATCTGAACGTCAGAAATCCGAAAAGGGACGACAGGTCGCGACTAGAAGCAGAGGAAGTCGCGACTGACAACTCCAGAGGCTACAGGTCGAGACTAGTAGCAGAGGAAGTCGTGACTGAAAACTCTAGAGATGAAAGGTGGCGACTAGAAGCTGAGGATGTCGCGACTGAAAACTCCAGAGGCAAAGAGTCGCGACTAGTGGATACGGAGGTCGCGACCATAGCTCGAATGCTGAAGGTAACACTTCTTTTTCCTTGACTTAAACATATTCGGTAGATCCTGGCAGGGAATGGAAAAAATTTTAAAGTTAATTTCCGCTGCGTGTCTTCCAATTCCCTTCATGTCATGCAGCAATAGATGATGGAATTCTTTCTGTTTGTGTGACAAATTTCAGGTAACTTTTGTTTACTGCAAGTTAATTAAATGTTTGGTATTAACTTGTTTTGTGTTTTGCAGTAACCAAGTCACTTATGGGTATTTGGATTTATTTCCTATTTCACGTCCTTAGATAGTCTTTACTCATTATCAAATTTTAAAACCCAGTCATGTTATCACCAAATAAAAGTGAGTATAGATTTAAGCAGCCCCACAAAGGTGAGGCCCTACTTGAGCATTATTAATGATTTTTGTATATTTGGGTACATGCTCAAAATAAGTATATCTTTTGAATATTGTTAAGGAACATATATTTCAGTATTATTGATGACTTCTACATGGTATGTAACTGAATCCTTATATTTTTTTTAGGAAAAATGAAGTTATCATTTGTTTGAAATCGAGTTGCAAAAGAAAACTCAAGTTTCACGATGATAAAACTCGAGTTTTAGACGGAAACTCAAGTTGTACAACGCCTCTAACTGATTAAACTCGATTTTGGCTAAGGAACTCAAGTTTCCAAAGTAATGTATTACTGTCGTTGAAGTGACAAAACTCAAGATATATAAGGGTAACTCGAGTTTTACTTGTGAGAAGCGTTGTAAAATTATAGTTTCATTAAAAAAACTGAGTTTTATAACCGTGGTAACCCAATCTAGACAAGTCAATTTTGTATGAAAAACTCAAGTTTTATATAATAACTCCATTTTCCGCGAATAACTCGACTTAATTGTATATGCATCACAACTTCACAAAAATCGAGTTGTTACACAAGTTCGTAGAACTCTATTTTTTTCACCATGACTCAGATTTTCTTCTTGTTACACAACTTGAGTTTCGTAAAAAAGTCTAGTTTCCATATACAAGTGCTTCAGTTTTACAAAAAGGGTATAATGATAAATTAACCATATCATTCTCTCACATTCATTCTTTTAACCAAACAAAGATCATTAAAAACACATTCCCTCCATTCCCTTCTAACCAAACCAAACAAAAAAACTTTAAACCCTCCCCTTCCTTTCCCTCTAAGTGTGTGTTTGGCAACTGGGTTTAAAAATCGATTTTTATGCCAAACCTCAGTTTTGCCAAAATTCAGCCAAACACCACTTTAATTGTTGAGAATCGATTTATTTTGAAAACCACGGTTTCCAGGGTAAAACCGTGGTTTTGAGACAATCTGCAGCAGACCAGATTCTTCATAAAAGTGACCGTTGAGGGTAGATGGCAGTAATAACTCTCTCTCTCCTGCGAACCTTTTTCCTTTCCCGACTCTTCCTCACTTTCCTCTTCTCTTCTGGCTCGCTTTCCCGACTCGTCTGCTTCTCTTCTGGCTCGCTTTCCTCTCCGCGTGTGTGTGCGATCTGCTGCGAATCTGGGGTCATCACTGCCGTGGTGTGAAGCGTGAGAGTCCTTGCGTGTACTTCCTCCCGGCCTACGCTTGTTGCCTCCGCCACCGCTGAGCTCGCCGCTGAGTAATCGCACGACATCGCGGCGTGCAGCTTCACGGTTGTCTGTCCCGATCTGCTCTCCCAGCTCCGTCTGAAGGCATTCTGTGGCCCAAAATTACTTCCTGCCGTGCCATCGCGTGAGAGTTCATCTCTGCCGACACCCTGCTTGCGTGGTCAGGATTGGTGGTCGGGTCCGTGGATCTGCGCTTTTGAGCCGTCATCCCCTTCCCTCGGCGTCGATCTCTATCGTCCTGCCGTCTTTGGTTCTCCGACGCCTTAACTTGCATACGTCGTCCACTGCTTCAGTCGTCCACTGCTTCAGCACATAACAGGTAAACAATTTCCTGTTTTAAAATTTCATAGCCGTTGTTTGCTTTGCGGTTTGCTTGCTGTTGGGTGATTTCTAGATTCATAGGTGTTGAAGCTTCTCTGTTTGTTCACTTCCTGAACTGCATTCACTTCCGCAACTGCCTTGTGTGCATAGGTGCGATTTGCTTTCCGGTATGCTTGATTTCTGTTGGATGATTTCTATGTTCATAGGTGCTGTTCATATCTGTTTGAGCAATTTCTGTACTTCCCAGTGTTCATATTACAACATCTTGTGTTCTGTACTGGCCCTGTGATCCCGCGTTGTTAGCGTAAAAAATGAAACTTTGCATGTGTAGCTGGCCTTTACTCTCTCCCGTGTATGCTTGATTTCTGTAAGAAAGCCCTCCTTCCATGTATGCTTGATTTCTGTAAGAAAGCTCTCTTCCCTTCTGCTGGCTGATTTCAGAACTGCCTTGTACAGAACACACATAATTGTTGAATTGGGTCATTTGAATCTCAGTGTATGCTTGATGTCTGTTAGCGCAAAAGTAAAGGGTATGAATATGATGCGAATATTGTGGATGGTTGGTGGCGATTGTGAGTTCCTTGCAGGAATGAAAATTTTGGGTTAGCAAAAATTAATTACTTCACTTGTGTTTAGCATTATGGTGAAGGACAAATGTAAAGCTTCGTGGGATGCTAGCAGTACTAAGGTGTTTATTGACCTTTGCATCGAACAACTTCGCAAGGGTGAAAGGAAAGGTACTGTGTATACAAAGAAAGGATGGGCCAATATTGTTGACGGGTTCACAGCACAGACTGGGAAAGTCTATGAAAAAATGCAGTTTAAAAACAAGTATGACTCGATACGAAAGGAATGGCAAGCCTGGAACAAATTGATTAATGAGACAGGGGTAGGATGGAATACGGAGAAGAACACAGTAGAAGCGCCAGATGATTGGTGGGAGAAGAAAAAATTGGTATGACAATGAGATTTGATGATACGATATATGTTCAGCCCATGTCACATATGATTGTCGTTTATGTTTGTTGTTATGTCTGCAGGAGAACGCACAGTACGAAAAATTCAGAACGAAAGGGCTATCGTTTCGGCCAGAGATAGAGGAACTCTTCAGCAATGTGGCAGCCACAGGCCCAAGTGCATGGGCACCATCATCCATGACACTTCCAACAGCAAATACGACAGTATACGACAATGATGCGGCCACGGATCTGGAAGAAGGGTCAGGAGATAGCGATGAAATTTTGCTGGCTCCCACTGGCATAAGTGGGGATATCAATCGAATGACGTTCAACGCATCTCAAGGGACCAGTGGTGAAGGTAGCGTGCGGGGGAAGGAGCCACTGTCTGGTTGCGGGTCATTAGGGGTTAGGAAGGCGAGGGGAGGGATGAAGAAGAAGCACAAGGGACCTGCCTCAAGTAGGATAGCAGATTCACTCAGTCAAATTGTCGATTTAACTCGGGCAGAGGTGGAACATGCTCACAAAAGGGCAGATGAAGCATCTGCCAACGTACCATCCATTACGGAAGTCATGAAACACCTAACTCAACTTGATGAAGTAATCGCTGATGATGATTGGTATGTACGATCCACAAAACTGCTGCTGGATCCCGCAATGAGGGAAATGTATGCTTCACAAATGGGGATGAAGAAACAACTGTTACTATTTTTACGCCATTATTGCTACGCAGATTGAGACTGTTTGCACGGCGCTAATGTTATGTCGATTGAGACTTTTTTACAGCTTTATTGTTGTTGTGTAATCGGAATGCTCTCCGTGCTTCTGTGTGGACTTAGTTTCGTATTGTTATATCGATGGACATATTTGTTATCGCAAGTTTATTTATATCTGTGTGGATTTAGTTTCGTGTTATTACATCGATGGACATATTTGTTATCGAAAGTTTATTTATATCTGTTCGTGTTATTATATCGATGGACATATTTGTTACCGATCACCTTCTTTATTGACATTTAAAATTAAACATTAATGTCTCCGTGCACAGGTTAAAATAGATGGGGGACGATAATAGAAACTTGACAGAAGATTATAAGCGACGGGTAAAGAGGCTTAAACAAGTTGGCGTATTGGTTGCCAGTTATGCAGCGCAATACCTGTCTAAAAACCCAATGCGCACTAGTGATCTCACAGGGTCCAAATGGGTTGATGAAGTATTATATGGTCATCCGAAGCGTTGTTTTGAACAGTTCAGAATGGAACCACGTGTGTTCTGCGAGCTTTGCATTGCATTACAGCAACTAGGTCTTAAGGAAAGTCATAACGTTTCAATACATGAAAAGGTTGCGATATTTTTAAATATTGTTGGACATGGGGAGACAAGTAGGATGGTGCAAGAAAGGTTTCAACACTCAGGGGAGACGATTCACAGACACTTTCATGATGTCTTGTTGGCTTGTTGTGGACTTGCAATGTCACTCATCAAACCCCAGGATCCAACGTTTCAAAATGTGCATAGCAAGATCAAGCTTGACCGTCGATACTGGCCATTTTTAAAAAATGCGATTGGAGCAATCGATGGCACACACATTCCTTGCGTTGTACCTGCCAATAAACAAACGAAATATATTGGTAGAAAGGGGTTCACGTCGCAAAATGTAATGGCGGTGTGTGATTGGGACATGTGCTTTACCTTTGTCTTGGCTGGATGGGAAGGTAGTGCCCATGATGCCCGTATATTCAGTCATGCATTGACAACTGCTTCCATGAACTTCCCTCATCCACCTCAGGGTATGTTTCTGATACATTCAACCGGTTTCTCTTAACATGTGAGTACAATTAGTGAAAATACTAACCTCTCTTTCATGTAGGTAAATATTATTTGGTTGATGCTGGTTATCCGACACCAATTGGATATCTGGGTCCATACTGGCGGGAGCGTTACCATCTCCCTGATTTTCGACGTTCATCTAGACTGGTGAACCCTAATGAAGTGTTCAATTATGCTCATTCAAGTTTGAGGTGCACAATAGAAAGAACTTTTGGAGTATGGAAAAATAAGTTCGGCATTTTACAACGCATGCGCAGCTACGACTATGAAATGCAAGTTAAGATTGTCTGTGCAACGATGGCGATACACAATTTCGTTAGAATAACCTCTATTACTGACCCTGATTTCGCGCGAGAGGACGAACACGATGATGAGCCAACGCAAGATGATGATGGTGATGATGAATATGACTCTTCACGAATACCTGTATCCATCACCTCTTCATCTGAAATGGCTCGTCGTCGTGATTTCATACGAGATCAACTTATTTATTATAGACAAGACTAATAGTTTAAGATTGTACATTTTTCTGATGCACCCGGTATTTTCTAAGTAACGATATGTAATTTGACCTTATTATTAATCTGAAATTGTCACTTAATGAATCATAATAGTAAATATTTTTAATTTCTACATACATAATTTCTCTTAACTATATACATTTTTAAATTATGCACGTAAGGTCTAAATTAAAAAGTACTATTTAAGGGGGGGAATTTAAATGAAGGTGAATATTGCAAATTTCTTCCTGCCCCAACACATATGTGTATGTTTTATTGTTAAATCAACTAAATAAAAATTTATAAATAGAATTTATACCTTATGTAATTATCATACTTGTTTATGTCCTTTTTGGTAAATTGTCAATAAAAAAAGCTATTCTGCTACTAATCATCCAAACACTTATTTTTCCAAAATCAATTTTTCTCCAAAATCTATTCTTCCAGAATCTATTCTCCAGAATCTATTCTTCCCAAAATCTATTCTCCAAAAGCTAATCCAAACACACCCTAAGTCCTTCGAACCGAACAAGCTTTTAGTTGAGCCAAACACATCTTTTTTTAAATATGAGATAGTAAGTTGGATCCATTTATGACTATAATGGGTGCGTAAGGAATGGCAAAAAAGGTAGGGTGACAGTTTATTTTTTTACCACTAAAATCTTGCAGCAAGTACCATAAAAGTATGTTAAAATTTGAAAAAAAATTGAGGTAAATTATAATAACTTGTAAATTAATTGTTCCTTAAAATTTATATAGGTTTTTATGGCAAGATTCTTTTGCCAAAATTAAATAAGAATTTTATATTAAAAAAATTCTCAAAGAATTAGCTTCCATAAACCTAAATTATAATTTTGATCATTAAAAATAATTGTGATGTTAAAAATTATTTAACTTAAAATTCGTTTTAAAATCTAAATCTTTAGATGTAATTTTCCCTATCCAATTTTTAAAGAGCTAAACACTGGCTGTCAAGTGTCAAGCACATGAATTGGACTAATGTGATGATCGTTTACAAGGTTAATCAATCAGTATTATTCAACAGAAACCTTTCACTCATGGCAAATAATAAACCTTTCACAACAGAAATTACAAGGCAATATAAGGAAAAATTCCAAAAACATAGAAAATAATGTGATGGAGAATCTGAAATCCACAGCTTATTATCATTCTATCTTCAGTATTTGTGAGGGTTCAAGTTGTTGTTGATTTGAGATGATGATCAGGTTTTGCCTTGAAGTCTGAGAGTAAATTCCTGCAAAGAAAGAAGAAGCTTCTTGAGCTTATTTTTGGCTTCTTCATCAATCAGATCTCCATCAGCATTGAATTTTGCAGGAGGCTGGAATGCATTGAGGAAGAACTCAGGCTTGTTGATGAAATGAAGATCAATGAACACTCCCACTTGACGAAGATGATACTGCGCTTTCGCTCCTCCGGCGCTTCCTCCTGTGCTTACAATGGCCGCAGCTTTGCCTGCCCACACATTAGGTGGTCTTGATGCCCAGTCAATTGCATTCTTTAGTGGAGCTGATACATGAAAAACAAGCACAAACAATTCAAATTTCTCAAAGAAAGTATTCATGTGGATGAGATAATTGGATAGGATCAAAGGACTCCATGACATAATAATTAATCACATAATCTCATTAAAGTGATACTCAAAATTTTTCGAATTTAAAATAGAGTTACGGATTGTGATAATTGACTGTGACTTATAAATAAAAAAATTAAAAATAATGAATCAATATCAACACAAATATATTTTTAACTTAACTAGGTATTATAAGAATTTAAAAGTATAGTTGATTATTTCAAAATTTAATAGATTTTTCTTAAGAATTGGTGTGAAACTTAGTAATAAATTTAACATTTAAAATAATTATACTTTTAAGATCCATCAGTACAAATTTAATATAAAATATGAATTGTCAAATGTAATTATTTCTCTCAAATTGCATGAGCCATCACATTTTGTTCTTTTTGTAAGATAACTTAAAATTAAAATTCAAAATTTTATACTACCTCTGGCCAAATACAACCAATAACCAAAATTCCCAAATCCCAAACAGTATATCGCATGCCAAAAAAAAAACCCAGACAAAGACAAATAACTGCATGTGGGATCCAATATATTAAAGAAGATATATCTTGTCTGATACAAATCATATGCAAGCATAGAAAACCATAGAATCTTTTAAAGCCCCAATTAGGGCAATGCATTTCAGAAAGAGGTGAAAGAAGATGGAGAAGATGACCTGTGAGAGAGTAATTATACTCCGGCGAAGCGAAAAGAACACTATCAGAGGTGAGAATCTTCTGGCGAAAAGCTTCCACCTCAGGAGGATAAGTGCCGTTGCTCTCAAGATCAGTGTTGAGCATAGGTAGGGGAGAAATATCCATGTACTCGATTTCCATGCCTTTAATTTCTCCTTTGCTCAGCTCGATTGCTACGATCAATAGAAATCAAACTTTATAAATCACCAGAGCATTGCGTTTTCATCTCAATTCTAAACATAATCGAACTCGAAATTTCATATTCGGCGGTTAATATCAAGAATCGAAATGTAATTTTCAGTTTCAAAAGAACACGGAAGGAGAAACGAAAAGGGAAAACAGGGAGGGGAGTGAGGGAGAACGAACCGGAACGGATAAGGCCTCGGTGGAATGAACCTTTGCGCAACGAGCCGCAAAGTGCCGCCACTTTGATCGCCGGTGGAGCTCCGGCGACTCCAGCCATCGGTCGTCTTGTGTGCGCGGAGGTTGATGTGAATGGGTTTGGCTTCCGATTTTTGGGATGAGGGACGGGCCAAGGGAGACTGATTACTGACAGTTTATATAATAGCCAAAAATGGCCTAAAAAAATTGTCTTCTTTTATTTGTTCTTTGGTTGGAATATGATTCGTATAAAAAAGAATTGAAATTTTACTTTGTTTTATAAAATTATTTTATTTTATGTTATACTTTTTTAAGATATTTTATATTATATTTTTATTAAAATAAAAGACGAGTCTCTTAATATCAAAGGAAGATTTTGTTTTTGTTCAAACAAAGGAAGATTAATCCCAGTGATTATTTAGGATATTTTATATTGTATCTTTTGATTTGTATATAACACTTTCGCTATTTAATATAAAATTTAATTATGAGATTAAATTTTATTTTAAATAAGATTTTAATCTATTTTATTTTTTTAATTTTAAAATTTTTTAAAATATTATATTAATTATATATATTAAGGAGTTTTTATATAAAGATAATTATAATGAAAAATGATATTTTAAAAACTAAATTATATATATTATTAATAATTAATATAATTAATTAGTTATTTAGTTTTAATATAAAGGATAAAAGGAAGTAATTTTTAAGATGGATCTTGTCTTATTTCATTTTTATCAATGGCTGCATCTCTTTTCATTTTATTTGATTTATTTTTTCTAGAAAAGGCTGTGTCTGTTTTATTAATAATTATTGGAGGGAGGTATGATTTTAAGTGTGTGTTTGGTATGTGGGTTAGAGAATAGATTTTTCCTCTAAACCATGGTTTTTTTATCTTTAAGCCAAACACTTATTTTTCTTAAAAAATCAATTCTGATATGAAACCATGGTTTTCTTATCTTTAAGCCAAACACCTATTTTTCTTAAAAAATCAATTCTGATATGAAACCATGGTTTTATCCTATAAAACCATGGTTTTGCAAAATCTAACCTATTGAGCTTTTCAACAAAAAAAATCTGACCCATTGTATTACTTTCCTCTCTTCCATTCTGCGTTTCTTTTCTCCTCCGCTTCACTCCCGGTTTCCTTCTCATTTCTGTATATACTATATATACAATTTTAAATTATTCACATAATTTTAAATTAAAAAATATTATTTAAGTGGGAAAAAAATTAAAATTCAGATGAATATTATAAATTTTTATCTTACTCAAATACACACATGAAAAAATTGTAAATAAAATTTATTCCTTATATAATTATCATATTTATTTATGTCTTTTTTATTGCTTATGAAAAAGTGATTCTACTATTAATCATCCAAACATCTTCAATTTTTAAAATCACTTTTTCCTTAAAATCTATTCTTTTCAAAATCTATTCTCTAAAATCTATTCTTTCCAAAATCTATTCTCCAAAATCTATTCTCCCTAAAATCTATTCTCTAAAAGCTAATCCAAACACACCCTAAGTAATAATTAAAGTCAATTAAAGAAAGAGGCATAGAAGCAGAGTGTTTATTCTATCTACGATTCTACATGATCCTGCATGCAGCGCACCTTTTGTCTATTTTTTTTTTTCACTTGATTAATCGTAATTTTACTCTAATTACATCTAAATCTGACTTACGTTGCGTACTTAGTTATAGTATGTGAGTCTTCCAACAAAAATTTTCTGTATACACCAAAGCTTAAATTCAAGACTTTACTTAAACGATATCGAACCGCTTATCACTCATATCATCGCCATTAATACTTTTTGTCTATTTTACTTTAATGGTGCGTGACAAAAGAACAAGAGAAAATTCATGCATGCATTGGTGTGAGTAATATTTTAAAAATTGGATTAGAAGTTGGGTGAAAGGGCAGCGGCTCATGGTCATCAAAATGGATTGAAAGACTCACTACTAGATGGTCCAACTAGTCAAGCCGTCCGATCCGATTGCTCCAAATGTTTGCTTCAATTAGATGTATTCAAAATGTCCCATCCTAACTAACAGGGTTAGTCCGAGTGGTAAGCAGCTTGGTATTATTTAAGCGAGGTCTCGAGTTCGAGTCTTGGCGTACGCAAAAAATCCCCGCTGGGAGACTCACCCACCACAGCCAGGTGCGCGACGCGGGTCGGATCCGGATATAGTCGGGGCAAAGCTCCGGTGAACCGGGTAGGCAACAAATTAAAACCAAACTGTCCCGTTTCAAAAAAAATTTGGGACAAGACTAGGGGTGCTCACGGGACGGGTCGGGACCGGGACAACCCCGTCCCGTGTCCCGTCCCGTCCCGAATTTGTCCCGGTCCCGATGGGACCGGGACGGGTTCGGGACGGGACGGGAATTCCCAATTTTTTTTAAATATTATAATAAAATTATCTCAATAAATTATTCCATATAAAATGCCGTAGCAACTTCCTCTAAATACCAACATTCTTCCCTAATAGAAAATAATAACTTACCCATATAAGAAAAAAATAATAGTAAGAAAGAATAAAAATATCAATATAAAAATATCTGTATAAGAATAAAAATATCTATATAAGAGTGAGAAAGATAGGATAATGTAATATTTAAAATAAAAAAATACTTCGGGACGGGATGGGATTCCCGAGGGACGGGCCGAGACCCGTCTTGTCCCGGACCTCCTTTTGTCCCGTCCCGGTAGTATCCCGGACCGGTCCCTTTCGGGACGGGACGGACTCGTCCCGAAATCATCGGGACCGGGTCGGGATACCCCGGGACGGGACAAAATGGACACCCCTAGACAAGACGTAGGACAGTGATATTCCGATATTGTCTGGAATATATTTATATATATTATTACTATTTTAATTTATTTATATTATATTAATATTGATATTAATATATATATTATTATGATCTATTTTTTAAGATGGTGCGAGAGAAAAAAAATATTAATATATATTTTAAATTTATTTATTTTTTACGAAGTTTTTAAAAACAAATTATAACTTCAGATATCTCGATCTCGTTTTGTTCCAATTGGGATTAAGATGCTCTTGTGACTGAATAAGATACAGGATGATGAAAAATATATCCCATCCCTATTCATCAAAATGAAGTTGTCCCAAGCTCCCGATCACATCCTTTAAACACCCCTCGGTCCAATTGTTTAATCATTGGGTGCATCATGTTCAATCTAATATAGAGAGAAAGCCAATTCAAGTTTTTTTTAAAGAAAAAATAATGGTTAACTGAGTATTTTAATTTTTTAATAATATTTAATATTTTAATTTAATTTATAGCTCATCTAGTATACTAAAATATATTTTATTAGTATAACTTATATCTTAAGGTATTTTCCAATAACTTTTAGCTTATCCAAAAAAAAAACGAGGGCCAATTTAAATTTTTAAAGTGGGGACTAAGAGAAAAATTAAAACATTAAATTGAGGGCGGCGAGTGGGAAAGGCCGGGAGGTTACCGGTAACTGGTAGTAGTACAACTCCTGCAATTTTATTTCTTATTATTGATAAAAGTTTCTTGAACCCAAAGTTATGAAAATAAATTGTAATATATTACCCCAATTTTAATTGAGATTGTGGAGTTAATTTTAATTTTAAATATAAAATATATTTTTTATATTTATTAATTTTTTTAAATTATTTTTATTAATAATCTCTTAATAATAATTAAGTAAGACAGAGAATGAGGGAGTTAAAGAAGATTATTATGGTATTTTTAGAGTTATTATTTTTTTCCTATAAAATTGTAATTGTTTAAAATTATATAAATTATTTGTCAATTAGTTCGGAATAAAAGCGCCCAAATTGTTATTCTATCACTATGGCGTTGTTATTTCTTCATGTTTGAATTATTATTTTTCCACCCAGGAAGTATTAATTTGTTGTCAAATTCCCTGTACTAAGTAATTTAACATTACACAAGATCAATTAGCTAACGAATAACATAAAAATATTAAATTACTTTAAATTCTGTAATTATATGAGTTGTCACTAATTATCAACTGAGTGACTAAATCCAGATTCTTACTTACACACTAGTAATCACTAATTGTCCATCTTCGTATCCACCTTCATGTCTGTCTTTGTTTTCTCCTTCATGTCTGTTTTCTATCTTCACCTTCCTCTTAGTTCAAAAAAAAAAAAATCACACGTTTTCAAATAATTCATCAATTCTACAAAAAATAACAAGTTATTATGTTAATAATAATAATTAGTATAACTGATATGATAATTTATATTATAACATATGAAAGTAGAATATTATTAAATTAACAAAATATATAACATATAATTCAAATAAGGCCAGAAGACAGAAAGAAGTAACAGAGAACCATATTTCTCAAGGTTTCCTATATAGTTCAAATAAATTTAATAACTGCAGACAATGCACACAGAGATAGAGGCTCATTTCAGGCCATCAAAGACTCAACAAAGTATAGCAGCACCATTATTTCTTCCACCAGTCCATATCCCTCAGCGATCCTAAGCACGGTAGGTTATCCTCGCATAAACAAAGGCAAACACTCCATGGTTTCAGTTTCACTATTAATTATCAGCTTTTAGGTATTTTGAACAACTTTACGATGTCTAGAGTTAGTGCGTATGCTCCAGTGAAACATATTCAAGAATTTAGTCTCTTGGTCATCTGAATGCAAATATAATTGAGTTCAGAATACCTTGTAAAATCTGTTTTATACGTAAGAGATCGAAATTTCATCATAGAGAAACAGAACTAAAATAAATAACTATACCTGATACAAGCCCACAAAATTGAACCTCAGGCTCAAGTTTAAAAGTCCAATTGAAACTTTTTTTTTGGTAACTTTTTTGTACCAAAAAAAGTCCAATTGAAATTCCATTTAGAATCCCAAATCCCTTGACGGCTTTCTGCTCAAAAGGTTTGTGGTCAAAGAATCTCATTTTTAGTGCCATATGAAGAGAACAATATGTGACAAGAAGATGCCAGCTTGTCAAAGTTGTAGCTGCATAAGCACCAAAGAACAGGTACCAAAGCCTTTTAATTGAAATGGACTTGTGAGTAGCAAAAATATATCACAAAAAAAACCCTTGGCACTCCACCAAGGGACTAATTGACCCAAAAGAAAGAGTATACTGCAGTGCTTGGAGAGGTATCCTAATTTCTGGGTATTTAAGTTTACGTCTGAGAGTAATAGACAGCTTGTTTTGCCCGACATTGATATCGCCTAGAAGGAAGAGAGATTTCGCCCTGCCCTTGGATCATAGGTGAACCCAACCCATTTCTAAAAATTTTTGTACTAAAAAAATGACAAAATGAATATTCTAGAAGAAGGGCTGTACAGCCACGTAGGAGTAACCGTATTCGTAGGACCACATGGAAAATTTAGACAATGGAGGAGCATAAGGCAGAGTCGAAGGCAACATAAATGGGCAAACATAATGTTAGAAACAATCTTCTCTCTATTGATTTCTATTTCTCTCTGATCTCTCTTCTGCATTTCTGTTAGTAGCTAATATATCAACATTTCCATTTCAGTATTTTACTTTAATATGTAATTAAGGATTCACTGTAATCGTACTATATTTTGATTCCATAATAATACAGAGGTAGATTGCATTTACAATTTAACCGGGTATAACATATTGCTATTATTTTTGAAGCTAAGTAATTATGGAGATAAATACAAATAGGAAAGGCAATTGCGGAGAAACACAATAGAGAGAAGACAGAGTAATTGACCTGAACAATATTCGCTTTCAAACTAATCACCAAGACACAACCATTTTGAGACCCATGCCCGATAACAACCTTGAAAATGGTTGCCCTATGTAAGATTTCGAACGTACCTTGAAACATCCTTACTTTTATATGTTTTAGGGACCATTTGGTAGCATTTAGAACCACTTTCAAGGTTATTGAAGTCCAATTTCTCAATCTGGAGTTTTACTCTTATCGAGTACTGTTCACTATGAAAATTCCAGATGAGTGACCTGACTTCGAAAAATCATAACTAATTCTAGAAAAATTAAAATGAAGTGGTTCCAATTTATAAATGAAGCTAACTCAATTATCTTTCAGGGAAAAATAACTCGTTGACCATTCATTGACCAAGTCAACGTCAGCATTCTGGTCCCACGTTTTTCTCCCTGAATCCAGCATTCTGGTCCCAACTTTGATAATTTATATCTTCTTGTGTAAACATCCAAATGAGTCATACTATATATCAAATCGAAGCTTGGTATGTCTACTACTTACCTTGAAAATTTCATACATTAATTCATCCATTTACTATTTTTAATTATGGGTCAAACATCCTCATGTCCCCACGGATTATTGTTCATAGTGTTAATTTTCAGCAACTAACATTACATACATAGGCATACATCCATCATATATCAGTCAAACATGCCAAACAACAATTATTATTAATTAATAAGTTGTTTTACACCCAGTCATGTACATAAATTCTCATATCTCTATTACATATTTTCCTGCCTGAAATCCGGCAGCATAACCGCTACGCTTCATCTTCAGAAAGTAACTGATCTTGTACCGATTCGGTAATTCCCGTGAGAACTACCATTCTACGTAAGTACCCAGGAAAGACTGGATGAACCGGCTAGATCCACTCACTTCCAGCCTCCTTAGACAGTACCTACGTACACAGTACGTATCAGCTCCTTTCTCTACTATTGCCATCTTGTCATAATTTCGGCAGTCTCTTAAAATTCCCAGAATTCATTTTGACATAACCTCCCCTGTAATGGTTTACTTATTGGGATGAGATTCGGGGGAATCTCAGTAGCAACAATCATAACAATATATGTAATGCAGAGTGACAGTGCTTGCTTGTGATTGTGTACAGATAAGTATGCCGCGTGCTTCCATGCTTAATAACATATGATCATAGCATTATAGCAGAGCTTCAGACATAACATATAAGACAACAATCCAACCAAACAATAGCACAACAAATCACAAAGCCATTACATAAAAGTTAGGATTAGTTACTACCTCAAAGGCTCAGCAGAGCTCTACTATCTCTATTCTGCTTCCAGCTCCGCCAGAACTTCCTTTCTTTCTTTCTTCCTCTCACTTTCTCTCTCTAGCACCTCCTCCTCTCTCTAAAATCGGCTCTTGGCCGTGGCATATGAATGGCAAGGGGCGGTATTTATAACCTCCTCCAATGGCAATCTCGTAATTTCCATGAACTCTGATCCTGCGGTCCTGGTTTTTCCTGGATTTTCCTATTTTTCTTAATTCCTCCTTTACTGCATCATGCATGACATCATTGGGACACCTCACCAGGACACCTCAGCGCCACATTTATCACATGTCTGAAATCTTGGACACCTCAGCAGCTGACTCAGCATGCTGACTCACCGGTCCAGTCTCTTGCCTCGTAATACGTGTCCTCAACTTTTTCTTCTGCTTTTAAGATTGCGCCATGTGGCACCTGGAAGGGACCTTTCACGCCTTCCGATGATATCCAGATAAATCCAGGATTTTATATGATCGCCTCATCGGTTATCGTGCCGACCGAGTAACTTTACTTTATTGAAACAATATTAAAATAGTATTTTAATGCCACTTTTTCCCACATACTTCATAGGCTACGTTTTTGGGCTCTGGGAATGTTGTCTTGGATCCTGATCAAGCTCAAGTACTCTGATGGCTCGATTCCCAAGAAACAGCCCTTGGCAAATTACCAAAATGCCCTTGGGTGCCCTTTCTTGTATTATTTTAACCCTAAGGGTAAAATCATCATTTCATACCCTTCTGTACTTTGTCAGGGTATATACTCTGTCAGGGTATATACTGACTCTCAGTAACTTTATCTGTATGTGTCTTGGCTCCTGGGCCTATCCAGAATGACCAAAATGCCCTTCATTCATCTGTTACACTTTTGTACAACACAGGGGCATTTTCGTAATTTTACACTTTTCCTGGGTTATGCCAGACACTGGCCCACCTATCAGTCCAAGTGTCTTACTGGGCCTCTGTTGGCGCCATTATTGGGCCTTTCTGGGTCCATTACCTTCATGGCATGCATTACGAGGAATCTTCCCCCGTTAATAATTATTGAATATTTTATCTATTATTCACCGTTTATACACATATCCGGACACCGGCTCCTTCTGTCCGATACATTGGCCTGCGGTGTTCAGGCATCCCTGTGAGTCATATCAGTCATCTGACCGAGGTCATCCGAACTCATTCAGTCCCTTTTTAAATACCGATAAATCTCCCTATCGGATACCCGGAGGCCTCACGCTCCCGTCTGGATTTTCTAATCTGTGAATAAATTTTTCTACAGGCCTCCTATCGGTATTCTGTCAGTTTCCCGATATCCGTCCCATAAGGACGTATCATCCTGTATTTTCTCACCTAGATCTGAATTCTAGGATATCCGGTATGAATTTTTATAACTTTTGGACGATCAGTCCATTTCTTGCTATCTGGAGTCTTCAAAAATTCCTGTATTAAGCCAGATTACCGAGCGTCACTTGCTCTCTCTACCGGTGAAATCTGGGACTGAAATGCTTTCGGACAGTCCAAACCTCTTCCGGCCTGACTTTCTTTAATTACAATTTAGCCCCAGGGAACTTTTCTTCTTTTCATTAAAGTCCCTTTTTATTTGGCTAAAATTACACTTAAGGACCCCACATTTTTATCTACTTTCCTTTTTGGCCTTGAAACTTTCCATAATTGCACTTAAGTCCTTTCATTTCCTTTACTGGATCTAGGGGCATTATTGTCTTTTCATATTTTACCAGAGTATTCTCTGGCCCTGGTCAACTGTCCAGATACCCCTTCTTGACTGTCTAACCCTAGCCAAATGACCAAAATACCCTTTACTCATTCTTCAGTTATTTTATAACATAAGGGCATTTTCGTCATTTTGCACATTTTTTCCCGGACACCGGCCCCTCTTACCCCTGAACTGATATTATGGGCTTGGGCCTTCCCTGGTGTCACTGTGGGCCTTAACAACCACTATATGGCCTCTGGCTATAGTCCGATCATCTCTATTCGGACTGCCTTTTCTTTACCGATTATAAATGTAAATTCCCATCTTCAGGAATTTTTACAGAAAAATCGGGACCTCAAATCAAAATTCTGTGACTCCTCATTCAATCCGGAATCCTTTTCTCTATCTCCCGGTATTTTCAGATATTTTATCCGAACCGGGCTGTTTTGTCCTGAAAAAGCACTCACACGCACATTTTTCCAAAATGACCATTTTACCCCTGGTCATATTTCTAATTCTTTCATACACATAGAGACCTCATATGCACATTTCACAGTTCAGTGAAATGATCAGCATAATTTTCTCTATTTTCTGGCAAAATATGGTACTCATCGGCTACCAGTCCGATCTTTCCCATAATTACGATTATGCCCTTGAATTCTCTTCCTGGCATCTCTAGGCCTAAAAATTAGGGTGTTACATACCTTGGATCTTCTTCTGCTTACCGAGATACCGACACGCAATCGTAGTACCTTGTATGGACTCTGGCACTTATGCACAACAAATAACACCAACGGAAGAGCAAATAGAGTTTCGGGCACTGAGAGGAAGAGAGGACAGACGAAAGACCCAGACCAAGAAAAATGCACATCCTCCTCTATATGTTCTTATGTGCGTGGTCATATGTACATGCACAAGTGAAGGAAGTGGGAACCAAAAAACTTCCCCTCTCCCCCACATTCTCCTCGTATTCGGAGGGTAACTCCCACACACATTTTCATATGGGGTATATTACACATATATACCCCACTCTCTCCCTTATTTTTACAATGGCCCCATTGCCTATTGGATTTGGGTCTAATCTACTAAAGATGGATCAGCCCACTTTCCAACATCTTCTACTCACATTTGGTGGATTATATATCATTAGTCCACTCTCATTCTCTTCCTTCTTTCATACTAGGTGGTTTGTCGTGACCGCGTAGGCATGATGTCTCCTTCCAAGCTTTTGTACTAGAAATCCCTTTTACAGAGACCAGCACAAATCAACCCTTTAGTGCAGTTTGATCAAAATATATTATAGTGCATTGAATGTCCTAGATTTGCCCATATACACTCTTCTTATGGCTAATATAATCCCTCTTGAGTCAGTATATAACTTAGATAGCCTCCACTTATGCATAGTATCCACACTTATGAAATTAACAAAATAATATCATAAGGGACTGGTCACAGACACCAGCATGTATGTATATATTCTGGCAATCTTTCTTTCGCCCATATATTATTTTGATATGAATTAACCACTTGCCTAGTATAATACCGTTGGTTCATATATAATTTGACCATAGGACATATATTAAAGTAGCAAACGCTGAAATATATCTCCATAATACTGTCAAAGTCAAAGGACATTGATAAAAGGATGATACCTTTCTAGAACTCACACAACAATGAAGCAGGGATTGATTCACTTACCTTCCATTTACGATTCTTTATCACATGTGGTATGAATCACATGTTACGGTGTTCCTCTTATCCTATAAGAGTGTACATCATTTTGATTCTATCAATCACACCGTACAGACTTAAGTCCAAACACTCATAGTATCTAAACCCAAACTCTTCAATTCTACTCATATAATATTACGTCAATTTTGAAGAATTCATTATCTGGCTACAGGTTTCATGGATGTGGGCATCCATAATTTGATCCATATCCTTACTCATGGATCTCATCTTGATTTACTGCACTTTTTAAGCCAAGGCAACATTTATTGTATTTCTTCTTTACTATATCAGCACTCTTGCTGCTTTACTGGTGAACACATGTCTCATCTTTGAACGCTTCTTGTCACATCCTTATTTTTATATATCTTAAGGACCATTCAGTAGCACTTAGAACCACTTTCAGGGTCATTGAGGTCTAAACTCTTAATCTGGAATTTTATTCTTATCGGGTACTGTTCACTGTGGCAAATTCCAGATGAGTGACCTGACTTTGAAAAATCATAACTAATTCTAGAAAAATCTAAATGAAGTGGTTCAAATTTCTACATGAAGATAACTTAATTATATTTCAGGAAAAAATTATTGGTTGACCATTCCTTGACAAATTCAACGTGGGTCAACGTTTCAACTTTACTGTTCATCCAGTGATTTTCTCCTGAATCCAGCATTCTGGTCCCAACTTTAACAATTTATATCTTTTCGTGTATACATCCAAATGAATCATTATATATATAAAATTAAAGCTTAGTATGTCTACTATTTACCATAAAAATATCATACATTTATTCAACCATTTACTATTTTTAATGATTTATCAAACATTAATAGGTCTCCACAGATTACTGTTCACAAAGTCATTTTTCAGCAACAAACCTTACATATTAGTGCATACATACATCACATATCAGTCAAACATGCCAGATAACAATCATTATTAAATAATCAACTGTTATACATCAGTGCATGATTAACATCCTCATATTTCTATTATATTTTTCGTTATCTAAAATCAGGCAGCATAACTGCTACATTCCTCCTGTAGAAAGTAACTGATCTTGTACCGATTCGGTAATTCCCGTAGGAACTACCATTCTACGTAAGTACCCAGGAAAGACTGGATGAACCTGCTAGGTCCACTCACTTCCAGCCTCCTTAGACAGCACCTACGTACACAGTACGTATCAGTTCCTTTCTTTGTCCCTGCTTTGTTGCCAGAATTTCAGCAGCATAACGACGTCTCTTAAAATTTCTAAATTTTATTTTGACAGAACTTCCCCTGTAATGTTATATATGGGAATGAGATTCAAAAGAATCTCAGTAGCAACAATCATAATAATATATGTAATGCAGAGTGACAGTGCTTGCTTGTGATTGTGTACAGATAAGTATGCTGCATGCTTCAATATTCAATAACATATGATCATAGCATTGTAATAGAACTTCAAGCATAACATATAAGACAACAATCCAACCAAACAATAGCACAACAATTCACAAAGACATTACATAAAAGTTAGGATTAGTTACTACCTTAAAAGCAGAACCTCAGAACTTCTACACTGCTTCCAACTTCACCAGAACTTCCTTTCTTCTTTCTTTTCTCACTTTCTCTCTCAAGAACTTCTTTCCCTCTCTAAAGTGCTCCTTGGCCGTGAGAATGAAGAGCTAGGGGGTATTTATAGTTTTTATGAGTGGCATTCTTGTAATTTTGAAGCCATCTGATCCTGTGGTCCTAGTTTTTCCGGAATTTCCTATTTTTCTTTATTTCTTTTACTACATCATCCATAACATCATTCAAGGCCACCTCATGGGACACCTCACCTCACACATTTATCACATGGCGCAAATGGAGGGAGCTAGAAGCCTTCTGGAAGCTTTCCGGTCCAATCCGGTACCGGCCCAGTCCGTCGCCTCGAAAACTGGACCGTTTTCTGAATCTAATTTTTCTGAAAACCCATATTATGTCTTCTGGCCTTGAACTTAGTATCTGGATCCTTTATATCATTAACATTTTAATACTGGGTCTAAACTCAATTACAGATCCCCTGCGAAATGACCAAAATACCCCTCGGTGCCCTTTCATGCACTATCTTAGCCCTAAGGGCAAAACTATCATTTTACACCTTTCTGTACTTCATCAGGGCATATACTGACTCTGGTTAACTTCACCTGTATATGTCTTGGCCTCTAGGCCTGTACAGAATGACCAAAATACCCTTCACACACCTGCTACCCCTTTAGTACTACACAGGGGCATTTTCGTAATTTTGCACTTTTCCGGGGTTGTGTCGGACACTTGCCCACCTATCAGTCCAAGAGTCTTATTAGGTCTTTGTTGGCGCCATTATTGAGCCTTTCTAGGTCCATTACCTTTATGACACGTATTTCGAGGAATCCTCCCTTATCCATGTTCACCGAGTATTTTAGCTATTATGCACCGTTTGCACACATATCCGGACACCGGCTCCTTCTGTCAGATACACCGCCCTACTGTATCTGGGCAGCTATTTGGGTCATAACGGGCATCTGACTGTTGTTACCCGACCTCACTCAGTCTTAGTTTAAATACCGATAAATCTCCCTATCGGATCCCTGGAGGCCTCATACTCCAGTCTGGATTTGCTAATTTGCGAATAACTTTTTCTACAGGCCTCCTATCGGTATTCTGTCAGTTTCCAGATATCCGTCCCATCAGGATGCATCATCCTGTAATTTCTCACATATATCTGAAATCCAGGATATCCGGTAGGAATTTTTATAATTTTTGGACTATCAGATCATTTCTGGCTATCTGGAGTCTTGAAAAATTCCTGTATTAGGCTGGATTACCCGGCGTCACTTGCTCTACCTACTAGTGGGATATGGGGCTGATCGAGTACGATCACTGTTTTGCCTATTTCTGGTCCAAGTTTTCATAATTACACTTTTGCCCCGGAAACTTTTCTTCTTTTCAACTAAGTCCCTTTATTTGGCTAAAATTACACCTAAAGACCCCATATTTTTGTCTACTTTTCCTTCTTAGCTTTAAACTTTCCATAATTGCACTTAAGTCCTTTCATTTCCTTTCTTTTGCAATTTAATCCTTTTCTTTACATAAAGGACCACATCTTTTTCCTGAAAAAGAACTCATATATTCCATTTAATCAGTACATAGAAATCAGTACAGAAAATTAAGGATATTACACTTCTCTATCATCAAAGGCGGTTGCTCGTGTGAGAGAGCTACCATTTTTAACCTGTACGACATACTAGACATTGTATACTTTCACTCAGACATATTAGTAATAATAAATGACATAATATCATTAAAAAAAATATTACATATAGTCTGCAACTTTATATTTTTCGCATGCCAATGGCTTTTACATGTTTCTCAAATATTTCTTTGCCTATTGGTTTAGTCAGGGGATCTGCAACTATACATCTGGTTGAAATGTATTGTACAGTTACAATTTTCTGTGCTATATAATCCCTCATAAAGTTATACTTGATATCAATATGTTTGGTCTTGCTGTGATACTTAGGGTTTTTGGTGTAAGCTATGGCTGCAGTATTGTCACAGTGTATCTGAAACATCCTCCCTTAGACCCCTCAGGGTATACTTGTGGAAGCTAGTTAGTTCGATTATACCTTAACTCAAGCCCAGAAATTTAAAATTTTACTCTTAAGTTCCTTATTCTGAACCTTTAAGTTGAAAACCAATTTATCTCGTTCTACACATCCAAATGAGGCTTATTACCTATTCACGTAATGCCCCAGATGTGTACCACTGCCTCACCAAATTTCGTAGCCAAACTCCTTCATTTACTAGGTCAAACTGAGGTCAAAATACTGCTACCTCAGGACCTGCGAATTTCTCTCTCAAAATTTCTCATACACAAATTTAATATGCCAAAAAATATTTATTATTAAATAATAAATTGTCATACAACAGGGCATACACAAAATCCTTCTATTTCTATTACATCTTTCCTGCCTGAAATCCGGCAGTATGACGGCTAGGCTTCATCTTTAAAAGTAACTGATTTTATACTGATTCGGTAATTCCCGTGAGAACTACCATTTTACGTAAGTACCCAGGAAAGACTGGATGAACCGGTTAGGTCCACTCACTTCCAGCCTCCTTAGACAGTACCTACGTACACAGTATGTATCAGCTCCTTTCTTCACTACTGCTATCTTGTCATAATTTCGGTAGCATAACGGCGTCTCTTAAAATTCTCAAAATTCATTTCAATATAACCTCCCCTGTAATGTGTTATATATGGGAATGAGATTCGGGGGAATCTCAGTAGTAAAAATCATAACAATATATGTAATGTAGAGTGACAGTGCTTGCTTGTGATTGTGTACAGATAAGTATGCTGCGTGCTTCCATACTCAATAACATATGATCATAGCATTGTAGTAGAGCTTCAAGCATAACATATAAGATAACAATCCAACCAAACAATAGCACAACAAATCACAAAGCCATTACATAAAAGCTAGGATTAGTTACT
Organism: Leucaena leucocephala; assembly: GCA_037074615.1. Lineage (NCBI taxonomy): Eukaryota > Viridiplantae > Streptophyta > Magnoliopsida > Fabales > Fabaceae > Leucaena > Leucaena leucocephala. The sequence goes on along the minus strand of CM073544.1, from coordinate 3,484,498 downwards.
ACCTCAAAAGCTTAGCAGAACTCTAGTATCTTTATACTGCTTCCAGCTTCGCTAGAACTTCCTTCCTTCTTTCTTCCTCTTACTTTCTCTCTCTAGAACTCACTTCTCTCTCTATTTCTTTCTCTTGGCCGTGATGCAAATGAAGGCAAGGGGGGGTATTTATAGTTTTGATGGATGGCATTTCCATAATTTCCAAGCACTCAGAACTTGTGGCCACCGTTTTTCTGGAATTTCTTATTTTCTTTATTCCCTTTACTGCATCATCATGACATCATCCAAAAGGACACCTCATTGGACCCCTAATCCCTCACATTTCTCATATGGCAAAATTAGGAGAGCCAAGAAGCCTCTGGAAAATTTCCAGTCCAATCCGGTACCGGCCCGGTCCGATTCCTCGAAAAATGAACTGTTTTCTGAATCTAATTTTTCTGAAAATCCATATTATGTCTACTGACCTCAAATTTAGTATCTAGGTCCTTTATACATTGACATTTTTTATACTGGGTCTAAACTCAATTACAGATCCCCTGTGAAATGACCAAAATACCCCTGAGTGCCCTTTCTTACACTATCTTAACCCTAAGGGTAAAATCGTCATTTTACACCTTTCGGTACCCTTTCAGGGCATATACTGACTCTGGTTAACCTCACCTGTGTATGTCTTGGCTTCTGGGCTTGTCCAGAATGACCAAAATGCCCTCCATTAATCTATTTCTCTTTAGTACAACACAAGGGCATTTTCATAATTTCGCACCTTTCCTGGGGTTCTGCTGGACACTGGCCCACCTATCAGTCCAAGGGTCTTACTGGGCCTTTGATGGCGCCATTATTGGGCCTCCTATGGTCCATTACCTTTATGGCACGTATTACGATGAATCTTCCCCTGGCAATGTTCATCGAGTATTTCCGCCGTTGTACACCGTTTATATACATCTCCGGACACCGGCTCCTTTTATCAGATAAACTGGCCTACTGTGTCTAGGCATCCTTTTGGGTCACAACGGGCATCTGACTGATGTCATCTGACCTCATTTAGTCTTAGTTTAAATACCGATAAATCTCCCTATCAGATACTTGGAGGCCTCACACTCCCGTCTGTATTTGCTAATTTATGAATAACTTTTTCTACAGACCTCCTATCGGTATTCTGTCAGTTTCTTGACATCCGCCCCATCAGGACGCATCATCCTGTAATTTTTCACATATATCTGAGGTCTAGGATATCCGGTAAAATTTTTTACACTTTTTGACTATTAGATCAATTTTGACTATCTGGAGTCCTCAGAAAATTCCTGTATTAAGCTGGATTACGCAGCGTCACTTGCTCTATCTACTGGTGAAATATGGGGCTGATCTGAATACGATCACTATTTTTGCCTATTTTCGGTCCAGGTTTTCATAATTACACTTTTGCCCCTGGAACTTTTCTTCTTTTCAATTAAGTCCCTTTATTTGGCTAAAATTACACTTAAGGACCCCACATTTTTGTCTACTTTTCCTTTTTAGCCTTAAACTTTTCATAATTGCACTTAAGTCCTTACATTTTCTTCATTTTTCAATTTAATCCCTTTCTTTGCATAAATGGCCATTATATCCCTAGGGACTTTCACTATTTACATATAAGTCCCTGGACTTTCACTTATTTATAGTTCAGTCCCTAAAAACCCTCTGTGTGTTTCTGGGACTTTTGCTCAAAGGGATATATCTATTTCAGGCTACTTTCTAAGTCTCCTGCTTGAAAATTGGGATGTTACAGTATCAACACCGGATTGGTACTCTCGTTCCCAAATTCTAGGTGTTCGATAAATCTCTTCAGCCAAACAGCCTCTTGCGCTACTACAGTACATCCCACAAACTCAGCTTCCATAGAGTGTAAAGCAATGCACGTCTGCTTCTTACTACTCCAACATATGGCATCGTTATTAAGCAAGAAGGTGTATCCTGAAGTAGATCTTCGTTCTTCTTCATCACCGCCTATATCAGCATCGGAATATCCGACTAGGTGCACATCGCTTCCTTGATAACACAATGCATAGTCAGATGTGCCCTTTAAGTATCTCAAGATTCTCTTCACTGATTTCCAATGTTTCTCACCAGGGTTGGACTGGAATCTGCTAACCAACCATACGGCATAACAAATATATGGTCTTGTACACATTATCGCATACATAAGGCTACCAACAGCACTTGCATATGGAACTCTTTCCATTTGCTTTTTGTCTAATTCAGTTTTGGGACACATGTCAGAACTCAAAGCCACTCTAGTGGCTACAGGGATATCCATGGGATTGTAGTCACTCTTATTGAATCACTCAAGTATCTTCTTGATATAATTCTCTTGTGAAAGAGTGAGGATTCTCTTGGAGCAATTCCTTCAAATCTTGACTCCAAGTATATATTCTGCTTCACCCATGTCTTTCATCTCAAAATTTGATGAAAGCCATTCTTCAATAGCTATCACTGAGTCAAGACTATTTTTGGCTAATAGTATATGGTCTACGTATAAGGATAATATTACAAAGTTACCCTCAAACCGCTTAACGTAGACGCAGTGGTCTTCCTCTATCATCTGGAAGTTATATGAGGTTATTGCCTTGTGAAACCTTAAGTACCACTGTCTGGATGACTGTTTTAATCCATAAATGGATCTTTTGAGTTTACACTTCTTGTGTTCAAACCCTTTTTTAATGAAACCTATTGGTTGTGACATATAGATTTCTTCATCCATATTACCATTCAGGAATACGGTTTTTACATCCATCTGATACAACTCTAGGTTTAAACTGTTTACTATTGCCAGAATAAGTCTTATAGAGTTGAAGCTCACAACAGGTGAAAAAGTATCCTCATAATCTATACCTTCCTGTTGTGTATATCCCTTTGCTACCAATCGAGATTTAAATTTGTCAATTGATCCATTCACCTTTCTCTTGATTTTGAGAACCCACTTGTTCCCAATGGCTTTACGCCCTTTTGGCTCCTAAACTTGGTTTTTCATCATTGAGTCAATTTTCTCTTTCATTGCTTTCTTCCATTCCTCCTTGGCAGGACTTGCCAAGGACTCATGAACAGTGCGGGGTTCATCATCCCCTTCTGGAGTAAATAAGAGTGCTTTTCCTTCTATTTGGAAGCGTCTCTTTGAAATACTTTCCCTGTTGCTCCTTCTAGTAGGAGCAACTTGCTTTTCTTTTCTCATTTACCTCGGTCTTTATGTTGACTATTCTTGGCTCCCACTCAGATTGACATACCTAAAGGATTCAGGTCTGTCAATTTGTTCGATATTATCCTATTCCTAAATCTCATAAAGAGATACAGTGCGGTCAACATCTCCCCTACTGGAAAATTCTGTTTCAATGAATACATCATCTCTTGATTCTGTTTCAATTACTATCCCATCTTCAATTTCACTTATGAATACATATCCTTTTGAGGGTTCAGAGTACCTTATGAAGATATATTTCTTTCCTCTAGGACCCAGTTTCCCATGCCTATGAGAACTGTCATGGATATAGGCCGCCGAACCCCATGGTCTAAGGATGCTTAGATCTGGCTGGCGTTTAGTCCATAACTCGTAGGGTATGGAAACGACTGACTTGGAGGGCACACGGTTAAGTATGAAGGTTGCTGTTAATAAAGCATCACCCCAATGTGAAATTGGAAGATTTGCCTGAGCCATCATTGACCTAACCATGTCTAGAAGAGTTCTATTTCTTCTTTCGGCAACCCCATTCTGTTGAGGTGTGCCAGGGATAGTTAGTTGCCTAATAATCCCTTTTTCTTCATAGAGCTGTTTGAATTGATCCGAAAGGTATTCACGACCTCGATCAGTGCAAAATGCCTTGATTCTATTGTCCATTTGATTCTCTACTTCATTTATGTATCGTCTAAAGCATTCTAGTGCCTCGGACTTGTGTGAAATCAAATAGACATGACCATATCGTGAAAAATTATCAATAAAGGTAATAAAATACCAAGCTCCGTGTCTTGCCCTCACACTCATTGGACCGCAAATATCGGAATGAATTAATTGCAATGGATTTTAAGCTCGTGTTCCCTTACCGAATGGTTTTCTGGTAGCTTTACCTGCTAGACAACTTTCGCATAATGACATATCCATGTTAGGGATTATCCCCAACAAGCCTTCTTTTCCAGTTTAATTATTCTATTTTGACTAATATGTTCTAGTCTAGCATGCCAGATATTCATATCAGGACTATTTGAAGTAATAGCAAAACAATCATGAGTATTAAAATCACCAGCAAGATCCAAAATAAAGAACTTTTGAAATTGGAAAGCTGAACCATAAAATGTTGAGTTGCTATAGATGTCTGCAACTTTACCATGAAAGTTTACATTAAACCCAAAGTCTAATAAGCAAATTATAGAAATTAAATTCCGTCGGATGTCAGGAGCATGAAGCACATCATGCAGTATCAAGGTCTTTCCACCACGCAAAATAAGTTTGCATATGCCAATGCCTCGAACCTCGATCCTTACATTATTGCCAAAGAAAAGCCACTTTCTTTGAAATGGCAACCGACGGTATTCCGTGAAAGATCCTAGATCTCGACTTACGTGGTCTGTGGAGCCTAAGTCAATAATCCAAGAAAAGGAAACATGTTCTGTTAGAAAAATAGTACTAGAAACAAATGAGACATGTGAATTCACATAATTCACTTTTACCTTTCCACTTTCGGTCTGTTTAGAATAGTCACGTGTGAAATGTCCCATTTAGGTCTAGCTTTTTCTTGCCTCCTTTCTTTCCCTTCTTCTTGTATTGTTGCTTGCCTTTCTTCCAATTTTCTAACCTTTTTGAATTCAGGCTTTAATTGGGAAGGACCAGCACCTTCGGTCGGATAGGCTTGTCCAATGGCCTTATAAGCCTCCAAATTTCATCCTCTAGCTCCAAATACTTAGCTACATCATTGAGAGTGATGATCTTTTCATTATGGGTCATATTAACTTTCATGTGCTCCCAACTGGTAGGGAACGACTTGATGACAACCTGTACTTACTGCTCATCAAATAAATTATGTCTAGCCTCCTTCAGTTAACAAATCATTGGGGACTCTCTCGTAGATGTTGTCTCATAGGATTATTTGGTTTTAGCTTATAGGTATCGAATTTGATTGTTAACCTTCTAAGCTTAGTTGTAGAGACTCCACCAAACTTATCCTTTAAGGAAATCCACATAGCTTGTGCCATTCTGTGTGTCTCAAATTTACACATTAAATCATCAGCCATTGCACTTAGCAGCGTGATTCTTGCTATGCTATTCTTCTTTTTCTATGACAGGTATGCTTCCTAGTCTCTCCTGTACTGGGCTGTATTTCTAGCCTCAAGCTCTACCATTGCCATTGTTAATGGCTCAATTGCATCCAGTTCTTCTAGAATATATTAAACCTTTCGGTGCCAAATATCCTAGTTGTCCCCGTTGAGTTTTTCCCCCTTGTTCAAGTCAGCAATAATGTTCTTTGATGCCATTGTTCAATATCAGTTATGTGACAAACCTTCCCACATTAATTTATTGAACCATAGAACATTTAAGTGAATTTACATATATAGCACATGTAAAGTATACAATGTCATTTACTTTTATTATTTTTTATCAGAAAATAATAACATCACTAGACCCATGATCAGGAGAATATGTTTGTACCTCCCATCACATAGGCACTAGCAACGCCATTACTTTCTATCAAAATTAATATAAGTACTATTCTCATCAAATTTTACTTTTAGAAGACTCATTATCTAAAAGGCTCCCACTTATAAAAAGTATACATGAATTATAATTAAGATACAGAAATGAAATGAAACATGTTTCACTTGCATATAAGGCATGTAATAAATGGCAAATCTTTACAAAGAAAGAGTAATTAAAACATGTCCTTAACAAAGCGAAGAAGTAGAAATCAAATACAAATATACATCATTTTATATGAGCTTTACAGTAATCTAACATCGCTTTTCTCAGTTTCTTAAGCTTACGAGGTGGCTTGTGAATGTTATATGCAAATTCTATTGTTCTAAGCCAATACTTTTTGCTTAAGCGTCCTTGTCTGGGCTTTTCTCTAACCCTAATTGCTCTTATATATTCCATTATGACTTTTAGGTAGAATGCATTATTCTTCTTATCTGTCATTAATTCAATGTAGTCGCTAATCACACCATTAACGCCTTTTATATTTCTTACTTTGGCTGCATCTCTTTCAGTTATGTTCATGGCCAAAGTAGGGGTAAGAGGTTGGTTTACTTCCTCCCCATCCTCAACTGGAGATTCATCGTGAAGAGTAGGCACTAACTTGGAGTCTAAAGAATCCATGAAAGGCTGCAAAGGAAGAGGTTCGATAGGGAATAAAGTTTTTGACCTCAGTCCGAAATCATACATTACTTTTGGTTCCTCTTGTGGAACTTCTTCCATCAACTCCTCTGGGTCTTCTTCAAAAAGTTCCTCAAGTTCTTGTTCTAGATCCTTTTCAGGTTCCCCCTCAGGGTCCTCTTGAAGGTTCTCCTCTGGGTTATTGACATCATCCTGGAATGAGATGCCATCATTTAAGCTATATCCCAGAGATTCAGTACTAGATGAAGTCATCTTCACCTAAATAATAAAAAATATTAATTATTATAATTTTTTGGAATTTTTACACAAAAAAAAGCCAAAAATACACTGAATATTTGTAAATAGGTCTAGAATTGCCCCTAAAATTAGGCAAATTATACATCAAAATAAAGCTCTTGATTTTAAAGATTTTTAGGAACAAATCGCACCTCAATAGGAGTTCCCACGCTCCCTCACTCGCTCCAAGAAGAAACAATTCAAAAAACATAGAAAAACTGAACAAAGCCCACTCTCAGCCTCTAGCGTGTGTATTACACGCGCTAGTCTGGTGCTGCCACGTGGCCATGGCCACGTGTCAGTCACCAGATTTTCCCTTTTTTGTTGAAAAAATAATAAAATAGTAATTTTTTTGGCCATACCCCTATTGCTAGTGTTTTTTTTGGAATGGGCTGCCTACTGTAGCCCAATTTTTTTTTTGTATTTATTGCTGGACTGAGCTAGATGCAACCCAGTCCGCAGAACATAGGCTTATGCTATTTTTTTTGTCTCAGTGTCAAAACCACGCCATTTTGGGGATGGTTAAAACGGTGTGTTTTGATCATCCCTAACCTCCAGCTGGGTATCACAGACCTGACTCATTTTTTCTCTGTAACTTCTCCGTCCGACGTCCGATTTTGACGTTCTTGGTGTCGTTGTCTTCATTTTTTTGTGCTCTATGCAATGTGAATAATTTTAAGGCCTAAAAACACTATTTTCTAATGACCTAATTTTGAAAATGAAAGCTCTCTGTTACAGTTGAAATTCTTTATGCTTCTGTTTATGGTTTAAATGCATGCTGTATTTTTCTTGGCATAAAATAAACATATTTAAATAGAAATATATGCAAGAACAGCATGCTACCAGAAAAAAATGAAAATTACATAATGCATACGGAAACAAAGTGTAACATCCCTATTTTTAGGTCTAGGAGAACTGGGAGGTAGTCTGATATGGGCAGGCTGCTAAACCCATAGTCCTAGGATAGTAATCTAATATGGGCATATCACTTACCTAATTTTGTAGGAATTCGAGGAATGAGCTAAGTCCCTCAAGATTTAAAGATGAGTTAAGTCTTTAACCTACAAAATAGGGACAGTTCACCTAGGTTAAAAAAGAGGAATGTAAGAAATATCCTAAGTCTTAAGCCTAGGAATTCTGCAGGTAGCTAGATATGGGTTGGTTCCTGAGTAAGATAACCTAATAAAGACGAGTTGTTGAGCCTTTCAATTAACAATGACTCCCGAAGAGTTTAGGGGATGAGTTGTTGAAAGAGAATTTCGAGAACTTAAGATGAAGGATAAGAAGATAAGTAAAGAGGTCAAAAAGAGGATATAGGGGCATAATTGTAATTATGGGAAAGATGAGGCTAGTAGCCGATGAGTACCATATTTTACCATAAAATAAAGAAAATTATGATGATCATTTCACTGAACAGTGAAATATGCATATGAGGTCCCTATGAGTATGTAAGAATTAGAAAAGTGACCAAGGGTAAAATGGTCATTTTGAAAACTGCACGCTAGCATACTTTCAGGCCAAAATAGCCCGGGTCCGAATTTAATATCTGAAAATACTGGGAGATAGAGAAAAAAATTCTGGGTTGAATTTCGCACACTGAATTTTGATTTGAGGTCCCGATTTTTCTGTAAAAATTCCTAAAGATGGGAATTTATAGTTATAATCGGTAAAAGAAAAGCAGTCCGAATAGAGATGATCGAACTATGTCCAGAAGCCATATAGTATTTTTAAGGCCCATATATAAGTTAGATTAAGTCATGGTAGGCCCAGGGGAAGCCCAAGATGTCTGGATGAGGCCAGACTAGATCAAGGGTAAAATCGTAATTTTCGGCTGAAAGGTAGTGATTTTTGAATATGTGCATAAAATTCCCAAAAAAATCCAGAAAATAGGTAATATTATTTTGAGAAACTTTTTTGAAGGACGAAGATGAAAATACCCTGGGAAATATTTATTAGGTATTTTCCAAAATATGACCGAATAGGTTCCGGTTTAGACCGGAATATTTCTGAAAGCTTCTGAAAGGCTCCCAAGGCTCCCAATTTCGCCATGTGTGCTGCCAAAGGTGGTTCCCACATGCTTTTAATGTTACTTGGTGATTAAGCCAAGAAAAGAAAAGAAAATAATAAAAAAAATAAACATAAAGTAAAAGTAATCATTACAACTTTTGAGTCGGCAGGTACTTATGAAGGGCCATGAGTCATCATGAGGACATCACCATGATGATGCAATAAAATGGATTAAAGAAAATAGAAAATTTCAAGAAAAATCATGGCCGCAGGATTAAAGTTCTTAAGAATTACTAAAATACCATTCGTGAAACCTATAAATACCCCACCCCTTGCCATTCCATTCACGTCCAAGAGCACCAATTTAGAGAGAGAAGTGAGTTCTAAAGAGAGAAAGTGAGAGGAAGGAAGAAAAGAAAGAAAGAAGGAAGTCCTGGCGGAGCCTGAAGCAGTATAGAGATATAAGTTCTGCTAAGCTAGTGAGGTAGTAAACTTACCTAAACTTGTATGTGTTGATTGTATGGTTGATTGTGTTATGGCTTGATTGATTGATGTTAATATGTAATTGTTGAAGCTCTGTGCTATGATTACTCTGGCCAATTGTATTTCATATGTTACATGGAAGCATGCACATTACATTAAGTTGACACAATCACAAGTAAGCACTAATACCAATCATTAATGCATATATTGTCTAGTACTGTTTGTTACTGAGATTCTCCCGAATCTCATCCCCTATGTATAACCTATTGCAGAGAGGTTACGTCGAAGTGAATTTTGAGAATGCTAAAGACGCCGTTATGCTGCCAAAATTATGGCAGAATGTCCATAATGAAGATAGAATATGATGAGTACTGTGTACGTAGGTACTATCTAAGGAGTCTGGAAGTGAGTGAACTTAGTCGGTTTATCCAGTCTTTCCTGGGTACTTACGTAGAATGGTAGTTCTCATGGGAATTACCGAATCAGTACAGTTCAGTTATTTTTAAAGATGAAGTATAGTAGTTATACTGCCGGATTTTTGGCAGGAAAGATGTAATAGATATATGAGTATTTTGTTCATACCCTGTTGTATAACAATTTATTATTTAATAATAAATATTGTTTGGCATGTTCAGCTTGTGTATAAGTAGTTAGAATAATAGGTTATATAAAAGAAGTAATTATGAGAGTAATTGAAAAGTTAAGAAATTAAGAGAGAAATTCGAAGGCCTGAGGTAGCAGTGTTCCGACCTCAGTTTGATCTAGTAAACAAGAGTTTGGCCACGAAATTTGATGAGCCAGTAGCACACATCTGGGGCTTTACGTGGATAGGTAATAAGCCTCATTTTGATGTGTAGAATGAGATAAATCAGTTCTCAAAGTAAAGGTTCAGAATAAGGAACTTAAGAGTAAAATTTTAATTTCTGGGCTTAAGTTAAGATGTAATCGAGTCAATATCGCTTTCGTAAGTGTACTCTGAGGGGTCTAAGGGAGGATGTTTCACAAAGTAACCTTCTCGGATACTACTGTGAAGGGGATTGGAAGACACGCATCGGAAATTAACTTTAAAAATTTTTCCATTCCCTGCCAGGATCTACCGAATGTGTTTAAGTCAAGGAGAAAGAAGTGTTACCTTCAGTATTCGAGCTTCAGTCGCGACCTAAGTACCGACTAGTCGCGACTCTTCGCCTCTGGAGTTTTCAGTCGCGACCTCCTTAGCTTCTAGTCACGACCTGTCACCTCTGGAGTTTTTAGTCGCGACCTCCTCAGCTTCTAGTCGCGACCTGTCGTCTCTAGAGTTTTCAGTCGCGACTTCCTCTACTACTAGTCGCGACCTGTCATCTCTGGAGTTGTCAGTCGTGACCTCCTCTGCTACTAGTCGGGACCAGTAGCCTCTGGAGTTGTCATTCGCGACTTCCTCTGCTCTAGTAGCGACCTATCGTCTCTTTTCGGATTTCTGACGTTCAGATGCCAATTTAGTCGCGACCTATGTATCAACTGGTCGCGACTTCGTCGTACCTGGTACTCTTTTCTCGATCGCAAGAAGTCGACAACTCAGATCGGCTTCCTCTACCAGTATCCACACGAATAACGTTCCAACCACGAACGACGTGCTAGTGCCTCTTGTCCCTCTAGGGCTTTCTCAAGAATCCGTCCTCACCGTCTCTATTTTGGCAGTTTCTTATCTGCAAACTTTTTGCACTCTCCTTGCCCCTTTTTCTCTTGTATGTGTAGAACCCTAGCCCCTAATGTCAAATATATAGGATGTTATCGGGCTTCTAATTGGGCTGGGTTTCAGAATTAATCTTATATTAATTCTGAAATTAATACAATATCATATATTGCATAATTTGATAAGAAACTAATTAAATAAATATGGTTTTTATTAAATCCGTCTCACAGATTTAATTCACCTATTTATTTAATTTAAAATAAAGATAAGACAGAGTTATATTTGATTTATTCTCATAAATCAAATTTGAGATATCATATCAATTTAAATTTCAAATTCAAATAGATCATATCCATTTAAATTCAAATTCAAAAGTGATAGAGATTTAATTTATCCTTATAAATTAAATCTTGCAAATATCTCTTATATTATATAAAAAATATATATATACAAATTTATATATATATATAAAATATATAAATCCACCCTAGATTATTCATTGAATCAAGACATGTCTTAGATTCAATGAACCTGGACATCATAGCTCGAGTTGTGCTATTTTGTGTGCGACCCTGTAGGCCCATATGAAGTTGGCAGTGGGCCAGTTACTATACTGACCCACAAGTCGTAAGCGGTCTCTAGCAAGACATTACGACTACCCAAATCATATAAGGATCGATAAACGATGTAACCTTTCATACAACCACATCACGTCCCTTTTGTCACACGATATTTCGGTCATGGATGAGGCATGGAGAACGTCATCCTCCTATTCCTGACCGTTACTTTCTCGATCCTTGAGTAGTTTGACTATAGAAATGGAACTACCTTTCCATTACAGTATGACTATACATTTCTTAGACTCACTCATCGAGGGGCCCAGTAATATCTCTCTACAAATGTGAAGGACAAATTCCATCTAGACCATTCACATTCCTCCGCATGAAAAACCACTAAACCCGAACATAGACTTTATGATCACTCGGTCAAAAGTGACTTTTACTAAGTCAAAGCTGAGCGTTTGTCATGTAAGAATCCATGATGATCTCAGGTCAAAGGGCATAGTGACATGGCTTGTATATTAGAGAAGCTTATGACTTAACCCATGCAGCTCTCTCATAGCGGGTCGGTCCAACACCCTGTACTCTGACATGTGCCTATGACTTTGATTTATATCTCTATATATCTTCAAAGTCATACTAGTCTTATTTCATCTCTGCTCCCGTATAGATGACCGACTAGGGACATTTAGGATAAGATCATGAGTTATCCAAGGATGGTCATCACAGTAAATATGCAAACAATGTGATAACATAATTAAGAAATTCATAAAACAATAATGTTTATAAGACAATGATTGGCCCCTAGGGCACAATTTCCAACACACTGTAAGATTTTGGGCGTACCTTAGATCTTCTTCTGCTTACCGAGATACCCACACGCAACCGGAGTACCTTGTATGGACTCTGGCACGTATGCACATCAAATAAAACCAATGGAAGAGCAAATAGAGTTTCGAGCAATAAGAGGAAGAGAGGACAAACACAAGACCCAGACCAAGAAAAATGCATATCTTCCTCTATATTTTCTTCTGTGCGTGGTCATATGTACATGCACAAGTGAAGGAAGTGGGAACCGAAAAACTTCCCCTCTCCCCCACGTTCTCCTCGTATTCAGTTAGGTAACTCCCACACACATTTTCATATGGGGTATATTACACACATATACCCCACTCTCTCCCTTATTTTCACAATGGCCCCATTGCCTATTAGATTTAGGTCTAATCTACCAAAGGTGGATCTACCCACTTTCCCACACCCTACAAAGAAGCAAGACGGATATCTAAGAAATAGAGGCAACACGAGAGAGGGGACAGCTAATTGGCACAACGACGTAGGTCAATTGCGAGTTTATGACCACCACAATGACAGAGTAGAGACAAGACTAAGGGAACTCGATAGGGGCGACACGATGACGAAGGCCAATGGCAGGCGATAGGTGCGACCTAAGGCATGGAAGTTCAAACTTGGGTGCTTTATGTTTCGGGTGGGCGCTTTTTCTTTTCATTAAACCACATTGTGCAGTTCTGTCATTTCAAAATTATAAAAAATTAATTTCAGATCCTATAGTACTTCATAATCGTTTTATGATTTTTTGGGACTTAACTATAATTAGATTCTTTCTATGGAACTTAATTGTAATTTTCTTTTCTTAAAATATTATTTTTAATCATGTGTATTTGAACTACTTTGGATAGAAATCTCTTTAATATCTACAATCATATAGAGATACTTTAGAAAAAAAATTATAATTTTGAGAGACAAAATGGATTTGTGTCTTATATGTAAGACCAAAGTAGACTTCATATTTAACTCTTATATTTAAGATAGGAAGGAATAAATTATACTTTCACTTTTTATTCAATATAATTTTCTTTCCATTTCGTTCTTTGGGGAAATTGTAACAACGGACAATAATTTACTCACAAATTGCTTGAAAAAATTTAATAATAAATTTTAAATTTTTTTATATTTATGTAAATAATTTTCTTTACATTAGTTAGATTCTTTTATTACTATAAAATATTCATTGGTAGAGATATAGTTACATTACAACAATATACCTCTTTCTTTTCTTTTCATTTTTTGGAGTGTGAAAAATTCATGAAGTTTTAGATTATGAACTTATCATCCTTCTAAACCTAATGTCATAATATGCAAATAAATCTCTCCATAGGTATCATTAATGAAGTAATAGTCTAATTAATGATAAAGAGCATATGTACATAAATTTAAAATTTTAAGAGTATTTATCATCAAATTTTAAAGATGAAATATTTTTCTATGGCATGGGGTTCATGGATGGACCAAAAAAAATTAAGATAAAAAATAAAAAATAAAAAGGCTGGGAAATCTCCAAAGTTCAGTGGTTCACGACGTAAGTTTGGAGGCCATGCTCATTTCACAAGGTCAATGTATACCTAAACTGGAATATTTGATGAAATTCACATTTTTCTATGCTGATTACGTTTGACCATGGTATAAAGTGAAATGGTTTTGGAAAAATATAAGAAAATACTATTTAAAATCTAAAATTAAATTAGTGATTACAATTTCAAAAAAATAGATTGATCACAAGTATCAATTTGTTATTTCAAAATTTTGAAGAAAGGATGAAATTGCCCTTAAAAGTGGCCCCTCTCAGTGTATGGGATTAACCACTTTTGTAATGATTTTAATCACTGTAATGAAGATATTTACTAGTTTATTTAACAATTTAGTTGCAGATAATTACTATGGTGAATTACTACTCGCATAATGGAATTGACAACTTTTGTAATGATTTTGACTATCTTAGTGAAGATATTTTCTAACTGATTACTACGGTAGTCAAAAGTCATTACAAAAGTTGTCAATCTTATTAAATGAGTAGTAACTAACTTAAGTAATTACTTATAACTAAATTGTTAAAGAAAGTAATAAATATCTTAACGAAAGTGATTAAAGTCATTACAAAAGTTGTCAATCCCATTACACGAGTAGTAATTGACCTAAGTAATTACTTATAACTAAATTGTTAAAGAAAATATTAAATATCTTCACTACGGTGGTCAAAATCGTTACAAAAATTATCAATCTCATTACACGAATAGTAATTGACCCAAATAGTTACTTGTAACTAAATTGTTGAAGAGAATAGTAAATATCTTCACAACGGTGGTCAAAATCATTACAAAAATTGTCAATCCTATTATACGAGTAGTAATTGACCCAAGTAATTACTTGTAACTATGTTGTTGAAGAAAGTAGTAAATATCTTCACTACTATAGTCAAAATCATTACAAAAGTTGTCAATCCCATTATACAAGTAATAATTGACCCAAATAATTATTTGCAACTAAGTTATTAAAAAGAGTATTAAATATCTTCATTATGGTGGTCAAAATCATTATAAAAGTTGTTAATCCTATTACAGGAGTAGTAATTAACTTAAGTAATTACTTGCAACTAAGTTATTGAAGAGAGTAGTAAATATTTTCATTATGGTGGTCAAAATCATTATAAAAGTTGTTAATCCTATTACACGAGTAATAATTCACTCAAGTAATTACTTGCAATTATGTTGTTTAAGAGATAAGTAAATATATTCACTACGGTGGTCAAAATCATTACAAAAATTGTTAATCCTATTACATGAGTAGTAATTGACTCAATTCACGCCTCCATCCACCATCATCTTCGGTCTCCATCCATCTCCCTCTGCAGCCGACATTTTTCTCTCCTCTTCATGCAATTCATCATTATCACTTGCCAAACCTGTGACGAGCACGAGACTACGATGACATCAGCAGCAAACAAGAATCAGCGATGCGGTATAGCCACACATGAGCAAAACCATGATGCGATAGTAATGAGCAGAATAACGACACGATAGTAACGAGAAGAACAACAATGGCAAGCAGCATGCCAACGATGCACCAGAAATAGAATAGCGACGGCTAGTAGCATCGCAGTGACGTACCAAAAGCAGAACACGACGGCACCACTCCTCTCCACCCTCTACTTATTATCTCCATTCCACGACTCCATTCATTCATCTCCAACACTCAATCTCATCGATGGTAGCATGGAGAGAGGTGAGGAACAGTGACAGAAACAGAAGACGATAAAGATAGAAATAGATCAGGGGCAATTTTGTCTTTTCTCCCAAATTTTAAAAGGACATTTTGATGCTTGTGACCAATCTATCATTTGTGAAATTAGAATAATTGATTTAGAATTTTATTTTTCAAATGATATTTTCTGGTCTTTTTTCCTTTTTTTATTAACCTCTTTTTCGCTGATTATAAAAAACGGGTTTAGAAAAGTAATTTTCTACCATAATTCAAAACTTGACATAAAATATTATATTGGTTGATTGTAGATAACAATTGTGAAATGTTTAAAACTTTCTATAGTTATGAATTGATGATGATAATTAGAATTCTATAAATAAGATTTTGATTATATAGAAAAGTTAAAAATCTTTATGTTACTTCATGGTAAATATGTTTAAAAAATGTCATTTTTAATTTTTTATATAAAATATTCAGAGAAGTTACAGAAAAAATTTCTATTGCAAAATTTATCATTTAAAATTGCTTAAAAATTGTTTTAGAACTTAGGTATAATCTATCTTCAGTAGTTACAACTCTCTTTTAGTTGTACCTAACCTATCTTTAACTATGTGTCAAATGGAGAGATATTTTTATATAACTGAACATATATTGTATATAATTAAAGAAAAGTTATACCTTCTCAAAGACCTAGGTCTTTAAGTATATTTGGATAATAAATTTTATAATAGAGAATATTTTATTGTTCCATGAGTAATTAGTATGCAATAATAGATCCACAACTGAGTGAAGATTTGTCTCAAATTGTTGAGCCGTCTACATAGGCCACAATAAGTGATGGTTGAGAGGAATGCTACCACCATTTCCAACTTTCCATTGAATATTGGCATGCTCAGAGATTCCTTTCCACGTCCACAAAGAATTGTATGGTCGTTTGGTAATCTCAGGGGAACTAAAGTCTCTGTATTTAGGCCTTAAAGTGTATGCCAGAACCGGCTACTAGTCAGGGTCAATAATTCTCCAAATTTGTTTGGCCAATAAGACTTGGTTGGCGACCTTGGTGGACCTAAGTCCAAGACCTCCCCTTTCAATTGGCTGAAAGAGATAATTCCTGTTCAACAAATGGATCTTTCTTTTATTGCTACTTGAGCCCCAGACGAAATCAACACATTTAGAGTCAATCTGATTACATACATAATCAAGTAGGCTAATATAGGACATTATGTGTGTATTAACCTCAGCTTACACAGATTTCATCAAAGTGAGTCGAGATGATTGTGACAATAACTTGACTTGCCAAGCACTAATTCTTCGTTCAAGATAATCAATGACTTGTTGATAGATTTGAGGTTTACTTCTACCCGGGTCAATCCACGTGCCCAAGTATTTCCCAATTTAGCTTCAAATCGAAATCCTGGCAATTTAGATAAATGCATCTTGTTTAGATATAAAACATTAGGACTAAATACCAAGGTAGACTTAGTATGGTTACATGTTTGTCCATACCATAGAGCATACATATTAAGGACCATTTTAAAAGCTACGAAATTTTGAGGAGTACTCTCAGAAGAAAAGGAAGTCATGATCAACATATAAAAGGTGGGAAATAGGGTGAGCCAACTGGCTGATCCTAATGCCTTTCCCATAAACTTGATGATTCCAAATGAGTGATCGTATAAGAGAGGATATTGGCAGATAAAATGCAAATGAAGGGGGATAAAGGATCACCTTGACGAATACTCCTACTTGGAATAATTGAGTTGGTGAGTTTTCCATTGAATTGGCCTTATAATGAACAGTTGACACATTGCATTATAAGATTGATCCATTTGCCTGGGAAATGCATTTGGTGTAGGGCAGCCTCGATAAAATTCCATGATAATCTGTCAAAGGCTTTAGAGAAACCTACTTTGAAAGCAGCTAGCTAATTTTTTTTGCCAAGAGCCAGCCGAGTGAATCTGAGACATGAGATCAGCAGCTAGCATGATATTATCCAAGATTAATCTCCCTTTTAGGAATGTGCATTGATGAGGAGCTATAAGTCGAGAGAGAACAAACCTTAAGCGATTGCTAAGTACTTTAAAATTAATCTTGTAAGTAACTGAAGTAATTCGGGCATACCTTGGATGTTTTTTTTCTGTTCACCGAGATAGCCACGCGTAACTGGAGCACCCTATATGGACTCTGGTACGTTTCACAGCAAATACACCAAAGGAAATGGAAGCAAAGTATCGGACACCGAAGGAGGTATGCAGAGCAACTATGGGAGAGATATGCCAGAATGCTCACTGCAATATGCCTTCTATTGTCCTCTGTTTCGGTTTGATGGGAGAGAGTGGGAATATACAACCTCCCACTCCCACGTTTTTCTCAGTTCAAAAATGGAGAGTGAAACTGTTCCCACCATTTCCCACCATTGCTCATTCATGGATCTGGGCCTAATCCACCATGGGTGGACTGGCCCATTTCCTTACATCTCCCACTCACACTTGGTGGATTAGATGTCTTGGATCCAATCTCATTTTTATCCTTCTTTCATACTAGGTGCTTTGCCGTGACCGCGTAGGCATGACGTCTCCTTCCGGGCGTTTGTACTAGAAATCCCTTTCACAGAGACCAGCACAAAGCAACCCTTTATTGCAGCTCGATCAAATAAGTAATAGTGCCTTGAATGTCCTAGATTTGCCCATATATACTTTCTTATGGCTAATCTAATCCCTCTTGAGTCAGTATATAACTCAGATAGCCTCCACTTATGCATAGTATCCACACTTGTGAAATTAATAAAATAATATCACAAGGGATCGGTCATAGATACTAGCATGGATGTGTATATTCTGGTAATATTTCTTTCGCCCATGTATCATTTTGATATGAATCAACCACTTTCCTAGCATAATACCTTTGGTTCATATATAATTTTGACCATAGGACATATACTAAAGTAGCAATCGCTGAAACATACCTCCATAACATTGTCAAAGTCAAAGGACATTAGTGAAAGGATGATACCTTTCTGGAACTCACACAACAATGAAGCAAGGATTGATTCACTTGCTTTCCATTTGCGGTTCTTTAGCACATGTGGTATGAATCACACGTTACGGTGTTCCTCTTATCCTATAAGAGTGTACGTCATTTTGATTCTATCAATCACACCGTACAGACTTAAGTCCAGACACTCATAGTATCTAAACCCAAACTCTTCAACTCTATTCACATAATATGACGTCAATTTTGAAGAATTTGTTATCTGGCTACAGGTTTCATGGATGTGGGTATCCATTGTTCGATCCATATCCATACTCATGGATCTCATCTTGACTTACTGCACTATTTAAGCCAAGGCGACATTCATTGTGTTTCTTCTCTACCATATCAGCACTCTTGCTGCTTTACTGGTGAACACATATCTCATCTTTGAACGCTTCTCTAGCATCAAGGGCGGTTGCTCGTGTGAGAGAGCTACCCTTTTCAACCTGTATGACATACTAGATATTGTATACTTTTACTCAGACATATAAGTAATAATAAATGACATAATATCATTAATAAAAACAAAAATATTACATACAGTCTGTAACTTTACATTTTTCGCATGCCAATGGCTTTTACATGTTTCTCAAATATTTCTTTGCCTATTGGCTTAGTCAGGGGGTCTGCAACCATACACTTGGTTGAAATGTATTGTACAGTTACAATTTTCTGTGATATATAATTCCTCACAAAGTTATACTTGATATCAATGTGTTTGGTCTTGCTGTGATACTTAGGGTCTTTGGTGTAGGTTATGGCTGCAGTATTGTCACAGTGTATCAACACTGGATTAGTACTTTCGTTCCCAAATCCTAGGTGTTCGATAAATCTTTTCAGCCAAACAGCCTCTTGCGCTGCTGCAGTACATGCTACAAACTCAGCTTCCATAGAGTGTAAAGCAATGCACATCTGCTTCTTGCTACTCCAACATATGGCTCCGTTATTAAGCAAGAAGGTGTATCCTGAAGTAGATCTTCGTTCTTCTTTATCACCGCCTACATCAGCATCGGAATAACCGACTAGGCGCAGATCGCTCTCTTGATAACACAACGCATAATCAGATGTGCCCTTTAAGTATCTCAAGATCCTCTTCACACCGGGGTTGGACTGGAATCTACTAACCAGCCCCACTGCATAACAAATATCTGGTCTTGTGCACAGCATTGCGTACATCAGGCTACCAACTGCACTAGCATATGGAACTCTTTCCATTTGTTTTCTGTCTATATCAGTTTTGGGACACATGTCTGAACTCAAGGCCATTCCAGTGGCTACAGGGATATCTATGGGATTGCATTCAATCATATTGAATTGCTCAAGTATTTTCTTGATATAACTCTCTTGTGAAAGAGTGAGGATTCTCTTGGAGCGATTCCTTTGAATCTTGACTCCAAGTATGTATTCTGCTTCACCCATGTATTTTATCTCAAAGTTTGATGAAAGTCATTCTTTAATAGCTATCACCGAGTCGAGACTATTTCCGGCTAATAGTATATCGTCTACGTATAAGGATAATATTACAAAGTTACCCTCAAACCGTTTAACGTAGACGCAGTGGTCATCCTCTATCATTTGGAAGTTATATGAGGTTATTGCCTTGTGAAACCTCAAATACCACTGTCTGGATGACTGTTTTAATCCATAAATGGATCTTTTGAGTTTACACTTCTTGTGTTCAAACCCTTTTTCAATGAAACCTATTGGTTGTTCCATATAGACTTCTTTATCCAGATCACCATTCAGGAATGCAGTTTTTACATCCATCTGATGCAACTCCAGGTTTAAACTGTTTACTATTGCCAGAATAAGTCTTATAGAGTTGAAGCGCACAACCGGTGAAAAAGTATCCTCATAATCTATACCTTCCTGTTGCATATATCCCTTTGCAACCAATCGAGCTTTAAATTTGTCAATTGATCCATCCACCTTTCTTTTGATATTGAGAATCCACTTATTCCCAATGGCTTTACGCCCTTTTGGCAGATCAACCAATTCCCAGACTTGGTTTTTCATCATTGAGTCCATTTCCTCTTTCATTGCTTTCTTCCATTCCTCCTTAGCAGGACCTGCCAAGGCCTCATAAAAAGTGCGGGGTTCATCATCCCCTTCTGGAGTAACTAAGAGTGCTTCGCCTTCTATTTGGAAGCATCTCTTTGGAACACTTTCCCTGTTACTCTTTCTGATAGGAGCAACTTGCTTTTCTTTTCTCATTTACCTCGGTCTTTATGTTGACTATTCTTGGCTCCCACTTAGATTGACATACCTAAAGGATTCAGGTCTGTCAATTTGTTCGATATTATCCTATTCCTAAATCTCATAAAGAGATACAGTGCGGTCAACATCTCCCCTACTGGAAAATTCTGTTTCAATGAATACATCATCTCTTGATTCTGTTTCAATTACTATCCCATCTTCAATTTCACTTATGAATACATATCCTTTTGAGGGTTCAGAGTACCTTATGAAGATATATTTCTTTCCTCTAGGACCCAGTTTCCCATGCCTATGAGAACTGTCATGGATATAGGCCGCCGAACCCCATGGTCTAAGGATGCTTAGATCTGGCTGGCGTTTAGTCCATAACTCGTAGGGTATGGAAACGACTGACTTGGAGGGCACACGGTTAAGTATGAAGGTTGCTGTTAATAAAGCATCACCCCAATGTGAAATTGGAAGATTTGCCTGAGCCATCATTGACCTAACCATGTCTAGAAGAGTTCTATTTCTTCTTTCGGCAACCCCATTCTGTTGAGGTGTGCCAGGGATAGTTAGTTGCCTAATAATCCCTTTTTCTTCATAGAGCTGTTTGAATTGATCCGAAAGGTATTCACGACCTCGATCAGTGCAAAATGCCTTGATTCTATTGTCCATTTGATTCTCTACTTCATTTATGTATCGTCTAAAGCACTCTAGTGCCTCGGACTTGTGTGAAATCAAATAGACATGACCATATCGTGAAAAATCATCAATAAAGGTAATAAAATACCAAGCTCCGTGTCTTGCCCTCACACTCATTGGACCGCAAATATCGGAATGAATTAATTGCAATGGATTTTAAGCTCGTGTTCCCTTACCGAGTGGTTTTCTGGTAGCTTTACCTACTAGACAACTTTCACATAATGACATATCCATGTTAGGGATTACCCCCAACAAGCCTTATTTTGCCAGTTTAATCATTCTATTTTGATTAATATGTCCTAGTCTAGCATGCCAGATATTCATATCAGGATTATTCGAAGTAATAGCAAAGCAATCGTGAATATTAAAATCACCAGCAAGATCCAAAATAAAGAACTTTTGAAATTGGAAAGCTGAACCATAAAATATTGAGTTGCTATACATGTCTGCAACTTTACCATGAAAGTTTACATAAAACCCAAAGTTCAATAAGCAAATTACAGAAACTAAATTCCGTCGGATGTCAGGAGCATGAAGCACATCATGCAGCATCAAGGTCTTTCCACCACGCAAAATAAGTTTACAGGTGCCAATGCCTCGAACCTCGATCCTCGCATTATTGCCAATGAAAAGCTACTTCCTTTGAAATGGCAACCGACGGTATTCCACGAAGGATCCTCGATCTCGACTTACGTGGTCTGTGGAGCCTGAGTCAATAATCCAAGAAAAGGAAATAGGTTCTGTTAGAAAAGCAGTACTAGAAACAAATGAGATATGTGAATTCACATAATTCACTTTTACCTTTCCGCTCTCTAGGTCTGTTTAGAACAGTCACGTGCGAAATGCCCCATATTATGGCATGCAAAGCATTTGACCTTCTTTAGGTCTAGCTTTTTCTTGCCTCCTTTCTTTCCCTTCTTCTTGTATTGTTGCTTGCCTTTCTTAGGCGGAGGACCGCCTTTCTTCCCATTTTTCTAAAATTTCTTGCCCTTTTTAAATTCAGGCTTAGATTGGGAAGGACCAGCACCTTCGGTCAGATAGGCTTGTCCAGTGGCCTTATAAGCCTCCAGACGTTCATCCTCTAGCTCCAAATTCTTAGCTACATCATTGAAAGTGATGATGTTCTCATTATGGGTCAGATTGACTTTCATGTGCTCCCAACTAGCAGGGAGCGACCTGATTACAGCTTGCACTTGCTGCTCGTCAGATAAATTATGTCCAGCCTCCTTCAATTCACTAATCATTGTGGACATCTCTCGCAGATGTTGCCTCATAGGATTATTCGGTTTCAGCTTATAGGTATCGAATTTAATCTTCAACCTTCTAAGCTTAGTCGTGGAAACTCCACCAAACTTATCCTTTAAGGCAATCCACATAGCTTGTGCCGTTCTGTGTGTCTCAAACTCACACATCAAATCATCTGCCATTGCACTCAGCAGTGTAATTCTTGCTATGCTATTCTTCTTTTTCCATGACAGGTATGCTTCTTGGTCCCTCCTGTGCTGGGCTGTATTTCCCGCTTCAGGCTCTACCAGTGCCATGGTTAATGGCTCAATTGCATCCTGCTCTTCTAGAATATATTGGACCTTTCGGTGCCAAATATCCCAGTTGTCCCCGTTGAGTTTTTCCCCTTTGTTTAATTCAGCAATAATGTTCTTTGAAGCCATTGTTCAATATCGGTTCTGTGATAAACCTATCCCACATTAATTTATTGAACCATATAACATTTAAGTGAATTTATATATGTAGCACATGTAAAGTATACAATGTCATGTACTTTTATCATTTTTAATCAGAAAATAATAATATTACTAGACCCACGATCAGGAGTATACGTTTGTACCTCCTATCACATAGGCACTAGCAGCGTTATTACTTTCTATCAAAATTAATATAAGCACTCTCAAGTTTTTCTTTTAGAAGACTCATTATCTAAAAGACTCCCACTTATAAAAGACATACATTAATCATAACTTATAAAGAAATGAAATAAAACATAATTTTATTGCATATAAGGCATGTAATAAATGGCAATCCTTACAAAGAAAGATTAATTAGAACATGTCCTGAACTAAGTAAAGTAATGGTAATCAAATACAAATATACATCATTCGATATGAGCTTTACAATAATCTAACATTGCTTTTCTTAATTTTTTAAGCTTACGAGGTGGCTTGCGAAGGTTAGATACAAATTCTATTACTCTAAGCCAATACTTCTTGCCTAAGCGTCCTTGTTTAGGTTTTCCTCTAACCCTAACTGCCCTTATGTACTCCATTATGACTTTCAAGTAGAATGCAGTATTCTTCTTATCTGTCATTAAATCAATGTAGTCGTAAATCACGCCATTAACGCCTTTTATATTTGTTAATTTAGCTGCATCTCTTTCAGCTATACTCATAGCCAAAGCAGGGGTAAGAGGTTGATCCACTTCCTCTCCATCCTCAACTGGAGATTCGTCGTGAAGAGTAGGCACCGACTTGGAGTCTGAAGAATCTATGAAAGGCTGCAAATAAAGGGGTTCGATGGGGAATAAAGTTTCCGACCTCGGTCCGGAAATACACGTTACTTGTGGTTCCTCTTGTGAAACTTCCTCCATCAACTCCTCTGGTTCTTCTTCAGAAAGCTCATCAAGATCTTGTTCTGGAACCTCTTCAGGTTTCCCTTCGGGATCCTCTTGAAGGTCCTCCTCTGGGTTATTAACATCATCCAGAAATGAGATGTCATCATTTAAGCTTAGTCCCAGAGATTCAGTGCTAGATGAATCCATTTTCACCTAAATAATAAAAAATATTAATTATTATAATTTTCTAAAATTTTTAAACACCAAAAACAGAAAATACACTGAATATTCACAAATAGATCTATAATTGCCCCCAAATTAGGCAAATTATATATCAAAATGAAGATCTTAATTTTAGGGATTTTTAGGAACAAACCGCACCTCAATCGAAGCTCCGACGCGCCCTCACGCGCCCCAAAAAGGATTAATTCAGAAAAAATAAAAACACTGAACAAAGCCCACTCTCAGCGTCTGGCGCGTGCATTACACGCGCCAGTCTAGTGCTGCCACGTGGCACTGCCACGTGTCAGCCACCAGAATTTCCTCCATTTTCCTTTTTTTTAAAAATAAAATAATAAAAAATTAAAAAAATAAATTTTTTTTTAAACCCCCGCAACCTATATAAAAAAAATTATTTTGTTTTAATTTTTTTATTGATGGGCCTACACTGTAGCCCAAAAATATTTTTTTTTTGTGGGCTGACTGCTGGACTGGGCTGAACGCAGCCCAGTCCACAGAAACAGAAACTCTTTTCTGTTTTTTTTAAAGGGACGAAACGACGTTGTTTGGGTCGTCCCTAACCTCCAGCCGGGTCAGGGACAGACCCGACCTGAAAATGGGTCGGGTCCGCGGGACCCGACTCGTTTTTCCTCCGTAACTTCTCCGTCCGACGTCCGATTTCGACATTTTTGGTGTCATTTTCTTCGTTTTTTCGATATCTACTCAATGAGACTAATATAATAGCCTAAAAACACTGTTTTCCAATGACCCAATTGAGAAAACGAAATGTCTCTGTTATGGTTCATGCTTTGTATGCTTCTGTTCATGGTTTCAATGCATGCTACATACATACTCTCATGAAACAATCATGTTAAAACCGAAATGAGCATATGTGACAGTATCTTGCCAGAAAAAATGAAATTTACAGAGAATCATGCGGAAGCAAGTAACTGGCTCTGATGCCACTGAAGTAATTCGGGCATACCTTGGATATTTTTTTTCTGTTCACCGAGATAGCCACGCGTAACTGGAGCACCCTGTATGAACTCTGGTACGTTTCACAGCAAATGCACTGAAGGAAATGGAAGCAAAGTGTCGGACACCGAAGGAGGTATGCAGAGCAACTATGGGAGAGATATGCCATAATGCTCACTACAATATGTCTTCTGTTGTCCTCTGTTTCGGTTTGATGGGAGAGAGTGGGAATATACAACCTCCCACTCCCACGTTTTTCTCAGTTCAAAAATGGAGTGAAATTGTTCCCACCATTTCCCACCATTGCTCATTCATGGATCTGGGCCTAATCCACCATGAGTGGACTGGCCCATTTCCTTACAGTAACATTGCATAAACTTATAGGCTGGAAATCTCTAAAATTTGGAGACTATCCGTCTTTAGTATAAGAATGACAACTGTTTTATTAAGTGATTCCAACAGATGTTCAAAGGACCAAAAGTGCCCAACCATTTGAAAAATATCATCCCCAACTATATGCCAATACCTTTGAAAGAAATGAGCATGAAATCCATATATATCTGGTGCATTATCTTTCGGTAGTCCAAAAACAGCATCATGAACATTGCTCACACTCTTCTGAATTGAGGGAAGGAATCGGTAGGTGGGAGAAAGCAGAAGTAATATCATCAAAAGAACTTTGCTAAGGTTCTGGGTAAATACTTTGGAAATGTTGGAGAGCCATTTCAGAAAGTTCAAGCTGATCAGACGTCCAAGAACCACCATCAGGTTTCTGCAAGCTTCTAATTGAATTCGCAGCCATCCTTTTACTCACAATAGCATGAAAGAATTTAGTGTTTTTCTCCCCTTGTGAATACCATTTGAGCTTCGCCCTTTGTGCCCAAAATCTTGCTTCACAGTCATACAGGAATTCTAGTTGCTCCTTTGCTTCAAGAAATTCCAATGAAAGCGAGTTAGTCAAATTCTGACCAAGGGTGATAGATTTGGAAACAATTTCAAGGTCTTTTCCAGATTGAGAGATTTTAGTAGAAAGATCCCCTATATTTGTGTGACTCCAATGGGATAGAGTTTGAAGCATTATGGACTGCTTGGATTGTACTTAAAATGAGGGTGACCTAGGAGAATATTGATTCCAACACTGTTGAGTAAGAGAGGTGCATTCCTTAAAAGAAACCAGTAATTTTCAAACCGCTTCTGCTTGTTCCGATTAGAAGAGCAATAAGAGGAATAGATAATAGGACTGATCCCACGCAACAATGGTGAGAGTAGTTACTATTTCTATTTCTATTTCTATTAAAAACTCTTTCTTCTTATAAAAAAGCGTACCGTAAAAAACTAGAAGTATTACAAGCATCTTCGAAAGAGATTTTAGTTCTGAAATATAACGTACTTAATTGTTCAGCAGCCCATATATATATAATTATAAAAGGAACTCGTCCTGCCAAAAATAAAAGGTACAAATGTACAACTAAGCTTTAGAATAAAATAAATAAGACAAATATTTATATAAAAAGATAAAATCCTTATTGGCTAAGGTATTGTTTGGTTGGAGGTTTTTGGAGGGGATGGTAGGGTAGGGGAGGATATATGGGTGTTTGGTTTAAAAATTGGAGGGGAGGGGAGGCAAAAATTTTTGTCCTTATTTGCTCCCCTACCCCCTTCTCTCACCCCTCCAAAATTGGGGTTTTTTGGAGGGGTGAGAAACTTTACTCCACTTTTGGACAAGATTACCCTTGACAATTTTAGAAAATTTCAATTCTACCATGACAAACTTTATTTATATATTATATTAATATATAATAATTATAAAATTTTATTATATTTTTTAATTTATCCTATATATATAAATAAAGTAAAAAGTTTTTTAAATTTATAAATTAAGAAAAAATAATTTTGATATAATTATTTTAAATAAAAAGTAAATAAATTTAAATAAAAATAAAAGGGTATATTTGTAAATTTTTAATTACCTACCCTCCCCTCCCCTCCTGAACCAAACAAAAAATACTATCTCTCTTCCCATACTTTTATATTTATAACCTCCCCTATCTTTCCTTACCCTCCCTTAAATTAACTTAACCTACCCTCCCCTTCGTTGAACCAAACATAGCCTAAAAGAAAGATAAGAATTCAATGAACATATATTTTTGTATATATTTAAACTGTTATTTTATTTTAAATGTAAAGTATATTGCCTCGTGGGTTTAAAACAATCTTTCAAATCAAAGTGTCAGAGCAGAGGGTATCATTCTGGTTCTAGTTTTTCATAAAAATAAAAATAAAAATTATAAAGAGGAATTTTTCAAAGTGCAACTAAGCTTTGGAATAAAATAATTAAAAGGACGAAAATACATGGATAAAATGAAATAATTAAAACAGAAAAAAAAATTGATTTAGATAGTTTAGTCAACTAAACTAGGAAGTTAATAAGATATTAAAGAAATTAATTTTTGAGCATTAATTAATTAATTAATTAAGAGAGTAAATCAATTTTTGAAAATAATATATTAATTAATTAATTTTTTATTCCAGCATGCTAACGTCGAAGTCAAGACCGCAAATCGGCAAGCACATTTATCTGTTTCTGTTACTTAAATATTTTCATTATGAAATCAATATAAATCGGATCCAAAAATCATCGCTCTCTCTCTCGAAGGTAACGTTGCTATTTGATATTTCCCGCTATCTATGATCTCGTATTTCCTTTCAATTTCTTCTCGTTAATTTTATTTTTAGCTTAATTTTGCACTGATTTATTGACAATAAGCAATAACAACGAAGTGTCTTCCTGCGACTTGCACCCTGTTTGCCAATCTTGGTCTTCTTTTTTGCGCTTGAGAAGTTAATTTCTTCAGTTCTATTGCTCTTTCCCATTTTCTGAGTGGATTTTTTTTTATCAGCGGTTCGCCACTGTAATTTAACGCGAATTGACAGTTCGAATTTTATGTTGGATCGGTATTGGTCAAAATACTTTTGATGCACTGATTTGTATCTTGGCGATTCATTCCCATTTTTCAAGTGGAGTTTTTTTATCAGCAGTTGGCCGCTGTAATTTTTGTTGTTACAATTTTACGTTGGATCATCGATGTTAATCATTACCGTTGATGGACTGATTTGGCACAGTTGCTAGTAAGTTTCAGCTTTCAATGTGTCTAATTTGATCCAAATTTTGAAATTTATGAACCTGCTGTTTCTGTACTTTCGTTTACTCCCACTCTGGCTTCGGTGAATTATCCTTTTAGTTCATAACTTTGAAGCATCGATGCCTAAAAATGAGTTATATCTTGTTAGATATATATCCATCACTCATATCTTGTGTCTGAATTCGTGTTAGTACCATTGCTTCTTAGATTGTTCCCGTTTTCGGTTCCTACTTTGTTTTAATGCTTATTAAATACAGAGTGTAGTTCTTTGATTGTTTTGCATGCTCTGAATTATTGTCTATATATTTTACTGTCTCCATTTTTCTCATGTCTGTTTCTTTTTATTAACAGGTGAATTTTTCTTTCTAATATGCTGTAGGATACTTCCTTGATGACTTTTTATTCCTGAATTTCAATTTATTTCCTTTCTACATCACTTATTTGTGGCTTCCCCCCTTTTTGATTGGTTAAATTGCTCTCACTCACTGTAGAAATTGCTGATTGAGCATGGAATTGTTAATTAAGATTATAGTAAAGGATTATATTTTACCTTCAATATGATTCTTTTTCAGTTCCTACGGCATTGACTAACAATTTGTTTTTAAAAGGTTGACAGAGAAGAGAACAGGCTCTATAAGGATAAAGAACTGAGGAAAGTTCAACCCTTGATAATTTGATATCCAACTGCATTGGGAAGACCATGGCACGGGCTTCACCATTATTTCTAGTTCTTTTGGTTCTTGGCTCTTCATTTGCAACTTATAATTTGTTAACAATGATAATTCGCTATACACCTTCAGCAAGCTTGACAGTTGACAAAGTAGATGTTAAATTATCATTTGACCCCATTGTTGAGATGCCTGAGAATGTAAAGAATCAGAAGAGACCAAAAGCACTCTTTCATGTAGCCTTAACAGCTACTGATGCTCCATACAATAAATGGCAATGCCGCATCATGTATTACTGGTATAAAAAGAAAAAGACCTTGCCTGGTTCAGAGATGGGAGGGTTCACTAGAATTCTACATTCAGGAAATCCAGACAACTTGATGGATGAAATTCCTACTGTTGTGGTTAATCCTCTTCCTTCAGGGTTGGACCAGGTGAGGATTCTGTTGTTATTATCAAAGTTATTTATTCATTATTTACTATCTTTATTTCCTTGTCTTTTTTTTATTGCTGCCAGAAGTGTTCTACATGCTTGTGTATGTATATCTGACTATCCTTATTGTTCTTTTTCAATGATTTTCTTTCTTCTCTATAAGATAAACTGGGGATTTGAAAGACTTTGATTACACGAAATAGTAACATTTGAGGCTGTATTTAGGAAATATTGATTTGGGAATGCAATACATCACCAAGAATAACCATTACATGTTTCAATCTGATTCACATGGTTTGTGTTTTAAACCCAGAAAAAAAAAATGTCTCACATTGTAAAAGGTTTAGGGTTTTTTAAAAAAAAAATTGGAGGAGAAAAATTAGGAGCTCAGTACTGCAGACTCGGAATGTCTTGTGTGGCAGTTACTTTATTTATCTTTGGATTTAAGGTTCAATCTACCTCCAGGATATATATCTATACATTAGATGTCTGTCTACTTATTGCTTTTCTCACTAGAGTTTTGGTTATTAAAATTATAATCAAAAGTGAATTTTGAATGCCATGCTTGGAAGTTTCTTAAATGTCAAGATTCCATACATATCTGCATGTGATACATGGGAATTTTAGAAAAACCAGTTTGCTTGAATAGCGAGTTAGTTGATAGTTAATGGCTGTTGGTTAAATTAGTTATGAGGAATAACCATTAGAATTAACTAAGTGATGGGCAATGCCCACCATTTCTATGGACTATAATTATGAATGATGAGGGAAGCTTTGGTGTTGTTAAATAAAGAATTGAATAGTATGTGTCCTTTTTCTTTATACCAGAATACATCTTTTCCTCTTTCTTCATTAATAACAGTCAATGATTTTCTGACATCGCTTAATTTTTATGTAGGGATACATAGTTCTGAACAGACCATGGGCCTTTGTGCAATGGCTAGAGAAAGCAACAATAGAGGAAGAGTAAGATCTTTTATACTCAGTTATCCATTCTTTATGTTACTAATACCTGAACCTGAATTAATTCCTCCACTATTTTTATCAGATATGTTTTGATGGCAGAACCTGATCACATTTATGTGAATCCTCTTCCAAATTTGGCTTATGGGGAACATCCAGCTGCTTTTCCCTTTTTTTATATCAAGCCAGATCAGAATGAGAAAATAGTAAGGAAGTTTTATCCTGAGGAGTATGGACCTGTCACAAATGTTGATCCAATTGGCAATTCTCCTGTAATCATAAGAAAGGTAGAATTTCCTCACAAAGTTGCTAGCCTCCTACTTGACCAGGATCCATTCACTTCCTCGATGGTTACACGACTTGTTGTAACCTTTTGATGCAGTATGGGAAGATATTTCGGAACTAGGGTCTATATTTTGGGCAGTTGGGGTAACTCAGAATTTAATTAGCGATTTGAACATAATCAGGTTTTTGGGCCTAGGTTAGGTTAGCCCATATATTTCCTTAAAATGTGAATTTAATCCATCATAGTCATGACCTCTTGATTTTTAAATGTTGAATTTTGAGAAGTGTTTTCTGTTATTTTATACCCTTTCCGTTCTGCATCACCTTGTCATTATAGTGGTTCTTGCAGTCAATAATATCAACTACTGCTTCTCGTCCTTCTTGTATAGTTCGTTATCCTTCTTTTGAAAGATTTTAGTCAGTCAATAATTTTATATATACTCTCTCTTTTTCCCCAGGATTTGCTTTCAAAGATTGCTCCAACATGGATGAATATTTCTATGAAGATGAAAGAGGACCCAGAGACTGATAAGGCTTTTGGATGGGTGCTAGAAATGTATCTCTGCAAAGTTGAAACTTGTTGCAATTTAATAAATTCAAGATTGTAGTTGCTAAGCATACTGGTACTTTCATGTCTTGTTAATGGTATTTTCTTGTTGAACCAAGGTATGGTTATGCTATAGCATCTGCTCTCCATGGTGTTCGACATATTTTGCGAAAGGACTTCATGCTACAGGTATGGTTTAACATGAAGCTCCTGGTTTTGTATTGGGTCATGTCACTTAATTTCAGCTTGGCACGGTCATATCCAAGTCTAAAATTTCTTTGTCATCTCTGTGCATTTTTTTCAGCCTCCATGGGATCTTGAAACTCGTAATAAGTATATCATTCATTATACCTATGGATGTGATTACAATTTAAAGGTTAGTTATTTCTTATCGTTCCTCTTTTTTGAATTATAAAATCTTTTGGTTGTGGAATACATGCGTATGAATTTCCTTTCTTTTTTGAACCGACATATGATTTCCTGATACTTTGATTATTTTCTATTCTGCTACAAAGCAATGCTTGGGCAGATATTATCTCTTTCTGAAAGACACTCAGCCATTTCTCATCTATTTTGATATTATCTTGTAGGACTCTTAATGTTGTTTCATTAATCTTTATGCTCAGGGTGAGTTGACATATGGTAAAATTGGCGAGTGGAGATTTGACAAAAGGTCACATCTACGTGGACCTCCCCCAAGAAACCTGCCCTTACCCCCGCCAGGAGTTCCTGAAAGTGTGGTATGTCTAGAGATTTATTTCTTTTCTGTTCTTTTGTTCAAAAGAGAAAAAAGAGAGGCTGCACGTGTATAGCTGATCATTTGATTGTGAGGAGCCAAGGAATATATAGCTAGTAGTATTTTTTATTGTGATCTATGCTTCATTTTTAACGGTTCTTGCTTCAAAATTACGGTAGGTCCTATAACAATTTTTTGCTAGTCATGCATATCTTAAAAATACAACATGCATATATGGATTCTATAAGGAAAATGGTATACCATTTATATGTCCCCTATTACCTAAAACTATGTGAATTAGTAACTAAAGTATCCATACCCAATGTTCAAACTGTTGAACTAGTTATTCTGTTGTGTTCTTTGTTTGCATGTTTGCATTGCAGCCCCTTATTTTCAACCTTTGCAATGGGTCTGTATGTTGAGATTGTGGTATGGATCGAGGTTTGAATGTCTAAAGGGAATGATTGAAATTATTTTTATTATTTTGAGCAATGACACATGAAATATTTGGTTTTTATGTCCTGATTGGATTAAAGTTTAGCTAGCTTAGATGTCGTCTCAAGTTTACGTTGATCCTCTCCTTGCACAATCTTGTCTTAATACTTGATTTGACATAACATTCATGTGAGGAGAGAGATAAATAATATCGTAGATTTTCATGTCTTTCCGACATTACATATTGCTTTTGTCTCTATTCTTACATGAACATCATGTCATGTAAGAGGAGCAAAATCCCACAATACCCTTCTCTCTCATGCACATGCTCACAAACACACAAAAAACAAAAGAAAAGAAAATCAGGAGTGCTATAAAGGAAGGAAAGCCTTGCCAAAATGAACCAAGGTGCATCTTGCTCTTGTTGGTCCGAGCCGTTTTGACATGACCATTTTCTGAACTGGAAAAGTTGTTGAGGTTTGTGCAATAGACTGATTATAACCATATTACTCCCCTCATTTTCCAGTCCTTAGTTAAAATTTTTATTAGTTTATATTTTCTATTTTTTAGATGAATTAGTGACCATCATCAACTAAGATACCTGGTAATAAGATCCGATTAATATTATAAAAAAGAAAAAGTGAGCATCATCAACTAAGATATCCTTAGTGCATCATTTGAGACAGCTATTTTCGGGTTTCATTCGTGGCATGACATTTTGATTTATATCAATTTTAGATTTAGGATTAGGTTCTGGCCTTCTGCATGATTTATCTGTTTTCTTTCAACTTCAACGTGGGTTTTTAATAAAATTTAAGTTATAGATACTGGGTAAATTTAAAAAACTCTCAGATAAAATCTTGCAGCTTTGAGACGAATTAAGAAGCCTGTCACTTTTTGTCTTGCATTACAATCGTGGTATATGCTACCATACACCATGAACGTTTGTCATGCTCCCAAGTGCTCTGTTTGGTATCACCAAAGAAAAGAATTCCCGTTACTTTGTTTTTTTATTTTATTTTTTAATTTTTTTGTAACATTCATTACTTTTTGAAAGTATGTGTGTGACCTTTTTATTATTAATGCTCATTTTGTCCTTTTATCAAAAAAAAAAAAAAATAGAAAGTCTGTACATGAAGAAATTACTTTTTTTTTTAATTTTTGTTTAATTTCATTCTGTTCTTGATATCAGACAAGCTCCTAGTTCTTGTTTGGTCAAACACCACCAGCTTCCTTGTTATATAACACTGAGAAATTGATGTTCTAACTGGGAAAAAGGGGGAAAAAAGAAATTCAAATCACAAAGAAATAGGTGCCAAGTGGTCCAGCACAATACATAAATCTCATGCCCCACCCTATAGGCCTTCAATTCTCATTTGTGCAGCAAACAATCAATATTATTATGACCATAGTATAAAGCACATTCCTCATCTTTGCCTGACCGGGGCTGTTGATTCAATCTCGTCATGTTCTTGCTTTCTTCATGAACAAGAAAACATGATAGGAAGCAGCATTAACCTGCTCTTGCTCATCATTTCTCTGCAGGTAACTCTTGTAAAGATGGTGAACGAGGCCACTGCTAACATCCCCAATTGGGACACATTCTAAATCCAGGCTCCGTTCATCATCATCATCATCATAGCGAAGTTTCTGTTCTGAGAAAGCAAAAGGCATACAGGATCAAAGATATTTGGCAGAAGGCAACTTTATGTTCCTTAAATTTGCTCCCTGATATTCAGTAAACTAACATTTTGGCCTCTAAATTACCAGGGTTGATTGGCTTCAGTGATAAGAAAAAATTAGTGCGTGTATGAATTAGCCTTGAAAATGGTAAACTTGTTGAACGTTAGTTTCTTTTTAGCATTTTTGAGTTACTTGATTAAAAGACTAACGTCCAACAGGTTTATTACAGAGGCTAACTTATACACTTTTAAGGGCCAAATCGTTAGTTTAATTGTTCACCTGTCATATTCATATTTGTCCTATATGTATAGATTTTATTCCAAATGTGTTAGTTGTGAAGTGTTGAAGGAATTAGAAGTAGCATTTGATTTGAGATTTGGCTTTGATTAATTATGCTATGCGTCAGTTAGGAGATTTTTTTAAACAATATAGGACCTAATAAAATAGTATTAAATTATATAATCCGGTCTCATTTCCTTGTCCATTATTCCATTATTACATAAATGGAATGTTATATTGCATGAGATCTACTATGGATTCTGTTTGGATTATTACATAAATGGTGTCACATTGCATGAGATCTACTATGGATTCTGTTTGGATTAGTGATTGTAGGAGTAGCTTTAATTTCATCTGACTTTTTTTTTAATATAAGTATCCTTCTATTGGAAGCAATTTTATTTGATATGGTATTAAATGTTAATATATCTCTAGGAATTCAAGTTTTGTTTCACCATATTTTGAAAAATTAGCCTCTTTGGTTGAATATAACTACTGTTGGTTATTTCAGTTGATTTTAAAAACACAAATTGGAGGAAAAGTAAAATAGTGATTTATATTTAAACAAGCCTTTATAAAAAAGTCATTTTGACAAAATTGAAACTTATTGGAATGATATAATTGAAAAATAGGTTTAGATGTAAAATGATTGGAAAATGCATGAGTTTTATTAAATACACACATATAATTTGTAACTTTAAGAGAAATATTAAAATTAAAAGTATGAAAATAAAGAGTTAATATATTATTGGAAAAAATTGTAAATACTAAATACTCTTCCGATCTTTAATATAAGATCTATTTAATTAATTTGATTAGATTAAGAAAGTTAGTTAAATTAGTTAATATAATATTTTTTTTCTAAAATATCCTAATCATCTTCTTTAATTTTCTCCCTCCTTCTCTTACTTGACTACTATTGAATGGGTATCAATAGGGGTAATTTAAAAAAGGTTGATAAATATAAGAAATAAATTTTATATTTAGAATTAATTTTGAAAAAAGTTAATAAATATAAAAAATAAATTTTATATTTAAAATTAAAATTAACTCCTTAATTAGGTTTATATTAAGGACAGGAGGAGTAACACTTAATTATATATATTTAATTTGATTTTTGTATATAGACTATTGGAAAAAAATTGTAAATCCTTAAAAAAAACCACTCATACTTGTCTCTTTTTGGACCACTTTTTCATTATATAATTGCTTCAACATCTGTCACTAGATTCTACCCATGTAACTCGCCAATTGCATGTAAACTATCACTGTTAATTAGTGATTACTACATTCAGTGTATGTTCTATGATGTTTCCTCAAGTTGTCAATACAGGTTCTGATCTCATTGTCCTCAACATTCCATTTCTTCATTACATTATTCATTAACCTTTCAAATTCATTCAAATTAAATTCATTGGCCAAAGCGTATTTACTATATACTATGATTATGCATTGGTATTATTATACCACACTAATCTAATCTATGTTGTTTACTAATTTATGAACCAATATATGTTATTCACTACTTTATTAATTTATTAATTTAATACTCTCTCCAATCCAGTTGAAGAAAGTTAAAAAATTACTTAATATAGCATATATTATATGATTTTTTTTAAAATATTTATGTGTATTATTATATTATATATTAGATTATAAGTTAGACAAATTAATTTAAAAAATAATAATAATATAAATATTTTAAAGTTTAAAATAATTTATTTTAGGATAAATATATAATTTTAACAATAAAATTTTAGACAATAAATGTCTGGCAAAGTTTTGGCCCATAAAGTTTTATTTTATTTTATTTTTTTGGTAAGAAATTTTTTAAAAAGAGGTAAAGTGGAAAAGTAGACACATACTTTTAGAGCAATTTCCCCATCCCGTTTAGGGGTGTTCATAAAACTCATAGCCTGGTATGCCTACCTAAGCCTGCTAAAAAATTTTTTTTGCCCAGTCCGATAAATATAGGGTAGGACTGGGCATCGGACTGTAAAATACAGCCTATACTTTTTTCGGGCTGGGCACCGGATATGGGGATTGCCCTGCCCTGCCTATGAGCACCTTTTTTTTTTATTTTTTTACTTTTCCCCTAGATGCTACACTTGGAAGGGAGAATATGATAGTTACTGATGACTAAAGGGTTATTTTAAAAATATAAGTAGTTAAGTAAATAAATTGCATCTTTTAATATTTATAACTATATTAGATTTGTTTTTTATTTTTACTAATCATAATATGATTATATTATAAATTATAATTATTTATTTTATTTTTTTAGATACTTCATCCTTGTCAATATTTAGGAAATTGATATAAAGTTATAATTACAAACTACTTAAACTTTAAGATTTTTTTTATATGTAATGAATTTTAAGACTTTAATTATTATCTTTTTGTTACTTTATTTTTAGTAAATTATAAATATTATTTAACTCTTGAAGACATATGAATAAAGTATTATTTTAGAAGTTTATAATTACAGATTTTTTTTTTCACAACATGAACATGGCATCACAACTTGAGCATGCCCAGCCAGCCCACACCTAGCCCGCCTATGCCCAACTCAAAATAGTTAGAACTTTTACTAAGTAAAGTCAGATATCATGCTATAAAATATAACCTATATTTTTCTAGGGCAATGCCCAAACACCCCTAATCCCGTTAACAGATCCAAGTTTCTTTTTGAGTCCCACTATTTTTTTTAAATTACTCTTCTTTCCCTGTAATTAGTTATCCCTTCTCACCCCTCGTTATCTGTCTCTTTCTTGTTCCAACGGCCCCCGCTTTCTCTCCCCATGAAATTGCAAAATTGACTTCCTCTTTTAATTCATTCCTTCTCAAATAAGCTCTGGGCTGATTGATTGTGATAGGGATAGGGACCTTTTAATTCATTTCTTCAAAACAAGATAATATATCTCTTCTAAAATAAGATTTAACTACCAACGGGTTGCTCCAAGTGGTAAGCGGCTCGATATCGTTTAAGCGAGATCTCGAGTTTAAATCTTGACGAATGCAGAAAATCTCGGTTAAGAGACTCACCCACTATAGGCAGGTAAGCGACACAAGTCAGATCCGAATATAGTCAGGACAAAATTCCGATGAACCGAGTACCAAGAAAAAAATCTAACTACAAAACCTCGAATCTCAATGAAAACACTCAATGCCAGTCTTCCACCGAACTCGAAGCCATCGATTTCCAAACTTCATCACCTTTTGCGCCTTATTCTTCAATGAGAAAACTACTTTCAATAGTTTAGCCAACATAATTAGTAAACGGGCATGAAAACACAAAGTTACCTTTCTCTTTCAATTCAATCTTCCAGAAAATCAAATAAACGAAGAGGGAGAGAGAGAGAGAGAGCCACCGATTAATCTCTTTAAAATCATTATCAAACCAAAACAAAAACATCAAATCTCACCGACAATCCTTGCCGACAATGTTCCACCAAACTCGAAGCCGTCGATACCTAAGCTTTCACATCATTTTGTAATCCGATTTCTTCAATTTCAGGAAGAAATTGATCTTCGGATTTTCCGCACTTTCAGATTTGGCGAAAAAATAGGGAGCGGAAGGGTTGGGGGGGGGGGAGGTGTTAGGTGTTGTGATGGAGGAGGCTCATTGCGAGTTTGTGTGTGAATCTAAAAGAACCGTTCGTTTGGAGTACGAAGGGTTGTGATAGGCTTAGATTTACAAGTACAAGAGACGAAGGAAGATGATCCGTGAGAGAGCTGGTCTAAGTCTAACGACGACAGCGGCGCTTGCATGATGTCAACGAGAGAGCGTCGAAGCTAAAACGCCGAAGTCGCATGGTGGCTGCAGGGACGGGGAGTTTGCAAGACGGCAGATGTGGAACAAGAAGAGAGAGATAATGGGGAGTGAGAAGAGATAATTAATTGCAAGGATAAAAGAGTAATTTCACTGAAGGAAATGATGGGACCCACCGAAAAGGGACGGAAGTTTGAATCAGTGGTGTGCATGGGCAGAGCTGAGCAGGATAACTCCCTTGTCTGGTGTCCTGCCCGAAAAAAGTATGGGTTATATTTTACAGCCCGATACTTAGCCCTGCCCGATAAAAGCCCTAACTATTTCGACCTGGGCATAGATGGCTGGGCATGGGCGGGCTGGGCATGCCCAAATTATCATACCCTGCTCATATCGTGGGAAAAAATCTACAATTATGAACTTCTAAAATAATACCATATTCATATGTCTTCAAGAGTTAAATAATATCTATAATCCACTAAGAATAAAGTAACAAAAAGATAGTAATTAAAGTTTTGAAATCCATTATATATATAAAAAAAAGCCTTGAAGTTTAAGTAGTTTGAAATTGTAACTTTGCATAAATCTCTCCAAAATTGACAAAGATGAAGCATCTGGAAAAAAAAAATGAAGGTTAGCAAAGTTTAAAAATAAATAAAGAAAAAAATCAATTTAGTTATAAATTTTAAATGATGTAATTATCTACTTGACTACTCATATTTATAAAATTACCCTTTAGTTACCAGTGTATATCATATTCGTTCTATGTGAAATAATGTAATCTACAAATTTTGATATATAAAAAGGTAACTAACTGGGCAGGGCTAAATAGGCAGGGCAGCAACTCCTGCTCGATGCCCGGCTCTGCCCGAATACTGGCCCTGCCCGAAATTGCCCATTTTACATTGGGCCATTTTTTACTAGGCTGGACAGGATATTTTTTATACGAGCTCGGACAAGCTTACCGGGCTATAGGTATCTTGCACACCCCTTGTTTGAATCAGTTCACAAGGTGATAAAATTATTGTTTCTACTTTGAACCTTTTGAGATTTTACAGTGACAGACGCTTACTGCATAAAATTTTATTATTAAAATTGTACATTTATCCAAAAAAATGTTTTGTTATTTTCTTCAATGAAAATTCAAAAAGTTACCAACTTTTTAGGTAGATATATATATACTTTTTCATAATTAATTAAATTTTCAATTTCAATTTTCAAATAAATGAAGATCATTTGAAAGACATTTAATACATCATATCCTCAATATTAATATATGAAATCAATTCATAACAATAATATTATATTATTCAAAAGACATAAATAATTCGAGTCATTTATCAAACTCAATACATTGTATGTGATGTATATGACAAAACAAAGATATAGAACTATGATGATAAGGGCTTTTTGTCTTCCTCGTGAACTCTCCAAGGGCACTTGGATTGAAGAAGAGGGTCAATTCATCCTTTGCTTTGTACATATCCGGGAAGAATATTTTTAAAGTAGCAAAATTAATCGGCAATAATGAACAAGAAGATGAAGGATGAATTGTGATTCCATTGCAAGGAATCTTACAAGAACTACCACAGCAACAAGAAGCAGAAGAAAATTAACTTTCCACTTCTGTTGCTTGAACCTTGAAGTTGCCATATGCATTGGAACAAGGATTCTAAGAAGGCAATGAATATGCCTTAATCTGCCTTCTTCATCATCCTTACACGTCATGTTGCTGCCAATGGTTTGAATTATATTGTAGCTAAGGAGTATGAGATATTATTTTTTTTTGTTGCCCACCCGGTTCAACGAAACTTTGCCCCGACTACATCCGGATCCGACCCGCGTCGTGCACCTGGCTATGGTGGGTGAGTCTCCCAACGGGAATTTTTTGCGTACGCCAAGGCTCGAACTCGAGACCTCGCTTAAGCGATACCGAGCCGCTTACCACTCAGACCAACCCCGTTGGTTGAGATATTAGTTTTTGAATTCAAGTATGCAAAAAAAATTCTACAAAAAGGCCCTTTATATATAGTATGCAACAGCACCATGCTTCTGGTTTGAGTCCACAATTTTGTATTTGATTTTTTGACCGTATGTGGTTTTAATTAAGAGAAACTGGGGGTAATTATTGCGTTTGACAAATGTCCCAACAAAACCAAATTGGATAAAAGAATATGTGAGTTTATTTATACGAGTTATAGCACTTTGTTTCTAGTTTTGTGGCCGTAGTTTTGTATCCAGTTTTGTAGCTCGATGTGGTTTTAAATAAGAGAAATTATGGGTGATTTATTGTGTTCAATAGATGTCTCAAGAAAGCCAATTTAGATGTAAGAATCTATGGTTTCATTTATGAAGGATTCGGGCGTACCTTGGACGTTTTCTCCTGCTTACCGAGGTAGCCACGCGTCGCCTGAGCACCTTAGATGGACTCTGGCACGTATACACAGCAAATGACACCCTGAGGAAGAATAAGTCGGATCTCTCTCTCGCAGAGGGAAGAGGAGAGGAACAGAGGAATGAAGGGAACTCTGCGGGATACACGCACACTCTCCAGAAAAAATGAACTCTTTTCACCAAATGAAGACCGCCTCCTTTGATGCCTTCTCTTCCGGAAAACATGCATGCGTGGACAGTTTTTCCAGCAACCTCCGTTTCCCTTATTTCAAAAACATAAACCGTTCCCTCCCTCTCCTCTCATGGACTTGGGCTAATCCACCAAGGGTGGACTGGCCCATTCCCTAACATCTCCCACTCACACTTGGTGGATTAGATGTCTTAAGTCCAATTTCATTTTCTTCCTTCTTTCATACTAGGTGCTTTACCGTGACTGCGTAGGCATGACGTCTCCTTCCGGGCGTTTGTACTAGAAATCCCTTTCATAGAGACCAGCACAAAGCAACCCTTTAGTGCAGTTCGATCAAATAAGTTATAGTGCCTTGAATGCCCTAGATTTGCCCATATACACTTTCTTATGGCTAATCTAATCCCTCTTGAGTTAGTATATAACTCAGATAGCCTCCACTTATGCATAGTATCCACACTTATGAAATTAACAAAATAATATCATAAGGGACCGGCCACAGACACTAGCATGGATGTGTATATTCTGGCAATCTTTCTTTCGCCCATATATCATTTTGATATGAATCAACCGCTTTCCTAGCATAATACCTTTGGTTCATATATAATTTGACCGTAGGATATATACTAAAGTAGCAAACGCTGAAACATATCTCCATAATACTGTCAAAGTCAAAGGACATTAATGAAAGGATGATACCTTTCTGGAACTCACACAACAATGAAGCAGGGATTGATTCACTTGCTTTCCATTTGCGGTTCTTTAGCACATGTGGTATGAATCACATGTTACGGTGTTCCTCTTATCTTATAAGAGTGTACGTCGTTTTGACTCTATCAATCACACCGTACAGACTTAAGTCCAGACACTCATAGTATCTAAACCCAAATTCTTCAACTCTATTCACATAATATGACGTCAATTTTGAAGAATTTGTTATCTGGCTACAGGTTTCATGGACGTGGGTATCCATAGTTCGATCCATATCCATACTCATGGATCTCATCTTGACTCACTGCACTATTTAAGCCAAGGCGACATTCATTGTGTTTCTTCTCTACCATATCAGCACTCTTGCTGCTTTACTGGTGAACACATGTCTCATCTTTGAACACTTCTTTAGCATCAAAGGCGGTTGCTCGTGTGAGAGAGCTACCCTCTTTAACCTGTACGACATACTAGACATTGTATACTTTCATTCAGACATATAAGTAATAATAAATGACATGATATCATTAGTAAAAAATAAAAGTATTACATACAGTCTGCTACTTTACATTTTTCGCATGCCAATGGCTGTTACATGTTTCTCAAATGTTTCTTTGCCTATTGGTTTAGTCAGGGGGTCTGCAACCATACACTTGGTTGAAATGTATTGTACAGTTACAATTTTCTGTGCTATATAATCCCTCACAAAGTTATACTTGATATCAATGTGTTTGGTCTTACTGTGATACTTAGGGTCTTTGGTGTATGCTATGGCTGCAGTATTGTCACAGTGTATCAACACCGGATTGGTACTCTCGTTCCCAAAACCTAGGTGTTCGATAAATCTCTTCAGCCAAACAGCCTCTTGCGCTGCTGCAGTGCATGCCACAAACTCAGCTTCCATAGAGTGTAAAGCAATGCACGTCTGCTTCTTGCTACTCCAACATATGGCTCCATTGTTAAGCAAGAAGGTGTATCCTGAAGTAGATCTCCGTTCTTCTTCATCACCGCCTACATCAGCATCGGAATAACCGACTAGGCGCAAATCACTCCCTTGATAACACAACGCAAAATCAGATGTGCCCTTTAAGTATCTTAAGATCCTCTTCACTGCTTTCCAGTGTTTCTCACCGGGGTTGGACTGGAATCTGCTAACCAGCCCCACTGCATAACAAATATTTGGTCTTGTGCACAGCATTGCGTACATCAGGCTACCAACGGCACTAGCATATGGAACTCTTTCCATTTGCTTTATCTCTATATCAGTTTTGGGACACATGTCTGAACCCAAGGCCACTCCAGTGGCTACAGGGATATCCATGGGATTGCATTCACTCATATTGAATCGCTCAAGTATCTTCTTGATATAACTCTCTTGTGAAAGAGTGAGGATTCTCTTGGAGCGATTCCTTCGAATCTTGACTCCAAGTATATATTCTGCTTCACCCATGTCTTTCATCTCAAAGTTTGATGAAAGCCATTCTTTAATAGCTATCACCGAGTCAAGACTATTTCCGGCTAATAGTATATCGTCTACGTATAAGGATATTATTACAAAGTTATCCTCAAACCGCTTAACGTAGACACAGTGGTCTTCCTCTATCATTTGGAAGTTATATGAGGTTATTGCCTTATGAAACCTCAAGTACCACTGTCTGGATGACTGTTTTAATCCATAAATGGATCTTTTGAGTTTACACTTCCTGTGTTCAAACCCTTTTTCAATGAAACCTATTGGTTGTTCCATATAGATTTCTTCATCCAGATCACCATTTAGGAATGCGGTTTTTACATCCATCTGATGTAATTCCAGGTTTAAACTGTTTACTATTGCCAGGATAAGTCTTATAGAGTTGAAGCGCACAACAGGTGAAAAAGTATCCTCATAATCTATACCTTCCTGTTGTGTATATCCCTTTGCAACCAATCGAGCTTTAAATTTATCAATTGATCCATCCGCCTTTCTTTTGATTTTGAGAACCCACTTGTTCCCAATGGCTTTACGCCCTTTTGGCAGATCAACCAATTCCCAGACTTGGTTTTTCATCATTGAGTCCATTTCCTCTTTCATTGCTTTCTTCCATTCCTCCTTAGCAGGACCTGCCAAGGCCTCATAAAAAGTGCGGGGTTCATCATCCCCTTCTGGAGTAACTAAGAGTGCTTCGCCTTCTATTTGGAAGCGTCTCTTTGGAACACTTTCCCTGTTACTCTTTCTGATAGGAGCAACTTGCTTTTCTTTTCTCATTTACCTCGGTCTTTATGTTGACTATTCTTGGCTCCCACTCAGATTGACATACCTAAAGGATTCAGGTCTGTCAATTTGTTCGATATTATCCTATTCCTAAATCTCATAAAGAGATACAGTGCGGTCAACATCTCCCCTGCTGGGAAATTCTGTTTCAATGAATACAGCATCTCTAGATTCTGTTTCAGTCACTGTTCCATCTTCATTTTCACTTATGAATACATATTCTTTTGAGGGTTCAGAGTACCTTATGAAGATACATTTCTTCCCTCTAGGACCCAATTTCCCATGTCTGTGAGAAGTGTCATGGATATAGGCCGCCGAACCCCATGGTCTAAGGATGCTTAGATCTGGCTGGCGTTTAGTCCATAACTCGTAGGGTGTGGAAGCGACTGACTTGGAGGGCACACGGTTAAGTATGAAAGTTGCTGTCAATAAAGCATCACCCCAATGTGAAATTGGAAGGTTTGCCTGAGCCATCATAGACCTAACCATGTCTAGAAGAGTTCTATTTCTTCTTTCAGCAACCCCATTCTGTTGAGGTGTGCCGGGGATAGTTAGTTGCCTAATAATCCCTTTTTCTTCACAGAGCTGTTTGAATTGATCCGAAAGGTATTCACGACCTCGATCAGTGCGTAATGCCTTGATTCTATTGTCCATTTGATTCTCTACTTCATTAATGTATCGTCTAAAGCACTCTAGTGCCTCGGACTTGTGTGAAATCAAATAGACATGACCATATCGTGAAAAATCATCAATAAAGGTAATAAAATACCAAGCTCCATGTCTTGCCCTCGCACTCATTGGACCGCAAATATCGGAATGAATTAATTGCAATGGATTTTCGGCTCGTGTCCCCTTACCGAATGGTTTTCTGGTAGCCTTACCTGCTAGACAACTTTCGCATAGTGACATATCCATGTTAGGGATTACCCCCAACAAGCCTTCTTTTGCCAGTTTAATCATTCTATTTTGATTAATATGTCCTAGTCTAGCATGCCAGATATTCATATTAGGATTATTCGAAGTAATAGCAAAGCAATCGTGAACATTAAAATCATTAGCAAGATCCAAAATAAAGAAATTTTGAAATTGGAAAGCTGAACCATAAAATATAGAGTTGCTATAAATGTCTGCAACTTTACCATGAAAGTTTACATTAAACCCAAAGTTCAATAAGCAAATTACAGAAACTAAATTCCGTCGGATGTCAGGAGCATGAAGCACATCATGCAGCATCAAGGTTTTTCCACCACGCAAAATAAGTTTACAGGTGCCAATACCTCGAACCTCGATCCTTGCATTATTGCCAACGAAAAGCCACTTGCTTTGAAATGGCAACCGACGGTATT
Source organism: Leucaena leucocephala (assembly GCA_037074615.1). Classification (NCBI taxonomy): domain Eukaryota; kingdom Viridiplantae; phylum Streptophyta; class Magnoliopsida; order Fabales; family Fabaceae; genus Leucaena; species Leucaena leucocephala. Next base: position 3,439,583 of record CM073544.1, on the reverse strand, counting down.
CCACGAAGGATCCCCGATCTCGACTTACGTGGTCTGTGGAGCCTGAGTCAATAATCCAAGAAAAGGAAACAGGTTCTGTTAGAAAAACAGTACTAGAAACAAATGAGACATGTGAATTCACATAATTCACTTTTACCTTTCCGCTTTCGGTCTGTTTAGAACAGTCACGTGCGAAATGTCCCATGTTATGGCATGCAAAGCATTTGACCTTCTTTAGGTCTAGCTTTTTCTTGCCTCCTTTCTTTCCCTTCTTCTTGTATTGTTGCTTGCCTTTCTTAGGCGGAGGACCGCCTTTCTTCCCATTTTTCTGAAATTTCTTGCCCTTTTTAAATTCAGGCTTTGATTGGGAAGGACCAGCACCTTCGGTCAGATAGGCTTGTCCAGTGGCCTTGTTGTTGGAAATCGTGCCCTAGGGGCCAATCATTGTATCAGGTTATCACATTATTTGCATGTTTACTGTGATGACCATCCTTGGATAACTCGTGATCTTATCCTAAATGTCCCTGGTCGGTCATCTATGCGGGAGCAGAGATGAAATAAGACCAGTATGACTTTGAAGATATATAGAGATATAAATCAAAGTCATAGGCACATGTAAGAGTACAGGGTGCTGGACCGACCCGTCATGAGAGAGCTGCATGGGTCAAGTCATAAGCTTCTCTCATATACAAGCCATGTTACTATGCCCTTTGACCTGAGATCATCATGGATTCCTACATGACAAACGCTCAGCTTTGACCTAGTCAAAAGTCACTTTTGACCGAGTGATCATAAAGGCTATGCTCGGGCTTAGTGGTTTTTCATGCGGAGGAATGTGAATGGTCAAGATGGAATTTGTCCCTCACATTCGTAGAGAGATATTACTGGGCCCCTCGATGAGTGAGTCTGAGAAATGTATGGCCATACTGGAATGGAAGGGTAGTTCCATTTCTATATTCAGACTACTCAGGGATCGAGAAAGTAACGGTCAGGAACAGGAGGATGACGTTCTCCATGCCTCATCCTTGACCGAAATATCGTGTGACAAAAGGGACGTGATATGGTTGTATGAAAGGTTACATCGTTTATCGATCCTTATATGTTTTGGGTAGTCGTAATGCCTTGCTAGAGACCGCTTACGACTTGTGGGTCAGTATAGTAACTGGGCCACTGCCAACTTCATATGGGCCTACAGGGTCGCACACAAAACAGCCCAATACGAGCTATGATGTCCAGATTCATTGAATCTAAGAGATGTCTAAATTCAATGAATAATCTAGGGTGGATATATATTATATATATATATATAAATTAGTTTATATATATTATATATATATTATATAAGAGATATTTGTAAGATTTAATTTATAAGGATAAATTAAATCTCTATCATTTTTTGAATTTGAATTTAAATGGATATGATCTATTTGAATTTGAAATTCAAATTGATAAGATATCTCAAATTTGATTTATGAGAATAAATCAAATATAATTCTGTCTTATCTTTATTTTAAATTAAATAAATAGGTGAATTAAATCTGTGGGACGGATTTAATATAAACCATATTTATTTAATTAGTTTCTTATTAAATTATGCAATATATGATATTGTATTAATTCAGAATTAATATAAGATTAATTCTGAAGCCCGGCCCTATTAGAAGCCCGATAGCTTCCTATATATTTGACATTAGGAGCTAGGGTTCCACACACAATATACATCTCTACACACACATTCAGTCGTGAGAAAAGGGGGCAGGGAGAGTGCAAAAGGTTTGCACATAAGAAACTGCCGAAATAGAGACGGTGAGGACGGAATCTCCAGAAAGCCTTAGAGGGACAAGAGGCGCTAGCACGTCGTTCGCAATTGGAACGCTGTTTGTGTGGATACCGGTAGAGGAAGCCGATCTGAGCTGTCGACTTCTACGATACGGCCAGACACGAAGAAAGGTCGCGACCATAACACACTTAGGTCGCGACCAAACGGGCATCTGAACGTCAGAAATCCGAAAAGAGGAGACAGGTCGCGACGTGAAGTTGAAGAGGTCGCGACTAAAAGCTCCAGAGGCGACAGGTCGCGACTAGAAGCATAGTAGGTCGCGACTACAAACTCCAGAGGCGACAGGTCGCGACTAGAAGCTGAGGAGGTCGCGACTGAAAGTTCCAGAGGCGAGGAGTCGCGACTAGTGGACACTGAGGTCGCGACCAAAGCTTGAAACCGAAGGTAACACTTCTTTCTCCTTGACTTAAACACATTCGGTAGATCCTGGCTGGGAATGAAAAATTTTTTAAAGTTAATTTCCGCTGCGTGTCTTCCAATTCCCTTCACTTGTAAGCCTCCAGACGTTCATCCTCTAGCTCCAAATGCTTAGCTACATCATTGAAAGTGATGATGTTCTCATTATGGGTCAGGTTGACTTTCATGTGCTCCCAACTGGCCGGGAGCGACCTGATTACAGCTTGCACTTGCTGCTCGTCAGATAAATTATGTCCAGCCTCCTTTAATTCACGAATCATTGTGGACATCTCTCGCAGATGTTGCCTCATAGGATTATTCGGTTTCAGCTTATAGGTATCGAATTTAATCGTCAACCTTCTAAGCTTGGTCGTGGAAACTCCACCAAACTTATCCTTTAAGGCAATCCACATAGCTTGTGCCGTTCTGTGTGTCTCAAACTCACACATCAAATCATCTGCCATTGCACTTAGCAATGTAATTCTTGCTATGCTATTCTTCTTTTTCCATGACAGGTATGCTTCTTGGTCCCTCCTGTGCTGGGCTGTATTTCCCGCTTCAGGCTCTACCAGTGCCATGGTTAATGTCTCAATTGCATCCTGCTCTTCTAGAATATATTGGACCTTTCGGTGCCAAATATCCCAGTTATCCCCGTTGAGTTTTTCCCCTTTGTTTAATTCAGCAATAATGTTCTTTGAAGCCATTGTTCAATATCGGTTCTGTGACAAACCTATCCCACATTAATCTATTGAACCATAGAACATTTAAGTGAATTTATATAGAACATGTAAAGTATACAATGTCATGTACTTTTATCATTTTTGATCAGAAAATAATAACATTACTAGACCCACGATCAAGAGAATACATTTGTACCTCCCATCACATAGGCACTAGCAGCGTCATTATTTTCTATCAAAAATTAAAATAAGCACTCTCATGTTTTGCTTTTAGAATACTCATTATCTAAAAGGCTCCCACTTATAAAAGACATACATTAATCATAACTTGTAAAGAAATTAAATAAAACATAAGTCAATTGCATATAAGGTATGTAATAAATGTCAAGTAAGTAAAGCAATGGTAATCAAATACAAATATGCATCATTCGATATGAGCTTTACAATAATCTAACATTGCTTTTCTTAATTTCTTAAGCTTACGAGGCGGCTTACGAAGGTTAGATACAAATTCTATTACTCTAAGCCAATATTTCTTGCCTAAGCGTCCTAGTTTAGGCTTTCCTCTAACCCTAACTGCCCTTATATACTCCATTATGACTTTCAAGTAGAATGCAGTATTCTTCTTATCTGTCATTAAACCAATGTAGTCGTAAATCACGCCATTAACGCCTTTTATATTTGTTAATTTAGCTGCATCTCTTTCAGCTATACTCATAGCCAAAACAGGGGTTAGAGGTTGATCCACTTCCTCTCCATCCTCAACTGGAGATTCGTCGTGAAGAGTAGGCACCGACTTGGAGTCTGAAGAATCCATGAAAGGCTGCAAATGAAGGGGTTCGATGGGGAATAAAGTTTCCGACCTCGGTCCGGAAATACACGTTACATGTGGTTCCTCTTGTGGAACTTCCTCCATCAACTCCTCTGGTTCTTCTTCAGAAAGTTCGTCAAGATCTTGTTCTGGATCCTCTTCAGGTTCCCCCTCGGGATCCTCTTGAAGGTCCTCCTCCGGGTTATTGACATCATCCAGAAATGAGATATCTTCATTTAAGCTTAGTCCCAGAGATTCAGTGCTAGATGAAGCCATTTTCACCTAAATAATAAAAAATATTAATTATTATAATTTTCTGGAATTTTTAAACACAAAAAAAATACCAGAAAATACACTGAATATCCACAAATAGGTTTATAATTGCCTCCAAATTAGGCAAATTATATATCAAAATAAAGATCTTGATTTTAGGGATTTTTAGGAACAAACCGCACCTCAATCGGAGCTCCGACGCGCCCTCACGCGCCCCAAGAAGGTTTAATTCAGAAAAAATAAAAAAACTGAACGAAGCCCACTCTTAGCCTCTGGCGCGTGTACTACACGCGCCCGTCTGGTGCTGCCACGTGGCCACTGCCACGTGTCAGCCACCAGAATTTCCTTATTTTCCATTTTTTTTTTAATAAAAAAAAATTTTTTTTTTTTACTAAACCCCCGCAGCTAAAAGATTTTTTTTTTTTAATTTTTTTTTTCAATGGGCCTACTCACTGTGGCCCAAATTTTTTTTTTTTACGGACGGACTGGGCTGAACGCAGCCCAGTCCGCAGAAACAGAAACATTCTGTTTTTTTTTTTTTGGTTTTGCCCAGAGGCAAAACGACGTCGTTCAGGGAGGATCAAAACGACGCCGTTTTGATCGTCCCTGACCTCCAGCCGGGTCACACAGACAAGACTGGAAAACGGGTCGGGTCCGACGGACCCGACTCGTTTTTCCTCCGTAACTTCTCCGTCCGACGTCCGATTTTGACGTTCTTGGTGTCATTTTCTTCGTTTTTTCGAGATATACGTAATGGGACTAATATCATAACCTAAAAACACTGTTTTCTAATGACCCAATTTGAAAAACGAAACTCTCTGTTTCGGTTCACTGTGAAACTGCCTCTGTTTATGGTTTAAACGCATGCTATATGTATCTTGGCATAAAACAAACATGTTTAAATATAAATATATGCAAGAACAGCATGCTACCATAAAAAACGAAAAATCACAGAAACTTGCGGAAGCACTGAACCTTGCTCTGATACCACTGAAGGATTCGGGCGTACCTTGGACGTTTTCTCCTGCTTACCGAGGTAGCCACGCGTCGCCTGAGCACCTTAGATGGACTCTGGCACGTATACACAGCAAATGACACCCTGAGGAAGAATAAGTCGGATCTCTCTCTCGCAGAGGGAAGAGGAGAGGAACAGAGGAATGAAGGGAACTCTGCGGGATACACGCACACTCTCCAGAAAAAATGAACTCTTTTCACCAAATGAAGACCGCCTCCTTTGATGCCTTCTCTTCCGGAGAGCATGCATGCTGGAAGTTACCTTTGGTAACTTCCATTTCTCTCATTTGAAAACCCAGAAACGGTTCCCTCCCTTTCTGCCCTCATGGACTTGGGCTAATCCACCAAGGGTGGACTGGCCCATTCCCTAACAATTTATGTGTTATAACACTCTATTTTTTATTTTGTTCTATAGTTTTGTATCTAATTTTGCAGCCATACATGGTTTTGAATAAGAGAAACTACGGGTAATTTATTGTATTCGATAGATATCTAAACAAAGCTAATTTGAATATAGAAATGTGTGGGTTTATATAAATATATGTGTGTGTGTGTGTTTGTATTTGGTTTTACATCCGTACATAGTTTTGAATAAGAGAAACCAGGCGTAATTTATCCTAATATTTAATATAGATAAAAGTGTTGGAAATTGTGCCCTAGGGGCCAATCATTGTATCAGGTTATCACATTATTTGCATATTTACTGTGATGACCATCCTTGGATAACTCATGATCTTATCCTAAATGTCCCTGGTCGGTCATCTATGTGGGAGCAGAGATGAAATAAGACCAGTATGACTTTGAAGATATATAGAGATATAAATCAAAGTCATAAGCACATGTAAGAGTACAGGGTGTTGGACCGACCCGCAATGAGAGAGCTGCATGGGTCAAGTCATAAGCTTCTCTCATATACAAGCCATGTCACTATGCCCTTTGACCTGAGATCATCATGGATTCCTACATGACAAACGCTCAGCTTTGACCTAGTCAAAAGTCACTTTTGACCGAGTGACCATTACTTTCTCGATCCCTGAGTAGTCTGAATATAGAAATGGAACTACCCTTCCATTCCAGTATGGCCATACATTTCTCAGACTCACTCATCGAGGGGCCCAGTAATATCTCTCTACGAATGTGAGGGACAAATTCCATCTTGACCATTCACATTCCTCCGCATGAAAAACCACTAAGCCCGAGCATAGCCTTTATGATCACTCGGTCAAAAGTGACTTTTGACTAGGTCAAAGCTGAGCGTTTGTCATGTAGGAATCCATGATGATCTCAGGTCAAAGGGCATAGTGACATGGCTTGTATATGAGAGAAGCTTATGACTTGACCCATGCAGCTCTCTCATTGCGGGTCGGTCCAACACCCTGTACTCTTACATGTGCTTATGACTTTGATTTATATCTCTATATATCTTCAAAGTCATACTGGTCTTATTTCATCTCTGCTCCCGCATAGATGACCGACCAGGGATATTTAGGATAAGATCACGAGTTATCCAAGGATGGCCATCACAGTAAACATGCAAATAATGTGATAACCCGATACAATGATTGGCCCCTAGGGCATAATTTCCAACATCATTTCTATATTCAGACTACTCAGGGATCGAGAAAGTAATGGTCAGGAATAGGAGGATGACGTTCTCCATGCCTCATCCTTGACCGAAATATCGTGTGACAAAAGGGACGTGATATTAGGGCTGAGCAAAGTGCCCGCTACCCGGTGCACCCGCCCGAACCCGGCTTAAATTTGCCCGGTTTGGGCCCGCCCAAATTAAGCCCGTAACGGGCGGGCTTAAACGGGCGGGCTGCATATGTTAAACGGGCGGGCTACGGGCACACCATCGGGCTGCCCGTGCCCGCCCATTTATGTATATATATATTTTTAATAATTTTTTATTTAAATATTTATTTATTTTTTAAAATAAATTATAATATTTACTATTTTTGTTGAAGTTGTGAAATTTTAAATTACAAAAATTATAATATTTATCCACTATTTTTAGAGAAGACGGAGTTTTGCTGGGTTAAAATTTTATGGGTTGGTCAAGTTTTTAAAATAATAATATTAAATTTAGAATATTTAAATGGATATTTTGTAGGATTGTGATTTTATGATGAATAATTATATAATGTGTATACTATTGTTTATTATCACTATACACTATATTATTTGTAAGCATTGATTGTTATTAGAATTTTAAATAGATTTAATTTTTTTTAAACGGGCTGCCCATGCCCATTTAGCCCAAACGGGTTCAGCCCAGCCCGTTTAACACGGGTTTAAACGGGCTGAGGGCACGGGCATGGGCTAGCCCGTGCCCATTAAAATATAAATGGGCGGGGCACGGGCTGACCATCGGGCCAGCCCAACCCGCCCGTTACTCACCCCTACGTGATATGGTTGTATGAAAGGTTACATCGTTTAACGATCCTCATATGTTTTGGGTAGTCGTAATGCCTTGCTAGAGACCGCTTACGACTTGTGGGTCAGTATAGTAACTGGCCCACTGCCAACTTCATATGGGCCTACAGGGTCGCACACAAAACAGCCCAATGCGAGCTATGATGTCCAGATTCATTGAATCTAAGAGATGTCTAGATTCAATGAATAATCTAGGGTGGATATATATTTTATATATATATATAAATTAGTTTATATATATATTATATATATAATATAAGAGATATTTGTAAGATTTAATTTATAAGGATAAATTAAATCTCTATCATTTTTGAATTTGAATTTAAATGGATATGATCTATTTGAATTTGAAATTCAAATTGATAAGATATCTCAAATTTGATTTATGAGAATAAATCAAATATAATTCTGTCTTTTAAATTAAATAAATAGGTGAATTAAATCTGTGGGACGGATTTAATATAAACCATATTTATTTAATCAGTTTCTTATTAAATTATGCAATATATGATATTGTATTAATTCAGAATTAATATAAGATTAATTCTGAAGCCCGCCCTATTAGAAGCCCGATAGCTTCCTATATATTTGACATTAAGAGCTAGGGTTCCACACACAATAGATCTCTTCACACACATTCAGTCGTGAGAAAAGGGGGCAGGGAGAGTGCAAAAGGTTTGCAGATAAGAAACTGCCGAGATAGAGACGGTGAGGACGGAATCTCTAGAAAGCCTTAGAGGGACAAGAGGCGCTAGCACGTCATTCGCGATTGGAACGCTGTTCGTGTGGATACCGGTAGAGGAAGCCGATCTGAGCTGTCGACTTCTACGATACGACCAGACACGAAGCAAGGTCGCGACCAGAACACCCTGAGGTCGCGACCAAACGAGCATCTGAACGTCAGAAATCCGAAAAGAGGAGACAGGTCGCGACGTGAAGTTGAAGAGGTCGCGACTAAAAGCTCCAGAGGCGATAGGTCGCGACGAGAAGCAGAGTAGGTCGCGACTAACAACTCCAGAGGCGACAGGTCGCGACTAAAAGCTGAGGAGGTCGAGACTGAAAGTTCCAGAGGCGAGGAGTCGCGACTAGTGAACACTGAGGTCGCGACCAAAGCTTGAAACCGAAGGTAACACTTCTTTCTCCTTGACTTAAACACATTCGGTAGATCCTGGCTGGGAATGGAAAATTTTTTAAAGTTAATTTTCGCTGCGTGCCTTCCAATTCCCTTCAAAAAGATGGTATTGTAAGTGAAAGATGACGATGGATATATATATAAAGATAGCGATGGTACTTCATCACCAAATGCTGGTATTGGGGAGCCATGTTCGGCGTTTCAAAAGATGCACTATTTATGGCATGTTTGATTTAGCGGTAAAAACTCATAATTTTGTTTGAAACAAAACAATATCGTGAAGCTAGATTATCTATACTGTTGGGGTAATTTTCATAAACATAAGAGCAAAAGAGTGTTTCTGCGTTGAAAAAAATCTTGATTGAGCTAGGAATAAGGATTTATTTTATCTATTATACATCTTACTCCCCTCTTCTTAGTTTTGTCACTCAGATATTTTGCATGTATTTAATTTAATATATGATGTCTTTTATTTAAGTTTGTACTTCACATGAATTTCCAAATTCATAATTATTATTAAATCAAAATTATATTTAACAATAATTATTTTTAAATATAATTATAAAAATGTAAACAACTTTATAAAATCCATACCATTTTTACATAATTATACATCTATAAATAATTATAATAAATAAAACTTAAACATAATTAAATTTCTCGAGATCACTTATTAAAAATAAATTTGTCAAGTACCCACATGTCACATAATCAACAATTATAAATATATCTTTTTGCATTTGCAATATTAATTGACCACATGTCACAGTAAAAAATAACGATTTAACTGTATTTATTGGCAAGGTAAATGTCTAGATTTATATTTTTTTAAAAGAGATATGAAGGAGCTTCAAGTAGAAATTTGTAACACCTCCATACTATTTTTTTTTAGAATTAGTTATGAATTTTTATATTTGTATTGTCAATCTAGAATTTACCAAATAAACAGTACCCGAGAGTTCAATTTAAAAATTTTAATTTTTGGGCCAAAGTAATGCTTCCGCTAATTAAATACGCTTTCAAATACATACTGTGAGGGGTGAAAAGTATAATGTTTCAAAGGGGGTGAGATTTCAAGGGAAATCTTAGTAGCAAACAGAAACCATACAATGTATGCAACTATATACTTGATTTTAATATGTGTGCACTTAATCATCATGCTTGCATAATGATATCTTACATGCTTCCACCCTTAATTATAACATATGGCCATAGCATAAAAAGAAACAGAGTATTACTTAATCATGCATGCTTCACATAATCAAAGTAAGTAAACATCACATAAAACATCCAAACAACATAAGCATACAAGTAGGTAAATTGACTACCTCTTACTCCTTGCTTTCCTTATCCTTCCTCTTTATCTCTTGCTTCTTACTTCTCTTTATTGTGTGACTTCCCTCTTTGAGTACACCAATCAAATCCTAACATAGTATTATCATTCATTCATTACAATTTAACTTTCTTGAACATTGACTTTGTTTTACTTAAATAACTTTTCTTAATCTTTATTAATTAGCTTGGTCTTTGAATAAATTGATGTCTTGACTTTACCTTACACAATTTAGCCTTATGAATTCATTTATGAACTCATAATTCCCAAATTATAGTAGCTATATACTGTTCTAGACAGAATTGCATAACCTCTCTTTTTCTTTCAAAAATTCTCATTTTGATTCAAATACTTCTAATACTTGATTTTTTACTTCGTCCTACACAATTTTTCATTTTAAAGCCATTGGAAGTATCAAAATTATGAAATTTCAATCACTATTTATGCATATAAATAGTAATAGAGAAGACTTAAAAGTTACAACTTTATATTCCAATGCTTCCAAGGTTCCTAATCTATCTAATCCTATACAAAATCATCATATAAATTTAATGGAAGCATTAGGTCATTGAAATTCTATTTCTTTCTATCCAAAAGAGTGTAGGATGAAATGCCTTATCCATGATAAAGTAAAAAAAATCAACTTGATTCAATAACTAATCATCAAACTAGCTTATCTAAGTGTCTTCTACTTGATTCTATCTTGCTTTTCTTCTTTCTTCATTTCTATCTAGATTTGGACAGCACAATTAACAAGAGCATATCCCACTTTTCTTCCATTAAAACTTAAGTTTTATCCTTTCAAAACTCATATAAACAAACTAGGAAGGATTATATACCTTAAGCTTTTGCTACCTTGGTTCGAAGTGCCTTGAATTTCCCTTTATTTTGGCTTGAGTTTCCATTTGGCCATAGTTTCCCTAAGGGTTTAAGGGCCATGGTTTTGCAAGGAAATGGAGGGGTATTTATGGCCAAATTTTAAGGCTCAAGGGACTAAAATATCCCTAATTCAACTAATTATTACAACTCATTAATTTTCAATCTTATTGGTTGCTTTATTGATTAATTATCTTTAACCATCATTAATTTAATTCTTATATTATTTTAATAAATTTTAGAACATGGGATAACCTTTCTTCCTTGCCCTTGGCACCATGTGGCCTTAGTGTGGGTCCCACAAGATAGCTCATATGCCACTTTGCACTTTCTTGAATTTTCTTTCTTTTTAAAATTCATAAATCCATATAAAATCCATTTAATCACATGACAATTTCTTAGCTCCATGGAAACTTATATGACGCCATGTTGGGCTTGTCTAGGCCCAAACCATAATTTTGAGCATACATCTCAAGGTACTTCCTATACTGATACCCTTAAATTATCCTGATTTTTAAGATAAATTCTATATAACTCTTTTAATGATTCTGACATTTTTAAAAATTTATTTTAATATAAAATAAATTTTTTACAAAGTCTTATAATTTTCTGAGACTTAAAAGTCCTGTTAAAAATTCATACATCTTCTTCACATCCTTTATCGGTGTCCTTTTTCACTTTAAATTCTCTAATTAATTCTATAGGACTCCTTTTTTACTTATATTAGCTTAATAAATTCTTATATTAATTATAAAAATTTAATACCAAATTTTATCTAATTCTGAGGTCTAGAAGATACTGTAAATCGACCGAAATAATTTTATCTCTTTTGTGGTAAAATTTAGGGCCAAAAAATTTTTAGATAATTTTGGGCCTTTTTTTGCTCAACTTTCTATAATTACCATTTTGCCTTTGAACTTTTGAAAATTATACTTTATGCCCTCAATTTTTCATAATTATACTTAATAGCCCAAATCTTATGTCTACTTCCATTTTATACATGGACCTTTATGATTTTCAATTTAGTCCATCTTATTTATATACTTGTCTACTCATTATTTTTTTTATGTTTATCATCACAATCTCTTCTAAACCTCTTTCATTTATCAGTCTTATACAAATAGATAAAAATTAGGATGTTACAAGATTCCTTTAGACAACTTGATATCTTGCACATATCATCCTCATCTAGCATTCCTCAACAAGATCTAATCATTCCTCAATATTCTGTAATGTTGAAGTCTTTTCCCTTCTCATCCTTATCTAGCATTGTACTTGTATTCATCGGGGTTGAAACACTTTTGGCTTGATCAAACTCAAACTTTTTCAGAAGCTCCTTTAAGTACTTTGTCTGTGAAATAAAGATGTCATTCTTCCGTTGTTTTATTTGAAGTTTAAGAAAGAAGTTCAATTCTCCCATCATAGATATTTCAAACTCTCCCTACATTAACTTAGCAAATTCTTGACAAAGATCCTCATTATTAGCACCGAAGATAATATCATCAACATAAATTTGAACTAGTAAAAGATCAGATTTATTTCTTTTAATAAACAAAGTATTATCTACTTTTCCTCTTTCAAAGCATTTATCTATTAGAAACTTGCTGAGACAATCATACCAAGCTCTAGGAGCTTGTTTTAACCCATGTAATGTTTTCTTAAATTTGTAAACATGGTTTGGAAAATGATGATGTTCAAAATCAGAAGGTTGCTCTACATATACCTCTTCCATTATATAACCATTAAGAAAATCACTTTTGACATCCATTTAATAGAGTTTAAAATTTTTAATGCAAGCAAAAGCTAAGAGTACTCGTATGGCTTCCAATCTTACCACTGGAGTATATATTTCCTCATAATTAATATATTCTTCTTTATTATAGCATTTTGCAACTAATCTAACCTTATTTATAATTATTACAGTAGATTCATCAAGTTTATTCTTGAATACCCATTTATTCCTGATAACTGGATGATCATTGGGTCTGGGTACCAAGTCCCAAATTTGATTCCTTTCAAATTGATTTAGCTTTTCCTGTATAACAACTATCTATAATTCATCTGATAGTGCTTCATCTATATTGGTAGTTTCAATGTTAGAAATAAATGCAGAGAAATGCACTTCATTGAACATTTGTCTCCGGGTTCTTACTCCTTTATCGACTTCACCAATAACCTGGTCTACAGGATGATTTCTATTATGTATCCAGACTCTAGGTTGATCTTTTTCTGACTCATTATGCTGATTGCTAGGTTGATCAACTATGGGTTCTTTTTCTTTATTCAATTTTAGTGTTTCAATACCCTATATTATCTCAGCTCCATCATCTAGAGGCTTTGAAATTGGCTCTTTTTTAGAAAATACTACATGTATAGACTCTTCTATCGTAAATGTTTTTTTTATTAAAAAATCTATATGATTTACTACGATTATAGTAGCCAAGAAAAATATCCTTATCAGATTTAGGATTGAATTTACCCAAGTTTTCTTTGTTGTTGTTGTTATGGATGAAATATTTTCTCCCAAAGATCCTGACTCATTAGGCTTATTGCTAGGTTGATCAATTACGAATTCTTTTTCTTTATTCATTTTTAGTGTTTCAATACCCTATATTATCTCAGTTTCATCATCTAGAGGCTTTGAAATTGGTTCTTTCTCAGAAAACACTACATGTGCAGACTCTTCTATCGTAAATATTATTTTGTTAAAAAGTTTATATGCTTTACTACGATTACAATAGCCAAGAAAAATACCCTCATCAGATTTTGGATTAAATTTACCCAAGTTTTCTTTGTTGTTGTTGTGGATGAAACATTTGCTCCTAAAGATCCTCAAATGAGTGAGATTAGGCTTACATCCTTTGTAGAGATCATATGATATCTTATTGAGTAGTGGTCTGATGTAGGCTCTGTTGGATATGTAACATGCTGTATTCATATTGTGAGACACCCTTTGAAGGGACTTGGAAGACACGTAGCGGAAATTAACTTTAAAAAAATTTCCATTCCCTGCCAGGATCCACCGAATGTGTTTAAGTCAAGGAGAAAGAAGTGTTACATTCGGTATACGGGCTGAAGTCGCGACCTCAGTATCTACTAGTCGCGACTCTTCGCCTCTGGAGTTTTTAGTCGCGACCTCCTCAGCTTCTAGTCGCAACCTCCTCAGCTTCTAGTCATGACCTATCATCTCTGGAATTTCAGTCGCGACCTCCTCTGCTACTAGTCATGACCTGTAGCCTTTAGAGTTGTCAGTCGCGACTTCCTTGCTTCTAGTCGCAACCTGTCGTCTCTTTTCGGATTTCTGATGTTCATATACCAATTTAGTCGCGACCTCTGTGTCAACTGGTCGCGACTTCATCGTACCTGGTGCTCTTTTCTCGATCGCAAGAAGTCGACAACTCAGAAGGCTTCCTCTACCGGTATCCACACGAACAGCGTTCCAATCACGAACGACGTGCTAGCGCCTCTTATCCCTCTAGGGTTTTCTCAAGAATCTGTCCTCACCGTCTCTATTTCGGCAGTTTCTTATCTGCAAACCTTTTGCACTCTCCTTGCCCCTTTTTCTCTTGTGTGTAAAACCCTAGCCCCTAATATCAAATATATAGTATGCTATCGGGCTTCTAATTGGGCTAGGTTTCAGAATTAATCTTATATTAATTCTGAATTTAATACAATATCATATATTGCATAATTTGATAAGAAACTAATTAAATAAATATGATTTTTATTAAATCCGTCCCACAGATTTAATTCACCTATTTATTTAATTTAAAATAAAGATAAGACAGAGTTATATTTGATTTATTCTCATAAATCAAATTTGAGATATCATATCAATTTAAATTTCAAATTCAAATAGATCATATCAATTTAAATTCAAATTCAAAAGTGATAGAGATTTAATTTATCCTTATAAATGAAATATTGTAAATATCTCTTATATTATATATAATATATATATACAAATTTATATATATAAAATATATAAATCCACCCTAGATTATTCATTGAATTAAGACATGTCTTAGATTCAATTAACCTGGACATCATAGCTCGTGTTGGACTATTTTGTGTGCGACCCTGTAGGCCCATATGAAGTTGACAGTGGGCCAGTTACTATACTGACCCACAAGTCGTAAGCGGTCTCTAGCAAGATATTACGACTACCCAAATCATATGAGGATCGATAAACGATGTAACCTTTCATACAACCATATCATGTCCCTTTTGTCACACGATATTTCGATCATGGATGAGGCATGGAGAACGTCATCCTCCTGTTCCTGACCGTTACTTTCTCGATCCCTGAGTAGTGTGACTAAAGAAATGGAACTACCTTTCCGTTACAGTATGGCCATACATTTCTCAGACTCACTCATCGAGGGGCCCAGTAATATCTCTCTATGAATGTGAGGGACAAATTCCATCTTGACCATTCATATTCCTCCGCATGAAAAACCACTAAGCCCGAACATAGCCTTTATGATCACTCGGTCAAAAGTGACTTTTGACTAGGTCAAAGCTGAGCGTTTGTCATGTAGGAATTCATGATGATCTCAGGTCAAAGGGCATAGTGACATGGCTTGTATATGAGAGAAGCTTATGACTTAACCCATACAGCTATCTCATAGTGGGTCGGTCCAACACCCTGTACTCTTACATGTGCCTATGACTTTGATTTATATCTCTATATATCTTCAAAGTTATACTGGTCTTATTTTATCTCTGCTCCCGCATGGATGACCGACTAGGGACATTTAGGATAAGATTATGAGTTATCCAAGGATGGTCATCACAGTAAACATGCAAATAATGTGACAACATAATTAAGAAATTCATAAAACAATAATGTTTATAAGATAATGATTGGCCCCTAGGGCACAATTTCCAATACCCTTGCCATTAAGCATCGCTCTAGCCATCTCAGTAAAGACTTTATTTTTCCTTTCAACAACTATATTTTGTTGTGGCGTTCTTGGTGTAAAGAAGTTGTGATCAATTTCATAGTTGTCACAAAACTCAACCAATTCAGTGTTCTCGAACTATCCTCTATGATCAGTCCTAATAGACATAATAGTAATACCTTTCTCATTTTTTTTATCTTTTTTGGCAAACACAACAAAAGCATTAAAAGTCTCATTTTTGGTTGAAAGGAATAAAGTCTAAGAAAATATCGAATAGTCATCAACTATCACTAGAGTATATAAATTTCCTCAGAAACTTTTGACTATTGATGGACCAACCAAATCTATATAGAGTAATTGGAGTGGTCTTTCAGTTGAGACTTTCTTCTTTGAATTAAAGGAGGACTTTACTTGTTTTCCTTTTTGACAGGCTTCACAAACAATATTAATTTCATATTTGACTTCAGATAAACCAATTACTAAATCTTTCTTAACTAGTTTTGAAACTTGATGCATATTCACATGAGCTAGTCTCTTGTGCCATAACCAACTTTTTTAAGATTTACTCAGAAAATAATTTTTTGGGTAAATTCGAATTGATAGAAATGGTATAACAGTTACCATCCCTTGGAGCATAGAGGTTTACCTTCAAGTTTTCCTTGTTGATTGGAAGGTCTTTCTTGTTTACTATCAAGCATTCTTTTGAATCGAAAATGATCCAATTATATTTATATGTGGTTTGACTCACACTGAAGAGATTGTGTTATAATCCTTCTACGTAGTATACATCTTCCACTTTCACCACTTCTTTGCTTCCAACTTTTCCAATACCAGCAATCTTCCCAAATTGGTTTTCTCCAAAGCTTACTTTGCCTCCTTCCTTATGATAAGCTTGAGGAACTTCCATGTGTCTCCGATAATATATACGGAGCATCCATTATCAATGTACTATTTTTTTGTCTTGGATGCTTTAAGCCAAACCTGAAACAAAATCATTTCACTTTAGGTACACAGGCTTTCTTGGGTCCTTTTAGGTTAGTTTGGATTACTTTAGGTACATAAGTGCCTTTTGGAACCTATTTCTATGTACCGTAGGGTCTGTTCTTCTTGTGATAACAAGAAGTAGTAGAGTGACTCTTACGATTACAATATGAACATAAAGCAAATATATTTGAAGTATGTATAGTATCTCTAAAGTGATACATATACGATTTGTTGCGTAACTTTTTCTTTCCTCTATGCTTGTCTAAATTATGATCATATCCTATTTCAGACTTATAAGAGACACATCTCTGATTTTCATGTATAATATTGAGCATTTCACTACCTTTAATAAATTTCTCGAGAGTTTTGGTTAACTCTCTGGTTTTCTTCTCTGATTCCTCACACTTAGCACAATTTGATATAATCTTAGGTATAACGCTTATCTTTTTTTCTAAACTCTGAATCTTCTTCTTAGAGTTTACTAACTTTTTTAGTAATTTGATAAATTCATAATGTAGTTCATTATATTCAGAAAGTAATTCATGATAGATATGTTTAGTATTTATTGCCTCCTTTGTTTCTGAGACATTTTCTTCTTGAGCAATCAGACAAATATTTGTTGTCCCATTGTTGTAGCTCTATTCACTTTCTGAAGAGCTTTCTCCCCAGATTGATGTGACAAATGCTCTCCTTTTTTGAAACTTTTCTCTCTTCTTTTCTTTATCTTTCTTGGAGAGTTGAGGACATTTGGCTTTGATATGGCTCGACTTTTTGCATTAAAAGCAAATAATCTAATCTCTTCGCTCATTTGACGATGAAGCACCTTTCTTTGGTTGAAATTTTCTAGTTGCTTGCTTTCTATAGAATTTCTTGAATCTCCAGACTATGAGACCCATCTCGTCATCCTTAAGCTCTTCATTATCGATATCACTCTCTTGACCTTTAAGAGAAATTCCTCTTCTGCTCTTTTCTTTGATATTTTTTTGTATTTTTGTTTACTCTTGTATTCAGCTAGACTTCCAAATATAACAGTGACATACCTCATAATTTGCCTTTAGTTTCTTCAATGGCTATGACCTTTGGCTTCTATTCTTTCGTAAGACCATCGAGAATCTTACGTACTTGATCTCTTGAGCTATATGATTGCCCAAGAACTGTCAGATGGTTGATGAGATGTTGAAATCTTACTTCCATGTCACAGACGCTTTCTCTATCAACCATTTCGAGAACATATTGACTCTACTTTCTTTAACACAGGAGGTTCCTTCATGGGCTACTTCTAGGGCTTCCCATATCTCGTTAGCCGTTTCCAGACTGGACACCCAGAAATATTCCTCTTGACTTAAGGCACATGTTATAATATTAATGGCTTGTCTTTGAGTAGTATCAATTTTTTGTCATCATCATTATATTCACTTCGCTTATTCAAAAATTTAGCTCCTTCAACAATTTTTGTTGGAACGTAATTCCCATCTTGTATGAAATCCCATATACCATACTCGGAGGCTTTGATAAAAGTCTTCATCCTCATTTTGTAGAACGTAAAGTTCTCTCCGTTGAAGCCTGGAGACTTTATGGTAGAGCTTCCTTTTCTATCTCTAAATCCTGCCATAGATACTGGATCTCTCTTAAGATTTTTTGATCTTTTCTAAGATACCTACTTTGATACCAAATGTTAGACTAGGCAAAGACATCCAAGAGGGGGTGAATTGGGTGTTTTAAAAACTTTTAGTGGAAATTTAAACCTTAAAGATAACGAGAGTATGTATGAATGAAAATAATAGGGATTAGAAAGATTTTACAGAAGGATAGAAGAATTAACACAAGAGTTTATCCTGGTTTAGATTAATCCTCTTGTCCTATGTCCAATCCTCAGAGACCTTATAAGATTTTCAACTATCTCCAAGATTTGAACGAGTTCTTAGGGCCTCAGTATAGCAATTGATACACTCAATCACTCCCCCTTACTTCCCTTAAGGTTATAATCCTTACTTAATTAAGATAACAAATCTCTTAAGTCTACAAAATGAATGAAAAATATGTTGACAATCTCTCTCTCAAAGAGTATGTATAATAAACATTGAAGCTTAATAACTGTCGGGTTACAGAATAAAGATACAGAGAATGTAATAAATTCAGAAGTTATTGTTTCTTGATGTTTCATTATTTTCTTAATTAATGCTGAGTCTTTAAATAGCATTTACTTCAGTTGGTAGCCTTTAGACTCATATTTGTAACCATTAGAGTGAAGGCGTTGGTCATCGTTGGTGGGTAGGTGAGATTTAATGCTTTGCCGAAAGTAGCAAGTTTACGTTGATATAGCCTTCATCATTTCAACTTCTTAGCCTTTTATGAACATACTCAATCTCAAAAGATTTGTTAGTAGTTAAAGCATTGATTAAGTGTTTGAACCATTAATAATCAACTCATTATAAAAGATCAAGTTAAGATGGCTTTTAGAAAATATATTGTATTAATCAATTAATTATCATTAATTCTATCAACGATTCAATTAATAAGAGAAACAGAAAATAGAGCATCACATTGATCAGAATTTTTAACCATATACAATGCAATAAGTTTCTCAAAAGATATATAATGAAGAATGTGGAAAAATATATGTATATTTCATATTTGGAACAATCATATATAGCTCAAAGAGAGATTCAATCAGATTTAATGCAAACAAAGAAATATTTTTGAAATATATGAAGTTAATCAATTAATATAAGTTAATCGAATACCTAGTCGATTAATGTCCTGGAAGAATTGAAATAGAAATATTTTCAATACAAATTAATCGAACAATTAATCCATTGATGTAAATTAATCAATTGACTAATCCATTAATGGATTCAGATTTGAATTTCATAAAATGATTATTCACTGATTAATCGAATAATTAATGGATTAATATAAATTAATCAATTAACTAATCTATTAATTGATTTTCCTTTATAGCACAGAACTCTATCCTTATATTAATCGAACAACTAATCGATAATTAATACTCATGAATCGATTGACTAATCAATAAGTATTATTAATCGACTGATTAATCAATTAACTTGATTAACTTTATCTTTTAACAACATTTAAATACACAAACAACTTGATTATTTTAAATCACTTTTGATATCATTTAAGCACAAAGATAACTAAATTATTTTGAATTCCTTTTGACATAATCAAAATATTATTGGATATGGAATCTAACACTTATCACAATTTTTCATGAACTTATTGAAGACGTTATCGATTAAGAATCTTATCGATAAAAATTTTGATAAACTTAAGAAAAGATTTGTGTTTTAAGTAATTGAATCTTTTCAAAAATCTATTCGATAAAGTCATTTATTTAATATATATTTGATAAGAATGAATTGTCTTGAAAATTTTGTAAAGTATTTTGTATTGTTTCTCATCGATAAATTCTTTGAAAATAATACTTATCTAAATGTTATTTGATAAAATTTGTGAAAAAGCATTGGCGTTTATTGAACAATTTATCAATAAGACTACTTATCAACAAGCTATTCGATAAATGAAGTATTTTTAAAAAAATAATTGAAATTTTTGATCGAATAACAATTTAATAAAGATATTTTTCAAATGATTCTTAAATCTTTTGTGATATGTGTGAAAAATGTTGTTATTTATCGAATAACTATTCGATAATATGGCTTATCGAATAGCTATTCGATAATTTTCTTACCGTTATTTGAAGATTTATCGATAAACAATTCAAATAAGGCAATTATCGAAGGACTTATCGATAAATTATCAGCAATTTAGCAAAAATATGACCATTATTGTTCAGTTCATCGAATTTCTTCTTGAAAAAATCATCATTCTCTCTGAACCTAGAAATTTTTTCCTAATTCTATACTATCTAAATAGCAATTAAACATATTATAATCTTTTTTTCCCAATGGCCCAAAAGAGATTTCCTCCCACAATCAACAAATTTTCCTCGAGTCACTACCACTATTTATCAATATCATACCTAAAATGGAAAGAACAAAAGTGCCAGAGGTTGGTCTGGAAAAATAAAGGGAAAACAAAAAGTAGGATCTTCAAGCTCAAAATTCAGGCCAAAAGTGGCCAAGGATCACAATCCTCTAAGAGAGTTGTAGCCCCTACTACTAGAACTACTCAGATTCAAATGCCGACTGAATCCTCTCCAAGTCTAGTAAGGCAGAGTGCATGACGCACTAAAAAGAAAGAGACACCAATTAACCATAGTTTCTGAAAAAGTTGACCATACCTACATAGATGAATATCTTAATGTGGTTGTTAAGAAGGCCATCAGTTCAGCTGGAGTGTCATCAGGCTAGAGATTAAAATAAACAGTAAGAAGGAGAACTGAGTCTCCTCAAGGTATCTCTGAATCTATCTCTAAGCCTTCTCCTTCCTCCATTCCTCCTGGATCCAATCCTCTTCCTTTCAACTGAGCTAATTTATCTTTACTCAATGGGAATCTAGAAAATGGGGTAGATAAAGGCAAGCTCAAGGCTATTTTTGGTGAAAGGAAATTATGTCCTATCGTTTATATAGACTTAGAAAATCTCAAGTCTAACAACCAGACCCAGTTAGATTTGTCCAATCTATTAGCTCATTATAAGAACTTGTTAGAAATCAATATTCCCTATTGTCCTGAGGTGGTGAAACGGTTTTATTGAAATATAGAGATCTTTGATGAGGCAAATAATGATGGAGAACTTGTAAAAAGCTATCTTATCACAAAACTTAGAGGAAGAGAGATCAAATTAGATAGAGATATTATTAACTTCCTGCTAAAGACTACAGATTATGAGAAAGGGCCAACATTGTCTCTAAAAAAATTTATAAAATCTCATGGTTTCAAATGGATTCAAGAGTGACCTCAAGTTTGCTCCTAAAAAGATGTGTGATTATCACAGGATAATCCACTATATTTACTCAAGAAGCGAAAGCTCCACCTATCTCAATCAAGAGGACTATTTGTTATTGGCAAGGGTTATTAGTGCAGTGAAAGTTAATATTGGAGTCTTGATTTATGATAAAATTAGAAACTTTTATTTTGACAAATCCAAGGGCACTCACATCCCATATCCTCAGATTGTCTCATTCTTCCTCCAGTGTAACAATATTTTATTTCTAGGAAAAGGAGAAAATGAAGTAAAAATCTCTAAATTTGGTGTTGAGAAGATCCATAGGATGAGGATCCCACTTTCCTTGATTGATAGTGGTAAGAAAGTTCATAAAGGGAAACAACATGTGCAACCAGATAAGACTCAATCTTCTACTGCACTTACTGCTCCTACCTCTACACCCTCCTTTGCTCAAGCTACAGTTCAATATCTGATCCAACAAGAATTGAATGTCTTTGAGAGAAATATTTTGGCAAAGGTTGAGGGAAGCTCATAGTTCACTATCCATAATATATATGACCTAATTAATAGTCTTGGGAGCCTTTGAAGCATAACTTAATTTATATGGTTGAAAAAGGCAATGAGAAGACTCAGACAATGATTACAAACCTTGGAAAGATAGTGGATTTATAGAGACAAGCCATTAGTGTTCTTGGTGAAGAGGTATTCCAACTAAAGTAGAAGCTTGAATATAACAATATTGTTTTCACAGTTGAAGATCTTCTGTGGGACACACAAGTTTTTACTAACTAACTAGACCATTGTAATATCCCAATTTTCAGGCCAGAGACTTATTAAGTAGCCTGAAAAAGATATATCCCTTTGAGCAGAAGTTTCAAAAACATACAGAGGGTTTTTAGGGACTAAACTGCAAATAAGTGAAAGTCCAGGGACTTATATGTAAATAGTGAAAGTCCCTAGGGATATGATGGCCATTTATGCAAAGAAAGGGATTAAATTACAAAAGAAAGAAAATGAAAGGACTTAAGTGCAAATATGAAAAGTATAAGGTTAAAAAGGAAAAGTAGACAAAAAGGTGGGGTCCTTAAGTGTAATATTAGCCAAATAAAAAGGGACTTAAATGAAAAGAAGAAAAGTTCCCTAGGGCTAAATTGTAATTAAAGAAAGTCAGGCCGGAAGTGGTTTGGACTGCCCGAAAGTATTTCAGTCACAAATTTCACCAGTAGAGAGAGCAAGTGATGCTCGGTAATCTGGCTTAATACAGGAATTTTTCAAGACTCCAAATAGCCAGAATTGATCTGATAGTCTAAAAGTTATAAAAATTCCTACCGGATATCCTAGATTTCAGATATAAGTGAGAAAATACAGGTGATGCGTCCTGATGGGACGGATGTCAGAAAAATGACAGAATACTGATAGGAGGTCTGTAGAAAAAGTTATTCGTAAATTAGAAAATTCAGACGGGAGTGTGAGGCCTCCGGGTATCCGATAGGAAGATTTATCGGTATTTAAAAAGGGACTGAATGAGTTCGGATGACCTCAGTCAGATGACTGTTATGACCCACAGGGATGCCTGAACGCAGTAGGCCAGTGTATCTGGTAAAAGGACCCGGTGTCCGGAGATATGTATAAACGGTACATAATAGTTAAAGTACTCGATGAACATGGGCAGGGGAAGATTCCTCGTAATGTGTGCCATGAGGGTAATGGACCCTGAAAGGCCCAATAATGGCGCCATCAAAGGCCCAATAAGACACTTGACTGATAGGTGGGCCAGTGTCCGGCAGAACCCCGGAAAGGTGCGAAATTACGAAAATACCCCTGTGTTGTACTAAAGGGTAATAAATGTATGAAGGGCATTTTGGTCATTTTGGACAGGCCTAGGTGCCAAGACATACAGAGGTAAGGTTAACCAGGGTCATTATATGCCCTGACAGGGTGCAGAAGGGTGTAAAATGACGATTTTACCCTTAGGGTTAAAATAGTGCAAGAAAGGGCACCCAATGGCATTTTGGTAATTTGCCAAGGGATGTTTCTTGGGAATCGAGCCATCAGAGTACTTGAGCTTGATTAGGATCCAAGATAACATTCCCAGAGCCCAAAAACGTAGGCCCAGTGATATGTGGGAAAAAGTGGCATTAAAATACTATTTTAATGCTGTTTCAATAAAGTAAAGTTACTCGGTTGGCACGATAACCGATAAAGTGATCAGATAAAGTTCTAAACTTATCTGGATAGCATTGGATGGCGTGACAGGTGCCAGTAAGATGCCACATGGCGCCAACATAGAGGAGAAAGAAAAAGTTAAGGACACGTGGCATAATCTTAGCCGCTGAGTCCAGTTTGTGGGAAATCGGACCGGACCGGTACTGGATTGGACTGGAACTGCTGAGTCAGCTGATGAGGTGTCCAGGAATTGTGACATATGAAGAATGTGGTGATGAGGTGTCCCATGAGGTGGCCTTGAGATGATGTCATGCATGATGCAGTAAAAGGAATAAAAGAAAATAGGAAATTCTGGAAAAACCAGAACCACAAGTTCATATGGCTTCAAAATTACAAGAATGCCATTGAAGGAAACTATAAATAACCCCCCTTGCTTCATATGCCACGGACTAAGGTGCTTTAAGAGAGAGAAGGAGGTGCTAGAGAGAGAAAGTGAGAGAAAGAAAGAAGAAAGGAAGTTCTAGCGGAGCTGGAAGCATAATAGAGATAATAGAGTTCTGCTAAGCCTTTGAGGTAGTAACTAATCCTAACTTTTATGTAATGGCTTTGTGATTTGTTATGCTATTGTTTGGTTGGATTGTTGTCTTATATGTTATGCCTGAAGCTCTACTGCAATGCTATGATCATATGTTATTGAGTATGGAAGCACGCAGCATACTTATCTGTACACAATCACAAGCAAGCACTGTCACTCTGCATTACATATATTGTTATGATTGTTGCTACTGAGATTCCCCCGAATCTCATCCCAATAAGTAAACTATTACAAGGGAGGTTATGCCAAAGTAAATTTTGGAAATTTTAAGAGACGCCGTTATGCTGCCGAAATTATGACAAGATGGCAATAGTAAAGAAAGGAGCTGATATGTACTGTGTACGTAGGTACTGTCTAAGGAGGCTGGAAGTGAGTGGACCTAGCCGATTCATCCAGTCTTTCCTGGGTACTTACGTAGAATGGTAGTTCTCACGGGAATTACCGAATCGGTACAAGATCAGTTACTTTCTGAAGATGAAGCGTAGCGGTTATGCTGCCGGATTTCAGGCAGGAAAAGATGTAATAGAGATATGGGAAATTTTATACATACCCAGATGTAAAACAACTTATTAATTAATAATAAGTGTTGTTTGGCATGTTTGACTGATATATGATGGATGTATGCATATGTTTGCAAAGTTGAGTGCTGGAAATTGCCACTGTGAACAGTAACACGTGGTGACAAGATGATGTTTGATAAATAATTAAAAATAGTAAATGTGAATAAATGTATGATATTTTTAATATAAATAGTAGACATACCAATCTTCGTTTTGATATATAGTATGACTTATTTGGATGTCTACACAAGGAGATATAAATTATCAATGGGACCAGAATGCTGGATTTAGGAGAAAAACGTTGGATGAACAGTAAATTTGTGACGTTGACTGACGTTGACTCGGTCAATGAATGTCCAACTAGTTATTTTTCCCTGAAATATAATTGAGTTAGATTCAATTAGAAATTTGAACCACTTCATTTCGATTTTTATAGAATTAGTTATGATTTTTCGAAGTCAGGTCACTCATCTGGAATTTTCATAGTGAACAGTACTCGATAAGAGTAAAACTCCAGATTGAGAAATTGGACTTCAATGACCATCAAAGTGGTTCTAAATGCTACCAAATGGTCCCTAAGACATATGTAAGTAAGGATGTTTCAACCATGGCTAATATTCCTGCTGCTCCAACCTCTATTGTTCTTCTACAAACTTCTCAACCTAAGCCTCCTAGTCATCCCACTTAACAAGCCTCCCAAGCAAACAAACCTTAACCTAACCTAGAGACTCCTGCCTCTTCTTCCTCTGACTCTATTTTTTCATGTCAAAAAGGGGGAGAGTTAGAGTGAACTGATAAGTAGGGTCAAGTTTGTGTTTTTGAAAAAAAAAATCAATCAAAATGTATGCATCTTTATGATTCAATGAAACTTGATTGTTCTTTATTTCAATGATTTATGTTTGCTGATAACGCTTGTTGATATATACTTGTTCATTGTTATTTGTCAAAGTGCTTGTTTCTCAATTAATTTTTGACATTATAAAAAAGGGGGAGAAATGTTATACTCCTATGTTAATATTTTGATGATGACAACTAATTGAGAAAAGATTTCAAAAAGTAATTTTTAAATTGATTAAAGAATATTTATCAATAAGCTTATCGATAAGATCGTTATTTGATAAATAAGAATTTTTTTTAAGGAAAATATGATTTCTGAAAAATATTTATTGATGACCTATTCGATAAGGTATCTTATGAAAAAATACTTCGATAAATCAATCATATCTTTAACTTATGAAAATTCTGAGTCGTTATGCTCAAATTGAAGTTATTCGAAGACTTATTTGATAAGGGGATTTATTGAAGAAGCCTTCGATAAGTATTTTATAGACTCAGCTTTGAAAAAGAATTTTATCAAAGAATTAATTGAACAAAATATTTATTTATAATATATTTATATGTATTTATCGATAAGATATTAGATAAATAAAATCTGTTTTTCAAAGAAGTCATTATGTTTTCTAAAGCTCATTTATTGAATGACTATCCGATAAGGGAATTCATCGAATCTTTGATAAATAAGAGAAATTTTCTAAGTTTTCAAAAGCACTAAACTATTATTTTTCACACTATTTGATATCTTAACATAATTTAGAAAGATTTATGATAAGAGAATATAAAAATTTACATATTTAAAATCTGATCAATAAAAATATTTTTGAAATTGTCCAGATTATTGAGTTTAGATTTTTTGATTAATAATCTCTACAGTGATATAAAATAATTAAATTGCTCTCTTCTCAAAATAATTTTTTGGAACTTTAAGTTACAATTATATAAGATCAAGTTTGAAAAAAAAAGTTGTTTCAAATTCAAATAATTGTAATCTTAATATTGATTAATCTCTTAATAGTGATTTGATTGTTTGGAAATGTTTTGATTTAATTAGTCTATATAAATTATCTATGGTTTGATTAGTGTTGAATTTATGGAGAAAAAAAGAATTTTAAACCAGACTTTATCAGATATTGATCTTTAACTCTAAATCTTTTGAAAACAATTGCTATATGCTTGCACTGATTATATATCATTACTAATGCATGTTTTAAGATCATTTGTAAATCAATTTAAGAGAATGATCACAGAGTTAAATTCATCAGATGAACACGTTAGCGATAACAGCTATATTCAACAATGGCTACTTCAACAAATTTATGAAGAACAAAGTATAAAAAGAAAAAGCTAAAGTGAGGAAGCTAAAGAAGTTGGGAGAGACATATGACAATGCAACAATAACTCAATAAGCATTTTTATCATACTCATTCATTGTCTCTATTATACTCTGCTTCTCTTCTTTTGGTTCAAAGCATACATATCATTAGAAGAGAGAAATTTAGAGAGTTGAGCTTAAGTGATTATTTTATCTACTCTATAGAGAGAGCTTTATATGTATCAATCATTTTCTGAATTGCTCAAGTGGGATTCTTGAGTGAATTATTACCCGTAAGGGGGAGTGAGAGGGATTATCACTGATTGTATACCTTACATGTGTAAGGGTGAGCGATCGGAAATTTTCATAGTGAATGTATTGAGACACCGAGAGCCTACGGAATCTTGGAATATAGTGGAACACTCAGAGGAGCTCTAGGGACTGGACGTAGGTCAAGTGGATTGGGGCTGAACCAATATAAACCGACCTCTGCAATCTCTCTTCAATAACTTCTTCCTACAGTGATATCATTCTAAACTCTATTCTTTAAATTCATTCAAATATCTTTTAGAGTTTTCTGAAAATTTTAAAATCACCCAATTTCTCCCCTCTTGGGTGAAACAACATTTTAACAAATAGGACTATGGGTAGGAAAATAACAACTCCACTATGAAGGAATAACAACTCCTTAGTGAAGGAATAACAACTTGGGTATATTTTTCCCCATCAACTTGGGAGACACAAAATGCTCTGGGCATACCAGCACAACACCCGGAATGAAAAAAAAAAGACTATAGGTAGAACAATAACAACTCCACCATGAAAGAATAACAACTCTATGGTAAAGGAATAATAATTTCGGCACATGTCTTCCTATCAACTTGGGAGACCCAAACAAGACAATAGGCAGAAAAATAACTACTCAACTATAAATGAATAACTTTATGGTAAAGGAATAACAACTTGGGCACATTTTTTCCTATGAACTTGGGAGACACAAGCACGCCAGCACAATGCCTAGAATGAACAAAAAAAAAATAGGACCCTAGGTACGAAAATAACAACTCCACCAATAACAAATGACAACTTACTGAGAAAAAAATAATAAATTTGACACATTTCTTCCCAACACATTCAGGTGAGAATATAACTTCATATATATATACTTTACAATTATACCAGTTCTTTGCATCAAACATAAAACCAGTACAACACACATAGTCACCTTCATCAGGATCTACTATATTATCCAAAAGGTAGAGATTGATCAAGGTTACCAAAAACTTACTGTCATCACTTTGCATAACTATTTACAAAACAAAAAGGAGTGTGCAATGCATTTACACAAAAAAATATACAAGCAACCAATATTGTTCAGCTTGGATTTGGATTCTTGTACGTTTTCATTATGTGTCTAAGCTCATTGCATCTTCTACTGTGATAAGTATTTTTATGTTGAAATTGAGATTCAATTATTTTTTTTTGGCTTTCTCGGGGGGCCTTCGATTTATTTGGGCTCCAAGAACCTTTCTTTCATTAATTCTAACCTATCGAATGGTTTTCGTCCACTAAGAAGACCCAACATAACAACTCTAAAGCCATAAACATCACTCTTCAAAGTATATTGACTAGACAAGGTAACTTCAGGTGCATCATACCCAAATCCAGTATTACAGTTCAAGACTTGAATAATAAATGAAAAATAAGAAATTTAATAATCATTTTAGTGTCTAAGCCAAATGTCACTGCAAAAGGGAAATGCATATTTTTATCAAGACCATTATGATATATCTTAAATCCAATTAAAAAAAGCATTCAATAGTAAAATCACCTGTTCAATATTTGGAATATAGCTTGCCAATCTTGAGTCCGAGAGATGAGGATTGATCAAACTAAGTTACTGCACCACAAGAACTAAAGGAGTAATATTAAACTGTTTACAGTAATTTAGAGACAACCCGATTACTAAGGACTGACCAATAATGTTTTTGTAGTAAACTCATAAAACTTGATCAAACTAGCTTGATTAAAAATACTTGAAAATTTTCTAGTCATATGCCAAATGAATTGTTAGGAATTAAGAAATTCTTCCCATACAAAATGCTGAAGTAATTTCTGCTATATTGCAGAACAAATATGCAACAACATTGTAAAGTTTATTTATCATGTAGAGTGTGAGGTATAAATTACCATGCACTTCATTTGAATTAAGCGGAGCACAATGCTCATTGTCATGCTTTTCTATATCTGAAGATGACTTCTTGGATTTTCTTTTCAACAAAAAGAAAGTAACTACTGCCCCAACAAGAGAGATGGAGATCATTATCCTAGCAATACTATTAGCTCCTATACCAGATTTTTTACCCCTATCACTGGTGCCATAATCTAAAGAGCTATTAGTATCTAGGAAGTATTGTAGATGATAAATATAATTTGTTTAAAGGCACTTCTAAGCAAAAATAGGATGTAAAACTCTTGCGTGTTTATATTAATGTGTAGCGTACAGACAGCTTCTTCGTCACGTTGAGTACGTTGATGGTGTGCTCGGCCATTGATTCTATTAGGACTGGAATGGGATTAAAGGAGTATGGAGTTCAACATCGAAGCTTTGCAATTCATGGTTTGCGGGAAAGGAATTTGCAAAGCAGCCAAATAATGAACGGCAAAAAGATAGTGACAACAAGTGAGAGGCGACGGGCAATTGGAATAATGACAGAGGTCAGCTGCGAGCTTATGACCACCATAATGACGGAGCAGAGATGAGACCAAGGGAAATTGATGGGTGTGACACTGTGACGGAGGTGAATGTTAGACGATGGGTAAGACACGATTACGTGTGTGTTTGGATATTAATTCTGAGAATTATTTTTAGCCAAAATCGCGGTTTGAAAATTTTTTACATAAACAGTTATTTTTGTTGAGAATTGATTTTGGACAAAACCTCGGTTTGAAACTTAAGTTTTAAATAAGCCACTAAAAATAGCTTTTGGTTTGAAACCTAGGTTATGGATTATCCAATTACTATTCTACCTCTACTTTTTCTTATACCCTCTCTCCTCTCTCTTCTCTCCTCTTTTATTTCTCTTTTTCTCTTTCCTCTCTCTTCTCTTATCTCTCTTTTTCTCTCTCCTCTCTCCTCTCTACACTCTCTTCTCTTTCCTCTTTTTTCTCTATCATCTTTTCTCTCTTACTTTTAATCAAATCATACCCTTTTTAGTAATTTATCAATATAAAAAGTGATTCTGCTACTAATCATCCAAACATTTATATTCCCAAAATCTATTCTTCTCAAAATTATTATTCAAAATCTATTTTTCTCAAAATTTATTCTCTAAAAGTTAATCCAAAAATACCCTTCATAAAAGTTTAAATTTAAGCGCTCTATGTGTCAAGTGGGGTAATTGTGAATAAGGTTTTGTTTTTATTAATCCACATGAGTAATTATATTTTTTTATAATTGAACAAAATTAATCCTATATCACTTGGAACTTCATAATTGTTACATGAATTCTCAGGATTTCTCTATAGATTCCTTAGGACTTCGTTGCAATATTGTTTAGGAAAAAGAAATTACAGTAATAAAAAAGTTAATTAATTTTTTTAACCTAATCCCTTCTCACTTCCAGTCGCACGATCGCTCTAATCTTTGCTCCAAGCCTGCAGCGTTGTCTTCCCTCTTCCTCCCCACCTCCGTCGCCTCCCTCCGACTCCAGCCGCCGTTCACGCCGTCGCCTCTGTCGTTGCGAACTCAGCGACCTCCATTTCCCCTCACGTCGACCCCTATGTCTTAAATCTTGACTTCAGCCCCAAACCTCGCCTTTCCCGTCACCATCACAGCGCCACGTCCTTCGCGAATGCGGCGACCTCGACGTTCGGTCTTGCAGTCGAGCGATCACAGTTCACGCCGTCGTCCCTGCTTCTCTCACGCCTTCTCTGCCGCTGCGATCTCATCTCCTGCCATAACTATATTTTGTTGTTCTTTTGCTACTTGTAAGGTATTCCTTTAGCCTTGCTTGCTTTTGTTCTAGTCTTATGATATGATTGGTTTTTGAAACTGAATTTCTGAGCAAGAGGTTATGATTGTGTGGGTATTTTTAATCTGATTTGGGGTGTAGACTTGTGATTGGAATAGGTTTGGAATAAACCTTGTCAAATGGATTTTTAGAGCATGACTTTAGGATGTTCTGATGCTGTGGCTGTGTAATTAAAGGTTTGATCTTGTGCACAGTGGTGAAATGTTGGTCTTAGGAAAGGTTATAAGTGGATGACAATTACTGCTACTGATGGAGGTCGAGCAAAAAAAATTCTGGTGTTTTCTTTTTGAATTAAAATTTCGATTTTTATGATGGAAGCTTGGCTGTACTGTTTTGTTTAAAAAAACAAAAATCAGCCTTTTGATTTGAGCAATTCAGCCCGAACAGTTCGGGTGTTAGATGAAATAGATTTTGAATGATTTCATGGAATTGGGTTTTATCAAGGAATTGTATCTTTATTGAATTTTAGTCTGGTAGGACCTTGAATTGTTTGAGTCTATAATTTGAAGTTTAGAGTTGAATTTGATTGAGTTTATGCCAATCTAAATTTGACGATATAATGGTGTTGAAGTTTGGGGATCTCTTTTCCTGTGTTTCTTTAGGATTTTTGTAGATAAAGTTATAGTTTTTGTTTTCTCTTTTGGGTTTCTTTTGCTTTTGATGGTAGCACTTGTTTCTAATGAGGATGGGGCCAATACTGATGTTGGCTATGATGCAGCAATTGGAGTTAAAGATCGCATGGATTCTCTAGTATCTAATTTAATTTGCTGCTTTCTGTTGTTTTTTGTTGGACTTCCTGTTTGGATCATTTTGGAATATGATGTTGTGCATTGCTCTCTAAATTTTATAATTATTTGATGCACGGCCATATTTTACACTTTTGGTGATTATGGATTGGAATTATATCTGGTTAAAAATATCTATTTGGTGTATAGCATTTTTTGCAAATCGTACAGCTAGTTTTCATTTGTTACTTGTGGATATGGTTGCTATATTTCAGGGCTTAAGGTGTTCATTTTTGTGCCTCTCATGCAACCTTGTTTAAATGTGAAACCTTCTTATTATCTACCTAACTAATATTACTTATTGATTCACTCCTAGATATATATATGTATATTATTTATAATATCTCAATATCTATATTTATATATAAAATATAACATACAAAAGCAATTTTTGTTTGGATGTTAAAAAAAAAATGCATCAAAGTTTATGCATTAGATCTATTTTCTATCTACAAATTATAACTGACACTCTTAAGTCTTAAAAATGGAAAACAGGACGTTACATTAATTGTGATCCTGTCACTTGTGCTTTTTATTTTGTTCTATCCTTAACGTGTCAACCTCAGTGTTTAATGTGTTAATAGTGAATACTAACCCAAATGGTTTGGAAGCTCAAAAACACTCTTTGGCCCTCTCTTTCTCTTCTTTTGTTCTTCTGTTTTTTTTTTGGTAACCTCTCGTAACTGATTTATATAATACTGATGATTTCAAAACCCCATGATTTCACTTGGCTAGATTTTGATCAAAATCTTTACATTTTATTATTAAGATTCAGTTTACAAAACTTTGAAAGTATATAATACTGATGGGAGTATATAAGATTCATTTAAAAGAAAAAAAGAAATCGAAGGTGAGAGCTTTAGCGAGAGTGATGGCAAGAGCTTCAGAGTGACGGTGAGAGCTTGCTGCCCTGGAAAATGATGAGAATAGACAAGTTTAAATTAGGGCAAAATTTTAGAGGGCACTTCTGTCCATAATTTTTAAATTTCAGGATAGCTTGATCAATACTAATACGTGGGTGGGTTTCTTAAGTAAAAAAGACCCAAAGTCTTGAAAGATAATAATGTCCTTCACTAATAAAATTAATTACAGCAACAAAATGCATCGTTTTCTAATTAGAAGTAGATTTTTTCTTCCTAGACGAACAAGCATTCCTTGCTTAAGTCGAGCTGAACGTCGGACGCCATCCCCTGTTGTCAGCCCTGTGTGGTTGTTCTCCAGCAGGTATTGAAGAAGGTTCGAACCCTAAGTCTTTGTCTTCTTTTAGAATTCTGTGAGATTGATTTGTTCAATCTAGCTTTGAATCTATATTTGAATTTGTTCCTCACGTCATCTGTTACCTGCGTGGTTGTCAACCCTCTGCCAGACGCTGTCAAGCCGTGTCTAGAAATTAACATGTTCAGACAAGCACTGGGCAAGGTTTGCAGCAAAAGTATCTATGCTTATGAAGGGAGTGGAGTTAGGCCTTGGATTTTTGTGCCCTTGAGTTATTTCCACAATGGAAAGGTAAATTCTCCAACCCTTGTTGAATTCTTTTAATTGTTGTTTTTGGGTCTACTTCTTAGATTAAGCTTGGTGGTATAAAGATGCTCAGTGTTAGCTTTATCTGTGAAACGTTTAGTGGAATATGATTAATTCAAACATACAAGTGTTGAAAGCAAAGAACAACGAACACTTGGGTGATGTTTGGGATTTGGTTGGGAGAGAGAAGGAAGGAATCCATAGAAAAAGGAATGGAAGAGAAAAAAAGGTGAGAAGATGGTTAAATCAAAGTTAGGGGAAACTTAAAAATATGAAGGAGGGAGACTTTGAAAGATCTTGGCAGGTTAGTTGAAATTCTTTCATTACCTCCCCTCCTTGTTAATAACTCATAAACAATGGAAAGTTTTCTATGAAACCTTCCCTAGTTATTACCCCTTTAAACATACCCTTAGTTTTCATTTTGTTACAACCTATGCCTATGATTTAATTTAATGGGTTTAGTAGTGCTTTTGAAACAAGACATTCGTTCCATGTATTAACCACAGAATTAGATCCAAGCAATAAGTGGTGCATACAAGAAGAATGTTGGATAGGTTTTTGGTTAGTACATAATAGGTTCATATCTGGGAGTCATAATATAGTCCCCCGTTTATATGTATTTCTGTGGACATTATGAATACTAGTCATTGCACCTTTAAGCTTCTTCTTTTTATATATTAAGTCCCTGATTTTATGATTAAAAATGGGATGTTGAGGTTCCATGGAGAAAAAGAAAGGGACAATAGTTTTTGAGTAAGATAAAAATTTAATGCTCTGAACACATTATGGTGATTTAACTTGTGGTTAGGAGTTCTGATTTCTTGTTATTTACTCATTCTAGTCTTAATTATAAGAGCTAGTTGATTTTTTTAGATTAAGGAAGCCAAATAAATTAGCTAATTATGGCCAAATCTAACCCTCTCAAGATGATTTCATATTATATACTCCTTAATCTATCCGAACTAGTTAACTAGTTTTTACATTAGTTATAATTAATTGATTTATTTGGCTTCCTTAATCTATCTAAATAGGTCAACTAGTTCTTATAATTAGAACCGGAGGTTGTATTTCGTTGTGATTGATTCGAATAGCCTTATATTGAGTTCCATGGATAGTATTATATTGAGCCAAAAGTTCTAATAGATAATAATACATGCATGCACACGGTGAATGTGTCTGTTTACATGTGTATATGGAACACAAGAAAATGACTTCAATGTAGCATAGGTTGGGTTTTCCTTGCTGGTTCTTCTATCCTATACTCATTCTCAAACGGATTGATTTGACATCAATAATTGAATTGTTTATCTTGTTTGTGAAGATTTTGAACATTCTGAAAGGTGTTGCGAGGTAGTTAGTATTAGTTCTTCCACATGAATTTCATGAATTTTTATAATCTTCCATAAAACTAATTTGTTGTTATACCATTAATAAGCAATGCTGCTCAGACAACCAAGATGGTAACAATACAAGACTTCTATATTAGCATTAATCATCACCTAGGGTTTTACATTCTATATTAGCATATATATAGGACAAGTTTATTATTTTATTTCACATTCTTCTTTCTTGTGTTTTTACTGTTTATCATGAAACTCGCTCATTTAAAGAGCAAAGGCTGAAAGTAGTTGCTTGCTACTTATAAAGAAGCATTTTGCTGCTCTCTATCATCCTTTGGTATCGTAAGATTAAGTTGATTTTCTATCCATCAGATCCAAAATTACAAGTAAAAAGACAGGAAATCAATAGCTCTCGAGATATACACAAATATAGGATGAGAAAATTTTACATCTGACTGTCTTTGCAACTGATTTTTCTTGTACTTGGTTATTCTTCATAGTATATGTTATTTTTCATTTAGCACAATAGTAGCATCCAATAAACCCCTCTTTATTGGGTCCAGATTCCCTCCATTGAAGAGAGGAGAAAATGATTCAGTTGAATAAATTTTTGTTATTTAGTCGAATTTGATGGTTTAGAGCTCTGTTTTCATTGAAGTTAAAGAAATTATTCTTAATGGATATTGATCATCTGGATAAACTAAGCAATCAAAATTTATTGAAAATAATTATCACATAACATTCTTCCTCCGAAATTGAAAGTATCCTTAGATCTCTTTATTTGGATTGTTCTTGTTGATAGATTGTGATAACTTTAGCATATGTTCCATACAGGTTCATATGGCACCGCGAAGCTTTTTTGGCGTAGAGGATTTCCTCGACGAAGACAAGAGTCGACCTTACACTTATCAGAAAGAGAAGAAATCAAAGAATCCAACTAAGCATGTCTCATTCAAACAGAGAACAGTTGCCTATATGGAACCTTTCACACTTGATGTGTATATCTCAAAACGCTTTGTAACAGCTTCAATCACCCATAGGATGACAAGCAAACAAGTTGCAGTTGCAGGCACCAACTCTAAGGACATAAAAGCTGTCCTTCGGTCTCGTTCAGACATCCCGGCATGCTTGGCGGTTGGCCAAATTTTAGCTGAAAGGGCAAGAGAAGCTGACGTTTACACTGCTTCTTATACTCCAAGAGAAAGGGACAAGTTTGAAGGGAAAATTAGAGCTGTGGTTCAATCACTCATTGATAATGGGATTGATGTCAAAGTTTATCTTGACTGAGTTAGCATATTAGATGAGCTAATATTATTAGTTAAGTTCTTTTAGTTGTTATTGCCTAGAAGCAAAAAGAAGTTCCTGATATTTTGGTTTACAGTGACCCAGCCCTCTTGTATGTTCACTCATGTCAATTTAGTCTGAAGGTAAATTGTTGATTATTTTCCTAGACTGATTTTGTAGTTGATTTTATTTAACAAATTTATTTAATTCATTGCAGTTTATGAAATTAGGAATGGGAAGTAACCAAGGTTTGTTTATAGAGTATAAAAAGGTGGGGAGAGTGTCAAATTCAAGAGGATCTGATGTTGGGGTTGGAATATATGATGTTGCATATCATGGAAAATCAAAGCATTCCTTCTTGCTTCCCATAGCAAGATGAAGGACATTTTGGTCATTACCTATCAAAACATAATTTCAGTTTAGTTTTTAAATCTGTAGTGTATTTTCAATTTGTCTGGGTCCCAATTTTAGATATACTTATTATAAGGGCAAAAAAAAATTAAATTGAAATTACAACTCAATTAGTAAAACAACAATAAAAGACAAGCAATACACAAATAAATTTATCCTAATTCAGTTTCATTGCTTGTGTTTAGTCGCTTGGAAAGTTTTCTCTAGTATGTTAAATTTAGAGGTGAGAATGCATGCTCGTTCCGCTAAAAACGGGCTGACAGGCTAGCCTGTCTTAGCCCGTAAATTAGAAGGGGTAGGCTGTGCAGTCTGCCCCAAATCGTGCTAGTAAAACGTTAGCCCGAGCCCGCTCTCTCTTAGTGTCAGCCTGTTACTTTTTTTTTAATATTTTTAAAAAATTATTTTTAAATTTTTAAAATACTAATAAAATTTTTGTAATGTTATATTAGTATAATAAAAAAATTGTTAATGTTGTACTCTTAAAAATTTCTATTTTTTATAAAAAAAATCTTAAATTTTATAATTATAAATCTAAATAAACATTAACATAGTATTAATAAATTATAATATATAAATATATATTAATAAATAAATAATTATCTTTACTAATATTCACTAACAGGGGTATTCAAAGTAACATTTGCATAAAATAAATAATAATATTAAAAAAAAATATAGGCCGACGGGCTGTCAAAATAGGTTGGCATTTTATCAATCCGAACTCACCCTTTTTAGCGAGCTACGCCCATTTTATCAGCTCAAGCCTAAGTCTCAATTGTAACATATAGCACATGTTTACTAACAACTCAGCTATGTTTCAGCTAACCTAAAATGTCTTCAAAACACAGGCTTTTACTCAACTAAAGGTTTTACAAGCTAATCCACAACTTAATTATAGGGCCTGTTTGGTTCCTTTTTAAACCATGGTTTAAAAAGAGCTTATGACCCAAACATTGGTTTGGGAAAATTTTAAAACAAACAGCTATATTTGTCCATAAGTGCTTTTGGGCAAAACTATGGTTTAAAACCATGGTTTTGAATAAGCTATTAAAACTAGCTTTTTTAACACTAAAAGAGCTTATGGGCTATCCAATTACTATCTTACCCCTACTTTTTCTTACACCCTCTCTCCTCTCTCCTACTTTTTCTTACACCCTCTCTCCTCTCTCCTACTTTTTCTTACACCCTCTCTACTTTCTCCTCTCTACCCTATCTCCTCTCTCTTCTCTTTTCTATACCTCTCTCATCTCTCTTACTTTAAATCAAATCATACCCTTTTTGGTAATTTACCAATATAAAAGATCATTCTAAAAATAACTATCCAAACACTTATTTATTCAAAACCACTTTTTTTTTTTCATAAACTCTTCTCTAAAAGCCTTTTTCTATAAGCTGTCCATAAGTCCTTTTTTTTATAAGTCTTTTTTTAAATAAAATCCTATCCAAACAGACCCATAGCTCTTCTCCTTGCGAGTTCTATTTCGGTACTTGTGAGATGCTTTCTGCTGCCTGTTTGGCACTTTTTCGGCGCTTCCTGGCATCCTCTAAGGTTTTCTCGCCCCTCCTCTCTCAAATCATCCTTTTTGCTTGGAGTTCTATTGCTCTTGCTTGTCCCTCTTAACGTTGCCGACCTTGTTTTCCTGTTATCTCCATCATCCCTATCATCTCTTATGTCTTCCATCTTTCGATCTGTGTCTGCCTCACTCTTCCTCTCTGTTTCCTCATCCTTTTTTCCCCCTCTTAGTCCCCACCGCCTTTCTCTCTCATCGTCTTTTCCTATTTCATCTTCCTCCAACCGCCTTGTTCCTTTCTCTACTCCCATCGCTTTTCCCTCTACTCTAGTCTTATCGACTTCTCTTTTCTCTTATCCCCTTGCCTTCTCTGCCCCGCCTTTGGTTTTTTCTCTGTTTTTATTCCCTCTATCTGTTTCATTGTCTTTCAACATCGACTTATTCTTTCTTTCCTTCTTGCATCAATAGTCAAGTCCCCTTCCTCTTTACCTATACCTTGTTCACCACATCTCTTATCCCTCTTGTTTGGGTCTTCTAGATCTAGGTAGTGCTAGGGATACGGGCACCCCTCAACCGGCCAAAACCCGCGGGTAAAATAGGGAAGGCTGTGTAGCCCACCAAAAAGATAGGTTAACTTTTAATAACCGTCACCTATTGTAAAAAAAAAATTTGAATAAAAAAAATTGAATAAAAAAATAACTAAATATTATAATAATCCATTATAATCTAAATAAATATTAACAATATAATATTAATTCATCAAACAATCATTCAAGTGTCAACACATTAATAAAATAATAATTATCTTGACTAGTATTCGATATTTAGAGTATTTGAAGCAATATCTAAAGCTGTAACAGTATCATAAATATTACAATAAGCACTTTTCCTTAAACTCATTTGCCACATAGCACATCACACAACATTTAAAAAAAGAGTTAATATGATTGAATTAATATAGATAAAAAAAATATAAAATAGGCAAGAAAATCTAATTAAATTATCACCCTATGAATAACCCAACATCTAATTGCGAGCATAAATAATAGCTTTAACATTTTTTGGAAGAAGACAACTATGGTACTTTGTAAGAACTCGTGAATCAATACTAAAAGCTGATTCACTTGCAACTATGGTGATTGGAATAGATAGTATGTCATATGCCATATTTGAAAGACAAGGAAATCGAGCCGTATTAGTTTTCCAATAACTCAACAAATTAAATTTGATAGATAATCTATGATAAAGTCTTGCTTCTTCCAAATAAATGTCTAGTTCAAACTTTTGAAACATCTTAGTATCTTTATTCTTCGCTTCAAAAAAATCTTGCATCGTATAAATTAAATGTTAACATCGATAATATGACAATTATATAAATTAAGAACTAACATTAAATATCTCAAACTTACTTCCAAAGCATCCAAGTAGTTGTTTTCATTATATATAGAGGACTCAACACCACTTTGTGGGAAAAACATTGTTGTTGCCACATTGATATTAGAACTTGACTCACCTCTGACAAAAGGGATTGAGAATGATAAAGATGATCCTATGCTTTTATATTCATTGAACACATGGTATAACTTTCTCCTAATGTGTTCAATCTTCTCTTCATAATTTATGGGATCAAGTTTTGTATAAGAAAACTTTACAACATCAAACTACATCAATGGGTTAAGAATATTTTCCACTGCAAGAATGACACTACAATCATCCTAATATTTATCAAACTTTCGAAGCATCCTCTTAGCCATATCTTGAATCTAAAGATCATCACTTTCCACGTGTTGTTTCAGTAGTGTCTCAATTTTGAAGATTTGCATGAGATACATGTTAGTAGTCAGATAAGATGACACATAAATCAGATTTGTAATCACTGCAAATGGCTTCAAGAATGCGCACATCACTTCTGCTCTAGTCCACTCTTCAGGCGATGGGCAATGTCTATAATTACTGTCATGTAAAGATAAGTTCACAAAAGCACGATGATATCTTATTGCACTTTGGAGCATTGCATGTGTCGAGTTCTATCTAGTGGGGACATATAATCTCAACCCCATTGAACTATCAATGCCCCTAACCTGTTGAACACACTTCTTAAAGTTTGTCAACCTCGAATCTAAGTGCTTCACATATGTAATACTGCTCCTAATCTTTTGCATAGCATAACTCACTATTATCAAACCCTCTTTGCACTATAAGACTTAAGATATGGTCACAACATCTCACATGGAAGAACTCTCCATTACATATCAAACCATTACATAAGTTCAACATATCTCTCAGCAAAGTTTGCATATTATTGTTTGCTAAGGCATTATCCAAAGTAATAGAAAATATTTTACTTTCAATACCTGAGTCTGTAATGATATCATGTGCCTTAATTGACAATTCAATACCAGAGTGTGGAAGCTTCATCCTAGCAAATGCTAGTAACTTGCTATTGAGATTCCATTTCTCATCAATAAAGTGTGCAGTCAAACAAAGATATACTTCAGTACCTAAGGAAGTCCAACAATCCGCAGTTAAACATATTCTACCAGGACTCCTCACTAACTGGTTTTTTAGGTTCTCTTTTGCTTTAAGATAGAAATTTATAACATCAACAGTAGCAATTTTTCTAGTAATGGGACTATAGTCAGGATTTACATATGAATAGAAATCTCTAAGTGCCTCCCACTCAACAAAAGAATATAGAACATCATGTCTGATGATACAATAAGCTAGCAAATTTTGAACTTTGTTCTTATCAAGTTTTCGAGGTCTAACATTCCCTACATGGTCTAACATCATGCCACCCACATCTTTATATTTAGGGATTGTTGCACAAGTGTTTATATAGCATCAAAGATATGAAGCCCCATAATCCTTACCTCTAACACTATATGGTTTTTTACACCATTTACATTCATCTTTTTCTTTTCCATCTACTTTACCAATTTTAGTAAAGTAGTTCCAAACATTAAAAGTGTTTTTCTTTGTTTTCTTACTTGAATTACCTTCTACAGAAACAGAAGGGTCAGCTTGTCTAGATTAATTTTCTAGTTCCACGTTACTTGCATCATCAGCACTCTTTCTTTTATGCTCCCCAATCCCAGTGATAATGTTACCCGAATCCATCTTAAATTTGTACAAATTACTACAAAAATTAACAAGCAAACAAGTATCCATCAAATAATTTGATTAGCAGAAAAAGAGGCAAGTTTTCTGCCACATTTGGAAGTAAAACATAACATCAAATCCATAAAACGACTCAAAATTACAACTAGTATCACAGATGCTATATAATAGTAACAACTAGTATCAACCAAACAACATGTGT
The DNA here is from genome assembly GCA_037074615.1 of Leucaena leucocephala. Classification (NCBI taxonomy): domain Eukaryota; kingdom Viridiplantae; phylum Streptophyta; class Magnoliopsida; order Fabales; family Fabaceae; genus Leucaena; species Leucaena leucocephala. The sequence continues at coordinate 3,398,373 of CM073544.1, read as the reverse complement.
TCGAACCAAAGCATTTGTGGCTGATAATTTAATTTTAAAGTCAGCAAACATGTCGAAAAAGAAAGAAATATGTGGCGAAAAAGAAACAAAGCATCCAAGCAGACATGTCAAATCCATTTGTGGTGGATAACAACAAAAATCTCTAATGGATTTACAAAATATAGATCAAGGAGTTCACATTGACCAAGAAGAAAATAGAAATATTAGAGAGCAGACGATGTCGATTTCAAACTTTCATGGCGTCGATTAGAGAGTAGAAGAAACCAGGTTGTCTTTAAAATCAACCCTTCAAGGCGTCGATTTCAGCAAATGATGAGATGGCGCACAGTAACTGGCATGAGATAGAGACGAAGCTGATACAACTAGGACGTGGGGGGAGAAACTGACAATCAAAGTACCAGACTACCAGACGACATGACGGCGACTGGCGAGAGCAAAGTGTGAGGTTGTGAGTGGCTGAGATGGGGCGAGTGCACCACCGCAGGAGTAGCTGTGAGCGACGCAGCTAGGGTATTGAAGAAATGAAGAAGAGTAAAGTGAAAAGTGAAGGTGAAGTGTGCCAGTTACCTGCCTTGCGTGCTCGGTGCTCCCTTGCCTAGTTAATAATAATATTTATTAATTATTAAAACAAAAATGGGCTAGCTCATTTCTTATAGCGGCCTAATATAGGGCGGGAACCTAGGTTTCCTGCTCATCTAAGCCCTCTACTACTTTTGTTTGATGGTCCTCTAGCTACCAAGCTACTCCTACATACTACTGCTTTTTTGTTTTTAATTAGCTTGGTGTATTTTCATCTAGTTTATTTTGTGGTCATCTTCTATAGCATCTAAGTGTTGGGAATTGGAAGACACGCAGCAGAAATTAACTTTAAAATTTTTTTCATTCCCTGCCTGGATCTACTGATTTTTTTTAAGTCAAGGAGTAAGAAATGTTACCTTCGGTATTCGAATTATGGTCGCGATCTCAGTATCCACTCGTCGCGGCTTGTCGTCTCTAGAGTTATCAGTAGTGACGTCCTCAGCTTCTAGTCGCGACGGGCAGTCTCTGGAGTTTTCAGTCGCGACGTCTTCAGCTTCTAGTCACGACGGAAAGTCTCTGGAGTTGTCAGTCGTGAAATCCTCAGCTTCTAGTCGTGACTGGTGGTCTCTTTTCAATATTCCGAAGATCAGGATGCCTATATGGTCGCGACCTCAGTATCTACTCATAGCGACTTGTCGTCTCTGACGTTATCAATCGCGACGTCCTCAGCTTCTCGCCGCTACTGGTGGTCTCTTTTCGATCACGAGAAGTCGATGACTCAGATCAGCTTCCTCTACTGGTATCCACACGAACAATGTTTCAACCACGAACGACGTGCTAGCGCTTCTTGTCCCTCTAGGTCTTCCTCTAAAATCCGTCTTCACCGTCTCTATTTTGGTCGTTTTTTATCTGCAAACCTTTTGTACCCTCCTTGTCACTCGTCGAAAACCCTAGCCCCTAATGTCAAATATATAGGATGCTATCGGTGTTCTGACTGAGTTGGATTTCAGAATTAATCTTATATTAATTCTGAAATTAATACAATATCATATATATTACATAATTTGATAAGAAACCAATTAAATAAATATAGTTTACATTAAATCTATCCCACAGATTTAATTCACCTATTCATTTAATTTTAAAATAAAGATAAGATAGAATTATATTTGATTTATTCTCATAAATCAAATTTGAGATATCATATCAATTCAAAAGTGATAGAGATTTAATTTATCTTTATAAATTAAATATTACAAATATCTCTTATATTATATATATAATATATATACGAATTTATATATATAAATATATATGTATACACATCCACTCTAGATTATTCATTGAATATGGACATGTCTTATATTCAATGAATCTGGATATCATAGCTCGTGTTGGGCTATTTTATGTGCAACCCTGTAGGCCCATATGAAGTTGGCAGTGGGCCAATTACTACACTGATCCACAAGTCATAAGCGGTCTCTAGCAAGACATCACAACTACCCAAATCATATGAGGATCGATGAACGATGTAACTTTTCATACAACTATATCACGTCCCTTTTGTCACACGACATTTTGGTCATGGATGAGGCATGGAGAACGTCATCTTCCTGTTCTTGACCGTTACTTTCTCGATCCCTGAGTAGTTTGAATATAGAAATGGAACTACCTTTCCATTACAGTACGGTCATACATTTCTCAGATTCACTCATCGTGGGGCGCAGTAATATCTCTCTACGAATGTGAGCGACAAATCTCATCTTGACTATTCATATTCCTCCTCATGAAAAACTACTAAGCCTGAACATAGTCTTTATGATCACTCGGTCAAAAGTGACTTTTGACTAGGTCAAAGCTGAGCGTTTGTCATGTAGGAATCCATGATGATCTCAGGTCAAAGGGCATAGCGACATGGTTTGTATATGAGAGAACCTTATGACTTAACCCATGCAGCTCTCTCATAGCGGGTCGGTCCAACACCTTGTACTTTTACATGTGCCTATGACTTTGATTTATATCTCTATACATCTTCAAAGTCATACTAGTCTTGTTTCATCTCTGCTCCCGCATAGATGACCGACCAAGGATATTTAGGATAAGATCACGAGTTATCCAAGGATGGTCATCACAGTAAACATGCAAATAATATGATAACATAATTAAGAAATTCATAGATTAACAATGTTCATAATACAATGAATGGCCCTTAGGGAACAATTTCTAACATTAAGCTCCTTGTGGATTGGTCCCAAACACTGTATGCTCCTTTTGGATTGGTGATTCCGTGGTGGCATTTCCCTTTGGATATCAACACATAGTTCAGCTAGTCAATTGCTCTACTAATATCAATATTGTGTTTCTAGTCGCAGCGCTTAGGGAGGTAGCATAGCTCCTGAGTGTCTAAGTTTACACTTGAATGTAATTGATGGTTCGTCCTACCCGACATTAGTATTGCCTAGGAGGAAGGGAGATTTCGTTTTATCCTTGGATCTTGGGTAAGCCCAACCTCTTTTTCCAAAAATTATCTTATAATATATATATATATATATATATATATATATATATATCAATGTTGTCTTTCCCATGTTAGAGCATTAGAGACTTTGGTCTTCAAAGTGGGCTATGACTTACCTCTTACACGCTGGCAACATCCTGGGCTTTCTATTGGATCCCCTCATCATCTAGTTGTTTTTATAGTTTTACTTTACTTGCCATATGTTCTAGGTTTGGTGTTACTTTTTCTCCTTGTTTGTTTTTTCTTTTGGATTGGGCTGCTTTTTTCTTATATCGTAGAAATCATGTAAGGTGGCCAATATATTGTACCTCATTTTTGCCTGTTTTAAAGAACTTGTCTTTTTATATAAAAAAAAAATTATAGTTCTTTCCTAGCTAGATAGGATTATAATGAAACTTGGCATGCACAACTCACTTTCTTCCGCATGCTCAACTTAATTTGTTTTTTGAGAATTCTTTCCTTATCTGTAACGAGATAAACATTACATTAACTTTCGGAATGATTTGGCATGATATTTAGAAACAGTATTAAATAAATTGCACGCATTATGTTAGATAATATCTATTATAGTAAATAATTAATCCTATAATTGTGCCATAATCAAAACTATAAATCACACGCCCCTGTCCAAACTACAGCAAAATCGATTCTCAAGTTGGTCACAAAAAAACAAAAGGAAAGAACATAAAAGAGAGCGCATACCTTTTAAAAAAAGTATTTGGAGTTAATGTTAAGAAACTATCGGTCAAAGTATTGATTCATTTAATAGTTAGACTGATGTAATCTGTGTTAAACCGATCATGAATAAATTAATGAGTTTTAAATAATAAATGCTTAACATAAAAAGAAATAATTATCTATCATAGTAAAAAAATAAATATTTAATTTACAAAAATAAAATATAATAAAAAATGTAAATGAAAATTTAAATTTACAAAAATAATTATCTATACTTATTGTTTCATCCAAAATTTAAATTTAAATGAAACTTGTTTTACATACACACAAATGAAGATATGCAATGTCTAAAAATTTCAATTAAATAACATCATATAACTACAAAAGTCTAAAAATATATTTAACTTTTCAGGATTGTTATTTTTTTATTTTTATATATTTTTTAGTTTTTTTCAATGTTTTTAGTTTTTTTATCCACCCGGTTTTCTGTAAACAGTTCCAATTCACGGCTCAATGACAACTTGACTTTGGTCCAATTTGTCTCAACCATAAAAGCAATTTTTTTGTCCAAACTGAGCCCTTATGAAACGCAAGTGATAATTCAATCGGTTTGACCGTGCAGTACAATTGTTAAATCATTGCCTTAAAAGTAAGAGTCATCATTTCATCCTTTTTATTTCTACACATTTTCAAATATAAAAAAAATATAATTCAAGTCATAAATTCATAATTTAGAATTTTCAAAAACATTAATACTCGCTCATAATTTTAACAATTAAATTTATAATTCGAAGAGTTGAGACAGGAGAGTTGAAGAACGAATGGAGGAGAAAGACAAAGGGTAAAGAAAATGAGAATTGAAACGAAGTAACAATCTTTTCATTAACATGTTTGAACGCCTTAAGAACTATTTAGTAGTATTTAGAACTACTTATATGATCATTAGTTCATTTACAAAATCTAAAAATTGTATCTTTATGGTTACTATTTATTTGGTATTTTTATATTAAATAACGAACATAAAAAATCACAACTAATTAAGAAAATTTGAAATAAAGTGGTTTAAAAGGCTATACGAATCTAACATAATTTAGTTTAACAAAAAAATATATCTCAGACCAAATATTTAGCGAATTAGTACAATTTCATCGACAAATATCACTGTTCATTTAGTTAAAAATTCTGAAAATAGATTTTGATCCTTAACTTTAAAAAATTTATTCTCTTTGTACAAACATCAGAATAAGGCATTCTTAGTACCAAAATGAAGCTTAAAATGTTAAATATTTATTGGTAAAATATTATATATTTATTATATCATTTACTATTTTTAATTATATCACAAAAGTCATTACCTCAACATGAATTACTGTTCACATACAAAAATTTCAGAAACCAAGCATATTACATACATTGCCAAAATCATCCATTACATGTTTATATAAACAACCAACATCATCATCATTTATTCCTCTCCTCTTGTGCTTGATGGTCCTGCTATTTTGGGAATAAATAAGAGTGAGATTTATATGAAAATCTCAATAGTAAACAAAACTATACAATGTATGCATCAAGTGTGTTTAATACTTGTGCTTGCTTGTGATTGTGTAAGCATAAATAATGTGCATACTTCCGTGTATCAAATGAAATACAATTGGCCAAAGTAATTATAGAAACAAAGCTTCAACCATTTACACATATGCAACACAATTCAACAAAGCCACAACACAACTAAGCATAATATCAAACACATACAAATTTATGATAGTTTACTACCTTGATGCATTACTTTCTTTTACTTTCTTTCTCGACACTTTCCCTTGCTATGTAGCTGCCTTATTGAGCACACAAATAAAAGCCTAAACATAACATATTGATCTATTTATCATGATTCAATTCAATTAGCATATAAGGACATTGAATTTAACTTAATCAATTAACCCCTAACTTTATCTATTTGTGGTTAACTGCCTTGTCCTTTGAATTAATTTATGTCTTGACTTTACCCTACACAATTTTACCTTATAAAATCATTTATGAGCTTAGAATTATAAAATTCCAGCTCCTGCACCATTTCTAGACAAAACCGAACATCACCCTTAAGAATTTTTAAAAATTCTCATTTTGATTCTGTAACATCCCAAATTTTCTCTATCTGTATAAGACTGATAGAGGAAAGAGGTTATGAAGGTCTTGGGATGGTAATCAAAAGAAAATATAATAATTAAGATAAGTTTTAAGCTAAAGAAAGAGAGAAGGTATGAAGTTGTAAAGAAAAGGGACTAAATTGTAGTTAATGAAAGTTTCAAAGACATAATGGATATTTTGGAAAAGAAAGGGACTAAAGTGAAAGTCTAAATATTCTATGGTGTAAAATAGAAGTAGACATAAACTTTAGGCCATTAAGTGTAATTATAAAAAGTTGAGGCCTAAAGTGTAATTTTTAAAAGTTCATGGGCAAAATGGTAATTATGAAAAGTTGAGCCAGAAAAGGCCTGAAAATGACTGAAAATGGTTTAGCACCAAATTTTCTCAATAAATAGAGAAAAGTAGTCTGATCAGTTTAATGCAACGCATAATTTTGATTTGAGGTCCTGATAAATTGATATTAATTTCTGAAATCAGGAGATTATTATAGTATCCTATGGACCTCATAATCAGATGAAATTTGGTAGTAAATTCTTATAAATAATATAAGAATTTATAAAACTGACAGAAGTAAAAAAGAGTCCTGTAGAATTAATTATGGAATTTAACATGAAATTAGAAACCGATAAAGGGTTAAAGGAAATGTAGAGAATTTTTATCCAGACTTCTGGGTCTTAGAAAAATATGAGACTTTGCAAAAAATTTATTTTATATTATAATAAATTTCTAAAAATGTCAAAACCAATAAAAGAGGTGTTTAGAATTTGTTTCAAAATTAGGATAATTTAAGGATATCGGTATAGGAAGTACCTTGGGATATGTGCCAAGATTATAGTTTGGGCCCAAGTAAGCCCAACATGGCGTCATAGAGGTGTCCATGGAGCCCAAGAAATTGTCATGTGGTCAAATGAATTTTTTAGAATATTTTTTATATTTTTAAAAGAAAAGAATTCAAGAAAATTCAAGAAGCATGTGAGGTGTCCTTGTGGGCCCCACAAGCTTTACACATGGCACCAAGAAGAAGAAGAAGAAAGGGTTATGACATGTGCTAAAATGTAATAAAATAATATAAGAATTAACCTAATGATTATTAAGGATAATTAATCCAAAAACTAACCAATCAAGTTCAAGATTAAGGAGTTATAATAATTAGAAAAAGTGTGGTTATTATGGACCTAAGGTAACAAAGTTTTGGCTATAAATATCCCTCCCATTCTTCACAAAAATGTGCCCCCTTGGTTCCCTTGGAGAAACTCTTGTCATTTGAAAACTCAACCAAGATAAAGGCAATTCAAGGCATTTAAAGGTCAAGGTAGTTAAGGCATAAGGTAAGGAATCCTTCCTAGCTTATTTATATATGTTTTGGAAGGATAAAACTAGGTTTTATTGGTTGGAAATTCCATTAAACCTAGAGCATGCTTGCTGTCCAAATTTTAAGTTGAAGTAGAAAGAAGGAAATAAAGCTATAACTATGTGATTAATGCTTGGATAAGTTAGTTTAGGTGATTGGTTATTGAATTAAGTTGTGATTTTGACTTTACCATTGATGAGGCCATTTGGCCTAGGGCTATTCTGGACCAAGAAGAATGAATTTCAATGATCTAATGCTTCCATTAAATTTAAGTGATGATTTTGTGTAGGATTGGATAGGTTTGAAACCTTGGAAGCATTGGAATTGGAAGTTATAATTTTTAAGTCTTCTCTATTACTGTTCACACACATGAACAGTGATTGGAATTTCATGATTTTGATACTTCCAATGGTTTTAAAATGAAAAATTGTGTGGGTTAAAGTAGGAAAACAAGTATTGGAAGCATTGGAATCAAAATGAGAATTTTTGAAAGAAACATAGAAGCTTGTGGTTCTGTCCAGAACATGTTGCAGCTGCTGGAATTTGGGCATTTTGAGTTCGTAAATGGATTCAGAAGGTCAAATTGTGTAAGGTAAAGTCAAGACATCAATTGATTCAAAGATCAACCTAATTAACAAAGATTAAAGAAAGTTACTTTAGTAGATAAAGTTCAATGTTCAAGGAAGTTGGATTGTAATGAGTTAATGGTAATGTATGTGTATGAATATGCATTGCTTAGTATTTGATTTGTGTATTCAAGAAGGAAACCTAACTTCAAGCAAAGGTGACAAGGAAGAGGATAAAAGGAAAGTGAAGCATTAAGGTAGTAAACTTACCTAAACTTGTATGTGTTGAATGTATGGTTGATTGTATTATGGCTTGATTGATTGATATTATTCATATGTAATTGTTGAAGCTCTGTGCTATGATTACTTTGGCCAATTATATTTTATATGTTACATGGAAGCATGCACATTACATTATGTTGATACAATCACAAGCAAGCACTAATATCAAGTATTGATGCATACATTGTTTAGTACCGTTTACTACTGAGATTTCCCTAGAAATCTCGCCCAAAATTATATCTCCAATAAACAAGAACTTCAAGCATGAGAGAGAAAGATTGTTAGATGATGATATGGTTTGCTTGTATGGTTATATATAGACAAGTTTTGAGATGAATGTATGTAAAGTTAATTGTTAAAATTCTGCACTTGAACAATAGACAGTTTGGAGCTATGGTACTTGGTCTGTAATTAAAAATAGTTAATGATATAATAAATGTATGATATTTTAGCAATAGTTATTTAACATGTCAATCTTTGTTTTGACACCAAGTACGCCTTATTTCAATTTCTGTACAAAGAGAAAAAAATTTCCAAAGTTGGGGACCAGAATCTGTTTTTCAGAATTTTGACCAAATAAACAATAAACTTTAATGTCAGAGTTGACTTAGTTTACTAGTCAATTGGTCCAAGTAAGTATTTTTCACTTAAATATCAAGATGTTATCTTCAATTATCCTTTTGAACCACTTCATTTTCATTTTCCTAGAATTAGTTATAAATTTTTAAAGTTTATCACTGAATCTGGAATTACCAAATGAACAGTAACCATAAACTTAAAATTTTCAGATTTTGATATTGAACTTCAATGGACTTGTAAGTGGTTCTAAATGCTACCAAATAGTTCCTAAGATGTATAAAAGTAAGGTGTTACAAATTTCACTGCTTCTAACACTTATTTCTCTAATTTACCTCACACAATTTTTTATTTTAAACCCATTGAAAGCGTCAAAATTATGAAATTCTCATATATAAATAGTGATTCATATAGTGGTAGCCAAGAACAAAAAACTCTAATTTCATGCATACTTGTATTTTCAAGCCAATACTAAGTGATTCTAATTTGTTTGAGTATAACATAAAATTCATATTTCCATCACATAAAAGAAGCAGGTCAAGCAGCCATTCATAGGGGGAAAATGCCATTAAAACATCTTAAAACCAAGAGCCAATTTGCTACAACAAAGTTCAAGGGCTAGGGAATTAATTACCTTGATTTTCTTTCAAGTTTGTATGCTTCTTTTGGCTCAAGTGAAAATTTGATAAGAGATTCCCCAAGGTATCTATGCTGCCGTAATGTGAGGGAAATGAGGGGGTATTATAGCTAACCTTGAGTGAAAATGAAGGGCTAAGATTAATCTAGGTACTATTTGATCTAACAGCTATAATTTAATCTCAAATTTGTCTTGCCTACCAATCCACTAAATGACATCATCCATAAAATCAAATAGGACCTTGTTTGGTGCAATTTAGAGCTAAGACCTAGTTGAAAATTTTTTATTGCAATCCGATACCAACTCAGTCCAATTTCTCAAAAATCAGACTGTTTTATAATTCTAATTTTTAATACTCCAAGATATATTTTCTATCATTAAATCCAGTGCCTGAATTTTTTCTACTATTGATATTCTTGGACTGGGCATAAATTTAATTATTGTCCCTTAGAAAATGACCAAAACTCCCTTGGTTCACTATTTTACATTATATTAACCTTAGGGGCATTACTGTCATTTCACATTCCTTCAAAATATTTTTTAGCCCTAGTCAAGCATTCATGTATCTCTCTTTGACCTTTTTTACCATGACCAAAATGTCCTCCATTCATTTTTTATTTTTTTTACAACACAAGGGCATTTTCGTCATTTTACACTTGTCAGGATTTGTCTAGATGCTGATTCCCCTATCTTTTCCCGCATAATTTTTTGTTCATGAATATATAATGTTTCCTAGATATCTGATCCAGTTACTATTTTAAAATAATTTTTAATATTCAATTATTTAGAGAATTATATCAATTCATGAGGACCTTCAATTCTATTATAAATTCTACAGAGCTTATTTTTGAGTTCTGTCAATTTCAAAAATTATTATATTTAATATAAGAATTTCCAGTAAAATTGTATCTAATTTTGAGCTCTAGAACGTCCTGTAATAATTTTTATACTTTAGAAATTAATATCAATTTTGTAGGACCTCAAATTAGAATTCTAAAAAATATGCATAGCCCAAATACCGTGTTCTACTTACTAGTAAAATTTGTGACTAAAATATTTTTGGACAATTTTGGGTCTTTTCAACTTAACTTTCTTATAATTACACTTTTACCCCTTAATTTGGCAAAATACACTTTAGTCTCTGAAATTTCAAAACTCCACTTAAGTCCCTTTTCTATTTTTCCTTGAATTTCTTTAATTAACTTTTGCCCAAATGACATTTATGTCCCTTTTGCTTTATAACTTTATACATTCCTTTCTTTCTCCAACATAAAACTTATCTAACTAGTATATTTCCTTCTACTTATCATTACAATCCCTTCTTATCCTCTTTCCTCTATCAGTATTCTACAGATAAAGAAAATTTGGGATGTGATAAGAAGAGCTTTTGGAAGAAAAGTAATTCTGAAGAAATAAGTATTTGGATAGTTATTACTAAAATGATTTATATGATTGGTAAATTACCAGAAAGGGCATGAGGTCAAACTGTAGTTTTAAATTTGTATTTTATGTTTGATATTAAAATAATAAATAACCATCCAAACAATACCCATCCTCTTCCTCCCTCCACCGTCTCAGATCTGTAAAAGCTTCGTCATCTTTGTGATCCTCTCTTCGTTGTCTTCATCATCTTCTTCAAGCTTCACTCTCATTTTTTTCATCCAAATGAAAGTATTTCAAAAACAATTTCTTCAAATTCTTTTTATCCTTCATTTTTCTTCAAAAGTTCCTCCCCAAATTCATAACCCTCTTCTCCAGTCTCTGATCTTCTTTGTTACACAAATCCTCCCTCCTACCCACTTCACATTCAAATATTCAACGACCTCAAGGATTTCGCTCTCTTCCCCAAAGAATCACGTATTGCCCATTTCATTTCTTCTCTAACAAGCGAAGTCCTTGACCAGTGCCGTGAGATGTGCGGGATTAATCCGTCTGTTGTGAAGTTTTCTGCTTTTTCATCGTCGACAATAGTGGTGCCCAGAATGACTCTTATTCGTCCTTCGTTGTGGAATAAGAGTGTGCTTTGTAACATCCCAGTTTTTAGGCCTAGAGATGCAGAAATAGCCTAAGATTAAGAGGCTACTAGACCCCTTTTTAGCAGAAGTTCCAGAGGAACGCAAAGAGTTTCAGGGACTGAGCTGCGAGTAAGTAAAGGTACGGGGACTTATGTGTAAACAGTGGAAGTCCCAAGGGGTAAATGGCCATTTGGGGATGATGTAAAGGTCAAAGGTTCAAGAGTTGACCAGTTAGGTCGCGATGATAAAGAAGTTAGTCGCGACGAGAGTATATTATGGTCGCGACTAATATTGGCAAAGAGGATTGGTCGTGACGGATAATGTTGTGGTGTCACGACTAATGAGTAGAATGAGCCTGGTTGCGACTCAAAAGTGATATGGTCGCGACGAAAGACTGTTATGGTCACGACTAAAGGATGTTATGGTCGCGACTAATGAACCAAAAGATGTTATGTCGCGATAAGGTGATGATGAGGTCGCGACTAGTGACTACAAGTGGTGCCAAGCGTATGGGCCAAGAGTTATGAAGGTCCAAATGAGATAGTTACCCGGTTAGAGATAGAACTGGGGAAGAAGGTCAGATGCAGGAAAGGTTATCTGGAAACCATGAGGTGGACTGATAAGGTATCCTCATGGGACCCACAAGATGTCACATGGCATTAGAGTAGTGATTCGGTGACCTTTCTGTAGAGTAAAGTTACTCGGTTAGCACGAAAATCGAGAAAGTGATCAGATAAGTCCAACCTTATCTGAATAGCATTAGGAAGCGTGCAAGGTCTCTTCCAGGGGCTATATAGTATTAGTCTGGAGAAAGCAGATAAAGCTGAGGGCACGTATTACGAGGCAGGACTCTGGACCGGTGAGTCAACCTGCTGAGTCAGCTGCTGAGGTGTCCAGGGAATTTAGACATGTGGAAAATGTGGCGATGAGGTGGCTGCTGAGGTGTCCCCTGAGGTGGCACTGATGATGCAGTAAAAGGAAATAAAGGAAAATAGGAAAATCCAGGAAAAACCAGGACCACAGGATCAGAGTTCATAGAAACTACGAAAATGCCATTGGAGGAGGTTATAAATACCCCCTTGCCTTCATTTGCTCCACGCATGGAGAAGGGAAAGAGAGAGAAAGAAGAGAGAAAGGGAGAAGGAAAGGAAGAGAGAAAGGAGGAAAGGAAGTTTTGGCGGAGCTGGAAGCAGAATAAGGATAGTGGAGTTCTGTTAAGTTAGCCAGGTAGTAACTAATCCTAGCTTTTATGTAATGGCTTTGTGATTTGTTGTGCTATTGTTTGGTTGGATTGTTGTCTTATATGTTATGTCTGAAGCTCTACTGCAATGCTATGATCATATGTTATTGAGTATGGAAGCACGCAGCATACTTATCTGTACACAATCACAAGCAAGCACTGTCACACTGCATTACATATATTATTATGATTGTTGCTACTGAGATTCCCCCGAATCTCATCCCCATACATAACCCATTACAGGGAGGTTATGCTGAAGTGGATTTTGAGAATGCTAAGAGACGCCGTTATGCTGCCGAAGTAAAGACTGAACATCAGTATATGATAAGTGCTGTGTACGTATGTGCTGTCTAAGGAGGCTAAAAGTGAGTGGACCTAGCCGGTTCATCTAGTCTTTCCTGGGAACTACGTAGAATGGTAGTTCTCATGAGGGAATTACCGAATCAGTACGGTTCAGTTCTTTGTACAGATAAAGCGTAGCGGTTATGCTGCCGGAGTTTAGGCAGAAAGAGATGTAATAGAAATATGAGAATTCTATGTATGCTTTGTTGTATATGCCATCTTGTATGACATTCTGATATTCAATGATAAATACTGTTTGGCATGTTCAATTTATGTATGGTAAATTAAGGGGAAATTCGCAGGTCCTGAGGCAGCAGTGTTCTGACCTCAGTTTGACCTAGTAAACGGAGGAGTCTGGCCACGAGATTTAGTGAGCCTGTAGTACACATCTGGGGCATTCCGTGGATAGGTATTAAGCCTCATTTGGATGTGTATAATGAGAGAAACCAATTCTCAAAGTAAAGGTCCAGAATGAGGAACTTGAGAGTAAAAGTTCAATCTCTGGACTTAAGTTAAGATATTATTGCTTCCGTAAGTGTACTCTGAGGAGTATAAAGGAGGATGTTTCATTTTGGTATCAGAGCAAGAGGTTCTGGCATAGACCAGAAAGGACTCTGGTTCAGAGTATGAGATTCTGGCACAGAACATAAAGTTCTGGCTTAGTGATGCTCTAATTTAGAAATAGTATTTTCCCTTGAGTGCGTGAGAATGGCATTGAGTCACGACTAATGTGGTTGCAGGTCGCGACAGGTAGCCTCAAGAGAGTTTTAGTCGTGACGAAGAAGTGGAGAGGTCGAGACTGTTATTTATAGAGGGATTAGGTCGCGACGTGTATGTTATAAGGTCGCGACGGAATATCACAGAAAGCTAAGGTTATGACGGGGAAGGTCTTGTGTCGCGACTGAAGAGTTAAGGTTACGATGTGAGGAGGCCTAGGTCGCGACGAGTTAGGTTCAGGTCGCGACGACAGAAGATTGAGGTCGCGACTAAAGGACAGAGATGTTGGGTCTTGATGAGTTGAGTATGATGGTCACTGACTTATGATCACAAAGGATATGAGTCATGACTATCCAATACTCAGGTTGCGACTTATATGGGTTTAGAAAAACTCAACGAATATATGAGCTTCTAGATGAGATGAGATGTGTTCATGTTTCTTTTTGGAAGGAAAAAGATGGTGAACATAAGAAAAGAATATAGAGCTTGAGTGGAGGAGCTGTGCATAGAGGAAGCTGGCAACTCCAATGAGGTAGACCCTACGCGAGTCATCCGTGCTAGGCAGAATGAGCAGCAAAGGATGATGTAAAGAATGATGATGATGAGTTAAGATGAGCTAGCTAGATAGCTAGAATGAGTTTTATCTAGGAATGAAGGACATGGCCTAAGGCTAGAGACGTGATGGTTAATAGCTAAAGAGCTAATATTCCCTAAGCAGAGGGATTCCATCATAGAGAAGTGATAGACCTAGGGTAGAGTACCCTAGAAAGTAGAAATGATAGTAGAATATGAGGAATGAGATCCATGCGATTGAAGTTCGCTAGGATCAAGAGAGAGACCGATCAGGAACCACAGTCCAGTCAAGAATAGACTGGGACTGATGGATAGACAGAAGAAGTTAAGAGATAGTAAAGAGGTAGCCACAGTTTAAAAAGATAAAGTGACTCCCCTATTCCCTATGTAAGAGAGAGTGATGAAGGGTTGAGTCTATACCCTGGTAAGAGGGTAGTGTGGCAGCCTAAGTAAGATAGATAGATGATCTTGCCAGATCCTGATCATGTGTTTGATAATCTGACAGATAAATAGAAAGCATGATCAGATGATGATCTGACAAATAATATGATAAAGGAAATATGTTTTGTGGTTTACTTAGTCTGATGGATGGTTGAGCAAAGTATGATGATGATATGGCTTATGATGCCATAAGTTATGATAAATGGTTGTATCTCCTTGCAGTTGTCATATGATGACATGCATGTTAGAGTATGCCATGATGAATGAATACTCCCCTTTTGGCAGTGCGTGCAGGGTGGAGTATATATGAGTACAGATATGAGATGAGAAAGTTATGAGGAAGTTATGTTGCTCCCATACCATATGACATGTAATGAGATATGTATTGAGGATGATAGATAGTCCCAATTTATGGGACAATAAGCTATGATATTCAGATATGTTATGAATGAGGATACTCGGGTAATTCTGCAGACTTGTGAATACAGTACTCAGAGCCATTTCTGTTGAAAGGAATGGTAGACAGAAAGAAAGCAGATAAGAGTAAAGAAATTGTTTCTAGATCACTCTTCAGATAAGAGTTAGATCTTAAACATATGGCTCCCAGATAGAGCTAGATTCAGATGGGTATAGATCACTCTTCAGATAAGAGTTGAATCTGATACAGAATGCTTGCAATTAGAGCATAGTTTAAATGGCTCGCAGTTAGAGCACAGATTGAAATGAGAAGTTATGATGAGGCCATAGCAGTAGAATGCAATGGCAGGTGGTTAAACCATGATGACACAAGGCGTGGTAAGCCATAGTAAAGTAAGAAAGATGAGAAGGAAATCCTGAGTAAAAGAGGAAGTAAGTAAAGTCTGGATAAATGATATGAGGCTCTAAAATTTTTAGTTATGGAGTTATCAACAGGTGGAAGCAGTTAACCTTATAACTTAGTCTGTTGGTTTAAGATCTTCGGGAGATATACAGTACAACAGAATCGCAGTTAGATTCTGGAGGGTCGCAGTTAGATCCTAACATGTCTCCAGGGTCGCAGTTAGATCCTAGCAGATTCAGAGTCGCAGTTAGATTCTGAAGAGGCTAACAGTTGATCGCAGTTAGATCCCGAGGTCGCAGTTAGACCTAGCCTAAGGAAAGTAATGAGCCATGAGTTATGAGTACAATGTAGTATCTCTTTGGGAAGATGAAGGCCAAAGACGAAGTTAAGGTGAGGAAGCTTCACTAGTTGATAAACTCATCCAGAACAAAATTATTGTAATGGTTTTTCTCAGATAGCCTCTACAGACTGAACTTAGCTTTCCCTTAAACGAAGATGGAGTCCAAGTTCAAATCTGAGTGCTGATATTCAAAGTTTTATAGAAGTATGCCTGAGAAGCAGAGAAGAGAATCCTCTGTGTAATGAGAAGCAGAGAAGAGAATCCTAAGTGTAATGAGAACAGAAGAGTATGAGTAGATAGATTCCCCCAGATGAGGGTAAAGAGATTAAAAGGCTAGAAAAGACCTAGAGAAGAGGGTCTAAGGCAAAAAAAAAATAGAACGCAGTTCTATGAGGAAGATAATGATAGCCTTATGGTATCTCGGGATGAGTCATGATAAGGCAAGATAAGTTATGAAAGGGTGATATACACCATGAGATAGCCAGAGTTGGCTAGATATGCTATGATAAAGTATCAAAAGCATGCAATGAGATACACTATGGTAGAAGTGTAATATGACACGCACCTAGAGATGTGCATTTTATGAATAGACAGAGAGGCTCCCTTTTTGGTAGGGATCATATGTTTAAATGTTATGCTATGAAAGAGAATAGAAAATGAGAGCTTTCACTCCTTGCATGAGATGCTAGGCCTTATGTTATGCTAAAACTGTGCAAGCTCCAAGTGTTAGAGCTGTGCCTAGTTAGAACAGGAATGCTTGAGCTCCAGTATTAGAGCTTTGCATTCATAAGCAGGTATGCAGTCCTGCAAGTATGTTGGCCAGGCATTATGCATAGGTGCTCTTAATTAATAGTAGATGCTCTCATTTAGCAGCAAAGTAAAGAAAGAATAGCTGCGTAAGTCCTCTTTCTGTATGAAGTTAAGTGCAAAGAAAGATGAAATGTTGCAGATTTTAAAGCAGCCTGCTAGATATCAAGAAAAGTAATAAGAGATAAATGCTTAAAGTATGATGCTGAAAGGGATATGATGAGTAGTTAGAAGAAATTCCCGAATACAGTAATATTCAAGAAAATTTGCTATGAAAGAAATGGACACTGCTCATAAGTGCAGTGAGAGATCCATACGAGAAAAGCAGATTTTAAACTCTGATCGAGTTGATCCAGAGAAAAGAAAAGCATGTTATAAAAGATGTAAAGTTTTATGATAAGGTACTCTGCCAAATATTGAGTAAATTTGGCTATGGTACTAATTAAATTTCGAGGACGAAATTTATTTTAAGAGGAGGAGAAATGTAACATCCCAGTTTTTAGGCCTAGAGATGCAGAAATAGCCTAAGATTAAGAGGCTACTAGACCCCTTTTTAGCAGAAGTTCCAGAGGAACGCAAAGAGTTTCAGGGACTGAGCTGCGAGTAAGTAAAGGTACGGGGACTTATGTGTAAATAGTGGAAGTCCCAAGGGGTAAATGGCCATTTGGGGATGATGTAAAGGTCAAAGGTTCAAGAGTTGACTAGTTAGGTCGTGATGATAAAGAAGTTGGTCGCGATGAGAGTATATTATGGTCACGACGAGAGTATATTATGGTCGCGACTAATATTGGCAAAGAGGATTGGTCGTGACGGATAATGTTGTGGTGTCGCGACTAATGAGTAGAATGAGCCTGGTTGCGACTCAAAAGTGATGTGGTCGCGACGAAAGACTGTTATGGTCGCGACTAAAGGATGTTATGGTCGCGACTAATGAACCAAAAGATGTTATGTCGCGATAAGGTGATGATGAGGTCGCGACTAGTGACTACAAGTGGTGCCAAGCGTATGGGCCAAGAGTTATGAAGGTCCAAATGAGATAGTTACCCGGTTAGAGATAGAACTGGGGAAGAAGGTCAGATGCAGGAAAGGTTATCTGGAAACCATGAGGTGGACTGATAAGGTATCCTCATGGGGCCCACAAGATGCCACATGGCATTAGAGTAGTGATTCGGTGACCTTTCAGTAGAGTAAAGTTACTCGGTTGGCACGAAAACTGAGAAAGTGATCAGATAAGTCAGGGACTTATCTGGATAGCATTGGGAAGCGTGCAAGGTCTCTTCCAGGGGCTATATAGTATTAGTCTGGAGAAAGCAGATAAAGCTGAGGGCACGTATTACGAGGCAGGACTCTGGACCGGTGAGTAAGCCTGCTGAGTCAGCTGCTGAGGTGTCCAGGGAATTTAGACATGTGGAAAATGTGGCGATGAGGTGGCTGCTGAGGTGTCCCCTGAGGTGGCACTGATGATGCAGTAAAAGGAAATAAAGGAAAATAGGAAAATCCAGGAAAAACCAGGACCACAGGATCAGAGTTCATAGAAACTACGAAAATGCCATTGGAGGAGGTTATAAATACCCCCCCTTGCCTTCATTTGCTCCACGCATGGAGAAGGGAAAGAGAGAGAAAGAAGAGAGAAAGGGAGAAGGAAAGGAAGAGAGAAAGGAGGAAAGGAAGTTTTGGCGGAGCTGGAAGCAGAATAAGGATAGTGGAGTTCTGTTAAGCTAGCCAGGTAGTAACTAATCCTAGCTTTTATGTAATGGCTTTGTGATTTGTTGTGCTATTGTTTGGTTGGATTGTTGTCTTATATGTTATGTCTGAAGCTCTACTGCAATGCTATGATCATATGTTATTGAGTATGGAAGCACGCAGCATACTTATATGTACACAATCACAAGCAAGCACTGTCACACTGCATTACATATATTGTTATGATTGTTGCTACTGAGATTCCCCCGAATCTCATCCCCATACATAACCCCTTACAGGGAGGTTATGCTGAAGTGGATTTTGAGAATGCTAAGAGACGCCGTTATGCTGCCGAAGTAAAGACTGAACATCAGTATATGATAAGTGCTGTGTACGTATGTGCTGTCTAAGGAGGCTAGAAGTGAGTGGACCTAGCCGGTTCATCTAGTCTTTCCTGGGTACTACGTAGAATGGTAGTTCTCATGAGGGAATTACCGAATCAGTACGGTTCAGTTCTTTGTACAGATAAAGCGTAGCGGTTATGCTGCCGGAGTTTAGGCAGAAAGAGATGTAATAGAAATATGAGAATTCTATGTATGCTTTGTTGTATATGCCATCTTGTATGACATTCTGATATTAAATGATAAATACTGTTTGGCATGTTCAATTTATGTATGGTAAATTAAGGGGAAATTCGCAGGTCCTGAGGCAGCAGTGTTCTGACCTCAGTTTGACCTAGTAAACGGAGGAGTCTGGCCACGAGATTTAGTGAGCCTGTAGTACACATCTGGGGCATTCCGTGGATAGGTATTAAGCCTCATTTGGATGTGTATAATGAGAGAAACCAATTCTCAAAGTAAAGGTCCAGAATGAGGAACTTGAGAGTAAAAGTTCAATCTCTGGACTTAAGTTAAGATATTATTGCTTCCGCAAGTGTACTCTGAGGAGTATAAAGGAGGATGTTTCATGCTTTGCCTCGATGGTTGTGTCTTGAAGATCCTCCAGCTAAGGTCACCTATAATGACATAAGGAGAAGAGAGAGAGAGTGTGTTAGCAAAAGTGGGGGCAAAATAGTCATTTGATGCCCAAAAGCCCTTTTTTTCATCCAAAAGCTATTCCCACAAACTTATCTGAAGCCATGGTTTTGAACTATAGTTTAGCCTAGAAACTCTAATGGATATTTGATGGTTGTTTATTTAATTTGTCTCAAACCATGCTTTGCCCAAAAGCTCTTTTTAAACCATAGTTTAGCTCCTTCTCAAACAGGCACTAAATTCAAGAAAGTACAAAGCTATTTCATGGAACAACCAACCTTCATTAATTGGCTAGTGATCTAAAATCTGATCACTTTGCAAAAACATTATAGTTGTGGATGAAATTGCAAACTGGTTATAAGATAACCCTATCATACATAAAGGATACATTATACTCCTCCGGTCCTTAGTATAGTACATAATGAAAAGTTAATTTTTATATTAAATATAAGATTTATTTCCTATATTTATCAACTTTTTTTTAAATTATCCCTATTAATACTCCCTCAACAATAATCAAGTAAGAGGAGAGAATTAAGAAAAATAATTAGAGTGACTTAAAAAAAATGATACCCTAACTAACTTAACTAACTACTTTAATCTAATTAAAATAGTTAAATAGGTTCTATATTAAAGGCCGAATGAGTACAAAATATGTTAAGGTTTATAGCTATATAAACAGGGATATAAAAGGAAAATGCTTAAAAACAATTGCCTTGTAGATTGTCTTTCTTGAGAAGAGGTTGTCCATGATCATCTGGTAGAAAATAAAAATGGCATATATGGAACATTATTAAATTAAATAACTAAGCTATATTCAATTAAAATACAAAAAGGGTATATATAGTCATCAACTTTACCTAGCTTAAGTAATAATGATTTGAGACTCATGTAAGACTTTCTACCACGCTTCATTTATGGCCCTATAATACCAATAGTGTAAAGATACACCTCTTAAACCAATAATTAAGTTATTAAAACCATTTATAACTCTATTATGGTAGGAAAGAAAACAACTTAATCATAAAGTATATTATCGTAAAGGGCATGATCAAAAGACATTAACTATGATAGAAAAGCACAACCTTAAGATTTAAAGACACTATTATGGGTTAAAAGAAAACAATTTACTTCACAAAAGGTAACCATGATATAAAAGAACAAAGATATGTAATAAGATCTATCATGGTTAGAAAAAGACAAACCCACGAATCCACTATAGTAACATATGCATCGGGACTCAAGGCACAAACACAATCCCACAAGTCCACTATAATAATACATAACAACATCATCACAAGATCTGCACAATCTTTCTGAATAATACCATATTATATAAAATTAGTCATAAGTATGTGGATCCACAAAAGTGCATGCAATAGTACTAAAGGCCTCCGACCATCCTAACATCATACAATCCCAATACATAATAATCCAAGAGTATAATAGTATAATGACAAAGTGTAACATCAAATAAAACATGTAGTGGCCCTAAGTGGCAATATACGAATCTTCACTACTTTATGCCAGAAAGAGGCATACAATAGGCTACAGTTGCTTAAGCCTCAAGTTGCTTCCCTTCATGATGCACCAAGCTAGAAGGCTCTCCTGAAAATAGTAATTAACAATAGAGTAAGACATAAAGTTTCAATAACCAATAATCAATTTATAAGATATACAAGCGTAAAGCAATACAATACATAAGATATCAATTTCACAAAGATAATAATAACATGGTATATCGTTCATAAACAACTCCTCTGGCTGCATAGCTCCTTATGCCTCTTTAACGTGGACTCGAACTATTTATGCTGAGTAATTTAGCCAAAGGTCACCCCACTCACTTCAAGTCAACAAATTTCCTCCCATACATCTGTGGTTCAACCAAGGCTCAAGAGGTTATGCCAAGGATCTCAATCTTAAATCTGGCCCAGGGACAAGAGAAAGCTTCAGGGCATAATAGTGTGCTACTACCATGATAAATAGTGGAAGTTTCCCTAAGCTTCAAGAATAAGATTCTCCATAACATTTCCCCAAACAACTCCTTCTCATCCTAAAATTAAATGAACCCTAAAAGAAGAATAACGAACATGCTTCAAAATCATAGGACAATCCATTAACATGATAATAATTTCAACAATACAAATGTTCATAATAATCATCCTCACAAAGTTAAATATATGTAAATATTACTTTTCAAATACATCCCACTTCACTAGACTCTACATATCAAAATCAATAGAATTAACATACAACATCTTTTCTATACATAGAAAATTCTTGTTTCTCACATTGTACAAAAGCCTTTCCAATACAAGCATATAAACTAAATTAACTATGTTTATCTCTACTCCAAGTTTAGCTTTGCAAGCTTGGAAAACAATTGCACAATGCACAACCCCTGTCAACAAAGTCAATCTACATAATTAACGTAGATACAAATTAAAACACAAGTTAAACAATTCAATAATGGTAGGGGTGAGTCAATTGTCCTACCTATCACTTATGTCTTTTCATTTGCCTACTTCTATTCTATGGTTGGTTACATTATCGGACGAGTAGCGAGTCAAAGCTTGGTAGAGAGTTCAGTTCAAGAATCTTTCGTGAGATGAGCTTCTTTTGCTTTGCATTGATTTATTTCATATTTGGTATTATCCATATCTGAATTTTTGTGCCATCCCTTTGCTCTTTTGTATGCTGGTTTAGTTTCAATTGAGTCGAAGTGAGAGAGTGTAGAGTCAACTTGCTTTAGGGTTGGCCATGATCGTGCCAGTGGGTTCTCCTGCTTGAGCTATTTCTTAGTGAACTTGTTGAAAGTTTAATTTTTAGTTCTATGGGTTATGAGTGAAAGAGTTTTAGCGAGGAGTGTGTTGTATTGTAGGTGTGTGTCTGGGTTGAGGGAAAGCCGCTCGGTACAGTTCGTCTGCCATTACTGACCGCTTTAGCAATGTGCTATTTCATCTAGGCAACAATTTCAAGAGCGAGAGGTAGTTGTAGGGAATTGGAAGACACGCAGCGGAAATTAACTTTAAAAAATTTTTCCATTCCAGCCAGGATCTACCGAATGTGTTTAAGTCAAGGAGGAAAAAGTCTTACCTTCAGTATTCGAGCTTTAGTCGCGACCTCTGTATCCACTAGTCGCGACTCCTCACCTCTGGAACTTTTAGTCGCGACCTACTCAGCTTCCAGTCGCGACCTGTCGCCTCTGGAGTTGTTAGTCGCGACCTCCTAAGCTTCTCGTCGCGACCTGTAGCCTCTGGAGTTGTTAGTCGCAACCTCTTCGGCTTCAAGTCGCGACCGGTATCCTCTTTTCGGATTTCTGACGTTCAGATGCCAGTATGTTCGCGACCTTAGTGTCAATAGGTCGCGACCTGTCTTCGTGTCTGGTTTCTTTTCTCGATCGTAAGAAGTCGACAGCCCAGATCGGCTTCCTCTACTGGTATCCACAAGAACAGCGTTCCAATTATGAATGACGTGCTAGCATCTCTTGTCCCTCTAGGGCTTTCTAGAGATTCTGTTCTCACCGTCTCTATTTCGGCAGCTTCTTACCTGCAAACCTTTTGCACTCTCCCTGCCCCCTTTTCTCACGTCTGTATAGATGTGTGTTATGTATTGTGTGTAGAACCCTAGCTCCTAATGTCAAATATATAGGATGCCATCGGGCTTCTGTAACATCCTGATTTTTGGTCTAGGAGAATTGGGAGGTAGTCTGATATGGGCAGGCTGCTAAACCCGTAGTCCCAGGGTAGTAATCTGATATGGGCGGATTACTTACCTGTATTTTGTAGGAATCCGAGGGATGAGCTAAGTCCTTTAGAATTTAAAGATGAGTTAAGTCTTTAACCTACAGAATCAGGACAGTTCACCAAGGTTCAAAATGAGGAATGTAAGGAATATCCTAAGTCTTAAGCCTAGGAATTCTGCAGGTAGCTTGATATGGGCTGACTCCTGTGTAAGATAACCTGATATGGGTGGGTTGTTGAGCCTTTCAATTAACGATGACTTCCGAAGAGTTTAGGGGATGAGTTATTGAAAGAGAATTTCTAGACCTTAAGATGAGGGATGAGAAGATGAGGTTAAGATGCTAGAAAGATAATACAGGGGCAAAATCGTAATTATGGGAAAGATCGGACAGGTAGCCGATGAGTACCATATTTTGCCAGAAAATAGAGAAAATTATGCTGATCATTTCACTGAACTGTGAAATGTGCATATGAGGTCTCTATAGGTATGAAAGAATTAGAAATGTGACCAAGGGTAAAATGGTCATTTTTGAAAAGTGAGCGCGAGAGCGTACTTTCAGGCAAAAATAGCCCGGTCCGGATAAAATATCTGAAAATACCGGGAGATAGAGAAAAGGATTCCGAGTTGAATGACACAACACAGAATTTTGATTTGAGGTCCCGATTTTTCTGTAAAAATTCCTGAAGATGGGAATTTACAGTTATAATCGGTAAAGGAAAGGCAGTCCGAATATAGATGATCGAACTGTGGCCAGAGGCCATACAGTGTTTGTAAGACCCATAGTGACACCAGGGAAGGCCCAGGCCCGTAATAGCAGTTCAGTGGTAAAAGGGGCTGGTGTCCGGGAAAAAGGTGCGAAATGACAAAAATGCCCCTATGTTATAGAACAGCCGAAGAATGAGTAAAGGGTATTTTGGTCATTTGCCTAAGGTTAGACAGTCCAGGGAAGTTATCTGGATAATTGACCAGGGTCAGAGAATACTCTGGTAAGATGGAAAAAGACAATAATGCCCCTAGACCTAGTAAAGTAAAGAAAGAGAGATTAAGGGCATTTTGGTAATTTGTCGAGGGGTGTTCTTGGGAATCGTGCCATCAGAGTACTTGGGCTGGATCAGAGACCCAAGATGATATTCCTAGGCCCAAAAACGTATCCCAGTTTATATGTGGGAAAAAGTGGCATTAAAATAATGATTTAATGACTTTTCAGTAAAGTAAAGTTACTCGGTTGGCACGATAACCGAGGAGGTGATCAGATAAAGTCTGGGACTTATCTGGATAGCATTGGAAGGCGTGAAAGGTCCCTTCCAGGTGCCACATGGCGCAATCTTAGAGGAAGAAGAACAGTTAAGGACACGTGGCGCGATCTCAGCCGTTAATTCCGGTGCAAGACTCTGGAACTGTCTGGAAATGCTGAGTCAGCTAATGAGGTGTCCCGTGAAACATCCTCCCTTAGACCCCTCAGAGTACACTTGCGGAAGCTAGATAGTTCGATTATACCTTAACTCAAGCCCAGAAATTCAAAATTTCACTCTTAAGTTCCTTATTCTGAACCTTTAATTTGAGAACTGATTAATCTCATTCTACACATCCAAACAAGGCTTATTACCTATCCATGGAATGCCCCAGATGTGTACCACTGGCTCACCAAATTTCGTGGCCAAACTCTTTCGTTTACTAGGTCAATCTGAGGTCAAAACACTGCTACCTCAGGACCTGCGAATTTCTCCCTTAATTCCCCATTCACAAATTGAACATGCCAAACAATATTTATTATTACATAATAAAATATCATATAACAGGACATATATAAAATCCTCATATTTCCATTACATCTTTTCCTGCCTAAAATCCGGCAACACAATCGCTAGGCTTCATATGTACAAAGAACTGAACCGTACTGATTCGGTAATTCCCTCATGAAAATTACCATTCTACGTAGTACCCAGGAAAGACTGGATGAACCGGCTAGGTCCACTCACTTCCAGCCTCCTTAGACAGCACTACGTACACAGTACTTATCATATACTGATGTTCAGTCTTAGTTTCGGCAGCATAACGGCGTCTCTCAAAATTCTTAGAATTTACTTCAACATAATCTTCCTGTAATGGGTTAGATATGGGGAATGAGATTCGGGGGAATCTCAGTAGTAATAATCATAACAATATATGTAATGCAGAGTGACAGTGCTTGCTTGTGATTGTGTACAGATAAGTATGCTGCGTGCTTCCATATTCAATAACATATGATCATAGCATTGTAATAGAGCTTCAAGCATAACATATAAGACAACAATCCAACCAAACAATAGCACAACAAATCACAAAGACATTACATAAAAGCTAGGATTAGTTACTACCTCAAAAGCAGAACTTCAGAACTTCTCTACTGCTTCCAACTTCACCAGCACTTCCTTTCTTCTTTCTTTCTCCTTCTCTCTCTTCTTTCTCTCTCTTTCTCTTGCCAAAACCGTGCATAATGAAGGTAAGGGGGGTATTTATAGTTTTGGTCAATGGCATTCTTGTAATTTTGAAGCCATCTGATCCTGTGGTCCTGGTTTTTCTGAAATTTCCTATTTTTTTTATTCCTTTTACTGCATCATGCATGACATCATCTCCATGCCACCTCATGGGATACCTCATATGTCACATGGCGAAATTGCAAGCTTCTTGGACACCTCATCAGCTGACTTAGCAGTTCCAGTCCAATTCAGTACCGGTCCGGTTCGATTTTCCACAAACTGGACCCACCGGCTAAGATTGTGCCACGTGTCCTCAACTTTTTCTTCTGCCTCCAAGATGACGCCATGTGGCATCTAGAAGGGACCTTTCACGCCTTCCAATGCTATCCAGATAAGTCTCGAACTTTATCTGATCACCTCCTCGGTTATCGTGCCAACCGAGTAACTTTACTTTACTGAAAAGTCATTAAAATAGTATTTTAATGTCACTTTTTCCCATATATCACTGGGCCTACGTTTTTGGGCTCTGGGAATGTTATCTTGGATCCTGATCAAGCTCAAGTACTCTGATGGCTTGATTCCCAAGAAACAGCCCTTGGCAAATTACCAAAATACCCCCGGGTGCCCTTTCTTGCACTATCTTTACTCTAAGAGTAAAATCGTCATTTTACACCCTTCTGTACTCTGTCAGGGCATATACTGACTCTAAGCAACTTTATCTGTATGTACCTTGGCTTCTGGGCCTGTCCAGAATGACCAAAATGCCCTTCATTCATCTGTTACCCTTTTGTACAACACAGGGGCATTTTTATAATTTCGCACTTTTCCGGGGTTCTGCCGGACACTGGCCCACCTATCAGTCCAAGTGTCTTACCGGGACTTTGTTGGCGCCATTATTGGGCCTCTCAGGGTACATTACCTTTATGGCACGTATTACGAGAAATCTTCCCCCGTTAATGTTTATTGAATATTTTATCTATTATTCACCGTTTATACACATATTCGGACACCGGCTCCTTCTGTCCGATACACTGGCCTGCGGTGTTCAGGCATCCCTGTGAGTCATAACAGTCATCTGACTGAGGGCATCCGAACTCATTCAGTCCCTTTTCAAATACCGATAAATTTCCCTATCGGATACCCGGAGGCCTCACACTCCCGTCTGGATTTTCTAATTTGTGAATAACTTTTTCTATAGGCCTCCTATCGGTATTCTGTCAGTTTCCTGACATCCGCCCCATAAGGACGCATCATCCTGTATTTTCTCACCTAGATCTGAAATCTAGGATATCCGGTATGAATTTTTATAACTTTTGGACGATCAATCCATTTCTGGCTATCTGGAGTCTTCAAAAATTCCTGTATCAAGCCAGATTGCCGAGCGTCACTTGCTCTCTCTACCGGTGGAATCTGGGACTGAAATGCTTTCGGACAGTCCAAACCACTTCCGGCCTGACTTTCTTTAATTATACTTTAGCCCCAAGGAACTTTTCTTCTTTTCAATTAAGTCCCTTTTTATTTGGCTAAAATTACACTTAAGGACCCTACCTTTTTGTCTACTTTTCCTTTTTGGCTTTATACTTTCCATAATTGCACTTAAGCCCTTCATTTTCTTTCTTTTGCAATTTAATCCCTTTCTTTGCATAAATGGCCATCATATCCCTAGGGACTTTCACTATTTACATATCAGTCTCTGGACTTTTACTTATTTGCAGTTTAGTCCCTAAAAACCCTCTGTATGTTTCGGGGACTTCTGCTCAAAGGGATATATCTATTTCAGGCTACTTTCTAAGTCTCTGGCCTGAAATTGGGACACATTCCTCATTTTGAACCTAGGTGAACTGTCCCGATTCTGTAGGGTAAAGACTTAACTTATCTTTGAATCC
This sequence comes from Leucaena leucocephala, assembly GCA_037074615.1. Classification (NCBI taxonomy): domain Eukaryota; kingdom Viridiplantae; phylum Streptophyta; class Magnoliopsida; order Fabales; family Fabaceae; genus Leucaena; species Leucaena leucocephala. The sequence goes on along the minus strand of CM073544.1, from coordinate 3,370,997 downwards.
TGAAAGACTTAGCTCATCCCTCGGATTCCTACAAAATATAGGTAGGTAATCTGCCCATATGAGATTACTACTTTGGGACTACGGGTTTAGCAGCCTGCCCATATCAGACTACTTCCCAGTTCTCCTAGACCAAAAATCGGGATGTTACAATTCTCCTCCCCTTTTAAAAATTTTGGTCCTCAAAATTCTAAGGGATACCTCATCTTTCCCTGAAGAGAACTTCTTACTGATCTATAAAGCTATGTGATTTTTATAACGCAATCATATATATAACTAGTAAGATCATCCCTCTCCATCTTATCCTCACTCCAGTGATGGTTTAGAGGAGCAACAGCTTGGTCCCAGACCTTCCACATGGATTCTTAGCAACTAACATCTCTCATTACAGTTGCTTACAGCTATCCATGTTCTAACCCCTCATACAACACCCTCATCACTGAGTTAAGACATATTTATTATCTTACTAATTATTTCTCATGACTCGTTATAATGACCACATTCTCTAGATCAGAAAAGAACTCTTCATTAATCACATCATTTACATCTAGGCATACCGTTCTTTACAGCTAAGTCGCCCTTACAACTATGGTTCTTCTTAACCATTCTTAGGGTCAACCTCAGGGGATTTGGAGACTCTGTTCGAAAAAATGGAAAATACTCTTCCTGTTGTCTTTGGCCTAGGGATATCAACATTCTTAGGGCAAACTCTTGCAAAGTGACCTTTCTCGCCACAAATGAAACAGCCGCTTTGCCCTGTTCTACACTCCCTTGTGCCGTGGTTCTTTCCACATCTTTGACATCTTTATCCTCCAACCTGATCCTCACCTTGATCAGTCCCCTGCCTAAACTGTTGCCTCTTTCTCTTGTTATTATTATTATTGGCTTTATAACTTGAGCTACCTCCCATAGTGCTTCTAGCCAATGCTTCTTTACCTCTTGCCTCTGACTTAGCTACTTCCTTGCTCCTTACGCTGTTCCCGGTTGCTGCATGATTGTTCATACTTCTTTCTGTCAATCTGCAGACTTCTACAGCTCTATTTAACTGCGTAAGTTGCTGAGGAATTATTCTTTCCTTTAGGGCACTACTCAGACCCTCTACTAATCTCTTTGTCGACCATTCTTCGTCCTCCATTCTTCTAAGGTATGTGGAATAGTACGACAATCGGAGATATTTAGCCAAATACTCGTCGAATGACTCTTTCTCTCCTTGCTTCAGAGTAAGGAACTCAACTTCCTTTGCGTCCCTCACTGACTGGGGAAAGTATTTGTCCCTAAACTGGCCCAGAAACATTTCCCATATAACTGGGATTCCTTTTGCTCGAAGAATAAGCTCGGTATTCCTCTACCATCTTCGCGCATCCTTCTCTAGCTTGAAAATGGCCAGCCAGGCTTTTCTTCCTGATGGGCAATCCAGCACCTCAAAAATCTTCTCAAGCTGATCTATCCAATCCTCAGCTACTTGGACGTCAAATGTCCCCTCAAACGCCGGAGGATTATTCTTTTGGAACCGTTCCATCCATTGCTGAATGCTATTAGGATCTTCCACTGGATCCTTTATTCTCGACTGCTCATTATTCGGAGGAATTCCTGATATCCCTTCTGCTGGTCTATCAGGGATCTGCAATTGGTTAACTATAGCTGTAAGAGTAGCTATAGTGGCATCTCTTTCTTGATCTCGGCGAACTTGTTTCGCCGTCATTTTTTCCATCATCCTCTGCTGCTGTTCTAGCCTAGCAAGGATGACTTGCATAGGATTTACCTTATTGGAGTTGCCGGATTCCTCTATGTGTGGCTCCTCTACTTGAATTCTACGTCCTTGTCTCGTGTTCACCATCTGGTTCCTTGTCAATCAGAAAAGAAAAGTGAACACATAACATCATACTACTACTCATCTAGGGGTTTTTACCTCCACTGGGCTTTTTTAAACCTCTATGTACTCTAGGGAAATAACCTTTCTACATCAGAGCATCACTAAGCCAGAACCTTCTGTTCTGTGCCAGAATCTTATGCTCTGAGCCAGAATCCTGTCTGGTTTATGCTAGAACCTATTGCTCTGATACCAAAATGAAACATCCTCCCTTAGACCCCTCAGAGTACACTTGCAGAAGCTAGATAGTTCGATTATACCTTAACTCAAGCCCAGAAATTCAAAATTTTACTCTTAAGTTCCTTATTCTGAACCTTTAATTTGAGAACTGATTAATCTCATTATACACATCCAAACAAGGCTTATTACCTATCCATGGAATGCCCCAGATGTGTACCACTAGCTCACCAAATTTCGTGGCCAAACTCTTTCGTTTACTAGGTCAAACTGAGGTCAAAACACTGCTACCTCAGGACCTGCGAATTTTTCCCTTAATTCCCCATTCACAAATTGAACATGCCAAACAATATTTATTATTACATAATAAAATATCATACAACAGGACATATATAAAATTCTCATATTTCCATTACATCTTTTCCTGCCTAAAATTCGGCAGCACAACCGCTAGGCTTCATCTATACAAAGAACTGAACCGTACTGATTCGGTAATTCCCTCATGAAAATTACCATTCTACATAGTACCCAGGAAAGACTGGATGAACCGGCTAGGTCCACTCACTTCCAGCCTCCTTAGACAGGACTACGTACACAGTACTTATCATATACTGATGTTCAGTCTTAGTTTCGGCAGCATAACGGCGTCTCTCAAAATTCTTAGAATTTACTTCAACATAATCTTCCTGTAATGGGTTAGATATGGGGAATGAGATTCGGGGGAATCTCAGTAGTAATAATCATAACAATATATGTACTGCAGAGTGACAGTGCTTGCTTGTGATTGTGTACAGATAAGTATGCTGCGTGCTTCCATACTCAATAACATATGATCATAGCATTGCAGTAGACCTTCAGGCATAACATATAATACAACAATCTAACCAAACAATAGCACAACAAATCACAAAGACATTACATAAAAGCTAGGATTAGTTACTACCTCAAAAGCAGAACTTCAGAACTTCTCTACTGCTTCCAACTTCACTAGCATAGAACAAAGTTATCGGATCTGAGATGGAAGGTATCACCCTTAGTTCAGTAATGAACTTCCTAATCCAAACGGCCTCCTTAGCGCATCAGATGCTGCTATATACTCAGCTTCTGTTGCAGAATCTGCTACAGTACTCTGCTTAGAGCTCTTCCAGCTTACTGCTCTATTGGTCAGTTTGGAAACTTGCATCTGTGTAACTAGTTACACAGAGCTCGTCATCCAATCCACCATAGACCAAGAATAAGTCCTTAGTCCTTCTCAAGTACTTAAGGATATTCTTGACAGCAGTCCAATGGCCCTCACCGGGGTCCTGTTGATATCTGCTAGTCATACTTAAGGCAAACGAGACATCCGGTCGAGTACATAACATGGCATACATGATGGATCCTATGGCCGAGGCATATGGAACCTTACTCATGCGACCTCGCTGATCAGGTGTACTAGGACACAAATCCTTGCTTTGGTGAATACCATGAGACATGAGTATGAAACCCCTCTTTGATTCCTGCATACTAAACCTATGCAGTATCTTGTCTATATATGTGCTCTGACTCAGTCCTAGAAGTCTTTTAGATCTATCTCTATAGATCCTAATTCCTAGGATGTAGGTGGCTTCACCCAAGTCTTTCATTAGGAAAGACTTTCCTAACCAAGACTTGACAATCTGCAAGGTAGGAATGTCATTCCCAATAAGTAGGATGTCATCGACATAGAGTACCAAAAACACAACTGTGCTCCCACTAACCTTCTTGTACACACAATGTTCATCAATGTTTTGAAAAAATCCAAACCCTTTGACTACTTCATCAAAATGATGATTCCAACTCCGAGATGCTTGCTTCAGTCCATAAATGGACCTTTGAAGCTTGCACACCTTACCAGAGTCCTCGGAATGCATAAACCCTTCAGGTTGTGTCATGTACACATCCTCAAGGAGCTTTCCATTAAGGAAGGCTATCTTGACGTCCATCTGCCATATTTTATAGTCATAATATGCTGCAATGGCAAGGAGGATTCTGATTGATTTGGCCATTGCAACTAGGGAAAAGGTCTCATCATAGTCCACACCATGAGTTTGAGTAAATCCTTTTGCAACCAGTCGTGCCTTGAAGACATTTACATTGCAATCCATGTCGGCTTTCTCTTTAAAAACCCACTTGTACCCTACGGTTTTTACACCTTCAGGCGGGTCGACTAAGGTCCATACCTTATTGTCGTACATGGATTACATCTCAGACTTCATAGCACTAAGCCATTTTTCAGAGTTTGGTCCCACTATAGCTTCTCGATAGGTAGTTGGCTCATTATGCTCAATGAGCAACACATCACGATTGTCAGCAATCAGAAATCCATATCTTTGAGGCTGAAGTCGTGCCCTATTAGATCGTCGTGGGCCTTGCGTGACTTGAGGAGTCTCAACAACTTCTTGTGAGTCTTCTCTATTTTCCATCTCTAATTCTGTGGTGTCTTATGGCTCTCGAACTTCTTCGAGATGTACCTTACTCCCACTGGTTCTTTTAGAGATAAATTCTCGTTCGAGAAAGATACCATTTCTGACAACAAACACTTTGTTATCAGTGGGGTTGTAGACATAATATCCCTTGGTTTCCTTAGGATATCCCACAAAAAGGCACTTTGAAGATTTGGGCGCTAACTTATCTGAGGCTTGTTGCTTAACATAGACCTCACATCCCCAAATCTTGAGAAAAGATAAACTAGGTTTCCTCCCAGTCCATATCTCATACGGAGTCTTTTCAACTGCCTTAGATAGAACACGATTCAGTGTGAACGCAGCTGTCTCTAGGACGTGGCCCCAAAAGGACGGTGGAAGATCTGTTCGACTCATCATGGATCGAACCATATCCAATAGTGTTCGATTCCTCCGTTCAGAAACCCCATTCCATTGTGGTGTTCCTGGAGGAGTCAATTGTGAGACTATCCCACAATTCCTAAGATGATCGATAAACTCTTGGCTCAAATATTCACCACCTCGATCAGATCGAAGGGCTTTAATTGTTTTCCCAAGCTGGTTTTGTACATCATTTTGAAATATCTTGAACATTTCAAAAGATTCGGATTTATGTTTCATTAGATAGACGTAGCCATATCTACTAAAATCATCTATGAATGTGATGAAGTACGAATAACCTCCTCTAGCATTTGTATTTATCGGTCCACACACATCTGTATGTATGAGGCCCAATAAATCAGTGGCCCTCTCATTGTGCCCAGTGAAAGGTGACTTTGTCATCTTACCTAACAAACAAGATTCGCAAGTATCATATGATTCAAAATCAAATGAGTTGAGAAATCCATCTTGATGGAGTTTAGAAATGCGTTTCTCATTTATATGGCCCAGACGACAGTGCCAGAGGTATGTCGGATTCAAATCATTTGGTTTGACCCTTTTAGCGGTTATGTTATAGATATTTCCATAATTGGGTTGTTCCAAGTTTAATATGTAATGATCAACATGAAAATCACCATGAGCATAGAAAACATCATTACGATAAATGGAACATTTACCATTCCCAGAAATGGAAGTGTAACCTTCCTTATCCAAATAAGAAAGAGAAACAATGTTACTACTCAAAGCAGGAACATAATAGCAATTGTTCAAAACTAACAAAAGCCCAGTGGGCAGAACTAATTCATAAGTGCCTACAGCTAAAGCAGCAACCTTTGCTCTATTTCCAACTCGTAGGTCAACTTCGTCCTTTTTCAGCTTTCTACTGTCCTTTAGGCCCTGCACATTTGTACAAATATGAGAACCACATGCAGTATCTAACTCGAGTTGGGCTATTTGGTGTGCGACCCTGTAGTCCCATATGAAGTTGGCAGTGGGCCAGTTACTATACTAACCCACAAGTCGTAAGTGGCCTCTAGCAAGACATTACGACAACCCAAAACATATGAGGATCGACGAACGATGTTACCTTTCATACAACCATATCACGTCCCTTTTGTCACACGATATTTCGGTCATGGATGAGGCATGGTGAACGTCATTCTCCTATTCCTGACCGTTACTTTCTCGATCCCTGAGTAGTCTGAATATAGAAATTGAACTACCCTTCCATTCCAGTATGGCCATACATTTCTCAGACTCACTCATCGAGGGGCCCAGTAATATCTCTCTACGAATATGAGGGACAAATTCCATCTTGACCATTCACATTCCTCCGCATGAAAAACCACTAAGCCCGAACATAGCCTTTATGATCACTCGGTCAAAAGTGACTTTTGACTAGGTCAAAGCTGAGCGTTCGTCATGTAGGAATCCATGATGATCTCAGGTCAAAGGGCATAATGACATGGCTTGTATATGAGAGAAGCTTATGACTTAACCCATGCAGCTCTCTCATAGCGGGTTATTCCAGCACCCTGTACTCTTACATGTGCCTATGACTTTGATTTATATCTCTATATATCTTCAAAGTCATACTGGTCTTATTTTATCTTTGCTCCCGCATAGATGACTGACCAGGGACATTTAGGATAAGATCATGAGTTATCCAAAAATGGTCATCATAGTAAACATGCAAATAATGTGATAACATAATTAAGAAATTCATAAAACAATAATGTTTATAAGACAATGATTGGCCCCTAGGGCATAATTTCCAACAGTAGTGACTAAGGCACTAACGAGGCCATCGAGGTGGGGGAGTGACACATGGTTTAAACCGCTTGTTGTTAGGTTATCGGTTATCGTGGGGAGCTGACCACGTACCTAGGGGCTCAACGTTAAGTGGAGAGTAGTTTGGGCACCAAAGTGGTATCAAGGAACGCTAATGAGGTAGCAGCTGAGGGACTCAAGGTGGCCTCGAGAGTGACATCAAGCCTATTAAAAGAAATGCAATAGGTATATAGCATTGAGTATGAGGTGCTCATGAGAGTTCCCTAACTGACAGAATGTGTGAACTTCCCTGAGGAGGGCTGGTGTCGATGGGTCTGGAGGTCTTATGACATGGAGTCTGATTCCCCTTGATAAGTCTAATGGTAGGATTATGTCGTCACTTCGACCTGGCCCCAACGAACTTTATGCCCCAATTATGGAGAGTGGTAGCGATTCTAGAGGCGATGGATAGATGTTAGGGGTTAAATTCGATGTCAATGATCTGCTATACACCTACCACCTGGTATGTAGTTAACCGGGGTAGTATACCCTAGACAAAAGGTATGGCAGGGAGGTGTTAGTCCATAACTATAAAATTAATGATAGAGGCTAGGGGAGAAGTTTTTTTTTGTTGACTTATTCTCCTTGGGCGAGGATGGCTTGGGAGTTCACGCTTCATGGAATATGGCTAGTAAGTTGTTTCTTTATTTTTATGTCTATTCTAATTACTTATTAATTGATGCTGATGTTATCCTTTGTGCAAACGTCATGCCAGACCTGGACAAGCGGGGAAAGGAGAGCTTAAGCGTGGGGGATAACACTAAAAGGCTGTTAAAGCTTTCAACAACAGAGACTGACTTCGTGGTGTTAATAGGTGAAGAAGGTAAGTGTTCTTCCTCTTGTCTTCCATCTTCTTATATGATTTAACAACACTTCCTCTCATCTGATGGTGTTTACATTTTATCCATGGGAAGGAGAGATAGGAGATAAAAGTTATAAAGTCCCAAGTTTAGATGCGTTGAGGGCGAAGGTGATAACAAGGTCTAACGGGCTACCTCGCACACCAGTAGGGCAATTGTCTGGAGTGTCAAGTGTCAGCCTACTCACACAGAGGGGCCGCCTCGTGAAGGGGTAGACAAGAAGCAGAAGGGAGTAGTGGCTAAGCTCAAGGTCTTGTCCAATGCATCCGTCGAGGAGGACGGCACACTTGTACTACCTTTGATTTGAGGCCTATTGCTGCCAAAGACACTATGAAGCTGGGGGGCCATGAGCCCTAAGGCCATGTCGACGTGCACTCTTAGGATGTTCTAGGTAGGTTTCTTGTTCAAATCAGTCTAAGGTACATCCTCTGGTCGTCATACTAACATGTATACTTTTATTCCCATATGGCCTTTAGGCTGGCCTATTCTTGGAGAGGGAGGCAACTCACATGACTTTGACCATTGCAAGCAAGGATCATGTCTCTAGGAAATAGGAGGAGTCGATCACCAAGCTTACCAGCATAGAGGCTCACCTGGAGGAATCTTTGGAGTAGGCCACAGTTGAGACGAAAAAGGCCTTGTCAGAGTTATGGGACAAGGTCAAAAACTTGAAGTAGCAGCTAGATGACATCGCTGTAGAGGCCATACTCAATACTCTCGCCTAGCTAATGATAGAATCAAGGCAAGGAAGGCTGACAAGTAGGACACTGATATGTTATGGAGGAGTATCAGATAATGTTCAATCCCTAGAGGAAAAAGGGCCACCTAGGGCTATCGAAGGGAACAATGAGCTTGGCGTCAGGGCTAGAGGCAAGGGAAAAGAGAAACTGAGTGACGATAACTCTATTACAAGGGAAAAGGTCACGCAAGTTACTGGGGACGACAAGTAGCTACTTGACCTTGAAGCCCATTTTATTTTATTTTAAAACAATTTGATTTCTAGCTGTTACTTTGAACTTATTTACTAAACATGTTTATATATTGGTGATAGGGCCGCCTTATGGATATTCCAGGCCAAGTGCATCTACTTGGCTTATTTTGTAGTATATTCTAATTTTTTTACGTGTTATGTGCCGATCCATTTGACCAAGTAATTCAAGTAGTGTAGGATCGCGTGAGTTGGGGTTATAGTAGCTATGTTTAAGGCAGTGTGAGGGGGTAATTGGACTAGTACGCCATTATCAGGCAGAGCATTGCGTTATAACTTCGTGTCGAGGTACGTGGCCTTCGACACGGGGTTATCCTCAGGTGGGGTTTCCAGCCCTAGGGATGTAGAGTTAAAGCACTCGTTAATTAAGTGACCGATCGTCAGTACGTTAGTGGCGCGTAATACATTTATGTAAGGAGACTATGAAAGAATTATGACTAATTATATAGAAGTGTGTTTCATGAGGAATGAGTTTGAGATTTATTAGTTAACTTAAAAAATTTCTTGAAACTATAATAAATGAACATAGAGCGTACAATGAGTGGGAATGTGATGAATGGATAATGAATATAATGAATAATACTCGAGAGGCGAAGCGTAAGTTTCGCGTGGCATTTCACACAGGACGGTTCATTGTGTGTGGCTCTATCTGTTGGAGATTGTGCCCTAGGGGCCAATCATTGTCTTATAAATATTATTGTTTTATGAATTTCTTAATTATGTTATCACATTATTTGCATGTTTACTATGATGACCATTTTTGGATAACTCATGATCTTATCCTAAATGTCCCTGGTCAGTCATCTATGCGGGAGCAAAGATGAAATAAGACCAGTATGACTTTGAAGATATATAGAGATATAAATCAAAGTCATAGGCACATGTAAGAGTACAGGGTGCTGGAATAACCCGCTATGAGAGAGCTGCATGGGTTAAGTCATAAGCTTCTCTCATATACAAGCCATGTCATTATGCCCTTTGACCTGAGATCATCATGGATTCCTACATGACGAACGCTCAGCTTTGACCTAGTCAAAAGTCACTTTTGACCGAGTGATCATAAAGGCTATGTTCGGGCTTAGTGGTTTTTCATGCGGAGGAATGTGAATGGTCAAGATGGAATTTGTCCCTCATATTCGTAGAGAGATATTACTGGGCCCCTCGATGAGTGAGTCTGAGAAATGTATGGCCATACTGGAATGGAAGGGTAGTTCAATTTCTATATTCAGACTACTCAGGGATCGAGAAAGTAACGGTCAGGAATAGGAGGATGACGTTCACCATGCCTCATCCATGACCGAAATATCGTGTGACAAAAGGGACGTGATATGGTTGTATGAAAGGTAACATCGTTCGTCGATCCTCATATGTTTTGGGTAGTCGTAATGTCTTGCTAGAGGCTGCTTACGACTTGTGGGTTAGTATAGTAACTGGCCCACTGCCAACTTCATATGGGCCTACAGGGTCGCACACCAAATAGCCCAACTCGAGCTGTGATGTCCAGATTCATTGAATCTAAAAGATGTCTAGATTCAATGAATAGTCTAGGGTGGACTTATATATTTTATATATATATATAAATTTGTATATATATTATATATATAATATAAGAGATATTTGCAAGATTTAATTTATAAGGATAAATTAAATTTCTATCACTTTTGAATTTAAATTTAAATGGATATGATCTATTTGAATTTGAAATTCAAATTGATAAGATATCTCAAATTTGATTTATGAGAATAAATCAAATATAATTCCGTCTTATCTTTATTTTAAATTAAATAAATAGGTCAATTAAATCTGTGAGACGGATTTAATAAAAATCGTATTTATTTAATTAGTTTCTTATCAAATTTGCAATATATGATATTGTATTAATTTTAGAATTAATATAAGATTAATTCTGAAGCCCGGCCCAATTAGAAGCCTGATAGCATTCTATATATTTGACATTAGGAGCTAGGGTTCTACACACAATACACAACATAATTCACAAGAGAAAAAGGGTCAGGAGAGTGCAAAAGGTTTGAAGATAAGAAACTGCCAGAATAGAGACGGTGAGGACGGAATCTTGAGAAAACTCTAGAGCGACAAGAGGCGCTAGCACTTCGTTCGTGGTTGGAACGCTATTCGTGTGGATACCGGTAGAGGAAGCCGATCTGAGCTGTCGACTTCTTGCGATTGAGAAAAGAAACCAGACACGAAGACAGGTCGCGACCTATTGTCAAAAATCCGAAAAGAAGATACCGGTCATGACTTGAAGCCGACGAGGTCGCGACTACAAACTCCAGAGGCTACAGGTCGCGACGAGAAGATTAGGAGGTCGCGACTAACAACTCCAGAGGCAACAGGTCGCGACTGGAAGCTGAGTAGGTCGCGACTAAAAGTTCCAGAGGCGAGGAGTCGCGACTAGTGGATACGGAGGTCGCGACTAAAGCTCGAATACCGAAGGTAACACTTCTTTCTCCTTGACTTAAACACATTCGGTAGATCCTGGCTGGGAATGGAAAAAAATTTTAAGTTAATTTCCGCTGCGTGTCTTCCAATTCCCTACAGTGGTATCAGAGCCGTTTTGTGTTTAAGTTAGGTTTGATTGTTGATACATGTGATGTATGTTAGACTTCTTAGCTGATTATATGATAACATGCGAGATATGTATGACATATATGGAATCCGTTTATGTACGACATATACGGAATCCGAAAGGAAACTGAAATTGGTGGTATATGTTAATTGATTTGATCAATTAATATTAATGGAGTCTAAGGAAATAGAATTAAGGTTCTTGATCAAAAATTTCCATTGGGGCGCTGCCCCACACCCCGCCCGCTAACCGGCTAGAGGGACCGCTGTGGCTACCTAAACGTAGCGCAACATAATCGTAAGATATTCTGGCTTTCCTGATATATGTATGTTTTAAAACATTTATTACCCTTCAAATAGTATGAATTTTGATTCTTGAATGTTTGGGTATGGTGAACAATATGGCTCTAGATTACAAGTGTTGTAATTTTTCTAAATACGGCCTGCGTGTCGTGCCTTCCTCTAATTACTCTCGTTGTACATTTTCTTCTCATCTCACTCCCCTTTAATGTTAAAACGAGGTTTCCTTATGTAATTTTCCTATTCTAATTAGACAGCTTCTCTCATTGGCTTGAGGGGACTTAGGATAGGTGAGCCATATTGTATCACGTTTAAGATTATGCATCTTATGATTAGATCACTGCATGTATGTTTTATATGCATAATACTGGTATGAGATACAATCGAGATACATGCAAACCGGATAGTTAATTAAACCCTCTAAAAGAAATCTTAAGTCATATGCCGTCAATTAATGAACACTTGTCAAAACCTCGATCGCTCATTTGTAGGCTCCACCAAAGTGGGTGCATTTGAGTTATCTTGGGGAGATAAGCAAGAGTAATGGTGCTACTCTTATATTTGTTATTGTTTGACTTAATTGAGATTATCAAAACGGTTTTGGGTCTCAAGGCATAAGATGGGATTAAAATATGCCAGATCATATGATGATGGAATCCCATAAATATCTAAGAGTTACATTTGATGTAATTGGTAAAGTTGTTACCTACCTAAATAACTTAAAGTTGAGCGTCCTGCCAAAGCGGACTCAAGTTTAAGCCAAATATGGATCTTAGCCCACTAATTATTACATTGAGGGTTTTTTTATTCAGTGGGAGATTGCTAATTAAATTGCATATTTTAATTGTAGAATCATGACGACTAGTAATACTGCTACATTATCGTTACGATCTGTCCTTGAGAAGGACAAACTCAATGGGACAAACTTTCTTGACTGGTTCAGGAACTTGAGAATTGTTCTCAAGCAGGAAAGAAAGGCATATGTCCTAGATCAACCCATTCCTGAGGAGCCAGCAGCCAATGCTCCTAGAGCTCAAAGAGATTCTTATGCAAAGCATAAGGAAGACTCTGTCGATGTGGGATGCTTGATGCTTGCCACCATGGTTCCGGAGCTCCAAAGAGATCTGGAACACATGGAGGCTCATGAGATAATTGTGCATCTTAAGGAAATATTCCAGCAACAGGCAAGGCAAGAGAGGTATGAGACCACTAAGACCTTACATTCCTATAAGATGGCTGAAGGTGCATCAGTAAGTACTCATGTCTTAAAGATGAAAGGGTACATTGATCACCTTGAGAGGCTTGGATTTCCCATGAGCCAGGAGTTAGCTACGGATTTGATCTTGAACTCACTCCCAGAAAGTTATGACCAGTTAGTCATGAACTACAACATGAACAACATGGAGAAATCTATTTCTGAATTGCATGGGATGCTTAAAACTGCTGAGCCGACTGTTAAGAAGAAGCCCAGTACAGTTTTGATAGTTCAGAAAGGAAAGGGTATGAAAAAGAAAGGCAAGGGCAAGGGGAAGGGTCATGGCTCATCTGGTAAGACCAAAGAGTCAGGCAAGCCCGAAACCAAGCCTGCACCAAAGAAGGTAAAGCCTCCAAAGGAAGGAGTTTGCTTCTTCTGCAATGAACCGGGTCATTGGAAGAGGAATTGCAAACTCTACCTTGGAGATCTGAAAAGAAACAAGAAGGATAGCGGGGCTATCGCTTCAGGTATTTATGTTATAGACATTCATCTCTCTACTTCCACTACATGGGTATTAGATACTGCATGTGGTTCTCACATTTGTACAAATGTTCAGGGCCTAAAGGACAGTAGAAAGCTGAAGAAGGGCGAAGTTGACCTACGAGTTGGAAATAGAGCAAAGGTTGATCATTTATCGTAATGATGTTTTCTATGCTCATGGTGATTTGCATGTTGATCATTACATATTAAACTTGGAACAACCCAATTATGGAAATATCTATAACATAACCGCCAAAAGGGTCAAACCAAACGATTTGAATCCGACATACCTCTGGCACTGTCGTCTAAGCCACATAAATGAGAAACGTATTTCTAAACTCCATAAAGATGGATTTCTCAACTCATTTGATTTTGAATCATATGATACTTGCAAATCTTGTTTGTTAGGAAAGCTGACAAAGTCACCTTTCACTGGGCACAGTGAGAGGGCCACTGATTTATTGGGCCTCATACATACAGATGTGTGTGGACCGATAAATACAAATGCTATAAGAGGTTATTCGTACTTCATCACATTCATAGATGATTTCAGTAGATATGGCTACGTCTATCTAATGAAACATAAATCCGAATCTTTTGAAATGTTCAAGATATTTTAAAATGAAGTACAAAACCAGCTTGGCAAAACAATTAAAGCCCTTCGATCTGATCGAGGTGGTGAATATTTGAGCCAAGAGTTTATCGATCATCTTAGGAATTATGGGATAGTCTCACAATTGACTCTTCCAGGAACACCATAATGGAATGGCCTTTCTGAACAGAGGAATCGAACACTATTGGATATGGTTCGATCCATGATGAGTCGAACAGATCTTCCACGGTCCTTTTGGGGCCACGCCCTAGAGACAGCTATGTTCACACTGAATCGTGTTCCATCTAAGGCAGTTGAAAAGACTCCATATGAGATATGGACTGGGAGGAAACCTAATTTATCTTTTCTCAAGATTTAGGGATGTGAGGTCTATGTTAAGCAATAAGCCTCAAATAAGTTAGCGCCCAAATCTTCAAAGTGCCTTTTTGTGGGATATCCTAAGGAAACCAAGGGATATTATGTCTACAACCCCACTGATAACAAAGTGTTTGTTGTCAGAAATGGTATCTTTCTAGAACGAGAATTTATCTGTACAAGAACCAGTGGGAGCAAGGTACACCTCGAAGAAGTTCGAGAGCCACAAGACACCACAGAACTAGAGATGAAAAATAGAGAAGACTCGCAAGAAGTTGTTGAGACTCCTCAAGTCACGCAAGGCCCACGGCGATCTAATAGGGCACGACTTCAGCTTCAGAGATATGGATTTCTCATTTCTGACAATCGTGATGTGTTGGTCATTGAGTATAATGTGCCAACTACCTATCGAGAAGCTATAGTGGGACCAAACTCTGAAAAATGGCTTAGTGCCATGAAGTCTGAGATGCAATCCATGTATGATAATAAGGTATGGACCTTAGTCGACCCGCCTGAAGGTGTAAAAACCGTCAAGTGCAAGTGGGTTTTTAAAGAGAAAACCGACATGGATGGCAATGTAAATGTCTTCAAGGCACGACTGGTTGCAAAAGGATTTACTCAAACTCATGGTGTGGACTATGATGAGACATTTTCCCCAGTTGTAATGGCCAAATCAATCAAAATCCTCCTTGCCATTGCAGCATATTATGACTATGAAATATGGCAGATGGACGTCAAGACATCCTTCCTTAATGGAAAGCTCCTTGAGGATGTGTACATGATACAACCTGAAGGGTTTGTGCGTTCTGAGGACTCTGGTAAGGTGTGCAAGCTTCAAAGGTCCATTTATGGACTAAAGCAAGCATCTCGGAGTTGGAATCATCATTTTGATAAAGTAGTCAAAGAGTTTGGATTTCTTGAAAACTTTGATGAACCTTGTGTGTACAAGAAGGTTAGTAGGAGCACAGTTGTGTTTTTGGTACTCTATGTCGATGACACCCTACTTATTGGGAATGACATTCCTACCTTGCAGATTGTCAAGTCTTGGTTAGGAAAGTCTTTCTCGATGAAAGACTTGGGTGAAGCCACCTACATCCTAGGAATTAGGATCTATAGAGATAGATCTAAAAGACTTCTAGGACTGAGTCAGAGCACATATATAGACAAGATACTGCATAGGTTCAGTATGCAGGAATCAAAAAGGGGTTTCATACCCATGTCTCATGGTATTCACCTCAGCAAGGATTTGTGTCCTAGTACACCTAATCAGCGAGGTCGCATGAGTAAGGTTCCCTATGCCTCGGCCATAGGATCTATCATGTATGCCATGTTATGTACTCAACCGGATGTCTCGTTTACCTTAAGTATGACTAGCAGATATCAACAGGACCCCGGTGAGGGCCATTGGACTGCTGTCAAGAATATCCTTAAGTACTTGAGAAGGACTAAGGACTTATTCTTGGTCTATGGTGGATTGGATGATGAGCTCTATGTAACTGGTTACACAGATGCAAGTTTCCAAACTGACCAGGATGACCAAAAATCACAATCTGGATACGTATTCCTCCTGAATAATGGAGTAGTAAGCTGGAAGAGCTCCAAGCAGAGCACTGTAGCAGATTCTGCAACGGAAGCCGAGTATATGGCAGCATCTGATGCAGCTAAGGAGGCTGTTTGGATCAGGAAGTTCATTACTGAACTAGGGGTGATACCTACCATCTCGGATCTGATAACTTTGTTCTGTGACAATAGTGGTGCCATTGCACAGTCCAAAGAGCCTAGGTCACATCAAAGGACCAAGCATATACTCAGGCGATTTCATCTCATCGAGAAATCAATAATAGAGGTGATATAAAAATATGCAAGGTAGCAGGGGAAGACAATATTGCTGATCCTCTAACAAAACCGCTTGTGCAAGCAAAACATGAGTGTCATGTTAGGTCAATGGGAATTAGGCAAATTAATGATTGTACCTAGTGCAAGTGGGAGGATGTTATAGATTGTGCCCTAGGGGCCAATCATTGTCTTATAAACATTATTGTTTTATGAATTTCTTAATTATGTTATCACATTATTTGCATGTTTACTGTGATGACCATCTTTGGATAACTCATGATCTTATCCTAAATGTCCCTGGTCGATCATCTATGCGGGAGTAAAGATGAAATAAGACCAGTATAACTTTGAAGATATATAGAGATATAAATCAAAGTCATAGGCACATGTAAGAGTACAGGGCGCTGGAATGACCCGCTATGAGAGAGCTACATGGGTTAAGTCATAAGCTTCTCTCATATACAAGCCATGTCACTATGCCCTTTGACCTGAGATCATCATGGATTCCTACATGACGAACGCTCAGCTTTGACCTAGTCAAAAGTCACTTTTGACCGAGTGATCATAAAGGCTATGTTCGGGCTTAGTGGTTTTTCATGCGGAGGAATGTGAATGGTCAAGATGGAATTTGTCCCTCACATTCATAGAGAGATATTACTGGGCCCCTCGATGAGTGAGTCTGAGAAATGTATGGCCATACTGGAATGGAAGGGTAGTTCCATTTCTATATTCAGACTACTCAGGGAACGAGAAAGTAACGGTCAGGAATAGGAGGATGACGTTCACCATGCCTCATCCATGACCGAAATATCGTGTGACAAAAGGGACGTGATATGGTTGTATGAAAGGTAACATCGTTCGTCGATCCTCATATATTTTGGGTAGTCGTAATGTCTTGCTAGAGGCTGCTTACGACTTGTGGGTTAGTATAGTAACTGGCCCACTGCCAACTTCATATGGGCCTACAGGGTCGCACACCAAATAGCCCAACTCGAGCTGTGATGTCCAGATTCATTGAATCTAAGAGATGTCTAGATTCAATGAATAGTCTAGGGTGGACTTATATATTTTATATATATATAAATTTGTATATATATTATATATATAATATAAGAGATATTTGCAAGATTTAATTTATAAGGATAAATTAAATTTCTATCACTTTTGAATTTGAATTTAAATGGATATGATCTATTTGAATTTGAAATTCAAATTGATAAGATATCTCAAATTTGATTTATGAGAATAAATCAAATATAATTCCGACTTATCTTTATTTTAAATTAAATAAATAGGTCAATTAAATCTGTGAGACGGATTTAATAAAAATCGTATTTATTTAATTAGTTTCTTATCAAATTTGCAATATATGATATTGTATTAATTTCAGAATTAATATAAGATTAATTCTGAAGCCCGGCCCAATTAGAAGCCCGATAGCATCCTATATATTTGACATTAGGAGCTAGGGTTCTACACACAATACACAACACAACTCACAAGAGAAAAAGGGGCAGGAGAGTGCAAAAGTTTGCAGATAAGAAACTGCCAGCATAGAGACGGTGAGGACGGAATCTTGAGAAAACCCTAGAGGGATAAGAGGCGCTAGCACATCGTTCGTGGTTGGAACCCTGTTCGTGTGGATACCGGTAGAGGAAGTCGATCTGAGCTGTCGACTTCTTGCGATCGAGAAAAGAAACCAGACACGAAGACAGGTCGCAACCTATTGACACTGAGGTCGCGACTATACGGCATCTGAACGTCA
The DNA here is from genome assembly GCA_037074615.1 of Leucaena leucocephala. NCBI lineage: Eukaryota > Viridiplantae > Streptophyta > Magnoliopsida > Fabales > Fabaceae > Leucaena > Leucaena leucocephala. Next base: position 3,353,243 of record CM073544.1, on the reverse strand, counting down.
GAAATCCGAAAAGAGGATACCGGTCGCAACTTAAAGCCGACGAGGTCGCGACTACAAACTCTAGAGGCTACAGGTCCCGATGAGAAGATTAGGAGGTTGCGACTAACAACTCCAGAGGCAACAGGTCGCGACTGGAAGCTGAGTAGGTCGCGACTAGTGGATACGGAGGTCGCGACTAAAGCTCGAATACGAAGGTAACACTTCTTTCTCCTTGACTTAAACACATTCGGTAGATCCTGGCTGGGAATGGAAAAAATTTTAAGTTAATTTCTGTTGCGTGTCTTCCAATTCCCTACACTATCTAGGGTGTGCCTAACACGCTCGTCGTGTTACATGTCGTTAGGGTACTGCCCCTGTACTTTTTATGTGACAGGCCATCGAGGGTGTCTATATTATGTTTGTCGTGTGATACATCGTCGGGGGAGTGACTATCATACCGTACTCCCCCAATTCTATGGTAGGCTATGTCAGGCCATCATGAAATTTTAGATGCTTTAACATGGCTCCCTTTAAACTTGTAAATGCTAGAAAGGAGATAGAGTATTTGTCATGGGGCATTTCATAATCAGATTGCCTTAGTTGGATGGACTGTATAGCATAGTGTCTCGGTCGACTAATGTGTCAGCCAACCAGAGGAGTTTATGATCATTTTCTTGCCCTTGTGGTTAGTAAGTACTAGATAAAATTTTGAAGTAAGGTAATGATAGGGGATATGATTAAAAATGATACCTTTTAAGGTGAATGTCATTATAATTGAGGGGGAAGGGCTTGCCATCATGGCTGCATAGTTTATATGCTCCCTATCTAAAGACGCCTGCAATATAGTAGGGCCTTGCTAGTTTTGCCCAAGTTTGTCATCGACTAAGTCCTTAGTGTTTTACAAGACCTTGTAGAGGACCTAGTCCCCAATTCTGAACTTTCTAGAATGCATGTTTTTGTTGTAGTAATGGGCACCCTTCTGTTCGTATGTCACCAACCTTATTAGAGCTTGCTCGCTATCACATTCTAATTTTTAGGCCCAGAGGCCTAGAAAGTATTCTAAAATAGGTATGCTACTAGTCCCCTTTAAGCAGAAGTCCCATAAATATACAAAGGGTTTTCATGGACTAAACTACAAATACAGAAATTATAGGGACTAAGTTGGAAATAGAGAAAATTCCTAGGGCCAAATATGTAAACTAAAGTTAGAGGCTCCAGAAGAGTCTCAAGGGCTCAGAAAGTGAAAAGATGATAGTTACAAGCCTAAGATTAAGGTAGAGGCCTCAAAGTGACAATTTATGAGGTTGAGCCTGAGCAAGGGTAAAATCGTAATTTTAAGAAGTTTCAAGCCAAAAGGGATAACTATAGATACCAAAAGCACAAAAATTATAAAAAATCCCAAAAAGAAGGAAATGAGGCATAGAGGCCTTTTTATGAGTATAAATAACAGAAATACCCCTAAAGTAATTTTAATAGAATTTTCAGTATAATTGTTCATTTTAATGTATTTATCTGAATTTGATTATTTGAGCCATGAGAAGGCCTGAAAAACATATGTAAAAATAAGGAATAAATAGTTAAGAGACTAAAGAAGTTTATTAAATTAGTCTTATTCCCAAAAGGTTAACAGTGTAAGTTGCAGAAGTACTGGGAACTCAAAATGCCAGTAAGTGGCATTTTACAGGAAATTCAAAAGAAATAGTTAAATGGAGTTTTATGGCCCAAGAAAATTTATAGAATTTCCCTATAATTAAAGGATGATTATGGAGTAGACAGAAGAATTTTTTGAGCTCTAGAACGTCCTTAAGAAATTCAAATAAATGTGAGCCATGTAAATTGGAAGAAATTGGGAGAACAAGTTGGATCAAAGGGCCAAGATTTGATCTTCCTTCTTCCTTCTCAAGATAGCGCCACATAGCCTTGTTGATGTCATGAGGGTGATGTAAGTGGAGGAGAAAATGATGCAAGATGGACATGTGGATGCAATCTTGGCCATCCATTTAATCTTGTAATTTCTTACAACTTGGAGGGCATTTTATCAAGAGAAGCCTTATAAATACCCCCTAAAGTGCACGTCCAAGATAGAAAATGGAGGGGAGATTCTACTGAAATGAAGACATGAGAGAGAAAGAGGAAGGTAGCACGGATGTGAGAGAGAGAGAGAGAGCAAGATTTAAGCTTCAATCAAGGTAAAATGATCACTCTAGCTTTTGATTTTCTAGTAATTTATATTCTTGAGCATGGGTAAGAATTTTAATGGATTTGAAAGATTGAAATATTATGCTTGCTCCTGATTGAATCTGGAATATTTAGAGAGAGATAAGTATGATGATAGATATATGTTTAAAGGATAGAAAATAGTAGGATTCAAGTGGTTTTAGCTTGTAGTTGATTGAATTTCATGATTTAGTTACTAGAGGAGTGCCATGGCCTTGACTAGTTCTTAAGCCAAGGATGTGATTTTTATGATTCTAAGGCTTCCAATGGATTATACATGAAAAATTATGTGGAATCAAGTTGAGAAAGTGAGGTTAGAAGCATTGGAATCAAAAGTAGAATTTTGGTACCAAGGAATGGCACCTCTCGGCCAATGCAGTTTCTTGGGCAAGGAGTGTGAGTTTCATAAATCTAAAATCATATTTGGATTCCTCATGTGAAATTATTTAGGATTGGCCTATGAGAATAATTTTTGAAAGTTAGAATACTAATCCTAAAATTAAGATAAAAAGGTTAAGAGAGCAAGTCTTGACAATGATGTGAGTTATTGGTCCTAATGAGTTATATGATCAATGTGAATGTGTTTAGGATTTTGATACATCCAAGAGGATGATTTGATGATGTTGACCGAAAATCCACATGGTTGGAAAGTTTAAGGAGCAAGTTCAAGGACAAAAAAAAAAGCTTATGAACAAGATAGTGAACTTACCTTTATTGTGTGCTTGATATGTATACTTGTGTGTTGATGTGATTACTTTCTTGCTTAATTATATGAAGCATGTTTCAATGATTGAAGCTCTATTTCTATTTATGCTATGGCCGTCTGTATTATGTAGGAAACATTGAGCATGCAAATATGTCATTATGTTAGCATGATTTATGGTAAGCAAGCATGTCATGCACCAAGCATTAATCTTGCATGCATTAGTGGTAATGTTTGTGTCATGCCCAAAAATTCAAGTTGTGACCTACATAGAATATGAAAAATTTCATATTCTTTAAGCCATAAACATTAAATAGAACATCTGATATAATAATTATAATATATATTTCATTATAATCAAAAGGCAAGTTATTTGTAGAAATTTTGATAGAATTGTCTTTGTATGTTAGACCTTCTGAAAATTCTACAACAGCCTACAAGTAGTCCAAATCATATACAGACATATCTTAAAAGAATATGTACACGTACTCTAACAAAATGACAAAAAACTAGGTGGAGTATCTAAGTTTCAAATAAACTAATATAAGGATTTCATAAGTTTATATTTATATTCTGAGTAGATATGCAAAAATGATCAACCACTTCGAATCAGTAACGAGGCTCTTCACTACTCAACTGGAGGAACAAGGTCAACAGCACTATCTGAAGTCAAAATGATCTACTGGTGAATAATGTCCATTTCTTAAAATAATTAACACTGTGGAAAGATATCATTTAAAACATATTAAACTATGAATAATAAAGCTTGTTGATAAATCTAGATTTCCAAAGTATAGAATCATAGCAAGAATAAAACTGTATAAAAATTATTAATCAAATCAATTTAATAGCTAGTGAAATATTTTATTTAGAGAAGTCAATTTAAAATGATAATTCTTAAAATTCATCTTTTCATAGGACTTCAACAAAATGAATTATCTAGCGTGGACACACAGTCCATGAGGGTAACTAACCATTCCAACGCGGCTCAAAGCCACGAATAATAGGCTCAAATATGAGACCCACAAATAAATAACAGGCGTGACAATGAATCCCACAAATATCTGGCGTGAGTACTGTGCTCACGAATATCAGGCGAGCTCAATTTTAACCATGATGAACCAAGGACTAACAGTACTGCTGTTAGTAACTAGTGTTCTGGATTCAATCCTCTCAAAAACATTTCCAAGCATGCATGTGGTCAATTTAACATTAATAAAGAGCAAGATCTTTCAATATTGAAATCTCATAAAGAGTATTCCATAAACAAAAGTCCCAACATGAAAGTCAAAATAAAATCTCAAAAGATTGCTTTCAATGCAGTAAAACCCTTTTCAAATAATAGGAATTCATATAAGAATATTTCAGAATGAAAATTGTCTCAATATAAAAGTTTACAAAAATATTTTCCAGAACTTTCTTTGTCCCTTCTATACATAAGCATAATGATTTTATAAGACATTTGATAGAAAAATCAATAACATTAATCAAATAACAACTAGACAATTCCAATAAATATGATTTTAGCAAATCATGCTTAAGAATTGATACTGTAAATAAAATATATCAAGTAGCAAGATATTATTAAAATATTATTAACAGTGGACGTTATTCATTCACCTGTAATGTTTCAATATAAATTACTCCTGCTCTATGCTTCAGAATAATATTCTCTCCTTACTTCCCTAGATTTCTCGAAAAAAAATCATTAATACTTAAACTCAAATTTCAATTATAATGGTTGTTATAACACTATATTATAATTCTTTATATCCCAAATACTTTCATTCACGAAAATAGGACACACTTCTTCTCCTCCAAACATTTAACATGCATCAATAATTAATAAGCTCCAAGAATTACTCTTTTTATTGCACTTCTCAAACTCCATAATCCATCAGGAAATGCAACCCATCACTTTATACTAAATACCTTTGACTTACTACAATTACAGCAAGTCACATATATACTTACTAACTCTTAATATTCCAGCAATTTTACATTATCATCTTCTCTATTTTTTAAACACTTGAAGCTACAAAACTAGAGCCACAACTCCTACTTTAAATCTAAAAATTTCAAGCTTTGTGGCCATATTAAATTTTAAAATCTTTATCCAAATTTTAGATTCCTCAATGCAGCTGAAGACCCCACACATACTGAACATCAATATCTTATTTTAAGTTTCAATTTTCTTCAACCAGCAATCACTCCCTCATAGCCTCGTCAATCAGAGAAGAAAAAAAATTAAATCATACAACCAAACCTACAAACGATCAATAGAGAGGGAGTGGTGTTAGGCTTACCACGCACCCTCACAGCTGGATTTCACGACAACAAAGAAGAAGGAAGTCAGAGGTTGCTATAGCAACGACGACGGATGTGGTTTCAGAACAAAAAAGAAGGAAGAAGAGTTTCCAAATAGCGAAGAAGGATGATGATAGTTGAAACATCCTTACTTTCTTATGTCTTAGGGACCATTTGGTAGAATTTAGAACCACTTTCAAGGTCATTGAAGTCCAATTTCTCAATCTGGAGTTCTACTCTTATCGAGTACTGTTCATTGTGTAAATTCCAGATGAGTGACCTGACTTCGTAAAATCATAACTAATTCTAGAAAAATCGAAATGAAGTGGTTCCAAGTGATACTTGAAGCTAACTCAATTATATTTCAGGGAAAAATAACTAGTTGACCATTCATTGACCGAGTCAACATCAGTCAACATCACAACTTTACTGTTCATTCCATGTTTTTTCCTGAATCTAGCATTCTGGTCCCAACTTTGATAATTTATATCTCCATGTGTAGACATCCAAATGAGACATTATATATATCAAATCGAATCTTGGTATGTCTACTATTTACCATAAAAATTTCATACATTTATTCATCCATTTACTATTTTTAATTATTTATCAAACATGACCTTGTCACCACGTGTTACTACAGTGGTAAATTTCAGCATTTCTACTTTACATACATATGCATACATCCATCATATATCAGTCAAACATGCCAAACAATATCTTTATTAAATAATAAGTCATTATACATTAGGGCATGTATGAAATCCTCATATTTTTATTACATCATTTCCTACCTAAAATCCGGCAGCATAACCGCTACGCTTCATCTTCAGAAAGTAACTGATCTTGTACCGATTCGGTAATTCCTGTGAGAACTACCATTCTACGTAAGTACCCAGGAAAGACTGGATGAACCGGCTAGGTCCACTCACTTCCAGCCTCCTTAGACAGTACCTACGTACACAGTACGTATCAGCTCCTTTCTCTACTATTGCCATCTTATCATAATTTCGGCAGCATAACGGCGTCTCTTAAAATTCCCAAAATTCACTTTGACATAACCTCCCCTGTAATGGGTTATTTATTGGGATGAGTGAAACATCCTTCCTTTCATATGTCTTAGGGACCATTCAGTAGCATTTAGAACCACTTTCAAGGTTATCGAAGTCCAATTTCTCAATCTGGAGTTTTACTCTTATCGAGTACTGTTCACTATGAAAATTCCAGATGAGTGATCTGAATTCGAAAAATCATAACTAATTCTAGAAAAATCGAAATGAAGTGTTTCAAATTTCTAATTGAATCTAACTAAATTATCTTTCAGGTAAAAATAACTCGTTGGAAATTAATTGACCAAGTCAATGTCAGTCAACGTTAAAACTTTACTGTTCATCCAACTTTTTTCTCCTGAATCCAGCATTCTGGTCCCAACTTTGATCATTTATATCTCCTTGTGTAGACATCCAAATGAGTCATACTATATATCAAATCGAATCTTGATATGTCTACTATTTACCTTAAAAATATCATACATTTATTCATCCATTTACTATTTTTAATTATGGATCAAACATCCTTATGTCCCCACGGGTTACTGTTCATAGCGTTAATTTTCAGCAACCAACATTACATACCTATGCATACATCCATCATATATCAGTCAAACATGCCAAACAATATCTTTATTAAATAATAAATCATTATACATCAGGGCATGCATGAAATCCTCATATTTCTATTACATCATTTCCTGCCCTAAAATCCGGCAGCATAACCGCTACGCTTCATCTTCAGAAAATAACTGATCTTGTACCGATTCGGTAATTCCCGTGAGAACTACCATTCTACGTAAGTACCCAGGAAAGACTGGATGAACCGGCTAGGTCCACTCACTTCCAGCCTCCTTAGACAGTACCTACGTACACAGTACGTATCAGCTCCTTCTCTACTATTGCCATCTTGTCATAATTTCGGCAGCATAACGGCGTCTCTTAAAATTCCCAGAATTCATTTTGATATAACCTCCCCTGTAATGGTTTACTTATTGGGATGAGATTCGGGGGAATCTCAGTAGCAACAATCATAACAATATATGTAATGCAGAGTGACAGTGCTTGCTTGTGATTGTGTACAGATAAGTATGCCGCGTGCTTCCATGCTTAATAACATATGATCATAGCATTATAGCAGAGCTTCAGACATAACATATAAGACAACAATCCAACCAAACAATAGCACAACAAATCACAAAGCCATTACATAAAAGCTAGGATTAGTTACTATCTCAAAGGCTCAGCAGAGCTCTACTATCTCTATTCTGCTTCCAGCTCCGCCAGAACCTCCTTTCTTTCTTTCTTCCTCTCACTTTCTCTCTCTAGCACCTCCTCCTCTCTCTAAAATGGGCTCTTGGCCATGGCATATGAATGGCAAGGGGGGTATTTATAACCTCCTCCAATGGCAATCTCGTAATTTCCATAATTGCACTTAAGTCCTTTCATTTCCTTTACTAGGTCTAGGGGCATTATTGTCTTTTCATATTTTACCAGAGTATTCTCTGGCCCTGGTCAACTATCCAGATACCCCTTCTTGACTTTCTAACCTTAGCCAAATGACCAAAATACCCTTTACTCATTCTTCAGTTATTCTATAACATAAGGGCATTTTCGTCATTTTGCACATTTTTCCCGGACACCGGCCCCTCTTACCACTGAACTGATATTATGGGCCTGGGCCTTCCCTGGTGTCACTACGGGCCTTAGACAACACTGTATGGCCTCTGGCCATAGTCCGATCATCTCTATTCGGACTGCCTTTCCTTTACCGATTATAACTGTAATTTCCCATCTTCGAGAATTTTTACAGAAAAATCGGGACCTCAAATCAAAATTCTGTGTTGCGTCATTCAATCCGGAATCCTTTTCTCTATCTTCCGGTATTTTCAGATATTTTATCCGGACCGGGCTATTTTGGCCTGAAAGTACGCTCCCGCGCACACTTTTCCAAAAATGACCATTTTACCCCTGGTCACATTTCTAATTCTTTCATACACATAGAGACCTCATATGCACATTTCACAGTTCAGTGAAATGATCAACATAATTTTCTCTATTTTCTGGCAAAATATGGCACTCATCGGCTACCAGTCTGATCTTTCCCATAATTACGATTATGCCCTTGAATTCTCCTTCTGGCCTCTCTAGGCCTAAAAAATAGGGTGTTACATTTCTACCCCCCTTAAAATAAATTTCGTCCTCGAAATTTACTTGGCATCTTGGTCAACGATCCTGGATATAGCTCTTCTGTATATCCTTTCCTGGTTTATGACTAAGGCTTGGGTCATTCATCCTCTTATACTTGTGGACAATTTATTACACTTGTGAGTAGTGTCCATTTCTTTCATATCTTATTCCTTAGAATTTTGATGTAATTCTGGGGTCTACTTCACTCTTCTTACACTTTGCTAATCTCTCAGGAGAAATATTGTTCTTCTGACTTCCTTTCTCCTGATACGAGATCATAACCCAGATAACTTCTCTGACTTTTCTTAACTGTTCTCATAACTTCATGCATCTATGCCAAACCTTTGTGGCATTTGCACTTTCTTATCCCTTCTTAGGGCTTACATATCATTAGGCTACTCTTGCCTTAGCACCTTTCAATTTAACGTGCTACTGGGTTAGGGCTAGATTACTCTTTATATAGCTTTAGGCCCTAGCAATCTCTTTCTTATAGAACTACGTTCTATCTTTGCTTTGCCTTAGACCCTCTTCTCTAGGTCTCTCTGGCCTTTTATTACCATTTCCTTTAGATCAGAAAAGAACTCTTCATTATCCACATCATTATCTAGGCCTATAGTTCCTTACAGCTCAGTCGCCCTTACCGCTATGGTTCTTCTTAATCATTCTTAGGGCCGACCTTAGGGAATATTGAAGACTGTGTCTAGGGTAAGAGCAAATACCTTTCCTAGGGATGTCCGCGTTCTTAGGGCAACCTCTTGCAAAGTGGCCTTTCTTACCACAACTGCTTTGCCCTGCTCGACACTCCCATGTGCCATGGCTCTTTCCACCACATTGACATCTCTGCTCTCCAATCTGATCATTACCCTGATCAGTCCCCTGCCTGAACTATTGCCTCTTTCTCTTACTATTGGCTTTACAACTTGAGCTATCTCCCAGAGTGCTCTTAGCCAATGCTTTTCTATTCTCAACAAATAGAAGATTCTATTCTTTACTTCTCAGGCATACTTCTACCAAACTTTGAATATCAGTACTCAGATTCGAATTTGGACTCCGTCTTCGTTTAAGGAAAAACTAAGTTTAGTCTGTATAATAGAGGCTCTCTGGGAAAACAATTTTAAATAATTTTTCTGGATGAGTGTATCAACTAGTGAAGCTTCCTTACCTTAACTTCGTCTTTGGCATTCATCTTCAAAGAGATACTATATTGTACTCATATCTCATGGCTCATTACTTTCCTTAGGCTAGGTCTAAATACGACCTCAGGATCTAACTACGATCAACCATTAGCCTCTTCAGAATCTAACTGCGACTCTGAAGCTGTTAGGATCTATCTGCGATCCTGGAGCCATGCTAGGATCTAACTGTGACCTTCCAGAATCTAACTGCGATTCTGTTGTACTGTATATCTCCCGAAGATTTTAAACCAACAGACTAAGTTATAAGGTTAACTGCTTCCACCTGTTGATAACTCCATAAATAAACATTTGAAAATTTTATAGCCTCATATCATTTACCCAGACTTTACTTACTTCCTCTTTTACTCAGGAGTTCCTTCTCATCTTTCAACTTGTGCTTTAACTGCGAGCCATTTGAATTATGTTCTAACTGTGAGCATTCTACATCAGATCCAACTCTTATCTGAAGAGTGATCTATACTCATCTGAATCTAGCTCTATCTGAGAGCCACCTGTTTCAGATCCAACTCTTATCTGAAGAGTGATCTAAAAACAATCCCTTTACCGTTATCTGTATACCATTCCGCTTAATAGAAATGGCCCTGAGTACTGTATTCACAAGCCTATAGAAATACCTGAGTAACCTCAATCATACATCATGTCTGAGTATCATATCATAACTTATCGTCCCATAACTGAGACTATCTATCATCCTCAAAACAATCATATCATCCTCATATCATATGGCATGGGAGCAACCTACTTTCTCATAACTTTCTTATCTCATATATGTACTCATATATACTCTACCCTGCATGCACTGCAAAAGGGGAGTATCCATTCATCATAGCATACTCTAACATGCATGTCATCCTTTGACAACTGCAATGGAATGCAACTATCATAACTTATGGCACATAAGCCATATCATCATCATATTTTGCTCAACCATCCATTAGATATCGTAACAATCCAAGTAAGCCTCAAAACATATTTTCTTGATCATATTATTTGTCAGATCATCATCTGATCATACTATCTATCGCATTATCTGTCAGATTATCAATCACATGATCAGAATCTGACAGGTACCTCTGTCTATCTTACTTAGGTTGCCACACTACCCTCTTACCAGGGTATAGACTCAACCCTTCACTACTTTATCTTATATAGGGAATTGGGGAGTCACTTTATCTCTTAACTGTGGCTATCTCTTTACTATCTTTCAACTTCTTCTATCTATCCATTAGTCCTAGTCTATTCTTGACCGGACTATGATTACTTATTGGCCTTTCATTTGATCCTTAATCATCATGGATCTCATTCATCATCTTTCCCTATTACTTCTGTTCTCTAGGGTATTCCCCCCTAGGTCTACTACTTCTTTGTGATGGAATCCCTCTGCTCAGGGAACATTTAGCTCTTTATCTATTAACCATCACGTCTCTAACCTTAGGCCATGTGCTAGGATCATTCCTAGGCAAATCTCAATCTAACTTTTAGGTCTTCTATTCAGAGCAACTGAATAAAACCTCTGTAATGCAGATCTACTCTTAGTTATCACATGGAGGATCTACTTTTTCACATTGTCTTAAACTGATCTTTCATACCTCAGTACCTTTGTACTGTCTGGCTTACCATATGCTATACCAATCCTCTAGCTGGTGGACTTCAGCGAGTTTGGTACCTTCATTCTCTTCATCATATGGCCTCTGCCAATTATAGTCACGACTTGAGAACTTCATAGTCGCAACTCACATGCTCTGTGACTTTTAGTCGCGACCGTCGCACACTACTCGTCACGACCTGGCAGCTCTGCGTCCTTTAGTCGCAACCTATAACATTGCTACCTGAACTCCTTTATACACTGGTCGCGTACTGCAATATTACTCATTGCGACCTGAGGTCTTCTTACGTCGCAACATCAACTTATCTGTACATATTAGTCACGACATAAGACTCCTCTTTTCTACTTCCTACTTTTAAAACATGTAGTCATACTCATCCTCATACAACGGCAACATACTAGGTATAGGGTAGCTCAATAGTGTGCATACTGGACAATACAATCCAATCACATTCAGGATTTATCCGTTCATTAGCCAGTGGAAACAGAACACAAATAAACTCGTACCTTAGTTTGGTACAGAAGACTTTCTTATCCCGTTGCCAGTCAGGTATATACTCTTCCTTGAGTCGGGCATCTTTCGCCCATTGTGTTCTGTGGACACTCCCTGGCATAATGTCCAGGCTTTCCACACCTATAGCATAACCCTTGACCTACTGGACAAGGCCTCGTACCATGGTCTCGACCATAGTTCCTATATACATTAGGCCTTGGTTGCCTGCTAATTTCTTTTGGCCCACTACCTAGCCTACTTCCCTGTTTCTTATTAACTTCTGACCCATATGCTGGCCCATTTCTCTTCTTACTGTTCCTTCTCAAGGAACCTGGTGGCATCACTTTCAGTGGTACTGATGGAGTAGGCTCACTCTTTGCTGGTTATTGCACCTTCTTTTCTGGCTTGTAAACTGCCAGCTGGGCCTTTCTTTTAGTGGGACATTCTAAAATCTTAAAGATTTTCTCTAACTGGCTTACCTAATCCTCAGCTACTTGAGTGTCAAAAGTCCCTTCAACATGGGCGGATCAATTTATGGAATCGTTCCATCCATGTTTACAGATTTTCCTGGTCATTATTATTTCTTATAGACCCCTGATATCTATTCATTCCAGTCTGCTCATGATCTGGCTGAGGTTCAGGTTCTATATCATTCTCTGGTACTACCTCCTTCCCAGACTGCTGTAATCTTGCAACCGCAGCAGCAACCGCCGTAGTGATAGTAGAATCTCGCTCTTGATCTTGGCGAGCCTGGGCTGCCCACATCTCATCGTGACTTATGACTTAACTTGTTGTAACTTGGACATCTGGCATCCTCACCATAGTATCTGGTTACAACACGATACCTCAAGCTACTCTTGTAGCTTCCTTAGTCGTGAACTGATCAGATTCTGTCTCTATCTCTGGAGGAAACTGCTTCTTAAACCTTGTTCTGCTTAGTCCAGCCATATTGTGTTAATAAAAACGAGTCCTTGACTGTATCGGCTGACTAAGATTAGCCCAACATAATCATATACTTCATAAGACTATAAAGCTCGGGGTACAGCCTCATTCATCTGGGTGTCACTGTCTTCTGTCTAAGCCTTTTCAAGCAGTGAACACCATCCCTATATCCTACTCTAGGGAGAGGACCACTCAAACTTCACATTTGTTTAAGGAATCAAACTGACTAAACCATAGCATCATTGAGCCAGAACCTTCTGTTCTGTGCCAGAATCTTATGCTCTGAGCCAGAACCCTTTGTTCTGTGCTAACTTTATTCTGTACTAACACCATAAATTATCTGTTCAGAGCATTTTCTAAGCCAGAATCCTTTGCTCTGATACCAAAATGAAACATCCTTCCTTTCATATGTCTTAGGGACCATTCAGTAGCATTTAGAACCACTTTCAAGGTTATCGAAGTCCAATTTCTCAATCTGGAGTTTTACTCTTATCGAGTACTGTTCACTATGAAAATTCCAGATGAGTGATCTGAATTCGAAAAATCATAACTAATTCTAGAAAAATCGAAATGAAGTGTTTCAAATTTCTAATTGAATCTAACTAAATTATCTTTCAGGTAAAAATAACTCGTTGGAAATTAATTGACCAAGTCAATGTCAGTCAACGTTAAAACTTTACTGTTCATCCAACTTTTTTCTCCTGAATCCAGCATTCTGGTCCCAACTTTGATCATTTATATCTCCTTGTGTAGACATCCAAATGAGTCATACTATATATCAAATCGAATCTTGATATGTCTACTATTTACCTTAAAAATATCATACATTTATTCATCCATTTACTATTTTTAATTATGGATCAAACATCCTTATGTCCCCACGGGTTACTGTTCATAGCGTTAATTTTCAGCAACCAACATTACATACCTATGCATACATCCATCATATATCAGTCAAACATGCCAAACAATATCTTTATTAAATAATAAATCATTATACATCAGGGCATGCATGAAATCCTCATATTTCTATTACATCATTTCCTGCCTAAAATCCGGCAGCATAACCGCTACGCTTCATCTTCAGAAAATAACTGATCTTGTACCGATTCGGTAATTCCCGTGAGAACTACCATTCTACGTAAGTACCCAGGAAAGACTGGATGAACCGGCTAGGTCCACTCACTTCCATCCTCCTTAGACAGTACCTACGTACACAGTACGTATCAGCTCCTTCTCTACTATTGCCATCTTGTCATAATTTCGGCAGCATAACGGCGTCTCTTAAAATTCCCAGAATTCATTTTGATATAACCTCCCCTGTAATGGTTTACTTATTGGGATGAGATTCGGGGGAATCTCAGTAGCAACAATCATAACAATATATGTAATGCAGAGTGACAGTGCTTGCTTGTGATTGTGTACAGATAAGTATGCCGCGTGCTTCCATGCTTAATAACATATGATCATAGCATTATAGCAGAGCTTCAGACATAACATATAAGACAACAATCCAACCAAACAATAGCACAACAAATCACAAAGCCATTACATAAAAGCTAGGATTAGTTACTACCTCAAAGGCTCAGCAGAGCTCTACTATCTCTATTCTGCTTCCAGCTCCGCCAGAACCTCCTTTCTTTCTTTCTTCCTCTCACTTTCTCTCTCTAGCACCTCCTCCTCTCTCTAAAATGGGCTCTTGGCCATGGCATATGAATGGCAAGGGGGGTATTTATAACCTCCTCCAATGGCAATCTCGTAATTTCCATAATTGCACTTAAGTCCTTTCATTTCCTTTACTAGGTCTAGGGGCATTATTGTCTTTTCATATTTTACCAGAGTATTCTCTGGCCCTGGTCAACTATCCAGATACCCCTTCTTGATTTTCTAACCTTAGCCAAATGACCAAAATACCCTTTACTCATTCTTCAGTTATTCTATAACATAAGGGCATTTTCGTCATTTTGCACATTTTTCCCGGACACCGGCCCCTCTTACCACTGAACTGATATTATGGGCCTGGGCCTTCCCTGGTGTCACTACGGGCCTTAGACAACACTGTATGGCCTCTGGCCATAGTCCGATCATCTCTATTCGGACTGCCTTTCCTTTACCGATTATAACTGTAATTTCCCATCTTCGAGAATTTTTACAGAAAAATCGGGACCTCAAATCAAAATTCTGTGTTGCGTCATTCAATCCGGAATCCTTTTCTCTATCTTCCGGTATTTTCAGATATTTTATCCGGACCGGGCTATTTTGGCCTGAAAGTACGCTCCCGGGCACACTTTTCCAAAAATGACCATTTTACCCCTGGTCACATTTCTAATTCTTTCATACACATAGAGACCTCATATGCACATTTCACAGTTCAGTGAAATGATCAACATAATTTTCTCTATTTTCTGGCAAAATATGGTACTCATCGGCTACCAGTCCGATCTTTCCCATAATTACGATTATGATCTTGAATTCTCCTTCTCGCCTCTCTAGGCCTAAAAATTAGGGTGTTACAATGAGATTCGGGGGAATCTCAGTAGCAACAATCATAACAATATATGTAATGCAGAGTGACAGTGCTTGCTTGTGATTATGTACAGATAAGTATGCCGCGTGCTTCCATACTCAATAACATATGATCATAGCATTGCAGTAGACCTTCAGGCATAACATATAATACAACAATCCAACCAAACAATAGCACAATAAATCACAAAGCCATTACATAAAAGCTAGGATTAGTTACTACCTCAAAAGCTCAGCAGAACTCTACTATCTCTATTCTGCTTCCAGCTCCGCCAGAACTTCCTTTCTTTCTTTCTTCCTCTCACTTTCTCTCTCTCTAGCACTTCCTCCTCTCTCTATTCTTGCTTGGGCCGTGCATAATGAAGGCAAGGGGGGTATTTATAGTTTTGGTCAATGGCATTCTTGTAATTTTGAAGCCATCTGATCCTGTGGTCCTGGTTTATCCAGAATTTCCTATTTTTCTTTGTTCCTTTTACTACATCATGCATAACACCATCTCAAGGCCACCTCATGGGACACCTCATCGCCACATTCTTCACATGTCACAATTCCTGGACACCTCATCAGCTGACTCAACATCTCCAGTCCAATCCAGTACCGGTCCGGTCCGATTTTCCACAAACTGGACTCGCCGGCTAAGATTGTGTCACATGTCCTTAACTTTTCTTCTCCCTCTAAGATGACGCCATGTGGCATCTGGAAGGGACCTTTCACGCCTTCCAATGCTATCCAGATAAGTCCAGGACTTTATCTGATCACCTTCTCGGTTATCGTGTCGACCGAGTAACTTTACTTTATTGCAACAGCATTAAAATAGTATTTTAATGCCACTTTTCAAAAATGACCATTCTACCCTTGGTCACATTTCTAATTCTTTCATACACATAGAGACCTCATATGCATATTTCACAGTTAAGTGAAATGATCAGCATAATTTTCTCTATTTTCTGACAAAATATGGTACTCATCGGCTACCATCCCGATCTTTCCCATAATTACGATTATGCCCTTGAATTCTTTTTCTGGCATCTCTAGGCCTAAAAATTGGGGTGTTACATTTCTACCCCCCTTAAAATAAATTTCGTCCTCGAAATTTACTTAGCATCTTAGTCAACGATCCTGGATATAGCTCTTCTGTATATCCTTTCCTGGCTCATGACTAAGGCTTGGGGCATTCATCCTCTTATACTTATGGACAATTCATTACACTTGTGAGTAGTGTCCATTTCTTTAATATCTTATCCCTTAGAATTTTGATATAATTCTGGGATTTACATCACTCTTCTTACACTTTGCTAATGTCTCAGGAGAAATATTGTTCTTCTGACTTTCTTTCTCCTGATACGAGATCATAACCCAGATAACTTCTCAGATTTTTCTTAACTGTTCTCATAACTTCATGCATCTATGCCAAACCTTTGTGGCATTTTTTTTTCATCCCTTCTTAGGGCTTGTCTGTCGTTAGGCTATTCTTGCTTAGCACCTTTCGCGCCACTGGGTTAGGGCTAGGTTACTATTCTTATAGCTCTAGGCCCTAGTATTTTCTTTCATAGAACTACGTTCTATCATTGCTTTGCCTTTGACCCTCTTCTCTAGGTCTCTCTGGCCTTTTAATCCCTCATGACTTGTTATAATGACCACTTTCTTTAGATCAGAAAAGAACTTTTCATTATCCACATCATCATCTAGCCATATAGTTCCTTACAGCTTAGTCGCCCCTACAGCTATGGTTCTTCTTAACCATTCTTACGGTCGACCTTAGGGAATATTGGAGACTCCGTCTGGGTAAGAGCAAATACTTTTCCTAGGGATGTCAACATTCTTAGGGCATCCTCTTGCAAAGTGACCTTTCTCACCACAACTGCTTTGCCCTGCTTGCCACTCCCATGTGCCATGGCTCTTTCCACCATATTGATATCTCTGCTCTCCAACCTGATCATTACTTTGATCAGTTCCCTGTCTGAACTATTACCTCTTTCTCTTGCTATTGGCTTCACAACTTGAGCTACCTCCCAGAGTGCTCTTAGCCAATGCTTTTCTATTCTCTATTCACAGGGAATTCTCTTTTCTGCTTCTCAGGCATACTTCTACAAAACTTTGAATATCATTACTCAGCTTTGGACTTGGACTCCGTCCTCGTTAAGGAAAAACTGAGTTTAGTCTGTCTATAATAGAGGCTATCTGAGAAAAACCATTGTAAAATAATTTCTCTGGGTGAGTTTATCAACTGGTGAAGCTTCCTTACCTTAACTTCATCTTTGGCATTTATCTTCCCAAAGAGATGCTACATTGTACTCACATCTCATGGCTCATTACTTTCCTTAGGCTAGGTCTAACTGCGACCTCGGGATCTAACTGCGATCAACCGTTAGCCTTTTCAGAATCTAAATGCGACTCTGAAGCTGTTAGGATCTATCTGTGATCCTGGAGCATGCTAGGATCTAACTGCGACCTCCAGAATCTAACTGTGATTCTGTTGTACTGTATATCTCCCGAAGATCTTAAACCAACAGACTAAGTTATAAGGTTAACCGCTTTCACCTGTTGATAACTCCATAAATAATTTTTTTAAAAATTTATAGCCTCATATCCTTTACCCAGACTTTACTTACTTTCTCTCTTACTCAGGAGTTCCTTCTCAGCTTTCTTACTTTACTGTGGTTTACTATTGGCTATGGTCTACCCACCTGCCATTACGTTTTGCTGCTATGGCCTCATCATAACTTTTAATTTTAATCTGTGCTCTAACTGCGAGCCATTCAAACTATGCTCTAACTACGAGCAATCTGTACCAGATCCAACTCTTATCTGAAGAGTGATCTGGAAACAATTCCTTTTTACTTTTATCTGCTTCTCTTTCTGTATACTATTCCTTTCAATAGAAATGGCCCTGAGTACTGTATTCACAAGCCTATAGAAATACCTGAGTAACCTCAATCATAAATCATGTCTGAGTATCATATCATAACTTATCGTCCCATCAATTGAGACTATCTATCATCCTTAATACATTCATATCATCCTCATATCATATGGTATGGGAGCAACATACTTTCTCATAACTTTCTCATCTCATATATGTACTCATATATACTCTACCCTGCATGCACTGCAAAAGGGGAGTATCCATTCTACATAGCATACTCTAACATATGACAACTGCAAGGAGATGCAATTATCATATCTTATGGCAACATAAGCCATATCACCATACTTTGCTCAACCATCCATCGGACATTGTAATAATCTAAGTAAGCCTCAAAACATGTTTCCTTTATCATTTCGCCTATCATATCCTGATTATTCATCCATCTTTTTCACTTAAGCTGCCACGCTACCCTCTTAGCAGGGTATAGACTCAACCCTTCATTACTCTATCTTATATAGGGAATTGGGGAGTCACTTTATCTTTTAACTGTGGCTACCTCTTTACTATCTCTTAATTTCTTCTATATATCCATCAGTCCTAGTCTACTCTTGACCGGACTATGGTTCCTTATTGACCTTTCTTTTCATCCTAGCGAATTGAGTCGCCTGGATCTCATTCATCATCTCTCACTATTACTTCTGTTCTCTAGGGTACTATACCCTAGGTCTATCACTTCTCCGTGATGGAATCCGTCTGCTCAAGGACATTTAGCTCTTTATCTATTAACCATCACGTCTTTACCGTTAGGCCATGTACTAGGATCATTCCTAGGCAAATCTTATTCTAGCTTTTAGGTCTTCTATTCAGATTAGCTGAATAAAACCCCTGTAACGTAGATCTACTCTTAGTTATCACATAGAGGATATACTTTTACACATTGTCTTAAACTGATCTTTCGTACCTTAGTACCTTTGTACTGTATGGCTTACCATATGCTATTCCCATCCTCTAGCTGATGGACTTTAGCAAGGTTGGTACCTTCATTATCATATGGCCTCTACCATCTTTGTTGTGAGCTGAGAATTGCATAGTCGCAACTCACATGCTCTGCGACTTTTAGTCGCGACTGTCATACACTACTCGTCACGACCTAACATTTCTATGTCCTTTAGTCGCGACCTATCTCTCATAACGTCGCGACCTGGACTCCTTTCGGCCATAATATAAGTTTTAACACTCAAGGGTTTGACTAACCCTAACTATCTTGTATATGTTTTCTCTACTTCCTACTTTTAAAACCTGTAATCATACTCATTCTTATATAGAGGCAACATACTAGGTATAGGGTAGCTCAATAATGTGCATACTGGACAATACAATCCAATCACATACAGGATTTATCCATTCATTAGCCAGTAGAAACAGAACACAAATAACTCGTACCTTAATTTGGCGCTGGAGACTTTCTTATCTCATTGCCAGTCAGGGCATATACTCTTCCCTGAGTCGGGTATCTTTCGCCTGTTGTGTTCTGTGGACACTCCCTGGCATAATGTCCAGGCTTTCCACACCTATAGCATAACCCTTGACCTATTGGACAAGGCCTCGTACCATAGTCTTGACCACAGTTCCTACATACATTATGCCTTGGTTGCCTACTAACTTCTCTTGGCCCACTACCTGGCCTACTTCCCTGTCTCTTCTTAACTTATGACCCATATACTGGCCCATTTCTCTTCTTGATGTTCCCTCTTAAGGAACCTGGAGGTATCCTTTTCAATGGTACTAATGTAGCAGGCTCACTCTTTTCTGGGTATTGCACATTCTTTTCTATGATCCTGCATACCTCTACGGCTTCATTAAACCTTCGTATCTGTCTAGGAAAAACCTTTTCCTTTAATGTAGGGTTTAACCTACGAGTTAACTTCTCAGTGGTCCACCTCTATCATTCATACAGTATAGGTAAATGGAATATCGTGAAAGACGGATGAACCTAGCAAGATAATCATCAAAGGGTTCTTGCTCACCCTGCCTTAATATCAAAAATTCTGCTTCATGTTCATCCCTTACTGATTGCGGAAAATATTTCTCGTTGAACTGCTCAAGAAATACTTCCCATATAAGTGGAATATTTCTTGAGTGCAGAATCACTTCCGTATTCCTCCACCACCTATCCACATCTTTTCTAGCTTGTAAACTGCTAGCTGGGCCTTTCTTTCAGTGAGACATTCTAAAATCTTAAAGATTTTTTTCTAACTGGCTAACCCAATCCTCAGCTACTTGGGTGTCAAAAGTCCCTTCAAACATGGGTGGTTTAAACTTATGGAATCGTTCCATCCATGTTTGCAGACTTTCCTGGTTATTGTTATTTCCTATAGACCCCTGATGTCTATTCATTCCAGTCTGCCCATGATTTGACTGAGGTTCAGGTTTTATATCATTTTCTGGTACTACCTCCTTCTCAGACTGCTGTAAGCTAGCAACTGCAGCAGCAACCGCCGTAGCGATAGCAGAATCTCGTTCTTGATCTTGGCGAGCCTGGGTTGCCCGCATCTCATTTATTGCATGTTGTTGCTGTTCTAGCCTATCTAGAATAATTTGCATAGGGTTTATCTGATTATTAGTACCCTCAACCCGAGGCTCTACCACCTCCGGGTCTAACCGTTCTTCTTGTATTAACCATAACTTATACTTCTTTTTCTAGAATTGGGAAATCCAGTCATATATATGCACAATAATCTACGTACATATGTAAAACATTTAGGATATCCCATACCACATACCACACATCTTAACAATTTCAGAGCATTACTGAGCCAGAACCTTCTGTTCTGTGCCAGAATCTTATGCTCTGAACTAGAGCCCTTTCTGGTCTATCCCAAAACATTCTGCTCTAATACCAAAATGAAATATCCTTACTTTCATATGTCTTAGGGACCATTTAGTAGTATTTAAAACCACTTTCAAGGTTATTGAAATCCAATTTCTCAATCTGGAGTTCTACTCTTATCGAGTACTGTTCACTGTGTAAATTCCAGATGAGTGACCTGACTTCGTAAAATCATAACTAATTCTAGAAAAATCAAAATGAAGTGATTCCAATTGATACTTGAATCTAACTCAATTATATTTCAGGAAAAAATAACTCGTTGACCATTCATTGACTGAGTCAACGTCAGACAATGTCACAACTTTACTGTTCATTCCACGTTTTTCTCCTGAATCCAGCATTCTGGTCCCAACTTTGATAATTTATATCTCCATGTGTAGACATCCAAATGAGACATTATATATATAAAATCGAATATTGGTATGTCTACTATTTACCATAAAAATTTCATACATTTATTCATCCATTTACTATTTTTAATCATTTATCAAACATGACCTTGTCACCACGTGTTACTGTTCACACTGGTAAATTTCAGCATTTCTACTTTACATACATATGCATACATCAGTCAAACAAGCCAAACAATATCTTTATTAAATAATAAGTCATTATACATCAGGGCATGTATGAAATCCTCATATTTTTATTACATCATTTCCTGCCTAAAATCCGGCAGCATAACCGCTACGCTTCATCTTCAGAAAGTAACTGATCTTGTACCGATTCGGTAATTCCTGTGAGAACTACCATTCTACGTAAGTACCCAGGAAAGACTGGATAAACCGGCTAGGTCCACTCACTTCCATCCTCCTTAGACAGTACCTACGTACACACTACGTATCAGCTCCTTTCTCTACTATTTCCATCTTGTCATAATTTCGGCAGCATAACGGCGTCTCTTAAAATTCCCAAAATTCACTTTGACATAACCTCCCCTGTAATTGTTTACTTATTAGGATGAGATTCGGGGGAATCTCAGTAGCAACAATTATAACAATATATGTAATGCAGAGTGAGAGTGCTTGCTTGTGATTATGTACAGATAAGTATGCTGTGTGCTTCCATACTCAATAATATATGATCATAGCATTGCAGTAGACCTTCAGGCATAACATATAATAACACAATCCAACCAAATAATAGCACAACAAATCACAAAGCCATTACATAAAAGCTAGGATTAGTTACTACCTCAAAAGCTCAGCAGAACTCTACTATCTCTATTCTGCTTCCAGCTCCACCAGAACTTCCTTTCTTTCTTTCTTCCTCTCACTTTCTCTCTCTAGGACGTCCTCCTCTCTCTATTCTTGCTTGGGCCGTGCATAATGAAGGCAAGGGGGTATTTATAGTTTTGGTCAATGGCATTCTTGTAATTTTGAAGCCATCTGATCCTGTGGTCCTGGTTTTTCCAGAATTTCCTATTTTTCTTTGTTCCTTTTACTGCATCATGCATGACACCATCTTAAGGCCACCTCATGGGATACCTCATCGCCACATTCTTCACATGTCATAATTCCTGGACACCTCATCAGCTGACTCAACATCTCCAGTCCAATCCAGTACCGATCCGGTCTGATTTCCCACAAACTGGACTCGCCGGCTAAGATTGTGTCACATGTCCTTAACTTTTCTTCTCCCTCTAAGATGACGCCATGTGGCATCTGGAAGGGACCTTTCACGCCTTTCAATGCTATCCAGATAAGTCCAGGACTTTATCTGATCACCTTCTCGGTTATCGTGTCGACCGAGTAACTTTACTTTATTGCAACAGTATTAAAATAGTATTTTAATGCCACTTTTCAAAAATAACCATTCTACCCTTGGTCACATTTTTAATTCTTTCATACACATAGAGACCTCATATGCACATTTCACAGTTCAGTGAAATGATCAGCATAATTTTCTCTATTTTCTGGCAAAATATGGTACTCATCGGCTACCATCCCGATCTTTCCCATAATTACGATTATGCCCTTGAATTCTTTTTCTGGCATCTCTAGGCCTAAAAATTGGGGTGTTACAATAGTAGTATGACACAGAGCTCGGTTGATAAAATCTCAGTAGAAGCTGAGATCTATATAGAGAAGTAGGATGCGGATGAACAACAACGGACAACAGCAACATGGTCATCGGTGAGCATCACAAATAGCAGATGCTAATGGAACGCACGGTGATAAGGTTCTCAGTCACAGGTTTATAATGAAGGGAATTGGAAGACACGCAGCGGAAATTAACTTTAAAAATTTTTCCATTCCCAGCCAGGATCTACCGAATGTGTTTAAGTCAAGGAGAAAGAAGTGTTACCTTCGGTTTCGAGCTTTGGTCGCGACCTCAGTGTCCACTAGTCGCGACTCCTCGCCTCTGGAACTTTCAGTCGCGACCTCCTCAGCTTTTAGTCGCGACCTCCTCTGCTTCTAGTCGCGATCTGTCGCCTCTGGAGTTGTTAGTCGCGACCTCTTCTGCCTCTAGTCGCGACCGGACGTCTCTGGAGTTTGTAGTCGCGACGTATTCAGCTTCACGTCGCGACCTGTCTCCTCTTTTCGGATTTCTGGCGTTCAGATGCCCGTATGGTCGCGACCTCAGGGTGTTCTGGTCGCGACCTTGCTTCGTGTCTGGTCGTATCGTAGAAGTCGACAGCTCAGATCGGCTTCCTCTACCGGTATCCACACGAACAGCGTTCCAATCGCGAATGACGTGCTAGCGCCTCTTGTCCCTCTAAGGCTTTATAGAGATTCCGTCCTCACCGTCTCTATCTCGGCAGTTTCTTATGTGCAAACCTTTTGCACTCTCCCTGCCCCCTCTTCTCACGTCTGAATGTGTGTGTAGAGATCTATCTTGTGTCTAGAACCCTAGCTCCTAATGTCAAATATATAGGAAGCTATCGGGCTTCTAATAGGGCCGGGCTTCAGAATTAATCTTATATTAATTCTGAATTAATACAATATCATATATTGCATAATTTAATAAGAAACTGATTAAATAAATATGGTTTATATTAAATCCGTCCCACAGATTTAATTCACCTATTTATTTAATTTAAAATAAAGATAAGACAGAATTATATTTGATTTATTCTCATAAATCAAATTTGAGATATCTTATCAATTTGAATTTCAAATTCAAATAGATCATATCCATTTAAAATCAAATTAAAAAATGATAGAGATTTAATTTATCCTTATAAATTAAATCTTACAAATATCTCTTATATTATTTATATAATATATATATAAACTAATTTATATATATATATAAAATATATATCCACCCTAGATTATTCATTGAATTTAGACATCTCTTAGATTCAATGAATCTGGACATCATAGCTCGCATTGGGCTGTTTTGTGTGCGACCCTGTAGGCCCATATGAAGTTGGCAGTGGCCTAGTTACTATACTGACCCACAAGTCGTAAGCGGTCTCTAGCAAGGCATTACGACTACCCAAAACATATGAGGATCGATAAACGATGTAACCTTTCATACAACCATATCACGTCCCTTTTGTCACACGATATTTCGGTCAAGGATGAGGCATGGTGAACGTCATCCTCCTGTTCCTGACCGTTACTTTCTCGATCCCTGAGTAGTCTGAATATAGAAATGGAACTACCCTTCCATTCCAGTATGGCCATACATTTCTCAGACTCACTCATCGAGGGGCCCAGTAATATCTCTCTACGAATGTGAGGGACAAATTCCATCTTGACCATTCATATTCCTCCGCATGAAAAACCACTAAGCCCGAGCATAGCCTTTATGATCACTCGGTCAAAAGTGACTTTTGACTAGGTCAAAGCTGAGCGTTTGTCATGTAGGAATCCATGATGATCTCAGGTCAAAGGGCATAGTGACATGGCTTGTATATGAGAGAAGCTTATGACTTGACCCATGTAGCTCTCTCATTGCGGGTCGGTCCAACACCCTGTACTCTTACATGTGCTTATGACTTTGATTTATATCTCTATATATCTTCAAAGTCATACTGGTCTTATTTCATCTCTGCTCCCACATAGATGACCGACCAGGGACATTTAGGATAAGATCACGAGTTATCCAAGGATTGTCATCATAGTAAACATGCAAATAATATGATAACTTTATTAAGAAATTCATAAATCAACAATGTTCATAAGATAATGATTGGCCCCTAGGGCACAATCTCCAACATATAAAGCTTCTCTGCTCTCCCTCTCTCTCGCGCGGCTTTAACATAAATGGGGAAGGAGGAGTATTCTAGTGTTAAAATGAATAGAGGGGTGTTTTGGTCATTTCACATTATGGCTGAAAAAAATGAAATTTCACTCTACCTTGAGCTGGGGTTCAAACTCAGTACCTCTCATTCATTCACTATCCCTAACCACTCAACCACCAACTTCCCTTTGTGGCAACACTACAAGAAATAATATATATATTCCATTATAACAGTATTATTTATCAATTTATTTTTTTCAAGGTCATGACAGTTTGCTACTAAGATTTCCCAAAATCTCACCCCTCCCTTAACCAACCAATATAGGTCAAGTATGATGGAAGATGTATGCATAAGAAGAGCCAAAGAATGTAAGATAAGAAGTAGAGAATCACATGTTTTAGCATGAAATTCTTGATTCTCCCATTTATGTAATGTGCCATTTTTTGTAATGAAATTATATAGAAAAATTATGGCATGTTTACATAAGTATAAGATTATATGATAAATCAAGATAATGGTTTATGCATACTGGAATAATTAAAGATAATTAAAGAAAGAAGTTAGTACGGCAATTTCATAGGTTTTGGAGTAGTTAAGTTCCATCCTTGGTTTAACCAAGTAAATGGTTTAATTTAACTATGAGATTTGGTGAGCATGTAGTACACAAATCAAGCTTTAAAATAATGGGTATTTTGCCTTAATTGGATGGGTATGCCAATAGATATGAATTTCCAAAATTGAGGCATTAATCTAGAAGTTCAAGAATTGACTAAATGAATAGCAAAATTTAATGAATTAATTGTACTAATTGGTCATGTAAATGTCCAGTTTGATATTTTCCCCTTAAATATCATTGAAAGAGCTTCAAGTAGAAATTTGGATCATCTCCATACAATTTTTATAGAATTAGTTATGAATTTTTAAAATTGGACTGGCAAATCTGAAAAAATGCACGATGAACAGTATCCAATGACTAATTTACAAAATTTTAATTTTTGGGCTTAAGTAAAATTTCTTTGCATCTAATATCTTCCAAACGCATAATGTAAAAGTAGGATGTTTCACTAGCGGTGTTCATCAAGGAGGTCTAGCTGATCTACTATTCCCTTGTCATTTGTGCTTAGGGTTATCCCACAATATCGTAGTGATGGCTCCCTCAGTTCGAAAGAAATCATGGCCTCTAATCTATAGACTAGGGAGAAGGGAGTTTCCCCTATCGAAGATCATGAGGTAGTGCAGTAGGCCTATAGGATGGTGAGGAGTTCTTTAGCCTATCGCCCTTTTGCTTTGTCGAGGCATTTTTTGAGCTACTCGAGGATGGTCTTGTTGCTTGCTTCTACTTGTCCGTTGAACTAGGGGTTTTTTGGCACTGCGAAGGCCAACTAGATATGCCATTTTTGATAGAGAATCTAAACTTTTGACTAAGAAATTGGGAGCCATTGTTGCACATGATTTCCTTTGGGAGCTGAACCTACAAACGATATTTTTCTATACAAAATTGACAACATCTAATTCTTAGATCTGGGAATATGCACTAACTCTATCCACTTTGTGAAATATTTGATAATCACCAGTATGTAGGTTACTCTACCTAGGGGCTGTGGGGAGTTTGCCTACGATGTAAAAGGGTGTCTTACAAGAGGTTATATTCGAAGGTTTTGTTCTTCCTTAATATGTTCAAGAATAGCCGGCATATTTTTTTGGACCTGGATATGAACCTACTTAGTGCTATGATATGTCCTATTAATTTATGGACATCTTTGACTCACTTGAGGGAGGGGATGTCGAGTATAACCTTGATCTAGTTGGGGTTCGCCTAGATCTAGTAATAGGATACCAGGTACCTCAGGAATTTCCCCGATATTATGATGAATAAGCACTTTTCCTTATGTAGCTTCATGTTGTACTGTCACAAGACTTAGAAGGCTTGCTCCAGGTACTCCAGGTGTTGTTTGGCTTTGATGGATTTGACGAGCATGTCATCGATGCATACCTATATTGACTTACTTATGTGTTGAGCAAACATCTTGTTGATTAGGCGTTGGTATATTGGGCCAATATTTTTAAGTCTGAAGAGCATGACGTTATAGCAGTATAATCCATGCTATATTATGAAGGCTATTTTCTCCTGGCCGTCAGGGTGCATAAGGATCTGGTTGTATCTTAGGAAGGCATCCTTGAAACTTAACTTGTCTAGAGGTGGATCAACCATGGCGTTTATATGCGACAAGGGAAAGAAGTCCTTAGGGTTGGCCTTGTTTAGGTCGGTGAAGTAGGTATAAATATGACACTTGCTATTTTTCTTGCAGATGACCACAACATTAGTGAGCCTATCTAGGTAGTACATTTCCCTAATATAGCCAGTATCCAAGAGCTTCTGTACTTCCTCATTGATGTTTCTATTGCATTTAGCCATAATTGTTTGTCTCTTCTACTTAAATGGGACATACACGGGGTTCACGTTGAATCTATGTGTCATCACCTACGGATTGATACCCATCATGTCCACTGGACCACGCGAAACAGTCATGGTTAGTGTGTAGGAATTGAATCAGGGTGTCTCATATGTCAGGTTGCAGGTCTGATCCTAGTGGACTTTCTGGCTAGGTTGTTTACTACTGATGGGTATGGCATTAAGCTCCTTGACTTTTGGGTATCATACAGGTTTATATGGTGCAGGTCCTATAATTGCTATATTAGCTACGGGTCTTTGCTTGGTTTGAGAGTTGTCTGGTAGCACTCCCTAGTAGTCTTCTGTTCCCATATATCTAGCTATGCCCTAGGGCATCTGAAACTTGATCACCTGGTGTAGTGTCTAGGAGATATCCCTTATATGGTGGATCTATAGTATCCGATGAGTGCGTTATATACTGATAAGCACTTTAATACCTGACACTTAGTCGGTAGGTTCATTCCCCTGACGTAGGTCTTGTCAGAAGATCCATTACCAAACACTAACGTTGAGGGTGAATGGATGACTTTTGACTCCATGCCCATTTCCTTCAACACCTCCATGTATATGATGTTGACAGAACTACCTGGATCCACTAGTACACATTTTATATTAAAATTGCCTAAAGCAGGGAGATTACTAATACATTGTCGTGGGGGTGGTTCAGCTCATCAATTCCTCATCGAAGAAGATGATTTGTGTCTCGATAGGGTCTATCGGCATTTCCTAGTCCTCTTCTTACTGGGGTCCTTATGCAGTAACCAGGAGTGTCGTTTGGCTGTTGAGTACGTGATGCCGTTAATCTCTGATCCGCTTGTTAAGTAGTATATGGTGTGAGGGTTTTTTAGTGGTTCCACTAGTATTTGTTAAAACTTCTTCAAAAATAAAAATAGATAAGTTAAGAATTATTTCACCTATATTAGTTTGAAGAAGAAGCAGACGCATAAATTTATCCTGGTTCAACCCAACTACTTAGCCTAGATCCATTCCTCATATACCTCTAAGATTTTCAATTATATCTTCCAAGATTCCACAATCTCTTGGTGCTTCAGTACATTCACTGTGAGAATTCCCTCTCAGTCCCCCATACAGGATAGTCATCACTCAAGAGTCTTTTACTCTTGAGCAACTTAGAATAAGAATAGAGAATTCATTACTACAAAATAGGCTTTCTAAAGCCCCCTTTCTAAATCGATTCTTGCGGAAACAATTTAAAAAAATGACCAGTGGCATTTTTATAAATAAGGGTGAAATATTTACACCTGATGTACACGTGACCGGTGTAAAAGAAATGAGCGATGCCATTTTTGTAAATAAGGATGAAATATTTACACCTGATGTACTCGTGATCGGTGTAAAAGAAATGAGCGGTGGTATTTTTTAAATGAGGGAAAAATATTTACACCTGATGTATACATGACCGGTGCAAAAAGAAATAAACAGTGGCATTTTTGTAAATAAGGGTAAAATATTTACACCTGATGTAAAGGTGATCGGTGTAAAAAAAATGAGCAATGGCATTTTTATAAATAAGGGTAAAATATTTATACTTGATGTACACGTGACTGGTGTAAAAGAAATTAGCGGTGATATTTTTGTAAATAAGGATGAAATATTTACACCTAATGTACACGTGACCGGTGTAAAAGATAAAATATTATACACCAGATGGAATGGCATCTGATGTAAAATATCCTTGCTATTAAAAATCTAATAAAAAGACCTAGTTTCTACGTTTCCCTTTATTCACAAGTCATCATCATCCATAAAGAAAACCAGACAAGGGAGAACACATAGTGACAAGAAGCTCCGCCTTCATAACACACCATTTAAAGCTCGCTAAAGAAGAAGACCTAGATATGCGATGACCCATGCCTGTGATCATCGTTCTCCATTGTTGAAGTCCGTCTAAAGCTCGCTGAAGAAGAAGACCCAGATCTACGATGGTGGGTGTCTAATCTACAGCTCATTATCTCAAGAAGTAGTATTATTGGTTGATAATTTAGAATTACTTTTTTGGGATTCCTCACTGTGAATATGCCATAAAGAAGAATTGAGAGCTCTGAAAGCCTCAAAGCTCCCTGTGCTTGTTCTGGCACTGTTAAGGTAAACCCATAACTTTTTTTGCTGGGTTATTATGGCCTGATTGTTCTATTCTACTTTTGGAAGGTCTCTTCAAAGGCTATATGTTATTTTGCAGTTTGCTCACAGAGATTGTGTACAGAGATGGTGCAACGAGAAAGGAAACACAACTTATGAAATATGTCTTCAGGTACCAAATTTTTTATCATTCAATCTCTAATTTTAAGTCAGCTGATAAAAACAAAGTCCATATCCTTTTCTCCATTTTTTAAATATAAATTTTGAATTTTTGTGCTTCATGTTCATTCTTTGCCTTGCCTTGCTTGGTATATAAGTCTCTCCGCTATCCCATAGGCGTGTTTATTCGTTTCGCCATATCATAAACTCCTTGGTTCTTATTCGTTCCAATCTCTGTTTTCTTTGAGGAGTTTTATATCCCACCTTTTGCTTTGAGGAGTTTTATATGTGTAAAATTCGCTTTCAATCTCATATTAGTTGTCCATTGTCCAAACTTACAACTTACAAGAACAATGGACAAGGGTGATTCCAGTTTTTTTTACATTGTTTTTTAAATTGGTTATAAAGTAAACAGTGTCAAAAGGATGATTTTTTAAACTGGTTGTATGACCGGTGTATAATGTCAGGACTTTCTATATGGGTTGTACCTACACTAGACTAAGATCTGATGTAGAAGCATATTTTCAACCGGTTTAGAAAACCCATTTTCTAGCAATGATTAATGAATCTCTCACACAAAGAAGATATGCTAAGAACTGAAGTACAATAAATTCTCTTAGAAAAATTCTCTGTTCTCGCTAAGTGAAAACAGAGTATAATAGAGTATGAACACTAAATACTTAGAGAATGAATAAGAATGAATACGTTGTAATTGCTCTGCGTAAGTTGTCAAGTGTCTTAACTTTAGCATTCAATTATCCATGTATTTATAGCTTCAGCTCCAAAGATATCCGTTAGAGACATTGAGCATTGAGTAAAGTGAAGACAAAGCCGTTAGCAATTGGCGACAGTAGGTGGTAGCATTTAATGTATTTTTTGACAGTTAGCCTTTAGTCGCAACCTTTTCATTTTGACTTGTAACTTAAACACACTAGGCAAACATTGTGAGTATAATAAGTAATGATAAGAAACATATAGGAATGATTACACTATGTTTAAATCTGTTGTATCAAAATCTGATCGTTAAAATCATTTAAAAAACTATCAGCATTTATCAAAGAGCTTATCAATAAGATTATTCATTGAAGAAGATTTTGATAAGCCTTGAATAAAATCCTTTGTAAAACAGTTCATCCTCTTATCGATAAATGGTCTGCTCGAATAACTTACCGATAAATGCCACATGTGACTTTTTAAATAATAATGTGTCAAAATAAAAAGCTCATATGATATGGATTGGATAGAAATTTGTATTTCTGTTAGAGAAATTGTGGAATTATACTAATTTAAATATTTTAGAGTGCTGGTCACACCTCTAAAATTAGTTCAGGGTGCT
This sequence comes from Leucaena leucocephala, assembly GCA_037074615.1. NCBI lineage: Eukaryota > Viridiplantae > Streptophyta > Magnoliopsida > Fabales > Fabaceae > Leucaena > Leucaena leucocephala. The sequence continues at coordinate 3,322,034 of CM073544.1, read as the reverse complement.
AATTGCACCCTTAAATACTTTAGGATGCTAATTACTCTTCCAAATTAGTTTGGAGTGCTAGATACACCTTTACCCAATATTTATTTGAAGAACTATCTTATCGAATAGCTTATTGATAAATTACTTCAAATAACATTTTAAAACAAGTATGTTGTGAGTGAAATTTTCTCATTCTTATTGAAGAGATCTTTGATAAGTAGCCTTATTGAATATCTTATCTATAAATTGAGTCTTTGAAAGATTGACAGACTTTATATTTATCAAATAGCTTATCAGTAAATCAATAAGATCTTTAAACAAAATATTTATTTAACAAGTATACACTACCACAAAATAGAGTTTCTAAAGCTCCATTTTTAAACCGAATCTTACAGAAACGATGTAAAATAAATGAGCAGTGGTATTTTTGTAAATAAGGGTATAATTTTTACACAAGATGTACACATGCCCGGTGTAAAATAAATGAGCGGTGGTATTTTTGTAAATAAGGGTACAATATTTACACCCGATGTACACATGCCCGGTGTAAAATAAATGAGCAGTGGTATGTTTGTAAATAAATCTAGTTCTATTATTCTAACTCTTCAGTTTCTTGTCTATGCTTTCCCGTGTCTTTTCTGTAACTTCTTCAAACCGTTCATTTCACTTCTTCAGTTCCCAACGTTTGTAGTCATCATTATGATAGAAGGACAAATGGTTTTTTCGATATACTTTTTTGAAACCGTTCTTATCCCTTAACCATATGTATACCATTCCTATGATCAGTAATTTTTGTCTCATCACTACTTGATCTCTGTTTTGTTTACACCTTTTCTATCTGAACCCTCCAATGGCTTCTTCCTCACGCACACCTCCTTTTCCATCCTAAAAATAAAATAGAGATGAATTTGAAGACAAACATCCTGACCCTCACCCTGGAGTTCCTTCTCCTCCTCCCCTAGTTGTGACTCTGATGAAACGCCTAGAGGAACTTATCATGTGCTTCAATGGCCTGGAGGACTCTGTGGAAGAACTGACTGAGAAAGTTAACAGACTGAAAGCCAGTTTCAGAACTTTTCGCTTGGAAGTCTGCCACCATCAATAGAATGACAGCTTCTATAATCCTCTTGATCATACGCACTCTGATAAATCCAAAAACTCTGACTCTGGTGAGGAGTGAAAAGTGTAAAGTTATTAGTAAAGTTGAATGATAGATATTTTTTTTAAATTTCAAACTTTCGATGTAAAGTTATTAGTAAAGTTGAATGAATGAAGTTTGGTTGTCTTTTATTTTACACCAGTTGTAAAAGTGACAGGTGTAGAATATAATGTCTGGTTTAGAAAAAAGTTATTTCTACATCAGTATTCCATTTTAACTAGTGTACATTTGCACTTTAATTTAATGGAAACCCCTTCGCACTTCCCATCTCTCATTTTTTATTAGTTCTCACGTTTAAGTCTTCTCACCCCTTCATAGCCTGTGAGTTTTGTTTTGAACTCCTTATCTTGAGAACTGAAAATTTATGCACTATTGGCGGTAGCTTTTGTTGTTACTTGCTGGATTCATTCATTTACTTGTTTCACTTAGTGAGTTCTTCCACTTGTGCGTGATATATTTTCTCCCATAATTAGTTGAAAGCTAGGTTTTCTTGTTTTCTATTTTTCTAGTATTTTAGTCTTTCATAAATATGAATCGTAGTTAGATAAATACTAAATGAACAGTGTTGAGTACGTTGAAAGGGTGAAGGAGTTTTTGGATTTTGCTAAACGAAATGGTGATGGTGACAATGGAAGGTTTTATTGTCCTTGTGTGAGTTGTTTGAGTGAGAGGAAACAAAGTCCTACAGATATGTACACTCATCTAATTTGTGAGGGGTTTTGCAAGAGTTACACAATATAGGTATGGCTTAGTGAACCTGTGGAAAGGTCGAGTGCATCTAAACAGTTGGAACAGACCTTTGATGATGGCATGAATATCGATGATCGGGTAGAGGATATGATTCGTGATATTTGAGAAGATACTTTTATGTGGTCACACGCATATGGTAATATGTGCAATGATGCAGAAAAACCTCTATACCGAGGGTGCAGAAAATACAACCTGTTGAATGCGGTGTTGAGATTGGTAAGTGTGAAAGCACGGCATGGGTGGAGTGATAGAGATTCTTCAGAATTGCTTGAGTTATTGCAAGACATATTTTCAGAAGAAAATGTCTTACCCAAACGCTACTAGGATGCTAAGAAAATAATATATCCTTTAGGCATGCAGTATAGAAAGATTCATGCATGCCCAAATGATTGCATATTGTACAGGAAAGAATTTGAAGATGAGGAGAAGTGTCCAATATGTAAGACACCAAGGTACAGATCAAACAAGTCTCCTGCAAAGCTGTTATGGTATCTTCCAATTATACCAAGTTTTAAGCGCTTCTTTGGTAATGAAGATGATGCAAAGAAAATGTTATGGCATTTGACTGAAAGGATTTGTGATGGAAAGCTTTGTCATCCTGCTGATTCTTTGTAGTAGGAGAAGATTGATGAATTATTTCCCGAGTTCGAGAATGAACCACAAAACCTAAGGCTTGGACTTAGTACAGATGGTATAAACCCATATAGTAGCCTTAATAGTATACATAGTTCATAGCCCGTCCTCTTGGTGATTTACAACCTATCTCTCTTATTGTGTATGAAACGCAAGTATATAATGTTGTCTATGTTGATCTCAGGATCGAAACAATCGGAAAATGACATAGACGTTTACCTAAGACCCTTTATCGAAGATTTAAAGAAGCTATGGGAAGGTGTGGATGTTTTTGATGCGATTAAGAAGGATGTCTTCAATATGCGGACCATGATCTTTTGTACAATTAATGACTTTTCTGCATACAGAAATTTATCAGGTTATACTGTTAAGGGCCATAAAGCATGTTCTATTTATGAGGAAGGGACTTGCTACTATCAACTTTGTCATGGAAGAAAGACAATATACCTAGGTTATAGGAGATTTCTAAGACAAGGCCACCCATACTGTCGAAATGAAGAAACAATTTTTTGGAAGACAAGAATTTGAAAATGCTCCAGAGCCATTGACTGGAGAACAAGTCTACGAAAGGGTCAAAGACATCAATGTTACCTTTAGTAAGACTTCCAAGAGAAGTGAGAAAAATATATGAAAAAATATATATGTCTTCTTTGAGCTTCCGTATTAGCAACATCTTTATGTAAGGCACTGTATTGATGTCATGCATGTGGAGAAAAATATGTGTGACAGCATTCTTGGAACACTTCTCAACATACATGGTAGTTCCAAAGATGGTTTGAAGGCAAGATTAGATTTGAAAGAAATGGGAATACGTGAGGATTTACATCCAAGGCCAGATGGTGAGGGGAGTTACTATGTTGAAGAGACTAATATTTGGTCCAAGGATGAGAGAAGAAGTATTTGTGAGTGTTTGCAAGGAATCAAAGTTCCCTCTGGGTACTCATCTAATCTTAAGAAGATTGTATCGATGAAAGATTTGAAATTTGTAGGCCAAAAGTCTCATGATTGTCATGTCTTGATGCAACAATTACTCCCAGTGACTGTTCGAGGGATCCTTCCAGATGATTTGAAACACATTATAACCCGACTTTGCTTCTTCTTCAATGCTATATGTAACAAAGTCTTTGAGACTGAAAAGTTGGATGATTTGGAGCACGAGGGTTATGTTATTTTGTGTCATCTTAAAAAATTATTTCTTCCTGGCTTTTTTGACGTCATGGTACACCTCATCGTTCATCTAGTCCAAGTGATAAAACTGTATGGCCCTGTATACTTACGATGGATGCACCCATTTGAAAGATACATGAAAATCCTTAAGGGTATATGAAGAATCTAAATCGGCCTGAAGCATCCATTGTTCAAAAATGTGTTTTCGAAGAAGCTATAGATTTTTTTCAACACTACCTGTCTAAAGTAAGACTGACTGGTCTCACTAAACCCCGTGCCAAATAGGGGGTCAATGCGAAATATCGATAAAGAGTGTTGATTATAATGAATTGCAGCAAATACATTTACACATCTTGAATAACATTGATGAAGTTCAAGACTATATAGCTGTTCATAAAGATCTTGATCAAAAAAAAGTAATAGAATGACAAAGCAAAAGCTTATTAGAGAGCACAATAAATCTTTTGCACATTGGTTCAAATAGAAGGTTGAAATTAAGGATTGTGTATCTGATACAGTTAGATGGTTGGCATATGGTCCTGAATTTCATGTGATATGTTGAATTCATTTGATATGAAAGGGTATTCCTCTCACACAAAGACCCTTAATGATAAAAATAGCGTGCAAAATAGTGGGGTTATGTTAGAGGCCGAGGCTATACATTTCTCTAGTTCAAAAGACAACAATCCTAAATTAGAAGACATCCCTTATTACGACATTGTTGAAGAGATTTGGGAGGTGGACTATGTAACATCCCAATTTTTGGGTCTAGTTGAACTGGGAGGTAGTCTGATATGGGCAGGCTGCTAAACCCGTAGTCCTAGGGTAGTAATCTGATATGGGCAAATTATTTACCTGTATTTTGTAGAAATCCGAGGGATGAGCTAAGTCCTTCAGGATTTAAAGATGAGTTAAGTCTTTAACCTACATAATCAGGACAGTTCACCTAGGTTCAAAATGAGGAATGGGAGGAATGTCCTAAGTCTTAAGCCTAGGAATTCTGTAGGTAGCTTGATATGGGCTGGCTCCTGTGTAAGGTAACCTGATACAGAGGGTTGTCGAGCCTTTCAATTAACAAGGACTCCCGAAGAGAGGGGATGAGTTATTGAAAGAGAATTTCTAGAACTTAGGATGAAGGATAAGAAGAAAGTGAGACCCCAGAATTATGCTAAGATTCTATAGGGTGAGATATGAAAGGAATGGACACTGAGCAGTAGGATTGTCCATAAGAAAGAAAGCAGATGTAAGAGAAGATGTATTGGTGACATTTGGTCGTGACTAGGAAGTATATTGGTCGCGACTAATATTGGCAGAGAGGGTTGGTCGTGACGGATATGTATGTGGTGTCGCGACTAATGAGTAGAATGAGCTTGGTTGCGACTAGAGAATGTTGTGGTCACGACGAAAGACTGTTGTGGTCGCGACTATAGAATGCTGTGGTCGCGACTAATGAACCAGAAGGTGTTAAGTCGCGATGAGATGATGGCTAGGTCGCGACTAGTGACTATAAGTGGTGCTAGCCTTATGAGATCTAGTGGGTCAAGAGTTGTGAAGGTCCAAATGAGATAGTTACCCGGTTAGAGATAGACCGGAGGCAGGAGGCCAGATACAGGAAATGTTATCTAGAAACCATGAGGTGGACTGATAAGGTATCCTCAGGGGACCCACAAGATGCCACATGGCATTAGGGTAGTGTTCAGTGACCTTTCAGTAGAGTAAAGTTATTCGGTTGGCACAAAAATCGAGAAAGTGAACAGATAAGTCTGGGACTTATCTGGATAGCATTGGGAAGCGTGCAAGGTCTTTTCCAGGCGCCACATGGCTCTAGTCTGGAGAAAGCAGATAAAGCTTAGGGCACGCATTACGAGGCAGGAGATTGGACCGTGAGTCAGCATGCTGAGTTAGCTGCTGAGGTGTCCAGGAATTTCAGCATGTGGAAAATGTGGTGATGAGTCAGCTACTGAGGTGTCCCCTGAGGTGGAACTGATGATGCAGTAAAAGGAAATTAAAGAAAATAGGAAAATCCAGGAAAAAATAGGACCGCAGGATCAAAGTTCATAGAAACTACAAAAATGCCATTGGAGGCAATTATAAATTCCCCCTCCATTTCATTCTTGCATTCACGCATGGGCAAGGGAAGGGAGAGAAAGAAGAGAGAGAAGGAGAAGGAAGGAAGAGAGAAAGGAGAAAAGGAAGTAAGGAAGTTCTGCGGAGCTGGAAGCAGAATAGAGATAGTAGAGTTCTGCTGAGCTAGCCAGGTAGTAACTAATCCTAGCTTTTATGTAATGGCTTTGTGATTTGATGTGCTATTGTTTGGTTAGATTGTTGTCTTATGTGTTATGTCTGAAGCTCTACTGCAATGCTATGATCATATGTTATGGAGTATGGAAGCACGCGGCATACTTATCTGTACACAATCACAAGCAAGCACTATCACACTGCATTACATATACTGTTATGATTATTACTACTGAGATTCCCCCGAATCTCATCCCCCTTGTATAACCATTTCAGGGAGGTTATGTCAAGGTAGATTTTGAGAATTTTGAGAGACGCCGTTATACTGCTGAAATTTCGGCGGAGATAGCAGTGGTGGAGGAAGGATATGATGCGTACTGTGTACGTAGGTACTGTCTAAGGAGGCTGGTAGTGAGTGGACCTAGCCGGTTCATCCAGTCTTTCCTGGGTACTTATGTAGAATGGTAGTTCTCATGAGGGAATTACCGAATCAGTACAGCTAGTATAGCTTCAGTAGGTGTGCTCTGAGGAGTCTAAGGCAGGATGTTTCAGACTACTCCAAATTCACAGTTTCTGTGTTCAAATACAAGTGGGCTAATGTAAACAACGATATTCTGGTAGATCGGTTAGGATTTACATTGGTTGATTTGAATAGTAAAAGTTTTGGGGATGAGCCTTTTAATATGACAGACCAAGCAAAGCAAGTTTTCTACATCACTGATCTGACAAATAAAAGATGGTATGTCACTCTCCAAAGAAAAAGGATTGTTGACTACAATAATTCTATTTAGGAGACCCCTTCTTTTTCAGTGGGTTTACCAAAATTGAATGAAGAAGAAGTGGATTCTGATTGATTTGGATGTGAGTGTTTTAGGTTATGGATTGATATGTATGATGATTCTATTTGTTATGATTGCATATATATTTTTAATATAATAATAACGCAAGTCTCTTGATTTGATTGCATATATATCTGTTGAACTTCAAGAGATAGGGTGACATAAGAGTTAAAAAAACACAAACATCAATATTTAAACCGGTTGCAAATGTTAGTAAGGTGTAAAAACCTCACAGTGGCATTTTCGTAAATAAGTTGTTAACAATTTACACCAATTGTTTTTTTATCCAGTGTAAAATATGATATGAAAAAATAATTTTTACACCGGATTTGAAAGATAACCGATGTAAAAAATCAAAATTAAAATTTTACATCAGTTTTTTATTTTGACCGATGTAAAATGTATACGAAAAATAAATTTTGAAGACTCCCCTTGGCACTCTCTTATTTCTCATTTCTCATTTCTCAGGTTTTCTTCAGCGTTATGCTCAGTCGTTCTTCTCTGTCATCCTGCGTTATGCTCAGTCATTCTTCTCATTTCGTTGTGCTCATTCGTTCTTCTCTATTCCGGCTCTCGTTGTGCTTTGCCGTGTACGTGTTCTATTTTATCATGTACGAATTCCGTTTACGTATGGGTTTAATCTAGGTTTTATACTTTTCCTGTGATAAATGCTTGCACTTCTTTCCATGGATAAATGCTAAAGGAATTGTCTTCTTTGTGTTCTGACAGGTGAAGGACATAGGTTGAGTCTGTTTACTATGTTTGATTTTTTTATTGTGTATGTAGGAATATGGAGGGTAGTGTTAATCAAAATAAGAGTAGCACTGCTCCAAGCGACTCTACGCAAAGGAGTGGCAAAAGTGCGACACGATTGAAAAATATTGTGAAAGACAGAAAGGAAGGGAAATTGTTACCATTGAGTTTGACTCACGTTGGAACCTAGTTGGTGAACACATGACCAAGTACATTAGTTATTTCAGCCTCCTAAAATGCAACAAGCCTAGCATCACCATACATACTTGGGATGCTGTTGATGATCGCGTGAAGAACCAAATTTGGGACACTATCCAGGTATAGAAACTACCTATTTTATATTGTATTCATAGCAATATCGAAAAACACAACTCTTTGTGGATAACTCTATTTTCAATGGCAATTATTGCAGCTTACTTACGATGTTCCCAAGAATGAAGCCTTGAAAAAGAAGATGTTGTCTTAATATGGTGAGCGTTGGAAGGCATTCAAGATACAAATATTTATGTGCATGGCTAGGACAAAGATGGTTGGCCTCATCCTTCTCCATGCAGCAAGTATCAATTCATAGATGAAGCTACTTGGGAAGAATTTGTTAGGATTCAGACTACGCCAAAAGCTATGGTAAGTTGATACGCAAATATCCTGTAAATGTATTTCCCATGTTTGTTCCTTGTGTATGTGTTGGAACCAAATGCAAATGTATCAAATTATCATTTGACTTGATTTGTAGGAAAAAAGGGCAAAAGCTATTGAACATGCTCTCAAGAATGATTGCCCGCACACAATGTCTCGAGGAGGATACACGAAAGCTGAAAGAGACTTGTTGGGGGCCAAGAGGAAGAGACTAGATGAAAATTCTGAGGATCCTAGTAGTAGTCTTGCTCCCCCATCTCTAATACGTCGTGAAGATAAATAGTTATATGCTCACCAAACAAGGAGCAGAACATATACAAGCAATCATGCTCGCACGATTGTTGAAAAAAATTGTAAGACCTATTTCTATTATTTTGTTTTAGTAGACTAATTATATTATTTCTTATGTTTGTTCTTTATATGTTGTAGTCATGTCTTAAAGAACAAGAGGCCCACAGATCCTTCAAGTCGGATGGTAGGAATGACATCTTGACTGTTGTCATGGGAAAACAAGAGCATAGGGGCTATGTCAGAGGAGTTGGTGGAGGTGTGGGCATAAGAGATTACTTTGAAGCATTTCAACAATATTCCACACATTTGATACCGAGGGCAGAGTTGGAATCGTTGTTATCCACTATTAAGGCAAAGGCTAAGGTATAGGCTAGAGCATAGGCAGAAGCTTCATTTGAGGCACGATTACAAGAGGGCTTGGCAAAGCTCAAGGAAGAAATGTTGTCCATGATGATAACAAGGCAACAGGAGCCAAGTACCCCCTAAACGCTCTCACATGCACCCCTTCATAGCACTAAAGGGAGTTGTTGCATAGACGCGTCAGTGTCTGAGGATGCTGAACCGTGTGACCTATACATGGAGGATCCAATTAGACAGTTAGTGGCACATGGTTCCTTCCACAGCTTAGGAGCAACTACCCACCACATCCAAATTTAGAAAGATCAATTAAGGGTGACAGTTGAAGACGTGATAGTTGAATATGCTCTTGTCCCAATTCCCACTGATGAGGGGACTTTCATATTATGGCCAGAGTATCTTGTTTTGGATAATATCGCGTCTTCCCCGAGCCAACTTCCCACACCTCACAATTTGAGTGTCATGCAACGTGTCATCCGATTGGCAAATGACAAAACGTTCCATGTGGATACATTGCCTATGGATTCAATTGTGGGCGCCGTAGGGGCTCCGGCCTTTCTTGACCATACCGATGTGAAATCTCTCCTCACTCCATGGGATGAACTGACCTCCGGGTGCATTCAAGTGTTTTTGATGTAAGTCTAACTTAAATGTAAATACATGTAATAACAAAATTCAACTCTTATAACTACTTAACAAGTGTTTGCATTAACTATAAGTATATGCAAGCTGAGTTGGTTTCCAAGGGCAAACAAGATAAGTTTGGATTCCTATGCCCAATTCAAATTTATGCAAAAGGGACCACTCAATCTTTGCGACTTCAATACATAATAAGGAGGCTCGGTCAAACTGAAATTGTTTGTTTCTTCGCACCATATATGCAGGAGTAAGAATAATAATATTTCATTTTATTTCATACAAGTTTTGTATTTGATTAATGATAATATTTATTCTTTTTTAATTAATTTCTACAGAAATCATTGGTAATTAGTCATCCTATGTAAGCACAGTTATAAAGTTTTCTTCTTATGCTCCCTCCATTACAAACCAGGGGATGATGTCAAGAAGATTATGAACTCGTGAGTTTTCTTCTATACAGAACAATGGTCTTTGTAATATATATGGTCTTTGTAATAAATGGGTTACTAACCTTATAACTTTGGTCATAGGGCTATGAGGACGTTCAAAATTGCCAAGGGTCTTAAGCACGCCAACTTAGTGAGGGACCCTGAATGAATCATATCAGAGGTAATTAGACTATTAAGTCTTATGCTCCACGTTTTGCTCTTAAAAAATAATTCTTATCATGTTAATATTATAGAGTCGAAGGCAGCCCAGAGAAAGCAACTTGTGCGGCTTCTACATCGTTAGACACATGATGAATATTATCTTTTCAAATAGGACTGGCCTAACTGAGGAGGTATAATTTTGTTTCCTAATAGTTTCATATTTCTTGTTAATTTAACATATACTAGTAATGCCTTAATTTGATATTTTAGATGTTTGATCAATCTGACCCATTTCCTACACAAGATCTTGAGGAGCTGCGCAATCTTTGGGCTTAGTTTTTTATTCAATTCATTCCTTCTCAATAGTATTTGTGTTTCAAGGAATACATTCTTTTATTTTTCTCTTCAAATTGTTCAATTTTTGTATTCAATTTTATTAAATGAATAATATATTTATTGAATTCTTTCTCCACTTTTGTCTCTTTGAGTTGTATATTTGGAAGCTTCAGGGGATAGGGTAATGAAACGTTGAACTAGCGGTTTTTTAAACCTACATTTAAACAGGACAAAAATTACCGGTTGTGCTAATTGTAAGGTGTAGAAATGACTAATCTACATCTACAATCTACACCTGTCATGAACACAACCGGTGTAGAAAATGATAATCTACACCAGTCATTAAAACAACCGATGTAGAAAGTAGCATACTCTACATTGGTCATTAAAATAACCAGTGTAGAAAATAGTATAATCTACACCGTTTATTAAAATAACCGGTGTAAAAAATAGCATAATCTACACCGGTCATCAACACAACCGGTGTAAAAAATAGCCTAATATATATATACAATGCCCGTATAAATACACCATATGTAAAAAATTTATTAATCTACAGCTAACGTTCACATAGTAGTGTAGAAAATCTGTTCATCTACACCGGTTTTTCTTGAATCCGGTTTAGAATGTCTCGCTTTCTACACCGAATATCTGACCGGTTTAGAATGTTTTACTTTCTATACGGTCTGTTTCTACACCGGTTATTTGTCCAGTGTAGAATGATTTTAAACCGATTTAAAAAGCTTTTTTTACAATAGTGGTATCATTTATCAAAAACTTTATTCATAAACTAATTTATCGAATAGGACTTTGATAAGCTTACTCCAAAAATATTTCACAAATATTCTTACTGATAAGTGCTTAGATAAATGCCTTTACAAATTTCGCCGAGTCAGTTTTAAATTTATCGAAGGCTTTATCGATAAATTACTTTATCGAATAAGTCTTCAAATATTATTTTGAAAACAAAGACTTAGAGTTTTCTTCATAGTCTATTTATCGAATGTCTTATCCATAAGTGAATTTATCGAATTGGTCTTCGATAAATATCTTTCAAAAATTAATCTTTTCACAAATTTTTTTTCTATTTATCGAATGACTTATCAAATAGGTGTCTTATTGATAAGGTTATCGATAAATATTTTTTATTAGTATTAAAATATTTTTTGAAATTATTTTCTTGATTGTGTTTATCAAAATATTGGAGTCAAAAAAACCTCCTGTTTCAAAGCAAAACCAAAATGAAGGGAAAGTGTAAGGATCAAAGTCGTATTAACCCTTTTTTATTTTATTATTTATTATTATTATTATTATCATGTTTTCTTTTATTCTTATAAAACTTTTTATTGAGTAAATTTTATTTATTTAAATAACTACATAATAAATTCTATTTATTTTTAAATAATTCTTTTTTTAATGAGAATTAAATTCTAAAAATAAAATTTAGAATGTTATAAATAGCCTTATAATTTAGTGGCATATAAACTTCATTATAAGTAGAAGGTTAATGTTTACCCCTTTAATTCAAAAATAATTATGGCCCATAATTTAAAAAATATAATATTTAGTGAATCGACCCAAAAAATAATGAAAAAAGAAACTGTCAAGACTAATAGAATTACCTTGTGTCCGTGGAGAAGATAAAATGTTTTCCAGACCTGCAAGAGATTGTGATTGATTACTTGTTTATTTGATGGCCACAAACCAAATTTGATTCTTTGTTTCATGTCTAAAATACAATGGAAATATGCATTTGTCAATAACCAAACCATGATGCATGAAAGATACAACAATTGGTATACAAAATAAAAAATGATCATTGTGAAATGCTTATGTAAGTTCACATGCCCAACAATTTAACGAAATATCTTGACGATGACGATGACGAGAATGATGATGAGTTCATTAATATTTTAATTATTTATGAAAAAAACAATTTTACAGGTATTTATATATATTTTTTTAATTTTTAATTTAGACAAGGGTTTGAGCTATGGAGAAGTCATATTTTTAGAAAGGTAGTGAGGCGGCTACCGACAGCTATACACATGGAGGCGGCCGGTAGGGAGGTGGTAGCTGGTGGAGGGGCCACGTTGCGCTTTCGAAAAGGGTCCATGTGGCATTTTGAGATTAAAAAAATATAAATTTGAGAGAAATTTTCCGTCAATATTTGGAAATGGAATTCCGTCCTTAACTACCTATGGAATTTCCATCACTACTTCCGTTGATAATTGGTGATGAAATTCCATCACTAATCCGTCACTAATTAGCGATGGAATTAAAATTTTCATCGTTAAAATGGATTTGCAACACTAAACTATGCAACAGAATGGTTGCCGTTAGTAATTCCATTACTAATTCATTTTTGTCACTAATCTGTCGGTAATTCTAAATTTTGTCGGTGATACAGTGTTTGTTTTAGTGATTCAATCAAAATTCTCATCAATTTAGCAAATATAATGGGAAGATAGTTGGGCATCATCTTTTTCATCAATGATCCATCAATATGAAGATAAACCTAGTGGGAACGAATTCCGATGCAAAACCTAGTGGCAATGAGCACTATGTATGGTGCTCACCACTACTGTGAAATAGTATCTAAATATAATTTCAATAGGGCATATTTAAAATTTTCAACTAGTAATTTTAAATAAAAAAATATTTTTTAAAAAGATATGACGGTTAAAATATTATGTTCATTTTATATTCTATAAACTATTTCCAACCCAACTTAGTTGGGAGGCTCCATGTGACATACATATATAATCACTAGGTTTCAAGTGACTTTTATTCATAGCCTCAAGTTTGAAGTCCTTTAATTTGTTACTCTCAGCATACTAGGGAAGGTGATGTCTCCATCTTGATTGTCCACTATTGAGTAGATAGAGCTTTTTGCATCTTAATTTCTGTATAGACCAACAAATGTGTATGAAGAGCCTTTGCCTAGCTCTTGAACTTTCAACCTCATTTCTTAGCATTTCAAAGGATACAATCCTTCAAAGATAAGAAAAATAAAGTATATTGATCTAATTTGATCAATTAACCAAACTTACCCAAGTTCTTCTAGCTTCAACACAGTCCCTTAATATGCGAAGAGAAGAGTCAATAGAGGTGCGATCAAAAGGGAAAGTCCTTTGACCAATTCTAATTCTTTTGTTATTAACGATGTTGACTTAAAACCAATACCAAGAAGCCTTCCAAAAAAAAAAAGTTTGGATCTTTTCATAAGTAGGCCACCCTTAGATCAATCATGTTCCCAATAGGTGATAAACAAAGTTGTTCTCTTTTTTCTCAAGGTATTATACAAGTAGCTAATAGGTTAATAGTAGCATGAAAGCTCTTCTATAAGTGAGAAATAATGAGTTTAATCTTATAAAATATATAAGCGGATTGACCCAAACAATCTGCTTAATTGATCACTTGGGAGGAGATACCAATTCATCTTATTCATATTCCACAATCCTACTAATGAAGTTATAAAATTTCTAAGTATGTCATGGAGGATAGCTTACATGTTAGAATCATAGGGGACAAGAAGATGAGTGGAGTTTTGAGTGTTGTATGGTACTACAAAAAATGATAGCAACACATCAATAATATCATAGCAAGTGCTATTTTCTTGTAGAGCTGAGCTTGACTGCACCAAGGTCTTCATAAGTAGTGGTTTTGAATATTAAATATTAAATAATAATAATAATAATAAAGAAAGAAAGGTACATGTGTCACTTCTTTTATAGTATAGTTTGCAATAAATTGAAACAACCATATCAGCTCCGTTCATAGCTCCAGAGTTTGTCCATTTAAATATATAGATCCAGAACCTTATACCTATTTTGAAGCAAATCTAGCCCTTTAGTAACTTCATATTTGGTTTCTTGTAGCAAATCATGTTTAAGGAAATAAATCGTGTTTAATAATGTCAAGAAAATTCAAGGAGGAGGAAGAGGAGAAGTTCAAATAAAGTCTCATTTTGCAGCTAATTAAGCTTTGCATTAGTAGTCTCCTAGATCAAAATATTATTATCTCATACAACACTCCAATTCCTTGTTTCTACTGCTGAGTGGTACTAATAATAATAAAAAAAATAGAAAAATTATGATGATATTCTAAGAAATGAATATAATTATCAAAAAATATCAAAATAAGAGAATAGTCATAGACCTGTTGTCATTTCCCTGTACTGAATTTGTCATTACATGCTACTCACTTATTATAGAACATATTGGTGATTACATTCCTTCTTTAGGGGTTTATAATAATTTTCTCTAATAAAATCCTACTAATCATCAACAGCTTCCCTATACCATTCTAGGGCTTATTTATTTATTTATTCAATAATTTGGCCCTACCATTATTCCAGTTCACTTTTATGTGTACAACACTTCCTTCCCTAAAGCAGTATAATGCACTTCCTATATCGTTGCCAAGAGAACCAATAAGATGGTTGCTCTTCATAATTAAATTTAAACTAGATGCTTTATACATACATATATAAACGCGCACACACACGAAGATGCTTGGATCTAGAAGAGGTGCAGAAGAAGATCTAGATCTCGTCCTAGGGCAGTGTTGTCCACTAGCTAGGGGCCACTCCAGCTGGCAACCCATTGTTGATGGCCACTAACATTGGTGACTTCTTAAGATCTCCCTTCAATGTATGGATGGAAAACAAATCTCCACCCCACCACTTTCACTAATCAGCAATGCAACATAATTTTTTTTATTTAGAGCAACGTGTAACAGTATGAAATTATAAATATGATCAAACTTATATCGTTACACTTATAGAAAAAATTTTATGTCATTAGTTAGACTATTGGCAATAAATCATAACCTTTACTATCTTATGTTGGAAGCTTGGGGAAGAAGACTCTCTTTCCAGGGATTCGTTATTACAATTGCAAAGAGTGGGGACAAACGAAGAGACATAGTTTTGGTCCTTATACATATAAAACAGTGTTAAGTTAGTGTCATTAAACTCAAATCCAAGTTCTTTTGAAATCATAAGAACTAACATTTCTTGGTTTCAGCACTAACATGAATAGATCCTAGCCACGTCGCTACTTATGTAGGGAATGAAGCTCTGGCCATGGCAGAGCATAATGGGAGTTATTGATGTCACCCGTCTTTTGGCCTCTACCATAGATTCCTAATCATTTGATTCTTCCCACTGTTTCTCATTTTGTGGCCTTGTATAGTTTTTTATGCTCTAGTAACTTGATAAATTTTTTGGGAGAATTATTTAGAGATTTTATAAAAAAATTAATTATCCTAAAGTCTAATGACAACTAAGTAATATATAATAGCATGTCATACTATAAGAAGTGACAACATGTTTATGTTGCCCACTTATCGTTAAATTTTTTTGAGAATTAAGTCTCTTCAATAGGGCCTTTGAGTAATTCTTTTAAATTCTTTTGAGTAATCAGGCTTTCTTTCACCAAAAGAATTAGTGAAAAAACACTTTGAGCTAAGTTGCATACATATTGAAATGATATCATTAGTATAAAAAGGCATTTTTACAAAGGTTAAAAAAATTTCTACACTAATTCTCTAACCAGTTTAGATGTAAGAGCCAATGTAAAGATTAAAATTTTTGAATTTCTACATCGGTTATTAAATCAGTGTAAAAAATGACTTTTTTATATTGGTTATTGTTAATCAATATATAAAAGATTAACCAAATAGAAAAGAAAAAGAAAATTTTTACTTTCTATAGCATTTGTTATGTTTAATTAGAGTAGAAAGTCATATTTTCTATACTAGTTAATGTTGCAATCAGTATAACAATTCTATCAGTGACCGGTGTAGAAAATCAATAATCTTACATCTTATTTATAAAAATATCATTTGTCACACTTTGTATATTGTCCCCACAACGATCCGTATAAATAAATACTCAACTATAAAAATGTTATTTTACACTAGTGTACTAAAAGAGTGGAATTCATTTGAGTAAGTAGGCTTTCGTTCACCAAAAGAAAAAAAAATTAAAAAAATTGACCTAAAATGCATACATATTGAAATGATATACCACTACATCAAAAAAAAACTTTTTACAACGATTAAAATAGATTTTTACGCCTATTCTTCAACGGGTGTAGATGTAACTGATGTAAAAAAATTTAAGATTTTAGACATTTTACCCTAGTTATTGAACTAATGTAGAGAAAGATGTTTCTATACCAATTATTGTTAGCTATTGTGGAAAAGGTTGACCAAACAAAAGAAAGAAAATTATGCTTTCTTCAATAGTTGTCATGTTCAACTAGAGTAAAAAAATCACATTTTTTATACTGGTTAATGTCACAATCAATATACTGGTTCTATCAGTGAATAGTGTAAAAAATCAATAATCTTATATTTTTATGTATAAAAATATCGCAGGTCACACTTTCTATATCATCCTAAAGTGATTCATATAAAAACTCAACTGTAAAAATGTTGTTTTCACCAGTTTATGATGAGTGGAATTCATGCCATTATCCATACAAAACATAAAATTTATATTGTTATTAATTCAGTTTATTTCTAAATTTTGTGCTATACATGAAAATGCATGTTTGATTCTAATTAAAAAAAACAGAGAGAAATTTGAGAAGTGAGAAGTGGGGACAAAGGGGGATGAATATATGAGGCACTGAAACATAAACAAAAAGGATAATGGGATACAGTCTGTGAAGTTCCACTTACAGTGTATAGTGTACACACCAAACTCTATTTGTCTACCTTTCCACTATACACCACCCTTACCCTATTCTATTAATGCCCTAAATATCTCCCACCGACAAATATTCTTTCCACATGCATTATTCATTTCTTTCTAATTAATGGGCCTTTTTAGAAACTTTTTAAACTATGATTTTAAAAGCGCTTCTAACCTAAACCTTAATTTAGAGAAATTTTAAAATAAACAGCTATATTTGTCCAAAAGGGCTTTTAGACCAAACCATAATTTAAAATTAAGGTTTTGGATAAGCTACTAGGAGCAGTTTCTGTAATAGTAAAAGAGCTTATGGACTACCCAATTACTATTTTACCCTTATTTTTCCCCTCTCTACTCTCTCCCCTTCTTCTCTCGATGCCCGTCGAAGCTTCATCGGAAAAGCTTCCACTCTGCCATCGCTACTTGGTCTCCGCCTTCTCCTCCATCTGGTCACTGTCGTTGCCCTCTGATGTAGGTAGATCTAGTCATCGTCGCTACTTGGAGTCAGCATCTCTCTGTAGTCACCCTCCGTCTGTCATCGCCCTCCGTCCCTTGTCAGCATCGTCGCCCTCGCCGTTGTCCTCGCCTCTGCCTATCATCTCCACTTTGCCGTCCACCTCCGTCATGGTGAGAGAAAGAAAATAAATGAGGATGAACAGTGGAACGCAAGTGAGGCTGATTTTTTTCCATCTCATACCCTTTTTAGTAATTTACCAATCACAAAAGTTATTCTGCTAATAACTATCTAAACACGCATATTTTCAAAACCATATTTTTTCCATAAGCTCTTCTCCAAAAACTATTTTCCAAAAGTTGTCCAAAAACCCTTTTTTTCTATAAGTTTTTTTTTTCTAAAAGTCTATCCAAACATGTAACATCCTAAATTTTTATTGAATTTTTTTAGCACATTAAAAATATTATTTACCAATAACTTAAAGATATTAAATAAATTAAAATCATTATAGTTTGATATTTTTATTAATTTCAATAAAAATAAAGATATATGGATTATGCTACTATTATTTTTATTAAAATCCACGATTTGATTGATGTTATTAATTAGGGATATATTGAGATTTATATTCAGATTTAGATATGAATTTAAATTTTGAAGATGTGATTTAAATTTTAAATTATCATATATTATGGGATTCTAATAAATGATAGAGATAATAATAATAAAATAATAAAATTATATTAGATAAAAAAAAGGTTAAACCTAGATCCCTTTTTCATCTCTTTTTATAGAGCTGTCACCTATTATCTCCTTCCTTCACATCATTCTTTCTCTCCTTTTGATCTCACTCTTGCAATAAAGGTACGCGTTCTCAATTCCTGTTCTCAATTCCTCTTCTGTCTCTCCTGTTTTTTAATGTTTATCATAGTACTATACTTCTTTTTGCCAAATCTTGTCCATGTCACGCCACTGCTCTTCCTTTTGTCTCTTCCTTTTGTCAAGTAAGTTCTGCGTATATATAATATGTATATATATTTGAGTGTGGGTGTTGCATTAGGTGTGAGTTTCAACTTCTTGCTTCACAAAGGAACGATCAAATATATATATACACACACTTTTTCAAACATCATTATCCATATGTCTTCCTGTACGTCTCCTTTCTTCAATAAATATATGGATATATGCTTATCAATTATCCCTATCTCACCATCACCTTACGCATACCTTACGCATGTATACATATGCACATATATATGTATATATACATTTAGGTTTCAACCTAATTTATTATTATTATATTAAACTAATTAAATGTTTAAATGTGACAGTGGGAATGTATATGTAAATAAAGAAACAAAAAGAAGTCCAGTAAGCTTGGCAAAAAAACATATAAATATATATATCTTATAAATAAAATAAGTATGTTCTTAAATAATATAGGATTACAATAGAAAATAATTTTATATGTGTAACCATTTATATATATATATATATATTTAAATAAAAACATATTAGTAAAAGAGATGAGCTCTAAGATTCTAGAGTAGCTTTAGAATAATTTATGTGGTAATTTTGTAGACTATCCTTGGAGTTCTAGAGTAACTCCTAGTAAAGCACCAAGTTGTTGTGATTGATATTGTTATACACTGGGCCACTCGACTCGTGTAATTATTCCTTATTTTGGTGAGAGGTAATCACTTTCTACTCATTGTGTGTGCTAATGTGATGCTTGTGAGTTATTTGTTATAAATAAATTTACTGGTATTTACGTGATTATATTGAGGAATTATTATTGATGATTTTATAAAAAAATAGTAGTCTTGTGGGACTTGAAGTTTAATTTAGAAAGTTGAATTGAGAAAAAATTTGTTTGTGATACTTATTGATGTTATTGATTACCAAGTTTGAGATTATTGATTAATATTATTATCTTGAGAATTATGCATTGGGGATTGGTGATGAGGGAGTTATATTTCTACCACGTGGTATAGCCTCCATTAAAGCTAGATGGTTGGCTTTTGTCTCACCTGTTTACTGAGGGGCCGCGACACCCCCACTTGTTTATAGATGGTCACGTGCTCTATAGATTTTGGCCAGTCTATAACACTTGACCGGTTAGCTTTTTGGGTGGCCAGTCATATGGTAATTATCACTAGCCCATGGGTTCGGTCGGCGGGAATAAGGCGGTTCGGTTGGATTGAGGGAAGGAATTTGGGTGGGTTATCCATTGGATTATAATATGATGATATGTATTTTCTATATACTGTACTTTATAACTGTCCCACTTGACACCTCACGAGCACATATTAATATGCATGATGAGTAGGATTGATGGTTACTGAGGCTTTTGTCTCACCCTATTTTTATTAACATTTTTCAGGGGTTAGTTCAATTGCTGGTTCGACCGGGAAGGCGCCGGAGGCATAGTTGTGCTAGTGAACTGTACAACACCCTCCCTTTTTATTTATGTGTTGAGTAGATGTATATTGCCACTATAGGGCCTATTTTTATTTATACTCTGATGATTTACCATTTTTATTATCGTACTGAATAATGGGTGCTGGTAGAGGAGGCCATAGCCTTTTAGGATTATGCATATGACTTGGTGGACCCACATGAATTTTTGCGATATTATAAGTACTATTTGGGAATTTGCCTGCTTTATGGGCATTATTGTGGTTTACCCGAGTACGTGACCCGATGGTCTATTCCATTAATTCGAATTGATAACTTTGATGAGGTTAAATGGGGGTTTGAATTCTTTAACCATGTTAGTGGGGTTGAATTCTTTCTAACATGATTTTGCACACGAAAATTATGTAAAGTTTTTATATCCATGATAGTCTTGTTTATAAGTTTTACTCTTTTCTATCATGGATATCATTTTCAATATAAGTTAAACTCTTTTAACCATGATAGTGCTTGATGGTGGTTTTATCCTTTTCTATCATGGTTAACCTTCTAGAAGTAAAGTTTTCTTTCGTTAGTCTTGTCTTTTCTACCATGTTAAATATCGATCAAGAAAAGTTCTTTTATAACCATTGTAGGGTTGCTTTTAAAATTTAGTAAACTCTTTTCTACTATAGTTAACCTTTTTAAAATAAATTAAATTTATTTATAATATATTTATATTTATATTTTAGAAGGATTTTACAAAACACACGCTATATATATAAGTGCATTATGCATACATATTTTAATAATGACTCATCATCTATTTCTTAATTATTATATTCAAATTTAATTTTCATATTAATATTGTACCGATTATTATTAAATAATATGCATACATATTTTTATTTATTAGATGTTGAATGCTTATACAATCAAAGAGATATTACTATTTTTAAAAGATTCAAAATTTATGCAAGAGACATATTGGCTTTATTTGCAAGAAACATTATGGACAATGAATTAAGTTAATACATTATTTAATATTTTAATTAAATAATATCCCAACTCAAATATTTTCAAGCAAGAAACATTATGCATGCTGCGTTTTCGTTTTTTTATGCTAAATACTTTTCAACTAGACGATCAAACCCCATGCGTTACACGGTAAATTGCTTTCATATTAAGTTATATTACGGCTATTTCAGGTCATGAATATAGACAGTGTACACTTTAATGTGTGGAGTTCACCTACCTTAACCTAAAGACAACATTACATACATTTGTTACCTTTATATAAACAATATTTGGAATTTAAGAGTATAAATTGTCTCAAAGATTTTTTTTATTTAAAATTAGTTTTTGTTTTCAAATTTAATTTATAAAAAGTAAAGGGTCCATGCTTCTGCCCCCACATTTAATTTTTATCCTTAATTATATTTTATATAATTTTTTAATAAAATATCAATTATATAAAATTATAAAATATATATAATACTAAGGATGATGTTATAGAGTTTGGGGAATGAGAATTAATAAAACATTAGTTTTGCAGAGTGATTGGAAAACGATGTTATTATGTTAACTAAATTTCCTCTAAAATTAGAATTAACGAAGAGATCATTAAACAAAATCTTTCTACATATAACAACATTAATGTGTGATTCAAAGATATAGAAAATGTAGATGCAATTCGGATAACCTAATACAACATCAATCTTAGATAGGAAATGAAAAAAAAAAACCCAAGAATCTAAATATTTAAATTTCATCCATATGAAAATTTAGATTTCATCATGATCACGAAAAATTGTAACAATACAAGAGATATACCTTCAAATTAAATTTATAAAATTAATTTACGACATTAAAGAATTCGGATTCTTCCCTACACCACATGTGGGGGAACTTGTGCATATTTCCATAAACAGGGTATTGTGGACCATGTGAGTAATGATTACATATATAATTATATTTAACTTTAAAAAAGGAAGTATTTGATATATATATATATATATATATTAATTATTGTGAAACACAATCTTTACTTCAAAAAATATTAATTGAAAGAATAAGAAGTGCGAATGATATTTAACACTTTAACTCCTAAGTCCTAACCATTCAGTCAATAAGTTCTCTCTCGAGCGAAAACTAGGTATAATTTTTACATTTTGCTCTAAGTGTATTCTATGATGATCATATATATATATATATAAGTAAATATTTGTTTTACTCAATATATCATAGGGTTAAAAAAGTATTTTTCTCTTAAACTATTTTCTCATAAATACTTATTATCTTAAATTATCAAGTGATGCAATGTTACCCCTAAAGTATTAAGAATATTGTAATATCGTCATCCATTAAACAATATCAAAGAAATTAGAAATATGTACCCCATAAAAAATTAGACTTGAATCTAGAATCTTATTTTAGAGAAATAAGTATTCTTTTAGGTTTTAATATAGGATCTAATTAGAAAATTAATCTTGATCATAAATATAAGATATATTTTCTATATTTATCTATTTTTCTCAAATCACCTATATTGATATTCTTTCAACAATAATTAAATAAAAATAAGTGTTGACAAAAATGATTATGATATTTTAAAAAAATTATATTAATTAATTTAACTAATTTTATTAATTTAATTAAATTAATTAAATATATTTTATATTGAAGATGAAAGAAGTATCAAATCGAATAGGCCGAAATTAAGTACGGTCATTTCACTATATAAACTCTTAACAATTAATTAACTTAGTAGTGTGCCAATTTTCAAAAGGCCCCGTCATTTATATAAATAGTGCTATATGCTGCTCTAGGAGCACACACCACAGAACAACCAACCATGAGAAACACAGTTCCACTTCCACTCATCTTCTTCATCTCATTCATCTTCATCTTCTCTGAAACCCTAGCATTCAACCCCAAATGTGAAACCCAAGACCATGGTTCAACCCTGCAAGTGTTCCACATCTTCAGCCCATGTTCCCCATTCAAACCCTCAAAGCCACTCTCATGGGAACAGACAGTTCTTGAGCAGCAAGCCATGGACCAAGCCAGAGTTCAGTACCTGAGCAGCCTGGCGGTGGCTAAGAAGTCCGTCGTGCCGATCGCCTCCGGCCGGCAAATCATACAAAGCCCCACTTACATTGTTAGAGCCAAGATTGGTTCTCCACCTCAGACCTTGCTATTGGCCATGGATACCAGCAATGACGCTGCTTGGATTCCCTGTTCTGGCTGTGTTGGTTGTCCTTCTTCCACATTCTTCGATCCTTCTAAGTCTTCTTCCTTCAAGAACCTTACTTGTGCAGATTCTCAGTGTAAACAGGTGATGAACTTTTCTCATACACCTTATGTGCATTCTTTTTCTTGTCTTAAGAGTTTGAGGTTTTAATTATCAGATTCTTTAAGAAATTAAGAGGTCATGTATAAATTGTGTTATAAAACTGCAGTGTTTTGGAATTGGGAGAGATGTAGAAGATGAGATGAGGTTGGGAATTACAGAGGATTTGAAAAAAGTGAAACGTTAGTGTGGGGTTGAGGAAGATGCCAAATAATACTGTGGAGTCACGTGGAGCGTTTCCGATTTTTCTTCAATGATTTTTGCCACTTTCTTTCCCCATTATGAAAATATTCTTAAATCTATAAATTATACATTTATGCAAGTAATCTTTAAGCAACAACCATATTTTTATTTCAAAAAAAAAAACTCTATTAATCAGGTATATAACTAATTTAAATTATAGATATTAAAAAATTACTTAAATTAGTGTAT
Organism: Leucaena leucocephala; assembly: GCA_037074615.1. NCBI lineage: Eukaryota > Viridiplantae > Streptophyta > Magnoliopsida > Fabales > Fabaceae > Leucaena > Leucaena leucocephala. The sequence continues at coordinate 3,298,329 of CM073544.1, read as the reverse complement.
TCATTTTTTTAAAATATCCTCCTTAATTTTTTACATTAAAACTATTTTTTATGAAAACTTATTAATATGTATAAATAATATGAATAATTTAAAAAATTATAAATTTTGGGGATTAAGTAAATTAAAATCTTACCTTTAAGAACAAAATATATTATTTAATCAGATTTTATATTTAATGTTGGAGGAATAATATGTTGATCCGAATCATGATGTTAATATTCTAGTCCTCTCAATTGAATATACATTATTCCAATGTATTAATTTATTAATTTTTATATTTTTTTAGCTTGGTGTATAATATTAGATAATCAGAATTTTTTTAAATATAATTATTGAAATTATTTTAATAAAAAAAGTGGGATTGTAAAAAGTGTAAGTAATCTTTTTGCGGCGCCCCACTATGCACACTTGCTTGTCCAATACCCTTCGAGGTTCTCCAATCATATTCAATTACACTCCACGCGCCACTCTCATTGTGCGTGGAGTTCACTCACCCATCATATAATATTATTGATTCAAAAATTCCAAGGCTTGTTTGATTTGATTCTCATGTCACGTCCTACCATTTAGCAGGCACAAGTTCACGGGACTAACATTATGAAAGCTACTTTTTATCACTTTTCAGGTCCCCAATCCCACGTGCGATGGCAGCACGTGTGGGTTCAACTTAACATACGGTGGCTCCACCGTTGCTGCTAACTTAGTGCAAGACACAGTGACTCTAGCCACTGACCCAGTTCCGGGCTACACATTGGGCTGCATTCAGAAGGCAACGGGGAATTCCGTACCTCCACAGGGCCTATTGGGCTTGGGTCGAGGCTCGTTATCTTTGCTCTCACAGACCCAAAATCTATACCAGTCCACATTCTCTTATTGCTTGCCCAGTTTCAAATCTCTCAACTTCTCTGGGTCGTTGAGGCTTGGGCCTGTGGCCCAGCCCATTAGGATCAAGTTTACTCCTCTTCTTAAAAATCCCCGGAGACCATCTCTCTACTATGTCAACTTGGTCGCTATTAGGGTTGGTCGAAAAATTGTCGATATTCCACCGGCAGCCTTGGCTTTCAACACCGCCACCGGTGCAGGCACTATCTTTGACTCTGGTAATGTTTCTCAACACAATCAAATTTAAATAATTTTTTTTTTAAAAAAAAAAAAACTGATTACCATATATGTGTTATATGACCAATCATCTTTTGAACTTGGAAACTAAAAAATATAAGGAAAAATTACATATAAATCCCAACTAAGAAACTTATTTATAAATAAATTTTATGAATTTGCAAGAATACAGTCAAATCTCTTAAGGACTTGCTTGTAATTTGTCAGATATGTATAGACTAAGATATTGTCTTTTAGGGGCTATTTGATAGAGGGGAGGGGAGGGGAAGAAAATTTTAGAGTTAAATTTACAAAAATTAGAGAAGTGGAGTTAAAAGTTTTTAATTAATTTTTTATTCTATTATATTATATCTTATCTTTATTAAAATTTTATAACCCTACTTCTCCAATTTTTTTAATCTCACTTAGAAAAAATTTCCCTCCCCTCCAAATCCCTTCAATTATAAATTACAAAATTTTAGTTGTGAATTATTGATTATTAGTTGTGAATTTTAAAGGACCAGTTTTTAAAATAACAAGAATTTACATGAGTGAAGAAGTCAAAGGGTGTCGTGTAAAAAGACTTTAGGGTCTTTTAAGAATTCGTCTTCTCACATTTACAATTAGTTTGCATGGATTTACAATAGAAAATTTCGTAATTTACGACTAAAATTTTATAATTTACAATTGATCAAGTCCAAAGTTGAAGAGCCAATTGGCATTTATATGTAATTTTCCCAAAATACAATTGCTTATTCCCCGATTGATTGATTTCTCAATTTAATATATATATATATATATATATATATATATATATATATTATTTAATTTCTTTTTGACATTTCAAAGACAGTAGTAGATCATGTTTGTCCATATTTTATGAAGTCCAACTAAATGGTTTCCTTTTTTTGTGAAGTATGCCAACATGCCAACAGCATTACAGCTTTGAATTTAGGTCAAAAAGCTTCATATGTTTGGAGCATGAGCTTGTACTTTTAGCATTTTTATACATGATAAAATTAATATATTAATTGAAACTAAAATTTCTTTATCACTATTTATTCATAGGATTAATATGAGCACTTTATATTTTTTTTTTTAAAAAAATATTGAATATTCTTATATACTGCATAACAAATGTTTATAGATGATACCTAATTTTGATGGTTAAATGTTATGTTAGGTACGGTGTTTACTCGTCTAGTTGAACCTGCTTATATTGCTGTTCGAGATGAGTTTAGAAACCGAGTGGGTAAAAATCTTATAGTGACAACTCTAGGAGGGTTTGACACATGTTACACAGTTCCAATAGTTGCACCGGCCATCACATTCATCTTTTCTGGCATGAACGTGACACTCCCACCAGACAACGTACTAATACACAGCACTGCTGGTAGCACCAGTTGTTTGGCGATGGCGGCGGCGCCAATCAACGTGAACTCTGTTCTGAATGTGATAGCCAACATGCAACAACAAAACCATCGTATTCTATATGATGTGCCAAACTCAAAACTTGGTGTTGCTCGCGAGTCCTGTTCTTCGTGAATTTGGTTATCACAATAAATCCTGTCTCTTAAGTTATTTTTAATTTGGTAAGGTGTTTGATCTTTTTGGATTGGGTTTGACTTTTGCTTTTAGGGTTCGTTGATAATTATGTAGAACATGGCGATGAACACTATGATATCTATGGAACTGAATTCAAGTTTTTTGTTTTTTTTAAATTAAGCTGAAGGTTATTCCTTATTTCAATTAGGTATAATATACTAATAAATGTGATGATGTATACCTGTCACAAAGTTTCCACCTATATGATTGTGACATTGGGCTATTTTATATTTCATAATTACAGTTAAACTTTTGATATATCAAGGAAAAAAATAAGAAATAACCATATGAATTTGGAAATAACAATTTAGGTATTTGAATATCTAAAAGGACAGATTGGGCAGGAGATCTAATCTGTCATTTGTAAATTTAGGTGAAAAGACCAAATAACCCTTGGAAGCATTTGAGACAAGTTGGAGAATGAAACTCAGAACAGAACGAAGCGGGAGAAAAAGTGGGAGAATGAAGCGGGAGATTAGGTTCCAACTCTCATCGAACATTGCTCTGAAAATAGAATTCCGGCCGACGTTAGCAAGGGTACTAGCTGTCGTTTCAAATACTATACCACCAAAGTTGAATTTTACCCTATCCAAACAAATCCCCATGATTGGGTTTGCTAAAGAAAACAAACAAAGCCAGAACTAAAAAGAAGCAATCGAATTGGAGTTGTCAGGAAATAAATTCCCAAAGAACAGGGGATGTGAAGGAATGATTGATCCTAGAAAAATAGCAAAAAAATGTAGGAAAGTTGGATTAAAGCAAACTAGTGGAAAAAACAAGTAATAGAAAATGAATTAGGAAGGGGATCAAAATCTAGATAATGAAGGAAAGTTTTTAAATTTGAGAGATTTGGTGAAGAGGGGAGAGAGAGGTTGGGTTTCAGAAACTAAAGAATTCACACAGTTTGATGACTGACCATCTTCTCTATCTGAAATACTCAGTGTTTCTATGTCATTGTTGAAGTCTAAATCCCATTGTTGAAGTTGCAAGTCCCATTACAGGAGTTGTAAATCCTATTACCAATAGGTTACAATTTCAGTTGTAAACTTCATTACATGAGTTGCAAATGCTATTACAAGAGTTGCAAATCCCATTAGCAATAAGTTACAATTTCAGTTGTAAATGTCATTGTTGAAGTTGAAAATCTTATTGTGGAAGTTACAAATCCCATTATAGGAGCTATAAATCCCATTAGTAATAGGTTACAATTTCAGTTGTAAATGTCATTGCAGGAGTTGCAAATCCCATTAAATGAGTTACAAATGTTATTACAGGAGTTGCAAATCCCATTAGCGTGCAATAGGTTACAATTTCAGTTGTAAATGTCATTGCAGGAGTTGTAAATCCCATTGTTCAAGTTATAAATCCTAGTAGACGAGTTGCAAATGTCATTACAGGAGTTACAAATCCCATTAGCAATAGGTTGCAATTTTCAAGTTATAAATCCCAGTAGACGAGTTACAAATATCATTACAGGAGTTACAAATCTCATTAGCAATATGTTACAATTTCAGTTGTAAATGTCATTGCAGGAATTACAAATCTCATTATTCAAGTTGTAAATCACATTAGATGAGTTGCAAATTTCATTACAGGAGTTACAAATCCCATTAGCAAAACATGGTTTCAGTTAAGTATTTTTGTGAATGCTCTTCTCGAATTAACCTTATATCAAATAGAAGACCTGCAGAATATATTACCTACAATATTTACTTATCAACAAGCAACTGCTGAAGCTTCAACACAATTGTTGAGCATTCATCTTGAACTAACAAACACACCAATCATATAACTATCATAGAAACTTACTAGAATTCAGAAATACACTTCCAATCCTAATATGCCATATATTTATTAACATATATATACATATATAACAAGATCTCTGTACAATACAAATAACATAAACCTCAAAAGGCCTTCTTCTGCTTGTACCATGTAACACAAACTAAGTAAATCAACAAATTTAAGAGACTAATTTCAGCAATAAGACAGAAAAAGTAATGGAGATGACCCTCATTCAAGTTATCAAGGTTTGCAACTTTAATGGTATTTATAACTCCTCTAAAGGGATTTACAACTTCAACAATGGGACTTACAACTTTTTTTAAGACATTGACAATTGAAATTGCAACTCAGATAATAAATAGTCATAACCTACTACACAATTTCATTCAATGACATTGACCACTTTACTTATGGTATTTGTAATTGACTACTCTTTTTGTAAATTGTTGTCATGGGTCAGGATGATCTTTTGTAAATAGCATAAGTAAAGTGGTCAATGTCATTGAATGAATTTGTGCAGTAAGTTGTGACTATTTATGAGTTGCAATTTCATAGTTGTAAATATCTTTGCGAAAGTTGTAAATCCCATTGCTGAAGTTGTAAATCCTATTGCATAAGTTGTAAACCCGAAAGCAATATCTTGCAATTTCGGTTGTAAATGGCTTAGGAAAAGTTACAAATCCCATTAGAGGAGTTGCAAATACCATTACATGAGTTGCAAACCCGAAAGCAATATCTTACAATTTCAGTTGTAAATCGCTTAGAGAAAGTTGCAAATCATATTATTCAAGTTGCAAATGCCATTGCAGGAGTTGCAAATACAATTACATGAATTGCAAACCCGAAAGCAATATCTTACAATTTCACTTGTGAATGTCTTAGGAAAAGTTACAAATGCCATTGCAAAAGTTACAAATCCCATTGCAAAAGTGGCAAATACCATTACAGGAGTTGCAAATCTGAAAGCAATATTTTGCAATTTCACTTGTAAATATCCTAGGGAAAGTTGTAAAACCCATTGTTGAACATAGTCATTATAAAATGTGGTCATAATCATAGTCATTATAAAATATGGTCATAGTCATTACAAAGTTTAATACTACAAAAGTTGAACACTAAAAAGTGATTACCTAAGTTTGAACATTAGTTGGTCAATAGTTGAACATTACAAAAAAAATCAATGTAATATACATTAGCTTCATATACCCTATAAGGTGTGGGATCATATACCCCATAAATGCGCCTAGTTACTTATGCTTTTTTCATAATTTTTAAGCCCTAATCTTCCTCCCAATCCTAAAAGCACAGTGAGTTTCGACGGTAGCAAAGCATGTTCAGCTTTACTTTTCTTGTATTAGATGCTGCTTTTTTTGCATTGCCGACTACTTCCTTTTCTTTCTTTGTGTAGAACTTTTAACTTACATGTTTAATCTAATGTTGTGATGGAGTTTCAATAACTCCCATCTTGTCTCTAAGATACCAAAATCTTGCATGATGCAATGATTTTGTAAAGCAATTAACAATATACAATTATGTTCATACATATTGAATAGAAAAGTAATTTTGACAAAATCTTATCACGAACATAATGAACATCAATTTCAATATATAGAATATCACACATGAGGGAGAACAATGTGAAAAACTAAAATTTGATTATGTTCACAATATTCACCACCCTATGAGAATCTAAAATAGCTTTAAGAGATCCATATTCACCACCCCAATCACTTTGAACAGTTTTGATCTTTACATCAAATTGATTTTCAATCATATTCTTGAAATGAACAAAGGCGTTTAATGCTACATCTTTAGTTTTTAAAGGGTATGCCCATGTAAATCGGCTAAAGTTATCAAGAAAACTGATATAGTATTTATGACCACTGTTAAAAGTAATAGGAGATCCCCACAAGCTAGTATGTATTAATTCAAGAGGCTTGCTTGCATGAGATTGAGACAAGGGAAAAGGCAATTTATGTGATTTGCCAAGTTTACAAGATTCACAAAACTGAGATTCTTTACTAGATTTTGTAGAAACCTTACATTCATGTAAAACCTTTTGCAATACACGACTACTAGGATGACCAAGTCTTCTATGCCAAGATTCTAGAACTGAAAGAAAAGCTTCAGATTTACATTTCTTTTCTAACTCAGACTGACTTGAACCAAAAATAAAATAACTACCAGAAGAAACTCTTTTTAAAGGTAAGACATCATTGTCAACTCTATAAAGTTTATGACTAGGAATTCCTTGCAGCAGCAACTTACGGGTTCCCTTGTCCTTCACAAAACAACAATGTGAGTGTATTTCAACAAATATACCATGATTATCATTGGTCAGCTTGTAAGTACTGATTAAATTCTTTTAAATTTGAGGAATAACATGAACATTAGTCAGTTTCAATGATTGAGATGCATTATTACACAACATATCATAATTCTCAGTAGCTACAACATCTAATGGAGCACCATCCTCTACAATAAGAGATGAGTACCTGTAGCATTATCAATAGGCTCCACATTACCAATATTGGCAGTGACATGATTTGTAGCTTCACTATCCAAATACCAAGCTGGGTCAGCTACAGTGTTTGATGTGGCAACATATGCAGATGAATCGTTTATTTTTCTTAGATCTGAACCTCCCCTGCCTCTGCCACGAGATGGCCGACCATTTTGGCCACACCAATTGTTTCTATAATCATGCATATTTGACCTCAGAGTAAGATTAGAAGATGCAAATAAAATATTATGTTGAGAGGCTGAGTGAAGGTGTTTAAGATGAGCATCAAATGTGAGCAATGATGTCTAAAAATAATCCAATTTAAATTATCTTTGTCAGACAAATGGATAACTAGAGGTGTATACTCAGCGTCCAAGCCAATGAGAATTTAAGTATGAAGGTCAGATGCAGAAATTGGGCTTCCAGCAAGAGTAAAGTTATCTGCAAGTGTCTTTATCTTGTTGAGATATTCCTCTATTTTGAGTGCGCCTTTCCTGGTTCTTTGAACTATGAAAAAAGTGAAATGTTCCAGGCACATATATGAAGTCTCCAAGACATACCAATAAAGCCTTCATGGCATACCAATAAGAGATTGATTAGAACCTAGATTTTACTGGTAAAATATTCATATCAGCAAAAACAGGTATGTCAAAGCAAAGCCACCTTTTAATCAACCTTACTTTTTGGCTACCAAATAAACCTTCAATACTAGACCATATTTGTACCAACCATGTTTACATTCCATAAATAATACTAGCAGACTTGCAAGCAAACTTTATTATTTTAAGTACAAACAGTATCAAGTCAAAGCCAGGCAATATAATCTAATCGAACTAAGTCAGCCCCAAAATTTTCAACATTAGTATGCTGAAAAATCAAAGTTGGAGAGTCAGATAATTATTTTCTTAATGATAGCAAAATATTTAAAACCTGGGGAGTATTTAAAGAGATTTGTAACTCCTGCAATAGAATTTGTAACTAGTCTAATGGGATTTGCAACTTTGCCTCAGACATTTGCAACTTTGAAATTGCAACTCATAAATAGTTGTACAAAAAGCAATGGACTACAGGACACAAAAATCAATGGACGAAAAGCAATGAATTCACGATTTCTTCTACTGCTTTCTTAATCTAGTCAAATCTATAGTAAAAATTACAGTATTTCTCCCAAGGTAACCATCAGAATGAACAAAACGATGGTGATTATCGGAGGAGTAAAAGAAGAAGATTTGTGTCAAAAATTTACTTACACTTCCTCCTTTCCAGTTTCAGCTCAGCCAATGATTTCTCCCGCAAGCTTCGTCTCCCATGCGCGCCAATAATTCCTTCTTCATATTGATGCCTTAGTTATACATTTCATTTATTCCAGGGGTAATTTGGTATTCTCACCCAAATTTGTAAAAGACAGATTGAGCCTCCTGCCCAATCTGTCTTTTTAGATGTTCATATGCCCAAATTTTTCTTGTTTAATTCACATGGTTTTTCTTTGTCTTTTTCCCATTATTAAATGTGAAAGATTCTTTTTATTCTAAATGCTCGTGCAAACAAAGAGCTAATTTGTTACTCTCAAGTTCTTAATATAAGATTTAATTGACTTTTTAGAATGATTAAGAAAATTAAATATCAGTTAATTATGACTAAATCTAATCCCTCAAGACGAATTCATATTATATAATCCTTAATTGTCCAAATTAGTCAACTAACTCTTATATTGATCATAATTTATTTATTTATTTATTTAGCTTTTTTAATCTATCTAAAAAAGTCAACTAACTTTTATATTAATAATCAGAGGAGTACATTTTATTTTCTCCTATCTTTAATATAAGAGCTAGTTAATTTTCTTGGGTATATTAAGAAAACCAAATAAATTAATTAATTATGACCAAATTTAACCCCTTAAGATAAACTCATATTATATATTTTTTAATTTATCTTAATTAATTAATTAATTAACTGTTATATTAGTTATAATTAACTAATTTTTTTAATTTTTAATTTATTCAAAGAATTTGAACTACCTCCTCTTCCTGAGTTTAGTATTGCTTTCATTATTCATAATCATAATCCATTGTCTGTATTCGAAAAAAAAAATTAAATAAATAACAAATAAATACTTTTTATCTTAATAATATGAAAAAATATCTTAAAAATCAGTTTTTAATAAGTTTCTAAAATTGAGGACGGCGAATTTGGTTGAAATTTAGCCAAATTCATTATCCTTAGTTTTAAAAGATTTAGATTTCTTATATATATACACACATGAATATAAGAGAAGATTTATATTTCCACATGAACCCTTTAAATTCATTATTTGAATAGTTTTAAACTTATAAATTTAGAATAGTTTTATATCATGAAAATTAAGTTATAGTTTTTTTCAAAAAATAAAAATGTAAAATATGTTGGAAATTGTGCCCTAGGGGCTAATCATTGCATTATGAACATTGTTGATTTATGAATTTCTTAATTATGTTATCATATTATTTGCATGTTTACTATGATGAGCATCTTTGGATAACTCATGATCTTATCATAAATGTCCCTGGTCGGTCATCTATGTGGGAGCAGAGATGAAATAAGACCAGTATGACTTTGAAGATATATAGAGATATAAATTAAAGTCATAGGCACATGTAAGAGTACAAGGTGTTGGACCGACCCCAAAGTTGCATGGGTTAAGTCATAAGCTTCTCTCATATACAAACCATGTCACTATGCCCTTTGACCTGAGATCATCATGGATTCCTATATGACAAACGCTCAGCTTTGACTTAGTCAAAAGTCACTTTTGACCGAGTGATCATCAAGACTATGTTCGGGCTCAGTGGTTTTTCATGCGGAGGAATGTGAATGGTCAAGATGGAATTTGTCCATCACATTCGTAGAGAGATATTACTGGGCCCCTCGATGAGTGAGTCTGAGAAATGTATGGCCATACTATAATGGAAAGGTAGTTCCATTTCTATAGTCAGACTACTCAGGGATCGAGAAAGTAACGGTCAGGAACAGGAGGATGACGTTCTCCATGCCTCATCCACGACCAAAATATCGTGTGACAAAAGAGACGTGATATAGTTGTATGAAAGATAACATCGTTCAACGATCCTTATATGATTTGGGTAGTCGTAATGTCTTGCTAGAGACTGCTTACGACTTATGGGTCAATATAGTAAGTGGCCCACTGCCAACTTCATATGGGCCTACAGAGTCGCACATAAAATAGCCCAACCAAGCTGTGATGTCCAGATTCATTGAATCTAAGACATGTCTTGATTCAATGAATAATCTAGGGTGGATTTATATATTTATATATATATAAATTCGTATATATAATATATAATATAAGAGATATTTATAAGATTTAATTTATAAGGATAAATTAAATCTCTATCACTTTTGAATTTGAATTTAAATTGATATGATCTATTTGAATTTGAAATTTAAATTGAAATGATATCTCAAATTTGATTTATGAGAATAAATCAAATATAATTCTGTCTTATCTTTATTTTAAATTAAATGAATAGGTGAATTAAATCTGTGGGACGGATTTAATATAAACTATATTTATTTAATTAGTTTCTTATCAAATTATGCAATATATGATATTTTATTAATTTCAGAATTAATATAAGATTAATTCTGAAATCCAACCCAATCAAAACACCGATAGCATCCTATATATTTGATATTAGGGGATAGGGTTCTTGATGAGACAAAAAAGGGCAAGGAGAGTGCAAAAGGTTTGCAGATAAGAAACGGCCAAAATAGAGACGGTGAGGACAGAATCTCGAGAAAGCCCTGGAGGGACAAGAGGCGCTAGCACGTCGTTCGTGGTTAGAACGTTGTTCGTGTGGATACTAGTAGAGGAAGCCGATCTGATTTGTCGACTACTTGCTATCGAGGAGAGAGCACCAGGTACGGCGACAAGTCTCGACGCGTAGACACTTAGGTCACGACCATACATGAGTCCTGAACGTCAGAAAACTGAAGGAGACGACAGGTCACAACTATAAGCTTAGGAAGTCGCGACTAAAAACTCCAAAGATGAAACGTTGCGACTAGAAGATGAGGAGGTCGTGACAGAAAACTCCAAAGGCGACAGGTCGAGACTACAAGCTTGGTAGGTCGCGACTGAAAACTCTAGAGGCGAAGAGTCGCGATTAGTGGATGCGGAGGTCGCGACTATAGTTCGAATATCGAAGGTAACACTTCTTTCTCCTTGACTTAAACACATTCGTTAGATCCTGGCAGGGAATGGAAAAATTTTTAAACTTAATTTCCGCTGCGTTTCTTCCAATTCCCTTCAAAATATTAGTGATAACTTTTTAAATTTAAATTTAAATTAATAAGTTGTAAGGGTTTTAACCAACAAAGACCAAAATCGAGACCACGATTGATAGATGAATGAATCTTTTAAATATAATATTCTTGATTCGTGTACATTAACCGAAAAATTCTTTGTTTGATAATTTTAAGGGTTTTATAATTTATTCATCATTTTATTTTTTCCCCCTAACAAAAATAAAGAAGATCAACGTGAAAGGAATCTTTCGAAGACAAGTTGTCTTCTTCCTCAAATTCCTATCCGTACCTCTCTATAAGAGTCAAAAGCTCTCCCCTTCTCAGAAGCTGACAGCGACGCCCCTTCTTTCTTTCATATTTGATCGAAGACGGCCAGCCCTTTTTTGTCTTTTCCTTCCCCTTCGCCCAGTTGTCAGCTCTTCACCTTCTTCTTCATTTCTTCTCTCTCATTTCTCTTCCCCTTCTCTCTCCTTTTGCTTTCATCTACCCCCAAAGCTCAATTAACCCATCCTCTCACGCTTCTCACACTAAACCCTAAAAAAATTTGAAATACTAATTTCCCTCACAATTAAATTTCGTCGCAGAAATGAGTTTCTCAGATTCTTTCTCGGAGGCTAAACGTCGAATAGTTCGTACCCTCGTCAAAAAATTGAGTTATGTTTCTAAGAAAACTAGGGTCGATGCTCTTTGTCAGCTTCGTCTTATGACAAAGCTAGACCCAAAAATTCGTCCTCTGATTGTTGATTTTGGTGCGATTCGTTACTTAGCAAAAACACTTTATTCTTCTACGCCTGATTCTCAGGAGAATACCGCGGTAACGCTTATGAATATCTCAATTTCCTTTAAAGAGGCTCTCGTGTCTACGTACGGTATCCTCGACGCAATTTCACACGTTTTGTTGAATCATCAATATACGTCTTCTACCATCGCCGTTCAATCCTTAGCCATCATGTTACATAGTCTCCTTGTTGTGGATAAGTATCAGCCGATCATAGGATCAAAATGTGACATCATGTACGTGCTTGAGGAAAGCGAATAAGTGTTTCAGAAGGTATCAGGAATCAGAGTGTTGGTAGATCTAGTGGATTCAGCGACGGGATCGAGCATGAGGACTAAGGAGAATGTTATGTCTACATTGTTGAATCTGGTGATGTGTGGAGGAGACAAGGTGACGACGGATGTTAAAGAGATAGCCGAGAGGGCGATGGATATCATACCTTACTTTCCTAAGCTCCATATTCTCCAAAACAATATCCTGTTACATTCGGGAGAAATCTCAATAGCAAATGGTACCATTCAATGTATACAAGATAAATGTAAATGTATGACATGTTTCTTTTATCTTTCTTTAGCTTCCATTTGCATACTATCATGCTCCATGCCTATCACTATTATGCATAACCATAAACTCAAAGGACAGAGCATATATCATCTATACATATCATACATAATCATCACATATCATAATCATATCAACATATAAGCATATACATCAAGCATACAAGAATAGGTAAGTTCACTACCTGTTATGTAGCCTTTCCTTTAGTCTTTAGCCTTTGCTCTAAGGTTTCTTCTTTATATAGGTCAGAGCCTATACATAGCATAATAATATTTTCATTATTATCCTATCCAGTATAGCTCTACTTAACTCAAGCTTAACTTGAGGTAATGCCCCTAATCTGAAAATCCCCTAACTTCCTTTCTATCCACGGCTAACCTTATCAAGAAAGAGACATTTCTCTATTCTAACTATTAAATTCATAAGAACAATCCTCTAATTTATTAGAGTAGGGACTAGGATAAATTACTTACCTTATTCCTAAACTTGCCGAGTTCCTAAGCTTCTTGGATTGCTCCTAGTTCAGCCATAACTCCTTCTTTTTCTTTATTTCTTTCTCTTTCTTTATCTCTCTTCTCTCTCTCTCTTCCTTTCTCTTCTTCTTGTTGTGGGCCGATGTGTGGAATGGAATGGGAGTGGGAGGGATGGGGGTATTTATAGGTGAAGGAAAATGGAATAGATGGTCCAGATTGAATCGTGATGAACGGCTCAGATCGCTTAGCTTCCTCAAGAAGCTTCGCTTGCATCATCAAGAATATCTTGCATGCTAGGTGGCACCTTGGTGGGTCCCATGGAATACCTCACCTGATGAGTCATCGGTTCTGACAATCTCCAGTCTGATCTATCCAATCCTATACCAGCTCAGTCCAATTTCCCAAAAATAGACTATTTTCTCAATCTAATTTTTCTGACATTCCATAATATATATTCTGATCTTAAATCTAGTATCTGGATTCTTCCTACCATTGATATTCTTATACTGGGTATTAACTTAATTACATATCCCTTGACAAATTACCAAAATGCCCTTGGTTCCTTTTTATTTACTTTAATAATTCTAAGGGCATTATTGTCTTTTCACATTTCAACAGAATATTTATTGACCCTGGTCAACTAATCCTGTAGCTCTCTTTGACCTTTTGATCTAGGTAAAATGACTAAAATGCCCTTCACTCATTTTTTAATTATTTTATAACATAGGGGTATTTTCGTCATTTTGCACATTTTCTGAATATTTCTTGACACTGGCCCCTTTAATCGATAAACTGATATCATGGGCCTGAGCCTCACTTGGAATCATCATGAGCCTCCTATGATGCCATCTGGGCTCATTTAGTCCTAACTTACTTACTGGTTATGTTTCACAATCGGATATCGGGTGTTCACGAACTCCATCAAAATTCACTAAAAAGTGAACAACTTTTTCTACAGGACTCCTTTCAAGGTTCTATCAGTTCCCTGACCTCTGGCTTCACAGGATGCACCTTCCTGTAATTTTTTATTTATATCTGAGGTCCAGAATGTCTAATAAAAATTTTAGATAACTTTCAGTTATCAGATAAATATCAGCTATCTGAAACTCCAATAAAATTTATGTATCAGGCTAGATTAACCAGCATAAATTTCTCTATCTACTGATGAAATTTGGGGCTAAAATGCTTTCGAACAGTTATAAATCTTTTCAAACTCAACTTTCTATAATTACTATTTTGCCCTTAGGAAATTTTTCTCTTTTCAATTAAGTCCCTCAACTTTTCATAATTATACCTAATGGCCCACAACTTGTGTCTACTTCCATTTTTACACCATGGAACTTTTAAACTTTCACTTTAGTCTCTTTCTTTTCCAAAATGACATTATCCCCTAAGGACTTTTTCTATTTACGTTTTAGTCCCTAAACTTTTATTATTTACAGTTTAGTCCCTAAAAATCCTCTGTATGTTTCTAGGACTTCTGCTCAAAGAGGTCTGGTAGCCTATCTATTTCAGGCTATTTTCTGAGTCTCTGGAACTAAAAATTAAGATATTAAAATGGACGGCCTCGATGATGTGGCGGAGAATGGCAGCACCAAAGGGAAGAACAAGGCAGTGGCGCTGTTGAAGGTGTTGTTCGATGGATTTGGAAGCAATGAGTATGGATTGAGGGATCAAACCTCATGAAATTCATTGAAAATCTGAGGTGATTTTGCTGTATTTGATCGAATACGAGTATGATTCTTTTGCATTTTTCTTGTTTTCCACATCTAAATTAGGGGTGTTAAATTAATTGTGTTGTAAACAGTATCATAATCATCATCTTGTACTGCAAATTGTGACCGAAAATGGCGTATTAATAACAGATTTTATACCATTCTTTTATAACCGCATTATTGTATAATGGTTTATTTATATTTTTCTGATGATACATAACTCAATAAGGTTGAAATATTAAATTATAAATAAATTAAATAAGATGTAAACAACTTAACATTATATATTAATTTAGATTTAAAGGGTTCAATTTTTTTTTGGAATAATATATAGATGTTCATGTTTTAACACCAGACAATCGTGTCCCAGTATCCTCCAAAATACATCCTGTTGATTAGTTTTTAGCATAATATGATAGGTCAATGTATCATTCCAAATTGCATTTACTCCTTCCTATCTTTAATATAATGTTACTCAAATTAAAAAAGTTAGATAAATTAATTGATCTTTTTTATAATTGGGAATGAAACTACAACAAACCATGCCATAGGTAAACACTTTTCCTAGCTCAACTGGTGACTGCTCCATGTCACAATGGCTCAACAAAGTCAGGGACTGATGTAAAAATATCTGCACCAGAAAGAGAAGTTAAATCCTTTTGGCAAGAATGTTGGCCACACCATTAACTTCTCTATCACTGCATAGACAACTGCTTCCCAATCTCGATATAGCATATGATTAATTTCTTCAAGAATCATTGCGTTCTTATTCAAGACTGGAAAATCTTGTTGGACTCATCTTATAACCTCATCACAATCTCTCTCTAACTCTAGATGCTTAAAAGCATCCCAAGCAATCTTCAACCCCCAACCGATGGCCCATAACTTATCAAAGGTATTACCTCCCCTCCCCAAGTTCACCATAAACCTAACCAACATTTTGCCATCCTGGTCTAGGACAACACTGTTGGAAATTATGGCCTAGGGGCTAATCATTGCATTATGAATATTATTGATTTATGAATTTCTTAATTATATTATCATATTATTTGCATGTTTACTGTGATGACCATCCTTGGATAGCTCATGATCTTATCCTAAATATCCCGGTCGGTCATCTATACGGGAGCAGAGATGAAATAAGACCAGTATGACTTTGAAGATGTATAGAGATATAAATTAAAGTCATAAGCACATGTAAAAGTACAAGGTGTTAGACCGACTCGCTATGAGAGAGCTGCATGGGTTAAATCATAGCTTCTCTCATATATAAACCATGTCACTATGCCCTTTGACCTGAGATCATCATGGATTTCTACATGATAAATGCTCAGCTTTGACCTAGTCAAAAGTCACTTTTGACCTAGTGATCATAAAGACTATGTTCGGGTTCAGTAGTTTTTCATGCGGAGGAATGTGAATGGTCAAGATGGAATTTGTCCATCACATTCGTAGAGAGATATTACTGGGCCCCTCGATGAGTGAGTCTGAGAAATGTATGGCCATACTATAATAGAAAGGTAGTTCCATTTCTATAGTCAGACTACTCAGGGATCAAGAAAGTAACGGTCAGGAACAGGAGGATGATGTTCTCCATGCCTCATCTAAGACCAAAATATCATGTGACAAAAGAGACGTGATATGGTTGTATGAAAGGTAACATCGTTCATCGATACTCATATGATTTGGGTAGTCGTGATGTCTTGCTACAGACCGCTTACGACTTATGGGTCAGTATAGTAACTGGCCCACTGCCAACTTCTTATGGGCCTACAGGGTCGCACACAAAATAGCCCAACACGAGCTATGATGTCCAGATTCATTGAATCTAAGACATGTCCAGATTCAATAAATAATCTAGGGTGGACGTGTATATATATTTATATATATATATAAATTCGTATATATATTATATAATATAAGAGATATTTATAAGATTTAATTTATAAGGATAAATTAAATCTCTATCACTTTTGAATTTGAAATTCAAATTGATATGATATCTTAAATTTGATTTATGAGAATAAATCAAATATAATTCTGTCTTATCTTTATTTTAAATTAAATAAATAGGTGAATTAAATCTGTGAGAAGGATTTAATATAAACCATATTTATTTAATTAGTTTCTTATCAAATTATTCAATATATGATATTGTATTAATTTTAGAAATAATAAGATTAATTCTAAAATTCAACTCAGTCAGAACACCGATAGCGTCCTATATATTTGACATTAGGGGCTAGGGTTTTCTATGAGCGACAAGGAGAGTGCAAAAGGTTTACAGATAAGAAACAACCAAAATAGAGACGGTGAGGATGGATTCTTGAGAAAGGCCTAGAGGGACAAGAGGCTCTAGCACATCGTTCGTGGTTGGAACGCTGTTCGTGTGGATACCAGTAGAGGAAGCCGATCTGAGTAGTCGACTTCTTGCAATCGAGAAGAGACTACTAGTCGTGAGGAGAAGTTATGGACGTCGCAACTAAAAACTCCAGAGATGACAAGTCGCGACGAGTAGATACTGAGGTCACGACCATATAGGCATCCTGAACGTCAGAAAATTGAAAAGAGACTACCAGTATCGACTAGAAGCTGAGGACGTCACCACTGATAACTCCAGAGCCTACCCATCGTGACTAGAAGCTGAGTATGTCGTGACTGACAATTCCAGAGCCTACCCGTCGTGACTAGAAGCTGAGTACGTCGCGACTGAAAACTCTAGAGATGACAAGTTACGACGAGTGGATACTGAGGTCGTGACCATAATTCGAATACCGAAGGTAACACTTCTCATTACTTGACTTAAACACACTCGGTAGACCTAGGCAGGGAATGGAAAATTTTTAAAGTTAATTTCCGCTGCGTGTCTTCCAATTCCCCTCAAATACCTCCGCAGGCTGCCATTCTAGTCCTAGAACTACTCGCTCCATCCACGTTAACCTTAAGGGCCCCCGTTGAAGGAGGGACCCAACGAGGTAAAACTTCTTACACAACTCAAAGTTGCATCATTCGAGTTCCTGCCCACTGCACGCAAGCTAATGTTTGAGCCTTAAACCTTGACAGGGTTTCAGTACTCGAGTCAAAAACCTTGGCATTTTGAGCAAGTCACAAGTTTCGACACACCACGGCAAAAATCACTGGCCATGTTCTTTCATCCACCTTACACTTATTCCCCAGGTTCCACCATATCCACCAGACCACATCAGAGAATTGGAAGAAGGACAAATTTATTTGTTCTGCTAGTAGCTCCTTCTAACACATCTAAGCCTGTTCACATAAACAAAGAACATGAAAAATCATCTCCCTGGCGTTGCCACAGAGAGGACATAAATCGGATTCAGCAAAACCATGGTCTTTCTGAATTGTATCTGTTAAGAGTCTCCCTCTAATGGCCAACCACAAGAACTCCCTACACCGTTAATGCACTTTCAGTTTCTAAACTTGTCACCATAAACCCATCAAATCTCGACTCCCATGAGGACTGTTAGAATATGGGCTCAAATCTATCCTTGATAGATTAGGCCAGAGTCCATATAATCTGTGGCTCATAAGATGATAACCAAAAGTCTTAATTTATTATCTAAAAAATTTTCCCTTTTCAAATTTTAAATTTTGAACGAGATATTCGCAAGATATTGATATGGCATTATGTAAGAGAAATAATATAATATCTTTTGGATCATCTTCATTATTGTTATTGAGATGAGAAGAATATCTTTTTTATATAACAAAAATAATTTCTCTCCTCTCCAAAATTTTTCTCTCTGCTCTCTCTTCTTTTTTTAGAGTGCATTTTCTATATGTGCTTATACCCGAAACCATCAAAGTGATTGAGTTATCGCGTGGCTATTGGAGAAATTGATCTACATCACATGTATGCCCTAATCCTTTTATTGGTATCAGAGCATGGTTGATATTGTGGCTATGATTTTTTGAGGCTGTGATTACATGTTTTATATTAAAGCATGTTCTTATTAGTATTCTCTTGAAGCATGACTTTTTACTTTCTTCCGCTTCGCTATTCATATGAGTTTATGAATAAATAATTACATGTTTCTCCTGTATACCATACTACGTACATGCTTATGTGAATATCCATTCTTTGTAATGCATGAACCCTTCTATATTTTTTGTTCCTACAAAAAATATGCCTCTAAATATTACGTACATGCATATATTTTTTGTTTTCATGAACTTGAGTTATGTACATAATTTGACTCCTCTATGTTTCTCTGTCTTTCCAAGTTTACGTACATGCCTCTATTTTTGTTTCATAAACATGAGTATGTTCTTGATGAGAATCTCTACAAATTGTGTTATTGTTTGATCTAGTTTAAAACAAGTTTTTGAACATATAAATGAATGAAAACAAAGAACTTAAACCCTCTGAAAGCAAGATAATTTATAAAACATAGAGGAATGATAATGAAACGTGTTTTTGGAACCCCCTTACTGGACGTCAATAGAGTTCAAAAAAATTGGGTCTTCAAAAATAAAGGCTTTCATGAAACTAAACACTATCAACGTGTAGAGCTCGATGAAATGATTCTGATGACACTAAGAACACTTCAAATGGAGCACCGACGATGGAGTTATAGAATAGAGAAGTTTCAGATCAAAATTAGGTCATTTGAAAACCTCCGATTTAGGCTCTGAAAATATACCCATTGCGTAGAGCTCATGAAAATGATGGAAAACAACTCCAATAATGTAAAAAATGGATGTCGGACGACGGAGAAACAGAGGAGAGAAATTTTTGGGTCGATGGCTCTAACCCCCTAGCGAACCCAGTCCATTATGTCCCTACTGGAGGTTGAAGACAACCTCCAACAAAAAATGCCGTCATTTTGGCCCTTTTTTATTTTTTTTTTTAAAAAGGAAAAGAGGGTGAACCTTTGTACTCCTGGACAAAGAAATGAATTACACTTAAGCTAAAGCTATTAAATTTGAGATAATAACATAATCCACAGTGTAACCTGAAAACAATTAATCCACCATCTTTTTGGGGATGCAAAAGTGATAATATGAGCAATGCCAAGCAATCAACTACTAAATGAAATTAACCTTAACTGTATGAGCGCAATATATTCTCTATAAGGATGTAAGTGTTTAGCTCTCTATATCCTCTCATTGTTAGGGTTCTTTCACTCAGATTCAAATTGAAAAATATCCTACCATATGCTTGTAATGACTCTAAATCTCAGTAATCATATAACATTTATGCAAAGAATCAAGAGGTCTTTTAGGGGTAAAATGATGGAAATAGGCCACGTGGAATGGAATATGAAGGGTAGAAAGTACTATATGCATTAAATAGAGAATATGTAGCATGAATCATGTCTTCCAAGATGTATAGGTGATAATTGTGCTAATAGGAGTTGATAATAGTGCCTTCTTCACTTCTCTTTTATTTTTTTTCTTTTCATTGTTTCTTTCTTCAATTTTTCTTGCACTCTTCTTTTTTTTTTGTGCAATATGCTATTTTCTCTTCTTTTTATTTGGCACCTTATACATAGAAGGTGTAGCACAACATCACAATAATAATAAGTTTTGACATGAATAACAAGTTTATTTTGGAAAGATGTTCATGCATATATAACTTTCTATGATGGAAAAAGAAAAGTGATGAGCTCAAAGGGGGTGACTATAGATATAATATGTGACGGGCTTGTGTTTGGGGTAAACGGGTTTAGAAATGAATGCCTCTATCATTTTCAATAACATAAATACACAAGTAATTCTCAACTCAGAGCCAAGATAAGTTCTAGAGGATATAAACTAATTGAATGCTCACTCAATATAGGAATTAAGGCCGAGAATCCTTCCAACTAAGGTTTTCATCTAAATTACTCGTAAGTTAAAGTCTCAAGCACTGTTCATCATTCACTAGGCATTAAAACACTTATCACAACTAAAAATCCTTTCAAATGATGATTTAAAAGTTTCAAAGTAATCACTTAGAATCATGTAATAATCCCAAGTCTAAGAGTGAAAACTTAAGTGTTTCCAATTCAATTCCCAAGAAATTTAAACAAAAAATTAAAGTGTGAAAATGGTTTCTGTAAACTCTTTATGCAAAAGGTTGAAAAGAAAGAGGGAAATGAATCATTTATAAAGACCTTAGTAGCTCAAAAGGAATCCTTATATACAGTATTGCGCAAAGCAAAGAGAAGGTAAATGGACATTTTTGCACTCAGGTCGTGACTAGACATAGTGAAGGTCGCGACCAGATTCCATAGTGAGTACAGGCTCTAAACTTCCAAAATAGGTCACGACCAGGAAAGTCGCAACCACGGTACACAGAGAGGTTTAGTCGCGATCCAAAGACACTCGCATCGCGACTATTTTTCACAGAGAGTCCACAATTACCAATTTTCAAATCAAGTCTCGATGAGATTAGCTATAGGATCGCGACCAGTTTTCACAAAGAGCGTATTAAGTCCAAAATTCCATGTTAGTTCACAACATAAAATAGTGAAGGTCATGACCAATTTTCATAGAGACTACTATGTTATAGTTTTCAGAACCCAAAACATACTTTTTTCAGCTAACCACAAAGCAGTTTAAAATGGGGGTCCAATTTTCAGCAATTAATAACATATTGAGATCAAAAACCAAAAACTTTGTGATGAAAGATTGGATTAGTTAAAGAATTTTTACAGTAATTAGTACAGAAACAAGAACATCTTCCCCACACTTAAACTTGCCAATGTCCTCACTGTCAACAAGGATATAGAAATCATAGCATAATATAAGGTCAACTAACTCCAACACAGCAGGGAAATACATACCCAATGCAAATTTGACAATGAAGCTCGTAGTCACATTCTAATCATACAGAGCAATACAAGTAAAGTAAAGATGACAAGATAGGTAAGCTATAGCATGCAATTGAGTTTGTTAATAGCCCAAAACAGAAGCAATAAGTAAACAGACCATGGACAGCATAGGAGTGTCATGTAAAATAGAAGCAAACTGACAATAAATATAAATAAACTAAAAATAAATACTATACTACTGAATCATCCTTTTCCAATCATCAAACCAACATATAGCATTAGGAAAACTTGTAAAAGGTAAGAGATAGGAAAGGGACAACTTGGCCTCAAGGTGGATTTGGGAACTCATAAAGCTTTGAGAGATGGCTATTTGATTAGAAAGTATTCCCTATTATCTTCTATCTCCACTCTGGCTTCCCAAAATTATGCACTTTATATTGAAATTCATCCAAACTCATCTTGGATTTTCCCTCTTTAAACTTGAATTTGCCTAATTACGGTTGGCAAGTAGTAGCAACAAACTTAGGAGATGTTTCCTTTGTATATTCCTTGAAGTTGCTCTTATTCAGCTTGTGTGGGTTTCCCAATTTGTCATCTACTTCCTCAAGTGTCACACCAAGCTGAGGTTGGTCTTCAACTGCAACATGCTTGGGGGCACACTCTTTCATACCTGCACTATTAGTAAGGAGCAAATCATTTAAAAATCTTAAGGTATGAGAGGTAATTTTTGAGTGTGAGTGAGGATAAGTAGGGTTAGAACATATTGGCCCTTTAAACAAAGCAGTGGAATATGGAACTGAAGGAGTTTGGAATTTATTGGGTGCATCTAGCATTTTTGGTTGTGCCTTTTTAGGCTTATTGTAACATCCCGACTTTTGGTCTAGGAGAACTGGGAAGTAGTCTGATATGGGTAGGCTGCTAAACCCGTAGTCCCAGGGTAGTAATCTGATATGGGCGGATCACTTACCTTTATTTTGTAGGAATCCGAGGGATGAGCTAAGTCCTTCAGGATGTAAAGATGAGTTAAGTCTTTAACCTACAGAATCGGGATAGTTCGCCTAGGTTCAAAATGAGGAATGTGAGGAATATCCTAAGTCTTAAGCCTAGGAATTCTGCAGGAAGCTTGATATGGGCTGGCTCCTGTGTAAGATAACCTGATATGGGCGGGTTGTCGAGCTTTTCAATTAACGATGACTCCCGAAGAGTTTAGGGGATGAGTTATTGAAAGAGAATTTCTAGAACTTAAGATGAATGATAAGAAGATGAGAATAGATGCCAGAAAGAGAATGCAGGGGCAAAATCATAATTATGGGAAAGATCGGGCTGGTAGCCGATGAGTACCATATTTTTCCAGAAAATAGAGAAAATTATGCTGATCATTTCACTGAACTGTGAAATGTGCATACGAGATCTCTATGAGTATGAAAGAATTATGGAAAATTTAAGGACAAAAAGGTGGGGTCCTTAAGTGTAATTTTAGCCAAATAAAAAGGGACTTAAATGAAAAGAAGAAAAGTTCCTTGGGGCTAAAGTGTAATTAATGAAAGTCAGGCCGGAAGTGGTTTGGACTGCCCAACGGCATTTCAGTCCCAGATTTCACCGGTAGAGAGAGCAAGGGATGAAACATCCTTACTTTTGATTGTCTTAGGGACCATTTGGTAGCATTTAGAACCACTTTCAAGGTCATTGAAGTCCAATTTCTCAATCTGGAGTTTTACTCTTATCGAGTACTGTTCACTGTGTAAATTCTAGATGAGTGACCTGACTTCGAAAAATCATAACTAATTCTAGAAAAATCAAAATGAAGTGGTTCCAATTGATAAATGAAGATAACTCAATTATTTTTCAGGGAAAAATAACTCGTTGACCATGCATTGACCGAGTCAACGTCAGTCAACGTTTCTATTTTACTGTTCATCCAGCGTTTTTCTCCTGAATCCAGCATTCTGGTCCCAACTTTGATAATTTATATCTCCTTATGTAGACATCCAAATGATACGTTTTATATATCCAATTAAAGCTTGGTATGTCTACTATTTACCATAAAAAGTTCATACATTAATTCATCCATTTACTATTTTTAATCATTTATCAAACATGACCTTGTCACCACGTGTTACTGTTCACAGTGGTATATTTCAGCATTTCTACTTTGCATACATATGCATACATCCATCATACATCAGTCAAACATGCCAAACAACAATTATTATTAATTAATAAGTTGTTTTACATCCAGTCATGTACATAAATTCTCATATCTCTATTACATCTTTTCCTGCCTGAAATCCGGCAGCATAACCGCTACGCTTCATCTGTACAAAGAACTGAACCGTACTGATTCGGTAATCCCCTCATGAGAAATACCATTCTACATAGTACCCAGGAAAGACTAGATGAACCGGCTAGGTCCACTCACTTCTAGCCTCTTTAGACAGCACTACGTACACAGTACTTATCATATACTGATGTTCAGTCTTTACTTCGGCAGCATAACGGCGTCTCTTAAAATTCCCAGAATTCATTTTGACATAACCTCCCCTGTAATGGTTTACTTATTGGGATGAGATTCGGGGGAATCTCAGTAGCAACAATCATAACAATATATGTAATGCAGAGTGACTGTGCTTGCTTGTGATTGTGTACAGATAAGTATGCTGCGTGCTTCCATGCTTAATAACATATGATCATAGCATTACAGCAGAGCTTCAAACATAACATATAAGACAACAATCCAACCAAACAATAGCACAATAAATCACAAAGCCATTACATAAAAGCTAGGATTAGTTACTACCTGGCTAGCTTAGCAGAACTCCACTATCCTTATTCTGCTTCTAGCTCCGCCAGAACTTCCTTTCTTTCTTTCTTCCTTTCTCTCTTTCTTTCCTTCTCCTTTTCTCTCTTCTTTCTCTCTTTTTCCCTTGCCCATGCGTAATGCAAATGAATGGGGGGGGGTATTTATAGTTTTCTTCAATGGCATTCTTGTAATTTTGAAGCCATAGGAACTTGTGGTCCTGGTTTTTCCTGGATTTTCCTATTTTCTTTAATTCCTCCTTTACTGCATCATGCATGACATCATTGGGACACCTCACCAGGACACCTCAGCGCCACATTTATCACATGTCTGAAATCCTGGACACCTCAGATGCTGACTCAGCATGCTGACTCACCGGTCCAGTATCTTGCCTCGTAGTACGTGTCCTCAACTTTTTCTTCTGCCTTTATGTTGGCGCCATGTGTCATCCTACTGGCACCTGTCACGCCTTCCAATGCTATCCAGATAAATCCAGGACTTAATCTGATCACCTTCTCGGTTATCGTGCCAACCGAGTAACTTTACTTTATTGAAACAGCATTAAAATAATATTTTAATGCCACTTTTTCCCACACATTATTGGGCCTACGTTTTTGGACTCTGGGAATGTTGTCTTGGATCCTGATCAAGCTCAAGTATTCTGATGGCTCGATTCCCAAGAAACAGCCCTTGGCAAATTACCAAAATACCCTTGGGTGCCCTTTCTTGCACTATTTTAACCCTAAGGGTAAAATCGTCATTTTACACCCTTCTGTACTCTGTCAGGGTATATACTGACTCTCAGTAACTTTATCTGTATGTACCTTGGCTTCTGGGCCTGTCCAGAATTACCAAAATGCCCTTCATTCATCTGTTACACTTTTGTACAACACAGGGGCATTTTCGTAATTTCACACTTTTCCGGGGTTCTGCCGGACACTGGCCCACCTATCAGTCCAAGTGTCTCATTGGGCCTCTGTTGGCGCCATTATTGGGCCTTTCTGGGTCCAATATCCTCATGGCACGCATTACGAGGAATCTTCCCCCGTTAATAATTATTGAATATTTTATCTATTATTCACCGTTTACACACATATCCGGACACCGGCTCCTTCTGTCCGATACACTGGCCTGCGGTGTTTAGGCATCCCTGTGATTCATATCAGTCATCTGACCGAGATCATCCGAACTCATTCAGTCCCTTTTCAAATACCGATAAATCTCCCTATCGGATACCCGGAGGCCTCACACTCCCGTCTGGATTTTCTATTTTGCGAATAACTTTTTCTACAGGCCTCCTATCGGTATTCTGTCAGTTTCCCGACATCCGTCCCATAAGGACGTATCATCCTGTATTTTCTCACCTAGATCTGAATTCTAGGATATCCGGTATGAATTTTTATAACTTTTGGACGATCAGTCCATTTCTGGCTATCTGGAGTCTTCAAAAATTCCTGTATTAAGCCAGATTACCGAGCGTCACTTGCTCTCTCTACCGATGAAATCTAGGACTGAAATGCTTTCGGACAGTCCAAACCACTTTCGGCCTGACTTTCTTTAATTACAATTTAGCCCCAGGGAACTTTTCTTCTTTTCATTTAAGTCCCTTTTTACTTGGCTAAAATTACATTTAAGGACCCCACATTTTTGTCTACTTTCCTTTTTGGCCTTGAAACTTTCCATAATTGCACTTAAGTCCTTTCATTTCCTTTACTAGGTCTAGGGGCATTATTGTCTTTTCATATTTTACCAGAGTATTCTCTGGCCCTGGTCAACTATCCAGATACCCCTTCTTGACTGTCTAACCTTAGCCAAATGACCAAAATACCCTTTACTCATTCTTCAGTTATTCTATAACATAAGGGCATTTTCGTCATTTTGCACATTTTTCCCGGACACCGGCCCCTCTTACCACTGAACTGATATTATGGGCCTGGGCCTTCCCTGGTGTCACTAAGGGCCTTAGACAATACTGTATGGCCTCTGGCCATAATCCGATCATCTCTATTCGGACTGCTCTTCCTTTACCGATTATAACTGTAATTTCCCATCTTCAGGAATTTTTACAGAAAAATTGGGACCTCAAATCAAAATTCTGTGTTGCGTCATTCAATCCGGAATCCTTTTCTCTATCTCCTGGTATTTTTAGATATTTTATCCGGACCGGGCTATTTTGGCCTGAAAGTACGCTCCCGCGCACACTTTTCAAAAATGACCATTTTACCCCTGGTCATATTTCTAATTCTTTCATACACCTAGAGACCTCATATGCACATTTCACAGTTCAGTGAAATGATCAGCATAATTTTCTCTATTTTCTGGCAAAATATGGTACTCATCGGCTACCAGCCCGATCTTTCCCATAATTACGATTATACCCTTGAATTCTCTTTCTGGCATCTCTAGGCCTAAAAATTGGGGTGTTACATTTCTACCCCCCTTAAAATAAATTTCGTCCTCGAAATTTACTTAATACCTCAATCAACTATCCAGGATATAGCTCATCTGCATATTTTTTTCCTGGTTTATGACTAAGGCTTGGGGCATTCATCCTCTTATACTTATGGACAATTCATTACACTTGTGAGTAGTGTCCATTTCTTTCATATCTTATCCCGCAGAATTCTGATATAATTCCCGGGGTCTACTTCACTCTTCTTACACTTTGCTAATCTCTCAGGAGAGATATTGTTCTTCTGACTTTCTTTCTCCTGATACGAGATCATAACCTAGACAACTTCTCTGACTTTTCTTAACTGTTCTCATAACTTCATGCATCTATGCCAAACCTTTATGGCATTTGCACTTTCTTTAGATCAGAAAAGAACTCTTCATTATCCATATCATCATCTAGGCATATAGTTCCTTACAGCTCAGTCGCCCTTACAGCTATGGTTCTTCTTAACCATTCTTAGGGTCGACCTTAGGGAATATTGGAGATTGTGTCTGGGGTAAGAGCAAATACCTTTCCTAGGGATGTCAGCATTCTTAGGGTAACCTCTTGCAAAGTGGCCTTTCTTACCACAACTGCTTTGCCCTACTCGACATTCCCATGTGCCATGGCTCTTTCCACCACATTGACATCTCTGCTCTCCAACCTAATCATTACCTTGATCAGTCCCCTGCCTGAACTATTGCCTCTTTCTCTTGCTATTGGCTTCACAACTTGAGCTATCTCCTAGAGTGCTCTTTAGCCAATGCTTTTCTATTCTCTATACACAGGGAATTCTCTTTTCTGCTTCTCAGGCATACTTCTACAAAACTTTGAATATCAGTACTCAGCTTTGGACTTGGACTCCGTCTTTGCTAAGGGAAAGCTAAGTTTAGTCTGTATACTAGAGGTTATATGAGAAAATCATTATAAAATAATTTCTCTAGGTGAGTTTATCAACTAGTGAAGTTTCCTCACCTTAACTTCGTCTTTGGCATTCATCTTCCCAAAGAGATACTACATTGTACTCATGTCTCATGGCTCATTACTTTCCTTAGGCTAGGTCTAACTGCGACCTCGGGATCTAACTGCGATCAACCATTAGCCTCTTCAGAATCTATCTACGACCCTGAAGCTGTTAGGATCTAACTACGACCCTGGAGCCATGCTAGGATCTAACTACGACCCTCCAGAATCTAACTGTGATTCTGTTGTACTGTATATCTCCCGAAGATATTAAGCCAACAGACTAAGTTATAAGGTTAACTGCTTCCACCTGTTGATAACTCCATAAATAAACATTTGAAAAATTTATAGCCCCATATCATTTACCCAGACTTTACTTACTCTCTCTCTTACTCAGGAGTTCCTTCTCTTCTTTCAACCTGTGCTCTAACTGCGAGCAATTTGTACCAGATCTAACTCTTATCTGAAGAGTGATCTGTACTCATATGAATCTAACTCTTTTTGAGAGCCATCTGTTTCAGATCCAACTCTTATCTGAAGAGTGATCTAGAAACAATCCCTTTCTTGTTATCTGCTACTTTACCTGTATACCATTCTGCTCAATAGAAATGGCTCTGAGTACTGTATTCACAAGCCTATAGAAATACCTGAGTAACCTCAATCATATCTGAGTAACCTCAATCATAAATCATATCTGAATATCATATCATAACCTATCGTCCCATAAACTGAGACCATCTATCATCCTCAATACAATCATATCATCCTCATATCATATGGTATGGGAGCAACATAATTTCTCATACTTTCTCATCTCATATATGTACTCATATATACTCTACCCTGCATGCACTGCAAAAGGGGAGTATCCATTCATCATAGCATACTCTAACATGCATGTCATCATATGACCAGTGCAAGGAGATGCAACTATTCATCGTAACTTATGGCATCATAAGCCATATCACCATCATACTTTGCTCAACCATCCATTAGACATCGTAATAGACTAAGTAAGCCTCGAAACATATTTCCTTTATCATATTGCCTATCTTATTATCAATCATTCTGAAGCATTCATCTATTTAGCTCAGGCTGCCATGCTACCCTCTTATCAGGGTATAGACTCAACCCTTCATCACTCTTTCTTACATAGGGGAGTCACTGTATCTCGTAATCTGTGGCTACCTTCTACCATCTCTTTTCTTCTTTTGTCTATCTATCAGTCTAAGTCTATTCTTGACCAGACTGTGGTTCCTTATCGGCCTTTACTGTAACAGCCCAGAACCTCTTCACAAAGATATTATCCGCTTCCCCTTAGGCAGGCCTGGTGCCCACATGAGGTCACGGTTTTATTTTCCAGACACACGAGCCACAGCCCTTAAGCACCTGAAAACGCGTCTTTCTCTTGATCCTAGCAAACTTCAGTTGCATAGATCTCATTCATCATCTTTTACTATTACTTCTACTTTCTAGGGTACTATGCCCTAGGTCCATCACTTCTCCGTGATGAAATCCCTCTGCTCAGAGAACATTGAGCTCTTTATCTATTAACCATCACGTCTTTACCATTAGGCCATATACTAGGATCATCTCTGGAAGATCTCATTCTAGCTTTTAGGTTTTTTATTCAGATTAGCTGAATAAAACCTCTGTAACGTAGATATACTCTTAGTTATCACATGGAGGATCTACTTTAAACCTCGTCTTAAACTGATTTTTCATTTCTCAGTACCTTTGTACTGTCTGGCTTACCATATGCTATACCAATCCTCTAGCTGGTGGACTTCAGCGAGTTTGGTACCTTCATTCTCTTCATCATATGGCCTCTGCCAATTATAGTCGCAACTTGAGAACTGCATAGTTACAACTCACATGCTCTGCGACTTTTAGTCGCAACCGTCGCATACTACTCGTCACGACCTGGCATCTCTGTGTCCTTTAGTCGCAACCTATAACATCGCTACCTGAACTCCTTTGTACACTGGTCGCGTACTGCAATATTACTCATCGCGACCTGAGGTTTTCTCACGTCGCAACATCAACTTATCTGTACATATTAGTCGCGACATAAGACTCCTCTTCTCTACTTCCTACTTTTAAAACATGTAGTCATACTCATCCTCATACAACGGCAACATACTAGATATAGGGTAGCTCAATAGTGTGCATACTGGACAATACAATCCAATCACATACAGGATTTATCCATTCATTAGCCAGTGGAAACAGAACACAAATAAACTCGTACCTTAGTTTGGCACAGGAGACTTTCTTATCTCGTTGCCAGTCAGGGTATATATTCTTCCCTAAGTCGAGTATCTTTCGCCTGTTGTGTTCTGTGGACACTCCCTGGTATAATGTCCATACTTTCCACACCTATAGCGTAACCCTTGCCCTACTGGACAAGGCCTCATACTATGGTCTCGACCACAGTTCCTATATTCATTAGGCCTTGGTTGCCTACTAACTTCTCTTGGCCCACCACCTGGCCTACTTCCTTGCTTCTTATTAACTTTTGACCCATATACTGGCTCATTTCTCTTCTTACTGTTCCTTCTCAGGGAACCTGGTGGCATCACTTTCAGTGGTACTGATGGAGTAGGCTCACTCTTTTCTGGTTATTGCACATTCTTTTCTAGCTTGTAAACTGCCACCTGGGTCTTTCTTTCAGTGGGACACTCTAAAACCTTAAAGATTTTCTCTAATTGGCTTACCCAATCCTCAGCTACTTGAGTGTCAAAAGTCCCTTCAAACATGGGCGGATTAAACTTATGGAATCGCTCAATCCATGTTTGCAGACTTCCCTGGTTATTGTTATTTCCTATAGACCCCTGACGTCTATTCATTCCAGTCTGCTCATGATCTGGCTGAGGTTCAGGTTCTATATCATTCTTTGGTACTACCTCCTTCCCAGACTGCTGTAATCTTGCAACCGCAGCAGCAACCGCCGTAGTGATAGCAGAATCTCGCTCTTGATCTTGACGAGCCTGGGTTGCCCACATCTCATCGTGACTTATGACCTAACTTGTTGTAACTTGGATATCTGGCATCCTCACTACAGTATCTGGTTACAACACGATACCTCGAGCTACTCTTGCAGCTTCCTTAGTCGTGAACTGATCAGATTCTGTCTCTATCTCTAGAGGAAACTGCTTCTTAAACATTATTCTGCTTAGTCCAGCCATATTGTGTTAATAAACACGAGACCTCGACTGTATCGGCTGACTAAGATTAGCCCATCATAATCATATCCTTTGTAAGACTATAGAGCTCGGGGTCCAGCCTCATACATCTGGGTGTCACTGTCTTCTGTCTAAGCCTTTTCAAGCAGTGAACACCATCCCTATATCCTACTCTAGGGAGAGGACCACTCAAACTTCTCATTTCTTTAAGGAATCAAACTAACTAAACCAGAGCATCATTGAGCCAGAACCTTCTGTTCTGTGCCAGAATCTTATGCTCGGAGCCAGAACCCTTTGTTTTGTGCTAATCTTATTCTGTACTAACACCATAAATTATCTGTTCAGAGCATTTCCTAAGCCAGAATCCTTTGCTCTGATACCAAAATGAAACATCCTTACTTTCGATTGTCTTAGGGACCATTTGATAGCATTTAGAACCACTTTCAAGGTCATTGAAGTCCAATTTCTCAATCTGGAGTTTTACTCTTATCGAGTACTGTTCACTGTGTAAATTCCAGATGAGTGACCTGACTTCGAAAAATCATAACTAATTCTAGAAAAATCAAAATGAAGTGGTTCCAATTGATAAATGAATATAACTCAATTATTTTTCAGGGAAAAATAACTCGTTGACCATGCATTGACCGAGTCAACGTCAGTCAACGTTTCTATTTTACTGTTCATCCAGCGTTTTTCTCCTGAATCCAGCATTCTGGTCCCAACTTTGATAATTTATATCTCCTTGTGTAGACATCCAAATGATACGTTTTATATATCCAATTAAAGCTTGGTATGTCTACTATTTACCATAAAAAGTTCATACATTAATTCATCCATTTACTATTTTTAATCATTTATCAAACATGACCTTGTCACCACGTGTTACTGTTTACAGTGGTATATTTCAGCATTTCTACTTTGCATACATATGCATACATCCATCATACATCAGTCAAACATGCCAAACAACAATTATTATTAATTAATAAGTTGTTTTACATCCAGTCATGTACATAAATTCTCATATCTCTATTACATCTTTTCCTGCCTGAAATCCGGCAGCATAACCGCTACGCTTCATCTGTACAAAGAACTGAACCGTACTGATTTGGTAATCCCCTCATGAGAAATACCATTCTACATAGTACCCAGGAAAGACTAGATGAACCGGCTAGGTCCACTCACTTCTAGCCTCCTTAGACAGCACTACGTACACAGTACTTATCATATACTGATGTTCAGTCTTTACTTCGGCAGCATAACGGCGTCTCTTAAAATTCCCAGAATTCATTTTGACATAACCTCCCCTGTAATGGTTTACTTATTGGGATGAGATTCGGGGGAATCTCAGTAGCAACAATCATAACAATATATGTAATGCAGAGTGACTGTGCTTGCTTGTGATTGTGTACAGATAAGTATGCTGTGTTGGAAATCGTGCCCTAGGGGCCAATCATTGTCTTATGAACATTATTGATTTATGAATTTATTAATTGAGTTATCATATTATTTGCATGTTTACTATGATGACCATCCTTGGATAATTCATGATATTATCCTAAATGTCCCTGGTCGATCATCTATGTGGGAGCACAGATGAAATAAGACCAGTATGACTTTGAAGATGTATAGAGATATAAATCAAAGTCATAAGCACATGTAAGAGTACAGGGTGTTGGACCGACCCGCTATGAGAGAACTGCATGGGTAACGTCATAAGCTTCTCTCATATACAAACCATGTCAATATGCCCTTTGACCTGAGATCATCATGGATTCCTACATGACAAAACGCTCAGCTTTGACCTAGTCAAAAGTCACTTTTGACCGAGTGATCATAAAGACTATGTTCGGGCTTAGTGGTTTTTCATGCGGAGGAATGTGAATGGTCAAGATGGAATTTGTCCCTCACATTCGTGGAGAGATATTACTGGGCCCCTCGATGAGTGAGTCTGAGAAATGTATGGCCATACTGTAATGGAAAGGTAGTTCCATTTCTATAGTCAGACTACTCAGGGATCGAGAAAGTAACGGTCGGGAATAGGAGGATGACATTATCCATGCCTCATCCATGACCAAAATATCGCGTGACAGAAGGGACATGATATGGTTGTATAAAAGGTTACATCGTTTATCGATCCTCATATGATTTGGGTAGTCGTTATGTCTTGCTAGAGACCGCTTGCGACTTGTGGGCTAGTATAGCAAATGGCCCACTGCCAACTTCATATGGGCCTACAGGGTCGCACACAAAATAGCCCAACACGAGCTATGATGTCCAGATTCATTGAATCTAAGACATGTCCAGATTCAATGAAAGATCCAGGTGAATGTATATATATTTATTTATATTCGTATATATATAAATTCGTATATATATATATATATTATATATATGAGATATATGAGATTTAATTTATAAGGATAAATTAAATCCCTATCACGTTTGAATTCGAAATTCAAATTGATAGGATATCTCATATAAGAGATATTTATAAGATTTAATTTATAAGGATAAATTAAATCTCTATCACGTTTGAAATTCGAAATTCAAATTGATAGGATATCTCATATAAGAGATATTTATAAGATTTAATTTATAAGGATAAATTAAATCTCTATCACGTTTGAAATTCGAAATTCAAATTGATAGGATATCTCATATAAGAGATATTTATAAGATTTAATTTATAAGGATAAATTAAATCTCTATCACGTTTGAAATTCGAAATTTAAATTGATAGGATATCTCAAATTTGATTTATGGGAATAAATCAAATATAACTCAGTCTCATCTTTATTTAAAGTTAAATAAATAAGTAATTAAATCTGTGGGACGGATTTAATATTATTTTATTTAATTAGTTTCTTATAAAATTATACAATATATGATATTGTATCAATTCGGAATTAATATAAGATTAACTCCAAAATCCAATTAGGTCAAGTGGAAAAACGCATAGCATCCTATATATCTGATTGGAGGAGCTACGTTTGAAAATAACATAGAACACAAAAGGCCGAACGGAATCTGCAAAAGGTTTGCAGACAAGAAACTCCCGAAATAGAGACGGAGACTTGTGAAAGCCTTGGAGGGACAGGAGACGCTAGCACGTCGTTCGTGGTTGGAACGCTGTTCGTGTGGATACCAGTAGAGGAAGCCGACCTGAGGCGTCGACTTCTTGTGATCGGAAAGAGACCACCGTCCGCGGAGAGAATCTGTGAAGGTCGCTGAGGAACACTCCGTCGATTTCTTGCGATCAGAAAGAGATCACCACCCACGTAGAGAAGCTGTGAAATTCGCTGAGCAACACTAAGGGTAAGGATTCTTTCCACTTGACTTAAACACATACGGCAAATCCTGGCAAGGAATGGAAAATTTTTAAAGTTTATTTCCGCTGCGTGTCTTCCAATTCCTTACATGCTGCGTGCTTCCATGCTTAATAACATATGATCATAGCATTACAGCAGAGCTTCAGACATAACATATAAGACAACAATCCAACCAAACAATAGCACAATAAATCACAAAGCCATTACATAAAAGCTAGGATTAGTTACTACCTGGCTAGCTTAGCAGAACTCCACTATCCTTATTCTGCTTCTAGCTCCGCCAGAACTTCCTTTCTTTCTTTCTTCCTTTCTCTCTTTCTTTCCTTCTCCTTTTCTCTCTTCTTTCTCTCTTTTTCCCTTGCCCATGCGTAATGCAAATGAATGGGGGGGTATTTATAGTTTTCTTCAATGGCATTCTTGTAATTTTGAAGCCATAGGAACTTGTGGTCCTGGTTTTTCCTGGATTTTCCTATTTTCTTTAATTCCTCCTTTACTGCATCATGCATGACATCATTGGGACACCTCACCAGGACACCTCAGCGCCACATTTATCACATGTCTGAAATCCTGGACACCTCAGATGCTGACTCAGCATGCTGACTCACCGGTCCAGTATCTTGCCTCGTAGTACGTGTCCTCAACTTTTTCTTCTGCCTTTATGTTGGCGCCATGTGTCATCCTACTGGCACCTGTCACGCCTTCCAATGCTATCCAGATAAATCCAGGACTTAATCTGATCACCTTCTCGGTTATCGTGCCAACCGAGTAACTTTACTTTATTGAAACAGCATTAAAATAATATTTTAATGCCACTTTTTCCCACACATTATTGGGCCTACGTTTTTGGACTCTGGGAATGTTGTCTTGGATCCTGATCAAGCTCAAGTATTCTGATGGCTCGATTCCCAAGAAACAGCCCTTGGCAAATTACCAAAATACCCTTGGGTGCCCTTTCTTGCACTATTTTAACCCTAAGGGTAAAATCGTCATTTTACACCCTTCTGTACTCTGTCAGGGTATATACTGACTCTCAGTAACTTTATCTGTATGTACCTTGGCTTCTGGGCCTGTCCAGAATTACCAAAATGCCCTTCATTCATCTGTTACACTTTTGTACAACACAGGGGCATTTTCGTAATTTCACACTTTTCCGGGGTTCTGCCGGACACTGGCCCACCTATCAGTCCAAGTGTCTCATTGGGCCTCTGTTGGCGCCATTATTGGGCCTTTCTGGGTCCAATATCCTCATGGCACGCATTACGAGGAATCTTCCCCCGTTAATAATTATTGAATATTTTATCTATTATTCACCGTTTATACACATATCCGGACACCGGCTCCTTCTGTCCGATACACTGGCCTGCGGTGTTCAGGCATCCCTGTGAGTCATATCAGTCATATGACCGAGATCATCCGAACTCATTCAGTCCCTTTTCAAATACCGATAAATCTCCCTATCGGATACCCGGAGGCCTCACACTCCCGTCTGGATTTTCTATTTTGCGAATAACTTTTTCTACAGGCCTCCTATCGGTATTCTGTCAGTTTCCCGACATCCGTCCCATAAGGACGTATCATCCTGTATTTTCTCACCTAGATCTGAATTCTAGGATATCCGGTATGAATTTTTATAACTTTTGGACGATCAGTCCATTTCTGGCTATCTGGAGTCTTCAAAAATTCCTGTATTAAGCCAGATTACCGAGCGTCACTTGCTCTCTCTACCGATGAAATCTAGGACTGAAATGCTTTCGGACAGTCCAAACCACTTCCGGCCTGACTTTCTTTAATTACAATTTAGCCCCAGGGAACTTTTCTTCTTTTCATTTAAGTCCCTTTTTACTTGGCTAAAATTACATTTAAGGACCCCACATTTTTGTCTACTTTCCTTTTTGGCCTTGAAACTTTCCATAATTGCACTTAAGTCCTTTCATTTCCTTTACTAGGTCTAGGGGCATTATTGTCTTTTCATATTTTACCAGAGTATTCTCTGGCCCTGGTCAACTATCCAGATACCCCTTCTTGACTGTCTAACCTTAGCCAAATGACCAAAATACCCTTTACTCATTCTTCAGTTATTCTATAACATAAGGGCATTTTCGTCATTTTGCACATTTTTCCCGGACACCGGCCCCTCTTACCACTGAACTGATATTATGGGCCTGGGCCTTCCCTGGTGTCACTAAGGGCCTTAGACAATACTGTATGGCCTCTGGCCATAATCCGATCATCTCTATTCGGACTGCTCTTCCTTTACCGATTATAACTGTAATTTCCCATCTTCAGGAATTTTTACAGAAAAATCGGGACCTCAAATCAAAATTCTGTGTTGCGTCATTCAATCCGGAATCCTTTTCTCTATCTCCTGGTATTTTCAGATATTTTATCCGGACCGGGCTATTTTGGCCTGAAAGTACGCTCCCGCGCACACTTTTCAAAAATAACCATTTTACCCCTGGTCATATTTCTAATTCTTTCATACACCTAGAGACCTCATATGCACATTTCACAGTTCAGTGAAATGATCAGCATAATTTTCTCTATTTTCTGGCAAAATATGGTACTCATCGGCTACCATCCCGATCTTTCCCATAATTACGATTATGCCCTTGAATTCTCTTTCTGGCATCTCTAGGCCTAAAAATTGGGGTGTTACAAGGGACGCTCGGTAATCTGGCTTAATACAGGAATTTTTGAAGACTCCAGATAGCCAGAAATGGACTGATCATCCAACAATTATAAAAATTCATACCGGATATCCTAGATTTCAGATCTAGGTAAGAAAATACAGGATGATCCGTCCTTATGGGGCGGATGTCGGGAAACTGACAGAATACCGATAGGAGGCCTGTAGAAAAAGTTATTCGCAAATTAGAAAATCCAGACGGGAGTGTGAGGCCTCCGGGTATCCGATAGGGAAATTTATCGGTATTTGAAAAGGGACTGAATGAGTTCGGATAACCTCAGTCAAATGACTGATATGACTCACAGGGATGCCTGAACACTGCAGGCCAGTGTATCGGACAGAAGGAGCCGGTGTTCGGATATGTATATAAACGGCGAATAGTAGATAAAATATTCAATAATTATTGACAAGGGAGGATTCCTCGTAATACGTGCCATAAAGGTAATGGACCCTGAGAGGCCCAATAATGGCGCCAACAAAGGCCCAGTAAGACCCTTGGACTGATAGGTGGGCCGGTGTCCGGCAGAACCCCGGAAAAGTGTGAAATTACGAAAATGCCCCTGTGTTGTACTAAAGGGGTAGTAGATGTATGAAGGGCATTTTGGTCATTCTGGACAGGCCCAGGAGCCAAGGCACATATAGATAAAGTTACTTAGAGTCAGTATATACCCTGACAGAGTACAGAAGGGTGTGAAATGACGATTTTACCCTTAGGGTTAAAATAGGGCAAGAAAGGGCACTCAGGGGTATTTTGGTAATTTGCCGAGGGATGTTTCTTGGGAATCGAGCCATCAGAGTACTTGAGCTTGATCAGGATCCAAGATAACATACCCAGAGCCCAAAAACGTAGGCCCAGTGATATGTGGGAAAAAGTGGCATTAAAATACTATTTTAATGTTGTTTCAATAAAGTAAAGTTACTCGGTCGGCACGATAACCGAGGTGTGATCAGATAAAGTCTGGGACTTATCTGGATAGCATTGGAAGGCGTGAAAGGTCCCTTCCAGATGCCACATGGCGTCATCTTAGAGGAAGAAGAAAAGTTGAGGACACGTGTTACGGTGCAAGATTCTGGACCGGTACTGGATTGGACTGAACTGCTGAGTCAGCTGATGAGGTGTCCAGGAATTGTGACATGTGAAGAATGTGGCGATGAGGTGTCCCGGTGAGGTGTCCTGGATGATGTCATGCATGATGCAGTAAAAAGGAATAAAGAAAAATAGGAAAATCCAGGAAAAACCAGGACCACATGTTCAGATGGCTTCAAAATTACAGAAATGCCATCCATTAAAGCTATAAATACCCCCTTCCCCTCCCATTTTATGCATCCCACATTTTTGGCAAGAAAAGAGAGAGAAAGAAGAGAGAGAAGGAGAAAGAAAGAAAGAAAGGAAGTTCTGGTGGAGTTGGAAGCAGTATAGAAGTTCTGGAGTTCTGCTTTTGAGGTAGTAACTAATCCTAGCTCTTATGTAATGTGTTTGTGATTTGTTGTGCTATTGTTTGGTTGGATTGTTGTCTTATATGTTATGCTTGAAGCTCTATTACAATGCTATGATCATATGTTATTGAATATGGAAGCACGCAGCATACTTATCTATACACAATCACAAGCAAGCACCGTCACTCTGCATTACATATATTGTTATGATTATTACTACTGAGATTCCCCCGAATCTCATTCCCAAATATAACATTACAGGGGAGGTTCTGTCAAAATAAAATCTAGAAATTTTAAGAGATGCCGTTAGGCTGCCGAAATTCCGGCAAGGAAGCAGGAACAGGGAAAGGAACTGATACGTACTGTGTACGTAGTGCTGTCTAAGGAGGCTGGAAGTGAGTGGACCCAGCAGGTTCATCCAGTCTTTCCTGGGTACTACGTAGAATGGTAGTTCTCATGAGGGAATTACCGAATCGGTATAACATCGGTTACTTTCTAAAGAAGAATTGTAGCAGTTATGCTGCCGGATTTTAGGCAGGAAAAGATGTAATAGAAATATGATAATTTGGTGTATGCCTTGTTGTATGATATTTTATTATTCAATAATAAATATTGGTTGGCATGTTTAATTTGTGGATGTCGAATTAAAAGAGAAATTCGCAGGTCCTGAGGTAGCAGTGTTCTGACCTCAGTTTGACCTAGTAAACGAAGGAGTTTGGCTATGAAATTTGGCAGGCTAGTGGTATACATCTGGGGCATTACGTGGATAGGTAATGAGCCTTGTTTGGATGTGTAGAACGAGATAAATTAATTTTCAAATTAAAGGTCCAAAATAAGGAACTTAAGAGTAAAATTTTAAATTTCTGGGCTTAAGTTAAGATATAATCAAGCTAATGTTGCTTCCGTAAGTGTACTCTGAGGAGTCTAAGGGAGAATGTTTCACTTATCGTCAACTTTTCGTCGCGACTCAATCTGGCAGAGACTGTCTCTGGGACTTTCGGTCGCGACCTTATCATCTACTCGTCGTGACTCAACGTCCCTGGAGTTTATAATCGTGATGCAACTATCAATTTGTCGCGACAAATATTCACAAAAAGGCTCCCCTTCAACAGACTGAACTTTGGTCGCAACTTGGGGATCCTCTTGACGTGACTGGACGTCTCGGGAGTTCTTGGTCACGACAATAATGTCATATGGTCGCGACATATGTTCACATAAGCTTGTCCTTTCTTCACTTGTCCCACTTCCAGATTCCAAAATATCTTGGGGCTCTGCAAAATCACTCAACAACTCTTTTGCAAACGCATTATCATTAGCATGCAAACTTAATTCATGTCCATCCCTAGTCTCTTCAACAGCATGATCAATGGCATTCGACTCAGCAAAAGCAGAATTATCAAAAGGATATTTCATTGCTTCATTCATATTAAAAGTTACCACATGTTCTCCAACTTCCATTGTAATGGAATTATGCTTCATACTAATGATTGTCTTAGAAGTTTGGAGGAAAAGCTTACCTAGGATCAGAGTACTCTCATTCACTAATTCACTGGATATGTCCAGAACATAAAAATTAGCTGGGAACACTAGGTCTTTGACCTATACTAGAATATCCTCAAGAATTCCCTTAGGATACCTAATTGACCTATCAGCTAGTTGTAGCACTACATTTGTGTCTCTAAGATTCTTAATACCCAAAGCTTGATATACTGACCAAGGTATTACATTAATAGCATTACATTAATGGCAGCCCCTAGATCTAGTAACGCTCCCTGGATATGAACCTTTCCTATAATGCATGGGATGGAGTAGGATCTTGGATCTTGGCACTTAACCGGTAATTTAGCCTTAAAAAGTGATGACACATTAGCACTCACCTGAATTCTCTCAAGGGGCCTAAACTTTTTCTTATCAGTACACAATTCCTTTAAAAATTTAGCATACTTAGGATTTCTCTTGAGGAATTCAACCATAGGGATGTTTATTTATAACTTATTGAAGAGGTTATAAGCATCTTATGCAAAGTCAGGGTCAATCTTTTTCTTTCCAGTAAAATAAGATTTAGGAAAAGGGATATCTTTTGTACTTACCTCCTTACCTGTATGCTTAAAGGCTCCTTGCTTGCTAGACTCTGCCTTCTCCTCAGTTTGCTTTCTTTTGTATGATGGACTCTGCACGATCACTTCCTCTTCTTGCTTCTCTTGTAGTTCATCTTGTTCTTGTGCTTTCTCTTCTTGGGTTGCCTTCTTAATCATGAGCTGTTGTTCTTTAAGGCTTTCTGATTTCCCAATCTTCATCTGTGAAGATGATAAATTTTCAACTTCAAAATCTTCCACATCCTCCTTTGGTGCATAATCTTCCTTAAAATGCACTTGTCTTCCACTTCTGAGTAATATGGCATTCAAACCCTTCGGATTCATGAGTATTTGAAGGTATGCTTCCACTGCTCTTTGTTTGGATGTCACTCACTGTATTGGAGACTTGAGTTAGATGACTAGTAATGTCTGCATTCTTAGAACTTAACTCCTCAAGTTTCTTGTGCGCATCTGCATTATTCTTCTGTATAGTTTAAAGAATTGAAACTATGGAGGTGAATTGATCATCATTCTCTTTGAGCTTTTTGTCTATATTAGTCATTCTACCATCCATATTGTTCATTTGTGCTGTCATACTCTTCAATAATTGAGAAGTCTCATCTGGTCTTGAAGCCACTAAAGTGTTAGGTTGAGTTAGAAATATAGACCTTGCATTACCTTGGTAGTTTCTTGAGGAAGCACCACCTCCTTGGAATTGGTTTGTCCTGTTTTCTCCACTCCCCCACCTAAAATTTGG
Source organism: Leucaena leucocephala (assembly GCA_037074615.1). Classification (NCBI taxonomy): domain Eukaryota; kingdom Viridiplantae; phylum Streptophyta; class Magnoliopsida; order Fabales; family Fabaceae; genus Leucaena; species Leucaena leucocephala. Next base: position 3,257,055 of record CM073544.1, on the reverse strand, counting down.
ATGGTCTCTCCAGCTAAGATTGTATGTGTTAGAGTATGGGTCTCTCTTTTGGTATTGGTGGTCTCGCCCTTGATATATTGTTGCTACTTCTTCATATTGTCTATCACATGTACTTGTAGCATGCATCATTGAACTGCATGATGTAACATCCCAATTTTTGGGTCTAGTTCGCCTAGGTTCAAAATGAGGAATGTGAGGAATATCCTAAGTCTTAAGCCTAGGAATTCTGCAGGAAGCTTGATATGGGCTGGCTCCTGTGTAAGATAACCTGATATGGGCGGGTTGTCGAGCTTTTCAATTAACGATGACTCCCGAAGAGTTTAAGGGATGAGTTATTGAAAGAGAATTTCTAGAACTTATGATAAGGGATGAGAAGATGAGTAATGAGGCCAGAAAGAGAATGCAGGGGTAAAATTGTAATTATGGGAAAGATCGGGCTGGTAGCCGATGAGTACCATATTTTGCTAGAAAATAGAGAAAATTATGCTGATCATTTCACTGAACTGTGAAATGTGCATACGAGGTCTCTATGAGTATGAAAGAATTATGGAAAGTTTAAGGACAAAAAGGTGGGGTCCTTAAGTGTAATTTTAGCCAAATAAAAAGGGACTTAAATGAAAAGAAGAAAAGTTCCTTGGGGCTAAAGTGTAATTAAAGAAAGTCAGGCCGGAAGTGGTTTGGACTGCCCAACGGCATTTCAGTCCCAGATTTCACCGGTAGAGAGAGCAAGGGATGCTCGGTAATCTGGCTTAATACAGGAATTTTTGAAGACTCCAGATAGCCAGAAATGGACTGATCGTCCAAAAGTTATAAAAATTCCTACCGGATATCCTAGATTTCAGATCTAGGTGAGAAAATACAGGATGATGCGTCCTTATGGGGCGGATGTCAGGAAACTGACAGAATACCGATAGGAGGCCTGTAGAAAAAGTTATTCGCAAATTAGAAAATCCAGACGGAGTGTGAGGCCTCCGGGTATCCGATAGGGAAATTTATCGGTATTTGAAAAGGGACTGAATGAGTTCGGATAACCTCAGTCAGATGACTGATATGACTCACAGGGATGCCTGAACACCGCAGGCCAGTGTATCGGACAGAAGGAGCCGGTGTCCGGATATGTGTATAAACGGTGAATAATAGATAAAATATTCAATAAACATTAACGGGGGAAGATTCCTCGTAATGCGTGCCATGAAGGTAATGGACCCTGAGAGGCCCAATAATGGCGCCAACAAAGGCCCAGTAAGACCCTTGGACTGATAGGTGGGTCGGTGTCCGGCAGAACCCCGGAAAAGTATGAAATTACGAAAATGCCCCTGTGTTGTACTAAAGGGGTAGGAGATGAATGAGGGCATTTTGGTCATTCTGGATAGGCCCAGGAGCCAAGGCACATACAGATAAAGTTACTTAGAGTCAGTATATGCCCTGACAGAGTACAGAAGGGTGTGAAATGATGATTTTACCCTTAGGGTTAAAATAGCGCAAGAAAGGGCACCCAAGGGTATTTTGGTAATTTGTCAAGGGATGTTTCTTGGGAATCGAGCCATCAGAGTACTTGAGCTTGATCAGGATCCAAGATAACATTCCCAGAGCCCAAAAACGTAGGCCCAGTGATATGTGAGAAAAAGTGGCATTAAAATACTATTTTAATGCTGTTGCAATAAAGTAAAGTTATTCGGTCGGCACGATAACCGAGGAGGTGATCAGATAAAGTCCGGGACTTATCTGGATAGCATTGGAAGGCGTGAAAGGTCCCTTCCAGGTGCCACATGGCGCAATCTTAGAGGCAGAAGAAAAGTAAGGACACGTATTACGGTGCAAGACTCTGGACCGGTACTGGATTGGACTGAACTGCTGAGTCAGCTGATGAGGTGTCCAGGAATTGTGACATGTGAAGAATGTGGCGATGAGGTGTCCCGGTGAGGTGTCCTAGATGATGTCATGCATGATGCAGTAAAAAGGAATAAAGAAAAATAGGAAAATCCAGGAAAAACCAGGACCACATGTTCAGATGGCTTCAAAATTACAGAAATGCCATCCATTAAAGCTATAAATACCCCCTTCCCCTCCCATTTTATGCATCCCATGTTTTTGGCAAGAAAAGAGAGAGAAAGAAGAGAGAGAAGGAGAAAGAAAGAAAGAAAGAAAGTTCTGGTGGAGTTGGAAGAAGTATAGAAGTTCTGGAGCTCTGCTTTTGAGGTAGTAACTAATCCTAGCTTTTATGTAATGGCTTTGTGATTTGTTGTGCTATTGTTTGGTTGGATTGTTATCTTATATGTTATGCTTGAAGCTCTATTACAATGCTATGATCATATGTTATTGAATATGGAAGCACGCAACATACTTATATATACACAATCACAAGCAAGCACCGTCACTCTGCATTACATATATTGTTATGATTATTACTACTAAGATTCCCCCGAATCTCATTCCCATATATAACATTACAGGGGAGGTTCTGTCAAAATAAAATCTGGAAATTTTAAGAGACGCCGTTAGGCTGCCAAAATTCTGGCAACGAAGAAGGAACAAAGAAAGGAACTGATACGTACTGTGTACGTAGGTGCTGTCTAAGGAGGCTGGAAGTGATTGGACCTAGCCGGTTCATCCAGTCTTTCCTGGGTACTTACGTAGAATGGTAGCTCCTACGGGAATTACCGAATCGGTACAAGATCGGTTACTTTCTACAGAAGGAATGTAGCGGTTGTGCTGCCAGATTTTAGGCAGGGAAAGTTGTAATAGAAATACGAGAATTTTGTATATGCTTTGTTGTATGACACTTTGTTATTCATTAAGAAATATTGTTTGGCATGTTCAATTTGTGAATGGGGAATAAAGGGAGAAATTCGCAGGTCCTGAGGTAGCAGTGGTTTGACCTCAGTTTGACCTAGTAAACGAAGGAGTTTGGCTATGAAATTTGGCAGGCCAGTCGTACACATCTGGGGCATTACGTGGATAGGTAATAAGACTTGTTTGGATGTGTAGAATGAGATTAATTAATTTTCAAATTAAAGGTCCAGAATAAGGAATTTAAGAGTGAAATTTTGAATTTCTGGGCTTAAGTTAAGATATATCAAGCTAATATCGCTTCCGTAAGTGTACTCTGAGGAGTCTAAGGGAGGATGTTTCACATGACTCACATCCTGTAACCAGTGCTTGTGAGGTTCCCACTGCATGAACTTGTTTCATAGATTGCAACTCTCTTTCAATTAAATTTATCCTCTTTTCCATTCTATTTTTTAGAGCTGCTATTTCTGCTAAGATCTCATTTGAATTGCCCAAAGATGATGTGGGCATTTTCCTTGGATCTTCGGTCTGATGGTCTTCATTAGCCATTTTCTGGAATAACTCCCAACTCGCTTGTGGGGTTTTATCTCTCAAAGACCCATTGGCTGCTGCATTCAAGGACACCTTGTTGTGAGGGACTAGACCATCAAAGAAAATATCTACTAAATCATCCTTTGTGATGTTATGATGGGGACATCGAGCCAACAAATTGATAAATCTTGTCCAATATTCATGTAATGACTCTCCATCCTGTTGTAGGATATTTGTAATCTCCTTCTTCATCTAAGTAGTCTTAGAGGCTGGGAAAAATTGTTCTAGATATGTTGTTTTCAGCTGGTCCCATGTAAGAGTCAAGAAATGAATTAGCAGGTTGTACAGCCACTCCTTAGCTTTCCCTTCCATAGTGAAATGGAAACACCTCCTTAAGATCATATGTCATCCAAAGTGGCCATTGGAGGCTTCATTGAAGAACAGATCATATGCATGGTTTGTAAGTTGCGATGTGGGCATTCTCCTGTAAAACAATGAAATTTAGGTAAGGCTGCAATCAAGGCTCCTTTAATTTCAAAATTAGCTTCTTCAGTATAGAAACCATAAGAATCATAATTCACATGTGAATGATTTATTTCCCTCACACTTCTATTATCTTCCACATTCATTTCATTTTCTCAATGCCCATTATGCCCATCATGATTTATCTCAGCCATATTAGAAGTTGATGACCTCGCCTCTTCTTTAGGTTCTCTCCTTAGTTTCCTAAGTTCCCTCTCAATTTTAGGTTCAAAAGGCACAATGTTCTAGTTCTTTTACACATGCAACTCAGAAACAATAAATAATAGCTAGGTAAGCAATCAGAATTAAACACAGAAATTTCACAGCAAAAAGTGTCAACTAGTCGCGACAAAAGGGTTTTAGGATCGCGACCTCAGAACATAGAGAGCAAAAGCTCTTAAAATTGGTTATCAGGTCGTGACACAAAAGTACTCAGAAAGTAGAGTTTCCACAAATGTCGCAACCAGAAGTTGTGAATGTCGCAACTAAAGTTCACAGAGAGTAATCAGCACCACAGCAAAGCAATTTGGTTGCGACACAAATAAGGTTTGGTGTGACTCAATGTCATAGATAGTGATTTCATAGAAACTGAGAAAAAAAGCATAATGCAATGCAATTAAAAATGACAAAAACTAAAATTTAAAAACAAAAATGACTCAGTTAAATAATGGAATTGACAATCAATCACTAAGGAACCAATTACTTGGCTCCCTGGCAACGGCGCCATTGGTGAGCAGGTCAGATTGTCGTCTTTTGATCCATCAAAATAATAATGTTTGCACCCCAATAATATAATATAAGGCACAACCCTAACGTTCTTCTCATGGATCTTTTCTATTGGAGACCTAGAGTATTGGTGCCAAATCTATTAAAAATCTGAGTGAAAGTAAAATGGTTTTGGGGCTTGGTTGATTTTTGATGCAATAAAATAAAGGTGCAGTAAAGTAAATATTTTTTTTTCTTTTTGATTTATATGCAAATGTGTTGGTTTGTGAAAGAAATATGTGATGACAGACTCTTGATGATGAAAGCGTATCTATCCTTGCTCTTAATTTGATATGGAGTTTTCGAAATGACTAAGTCTTAAACAAAACCTCAATCGATCAATTGAGTCTAGAGTATTAATATTCTTTAAACTCCTTTGATCAAAGCTAGTTTAAAAACGCTTAATGCACTGTTTAAAATCCACTTAGTGTGTAATTCAAAAGATGATGAAAATGTCCTCGAATGGTCGTCGATCGACAAACCCTTGATTTTAAGAAATCGAATTAATTAGTAACGATCGTTGATAACAATTCAACTAACTTAAAATCAAAACTGAAATATTATATTAAAATGACATTCAACTAACTTAAAATCAAAACTGAAATATTATATTAAAATGACATTTAAAGCACCCAAAGTAAATTACAATCGTCTAATCTAAGAGTAATCAATCGACACTCAATCCCTTGTTCATATAATTAAATCCCTAGATCTAGAAGTATCAAAACATGAAATAGGTAAAGATTAAAACAGAAAAACTCCCTAGTGCAATCCATGAGCTCAAGACACAAGATCCATCACCAAGAGACTAAGGATTTAGCCTCTCATAACTCTTATTATATTACAATCGCTATTCAAATATGATGCCATGGAGACAAGTAGAAGGTGAGATGAAGAGATGAATGATGGAAGATGTGTGTAGGTGGTGGAGAGAGTGTAGAGAGAGTTCAAGCACTGCTTCTTAGCCTAGTCAGGTCAAAAACCAGCCTCCCCTGACTCCGCGGCTTCCCTCTCCTTTTAACAGCAGCTTGACCTAATCAGAAACATGCAGCTTCATGACTGTCTTCTCTGGTCGCGACCAGATCTATGTTTTAGTCGCGACCTGTAAAAGCAGAGAAGCTTCCCAGGAGAAATTAGGTCACGACCTGTGGATACTTTGGTCGCGACTGAAACACACAGAAGCTACTTCCTTACTTTGATTCTCTGTCTTGTAATTTCTTTTCTACTCACATTAGCCCTTGCTCCTCTAAAATACCTGCAATTCAAAACCAAAGCTCATTGTAAAAGTCCCACCAGTAAAGGAATAACATATATGCAGTTTAAAGGAGTTATTTTACTATTTTACCCTTAAAACAGCACATTGTCAAGCACAATCATGTATTACCACAAAAGCACAATTACAGGCATGAAATGAATGGTAAAGTTATTATAAAACCCTTAAAAATATCGTAAAAACCATACACAAATTGTGTCTTATCATAGGGCTAGCGAAAAACAAAAGAACAAAAAGAATGGGCCTTCACTAGACTGGGCCTGATCAGGGGATATAGCCTAGACAAAAAAAAAGTTGCATGAGGCTCGGGCTGGATCATGTGGTCTAGCCCAAAACAAAAAAAAAACTTTGTTTGGGTTAGGTTGGAAAGGACCCAACCCCAATCCATTTTTAAAAAAAAACAAAACAAAAAATATTATGGGTCAGGTTTGGCCAAGTCAAACCTGATCCAGTTTGAAATAAATAAATAAATAAAAACTTCTTGGGCCAGGTTGGACAGAGCCCAACCTAGTCGAGTCCTAAAAAAAGTATTAAAATTTTTTTTTTTGTAGAGTGGCCACGTGGCCCGTGTGCCACGTGGCAACCTCACAGCGGTGGGTGTAGGACACGTGCCGAGGATCGAGAGTGGGCGTCGTCTGCTTTTTTTTTTCTTGGATTTAATCTTCTAGGGGCGCATAAGGCCGCGTCCGGACTCAAATTGAGGTACTGTATGTTTGTTCATAAAAATTTCTAAAATCAAGATCTTCATTTTGATGTATAATTTGCCCATTTTAAGGGCAATTTTAGACATATTTGTGAGTATTCAATATATTTTCTAGTACTTTTAGGAGTTTAAAAATTTCTAAAAAATTATGATAATTTATATTATTAAATTTCTAAGTGAAAATGAGCCAAAGGACTTCAAGTAGCACTGAAAGCACTAAATATAGTTCATTAAACTCCTCACATCTGGACGATAAAATCCTATAAAATGAACCTCAGAGTGAGGATTTAGATCCTGAACTTCTTGAAGAAATGATCTGGAGGAGCTTGTAAAGATTAATAGTCCATAGGAAGATCTTGATAATGACCCTGATGAAAATCGTAATGCAGATCCAAAAGGGCATCTTGAGCATATAAGGTTCCAGTGGAAGATCGCCTTCTCTTCCTGAACAACTTATGAACGGGGAAGAAGAAGAAGTAATCTAACCCTGTACTCCAGCCTTGGTCAGAAGGATAACTAAGGATCAAGCAGCCAAACTCACAAATATAAAACGCATTTATGGAGTTCTTCATGATTATGCCGAGTTCATGACTAATAAAAGGGACAAAAACTTCTACACTAAAGTCTTGCTGGAATACATGACACAAGTAAGAGACAGAGCTAGGCGCATTAAAAAATCTTTTTGGATTGATGCTATAGAAAGAACTTTAAAATTTATGTTTAAATCACCAAATCTTAGAAAACTAAGATCTATGCTTAAATTTTTCCTCTCTCATTTTGATTGATGTTTCTTTTGTACTGGTTTTCCTTAAGTTTTATTGCATTCAAGGACATGATTTTATGTATTGCAAATAGACTGCAAGTCTTATTTCATTTAATGAATTTTTTTTATTATTGTATAATCTAAGCATGTTTCTTATAAGTGTGAGCTTTTAGAATATGTGGATTCTAAAAGATGTGTTTTATTGTTAAAACACTTATATAGAATTCTTGATAGCACATAACGATTATTGCTAGTATCTGTGTGATGGGAGGTACATAAAGTAATTGGGAACAAGTGGGTTCTCAAAATTAAGAGAAAAGTGGATAGATCAATTGATAAATATAAGGCTCGATAAGTAGCAAAGGGATATACACAACAAGAAGGGATAGATTATGAAGATCTCACCTGTTGTGCGCTTCAATTCTATAAGATTTATTTTGGTAATAGTAAATAGTTTAAATATGGAATTACATTAGATGGATGTAAGAACTGTATTTTTGAATGGTGATCTGGATGAAGAAATCTATATGCAACAACCAAATGATTTTTGAGTTTACAGACTTTGTTGTGCATTCATTTCTCAACAAAACCTATTGGTTGTTGCATATAGATTTCTTCATCCAGATTGTCTGGATGATTGCTTCATTTGAGATTTCATTAAACTATAACCTCATATAACTTCCAAATGATAGAGGAAGACCACTGCGTATACATTAAGAAATTTGAGGATAATTTTGTTATATTATTGTTATATGTAGATGATATATTATTGGCTAGAAATAGTCTAGATTCGGTAGCAAGCTATTAAAGAATAGCTCTCATCAAACTTTTAAATGAAGGACATGGGTGAAGCATAATACAAACTTAGAGTTAAGATCCAAAGAGATCGCTCAAGAAGGATCCTCTCTCTTTCACAAGAGAATTATATCAAGAAGATACTTGAGCGATACAATATTAAAGACTACAATCCTATGGATACCCTATGGCTACCGGAGTAGCCTAGAGTCATGATATGGAAAGAGTTCCATATGCTAGTGCCGTTGGCAATCTAAGGTATGCAATAATATTTACAAGACCAGATATCTGTTATGCAGTAAGGCTGGTAAGTAGGTTCCAGTCCAATCCCGGTGAAAAACATTGGAAGACAGTGAAAAGGACCTTGAGATACTTACAGGGCACAGTTTGATTATACATTATGTTATGAAAGAAGCGATCTAAACCTAGTGGGACACTCCGATCTGATGTTGGCGAAGATAAGGAAGATTATAGATCAACTTTGGGTCATACCTTCTTGCTGAACATGGCACCATGTGTTGGAGTAGCAAGAAGCTAACATGCATTGTCTTACACTCTATGGAGGCTGAGATTGTGGCATGCACTGCAACAATGTAAGAGGCTTTATGGCTAAAAAGATTCATAGAACATCTTGGATTTGGAAATAAGAGTGCTAATATGATATTAGTACACTATTACAATACTGCAACTATAGCAAAAGACCCAAGTATCTAGCAAGACCAAGCATATTGACATAAAGTATACAATGTCTAGTATGTCGTATAGTTTAGAAATGTTGGCTCTCTCACACGAGTAACCGTCTTTGACGCTTAGGTGGAGTGTGCAAAGATGAGACATTTGTGTTCACCAGTAAAGCAGTAAAGAGTGCTGATATGGTAGATAAGAAACACAAGCTATATGTTGCCTCGACTAAAGTGTAGCAAGTCGAGATGAGATCCATGTACATGAAATTAGATCTAACCATGGAAACCCACTTCCATGATGCTTGTAGCTAGATAACAATTCCTTTAACGATGACGTCATATGAGATAAGTAGAGTTGAAGGGTTTGAGTCTAGATAATGAAAGTGTCTAGACTTAAGTATGTGTGGTGTTTATGATAAATCTAAATTGACATACGCTCTTATAGTATAAGAGTAATACCGTAGCGTGTGATTCATGCCATATGTGCTAAAAGAACTACAAAAGGGAAGCAAGTGAAAGATCCACATTTCCTTGCTGTGTGAGCCCTAGGAAGGAATAATCTTTCTTTAGTGTCCTTTGACTTTAACAATATCATGGAGGTATGTTTCAGTGACTGCTACTTTAGTATATATTCTCCGATCATAATAGATAGGATATAAGGAATTATGCTAGGAAAGCGGTTGATCCATATCAAAGTGATGTATGGGCGAAAGGAAGATTATCTATAATATATACACGTGTACTAAAGTCTATGACATGTCCCTTATGATATTTTATTTTCATAAGTATAGATACTAGGCTTACGAGAAAGGCAATCTGAGTCAAATATTGATTCTAGAGGGATTAAATTGGCCATAGAAAAGTGTATATAGATAAATCTATAACATTTTAGGCATATTATTAAATTCAAGCTACACGAAGGAGCTTGCCTTGTGCTGGTCCTGTAAAAAGGATTTCTAGTACAGGTGGCTAAGCAAAGCGTCATGTCCATGCGGTTACAGCAAAGCACTAGTATGAAATGAAGAAGAGAAAGAGACTACGCTCAAGGTATCCAATCCACCAGTGTGAGTGAGAGATGTTGGAATATGGGGTCAAATCTACCCTTAGTGGATTGGGCCTAAGTCTATATAATCTGGGACTCAAGAGATAATAACCAAAAGTCTTGATTTATTATCTCAAAAGATTTTCCCTTTTATTCAAATTTTAAATTTTGAACGAGATATTCACAGGATACTGATATGGGATTATGAGAGAGAAATAATGGAATATCTTTTGGATCATCTTTATTATTGTTATTGAGATAAGAATAGTCTTTTTTTTCAGATAACAAAAATAATTTCTCTCCTCTTTAGAATTTTTCTCTCTGCTTTCTCTTCTTTCCTTAGAGTGCATTTGCTATGTGTGTATACCCAGATTCATTAAAGTAACCGGCTTATTGCTTGGCTACTGGAAAAATTGATCTATATCTCAGGTACTCCCGAATCCCTTCAAGGGATAATGCCCTCATAAGCCATTTTCAACGTGAAACCTCCATGACTTGACCATCTCCAAACTGGTGAATCCGGGCCAGAGACGTCCCTAACTGTAATCTTAGCAATGACCTGCAAGATATTATTCGGCAAATACCGTCTTAATAGTAGCCAATTCCATTCCCCCAAATCAGAAACAAAGTCCGCCACTTTTAACTCAAACAATTCTTCAGGTACCCGATGTGGAGAGTACGAGAGTAACACCTCATAATTCGGGAGCCAGTGCTCCGTCCAGAACTTCGTGCTTCTTCCATTCTCAATTTTCCAACTCAAGCCTCCTAACACGTATGATCCCAGTTCTTTTTAATGCCCCGCCAATCCTGAGAACCACCCTTCCTCTCGTTGATCATTAGAATAACATCCTCCCCACACTTGTATTTTTCTCTCAAGAATCTTACCCATAGAGCATCTCGTCGCTCAATTAAACTCCAACCTAATTTCATCATATAAACATCATTCTGCTTCTTTTCCATTCGAAGGCCAAGGCCCCCTTCATCTTTCCTTCTACAAACATCCTCCCATGCTACTAAGTACAGTTTTCTAGACTGTCAGCCACTTCCCCAAAGAAACGACTTGTACTTCTTATCAATATCATTGCAAACCGAAGGAGGCAATGGATTGGTTTGCATAACATACGAGGGAATCGTCGAAACAACAGAAGACACAAGAGTATGGCGCCCCGAGAAGGAAAGCACTGAGGATTTCCATGTAGATAATCTCCTATCCATACGGTCTAGGATACTCTGATACGTCTGTTTGGCAACCCTTTTATGATGCAAGGGCACACCCAAATACTTCCCCAGGTCACTAGTAAGAGCAAACCCCAAGCAGTTGATAATTTCTTGTTTCCTTACGTGATTAATATTCTCCAAGAAAAGGATACGAGACTTGGCCAAATTGACCTTTTCCCCAAAAACTTCACAGAAATCATCCAAACATGCTTTTACAACCCCAACTTGTTCCATACTAGCATCCCCAAACAAGAGTAAGTCATGGGCAAAAAATAAGTGTGAAACCGCAGTTCCATGCTTTTTCAAATAGAATTAATTTTTAATATAAAAGATACTTAACTAATTTAAAATAAATTAAATAAGTTAGATAAATTAATTAATTGTGATAAATTTGGCTCTCCCTAACACACATATATATAACAAATGTCTTGTAATTATTTGATTTTGATTGGTACTACTATTAAATGAGTATTAATATAAGTAGTTTTGAAGAAAAAAAAAATATAGGAGATAAGATGAATTAAGGTAAAATAGTATTTAACACCCTATTATGGTAGATTAAGTACTCTAATGTTATTTTTCTAGTGCATCAAGCACTTCTGTTATTATTTTCTAATTACATGTAGGACTATAATCTTATTTATGATTTTGGTGTCACATGTACTATAAATAAGATTAGGGTGTTAGAAGTATCAGAAAAATAACATTAAAGTTTTGATTGCACCGTAATTAAGATTGCAATACTAAATGCAATTGGAAAGTAATAGTACATTCATTTCTTAATATTAAATCCAGTTGACTTTTTTGGATATATTCAGGAAATAAAATAAATTATTTAATTATGATTAAATCAAACCCCTCAAAATAAATTCATATTATATACCCCTTAATTTACCCAAATTAGTCAACTAACTCTTATATTAGTTATAATTAATTGATTTTTTAGTTTCTTTAATGTATCTAAAAAGGTCAACTTAATCTTATATTAAATAATAAAGGTAGTATCATGGTATTGGATAATACTTTACCTAATAAATTAAATTAATGTGTTATATTTAGTATAAAAATTAACCTCTAAACTAACTCTACATTTTGAATTGAAACCAATATTAAGTAGTTTTAGCATATTATATGGCATTTGGTAGATGATTATAATAGTTTTGAAACGGTGGATTGTGGAAATGTACACATCACGACCTTTTTCTAAAATGATTGCTTACAATTACAATTCTAAGATTACATTGCTTGATCTTCAACCTGTTTCAAACCTATTTTTTCTCTCTCCAATTTTTTTTTTCAATTTTACTTTTTCATTTTCTCCGTGGGTTAAACTTTCCCGTCATCCCTGCCTTAACATTTTGGTCTCTATAATAAATCTCAATTAAATTTGTTTTTCTGCAATACCTATCTCCCGTTTCAACCTAAATACTTTGACAGTTATGTATTAATTTAATTTAAACCAATATATCAATATTAAATATATAAACTCTCTACTAACTTGCTGTCCATCATGCCTCTACTTCCCCTAAAACGACGTTGTTTCGATTGTTATTGTATGGAGCAATCTGAATAGTTCCTGGACTTTATGCAGTCAATGGGGTCCATCATACAAACGGTACCGTTTCGTGATTTCAAATCGATCTGTAGTAACATCTTTGTTAACGACAAATGAATCAACAAAATGTTCTAAAAAAATAATTCTCCCTAAATAACATCAAAAGGTTTGCTTATCTACAGAGAAAATCGCTTATTGAACTCATACGTACTTCTATCATGGACATATTGGCATTAAAAATAGCAGAGGGTAATTCGCTTAATAGAAAAAATCAAAGAAAATTGAGTAATGAAGACAATATTTTACAAATAAAATGATGCATATATCATAAACTTAAGTGCATATATTTTATATTTTAAATTAGTTGATAAAAACATTTTTTTAGAAAAGTATCTATGAATTTGAATATAATTTTTAATCAAAAATTGATTTGTTTTATAATCATATAATTCATCACCAATTAAGTTATTTTAAAAGTAAAAGTTGGAGAATCAGTTTTAAAATATGAATTCCAATTTCCCAGGAACAAAGAAACATTGGTAGGAAGGGAGTTGTGATGATCTAAGAGTGCGTTATGAGTTTACCACAGTCTTTGGTGGAGTTTCTGAGGCTAAAGGAGCATGGTAGGAGGACAGTAGAGGAAGCTGACTTGCTGCATCGGAGTAAGAAGAAGGTTAAGAGTAGTGAAGCAAAGGAGGATTCGAAGGGTTCAGAAGGAACGAGATCGTTCGGTGACACACTGATGGGAGTAGACATGAAGAAAGCTGAAGCTCAGGGTTGTTCGAACGAGTCCATGGAGAAGATAAAGGTGTTGAAGATTGTGCCCTAGGGGCCAATCATTATCTTATGAACATTGTTGATTTATGAATTTTTTAATTATATTATCATATTATTTGCATGTTTACTATGATGACAATCTTTGGATAACTCGTGATCTTATCCTAAATGTCTCTGGTCGGTCAACTATGCAGGAGCAGAGATGAAATAAGACCAGTATGACTTTGAAGATATATAAAGATATAAATCAAAGTCATAGGCACATGTAAGAGTACAGGGTGTCGGACCGACCCGCTATAAGAGAGCTGCATGGGTCAAGTCATAAGCTTCTCTCATATACAAGCCATGTCACTATGCCCTTTGACCTGAGATCATCATGGATTCCTACATGACAAACGCTCATCTTTGACCTAGTCAAAAGTCACTTTTGACCGAGTGATCATAAAAGCTATGCTCGGGCTTAGTGGTTTTTCATGCGGAGGAATGTGAATGGTCAAGATGGAATTTGTCCCTCACATTCGTAGAGAGATATTACTGGGCCCCTCGATGAGTGAGTCTGAGAAATGTATGGCCATACTGGAATGGAAGAGTAGTTCTATTTCTATATTCAGACTACTCAGGGATCGAGAAAGTAACGGTCAGGAACAGGAGGATGACGTTCTCCATGCCTCATCCTTGACCGAAATATCGTGTGACAAAAGGGACGTGATATGGTTGTATGAAAGGTTACATCGTTTATCGATCCTCATATGTTTTGGGTAGTTGTAATGCCTTGCTAGAGATCGCTTACGACTTATGGGTCAGTATAGTAACTGGGCCACTGCCAACTTCATATGGGCCTACAGGGTCGCACACAAAATAGCCCAATACGAGCTATGATGTCTAGATTCATTGAATCTAAGAGATGTCTAGATTCAATGAATAATCTAGGGTGGATATATATTTTATATATATATATATAAATTTGTATATATATATTATATATAATATAAGAGATATTTGTAAGATTTAATTTATAAGGATAAATTAAATCTCTATCACTTTTGAATTTGAATTTAAATGGATATGATCTATTTGAATTTGAAATTCAAATTGATAAGATATCTCAAATTTGATTTATGAGAATAAATCAAATATAATTATGTCTTATCTTTATTTTAAATTAAATAAATAGGTGAATTAAATCTGTGGGACGGATTTAATATAAACCATATTTATTTAATTAGTTTCTTATTAAATTATGCAATGTATGATATTGTATTAATTCAGAATTAATATAAGATTAATTCTGAAGCCCGGCCCTATTAGAAGCCCGATAGCTTCCTATATATTTGACATTAGGGGCTAGGGTTCTACACATCTCTACACACACATTCATTCGTGAGAAGAGGGACAAGAGGCGCTAGCACGTTGTTCGCGATTGGAACGTTGTTCGTGTGGATACCGGTAGAGGAAGCCGATCTGAGCTGTCGACTTCTTGCGATCGACCAGACACGAAGCAAGGTCGCGACCTATTGACACTGAGGTCGCGACCATACGGGCATCTGAACGTCAGAAATCCAAAAAGAGGAGACAGGTCGCGACTTGAAGTTGACGAGGTCGCGACTACAAACTCCAGAGACTTCCGGTCGCGACGAGAAGCAGAGTAGGTTGCGACTAACAACTCCAGAGGCGACAGGTCGCGACTAGAAGTTGAGGAGGTCGCGACTGAAAGTTCCAGAGGCGAGGAGTCGTGACTAGTGGACACTGAGGTCGCGACCAAAGCTCGAATACCGAAGGTAACACTTCTTTCTCCTTGACTTAAACACATTCGGTAGATCCTGGTTGGGAATGGAAAAATTTTTAAAGTTAATTTCCGCTGCTTGTCTTCCAATTCCCTTCAAAAGGAGGGGATCTCAGTGGTTGAGCATTGTAGAGGTAAGATTTCGATCCCTGAGTTCATCTTATCTCGGGAGGTAGGAGATCATATTTGTAATCCATTTGCGACGAGTGTGATTGTGAAGTTGCTGGGTCGGTCGATTGGTTTGGCAAAAGTGGAGTAGAGACTGCAGAGGATGTGGGCTAAGGAAGGGGTAGTTCGGTGGTAGATCTGAGAAATGGTTTTTTCGTTGTAACGTTCTCGAATAGAGCTGACTATGAGCGGGCATAAGGGACCATGGATGATTCAGGATCACTATCTGGTGGTAAGGGAATGGAAGCGGAACTTTGACCTGATGTCAGAAACGATTGATGAAGCTATTGTCAGGGTTAGACTGACTGATTCCCTCTGGAGGCTTATGATGATGAGATGACCCTTACTACTGTTGGTAATAGGATTGGAAAGACAATGAAGGTTGATGGATCAACGTACTTACTGACCTGGGGAATTTTTGCAAGGATAGTGGTGCAGGTGAACTTAAAAGAAACCCTTCTACCACGTATTATATATGAAAAAAGGAGTACATGGTAGAATATGAAGGACAGGAAAAGTGCAGCATGATGAAAATGAGGAGAATGCATTTGGGGCTTGGATGACTGCACGGAAAGATAGAAGAGCTAAGAGGGGAGGATTTGGTAATGCAGGAAGTGAAAGGAGACTTATGGGATCAAGATTTATTGCACTAAGTGTTAAGGAGACAGGGAATCCTATCCAAAAGACTCAGGAAGGAGTAACGGAAGAGAGATAGCAAGAGACTTGTAAAATTCTCATTGTCGTAACAATATTTAATTACCTTAAATCATTTTCATTAAAATTGATTATAAACTAACTATGGTAAAAAATAAATTTAATTAATCATTTGAAAGTTATCGTAGCTATATAAAAAAAAATTATTTATAAAGAGTTAACTATGATAAAAAAAGACATTTACCAAAATTCAAAAGAAACTTTACCATGATTATGAAAAGATTAATAAAAAAATAACCACGAGGGAAAAAATAAAACTACCCTTCCAATATTATCATGGTTAAGAGATTTCAACTTATTTTAAAAATGTTATACATGATAGAAAAGAGTAAAACTTATATTAGGATATTATCATGGATATAAGAGCTTCACATAACTTTTGTAGACAAAACTAACATAGTTATAGGGTTCAAACCCCGATTAATACCACTATCACAATTATTATTACAATAATCTCAAATAGGCCTATGGCATCAAACCCAAAAATAATATCACATAAACCTACTTTATAATTAAGTTCATGTATAATACTCCTTCATAAATAAATCCTCAATATCATATTTTAAAACTGGATCCACAATCACCAAATCACAAGCAACATCCTAACCTCTATTAGCACGTATTCCTATAATCAAATCTAAATAAAGTATTATAATATATCAGAGTAAGTAAAATAAGTCCTATTTTGACTATATATAACTATTTTACATATAAATCAATAGAAAAGAGTTAGTGGCAGGATTGAAGAAGATGGAGAAGGCTGAGTGCTAGGGTTATTTTGAGCTTTTGGGCTTGGGCCTCTCGTTTCATTACCCAAAAAAAAAAAGAAAAAAGAAACATTGGCAGGAACACACATAAACGAACAGGCTCCTTGACATTAGTTGGAAATATATGAACTTTTCAAATACTCAATTGAATTTTTAATATATAAATTATTTAATTAATTTAAAAAAACTAGTTAATATGATATATATTTTTTAAAAATACTCTAATAATTTTCTTTAAATATATTCCCTCCATCTTTTATTTAATTATTGTTAAGAGAGTATCTATAATAATAATTTAGAAATTTTTGATAAATATAAAAAATATATCTTATATTTAAAATTAAGACTATGAAGAACTTGAGGAGTATATCTTGAGACTTATAGACATTTCCGTTATTTTGAAAAAAAGCATCCAATATTCTCATATTAACCATACAATTACCTAAAGAGTGGCATCTCTTAACTCAGACTTGTAAAACAAAACCATAGTTGCATCAATGAAAACAACCATAACCTATCAATATTTGATACTCTATCTAATTTTAAATATAGGAGCAAGATAACTACTTTATAAAAATTAAAAAAGTTATTAAATTAATTTTTTATAAAAATACGTGTTAGTTTTCTTAAAATATTATTTTTAATAATTTGTATAAAAACTTAGAAATCACTCCGTTAATAGAAAATCCTTTAAGGAAAATTTTAGAACAATAATTTTGAATTTATAATAATTAATAGATTGATATCTTATATTTATAATTAAAATAAATATTTTAATTAACTCTTATATTTATATTTAAAATGGAGAGTATATGCTCATAGGTAGTCATTGAAGTGAATATAAAATAAAAAAATAAAAAAATAATTTTTTATATATTTTTATTCAATCATTGAGAAATAAATGGTTGTTAATTTGTTATCTGAAAATAGTAAGAAAACAAAAACTACCTAAATTAATATGTGTAATGTGATAAAATAGCTGGAATAGCTCAGTTGGTTAGAGCGTGTGGCTGTTAACCACAAGGTCGGAGGTTCAAGCCCTCCTTCTAGCGTCCGACGTTTTATTTTACTTTTCCGTTCTTCCATATTGTGTGGGCCTTCGAGCATATTATTTAAATCTGACCCAATTAGGTTGTGGGCTCTCTAGGCCCAGATCGACCGGTTTCATTTGTACCAGGAAATTAAATTCTCATATTATATTGTACCAAAAAAAAAAATCTCATATTATACTGGTATATTTTATTATTTTGAATTAATGATATTTAACTTTCTATTAAAGCTTGTTATTCTGGGTCAGAATAAATGGTTCTCATTTGCATAGAATTTTTCCTCTTCCTGTATAGCTTAGCAAGAACATTTTCAATTTTCATAATGTTTGTTTTGTTTTTAGTTTCATTTTTTTTAACAAAAAATAATTTAGGCAATGCTTAGTTTAACTAATTTTTTTAAAATCTTAAAAAAAATACTACTTAAATTTCAAAATCTTAAATTAGAATTTTTTATAAAAATATATCATTATTTGTTTTATAAGAGTAATAAATATCTTAGAAAGTATAGTAAATAAATTGATTTAGAATTTTAAAATTAAAGTAATATTTTTTTATTTCCCTATTTTCTATTAATTTTTTATTGTTATTTATCAATGTGTTTTATAATTGATCCGATTTTGGACTTGCACGTGACTTTTAGACAAGTTTAAATCTCTGGTATATGTTATCTACTGATCTAGCATAGAGACTAATTTTACATCTCTGGTAAATAATTAATAAAATTGAGACAAAAATTAAATGTATGCTCATCAAGAACACTTTACATTTAATTAATTCCTTTTTTATTTTTTACCGCGTGATTTGTGTGTTCCTTTTTTATTTTTATTTTTCACGAAAAAAAATTTATATAAATTAGACTCTATGATTACTCAGGGCTTTACTGTCTTACATATTAAATATAATCAAGATCATATTCTGTTAGAGATTATGCCCTAGAGACTAATTATTATATTATGAACATTGTTGATTTATGAATTTTTTAATTATATTATCACATTATTTACATATTTATTGTGATGACCATCCTTGGATAACTCATGATTTTATCCTAAATATCCCTAGTCGGTCATCTATGCGGGAGCAGAGATGAAATAAGATCAATATGACTTTGAAGATATATAGAGATATAAATTAAAGTCATAGGCACATGTAAGAGTACAAGGTGTTAGATCGACCCGCTATGAGAGAGCTGCATGGGTTAAGTCATAAGCTTCTCTCATATACAAACCATGTCACTATACCCTTTGACCTAAGATCATCATGGATTCCTACATGATAAACACTCAGCTTTGACCTAGTCAAAAGTCAC
Organism: Leucaena leucocephala; assembly: GCA_037074615.1. Classification (NCBI taxonomy): domain Eukaryota; kingdom Viridiplantae; phylum Streptophyta; class Magnoliopsida; order Fabales; family Fabaceae; genus Leucaena; species Leucaena leucocephala. The sequence continues at coordinate 3,237,848 of CM073544.1, read as the reverse complement.
TTTTGACCGAGTGATCATAAAGACTATGTTCGGGCTCAGTGATTTTTCATGCGGAGGAATGTGAATGGTCAAGATGAAATTTGTCCCTCACATTCGTAGAGAGATATTACTGGGCCCCTTGATTAGTGAGTTTGAGAAATGTATGGCCATACTGTAATGGAAAAGTAGTTTCATTTCTATAGTCAGACTACTCAGGGATCGAGAAAGTAACAGTCAGGAACAGGAGGATGACGTTCTTCATGCCTCATCCATGACCAAAATATCGTGTGACAAAAGGGATGTGATGTAGTTGTATGAAAGGTAACATCGTTCATCGATCCTCATATGATTTTGGTAATCGTAATATCTTGCTCGAGACCGCTTACGACTTGTGGGTCAGTATAGTAACTGGACCACTGTCAACTTCATATGGGACTAGAGGGTCGCACACAAAATAGCCCAACACGAGCTGTGATATCCAGATTCATTGAATCTAAGACATGTTTAGATTCAATGAATAATTTATGGTGGTTATATATTATATATATATATTCATATATATTTTATATAAGAGATATTTACAATATTTAATTTATAAGGATAAATTAAATGTCTATCACTTTTGAATTTGAAATTTAAATTGATGTGATATCTCAAATTTGATTTATAAGAATAAATTAAATATAATTATGTCTTATCCTTATTTTAAATTAAATGAGTAGGTGAATTAAATCTGTGGGGCGGATTTAATCTAAACCATATTTATTTAATTAGTTTATTATCAAATTATACAATATATGATATTGTATTAATTTCAGAATTAATTCTGAAATCTAACCCAATTAGAACACCGATAACATCATATATATTTGACATTAAGGGTTAGGGTTCTTGATGAGAGAAAAAAGGGGTAAGGAGAGTGCAAAAGGTTTGCAGATAAGAAACTGCTAAAATAGAGACGGTGAGGACGGAATCTCGAGAAAGCCCTAGAGGGATAAGAGGCGCTAGCACGTCGTTCGTGGTTGGAACGCTGTTCGTGTGGATACCGGTAGAGGAAGTCGATGTGAGTTGTTGACTTCTTGCGATCGAGGAGAGAGCACCAGGTATGACGACAAGTCGCGACGTATAGACACTTAGGTCACGACCATATAGGTATCCTGAACGTCAAAAAATCGAAAAAAGACGACAGGTCGCGACTAGAAGCTGGGGAAGTCGCGACTGACAACTCCAGATGCGACAGGTCGCGACTAGAAACTGAGTAGGTCGCGACTAAAAACTCCAGAGGTGAAGAGTCGCGACTAGTGGATACGGAGGTCGCGACTATAGTTCGAATACCCAAGGTAACACTTCTTTCCCTTTGACTTAAATACATTCGGTAGATCCTGACAGGGAATGAAAATATTTTTAAAGTTAATTTTCGCTGCGTGTCTTCCAATTCCCTTCATATTCATTATATCAACATTCAGGTTGTGGGAAATCTCAAAACTTCTAAATATTTGGTGTGACAAAAAGAATAAAACATAAAATAATAAATAATTATAGGAAATAAATATTGTTTTGACCATGAAATAAATCTAATAAGTATTATTCAAGAAAAATAACACACAAATTAATTTTATAAATTTAAAAATTCTAATGTTTAACATAAAATATTTTTTTCAATTAAACATAAGTACATGAAACTGTAATTTTTCTTCTATTTACTGTTTTAATGTTTTTTGAATCACTCCCTTCTTAAAATTGATGTTTTATTAACTCCTCATCTCTCAAACACTATTACACCAACTTTTTTTATTTAATTTTTATATATAATTGATCTTTTTATTAAAAATCTGTAAGTTTTTTTTTTCAGAATGAATAAAAAAAAATTGATCCTTAATGAACGAAATTAATTTTAATAAAATTAAGAAGTTATAAGAATTTGAGTGTCTTATCTTTATTCTGTATGTCTACCAATGAGTTTGAGTATATTGTCTTTATTTTAATTTTGCGTTTACCCAATTGCAAAAATGAAAAATATTTTTTTATATTATTTATTAATTTTAGAATTTATAATTATCCTTCTAATATATATGTCTTTTTTAAAAATTAAATTTAAAATTTAAAGTGCTTTAACGGAGTCTTATTTACATATATAACAAATATATTGCACAGAAGTGAAGGGTTTGCATGCATGCATGGAAGATAAGTTGCACATGTTTTTTTAAACAAATTTTAGGTTCCTCTAGGTAATAATTTTGTATTAGGCATTTTTCAACAATTTTTTTAAATAAAATCAATGATCATCAATAATTTGCTTAAAACCCCAAAAAGAATCCAAATCTAGTATCGAACCCAAAAAGAAAACAAGAAATATCTTGTCCGAGAGAGAATCTCTCTGCCAGATATCGGAGTTGCTCAAAACTGGCAGAAGTTTTCGCAGGTCTCTTCCCCAACTTCACTCCAATGGCTCTACTTCATTCCCAGATAGTTCACAGTCATCGGAGCATAGCTACACTTTCGCCCTTCACTACTTTCACTTCTAAATCGAAACCCTTTTGCATTTCCTTCGTTAATTCTTCATCTTCCTCCATAACCCATCAACGTTATCCACTCTTCACCCCCAACGATAGAGATAGGCTTCTTTCTCTCTCCACTACAATCCCCAGAAAATTGCTCTGCAAACCACCTCAAGGAAAATTTGTCAGAGAAGACTACCTTGTGGTATGCTATAGCTATACCTCCTCACTTCTGTTTGACACTGCAATCTAGGCTAGGCTTTCAATTTTGCTGTTTTCTCGGTTTTATAACCTGATTGTTTCATGGCTTGTGTGTTTCTGTATTTTTCTCTGTTTTGTGGGGCATTGGTGGTTGCTGTTAAGAATTTCTGGTAAGGAATGAAGTTTAATTTTGTTTGGTGCTTCTCTTCATAGCTGTGGGCTATGGCAGCATTTTCAGTTACTGACAGAGTAAAGTTCGAATTCTGAGAATTATTGGCAAAAAATGAGTCATTTTAAACGAGTTCATATAAATGTTCAATGTAATTTTTTTATGGAGAGATTTTAAAGACTTAATATTCTTAATGAATTGAAACGCACAAGTAGAATTTGTTGTAAATGACTGTTATTTTTTATGGAGAGAATCAGAAGGCTAAGGAGTAAATGCCCATTTGTCATAGTATGAAGGAAGTCATTAAGGGGCAAATAAGAAAGGGTTTTTGCTATTTTAAAAATAAAAACTGAGCTTTGCAGGGTTTTTCCTTGGTTATATTATTATTTATTGAAAAAGGGTGAAGTATGGTGTTGTGGTGTTGCTAATTGTTATCAATTTGGTTGTGCAGAAAAAGTTTTCAGCTGATGAAGTCCAAGAGTTGGTGAGGGGAGAAAGAAATGTGCCTCTTATTATTGATTTCTATGCAACATGGTGTGGACCTTGTATTTTAATGGCTCAAGAACTCGAAATGGTATGTGCTTTGCTGATTCTATTGATACTTAAATCTGCACTAACTTGAACATGAGGATGTGTTTGCACTGCTCTTATCCTTGAGTTTCTATTCTGATGTGGATTTTAATTGAGCAAACTACCAAAATATGTGTTCTCTCCAAACTTTTCATAAAGTATATGTCTTTTCCCCTTGTGATGCTTGGAAGAGATGATAAATTAAAAAGCTTCTCAATGATGATAATATGTGGAGAAATGTTTAAAAGAAAAAAAATACTAAACCTGATGAAATGTCTAGGGAATGATTGAAAGAATAAAAAAAATGTTGCACAAAGGCCAAGAGGAGTCACATTGTGAAAGATCCCAGAAACCTGTTCCATAAAGAAATGCTAAAGGATGTAAAATCAAGTGAGCCACTGTTTCAGAGTTATTCACACAAATGAAACTTTTGGTGAGGGAAAGAACCGTGTTCAGCCTGCATATCTGCAGCAGGTCAGTAGTATTGATTCTGTTCAGTACTGTTATTCACATTCCAAATAGGCTTAAAATGAAGTCTTTAAGGAAAGTAAATTAAGGCTTGAATCGATAGACACCAGAACGATCCAAATATATGATGAAGAGAACCAAGGAGGATCAGAAGAGATTTTTGTCCATCCATGTTGATTAGAAGGTTGAAGGATTTTTAATAACATGAAAGTTCTAAGAAAATTGATTTCCTTGTGCAGACTGAAAACATTGGACTCTTCATTTATCAAAGAATATTGTTATAAACTAAGAACCCAAAAGAGAGAAAGATCTCCCACCCAATATGGCCTGTCCCACATGGGATTGGAATTGGGTTAGAAATTTCATGCATAAGCTTTGACCCAAATGTTCAGGCTACCATTTAGTTGATAATCTGTTTGGTAGGGTCCTTAGGGATGATTCATAAGATGATATTGTGTGTCTGTTGTTAATTAATCGAAGTGGAGAGTGGATAATGTAAGTGCAAAGGATAGGTTTGACCTCTAGTTGCTTGTTAATGCAGAAGGTGAAAGTTGAGGTTGTTGGAGAGAGTATTATCTGGTCTCTTGTTACTGCATTTCGCTCCCCCCTCTCTTGTTGGAGGTTCACTATCCATTTGGATTTCACCTGGTAGGAGACAAAGGCGCATAATTGACTGAATAGATCACAAATACAATGAACTAACCTTACACCTATGCAAAGCATATGAAACCCAAACTTGAAGTGTTATCCAGTCTTGTACAGAGCTTCTTTCCTGTTCTGGTTTATTGATATTGGGCATGATCTTGAAAGTAACTCAACAAGCATAGCCTGATTCTAATACACATGCATTAGGTGTTGAATCATTCAACATGTTGAGAGATATTGGAAGAAGATATATGGTTTTTCACTGGTGACGATGCACAAGTCAATTCTCATGTTGAGGAGTATGCTTCCTCTGGCATTAGGTGGCATGAGCCCGTGGTTAATTTAGTTCTACTTCTAACTCCTGAGCACGTCACTTAGAGTTGTAATTTGTTTCAATAACCCTTATTTTTTTGGCCTGATCAATAAACCTGATTTAAATCATCATATTTCTGTATAAAATCTTTGAAATTTGGATCCCCAAACTTTGTTCGATGCAATATGATAAATAAATATTTAGTATCCTATTATCTTTTTTATCTTTGATCCCCCAGCTGACCCCTTAAATTTGGCTTTTTGTGAGATTTCAAATCCCAAATAACCATGACAACTTGAGTAGTTTTAGAGGATTTGATCACACATCCAAAAGACAGTTAAACAGTAGGAGGAGCTTTAGTCAACTTTCATTTCCAAAGGGTGAGTCGATCTAGTGAAAAAGACTTGTCATATATTCTATTAAGGCAATCTTGCTTGAGGGCTCGAGGCACTGTCGGATACTGAATATCGTCACCTCTCACAGTGGGAATTCAAACCTTGGTTCACCACGTATTTTTCATATATTATAAATAGAAGGAAGTTAGCACAACTTCGCATTTTGCAGACTACCATACCAGAAAAATCATTGGACTTATGTTCCATTCTAATGAGTGCTAACTATATCTATTAATAAGTATTAGCTACAAGAAAGCTAAAATTACTATCATGTTTCTCCATCATTGAGGCAAAGAAATGAACTTATTGAAGAAGCATGTTGGTGCAGTTTTCTTGTTCATAATTGCCGTGACTGCACTAATTGATTTTCTGAAAATGTAATCATTCTAATCATTATCCAGAGCTATTAGATCAGTTTTAGAATATTTGGCCAAAAAAACAAGGATCAGTTATAGAATTGTTGGGCTTATTTTCTGATAACGACCGTTTATTTTCTCAAATTTATTGACTTGTGGGAATCACAAGCATTGCACACTTAGTCTGAATATAATATAAAACCATCGTTTCAGTCAGTTGTGTGGTTACTTTTTCTACGGTATCGCCCCATGTTTGTTATTAGTGATCGGTTAATTTGGGAGATCAGAAGTAACTTTTAGTATTTGGATTTCATTTTCTGCAGCTCGCGGTGGAGTATGAGAACAATGCAGTTATTGTCAAGGTTGATACAGATGATGAGTATGAATTTGCACGTAACATGCAGGTAATAAGCTACTAATTGGTACATGCATATGCAGTTGGTAGTGATCCATCAGATATAGATATAACCTTATTGAAGTGACTCATTACTTGGATGATTGTCTAAAACAACTAAGATTAATTTAATTATTTAGTAAAGATCACTTTTCTTTTGATTTGGTCCTTTGAATATAAAACTTATCAATTTAAACCCCCAATATTTCTTTTTCTCGATCAAATCGGTCCTTATGTTGGGCAAAGTGATAGCTACTTAATAGATTTGCTGATGTGGCACAAAACGGGAGCTTATATCAGCAATAATTTATATGTTGGACTCACCCTAGGGTCATTTCCCTCCTTAAAATGGCCTGTTTTTTTACTTGGAAGGTTTGAACCTTGGACTTGACGTGCGTATTAAGTGTAGGAAGGAAAAACGCCAATATGTTTTAAACACAAGAGTCAAGTGGTGGCAGTTAAAGGGGGAGAAGAGGGAAACTTTTAAAAGAACTATGTTAAATGAAAGGGTTTGGGAGGCGCAGGAAAATGCTAATATCATGTGGAAGGAAATGGCTGAGTAGGTCCAAACGGTTGCTAAAGTAATTTTGGGAGAATCTAAAGGTTTTGGTCGACGAGATAAGGAGATTTGGTGGTGAAATGAGGACGTACAAGAGAAAGTTAAGAACAAGAGAGACTGTTTCAAAGCTATACACTTATGTAATAATACTGAAAATTGGGAAAAGTATCGTTTAGCTAAGAAGGAAACTAAGAAGGCGGTGAGTGCAGCTCGTTTTAAAGCTTTTGAGGATTTTTATAAGGAGCTAGGGACAAAGTCGGGAGAACGAAAGATTTATAAGATTGCAAGAGACAGGGAAAGGAAATCGAGGGATTTGGATCAAGTACGATGTATTAAGGATGAAGAAGGCAAGGTTTTAGTTGCAGATGGTGATATTAAAGAACGGTGGGAGACCTATTTTTACAAATTATTTAATGACGAGGGAGGAGGGTCGAGTTATGAGATCGGGGATTTAACACGAGAAGTTGAACCAAATTTAGCATTTTACCGTAGGATCCGTGTTGACGAGGTTAAAGAGGCGCTTAAGAAAATGGAAAATAGTAAAGCTGTTGGACCTGACGGTATTCCTATTGAAGTTTGGAAGTGTTTAGGTGAAGTGGGGGTGGTGTGGCTTGCTAAACTATTTAATGTGATCTTAAGTTCTAAGAAAATGCCTGATGACTGGAGGAAAAGTACTTTAGTTCCTATTTACAAAAATAAAGGGGATATTCAAAATTGTGCAAATTACAGAGGGATAAAGCTTATGAGTCACACTATGAAGTTGTAGGAAAAGGTAATTGAACACAGATTGAGATTAGAGACTGATATTTCTGAGAATCAGTGTGATTTTATGCCGGGTAGGTCTACAATAGAGGCGATTCATTTATTAAGGGGGTTAATGGAAAGGTACTGGACCAAAAGAAGATACTTGCATATGGTCTTCATTTACTTAGAAAAAGCGTATGATCGAGTACCAAGGGAGGTGCTTTGTAAAGCTTTGGAAAAGAAAGGTGTGCGCATGGCATATATCAAGGCAATAAAAGATATGTATGAGGGGGTAACAACTACTGTAAGAACGTCTGGGGGCGAAACAAAGGATTTTCCCATAAGGATTGGTCTTTATCAGGGATCATCCTTAAGTCCTTATTTATTTAATCTAGTAGTGGATGTTCTAACCAAGTCTATTCAAGAAGAAATCTCTAAGTGCATGCTTTTTGCAGACGATATAGTTCTTGCGGCAGAGTCAAGAGAAGAGATTAATTTTAAACTTGAGTTATGGAGAAGTACTTTAGAGTCGAAGGGTTTTCGTCTGAGTAGAAGTAAGACTGAATATATGCGTTGTAATTTTGATAAGAGGCAAGTTAGAAATAACTTGGAGGTCAAATTGGGAGATCAAGTTATTCCACAAATAGATAAGTTCAAATATTTGGGATCAATTATACAGAAGGATGGTGAAATTTTGGAGGATGTTAATCATAGAATTTAAGCTGGGTGGTTTAAATGGAGAAAGGCTACTGGGTTATATGTGATCGGAAAGTACCAGATAAATTAAAAGGAAAATTTTATCGCACTGCTATAAGACCAGCAATGCTTTATGGAAGTGAATGTTGAGCTTTAAAAGGACAGCAAGGGCATAAAGTTGGGGTAGCTGAGAAGAGGATGTTGAGATGGATGTGTGGACATACAAGAAAAGATAAAATTCGTAATGAACAAATACGGGGAAGAGTTGGAGTGGCATCTATTGAGGAGAAAATGGTAGAGAACCGTCTTAGGTGGTTTGGGCACGTACAAAGAAAGCCAAGGGATGCGCCAGCGAGGAGGGTGGATCAAATAGTATGGAGCCTGGTTAAAAGGAATAGAGGAAGGTCAAAGAGAACGCTCAACGAGGTCATTGAGCGGGATTTCCTGGTCAATAACTTAACCAAGGATTCAGTTTTTGATAGAGCACAATAGCGTCGTATGATCCATGTAGCCGACCTCATTTAATGGGATAAGGCTTTGTTATTATTGTTGTTGTTGTTGTTGTTTGAACCTTGGACTTCTATACATACTATATCCCATTCTTACCGTCTAGATTAACCTTATGTTAGAAATGACATCTTTTAGGCACACTTGATGGTAAACATGTTTACCATAAAAAATAAGAAGGAAAAAAAGAAAAGTTGATGGTAAATGTGACATCATCCATCTTGTACTGGCTCATGGCTATAATTTTCCCAAGAATTGTAGATTTCTGGGAACATTGACACTTAGGCTAATCCAAGTTAGGAGCTAATATCGATAATGGCTCATTTTATTTTTTTGTGAATGGTCAAAATTTTAAGTGAGTTGGGTTTTAGAGTAGGCTTCACAGCCTAAAGAGCTGTTATAGAGCTACTTACAGATTACTTTCTAATGAAGTCTTAACATTGGAAATGAGATTGCGCATGAGTGATGTCTTTACCAATTAGATCAAATTTTGTGGGCAGCTCTTATCTTTTCCATTCTAACAAGTTTGTTACTTGGTCATAACTTTGTGAGCTACTCTCTCCTATCTTTAATATAAGATCTAGTTTATAGTATAATTTGTGCTACAAACTAGATCTTATATTGACTGGAGTTAATATTTTGATTTGTGGAAATTCTTGAAAATGATCAAATTCAGAAGAGAGGAACCTGTTTTAGCTTGGTTCTATCCCTGCCCTGGCTATTTGGGCTAAAACAGGCCATGATGGGCCATGAGATGCAAAAAACAGTTGTGCCTATCTTGGGACAGGCCACAGGCAAGGGCTCGGGCCGACCACCCTAGGCCATGACAGCCCTCTTTTTTCTTACTAAATCACTAAGGGCCTATTTGGTAAGTTACCAAACCGCGGTTTTAAAAGGGCTTTTGGCCCAAACCTCGGTTTGGGGAAATTTCAAAACAAACAGGCTTATTTGTCCATAAGTGCTTTTGGACAAAACCATGGTTTTGAATAAGCTATTTAAAATAGCTTTTTCAACAGTAAAAGCACTTATGGACTATCCAATTACTATCTTACTCCTACTTTTTCTTACACCCTCTCTCCTCTCTCCTACTTTTTCTTACACCCTCTCTCCTCTCTCCTATTTTTTCTTACACCCTCTCTCCTTTCTCCTCTCTTCCTTCTCTCCTCTCTCTTCTCTTTTCTCTAACTCCCTCCTCTCTCTTACTTTAAATCAAATCATACCCTTTTTGGTAATTTACTACCATAAAAAGTCATTCTAAAAATAACTATCCAAACACCTATTTACTCAAAACCACTTTTTTTCCATAAACTCTTCTCCAAAAGTCATTTTCCATAAGTTGTCCATAAGCCCTTTTTTTCCATAAGCCCCTTTTCAAAATCCTTTCCAAACAGGCCCTAAATAATCACAAACAATTCCATGTCACTGCTGCTAAACAATTCTATCAGGAACTTGAAATGTTAAAATGACGTTCTTTATTAATCTTTCAAGATAATACCCCACAATAGTTAGATGCATTTATGATTCAGTATATGCTTTCAATCCCCTGTATCAAAGTCTTGAAAATGACTTAGATCCAATGGATTTAGTTTTTAAATGTAACTAACAGCTTCAATAACACTGACATTGATCAAATGTTTCAGGTTCGAGGATTGCCTACCCTGTTTTTCATAAGTCCTGATCCAAACAAAGAAGCGATCCGAACCGAAGGACTAATTCCGATACAGATGATGCGAGACATCATCGACAAGGAAATGTGAAAATAGTGAGTGATTTTTCATGACATGTGAATTGCGTTGTAATGTTAGGTTCTGTAGGACATATCTGATGTGTGTGTGAATTGAACCAACCCTTTTTCGTTTGGCAGTCACAAAGATGTCAATTACTACATTTGTGGACACTTGAAAGCCATCATGCCTTTCTTCTTTTGGGTAAGAAAAATATTTAATGAAATGGGTAGTCAAATTTGATTCTTTCTGTCAATTTCGACGAGCTTTTCGGCATGGTCAGAGGAACAATGAATTTTACATTTGATTCATCGAACATGGTTGTGGTTGTTGAAGGCCACTCTGTTTTGTGGGATGATGGGTGGTGAATTTAGCTTTTTATACTTAAAAACGTGTTTTCACGTTTTCAAGGTCGTCTGGTTCGCCTTAGATGAAAAAGGAAAATGGAATAAATAATGATATTGATCAATGTTTTAAAAGGTAGACTAGACGTCAAATTAAAAATGTCTTTCGGTGGTTTCGGTTTTCATGTTTACTTGACAGGTGGTCAAACTAATGACATAATAATTAAATAAAAATTTAATAAAATATGATTATTTGCATATATAATAATAAATATAAAAAAATAAATTTTAATAAATCTAATTATCAATGTAATAACATTACAATATCTGAAATTTTTAATAAAATAATATCATATAACTAGGTTTGAAAAAAATATATTGGGAATTTTTCAGATGGTCAGTTTCTTTTTATTTTGTTCTAAGGTTTTTAATTTTCAGATTTTTTGTGAAGCCCAAAATTCGAAAATCGTACTGTTTCCCGATCTAATTTTGGGTTTAGCTTCATAGGCAGCTGAACAACAATCTAACCAAGTTTAACCATGAAACTTGGGGTTTAACTAATTTTGTGTTTGATCCTTGAGGAATACTATTTTGGTGTAGCTCTAGTCGCGGCGGTTGGGGAGATATCTTAGCTCTTAAGTGCTTAAATTTACACCTGAGGGTAATAAACGACTTGCCTTGCCCGATATTGGTATCGTTTAGGAGGAAGGAACATTTCGCCCTGCCTTTGGATTATGAGTGAGCTCAATCCATTTCTAAAAATTTTGTACAAAAAAAAAAGTTTAACCATGAAAATAGTTTTCTTGTCCCAACTAAATCGTTAGCGAGTTTGGTAAAATTGGTTTAGCCTTTAATTATTGATTTTGGCAAAAAAAAAAAATTGATTTTATTGCTTAAGAATATTGTGGGTATGAATGCAAAAATTATGCTAGGAAATGATAACTGAGATTGAGTAATGATAGAAATATAGCTAATTTATTATATTAAAAAAATAAAATAAATTAGTTAATTATATAAATATAATTTAATTTTTTTAAAATATTTATGTCAAATATTAGATTATATATCCGTTTATAAGTTAGGTAAATTAATTTAAAAAAAATAATAAATATGATAGATAAAATAGATTATGATATTATATTTAAGATTAAATTTAATCAGCTCTTATATATTAGTAAATATTTATCCCTTTATTATTTTAATCCCCTTCTCTACTTATACTTGAAGTACATAATGTTTGGTTTTATGTGCCTAAAAGTGTGACTAACGTGGGTTAAGGACATCATTAGGAAACAACTCAAAGGAAAAGAGTCAGAGACTAAGAAACAGAATATTATTATTCAAAGGAGGCCAAGTGAAGGTGTATTTGTATTCATTTTACCATAAGAAGAGAAAGCCAAATTTGAAGTATCTTCTACCAGTCAACTTGGATTAAGCATCATTGCATGATGTAATGTGGCATAATGGTGTGGAGGATCTCCTGTTAGAGAAGGATCATGGGTTAACCTACTTGTTAGGCCTATAGGGCAGTCTAATCTATAAAGTTCCTATCAGGTAAAATTTTATGAGAGTTAGATATACGCAACCTTACCCCTATAAGTAGAGAAGTTGTTTTTAAGAGTTGAATGTGTAACCTTCGGGTCATATATTATCAACTTTACCACCACGCCAAAGGCCAAAGACTAACCTTCTCTACTTGTTACATCTAATTTTTTTTGAGAAAAAGACAAAACAATATTAATTAAACTAGGGTTTTAAAGTTTATAATATGAAATATTCCTCCAATGATCTATTTAACTAATTTAATTAAATTAAAGAAGTTAGTTAAATTAGTTAATATGATATTTTTTTTAAAATACTATAATTATCTTCCTTAATTCTGTCATCTCCCCCTCTTAATTATTGTTGAGAGAGTTTCAATAGGGATAATTTTAAAAAAAATTATAAATATAAGAAATAGATCTTATATTTAAGACTTGAGACATAATACAAAGAAAATAATTCAAAGAGAGGATAAGCTAACAATTAGTTACATTTAATTCTTAGCTTTCTGCTATTGACAAATTTAAGTACGAATATTATATCATATCTAATTAAAAAAGTAATTCTCTTAGAAAAATTTTTTTATTAATAAAATTTGAATAGATGATTTTACTTAAACAGATATTGAGCCTCTATTGATCAATGTAATGGTGATTATGTTCACTGGAGTTTCTTTATCCATTCTAGCAGTAGTAGCGCAATTGAATTCGTCTATTTATCAAATCAAGAATAGTTCTATCTATCCATAATCGTGGAATATGAAAACATCTTTTATAAAAAAATTCATCGTTAATGCGTTAATTTTTTAAGTTAACATGTTAAATATGTGTTAGGTACTTTACATTAATATTTTGAAGTTTTTATACAGAGATTAACGCATTAAGGAAAAATGATTAATCCGCTAATGTGTTACATTTTTAATAAAAAAAATATAACCCTCTCAATATAACTTTGATCTGGATTAATCGATTACTCGGATATAAAATAATAGGATCTAGAAAAAATGACAGATACAAAATAGTCTAAAAGTTTTATTTTAAGGAAACAGTCAGAGGATGCTATGCAATTCTACCTATTTTGCTTTTAGATCAACCTTAATGCGGATATATTGGTATCAAATGAACCATGTAATTCCTTTACAACGTGGTTGAGATTGCTCTGCCTCGAGAAAAATTTCATATGCAAGGAAAGCATCCAAAGCAAATTGAAAAATTCCATCACAATGAACATTATCACCTTACTCAAGCAATTCCCTCATTTTGATGTTTTTTATTACAAGTTGATTCATTTTTCTCTACTTTTAACTTTTATCCTTGGCTAACATACTATAAATAATTGTAATCTTTTTTTTTATATGTTATTTTGCTTTTCCTAACAGAAATACTTCCTCATGTCCTAAAAATAAGAGCTAGTTAAGAGAATTATTTTGATAATAAATACAAGACCACAATTCACTTTATCTCCTAAATTTATTATTTTTTTCTGAAATATCCCGATTTATTGCATAGATTAAGGAGATTTTGATCAAGAGATAGTTTCAATACAAATGATTAAAGAATATCTTTAAGGGAAATCAATACTTTTTATTTATAATTAACTAATTTAACTAAATTTTTTAATATTACATATTAGATATCTTTCCTATATTAAAGAGTAAAAGGGTAGTGCGAAATTAGTGATGAATAATTAAGTGGTCTCTCATGGATATGAATTACTCCTCCGGTTCTAAATCATAACCTAAATAAAGAGTTGATATTGATCTTAAGACATGTTTCTCAAATTTACTAATTATTTTCTATTAATACTCTTTCAACAATAATTAAGTAAGAAAATAAGGAAGTGAGTTAAGAAAAATGATTATTGTATTTTAATAAAAATATGCTATAATAACTAATTTAACTAACTTTCTTAATCTAATCAAATGAGTTAAATATATTTTATATTTAGGACTGGAATATAACATTTGAATTGTGCAATTTTTATAAATATATTTTATAAGATAATTTATAAATAAACATTTGGTCAAAGAAAAAAGGTATAGATAAATATAGCCTAACATGAATTTTTTTAATTATTAAAAAATGGTATGCAACATTTCTTTTCAAGCGTGGTGCCTTACACTAATATTATATAATGTCCTGTGGTGATAATTAATGTATAATTAATTAAAAGTCTATTAGTCCTTGCTTAACAAGTTATTATCACGGTCTCGCTTGCGTGTACCAAATGACGTTCAATTCTAACTTTTTTTTTTCAGTATAGTCACATTCAATGCATCCATTGAAGCAAGTTTTTTGTTATTAAACTTTGATTAAATTGAAATATGTAAAGTAATTTGTTTTACAATTAAGTGCATTCATATCCTTAATATTATTCTTAGTGCTTCTAGCAACTTAATCTTTTATTGTGCATCAAATACTTTAAATCATAAATAAAATTAGAATGTTTGATATAATTTAAAAATAATATCAGATGGCTCGATGCATCAAAAAAATAATACTAGAGTACTGGATGCATCGTAAATAAGATTAGAGTATCGTATACAATTGATAAATAACATCAATGCCAAAAGATATTTTATTCTTTATTTTAATTAAGCTAATGACTTTATAGCTTATTAACATAAAAATTTATCAGTAAGTAAGAAGTTACTATTTTGATCTCACTTATAATATGATATTATTAATATTTATTCCTTCAATTAAAAAAAAACTAATTTACTTTAAGACAAAAAGGTTGCGTGTAATTTCTTCCTTCTTCTAATTCAAAGTAAGGTACATAGGGAACAAGCTCAGCTAATCATGTGGTTTCATATTAAGAACATGCATGTTTGGTACACTTTGCTTGTTTTCTATTGTTTGTCTGTTTGTTTGTTTCTTCTTCTTCTTTTTTTATGGTAAGATATAATTTTTTTTTTTGGTATAGTGGTAAGATAGAATTTATTTGTTCATTAATTTGCATATAAGTTCCTTCAATGTAATATAACGGTGTTGGTTCATTAATTGCATATTTGTTTTTCTATTATGATAACTTAAATAAACTTTTGATCACTTACTTTACTTTCTCTTTTATTTTTACACATTTAATAATACTAGGTATTTTTTGAAAAATAGAATTAAAGGATGAAATTAAGTTAAAAATAAAAATCATGTGTCATCAAACTTTGGGCCAAGCATGAACCCACTTAATTAATTAACCAAATTAAGCTAAATGAAAAAAATTAAAAATCTCAATTAAATAGATCATATTAAAATTGATTAAAATTAAATATTTTTGTTAAATAAAATTAAGATGATGAAATTTTATTCTTGTTTATTCCTAAATTTGCAATGAAATTTAAAAAAAAAATAGGCCTTGGAAAATTAACAACTGAATCCCTCTATATTATCTGGTTTTCACTAAACTAAGATAATTGAATGAAGAATTTTCTTTCCCTCCTGATTTTACAAATTTCATGTAAACACGGAAATGGGGCACAATTTTCACGCGGCCTTGCGAATAAGCAAAATGTGGCGGCCATCACGTACGACGCACAAACTATTACCTAACCTACACCCGCCACCTAAACGATGGCGTTTCTAAGCGCGCTTCCACTGGGGTAAACGCCAACAACATGAGCGCGGCCAATATCCCCACCGGAAAGAAAAGAAGCACCAACGGAGGCGGAGGAAGCGGCGGTAAAATCAACGGCAGCACCACCATTGACGCCGCTAGAGTCACCAGAATCACAATAGAACCTAAGCCGAAACACTTTTCCATGCTCTAATTACTTTCAGGAATCAACAAAACTTCAAACTATTAATCTCTATATACCTTTCTTTGTTGTATTTTGATCTGATCCGCACCAATAATTCTTAGCGCTCCTTTAAGAAACTGTTCCTCTTCGCCACCGGAGACGGTTGTCAGAGCCAATCAAGCGACGGCGGCGAAACGACGAATGAGAGTTAAAGAAAGAACGAAGTGAAACGAGAAACGATCGAAGCCAGAGTTTTGGTTTAATAGAGATTAGGGAATAAAGGAGCGAGGGTCAGGATTCATTTATATGTCTAACGCCTGTGGGCGCAGTGTTTGTAGGACCCACATAAGTTAAATTTTTAAATAAAAAAATAATTTGGTCGAAAAATCTGTTACAGTGAACTGATCCAGATTCGCCGAATCACCAGCAGCAGATACAGTATCTTTTTATCTGCCACATCACGAACTACTTTTAATTTTTAATTAATATTTTTTTTTGTATATATTTATTATTTCATTTTTATAATAGTTAAGAATTAAGAATTGAGAAGTTTTTTATCCGAGTATTTTTTTAAATTATGAAATTAAAATTAATAAATAAAAAATAGTATGTCAATTCTTTTAAATATATTTTTTTATTTATATAATAATTAAATTGATGTAATTATTGAAGTTTACAAAATAATTTAGAAATAGATTTTGAGTAATAAATAAAACATGGGTATTGACAGAAATTAAACAAAATGAAACGCTTATCGATGAAGATAAATGCCAGAATCAGGATTGGGTGGATTTGAGAAAAGGTGATAAGATTCCTGCAAGGATGGGAACTTTTTGGCAATTTAATATTAAATGGGGCATAAATAATTCTGAAATTATATTGTCAGGCTAAATGACTAATTGAAATTATTTTTAATAATCCAATAACAAAAAATATCCTTCATTAATTTTTATTTTTTTAAAATTCAGCCCCCGTGGCCGGAGTTCCTACACCAACAACGAAATAGATGCAAAAAAAAAAAAGGTCATAAGATGTTTAAATTATTTTTATACTATTTACATTAGCATAAATAAAGACACCAACAACGAAATATTGACATTAATGATGATAGCATAAATAAAGACACTAGCTTTAAAGACATTTCAATCCAGTGGCACCAAACCCTCTCTTTGAGAGGGAGATCACAGGTTCTACTTGAATATTTGTGTGTTAAAATTTTATTTTCTTTATTTGAAAAAACAAAGTAAAGATAATGACAACTGAAATTTCATATTGTTTAGTCTTTGTCTGCGCAGCAAGAGAAGAAAATTCAAAATTAGAAAACACAATCATTTTAAAGAAGAGAATGTCTCTATTTATGTTAATACAACAAGAATTTTAGGAAAATGATAGTTTGAGATCATGCAAAAGAATATATTACTCATCCGGTCCTTAATATATGACATAATTAGAGAATTGATCTTGATTCTAAATATAAGACATATTTCTTACATTTATCAATTTTTTTTTTTCAAATTACACCTATTGATACCTATCAACAATAATCAAGTAGAAGAGAGAGGGGGCTAAGGAAGATGATTATGGTATTTTAGAAAAAAATATGTCATATTAATTAATTTAACTAACTTTCTTAATCTAATTAAATTAACTAAATATGTCACATATTTAAGACCAAAGGTTTATTTTTTAGGGACATAAAAAATGAATAAAATGATAAAGGGTAAAAGACAATAAAAGACCAATTGAATTTGAAAATAACAAAATGGGCTTATGAATATCTAAAAAGATAGATTGAGCAAGAGGTCAAATCTGTCCTTTACAAATTCAGGTGAAAAGACTAATTACCCCTGGAAGTTTTTGAAGAAAAAGCAGGAGAATTAGGTTGAGAACGCAGAGCATCTCGTCCCTGACTATTATTCGACTCACACCTCCCCCGAAGCTACGATCGCCTTGCAGTCGTCGAAGAGTGTCGGAGCTCATTATAGCAACATCCAATGCAAAAAAGGCAAAGCTGACACACGCCTTGCCATTGTTGAAGTTTACTGTGTGTTTAGGATTGGGAGAAAGATTAGGGCTTAGAAATTGTAAAAAAAAGCATTAGCAATTAGGCGTATTTATGGGGTATATGATCCAATATTTTTTGGGGTACATGAAACTAATATATAGTACATGGAATATATGTAATTGCTGTCATGAGCAATGATTTTTTACCATCATGGGCAGGATGCGTTTTTTTATATTAATGTTATGTAATTGTTGTCATGTAATTGCTGTGAAGTAAAGTTATGACTATTTATGACTTGCAAATACCATCACTTGGAAATGATCTAATTAAACCATCCAAGTTAAAGAACAAAGTATTGACTTCCAATCACGTTTTTCCCCGGAGTAATAAATATTTTAGGAGAAGTTGTAAAATCTATTGATCATGTTACAAATACCATTGCATGAGTTACAAGCCCCAACTCTATTACTCGTAGGTACTTTGTTATAGAGAATTGTTAATGCCTTAAGGGAAGTTGTAAATACCGTTGCTCATGTTACAAATCCTATTGTAGGAGTTGCAAACCACAAAGCCATTAGTTACAAGTCCGTTGATAGATACAGTTGTTAATATTTTAGGGGAAGTTGTAAATACCGTTGCTCATATTGTAAATCCCATTGTAAGAGTTGCAAACCCCAAAGCCATTAGTTGTAAATTCGTTGATAGGGGCAGCTGTTAATGTCTTAGGGAAAATTTTAAATACTGTTGCTCATGTTGCAAATCATATTGCATGAGTTGCAAACCCCAAAGCCATTAGTTGCAAATCTGTTGATAGGTACAATTGTTAATATCTTAGAAAAAGTTGTAAATACCATTATTCATGTTGCAAATCCCAGTACAGGAGTTGCAGACCCCAAAACTATTAGTTGCAAGTCTGTTGATAGGTATAGTTGTTAATGTCTTAAGGAAAGTTGTAAATACCGTTGCTCATATTACAAATCTCATTGCATGAGTTGTAAACCCCAAAGCCATTAGTTATAAATCCGTTGATAGATGCAGTTGTTAATGTCTTAATGAAAATTGTAATACCATTACTCATGTTGCAAATTCTATTGTAGGAGTTACAAACCCTAAAACCATTAGTTGCAAGTCCGTTGATAGGTACAGTTGTTAATGTCTTGGGTAAAATTGTAAATACCTTTACTCATATTGTAAATCCCATTGTAAGCAATTCAATAATTATTAGCAATTCAGTAGACATAATACTCAATTTCGCTTGCACAAAAACAAATTGCAAATCAATCAGACATAAGGATTTTATCTATGTTCGCTTTCTTGTACAACACATATCTACACATGCAATCATTAGATGCATAAGGATTTCAAGTTCACAATCTGGAGTAGAACAGTTCTTTGCAGGAAAGGGGGATAGACAGAGAGAGGGAGAGGCATCGATACAAACTCGTTCCAACTGGATGGCGATGGTAATGGTGAAGGAGAAGGTGAAGCTTCTGGAACAAAGTGTGGGAATCGGGTCGATAGACGGGCACGAGTTTCGTAATACGTCGCTGGTGATATACGTCTACAAAGAATATATCAGTCTATCGCTATTGAAATTTGCTAGAGCACTTATTGAATTGTGAAGAAAACGAAATGTTCCCGACACAAATATGAAGCCTCCAAGACATACCAATAAAATTCATTGGCATGTGTTCTTAGACAGATATGAAGTTTTGGGGAGGTGTGAGTCGAATAATAGACGGGGACGAGATGCTCTGCTTTCTTAGCCTAATTTCTCTCTTTTTCTTCAAAAATTTAAGGGATAATTTGGTCTTTTAACCCGAATTTATAAAGGACAGGTAGGATCTCTTACCCAATATATCCTTTTAGATATTTATAAACCCATTTTATTATTTTAAATTTAATTGGTCTTTTATTATCTTTTTTCTAATGATAAATTATAATTTTTAAATGACAAATGTCCTTTATACACCAATAAAAAAAATACTTCTCCAATCTCAAATACTAGCCTTTTTTCTTTACATTGTTTGGATCATCAAATTCCTTTTTCCATAAATACCCTTCATTAATTGTTCTAAAAAAACGAAGCAAATTTTTTTTATACAACGAAGCAATTTTTACGCAAGGGGAAAATCTGAAAAATAATTGTATTTTAAAACGATGTACTATCTGGCACTAAATATAAGTATCTTTTTTAGCAAAAATTTAAACTTTAATTTTTTATATTATAAAAAATTAATATATTCAATTAGACTTAACTCTGTTGGTAGTAAATTTTACTAGAAGCCATTCTTCCATTACAGTAAAAAAGCAGCCCCACATGATGGCAATATAAAAAAAAAGCAGCCCAACAAGGAACAAGAAGTCAAGAACATGGTTAAATATTTATTAATAAATAATTAACGGGGTTGGTCCGAGTGGTAAGCGGTTTAGTATTGTTTAAACGAGGTCTCGAATTCGAGCCTTGGCGTACGGAGAAAATCCCCATTGGGAGACTCACCCACCATAGCCAAGTGCGCGACGCGGGTCGGATCCGGATGTAGTCGGGGCAAAGCTCCGATGAACCGGGTGGAAAAAAAAATATTTATTAATAACATGTGTCACAAAGTTGTAGCAAAAAAAAAACACGTGTCACAAAGAGTGGAAGGCACACAACATTTATTTCATTGTGGCATTCCCTAATAGCAAATAGAAATACATAGAATGAAGTATGAACCTGCACCGACCAGGAAAGAAAACGTTATTTTTAAGCATAACCTCAGGTGAAATGAATCAATACTATTTAGCGGTGGAAAATAAGTCCACAAGTATAGATTAAGAGGAAAAAAATACATAAGTCGAATTTATTAATTAACTACATATACGACAAAGACCAAGAAAGGAAGATAAATAGAGGTTACCTCATTAAATTTAATGGAAACTACTCGTTATTTAATTTTTTAAAAAAATAAAGATTTGGCGACAGAATTCTATCGCTAATTGATTAGGGACGCATTATCTACAGAATTTCAGTCGCTAATTATTAACAAAATAATTTCATCGCCAATGTAAAATTCCATAATTAATTTTAAGGATAGTATATTCCAAATTAGTGATAGAAATTTCCATTTCTAATTTATTTTTATTTTTATAATTTTAAAATGCCACGTGGAACCCGCTGATCGTCGCCACATGGCCCCCGCAAATGTCTACTGTCAGCGTCAGCCCCTGGCTACCACCACCTTATTGTCGGCTTTTGGATTAGTGACGAGATTTAACGATAGAAAAATTCCATCGCTAATTTTAGAGATAAGATTAGTGAAAAAGTAGAATTTTGTTGCTAATTCTATTAGTTTTGTTGTTGTTGTGTTATGCCCCGGATATTATCAAACAAGACTTATATTTAGGTTAAAAAATTAGACAAAATGAGTTATATTTTGGATGGGTCAGAAAAAAAATTAGTCAATGCAATAAGATTTTCTGCAATGACCTTAGAATGGGTCTCTAGAAGAAGCTTGTTATGGCAAGAAATCTTCTTCAAAACAATCACTTTCACCAAGTCTTCCATAAATTTCTTGAAAAGCTATAATTCATTATCCAAGTCAGAATTTTCTGCAGAGATATAAGAGGTAAAAAAAGAATTATGAGGAAGCCATATTTTTAACCCAGACAATATATGATGAAGTAGGAAGAAGTTCTCATACCCTTGCTCTTTCTGACCACTTGCATGCAGAGCTCTGGTAATTAGAGATACTCATGAATTCCTTCATCATAAAATGATTTAAAATAACCTTTGAGCGCACAACTTTATTCCTTTTCCTCCAAATCATATTTTGGGTGTGTTTGATTTAATTTGTAGAGAATAGATTTTAAAGAACATTAATTTTAAAGTTATTCAAGAATAGATTTTATATAAAAAATAATTTTTTTAAAAAAATAAATATTTAGATAGTTGTTATTAGGATGATTGAGATGAATAAGAAATGAACAATAGGAAGATGACAAAAATTTATAGGATTAAAATTATTATTTTTCATATTTAATATCTAAAAATTATTTCAAAACTTAGTGGATCTTGTTTATACAAAATTATAATTTATAAGGGTAAAGGTGCATCCAGCACCCTAAACTAATTTTAGAGGAATAATTAGTACCCTAAAGTATTTAAGGGTGCAATTAGCACCATGAACTAATTTTAGAGGTGAGACCAACACCATAAAATATTTAAATTAGTACAATTCCACCTTTTCACTAACAGAAACACAAATTTTTGTCCAATCACGTGAACTTTTTATTGACACATTATGATTTAAAATGTCCTATGTATCATATTTTTTAAACAAGAGTACTAAATCAATCCTAAATTTGATATTGTATAGAATTTATATGTGAAAATTATAAAATTTTATGGTTTATTTAGTAAAATTTATTAAAATAATATTACATATATGACCTTTTAAATAATAATATGTCGAAATAAAAAATTTATGTGACATGTATCAAACGAAAGTTAATATTTTTGTTAACGAATGGCCAAAAATTGCATCAATTAAATAATTTAGGGTGTTAATTGCCTCTCTAAAATTAGTTTGGGGTGCTTATTGCACCCTTAAATATTTTAGGGTGTTAATTATACCTCTAAAATTAGTTCGGGTTGCTAATTATACCCTTAAATATTTTAAGGTGTTAATTACTCTTTTAAAATTAATTTAGAGTGCTAAATAGATCTTTACCCTAATTTACAATGACCCAAAATAAAGTTTTGTCTAAAAGCAATTTTGTTACTAAGATTAATATTTGGTTGCTTTTGAATCCAAATCATAATTTAAAGTTAAAAGTATTTTTTTTTTCTTTTCCAAACAACAACAACAACAACAACAACAACAACAAAGCCTTTTCCCATTAAATAGGGTCGGCTACATGGATCATACGACGCCATTGTGCTCTGTTAAAAACTAAATCCTTGGATAGGTTATTGACCATTTTTTTTCTTTTCCAAACACACTTAAAATCATTGTTTTCCATGAAACCAATTTTTTCTACTTTTTCAAAACATATTCTCTAACAAAATCACTACAGCTTTATACATATCTATAAAGCTTCTTGCATCTAACTAAACAACTGCAATGCTCTTCTATGGAAGTGAAACTGGAGTTCTCAGCCATCTATCTATATATCTATATGATTAAAAAAAAAACTAACAAATTCTATTATGTATAAACCATGTACAACTTATTTTTCAGACTATAAAGCATGGTACCTATACTAATTGCTTCTTGAGATTCATGTGCGATAATAAAATATTATTCATAACAAAATCTCAAGACTATAAGATGGCTGAGAAGTCAAGTTCTCCGTGGTACGCATTCAAGGTAGTTCATTTTACTCTGTATCCTCTCCAAACAAAACGCGCTCCAATTGATTGGGAGTGGTGACCCTTTTCCTAACTAACATTTCAACTGTAGGACACTTTCTCTTTCTCCCTCCCCTTGGCCTTGACCTGAATTGTTCGTCAGATTCTTCAAAATCCCCCTGCAGCGAGGCAACCATAAACTTTCTTTCAATATATACTCAATAATTCGCGAAAATGCTTACAAAACAAGCATTATGATTGGTGGAAATTAGAATGGTTAGGCATTGATAACTTACATGTGTATAAACGTGTGTCTTTTCATGGTTGTCCCTCACATGTTTGTAGGAAAATTTCATGCCACAATCAGGGAAGCCACACACAAATGGTTTTTCTTTTAAGTGTGCAGCCTTTACATGCTTATGAAGATTGGATTTCTGTCCAGCAAACCAAAAAAGAAGGTAAGTTAGAAGCAAGTTCTGAACTTGAGAAGAAGAAAAAAAACCTGGATTTCTGTCGATGCAAACCAAAAAGAACGTCACCAATATTTAGCACCAGATTAACAGCTAACAGACTGAAGCCCCACCAATAACTAAGATTGCTTGGGGTTGGATCTTCAGTTAAATGCAATATCATACAATCTAACAAGTAGAAATGTCTTACCCTGGTGAACGTGCTGCTACAACCCTTGTATTCACATTTAAATGCCTCTGATGAAGAACTAGTTTCATGTGACCGAAGGTGCCGCTTGATATTCTTCTTCAGCTCCTTTTTCCCACAAGTCTCACAGGTGACAAATTGATGACAGGTTTTGACATGGGCTTTAAGGCACTGGACATTGGTAAAATGTTTCATGCAACCAGGATCCAAGCAGAGTACCTCCATTGAGTCCAGCTTAACTGCAGAATACAGAAAGTCTTTAGAAGTGCAATCAACTTTCCTAAAGATCAAGAAACTTTCAAGAGAAGGCCAATTACAAACGTATGACTAAAAATAGCAAATTGATCAAGAAATTCAAAAGGAAACTTGCCATGACAATTTTCATGCTTCTGTAGCTTTGAAGCATATTTGAAAACCTTTCCACAGCCAATTTCTGGGCATTCATACTGCTTCTGAGTTTCAACTTTAGAAGGGGTGGAATTCCCATTATGAAATTCTTTGACATGCCTTGTCATATTCCCTAGGAAAGCAAAATCCTGGTTGCAATCCTTGACTGGACATTTAAAAGTTTTCCCTTCATGCTGCAGAAGGTGACGAGTCAAGTGGTCTTTTCTTCTATAACTTGCTTGACAGTCATCAATAGAACACCTATATGGCCTCTGAATCATTAAAATAATTGTTAAATTTTGAACCTCAAATTGAAGTGTCATATGAGCTCTAACAAAAACAACACAAGCAATAACCAACTACCAACCTCATTAAACAGCGTGACTGAGGCACCCTTGATGGAGCTTCTCAAGAGGTCTCCCTTCTTGATACTAATCCATCAAGTCAATAAAATCTGCCTCGTGCATTTTGGAGTTCAATGTTGGGGATCCAATGCTTCACGCTACAATATCCATAAATTTCTGATAGTATAAATATCTTTCCTGCAAAATATGCATATTCAGTTTATGGTGACTACTGACTAGTGATGAAACCTGGATTATTGACTCGAGCTATGGACCACCTGACTGGTAACAATTAAGTATTGCCATGAGGGTCTTAAAGTTAAAGTGAATAATGGAGATTTCACAAGGGTCTGTGGTATTGGAACAGTAAAACTGTTTGAGCACCTTGAAATAAAGAATGTATTGTTTGTTCCTGAGTTGAAATGTAATTTGTTGTCTGTCAGTAAAATCACAAAAAGTCGAATGTGTAGACTGATATTTGACGATGTTGGGTGTATTTTTCAGGACTTGACATTGAGGAGGATGATTGGCAATACTAAATAGAGGGATGAACTCTATTACTTTTAAGGGCAAGCATGGGTAATAAAGTAGTTGTAAGGGCTTTACTTAGTTCTAAACAATTGCTTTCTGAATTCTCTTCATCCATGAAAACAATCTTAAACAAAATTTCAGAAACACTAATACAAGGTAGTCCAAATATGCATTGATGGAAATAAAAAAAATTAAGAACACTAGCTGTTAATTTTACTGGAGATGTCGACAAATACCTCGAGAGAATGGCTTAGCATGTGCTGCACCAAATATGCTGGTTTTTTGAAACTAGCACCACATTCCTTGCAAGTATTTGATTTTGTGCTCCCGGCTTCATGATCTTTCTCAACTCTGGCTCTTTCCAACTCCTCCTAAAAATCATCAAAAGATCACAATATAATCATGGATTTTAATGTATAGAGATAACCAGATAAAACCCAAAATTTCAGGTTTTATAGCACACATCTTTATCTAGAAAAAGACATCCTTAGGAAATATATAATATCACCCCAAAAAGCGGAGAAAATTTTAGTAATCTCCATTAAACTAATACAAAACCTAAGTTCCCAGAATTTCATATTCTCATGATTAAACCTCTCCAATGTAACTAGGTAAAATAGTATATACTCATCAATGACTGTCAATCACAGTATAATAGTTTTAAAATTTAAAAACATTAGATTTACTAATTCCTTCAAAGGAATCATCCAAGCACATCGCGCCTACAACTTTTTAACTAGGCATTCTCATGGCACTAGAAAATCGAAACATGAGAAGTACCTTGTGGCAAGAATTGATGTGAGAGGTAATCAGGGTCTTTTTGGATCGACAGATGCCACAGTACTCACAGAAATAGCGTCTTATATCTCTGAAAATAGGCCTCTCCCCAAATTCTCCCAGTTCATCCATTTTTGTCTCAGACATTTAACCTTGTAAGGTCTCAATCCTATCAAGAAAACAACAATTATAAACTGAGAACGAAAAATTACCCAAGTAATCAAACATACTTATAAAAACCCACAGGAGATTATCAATCCTTCTTTTTTTCTTTCTAACTGTTATGCATCTCGTTCTTATGGGGGAAATTTCCTTTACTACTAGTAGCAGGTGTAACGATGGACTCTAAAGTCTTGCGACATACAAAATTATCCATTAAAAGATGAAACTGCAGAGGATCTTGATCTCATATACGATTTAAGCAAAAAATAATTTTACATCCAATAAAAACAGCCAACGAATTTAATTAATCCAGCTAACTGGATCGAGGTTTTTCCTCAGTTAAGCAAGCATGCAAATCAAAGCCTAAAGCAAAAACCCAAAGCCGAACACATCACTCGAAAATCTAGGAAAAATTAGAAAAGATGACATGAAAAATTAATCGTCGGTAAAACCGAAAGTAATAGCTAAGATAGGTCAACTTACAAATCTGAGCTATCCAATTGGCAGAAGAGACCGGAATACAGGTAAGAGGCGGAGGCAGATGAGATAAGATGGGTCGCTTGGAATCAAGAACCCTAGAAGAAGGTTAGAACGAACGAGAGCCACAAACTCATTCAATTTTTCTCCGGGCCCAAGGGCTGAGATCAAGCCTACAAAATAGTGTGGAAAAATAAAAAAAATGAAAAAAAAATGTGACTTTTTGTCTTTTTTTATAAAAAAAGTTAAGACGGGGGAAAATCTCAAAAATATAAATCCTGAAATTTTAAAAATAACAAATAAATAGTATAGTTAATACCTATAATTTAGAGGTATTTTTGTCTTTTCTTATAAATGTTAAAATCCTAAATTTGTGATCAATTTATTTTTTAATATATTTGTTTAATCTTGTTAAAATTTTAAAATTTATGTAGTATTTTATAAAATTTACCTAAATAGGAGTATATAATTTTTGTTGAATAATTATAAGAGATATAATGGATACCGTAAGATTTTTTGAGGATAATTACTTAGAGATATAATGAAAGAGAATTTATTATAAAAAAATTATAAAATTATTAAATAATTAAACAATGCTAAAGGACTTAGAGTAATAAATTTTATTTGTATGTATAAATAAAAAAGTTAGTAAAAATGTAATGAGAACTTGAAGTGGTATAAATAATAACTTAGGGGCATGTAATAACAATTTGAAATAGCATAGATGACAACTAAGAATATGTATTGACAACTTGAAGTGGTACAAATAACAACTTAGGGTATGCAATAACTGAAGGGAATTGGAAGACACGCAGCAGAAATTAACTTTAAAAATTTTTCCATTCCCTGTCAGGATCTACCGAATGTGTTTAAGTCAAGGAGAAAGAAGTGTTACCTTCGGTATTCAAGCTGTAGTCGCAACCTCAGTATCCACTAGTCGCAACTCTTCGCCTCTGGAGTTTTTAGTCGCGATCTACTCAGCTTCTAGTCTCGACCTGTAGCCTCTGGAGTTTTCTGTCGCGACCTGTCACCTCTGGAGTTGTCAGTCGCGACTTCCTCAGCTTCTAGTAGCGACCTGTCGTCTCTTTTCGATTTTCTGATGTTCAGGATGCCTGTATGGTCGCGACCTGAGTGTCTACGCGTCGCGACTTGTCGTCGTACCTGGTTCTCTTTTCTCGATCGCAAGAAGTCGACAACTCAGATCGGCTTCCTCTACCGGTATCCACACGAACAGCGTTCCAATCACGAACTACGTGCTAGCGCCTCTTGTCCCTCTAGGACTTTCTTAAGAATCCGTCCTCACCGTCTCTATTTTGACTGTTTCTTATCTGCAAACCTTTTGCACTCTCCTTGCCCCTTTTTCTCTCGTCAAGAAGCCTAGCCCCTAATGTCAAATATATAGGATGCTATCGGTGTTCTAATTAGGCTGGATTTCAGAATTAATCTTATATTAATTCTGAAATTAAAATAATATCATATATTGCATAATTTGATAAGAAACTAATTAAATAAATATGGTTTATATTAAATCCGTCCCACAGATTTAATTCACCTACTCATTTAATTTAAAATAAAGATAAGACAGAATTATATTTGATTTATTCTTATAAATCAAATTTGAGATATCATATCAATTTAAATTTTAAATTCAAATAGATTATATCAATTTAAATTCAAATTTAAAAGTGATAGAGATTTAATTTATCCTTATATTATATATAAGGATCTCTTATAAATTAAATCTTGCAAATATCTCTTATATTATATATAATATATATATACAAATTTATATATATATAAAATATATATCCAATCTAGATTATTCATTGAATCTGGACATGTCTTAGATTCAATGAATCTGGACATCATAGCTCGTGTTGGACTATTTTATGTGCGACCCCGTAGGCCCATATGAAGTTAGCAGTAGGCCAGTTACTATACTGACCCACAAGTCGTAAGCGATCTCTAGCAAGATATTATGACTACCCAAATCATATGAGGATCGATGAACGATGTAACATTTCATACAACCACATCACGTTCCTTTTGTCACACGATATTTTGGTCATGGATGAAGCATGGAGAACGTCATCCTCCTGTTCCTGACCGTTACTTTCTCGATCCCTAAGTAGTCTGACTATAGAAATTGAACTACCTTTCTATTACAGTATAACCATACATTTCTCAGACTCACTCATCGAGGGGCCTAGTAATATCTCTCTACGAATGTGAAGGACAAATTCCATCTTGACCATTCATATTCCTTCGCATGAAAAATCACTGAGCTCGAACATAGTCTTTATGATTACTCAGTCAAAAGTGACTTTTGACTAGGTCAAAGCTGAGCGTTTGTCATGTAGGAATCCATGATGATCTCAGGTCAAAGGGCATAGTGACATGGTTTGTATATGAGAGAAGCTTATGCTTAATCCATGCATCTCTCTCATGGTGGGTCGGTCTAACACCTTATACTCTTACATCTGCCTATGACTTTGATTTATATCTCTATATATCTTCAAAGTCATACTGATCTTATTTCATCTCTGCTCCCGCATAGATGACTGACCAGTGATATTTAGGATAAGATCATGAGTTATCCAAGAATGATCATCACAGTAAACATGCAAATAATGTGATAACATAATTAAGAAATTCATAAATCAACAATGTTCATAATGCAATGATTGACCCTTAGGATACAATTTTCAACAATAACAACCCTTAGTATTTATGCTACTTCAAGTTATCATCATATGTCCTATCAGTTGTCATTTCTACCATTTTAAATTGTTATCGCGTGTTAAAAAATTTATTATTTGTGTATAAAAGTAACTTAGTAATTATATAAATTAAATTTATTATATTCAAGTTTCTTAGAACTATTTAATTATTTAATAATTTCACAAGATTTTTGTTATAATATATTTTTTTTCACAGGACCCCTGAGTAATTCTCTATTTTTTTAATCAAAGTGTAAAGTTTCAAACCATTAAGGGCATGTTTGGATAGGATTTTAAAAAAGGGCTTATGAAAAAAAAAGGCTTATGGACAGCTTATGGAAAAGGGCTTTTAGAGAAAAGTTTATGAAAAAAAAGTGATTATGAATAAATAAGTGTTTGGATAGTTATTTTTAGAATGACTTTTTATATTGATAAATTATCAAAAAATAGCATGATTTGATTAAAAGTAAGAGAGAGGAGAGAGAGGAGAGAGGGTGTAAGAAAAAGTAGGAGAGAGGAGAGAGGGTTTAAGAAAAAGTAGGAGAGAGGAGAGAGGGTGTAAGAAAAAGTAGGGGTAAGATAGTAATTAGATAGTCCATAAGCTCTTTTACTGTTCAAAAAGCTAGTTTTAATAACTTATTCAAAACTATGGTTTTGTCCAAAACCATTTATGGATAATTTTAAAAACTCTTTTAGGCAAAATCTTAGTTTAGAAAAATTTTAAAACAAATAGCCATATTTGTCCATAAATGGTTTTGTCCAAAACCATTTATGGACAAATATGGCTATTTGTTTTAAAATTTTTCTAAACTAAGATTTTGCCTAAAAGAGTTTTTAAAATTATGGTTTGTCTCCAATCCAAACAGGCCCTAAAATGAGGGGAAAAAGCCATTAAAATGTTAGCCCATCCGGTCATTAGCAGTGCTCATAGGTGCAAACAGAGTTAATTATGCTTACGTGCCTCAATTATGTATGTGAAAAAATAATAATGAGTTGTCAATTAATTTAGTCTTTATATAACTCGGAAAAAGGGTTTTATACAATTTGGAGTAAGAATTTACTTAGACTTGTTTGATATGCCGGGTTGAGGATTGAAATTGTGATTGAATAATACTTATCTGATCTTTAATATAAAATTTATTAACTAATTTAATTAGATTAATAAAATTAGTTAAATTAATTACTAGTGGGTATATTTTTTTTACTAACTTTTGCTTCATGCTTTTTGAAATTTTGGATAACTTCCATATTCCAACTTTGGAGCATTTAGGAAGAAACATCCAAGACAACGTGGGATTAACTAAGAGGCTTTGGATTACTATTCAAGATTCCTGTAAGCCTTGTACCCTTATCATGACTACTACATGTTTGCTTTTATATAATACGTACATGACTTGATTCCTTGTTGAATCTATGAGTATTTTGACTCCATGATCTTGCTTTAATTATCTCATTTTCTAATGTGATGGTCTTGTTAGGGATGACACCTATTTATAGTGTTGGTGGTGTGCAAGGGACTGATATGATGACCCTAGAAGGTGTTGAGCCTTCTATGTCGGCAGAGGCATTCAAGATTCATCCACAATTACGTCTTTCTGCAGAGCATGGAAGTTCAACCAATGCAACAAGTTCTAAAGGATTTGGGCAATAAACTTCAGACAAAAAAAATAGAACTTGCAATTGTTCATATGGCCGTTTAGATTAATTTTTAAAAAAAAAAATTATGGAAAAAAATAATTTAAAAATAATTTTAGATAAATTTTTTTAAAAAAAATTATAAAAAAAATAATTCTAAATAAATAAATAAGTATTTAAATAATTATTATTATAATAATTTTTCTAATTAACAAATTAGAAGTATAATCCAGAGGCAAAAGCTACACAGCTAGCAGAAATGACTCAAGAGAGAGTTAGAGGCACGCGGCTCAATGTCAAGAAATTCTAGAACAACGAGATCAACGATGGGAAACAATTGCTGCCAAATTTAGGGCCTCTAGCTTTTAGGATATTCACACACGCATCCCCTCTTATAAATAAAGATGATTTTTTATTATCTTTTATCTTAATTATAAAAATTAATTAATTTTTTAAAAAAATTAAAAAAATTAAAAAAATTATAATTAATATAAGAACCAATTAATTATTTTAGGTATATTGAGGAGTATATAATATAAATTTATTTTTAGAAGTTAAATTTATTCATAATTAACTAATTTATTTAAATTTTTTAATATATCAAAAAAATTAAATAACTCTTATAATTAAGATTAAAAAAATAATTTATTATTAAATTGCTGTGTCTGTGTAATCATGAAGAGATGTGTTTACAATTATTCTTTTACTATTAAAGTGAATCCAATGTAAAGAAAGATGACAGGTTTTCTGGTTTGATACAGAGTGTCATGTATAATTTTCAAAGTAATAAGTGATGGAAACAACTTCTGATGCTTTAAAATGATTTTGACTCTCACAACATTTATCCTTGCATTTCACCTCAAATATGTTTCATTGTAGGTTAGGAGATTAAGACTTTAATTTTGTGCCTCTTTCTTTTTGTTATATTAATTATTCTAAAAACAATGAGGGCATAGATTATTTTTAGGGTAACAAAAAATAAGTTATTTCATACAAAAAAAAAACAATTTTAATAGTTGGTATATCAAACATATTTTTTCGATTCTAAATATAACACATATTTTATAGTATAATTTATATTATAAATTAAATTTTATATTAATGATTGAAGAAGTAATATACAAAATTACTCTATTTGATAAAAGTATTTCACAAGTTTAGTTAACCATTTTTTATAGATTAATATTTTTCCAACTCAACCCAAATCGTGGGAATTGATAGATTATTTGAGCTAATTCACCAACTTACACTAATTTTTCCCCAAAATTTCAAAACCTTATATAGCCCGTTTTTAACATAATATATTACTAATCCAAATGCCCTAATCTAAATATCCTTCTAAAATATAATAAATAGTAGTATTATTAAGTTT
Organism: Leucaena leucocephala; assembly: GCA_037074615.1. Lineage (NCBI taxonomy): Eukaryota > Viridiplantae > Streptophyta > Magnoliopsida > Fabales > Fabaceae > Leucaena > Leucaena leucocephala. Next base: position 3,205,609 of record CM073544.1, on the reverse strand, counting down.
TTCTTGGTAAAAAAGCAATTAAATCTGAAAGAAAAGATAAACAACTGAATATCCTAATATGAGACCTGCCAACTCGTATTCACACTAGATTGCTGAGGAACCCAAGTATGAACACTCGTTGCCGCCATTATTGATTTATTTCCATTGAAAGAAAATGTGCATTTGGCTTCATTGGCTTTTTCAACGTATACAATATAAAATATCATTATTCATTTAAGTGTGTGACTTGTAGATCATTGTGGTCCATATATAACAATATTGCGTGCAACATGGTTGTTGATTAGACCCACTTAATATTGTTCATTAAAATGGTCTTGGAAACTAACAATCCGTTTATTAAGGTGGTTATATAGCAATCTTATTTTCATAAAGAACAAAATATAAATTCGAAGCTCAAAATCTCTTTTTAGTTATAAATTTTAAAAATAATTAATTTTAAGTCTAAAATAGTTTAGGATGTCCTTTATTATATAAATAAATAAAAAAGAGCCGTTGGGATTCTTTGAATTTTCCAAAAGATAAAGAAAGGAAGTATGCTTGCGGCTTATATACTTATATGGTCTTTATTTGGGGAGTTAAATTTAATTTTAAATATATGATCTATTTTCTATATTTATTAACTTTTTTTTTAAATTATCCCTATTAATACTCTCAACAACAATTAAATAAAGGAGCGAGGGAATTAAGAAGAATAATTATTAGGGTATTTTAGAAAAAAATATCATATTAATTAACTTAATTAATATTCTTAATATAATAAAATTAATTAAATATATTATATATTAAAGACAGAAAAAAAATATATCTATATGTGCGCGGGCAATAACTCATATTCAAGTTCATGTTCTTGACCAACACTTTTAATTATCCTCCCATGTTTTTTATTATAATTAAACGTTTAATGAGGATAATACTATGTAACTGGTATATCCCATGATCTACTTAACTCCTCTAAATTAAGACTAATAACAAAGCACAAATGTGCTTCTCCAGATAGAGAGATCTTGAACTAGCCCTCTGTTTCTCAACCATGTTCTTTCACTTAGTTGTTTTTTTTAAGATGCCTCCCTAGTGTGACTAGAACCAAAATAAGGTAGTACTTTCTAAGGTTCAAATATGTTCTAAATAATTCGTATATCTCATCTCTCCGCCAACTAAACCTACAAACGATAAGAAAAAAAAAGCATTAAGTTAATTCTTCATGTCCAGACAACTAAAATTGATGGGTTAAATGGGTCAACTAATAACCTTTGTGGGTTAGCTAAAAAAATTTAGTTTTATTTGAGTTGCCTTTTTGGCAATCCAACCCTCCCAACAAGTGGATTGTTCAAATGAAATCATTTCAACATCACTTATATCCTCAACTCTACTGGACAGATGAAGATATTTTTTTTGTTTTAGTTTTGGTTTATTTTTTGGACTTGACTAGTACTTATGAAAAAAATACGATTAAAACAAAACCTTTGGTCTTCAAAATTTTATCTATTATTTCTGATTTTTTTGCGAATAATTTTTTCGATTTGGTTTTTTATGTTTTAATTGATATTATACTAATTACTCTAATCAATAAGATAATATTCGCATAATTAGCACATGCAAAGTAATATTATCAATTTTTTACTTTATTAAGAACAAAACTTAAATTAAATTATTTATATCTGTAAAATTATAGATAAATTTATAAATACATATACGCATTCAACAACAAACAATTTGCAAAATAGCAAGTATTTATATAAAAATTTAGGTTTTTTTTGTTAAAAAAGAGGTTATGTTTTCCAATTTATTATTTATTATTCCTAATAATAATAAATCAATTGTACAATTTCATTGAAACACTTCATAACCTTCTACAACAATTATGTATTTATTTTATATTAAGATAAAAAATTACATATTACAGTATTTAGATTATATTTAATTTAATTTAATTAATAATTGATTTTTGATTGATTTTTCTTATAAAAAAAATCATATTTTTGGACTCAGAAAGTGAGGGCTTACAAGGTCTCCCTCCCACATATTGAATCCCCACCGTTCCGGTTCATAATAACTGAAAAACAAACACCTTAATATACTCATATTTTTTTTAATATCCCAATATTTTTCTATATTATATTTTATTAAAATATAATATATGGGTAAATTTGTCTATATATAAAAATTTTCCCTCCCCCTCTCTTTTTGAACTGAACAAGGTAAAAATAAAATCCCTTTCTTCCCTTTTTCTCTATTAAAATCCCTCTTATTCTCTCCCTTGCCAAACCCATCCTAGGGGGTTTATGTTGTTCTCTTGGTGGTTGGAGAAATGTCATTTTCAGGGTGAGAGGTTATATATATAAACTGTACTTTTCCTGTTAAAAAAACAATCTGGCCGACAATATTGTTTGCGGTTGATTATTTTTATTATTAATAATTGATTGATTGTTGTTTTTATTTCTCTTTTTTTCTGAATCTTGTGTCGCTTCTCGGAAGAAATTGCACGGTTTATTTTTCTATTTGCAGGATGATTACTTGTACAAATTTTAAAATTCAAATCATCCTTCCAATGCAGAAGGAATAGGATTATCAAGGACCTTTTTGCTCGAATGATTGTGGGTTGAGGACTGTTTTAGCAAATTATTTTCTTCATTTTTGCTGAGCAAGTCTACCCAGCCATCATGCCATGTCGTTTATTTTTTCTTTACTATTACTTCAAATTAATTAATGCAATTAACCTAGTTAGGATCCTCTCATAATTCCAAACTGAGGCAAAAAGTGAAACTTTTCCAATGTAAATTCTCAAAACATAGACCTTTTTGTATTTGGGAGTATAAATTTAGCTTGCTCAATCATGTTAATATGGATGCTATGTCTCTCCATTACAGATGCAGACTAATTAATCAATGAACGAAACATATTCTATTTTGGGTCTTTGAATTTTGGTGCTTGGAAGGAGATTCCAAGAATGTTAAATAGTTTGTCATCCTGAGGCTTTGAGGCTTTTGGGATCACACTTGGGCGGATCCCATTTGGTTGTATTTTGCGCTTTATTTTGGCTGTGACAAATTAAGCAAATTAGTTTATATAGAGGTCAGGATTTGACGCAAGTCAGCACAGTTTAGTAAGTATTTGCATGTTAAACACAACAGAATTCTGGAATATTGTTGGCGTGCAGTTTGGCCTGTGCAGTGCATGGTCGTTTAATTTCTCAACAATTCTGCAAAAGCACTTTAGTGTTCCAATTGTAACTTTTGGATTTTAGTCTTCTTGAATTTCTAGTAGTCTTGTTCGCTTTCAGATATATCCTTAGCTGTCATCAGGCAAATTTTGAGATTGACTGGACCAACTGCTACATGGCTTGACTTTAGATATTAGAAACTTGGATGTAAACGCTGGAATCTCAAGAATTTGCATACTTTGGTGGGTTAACCAAAGTACAAGTAGAATTAAAGTGACTTCAAGCAAAATTGCATACGTGGTGGTTGATGGGGATGGAGTTATTAGATCATCACATTGACTTGTCATATTGTTTGATATATTTTTTATTTTTTATTGAAGCAAGAAGCAACTAAAACCATGTCAACCATATTCTTTTACCTGGGAATTGCACGACGATTGAAGAGAACTTTGATATGATTGTGCAGTCCTGATCTTCCAATGCTAATGTTGCAGCCAATCCCAATTGTGGCAGGTGCATTCCATTTAGGTATAGAACTTCTGATGTTTGTAAGTCTAATTCCGAGAAGATTGTTGAAGTTTTTATGACTAGCTCTCCCAGTGGACCTGGCCTTTTGTTTCCAAAGGTATACATTTTAAAATATTCATTTTTATATCTATCTTATTGCCTGGCCTTCCATTTGTTCTTTCACAAGTTCACTAACATCTTTTGTTTGATATATGATGAATTTTTTTCTAATGGATTCCTTTGTTTTGAGGAACAGTTTGGTAATTATTGTAAATAAATAATTATTATAACTATTTAAGATATTAAGAGGGATATGTGTGGAGAATATCTCGGGTACATAGCAGAGGAGAGTTTTGTCATATTGTTATTTGATCTCCTACGTGATTATAGGAGATCACACTTTGTACTCTGTATAATTGGATTGACTTCTATGAATAAATTGATCGGCCTATTTAGTCTTGGAACTTCCACAATTAGGCATATAGTAAAGAGTTCTAATGTGGTAGACTTCTAGTAATTAATTTTTTGGATGATTGAAAGTCTCATATCTATTGATATTGAGAGATTATTTTATAGATAGTTGTAAAACTATAAATTATAATGCCTCAAGCATCGTTGACGTAACTGTCTCAACTTCCTTCTTCCTTTAGTGAACACTGTTTCTACTTTTGCATAGCTACAATACTTACACTAAAAGTGTAAGCTTATAAGAAAAATACTTGCAGTCTATTGTGTTCCACCTTTTCGTTTTCATTGTATACACCGAAATGAAAACTATATTTTTCAATTCCTGTTGTGCCTTTTTATATTAATCTTAGTACCTTGTTGAGTAAAAGTAAACTGCACATTAATTTAGGATGTTATTATAAATGTGAGAGTGGCAGTGACGTAGCTGTGACTAACTGAGAATTTATACTTTTGGAGAGAACCTATGTAGCTCATTCCTATAGATTTTTGGCTTATCTTGAGCGAAGTAATGTCTAGAGCTTCAATTATTGAGGTTTTCCACTGGCTACTGGTTTTGAAAGGCTAGAAAATTGGTAGAATGACCTTGATAAACTTGGTAAGGATCTTTGATTTAGATTCAAAAAGAAAGTGAGATATGTAGAAGATTGTAGAAGATATTAGAATTAATTAGCAATCAAAGGAATTAATTAGGAGATATTATAGGAGATTGTCGAAGTATTATAATTAATTAGGAATTAGTTATAAGAGATTATAGGAGATTCAATTTTAATTATTTCCTTATTTCCATCTGTAAATCAATCCCATGATATTCGGTCCCTTAATTGACCAAGTCTGTATATCTATATGAATAGTCAAAAAGCAATGTACAAAAGAATAAAATTTCAGATTCAGACTTCCCTGCTATTTTTTCAGTGCTATATTCAGTCATGTCCACCAATATGGTATTAGAGCAAGCAATCTGATCTGCAAATTCTTTTGTCGTGGAGTTTGATTGCATCGTTGTGTCCGATGGTGGGTCACATTCAAACTTAGCCAATGTCGCCGGCCTTGAAGGGTCATCTATCCTCATTGTATCGGAACGTCTCACTGGTGATAACTACCTGTACTGGAGTCAAGCCATGCTACTTGCACTTGATGAACGAGATCGACTAGACCTAATTCACAGCGATCAGCCTCCCATCGGTGATGCTAATATCCGTCGACGGTGGAAATTAGACAACGCTATGGTTTCTTCTTGGCTCCTGAACTCGATAAGTGAACCATAGCGTTGTCTAATTTGGATAAGTGAACAAGAAGAAATGAACTTTTAAAAATAAGGTAAGGAAACTGGAACTTCGAGATTTGCCAAATGAACAGTATTTTTCAACTAATAAACTGATTTTATTTGGGTAAGGAAACCTTAATTTCATATTTTTCCTTCAAATTTCAATGAAAGATATTTCATTAGAAATTAGAACCACTCTATTTTGATTTTTCTATATTTAATTATGAATTTTTAGAGTTCAGACTGTATGTTGGAATACCAAATGAATAGTACCAAGTGAACAGTAACTAAGAACCTTTTTCTTGAAAATTCATATTTCTAAGTTAAACAGGTATTCAATTAGTACAAGCTACTTCCAATTGAGTATGTCTGAGGGTGAAATTAAGGATACAACATTTTGGTATAAGAGCAAAGTTTCTTGCATCAGATAAGATAGTTTCCAGACCCTAATCATAAATAATTAATATTATGTTAAAGATAAGGGAATAGTTAGAATGTTAATCATGATGTGTGGCATGTGGTGTGTGCTATTTTAAATGTTTTACATGTGTACATATATTGTTGTGTTGTATGAATATATGTTATGCATATCTATGATTGTATTTCCTAATTCTAGAAAAAGAAAGAAAATAGAAGTCATGGTTAACACAAGAAGAACGGTTAAACTAGAAGTGGTAAAGCCCCGGGATGAGGGTACTAATAACCAGATAGACTCTGTGCAAATTATTCTAGATAGGTTAGAACAGCAACAACATGTAATAGACAAGATACGGGCAACCCAGGCTCGCCAAGATCAGGAACGAGATTCTGCTATCACTACGGCGATTGCTGCTGCAGTTGCTAGCCTACAGTAGTTTGAGAAGGAGGTAGTACCAGAAAATGATGTAGAACCTGAACCTCAGTCAAATCATGGGCAGACTGGAATGAATAGACATCAGGGGTCTATAGGAAATAACAATAACCAGGAACATCTTTAAACATGGATGGAACGATTTCATAAGTTTAATCCACCAATGTTTGAAGGGACTTTTGACACTCAAGAGGCAGAAGACTGGGTCATCCAGTTAGAGAAAATCTTTAAGATTTTAGAATATCCTACTGAAAGAAAGGCACAGATGGCAGTATACAAGCTAGAAAAGGATGCTGACAGGTAGTGGAGGAACACTGAAATAATTCTGAAATCAAGAAATATTCCACTTACATGGGAAATATTTCTTGAACAGTTCAACGAAAAATATTTTTCACAGTCAGTAAGAGACAAACATGAAGCAGAGTTTTTAATGTTAAAGCAGGGTGAGCAAGAACTCTTTGACGATTATCTTGCTAAGTTCATTCGTCTTTCACGATATTCCACTTACCTAAACTATATGAATGATGAGAGGTAGACCACTGAGAAGTTAACTCATGGATTAAATCTTACGCTAAAGGAGAAGGTGTTTCCTAGGAAGATATGAAGGTTTAATGAAGCAGTAGAGGTATACAGGATCACGAAAAAGAATGTGCAATATCCAAAAAGGAGTGAGCCTACTATATTAGTACCACTGAGAATGGTGCCACCAGAATCCTTGAGAGGGAACAGTAGGAAGAGAAATGGGCCAGTATATGGATCAAAGGTTACAAAGAAGCAAGGAGGAAGGTCAGGTAATGGGCCAAGAAAAGTTAATAGGCAACCAAGACCTAATGTATGTGGGAACTGTGGTAGAGACCATGGTACGAGGCCTTGTCTAGCAGGTCAGGGGTTATGTTATAGATGTGGAAAGTCTGGACATTATGCCAGAGAGTGTCCACAGAACATAACAAGCGAAGGATACCAGACTCAGGGAAGAGTGTATGCCCTGACTGGCAATGAGATGAGAAAGTCACCTGCACCAAATCAAGGTATGAGTTTAATTGTATTCTATTTCCACTGGCTAATGAGTAGATAAATCTTATATGTGATTGGATTGTATTGTCCGGTATGCATACTATTAGGCTATCCTAGACCTAGTATGTTGCCTTTGTATAGGAATGAATGTAATTATGGTCTAAAGAGTAGGAAGTAGAGAAAACATAGACAAAGTAGTTAGTATTAGTTAAACTCTTAAACATTAGAGTTTAGATTAAGGTTGAAGTTAGTAGAAAAGGTTAAAAATAAAACCTGAGATAGAATAGTAAGAGGAAAATACCTAGATAAATAGACAGTCTCAGTAAGTAGGACGTCAATTACAATACGATAGTCAAATACAGTATGATTGGGGGTTACTCAGGTATTTTTACAGGCTTATGAATACAGTACTCAGGGCCATTTCTTATGTTAGGGTTATAGCAAGTATCAAGAGGGTGGTAGTTTATAACTCTATCAAAAGAAATGGTATACAGAAAGAACAGCAGATAACAGTAAAGAGATTATTTTCAGACCACTCTTCATATAACAGTTGGATCTGAAATAGATGACTCTCAAATAGAGCTAGATTCAGATGAGTTCAAATCACTCTTCAGATAAGAGTTAGATCTGATACAGATTGCTCGCAGTTAGAGCACAGATTGAAATGAAAAGTTATGATATGGCCATAACAACAGAATGCAATGACAAGTGGTTAGGCTATGATTGCACAAGGCAACAGCCCATGGTAAGCCACAACAAAATAAGAAAGATGAGAATGAACTCCTGAGTAAGAAAAAAATAAGTAAAGTCTTGGTAAATAATACTGGGACCTAAAAGGGGTATAAATATTTTGATCTAGCTTCTAAACGCCTCTATGTCACTTGTGATGTCACCTTCCATGAACTATTCCCTTTTATCCCTCGCTTTCAGTTCAGGGGGAGACTTGGTATGAACCTCAGATAGATACTGAATCCATATACCCTCAACATAAACTTGATCGAATTTATGTTTTTGAGGAAATAGTACATGAGGTGCCTAAGAAAAGTGAAAAGGACACTAGTTCAGGGGGAGAAATCAACAGGTAGGGCTAAGTCTATATCCGCCGTAACATGAATATGAACATGATAGGTAATACACCCCAAGAATCTAAACAATGAGCAGGTCCTAATCATAAAGGAAACCTTGATGACCTGGATCTTCCAATTGCAATAAGAAAGTAACGCAGGTCATGCACTAGACATCCTATATAGGAGTTTGTTTCTTATCAAGCTTTATAATCGATACACTGTGCCTTCATATCTCACCTTGATCAGGTCAGGATACTATAGAATATAAATAAAGCTCTTTACAGTCCTGAATGAAGACGGGCATGATAGAAGAAATGAAGGCCCTTAAAAGTAACAGAACATGGGAGGTAATTGAGCTACCTAAAGACAAGAAAGCAGTAGGCTGTAAATGGGAGCCTCAATAAATATAAAGCAAGGTTAGTGGCAAAAGGCTTTACTCTGGTTTACAGTATGGATTATACTAAGATGTTTGCCCCAATAGCCAAACTCAACACCAACAGAATCCTTCTTTCTCTTGCTGCAAACCTAGACTGGCCTCTACACTGGATAGATGTCAAAAATGCATTCTTGAATGGGGAATTGAAGGAAGAGGTATACATGAAAATGCCTCAAGGATTCCCTAGTAAGAAGGAAAACCAAGTGTGTAGACTGAAGAATTCATTGTATGGTCTAAAACAATCTCCTCATGCATGGTTTGAGAGGTTTACCAAAGACCTAAAAGCTCAAGGCTATATTCAAGGGCAGAGTGACCACACTCTATTTTTCAGAAATCAAGATGGGAAGATCATAGTATTGGTTGTGTATATTGATAATACAGGTGAGAATCCAACAGAAATTGACAGGATCAAAAGGGCATTGAAGGAAGAATTCCATGTTAAAGATCTAGGAAAAATAAAATATTTCCTGGGTATGGAAGTTGTTAGATCTGCAAAGGGAATCAGTATCTCGCAGAAGAAATATGTGTTAGATATCCCAAAAGAAACAGGTATGATTAGTTGCAGACCAAACAATACTCCTATACGGGTTGACAAAATTAGTGTTGATGAAGACATGGGAAAAGCCGTGGATATGGGAAGATACCAGCGCATGGTTGGTAAATTAATCTACCTATCACACACTCAACCAGACATTGCTTATGCCGTAAGTGTGGTGAGCCAACATTCCCATGATCCCAAACAAAAATATTTGAACGAAGTCTACAGGATTCTTAGATACTTGAAGGGCTCCCCTAGGATGGGACTCTTGTTTAAAAAATCTGACAAAAGAAACGTGGGGATACTAACTGATGCTGACTGGGTAGGTGATCAAGATGATATGAAAGTCACGTCAGGATATGTAACCTATGTTTGGGAAAATTTAGTCACATGGCATAGTAAAAAGCAAAGTGTGGTTGCTAGGAGTAGTGTTGAAGCTGAGTTTAGAACTATAGCCCTAGGAATTTGTGAAGGTCTATGGGTAAAACAGGTACTAGAAGAGTTAAAAATATCAATAGAGCTACCCTTCAGATTACAATCAGACAATATGGCATCAATCAATATGTCACACAATCCTATTCAGCATAACAGAACAAAGCATGTGAAAATAGATAGACATTTCATACGAGAAAAAATTGATACAGGGACAATTGACCTCAGATATATTCCCTCAAAAGAATAGACAGCATATGTACTTATAAAGGGATTGACTCAAGATAAATTTGAGTATCTAATCGGCAAGTTGGACATGATAAATATATATGCTCCAACTTGAGGAGAAGTGTAGAAGATATTAATGAAACTCAGTTGAACTAAAGTGCTTGTGCTGATCATGAGATCCAAATTACTTAACAAAATATGCGCTTTATTTGTCTCTAGTATTTTTGGGAACAAGATTCGCTAGATATTGTTCCAAACTTTCAATTCTATGCTTATCATTACACAAGGCTATTGGCAGCTTCCTACTCTCGCCACCCCATCAAAACTTATATACAAAAATTATAACCGTATGCATTGGGAGACCATACTGATTGTTTTTGATAAGAAAACTAGCATAGGTTGGTAGGACATGAGCGTGCCTTGCTCTCTGTTTAAAAAAAAAACTTAATTACATCATATGATGAGATAATGGGATTCCCAAACAAGGTTGTGTTAGAAGATTGATGTTTATGGTAAAGCTCAATGACTCAATGTTGACTTGCAAGACTAAATTTGTTCATTGATGTACCTTGCCTAAAATTAATAGTTTTAAATTTGTATTTTGTCATTTTAATCCATATAAAGGATTGTCTTGAAATGAAACAATGTGACAAGTTAGATATGTTTTGTGCATGAAGAGGCTAACTTGAGACCCATAGAATAATTCAATAATTTATTGGAAGTTTACTTTAAATTCCTATATTGCATGGTGTTCCATACTGGAAAGGATTTTGCATCCTTGTAATGGATAGCCTGCAACTTCATACTGAGGAATCCTTTGATAAGTTACTACTATATAAATTTTTTCCATAATAAAATTATTATTGGTTGGCATCAACTTTGATGAACTACAATGGTCTTCATCTTATATTCTGTTTTTTTCTTTTGTTATTTCTAGGGAGGTTGGGAGAATGATGAAATTGTTAAGGAGGCAACTATAAGAGAATCGATGGAAGAAGCAGGGGTTCAAGGAGACTTAATGATAAATGTAATATTAAAATAATACCATAATTTATTTTATTGTTAAGGGATTTTATTTAAATTTTGAAGTAATTATTTATTTGTTTTTTAATTCTCTAATCAATGTTATTTGGTTTGGTTGGATTTTCTTAAAACCATGTTTGATGCTTGTTAATAGATTTCAAGGTTTTCTTGGTTACTTTTAGGAGCAAGTCCCACTAAGATGAATTCAATCCTGAAGGATTGTGCAAAGCGGCAATGTTTGCCTTGTCTGTTAAGGAAGAGCTTCATTCATGGCCTGAGCAGAAGTTTAGACACAGGAGTTGGCTGTCTATATCAAAAGCATTTGGAAGCTATCTACGTGCATGGATGAGGGATGCTTTGGATTGTTTTGCAAATGGCACCAGGGTGGGTTGATAGGCATAAGGGACAACTTTCCTCAAGTTAAATAAAAGTTTTTAGGTGTTTGCTATCAGATTATTCAATAAAAAAATGTGAAATAATATTTTTGGAAAGATCAGTCAAGCTATGCTAAAATATATGCATATGATATCTATTGAAAAACTCGGTAGCAAACCACAAATTTAGTTAGTTTTTTTCATTTAAGAAATAGGTTCGATTTTATTATCCATCTTGTTTTCAATCCATCAATTAGAATTTGAAAATTAGTTATTACGGAGTATCATTATGTTAGAAGCTAACCCAGAACAACGAGGAAAACTGAGTAAAAGGAAAAGAGAATTTCTACTAGAAAAGCTGGAAGCAAGGATCTCGCTCCCCCAACTCTCTAATAGCCGAGAAGTGTCTCCTAGAAAGTGAAATTCACTCTGTAAATATTTTGTGCTCCATATCAGGGCCAGAAAGGCAAATATATAAACATCTCTAGAGCTTATCTTTTTGGTATTTTTTGGAATAAATAAATGATAATAAAATAGAGGACTGCTTAAAAAGTAGGAAATTGACTTTGAACTACTTCTACGTGCCTAAATGGCACTATCACTACTGCCCTCCTAGAAAAATGACTTGTCCCCAAGTCAAAAATAAGGAAATTGAGCAACTAGTAGATCATAGTCTTCCCAAGTTGAGTCTTTTAGGGGTCGCGACTCCCAATGGACTAGTAGCTCTAAACTCCCTCCTTTGTCCAGCTATGTTGCAAAATACTTAATTGTGAAGGAGCAGTTCCAGATCTACAATAAGAGGTAGCAGGGAGGAATGAGCGATGTCACATCCTTATTTTTATATATCTTAAGGACCATTCAGTAGCACTTAGAACCACTTTCAGGGTCATTGAAGTCTAAACTCTTAATCTGGAATTTTATTCATATCGGGTACTGTTCACTGTGGCAAATTCCAGATGAGTGACCTAACTTTGAAAAATCATAACTAATTCTAGAAAAATCAAAATGAAGTGATTCAAATTGCTACATGAAGATAACTTAAGTATATTTCAGGAAAAAATAATTGGTTGACCATTCCTTGACAAATTCAACGTGGGTCAACGTTTCAACTTTACTGTTCATCCAATGACTTTCTCCTGAATCCAGCATTCTGGTCCCAATTTTAAAAATTTATATCTTTTCGTGTATACATCCAAATGAAGCATTATATATATCAAATTAAATATTAGTATGTCTATTATTTACCATAAAAATATCATACATTTATTCATCCATTTACTATTTTTAATGATTTACCAAACATCAATTGGTCTCCACGGATTACTGTTCACAGAGTCATTTTTCAGCAACCAACCTTATATATTAATGCATACATACATCACATATCAGTCAAACATGCCAGATAACAATCATTATTAAATAATCAACTGTTATACATCAATGCATGATTAACATCCTCATATTTCTATTATATTTTTCGTTGTCTAAAATCCGGCAGCATAACTGCTACATCCCTTCTGTAGAAAGTAACCGATCTTGTACCGATTCGGTAATTCCCGTAGGAACTACCATTCTACGTAAGTACCTAGGAAAGACTGGATGAACCTGCTAAGTCCACTCACTTCCAGCCTCCTTAGACAGCACCTACGTACACAGTACGTATCAGTTCCTTTCTTTGTTCCTGCTTCGTTGCCAACATTTTGGCAGCCTAACGGCGTCTCTTAAAATTTCTAAATTTTATTTTGACAGAGCCTCCTTTGTAATGTTATATATGGGAATGAGATTCAAAAGAATCTCAGTAGCAACAATCATAACAATATATGTAATGCAGTGTGACAGTGCTTGCTTGTGATTGTGTACAGATAAGTATGCCGCATGCTTCAATATTCAATAACATATGATCATAGCATTGTAATAGAGCTTCAAGCATAACATATAAGACAACAATCCAACCAAACAATAGCACAACAATTCACAAAGACATTACATAAAAGCTAGGATTAATTACTACCTCAAAAGCAGAACTCTAGAATTTCTCTACTGCTTCCAACTTCACCAGAACTTCCTTTCTTCTTTCTTTTTCTCACTTTCTCTCTCAAGAACTTCCTTATCTATCTAAAAGCTCCTTAGGCCGTGGGAATGAAGAGCAAGGGGGGTATTTATAGTTTCCTTCAATGGCATTCTTGAAATTTTGAAGCCATCTGATCCTGTGGTCCTGGTTTTTCCGGAATTTCCTATTTTCTTTTATTCCTTTTACTGCATCATGCATGACATCACCTCAAGGCCACCTCATGGGACACCTCATATGTCACATGGAGAAATTGCAAGCTCCTGGGACACCTCATCAGCTGACTCAGCAGTTCCAGTCCAATCCAGTACCGGTCCGGTCCGATTTCCCACAAACTGGACTCACCGGCTAAGATTATGCCACATGTCCTTAACTTTTTCTTTCTCCTTTATGTTGGCGCCATGTGGCATCTTACTGGCACCTGTCACGCCATCCAATGCTATCCAGATAAGTCCAGGACTTTATCTGATCACCTCCTCGGTTATCGTGCCGACCGAGTAACTTTACTTTATTGAAACAGCATTAAAATAGTATTTTAATGCCACTTTTTCCCACATAGCACTAGGCCTACGTTTTTGGGCTCTAGGAATGTTATCTTGGATCCTGATCAAGCTCAAGTACTCTGATGGCTCGATTCCCAAGAAACATCCTTTGGCAAATTACCAAAATACCCCTGGGTGCCCTTTCTTGCACTATTTTAACCCTAAAGGTAAAATCGTCATTTTACACCCTTCAGTACTCTGTTAGGGCATATACTGACTCTGAGTAACTTTATTTGTATGTGCCTTGGCTCCTGAGCCTGTCCAGAATGACCAAAATACCCTTATACATCTACTACCCCTTTAGTACAACACAGGGGCATTTTCATAATTTCACACTTTTTCGGGGTTCTGCTAGACACTGGCCCACCTATCAGTCCACGTATCTTATTGGGCCTTTGATGGCGCCATTTTTTTGCCTTTCTGGGTCCAACACCTTCATGGCACGTATTACGAGGAATCCTCCCCTGTCCAGGTTCACCGAATACTTTAACTATTATGCACCGTTTACACACATATCCGGACACCGGCTCCTTCTGTCAGATACACTGCCCTACTGTGTCCGGGCAGCCATTTGGGTCATAACGGGCATCTGACTGTTGTTACCTGACCTCATTCAGTCTTAGTTTAAATACCGATAAATCTCCCTATCGGATCCCTGGAGGCCTCATACTCCCGTCTGGATTTGCTAATTTGTGAATAACTTTTTCTACAGACCTCCTATCGGTATTCTGTCTGTTTCCTAACATCCGCCCCATAAGGGTGCATCATCCTGTAATTTCTTACTTATATCTGAAATCTAGGGTATCCGGTAGGAATTTTTATAACTTTTGGACGATCAGTCCATTTTTGACTATCTGGAGTCTTCAAAAATTCCGGTATTAAGCTGGATTACCCAGCGTCACTTGCCCTATCTTCTAGTGAAATCTGGGACTGAAATGTTGTCGGGCGGTCCAAACCACTTCTGGCCTATTTTTCTTTAATTATACTTTAGCCCCAGGAAACTTTTCTTCTTTGCAATTAAGTCCCTTAAATTTGGCTAAAATTACACTTTGAGACCCCACATTTTTGTCTACCTTTCTTTCCTAACCTTAAACTTTCCATAATTACATTTAAGTCATTTCATTTCCTTTCTTTTGCAATTTAATCATTTTCTTTACATAAAGGACCACATCTTTTTCCTGAAAAAGAACTCATATATTCTATTTAATCTGTACATAGAAATCAGTACAGAAAATTAAGGATATTACAAGTGACCTGTGGCTAGGGGTGTGCATAGGCAGGGCTGGGCAGGGCAGCCCCCTGCCCGGTGCCCTGCCCAAAAAAAATATGGGCTGTATTTTGCAGCTCGATGCCCGGCCCTGCCCGGTAAAAGCCCTACCCATTTTGGGCTGGGCATGGGCGGGCTGGGCATACCTAAGTTTTAATGTCATGCTCATGTTGTGAAAAAAAAATCTGCTATTATGAACTTTTAAAATAATACCATATTCATATGTCTTTAAGACTTAAATAATATCCATAATTCACTAAGAATAAAGTAACAAAAAGATAATAATTAAAGTCTTGAAATCCATTGCATGTAAAAAAAAGCCTTGAAGTCTAAATATTTTGTAATTATAACTTTGCATCAATCTCCCTAATATTGATAAAGATTAAGTATCTGGAAAAAAAAATAAACAATTATAATTTGTAACGTAATCATATGATGATTAGCAAAATTAAAAAAAGAAAAAAAAATTAATATAGTTATAAATATTAAAAGATACAACTTACCTACTTAACTACTCATATTTCTAAAATGGCCCTCTAGTCACTAGTAACTATCATATTCTCCCTTCTAAGTGTAGCATTTAGGGAAAAAAGTAAAAAAAATAAAAGAATGGGTGCTCATGGGCAGGGCAGGACGACCCCCCTGCCTGATGCCCAGCCCTGCCCTATATTTATCGGGCTGGGCAGGGCTATTTTATTGCGAGCTGGGCTGGACATACCGGGCCGTGGGCTTTATGCACACCCCTACCTGTGGCTAGCCTACTGCTTGGCGTAACAAGGAGATGTGAAAGACCGGGTGGATCTTAGACTATAGGGGAAGCTCTAATTCAAAAGAGACCTGGCCAATTTTTCGAAGCACCTTATAAGGTCTAAAAAACTTGGGAGAGAGTTTTTCAAATTTTCTTTTAGCCAACGTCTGTTGTCTGTAAGGTTGTAACCTTAACCAAACTAATTCCCCAAGAGAGAATTGCAAGTCCCTTCTCTTATGGTATGCCTGAAGTTTCATCATGTTTTGAGCCTTTATCAAGTTTTGATGCAAAAGTTTGAGCATTTCATCGCGTAACTCCAACTGCTCCTCCAATTCAGCCACCAAGGTCTCTCCTTTGACATAAGGAACTAGAGGTGGAAGGTCTACCATATATTAATTTGAAGGGAGTAGCATTGGCAGTAACATGTAAGCTGGTGTTAAACGAGTATTTGGCCCAGTAAAGGAATTTACTCCACCTTTTGGGTTGTTTATGAGTGAAATAGTGGAGATAAGTCTCTAAGCATCGATTTACCATCTTAGTTTAACCATCGGTCTGGGGGTGATATGCAGTGCTCATTCTTAGGCATGTCTAACTTAATCTGAAAAGTTCCTACCAAAACTCACTTAGGAAGAGCGAATCTCGATCTAAAACTATAGATCGAGGAATGACGTGTAATTTAACCACTTCCCTATAGAATAATTCAGCCATCGTCTTTACAGAATAGGGATGGGTTAATGACATCAAATGGCAATATTTGCTGAGGCGATCAACTACTACAAGGATGACATCAAAACCTCCTAACTTTGGCAAACCAGAAATGAAGTCAAGTGAAATATCTTCCCAAATTCTTACAGGAATTGGTAATGGCTGCAGAGCCCTGCTGGGGCCAAGGTTTGATATTTGTTCTGCTGGCACGTGTAGTACTGTTGTATATATCGTTTGACATCATTTTTCATACCACACCAGTACAATTGCTCGCTCAACCTCTTCAATGTTTTTAGAAACCCACAATGGCCTCCCGTAGGCGTGGCATGAGCTTCCTTTATCAATTTAGATTTGAGTGCGGTGTTGTTGGGGGATGGCCAACTACGTCTTGTAATATAACCTGTCTTGTACTACAAAAAATTCAGGAAAGGAGTCAGAATTCAATTGAACCCCTTCTATTATTCTTCTGGTTTCTGCATCTTCCAATAATGCTTGAGGCAAAAGTAATAATTCATCCGCCATAGGGAAGGCAATATGGTAGAAGTCTGCATATTGAGGCCTCCTTGATAATAAATCAACAACTGTGTTGCTTTTCCCTGATTTGTACGAGATTGTGAAGTCAAAGGGAAAAAGTTTGACCATGAGGCGTTGCTGGGATGGTGTACCAGCGTGCTGATCCAGCAAGAACTGTAGGTTATAATGGTCTGTTTGTACAAAGAAATGGTGGCCTAGCAAGTACTATTTTTGTAAGGAGAGTACCAAAGCAAGTAGTTCCCGATCATATACTGATTTATACCGATTAGAAAAGGAGAACCCTTTACTGAAATAAGCAATTGGGTGGCCATTTTGCATGAGGACAACGCCTACACCTTCCATGGAGGCATCACATTCCACAGGAAATTGGGTAACTGTAAGACAGGGGTGGTAGTTAATACAATCTTTAGATTTTTGAAAGCCTTTTGTGCTGTTTCAGTCCACACGAATGCATCCTTTTTTGTCAAGTTAGTCAATAGGCGAGCAATGATCCCATAATTCTTCATAAACCTCCGGTAATAACCTGTAAACCCCAAAAATCCCCTTAATTCTTTGACTGAAGTTGGTTTAGGCCAGTAAGCTACATCATGAATTTTTGTTCCATGCATTACTTCCACCACTTGGGCAGATACGATATGCCCCAAATAATTAAAGCGGGTCTAGTAAAAAGCGCCCTTCTTTGCGTTGACATCAAAAGAATGTTGTTGCAGAACCTAAAAAATAATTTGCAGATGTTCTATATGTTGATAAGCATCTGCACTGTATATTACAATATCTTTAAAGAATACTAGCACAAATTTTCTGAGGTATGGTCGAAACAATTCATTCATAGCTGATTAGAAAGTAGTAGGAGCATTTGTGAGGCCAAAAGGCATAACTACGAACTCGTAGTACCCCGAATGAGTACAAAAAGTAGTTTTGTGCACATCTGAAGGTAACACACGAATTTGGTGATACTCAGAGCGTAAGTCTAATTTAGAGAAATATATAGCCCCGTACAATTCATCTAATAACTCATCAATATTAGGAATGGGAAACTTATATGGAATATTAATTTTATTGATGCGACGGTAGTCAACACACATCCTCTAGGATCCGTCCTTTTTGCTTACTAGTAATATTGGACTCGCGAAAGGACTACAGCTAGGCCGGATGAAACCTCATTCCAATAATTCTACAATTTGTGATTCAATTTCGTCCTTTTGATAATGAGGGTACCTATAAGGTCGTAAGTTGGGTGGAACATAGTCTAGCAGCAATGGTATAGAATGATAGTGCCCCCGGGGAGGAGGTAGTGTATGTGGCTCAGCGAAGACCTCCTGAAATTGTTGACAGAGAACTTCCATATTTGTTGTCGTCGTAATCACCAGTGGTCTTCCCATATCAAATTGCAGACTATGGAGTTGAATAGGAGTATCTGTTTTCAAACTAATCCCCTGTAGTCTATACTTTTTACCATTTAACCAGAAAATCATAAACATTTCATTCTAATTTGCTTGAATTGTGTTCAAGGAAGCTAGCCACTTGACTCCCAAAACTAAATCAGTGTTTTTCAACGGAAAAGGGAAGAACTGATACTTAATCATTAAATCAGAAATTTGTACCTCAATATTATCACATACGCAATCACACCTAACTATTCTGTCATCACCAATCTGAACCCCAAAGAAAGGAATCGTTTGCAACTGCAGATGGAGCTTGATCACAATGTCTTATGAAATGAAGTTGTGGGTCGACCCACTGTCGACCAAAATGAGCACTTGAGCATCCCGTATCTTCCCCTCCAACCTCATCGTCGACGCTGAAAACCTCCCCATATAGCATTGAAGGAAATTTCTGCAGATATTCCTTCCTCCTCGGTGTCAGTCTGTTCTGGGTGGTACGACTTCTTCCTCTTCTTCGGTAATCTCCATCAGTGATAGGAAGCTAGAACACCCGTGGCCTGGACGAAAAGTATCACCAACCTAAAGCATGAGCCCTTGTCTCACCGGCGTTGTATCTCGTCTAGGGTAAAGGCAGTGACTTGGCCCCTACTGTCGGGTTTCTATAGTAGCTGAGTGTAGAACTGGAGGCTCCTCGTTCTGACGGGTTGAGATGATGCTGTCCCATAAAAACTGAATTGGGATTGGGCCCTTTAGAGGACTTTAAATTGTCCTCATATTCAAGTGCTAAGCTAGTAGCCCAGTAAACTGATATGGGTTTATGGATACGCACATCAGCTTTGAGGCCATTGATGAATACTCCCAGCAAACAATGATCAGGCCAATTTTTCACATGAGCTTTCCTCCTTGCAAACTCAGATCGATACTCTGTCTTACACTGCACAGGTACTCATCTGGGTTCTAAAATTCTGGTGGCCCATATTGCTCCTAGAGTGTTGTTACAAGTTCCTCCCAGAATACCACTGTTCGGTGCCACATTATCCATGAAAAAAAATCAAGGGCGTCTCCCTCTAGATACATCGACGTAATATCCACCTTGTCGTCTTTCGGTGTCTCATAATACCTGAAATATTTTTTGGCTTTAAGGATCCAAACCCGTGGGTCTCCTCCACTAAACTTGGGAAAATCGATCTTTGTATATGGCAACCTTGAATTTTTTGGGAGGATTTCAGATTCCTCATCACTTCCTCCAAACTGTGAACGATGGTCCCCTAATGTGCATCCCTGTCGCTGAGAGCGAGCCTCCAGTGCATCAATTTTGTCACTTAAAATATCTATTGCCTCTAGTCGTGACACAATAGTTGAGAAGTATCTCCTGGAAAGCGAAATTCACCCTGTTAATATTATGTGCTCCATATCAGGGCCAGAAAGGCCAATATATAAATATCTACAGAGCTTATCATTTTGGTAATTTTTGGAATAAATAAATGATAATGAAATAGAGGATTGACTGAAAACTAAGAAACTGACTTTAAACTGCTTCTACATACCTAATATGACTGATCGTGGGTACCTCCCACTTATTCCACTAACAGATAGAATTACATTAATATATTAATTGTTTTTGTTGCTAAGACTTCTCTTTGCCGCTTGTGTCTTCTAGAGTAAGCAGCCAAAGGTTTTGATGGGCCTAATGTGCCTGCTGTTGTTGGGACTCTATCACATTACTTGGAGAATTATATTTCGTATGAGAATTATATGAATATTGTTTCAAGCCTTTGGGTTAACCCAAGGATTAAATTGCATTCGTACGTGGTGAACTTATATTGACATACTAGTTCAAGTAATTCTTACCCCTGTATTATTTTCACCAACTCTTGTATGAGTTCATGTAATTCTGACTCCATGTGGTATGGTTACCTATATTTATTCAATTGTATCTTTAATGAATTATAATTTCTTAATTAATTCTATCATATTGATTTATAAAAGGTTTTTACTTGTATTTTTTCGCTAAATAATGCATGATCTTTCTTAACCTTGAATTATTTGAAAATAATTTCCCTTAACTTTATAATCAGCCCTCTAAACCTTTACATTTATACAAATAATTCAGATTTTATTGTTTTACTAAAAATAAAATCTGACATTAGTAAAATAATTGAGTACTAGACCCCAAGAAAATTATCTCACAACCTTTTATATTAGGACAATTTTTTTGTTAGCTACGAGAGGGGGTCATTTGCCCTTTGGTTGGGGAGTTGTGTAATTATACTTTATATTCTAACAATATACATTTCCAATGGCTGGACTTTTGAAGTTTCTCATACTCTCCTCTAGTCCTCTTTACAGCAAAGTGAAAAAGATTTATTTTAATCCTATTTATAAGATATATAGAAATTTTTTTTATATAAATATATCATTTTACTATTTATTTATTATTATATTGACTTTGTTTTCATAGATATAATATATATTAAATAGAGGTAAAATTAGTTAAATTTTATAGTATAACTAATAAAGTTTAAGATTTTTTTTTATCTATGTGAAACATATTAAAAATAACTTATAAATATAAGATAAGAGGAATACAAATCTTACCTTACTAAAGTAGGCTATATAAATAGCATATTTGCATGTAATCATGTTAACAGATTTAACAGGATTTTATGTCAGATATTAAAGACCTAAACCCACCTTTTAACAATACTCTGAGTAATATTCTAAAACATTTGGGGAAAATTGTTCCTTTTTAGAAACACTTTGACTCAAGACATGAGTATATCAAGAGTAAGGAACACTGTCAAGACCAGTATGTCACGTCACATTAAGCCCACCCCAAATGGGGAAAAACTATTAGGTAAATATGTTACAGATGGGACCATTCCATTAAAAAAATATGGCGACTGCATACTTAAGGTGCATTAAATAAAAAAAAAAAAGAAAGAAATAAAGAAAGAAAAAGGGAAAAGAAAAAATGAATTAAGTCGATCAGAAGAGAATTTGTACAATAATATATGTAACGTATATATACCTCAAAATCTTTGAATACATGCTTTTATGAGTTATGAATGAATGACCTATTGCCAATTTTCACCGTGTCTCTGCCTTGGAATCTCCAATAATATCTGACATGGCAAGCTAAATTTCCTCCCTTTCTCCCCAACTCCAACTGTTTATCACAAGATTAGATCCAGTTAAAACTGCTTTTCAACTGTCAGAGAGCTCAAGTTATCATAGTTCAGAGCACATCTGGGAGCAAAAGGAGTAGGAAGCTTTCCACTTCTTTGCACAAGCCTAGGCCCCATAGGCTAAAGAGCGGAATGAGAAAAGCAAGCTATGATACAAATCTCAAATGATGTAAATATGGATCCAAAGATCAATTCTCATCGAGAACGATATCGGCAGGGTCTCCTATCCAGGGCCTCCCTTCCCGCCATCGGAACTTAATTCTTAGCTTACCATTTGAATCTACTCCAATCACCTGTCCCTTGCTAGCATGTGTCTCCATTCCCCATCCCCACCGGGGCGATACCAATCCATCTCGGATCTTTACTTTATCCCCTACTTTAAATGGTCTAACTCTTTCCATTTCCCATGCCTTGCAAAGCCACAGCTTTTCAGTGAAACAGAATGCCACCCACAGATCATCATCTTCCATGCGATGCACAACCCCTATGCTTGAATGGTTCACTTCTCCCAATTGGTAGGTTGGGGTTGAAACCGATGATCTAACCTTGACCCAGTCTCCAACCCGGAGCTCCTCCTCTTCTACCAAATCTACTTCTGATGGGTCCAGCATCCATGCTTTCGATCCCGCCGGAGTGTATATTCGAAGCTTTCCATCAGCGTCGATAGCTGATATGGTTCCGATACTAGCATGGGTGTGTCCAGACCACCCAAATCTTGGCTGCTTTACAGTTTGTTTAACTCTAACCTTTTGTCCAACAATGAGTTTCTCAACTTTTTCAAAATGGGAAGTTGGCCCTACCCACCTGTCTTGTTCCCCACAAAAGCCAACATGAATGTTTCCATCCCATATATCACCTTCATAACCAATTCCTTGTACAACGCCAATGCTACCCGGTCCAACAGATTTCCAGTCATCGGCATTATCTTTCAACTTCACCCACTCTCCAACTTCAAACATGTGCTCAATCTCAAGGTCCACAGGATCTCCTCTCCACAAACCTGGCAACCCAAAGAATGCCACCCTCACTTCTCCATAGGCATGTATAGTGGTTATAACACCTTGTGATTCAGGTTGAGCTCCTCTCCACCCCCATCTTGGTTCGACCAAACCAGTTCTGAACCTAACATACTGCCCAACTTTCAAGCAGGGAACCTTTTCAACATCTGTATAGTGAGTGATCCACTTCCCTTTACGAAAACAGCAAGCCAACTCCAAGTATCCAGAATCCTGTACACTATGCACAACAGCTATACTTTCTTTTCCAACACTATTCCAGTCATAACTTGGTCTGGTTCCCAGGCTTGGTTTTGAACGAACCCAATCACCAACTTCAAATCCAGGAAGTCGTTCTGCGTCTCCAGGAGAAACTTTCCACAAGCTCTGCCTACCAGTGACTCTCACCTGTGAAGAATAGCAGAATCACAAGTCTAGTAATTTAGAGATAAATTTGGTTAACCTAGCCACTGCAAATCTTCCTTTTTCTTATCTCGGAAGTGATCAACATTTCAGTCAACCTATAAGCAAAGCAGTTTTCTCATAATGCCATACTTATGGGTGATCAGAGCTATATGGCAACTTGTTAATAGCAGCAATACCTCTGAATGACTATTTCCAAGGTGATATTATATGGCTCTACTTATTACATGACTAGTATGATTTATGCAAAATACCTCTACTTAAACCAAGGTCCCATTTAGCTATAATTTTGAACGACAGATCATAAGTTTTAGTTTGATTAGAGAACTAGAAATATCTGGTGCTAGATTTATTAAAAACCAAATTAGTAGCTTACATTTAGAGCACCATCCATGTCAATTCTCACTATTTTTCCAACAGAAGCTGGTGATTCATTTGACCATCCAAGCCGAGGCTGAGTAACAGATGGCATCACATGAATCTCTTGTCCCACCTCAAAAGGGGGAACCTTCTCCACATCAGTGACAGAGCAACAGAAAGGCTTGCTCCTGAAGCAAAAGGCAATACCCATATCCCCATCCTCCTCTAAGCTATGAATTATCCCTATACTGCTCTTTGTAATATCCTCCCATCCATACTTTGGAGAAGACACTGAAGCTTTCACTCTGACCCAATCTCCAACCTGTTTCAGAAAAAAAAATCGATAAATTATAATAGGAAAAATATATATTGAGCATCTAGCAATAGATAGTTGAAAGCATAAACTTAAAATGGCAGCAAACAGCAGGAATAACCACCTTGAAATCTTCCACCTTCTCCATGTCAGATGGATCAGCCTGCCATGGTATGGGTCGATTTGGTATATCAATTATTAATAAACCATCATTTTCTATCTCACTTATTCTTCCTACACTATGATGTGTCTCGCCAGCCCAAGCATATCTAGGTTCTGCAACAGATCGCTTCACACAAACCCGATCAGCAATCTGTAATATCAACAATTTGTTAGGCACTACTAAATAACAACTACTTCTTAATGAAAGGAAAATGGAACTCTACACTTTACATACCGTAAAAGGAGCAACATGCTCAACCTCTTCTGGTTCACAATGCCATGGATTTGGCAGATAGCTCAGTTCAATTAACAGACTACTGTCTGGTCTAATACAATATACTATACCAATGCTTCCTGGTGTCACAGACCCTAATCCATGCTTTGCAGATGTAAGAGTGGGGCGAATACGAACCCAATCTCCAACCTTGAACTCCTCAACCCGTTCCATCTCGGATGGGTCAGCTTTCCACCCTCTGGATGCTCCAGGAAACCCTACACGGAGGATCCCATCATCATCAACACATAAAACTGTGCCAACACTGTCACGTGACTGTCCACGCCAACCAAACCTAACACAGATAATCAGTTATTAATAGTGTAGGAAAATTAAAAGGCAGCAAGAATTAAGAAATTATGAGAAATGCATGAGGCACTAAATAACAAGAAGTCAAGTCACATAAGGGTCTTAATACTTTTTTGCTTGTCATGAAATCAGTGCTTGCCAAGAGAATAAGTGTATGTCATGCATGAAGAACTAATCAAGAGATTTTTATACAAACAGGGATCTTCTCTAATCTTTTTTCTAAGCAACGAAACAAGAGCCTGAATAGAGATTAAAGAGCAAAGTATTAAATCTTCCAAACAAAAAAGATAAACATGTATGAAGATGCCATCCAACTAAATCAACTGATAGGGTTTCCCAATCACATCTTATGCATCCTTTACAAACTCCAAGAGAGGGAAAAGGATTTCAAAGGAATGTTACAATGACAAAAAAGCATACCCCACAGCAAACATAAGGTCATATGGCCAATATGGATATAGCACATCAAATAGATATTAAGAATTAAAAACTAAAATCACCAGGGAATTTCACATCGTTCACGAGTTTCCATATAATTTATGGGGTATTTAAGTAAATTTGCTTCAAGACACTATAAATGCGAGTTATTTTAGTTCTAGTCTTTAAAATACACATTTTTAGAAAATGACACAAATTTTCCACATTATTATATAATTTACAAAGAGAATGGACTATATAATGCGGAGAACAGTAAACTCCACATGAGGGTGTGGAAATTATAATCCTCCAAAATTTCCAGCAGAACAAAATGTTTTCACTTTCTTAAAGTAGGCTAGTCTTGTGGGTATTTAAGTGATTAACTAAATAGAAAAATCTAAGTAATCTTTCGAAAACCTTATACTTCATTTTAAACAAAAATTCTCTCTTGCCTCAACCCTTCCCTCTCCTCTTCCCTTTGACTTACATACTCAGACAGAATTTTCATAATTTCTCTGTCTTCTTCCGTTCTTTTCCAAGGGGATGAAGTATGAAAGTAGATGATACCCTCTCAATAGTAGTAGTTTGTAGGTTTGTGGCTTGCACACTTTTTCAGTAACGAATTTGGTCATCAGAGATGCCACAGGTGGGAGCTAATTGCCAAAGAGCTCCAAAAAGAGCCCAGGATTGGCACGGATCAGTCTTGAAGAATTCTGCTCAGATTGGGGCAAGGAGAATATCAATTGAGGATATTCAAACCAGGGACTACAGTTTCACAACATGAAAGAATAAGAAAACAATTATCAATTTCGAATTAAATTATTATCTTGTGGAAGACAAAGATAGGGGGAATTCGAACAAGTGAAAGTGTTTGCAAACAGTTCACAGCTGAGACCACATAGGAGTGACCAGACTAGCAAGGAAGGTGTAGCTATGGTGCTTAGCTCACATGCATTAAAAACAATGATGGTGTACTTCTTTTCTCTCCTTCATGTCTCTGTACGTAGAGATCAGAACCACAATGACCATTGGCAATGGCATGGCTTGGTTGAGTAGTAAATCAGCTTTTCAGAGCTTTGAGTGAGATGATTATCTCCATTTTTCAATGTTTTCTCTTGTTTCCATTTCTTAAGAGGACAGAATTAGAATTCTACTTTTCAAAGTGGGAACATCAAAAGAGAGAAGAGAGCAACAATACAGTTGATAAAGAAATAAGTATCAAGC
The DNA here is from genome assembly GCA_037074615.1 of Leucaena leucocephala. NCBI lineage: Eukaryota > Viridiplantae > Streptophyta > Magnoliopsida > Fabales > Fabaceae > Leucaena > Leucaena leucocephala. The sequence goes on along the minus strand of CM073544.1, from coordinate 3,179,334 downwards.
AAAAGAAAAAGAAAGCAGTAGAACTTTGTTTATCAAATGACTTAAATCATCCACAAGCTTATTTACTTAGAACAGACGTGGACTTTTTTGCATAATTGTAAACGCTTATGTTATAACCTCAACACATTGAGGACTAGTAATACAAGTGCGTGCACATACACATGAGCGAACACACATAAAATAGCATCTATGCAAGACAAACCTGGGCTCTTTCACATCTGCTTTGAGCTGTACATGTTGACCTCTGTCTAATGGAATGACTTTTACAACTTCACTTGCCAAAACACGAGCCTCTCCAGAACAAAAGGACACAATGAGATTCTCCCTGTCAGGAACACTTTGCACAAAGCCAACACTCATCTGTCTAGCACACTGCCACCCATATGTTGGAGTTGTGACAGTTCTTTTAAACTTCACCCAATCTCCCACTTCAAATCTAAATACAATCAGGAATGAACAGATTATAATATATATACACAAATCTAAGTTGACAACGTATATCATATCCTCAAAATAAAAGATAATAGTAGAAACAGATGACTTCCCATACATTGTAGAAGATAGATAAACACCTCGATTGGCTAGTGCCTCCATCAAATCTTCAGATATCCATTCTCGAGGAAGGGCCTCTAAGATATCACGTAGTGTCTTGCCACTGTCATGAAAGTAACCAATAGTTACTGTCGTGCATTGGCACTCAATGTGGTCAAGATGTTAAAATGATCTAACCATCAATTGTTTAGGAGTTTCAGTTTCACAATATTTGACAAGTTCTTCACACATATGTAAGTGGGTCTGATTGGGTCATATCTGTAACTGCTAAATCCTACTATTCATTCATACTAACATATTTACTTGAGGCATATATGCATATAAAATGAAAAAGGAAGAGTGTTTCATGACTACTTGCCTGTGGTTTCTCACTTCAACATCAGCATCAGGATTTCTTAGCATCACAATGAGCCAATCAAGATTTTCACGAATCATTTTTGCTGTCTCTGCTGCTATATGGAAAGAATTGTCACCATCATCATCCTGATACAAAAATAATCAGTATTAGAATCTGCAATCACAAAGATACAAGGGTTTCCTTCCTAAAGACAGGAGGCTGTTAAACCTCAAATATTTCCAGCACATAAATCAAGTTTAAAGCTTAAGGAAAGCTTCATTCAAACCACTTCTAGTAGTAAGATTTACAGAATTATAGATCAGACAATGATCAAAATAATTAATAAAAAACTTCTTCCTCAAAGTAAAATTTCTAAATTGTGCTAAGTGACAAGCAATAAACTCCAGATAATCATATAATTCACAACCCACTCCTACATAGAAGCATGATGTATTAACAAAGGGAAATGGGTTCGATATTCCATTAGATGTGTTTTTGACCATAATCTGTCCTTTTGAATTTTTGTAGGGATTCATGTGACTTAATTTATCATACATTCAACCAACTTAAAAGCTTATGAATGCACTGCTTGTAAAATATCACTACACTTGAATAACTCAAAAACAAAGGGGCTGCCACGGAGATTTAACTCAGTGATGAGTAAATTGTATATAATGAAGAGCAGTTTCAGATCAAACACAGACAAACAGAAACAGTTATGATAAATCAGAAAGGTAAAAAAAAAAACACGATATCCCTCACCAAAAGCATCATCTTCATTGATCAAACAATACAACAACGAGAGATGTCAATTTTATGTCATTGTGAGTAATATTTTGCATGATCAAAATGGCAGAAATGGAGGCTTGAATGAAAAACCTGAAAATTATAATCAGCCCCAGCAGATAGAAGCAATCCAACACATGACTTTGACCCCCTAGCTAGAGCTAAGTGAAGAGGTATACTGTTGTGCACATTGCGGATGTTCACATTGACACCAGCAGCAAGAACAACCTACTCAAAACACACAGAAACAAACAATTATCTTAAGAAGTGTATACTTCAACTACCAACAAGATATGACTAATTACTAATTATTCACTTACCTTGACCAACTCAACATCATTGGTCATAGCAGCTGTATGCAAAGTTGTCCGCCCATTCTGCGTATCTTGAGCAGATGGATCTGCTCCTGCAGCAAGCAATATCTGCACCAATTCTCTGCCCTCTACGTTTGGCATGAACAAACAAGATCAGATGATTCAACTAGCGTAATGAACAGAAGAGACAACACAATTGGTTTTTCATACAATCTCATACTAGGGATGAACTATCTAACAGATAAACCGAAGATGGGGGTTCAACAAGACAGCACCGAGTCATCAAACTCAAGGACATACTTCAAACACAACCGGCATTAGGTTAGCAATTATAACATCCAATATATCACAAACCAAAGCTTCCATTCTCATGCTAGTTAAAAGTATTAATATGCATGATAAAAATGGCAAGTGCATTAACTACAGGTACAAACGCTTAAATTTTAAAAAGAAAAAGAACTCTAGCATCTAAAGTTTTGATTTAGTTCCAAAATAATAAAAATGTTTAGTTCCATAACACCAGAAATTACAAGATAAGTCATAAAATTCAAACAGTAACAAACATATTGTGAAAAAATATGATAAAATTGACCCAAGAAAACTGTTCAGGAATCAGATATACAAGAACACGGGATAGAGATAGAGAGAAGAAAAATCAACAAAGGTAACAGTTTCATTTTGTAAAGTCTAATAGAATTTAAATGGGATTAAAACTAAAAAATTGAAAACATAAAAATATGAATACCACATCCAACTAAATTGAGAACATGGAGTTTACCGCTTTCTTTCTCACTCCAAAGGAAATCTTCATCTTCACACTTTTAATTAGATATAGAGATTTCAACTAACTTCACAATGATTAAGATCATCAACACTTGAAAACTATTGGGGAAACGATATTTAAGTTCCAAAAGATGAATTTAATAAGAGTAAGTCCCAAAAGATTTTGCTGAAAGAAAAGTTGCAAATATCAATTTAGACAATTACAAAAATGGGAGTCTCACTTGTAATTAGTGGAAATTACCTATAAAATTTAAATGGCTAATTAACTTTTTTTTTTTTGCCAAAGACTAATTAACAACTAAGACTCCTATATTTGCAATTGTTTAAATCGATATTTGCAACTCATCTTCCACCAATTTTTTTGTACTTAACTATCATTAAATTCATCTTTTGCGACCCAAGTGTCATTCTCCCAATTATTACTTAACTATCATTAAATCCATCTTTTGGGACCTAAGTGTCATTCTACCAAAACTACTTTATATATACTTCATACTCATTGAGATAAAGGAATGATTTTCACAAACAGACGTACTTATGATATTAATTTCCATATTTATTTTTATAGGAAAAGAAGTTATATGAAGAAAGAAGATAATTTACATATGGAGAGACAAGCACAAAACATAAAAAAATCTTTAAAAAAAGCAGCAGAGCAGCCAATCTTGTTGCAAATCTGAGATAGCAACCCCTTAAAACATGTAAGCAGAATACTAAACTAAGGACGTGAATAACATATTTTCTCACATCCCTAAAGACAAAGATACACTACAAATACTGGAAATGCTATGGTACTTTAGCCACTTTCTCCTTTGAAATCTTTTTAAACTTGTGAAAAAGAAAACCCTCCAATGTTTAAGAACATGCCCAATGTTCAACAAAGGCTGCAAATCATTTATTCTAGAAATATGATGCAGCCATTCAATATGTAAAAGGCGAAAAACTGACAAGATCCTTATTCTTTAGCTTTTTAAAATAAAGATGTGATTGCTGAACTTCTGTCCAAGGGCAAGCATTGAGTGTAGTAAGTACTATAAAAGGAGTCCAGAATGGCCATCAAATTCGCCAAATCAAAGGTGTTCCTTTTTTTAGGATCCAGAACTGGATATCAATAATGGGGGATGTATACTAATACAGAGTTTTCAAACACATTTCACTTTTCAACAGCAAATTGCATCCAAATGATGAAAATTATAAATGCTCAATTTGTTTCATAGATATGACAGAATTTATTAGAAAATAACTTTCCAGATTGTGCAAAGCCTAGAAATAGTATATGATATTGTGCAAATTTTTTAAATCAAATTGAAGCTCTTTGACTTTCTATTACAGGTTGGTGGTAAAATATGAATGGCTTTAGCCCCTTAAAACAGATGCAGTTATAACGTCTTGACCCCCTTTATTTTCTTTAGCATCAAGGAACATCACTAATCAATTCAAAGGGAACACACAATTTTGAGTAAATAAAAAAGATAACATTTAAATAGGAAATAATTACATGTCTATCAAATAAACAAATAAATTTTAAATCACTATCAAGTAATAATCCCAGTTTCCAGATACCAATTTCATGGTCTTTCTTAGAAGCAGCTGCCATGCACAGTGCAGTGCCAATAGGGTTTGGAATGTCAATTGCCTCATCAATCTCATCAGAAGTTGCAACTTCCACCCATCTTTTTACAACAGCCACATTCCATGTGGCCACAGACAAGTGCAGTGGTCTGTAAAATCAAAATCCACAACAGTAAGAACAGATGTTCATGTCTTCATTAGACTTAGACAAAGACATCTAAATTCAACATCAATGTCACAGTAACTAGAAAGCATTTAATATGACAAAGGATAAAAGGACTCAAACCCGAAAGGAATCTCGTCTCCTACATCCATCTGATACTACTATGAAATTTGAAACCCAAGCATGTAGCAAAAGCTTATAGCTTGAGCTGTTAAAAGCTTTAGAGGTGAAGGAACATAGTTTCCCTCTTGATTAGCACTAAACTAGCAAGTACAGTGTACTCAAGCCAAAGGCTACACTCAAGATTGAGAAGCTAAATTAGGTACAAGTCACCTTGGGAATCTAAAAACCCAAAAATCCCTGAGAGTTTGGTCAATGTTGAATCAAATTAAAGAAAAAAGATGCTTGGTGCGTATTGGAGGAAACCGAGAGATACTGACGGAAGCCAAGAAAGTATATGATAATTCTTCACTGTGTTTCATTGATCTGTCATGTTACATATATACACATAGGGAATCCCAAATCTGGTGGGATTTACAGAGTAAAATCAGGGAATAAATTCAAAATATATTTTCATCTAATCTCCTATAATCTCTCCTAATTAATCCCTATAATTTCTCCTAATTTAATTCTAATATCTTCTGTAATGCGATTCTCCTTTCTACATTTGTATCAATGAAGCTAAACAATCAAACAAGTTATAGGGCATGATTAACTAGGAAATTGACTAGCATCAAGTATTAACTGTAATTGAGGGGGTCATTAGAAGTAGCACATAGAATCATATAACTGCTAGATTAAAATAAAATGTATTCCATAAATCAGTGGCTGTGCTTGTACTAGTTATCCTACTCTTGTACTTGAACTACTCCTATTCATATATATAGACACACAAGGGAATGTGATCCTATTCAAACTTTTCTCCTCTTCATAACTAATTTATACTGGTGAAAATTGGCATGTGTGTGCAGATGGCCAAACATTCTTATCCATTGATCTGCTTCATAAATCCCAAAAGAGTTTTTGATGAATCAATTCCCAAATTTCTACCCTTAAGGGCGTAATCCCCCTAGTAAAATCCTAATTTTAATTGAAATACAAAATCCTAACCTGCTCTTGTCCAACATAAATTACCCTCTAAAATTATTGTTTTACATAAATAATTCATCATGACATCACACACATCAAAGATGAGATAACTTAAGCAAACATACTTTCACACCACACTATAATATAAAGGCTGTTAATGTATTTCTCAGCAGTTAATTAAAATTAATTATTGTGTTTGGACTACCCAAATGTATATCCTAAGATGAAAAGATGAGTGCTTGATTTGATCCAAAAAAAACAATAAGTGAGGGATGAATATAAATTCGTACGTCAGATTCTTCGAATTTAATATGCCCATTGATCTGCAGCCTCCATTTTCCAATATCACAATAGCACAGTCTGTGTACTTCTTGGAAACTGCTCTATGCAGTACAGTTTCTCCTTCATCATCCACTGCATTAGGATCCGCTCCAGCCAACAGTAATTCCTGTTATTTTTCCACAACAAAATTATATGAAAACAGCTCTCATAGAGACAAATATCATAGTACAACAACAACAGCAAGCCTTCTCCACTAGGTGGGGTCGGCAAATAAGAATCTTAGAGTACAATGGGCAAATAAGAATCTCAAAGTACAATTCATGTAAAACATACTCGCATGCAATCTGGCTGTCCATGATAAGCACAAACATGGGCAACAGAAGGGCCAAAGCCATCTCTCAACCGAGACCTTACATTAGCATTTCTTTTTATAAGACTACGGACACATTCTGGAGATCCAGCTGCTAATGCAAAAACAAGAGGAGGATCTCCATCTTTGTCCAAGACATCTGCATTTGCCTCTCTGTACTCCAAAATAGCTTCAACAAGTTCTGCACTACCCCATCTACAAGCTAGATGAAGAGCAGTTTGCCCATCAGCATTTTGAGCTTCCAATAAAGAAGATAGGTAGTTGCTACTATTTTCAGATGCAGCCTTTGTAAGAAGATCTCTGTATCAAAAAGGAGCGATCATAAATACAAAGAGTGAGATCAAGATGAGGCTAAATGAAATCAAAGCTGAAGCAGACCAGATGTAATTTGTCATGCTGACTGACCTAACACCTCTAACATCCCCTTCAGACACAAGTCGATGAAGACGGTTCGGATTTTCTCGTGGAACTTCTGGCTCAGGTAGTGGGGAAGGCTCTACCGCATTTGACACAGATGGTTGAAAAAAGTCACTGTATGGACAGAAATAACATTATGAATGTTAACAAATACCAATGAAGATTGTGCATATCACTGATTCACAAGGAATCTCATACATAAATATAAAAAGTCATATAGTCTATTCTTTGGCTTCCCAAACAGATGCCATAAAACTAACTTAGAAGATGTAAATCATTGTTTACAATAAATTCCAACTTACTTATCAGGGCTTGCAGGAGGGCTGCGGGGTATTTCCTGCAAATGACGAAGAAATATTGCTAACATTGCATTAAAACTAGGCCTTTTGGCTGGTTTGAACTGCAAGCACTCTCCAATCATCTTCCACAATTCCCTTGGTATTCCACCACCAACCACACTAGCATACTGTGGTGGCAGTTTCTTTCCCTTGACAACTGCTCTATAGATTTCTTCTGCACTTAAACCAGACCAACTGCACAAGCAAAGGTCTTGCACTAAGAATTTCTAAAATATAAACAGTATCAATATTTGGGTACAAAAAACAAAAATTTATGAATAAGGAATGAGTTGCTCCACGTACGGAACAGAACCCGTGCACATTTCCACCAATGTACAACCAAAACTCCAGGCATCCGACTCTGCAGATATACCTATTGCATCATCCCAGAACAAATTTAATGACTTCTTCACAGGTTCCCAAGCCTCTGGAGCTGTGTAATGTGGGCTGAGCATTATACACTCCATGCAGGAATGGATCTTTGAGGAGTTATCACATTCTGGTCGGGCCTTCCGACAGGAAGGCTTCTTCAAAATTGTAGCAAGTCCATAATCTGAAATCACCGCTCTACCATTTGCATCAAGAAGAAGATTGGATGGTTTGAGATTCATGCAAACAATACCAGCAGCATGAAGCTCAGCCATCCCTCTAGCAATGTCTGCCCCATATCTATATTTTGGCAAAAACTAAGTGTCACTAGCGCACCTTTTATAGTTATCATGTAAAATTAGCATGCAACAGGGACAATTAAATTCCATTTATTTGACTTCAAAGCTAGCTAAATTATATAAATAACAAAACATGAAATCAAGACATAGGTGTTCTTGTTCTAATAAAATTGTTTCCAAAAGAATTACTCAACTCTTCCTTTGATTTCACGCAGAAGCCACGGGAAAGCACAAAGGCAGCAGGAAAATTATAGTTTTAAATGTTAAATAAAACATTCTATGCTGGCCTCAGCCTGGATAATAGCGAAGATACAGTTCGTCAGTTTCCTTAATAAACATAAAAATTTCATCGATTTTGCAGAGCATCCGACTTCTACTTGCGGATTTGCAGCATTATTCATCAAACAACTATCGATAAATTAATTCAAACTCTTAAAGTATAAAAACAATTTAGTTTCTTTGTAATTACTTGTTACCAAGTTCAGCAATAACATCATTCCCACGGGTTAACAAAAATCCAAAAGGATAGAAGAATGCTTAAGCCAAAATTTGATAACAGAACAGCAAAAGAGCGGAATTCAAAACCTTAAGACTTGATCCAAAGTAAGTCTGCCCTCGTTGCGCTGCATCTCCGACTGAACTGATCCATAACACCGGTCCATCACAAGACACAAACTCTCCTCCATCCTCATTGCCCCATGAAATGTACATATATTCCTACACCACATCGAAGCACGACGCAGATTCTCAAGCTGCCCCTGCATCCAATCCAAATCCATCTCCTCCATTATCGTAACCTTCTTCACCACCACTTGATGTCGGCATCGTCCATTTCCACCACCACCACCACCACCAATTATCGCTGTCCACATTTCCATGCCAGCCCTCCTCCCCTCTCCTAGCCGACGCAGAAATTTCAATTCTTGGTGCACTCCAACCTCTATAACCGGTCCACAGCCGCCAGAGCTTGATGTTTGGGAACCGCCGCTACACCGACGGCGCATGACCGAGTCGTCATCATTGTCTCCATCTTCTTCACCCCCATCACCCCCTTCTTCATCATCATCTGTGAAGTCACAATCGAAATTCGAACCCGAAGCATTCGAAGCCGAGTGAATAAGGGCCAGAACGGCGTAGTTCTTGCGCAGAGCCTGCACAGAGTTCCCGACGATTGACACATGGCGACACCTCGGACAAGCTAGCGTCGTTTCTGGAGAAGCCGAGAACATTCTTGAGAGACACTCTCTGCAAAACCCATGCCCACATTGGAGCAGAAGTGGGACTCGCTCTTCCTCGTTATACCGCGTTTGGCAAACCGAACAGCAGGGGACTTTCATATTCTCCCACTACTCCCTGAACTTCCAATCTCAGACTGACCCAGAAAACAAAACCTTCACTTGCCTCAAATCCAGATATTCGAGCTCCCAAAGATCTTGTTCACGCAGAATTGAAGTTGATAGGAGGTGGAAATGGTAGATCCACAACAGAATAAAAGAGGAAAATGGGGGAGAAAGATTAAGTTGGGGCGAAGTGATCAAATAAGCTAACGAAGAAATAAATCTAGAGGGAGAAAGAAAGATGCTTGATAATAGAGAGGGAGTGAGAAGAGAAGAAGGAAAGGAAAGCAACGAGTGACATGTGAGGGATTTTGGTAAATTATAATTAGCTTTCTCTACTTTCTTTTTCCTTTTCTTTTGGTTACTGTGGAAGGTGGCTTAGGTGGGGAACGCAGTGGGCCGCTCTTCCTTAAACCGTCACTTTCGCGTGCTTATACAATATTTATAAATATATATATAGACACGTATATATAATGTATAGAAAAAAATAAATAAAGACTTTTGAAATTTATAAGAACAAAAAGAGTGTGAATTTTAAAAATGATAAATTTGGTAAAAGTCTCAATCTGGTTTTATAAAATTTATAGATAAAAGATAAAATTACTCTTAGTTATTTACTATTCTTACCATAAGATTTACAACTTGAATAATAATTTTAATAATTTTCGCTAAAATATTTACTATTCTCATTAACAATTGAATTGTAAGTAACTGTTTTAGTCATTTATAACTCTTGCAATAGAATTTACGATTTAAACAATAATTTTAATTATTATTAGACCCTCATTCTCACTATTCATCTTCTTCTTTATTGTTCATCAACCATCAAACATTACGCATCGAATCCTCATTCTCGCCACCATATTGCTCGCCCTCGCCCTTTTCTAGTCATCTTCTCCCACAACCTCAATACTCTGTTTACCTCTTTCTCTCTCTTTGTAGAACCTCTCTCTCTATTTTGAAGATGAGGAAAATGATCTACATCAGCAATAGCAAAAACTCTGGTGTGCACGTTGACGACGAGAGCGCACAAGATGGTAGCGTGAGGAGGAAAAGTGGTGAGTGGTGAGTGGTGAGAAGAGCAAGATGAACAATGAGGAAGAATATGAACAGTGAGTAGGAGGATCTGATAGTGGTCAAAATCATTACTCAAGTGGTAAATCCTATTGCAAGAGTAATAAATAACCAAATCAATTACTTGCACAGAGAATAATAAATATCTTAGTAAAAATAGTCAAAATCATTATTCAATTGATAAATTTCATTGAAGGAGTAGTAGATGACTAAAGCAGTTACTTGCAACTCAATTGTTACAGGAAGTAGTATATATTTTGGTGAAAGTGGTTAAAATCATTGCTTAAATGGTAAATTATATTGCATTAGTAGTAAATGACTAAAATAATTACTTACAACTCAGTTACTACAGGGAATAGTAAATGTCTTAGCGAAAATGGTTAAAGTCATTGTTCAAGTCGTAAATCTTATTACAGGAGTAGTAAATGAATAAAGCAATTGCAAGTCAGTTGTTAATGAAAATAGTAAATATCTTAGCAAAAGTGGTCAAACTCATTACTAAAATCGTAAATCCCACTGTAGTAGTAAATGACTAAAACAATTACTTGTAACTCAATTGTTACTGAAAGTAAAAAATGTCTTAATGAAAGTTGTCAAAATTATTATTCAAGTCATAGCAAGAATAGTAAATGACTAAAGGGTAATTTTGTCTTTTATATTTAAATTTTAAAAGGATAGATTGAGACTTATGTCCAATATATCTCTTTTAAAATTCAAATATTTTTTTTATCTTTTTAAATTTTAAAATATCTTTACTTGTCTTTTTCTCTTTAATGTATCTTTATGTAATTATGTATGGTCAATCACAATTTTTATTTATATTTATTTAGTATTAGTATAATATAATTAATCGTTCATAATTAATAAATAATTTTAAAGATGAATATAGTGTGTGTGTGTGTAAGTTCTATAATTCAGCGTAACCTAAGTACCTATTTTAAGAAATTTATGTTGTATATAATATTTGTTAGCTCCAACATTTTTTGAGTTTTTATCATTATTATATTGAAATTCAGGCTGGGATCTAGTGAGTCAGTCACTTGATTAGTTGGGTCAATTAATTTAATTGAGAAATAAACAACTCAAGATTAACCCAATCAACTCATAATATGTTGATCGATTTAGATCATATATATATATATATATTCTTCACTAATTCTAAAATGATATTATTTTAAATTTTAAAAAATAATAATTCGTCATATTTATATATTAATAGTTCTGTTTTGTTAGGTTATATAGAATTTATACATGAATATTCTATTTACTTATGAACTAATATATTTTTATTTAAATATTATTTTTTTATAGTTATATATAAATATTTTATATATTCTAATCAAATTAAATTATTTTAATGATAATTAGTTTAATACTTATTGGATCTCTAACCTTTGAACTACCTTTGACAAGTTTAGTGATAGTGACCAGCCTGGTTTAATAATGATTAGTTTAATTCATTTGTGAGGGATATTAAATTCTAATTAAATGATTATTTTCTAATTGAGTGACATTAAAATCTTGATTTATGATCGACATGTTACTAATTGACTTATACATAATGGAATTGATCATGATTAGATCATACACATTAGTAGACTAATTATAAATATGATTCACAAAATTGCAAAGATTGAAGTAACAAATAAGGGATTCGAGTATGGCTTCTCTCCACTAAATGCACGGTCTATGGGGCTATTGGATTAAATTTCATAATTGAGATTTGATGATTTGAAAGGCCTTGTCTGACTTAGGGTATAAGGAAAACACAATGAGAGTTTTGTCTAAGCATTCTCTAATTATTACATTTTCTTTGTATGAGTTGTGGGTTAGTTGTGACATTTATAAAGCATTGTAAGAGATTTGTTATGGGTATTTTATGAACTCTTGAACATAAACTATGGATAATTTTGCTTTTATATGTGAGAATTATAGTCTCTTTGAATATGAAAATTAATTAAAGTGTCCATATAATGTCTCTCTAATTAAGAGACCTTAGGGATTAATGGTTCCATTGAGTGTAAAGCCTTCAAATATTGTGAGGAGACCTATGTATGCATTGGGCATGCAAATTATGATTAGTCTATGGTTTTGCAAGTGGTCAGAATTAAGTTTTAGAAAATAGTTTCTGAAAAAAGTGATAAAAGTAATTTTAGTGGTGAATAATTTTTAAAAAAGTAAACAAAATTGGATTCATGGAAAACAATAGTTTTAACCTTGAAACCATATTTTTTGCATAAATAATTAATTACTCCATTGGTCTTTAAGATAGAATTTAATTGGGGAATTGATATTAGTTTTAAATATAAGACATATTTCTTATATTTATTAATTTTTTTTCAAATTACTCCTATTGATACTCCCTCAACAATAAATAAGTAAGAGGGGAGTGAGGGAGTTAAAGAAGATAATTAAACTGTTTTAGAAAAAATATAACATATTAACTAACTTAACTAACTTTTTTAATCTAATTAAATTAGTTAAATAAGTCCTACATTAAACATAAGAAAAAAGTATTAAATTTTATAAAGTGTTTGGATGGTTTTCTCTCAAAAACTATGATTTTAAGAAGTATCCAAGCAAACTTTTAATTTTAGTCAGAATTTAGTTGGTGAGAGTTTTGAGGTTGGTGAGGCTAAGTAAAATACTCCTTAATAATGTATAAAATATTAAACAACTTGGTTCATGTTTCTTAGGTCATGTTTGGTACGCAGCTCTAGATTTTGTTAGATTGTGATTGAGAATGAGATTAGAATTAGGAACGAGAGTGTGAATGTTTTTTTTTAACTTATGTTTGATATGAAATAATATTTGAAGAGTGATTTCATTAATTTTATTTTATAATTAGCCATAAATTATGAAAAGATTATAGTACCCCTTGCCCTAAGCGTCAAAATTCAGCCCAGAATTCATCCTCCTTAATGTTCTTCTTATGGCCGTCGAAAACAAAAACTTATTCAGGAATGTCACAGAGTCATCATCTTCAATCTCCTCTCTCAATCTATCTTACCTCTTATTCATTGACGGAAGATTCAAGACTGTTGTCACCATCGAATACCAACATAAAAGAGAAATTGGACACCATCGCTTCGTTGCTATGTTTCGACTCCTCCCCCTCAATCCCATTCTTCTCGTACTTCCTGGTCGTCAAAAACTTCCTCGAAAATGTAGCAAGTTCATCCTCCTCAATCTCCCCTCTCAATCTATCTCATCATCCTCCCATTCATTAATGGCAAATTCGAGATTTTACCGTGGAAGAAGGATGCTGCCGTGGGTGGATGACTAGTTGAGGGAGGAAGGAGATGAGAGGACTTCGTCATGAGTGTATGGATGTCATTGGTAGGAGATGAGAGGATAGCAGAGGGAGAGGTGGGAGGTAGTATTACCCAATTCCACCTGTGTGGTACTGCTCAATCTTAAGGTTTCCACAATACTATATACTAAATGGCCCAATTTAGCCCATTCCATGTTTCTGCGCTAGTCCCAAACTCTCAATGCTAAGTACCAAGCGTGGCTCTAGTGTTTTAACATGTGTCTTAGAATGGTTTAGATTTACTCAAGTATTGATCTTTTAGTGTATAAAATATTAAAAAAGAAACTCGGGATTTGAATTATTTATGTTAGAAAAACAATGGGAGATAAGCTCAAATTTACTATAAGCCGGGTATATGCAGAAAATAAGTAAAAGTATGAGTCAGCACATGTAATTTATACTTTTATGAGGAGAGAATGGTGAGAGAAATAAAATGTATTGACCATGGTGGACTCAATTTTAGGCAATGCAACAAAATTCCCACTTGATGCCCAATTTGATAAGATTGGGGAATTGAAACTGGTGGGAAATCATCGGAATCACTTCTATATGGAACTCACTTTCAGAAAAAATGATGGAAGCTGTTCCTTGGGTAGATCTATGAGACCTGGTTCAATTATATAGAAGTAAAATGTATTGACCATTATATTTTTAGATATTTCATTAATTGACAACCCAAATAACAAACACCCATGGAAGTACTTATAAAGGGTATTTGATAAACTAAGGAAAAGATAGATCGTTTAATGAGAAAAATTGTTGGGTTCGCTTACATGATAGAAAAAATGAAGAATTCCTAAAATGCTGACCAATGTTTGGCTAGAAACTCAACTTTAATGAAATTTGAGGATATATAATTCCGTATTTTCAAAAAAAAAAAATAGTCTAACATTTTAAGAATTAAAAATTATGAGTTCAATCTCATTTATAATTTTATATTGATAGTGTAAGTCCTTTTAACGAGTGAGATAAAAGAGATATGGCAAGAGCTTTTGCAACGCCAGATTTATGTCTAAAAATATTGTCAAATTTGATAGTGTTTAGTTTTACATCCCAAATTAATGAAGGAAAATGAAATATGGTGAAATAACATCTAATATCTTAATCTTATTTTTTATATGTAGTTACTATTTTAATTTTATTTGTAGTATAATTTCACCCATAATTTTTTTAATTTAGTGTAATTTTTAGTACTTGAGAAATATGATTATAGGTGAAATTGTACTAAATTAAAAAGATTATAAATAAAATTAAGATACTGATTGTATATGATAAATAAAATTAGAATATTGAATGTTACTTTACCCAATAAAATAATTGAGAAAACCTCTGTTTCGTAGAACATTATGATTTGAAAACATATATTTTTAAAAAAAAAAAAACATGTAGCGTAACCTTTGATTTAACCCAAGAATAACAACCTCTTTTTAGATTGGAGAAAAATTTGAGTGATTGATGACATTAAATAAAAATATAAAATTGATTTGAAACTATAAACACTTAATTAATAAAAATCAAATTTCAAAGACCAATCCATAATTAAAGCAAATTGAAAGACCAGAAGTTTCATTTTTTTGGGATAAAAGATCAACCTATATTAAAGATAAAACGGTTACAAACATTAAAGCCCAACTTGTGTATAAGATATATCTGTTATGAATATTACAATATTAAGAGTAAATATCCATAGTTTCTTAAATTGTCTTTTAAAATTCTACACTAAAACTATGTAACCTACAAATGAATGGCCTCTTGGGAGTTTTCTTTGATTAATACATATAACCTTCAAATGTTATAATGTTCCATAATTATATAAATTTATTCTTTGTGTAACTCTTGTAATAAAATTTAAGGACTTGTGGCTTATAAATAGTGGACATGCACCAAGTGAATGTAAGCTTGAATGGATGGAATAATATTCACTCCATCTTTCTCTCCAATTCTTTTTTGTCCTTCCTATTTCTCTCATCCTAAATCTCTATTGTATTTTTCTTTATTTTATAACACGTTATCAGCACGAGTTCGCTCAAAAAATTTAAGGTATGAATTTCTTGTATATTTACATGTTCTTGTGGTATATGATAATAATCTTTTTACATAAATATTTCTTTTACTCAATTATCATATACAACTTTAATTATATATATATTTACTATATTGAATATGTTAATTATTATTTTCTAATATTTTTGTTATATTTTATTATCTATATGTATCACGTTGTTTGTCTCATATTATTATGCTATTATTTTATTTGTTATCTATTTTTCTATTTTTATGTTATCTATTGTTCCATATTATTTTTATTTATGTTATCTATATTTATCTTTTTTTATTGTCATTTTTTATCTTATTATTTATTTTATATTATCTTTTATATTTTTATTATCATGTTCATAGCGTTATAATTGACACACACATAATTTATGCTATTTACAAATTTCTTTTATTTTATTGGGTTTGTATTTATGTTGTTTGGTTTATATATATTTATATATATGTATATGTATATATATTTGTATGTATGTGTGTGTATGATACATAATATATAGTATTATGTATTATTATATAATATAATTTATATAATTTTGGGTTTATTTGTTCCTTATATTATTAATTTATTTTGTTCTAATATTATTCTTACTCTCATTTAAATTGATGTATTTATATTTATATATTGCCCTCTCTCTACATATATATATTAATTTATTACTGGTGAAAAATTGGCATTCGAAATCCCTATTTTTAAATCGATTAATGCGGAGACGGTGTTAAAAAAATGACCAGGGGCATTTTTATAAATAATATAAAATATTTACACCGTATTTACTCGTGATCGATATGGAAAAATGTAGTCCGATTTAGATTTTTACTTTCTACAGCGGATGTTATAGTGATCGATGTGAAAATATTTAGTCCGGTTTAGATTAACTCCGTCTGTATCCTTTCCCGCCATTTTATGTCAAGTCTTCTTAGACATGCGCAGTAGTACGTAGTCAGCATGATCACCTTCTCTTATATCTGTTTTATATTCATTTCTTTTATCTTCTATCTTAACTCTCCAATAGCTTCTTCCTCATCCACCCCTCCTTCTCCGCCTCACAAAACACAAAGAACTAATTTTAAAGAAAAAAATGTCTATCATCATGATAACCCTCAGTTCCTTCTCCTCCTCCCCTGCTCCAGCAACTGGTGGAGTGCCTGGAGGAACTCATCCCGCGGTTCAATGCCCTAGAACGCTCGGTGGAAGAACTGGGCCTGAAAGTTGAGAGGATGAATCAACGTTTTAGAGCCTTCCGTTCTGAAGTTCGTCGCCATCAACAGGATGATTTCTTTCATCATGTTGTTGATCCCAATTCCGACTCCCAAAACACTGACTTGGAAGAAGATGATGAGTGAAAACGGGGTCACCTGCATTTTCCTATTCCCCACCTCCTTTTTGATGTAATGAAAAGAATGAGGAGATGATGATATTGTATTTATATATAGATTTCAAGATGGAAAGTTTGATAGTAAAGTTTAATTTGAATGAATGTGTCTAACAAGTTTCTTGTTCTGCATACGTTGCTGATGATCCGTTTATTTTTCATCTAAATCCCACTTTTAAACCGGTCACTGAGGAGAAGACGGTTTAAAAAAAATTAAATTTTTACACCAGTAACCGATTTAAAATATAAACACCCGGTGCAGATTAGCTTGGACCTATTTGCCTCTTCAGTTTCTTATCTATGCTTTCCCGCAAGCTTTCTTTATTCTTCAGACCGTTCATTTCAGTTCTTCGGTTCCCAACGTTTGTAGTCATTATGATGGAATGCCAATTGCATTCTTCTATATTCTTATTGATCATGAACCATATATATATGTATACCATTCTTATTGATCATGCGGACGTCAAATCTCTGATCACTCCTAAGGAAGAACTGACCTCCGGCTGCATCCAAGTGTTTTTGATGTAAGTATAATTTAAATGTAAATATATGTAATAACAAAGTTCAAGTCTTACAACTAATGCCGTGTATGCACTGCCTGTAGGTACATGCAAGCTGAGTTGGTTTCCTCCAAGGGCAGACGAAAAAAATTCGAATTCCTATGCCCACTTCAGATTTATGCTAAAGGGACCTCTTAATCTTTGAGGCTTGCATACATTTCAAGGAGGCTCGGTGAAACTGATATTGATTGTTTCTTCGCACCATATATGCAGGAGTAAGAATAATAATATTTCATTTTATTTCATATATACTAGTTTTGTATTTGCTTAATTATAATACTTATTCTCTTTTAACTAATCTCTACAGCAATATTGGCAACTTGTCATCCTATGTAAGCATAGCTATAAAGTTTTCTTCTTATGCTCCCTCTATTACAAGCCATCGGTTGATGTCAGGAAGATCATGAACACGTGAGTTCTCTTCTATACACAATTATCTTTGTGATAAATGGGTTACTAACTTATTAACTTTGGTCATAGGGTTATGAGGACGTTCGCAGTTGTAAGGGGCCTTAAGCACGCTAATTTGGTGAGGGACCCTGAATGGATCACACCGAAGGTAATAAAAGTATATATTAAGTGTTAGCTAGGTTCCTCATTTTGATGATGAGAAATAATTTTTATCTTGTTAACATTACAGAGTCGAAGGCAACCCAGAGAAAGTAACTTGTGCGGCTTCTACATAGTTAGACACATGGTCAATATTATCTTGTCAAATAGGATTGACCTAACTGAGGAGGTAAAATTATATTTTTAATGATTTCATATTTCTTGATTGTCAATCTAATCTATATTAGTAATGCCTTAATTTTTTTGATTTTGATTTCATATTTCAGATGTTTGATCAACCTGATCCATTTCCTGACCAAAATATTGAGGACCTGCGTAATCGGTGGGCAGAGTTTTTTGTTCAATTCCTTCCTTCTCAATAGTATTTGTCTTTCACTGAATACCTTTTTCTACTTTTCAGTTCAAATTTTAGCATTTTTGTATTGAATTTTATTAAATGAATAATATAATGAGCAATTAAATTATATATGTCTCTGGCATCTTGAACTGATGATGATCGATGATTGAGTCGTATATTATATTTGGGCAGTTTATTTATGAAGCTTCAGGCCGATGAAATGTATTAAATATAAATTTAATAGCATCTACATCGGAGGTATATACCTGCCGGTGTAGAAAGAACATATATCATGATATAAATTTAATAACATCTACATCAGACGTATATACAACCGGTGTTAACATTTGAATAATCTACACCATCCCAATATTCAACCGGTGTTAACATTTGAATAATCTACACCGTCCCAATATTCAACCGGTGTAGATGTTTAAAAATAATACACCGGATGTAAATGTAAACAGTTTTAAAATTTATACCAGTGTAAAAAAGTATATATTCTACACCGGTCTTGTGACCGGTGTAAAATGTCTCACTTTTTACACGGTCTGTTTCTACACTGGTTATATGTACGATGTAGAATGCCATTTTTAACCGGTGTAGAAATACTTTTTTCCAGCCGTGTATGTTTCAATAGATTTATTTATCTTTTCTATATCTTACCTCTTTCTTCATAGAGATTATAATTTTATATTATTAAATGGTCAGTAGTCATAATATTCTTAATTTTTTTATTAGATGGCCAGAAGCCACTATTGATATTTTTTTTGGTAAATGACTATCTTTTGATTTTAATAATTAGTATTGTAAGAAAAATATTATGACAATTTGATAATGTAATGATTATATAAACCCTGAAGGCTAATGATTCGAGTTTTATAGCTTTGAAAATTTTTTTATAGTGTAGAAGATTAATATTTTGAAAAATTGATAATGATGTGCTATTGCAATACATCTATAAGAGTGGTAATAACCATCACATTATATTGGAGATATTGACAATTGAAAGCTGATAATATTTTGTCTTAGCTATTGAACCGTAATTTTGACTAGAAGTCATATAGATAAAAGGCAAATGTTAAAATATGACTGAAAGTTATATGGACAAATATGCATCAATTTATTGAAATTAAATATCAAAATTGACAATGATACTAAAAGGACCATGAGATTTTATAGAAAATATCAAGAGTAATTATACTCCCAATGAAATAAGTTGTAGACAAAATGCCAAAAGAAAATAACATAAGTCCAGAAGGCTATGAACTATATGATATTTGTAAATGATATTTAATTTTTATTATTATTTACATTTATTATGATTATTCTATGTGAGAGAAATTATTATAAGTATATGATATTATGATATTGATACTAATTTTAAAATTTACATGAAAGCAAATAGGCCAAAAAATAATTATTTATCATATTCTTATATTAACATATTATATTATTTGTGTATAAATTAAAGGGATGATATATATTGTACATATTTTTTTTTATTCATATGATGTCATTCAATACTAGTTTGAATTTATTGTGATTCATTGGGGATAAATTTTAAGTATTTAAATTTATTTTAATTAATTTTTTTTGTTTATAAAGAAAAATTAAGAACTCATACAATATGTAAGCATTAATCCATATGATATATTTTAAATGTTGTAAATAAGTTGTATATAGTATCTCAAAAGTTCACTTTAAAGGATCATCTATATTTAGGTTTGATGATTTTGGTAAATATTGGATTGATTTAAATATAAGTATATACACTTATATTTGTTATTAGCATTCTATTCTAATGTCAATAGAAATGTTTTCAACCTTCATTTTTTTTAAAAAAAATGATAAATTATTGGGCATATATATTAGAATTAAATTTGGTTTTCTTATGACATTTGAGAGAAAAAGAAAAATCATATATTACGTTTGAATGCGAATTTATTATTTTATTATTTTATAGATTCTAATCATAAAAGTTATTACCTATTAATCTTAACATTCAAGTTTTAGAAATTGTTTTTGGTTAACGGTAAATTTTGCATTCTATTTGATATAGTTAATACTGGTGGAACATTACTCATGCGAGGATCTTGAATAAATTACCATTGGCTGAAGGTAATTTTAACTCTCTTTATTTGATAATTAAATTATGATTGATGCCAACAAATATTAAAAAATAGCGTGTATTATGTGAGTTATTGGATGTGTGTATTCTGGGAGTTATTGGCTATTGATTTACTTGTTATAGGATTGGTAATTTCTGAAATTATTTATATTAGATACTTAATTATTAATCAATAATAGTTAAATTTATGGATACTAAAATAGTTGGGACAATCTGAAAGAAAAATATAAATATCATAATTATTTATTATTTTGTATTATAATATTGATGATATGTTAGATCTTATTCTACTGTACCCCTAAATATTATAAATAATTATAGTACTTTGATTATGTTGAAGTATGTTATTAATGAATACTAAAATTATATAGTGATGTAATAATATATATATAGTTCCTGAAGAACTTATGTGACAAAAAAAATTAGAATAGTTCCTAAAGAACTAATACATATATTCCTTAGGGATAATTGATAATAAAAATTATAACCCATAAATCTACATTAGATCCATGACTATATATAAAGTAAGAAGCATCTAGACTTCCTAATGAAATATATGAAAAAGAAAAACATGTTGATATGACTCACACTTGAGGGAGATAGTTGGTATACAAGTGTGAACCAACATTGGATAAAATTCTGCTTAGATCTTCATAAAAGTCTAATTGATCTTCCAAAAATGGATGTCATATTGTGATTGTAAATCAGTCATATATTATGAAATCTGAAAAGTTCATTATTGGCTATAGTAAACCAGAAGTTTATCGATCCAAACAGATGTATTGTTAGCATGATTTGTTTGATCATAATAGACCATATATATGATCTAATAAATTATTGAAGATTATATATTGATATCCATTGAAGAACCAAAAAATTCTTCATAAATAGCCAACATATTATAAAATTTAAGAAATCATATGTGTTGCTTGTTCTCAAATAAAATTGAT
This sequence comes from Leucaena leucocephala, assembly GCA_037074615.1. Taxonomy (NCBI): domain Eukaryota; kingdom Viridiplantae; phylum Streptophyta; class Magnoliopsida; order Fabales; family Fabaceae; genus Leucaena; species Leucaena leucocephala. The sequence continues at coordinate 3,157,963 of CM073544.1, read as the reverse complement.
TATGATAATATTACTAGTTATTATTTATAATAGATTTTTACATTTCTGAAAATATATTAAATTCATATTATATGGGCCCATTCAAAAGCATGTAAGCCATACAAAAATTTACTAAATTTGATAGATGCATCTATAATATAGTTACATGTGAGATTATTATGGATTTGCAACTAAAAGTTTGTAAGATTATTTGAATAAATATAATCATTATGTTGAGTGCACAAATTACAGAATATGAGAATCATTTATTAATACCTCCATAAGTAACTTGATCAATGCTTATGAGAACAAGATTTATATTTCATTGTTGGCATATTTGATTTGATATGTTACGGCACGTATACATATCAAACCAATAAAATTCTTCCAATAAAAATAGCTTTTGGTCAGGAATCATATATTTTAAATGTGCAATGTATATTGAAATATTGATCCACCACAATGCACATAGATGTATATTTAAAGAAAGTTGAGATCAATGTTGGGAAGAACCTCTTTCTTATTTATCTCTAAATGAAACACAAGGATGTTTCTAAAGGAAATAAATAGATTTATGAGGCTTGTGCTACATGATTAGTTGATTGTCATTCGACAAAATTTTTCTAATATGAAGGGGAGAAATTGAGTAGGTAGAGAAGAGAAACAAATAGAATACATTATTATTAAAGGTAGATCCTCAGATATAGTGATATGAACCAGAAGTTCATCAAATATTGTATTCATAAAATATTATAAAATATCTATTAGATTCAATTACTGACCTAAAATTCCAGTTGAAAATTGTCTAGTTAGTATAAATGAAAGTGAGACATGCCTGAAGCATTAAACACTAATTGGTTCTAAATATAATATTGAAAATAGAGGAACATGCAATTAAGATGTTTATATTGAGGAGGCAGGTACTCCAGAAGAGTGCCAAGATATAACTACTTATAAAAACCTCAAAATATGTCAAGGTACCTGAAATGTAATAAAGAGATCTCAATAAGTTATGTCAAAATAAGAAAAATGGAACCGAAAAGATAAAGTTGTCGACAACGGTTTTAATAATAATATCACGTGATCAAATGAGGATCTTATATATAAATCTGTCATATGAAGTAGACAGAAAAAAAAATATTTGGCCAAAAGGAAAAATAAAAAGGTAAAGACGCAATAAAAATAGAATTATATTCTTTCAATATGTGAAAATTATGGACCTACAGTCCAAACATATGAAATATAAAGTATAGAAATATTTATGTGAAAATAAAAATTTTCACAAAAGCTAATGATGATTATAATGAGAAATATTATTCTGTGGTGTAGGTAATAATTTTTACAAATATTATTAATCTAACTGTATAAGAAAATAAAATAGACGTCTGATCGATATTGTTATAAACTATGCATATAGCTCACTAATAGCGAAATTTATTATATGGTAATCTTTTAAGGATTTTAAAATTCTTGAAGTATATATAGAAAATGTATAGAGTTAAATACCAAATTTTTTTATAATAATTAGATTTTTTCTATGATATAGACAAAAGAGAAATGTTATAATATGACCAGAAGTCAAATATATATATTGTGTTGGTATTGCATGTTATAATTTTAGTTGTAAAATTAAGTTCTTGTAGGTACAAAATTGATAATAAAATTGAGATTTGAGTGCATAAAGCAAGTGAAGAGTGTGTTAATAATTCAATATATCCAGAAGATATGTTGAAGAAATATATGATGACAATGCATCATGTATAGTTATACTAAGAAATATATACTCAAAAAGTATTAAAAATAATCTACTTGAGAAAATAGCACACTCTATTGAGAAAGTGATGTCGAAAAGCTAATGTTATCATCAGGGAAAGTAAAGATCATACTATATTCTTTTTTTCTTAGCCAAAGTTTTATCCTATTAGGTTTTCCTGGTAAGATTTTTAACGAGGCAGCTTCAATATATATTGTGTACTCTTTTTCTTTCATTAGATTTTTATCCCACAGGATTTTTCCTAGTAAGATTTTAATAAGGCATAATATTTATTTATGGACATCGAAGGGGGAGTGTTATGAATATTGCAATATTAAGTGTAGATGTCTATAACTTCTTAAGTTGTCTTTTGAAATTCTACACTAAAGCTATGTAACCTACAAATGAATGGCCTCTTGGTAGTTTTTGTTATTAATACATATAACCTTCAAATGTTATAATATTTCATAATTATGTAGATTTATTCTTTATGTAACTCTTGTAATAGAATTTAAGGACTTGTGGCCTATAAATAGTGGACATGCACTAAGTAAATGTAAGCTTGAATGGATGGAATAATACTCACCCCTCTTTTTCTCCAATTCTTTTTTATCTTTTCTATTTCTCTCATCCTAAATCTCTATTATATTTTCTTTTATTGTATAACAAGATCAATTTAGTTCGTGCAAGCAACAAGCCAGAAAACATGGAACAAAACTAAGAACACAACAAAAGAAAAACTAAATAAGAGAGAGTGAAAATCAAGGAAGGATGAAATTGGCCAAATTCTCATGACACCTTGTTATTACCTCTTATCCTAATTATAGGATAAAAATTAGTTAAATTTTTTAAATATATTAAAAAAAATTAATTAAACCAGTTAATTATAATTAATATAAGTGTTAGTTGATTAATTTTAGTAGATTGATGAGTATATAATATAAATTCATCTTGAAAGATTAGATTTAGTCATAATTAACTGATTTATTTAACTTCATTAATCTATTCAAAAAAGTCAACTAACTCTTATAATTATGATTTGAGGGAGTATCATTTTAGATTTAGATTTATGATGTATTACTCATCCAGTCTTTAATATAGAATTTAATTGGGGAGTTGATATTAGTCATAAATATAATATTTATTTATCGTATTTATCATTTTTTTTAAATTATTCTAATTGATATTCCATTAAGAATAATTAAATAAAAGAGAGAGAGAGAAAATTAAAAAAAAAAGATTAAAATATTTTAAAAAAATATATTAAATTAATTAACTTTATTAATATAATTAAATTAATTAATAAATTTTATATTAAAGATCATATTATTAATTTATTTATGCCTAATCATTTTTTTTATTTTTAATAAGAGAGACATACATTAACCGTGATAAATTGAATTAAACAAGCCACTTCTCAAATTCCCTGCCTGTAGATGGTTATTAGTAGGAATAGAAATAGGCCAGACAGTTTGTCAGGGGCTTATAACTTGGCCTATATTCAGCCTGTAAGGCAGCTTGAACCTGTTATCAAAATATATTTAATATAAATATGTAATAAGTGAGTGTTGAACTCATTACCTATTGAACACAATGTAATAATTAAATTATTGAACTAACTCATTTTATTATTATTTTTATTATTGCTTTATATATTATAGCTTATATTTTATTGCTATGTTATAGTAAGTATTAATAAATTTTTTTAACAGGCTTTAGGTGAGGCCAAATATTTATACAGACTAAGTTTATATAAAAAAAATAGCCAGGCCACATACTCAGACTAAGCTCAAATTAAATTGTTATTTAACATCCCTAATCTATTAATCTATTAAGTCCCAGACCTAACCCGTTTCCATGTTCCCCGTCCAACGCTGCTGTTTTGATAGCAGATTCTCTCATCGTCTCTTAATTTCTCAAACACCGCCTCTCCATACTTTCTCCATCTCTAATCTTTTCGCCAATTCTTTCATTTTCGTCGATAATACCGATTGATTTTTCACAGCAGTGATATTTGGGGATAACAATGATGATATTTGGAGGCAGAGATTGATTATGAAAAGCAAAATTTTCAGTTCAAATAAACTTTGAGAGGGTGAGGAGACGAATTGGAGAAGAAAATTATTGATCATTGCCAAAAAGAACCAGTGGTTTCCTCCGTCGCCGGCGTTAGTCGGAATCAAGTCGTCGGATTCTTCAAGTAGTCGGGCCACGCCACAAAATGTTCGATGCATCAGACTAGAATTTCCTGTACTTTTTGGTGATAATAAAGGTTGTTTTTATCATTTCAACAAACTCTCCTTCTTGGGAAGCAGGTCTCCAGCCAAATTCGGGACGAAACCATTCTCCCTCAATTGCAGGAAACTAGTCTCTGCCCTGGCCATTTTCTTGCCATTGTCACCAAACACTGCTGCCGCCGGAAACTACCATCTTTTTCTTCTCCTTCATGTTGTTCCAGGCCTCTTTCCTTGTGGCATGTCTCTTTCATTGTCTCGTATTTCTAGTTGCCCTGTATATCATTCTTACTGTGAAATTCCATTTTATTTGCCACCCTCATCATTCCTTGCTTTACAGAAAAGGATGTTGATTCTCCATTATTAGTTCTCCAGAAAAGATCCACAGTTGAATCTAAGAGCGAGGACGATAATTGAAGTACTTATAGTGATCTATTAAAAGCAATAAAACTTTAAATTTATCTATTCATGCATTGTATAAAAACTCTTAACATTAAATTGATGTTTTCAAGAATTGTTGTGTGCGTCTAAAAGTAAATTTGTTATTCCAACCCCCAACACCTTGCGCCACAACCCCCCCCCCCCCCCCCAAAAGCGCGGGGGGCCGGGAAAACTGTGATTGCTGAATGTTTGTGTATGGGTTGGACAGTGTTGGTTGACCATTGTTGCATAGTTTTCAATTAGCTTGCTAACTTTATAAAATGTAATTTATAAAGCTGAACTTGTAAATACGTGACAACAGGTTGATAGTTGTTTCATCTTAGTTTTACTACTCCTTTTGCAGTATTAGCATTTGACAATATGTCAAAACAACCTGACATCCTCTTTTTGGAGGAATGGTTGAGGAACAAATGTGGTGCTGCTAGCAAATTAAATCCTGGAAACTCTTACTCCTCGTCTGCTAGAGCCATTATTCAGGCATGGGCCGACCTCAGGGAGTCCCTTCAACATGAGACTTTTAGCTTCCATCATCTGCAATCTCTTAAAATCCTTGTCAATTCTCAAACATCACTCCATGTTGCAGACCCCCAAGTGAAGCTGCTTGTTGCCATTCTTTCATCTCCAAATCGCTCTTTTCCTTATGAGTCCTATCCTCTAATATTTAGGCTTCTATACATATGGGTGAGGAAATCCTTTAAGCCTACTTCAGCTATCATTGATTCAGTAGTGGAGGTCCTCCCTCGCCTCATCTCTGTTCAATTTGATTCTAGAGAAGATCCTTCATTCTTTTCTGAAGTTATTCTCCTATTAGGTGCCATTTCTTTTGTGCTCTCTTCATCTGAAAGATCCAAAACGACCTGCTTGGACTTACTGGGTAAACTATTGATAAATGAGTATCAATTACTTGGCTTCTTTACAGAACTTGTGCCTGATGTTCTGGCGGGAATTGGGTATGCTTTGTCTTCTTCTGTGACAGTTCATAATGTTTCAATACTGGACTCATTATTTGAAATTTGGGGCAAAGAAAATGGGCCTCAAGGCGGTATTTCTGAAGGATTGATGATTCTTTATTTGATTGAATGGTTCATGTCAAACTTGGTTAGTTTCCAGTTTTTGGATAAAATACAAATGTTTTGTCAAGAAGCTTTTCAGAAATTTAAGGTAAATTATGCTCCATTTTCTGTTTTCATGGCTGGGGCTGGAGTTGTGAGGTCTTCAAATAGATATATGTCAGGCAATATTAAATTTGATGCCATCTCTGAAGCGAGGACTTCTGCAATTGTTTCGATGGAAGCTTTAGCTAGCAATTTGTTCTCAAGGATGTTGAGACCTGATTTGTCAATTTCGGGCGATGATCCTAGAGACAGGCTTTTGCTCCAATGTGTCTCATTAGCATTGGCTCGAACTGGCTCATTTTCTGGTCATTCCTCTTTTTTTGTTTGTCTTGCTTTGGCACTGTTAACTGAAATACTTCCATTGCCTTGTATGTGCAAGTCTGCGCTTGAATTGTCAAGAGGTTCTGGTGGACTGAAGCTAACTGAGATCAAAGAACATCTAGATAATATCCTGTTTAAGGAAGCTGGCGCTATAGCAGGGATCTTCTGCAATCAGTATGTCTCAGCAGATGAAGAAAATAAGGATGTAGTGGAAAATCTTATATGGAAATACTGTCAAGATTTGTACTTTGGATACAGGCAAGTGGCTTTGTGTTTTAAAGTCAAGGACGATAAACACCTTGAGGGTTTGGAGAAAATTGCTGAATCTGCTTTTCTAATGATTGTGGTTTTTGCATACGCTGTCACAAAGCACAAGTTGAGCTCCAAGTTCACCCAAGAAATGAAAATGGATGTGTCGTTGAAGATATTAGCATCATTTTCTTGTGTGGAATATTTTCGTCATGTTCGTTTGCCAGAGTATATAGAAATAATTCGCAAGGTAGTTGCAAATGTCAAGGAGAATGAGCATGTTTGCACATCTTTTGTGAAGTCCATGCCTTCTTATGCAGAATTGACAAATAATCCAGGTGTGATTTATCATTTTAAGAAACCTAATTTTTTTTCTTTCTTCAAGCTGATCTATGATATCTTTTCCTCATTCATTTGGATTATCTTGTTTTTAATAAGATTTAACATGTCTTCTAGACTTTACTCTGGACCAGACAACCAAATACATATGGTCTAAGGATGAGGTGCAAACAGCTCGCGTTTTGTTTTATCTACGAGTCATTCCAACTTGTGTTGAGCATTTGCCCAGCCATGTATTCAGAAACATGGTAGCTCCAACAATGTTCTTGTATCCTACGTCAAAATAATGTTACTGAGGGTGTTTTCGTCTTATACTCATGTTGGTACTCTGGTCTCATGATCATTTGCTGCAAATTTGCTTCCTTATTCAAGTGAAACTAGATATATGGAACACCCAAATGGAAAAGTTGCTCGGGCCTCACATTCTTTGTTTATGGCATTTATTTCTTTGGGAGAAGAATTTGAAATAGACGGCAGATTATCATTGAAGGAGCAGCTTGTTTTCTATTATATAGAAAGATCCTTATTGGTATCTGAATCATCTGTAACTTAGGTCTTAAATTTGAGACTGATAACTTAAAACGGTTCTAAATTCTAATCTTTTATGGAACATGAATACAGGGATATCCAGGCATAACTCCTTTTGAGGGTATGGCTTCTGGAGTTGTAGGCATTGTTCGACATCTTCCTGCTGGAAGTCCCTCCATATTTTATTGCATCTACAATCTTGTCGAGAAGGCTGATAGGCTATGTACCGAGGTCCTCACTAATGATGCTGATGCATGGAAAAAGCTGCAGGTGGAGACAGAGCCTTGCAAGAGATTACTGGACCTACTTTTGCACATAGTTTTTTTGGTTGACATACAAGTATGGTATTTTTTTTTAATTTCTTGTGATTAGCTTATTTCTTTTTCTTTTTTGTTTATTTTCTCTTGGGGGTGGAGAGCATAGGTTTTGGAACTAAAACCTGTTATCTTGTTTTTGGGGGAGTTTGTTTTCACGTATTTTAATTGATTTTGCGGTATATGAGATAAATATATGAGAGGAATTTTGTCTCGTAAAATGCAAAATTGCTTCTGTTTTTTTTTTTTTGAGTGGAGGCAAACAAGCACTTCATCATTTAAAATTGACAACTAGCTTTTGCCAATTTAATATAAAATGAAGTTGTGAGGATCTTCTAAGAGTCAAGATTGACACCTGCAATCAAAGTGAACCTGTTAAAATTAATTGTTGTATAATTCAGTGCTTAGATTGGCCATGCTGGAAATTGTCTTGCTCTCATGTTCACTGAATGATGTTATTGAGTTGATTTAATCAAGCCTTTTACTGCTTCCTAGGTCTTGGTGGACTTAATGAAGTTGTTAGCACAGCTGATTACCAAGTTACCACAAGATGCACAAAACATGGTTCTCAATGAGTTATATTCACAGGTGGCTGAATCTGATGATGTCATACGAAAACCGACATTAGTTTCATGGTTGCAGTCCTTATCTTACCTTTGCACAAAGGCTTCTCAGGAAAATGGAGCCTCCAAAAAGAGCCCTAGTGAAGATAACTTTACTTTGGCCTATACTGCCGGCCTCGGAATCGGGGAGAAATTAACTTCACGACTCTGAGGCATTCAGATCCAGTGTTTTGTACTGGACCTTCTCTTCTAGCCTGCAAATTCTCCTGTCACAAATCACTTTAATACATTTGTTACTGCATAGTGCGTATGATATAGTTGAGCTAATTTTGGACTTGCTGCTTTTAATATTTTGTTCTTACTCCTCTAATCTTGTCTATGATACCTAAGACACTTGGTAGACTTTAATACCTATTGCCTATGTGACATCAATTATTGCCAACCAAAAGTAGTAAGCTGGAGGGATGAGCAAGCTTAACGCTTGGCTTCTCCATCTTTTTCTCCTCTTGCATGGTACTGAAAGTGAAGCCAAAGTAATAGGTAAGCTTCATAAAACTTGTTCTGCTCATCATCTTCTCCACCCATCAGTCTTTCAACTATATTTTATGGTGTTAAAAGTCGTGGACAGAAGTGGTTTCACTGAGGTGTTTGTCAGGAAGAAGATTAAAGTGCAATTAGGTGCATCTTTCTGAGGTAATTTCATCCACGTGAATCCTTAATTGTTGGGTTTGAATGGGGTTAAATAATGCCAGTTTTTTTTTTTCTTTTTCACTTTTTCACTTTTTCTGTTCTGTTTATCCAGCAGAAGAGCAGCAAATGTCCAGGTGAAGATGCTAGATCTGTCTTGGGAAAAAATGTAATTTATTAATTTGCATGCATTTGGATTACTGTGTGTGTATATACTGGATCTTGATACTTGTTGAGGCTTTATCTCACTTCGTTTCCATAAATTCCCAGGGAAGCTTTAGGATTTGTTGAGGAGAAAGCAATGTAAATACATACCAACATGGAGCATATATTTAAGTGGACATGTATAAATTTTAGGGAGTTAGTCCTTTTGGAATTGTAATGTATACATGGACATATGTATGTATGTATGTCAAGTGTTTGTAACTTTGAGATGTAACTGACATGTATAGTTTAGCATAAACGTGGAATTATGATGAGAAGCTATGAATACCCTACCCTAAACTTTGTCCTCTGATATTTCATGTAAGTTATGAAGTTATGTAATGGCTTGCTGTGTTTATTAAGAATGATATTATTAACCAGAGACATGTTAGTTGTATATGAGATTATTTAAGGGAAAAATTAATTACTGTATATTTTTTTAGGGTATAATAGAAGCCTAGCAGGTGATAATTTATTCTTAAATATAGATAGATGTCAGATTTTTTGTTTACTTGTGATATCTACTTGGAAAAGAGGGAAGACTCTAACACATTATCACACTGCATTTTCCTTTTTTGCGAATTCTACGTCTTAAATATTTACCATTCTTGTCATAAGTTTTAATGGGTAGGAGAGAATCATGAGGGAATGACCAGGAGAGTCTGTCTCCCGTCAAGAGTTGGCAATCATGGTTTAAGGGGTATATTCCCTCATTTCAAATATAAATTATTTTTAACTAATTTAAATGTAAAATTTTAAATAATTTTTAACATTATCCTTATTAACCATATTAAACTCTAATATCATATTCCTTCCAAGTCTATATATAAGATAAAATAATCAAAATTACTCAAATAAAAAAATATCAATTAATTTTTTTTGTTAAGCATATGTATCTTTTTAGTGGAGGCACTATCGGGCACTAAATGTAGGTACTTTTCTTTATAAAGTTGTTAACATTGGTTCATTATGTTGTGAGGGATTAATTTCTTCAGCTAGATCTAAATCATGTTAGTAAATGTTAGTTAAAGTTGGGTAAAGACAATAAATATATAAAAAAATATATATATTATTATTTTTCAAGAGTTATCTTTATTTATGTCCATCTTATAAATACCCTTATTTATGTGAATGAGAGAGATGGGAGAAAAAAATGAGGTGATATAACATATAATTAATGGGAGCAAAACTGAAAAATCTTAGTTAGAATTTTGGATATCCTTTAAGTATATCTTATAAATATGATTAAGTCATCCCAAAAATTGTATATTATATATAGCACTGCAGAGAACATTAATTTTTACTCTCTATCAATACTCTTATCCAATTGTGTATATATAAAAAAATATTTAATATTCTTTAAAAGTATCAATAGCCTTAAAAAAAGTGATTTAAGAATACTTTTTAGAGGATGCTCTCTATAAATATGAGATTGAAGGAAGTATTATGCTACTCTTATTTAGTTTCACGTTGGAAATTATTGAAATCATGGTTTAATGAAAGTAACTCACTGTAAGCATGAAATTGCAACAGCAAACACCCTCGGATTGAAGATGATATCTAAATCATTTATTTAAGCATTTACTTTTAATGATTTACATAGAATTTATATAAATATCTAAATCATTTATTTAAGCGTTTACTTTTAAAGATTTAAATAGGATTTATATAAGTATTTATAGGTCACCTATAACAATCGAAAATAAGATTTGAATTCATACCTCTATGAGTCATAAGCCAACTCTATATGTTATACTTCAAAGTAATGATGGATTGTTATAAAAATAATTAAAAATAAAAATGCCTTTTAACCTTTTATAATTTTAAGACAATATTGATTGATATACTATTTTTAAATATACTTTTAACTCTTCAGAGAGAAATCAAACCTTCATAAATTTGGTAAGCTAATTTTTAATTGGTTTAGGATATTTTGAAAGTAAGCCAAAGTTTTAACATATTAATTGTTTTTCTTAAGCTAAATGCGATGCCCTTAAATTTCATTAAAAAGTATAATTTAATCCTATTTAATAATTTAAATATTTAAATGACTTTTAAGACATTTGAAAGAGATGTTTAGTGCAATTGTCCACATAGTCTTTCATTTCATATGACATAAATGTCCTTAGTCCCTTGAAAATTTCACATTTACGATTTTATTATTTTCTTTATTTATCAACTTACCTTCTCTATTTTATTTTACTACTGCATACCAAATTTTATTTTAAATTTTAAACAAAAAATTATTTTATATTGTATTCTTACATTACCGTCCTTTTCATTTCTTACCCGTAAACTACAATTTTGCCACCAGAGGGCCAATCTTGCCCAGTTACACTAATCGGCTCGTCGTCTTCTTCGTTCTCTCTCCAGTCTCCATAGTGTCAGGTTTAGGGTTAGAGCGTGTTTATCTTTGTTCCTTAGCTATCACAGTTAATCCTTATGTGCGCTTTTGCATTCTGCTAACATAATGCATGCTGTAAGTGTAAAGGGTGCCTGGGTGGGGCAAACCTTTGCCCTTGCCAAGCGCAATGAGTCTGAAGTCAGAAAATCAAGGATTCGCCGTTCGAAAGAGGAAAGGAAGGCAATGGTTGAAACCTTTATAAAGAAGTAATTCTACTCTGCTCTCTCTTCCTTCCATTGAATTGTTCGATTTTGAGATATTCATCTTCAGTACTTTCCTTCCCTTTTTTTTTTTTTTTTAAAGAATTTGTACGCTTCTTCTTTCTCGGAAAGAATCCGTCTCTGTGCCCGAATCTGTTTTGGGCTTTTGCAAGATTCTATTGACGTGGACACTAAAGCTAATTTTACATATGGTTTTCATCAAATTGTGATATTGGTTGGTAGTGGGGTTCCTTCCATTTTCATTTCTGGGATAATGTGTGAATGCCGGGAGTAAATCATGCCTACGATGCATGGAATTGAGGGCATGTAACATACTCCCATTTATGGTGAGTTTTTGGGCACGATTTACCTGCATAGATGAATTTAAAGAGTTGTACACTTTCATCAACATTTTAGAAATGTTCTTTTGCAGTTTATTTAACTTTCCTGTCTGATGTTTTAGGCAGTGTCATAACTTCTTTGTGGCAATGCTTAAATTAGTTATAGGCATTACCTTTATACCTGTATAGATGAATTTAAAGAGTTGTACTTCTTTGTACTGGTTGTTAACTATATAAGTTGTTTAAACTACCTATTTGATGCTATAAATTCTGATATATAATTGTAATAAAAGGGGAGAGTTAGTTAATGAGTTCTTATGTCTATAAATAAGGGGGATTGGGTAGTTTGTAATTAGGCAATGAGATCTCCCTGTTCTATATTTCCCTTTGTAATTCTCCCTCTTCCTCTTCCGTTGCCTATCTTTCTTTTATATCAAATTCGTTGGTATGATATTTGAAATCTGACTTCTATTTGACTTCCTTATCTAACTAACTGTATCTGGATGGGTAGATGGGACACTATAGATTGAAATCTTAGTATGAATCTATTGTTCATCTGACTGGTTTATTTTACATCTTTAATAAATCCCTTTTTACGCAGATTCATTGTACTTAGTTTATTTTCTGTTATTTTATATTATTGAACTTTTAGCTCTCTCTCTCTGGATTATTATATTGGGAGGTTGAGTCCTTAGAAGATTCACAAATTATTCTTGTCATTTACTTTACTCAATCAAAGCCTTTTTGCCAGTGTCATATTGAATGCAGTGCCTCTCTTTAGTTTCACCTGACTGAAAACTTTGCTTCAGGTACCAAGAGTCTAACAATGGAAGCTTCCCATCACTTAATCTTACCCACAAGGAAGTCGGTGGTTCTTTCTACACAGTACGGGAGATTGTACGAGATGTAATCCAGGAGAATCGAGTGTTGGGGCCTGCAAAGTTCACTTTAGTGGAGCATCCCTCTAAACAGGTTTTGGAACAAAATCTGTTAGGTTCAATGGCTGTAGATCCTAATACTTACTTTGCTGCATCTCCAAATGAAAATCATCATGAGCCTAGCAATCTTCAGGATATCAGTGACAAAATGCTTTCTGGGCAGCAGACTAGAGTTGAAGGTCAGTTGTCTGGCAACGGGAATGCACTCTATGGTAGCCAAGTGGATGTAAGAAACAAGGAATTCAGTGAAGCATATGGAAATGGAAATGTAATCAATGGTAGCCAAGTTGATGAGACAAACCAGGAATTTGTTGAAGCATTTAGCAATGGAAATCTCGTCCACAGTAGCCAGGTAGATGAGACAAACCGGGAATTGGTTGAAGCATTTAGCAAAGGAAATCTCGTCCACAGTAGCCAGGTAGAGGAGACAAAGCAGGAATTGGTTGAAGCATTTAGCAACGGAAATCTCATCCACAGTAGCCACGTAGATGAAACAAACAAGGAATCTGTTGAAGCAAGTAGTCCTGAATTTCAAGTCATTCAGTCTTTGGCAACCCCAGAGGATGTTACACAAAACTTGGCACTGCCAATAACTAATTTAAGCCCTGTCACAGCCAATGTGGTTGTGGAGACATTTCCATTAAGGTCTGTCACAAGCACAGCCATTGGAATTGGAAGTTCTGGAGAATTCGGAGGCTTCAATAATTCTCCAGAAAATGAAACAAAAAACTTGGGCTTGCATATAGGTGAGGAAAAGTCAGAATTAGAGAGTGTTGAGTTGACGGAGAATTCTAATTTACTTGATGAGAAGTCTGTGGGTGACCTTGGAAATACATCTGCCTCTGGTAATGAGGAGGAAGAAAAAAATGTTGGACATACATTGGTCGAAATGACAATGCAGGCAGCCCTTGAAGAACATGTTGCCCATGACAATGAAATATGTGCTGAACCTGAAGTTAAAGCAACAAATCAAAGCAATATTTTGACTGCTGAAGTCATTGAGCAAAGTCAAACCATATCTGGTGCTAAGGTTAGTTTATCTAGAGCTTTAAAATGCTAAACTTTGATTAGTGAGATGCACTTGAATATTCTCTAGGTTCTGTTTTTCTTTTTGATATTGTGTTATGGGGACTTAGGTGGAGTTTGTGTTCTTTCTTAAAATGTTTTATTTACTAGAAATAATTATTTAATTCACTTTTGACTTTTGATTTAGGCAGCCTCATAGTGTTGTCTGCATGATTTAGTACCTAGAGGTAGTAGATTATGTTGACTGTCATAGTTAAGCTTTCTGGTGCGTTAGCATATCTATGTAGCATATGCTTATGTTTTCATTGGCATATTTTTCACATCAGATCTTCTCAAAGATTTTCCTCCTTTTAGTATGTAAGGAATTGGAAGACACGCAGCGGAAATAAACTTTAAAAATTTTCCATTCCTTGCCAGGATCTGCCGTATGTGTTTAAGTCAAGTGGAAAGAATCATTACCACCATGAGTTTGAGTAAAACCTTTTGCAACCAGTCGTGCCTTGAAGACATTTACATTGCCATCCATGTCAGTTTTCTCTTTGAAAACCCACTTGCACCCGACGGTTTTTACACCTTCAGGCGGGTCGACTAAGGTCCAAACCTTATTGTCGTACATGGATTGCATCTCAGACTTCATGGCACTAAGCCATTTTTCGGAGTTTGGTCCCACTATAGCTTCTCGATAGGTAGTCGGCTCATTATGCTCAATGAGCAACACATCACGACTATCAGAAATCAGAAATCCATATCTCTGAGGCTGAAGTCGTATCCTATTAGACTTTCGTGGACCTTGCGTGACTTGAGGAGTCTCAACAACTTGTTGTGAGTCTTCTCTATTTTCCATCTGCAGTTCTGTGGTGTCTTGTAGCTCTCGAACTTCTTCGAGTTGTACCTTACTTCCACTGGTTCTTTTAGAGATAAATTCTCGTTCAAGAAAGATACCATTTCTGACAACAAACACTTTGTTATCAGCAGGGTTGTAGACGTAATATCCCTTGGTTTCCTTAGGATATCCCACAAAAAGGCATTTTGAGGATTTGGGCGCTAATTTGTCTGAGGCTTGTTGCTTAACATAGACCTCGCATCCCCAAATCTTGAGGAAAGACAAACTAGGCGTCCTCCCAGTCCATATCTCATACGGAGTCTTTTCGATTGCCTTAGATGGAACACGATTGAGTGTGAACGCAGCTGTCTCTAGGGCATAGCCCCAAAAGGAGGGCGGAAGATCTGTTCGACTCATCATGGATCGAACCATATCTAATAGTGTTCGATTTCTCCGTTCAGAAACGCCATTCCATTGTGGTGTCCCTGGAGGAGTCAATTGTGAGAGTGTCCCACAATTCCTAAGATGATCTATGAACTCTTGGCTCAAATATTCACCACCCCGATCAGATCGAAGGGCTTTAATTGTTTTGCCAAGCTGGTTTTGTACTTCATTTTGAAATATCTTGAACTTTTCAAAAGATTCAGATTTATGTTTCATTAGATAGATGTACCCATATCTGCTGAAATCATCTATGAATGTTATAAAGTACGAATAACCTCCTCTGGCATTTGTGTTCATCGGTCCACACACATCTGTATGTATGAGGCCCAATAAATCAGTGGCCCTCTCACTGTGCCCAGTGAAAGGTGACTTTGTCATCTTTCCTAACAAGCAAGACTCGCAAGTGTCATATGATTCAAAATCAAATGAGTTTAGAAATCCATCTTGATGGAGTTTGGAAATGCGTTTCTCATTTATGTGGCCCAGACGACAGTGCCAGAGGTATGTGGGATTCAAATCGTTTGGTTTGACCCTTTTGGCGGTTATGTTATAGATATTTCCATGATTGGGTTGTTCCAAATTTAATATGTAATGATCAACATGCAAATCACCATGAGCATATAAAACATCATTACGATAAATAGAACATCTACTATTCCCAGCAATGGAAGTGAAACCTTCCTTATCCAAATAAGAAAGTGAAACAATGTTGCTACTTAAAGCAGGAACATAATGGCAATTGTTCAAAACTAACAAAAGCCCAGTGGGCAGAACTAATTCATAAGTGCCTACAGCTAACGCAGCAACCCTTGCTCTGTTTCCAACTCGTAGGTCAACTTCACCCCTTTTCAGCTTCCTACTGTCCTTTAGTCCCTGCACATTCGTACAAATGTGAGAACCACATGCAGTATCTAATACCCATGAGGTGGAAGTAGAAAGATGAATGTCTATAACATAAATACCTGAAGCGATAGCCCCGCTATCCTTCTTGTTCTTTTTCAGATCTTCGAGGTAGAGTTTGCAATTCCTCTTCCAATGACCCGGTTCATTGCAGAAGAAGCAGACTCCTTCCTTCGGAGGCTTTGCCTTCTTTGGTGCAGGCTTGGTTTCGGGCTTGCCTGACTCTTTGGTCTTACCTGATGAGCCATGACCCTTCCCCTTGCCTTTGCCTTTCTTTTTCGTACCCTTTCCTTTCTGAACCATCAAAACACTACTGGGTTTCTTCTTAAGACTCGGCTCAGCAGTTTTAAGCATCCCATGCAGTTCAGAAATAGATTTCTCCATGTTGTTCATGTTGTAGTTCATAACAAACTGGTCATAACTTTCCGGGAGTGAGTTTAAGATCAAATCTGTAGCTAACTCCTGGCTCATGGGAAATCCAAGCCGTTCAAGGTGATCAATGTACCCTTTCATCTTTAAGACATGAGCACTGACTGATGCACCTTCAGCCATCTTGCAGGAATGTAAGGCCTTAGTGGTCTCATACCTCTCTTGCCTTGCCTGTTGCTGGAACATTTCCTTGAGATGCACAATCATCTCATAAGCCTCCATGTGTTCCAGATCTCTTTGGAGCTCCGGAACCATGGTGGCTAGCATCAAGCATCCCACATCGACAGAGTCTTCCTTATGCTTCATATAAGCATCTCTCTGAGCTCTGGGAGCATTGGCGGCTGGCTCCTCAGGAATGGGTTGATCTAGGACATGCGCCTTTCTTTCCTGCTTGAGAACAATTCTCAAGTTCCTAAACCAGTCAAGAAAGTTTGTCCCATTGAGTTTGTCCTTCTCAAGGACAGATCGCAGCGATAATGTAGCAGTATTACTAGTCGTCATGATTCTACAATTAAAATATGCAATGTAATTAGTAATCTCCCACTAAATAAACAACCCTCAATGCAATAGTTAGTGGGCTAAGATCCATATTTGGCTCAAACTTAAGTCCGCTTTGGCAGGACGCTTAGATTAAGTTATTTAGGTAGGTAACACCTTTACCAATTACATCAAATGTAACTCTTAGATATTCATGGGATCCTATCATCATATGATCTGGCATGTTCTAATCCCATCTAATGCCTTGAGATCCAAAACCGTTTTGTTAATCTCAATTAAGTCAAACAATAATGAACCTATGAGAGTAGCACCATTACTCTTTGCTTATCTCCCCAAGATAACTCAAAAGCACCCACTTTGGTGGAGTCCACAATTGAGCGATCAAGGTTTTGACAAGTGTTCATAAATTGACAGCATTATGACTTAAGATTTCTTTTAGAGGGCTTAATTAACTATATGTTTTTATGAGGATGCATGTATCCCAGTTTGTAACTCATACAAGTAATATGCATGTGCTGATCTAATCATAAGATGCATAATTCAAACGTGATACAATATGGCTCACCTATCCTAAGTCCCCTCAAGCCAATGAGAGGAGCTCTCTAGTAAGAAAAGAGAAATTACATATAGAAACCTCTTTTAACATTCGAGGGGAGTGAGATGAGAGGAGAAGGTACATTGAGAGTATATAGAGGAAGGCACGACACGCAGGCCGTATTTTTTTTAAAAATTACAACACTTGCAATCTAGAGCCATATTGTTCACCATACCCAAACATTCAAGAATCAATATTCAGATCTAATCGAAGGGCAAAAAACATTTACAAAGTAACATTTGTTACGGTTATGTTGCGCTACGAACAGGTAGCTACGGCGGTCCCGCTAGCCGGTTAGCGGGCGGCTGTCCCGCTAGCCGGTTAGCGGGCGGGGTCTCTGGGGCAGCGCCCCGGAAGAAATTTTTTTTTTGTTTTTGTTTCATAAATAATCACGAATCTGAATTCGGTTTTCACAAATAATCACAAATTCGAATTCGGTTTTCTTAGACCCCATCTATGCGGATTGATCAAATCAAAAAGCATCACCACCGATTCCAATTTCCTTTTAGATTCCTTTTATGTCATACACAACAAGGATTCCATATATGTCACACATACAACGCTTATTATATGATCGGCTACTACTAACATATATCATATAAATCACAAATCAAGCCTAACTTAAACACAAAACAGCATGGCTCTGATACCACTGTAAGGAATTGGAAGACACGCAGCGGAAATAAACTTTAAAAATTTTCCATTCCTTGCCAGGATCTGCCGTATGTGTTTAAGTCAAGTGGAAAGAATCATTACCCTTAGTGTTGCTCAGCGAATTTCACAGCTTCTCTACGTGGGTGGTGATCTCTTTCTGATCGCAAGAAATCGATGGAGTGTTCCTCAGCGACCTTCACAGATTCTCTCCGCGGACGGTGGTCTCTTTCCGATCACAAGAAGTCGACGCCTCAGGTCGGCTTCCTCTACTGGTATCCACACGAACAGCGTTCCAACCACGAACGACGTGCTAGCGTCTCCTGTCCCTCCAAGGCTTTCACAAGTCTCCGTCTCTATTTCGGCAGTTTCTTGTCTGCAAACCTTTTGCAGATTCCATTCGGCCTTTTGTGTTCTGTGTTATTTTCAAACGTAGCTCCTCCAATCAGATATAGAGGATGCTATGCGTTTTTCCACTTAACCTAATTGGATTTTGGAGTTAATCTTATATTAATTCCGAATTGATACAATATCATATATTGTATAATTTTATAAGAAACTAATTAAATAAAATAATATTAAATCCGTCCCACAGATTTAATTACTTATTTATTTAACTTTAAATAAAGATGAGACTGAGTTATATTTGATTTATTCCCATAAATCAAATTTGAGATATCCTATCAATTTAAATTTCGAATTTCAAACGTGATAGAGATTTAATTTATCCTTATAAATTAAATCTTATAAATATCTCTTATATGAGATATCCTATCAATTTGAATTTCGAATTTCAAACGTGATAGAGATTTAATTTATCCTTATAAATTAAATCTTATAAATATCTCTTATATGAGATATCCTATCAATTTGAATTTTGAATTCAAACGTGATAGGGATTTAATTTATCCTTATAAATTAAATCTCATATATCTCATATATATAATATATATATATATATATACGAATTTATATATATACGAATATAAATAAATATATATACATTCACCTGGATCTTTCATTGAATCTGGACATGTCTTAGATTCAATGAATCTGGACATCATAGCTCGTGTTGGGCTATTTTGTGTGCGACCCTGTAGGCCCATATGAAGTTGGCAGTGGGCCATTTGCTATACTAGCCCACAAGTCGCAAGCGGTCTCTAGCAAGACATAACGACTACCCAAATCATATGAGGATCGATAAACGATGTAACCTTTTATACAACCATATCATGTCCCTTCTGTCACGCGATATTTTGGTCATGGATGAGGCATGGATAATGTCATCCTCCTATTCCCGACCGTTACTTTCTCGATCCCTGAGTAGTCTGACTATAGAAATGGAACTACCTTTCCATTACAGTATGGCCATACATTTCTCAGACTCACTCATCGAGGGGCCCAGTAATATCTCTCCACGAATGTGAGGGACAAATTCCATCTTGACCATTCACATTCCTCCGCATGAAAAACCACTAAGCCCGAACATAGTCTTTATGATCACTCGGTCAAAAGTGACTTTTGACTAGGTCAAAGCTGAGCGTTTTGTCATGTAGGAATCCATGATGATCTCAGGTCAAAGGGCATATTGACATGGTTTGTATATGAGAGAAGCTTATGACGTTACCCATGCAGTTCTCTCATAGCGGGTCGGTCCAACACCCTGTACTCTTACATGTGCTTATGACTTTGATTTATATCTCTATACATCTTCAAAGTCATACTGGTCTTATTTCATCTGTGCTCCCACATAGATGATCGACCAGGGACATTTAGGATAATATCATGAATTATCCAAGGATGGTCATCATAGTAAACATGCAAATAATATGATAACTCAATTAATAAATTCATAAATCAATAATGTTCATAAGACAATGATTGGCCCCTAGGGCACGATTTCCAACATAGTATTCTTAATAGGGTTAATGTCCAATTTTGCCCTGATGTTTTTGTGTGAGATGTGGGTATCAGAAGTTTTTCCTGGATTAATATCGTCCCAAAAGTGTTAAAAAAGGAGCAAAGTCACCCTAACCATTTTTTAACACTTTCCGGGTGATATTGATTCAAGAAAAACATTCGGGATACCTGTAGCTCTTACGTGAAAACTTCTGAGGCAAAATTAGATCTTAACCCTTCTTAATACTCATTGAAATTGATATACAGCATGCTACTAAAATATGTAAAAAATTTAGATGCATTGCTTCCTCCTTGAAGTCAGTTTCCACATTAAGATATGATTGATGTTCAGCTGCTAGGTCATGAGAAAATCAATGTTCTGAAATTGGTGTTAATGATGAACTCTTGCACTGGTATCAAGTCATCTTAAACTTTCTATCTCCTGTGATGAGGATTGAAGTTTTGAGCTCAACATGGACAGACAAGTCCATGTTACTTTCAAAAGTTTGGATATGGGTTATGCCAAGATTGTTATCTTCGTGATGATAAGCTGACTCATGCTGGGATAGCATTTTATTTTCACTTGAGACCACTTAGACCTTCTGCTTACTATTTTGGACCTCCATTAATTTCTAGGAATCTTGAAGTCTCTGAAGAATGTACTTTTAGTCTAGTCAGAAATCAGAAAGGCATATATAACTTGTCAATTTGCGACTTAAGAAGCTATTGTTCCTAAGATAGGGGGGAAATCATGCAAAACTTAGGATTTCTAATTTTAATTGGAGTTATCTGTTGAGTTTTCACTCTTCTATCCTCTTTATAGATTTCAAATCTTTATGTTTTTATTGTTCAGTCTTTGCTACGTTGAATTTTTTATCCTTCTATTTGGACATAAATCCCCCTCTTCTAGTAACATGTGGTGGTTAGCAGTAAGGGTTAAGCTAACATTACAATCAAAACAATGCTATGTTTCACCAACTGTTCTGGGAGCCACGTAGATGCATATTTGTTTTTTTAAGTTCATGGGGTAGAAATTTTCTGATACATAAATGTATTGGCAGATAAAAATTCAAGATGGTTTTCATGCAAAGACTCCCACTCGCACTTTTACTGAGGAGTCAAATACTAAGGAAGAAAGCCAGAAGAACATGAATGAGCATAGAATTAATGATCAACTTGGTGGCAACAACCAGAAAAGCAGCCCAACCTTAGATAGAATCAACCTGTAAGTATATATGATATTTTCATCTCAAATACTGTACTTATCTCAAATGCCATGTGACTCATATGTGTGCTATTTGCTGCGTAGGCTCTTTTGCCTCGCCTAATATAACTTTATGGTTTCTCTGCAGAGAGTCATGGGACGGGACGCCCAAAAATTCAAAGAAACAAGAAATTAACCCAATTTTGGCTGTTTTTAGAGCTTTTGTAGATGCCTTTGTGAAGTTTTGGTCGGAATAGAGCCTGTTTGTTTTTTTGTCCTGGTACGTTCAAGAGATTGCACAATCTCACCTGAGAGTAGTGTTGATTAAGTGATTTATTGTTCTTATCTTTTTCTTCCTTTGTTCTCTTCTAACATTTTTTCCCTATGCAGTTTGTTGTCATCTTGTTTTGACCTGGTCTTGTGTATTTTAATATGTATGTTCTTTTTATGCTTAACATCTTGTTTTCTTAATCCTTTCGCCTGTTTATCTGAAAGACAGAAACTATAATTTTTGTGCAAGTAGGAAAAATCAATTGGGAACTAATTTTACCCAATAGAGCAAAGGAGGCCGAGAGAATAAAGAATTGAAGTTGACAGCGACAAGGAGAGTGAAATATGGTTGCATTATTTTTTAAATGGAGGTGGCAATCTGATTCCCATGACAAACTTTCGGCTGGGAGCCAAAATTATAATATTAAATAAATATTGAAATATGTAGTTTGAAATCTGTTAGGCCCAAAATTGAAGCAAAATGGAGTCAATTGATGGAGATGGGCATTCGGTTTGGGACGCTAATATTCTTGTCAGGACTTTTAGGCCCAATTTTGCATGGGATGTTCTATGCGATCTCGTAAGTCCTATAAATATTCTCTTAATCTTAAAATTATATCTTAATTTTAGTACAAAACCAAAAAGAATTATCCATTCCTATTTTTAATATAAGATCTAGTTATTAGTATAAATTATATTATAAATTAGATATTATATTAAGGATTATAGGCCTTATTATATAATTTTAGTCACATTTAATGTTAACTTTTCCAATTATATGTTGTTGGTTGAAGTTGTATCATTGTAAAAAAGGGTCGAATCTTATGAAATAAATTTATTGGGAGAGACAAAAATTCTTTACACTGTAAGACTACAAATGATTGTATCTTTGATTAAATTTAAAAAAAAAGAACATGTCAAACTTTATCAATAAATTAAAGTGGCAAATGTGTACTAACTTTTGAATTTGTATCATTCATTTCTTTCTATTCAACTTGGATTCTTGTCCAACGTTGTCTTACTACATCAATCCGAGAGAGAATTGTGCTAAAACATCAAGAATCTGGGATTAAATCCTGATTTTGTTCCATCCCCTCGTTCTTCATGGTGTAATTAACAAAAAAATAAGTTTCAAGAGGCATGCAAGTTTTAGTATCCTACAAGGAAATATATTCATGGTATAATTTAAGAATATGTCTAGGCTCAAAATCATTTTAAAGCAACAACAGTTATTTAAAAGGTAAATGTACAAATTTATCTATAAATTTTTACCAATGTGTGCCTGACACCATAAATATTCTTAGGGTGTAAAAGTACCTATAAATATTTAAAATCAGAGCATAAATGACAAGTCTGTTAAAATAGGTTAACATCCGTTATTTTTTGTAGTAGAACCAATGTTATTTTTATAGAAGTATAAAAATAACCGAATTCAAAATGGTAAAGGTACAAAAATACCCATGAACTTTTACTCAAAAGTGTGTTAAATACCATAAACTTGTAAAAATACTTATGAACATTCAAAATATAGATAGAAGTACTAAAATACCCCTAAAATAGAGTGCAAAAATTCCCTTACCTTGTTTTTACAAGACAAAAAATAATATATTCCTCCATAACTATTTTCTTATGGATTCATAATCTACACTAAAAAATTTATGTAAAGTTTATGGGTACTTTTGCATTGTTACTTTTTGTTTGGCACATTTTAAGTAGAAGTTTATGGATATTTTTGCCCTTGTATCATTTTCACGTTGGGGGTATTTTTGTACTTCTATAAAAATAGCATAAGCCTCACTACAAAAAAGTAACGGACGTTAGTCTATTTTAACTTGTCATTTTTGAGCTGATTTTAAATGTTTATGGGTACTTTTAAACCCTAAAAATATTTATAGTGCCAGGTACAAATTTGGTAAAATTTTATAGGTAAATTTGCCCTTTTACCCTTATTTAAATATACTGAAAAAATGAAATACATAATCACTTATAACTTTGAAAATTATACATGACACTAATATTCCACCACACACTCAAACAAAATACCTAAGCCTGATCATAGTTGATGCACTTAATTATAATCCGTCGTCATAAGCTACTGTTGCACCTGGAATTCGGCCTCCCATAAAGGCAGTTAAAAAAACATGGGAGTTGCCACCAAAATTTCTAAAAATTTTTGGAAAACTTTTTTTAAATAAAAAGTGTGATCTACGAAAACCAAATAGGGTTTAGGAGTCTATTGTGCGTGGGGAAGGTTTTAGGTACTCCACAGCTCCCGTTTATGAAAACGGTTACCCTAAGATGACTATTTAAAATTAATAAGGCATTTAATTGTGTTTTAATTACCTAAAAAGGGAAAAATGAGAGAAAATTGTCTATTTATAAAAGAAGAGAAATAGAAGAAAAAAATTAATTATTTATAAAGTTAAACTTGACCTATGATTATAGCCTAAAGCCTACATAGTTTTTAGAGGATCAAAGTTGAGGTAAAAATGGGAAACGGATCCTCTTAGAATCCGCTTCCTATCAGAATCCCTCAGAAGTATGCGGGAGACTTTTTGGTTCTTTCCTCTTGCCTTATCTAAAAAAAAAATTAAAAAAATTGTTTTTTTTAAAAACACTTTTTAAAAAAAAAACAAAAGTGTTTCCGCTGGCTCGTCTTTAAAATGTTTTTTTTTTAAATATTTTTTCAAAAAACACTTTAAAAGAGTGTTTTGAAATTTTTTAAAAAAGTGTATTTTTTAATTTTTTTAATAGATAAGGGGTGACGCAGGACGGGGAGACAAGAAAGCTACATCATGTTTGTGCTTTTGAGGGATTATGAGGAAAGCGAATTCTGAGAGGATCCGTCAAAGTCCACGTAATTCCGGGATAAAAATGTGTGTCTGTTGGTTGGTGTCTTCTTAAAAAAAAAAATATATATATTTAATTTATTTATGAAAATAATTTTTTATTGGTTTGTGTTTTTTATTTTAGAAAGGCAACTTTTTTATTATCTATTTTTTTTTAAAAAAAAATTCATGAAAGAATTTGGATTAGATACTTCCTAACGAGATTTTCAAAATCTTACACAAAAGAGTAATCAATTTGGCACGACATAAAACTATTTTAAAATCTTATTCTTTTAAAAAGGAAATTTTGAGATAGTTTTGGATTATATTTCTTGAGGAGATTTTCAAAATCTTATACCGAAGAGATAATCAATCTTGTCTGAGCAGGTTCTAAAAAACTTCACACGGCATAAAACCAATTTGAAATCTTTTTCTTTTTTACCTTCTGAAGGGAGAATCTACCTTTTTTCGTCTGCTCCAAATTTTGGTTATTATTTACAAAAGTATAAAAAACGATGAATCATTAAGCCAACATGGATAAAATAACAAATTGCATGCTCATCATATGCTCTAAAAACAATCAAGATAGAGTCAATCTCTACATGCGTACCGTATAGAATACTTCTAAGGGATAATTAGAAATAAGCATGCACCTTTTTGATCCTTGTGCACTTGTAGGCTACATGATAAACAAGGTAAGATAGCAAAAAGAGACAATCACGATGAATACAGAGAGAATGTAACACAATCACATGCTACCTTACCATAAAATTTACCATATTTACCATAAAATTTCATTAGATCAAACATAGTAGGAAATGAGAGGCTCATACCTGATGCTCCATCATCACTTTGGCTAAAAACAAATGGGTAAGCAATAAATCAACAAATAAATCACTGCACAATTTACGGCACTGTATGAATCTGTTGGATACACCGAAGTGAAGAGAATAAAGCCAATGAGAATGACAACCTAAAGGTGTGTCAAAAAAAAAAAAGATGCAACGGCAATTGCAACGTGAGTCTTAGCAAGTGGAAGACATGTTCACAAATTCAATGATCAACGTAGGAAGCATGCAATTGCAATCATATATGGATCACAAAAACCAACGGGGGTTGGTCCGAGTGGTAAGCGGCTCGGTATCGCTTAAGCGAGGTCTCGAGTTCGAGCCTTGAAGAATGCAGAAAATCCCCGTTGGGAGACTCACCTACCATAGCCAGGTGCGCGACGCGGGTCGGATCCGGATGTAGTCGGGGAAAAGTTCCGGTGAACCGGGTGGGCAACAAAAAAAAAATATATGGATCACAAAAGGCAACCTATTAGCCAAGTGAAAGAATAAAAAAAAAAGACATGCATAGAGCTTCTTGTACATAAGTCTCAATCATTGCTGATATATTCATTGGCAAGATAATTAAATAGACATGCAATTGTAGGGATAAGGGATGCCTCTAATGAATTCCTAATTCCCCAGGCCCCATGAAAAACCTTTTGTAGGCACAAAACAGAGTTGTGAAAATTTCTCTCTCCCCCTTGCCTCAACCCTTACTCTCCCTTTTATAGGCACAAGCTAGGGTTTTCCTCCTAAATATCCATCTTTTAATTTTCATTTGTTATATTTTTTTTATTATTTTCCTTTAGTGACCTTTCCTAACTTGAGTCCCAATCATCATAAATAAGAGATTTTTTGTTAATTTTTTATTTTCTACTTTTACTACAATGATCACCCAAAAACACTTTTCCTGATCTGGAACTAATAATCATCAATGGGGATTTTGAATTTTCATTTATTGCAAAGAATATTTTAGAGGCCAATCACCATAAATGAGATCGCTTTAAATTTTGAATTTTGTATTTTTCATTTATTGCAAAGAATATTTTCTTACACTTTAATTGCAAGGCCAATCATTATTAAGGACAAATGAGATTTTCCCAAATTGTGAGAAGGAATCAAGAAGGATTTTGTTATTTTATTTTATTTTGTTTTTTTAGATATATTTGTGTGCGGCTCAGACAAAATAGGTTATTTACAGTTGCCCCTCTTTACTTGTTTTGCAGTTGACAGAAGTGAGTTTCTCGTTTATGAAGTAAGTAAAGATAAGAACATGTATTTTGTCCAGCCAAGCACACAAAACAAACATACAAATTTAGGGCCCCTTGGAAACCAAAGAAGGTCCGGACAAACAACAACGTCCATGCTCCTCTTTACTTAGTTCATAGTGGAGAAAACAAGGAAAATGTGCTAGTAGAATTAGATGCTTGCCGATACAGGGCTTTAAAAAATATGTCAACCCTATTAGTCTTTGAGGGTACATGCTAGTACAGGGCTTAACAAGGGGTGCCAGCCGTAACTAGGCTTTGAGGGTGCCTACCGATATAGGACTTTGAAAAGGGGTGCCAACGGTAACTGGGCTTTGAGGGTACCTATTGCTATAGGGCCTTTAAGGACCCTGTCGATACATGACTTGAAAAGCGGTGCCAGCCGATACATGTTTGATAGAGGGTGCTAGCCAATTCAGGGCTTTGAAAAGGGGTGCTAGCCATTATTGGGCTTTGAGGGTGTTGCCGATATAATGCTTTGAAAAGGGGTGCCAACCGTTACTAGGTTTTGAGGGTGACTTCTAGTACAGGGCTTTGAAAAGGGGTGCCAGCCGTTACTGGGCTTTGAGGGTGCCTACTAATACAGGGCCTTGGAAGTGATGCCAGTCGTTACTAGGCTTTGAGGCTGCCTACCGATATAGGGCTTTGAAAAGGGTGCCAACAGTTACTAGGCTTTGAGGGTAGCTATAGGTATATAACTTTAAAAAGAGGTGCCAGTCGTAAGTAGCTTTAAGGGTGCTTGCGGGTATAGTGCTTTGAAATTGGCGCTAGCCTTTATTAGGCTTTGAGGGTGCCTGTCGGTACAGGGCTTTGAAAAAGGGTGCCAGTCGTTTCTGGGCTTTGGAAGGGGGTGTCAGCCGTAATTGGGCTTCGAGGGTGCCTGTTGGTAGAGGGATTGAAAAAGGGTGTTAGCTGTTACTAGGTTGTGAGGGTGCCTGTCAGTACATGGCTTTAGAAAGGGGTGCCAGCCATTAATGGGCTTCCAAGGTGCCTGTCAATATAGGACTTTGGACAGGGGTTCTAGCCGTTACTGGGCTTTGAGAGTGCCTTCCTGTATAGGGATTTGAAATTGGTGTCAGCCGTTACTAGGCTTTGAGGGTGCCTTTCGATATAGTGCTTTAAAAAGAGGTACGAGCCATAACTAGGCTTTGAGGGTGCCTGCTGTATAGGGCTTTAAAAATGGGTGCCAACCATTACTAGGTTTTGCAGGTACTTGCTAGTATAGGGCTTTGAAAGGGGGTGCCAGCTGTAATTGGGCTTTAAGGGTGCTTGTCGGTACAGGCTTTGAAAAGGGGTGGTGCAACACTAAATTTATGATGCCCCTACAAAGTGAAGCAGTGAATTGCTGTAGTAATGAAAAAATGCATGCCATTGACAATGATACTCACGCAAAACGTGAAATGCTGATGAAGGAATGATAGGAATGTTGAAGATGATGGTGATGTCATAAATGATGATGGTGGCGGCGGTGATGAACACTAAGCATGCGGTGCCCTAGATAATGTGGTGTATTATTGAACAAATATGCAATATGATAATGGCAATGAAGATAGTGATGATGAAGTCCTAACAACAATGATGATAAAATGCTAATAAGAATAATGATAGTGATGAAGATGGCAGTACAAATCATAATGCTGAGGATGATGACAATAAACAAGATGATGATGATGAAATCCTGACTAGGATGAGGATGATGGTGATGAATATGAAGATGATAATGAAAACAACGGAGAGCAACTTGACTGGTGACGTTGCTCCTTCCTTGGCTAAATGCCCAACTAGAACCCCCTTTTCCTTCATGGTCATGAAGGAGGACTCCAAATATGAACCGCAACTCTTGAAATTATACAAGTCAAGTAGGAGTATAGACTGTCATGAATATTATAGCACGTATTAACCCTGATGGTGCAAACATCTGGATTGAGAAGCTGACAAAAGCTCATTTTGAGGTGATGCATGACATAATCGCAATGGAAGCCTCTTTTGTACTGATAGAAAATAGGTTTTTTAAATCGGTTGAAAATAGACTTCTACACCAGACTTTGATCCGGTGGAGAAACAGCCCGTGTAAAAAGTTTAATATTCTACACTGGTTGTATATGTCCGGTGTAAACAATAAGCTTTTTTAAATCGGTTATTCCATACAACCAGTTTAAAAAGTAATGTCAAAATAAAAAAAAATCAGAATAAAAAAACTCTAGGTCTGAAATTATTTCCTTCTTCGTCACAAATCTGAAGGAGGAGGAGAGTGATGAAGAAGAATGGGTACCTGTAAAATGGAAGCAGAGAACAAAAAAGAGGAAGAAAGAAAAAGCCAGAGAACCCAGAAACGAAAGAAACAAAAACTCAGATATATGCACAGAAATGAAAACCCATAAACGTCGTCATCTAATTGAAGATATCACAAAAATATCGTCACAATTCCTTTGGGTTATCTGGTCAAAAGCAAACAAAAATATATTTAAACAGAACCCAGAAATGAATGAGACAAAAACCCAAATATATACACAGAAACAAAAACCTAGAAACGACGTTACCTAATTGAAAATATCACAGAAACATCGTCACAATTCCTCCGACTTACCCAGTTAAAAGTGAACAAAAATATATTTAAATAAAATCTAGAAAGAAAGGAACAAAAAAATAGACACCCACCATCGCAGATCGGGGGCTTCTTCTTTGGCGAGCTTTAGAGGTTACAACGACTAACTTCAACAATAGAGAACGACGAGCATAGGTATGGGTCATCGCATATCTAGATCTTCTTCTTCGGCGAGC
The DNA here is from genome assembly GCA_037074615.1 of Leucaena leucocephala. NCBI lineage: Eukaryota > Viridiplantae > Streptophyta > Magnoliopsida > Fabales > Fabaceae > Leucaena > Leucaena leucocephala. The sequence goes on along the minus strand of CM073544.1, from coordinate 3,128,907 downwards.
TTTAGACGGTGTGTTACGAAGGTAGAGCTTCCTGTCACTATGTGTTCTCCCTTGTCTAGTTTTCTCCATGGACGACGATATGATTTGTGAAGATAGGGAATCGTAAAAAATTAACGCTTTTTGTTAGATTTTTAATAGCAAAGACATTCTACATCGGATGTAATTCTATCAGATGTAGATAAGACTGGTTTAAAAATATGCTTTTTAAAGCCCCATTTTTAAAGCCCCAGTTTTAAATCGTTCACTGCGGAACCGGTTTAAAAAAAAATTACCTGTGGTATTTTTGTAAATAAGATAAAATATTTACACCGGTCATGACTTTTTACACCGGTCATGTATACAATCGGTGTAAATATTTTATCTTATTTACAAAAATACCACCGGTCATGACTTTTTATACCAGTCATTACTTTTTACACCAGTCATGTTTACAATCGGTGTAAATATTTTATTTTATTTATAAAAATACCACCGGTCATTTTTTTTAAACCGTCTCCGCAGTGACCGGTTTAAAAATAGGGCTTTAAAAAATCTATTTTCTACTAGTGGGTTGGAAAAACTTAATTTCAAGTTTGCTCCAATAGGTGAAATGTCTTGCAATACTTGTCCAGCAGGGTGAAGGTATGAAGTAAGACCCATCGTCACTTGTCTAAGTGAAGAATTCATTGAAATTGGACAAGAGGTCATTATTTTGCTCTATGAGGAATTAGATGCCACACTCTGGAAGAGAAATTTTTTTAATATCCAACATTCTTTCCTTGGCCTATCTTAATATTTTTGTAGGGATTTTACTTTCCCTGACATGATTTGCTCAACATGGCAATCTTTTTTCTCTATCTTCATCTTTAATGCTTGCATAGCCAAAAGCTTAATTTTTTTTCATTTAACAATGCCAATGTTGTTATGAAGAAGAGATGTGAGGAGATATAACTAGGGAAAGACCAAATTCCACCTTGGCAAATAGAGGGAAAGTAATTCCCCAGTCGTGAAATGACAAGATTGGGAAAGGCTCACGCGTCCTACATTGGAAGCAACAAAATCTTAAAATTAAAAAAAAATACCTTCAAACACTTGAGAAAAGACCTTTGAGTATGACTCAAGGAACCTATTAAGGTATTAACATCCAGTCAAGTTAACTAGTATCAGGGTAAAAAGTTTAACAAGAGAGCAATGTCCTAATGATTTTCCTCACTTGATATAGTGTTTACTCTCATCACTGAGTGTTTGAGGGTTAGAGTTTTCTCTCTATATCCAAATTATCCAATTCCTTTTCCATAAGCTTGGCAATAATCTAAGTTCTCCACCACTCAAAGAGTCATATGCCAACATAGATCACAAGGACATTTTATTTGGTTGTAATGTAGGCATAGGGTACAAACAAAGGGTAAGGAGAAGATGAAGGAAGTCAAAGTGGGTACTTAAGATAACTAAGAACGATAAGAACCAAATATAGTTAAGATAACTAAGAACGATAAGAACCAAATATAGATCAAGCACGTGTACCATTCAAAAGGCCTTATTACATAGAAGAAATGTAGAAAAGAAGAACTAAAGGAAGTTCTTTCAATGGTTTTCTTCGTATTCTTGTCCTTCTTTCTTTTTTCTTTTTCCTTGTTTTTCCAACTTTTTCTTTCAACTATTTGACAAACCCATATTTTTATATATTTATTTATATCATTTAAGTGGGCTTTTGTCATTATTTTGGGCTTAGATTATATTAATTGTGCATCATTTGAATTATTGAACCTTACAATGAATTAGTGTTTAACAGGAGCATAATTGTCATATTTTTATTATTTCTCCTAAACAATTATTTTTGGAATAAAAGGTATTATATTATTATGATTTTATATTTTAGAAATTTAGGAGAAGTCAGAATTCACAAAAGATAACGAAGGATCATTAATTCAGAAATTGCACTAGAGGACCCATGGGTCAAACCTTGCGATTTGGCCCATTAGGTTTTTTTTAAAAAGCCATGCATGCAGCACATTCAGGGCACGCCGCAGAGAACATTTCCACTGAGCACACACACGCAGAACCAGAAAGGAGAGCACGCGGCGACATCACCCTCAAACCTTCCATCCCATTCACAACCCTCAGCGCCTTCCATAACACCCACGCTGCAAGATACCCAGTTTCAAACCTTCAAACCAGACGACGCGGAGAGCTTCATCCTTCCATTCCAAACGCCGCGGAGAACCTTCAGCACCCTCCATTCATTCTAGCTGACACCATCTTCCCTCCATACTCAACCTCCAGCCGTCTACACCAGTCCCAGCCACGGTCTGCATCATTCAACCAGCTACAGGAGCACCTTCCAGCAACTCAGCAGCACGTAACAGTGCAACAACCAGAAATAAACAGAAGCTGTGATGGTGCAGTGATGTTTGTGATGATGGCAGCGTCGTTCTCTATGGTTATGCGTGGCTAGGCGTCTTAATCCTCTTATTCAATGGTAAGGGCATGAGCTTGAAATCTAAAAGGGAAGTTTAAGTTACTATAATTTTCACCCATTAATTATTTTTGTGATTCCTAGGTCTTAGGATAATTTTATAATTATTGGGAATGCTTATAATGATTTATATTTATTGAGGATTATTGTAATTGGATTATTGTTTGGTAATTGATATTATTCTTTAATTAACTTTAATTTCATTTACTTTGATCTGGGTCAGATATGGTATTAAAATTATTGTGAATATTTTGCGATAATTCAAGGTGGCTTGAATTATTAGATCATTATATCTCTTGCTGGCTTTAATCCTATTTTTATGAATTATTGAGTTATAATTGAGCATTGGATTTTAACATCTTTAATCCTAGTTTATTATTCTGGTGGCAGTTAATAAACTAGGATTTAGAAAATATTTTGTGACAATTCGAGGTGGCTCGGTTATTGGATTAAAAGTTTAATTATAATTCTTAATTCATTGTTTAGAACTTCCATATCTGTTGAAGCTATGATTGCCTGCGTTATTGAATTGGAGGATTACATTTATAATTGTTAATCACTTGCATTTTTATTCCATTCACTCATTATCATTCATTATTCCTCTCTTTTAAATTAAAAATACCAAAAATATTTTATTTAAATTTATTTTTAATTCATTGCATTTAATTGTTAGTCAATCAAAATAAATCCTATTTGCTAGCTTAAGTTGCATCATATTTAGTTACTTAGATATTTTATTTTATTTTTTGCTCCTCAAAGAGAATGACCCGAGGTTGTACTGTACGCAATCCTTGGTTTAAATTTTTGAAGTAACCCCAAGGTGACATTGGACTTAAAGGTATTTTCAAGTGGCGCCACTGCCGGGGAGCCAAGAAATTGGTTCTCTAGTAACTAAGTGTCAAGTAACATTGACTGGGATTTATTTATTTGTTGAACCTATTTTAGTTAGTTTGCATAACAGTTGCATTTGCATTTTTTTTAAAATAAAAAAGTCAAAAATTTGGGTTCATTTAATTTAATTTTTCTTTTGTTTCAATTTGTTTTCTTTTCATCTGAACTGCTACTGTTTATACCTAGGAGTGATAGGGCTTTACCTTTGATTCCCTTAAATCTTGAAATTGAAAGGTCTGTGAAAAAGATTCGAAGAAATAGGAGAATAGAGGGTACAAGTCAAGTTATTGTTGAAGATGGGCATATTTCACAAGAGTCAAGTTTGTCATCTAGTGAGCACGTGTCTGTTAGTGATTTTGGATTAGAACCAGAAACCATGGATGGTGCTAATGGTAATAATGGGCTTAATGGGAATAACGGACATGGTAAGAACAATTTTAGGAATAATGGTGAGGATAATAGAAGCATGAGGGAGATTAATAATTCTAATGTTGATTATGATCCTTATGGCTTTTATACTGATGATATAAACTTTAAAATTAAAGAAGCATTGATTTCTTCCTTACCTAAATTTCATGGCTTTGCAGGTGATGATCCACACAGGCATTTGAAGACCATGCATATGATGTGCTCTTCCATGAAATCACCCACGGCTAATCTTCAAGATGTATTAAGGAGAGCATTTCACTTTACTTTAGAAGGTAAGGCCAAGGAGTGGCTTTACACGCTACCTCAACATTTTACCACATTGACTTGGGATCAGTTGAAAGGAGCATTCTTAGATGAATATTTTCCTGCCTCTAAAACTTCAAGGCTAAAGAAGGAGATAACTAGTGTTGTATAACAGGATAATGAATCCATGCACGAGTATTGGACCAGATTCATCACACTTCTAGCTCAGTGTCCACACCATAATATTTCAAAGAATGATCTGGTCAACTCTTTCTATGAAGGGCTACTTCCACATCATAAGCCCTCAATTCATGCTGCTGCAAATGGTTCTCTCAAAGAATTGAGTCCTAATACTGCATGGGACCTACTTCAAAAGATGGCTACTAATGACCCTCAATCTGGAGACACAAGAAAAGTGTATAATACCTCTTCGGTTTCTTCCCAGGATATTATTGCTGAAATTGCTTCTTTGGGAAACCGAATGGAGAAAAGACTCAGTATTTTGGAGAACAATGTGAATGCCAAGCAGGTTAATTCAATGGGTCACTCTCAAGCTATAGTCGCTGGTTGTGAGTACTGTGGGTCAATGATGCATGCCTCCAATACTTGTTCTCGATATGAAGAGATTTATGCCTTGTATCAAAATAGGAATGGCCAATATCAAAAAAGGGATCCCTACGCTAACACTTATAATCTAGGTTGGAGAGATCATCCTAATTTTAAATGGGGTGAAAATCCAGGCAACCCTCAGGGAAATTTCTCAAATCAAATGGTGTCTAGTCAAGGGGCATCATCTTCTTTTTCTGGAGGTAATGAACTTACTTTGATTGTGAAAGGTATTATTGAACTTAACTCAAAATTTGACAATCAGAAGTCACAAACTGAGGCTAAGTTACATGCTATGGAGAATAAGGTGGACTCGTATCTACAAAATGTGTTCTCTAAATTGGAGCAAATGGAGACTAAGCATGAGAATTTGAACGCTTTTGTTACTCAATTCTCTAACAACTTGAGTGAACAATAAGCAAGGAGTAGTGGTTCTATGCCCTCCAACACAGTGATAAATCCTAAATCTTTGAATGCAATCACACTGAGAAGTGGTAAGAACATTTGTGCTAAGAATGTGCAATTCAAAGAACATGAAGAGGATGAAGAGCCAGTTGATGAGGAAATAGAAGTTGAGTCTCCTCCTGTCAAAACTACTCAAGAAACTTCCCAAGTTGAGAAAGAAGCTTCTATCCAATCTGAAGGCCTACACGAAAAGAAGCTCTTGGAGAAGTGTCAGAAACAACCAGTGGTGCAGAATGATGAAGAGGCAACAACTATCATAAAGGGACCAGTGGAGAAAAGTCACCTTCCGACTCCAAGGGTAATGAGGTAAATATTCGTGACTTGCCTTTTCCAAATTCTTACTTGGTTAGTAAAAAGATTGTTGAAAAGAAAGATAATGATGAATTGTTTGAAATGTTTAGCAAACTTGAGGTTAATGTGCCATTACTTGAGTTGATTAAAAAGATGCCTAAGTGTGCTAAATTATTGAAAGACCTATGTACAAACAAGAGAAAGTATAGGCATAGTGAGAGAATCCAACTAGGGTTGAGTGTTAGTGCCTTGTTTAAGCCACAGTTTCCTATCAAATGTAAAGACCCAGGTTCTTACACTATTCCTTGTACCATAGGTAGAACTACAATTTCTCATGCCCTACTTGACTTAGAAGCAGCAATTAATGTCATGCCGACCTCTGTTTATAAGACCTTGGGGATTAAAGCTTTAAAAGACACTAGTGTAGTGCTTGGCCTAGCTGATAGGACAGTGAGATACCCCGAAGGCATACTTGAGGATATTCTCGTGCAAGTCAAAGGTCTTGTTTTTCCAGTTGACTTTTATGTCCTTGATATGACTAATGACCTTCCCACTGAGAGTACTTTGATTCTAGGTAGACCATTCCTTCTAATTGCTGAGACCATAATTAACATGAAAAAGGGTCTTATCACTATGGGTATTGGGGATCAAGAAGTGCAATTTAATCTTTCAGAAGCTATGAATCATGGTTATGAAGATTGCTCTTATTTGGGTATTAGTTCAATTGAATGTCATGAAAATGATATAGATAGCTGGCTTTCTTCTACTCATGATTTTGATGTATCATCTTATTTTAATTGTGATATTACTACTGATTACACACTTGATAGCCTTGAGACAGGTGTATTTCTTGATTTTGTAGGAACTAATGATAAAAGGGTTGATTCACTAGCTATGGATATAGGCTCACCATTGAGTGGCGCTGGAACATTAGAAGAGGACAACAATGATTCTGCTACTACCTTAGTCCCTTCTAATCCCACTCTCACTTCTAATTTACTTTCTTTTTCTATTGATCAGACTGACCCTAACTCTCCTATTTCTAGGTCATCTGATGGTGGCACTGAGTCAGGAAGTGGAGGAAATATACACCACACTGAGCTTATATCTCCTTCCCTAAGCCATATGGACATACCACTCATACTAAATGCACTTGATATACCGAGACCGGTTCCTTCTATTGTGCAACCCCCTAATTAAGAATTGAAACCCCTTCCATCTAACTTGAAATATGTCTTTCTTGCTGATGATTGTAAATTGCCTGTTATTATTTCTAGTTCTCTGAGTAGTTCTGAAGAAGAGAGATTAGTTTCTATGTTGAAAAGAAATAAAAAGGCTATAGGTTGGTCTTTAGGGGACATACCAGGGATCGATCCCTTGGTTTGCACACACAAGATCCTTTTAGCTGAAGGGTCAAAGCCAGTTAAGCAACCTCCAAGGAGGTTAAATCCTCTTATTCATGATGTGATTAAAAAGGAGATATCTAAATTGTTGAGTGTTGGAATAATATATGCTATCTTAGATAGTGAGTGGGTGAGCCCGGTACATGTAGTACCAAAGAAGAGCGGTATCACAGTAGTGAAAAATGAGAGTGATGAACTTATTCCAACAAGAGTTCAAAATTCTTGGAGAATGTGTATAGACTATAGGAAGTTGAATGAAGCGACTAGGAAGGATCATTTTCTATTACCTTTCATTGATCAAATGTAGGAAAGAATATCTGGTAAATCTCACTATTGTTTCTTGGATGGCTTTTCAGGTTATTTCCAGGTACCAATTGCACCTGCAGATCAAGACAAGACTACTTTTACATGTCCTTTTAGCACCTACGCATATCGAAGGATGCCATATGGGTTATGTAATGCTCCAGGCACCTTTCAAAGGTGTATGATGGCGATTTTCAGTGATTTATTGGAGCGTAATATGGAGGTTTTCATGGATGACTTCACCGTTTATGGTGATAGCTTTGATGATTGTTTGCTTAGTCTCGAACATGTTCTTGATAGATGTATTGAGAAAAAGTTAGTTTTGAATTATGAAAAATATCATTTCATGGTGGATAGTGGCATAGTGTTAGGTCACCGCATCTCCCAAAAGGGGATTGAGGTTGATAGAGCCAAGATTGAAATCATTTCTTCACTTCCATATCCTACTTGTCTTAAAGAATTGAGATCTTTCTTGGGGCATGCCGGGTTTTATCGACGCTTTGTAAAAGATTTTAGTACAACTGCATTACCCCTTTCTACTCTGTTGAAAAAAGATGTTGATTTTCATTTTGATGATAAATGTAGACATGCTTTTGACTCTTTGAAATATTTGCTTGTTTCACCCCCTATTCTCACTGCACCTAACTGGGATTTACCTTTTGAATTGTCTTGTGATGCTTCTAACTTTGCAGTGGGTGCTATGCTTGGTTAGAGGGAGGATAAGCAATCTAGAGTGATAACATATGCCTCCAAGACACTTGACTCTGCTCAAGTGAATTATACCACCACTGAGAAGGAACTATTTGCTATAATCTTTGCTTTAGATAAGTTTAGACAGTATCTGATAAACTCTCGAGTGGTTATTTTTACAGATCATGCAGCGGTGCGGTACTTGTTCAAGAAGCCCCAGTCTAAACCAAGACTGCTGAGATGGGCTTTGCTATTGCATGAATTTGATATTGAAATTAGGGACAGAGCTGGAGCAGAGAATCGTGTGGCTGACCACCTTAGTCGGTTACCTGAGGGAGTTGACTCCTCTGAACTTACTGTTGATTCCTTTCCTGATTCTGTACTTTTTGCCTTAGTTGTTCAGGAGCCTTGGTACTCTAACATTGTTAATTATATTGTCACTAATCTTGTACCTCCTTCTATATCTAAGTTTCAGGTTGATAAGCTAAAGAGGGAAGCAAGATACTATATCTGAGATGCTCCAATTCTTTGGAAGCAAGGCAGTGACCAAATGATCAGACGATGTGTTCCTAATAATAAGATCCACTCTATTCTTACCTTTGCAAATTCTTTATCTTGTGGGGGTATTTTAGTGCTAATAGGACTGCTAGGAAGGTTTTAGAACGTGGATTTTACTGGCCTACTTTATTCAAAGATGCTTATGTTTTCTGTAAGTCTTGTGATAAATGCCAGAGGTTTGGGAGTCTAGGTACGGTATTCCAAGAGCAATCATCAGTGACCAAGGAACATATTTCTGCAATAGGACCATCAAGTCTCTACTTGCTAAACATGGAGTTAATCACAAGCTAGCTACTCCTTACCACCCTCAGACAAATGGATTGGCTGAAGTCTCCAATCGAGAAGTGAAGCAGATACTAGAAAAGATTGTGAAACCATCTCATAAAGATTGGAGTGAAAGCTTGAGGAAGCGCTGTGGGCTTACAGGACTGCCTACAAGACCCCGATAGGCATGTCTCCTTTCAGGTTAATCTATGGTAAGTCTTGCCATCTACCTATGGAGATTGAGCACAAATCTTATTGGGCAATCAAGGCATGTGATGCAGACCTTGAATCTTCACTTAAAAATCGAACGATGCAACTCCAAGAGCTTGAAGAGATGAGACTTGAGTCCTATGATAATGCCAGAATCTATAAGGATAAGCTGAAAATGATTTATGACAAACAGATTCTGAGGAAACAGTTCCATGAAGGTGACAAGGTTTTAAAGTTCAAGGCCCGGTTGAAGTTGATGCCCGGGAAGTTTGTCACCAAGTGGGAGGGCCCTTTTAGAGTTACCAAGGTGCATTCTTTTGGTACGGTAGAGCTGATGGATGAAGCAACAAGTCAGATTTCACAAGCCAATGGTCATCTGCTTAAGCACTACCATGAGAATCAGCGATCCCCCTAATTGCACGGTTGTTCCTTTCCACCTTTCTCCTTTACTTTATTTTGTATTGCTGATGATATTTGTTTACTAAGATAGTTAGGAGTAAGTGTGGGGGAGGAACCATCACAGTAGTTTTAGATTTATTTGCTTTATGTCTTTTAACAATTTCTTAGAATAGGTTGCATTTTAAGGATTTCTTAGTTTTATGTTAGTTTTTCTTTGAATAAATCTTCTCTTTAGCTCATGACTTTTGAACTATCTCCCTTTGATATATGCTTTAGTGATGCGTTGAGGACAACGTATAGTTTAAGTGTGGGGGAGGGATTGCTTTTACTGGATTGCTTTGCCACTGTTTGGATCATCATAATATGAAAAATTCAAAAATTTTGAACCTTTTGAGCCTAAATTGTTTGGATTTTTCACTGCTATATGAGCGATTACTGCTGTGATTCCCACTTTCTACTTGACTTTTACAATCCTTGGGCTTTATTTTTAAATCCTTTTTGCTTTATGCATGTGAACATTGACATGTCTAGATAAGAATGCATTTTAATATGAGTAATTTTTATTCTTAGTTTATTAGCATAGTGGAGTGTCTTTGGTGTAGTGTTATTAACCCTGTTTCATAGCTTGATATGAGGGAGGAAACATCTTAAAGAAAGCCTTGTTGGAAGGATTTTTGAGCCTTACTGTTCTTTCTTATCTTGTGTGATTTCCACTTAATTTTGGTTAACCTCTAGAACTTGTTTAGATTCTTTTTCAAAACTGCATTAATACCTAGATTTGTGAGCATGATAGGGGCATTCATTTCTAAACCCTTTATCTAAACACAAGCCATATCAATTGACCTTTGTTTACCCCTTTGAGCCCATCACTTTCATTTCATTCCATTGACTTTGAACAAGTATTTTGCATAAGTTACATTACATTCTTCATTATTAAATGTGTACTATTGATGTTGCTATCTTTATCTTTTTATGTTAAGTTGCCAATAAAACAAAGAAAAAAAAAGGAGAAAAGAAATAGAAAAGACAAGAAAAGAAAAGAAAATGTGCAGAAAAAGCCAAGAAGGAAATTCGAAAAAAAAGAGAGAGAAAAAGAAAAGAAAAGAAAAATTGGCAACAATGAATAAAGTTTGAAATAAGGCATCAATTGATAGTTGAAGATTAAAGATTGGTGTTTATTTAATAGTCGCATTTTATTTTACTTTGAGTTATTTCTTAATACTCATGCATTAAACTTGTTCTACATTTCATCACATCCATCCATTAGCCTTTCACCAACATTACAACCTAATAAAGTCCCCTTGATCATGAATCTATGGTATGTTAGTAGTGGAGATAGTAGAATCTTTACAAGCCTATGGTAGGTACTAATCTAGGTGGATTGAGTGAAAATTTTCTATATTTGAGAGTTGAGTGAGACACTTATACCTATGAGAGCTCTATTATGTTCCCCTTCCTCTATCTTGTTATTTCTCTTGTGTTAATTTCTTTACACCGAAGCATTCCATGACTGTTGATTGATTAGAGACAGAAGTTAATTGAATTGATTGCATATTCTTGTCTTGTCAGTTTTATATTTACTTGCATTGAGTTTAACTGTGGATTCGCTTAAATGATATTTTGCCCAGGAGTGCAAAAGACTAAGTGTGGGGGAGTTGACAAGTATTTTATATATTTATTTATATCATTTAAGTGGGCTTTTGTCATTATTTTGGGTTTAGATTATATTAATTGTGCATCATTTGAATTCTTGAACCTTACAATGAATTAGTATTTAACAGGAGCATAATTGTCATATTTGTATTATTTCTCCTAAACAATTATTTTTGGAATAAAAGGTATTATATTATTATGATTTTATATTTTAGGAATTTAGGAGAAGTCAGAATTCATAAAGGACAACAAAGGATCATTAATTCAGAAATTGCACTAGAGGACCCATGGGCCAAACCTTGCGATTTGGCCCATTAGGTTTTGTTTTAAAAAGCTATGCATGCAGCACATTCAGGGCACGCCGCAGAGAACATTTCCACTGAGCACACACACGCAGAACCAGAAAGGAGAGACGCTGCGACATCACCCTCAAACCTTCCATCCCATTCACAACCCTCAGCGCCTTCCATAACACCCACGCTGCAAGATACCCAGCTTCAAACCTTCAAACCAGACGACGCGGAGAGCTTCATCCTTCCATTCCAAACGCTGCGGAGAACCTTCAGCACCCTCCATTCATTCTAGCTGACACCATCTTCCCTCCATACTCAACCTCCAGCCGTCTACACCAGTCCCAGCCACGGTCTGCATCATTCAACCAGCGACAGGAGCACCTTCCAGCAACTCAGCAGCACGTAACAGTGCAACAACCAGAAATAAACAGAAGCTGTGATGGTGCAGTGATGTTTGTGATGATGGCAGCGTCGTTCTCTATGGTTATGCGTGGCTAGGCGTCTTAATCCTCTTATTCAATGGCAAGGGCATGAGCTTGAAATCTAAAAGGGAAGTTTAAGTTACTTTAATTTTCACCCATTAATTATTTTGTGATTCCTAGGTCTTAGGATAATTTTATAATTATTGGGAATGCTTATAATGATTTATATTTATTGATGATTATTGTAATTGGATTATTGTTTGGTAATTGATATTGTTCTTTAATTAACTTTAATTTCATTTACTTTGATCTGGGTCAGATATGGTATTGAAATTATTGTGAATATTTTGTGATAATTCAAGGTGGCTTGAATTATTAGATCATTATATCTCTTGCTGGCTTTAATCCTATTTCTATGAATTATTGAGTTATAATTGAGCATTGGATTTTAACATCTTTAACCCTAATTTATTATTCTGGTGGCAGTTAATAAACTAGGATTTAGAAAATATTTTGTGACAATTCGAGGTGGCTCGGTTGTTGGATTAAAAGCTTAATTATAATTCTTAATTCATTGTTTAGAACTTCCATATCTATTGAAGCTATGATTGCTTGTGTTATTGAATTGGAGGATTACATTTATAATTGTTAATCACTTGTATTTTTATTCCATTCACTCATTATCATTCATTATTCCTCTCTTTTAAATTAAAAATACCAAAAATATTTTATTTAAATTTATTTTTAATTCATTACATTTAATTGTTAGTCAATCAAAACAAATCACATTTTCTAGCTTAAATTGCATTGCATTTAGTTACTTAGGAATTTAATTTTATTTTTTGCTCCTCAAAGAGAACGACCCGGGGTTGCACTATACGCAATCCTTAGTTTAAATTTTTGAAGTAACCCCAAGGTGACATCGGATTTAAAGATTGTTTCACTATTTCTTTGCTTTCTTTTCCCCCTTTTTTTCAGCTTCTTTTCTTTTCTTTCTTTGTTTCCCACCTTTTTGTTTCAAATTTTTTCCTTTTTTTCAAATTCAAAGCTTGGAACTATTCAAAAGAGAGAAACTTAATAGTTGGGTTAACCTGATAGCCTCAACATTCGTTGAAGTGTACACCGACGCCCCCTTTAGCCAAAATTGAGTGCTCTTAGAATCACAAGTACCCTAAAAGGTAGGGAATATATTGGATGTTTCTATGAGTTAAGGGATAAGAAAGAAATATCACATATGGACCCAAATGTCTATGAAGAGGAGAACATCATGAAATGACGACTTTTTGTTCTAGCTTTTATTGAGAATGAAAAATGAATGCCTTGATCATCTCTATATCAAGCAAATGAACATAAAATTTGATCTCAAACAAGATGCAGGCCAAGTTCTAGATTGGGTAAGGGATAAGTGGTACCCACATGAAAATGAAATCATAACATTAGGCTCAAATCCTCACATGGCTTACTTAATCACATTGTGTCCAAGTTAAACAACTTACCCATTACTAGTATTATAAAGGCGAGATCAAATCATTTTCAAAACTAACCATCTCAATAATATAATATCACCTTTATGTAAGCAACTTGCACAAAAGAAATTTTGAAACCCTTAGTAGTTCCCCCTAAAGATTACTTCAAGAAAGTGAATGGGGACATAAAACTTTACATCACGTTGGGAATAAAAAACAAACAACTTAAAAGAGATATGCAGAGAATCAATATCTACCAAAGTTATTGAAGGAAAAAAAAAGAGAGATGGTAGCATGAACATGACATGGACAAAGTTTGAATGAAGTCAAATTCAACGAAAACTAGCATAAGCAAGCATTATTAACTGAAGATATGACACTTTGTGTTTTCCTCTTTTATTTTATGCTCATTTGTTTTTTTTCCTTTTGATATTGTGAACTGATAAATTTCTTCTATATGAGAATGCCTCTTCAGTCAACTCGAATGCCCTTAAGCTATTCATTTTATTAATGAAAGATTGAAGATCTCACCTCCTGCAGATGCCCATTGCATCATAGGGAAACAGAAGTGGCATTCAAACTGAGAGGCATCAAAATCCCTACACGGTTAATGATAGAAGAATGCAACTCTAATTGGAGATTTTTAGGCATTCTTGATCTTCTAATCTCCTCCAAGAATTCATTATTCCACGGGGATAATTGGAGTTTACCATTAGACAGGAAGGACCTTAAATCCCATCCTAGCTTAAGATCTCATTAATGCTTCTTCCTATGAGTGGATCCCAACAATATCCTAGGTAATAAATGACCCATCTATTCCCCAATTGGCATTATGAGGATCTCTCCTTCTGTAACAATCGGTGTCACTTGAAAGTTAGGTTAGGTGAATATTTTAATGAGGCATTCAAATATTGGCTCAATTTTACTAAATCATCATGGTGCACTAGCACCTGTAACAGATCAAGCATATTGTTGTATCAATTCTCGAATCCCACTTTAATTGGTCACTTAGCGTGTGTTTGGATAAGATTTTAAAAAAGGGCTTATGAAAAAAATGAGCTCTTGGACAGCTTATAGAAAAGGGCTTTTAGAGAAGAGATTATGGAAAAAAAAGTAGTTTTGGATAAATGAGTGTTTGGATAGTTGTTACAAAAAGGGGTTTTGTAATTGGAAAATTACTAAAAAAGGTATGTATGAGAGATGAGAGAGGGTAAAAAAATAGAGGAGAGAGGAGAAAGAGTGGAGAAGAAAGAGGAGAGATGAGAGATAGTGGAAAAGATACAGGAGAGAGGGTGTAAGAAAAAATAAGGGTAAAATAGTAATTGAGTAGTTGAAAAGTGCTTTTACTATTCCAAAAGCTACTCTGACCAGCTTATTTGAAACCATGGTTTGATCCAGAATCCTATTTGAACAAATATAGCTGTTTGTTTTAAAATTTCTCTAAACCGAGATTTTGTCCAAAAGAACTTTTAAAACTATGATTTGCGAACAAACCAAACAGGCCCTTGATGAAGTGGCTTAACTTCTATAGTTAGCTTAATGCCCCTCCCTTTGCATACCTTCTCACTGGGGCTTGATCCAAACTCAGTTTTTATGCTATCAAACCTAGTGTCAAACTTTTACTATCGTTAGATAACTCGCTAGTCTTTTAGGAAGAAATATTTTGAATTTATTTGGCATTCATGTAATATGAGTTATGATGTGTACTTCGAATTTTTTTTTTGTTACATTGTGTACTTTCAATGTTTTTTGCTTCCATAACTTTTTAGAAAGAGGTTGGACTCACCTACGATCTAAGGGCAAGGTAAAATCTTCCTTCCTCCTAAGCGATACTAATGTCGGGTAGGACGAATCGTCTATTATCATCAGGAGTAAACCTAAGCACCCAGGAGTTAGGATGTCTTCCCAAGTGCTGCAACTAGAACCACAACAAAGTGGTACTCTCTAGATATCGAACATACTCTAAATGGTCGCATGTCTCATCCCTTCGCCAGTTGAACTCACGTACAATAGGTTGTGTACTTCCAATTTTTTTTTGCCCACCCGGTTCACCAGAGTTTTACCCCGACTACATCCGGATCCGACCCGCGTCGCACACCTGGCTATAGTGGGTGAGTCTCCCAACGGAAATTTTCTGCATATGCCAAGGCTCGAACTCGAGACCTCGCTTAAGCGATACCGAGTCGCTTACCATTCGAACTAACCCCCGGTGTACTTCAAATTTTGATATGGGTGGACATAAGAAAAAAAGTTTTCATCTCCTCAAGAGGCCCATTGCCCCCCACAGGGAGAGTAAAGTGTCCATTAGGCTGTAAAAGGTCCAAACCAATACAAGACTAAGGTTTTAGAAATAGTTACTATGTCCAAGGCCCATGTCAAAAAGGAGTTAAATGTACATGTAATATGGATCGCAACATATACTTCCAATATTTTTTTGGTTATAACATATACTTCCAATTTTGATATGGGTGATGGACATATGACAAAGAAAACTCTATCTCCTCAAGATTTTTCGCCACCGCGATGGCCTTGGTTGTTCTCTCTCCATCTCTGCAATCGTTTCCTCCGACAAAAGCCATCATTTCCTCCCACCTCGAAGAGATGTATCCGTTTGCTTGTCCAGATGCCCCTACCGATAGTGAAGACTAATTTTTGTTCAGGAAAGCCTCAGCATTCCGCAATGCTTATAAATGTGGTTCAAATCAAAGGGGGGTTTTAGGGCAAATTAGTGTTTGTAATCCTTCTTTGGTACATGTGGCGATAACACTCGACATTGAATACCTGCGCGGTTCAATCGTCGTAATGCACTCCATTCTGCAGTAAATCTTGTGCCCGGAAAGCATCTTCTTTCAATTCCTCGTGTCTGAAACAAACCTGTATAACATAAAGAAGGCCAAGATCGGAGATCAAGATCTAAAGATTTATTCTGATTCCATTCTTAAGGGCGTTTCTACAGTCATGGTTTCATACTCTAGTTAGAATAGGACGAAGGCCACCAAGACCAAAGAAAAAAATGATTGAATATCAATTTTAACAGAAAAAAAACTTATCATTGTAAAATATGTCATGAGCCAAAATCTAAATCCAACCTAAGCAATATTGCTCGTATATTTTTTTTTGTATAAATGCATTACAAACTCTATTTTTTGTTTTGTAAATAGCTATGGAAAGTCATAATCATAATTTTTTATTCTTGATCAATCTCTATCTTTTAGATAATAGGGTGTATCTTAATGAAGGTAACTATATGTATTATATTACTTTTATGTTTGATGTAAAAAAATGGCATAATTGTAAAGCATATATATATATATATATATATATATATATATGAAGTTATATTTTCATGTGTTGAGAAGAAATATGCCCCAATTGTTTTTTTCCCAAAGAGTTGTCATTCGTTCTTAATAGAGTTGTTATTTTCCTACCGAGAGTCCTATTTTTTTGATTAATTCCAAGTGTTGGGCTGGTGTGCCTAGCGCATTTTAGATCTCCCAAATAGCTGGAAAAAAATATGCCTAAGTTGTTATTCATTCACCATGGAGTTGTCATTCTTTCGTGGTAGAGTTGTTATTTTCTTACCCAGTTGCATGTTTTGGTTTATTTCATGTGTTAAAAACTAATGCCCCCAGTTATTATTTTTTTCCTGAGGGAGTTGGCATTTCTTCTTGTTGGAGTTGCCATTATTTAAAATCATTTAAATCGTTTGTCAATTAACTGGGAAGAAATGTGCTTAAGTTGTTATTCTTTTACCATAGAATTATCATGCCTTCGTGGTAGAATTGTTATTTTCTTACACAGTTGCAAATTTTGTTTTATTCCAGGTGTTAAAAATTAATGTCCCCCCAGTTGTTTTTTTTATCGAGGAAGTTGTCATTCCTTCTTACTGGAGTTGTTAGTTTTTTCCTAAGGAGTTATAATTGTTTAATATCAAGTAAATCATTTATCAATTAGTTAAGAACAAAAACACCCAAGTTGCCGTTCCTTTACTAGAGTGTTGTCATTTCTTCATGTTTGAGTTATTCTTTTTTCACCCAGCGAGTTGTTTTAGGTCCACCATTAATTTGGGAACAAATGTCCCCCGGTTGTTATTTTTTTACCCCATAATTGTCATTCCTTCATATTTGAGTTGTTATGGCGAACCCAGTAATTTGCATTTAGTTCCCCATTAAGTTGGAACAAATTCCCCCCATTGTTATTTTTTTGCCCCCAGTTGTCATTCCTTCATATTTGAGTTGTCATGGCATGGCTCTATAGATACAAAATGGATGAGGAAGTATTAATTTGTTGTCAAATTCCTTGTGAAACTAAACAATTCAAGGTCACACAAGATCAATTAACTAACGAACAACATAAAAATGTTAAATTACTTTAAATTCTCTAATTACATGAGTTGTTACTAATTATCAATTTGGTGACTAAGTGTGTGTTTGGGAGCCCGTTTCAGAATTGATTCTGGGCCAAAACCGCGGTTTAAAATTTTTACACAAACAGCTATTTTTGTTGAGAATTGATTCTGGGCAAAACCTCGATTTGAAACCTCGGTTTTGAATAAGCCACTGAAAATAGCTTTTGGTTTGAAACCTAGGTTTTGGATTATCCAATTACTATTATACCCTTACTTTTTCTTACACCCTCTCTCCTCTCTTTTCTCTATCATCTCTCCTCTCTCTTCTCTTATTTCTCTTTTTCTCTCTCCTCTCTCTTATCTTATCTCTCTTTTTCTCTCTCCTCTCTCCTCTCTACACTCTCTTATCTCTCCTCTTTCTTCTCTATCATCTTTTATCTCTCTTACTTTTAATCATATCATACCCTTTTTAGTAATTTACCAATATAAAAAGTAATTCTACTACTAATCATCCAAAATCTATTATTCCCAAAATCTATTCTACCCAAAATCTATTCTCCAAAATCTATTCTTCCCAGAATCTATTCTCCAAAAGCTAATCCAAACACACCCTAAGTATTAGATTTCTAATTAAATACTAGTAGTCTCTTATTACAATGATACAATAAATTGAACAATGAGATCAACCATTTGAGAATTATAAGCAGGCCCTTCCATTTGGAAGTGTCCAACCCCATCACTAAGATGTGTATCTACGCATCCTGCAGCAGAATTAAGCTTTTTTTTAGCTGCTTTACACTGGTAAATCTATCCTAACATAATGAAGAGCTTCGGTTTTGGGGATTGTAGAATTGCTTTGTGGTGTCTTCCAAAAAGGATTGAAGCAGTCATGCCAAATAGATAACCTATACTCACATACCCAATGCCTTGTTCAATCTGATCTACTGCCGACCTTACTATTGGTGCCCCTGCAACTGATCAGATACTCTCCCAGAATAACAATAGTGGACGTTGTTAATTTAATTTGCAATAGTCAAACTGATTAAGAACAATTAATCAAGCACAAATAAAAAATATGGCAAAGTCAATAATGTTTTATGATACTGAAAACAAAATCCTTCGATATTTTACCAATGAAATCGCTAGCTGCAGCCTCCCCAACTGGAGAACAATTTTCCTCTTCCATTTTGCAAGGGGAGGTGGAGTAGAGAGGCGTAGATCATTCAAAGATAATTGTTTCTTCTCGAAATAAGATACGCATGTCTGTGACCTAGGTGGTTTAACCTTCCAACGGAACTCCACCTTATTCAAAAGAATGTGCAGAGCAGAAACAAGTAGAATTGAGATGGGTACATTCATCCAAATTGACTTACTCGTATCTGTGACATGCCATAAAGAATGTCAATACAAAAAAATGGGTTAACTTGAATGCCGATGTTTGTATATTCTTCTTTCTATCTTTATTAACAAATATATGAATACGACATTGGAAGTCATGCCTATGACCAGAATGAAGAAACAAACTGAAGTACAATCATTAATTAGGGGATATAGCCCCCAAATAGGAAAGCACAAGCCATCAAGTAATAAACTAAAGAGTGGGGTTATGCCTAGTTAAGCCAGGAATCAAAATCAAACAATCATACCAATCCCACTTATGACATTTTAACTCATATAAATCATAATTATTATCGCTCAGGTTATATATGTGAACTATAAGCAATCAGCTGAGCTAAAGCAGCATGGTGATGAAGGAAGCAAAATTCAGCTACGGCTAAGCTAAAACTCAAACTTTATAGCAATGAATAGCTTTCAAAGCAAAACCCAGAGCATATGAAGGTACGCAGATACAAATTCGTTCCCCGTTCATTCTGGAAACATCAGATTTAACAAGCAATTAACAAAAAGTTACATAATCACAACCAAACCAAATTCGAATCACTTACGGGTTAAGAAATATGTAATGGCGAATATACAAAGGGCCCACCAAACTGTTCGGACCTTGACCTCTTCAATCAGATCATATATAGTATTCATGGGCTTCATTGTTCGAAAAGCTCCAATTTTCCTGTGGGATTCACCTACGAAAGCGAATCAACAGCTTCAAATTCAAACATAAGACCAAAACATTAGAACTCCAAATCGGGAATAACGATGCTAATCGTGGTGCGTCAAGGGTTCGGTTCGATTTTCCTCACGCTGGGGTTTTCCAGAAACAATTTTTAAATTCCCAGAAAAAAATTAACAACTAGAATTTGATTTGTCCAGCTGTTCCCAATAATGCTGTTTATCACTTTGGTCTTTATTTAGAGGAAGAAGATGCCCTCCGTAATATGGGAGAACACAAAAAGTTATAAAAGCCTCACTAGTTGCTTACACCTACGCTTCTTCGTTCTTCTACGCCACTTTCCATCTACGAGTCATATGCTCATAAAAATAGTGAAAATTGTAATGGAGAAGAAGTAAGCCTACCTACAATGAACGAGAAGCAAGATGCAAGCGACAATGAAGGAGCTACGACCAACGAACAGTGAAGGACTGAAGGGCGGCGTAGACGCGGCACAAAGACTGAAGGCAACACACGAGAGGCAACGGCAGACCGTCACAACGATAGAGATCAGCTGCGATCTTACGATCACCATAATGATGGAGCAGAGATGAGACCAAGGGAACTCGATGGGTGTGACATAGGGACAGAGGTCTCAGACTTTCCCATAACTTCTTTACATTCTTTACATTTACATGGGATTTAGGGCGTGATTAAATTAGGTTTTGGAGAATATATCTGGAAGAATAGATTTTAGAAAAATAATAATTTTTAAAATTAAAAATATTTATATGATTAGTAATAAAATTAATTTTTTATTAATAATTTATTAAAAAAAATATAAACAAAAATAATAATTACGTAAAGTATATATTTTTATTTTATTGATTAAAAAATAATACTTACAACTCATTTTATTAAAATAATCCTTTAGACGGATCAGTCACAGCAGATCGGGACAGCTAACAGTTAGGAACTACAGGTCTGGAGAAACTACAGCCGATGACCCGCACGACTCACACCAAACGACACGACATGATCCGATAAAATCATCCAAGGTGGCCAACGAAGAGAGGATCTCTACGGGAGGTGCAGAAGAGAAAAAGGGCGAAGAAAATGGAGGAAGCAAAGTGTTATATGTTATTATAGGAAGAGGGATATTATGGTAAGTCACACTGAGAAGTTAGTTAGAAGAGAGAGAATAAATCTGTGACGTGTCCACTGAGAGAAGGATATAATGATTGTATCTCACCCATTATGGTTTTTGTCGAATGAATTGTCTCGTTTCTCTACTCTTTTTGCTAACAAAGGTATCAGAGCCTCTAGCCGGCGATGGCACCGCCGGATACGCGATCAACGAACCGTGTAATTGATTTAGAAAATCGTCTGGAGCTCCACCGCACTTCCGTCATAACTCGCCTGGATCAACATACGCTGGATATCTCAGAGTTGAAGCAAGCTATGGGACGCATTGAGGATTTCATGAAAGACTTGTCTGAGAAATTAGCGTCAAATGGTAATGGGAAGCAAACCATAGCTGGGAATGGTGGTAATGGGGGAACCGAAGGAGGTTCTTCTTCTGCAAACCGCGTTCCCGCGTTTGGGTCATTCCATGAACTACACAATCCACCTTCTGCATACTCCATTCAGACTAAACAGAGTCGAGTGGAATTTCCTCGATTTGATGGTACAGATTTTCGAGGGTGGGCATATCGCTGCCGGCAATTTTTTGAGGTCGATGGCACTCCTCCTGAACATCGTATTCGCCTGGTGAGCATTCATTTAGAGGGACACGCTTTGCGATGGCATCAGACCTTCATGCGTCACCGCTCGTTCTCTGAAATTCGATGGGACGACTATTTCCAGCATTTAGAGAATAAGTTTGTTGATGTTCGTGAGGAACACCCCTTGATTGCTCTCAAGAAACTCCATCAGGCTGACGGAGTCGTTGCTGATTATGAGCAGAAGTTCGATGAATTGTTGTCGGAGATCGATCTTCCGGAGGAAGTTGCTGTG
Source organism: Leucaena leucocephala (assembly GCA_037074615.1). NCBI lineage: Eukaryota > Viridiplantae > Streptophyta > Magnoliopsida > Fabales > Fabaceae > Leucaena > Leucaena leucocephala. Next base: position 3,107,455 of record CM073544.1, on the reverse strand, counting down.
AATCTTTTCATCGGAGGACTCAGGCCTGATATACAACGGTTCGTCCTTAACTTTGCTCCCACAACATTGGCCAAAGCATCAGGTTCAGCGAGGTTACAGGAGGCAACTATTAAGGCAATTCACGAGTATGCTCCCCCTCCTCGCAGAGTATCCAACCAGTCCTCTTGGGTTACTGGATCAGGATCCAAGGCATCCACAGTAATGGGCCCTTCCGTTGGGCTCCCTCCCACTGATCAGAGGCCTCCAAACCTGAATCCTTCAAAGGCAAGTGCAGCACCACTTCCATCTAGGTCATCTTCCAACACTCACACCTCATCACCGAAGCCTATCAAGCAAGTATCCCGACGTGAAATGGATGAACGACGCCGAAAAGGGCTCTGTTATTGGTGCCCCGAGAAATATTTTAACGGTCATCGTTGTCAGGATTCCCACGTGTTCACCTTAATGATTCAGGAGGACGACGACCAATTTGAGGATGCCATCGGTGATACCCAAGCAGCAGTGGAGGGGTCCATTAATGCTATTGAGGGTTGTGAACATACTGCTACTCTGAAATTATTGGGCCGTATCAAACATCGGCAAATCATTATCTTGCTTGACACTGGCAGCACGCACAATATACTTGACATTGCTGTAGCTAAAAGCCTTAATATCAAGGTCCGGGAGCGGCCACCCATTCGATTAGCTATAGCTGACTCACGTCAGGTTTCTATTTCCAAGTATTGTTCTGATCTTACATGGGAAATGGGAGACTTAACGTTTACGTCTGATTTTTTGATTATGAAAATTGGTGGCTATGATGCTATATTAGGAGTACAATGGTTGAGGACACTGGGTCGTTTTAGTATGGACATGGATTCTCACTTGTTTGAGTTTCAACATCAGGGGAAACTGATCCAATTACAGGGGCTGAATCCTACACTTTCTACGAAAACAGAGGAGGTGCGAATTGTTAAGGAATTGATGACAGCTAATCAACTCTATTTACTTCATGCTCCATTTCAATTACAGGCCGATCTCACTTTTCCTTTTCCATTGCATGGGGAGCAACATGCGGAGTTGAGAGGCCTTTTGGATCAATTTAGAGATATTTTTGCTGAGCCCACGGGTTTACCTCCAGTAAGGAAGTTCGACCATGCTATTCCTCTTCTTGATGATAGGCCCATCTGTTGCAAACCTTACCGTTATGGTCCTGTTCAGAAAACAGAGATTGAAAGACATATTCAACAGATGCTTGATAATGGCATCATTAGAGAGAGCTGTAGTGCTTTTGCTGCTCCTGTGGTTCTAGTACAGAAGAAAGAGGGCACTTGGAGGTTTTGTGTTGATTACAGGAAACTCAATGAGGCCACCATTAAGAATAAGTTTCCTATCCCTGTTATTGAAGAACTTTTGGATGAACTAACTGGAGCTCATTATTTTTCTAAATTGGACCTTCGTGCAGGATATCATCAAATTCGGATGAAAGACACTGATATTGTTAAGACTGCCTTTCGTACTCATGAAGGGTTATATGAATTTTTAGTTATGCCTTTTGGGTTAACTAATGCTCCAGCTACCTTCCAAAGTCTTATGAACTCTGTTTTCAAAGCTTTCTTGCGGAAATTCATATTGGTTTTCTTTGATGATATACTCATTTATAGTCCAACCTGGGAAACTCACTTGGAGCACTTGGAAACTACTCTTTTCACTCTACGACAACATAATTTATTTGCAAAGGCTTCTAAATGCACTTTTGCAGCTACTCAGCTTGAGTATTTGGGCCATATTATTTCTGGCCAAGGGGTTCAAGCGGATCCAAAGAAATTGGAAGCGATTGCTTCCTGGCCAGTACCTACAACACTTCGAGAGTTACGTGGTTTTCTTGGTCTCACAGGCTATTATAGGCGTTTTATTCATCGGTATGGGTCTATTTGCCAGCCCCTTACTGTATTGCTTAAGAAATCTTCTGCCTTTACATGGACACCTGAAGCCAATGCTGCTTTTCTAGCTCTTAAAGAAGCTATGATGTCTCCTCCAGTTCTAGCTCTTCCTAATTTTCAGGACACTTTTGTTATTGAAACTGATGCTTCAGGTATGGGGTTAGGTGCTATTCTTTCCCAGGGAGGTCACCCTCTGGCTTTTGCAAGCAAGGTATTGCCTCCAAGGAAGAGGGCCCTATCTGCTTATGAACGTGAGATCCTTGCCATTATTTTTGCTGTCCAACAGTGGCGTTCTTATTTATGGGGCCGTAAATTTATTATTAAAACTGATCATCGTCCTTTAAAGCACTTAATGGAGCAAAAGGATTTGAGTCAGGAACAATTTAAGTGGCTTCATAAGCTATGGGGGTTACAATATGAGATAGTTTACCGCAAAGGTAGTGATAATGTAGCAGCTGACGCCTTGTCCAGCCGTCCAGAGGGCTTCTGTTTTGCTCTCTCTATTCCTATTTCCCCACTTGTTGATCGTGTCAAGGCCACTTGGGTTACAGATGTCCAATTACAGCAAATAATTTAGAGTTTGGAACAGGATCCTATGTCTCATCCGCATTATACTTGGCAACATCAATTACTGAAAAGGAAGGGCAGATTAGTAGTTGGGTCTGATAAGAATCTCCGCAGGGATTTGTTATCTTATTTTCATGCTGACAGTATTGGAGGCCATTCTGGTATACACCCTAGTTTCAAGCGCCTTGCTTCTTTCTGTTATTGGAAAGGGATGGAAAAGGACGTGCGAGAATTTGTGAGAGAATGCACCATCTGTCAAAGATTTAAACCTGAACTTGTGGCTTCTCCTGGACTTTTGCAACCTCTTCCTATACCTAAAAATGTATGGTCTGAGCTATCTATGGACTTTATTAGTGGACTTCCAAAATCCTATGCCAAAACTACCATTTTAGTGGTAGTTGATCGTTTAACGAAAGCTGCCCATTTTATGGCCTTGAAACATCCTTTTACAGCAGTGGATGTTGCTCGTGTTTTCATGGATAATATTGTTAAGCTGCATGGATTCCCCAAATCGATTGTTACGGATAGGGACCCAATTTTCTGTGGGAAATTTTGGAGAGAGCTTTTCAGATTGTATAAGGTCAACCTACAATTTTCTTCTGCTTATCATCCACAGACGGATGGCCAAACAGAAGTCCTTAATAGGTGTTTGGAGTGTTATCTTCGTTGTATGACAGGTGATTTTCCTAAACAGTGGGTTTCCTGGTTAGCATTAGCTGAATTATGGTATAATACCACTCATCATTATGCTATCAGAATGTCCCCTTTTGAAGCTGTATATGGAGTTCCTCCACCTGTTCATCTACCTTACATATCAGGGGATTCACCTAATAACTTAGTTGATCATACTTGCCTTTCGCGTGAGCTGGTGATCCAGTTGTTAAAGCAGCATTTACAGAAGGCTCAACATCGAATGGTGCAACAAACTAATAAACATAGAACTGACCGTCAATTTGCTGTGGGGGATATGGTTTATCTTAAATTGCAGCCTTTCCGAAAGAATTTATTAAACAATTCTTCTTTGCACAAGTTGGCTGCCAGATATTTTGGACCATTTAAGGTAATCAACAAGGTGGGGGCTGTAGCTTATGAATTGGAATTGCCTCCAGATTCCCGTGTTCATCCGGTCTTTCATGTGTGTCTCTTGAAACAACATGTTGGGTCTAATATGACAGCAGTTCCTACATTACCACCAATGGATGATCAAGGGCAATTCTTGCTTGAACCTGAGAGTATTTTGGGGAGAAAGATTATTAAGCGACATAACCTTCCAGTTACGCAAGTGTTAGTTCAATGGAAGCTATCTCAACCAGAGGATGCTACATGGGAAGACCTATCTGTTATCCAACAGCAATTTCCCACTTTTTCGACTGCTGCACCTCCTGTTCAGACTATCCTTGTGGACAAGGATTCTTTTTAAGAGGGAAGTATTGTTATATGTTATTATAGGAAGAGGGATATTATGGTAAGTCACACTGAGAAGTTAGTTAGAAGAGAGAGAATAAATCTGTGACGTGTCCACTGAGAGAAGGATATAATGATTGTATCTCACCCATTACGGTTTTTGTCGAATGAATTGTCTCGTTTCTCTACTCTTTTTGCTAACACAAAGCGAACGCGAAAGAGAAGAGGAAAGGAAAGGGTGAACGCAAAGTCGGGGAAGAGAAAAGGAGAAAAACCAGGAGCTACGCAGGCGGCGTGTGCTGTTTGCAGAGAAGAGAAGAATTGAAGAGGAAAGGAAAAAGGCAGGAGGAGCAGGGGGTAATTAATAACCCAACGGTAATTTTTTTCCCCACAAACCACAGGTGCCAGCAGATTGTGCAAAACCATCGTTTTATAAGATAAAACTATGGTTTTAGCTCAAAATTGATTTTAGAGTTAAAATAGTTGTTTGGCTCAAATATGACAAAACCATAGTTTGGAGTAAGAATCAATTGTGTAACCCACATGCCAAACACACACTTAATTATAATTTTTTTAATTAATTTTATATATCATTCTTAGAATTTAATTTTTTTAAAATTTTATATGTTCTTCGATACAAAAATAGCTATAACAAGTGAAATAGATTCAGTTACCTTAAACTCAAATATTAAAAACAAAATTATAGCATAAACACTATCAAGAGTCACTTGATAACATAATTAGTCTATTTGGTTTCATACAATTCTTACAACATTTACACATATCACAATATCAATCAAATATTTAAACAAATATATAATCACTATAAATCTAAACAATAATAATAAAAATTAAGGATTGAACATCATGTAGTCTTCTAGGCTAGTTATTTCTTTTGACTTGCCTTCTAGATTTATCATTATTCCTTTTGTTATTTTTCTCCACAACTTATTGTGAGAGAGTCACAATTATTTTTTATATTTTCTATAAAATTTCATGGTCCTTTTGGTATCATCCTTAATTTTAATATTTAATTTTAATAAATTAATACAAATTTGACTATATGACTTTCGGTCACATTTTAACATTTACTTTTTATCTATATGACTTCTAGTCATATTGTAACATATTTTTTTTATATGACTTCTAGTCATCTTGTAATATTTTCTCATAGAATTATCACCCTCATAGTTATGTTATCTTGCTTTCAATAGCATATTATCAATTTTTTCAGATATTGATCTTCAGACCATAGCAAAAATCTTTTAAAGTTATAAGTTCTTTTGTGTAATTAAATATTTTAGTCATTAGTCCTCAGGATTTTAATATTTGTAATCATTAGATCATCAAATTGTCATAATATTTTAGTCCATCATGCTATTAAAAAAAACTACAAAATAGTCTTCTATCAAAGAATTATTATAAAAAATGATATGACTTCTATTCATTTAAACAAAAATATTATGGTTGCTTGCCATTTAATAAAACAAAATTCTAATATCAACATATATGGAGAGATAAAATATAAAAAAAAAACTATTAAAACATAAACTAATATAGAGAGAGAGAGGGAGAGAAAATTAGTAATATAAATACGCATCACATAAACTATAACAACACTACAGAGAAGATAAATAAATCTTTGATACATAACTCAATATATTTAAACAAACAATGTAAGCAAACCCTATGGCAGGAAAAAAAATGTAACCGAAATAAATTACGTGTGTGTGTGTATATATCAATTATAATGCATTGAGCCATTAAATATATCATCAATGAAAGAAAAATAAAACAACATCATATATATATATATATATATATATATATATAATCTGACCACAACAAAGAAACAAATAGTATATATAAAATGTATAGAGAATTAAAATTGCATATGATAATTAGGTAAGATAAATAATTGAATGAAGGAAAGCTAATATAGAATATTATTATATATAATATAAGAATATATGAATCTACAAGAAATTTATACATCAAATTTTTAGAGCGAATTGTAATACGTGTTATGAAAATAAAAAAAAAAATATAAGAGAGATCTGGGAGATGAATGAAATGAGAAAAATAATAGAGAATTGGAGTGAAAGAGAGAGTAATTCTCAATCAAATTGTTGTTCTTTCAATTTCATATATCTTGTGCATTGCCTCTATTTATAAGCATCTAACCCTTAAAACTAATCTAAAGGTTTCAATAAAATAAATAGTAACATAATGACATTTACAAACGAGTTTAGAGTACGTTTGGTAGGATAGAAGAGTTTTTTATGGAAGTTGAAGTAAAAATAGAATTAGGCTGAAAATAAATTTTAAAAGTTTATTTGGTATAATAGAAATCAGTATAGAGTTGATATACTTTTTTTTATAACTTAGGGTAAAATTGTCCAAAATATTTTTGTATAATTTAGGAAGGGTTAAAGTTATCAAAAAATTTATAATTTGGGGTAAAATAGCCCAAAATATTTCACTTTCACTTACATCATCTCATTTCTCAACTTTTCTGATAGAATTAAAATGTCCCAAAATATTAAAAATAGAAGTAGAATTAATTTCTAGTATATTAAACAAGGGAAGTGGATACTTCCACTTCCCTTATACCAAACATGCCGTAAGAGTTGAGGGTATAGATATCCATTCTTTAATATTCATAATAGATCTATTATTAAAAACTATAAATAATTTGGCCTCATTTTTTAAAGGCACATTTAGTTACACATGCAGGATTAGTACTAACCATTTGACTTTACATTGACAATGCATGAATGACCATGTTATCGTCCCAGTATATATATAAAACAAATCACACACTATTTATAAATTAAATTATTAACTGCATTACTCATTTTTTTAATATTTTTTGTCATTCTTTATTATGCATGTATCCTGAAAAGGTGTTTTGTAAAGTAGATTTAATTAATTGGACCACACAGTTAATACAACTGAACCCTAATAAAGGCAAATATGAAAAAGTAGCATATCTAAATAGTCTAATTTATGAACAGTTCAATTTAAAACTCAAATTTAATAAAAACGTTATATTTTTAAAAATATCAAAATTATCATCAATATTCTGATATTCTTCTTAATTTAGGAAAACAATTTTATATTTTAAAAAGTAAAATACTTTAACTACCCTTTATTTCACTTTAATTACATAGACATCCCCTTTACTTTAAAAACATACACTTAAGTCCAAACTGTTAACTCTGTCAAAAGCATTCTAAAAATATATTTTTTAAATTAAAATTTATATTAAAAATAAATTCCTTTTACTAATTTACCATTCATACTAAATCCCTGCACTAGATGTGCTTATAAATGTTTGTAAAACAATGTGTTTAAAAAATTTAAATTTTAAATTTAAATAATTTAAGAAATATATTTATAAATGTGAATAAAAATATGTGTTTGAAATATATATTTAGCTATTTTAAAAATAAAAATAAATCAGTTTCACTAAATGTGATGAAAAATTAAAATTATAAAATTTATAATATAATAAATTAATAAATTATAAAACATATTAGAAAATTTGAAAATATATGTATTAGAAACATTTTTTGGTTATATAATTTTTTTTTATAAATACAAATGTTTAAATAATCCTTATTTTAAATAGGGATATTTTGGTCAAAATAAAATGTAAAACTCAAACTTGATAGTCAACTAATAGTTTAGGTTGATGAAAATAAAATCTTAAAAATACAAAGAATGTTTGGGCATCATACATTTTAATTTTAAGAGAGATTTATATGAGTTTTCAAAATAGATAGGAGGTTTATTTAATTAAAGAAAAATTGAGAGTAGTTAGAATATGTTACTCTATTTTAAATTGACTAACGTATCTGTTTGATCCTTAAATTTATATTCATTTTCACTTTAGTTTAGTCATTTAAGTTTATAAAGTATATTTTTAGTGCCAAGTGTCTTCTATTCATCCTATATGGTAATTTTCGTTAAAAAGATACTAGTCAATTAAGGCAAGGGATTTATGATAACAAAATAAAATATTATGGTGGTTAAATTTAAACTTTAAAATTTCAGGAGAGTTATATGTAAATAGTTAATTGGAGTTTTATATAATTTAGCTTTTAATATAATATTTTTATATTTTAAATTGTGTAAATTGAAACTTATTATTTAAAATAAAAACAACTCATATTTTTATATACCCTTTTATATATACAAATAAAAACAAGAAAATAAAATAAAAACGACTCATTAAATATTAATATAAACTAAAGAAAACGGATTAAAGAAGATTAATTTATATGATTTTATTTTTTAAAAATTAAACTTGTTAAAATATTATCACTGATTTATTTTAATTTTTTAATTAAAATGTTTTCAAAATTAAAATTTAATAATACTTTTTTAAAGTTTAAATGCATCACTTAAATTTGTTGAGTTAATATTTTTCATTAACTCAAACTAACAATGTTAACTATAGAACTAAAAATATACTTTATAATTTTAAGGGTTAAAGTGAAATTTGATATAAATTTTAAAAAATCAAATGTATATTTTAACTTTTTAAATTTAAAATATAATAATAATAACTTAAAATAATTATTAATAACTCTTAAAAATATTAAAATTAAATTATATTAATTATCTTATTTGTAAAATATAAAATTTAATTAACAAAATAAAATTGGAATTTTACATAAAATTTTTAACATCTTTCAAACATTTTTAAAAATGTCCTAAATTATAGTGAATAAAAAAATCAACGATACAAAACTTGAAGATAATTTTTGAACGTAACAGGGACAAAAAATCTTTAAGACCAAAAAATTAATAAGCAGCCACATAGGACTTTTCCATATCTCTTAAGCTTCGCACAACCTTTTCCGTTAACTAATTTTCTTCTTTCTTTTTTGATTTCTCCCAATCATTTCAAACTCATCACTTTCCTGGAAATTTAACCTTATGAAGCTATCATCATCACCCACTTCATATAAATTCTTGCACAGGTTTAGGGTTTTTTTCATCATCATCAAAATCAAAACCAGCTCAAATAATTCCCAAACTTGCGGAGTATTACATTTATCACTGTGTTCTGATCTCATCTGATATGACGAACAGAAGGCATCACCAGAAGAGCGAGAAGGGCATCAAAGTGACGTACATATCAAGCCCTATGAAGTTGAAGACAAGTGCTTCGAATTTTAGAGCTCTTGTGCAGAAGCTCACTGGGAAATATTCCAATGTTGCAGAAGCTAATTTCATGGAAGAAGCTCGTCATGAGAACGATGATGATTATTATGAACTTATAGTGAAGGGTTCGTCTTCTTCTTCTTTGGAGCTTGAACAAAAATGGTGGGTGGTGGGACCTGATGAGCCTGCTAAAGAAGAAGAAGAAGAAGAAGCTGCTCCAGCTTGGTCGAAATTACAAGATTATTCTACTAATTCATTGGTGGACCCAGAGTTCAACGACCAACTTGTGTTGGAGTTTTTGGGCTTTGATGGGTTTTAGATTTCATATATTTATTGATAATTCGTTAATTTCTGACTTTTTTAGGAAGAATTAAGTTTTATATAAATAATTTAATCACACAAAAGTTTTATGACGAGAAAAGTATGTAGTAATATAAGATCTTATGCAAAAAACAGCCAGTTTCATGCTACTACTCATTGTTGTCGAACTTTTTTTTAATTATTGAATTGTTTATGTGAGACTATATAATAATTTTTTTTTAATATGTCAAAAAATTTAGGTAAGATAAATAGGTTTTAATTTGGATATCCCTTGAATACTTCATGTAGTGTAGTAGTAGAGAGAGATAGAAAGCAAATTATGGTTCCAATGATATGTGTTTGTAAATTCAAAAGTGGAATCCATTATTTTGTTTTTATCACTCTCTTTTTTTATTAGGGAATAAAACAATAAAAAACCATATAAATTTAAAAATAAAAAAATAGGTATATAAATATCTAAAATGATAGATTGGCGGGAGGTTTAATCTGTTCTTTGTAAATTCCGGTGAAAATACCAAATTATCCCTAGAATAAATGAAACATATACTAAGGTAGCTGCAAGTAATTGCTTTAGGGTTTGTAACCCTGTAATAGGATTTATAATATGAGCAATTATTTTGACAACTTCTCCTAAGACATTTATAACTCTCTATTACAACATACTTATAAGTAATTGCTTTGAAATTTGTAACGTCTGCAATGGGATTTATAACATAAGCAATAGTTTTGACAATTTAAGCTAACACATTTACAACTCTATGTAACAACGTAGCTGGAAGTAATTGATTTGGGGTTTGTAACTCTTGCAATATGATTTACAATATGAGCAATGATTTTGACAACTTTCCCTAAGATATTTACAACTCTCTGTCATAACGTACTTGCAAGTAATTGCTTTGGGATTTGTAACTCCTACAATAGGATTTACAACATGAGAAATTGTTTTGACAACTTAAATTAACACATTTACAACTCTCTATAACAACGTAGCTGTAAGTAATTGCTTTGGAGTTTGAATGCCGTCCCTCCTTTATCGGTTTTAACTTCATTTTCCCACTATCATATTTAACTCCTCCTTCAACATTATACAAAAAGTTCCCACCTATATTGAAAAAATAAAAAAAATTCTTTAAAGATGTCGACCAAATATTAGATGTCATCTTACCTACTATCCTACAATAAACAAAGCATTCATCAGAATGTTACTCCCTTAACAATCATAATTCAACACTTTACAAAATGCCCACAACATAGACTTCAGGATGCAAAGTAATAAATGTCTTGAGGTAATGGTGATAAATTTTTCTACGGAGTAGTAAATATCTTAGCTAAAATTGTCAAAATAATTACTAAAGTTATAAATCAAATTAGAAGAGTAGTAAATAACCTAACTAATTACTTGCATCTAACTTTTTTACAGAGTAGTAAATGTCCTAGGGCCTGTTTGGATTAGTTTTTAGAGAATAAATTCTAAAAATAATAGATTTTGGGAAGAATAGATTTTGAAAATAGAGATATTTGAATAATTAGTAGCAGAATCACTTTTTCATATTGGTAAATTACCAAAAAGGGTATGATTTGATTAAAAGTAGGAGAGATGATATAGGGTAGAGAAGAAAGAGAAGAGAGAGAAGATAGGGTGGAGAAGAGAGATGAGAGAAGAGAGAGGGTAGAGAAGAGAGATGAGAGAGGAGAGAGTGTGTAAGAAAAAATAAGGGTAAAATAATAATTGGATAGTCCATAAACTTTTTTACAGTTCTAAAAGCTAATTTCAGTATCTTATTAAAAACTATGGTTTTGCCCAAAATCACTTATGGACAAATATGACTGTTTGTTTAAAATTTTTCCAAACTAAAGTTTTGCCCAAAAGGACTTTTCAAACCATGGTCCCAAACACACTTAAAACTAAAGTTGTCAAAATAATTACTAAAATTGTAAATCCTATTAGAGGAGTAGTAAATGACTCAACTAATTATTTACACCTAATTTTTTCTATGAAGTAGTAAATATCTTAGCTAAAGTTGTTAAAATTATTATTGAAGTTATAAATCCCATTAGAGGAGTAGTAAATGACCCAACTAATTACTTGCACGTAACTTTTTCCATGGAGTAGTAAATATCTTAGCTAAAGTTGTCAAAATAATTACTGAAATTACAAATCCCATTAGAGGAGTAGTAAATGACCCAACTAATTATTTGCACCTAACTTTTTTCAAAGAGTAGTAAATATCTTAGTTAAAGTTGTCAAAATCATTACTGAAGTTGTAAATCCCATTAGAGGAGTAGTAAATGACCCAACTAATTGCACAAAACTTTTTCCATGGAGTAGTAAATGTTTTAGCTAAAGTTATCAAAATTATTACTAAAGTTACAAATCATATTAGAGGACTAGTAAATGACTTAATTAATTATTCACACGTAACTTTTTCTACGGAGTAGTAAATGTCTTAGCTGAAGTTATCAAATTATCAATAAAGTTATAAATCCTACTAGAGGAGTAGTAAATGACCCAACTAATTACTTGCACGTAACTTTTTCCATGGAGTAATAAATGTCTTAGTTGAAGTTCCCAAAATTATTATTAAAGTTGTAAATACCATTAGAGGAGTAGTAAATGACACAATTACTTAGTTAATGACTTGCAGGTAAGTCTTACTATAAATATTATGAGTCATGAGAAAATCAAACGACTACTCTTCCACTAATGACTACTATTTCCCACTCAATCTAAACAGGCTATAGAGGAATGGCAACAGTAATGGACTGCAAGACACAAAAATATCGTCATTCACATTAACCATATCTATAGATAAATCAATCCCCTCGCTCCATAAATACGTTGAGTTGTTGATAGTTTCCAGCATCGTCTGGGATTTTTTCATGATTTCTTTGATTATTGTATTAAATTAGTTGAAGCTACCTCCTTTCCAGTTTCAGTTCAACCAAAAACGTCTCCCACCAGCTTTGTCTCCCATGAGCCCCATCGGTTCCTTCTTTCACACTGATGCCTTAGTATACTTTTTATTTATTCTAGGGATAATTTAGTCTTTTCAATATGTCCTTTTAAATTTATAAAGGATAGATTAGACCTCTTGCTCACTATATCTTTTTATATATTTATATACCTATTTTATTATTTTTAAATTCATATAGTTTTTTATTGTCTTTTCCCCTTTTCATTGTGCTTAAGTATTTCAGAGAATCCAAACGTATATGATTTTAAGATTCATTAGAGCCAAAAAAAAAATCTTGATATTTATATTGATAATAACGAGATTTAAAACCATAGACTTGTGAGATATATACATTGTATCTTCACCAATAGGGCCAATCTTCATTGGCATTTGTATGAGCTAGTTGTTGTATGTATAAAATTGATAAGTTTAAATCTTCCAAAGTTAATTAGTTGTTGATGATAATTAATATTATTTTCTGTCATTAATATAACATCTATTTAATTAATTTAATTATATTAAGAAAGTTAATTATTTATAATAATTGTATATTTATTTTCCTAAAACATCCTCTTTAATTAATCATTTACATTTAAACTACTCTTGATAGAAATCCTTAATATATGCAATCATATAGTGATGTTTTAAAGAGAAAATTATAATTTTATAAAATAAAATAAATTAAAATCTTATATTTAGAATTAAAAATATTTTTTATTTAACTTTTATAATTAAGATAGGAGGAGTAGCATTAATATGTGTAAAATTTACAGAGTAGAAAGGGAAAATGCCGGGTGAGAAGAAAAAAAATGAGAATATTGCATATACATATTTAATTTCTCATGTCATATTCTCAAAATTCTACCAAAAAAAAAAACCTTTATTTCATTAAAGAATTTTAAACAGTCCTTATGCGAAATTTTGTGGCGTTGTTTTTTAATCAATTGGAACAATTTTATATTAGCTTGTTCATTATTGTTTAGTTATTTTTTTATATGATAATGAAAACAAAAGGAAAAAGTATCCTTTATGTCCTTTTCCTAGCTATCTAGAAAAAGAGTCCTCCATTAATTAATTGAAAAATTAAATACTCCTTTAGTTCATGTTACAAAACATTAGGGCTAGTAATGCGGGCTAACCCACTGAATACGGGTTAGTCCGCGGCGGGTTGGGCTGGAGGCGGGCCGATCTTTTTAGGCCCGCCTCCAGGCGGGTTGGTATAAGACCAACCCGAGCCCGCCAACCCGCCATTTTTTTTTTAATTTTTTATATGTAAATTTTTTTATTTTTTTCAACTTTTTTTTTTAAAAAAAATTACATATATCAATATTAATTAGATTCAAATCATGTCTTAAGTTGTCAAAATATTTATTTAGTCAATTTTACTACTATCCATAGATAAATATATCACAAAAAAAATAATAATAAAATAAAATAAATATATATAAAGAAAAAAATAACTCAATGAGATAAAAGTTAATATAAATTAAGTGTAATATCTCTTATTTAGTTAAGACCCTCAAATTATTAAAGTATAAATATATAATATGTATAATAAAAAAAAGCAAAAAAAAAAAAAACAAGCGGGCTAACCCGCCAACCCGGCGGGTTAGCCCGCCGCGGATGCGGACTTGGCGGGTGCGGGTCAAAAAGACCCGCACCTAAGTGGGTTGCAATTTTTGCAACCCAACTAGCCATTTTTTGGCGGGTTGGCGGGTTGGGCCCGCGGGCCCAACCCAAATTACCACCTCTACAAAACATCCTAATTATTTTACTAAAATTAAGGAGAGACGATTAATTTATTAAAGTTTTTTAGAAATGAAATATTTTTTTAATTTTACTAAATTAAAAAATTAGTTAAAGAAGTCAATAAATATATAAAAAATACAATTGTTTTTCTAAAAACACATGTATTTATGGAGAGGTGAGAGTGAGAGTGAAAGAGAATAAGTAGAAGAAAGAGATTAAAAACATACAATTAATTAAATATAAAAATAAAAAATAAAATAAATTTTTAGACATGTCTAAAATATAATTTTTAAAAAAAAACTAATAATATTAAAAAAAATTATAACTCATAAAAAGAACCACATAAAGTACGGCATTAGACTTGACTTTAAATCTTTTAATAAATTGTAATATGGAATAATATTTAAAAAATAAAATTATTAATGACCTACCATGTTACTTATATTCTTTTGCTTAAAATAAAAAGGTATGCTATATTTGGAATTTCATGAACACTTAATGCTTTCACACGTGAGGTAGTCAACCGCAACAATTTTAGTCAAAACTCAGCCCCATGATAACCCTGGCCCTAAGCACTACTTAGGGTGTGTTTGGAAAACACTCAAACCGCGGTTTTAAAAGGGCTTTTGGCCCAAACTTCGATTTGAGAAAATTTTAAAACAAACAGGCTTATTTGTCTATAAGTGCTTTTGGACAAAACCATAGTTTAAAACCATAGTTTTGAATAAGCTATTTAAAATAGCTTTTTCAACAGTAAAATCACTTATGGACTATCTAATTACTATCTTACCCCTACTCTTTCTTACACCCTCTCTTCTCTCTCCTACTTTTTCTTACACCCTCTCTCCTTTCTCCTTTCTCCTCTCTTCTTTCTCTCCTCTCTCTTCTCTTTTCTCTAACTCCCTCCTCTCTCTTACTTTAAATCAAATCATACCTTTTTTGATAATTTACCACCATAAAAGTCATTCTAAAAATAACTATCCAAACACATATTTATTCAAAACCACTTTTTTTTTCATAAACTCTTCTCCAAAAGTCATTTTCCATAAGTTGTCCATAAGCCCTTTTTTTTCATAAGCCCTTTTTCAAAATCCTATCCAAACATGCCCTTAACCTTTGTCCAATAAACTAATAATTTAAATAAATTTCAAACCCACCAAATTTGTCCAAGGATAGATCCTATGGCTATATATGAGGTGAAAGATAATATAATATGTTTTTGTTTATCTAGAATCTTCTACGGCTCAAACGAAATTTACATTTATGCCACTGAATAATTGAAGTTTAATAAGTTGAATATTTCAAATTATAACACTTCACAAACTCACATGTACACTAAGTGGACTTTCTACATAATTTATATATTATTAGACATTAGATATCGTGATTTCTTAATTTTCTTTTACGTATCAATAAAATATCCATTACTACTAAATAACATAACTATTTTTGAACTTAATTTAGAGTAATAACACTTTTTAAAAGTAGGTTTTGTATTCAAAGTTCATTGACCGAACTTTAATAATTTAATTAAATTAAAATTATAAAAATTAAATTATATTGAGTTAAAATTTAAAAATAAAATTTTAATGAAATTAAAATTATACGGGTTAAATGATTAAATTTTTCTTTTTTTAATATTTATTGAGAAATACATAGTTAACGGAATTTATAGACTATCAGAGCCAGAAGGTGAAGTAGAGATGTCGTAAATAAATTTAAATCTATCTCTGGGATGTCAAGGTATTTGTTGAGCTTCTTAGCATAATTAAGACTGTTATTCTTCGATAGCACACAAAAGCTTATCTGTGTTATTATGCATGAGTCCTTCCGTACGACAATGGACTGTAAGACCCGCTTTGAGAGGATATAGGGCAGGTGGAACATCGTACGTAGTAGTGCATAATGGCCTAGAAATAGCTTAAGTGTCGGCTAGAAGTTAACAGTATGACTAATCATGCTAAGAACCTAACAAATTTCTTGATTCACAAAGATAGGTAGATTTTTATTTATCTCACCACAATGGATCTGGAGGTGAAGATACTGATGTAAGGGAGATTTACGAATATTGAGCTTTCGTTTTCTTCTTGCTTTACTTTATTCTTATTTCTTGTTGTCATTTTCACTTCTTATTTTGTATTTTCTATATTCTGCTTTATCGCTTTCCTTTTTCCTTTATTTCTTCTGTTCATTTACTTTCTGCTATTTACTTTTTAAGTATTTACTCTCTAGTATTTACTTTCTGTTTCTTTTTATTATGTCTTCTTTATTCCGTTCTCTTTCTTTTAAACGAAGCGGTGGAAACTCTTCTTCATCCACTTCTTCTTCTCTAAACGATGAGGAATTAAACGCTGTAACAAGCAACTCTTCAAACAAAAGAATTTTCAAAGAAGAAATTTCTTTTCAAAATATAAACCAAAACATTGATAATTGGACTTTACCACCAATTGCCACAAACTCACTTTATATGCAAACTGAGGATAGGAAATGGTTTTCCAAGTCTGATTACATAATCCGGACTGTTGAAGAATCAGTTTCTGTCCAACCAGAAAAAGAAGATTTTTACCTTCTTTCAAAAAAGTCAATTGAAAAACACCGAAAAGAATATAATTTCTTACACTTCGGTTGTATTCAAATTGCAATTAAACCACTTTTTAGAAAAGGCTTAAATGTATCATGTTTATTGTGTCTCTTAGACAATAGACATAATATATTTCAAGATGCAGTACTTGCAGTAGCCAAAACTGGATTACACGATGGTCCTGTATACTTTAATTGTTATCCAGACAGGATGACTGAGTTAAAGGATGCACATGTCCATGAGTGTATTAAACTTAAAATTCAACTACACGGTTTAAACATGAAGCCTGGATTTATACCTGCTGTTTTGATTTATAGAATACAGTACAAGGTCTCAAACGCTTCGACTTCTTACGTTCAAATTCCTTTTGAAAAAGATCAAACAACTATTTTTTTAACTGATTTCAAAAATGTTAATTTGACAATCCCTAAAACGATTTTATGGGAAAACGTTAAATTACCAGATGAATGGATTATGGAAAGAGCCTCACAGCCTTTACCACAAACCACTTCTCAGTTAAGTAGGATTACACAAACATCAGATGGTTCTGTCAGGTTATCCTTCGATCGATCCAGAAGATCCTTTTCTCAAACAAATAGGTCTGAATCTTCAATATATGAGGATTGTAGATCCCTCCAAACTGAATCATCTAGATTCTCTTGTTCTTCAATCCCTAGACCACCTCCTGTCATTTATAGAATGGCAGCAGAAACACCTTCAGTAGTCACCCAACCACAAATGACTGCTACTAACGTTTCTCTCCAGGGAATTGATAGTTCTGTAAACATTCCCCAAACAGTGTATGAAAAAGATGAAGACTTAAGATCACATGAGTCTCTAACTTATTCATCACTAGGGATGGATCAAACTAGTTTCATTGGTGTCATTGAAAATGATTTTCAAATTGACAAACAAACTTTGCAAAAACAATTTTACTCGGAAGATTATACTCTCCAGAGGAAATGGTTTTTAGAAAACTTCAAAGGATCTGTTAGAAAAAAGATTCAAGAAAAATTCTACAGATTCCTTGAGAGACTGCAAATGAATATTTCATTTTTTGATTGGTTTGGCGAATATGCTAAAGTCACTAAATTGAAATATCCATTTGAACAAAATATTGATGTTATTAAACACTGGACTAGTTCCAAAGGAGATGATGTATTTTCTGAATTTCCTCCAAAACAAACTGTGCAGATTCCTCATGTAAAGGATGATAAAGATCAACCTATTCTTGCTGCACCTTTTCGATTTAAAAATGATAAACAACCTATTGATTCAAATGACATCAAAAAGATTGTTGAACAAAATAATTATACTAACTTGTATTTACAACAGTTAGGTGATCATTTTGCTCAAACATCAAACATTTTAAAAGATGTTTCTGAACCACCAAAACCTAGGATTGAAACTCCCATTTTTAAACCATTTCAGCTCAGCCCACAAATGAAGTCTGAAATCCACAACCAAAATAAGTCCAAAATGATTGATAGGATCAATCAGAAAAGACTCCAAATAGCCCAAACTATGACTATCCCAGAGTCGCCCCAACAAGAGTCAACCTCTTCAACAGGCTAACTAGGAGTCATAGACAAAGAATCCCAAACAGATTCATCATCTGAATCGCAACTCCAAATCAACCACCAACACTGGAAACAGCCCTCCAAACTATATTACCCTAGGGCTAGCCCTCCAGATATTCTGGTTGAAGAACGAGTTTTCCAGAACCCAGTCTGCTTCAACGGAGATAACATTTATGAATGGAACATAGATGGTCAAAGTGAAGCACAAATCCTTCAAACGATGCAGCAGATGACAATGTTGTGTACTACGTATCAAACACAAAATAATTTTACAGATGAACAAATAACAAATCTTTTGGTATCTGGTTTTACAGGTCAATTGAAAAATTGGTGGGATCATTATCTCACACCAGAAGATAAACAAACTATCTTCTCATCTATCCAAACAGAGTCAGATGGAACACCTATCCTTTATAATGGTCAAACCTGTCCAGATTCTGTCCAAACTTTGATTTTTACAATTGTTAAACATTTTGTTGGAGATCCGTCTATTTGGAAGGATAGATCAGCTGAATTATTGTCAAATCTTAAGTGCAGAACCCTTTCTGATTTTAGGTGGTACAGAGATACTTTCCTTGCTCGAGTTCTCACAAGAGAAGATGCCAAACAACCTTTTTGGAAAGAAAAATTCCTAGCTGGATTACCTAAATCTTTGGGTGATAAAGTTAGAGAAAAATTTAGAAATCAGAATGATGGCAAAATTCCTTATGAGTTCTTGACATACGGAGAATTAATCTCTTATGTTCAAAAAACTGCTCTTAAGATCTGTCATGATGATAGCATCCAACATCAACTTGCAAAAGAAAAAGCCATAAACCGTAGAGAGTTAGGAACTTTCTGTGAACAATTTGGCCTTCCATCTTGCAAGCAACCTCAAACTCATAGGAAATCCCGTAGAAAAACATACTATAGGAGATCTGAAAAGAAAAACAAACATGTCTATCAAAGGTTTAAACATGACACACCTCCCCGTAGACTTAAACAGGAATTTAGATCCAAACCTAAGGTCGATTTTCCTGAACAAAATAAGGTCAAATGTTTTAAATGTGGCAAACTAGGTCATATTTCAAAATATTGTGCCCTTAGGAGAAAACTTCAGAAGATTAGGTGTATTGATGAACATCTTCTTGAACAAATAAACAATCTTTTGATCAAAGATTCTTCCAGTTCAGAAACTGAAACAGATAATGATTCTTCTTCTGAGGATATCCAAAATATTCAAAACGACGATATTCCTGAATCATCATCTGCAATTAATGTTATCTCGAAGGAACAAGATTTACTTCTTGATATCATTGATAAACTTCCTGATTCTGAAAAAGGAGAATATTTGTTTAAGTTTAGAGAATTGGTTAGTCAACAACCTACGACTTCTAAACTACCTTTTTCCTCAAACAAATATGATTTAACGAATGTCCTAAACAAATTCCAACATTCTGTTAAACCAACCACCATCCAAGACCTTCACCAAGAGGTACATAACCTTAAGGCTGAAGTGAGTCTGCTCAAACTCCATCAACAAGCACATGCTGAAGCCATATCCCAAATTCAGGATATACAACTAGCATCCAAACCTGAAAATATTGAAATCAAATCTGAAGATGAAAATCAACAAAATGATGACATCTTTTTAGGTCTTATTTCAAAGATTTCAATTCAAAAATTTTATATCCATGCTAAGATCATTATTCAAAATGATTTTGTTTTGGAACAAACTGTCTTATTTGACATAGGTGCTGATTCTAATTGTTTTAACGAAGGAATCATTCCTACAAAATTCTTTGAAAAAACAACCGAAAGGTTCAATGGCGTCAATGGCTCACGCTTAGATGTCAAATACAAAGTTTCAAACGTTGTTGTTGAAAACGGCAATTTAAAAATCAAAACTCCGTTTATTTTGGTCAAAAACATGGGAACCCAGATCATTCTTGGTGCGCCTTTTGCAAGGTTATTATTTCCCTATATGACTGATGAAAATGGAATTTCAAAAGAGTATTTGGGTAAAACAATTTTATTCCCTTTTACTAAAAAGCCGAAAATCAAGGAGCTCAATTTCTTGACTTCTAAACAACGACAAATAAACTTTTTAAAAGAAGAGATTTCTTTTCAACATTTAGAAAGGCAATTGTGTCAAAAGGATGTTCAAAAGAAAATTCAAAATTGTCTTGAACAAATTCACAAAACTATTTGTTCTGATTTACCAAACGCTTTTTGGAATAGAAAACAACATATGGTTAATTTGCCGTATGAAAAAGATTTTTCTGAAAAGAAAATCCCAACAAAGGCCAGACCCATTCAGATGAGTCCGGAGCTTTTGGAAACTTGTAAAACTGAAATCCAAGATCTTTTAAACAAAGGATTAATTCATAAGTCTCGAAGTCCTTGGTCTTGTGCTGCTTTCTATGTAAACAAAAATGCAGAAATAGAACGTGGTGCTCCTAGACTTGTAATTAATTACAAACCTTTAAACGAAGCGTTGCAATGGATCAGGTATCCAATTCCAAACAAATCTGATCTACTGAAACGATTGTATTCTGCAAAAATCTTTTCAAAATTTGACATGAAATCTAGATTTTGGCAAATACAAATTTCTGAAAACGATAGGTATAAAACTGCTTTTACTGTTCCCTTTGGTCAGTATGAGTGGAATGTTATGCCTTTTGAATTAAAAAATGCTCCTTCTGAATTCCAGAGAGTAATGAATGAGATCTTTAATGACAGTAGTCAGTACATTATTGTTTACATTGATGATGTATTAGTCTATAGTCATAACATCGATCAACATTTTAAACATATCTCTAAATTTATCAGAATTGCAGAAACAAACGGCTTAGTAGTTTCTAAACCAAAGATTAGTCTTTTCCAAACTAAAATCAGGTTTTTGGGGCATTGGATACATCAAGGGTCCATTACACCGATTGAAAGAGCAATTCAATTTGCAAACAAATTTCCCGATCAAATCATTGATAAAACACAACTTCAAAGATTTTTGGGATGTTTAAACTACGTTGCAGATTTTATTCCTCATCTTAGCAACTTCATTAAACCTCTTCATCAGAGACTCAAGGAAAGTCCGCCTCCGTGGACTGACCTCCATTCAAACATAGTAAGGCAGATAAAATCCCAGGTTAAGGAACTTCCGTGTCTTAGCCTTCCTGATCCTACTGCCTTCAAAATTGTTGAAACCGATGCCAGTGACATAGGTTATGGTGGCATTCTTAAACAACGTCTTGATGGAAAAGAGAAAATTATTTCTTTTACATCCAAACATTGGAATAGCACTCAGCAAAACTATTCCACAATTAAAAAAGAAATTTTGGCAATTGTTTTATGCATTTCCAAATTTCAATCTGATTTGTTAAACCAAAGATTTTTAATCCGCATTGATTGCAAATCTGCAAAAGATGTTTTACAAAAGGATGTTAAAAATCTTGCATCAAAACAAGTCTTCGCCCGTTGGCAAGCAATTTTAAGTGTCTTTGATTTTGATATTGAATTTATTAAAGGCACTTCAAACTCTCTTCCAGACTTTCTCACCCGTGAATTTCTACAGGGTAGGTAGAATGCCTAGAAAAAAGAAACCCAGTGAGGAAGATAAACAGAAGGGTATTCTTCAAGATGCCCAAAGCCAAACAATGTCAAGTGAAGAACTTGAAGCCATCGTGCAAGCGGTGATTAAACAATATGGGAGCTCCTCTGGGGCCCATAAATCTCAAACGGAGTCTTCAACTCCATCTGGATCTTCCGTCCAGAAACCTCAAACAAAATCTGAGTCATCCACTCAGTCTGGGTCATCCACTCAGCAAATCCAAACTAGAGCCTCTTCAAAAAAGACTTTGGAATCTTATGCCCAGAGTTTTGCCCAGAAAGCTCTACCAGAAAAAACCTTCGCCCAACAATTGGCTCTTCCGCCAATACCACCGAAGGTATTAACCAAAAATCAATATGATCTGCTTAATCAACAACCAAAGGTTTTGCAGATAAATCCTTCCCAAAATCAGATAATCTCTGCTCCTATCATTTCAAAATCGGACACCCCAGCCTTTCCCAAACATAATAGGGCTATCAATATTGTCCAGATAGAACCAGAGTTTTATCATCAAAACTCAAACCAAGTGGCCTTTAAAATTTTTCCAAAAGGATTCCATTATAGGCCCAGCCATTTAAACAAAACCAGGGAGTATTATGAATTAATATTGATTCATTCTGAGTCGGCTTCAATCAAAAGAAATGCTGACAAAACAGATGAGTCTTTAATAACTCATTATACCCTGCAGATTTTAAAAGTCCTTACTCCATCCCAGTGGGGACAAGACTTGCAAAAAATTAAACTTTTTGGGATACAATATGATCCTATTGGATACACTTATTGGGACTATGTTGACGCATGGTACAAGGTATTCTGGGATCAAAATAAACTTTTCAAACATACTTGGTTTATTTATTTTAAAACAAAAACCAAGTACGATTTCCCTCAATGGTTCGGACACTGGTGGGATTTCTTTGGACCTTTACCAGAGATGTTTCCTCCTACGGTAGTTCAAGCCTTTGAGCTGTTTAAACAAAAATTCAACGTTGAAGAAAAACCTTTTCCAGTTGAATTGTATTATTTTTCAAACTTATCTGTTTCTTGGATTTTCTCCTGGAGTTACAGATTTTCAAACACAGAAGGATCGAGGTTCTTGCCTATCTTACAACGGCTTCCAACCGTAAAATGGTGGCCAAAGTTTGATCTTTCTCGCATTAATACAACTGCGGTAGAGACATGGTTTAAACGTAACCCCCAGGATCTGTGTATGACGGAACACAGTAAGTTTCTAAACCAGAGGTCAAGGGTACAAGCTGTTCTCTCCTCAGCAAACGATAAGGTCAGCCTTATCAATCAGTTAAACTCAATGCTCCAGATTCTGCAACAACAGGAGCAAACTCCTTCTACCAGTCAGACTACTTCTACTCCTCCTTCAGAGCAAGGTGATGAAGAAGAATTTGTGGTAGATTTGGATGAAGATTAAACAAAAGACTTAGTTGATCGAGAAATCTGTCCTAGGTCTTCATTGTAAAACAAAATGTACTGTAGCAATAGTAACTTTTACTGTAGCAGTACTATTTAAATAGTGAGTCACTGTAGTGTCGGCAGAATACTGTAGTGTCGGCAGATACTGTGCAAATAGTGTTATAACTGGAACTGTACAAACAGTACTAACTTCCGTTAAAACACTGTTCAAACAGTAACTTCGCCAGTCTATTTAGGTTGATTCATTTCCCTCTTCTAGACAGGTTGAGTTACTCTCTCTCTCTCTCTCTCTCTCCCTCTCTCCCGAGTGAAACCCTCTGCCTTCTCTTCTCCTCTCTTCTTCTCCCCCTTTTCTTTGTAAGTTTTATGTTTTAATTCAAGTATCTTTCTTTCTTTACTTTTTGATTCTTTACTGCTTTCTCATATCATTGCCTCCTCTTATGAGCTAAGTTTGGCTGGTCTTACCGCCTTTTAGTTCATTCAAGAGTATCCCCTCTGCATGCATTTTATGTTTCTGTAATGCATTAACTGGTCCGTCCAGTGCTCTACTTCCTTTTCTGTCTCCATTTCTTTCTTTTCCGGTCCTTTCGGGGTCCTCCCCCAAGTTTAAGTGTTGTGCAAAACCAAAAATAGCAATGTGTTCTTAAAAAAATATAACAACTTTTATCTATTTTTGTTATTTTTGGTCCCGTGGAATTGAAAAAACAAAGCGGTTAACATATTGTTTTTAGAACAGTCATACCAGATTACGTTTTTTTTCCCCAAAACTTATTTTGAAGAATGTTAAAGTTTAATTTTTCATAAGAGTTGAGTTACCAAATTTTTTTTATATATCAATATCATTAAAAATATTAAAAAATAAAGAAAGTCATCTTAAATATTAAAAAATTAACAATAATTGTTAATCTTTGTTATGTCTAAGGTGATATTAGTCCTTTTTAATATTTTTAAGATGATATTGTTAAAAAAAATCTTTTTAAATACCACAATTCTCAGATAAAAAAATTTTAGGACAAAATTTAACATTTAATTTTGATAAAAAATAACTTTATAAAACTTACCTAACAACATAAAAATTAAAAACAGGATCAAACAATGCCATAGGTGTAGATCCGCTTTTAGTTTTTAAAATCACGTGTTTTAATTTCATAGACATTCTAAACAAACTTAGTTTTTTTCTCTCTCTCCTCACTCCCTATATAAAACTGACGTTGTTTTAATTTCCTGTCCCCCTAAAGCTACAATACCACTTTAGTTATATAATTTTCTTCATTTTACATAATTTGATCAAGAGCTTTTCGGCCAAAAAAATTGTTTTCAGTTTTCACTTTTGTGTACATCCACTTTCGATTTGTTTATTGGTTTTTTCACTTTTTGTCAAGTCAACTAGTCTGACCAGGTTTGACGCATCATTCAGGCTTTGATGGTCGGCTGAAGATTATTTGGGCCTAGTAAAAAGACCACAATTTTCTTATCCGAAAAATGATCTTAAATCAAGTGAAACGATCTTGCTATTTAATATTAATATTATTTAAACAAAATTATTATATATTTAGATAGTAAGTGAGCTTAATTTGTTTTTTAAAATTATATACTAAAAAAGTATTAAATCAAGCTGTATGTATAAAAAAAATTTAGAAGAGATAAAATCACTTCAATGATCTTCACATTTTAAAAAAATTAGTATCTAAATTATCAACTAAAAAATATCACCTAATTTCTATAAAAAAATAATATTAAATTAATATTTTTATAAAAATATCATACATAATAATATTGCCAATATTAATATATGCATAAAACTTTAAACATTATTAATGTTAATTGGGTTAAGTGTAAGAAGATATCTATGTATAACATGGAATCATGAAAGAAATTCATTTAACAAGGGCCCACATAAATTTTTTTATGCCATTTGTTAATTGGCAAAATTTTCTTTTAACTTTTTAAAGATTTGTTAATAAACAAATTTCTATTACTAACAATTTTTTTTTTATTTTTATGTTAATTCAGCAACTTTATTTGATGGGCACCATTCAAACGTCTAAAGATTGAAGACATATGTCATCTTACGTTTTATCCCACATTTCATCCTGTATAAATTAATAATTTTATAATAATGTTTGCTTTCTTTTATCCGTTATTAGCAATACGTACTTTTTCTTAAACTTTTATTCATATATTTCCTATCAAACTAAACTCTTAAATATTATTTTTTAATTTTTAACCCTACAAAATGGACATTTTAATTTATCAATGACAGTAAAAATATTAATAAATTTGTAAGATTGTGAAAAAATAATTATTCAATAGTTTAAAACTTAAAAATATTTTTTATGCACTTTGAAATCAAAATAATATTATTTATAAAATAATATAAGAAGAAGACAATGTGCCTATTTGGATTGATCTAAAACTAAAGTTTTAAAAGGGTGTATAGCTCAAATTTTAGTTTGAAAAAATTTTAAAACAATCAGTCATATTTGTCCAAAAAAATATATGAATCAAACCATAGTTTAAAATGATAGTTTTGGATAAACTTTTAGGAATAGTTTTTAAAATAAAAAAATAGCTTATGGACTATCCAATGACTATTTTACTTTATTTTTCTCTCTCTCTCTCTCCCCTCTCTTTCGTCATCATCGCAGTTGTATTTCTTTTGTCGTCTTTCTTCTGTTATACGTCATAGTCCTCGCCTCTACTCTACATTCGCCATTCTCACCTAGCTCTCTCCTCCGTCGTTGCCACCGTTCTCCGAAGGTGAAGAAAGAAGGAAGAGGCAATGGGTTCTCAATAGGAGAAAAGGGATCTAGAAGAGGAGGGTCTTCGATCTAAAAGAGGAGGGAGGAGGGAGAAGAAGACGGAGATCTAGAGGTGCTGAGTCGCTATCGTCAATGGAAGAGGAGGGATTTAGCAGTGACCTAGTGATGGTGGTGGACAAAGGAGAGAGAAGGAAAAAAAAAAAGAAGTGGTAATTATTTTTTTCTTCATAAAATTATAACTTTTCTATTAATTGATCAATAATAAAAGTTTTTTTCATAATAATTATCTAAAAACTCATTTATTCAAAATTATTTTTTTTTTCATAGGTTTTTCTCCAAAAGAGCTTATACAATCCAAAAGCTTTTTTTTCATAAGTCATTTTTTAAAAACTTATCTAAATGGGCATAATAAAAAAGTATTGACATGGGGTTTAATGTTAAACATTAAAACTTTAAAGAGATTAAATTTAAATTTTGAAATGTTAGGAGTTCATATGCAACTGTCCTAAAGTTTGTGAAGTTATGTATGTTGTAGCCTAAACTTTTTAATCCATGTCAGATGCCACATCATCATCAGTAATTTGATGTGGCAATTTTTATTAGTAAGTTAACAGTAAACTAACGGCAGGGGCTTAAAATCAAACGTTAAAACATTATGGAGGTAAGTTTAAACTTTAATAAGTTAAGGAGATCATATACATAAAGTTTAGAGGGTTTAATAAATTTTAGCCTTAAAAATTTTCTATTATACCCTTATTAAAAAGGAGTATTTATTAATGTGATCAATTAATAAAAGCTACCAACCAATTATTAAGTAGGAGTATTACTGAAAAAATTGTATTGTTTAACATATTTATTGATTATTAATCCAATTAACTTTAATTACATATTTTAATATTTGAAAATTAGTTATTCATCTCATGAAAAGAAAATTGGAAGAGTAGAAAATAGAAGAACAATGGTTAATAACTTTATAAGAAAATTAATCTAAACAGATGATTTATTTAAAACTGAAATTTTGAAATTTAAAACTCAAAGTTCTATCATATACTTTACAACTTAAATATCCTTCCTAAGTTTATATTATCCCTAGGCTACTTAGTATAAAAACTTATTAACTTTTATATATAAATTAAAAAATTAAATAAATCAATTAATTATGACTAAATTTAATCTTTCAAGATAAATTTATAATACATACTCCATCTAGTCCACAATATAAG
Organism: Leucaena leucocephala; assembly: GCA_037074615.1. NCBI lineage: Eukaryota > Viridiplantae > Streptophyta > Magnoliopsida > Fabales > Fabaceae > Leucaena > Leucaena leucocephala. The sequence goes on along the minus strand of CM073544.1, from coordinate 3,080,203 downwards.
TCAACTCTTGCAAAATGGCTTGGTCCAAAATGTAAATCACTTTCATGATAATCAATGTTTAGTTACCAATTTTACCATATAATCAATACTCATTTTCAATAATGGCGTGCCTTGGATATTGAAAAAATAGATAGATGTTATAGAAAAAGTATTGAATTTTTTTTATTATTTTAGTCTATAAGGGTAAAATTGGGAAAATATTTCAATTTAAAACATAATAACTGAAGTAACTGCCATTTTTTTTCATGAATTAGTTAAGGTAACTTATATTCTAAATTAGAGGGAATATTATTTAATCTACCCAAATTAATTAACTAACTTTTATATTAATTATAATTAACTGATTTATTTAACTTTCTTAATCTATCTAAAAAAATTAGCTAACTCTTATACTCCCTCCAGTCTTTTTTGTAAGTAACATTCTCTCACATATGGGTAATCCTATATATAAGCAACAATTTAGATTTATTTAAAAAATTAATGCACTTTTTCGTCTTTACTTTCAATTAATTATATTTCTCTTTCCCACTCGTTCTCTCATCTTTTTTCGCTCATTTTCTTTCACATCCATCGTACTCATAAATAAAAGTATTTCGAAAATAAATTATATTTCTGACACATTTATTATTTTAAACTAATTTTAAACAACATTTTGATCTTCATGATTTGAGTAGTTGCTTATAAAAATGAGTGGAGTGAGTACTAAGAATCGGGTAGTAATATTTTTTATAAGCTTTTCAATATAAAAATTTCACTGCACACCCTTTGCACAAAATTTATTTCCAATTGCCATTAAAACTTTCTAAAACTTCAGTGCACCGTAGACTAAAATGAAATTAAATTTTAGAGGTGAGAATACATTGATACTCTTAATTTTTTTTTATAAAAAGAGGTCAATCTTTGCTGGAGGTCCAAGGTGATCGGCAAGAGCTCCGGTGATCAGAGAATAAATTTGCAAAGAATGTGACTAGTAGAGATTTGAACCCATGACCCTTGGTACACTAAAAAGATGGTGACTAACAAGCCATCCAAACCATTTAATTATAAGGAGCAAAAAATAATATAAGTAACAAAACAAATTATAGTGTCCAAATCTATATTAACGAGTGAAATAAAATGATTTAAAATGAAAATTAGGAGATTAACAATAAATATAAGAGTATGCAAGTATCGAGATCTACATTAACAAATAAAATAAGGGGACTTACAATAGAAATTAGGCAATTAACAACAAACATAAGATAATTAACAACTCCCATATATGCAAGTGCCTATATTTACATTATAAAGTGAAATAAGATGATTTATAACAAGAATTAGGAGATCAACAATAAATATAAGAGAACTAAAAACTCTCATATATGCAAGTGTCTATATATGCATTAATAAGTTAAATAAGAGAATTTATAACAAAAATTAGGTGATGAATAAGAAACATAAGAAAACTAACAATTCTCATATATATAAGTCTCTAGATTTGCATTAACAAGTGAAATAAGTAGTTTTACAATGAAAATTAGACGATTGACAACTAACATAAGGGAATAATAACTCCCATATATACAAGGGTCTAAATTTGTATTAACAAGTGAAATAAAAGAATTTATAATAGAAATTAAACCGTTACCAACAAATACAAGGGAACTAATAACTCCCTTACATGTAAGTGTCAATATCTTCATTAAGTGGAATACAAGAATTTACAACGAAAATTAAGGGATTTAGAACAAACATAAAGCAAGTAACAATTTCCATAAAAATGCAAGTGTTAAGATTCGTATTAACAAGTTAAATATGGGGGATTTACAACATAAATTAGGCGATTAATAATAAATATAATGTAATTAATAACCCATAAATGCAAGTGTGTACGTGTATTTATAAATTAACAAGTGAAATAAATAGATTTAAAACAAATGAAAATCTTGACACTTGCATTTGTGGGAGTTGTTACTTATCATATGTTTGTTAAAAAACTCCTAATTTATGTTGTAAATCCGCCCATTTTATTTATTAATGAAGACATTGACATTTGCATTTGTTGTTATTTGCCTTATGTTTGTTCTAAAGCCCCTAAATTTTTATTATAAATTCCCATATTCTACTTGTTAATACAGATTTAGACACTTATATATATGGAAGTCATTAGTTTAAATATATTTGTTGATAATCGCCTAATTTCTATTATAAATCCTTTTTATTTTACTTGTTAATGCTAATATATGTACTTGTATATATGTGAGTTGTTAGTTCTCTTATGTTATTATTAATAATCTAATTTTTATTGTAAATTCTCTTATTTCACTTATTAATACAGATCTAGACATTTGCATATATGTGAGTTGTTAGTTTCCTTATATTTGTTAGTAATTGCCTAATTTCTATTGTAAGTCTCCTTATTTTACTTGTTAATGCATATTTGGGTATTTGTATATGAGAGTTGTTAATTCTCTTATGTTCGTTGCTAATTGTTTAATTTTTGTTATAAATTCTTTTATTTCACTTGTTAATGCAGATTTAGACACTTACATAAATAGGAGTTATTAATTCCCTTATATTTATTGTTAATCGCTTAATTTTTATTATAAATTCTTTTATTTCACTTGTTAATGCATATATAGATATTTACATATATGTTTTTTTATTAATTTTTTATATTTATTGTTAATCGTCTAATTTTTATTATAAATTCTCTTATTTTATTTGTTAAAGTAGATTTGGACACTTAAATTTCTTTTGTTAGTTATATTATTGTTTGGTCATATCATTAAAAAGGTTTAGATGGTTTAGCATTCATTGTTTTTATAGTGTGTTAAGGGGTCATGGGTTCAAACTTATCCTCTAATCATCGGAGCTCTAGCCCCTGGAGCTAGAGCTGGTTGGAGCTCTGACAAAGGTTGGCATCTTTTTATAAAAGAAGATTAAGGGTATTAATGTCTTTTGTCCAATAAAATTTAATTCAATTTTAGTATAGGGGTGCATTGAAATTTTAAAATTTTTTAAGAGTAATTACGAATAAATTGTATAAAGAGGATATGCAGTGAAATTTTCTCCTTTTCAATCATTATTCTCCCTACAAAATAGAAAATATATATATTTTATATAAAAAATATAATTAAATTTAGCATCAATTTTTACTAAAATTAAGGTATAATTTTAAAGTTTAAAAAGTATTTATATAAAATTTATAAAATTATGAACATTCGTAACAGTAATAAAAATTTAATTTATATTTTTATGAAATATAAATTTAATTTTTTAATACGATGGACCAAAATAGAAATATATAAAATTTAAGAAGTGCTTCCATATTCTCTGAAACGTGATTCGCTGTAGCGCCCAGCTCGGTACTGAAACTGGAGGCGAAATGTGAGAGAGATTGGTCGTACATACATTATTACCCTGTAATACTGTGTCAGTATATCTCTGACACAACAAACGGCGTAGAAAAAGATTTTGAGGGGAAAATAATTAATACTAAAATGCACAGAAAAATATAATTCTTGTCAAACCCCTAAACATTATTAAATATTAATTAAAAAATCATTTGTCCTCGGAAAGGGGAAGATTTCTGCAAAGACGACTTCTTGGGTTTAGAATGAATGATCAACACTTCGCTCTCTATATCTCTCCTTCTCTCCTCCTGTCCACTTTAATTCAACAAAAAGTGCATAAATTTGTGAAAAATTAAGTATTTAATTATCTTTACCTTCAGGCCCGTCAGAATTCCAAGGTGGGTTTGGTCAGTATAATCTTGCTTTTCGTGAGGAATTTACTGGGTATTTTTTTTTTTTTGATATTCTAGAGCTTGGATTTGAGTATCAATCTGGGGTTGGTGGTAATTGTCTAATTGGTCTATTAAACGTCGAAGTATGCTCCTTTGACTTTTAAGTACTGTTTTTGGTTGGATGTTATTCTCATTTTCCGTGTGTTTAGCTTTGCGGGTACACTTGGGATAGTGACAAAGTTTGCGTTTTCGAGATTGCAGTTGGTATATTTTTGCTTATATGAACTTCTGCAATTAAGGGTTTTGCTCCAATTTTGTGATTTTTTTGTCCGTCTTTTCGATTTGAATTCAATTCATGCTTTCCCATGTTTGAAATATATTTCAATGTCGAATTTGCTGAAATAGGTCTCTTTCCGCTGTCGAATTAATGTTTTGTTCAAAAGGAGTCTTGTTCTCTGTACCTGGTTTCTGTATTCTTTGTTTTTTTACCTTTACTGAAGTAAAATTTTCGATTTCTCTTTTTGTCAATTGATTTAACTATTGTTTGTTTCGTAGGCAGCAGGGGAGCTTAGCATGTATTGATGATGATGGTGGTGTATGGGTTGTTGAACCATAGTTGATGAAGAAGATGAGAAAGGAAGAAGAGGGATGCCAGGCTTCGATTCTCAATTTCCAGTTCCAAATGCACGGTATGTCTTCTTAGCCTTTTTTCTTAACTTCAGAAAATTCAAGTGATATCTGGAACATTGTGATGTTCATTGTTGGTTTTGCATGTTTGAGTTGGATAGTCCACGAAAGGTTTGTTTATGGTGACATAACCCAATTTTCTTGCATTTTTAATTCTTACTAGAAGGTTACAGTAAAATTTAAGTTGGTTGAACCAGTACGTCATCTGGATCTGTAAGTTCAAGAGAAAAAGGAAAAAGAAAGAGAATACTGCATAATATTCATCTGACCTATATGAACTCTGAGAATATGAAGATACCAAAAATATTGGATGTTTCGTTTTATCTTAGTTTTTGAATTTAATCTCAGTCCATTGGTGGATGTGCTCAATGGTTTATTGTGCTGATAATTAAAGACTGTCTTCTGTTAGAATCTCCTTGTGAAGGTGGGATTCAATTCTAGGTTCTTGGGACAATGGCAAGAGACATTTCCAGCGAAACATCTCATAACTGTGCTTTTAGGTTGATCATAGTTACTGAAGTTTTAAACCTTAGCATAAAGATCTTGATCTTCTGGTTTAGTTGGATTGGCTTAAGCATGATAACTAGTGACCTTTTTCTAGGATGAAAATTAAAAAGCTACACGCTGCTCTAGTTTCACTGATCAAGATAGGCATACAGCATTTTGATTGCGTGAATGAGGGCTTTGTATGTCTGTGTTATATATATTTTGACAGCATATGTGTAGATGGTTTGTCACTTGGTTTATGCATCTCATTTTGATGATCTAAATGTATGACGTAATGATTGTATGAGAGGCTTGTACGTTTATGTCCCTTGATGCTCTTAAGAACTTCCAGGATGTCACTGATCCCAGTCAGTAGTTTCTCAAGTATTCCTAGCAAGAAGCAAGAAAAGTTAGAGAAACTATGGAAATTTGGAGAGATTTTTTATATTTTAGAGAAACTATGGAAATTTGGAGAGATTTTTTATATTTGTTGTTTAACAGCTAAAACAAGTGATGAGGTGACAAATTTCATATTAATTACTCTGTGAAGCACCCAATCGATATTGTTTTTGCATTTGTAGAGAAGAAAAGAAATCTATGATTGTACCTAGAATGTTCACCTATTGTGGGGCAATTGTCCTCAAGTAACATTGACTCTCACTATGTTGGCGTGCTGAGTTTAGTATCAATATCTTCCCTTAGTGGAGGAAGTTTGTCTTAATATATCATGTGATGAAATAGGGAAACTAGATGAATATTTTACAAAAATGAAGAGAGTTTGTTGTGGCGAGAAATTGGTCTATAAAAAATATGACATAATTGGGGCGGGTGCTAAAAAAATAAAAATGGTGGAACTTTTGCAGCTATTCGTGTTACACATATTAAGTTCATTGAAGATCATGCAATCAAATATGAGGTATGAGAAATTGGACTTACAATAAATGAGAGTGCAATTAAGAGACTTTGGGTATCTGTCTTTCTGTGAAATCCAAAATTACTTTGTTTTCAATTTTGTTTGAGGAACTGTATAATTATGATATGAAAATATCTGATGTTTGTATCTTGGGTACTATGTTTTCTGGTGTTGAAGAATTTGGGGAAATGGAAACTCTGGATTTGTCCTTTCATTTTGGCACTAAGTTTTTTTATTTTATTTATTTTGGTTGGAATTAGGGGATCAAGTTTATTAACATGAAATGCATATTCTTAAATAAGGGATTAAGTTTATTAACATGAAATGCATATTCTTAAATAAGGCAGTTCAATTTGATTCAGGTGAATCCTTATCCCGTGCTTTGAACTTGCCCTTACAGTTGAAAGTTGAGTGCTGGGGCTCTACCAAGTAGCTTTTGCTGGCTAGTGGAATTCAGTCATACATAATTGAATAATAAATTTGGATTTGGAAACCTAAGTTAAGATAAACTGGAGTTTGATGTGCACTATGCCGACAGTGAAACATAGACTGAATAAACTTTTGGCTTCAATCTGACAAATTATGGTGTTCAGCCATACAGAAGGAAGCACAGTTGAATCTTTTCAAGTTTCTGACTTTGGAGCCTTTGATCAATCAGTTAGATATCGTTCAGATGATGCTGTTAACTTGACTGGAAGTAAGTATTCCTGTAATCCAACTAAGACAAGTTTACGCATTCCAAGCACACAGATATCTTGTTTTTATTTCATGTTATAACAGTTCTGCTTCAAATAGTCTGCGTAGGACCAATTTATCTGTTTGGAACTGTCTACAATCTGTCAGTGCATAACTACACATTAGCTGCCATATACTAGTTAAAGACAACATTAATAGAGGCTGTGGTATTTTGAGCACCAAGGAGAAGATGAATAAAATATGACACTGATGAGACCTAAGTAGTACGAAATGTCTATTTCCACATTGCATACTAAGTAGTATGGGCTATTTTATGTAGTATTTAAGTGGGTTAGTTTCCCTACGAAATAATTAACTTCTAGGGGAGTGTATTTTTAACTCATTTGGGTGGACATAAATTGATATTAGAGTTGATGGTACAAGACTTTGGAAAGGGCCACTTGTGGAGACTTTTGATTGGCAAGGAAGTCAAGTGAAGCGTCAAAGAGACAATCTATTCAAGGATAGCCAATTGGCGGGGTGCTTAGTCCCACTTTAATTAATATGAGTTGCTTTATGGGCAATTTATGTGGTTGATTGGTTCTTCCACCTCTATAGTTAGCTTTTGGGCAACAGTTCTCCAACCCCCTCTTGGGTTCCCAACTGCCCATAATACACACACACATTACACCTTGTTAGTTTAAGATCTACTTGAGCTGGTGCATAACCTTTTTTGGCTAGATGCTGGTGCTTATATAATTTGATCAATTTCTTTTTCATATCATTGTTGAAAAGTTAAGATTTGTTTTCCAGTTCCAACCTGCTATAATGGTTTTATCTGATACTTGTTTTAGACCAAGTTTATAACTCACTCAAAGCAAGTGGCCAAAAAAGTTCTCTTAGTCCCATTCCTGTTGGTAGTTTTGATAAGGTGAGTTTCTTTAGTTCTTTTCATCTAATAAACTATCATCTTTGGTAAATAAGATGATTCTTTGAAGGCTTCATTTTCTTATTTTGCATGTATTATTCCTTTCTTGGTTTATGCTTTTTTTTTTTCTCTTTATGCAGCTTCCCACTTCACTTGATATAAACAAATTCACTAAGCAATCAGAGTCCCAAGTGTTGCATTTGCAAAAGGTCCAACTGCCAAATTTGGTAACCATATCAGGTGGTAATACGGAAAACCCGGCCGAGTCTGCCATGGCTGATGTCAGTCCCAGGACAGATATTTCTACAGATGCTGATACTGATGAAAAGAATGGGCGGGTGATGTTTTGATACCATTCTTGATATGCTGTCTCCCCTTTTTTCTATTTTATTGACATCCCTCTCTCACATCCATGTCCCCTATTTGCACACTAATAATTTATAGACATGCATTGATTGTACTAATGATCAAGAATAAGACTCTGTTATTGATCTAAATATTATACAAATTTAATGCATGAGTGGAAGGCTTTCTTTTTTTGTTTCTGTTCGTTAGAAAGCAAAAGTTATGCTGGTTGATAATAAATGCAATCGGACATTGCATGAATGCCATCTGTGCAGTTCGATAGAAGTCTGTCCATTGCTGCTGGTGCTTCTGATTCCAGTGACAGATCAAAGGATAAATTAGATCAGAAGGTTATATTTTCTTCTTTTTGTCACATGGATAATACCTAAGGTTTTAATGGCAAATATTACATGTTGATTTTCTTGTTAAAATTTTGCAGTCTCTCCGCAGGCTTGCTCAGAATCGGGAGGCTGCAAGAAAAAGCCGGTTGAGAAAGAAAGTAGGAAACATATATTTACTATATTTTATTGGGGATGCATCTTCCAATTTTTTGCCAAACTATATATTTATCGAAGAAATGATTTTGTTAAAATCTTATCCAGTACAATGGTGAGTTACTGACCACTGTCCACTGACAATGGTAAACAAAAGATTTAGGTGATCTCCACTTAGATATGATGTGATGACTCTAACGCTATCAAGGGGAAAATCATTTTAATTATGACTGAGGAACATTGGTTGATTTCAGAATTTTAATAACTATTTCTCATCCAAAGAACGTAATACTAAGTGCGTCTCAATCTAATTACTGTCTCCTCCTCTTGTTTTGGTTTGGAGACAAGGATGAAGATGGACAAACTTGGGCTTGATTATAAATACGTCTAACCCAATCACTGATTATTGTTTCCCAAATTCTCTAATCCTTTCATAGAATATAACTTAATTCTCTTGAATTTATGATTTATTTCTAAGGAATAATTTGCTTGAGATATTACACGAACTGAAGTTAAAGAGCTGATTTATTAAATGTGTGGCTGCTTGGGGTCATCAAAGCAATGACAGATTTAACTCTATTTTCCCCCATCAGACAGATCTTTATAGATTTTCCATTTGTTAGAGTGACACAGTTTTTTAGGGCTTCATTTTTCTGTCAACCATAGTTACGCATATATTTTTCTCCGTCCTCAGTGGGACTATCCTGTATCAAGGATTTTCAATCTGGGAAGACTACTGCATCAGGGTTGAGACATTGTAGTTCTTCTCTGGAATAATTTATTTGCATACCTTTGATGGCTTCAATTTATAACTCCTAATATAAGTAAACTCCCACCCTCTCAGCGGGCTATGAAACACTTCTTCAATAGGCTTGAGTGGTATGCTTATAATAGTAAATGCGCATGAGTTGCTGTGGTAGCTCTGCTATATTTAGATTCCTTGACTTCTGGTAGTTGCAAGAACTAGTTTCCTTTACCGCACTTGGCAATTTGAATTCAAGCCTTGATGCCATATGCTCATGTTCATATACGTGTATTTTTTTCTATATAGGCTTATGTCCAGCAGTTAGAAAGTAGTCGGTTGAAGTTGACCCAACTAGAGCAAGAGCTTCAGCGAGCTAGACAGCAGGTGTAGTTTAATTAATCCTTGCTGTCGGATTACCTCAATTCTCAATAGACTTCCTTCTCGTTCTTATTCTCTCTCCCCTTTTCTCTTAATCGTTAGCCTTGTTTCTTTCCCATTTATGTATATTTTAAGCCAAATCTCTGTTCATTATCTTGCAGGGAATCTTCATATCAAGCTCAGGCGACCAGGCACATTCAATGGGTGGAAATGGTATCCTGCTTTCTTCAACGTATTTTATCCTCAAGTTTTAATGGGAAAATATTTATAAAGAAATAGTAGCATGTTTTGTTTTTATGAAAAGGTAATCTATAACTTTAAATACATTGTTTTATAGGAGCAATGGCATTTGATGTAGAATATTCTAGGTGGCTAGAAGAGCAGAATCGACAAATGAATGAGCTAAGAGCAGCTGTAAACTCCCATGCAAGTGATACAGAACTTCGCATGATTATTGATGGTATATTGGCGCATTATGATGAAATTTTTAAGCTGAAGAGCTCTGCTGCTAAGAATGATGTTTTCCATTTGTTGTCTGGCATGTGGAAAACACCCGCTGAGAGATGTTTTCTATGGCTTGGTGGTTTTCGGTCGTCCGAACTCCTCAAGGTGTGCATATTCTGACTTTATATTATTTAGTTCACAGAAAGATATAAAGGTTTTCCTGATCAGTAGTTTAACCTAGTTGGAAAAGAAACTTAGAGCTCTCTTTTAGGTCCTTCGGATCATCACAAGGTTGAAGCAAGTTGCAACCTACAAAGGTTAATATTTTGCCACTATAATTCTAGAATTGAAATTTTATTGTAAATTATACACTTCTCTCTGCTTTTACTCAACTCTTGTATAAGCCCATTTCAAATCTAAAACCATTCTAAGGTCAAGTCTTTTATTTGGGCAGAAGCATCCAATAAGATTAATACATGTGGTAGATTAACCCGTCCACATGTCTCTTAATATGAGCAATATGCTTAGATCCAGTTCAGATGTAATACCCCAGCTATTTTTGTAATTGTTTGGAAGCCATTTTCCGTTAATATAATTTTTCTGGAATTCTTGGTGACCATTGGCTGTGTCCTTAATGGAATAGTTTTAATTTTCACAAGAATATGTACACAATCTTTTGGCAACGTGTGGTTCTTTGGTGTTTGTGTTTCTCACTGAGTTCCTGTGCTTAAAGGAAGTCTCATTGCCCCTACATTTTTACGGGATGGATTGTGTTTATTTCTTTTTGTTGATGCTCTATACATGCTTGTCTTATAGGGGGTTACGCAGTTATCACTGTTGTTGCTAAGACAAATTTTTCCCGAGATCTTGATCATTCTGTAATTTCCTTAACTTTGACTCGAGGGCGATAATTTTGTTTTCAGCTTTTGGTAAATCAACTGGAACCTCTTACCGAGCAGCAGTTGGTCGGTATTACCAACTTGCAGCAATCGTCTCAACAGGCAGAAGATGCATTATCACAGGGTATGGAAGCATTGCAGCAGTCTCTAGCTGAAACACTGTCCAGTGGATCCCTTGGCTCAGCTGGTTCTTCAGGGAATGTGGCGAATTACATGGGCCAAATGGCTATGGCCATGGGTAAGCTAGGAACCCTCGAGGGCTTTATTCGACAGGTAAATTTTTCTTGCCTGCACCTGTATTTGCACAGCTTAGTATCTTTTACTGAAGTGGTTTCTAAGTCTTAGTCAAACCATAGCTTTCTAATAGTATTTATTGAATTTGATTAAATCAGTGAGAATAACTTAGGTTCAATTTTTAGGTTTTTGTTATCAAGTTTTTTTCGTGGTATTATGAAACATGGAAATACCTTTTTTAAAGGAATTAATAATGTGGTATTGAGTTGGAAAAAAATTGTTGACTGGTCATAATTTTGTTAGAAAACCTTAAATTAATTGTTTCAAAAAGATATGGAAATGCTATCTTTCTATAAGAGATTGATTTTGGAGGGCAAGCACTGGCTGGGGAATTAGATTTCGAATTGTTTATGACACTATTTGACATCAATAGTGGCAGCTTAATGTTTCCATTTTTGTTTTTTTGGCACGTTGAAGATTAAACGTAGACCTCTTGCCACATTAGAGTGAAAGAATGTAGCAGCTCGCTTCTTTATTTTCTTTCATTGAATCTTTTCTCTTCTCTCTCAACTCCACAACTTCACAATAAAAAACTTCACAGTTGCAGACTCTTACCTTCACCTGTAGACTACATATAGTAGCTTGCTTCTCGTTTTCATCTGAACTTGTTACAATGTAGCCTCAAATTTGTTTCTTTTAGCTAATAGCCTTGTGGTATGTAAGCTCTACTGTATATGGGAGGTCGCGGGTTTGAAAAAAAATGTTGCTTTTCTCACTGTAGCCTGTTTTTTTGGTTATTCAATTTTTGCCCATTTTTCCTCCACCACTCTCACATGAGTGAATTATCCAGTCCTACCATCACCTTCTTAGGTCAGATAATGTTTTATCTAGCATTTTGAGTGACTATGAACATAACAAATGGATGAACTGTTAACCTACCATTATTTAGCTTGTAACAGAAGGAATTATATAGCTATGACAGTTAATGACCGTTTCTGATCATCCTATCATCTCCTTTTGTTCATAGTACCTTCTATCTGCTTTCTTACTGCTGCTCAAATTCTTAATGTAAGATCTACTTAATTAATTTAGATAGACTAAGGAAGTTAGATAAATTATGCCTAATCTTCCTAAAATATCTCTGTATAACATTAGATTATATATAAGTTTATAAGTTTGGTAAATTAGTTTGGGAAAAATGATAAATATGAGAGATAAAATAGATTGAGATCTTATATATAGGATTAAAACTAACTAGTTCTTATATTTAGGACCAGAGGAGTATCATATAGATATTATAAAACATTGAATTTAACATACAATTGGCAAAAAGGCTTATTTGAAGCGACTGTTGGAGTTGGTAGTATATTCAAGTGATTAAAAGATGATTGAGAGAGCATATTGAACTACATGCCATCTTTCAGAGTTAATTCACTTTGCATAAAAGCATTATATACTATTGACAGATGATTGACTAGAAAATATTTCATAGAAGTATTTCTTTGCGCTTGACTTTGTTCTATGGTGGTCGTGTTAGGCTGACAATCTGAGGCAGCAAACGCTGCAACAAATGCACCGAATCTTGACAACTCGTCAGTCGGCTCGTGCCTTGCTCGCTATACATGATTATTTCTCTCGGCTGCGTGCTCTCAGTTCCCTCTGGTTGGCTCGTCCGAGAGATTGATGACAGGGTGGCAAACAAGACTATCCAAGTTCCTTTTCATGGATGAGGCAGCCCCAACCAGTACTTGATCATCATCATCATCATCATCATAGGCTTTTTGCTGTTACTAGATTTCTTACTTACTTTCTCTATGTATTATTACTAATGGTTGTGATCATAGTTTTTAACTCCTACAGGTTTTCTTCTTGTATTGTCTGTGTTTTGACTGATGTTTATGTTTCACAAAATCACATTATCTCTACAAACGAAATTGTAAGCAAGCAGTATACATTGGTAACAAGCTGTGTGTTTGTAGATGAAGGCCTCGGTTTTTTTTAATCCTGTATAAAAATGCTCGAACATGTTTTTTGGGTGACAAGAAAGCTAGAACTTTCGGGGATGAATTGATATCAAACATATACTATGATAACTTGGACGTTCTATCTTTGTTATGCATTGATATAAGTTGCATCTCAAAATTAAAACGGTTGACGTTTTAACAAAAAAAATGGAAGAGTAAAAAAAAATTATGTTGTATATCTCGTTTTCACTTCTTTTAAATTATATTTAATTATTTTTTTTAAAATTGAATAATTTACATTAATTACAAAAATTCACACGGAATCAGTATGAATATACTAGAACTTGGGTTGTTCAACTTGGGTTCCAACACAATCGGAGTGCACATCACGTTTTTCTCTTTGACCAGAGGCTGAAAGAAACAACCCAATACGAATGTTTACTTCTGCATGCGCTTCAGATATAATGCTGGGTCTCTAAGGTGTGTTTAGTATGAGTGATTTGAGTTAATAAGAGTTGGACACAGATCATAAAGAATAGGTTCATATCTCATAAGGATACGGGTTCGATTTTCGCTGCTACTGTGAGGGCTCATTTGGTAAGTGATCTTATAAGTCCCCTATAAGCGCTCTCGGAGCCCTGAGGTTGTGCCTTGGCCTTAATAGGAAACTGGTGTCGAACCCACCTAAACTTTTATTTATATAAAAAAAAACGTACGAGGGATTTGAAGGATAAGGGAGGGAAAGTGACGGATTTTGTTCATTTTTCCCTATTTGGTATCCTAAAATTTTTAGGAAGGGAGGAATTTTTTTTTTTTAAATTTTTCCTCACCTCCCATCCTATTTTATCAATACAAACGAGACAATATTAAAATCCCTTCATTTTATTTCTCTCCACCCTCCCTCTGTTAAAATCCCTCCCCCCTAGCAAAACACACCCTAAGACTAATTAGCAACGAGCACAGATACCTCAATCCCAACGTGTGCTGACATGAGAGAATAAGCAAAACTACATTTCTCTAACCCTCCTCTCTTTTCTTATAAACCAATCATTCAGGTCATTTAGGTATACATTGTGAGGGATCTTCAATTTAAATAGGCCTTGTTAACACTTTCAGAAAGTTTGCCATTTAACTACTAGATTTATATGATTTATAAATAATGACTCAATAAAGTGATTGAACGAAATGTTTTGGTTAATAATTTATTTAAAAAAATTAGTATTTAATTGAGCACAATAGCACTCTAGATCTATATAGCTAACCACATCTAGTGAGATAAATCTTATTATTGTTGTATGAATAATATAGGGAGAATTATCGTATAATCTCACATAAACAATTTAATTATTAAAATCCCATAACAAATTAGTAGCACACAATGACAAAATTTAATGCACAAAATAACAAGTTATATATTGTTTACTTGTGGAACTTTTAGGTGATTAAATTAATTGTGAACGGCACAATAATTCTCCCTAATGACTCCCTCTAACAATACATATAAATGTGACACCACCAAGCATGTCCCATGAAAACTAGTAGCCCCTTGGCCCTTGTTGTATACCATAATTACTGGAAAGTAAAAAATCACTATCCTTTATTTTCTTTTACATATTAAGCCAATACACTCCATTGAGAAACAACTTCTACCTTCTGAAATGATGGTAGATATATGTGTACTAGCATTAATAAAACAGTCAATAAAACAACATTTAAATCTAAACAAAGTCACGACTTCTAAATATTTTTATCCAACAGCCGCCAGAGCAGTTTCAGATCATAATTCTTTATTTGAGCAAATGGAAGAAGACAGCAGACCAAACTTCAAAAGTAATTGCTCTTGTAGAAATTTTTCAAAAAGGGAGAGATTCCCTGGTCTTTTGTGCCCAAATCCTGCACAAGCCCTTGTTTACCTACCACGTACTGACCAACGATATGATGCCTCTGCTTTGCATGATCCACAATGTCCTTCAACTCCTCCATTGCCTTGAAGAGCATCATATCAATCACCTGAATGTCGACAAGTATCAGCAAAGATGAAAAGGGAAAAAGAATCCAGTTCCATAGCTAAATTTAAATTTGAATTCAAGGCCTTTCAATTATCACTGGCCTTGATGCACCAATTCCATAATTGAAGAACCACGTTTGAAAGAATATTATACATGCAACAGCACACAATATTGCTTCTTATACATGCCATGAGAAAACAGAATCAATCGTGAATTATTCGTCTTCAAATTTTGCCATTGGAAGGGATCCAAGTGAAAAAGAAGGGACCAGACAAGTTTTCAAATAACACACGGTACTAGCCTGGAAATTCCAGTGAAACATGACAAACAAATAACTACAATAAATGTCATCATCGGAGAGACAATAAGGCCAATCACACAACATGCTTGAATTGGAAATTTGTCATGTGAATAGAAAAATGAATCACGCTTTAACATCACATATACAAGGTTTCAATTTTTTTAATATGATCTATTCTAGATTCCAATTAGTTCAGTTCATTTAAGCTTTCTCAGGATTATATTTCCAAAAACACCCAAAATTAAAAAAAAATAAAAATAAAAGTGCTTGATTACTCTCATGTGACTTACTAAGTGCAAGAATCCTTCTTTCTTTCATCTTTAGCTAAACCTAAGTTTATTTGAAAACGAAACTACTCAGTAACCTCATTATGCCCGTTTCTGACCATGGACCTTGAAAAAAAATGAAAAAGACGAGAACCACCTAGACACATAATGTGTACTAGAACCCAATTAAGGAGCTGAACAACGGCAAGTTATCAAGGAAATCATAGCTGACACTCAAATATGTACAAAACCAAATTTAAAAAATGCACCACTATAAAAATGCTAGAAAAAAGGGAAAAAAAGGATATGAATGCCTTTAGTGCACCTAAATGTCAGGTAAAAATGCATCACTAGATTGAAGCATTGAGTTATAAGAGGACAATTCAAGATGAAAAACGTTTTCTTATAGATTATATGTTATATTGAGATTTATTGGGAAGAAAAACATAGTTATTAGAGTTATAAAATATGTAAAGCTTTTCTTCGTGCATGTTATGCAAATATTGGTGTAGCCTCCCATTTGCTAGGCTCTTAGGTAGAAAAGCCTAGTAGTTGGGTTAGTAAAAGCAGAGATAGTAATCCTTAGTAAATGTGCAAAAATATGTGCAGCCTTTCTTTCATAAGAATGTTTCTAGGTTATTGTACGTTGTTATAATAGATTATATTAAAATAAAATTATTTGTGTACTTTCACCTAAATTGAATATAAAAGTTTCTTGACGCATATCAAAGCCTCAATGACAAAATAGTCAAAAGTTTGATCCTCACCACACTCCATTCCTCTTGATTAAAACTATGACTAGGCCTTCATTTTCCAGCTCAAGCTGAGTTAAAATGGGCTTTTAACATTGTGAATTCTCTATAAGGAGAGTGTTTTCTAGCCTCTTGAATTCTCTAGTCCTATTCTACTACCTCAAGGCTTTGAAAAAATGCTCAGTTTGTACTTGAAAAAAATTTGCTTTTGAGAAGCACTAAACGCATCTTATTCTCTAGCGATTCACAAACGTCTAACATTGATATGGAAGCACATTAATGGCGTCAACAAAGCATTTTTGAGTTTGTAGCATTTACATATACTCTTTTGGCCTTGTTTATGCAGGTCTGAAGGCAATTCTTGTTCAGAACTTTTCAAATTCCAATGTTTTAGCCCATTTATAGGTTTAGCAAACAAATCCTTTTCTCTCCTAAATAAGACTCATATTTAATTTAGCAAAAAGAATCTCACAAAAAGTGAACTACGCTCAAGATTATAAGACATTGCACAAAAAGGTTAAGATCACCTTAACAAAAAGCATAATTAACTCATCAAAACCAATAATTAACAGTCTTTTTAACATTTTAAACCTTTAGAAAACAGGATTAAACATTATTCCCTTTCTTTAAGATGGCAAATGTATGTTTGAAAGCAAATAAAAAGATTTGAAGACAATGTAAATACTGAGACTTATCTACACTTCTACAAAATGTTGCAATCACCATGACGGTCATATGTAAACCGCAACAAGGATCAGACAGTATATCAAGATAATCAACTGCAAAGACATCCGAAATGAAACAATATTATCAGATTCAGTGCCTCTATTCTAGTGAGTCCCCATCAGTAGATCACCAATTAAGGGAATAAGTTTCAGAAACCAAACTAACCCTATGATTTCTTGTTCAAAGAGAAACGACCGTGCAACAGTTTTGTTATATGATTTCTATAAGTTACATTCTCTAACTAATCTATCCATCTAATAATTCTTTTATCATTAAGCTCTAAACTTGTTGATATCGCCAAGAAAATTCCTCCTAACAAACAGAGCTTTACAGAATTAATATTTCCCAGCACGAATAACAGTTGTTTAAACATGAATTCACAGAACATCCGCAAACTACCAAGAATTGTATTACTCCAGTTAAAACCTTTAGCTTCCCCGTAGAAATCAAATTACTCATTTTCAATCTAAGTTCGCTACGGAAAGGTAAAAGCATTACGCCGAAAAATCCAGAAAAAGGAATCCCAACTTATCGTAGGAAGGAAAAAAAAGTAGCGAAAAAACCCTTAATCGATGGAAAAAGCATATTCTTGAGAAAGAGAGATTAACCTTAGGATTGGTAACGTGGGAATTCTTGCGGATCTCGGAGGCGACAGTGGAGCGAAGCTGAGAGGGAGTGACGACTTCGTTAAGATTGTAGACTTCCATGATGGTGGGGATTGATCTGCAGGCAGTCCTAAAGAAATCGAAGACTCGTTGCCTTGCCTCCTCCAGATTCACCGAGTTCGGAGGAACCTTCACGGCCTTAAGCACATTCGCCATTGTTCTTCCTTAGTCCTCACACAGCAACTCAACGGCTCAGCTCCGAATAGAGACGTTTTCAGAAGCTGATTATTCCGCAGCGTATAGGTCGCCTGGGACGAACCACTAGGAATGAACCTGAAGCTGTGGGAAGCACACGCCAGACGACGTCGTTTTGATGTTGGGTTCCTATACATCTGGAATGGTATTTTTTTTTTAAATTGTTATGCATTTCGTTGTAAATTATTGTACGTATTAAATTATGTCGAAGATCCATTTATGTACTTTGGCAAACAAAAGAAATAATACCCCCCATTTCCAAAATATAAGAGCTTGAAAGAAAATTTAATATTTTTTGTTGACTGACACTTTAGTTATAAATATAAAATTAAATCATTTTTCTATAATTTTTTATTTAAAATATTGTATTAATTGCATATATTAATGTATCTCCCAATTAAAGAATAATTCTAATACATATAATTAAAAAGGGTAGTTTAAAAAAATTAAGATAAATTTATTATAAATAACTAAATTAATTATATAACTCTTATATTAATGACCGGATATAATAATAGTAATAATCAAAGGGGTTAAGTTTAATGAAAGAAATTAATCTTTCACAATATGACGAATTAAAGTTTAAATTATTGTTAGAAGATGTACTTATATCTAATGCCTAATAATATCTTAAATAAGATTGTTTCTAATTGGATGACACACATGCTTAATAAAATAATAATAATAATAATAATAATAAGTAGTATGTATTTTAAGCATAGTAGTAAAACTCAATCTAGATTATCTAGTTCAAAATTCTACATTGAGTATCCCAAGTTAGATTTTAAGACCATGTACATACATACGTACATACATACATACATTAAACAATGCCATAATGGTGAAAATCCGATCAAAATTGTAAAAGTATAACTAGTTGATGTAGCGATATAAGACTATGTTAAATCTTTTTAAATTTTGAGTTCAATTCTTATAGAAAATATTTATATTTGAAGAAGTAATCATGACCGTAACTAGATATTTAGTATTAAGATATAATAAATAATATTAAAAAAAATTGTGAAAGTATAAAGAGTATAAATTAAAAGAAGAGAAAATTAATCTACTATTCCTTATAGTTTTCACCAAATTTTGAGTCAAGTCCCTGCAGTTTTTTAACTTTTCATTTGAGTGCTTTTTGTTTGCTCAGTTATTAAAGGGTTCCACTTAGATACTATTAGTTTTAGCTGACAAGGGACTAATGTGGTAATCAATAACATCTGACTAAGCATACCCTGCTGCCACATAGACTTTGCATTGACAAAAACTCCCTGAAATTCTTTCGCACAGTCTTCGTCTTCTTCAGATTTCCAATACTCTAGATCCCACATCCAGTTGTCGGATCATTCCAATACCTGAACAGAAGGAACGCCGGAGAAGACGAAGACAACGGGAAGAATTTTAGGGATTTTTTTTGAACGCAAAGTCTGTGTGCCAGTTAGTGTATGTTTAGTCAGATGTTATTGATTGCGACATTAGCCCTTGTCAGCTTAAACTAACAGAATCTAAACGAAAGATTTCCTATTAATAACTGAGCAAACAATAAGGATTTAATAAAAAAAAAACTAAAAGAAATTTATTCAAAATTTAGTTAAATTATAAGGTCTGAAAAATTAATTTTTCTTTAAAAGAATATCAAAATATGGTGGTAGTCCACGTAGCTTATAAAAAGAACAAGGAGTAAAATGCAGAAAAATAAAGTTAAAAAATGTGAATGGCAATAATATGAAAAAAGGTTCATGAAAACTTTATTTAAAGAAAGGGTAAGAAAAATAAGGAAGTTTACAAACAGACTCTCTCTCTAAAATCTCATTCAGAAAATGCTTGCCCAAGAAAATAGCTCACATTTATATAACATGAACATTTCTACATCCCCCCCCCCCAAAACCCAAAAAAACAATCCCCTTTTCTTTAGGTTGATAAATAAACACTATAATTTGACTAGAAAAGGTATGAAAATTATAATTTGATCATCAAGGGAAAGTGATCAACAAAATTAGGGAAAAATAAAAAAAATCATGCAATCATCATACTAAATATTCCATTGAAATTGAAGCTAGAATTGGTTTGTTTCCAAAACGGTAAAAGCCTAATTCCTTAATTTGAAAATAACCTATCTTTATCTTCACAACTATCTCTATATATACACGTTTGAGGCTTCATTTTTTTTGCAGTGAACCTAAACATGCCTCAGATTGATAAAAAAATAGTCCCTTCTTTTGTTTCATATTATGTCTAAGCTATGGTTGGTTTTCTGCATTCTTCTGGGAATTGCGTTTGTTTCTCATGCAGAAGATACCAACATTGGCATTTATGAGCTAAAGAGAGGACAATTTCAGATCAAGTTAACAAACTATGGTGCTACCATCATGTCTTCAATTGTCCCTGACACAAATGGTTTGTGTCTTCCTCTTCTTCTTTTTCCCCACATTTTTTATGATAGAATCTATTATTTTTGTCGTCATTGTTGCCTTATATTTCCTGTAACTGACCTAACTTAGTAGAATAAAGTTTGGTAGATCTTTTAAATGGTTTTCTGTCTTGTTTGTTTCTCCAGGGAAATTGGCCGATATCGTCCTTGGCTATGAGTAAGTTGAGACTTATAAGGTATGATGCAAACGAAAGAAAATTTGATTTAGTTTTTTTTTTTTGGAGTTTTGACACAAATTTTAATATATATATATATATGTATATGTTTTAGATTCATAAACTTGATAATGCATGGAGGGGTTTCTTTCAACATTTTGGGAATTTACAAAATGAGATTCAGAAAGATTATGGTTATTCACTGAATTTTCCCCATTAATTACAAAATAATATTCTTTGTTCAAAAAATTAAAAACAAATTGGGACTTAAAGGGATTAATTTGGAATATTGTTGCAGAATGATACAGTATACTTTGGAGCCCTAGTTGGACGTGTGGCTAACAGAATTGGAGGAGTTCAATTTACTTTAGATGGAAAAACCTACAAGTTGTCTGCTAATGATGGCAAAAACACTCCACCGTACATATATATTTACACATAGAGCTAAAGTATAATTTTATCTTAAAAATTTGTACGTATAAGCTATAGATATTTAAAAGTTTTTCTTATATCAATACCCCATAAAAATATTAATAAAAAAAGAACGAGATATACTAGTATTTGTTTTCATCTTTAATTTAAAAAATATGAGTTTAGTTAACCATTTTTTATTTAGAAGAATATATACTATCCGCTTAAGATTACAAACAGATGAAATATGTAATCTCTTACTTATAAGAGAACTTTTATACTACAAGGCTATTAGTTTTCATAACCAATCCCACACCCAGATAAAAGAAGAGGGTTATGTACCGATAGGTGTTAGTCCTAATGGAAGGGTTTAGCTGCTTAAATATGAAATTTCGAGTTCAAACTCATGTGAATGCAAAAACGCCTTTGGAAAAATTATCTCTAATTAGACCCAACAATACTCAAATATAAACTATTCAGATAACTATATATATAAAAAAAGTATCCCTATAATATTGCCTTAGAAGTTTTCAAATCGTAAAATTTTTGCCCTGACCGTTATCAAGTTAAGTTTGACTGGTAGTTAACCAAATATATTGAGCTGGTAGTCCATGTGTTATCTACATCGTTTTTATTAATGTGGCAAATTTACCCTAAAAGTTTTCGCCCAAGAGCAATGTTGCTCAAGAAAGTTTCTAAATTATAGCAATGTTATCTTGTCATTATCTAAATTAAATTTAACCGTTAGTTAACTAAATTTGTTAAGCTTGTAGAGTGAACAATAATGAAAAAGAAACAGCAAATGGAGGGAGAGCTCATGTTTGTGAGAGAGTAATGAGGAAAAAGATTCAATTACTGGATACAAGACACACTGAGGGAGATTATCCAGAGATCAAGGTCGTCGAAAATCCTCCGTCGCCATACCACATCAACTTAGAGATAGACAGGTACTTCTTTGATTTACTTTTCACCGCACAAGATACTTTTACCTCTTTGAATTAGTTCACCTTTTCTAATTTCTCAAATCCTAAAGACAGGATAGATGCATTTTTTTATTTTTTTTTTTATTTATAAACTTGGGAAGAAATGAAGTGGATGATGACATGTGAACCTATCATATTATCAATTTTGGTTAACTAATGGTTAAACTTAACTTAGATAAAGACATGGTGAAATTGTTGTAATTTAAAAATTTTCAGATAACCAGTGCTTCTAAATAAAAATTTTCAGAGTCAATTTATACCTTAATACAAAATAAAAATGATGTGAATGGCATGTCAACTGCCAACTCAATATATTTAGTCAACTAAAAGTCAAACTTAAATAGGATAACAGTTGAGAAAAAATTGCTAGGATTTATAAACTTATAGGGTAACATTAAACCTATTTTTTTTTTCAAAACAGCATAGCTCTATTGTGTAAATTTCCAAGACAAAATAAGACTTTAACCAAAAAAGAGATTGTGTTAACCCACATAAAACTTTATCAAATCTATTGTAACCATTTAATCATAATCATAATCAAAATATAACTTCTTTTTCTTCTTGCTATTCCCATCCTATGTATGCAATCAACTCTTTTCGCCTATCTGATAATTAATTAAATAATTAATTTCTTCAATGTTTACTTTTTCATACCATCAGGTGAGCTCAAAGGCTTCGGTGATGTTGTATGGAATGCAGCTTCCTACAAAATGGACGGTCATATCACATTTACCTATGTTAGTTCCGACCAAGAATGGCTTATGACACAAAATATGAGGTTAATATAATTTTTTGTTTCTTAAATTTATATAAATTTTAATTTTAATCTATTAAATTTTAAATTAGTTTTAGTCCTTTAGAAACAAAATGGTCAAATTTTTAATAAACTATAGAGACAAATATTTTTTACAGAAAAAAATTTATGGAATCAAAATTAAAATAAAAGAAAATTTAAAAAGCTGAAGATTATATTAATCCTAAAATATTCAAATATCTGTTCCTGATATGTAACATTAACTTTTTCTTTTCCTGCAAAATTTTCTTACGGTTTCCGGGAAAGCTGAAGGTTGCTGTGACATACGGTTTATCAAACTAACAATTTGATAGTGAAGATGGAAACCAAAGCCATTGACAAAGCCACACCAGTGAATCTAGCTCAGCATAGTTACTGTTTTAAAATTTCCCTAAACTAAGGTTTTACCTAAAAGGACTTTTAAAACCATGGTCCCAAACACACACTTAGTGATTGCCACATAAAATTACATGGTCAATGCCTTGATCTATAGTATGTGAATGGAATTTGACACTTCCTCAAAGCTTACTTACGAAAAGTGAGAAAACAAAAGGGGGAAAATCACAACTTCCACTTCATAAAGAATCATTTTGCATCAAAATTCACACTGGTGAAAAGCCTTGACTTTGTCAATAATGATCTATGGTACTTAGCCTCCAAAAAGAGTCACATGAAACATACGTGACACTACAACAAACTTTCGATATAAAGGGTGGATAAAATATTTGTAATTGTTTCGAAAAAGAGAAAAAAAAGTCACAACCTCCGGAAAGGTACCATTTTGCATCACAATTCACATCACAAAGTAAAACCGCAAACCATATTTTCTCAAAAGCCATAAGAAGACAATCAAAAAGGGCTGAATTTAAAAACATCCCAGGTTAAAAAGTGAAGGTACTGACTGAACCAGAAAAACATGGGTTCATATTGTCAAATCATATAAATGCATACCAAAAAAATATTATAAAAACTATGCGATCTGAATACAGATATGAGAAGCTCAAGAATTTTACACAGTCAAAATATTGTCTTTGCTTACCTGGAAGGTTGCAGGAACTGACATCTTTCGCACCAAACATTTAATCATAAATAGCTGCAGTTGCCAAGGCTGTGTCCCTCTTGATCTGTTTCATTATGAGCAACATTTTTTCAAGATGTTACCCAATAGCATCTGATGCAGAAAACTGGATTAAAGAAGCATTCCTCATGCCCTAATTGGTGCCTCGTATAAAATAGGACCCAATAGTATAAGCAGCATTGAATAGTAATATATATAAACTATTCATTACATGCACCAAATACTATATTTGTCTGGATTGTGTTAGCCATTACTATCTTATCTAGGTTTATATGCTGCACCAAATAGGGCCTTTAACCCATAGCGTGCAAAGGTGTAAGGGAAAAAGAAGTTTACAGCGTTCCCCTGAAAAAGAGTATTAGTTTGACCCATGGCACGCAGGTGTTCTATAAACTCAAGAGCTGCAACAGAGAAGCAACCACAAAACATTTATTGAGTAACAACATTCAGAGAGGAATTTATGTCCACACCAGTCAGCAGGGAACAAAGTACAGACACTGAGATATGACCCATTCAAGAGGCAAAAAGATGAGTAAATCAAAATATCAAATGAGATCTTCTTTATTACTTATGTTTATGATTGTTCTCACAAACCCCTAGACACCCCCTTTGCCAGAGACACGGGGACATAAAATCATGCTCTTGGCCCTTGCCAATAAGTAACTATACTTCAAATAACCAATAAGCCATCTCAAAGTTGGTCAACATCAACTCCACGACACAACGTTGGCCATCTAATTAACTTTTACCACAACAACAATCCAAGGAGAATGAGGCAAGGATTTCCACCATAGAAGCAATACCATCAACTCTATCATTACGATGTATATAAAGTGGAAAGTCTAAGTAGAATCATTATTTTGAATGATTAAAAATATCAAAGATTGGTGCATTATGCATGAGCGAGAAATGAAAAGACTAAGTGAAAGAGTGAGAAAAAGGAAATCGTAAAGAGATAGGTTTCCATTGTACATTTGTAATACGAAAACAACTACACAATAGCAAACAAGCAACGTGGAACTATAGGATATATAGCTTATCCCACTATTCACACTCGATGCCCCCACTCCACCTAAAACTAGAGCATATAAATCATATGTACCAAACTTGTTACAAATATAATTAATGAAGGACTAGAAAGGGAGGCTTAGTAAAGATTTCTATTAGCAGCTCATGAGTTGACAAAACATGCGGCAATGCAACCACACAAAGCTGATTGTCATGAATTGAGGACAATCTATAAGGAACCTCATTTGTTGCAAATCAACTTTGTTTGAGTAACTTTTCAAAACTTCAACTCCAGGTAGTAATCGCATAGCAAAAATGGGAAGAGAAATTATGTACTAACTAACAAGAGCTTCCCATGTTCATATTTCAGTGAATAACTTCCATTTTCCCATCAACCAACATAAAATCAAAGCTTAACGAGCACCTCACATGGTGGAATTTGTAGGAAATCACACTACTATTATGTCATCAACTTTGAAAGTTCAATTACAAATTCAAATCACAGCAATTTCTCACCACTTTCATATCTAACTGTATATTCATCAACATCAACTCCTGGGAGAGTGAAGCCTGCCCTCGTCAAAAGATTCCATGCATCTCGTACCTAATCAAACGGTCAATTCAGCTCCAGTCTTCAATTCAGAAAATTTCAGATAACACCCAGAAAAATTATACAAGCAAATGCAGAAAAGAAGATAGAAACTTGTAAAGCGAAAATGAGTGCATAAATCTTAAACGCATAATTCTGATAATCAGTCCATAGAGTGGACTATTTCCCAATACACCTAATAATTACTTCTTCAATATCTCATCCAATTATATAATTGTTATTCTAAACCTCCTAAAATATATAATATAAATAAATAAAAATTACAAAAATAACAGAAATGATCCTCAACAAATCATGAAACAATCCCGCTAATTTAACTTCCCATGACAGCTCATGAACTTCCCACCTAAACAGGCCATGATAAACCCCCTTCCCACTTTCAGCAATTACATCTTCTAACTGTCTTCCCTGTTATGGTCTCATATCAATGTGTCGCCCTGAAAGCTCACCTTTCCCTCAATGCAAGGCATAATAAATTATCGATCTAGGTGCAATGCGAAGCCACTTGTGACAGGTGCTAAGGCTTTAGATCATGAGGTCTAGGATGGGGTAGTGTTGGAGACAAGCTTGAATAGTAATCACAGAAGGCGAGGGAAGAAGGTAATTCCTTGTTCTATCAATTCTTCATCTGTACACATACATATATGCACTCGGGGATGCATATTCTGGGGAGCATAATCCGGGTAATGAATAGAGGAAATCATGGAATACAATCAATACAATATAATCTCCTAATTACTTCCCTATAATCAGTGCAAATCAATTCTAATCAATAACAAGTAATACCAATATCTCCTATACTCCCCCTCAAGTTGAAACATAGATATCTATCATGTCTAACATGCCAATGAGATAGTTGAATTTGTCTCGAGTTAACCCCTTTGTAAGCACGTCGGAAATCTATTTTGTGAAGGGAATATATCTGAGCTCAATTGTCCCTGCATCAATCTTTTCCCTTATGAAATATCTTTCTATCTCAACATGCTTCATTCGGTCATGCTGAACTAGGTTATGTGATATATTGATTGCTGTCATATTATATGAATGTAGTCTAATCGGGGTAAGTTTATCAGTATCCTCAGTTTCTCAAGTACTAATTTTACCCATAGTCCTTCACATATGCCCAAAGCTATGGCTCTGAATTCGGCTTCAGCGCTACTTCTAGCAACCACACTTTGTTTTTTTACTCCGCCATGTGACTAAGTTTCCCCACACATAGGTAACGTATCCTGATGTTGATCTTCTGTCATCTTGATCACTAGCCCAATCAGCGTCTTTGAGTACTTCCACATTTCTCTTGTCAGATTTTTGGAATAGGAGGCCCTCACCAGGTGAACCCTTTAGGTATCTGAGGATTCTATAGACTTCGTTCATATGCTTCTGTTTGGGGTTGTGAGAGTGTTGACTCACAACACTAATAACATAAGCAATATCTAGCCAAGTATGTGAGAGGTAAATCAATTTTCCTATCATACGTTGATATCTTCCCATGTCTACATCTTTCACCAGATCTTCATCATCTCTAATTTTGTCAACACGAATGGGAGTATCACTAGGTCTGCAATCAAGCATACCTGTTTCTTCTAGGAGATCCAGTATGTACTTTCTTTGTGAAATACTAATGCCCTTTTCTGATCTAGCTACCTCCATGCCCACAAAATATTTTATTTTTCCCAGATCTTTGACTTGGAACTCTTGGTTAAGCGCCTTTTTAATTCTGTCAATTTCTGCTGGATTGTCTACTGTGAGAATAATATCATTCACACATACTGCTAATACCACGAGTTTCCCGTTTACGTGTCTGAAAAATAGAGTGTGATCACTCTATTCCTATGTGTAGCCTTACCCTTTTAATACTCTGGTAAACCTTTCAAACCACGCTTTGGGAGACTGTTTCAAACAATAGAGCGACTTCTTCAGCTTACATACTTGTCCTTCATTCTTTCCAGGAAATCCTGGAGGCATCTTCATGTAGACTTCTTCCTTCAATTCCCCATTCAAGAATGCATTCTTGACATCCATCTGATGTAATGTCCCGTCTAGATTGGCAGCGAGCGAGAATAGTATTCTGATAGTGTTCAACTTTGCTACGGGTGCAAATGTCTCATTGTAATCCATTCTATAGACTTGAGTAAAACCCTTAGCCACCAGTCTTGCTTTATATTTATCCAGGCTTCCATCTGCAAGATATTTTGGGGTAAAGACCAATTTACATCCAACTGTTCTCTTTCCTTTAGGTAGCTCAACAACTTCCCACGTTTCATTGCTTTCCAATGCCTTCATTTCTTCTATTACCGCTTGTCTCCATTCAGGGATTACAAGAGCCTCTTTTATATTTGTGGGTATTCTAAGTTGATCAAGGTGAGAGACAAAAGTATGATGGTCGGATGATAAAGCCTAATAAGAGATAAACCTCTCGATGGGATGTTTGGTACATGACCTGTTTTCTTTTCTCACTACTATTGGAAGATCAAGATCATTGCTTTCCACTTGCACTTGTTTAGGACCTGTATTTGGTTCAGACCCTTGGTGCGCGTCATTCACTTGAGGAGCATTACCTGTCATGTTTCTGTGGGTATAGATTTGTCCCCACTTGTTAGTGTCTCCCTCTGAGCTAGTGTGTCCTTCAAAATCCTTTGGTTCCTCATTTGTTGGGATGTCAAAGGTATAAATTCTATCAAGGTTTTGGTGGGGGCATGGTGCTTGAGGTTCAAGTTCATCTTGAAGTTCATCTTGAGGTTTCTGAGGTCTGCTCCAAGTCTCCCCCTGAACTGAGGTATAGAAAGAATGGTTTCATGGAAGGTGATATCACAAGTAACATAGAGATGTTTGGACAAGGGGTCAAAGCATTTATATCCCTTTTGAATATCAGCAGGTCATAGGAAAAGACATTTGACTGCCTTAGGGGCAAGTTTAGAGGTATGGTGGAGATGAACAATGGCAGTGCATCCGAAAACCCTAAGGGGAAGAGTGTTTCTAGGTAAGGAAGATGGAAGGAATTTTGAAGTACCTAGAGTGGAGTTTGGAAAGATAAGGGTTTACATGGCATTCGGTTGATTAGAAAGGTGGCCATGAGGATGGAATCGGTCCAATAGAAACTGGGAACATAATTGCTAAATAGAAGGGCCCTAGTAGTTTCTAGGATTTGTCTATTTTTCCGTTCAATAATTCCATTTTGTTGGGGACTATATGGGCAAGAACTTTTATGGATGATACCGTGTTGTGTAAGAAAGGTTGAAACTGGGTGGTTAAAGTACTCAGTCCCATTGTCAGTGTGGAAGGTTTGGATTTTAGTAGAAAACTGAGTAAGAACAATATTATAAAAATCAACAAAAGTTTGGTACACTTCAGTCTTATCCTTTAAGAGATAAACCCAATTGACATAGGATGATCATCAATGAGAGTCATAAACCATTTAAACTGGGTGCGATTAGAGACTCACGATGGACCCTATACGTCACTATGAATAATGGAGAAGCGTTTAAAAGGACAATATGGAATACTTGAAAAATGGGTGTAGTGATGTTTTGCAAATTCACAAGCGTAAAGTAAAATTTGAAATTTTATTAGAGCAAATTGAAGGAAACATCTTACACATATATTGAAAGTTTGGATGTCTTAATCTCTTGTGGCACAACTCCAATTCACTAGCTTTAGGGAAAAACATGTTATTAAATAAACGAGGTACTTGACCATTACAGTCATCCAAGTAATAAAGTCCATCAAACTTCTTAGCAACACCAATCGTCATCCCCAAGAGAAGATCCTAAAAAATACAGTATCTAGCAAAAAATTTAACATGGCATCTTGTATCCCTAGTCAACTGACTTACAGATAATAAATTACACTGTAGCTTTGGAACATATAGCACATTATATAGTGTTAGAGTAGTAGAAACTTTTATGGTACCACTACCAGCAACTAAAGAGTTAGAGACATCAGCAATTTTAACTGTAAGATGAGATTGAGCACAGGTATATGTGGAAAAACGAGTAGCATCATTGGTCATAGGATCAAAGGCTCCCGAGTCTATTATCTAACAAGGGCCATTATACTTACCTTTAATGGTAGCAAGAGCTTTAAATAAATTACCTCGTTGCACCACGATGGCTATTGGTTGCTTATGGGCCTGTTTTTCAAGGGCTGCCAACCTGTCTAGAATTATGGATAATGGATCTGAGGTCTGGGCAGCCACTAAGCTAGAGGGTCCAATATTTGGAAATTGGGCCGGAGCTTCATCATTTGGATTATGGGCTGGCGTAGTAGTAGGCCGAATGTTAGTGGCTGCAAGGGTGTCATTGGAATAGGCTGCTCAGCCATATGTCCCTTGGGCCTCTGCTATCTGGGCCGCCAATCAGCAGGCTTCCCATGTAGATACCAACACTTTTCCTTGGTGTGGCCTGTTTTGTGGCAATGCGTGGGGCGTTCCTTCCTAGATTCTAGAGAGAGAGCGGTAATAGCAGACACCTCCAATGGCGCTGGTCTAGATAACTGGTCGGCGAGCATCACGTGCCAATGAGATTCTTCATCTCGTAGAAGGGCAAAAGCTTCGGGGACGAAGGGGAGAGGCACATATACAAGGAGGCGGCCACAAATCTCTTCATATGCTGGGTCAAGACCTACAAGGAACTCTAACAACCTCTCTTCCTCCATTTCCAGTCGGTGAGTTGCAACGTCATCGAAGTGTTTCTAGTTACGATGCTTCAGTAGGTCTAGTTCCTGCCATAGGGTAGTCTTCTCCAAGTAGTATGCGTTGAGGGGACGGTCACCCTGTCGAACATTCCATAGTCGGGACCGCAAATCAAATACCAGAGATGCCGTTGGTTGTTTGCCATAGGCTTCCTTCACTGATTGCCAAATCTCCTTGGCGGTGGGTATGAACATAAAACTATGGCGGATGACAACATCATGCGTCGAGATGCTAGGACGCTACTAGGGAATTTTCATACTTCTACCGTCGGCAAATACCAGCATCATCGATGGGAGGTGGGTCATGCTGTATCATTTCCAATTTGTCACGCCGTCTAGTGCGATAGACATGGACTGAGCCCATTCCAGGTAGTTATCTCTGGTGTGGCGCTCGGGAACAATGATGACAGTGTAGCCTTCAACGTCGGCAACTTTGACTTCGGCGGAGGACATTCCCAGGGCCTACTCTGATACCATGTCGGAGACAAGCTTGAATAGTAATCACAGAAGGCGAAGGAAGAAGGTAATTCCTTGTTCTATCAATTCTTCATCTGTACAAATACATATATACACTCGGGGATGCATATTTTGGGGAGCATAATCCGGGTAATGAATAGAGGAAATCATGGACTACAATCAATACAATATAATCTCCTAATTACTTCCCTATAATCAGTGCCAATCAATTCTAATCTATTACAATTAATACCAATAGCTCCTACAGGTAGGACTTAGAAGCGAATGGTGTGAAGATGTACTTGGAAAGGGGGTAACAGTATATCCATCCACCCCCATTTATAAGAGAATTGTTGGACTCTTATTTTGTCTCAGAGTATAAGAGAATAGGTGGAAGTTACTTGTGTAATTAATGCACCTTTCACATTTTGCCCTTTATTTAATTAACATGAATTAATTAAGGTGTGACTCTATTTAATGACTTTACTAAGGATGTTTTTGGAAAGAAATAACAAATTACAGCATATTTAAAGCATTTAACAAACAAAATCAAATTTTTCTTGGTATTGAGAAAAGTAGTTATTTGTTTCTTATATTTGGGGACAGAGGGAGTAGCTTTTTTTAATATAAATTGATTGGCATGGGGAAATATTTGCATGAATACCAAATGTAGTTAAGCATGTGAAAACTTAGACAATTTGCTAATTGAGTGGAAAGGCATAGCTATCATTATATGCAAAATTCACATTGTTTGCATCATTTCATTAAAAGAGATGTTCATGGTTAAATTATCGTTTGCATGAAAAGCTCTAGCAACAAAGTACATACCTGTGCCAAAGGTGATACTCGGGGACTAATTCCTCCTTCACGCTTCATTTGTGCCCCTGTGCAAGCTATTCTGAGCTCCCTGTTGACATGTAGAATCAAGCAAAAATATCTCATAAGTTGCTCCATGCAATCTGTCAACGAAATTTCCAGAATGAAGAGTAAAGATAGTCACTTAAGGGTTTCTCCACCAAGTATAGCTGCTAAAAAAAGACCATCAGGTTTCAAAGCCAATTTACACTGCCAAACATAAAATGCACATCACAGTCAACATAATAATATATCTTTGTAATGCTTAATATGATCCAACTTTGTTAGGAATGACTGTTTGAATACCAGCAAAATGTAATAATATACATGAACTTTAGCAAGAACCTCACTAGTGTGGCATGGCTATTAGACAAAGATCAATTCAAATATAAGCCAAATCAGTCAACATGTAAATTCAAGACCAGTACATATGAGAGGATAACTGTATCCTTGTTCCAGGTAAATCATTAGTCCAGTGTAGCCCCAAGCAACTAATGACCAAATCCACAGAGCTGTACAGCAGTAAATACAAACATTTGAAGCCCAAACTAAGTCTATAAGCAGTTTAAAATTAAAGATGATTGGAAATGCACCTCTCTTTGATAAGCAAAAATTCTTCATCACCAGCTACAAATGTGGTCTCAATATTATCATTGGGTGAAGCTACCTCAGCATTTTTACAAAGTTCTACCATTTCACTAGATGCATCCATCATAATGAGGTTTTCAATGGAACCTGTATTAAAACCATTATAGTACCATAAACCCTCCATCATCAGCTTGAAACCAGACTGAACAATGAACTTTCCAGTTCCTGGGAAACAGCTACAGAGCCTAGTCATTTATCAATCTTTGGGCAACTAGTAATACTACTCACAATAACAAAGAAAGCTCGACAAATATCCCTCAAGTCAAACAAATATGAAAAGCACCAATATAGGCATAACACTCCTATAATTTTGAAATATCGATCCTATATACTTGAACTTTGACACTTATGGTATGGTCTAATCTCCAATTTTTACCTCCAAACCATTTCTAACATGTCTTTATTTAAATTTGCAGCGCATATGTGTCACCTTACTCCAACTCAGGCAAAAACTCTTCAATTTCAAAGATAGTATCTTTAGCTCAAGTTTAAAGTCAGCCTCTTCTCCAAACTCCTCAATTACAACTAATATTACTTGCAAATAACATGCACTTAGGGACTTCCTCTTGAATGTGTTCAGTTAAAACATCTAATACCAGGTCAAACAAGAAAGAACTCAAGGATGACCCCTGATGGAAACCAATCTTTATAAAGAAACGTTTTGTCTTGCCTCCATGCATTCTCACACTAATTCTTTCCCCCTCATGCATGTCGCTGATAGCTCTAATATAAGCAACACATTCACCTTCCATATCACTTACCTTGGTACTTGATCATAAGCTTTTCTCCCCATCAATAAAAAACATATGTAAGTCTTTTTCTTTATTTCGGTACTTTTCCAACAAACCCCTACGAGATAAATAGCCTTTGTTGTAGACCACCTTAGTGTGAACACGGATTGGCTCTTTGAATTACAAGCCTCATTTCTTATTAGCAGCATTTTGGGCTAAATCTCTTGAACATCATGAAAAATCACATTTGGTAATCAGAAATACTGTGCCTATTACTATTGAATCAAACAAGCCACCTATTAACCAACATTGCTCTACTTGTGCAAAGCAACATCCCAACAACAGCATCGAGAGCAAAAGAACCTAAACCGGCACATGGTTAATCATTTTCATCACATCAATTCATAAATGGTAACATCAAATGAATTCTTTCTTTCAAGTATTAAAGTAAAATAAGTCATTATATTTTAAAAGACACCCCATTTTTCTCTCCCATAACAACATGCATAAAGGTAGCCTAAGTTTTTACTTTGTTCTTACCACGACCACAAAGCAAGCGCCTGATAGCTTCAAGTGAACCCCCCAAGCACAATGCTCTGGGAAAAGTCTTTTTACAATCCTAATGAAAAGATTAAAAAGTAGCCTACATCAGCCCAAAAGAAGTAATTTTTTGAACCAAATTCCATAATGAATGCATCATAGCGGAAAATGCTAATTTTGTGGAAATTTAAAAGATTGAAAGTAGAGGGAAAATAAACCCTCACAATATTATTAATTCTTGAATGAATGAGAATACAAATATGTTTTTATATAGGTAAAAATATAAACTAATAAGATAAACCTATAATTTATCATAATCCTAATATCTCAGATTTATTCTTCTAAGATATAATTGGTAAATAACAATTGATTATCATAAACTCCTTTGGAAAGAGCGATTTTCTCTAAATAACTATAAAACCTAAATTAGACATTGAAATCAATTATAAGAACAAAATAATTAATATTTTCAGATTATACAATTTTATATTTTTTTTCTGCCAAAGCTATTTCAAGTGTTAAGAAACAAACTTAACGAACACGTTCTGGTAAATAAGAATACACATTAATATGAAATTAAACAACGTATCTTTGAGCTGCAAAAAGGGATTGAACCCACCCACGATCTAAAAGTAAAACGAAATCTCCCTTCTTTCTAGGTGATACTAATATTCGGTAAGGCAAGCCGTCAATAACTTTTAAATATAAACCTAAACACCTAAGAGTTAGGTTACTTTCCCAAGTGACATGACTGGAATCACAATAAAGTAGTACTCTATAAGGATCGAACATACTCTAAATAGTCGTATGTCTCACCCTTTTATTAACTGAACTTATAGTTGATTTTAGTTTAGTCTCTAGAAAATAGGGTGTGTTTGAATTAAATTCTGAAGAATAGATTTTGAGTAAAATAGATTCTAAAAAATAGGTTTTGGGTATAATAGATTCTAGATAATAGATCATACATAATTGATTCGAGGTAGAATAGATTTTGAATATAATGAATTTTTGAATAATATATTAGAGTAGATTAAATTTTAAAAAAAATTATATTTTACTCCAAACCATGGATTTAATCAAATAATCCAAACATCCCACATTATTCACAATTAATTTTTCACAAAAACTCAAAAACTATCCAAACACTAACTTTTTCCCATAACTATTTTTTT
This sequence comes from Leucaena leucocephala, assembly GCA_037074615.1. Lineage (NCBI taxonomy): Eukaryota > Viridiplantae > Streptophyta > Magnoliopsida > Fabales > Fabaceae > Leucaena > Leucaena leucocephala. The sequence goes on along the minus strand of CM073544.1, from coordinate 3,045,810 downwards.
ATAAAAATTAATAAACTATCAAAACACTAGTTTTTTTTTCACAATCAATTTTATACCAAAACTAATAAACTATCAAAACACTAATTTTTTTCCACAATCAATTTTTTACCCAAAACTATAGTTTTAGAAAAGTTAGGGGGAACTACTTCTAACAATAATATTTTTTTTATAAAATATATTCTTCAACAGTTAATCCAAATACATTAATAAAAAATAGAGTTTTCGCAAAATTAGTGTTTAGATAATTTATTAGTTTTGGTGAAAAATTAATTGTAATTCATTAGTTTTCAAGAAAAATTGATTGTAATTCATTATTGATTTTTACAAAAAAAATCGATTGCGGAGAATATTAAGTGTTTGGATTATTTTATCCAAAATCGTAGTTTTGAACACAACAATAATTTTGTGTCCAACCCAAACAAACACAGATTATGAAAAAAATAGATTTTAAAATGATTTTAGAAAATATATTTTGTATGAAAAGTGATTTTAAAAAAATAAATATTTAGATGATTATCATTATAATAACTTTACTGATAGGTAAATTATCAGAAGTGATATAAGATAACTAAGAAAGAAAAGATAGGAAGATGACAAAAATTTATAAAGTTAAAATAATCATTTTTAATACTTAATATATAATTTTTTTTTTAAAAAATTGTGAATCTTTGTTTATATAAAACCATAATTTTATCTAAAAATAATTCTATCACTATATTTAGTATTTTTATTCTTTTAGACCCAAACTATAGTGTAAAAGCACTTTATCTAAAAATTATAATTTTATCTAAAAATAATTCTATCACTTTTTATTCTATCAGTTTGAATACACTGTCAAAATTTCCACTGAAAGGAGAGAAGGTAAACATCAATAAAGCTCAAAGAGGAAGAGGACGAAAGCTCAACAAATTTATGAGACGAAATCAAACATGGCATAAAGATCAAGAACAAAAGTGCCTAGAGTTTTCAGTTTTAGAAAGTATTGCACATTAACCAATGGGGGTTGATCTGAGTGGTAAGCGGCTCGGTATCGTTTAAGCAAGGTCTTGAGTTCGAGCCTTGGCGTACGCAGAAAATCCCCGTTGGGAGACTCACCCACCATAGCTAGGTGCGCGACGCGAGTCGGATCCGGATATAGTCGGGGCAAAGCTCCGGTGAACCGGGTGGACAAAAAAAAAAAATATTGCACGTTATTTTCTACGACTACATCATACGACGATAAAAATAATAGACTAAATAAAAATTATAAAGATAATCGTAAGTCTAAAAATATTATAAAATATATAAATATTTTATAATTAATATATAAAATAAAATAAAATATTATTTTATTAATATCTATAAAAGAATACAATAAAACACAACTATTTTTATCATATTTTCCCTCTTCAACAATATGATACTAGAGTATACATAATTTCTAGCATCAACTTTTATTTTTGTGGTTCGTACTCAACTGTTCAGCATCAGAGGCAAGCTCGAGTTAGTGAACGTTAGTGGTGGTGCACGATTCTCGCAACACGCGCCGGCCCACAGTGTCCAACACCCTCCGATCGTCAAGATCCCAGAGTTTCGTTGCCGTCCGAGGTGGGTGTGAGCCTCATGCGCCGGAGCGTGGGCTGCTTTTCCAGCGAGTTGACGACGGCGCTTTAGTTCTTCCAGCCAACTTCCAGCGTTGACTCCCCTTCTCAGCATCATCCCTAGCGTTGTGTGCTCTAATTTTGAGTTTTTGGTACTAGGTCCTTTGATTGGAGATATACATTCTCTTGTTCCACGCTATTTGGTGGCTGTTTGAAGTTTGTTAATTAGCCAATTTTATTGGCCCCTGGAAAGGTCCTCTTCTGCTCTTTGGGCATTGGGTATTGTTGTTTAGTTCTTGTGTGACCTATTATGCTCTACAACTCTATCCTCTCTTTTTAATATTATTATTTTATTAAATATTATAGCTAAAATTAAGTCTGTTTATGATATGATTTTAATAATCACTAAATATAATTAACTTAGGAAAATTATCTAGATTTGAGTAAATATAATCTTATCTATTTCCGTAGTATTAAGAAAGAAGATTACTTGACCGATGACCCTCTAGAAGAGAAAGATGCCTCTAGCAAGTTATGGTTAAGGGATGATGCACAACTTCTTTCACAAATTTATAACTCTATTGACAATAAAATCATACCTTCTATTACTCATTATGAATTTGTTAAAGAACTAATAGACTACTCAGCACTCTTATACTCATGCAATAACAATATCTCTCGAATATATGAGATTTGCATATCTTTTTATAGTGTCGAGATGCCGGATGACTGTTCCCTTACAGCCTTCTTTATGGACTTTAAATGAATGAATGAAGAGCTAAATGATATCATGCCTATTTCTGATGAGAGGAAGGTCAATGTGTCTCACCGAGAACATACGACTACCATGAGTTTTCTTACTACACTTCCGCCTCGATATACGGCTGCTCAGTCTCAAATTTTATCTGGGGATCAGCTCCCCTTTCTTGAAGAAGCCCTCTCTTGTTGCTCAGTTGCAGTCAGAATGATAATCCTGAGCTACCTAATCGTCATAGTTCTACACCAAGGGGTCCTAATCAGGAGTCGAAAGACGTGATCTGTTACTACTATAAGGAACCAGGTCATATGAAATGTACATGCAGTAAACCAAAACAAACATAATAAAAAAAAACTTTACACATGTGGCCACAACGGCTAATGACATGGTTACCATTTTCGCTACTAAATATGCTCAATTAAAGTCTGTCAATCCCCTTGTGAGTGATGCTATTGAAATAGGTAATAAAGCTACTGCCTTTGTTTCTTCTTCCTCCAAATGGATCATAGACTATGATGCTACTAACCACATGACAGGTAACTGCTTTCTCTTCTCCACTTATAATTCTTTTGCTAACCTTTCGTTTTTTTTATAGTAATGGGGTAGACCTTTTAAAACTCCACCTTCTACAGCTAACCTTTCTAATATTACCATTGCAGACGATTCCCAATCCTTTTTTTTTTGCTCTAGCACTATTGAACCTACCTCTTCTATTCATTTGGAATTCGTGCTCAATGTCCCTAACCTTGCGTTTAACCTTTTGTCCCCTAATAAACTTACTCGTCAATTAAACTGATGGGTCTCATTTTTTCTTACCATTGCTTGATATATGATCTTTTGACGAAGAAAATTATTAGTAGAGGTTATGAATCTGGCGGTCATTACTTCCTTGATGATCAACGGCCTCATGCGGTGGCTTATATATGTGGTGTCACTCCTTTTGAAACACATTGTCATTTGGGTCATTTATCTTTAGTCTTTAAAAAAGATTTATCCTCAGTTTCAGCATTTGTCGTCATTGGATATTGAGTCATGTTAATTTGCTAAACATCATTGTCTTTCTCATTAATCGTATGCCCTTCTCTATTCTTAATGGTCACATTCCCTACACCATTCTCTTTCCTTCCAAATCGTTATTTCCCATTGCTTCTAAGATTTTTGGCTGTGTTTTGTTGAAGATGTGCGTCCTATTGTCTCTAAATTATATCCTAAGTCCCTCAAATGTGTCTTTCTTGTCTACTCTTGAATTCAGAAGGGTTATTGATATTTCTCTCCCACTCTTAATAGTTATCCAGTTTCTGCAGATATTACTTTTCAGGAATTTGTTGCATAGTTTGCTTCTAACGCTTCCGCTCCACCTTCTCCACTTGCGGAGGAGGATACTTTTCTGGTATCTTATGTCATTCCCTCACCATTACTAACCCCAGCTCCCATATTAGTACCTGGTCAACCACCTTTGTTTTAAGGTTTATACTAGACGTTTGAAAGAAATCAATACTGCTATTACGCCAGATTCTACTCTGTCATTGTCTACTTCATCATCAAATCCTGCAGAGAGCAATACTCACCCTAAGCTTGACCCAATTCTGTTATAGATCCAGATCCTTCACTTGATTTGCCCATTGTCCTCCATAAAGGTAAACGTACTTGTGCCTATCATATTTCTACTTTTGTTTCATATAACCACCTCTCCTCTGCTTCTCGTGCCTTCGTTGCCTCTTTAGATGCTATTTCAATACCTCAATCTGTTGGCATACTGCTATGGAGGAGGAGATGTCGTTCTTTGATCGTGCTGGCACGTGGACCTTAGTAGATTTACCTATTGGAAAGAAAGTCATTGGGTGTAAATAAGTGTTGACCCCTAAAACTAAGGCTGATGACACACTTGAATATCTTAAGGCTCGCCTTGTTGCTAAAGACTATGCTCAAAAGTATGATGTTGACTACTATAAGACTTTTTCCCCCGTGGCTAAGCTTTCCTCTGTTTGTCTCTTCATCTTTCTGGCTGCCATTTATGGTTGGGTTCTCTCTCAACTAGATATAAAACATGCATTCTTAAATGATGATATTCTTGAAGAAGTGTACATGGAACAACCATCAGGTTTTATTGCTTAAGGGGAGCATGGTAAAGTGTGTCTCCTTAAGAGATTTCTATACGTTTTGAAACAAAGTCCTCAGGCATGGTTTGAGAGATTTAGTAATGTTGTGAAGAACTTCGGCCTGTTCCAGACTAAGTGGATCATTCTATGTTCTATCAGAGAATAAGTACTAGCATGATTCTACTAGTTGTGTATGTCTATGATATTGTGATTATGGGGAGTGATGCCTTGGGGATCTCATCACTCAAGTCATTCATTAACGAAGGATCTGGGTTCATTAAAGTACTTCCTGGGAATTGAAGTCATGATGAGCAAGAATGATATCTTATTAACTCAGAGAAAATATGTTCTTGATCTGCTAAAAGAATTTGAAAAACTAAGAGCTGCCCCAACTAGCTTTCCTATGATTTATAATCCCTTGCTTAATGCTGATGGTAATACACCGTATGAAAATCCTATTAAAACTGCTAAGAGCAAACGTTTGAGAACCCAGAGAGGTACAAGAGATTATTGACAAATTGAATTATCTTACAGTGATATGTCCTAATATCACTTATCCAACAAGTGTCCTTAGCCAATTTATAATCTCTTCAACTGTCCAACAATAGGAAGCCTTAGAACATGTGTTACATTATTTAAAGAGATCTCCAGGTCATGAGATATTGTACAAGAATTATAATCACATAGATATTGAGTGATTTTATGATGATCAAAGGCTACAAGACGATCTACTATATAATACTACGTTTTTATAAAAGAAAATTTAGTATCTTAGAGAAGCAAGAAATAGAATGTGGTGTCAAGATCAAGTGCAGAAAGAAAATATAGAGCCATGACACAATTTGTATGCAAGATAGTATAGATATATTAGTTACTAAAAGTTGACCTTAAAACCTCGTTACTAACAAAGCTGTGGTGTGATAATAAATTGACTCTACACATAGCTTTTAATTCAGTATTCTATGAACGCACAAAACATATTGAGATCGATTGTCATTTTATTCGAGACAAGCTCAAGAAAAATTTAATCTCTACAAAGCATGTCAGATCCAGTAATCAACTAGGTGATCTATTCATCAAAGCTCTTAATGGGATTCGAGTTGAATATCTTTACAACAAATTAGGCATGATTGATATCTATACTCCAACTTGAGGGGGAGTATAGAGATATTATAAAATATATAAATATCCTATAATTAGTATATAAGATAATTTATAATATTATTTCATTAATATCTAGAATTCTCTATTATGTATATATATCCCTTCAGAATATCAACAAAATACAAATATTTTCATCCTATTTTCTCTCTAAAAAGTAAATAACAAAATGACCTCAATGTCCTCTACTTACTAATCTCATCCCACTCTTCTATCCACTAAAGCAGTAGTACAAGACCTTATGGTAGTGATATAGCTCCAATGGCTTCAAAATTTTCAACTCTCCATTATATATATATATATATATATATATATATATATATGCCAGTTCATGAAATAAATAATATGATGATACACCAACAAAAAATTTGTTATCCAAAATTGTCAGATTGAAGCATATCAAGCCCCGGCCCCAGCTTCAGCTTTATCACTTAACTGGAGAGTCATTTTGATATTCATAGCTGCCAACTCTGCTGCTAAATATCTGAACACATATGGCATAGCAACAGTCTCCATGCCTTTACTTGTTTGGCAAGCATGACAAAATACCTTCTTTAGGGCTCTACCGGGGGGCAGCCCACCAATCTCCCGGATCGGCCGCTTCTGTTGCTGAAGGAACGTCGTTGTGAGGATGCTTCCACATAGTGAACATACATCAGCAATGTGATAATCAGAACAGGTATGCAGTCGATCATGCAGTAGATATGCAGCACCATGTGCAAGCAAGGAGTCACGTTCCATTTCTCCGAATCGGATTCCTCCTCCACGTTTTCGTCCTTTAATTGGCTGCCGGGTCACCTGGTCAAGTGTTCCAGTAGAGCGGACCTACAAGGCAAAACAAGATGTTATTAAATAACACTTAACTGAGAAGAGGGTGAGATAAACAAGAAGTCTCCGTTTTATAGCCGATCTCATGCCCGAATAAAGCAAAAGGGTTGTGTTAGGCTCTTAATAGCCAATATAAAACTCTGCCAAATCTTTTATGACATGGATCAACTAAGAAAGGTGAGATAAAAAAAGCATAAAAATCAATTGGAGCTACAACAATCAATTTAGCACAGACCATTGGGAGGTAAGCAATTTCAGGGAAGATGAGAATCTCTTATTAATTGAATTGCTTGGTAGTTGGTACAAGATGATTAAATAAATCTCAGATACTAGCTTCTAAGAATGCCGTAAACTTTGGGATATCAAGCTTCTGAAATATCAAGAGTAACTAATAAAACAGAAAATAATAACAATAATATGAAGGCAAAAATGACAGGAAAAATATATCAAAAGTTCGTATCTCTTCCAACAGGAGGAATCCACAAGCTGAAATTATAATTATCACTAGCTGAACACACTTCGAAAGTTTTGAATTAAAGCCTCTCCATCCAAAAATTTTGAACAAAAAAGGTTAATGAATAAAATTATTTTATTTTTCATAAAAGCACATAGAGTAAAGTGAAATCAAACAGAGAGGACCACAGGATGCACAAAAACAGAGTATGACTATCATTTTATCTTACTAGTGTAAATAGAAAATGGTGAAGGCGAAATTGTGAATCTGATCTCACCTGATACTTATCTGAAACCATATGACGGAGTCGTTGATAATAAACAGGCCCAATAAAAATCTCACACGTAAGTTCTGTTCCATAAACTCCACTGTAGAGAACTTCTACACCATGATAATTGAATCCCTTCTCTTTTAGCAGGACACCAAGTTCATCAACGAGTGAATATGATTTTGATGATTCTCCACTAACTTTATTCGTTGAACTACGGAATGGGGTTGCTTCTACAAAATTTCCATGTAAGCTGCCCCCCTGCAAGAAGAAATTCGTTTAGATCTTTTCGTACTCTTTACTCAATAAATGATAAAATTATGCAAATTACACACAATGTAAAAGGCAGCTTCAATATCAAAATCTGAATTACTATTTCAAAATGATGTAAAAGAGAAGTTTTCTGATACTTCCAATCCCAATTGATATGCACAACCGCACAAGACAAAAGCTACTCATCTATCACATAGATAACACCAGAACACGAACAGGGCCTCAAAGAGAAAACAAATTAGTAAACTACTAAAAAATGAGACAAGTATCAATCAACATTATCTATTCATCTTCAGCAACTTCCAAGAAACAGCAAATTTTTCCATATATTTTTATTTAATTGTAGTACCTTGGCAGCAACAGATTCCAAAAGCATTGCAATTGTCATCCTGGAAGGAAATGCGTGAGGATTGATGATCAGATCTGGACGCATTCCAGTATTTCCAGAAAATGGCATATCAATATCTGGCCACAACTGAGAACAGACACCCTTCTGCCCGTGCCTACTACTAAATTTATCACCAATGATAGGGTTCCTAGGATGTCGAAAACGTATGTTAACCTGCACAGAGAAGCATAAGCACAAATTAAAATTCACCGATGAAGTCAAATATGTTTAGAAAAAGGCTATCTAGAGTTAGCCAAGCAGCAGTTATGGCGTAATAATCAAGCAGCTCTTCATATTGCCTCCAATTATGTGTTTCATGAACAAATTGAACAGGTTAAAACTGATCACTATTTTTTATGAAAAGAGATTCAAGAAAAGGTCATCATCACTGGATATGTCAAGATGGGAGTTCAACTAGGGGACATTTTCACTAAAGCATTGCATGAACCTTGAGCTAATTACATTTGTAACAAGTTGGGCATGATTAGCATCTATGCTCTAACAAGGGTGAGCGTTAGAAAATATTCTATGTTTGATGTAACTATTTTGTAATTAATACAGCCTGATTATAGGAATTAGTCATAATGATAGAATTATTCTGTAATTATTGCTAGAAGGCTCTAAATGTCTATAAATAGGCATATTCATATAAATAAAAGCATGTCAGATTTTTCCCCCCATCTCTATATGTCTTATCACCAAGCAACAAGACAGTTCGTGGAAACAATCCCATCCCATCTTAAATATGAGGACATCAGATAGATGTTTATAAGCATTCTGTTCAAACCAAAAACCCTTACATAAGATTACCCCTCTTTAAAAGTAATAGCCTGAGACCTTTTCATAGAAACTCTTCAAATTCAGAGAACAAATCTGTGTTGCACCAAAATCTCCTAAAAATCTATTCTAAAGGGAAAATGCTGCTGGTGCATTGTAAGACTGAAAGAACACTTTTTACCCAAGCCAGAAAAACTACACGGTATACAAAGCGACTTCAAAAATAATCGTCATCCAAGAACCATTAACCAGTTTCCAGATGTTGAATTAAAATTATCAAAACAAAATACTGATATAGTTTTATGGAAAGACATTTGTTAGCAATGACTGAATATTTTTAGTTCTTAAATACAACTTCCTAAGTCGGTTTTGAACAATTAGTTCTTTTAACCAACAAGAACCATTAACCAGCAAAAAGTAAAACCAAAATATTACTACATATTATCCTAATTATAAGAGCTAATTGACTTTTTTGGATATACTAAGGAAACCAAAAAAAACAGTTCATTATAACTAATATAAGAGCTAGTTAACTAATTTTGATAGATTGAGGAGTATATAATATAAATTCATCTTTAGATGTTGGATTCAGTTATAATTAACTTATTTATTTGGCTTCCTTATCTATCCAAAAAAGTCAACTAACTTCTATAATTAGGACTGAAGGGAGTATTATTCTTTCTTATAAACCCAAACATTGAAAGGTCAGAAACCTTCATGCTGCTCATCTCACCCAACCCCCACCACCATTTTAATTTTGTGAAAACTTTTAAATACTGAAATATAAATCAACCTAATTTCTGGTGAAAATTGAAATATATCAAAAAGAATAAGCTCACCTTCTGAAGATTCTTCTTGTTTTTGACATCAGCAGAAACATAATCAACATAAACAGGTTCAGTACCCTTTCTTTTGTAGGTGAATGTTGAACTTGTAACCTCATTATAAACGCTGCAGTAGGGATCATCTGGTTTTATCATCTGAAAGTCGGCCATTGAAATGTTGATTAAACTAAAATTGAAAATGACATAAAGTAGGAGGGATGGAGAGATTTGAAAGCAAACCTGACCAACATATGGTAGTCCATCTGAATCAAGAAAGCATGAATTCCTTTTATCAATGTTGCTTCTTCTAAACATTTTTGGGGCCTGGCCTGACTGACCACGCTGTTCAGTCAAGTCAATTGTTTCAGTCTGATAAGGACAATAAAGTAAGGTCAGGTGTTCCAACAGGGAAACAGATATCCATTATTTCACAAGCAAACATCAGAAATAAATTCTGAGAAGGCTATGAAAACTGATTGGTAGAAAGAATTATACTCAAACTAGATGCACACAAAAAAGGAATTGCAGGCTTTGGGCAGAAAATAAGGAAGGTTCAAAGTGGCTTGTACCTAAAAAAAAAAAAAAAAACGTTCAAAGTGGCCCGTCAAAATGAACCCTACCTTGTCTTAATTGAACATCAAGAAAAAATCTACTGAGGAAGATGCCAAAGGTGTGATGCAGAAGAAGGGATATCAACCAGCCAAATCCTAGTAAGATGATGCTAAAAAAAGGCATTAACCTGCTGGAGTGCAAAGTAGGAAAGGCAACGAGGCAGGTCCTCCTCATCCCCATTCCCTGTAATGGTGACCACATTTATCTACTCCAATTCCCCATAGGGATATAGGGACCCATGGTGAGATCCTCAAATTTGCGGAAGTTTTGTACAAACTAGGTTACTGGATAAAAGAAGGACATCTAATGATTTCAATATTAGAAGTTGATGTATAACTTGTAGATAATAAAAGATACGATAGTTATTAGTAGTTATAGCCGTTAGATGTTGTTGGGGTTAGGAATCTATACAAAGGAAATTGTATGGGAAATCAGAAATTATGACGTGAGTAATTCAGTTTTGCACTTTTCAGTTCTCTCTATGTTTCTCGCCTCAGTCGAACTACCCCCCCCCCCTCCTTCTTCTCTCTCTCTCCCACTACCACACTACAACAGCAGTACATAATCCCATCTCAATTTTCAAGTGGAAGAGAGGAACAAAATATTAATTTATTTTTAAGGTTACATGTATTTTAGCCTGTTAGGATCTATTGACCCTGTTAGGATAATTGAAAGTCAAATTCCATAACTAGATATTGTATGGTCAAAATAGGTCAAGCACCGCACCTGTGTTAACATGACCATGCTTCTTATGGAAAGAATAAATGCTATAACAAGAAAGCATGATCACTTCTGTCAGGTAGTAAAGCAAGATCAAACCTGATATATTTGTCCACGAAACATTCCACGCTCCACTGATGACTTGTTCAAAATCATGGCATCCTCCATATCGTATCTGCATTTTTCCAACACGTTCATAAATAGAACAATATATTAAAGATACGGCTGTTAAACAGGCAATCAAGTAACTACCCTGTGTATGCCAGAACCGCAACAATTGCATTTGTGCCTGAAGGATATTCATCAATGCTATACTTTGTATATGCACCTGTCCGAACAATAGGACTCTGGGGAGTCTGAAAATGCCAGCAAAATAAATGTTTTTACCAGACTAAGGTGGTACAAAACATATATGCATGTAGAACATTTTGGATGCAAAGCAAATGTTTTATAACAAGACCAATAATTTCTATGGTTGTTTCTGGATTCGGCTTTCCAACATACAAGGGCCGATTCAACCTTTAATTTGAAAAAAAAAAAAAAAAAACTGCCATTTCCAATCTATAGCAAGCAGAAATGAACAGACCTGAAGATGGTACAACTTTTGATCTGCACGATTTCGAATTGCTTGACAAGAGAATCCCATTGTTTGTTTTGCCATCTAAAACATAAGCATCGAATGAAAAGATCTGAAGAACAAGCAGATTTAAGAACTCCAAGACATGATATACCTGGCACTGGTACATATTTCGGGGACTCTGATTATGATCTGACCATGGAGTAAGGTTAGCAACTACACTGAGCATTCCTGTTGGATGAATTTCCTCATGAGTTGCAGGAAATGCACTTTTCCTTCCACCATCCCCGCCATCAGGACATCTTATCTCCATATAAACCTACAAAAGAATATTGTGTTCATTCAGAATTTGACAGACATCTGGCCAATCCATAGGTCCGGAGAACTGCGTGTATCCTGTGAAATACTTAAAAGTGTATACTGACCTGTTCAAATGGCCCAATAAGTTCGATATTTTCACTACCATTAGAAGGAACAGATAAATTTCTGACTGGTCGAACAAATCTTGAAGGAGATGTAAAAAGGTACAGGCCAGGATATGCTCCACCAAAGCTCAAAGGAACATATCCCACCTCCAGATCATTAGGAATCTACAAAATGTTTCTAATGTTAAAATCAAGCAAAAAAATATAAAATAAAGGGAAAGCAACTGAGAGGGTGGAAAAGCAGACCACTGATGCAGATGACACTTTCCATCTTCGTAAGTAATCCACAACTTTTTCAACTTGACCAGAAGGTATAGAACCAACAATACAACCATCTAGAAAAACATTAAGAACTTCAGGTGGACCAGCAAGAACTAGCTTTGGCAGTGATGGCTTCATTCCAATCTCCACTAAAATTTTGAGGATAGACATTTTTATTTTAAAATAATCTTTAACGTTTCCTTCAGAATCAAAAAATGATGTAACACCTGAAATAGAGGAAGGAAAAAATTTAAGAAATGCATTTGTAACATAAATTAGACAACTAACAATTAATGAACAAGGAATCCTTTCTTGTTTTCTGGCTAAAATAAAATAAAAAAGAAATCCTTTCAGAAGACATGATTTTGGAGAATAAAAAATCCTCTTTAACAAAAATGAAAAGATAAAGATGAGGGAAACAAAGAGACAAAAAAATCAACCAGCTCAACAAAGTGATCTGGCCTGTTCAACAGCTCTTAAGGACCGTTTGAAATACCACTTATCATACAATATAATTGAACTCAACAATGGATTGGTTTCATATTGAAAGAAGAAGGTGCCAGTAACTTACGACAGGTGCTAGTCATGTGATTCAGTAATCCACAGGGCTCCCCATCAGGCGTGTGCACAGGACAAAGAAAACCCCAAGAGCTAATGAAACAAAACCACAGATAAGAAACAAAAATATCACAGTAAGACCATATGGCTTTCAAATTAGATATGAGAGCTTATACTAACTCAGGCAGCAATTTTCGCACAGTTGTCGTACGAAGACCAGCAAAGGAGGCCCCTCGATGAACGGCACGAAAATGTGAAAGAAAACGTAAGAAGTTTAGCCTTTCAGCCACAACTGAATAGCCTGTCCTCTGATTAAGCAAAAATATAACCAATTAATGATGTCCAAACTAAAAGAAGAATTGATGCATACAATGTTCTAAATTATTTGATTATTCTTGTCATAGTTAATTGTGAATAAAAGCTACACCACATTCAACTTAGTACATCATCAAATATTAATCAATTCCTCAGAATGACTAACAGATGCAGAAGTAATGGATTTGAAAAGTAACCATATCTATCACAGAAAGACTCATCCTCTAAGACCAATAACTCCCCCCAACACTCTCCCCCTTGTTTCACTCTTTATTAATTTAAAGAAACTTCCTGCATAAACACCAAAAGTGCTTGGGAAGTCATGATTTAATTTTAGACACACTTACACATCCTATCAAGAGTCTGGTATCATATTGAATGCTAACATGTTATATTTTATTTCATCATTTATTTATGATTTATTTCCTAATTTTTAGTATATTATGTCAGATATGGTTTTTTTATATTTCCTCAAATCTTGCCTAATCTCTTGGGATTTAAATAGCAAGGCTACTGTCATCAATCCTATATATGTAGTTGGTTGTAGTTAAGAATTCTATGATAATCAATCGACCTCTATTTTTGCATAATGCACAACTAAAATCATTACAAAAAAATAAAATACTAATAACAATAACCAACCCATCATGCACAAGTGATAGAATACGAACTAATGTCTAATGAGGTACACTTCAAAAAAACAAATACTTCGCAATTCTCCATAACATTTGTTTGATGGATAAGGCTTCTTCAATCATATTTGGAAACTTTTCTTTGAAATAAATTATTTGGCTTCCTTGGTCAGCGGTGGGCTGGAGAATTTGGTGGTACCTTTTGCGAACTGGTATGAAGTACAAATGATTGGGACATATTAAAAATCACAATTTTTTGGGGAAATGTGTGGTTTTTTTGTGGTTCGGTGCATCTAGTTGGAGAGGAATGCATAAATTATAAACAAAGCATCAGCAAACTACAAGTGATTTACTGGAAGGGTCATATCTCTGCTTCCCTTAGCTGTTAAATTCAAGTTTATTTGAAGGAGTGTTTTTGTCAGATAAGAATAGGGTTTCCTTCTTTTTGGTTTCTTCTCTTCAAGGGTCTGTCCTATCTTCCAAGCTTGTAAGTCTTGTTCTCTCTAACAAAATTCCTTTCTCTATTGAAAATACTTACGCATTATTTTTACACATAAGAAAAGCCTATTATTAATTATTAGAATTGGGGGAAGAAGATAATTGAAGGATGGAGCATTATAACTGCAAGATGAGCTAATTGATCACTAGCAAGTTATACCTGCTGCAGATCTATGCCCGTTTGAGTGATCAGTCTTCCACTTTTCAACATATTTTCAACAGCTGTACTTACTGATCTTGGTGGATTTTTATCCATAACCTTCTTAACATGAGCTACTGCATTCACCAAGGAGACAAAAAATATATATAAACAAAAAAATAATTAGCGATAACCATCATCAATCTAATTATAAAATCCAAATCCTAATGTTCAAACCAAAATGAATAAAAATAGGGCAGATAATGAAAACTTAAATCAATCCAGAAACTGGTATTTCTCTTTAAAAATTCAGTCTGGGTTAATCAATATATAGAAGAAAACCTATCAATAGTCTAGCTACGTCTAACCAAAAAATAGGATCAACTTAAGGGATAACATAAGGAAATCAAACCCTAATAACTTCAAATGGTAAAATCCCACGTAATCAGGGAATACAATCTGAGAATAAACAAAATTATTTGCGGTAAATGATGGGCCTTAAGGGCCGAGATCCTCATTCGCCAACAAACAGTTACAAGTACCTACCTGGGAAGCGGCTGAAATGAGTTGCCTGTTACAGCAAAACCTTCAACCGTGCCCATTTAGGCCTGAAGGGCTCTCGCCTCCTCAAACTGAGGGAACAACCCTTACATCAGTGTGTTTCCACTATCTCAATAGATTTAAGAGGGAAAATGACGGGAGAAAGCCTCTCAGCACGAAGAAACAAAACAATAACTCAAGATATACCAAAGGTGCTTTAATAATATCTACATACAGCTGGAGAAATCAAACTTGTCACTTTTCAACTGGAGCTCATCCTCAAGAAGCTTCTTGCCCTTTTGAAGCCATTCTTCTAGTTTTTCCTAGTATCCACAATTTGATAAGAAATTATATATAAGACACCCAGAAGTACTTAAAAAATTGTAATCAGAATTTAATAGGAGACAGCAGTCCATCAGTATGCATAATAACAAGGGGGAAAAAATTAAATTCCTGGCTCCCTAAGGAAAAAAGATTCTAGATAGGCACTCACAAGAGTCATGCGCTAAAATGTAGAATACAAAAAATTATATAAAAATTTAGATAACTCAATTTCATTTTTTTGTAAAGAGAAAATTTTGTTACTAACTAGATAACTCAATTTTAATTATCGCAATAGTAATTACAAGTACAATTTAATCCCACAAGCTTAAGAATATAAAACACAAAAGACAATCTTAGATGCTGATCTATTAATGTCCAACAAAAATGATCATACAAATCTAAAGGCATAAATTTCTTATTAAATAGAAAATGCTCAAAATGAAGGATCATGACAAGCCATAATGATTCATGTTCAACCACCAAGGTGCGGCAATCGTGAAATTCTGATCATCAACATATTATAACTCTTATTTAACCATTTTGATAATTTTGAAGCTCCCACTTGGAGTCTGTATGAATTGCCAATTGCTCAAAATCGACCAGATATTCAGAATATATTTTCAAATATCGTAAAATTAAGTTTTGAAATTGAAACAATAGATTATAGCTATTGTAGTTTTAATGTCAACTATTATAAAATTGAGTTTTACAATTGAGATAGCTTAAGTTTAGCTATTGTAATTTTAATTTCACGTGCCATTTCATCCCACAAGCTGAAGATTTTAAAGCTCAAAAGATAAACTGCGATTGTGTTTTGCTAATATCATATGTCCAACAAAAACTATAAAATATATTAAGTTTGCAATCATAAATTTCTCGTAAAATAGTAAATGCTCAAAACGAAGTATAATAGTTAGCCACAATGATTCATTTTCACAGCCAACAAGGACTGGGAATCCTGAAATTCTAATAAAAAACATTAAATTTTTGTTCTTTTCTTTTATTGGTTACATTAGGAGGGGTTGGAATTCTACACCTTTACCTACACCCGAACTACTTGAATCAGCCTCAAGTGGCTAAAGCACCCTACAATTCTTATTTAACTATTTGACCATTTTTAAGCTCTCACTGTTATAGTATGTGTGAATTGTCAATTGACCGAAACTAAATAGATACTTAGATTTGGACTATTTAAGCATCCATGCCAGAAATCAATGCTTTTGAAATTCAGAATATGCTAACCCAACTTGCATCAAACAGTTTAAGATTTTGGAATGAGGTGGTTCTTGACATAGTATTTCACGACCCTTATCCACCCAAATGCCCCCTCCCCCAACTGTCGAATGCTCTAGGATGGAATACAAATTTTATTGAAGACAAAAATATATCAAGAAGCAAAAATCAGAATCTAATGCAGACCCCTTAATAGCCAAGGAGTATCTCTTAAATACAATAAATCTAAAAAACAATCGGGTCTTTAAACATTAAGGACTGGGATATAAGAGTAAAAAAATATATAAGGGTGGTGGTTTTATAATACTTGATTTGCAAATAAAGGTTAAAATAATCTATTTACGCAACAGAGTCTTGATAATACAGGCAAAGAGTAAGATAAACATATGCATATGCTAATCCCAATAAGAGATGCCAACAACTAGAGAGATTCGATTTAAATGAAGAGATAATGACGGTGATGAAGGTGATTATTTATGAAAAAGGTTAATTCAATGCTTTTGATCTCTTCAGTTTGCTTTGTGTTGAACAAGTAGCTTAACATCTAATCTGTATCATGTATATCTTAAATAGGCATTGCTGTCTTCCAAGTCAACACACATACAGCATGCCAAATCAACGTCATCAAACATATCTATTAACCAGGAAGGCAAAGCTGATGAAGTTTGTGAGTGTTGGATGTTAAAACACCACTTTGCACAATTCAAACTTAAGCAATCAAATCCAAGACAATAAAAACATGTTAGGGAACAAAGTACCAATTTAAGCTGTAAAATAAAAGGTTTCAAAACTTTCTACCTTAAGATAAATAGTAATCAGATGGCCAGGAAGTAGGACCTCCTGGTTCTGCAAGGAATCAGGGTTGTCGGGCACAGACGTCTGATCTATAAGCGAGAAAAGTTTCTGCAACATGAAGCTGGGTAAAAGGGGGGAAAATAATCCATCACAATCAATGTAAGAAACAGTAGATAGAACTTCCACAGAAGAATATTGTACACAAAAAATTCTAAAGATTTAATCTAATCAAGTAGGATAAGAGAATAGATGGGGACTGACATAAGTAGGTTGAATTTGTCAAAATTGTTGTCCAGATGAACAAAAATATAGTCTTTGATAACAGTTTCAGCCACCTAGCAAGGATATTTAAGTATTAGGATGATATATAGATACATAGACTGATAATAGCTTTCCTAATCTCAATAATGTAAGCAATGAGCAAACAAAACTTACAGTTGGATAACTGTCATGGCCAAGACCAGTCATAAGAGGTTGGAAGTACTTTCCTGTTATAGAAGGAAGAAATTAATTCAGATTATGCAAGTTATACGACAGTATGACCTTCAAGAATGCTACAATATGTACCAATATATTCTAGACATTGAAGACGAGTAAAAAGAGACAAATCGCGAACTTCATCTAAAATTATTTTTGCCCTTTCACCAAGAAGTTGGGTTCCAACAGCACCCTTTCCTTTTCCATGCTTCTCATTGTAGCAGCAAGTCAAATTGACATGAATTTCATGGTCAGTGGTGTCAACAAGGGCCTGAAAATAATAATTAAATACATTATAAGTGAATCTTTACCCAACCAGAATGAAATGTGGGGAAAATTGCAAGAAATTAAGATGTATGAAATTTAAGTCACCTACAGATAAAAATCAAATGTGCCAAATCTTGAAGTAGTTAAATAGAACATAACTCATCATGACTTACCTTTAAAGCAATGCCCACAGGAAGCAAGAACTCCCGTCCTTTTAACCTGCAATGTTATATCATGTATAAACATATCTAGTTACTTCTCCAACCACAAGCATTTCTCTTATTTCTGCTAAGTTAACATCATGTTTCTTACCAGAAACCTAGTCTAGCACTCCCACTACGAAGGTAGTACAATCTAACTGAGACCGACGATTGATCTACTCTTACACACCTGGACAGTTTAAATATAGGAGCCAAAAACAAAATCATAAATAATGAAATCAAAATATTTAAATACGTAATGAAACTTTCCACTAATGTTATATTCAATAGAACCAGAAAATCTGCTAGAGTTGGGTCTTAGACACACTAATGACTAAGAAAATAAAAGGGAAAATTCAAGAAAAAGTAGAGCGCACACTTAAGCCAACTTTTTGGCGGGCTAGCCTCTCCCCACACAAGCCAGTACACAATTTATTACCATTCTCACCCACCATACTCACCCCTAGATTCATTATTCACCAGAATATCTTCTCTCTCCTCTGAAAAACAAACTGTTAATTTCCTTCATTTGTTCCTTATATCAGACTTGGACCAGTTTGGCCTAATTCTCTCTCCTTCATTCTTCTTAGGAAATAAGTACTAATGGACATAGACCCGCAATCATGATCAGGTAAACCTTGCCACTGAGCCAAAACTTCTTTTTGGTGATCAGGGAGCGTTCTGATTTGCTTAATAGCAGCAGGGACATAGAGCTCCAGATCTGCTGCAAGAGAAGAAGGCAGTGGCTGAGGGAAGTCTGATTCAAGGAGTTTCTTTTTTAGATGGGAAATGTGAAAAACTGGATGAATGGTCGCATCTTCAGGAAGTTGGTAGTTTATAAACCAGCTGTCTAATCCTTTCAAATGATAGGATGTGAGCCATAGTATTTAGGACTAGTTTCCATTAGACTTAGCAAGATATTTGAGTTCATAGGGCTGAATTTTGAGAAAAACAGCATCACCTACATTAAAATGTAGATCTCTTCTGGATTTATCAGTAATTTGTTTCACTTGTAATTGAGCTTAATCAAGATCAACTTTAAGGTCATCCAAAATCAGATTGTGCTCTGATATCATATAATGAAGCTCTTCGCTGACATTATAATCACTAGAACTAGAAAATCTGCTAGTGTCAGTCTCAGAAGAAAAACAAATAGATGACTAGGAAGATAAAAGGGAAAATCAAAGAAACAGTGGCAAGTGCACACTCATACTACCTTTTGAGAGGCTAGCCTCTCCCACAAGTCAGTACACAATTTGTTACCCTTCTCACCTACCATAATCACCCCTATATTCATTATTCACTAAACTATCTTCTCTCTCCTCCAAACAACAAAACATCAATTTCTCTTGTTTTCCTCTTCTCTCAGACTTTGACCAGTTTGGCCCAATACTCTCTTCCTTTTACCTCTTTGGACATAAGTATTAATGGGCCTATACTCTTACCTGATTGTATCTATATTGTTTTTGTTGATGAATAAAATTAGAGCCAATGAGGCTACACTGGTCTCTAGCAGTTCCCCTCCCATTCTTTGTACTCTCTCACCTAAAATTTACAAAGTCTTCTAAAATTACACTTCAATTCCTCAACAACCTCTAAAAGAATCCCAAAAACATCTTATAAACATAATCTATACAGCAAGGTACTATTTGTGATAATGTAATAATCTGAGATGGTACTGATTCAAGCTAAGCAAACCTTATTGAAACTGCTTTATCAGAATATCCTTCCCGCCGATCACTGAATGAATTCCGCACCACACTCATTGGCTAGAAAGTTCAGGAAACCACAAAGAAATTTATAAGAACCAGAAAGAAAAAATAACCAAAATGGTGAAAGCAGTCATTACATAAAAGAAGCTACTATTCACACCAGCAGCACCACTACAAGAATGAGTATCATCAACTATGCTTCAAAATTTATTATCTGGTAACATGATCCAGCAGAAGTATCACAATTTTTTGTATAAAAGTCTTATTAAGAAGTTACGAGACCACAAAAATGTTGGAGGATAACAAATCCTTATATAAAGAAAACAGTCTCAGAACAAATCAACATAAGTCCTAAATTAAAAGTAATAAACAAAGGAAAGCTCTCCAACCACTTCGCACATCAGAAATATTAAATCCCTTGGACCACGCACCTTGTGAAGACATGAATATAATCTGAACCCATAAATTTAAAAGGAAAGAAAAACACTTGATCCAGCTTGATTACTGTTATTGTAAAAGAAAAAAAGAAAAAAAGAAAAACAAAAGGATGCTTACATAATTCCTCTTTGGTAAAATTAATAGTCGAGCAACTCTCTCAAGGCCATTCAAAATGAAGTAACTGAAAAGAAAATGTAAAAGATAAAGCTAATGTCATCCCATAAGACAATCAAATTATTTGGTATTGAAATCATATACAAACAGCAACAGAACAAGAGAATCGAGATTCGCAATTGCAATGGTGTCAACATGTACAATATGACAACTATATCAATATTTCAGCTATTTGGTGAGAAGATGTATGCGTACAAGGTTTAGTCTAAATTTTTATATTTCTATATAGCATGTGATTTTGTGTATGCATGTGAAGGATCAAAAAGCATCATCAAAAAGAACAGAGGAGAAGAGACAGAAATGAATTTTAGTGATTAAGAAAAAGCAAGCCCCAACACGAAGGAATCAAGACAATAAAGAGAAGACCAATCAACAAGAAGAATAATGGGGCTAATTAAGCATCCAGGTATAGTGAATACTTTTGGTTCCATGACTTCACCTATAGCCCATCAAGCAAGTGATATGATGCTTGTTGAAACCCCAAATGAGCACAATGTACATGCATGTTTGTGAGTATTAATAGACATTTGAAACATCAACAGAAACTAATAAGAAGAAGCATAAAATCACTGCAGTAGATGGCATTGCAGCATCAAGATAAATCAACACCATGTATAATTTAACAATATGAAAAGGTCATCGAACCACCTACCCCCCCATTTCTGATGCCTCTTCCTTGTAGGACACAAGTTTTTGGGGATTAGCACCTCTCAAGTGGCATAGTTTTGACTGCAAAACATACACCTCTCGTCAATTGAAAGTGAAAGAAGATAATAATATGCATCATACTTACAAAGCTAGGTAATTTGCAGACAGATTTCAGTCATTTTTCTTACGTTGCCTGAACTTCAAGTCATAAAAATTTGCACAAATGCAACCATTAGATGCAAAAATCATCGTAAAAACTAAGTCATAATAAGAACATTAGGATAATTTTTTTGGCAGTTTTAGTCAGAATAAAACAAAACATCGATTGGCTTGACATAGAACAGAACATACAAGAAATAACAACATCCATAATAATTGTATACGAAGAAAAGTTTTTATGGCATCTATCAAGAAGAAAGTGTTAGAAAATGACTAAGGGGCTTTGGACATGTGCAAAGAAAGCCGCTAGAGGCACTAGCAAAAAGAATTCGGTAGATGGTTTTAGCCCTATGAAAAAAATGTAGCAGGAGACCCCAAGAAAGACACTTTAAGTTATCAAACGGGATCCCATGATGAAGGATATATCTGAAAAAGTAAGTTGTTGATAGACCATGAAGGGGTTTTCATAATAAATGATATACACGGTAGCAAAATACGACAAAATTAAAAAAGGAAAAAAATCATTTGAAAGCATCAAAACTAATAAACTAGGTATTGCCATATCATTAATATTTCCAGAAATCTGCAAATGCTTTCACTTGGAAAAGTTAAAAGTTAAGTCAAAACATAATCACACAAAACGAAAGGGAAGAGCCCAAAGGCAACATATACTTAGAAGGATAGATACCATTAGCATCCCTGGAACCAATTAAGAATCACTAGGTCATAAGTGAATTATACAAAATTAAGAAAACAAGCTTATCATTTAGGTTGTGGAGGGATACACCAACCTGTAGCATTATGGGAAGCGACCCAAAATTAAATTTCTCCCTTATGATAGCCCCACCATCGTATTGGAAGCATACATCGGCACTGAATCTTCCTGTATATGAAGTTTTGGCCTGCCTACACTGAATAAGATAACACCAAGAACAACAATCAACGAATAAAAAAAGAACAAAAACTATTAAGACCCAACATAAAATTGTGAAACTCACCTCAAATGGAAGCAGAGTGTCAGCCATTTTCCTCGAATACCGATCCTTTTTAGGAGGAAATACCTCCGGATTGCTCACCCAAAGTAAGATATACAAGTTAAGAAAAAAAAATTGCATCACCAAGAAAATATTTACAAACGTCAAATTTATATTACAACGCCTAACGCAGAAACGCCAAGAAATGATATATGGAACAGAAAATGTAACAAAAAAAAACATATTTTGCAATATGTAAGTAAAATAAATCAACGAACTTGAACTTGAAATTGACAAGTATTTTAGAGAAAGGATATTCCTCAGCTTCTTCTTTGTAAAAGGGTCACGAACTTCTACAGATTTGATATGCTGGAACATAGTATCCAATCCAGCTTCCACCATGTGATCGAACGACTCTATATGGGGCCTGAAGAGCTCTCGTAGAGGCTCATAGTCCGGAACGGCACCGGGTTTAACCACCATCTTCACTCCTATGGCAAGACTCTAGAAGGAAAATATAGGGAGGAGATGGTATTTCGTCGCTTGCCTGCTGATTGAATTTGAGAATGAGACAGAAACAGAACTTATGTGAGGAGGCAATGACGGTGAAGAGGAAGAGTGAGAAGTGAAGGTGTTAGGGAGATGAGGGGTTTATGTCTTCGTTTCGCCTTTTTTTTTCATATTTTTTTATATTTTTGTTAAGAATAATATGGGCCAAAACTAGTCGTTAATATAAGCCCAACTAGTCTTAATATAAGCCCATATTATTTTGGGCTTATAATGGGCACAATATCCAGGCGTTGTTGCTCGTCAACGAGACCGCTTTTGAGTGCTGCGTCCGAAGGATTTATCTTATATAGAAAGAAGCCAATCGGGGTTACGGATACAGTTATAAAAGAAGACCTTTCTAAATTTACCATACATGTGTCCTATAAAATTTGAAGACTTAATAAATTCAGAGTATTTAAGACTAAATTTATTAATAATATAATTTATTTTACTTTTAGGCTTTAGCCCTCTCTTGTATAAACAAAAAATCAAAAGTATAAATATAAATCTATATCTATATAATATGATCAACAGAGATCTAAAAAGTTGCCATCCTAATTTATGTAACTTATATCAAAATGCCAGTAAAACTATATTAATATGTTTTTCTCAAAAATTTTGAAAATTCTAATTGTTAATTAAAATTTTTATTATTAATTTTAGTCTTAAATATAAGACATATTTTTTATATTTATTAATTTTTTTAAATTACTTTTATCGATACTATCTCAATAGTAATTTTAGCAAAAGTGTGAAGGAAAAAGTTAAAGAAGATTATTTCAGTGTTTTAAAAAAATATGTCATATTAACTAATTTAACTAAATTTCTTAATCTAATCAAATATCTCTCTGGCACTTTTCATTCTTAATATTTTATCTTTCTTTTTCCATAATTCAAGTGGTAAAATATTATATTTGGTACTATTAAATTTATTCCAATAAGGGATCCTTCCATAACCCAGATCATCTTTGGTGTCACATTTGCAAATTCTCTTCTTATATCTTCTAAATTTTCTTCTTCTTGTCCCATTATTTCTTCCATTTGTTCATCATTTAATAATAAAAATAATGTTAACAAAAACATAATAAATATTAAAATATGCCATTCACTTTAACATTTTTATTATCTTTTTTTTGTTGCTATTATCTTATTTCTTTTATAAAAGGACAATTTATTTTTAAGATAAAATGATACAGGAAAAAAAGGCTATAGTTCCAGCCAATAAAGATAGATCAGGAAGCTAGCCCAATAGCCCAAATAGAAAATAAAAAGACACACAAACAACTAAAAAACATCCGGAGAAAAAGGGGAAGGCATACAAAATTGCCATAACAAAGGCCATGCAAACTCCATCATACCATGCAACACCAAAAAGAAAGGCGACCACAATCAGGGACTGTAAGCGGCACCTACAAACCGCCTTCGACGACTAAGAGCGTCTTGAGAAAGATAAAACAACATGCATCCTACAAGAAGAAGGGAAAACCCTAGCAGGATAGCAGCAACAAGGAAAGACCGGCACCACAAGAGACTATGATGATCCAATAGCCAAGCTATGAACATGGGGATCCAAATCCTCTTAGAAGCAATTTTCTCCTCATCTCTCAAAAGTATCAAATCTTAACCGTACAATTGATCTAAGAACTCATATATGTAAGTGCCCAAATGATTGCATGTTATACAATACTCATAGAAAGATTCATGCATATCCAAATGATTGCATATTGTACAACAAATAATTTAAAGATGAGAAGAAGTGTCCAATATGTAAGACATTAAGGTACAGATCAAACAACTCTCCTGCAAAGGTGTTATGGTATCTTCTAATTATACCAAGGTTGAAGCACCTCTTTGCTAATGACAATGATGCAAAAAAATTGTTATGGCATTAACTAAAAGGATTTCTGATTGAAAGCATCGTCATTCGGTTGATTCTTTGTAATGGAAGAAGATTGATGACTTATTTCCTGAGTTCAACAATGAACCACAAAACATAAGGCTTAGACTTAGTATAGATGGCATGGACCCTTATGGTAGCCTTAGCAATATACATAATTCATGGCCTATTCTCTTAGTGATTTACATCATATCCCTCTTGTTGTGTATGAAATGCAAGTATGTAATGTTGTCTATATTGATCTCAGAAACGAAATAACTGGGAAATGACATAGACATTTACCTAAGACCCTTGATCGAAGATTTGAAGAAGCTATAGGAAGGTGTAGGTGTTTTTTATACGAATAAGAAGGAAGTTTTTAATATGCCAGCCATGATCTTTTATACAATTAATGACTTTCCTGCATCAGAAACTTGTCAGGGTATAGTGTTAAGGGCTATAAAGCATGTAGGATTTGTGAAGAAAGAATTCGTCATGTCTTGATGCAACAGACAACAGTTACTCCCAGTGACTATTCGAGGCATTCTTCAAGATGATTTGAGACACATTGTAACCCAACTTTGCTTCTTCTTTAATGCTATATGTGGCAAAGTCTTTGAGACTGAAAAGTTTGATAAATTGGAGCATGAGGGTTATGTTATTTTGTGCCAACTTGAAAAATGTTTCTTCCTGCTTTTTTTGACATCATGGTACATCTCATTGTTTATCTAGTGCGAGAGATAAAACTGTATGGCCATGTATACTTATGATGGATGTACCCAATTGAAAGATATATGAAAATCCTAAAAGGGTATGTGAAGAATAAAAAACGGTCTGAAGCATTCATTGTTCACAAATATTTTATGAAGAAGCTATGGATTTTTGTAAACACTTCTTGTCTAAAGTAAGACTTACCAGTCTCCCTAAACCTAGTGCCAAAGAGGGGGTCAATGTAGAATGACGGTGAAAAGTGTTGATCTTAATGAATTGCAGCAAATATACTTACACATCTTGAATAATATTGATGAAGTTCAAGACTATGTAGTTGTTCATAAAGAGCTTGTCAGGAAAGAAAATAATAGAATAATAGAGCAAAAGTTGATTAGAGAACACAACAAATATTTTGCATATTAGTTCAAACAGAAAGTTGGAAATGAGGATTGTGTTTCTGATAAAGTTATATGGTTGGCATATAGTCCTAAATTTGATGTAATAAGTTGGAATTCACTCGATATCAACGGGTATTCCTTTTATACGTAGTCCCTAGATGATAAAAGTATCATGCAAAATAGTAGTATTATATTAGTGGCTGAAGCTATGAACTTTTCTAGTTTAGAAGATAACAATCTTAAATTAGCGGTCATCCCTTATTATGGCGTTGTTGAAGAGATTTGAAAGGTGGACTACTCTAAATTTATAGTTCTCGTGTTCAAATGCAAGTGAGCTAATATAAACAACGGTGTTTTGGTCGATCAGTTAGGATTTATACTAGTTAATTTAAATAGTACAATTTTTTGGGGATAAGCCTTTCATTATAGCAGACCAAGCAAAGCAAGTGTTCTATATCACTGATATGACAAATAAAAGATAGTTTGTTGCTCACCAAGGAAAAAGGGTTGTTGAAGATAATGATTCGATTTGTGAAACCCCTTCTTTTCAATAGTTTACCAAAATTGAATGAAGATAAAGTGGATTCTAATTGATTTGTATGTGAGTGTTTTATCTTTTTGATGAAATGACAAAATGGAGGACAATATATATAGGTTGAGTGAATGTAAGTTTTTTGTTCTAATTGGTGTTCCTTTTAATTTTGTCTGACGCTAACTCTAACTCATTGCTTTAAGTTTTGTTAAATTGTTGCACATATATGCTGTAGCTTCAGGGGATATGGTAATGAAATAGCGTGTGGGGGAAAATAAAACTATAAGGTTTAAACCGGACGTGTCAATAAGTTTAATACAAAAACTAACTGGTGGCATTTTTGTAAATAAGTTTTAAACTTTCTACACCGATTATAAATAAGGCCCAGTTTATAATTATCATATCTATACTAGATGTCCATGTCATCCAGTGTAGATTGTCTTCTAAACATACTTTAAATTCAAAAATTGACTAGTGGCATCTTTTATAATAAGTTAAAAACTTTCTAAATCGGTTGTGGTATAGGTCTAGTTTAGAACTATTATTTCTACTCTATTTCATCCGGTGTAGATTGTCTTCTAAAAATACATTTTTGAAGCCCCCTTCGTGAGTCCCTCATATCTCATTTTATATTGGTTCTTTTATTTCTCTCTCACATCAAAATGCCCGATTATCTTCTCTGATATCTTGTATGCGAGGTTTTCATCAGCTTTCTTCTCAGTTCTTTCATTATTTCGCTTGCTGTGCTTTGTGGTATTAGTGGGGTTTCGCAGTCTTCGTTGTGCTTTGCCCTGCCTGTGCTTCATTGTGCTTGTGTTCTTTGTTCTCATTTTTGTACTTGTTCTTGGCACTTATGTTCTCGTGTACGTGTTTCGCCATGTATGTTTATGTGTTCGTTTAATCTAGCTTTTCTAGTTTTTCTGTGATAAATACGTGTACTTCTTTTTTATTCCATGGATAAATGCTAAAGGAATAAGTATTGAGTATTCTAATAAGATGAAGGAAAAAGGGTTAAGTCTGTTTACTATGTTTGAGTTTGTTATTGCCTACATAGGAATATGCGAGGTAGTGTTAATCAAAATGAGGTTAGCAATGCTCTATGCCACTCTACACAAAGGAGGGGTAAAAGCGTGACACGATTGAAAGATATTGCAAAAGATAGGAAGGAAGGGAAAAGGCTATCGATTGAGTTTGACAGACATTGGAACCCAATCGAGTACGTCAGTTATGTCAACCTCCTAGCACGTAATAAGCCTAACATCACCATAGAGACTTGGGATGATATTGATGATCATGTGAATAATCAAATTTGGGACACTATCTGAGTATAGAAACTAAGTACTTTATATTGTATGGAGAGCAATACCAAAAAACAGAATTGTTTATTGCTATATATACTTTTAAGGGCAATTATTACAGAGTCAAAGGCAACATAAAGAACGACTTATACATAGTTAGATTCATGGTCAATATTATCGTGTCAAATATGACTGACCTGACTGAGGAGATAAAATTGTATTTTTAATTATTTCATATTTTTTTAATTTAATATATATTAGTAATGCCTTAATTTTTTTTATTTTAGTTTGATATTTCAAATGTTTGATCAACCTGAACTATTTCCTGAACAAGATATTGAGGAACTGTGTAATCGTTGGGTTGATTTTTTTGTTCAAAACTTTCTTCTCAATATTATTTACCTTTAAATATATTTTTTAATTTTCTATTTAAATTGTTGTACTTTTTGTATTTAATTTTATTAAATGAATAATGAGCAATTGAATTCTGTCTCAACCATCTTGAGCTCTATTCCTGCTATTGTCTCTTTGATTCGTAAATTTGGGTTATTTATTTATGAAGCTTCAGGGGGATAAGGTAATAAAATAGTGAAAGGTCATTTTAAAAAAATAACATTTAAACCGTACAACAGAAGTCTGGTGTAGAAACAATACGTAATATTATAACATCTACACCAATTGTGTGCAAGTGAGGTATAGAAAATGGATTCATCTATACCGGTCACACTCACAACTAGTGTAGAAAATACATTCATTTACATATGATGACATAACAATCAATCTATATATTAGCATATTCTAAACTGAATGTCAAATGGGACCTATTTAAATGATATATTTTTCCTTAGAAAATGAGCCTTTTACACCTTATTTTTAGCCCAATTTAGAAAAATATTTCTTCTATATCGGTGTACCACCTAGTTTTAAAAGTGGTACACCTTCTACACGGGCTGTATCTACACCGGATCGTGGTCAGTGTAGAATACAATTTTCAACCAGTTTAGAAAGCATATTTTGTAGTAGTGCTTTGGTATTATCATATGAGTTTTTTTTACCCGTGACATTTACATACGGGATATCTTGGGTACTAAAAGATTTTAACGGGCCAAGCAGAAATGTGTGGAATGTGAAAATTGCAATAATGGAATATGAAAATTTTTGTGCAAAAGCATAATTTAGTATAAAGAGATTTTCTTGTCTTCCATTACATTGGATACTCTTCTTTCAATGTCTCCATTTTTGAAAGAGAAGCTGCTTTTCATCAAGAAAAAACACATTTCTTGTACTAGAAATGCTTGCTTTTCTTCAAAATGAAGAGGAGAAAATTATGTAGATTACTAATGTGGAAGAAATGAAGGGAAAGGTAAAGAAAGAGAAACTAACGGGTAGAGAGGTGGCTATTAGAACCTCTAGCCAAAGAGAAAAAACTAAAAAGTAACTATGACCTAGTGCATTATGACCTATTCGATCAAATGGACGGATATGATTTAGAGATTATGAGGGATGAGGAGAAAATGGCTGCTGAGAGGATCTGCTCCCCAGAGCTCCCCCATATAACAACCAAAGCATGCAAGAAAAGAAATAACAAACTACACCAGCAACTAGAAAAGAGCAGCCTAGGAGGAACTATCACAAATACAACATGCCCATTTTGTATGTGTGAAAGATAAGAGAGATCATATGTCTTCCACGAGAATCTTTTTAATGCAAGATTTGCTAAACCCTAGAGCTTGAAAATCATCACACATATCAGTAAGATTAGGGCCATATGAATAACCACCCCTCCTATGATGGCCACCATAAGTAGGACCAAGAGGAGATCTAGGAGAGCCAGCAGGACTTCGAAAAGCAAAGACGGTGGATGTGTGCCATGTTTTCCCAGAGGTCAGCGAACCACTCTTGACTAGGTCTCCCTTCACAGGTACACATGACTCTCTGAGTGAAACTAGATTTTGGTGTCATTATTGCTTGCCTCTTCAAGGGCATTTCCCTGGTACCAATTAATGAAAAGAGAAGAAATAGAAAGATAATACATTTAAAAAAAATTAATGTCAAGGATATTAGCGGTTACGTAGAAGACGAAAGGGTCTTTGAATATATCATTGACATTGGGGGGTTTTATCTGTTGATGCCTTAATGATATTTTATTAGCTCTAATCAAAATTGATTACTCTGATTACCACATTCTTATTATTACAATTTATCACCATTAAATGCGGTTATTTCCTTGGGTTAATGAGTTTTAAAATATTAATAATTTGCTATCATTGTGTGTGGCATTCTCTTGAGAAAATATTTAATATGTGAATAACTATTTTATATATGGAAATATATATATATGGTGATGTTCATATTCTGGTTTGAAAAACAAATATAATTCTGGTTATTATTTATTTGGTTAACACCTAATATTAAGTTAAATATTCTAATTAAAATAGAATGAAAGGAAATTATATGGTATAAAATTTTAATTAGAATTGTTATTGAGAAGTTGTTAAATATAATTTGATATTTGAAGTTATGGGGGTTGCTTAAGATAAGGGGTATGGATACCTTAATGACTACAAAATTAATTAAGTAGAGGCTTCGTTAATTGTTGCTTAGTACAAAATTTTATGATTATCAAACTTTATGTGGCTTAAAATAAGCCTTATGATGGAAATATAAAAATTTGATCATTTATCTATTAGAGAGATAAATATATTTAATTTTCATGATATTATTATTTGTGGGTATATATTTATCTTAATATAAATATGTATGATGCGAATGCATATTAAATTTTTAATGTGGATGACATATTGTAATATTCTACTACTTCAAATCTAAGTTTGAAAGTATGGATTAATTAAATATAGTTTGGGAATTAAAATCATAAATGAATAGTAATGATATATTATGTTGAGATGTATATTTATTGAGAGTAATCTAATTTTTTTGTTGCTTAAAACAAGCATTTTGAGGATATAAAAATTTTAATCATTTGTCTAACAGAGAGATAAATGTGTTTAAATTTTTTATTATTTATGAGTATATTTATCTTAAAGTAAATATACATGATTATTATGAAAATATATTGAATTTTTATTATGTTATTTTAAATATAAGAAAGAATTGGTCAACCAAATATGATTTTGGGTGTAAAAATCATAAATAAATATATCATCTTGAAAAGTATTTTAAAGTTTAGTTTTGAGAACCATAGTAGGAATATTCCTTATGATGATAACATATTATTTGAGGATGTTGTTTGCTCAATCTATTTATGGATAAATTATGAAAATTTACTACTAATTATTGTGATATAGCATATAATGTGTGGAGAATTGAGCATACACACATAAAAATTCAATCTCATGAAGAGAATGAAAGAAATATTTGAAGGGTACCATAACTATTGGGATTATGTATGGTAAATTCTCGTTGTATTAAAATACACGGATGTTAAGTGGTAATTTATTTTGAGTTTATTACTTTGTAAATTGAGCAGATATAATCACTGTCCAAGTAGTGAATATTGAGATGCTCTAATAAGGTTATTAAGATATATTGAAGACACCATGAATTATTAGTAAGATACCTTAAAGACACCATGAATTATGGTATACATTATAGTGGATTTACTACTGTATTAGAAGGATACAATGATGTGAATTGGATCTCAGATTCAGAAAGGTTAAAATTTACTAGCGGTAATATGTTTATTCTTGGTGTTAGTGCAGTCACATAGAAATCATCCAAGCAAACAATTCTAACCAAATCTTTAAGGAATTATGAATTTATTACTATAGAATTGGCTGGCACTGAGGCTAAGTGGTTGAAAACCTTTTAGCAAATATTTTGATGTAAAACTAACACTTAGTATTGATGAATTGTGTATATCAAATGGCAATAATCTTTGTTAAGGAGAACAAATATGTGCAACACTTAGTGTTGATGAATTGTGTTTGCTAAATAGAGATAACCATTGTTAAGGATAACAAAGATATATAAAACTTGTGTTTGCCAAACAGCAATAACCTTTGTTAAGAAGAATAAAGATGAGTAACACTTATTGTTGATGAGTTATAATTGTGAAATGGCAATAAACATTGTTAAGAGAATAATTGTGTAATCGTTTGAGATACTATGAGAATAAGCATGCTTTAAAATTGTGGAGTTATCTCAAAAGATTTTGATGAGGTCAAAAATAGACCTCGGATCTGTTAACAAAATCCCTAGGAAAAAAACAAATTTTTGAGACATTGAGGAGAATATGACTAAAGCCAGTTGATAATGACAGTGATGGCAACCCAACCTTTGTGATTGGTGATCCTATGAAGAAGGTTCAATGGATAAGAACAAGTAGTTTGTTAGTTCTGATAGCACTAAAATATTATTAGTAGTCCTTTCATATGGTATGCAAGAAAGTGCTATATTGTATAGAGGAGGTGAGCAAAAGTTCTTAATGATTTCAAATTCTACCGGATGGTGTATTATGTGTAGATACACTTAAAGAAATAAACAATATGAATAAGGGGCGTGGGCCACTCTTATAAGATTGTGACGAAATCTCTAAAGCATTTGTTAAAAATAGGGCATGCACATGGCCACCTAATACGTAAAATGGCATGGTAAACAATGAAAATATGGGGTATAATCTGGCTATTAATACTTTTGGTATACACCCAAGAGGTGCTGGCTCATAGTCTATAGGACCACTGGCATCTTTGTGTACCAAATATTATTAGTATAGGTTTAGTTCATAGTCTAAAAGACAACTGGATACAATGATTATGTTCATATATGTAACTCAGCTAATTGTGTTTCTTTGACACATGTGAAGAATTGTTGGAAATATTTTAAATATTGTGAAAGGGTGTGTCAAAGAAAGAAGTGTTTTTCTGACATGACTCTTGGTTGTGAAAGGATGTGTTGAAGGAAGAAGGGTATTTCTGACATGACTCTTGAATTTAAGGGATATATATCTAAAAGACATATCTTGTGTCCTTCCACAGTCTATAAAAGGGGCTTCTTGATGAAAGAAAAGAAGAGAGAATGATATACCAATCTCCTGAGATTACTTTTATCTTCCATCAGTTATGTTACCCTGTATCATTAAAGGAAGAGTTCGCTTAATCCTGGAGAGTGTCGCTTCCTAATTTACTGAGGGGTCACAGAATATCTCTTAAGAACAATGTCCTCAGACGCAGCTCAAACTCTATACTTTGTTATTTTGCAGATTTCACTAACAGATTATTCCTCTTTGCTTATGATGCATAGCTTTTGTAAGCTAAGTAGTCTCTTATTTGTAAGTTATTATTTTCTTTAGCTAGTTGGAGGGATTGACATGACATAACAGGCGATCCAGATAGCAAAGCGGCCTCATATTGTTGTAGGTGTTGCAGTTTATTAGTTCCTTGTGCTCTTATATTATCTAGTAATTATAGTTAAGTGAATTTAAACTTTAAGCTGTAAATCTGCCCTAGAAGTTTTTGCTCAGGAGCAATGTTGTCCGAAAGTTTCAAAATGTAGCAAACAAAAAAAATACTTCACAAAACTCACTTCTGCAATCTCTACGCCTCAAAAAGACTAGTCATTAAGCTGTCCGCTATAAGATACCACCTAGTTTCTACAAAAAAAAAATAGATTGGCAAACAGAAAATGTACCAAAGAGAGTTGAGTCTAGTGGAAAGAGTTGGTATTTTACAACATGATAAACTAAAGGCCCCGTTTAGTTCAACCACATCGAATCTATTTCTGTGTTACATGAGAAATAAGATTTTGATACTTGAGGGGCGATATTGCTTCAACCAATTGATAAGATTTAGAAAATGCTTTGAGGGGCTAAAAATTTGTTGGGAAATGGCATTCAAGAAGACTGAAGTAGAATGTGATGCCACAACTATCATTGAAGCAATCCACAATAGAGAAACAATTGTTAGCTGCGAATATCACTGCTAGAGTAGAATTGATTGATCCAGATGAGGGACATTCTTAAACACAGATGGTAAAATATAGAACCCTTTAAAGTTCTGCTGCTCCAATTAGATTAATGTAAAACTGAACCTCTGTGACATACATATCCTTGGCCATCTTTTTAATTTATGAAGAATGAGAATCTAGCTCCAGGTATTAAAACCATTCACATTAAGAATTCGGCTGTAGAATTGATAGTTCTTTGGTTCTCAAGTAGAAGCCCTTAATAGAAGTATTGGACTAAGTTTGACAACATAGTTAACAACCTAGTTCAAAATTGATGGAAGGACTGATGATCATCTTGCACTACCCCAGATATAGCCTTCTTAAACTTTGATGTCCTAGAGGCAGGAAAGTACTTGTCAAGAAATGCCCTATTAGTTGATCCCATGTGAAAGTAGCAAAATGTTGAGGCAGAGTCCTCAACCACTCTTTAGCATTTTGTTAGAAGTATGTTTCTGAATATAATATTACTGTTGGGCTCATGGCCCAAAAGCCCAGATATCTTGTATAATATTGGGTCTCATAGGATGTTTAATTTGAGTCTATTTATGTCTATAAAAGGATTGTATGTATGAACATTTTTTCTGTGAAAATAATATATGAGCGTTTCCTTTCTGTTGTATATTTCTGTTCTGAGAAGATCAACATGGTACCAGAGCCATGAGATGTTGGAAAATCCACAAAGAAATAGGGCCAAAGGCCAAGAAAACACAAGAAACAGTCCACGGCCCAGGTCCATAACCAAGCTGAAAAATAAGAAAGTAATCTAGAGGGTGTCAAGCGCAACTGTGCCCTTTACACAATCTAGCGAGAAATCAAGAAGGATCCAGAACTCATTGACTGAGCAATCCTTCTCTGCTGCAATAACAGAGGAAACCCAAACGAAAGGGCCCTGACGAAGAGACGCTGAAGACTCCATCACACCTCTCTCTAAAATAAAGGAGCAGAAATTCTAGTTTGCATTAGAGGCGAGATGCGAACTACTCAAGAATAGATACACAACTAGATTCGACAGATTAACAGCTCAGAATGATGATATTCAAAGTAATGAATTCCAAGAAAGAAGTAGATGATTCATCTCTTGACAAGCTTTCTTTTACACATCCTCTGTTCCTCCACCTGTCCGAGACCCAAACAATCATAATCGTTCAACATGTGCTCACGGGAAACGACAACTACATAGTGTGGTCCTGAGCCATGAGAATTGCATTGAGAGGGAAAAGAAATCTGGGCTTTATCAATGGTTCTTGCCTCAAGCATGCCTAAGATGAATCACTGTAGGAACAGTAGGAGTAGTGTAATGTGGTAGTCCTCTCTTGGATTTTGAGCTCCCTATCGAAGGAACTAGCGAGCAACATGATTTTCTACCAAGATGCGTATCTGGTATGGATAATCTGAAGGAACAATTTGACAAAGTCACTGGTTCCAAGATATTTTCCCTCTATCGTGAGATTGGAAAATTGGGTCAAGAATACCTTACTGTCTAAGCATATTACTCAAAGCTGAAGGAATTGTGGGAAGAATAGTCAATGTTGTTCCCTATCCCTTTATGTAAGTGTAGCACTTCAAGAATTTACTCTGACATGATTCAACAGCAAAAATTATTGCAATTTTTGCTTAGTCTAAATGACTGCTTTGCAACTGCAAGGAGTCAGATTCTTATGATGAATCCTCTTCCCTCTGTCAACCAAGCTTTCGCAATGGTAACTAAAGATGAAGCGCAGAAAGCAATTACTAACACATCTAGGAATAGCTCCATTGAAAGGGTTGCCATGAATATTAGAGGCAGGGGAGAGGGTGTGGAGGTCGTGGACGTAGAGGCCCTATTCCGGAGTGTGCTCACTATCACATAAAAGGGGCACACTAAGGACATTTACTGGGAAATCGTTGGGTATCCGACGGATTTCAAGGGAAATAAAGACAAAAGAAACCAAGCCGCGGTAGCTAACCAAATTGCAGTAGAAAATGGCCATGAAGGAGAAGATCGGTTAACACTGTTGTTGGAATAGTTTCTGTTAAAGGAATAGTTGCACCAACTTTCACCAAAGAACAATATAATAAACTACTGGAAATTCTGAGAAAATACTCTGAAGGGACCGTATATGCCTTAACCAGTATTGCAACAGGTTTGACTAAATCCATTTATCACAAACACACACATACTACCTGAGTAATTGACTCAGGAGCTACTACTCATATGGTAGGTGAGTTATCGTTATTTCACAACTATAAGAAAAATAATAGTTTTATAAAAACAAGTCAAAATACCAAATAGAGAAAGAATACATGTCAGTCATATAGGTAATATTAAGATCACTGATAAAATCATGCTAACCGATGTCCTGTATGCTTCGTAATTAAAATTTAATTTAATTTCAGTTCCTAGGTTAACTAGAGAACAACATTGCATGGTAGCATTTTCCCCTGATCATTGTGTTATACAGGGCCTTCAAGATGGTAAAGTGAAGACGACCGGTAGACTCATAGGAGATCTTTATATATTGAAGTTGAAAACCAAATGTGATATGATGAATTGTACAAATCATGATTTGCAAATATTACAAAAACCTGTTAATACTTGGTTGTTGCATAATAGACTAGGACATGCACCTATGCCTATATTGAGATACTTAGACATTGTAAGTGATAAGAGCATGACAATAAATAGAGTTTGTGATGTCTGCATACAATCTAAACAGACAAGACTACCTTTTACATCTGGTTCTATTAAATCTTGCTCTTACTTTGAATATTTTCTTACACTAGAGCTGTTTGGATTTTCTTGATGAAAAATAAATCAGAAACTGCTATTTATATTAAAAACTTTGTTGCATACGTCTTGAATAAATTCTCAATAAGGATTAAGAAAGTAAGAAGTGACAATGGGACAAAATTTGTTAAAAACTAGTTGGCAGAATATTTTGGGGAGAAGGGGATTTTGCATGAAACTACATGTCCCTATACCCCACAACAAAATGGAGTTGTAAAAAGAAAACATAGGACTTTAGTTCAAGTTTAAAGAGTTTAATGATACAATTTGGAATTCTAATTGAATATTGGGGAGATTGTATAAAGATGGCAGCCCATGTAATCAATAGGGTACCTTCTAAGATTCTTGGATATAAGACACCTTATGAGAAGGTTTATGGGGAGAAACCAGATTATAATAATTTGAGGATCTTCATATCTTTGGCTTATGCAACCAATTTAAAGGTCAATGATAAATTTCTTCCTCAAACCATACCATGTGTGTTCTTAGGTTATCCAAGTAATCAAAAGGGTTTTACACTGCTTAATTTAAAAACAAAAGAATATTTGGTAAGCAGACATGTTACATTCTGTAAGGATCAATTTCCATTTAAGAAAGTTAAGCACGCTAAACCAAGCCAACAAGAATTTAATGATCCCTTTGTGTTTGATCCTATAGAAATTTCTTTGAATAAGCCACAAAAGGAGACTGGAATGCAAGTCCAAGAAAATGACCAAATAAATACAGATGGCGAATCATTTCATTTTAACTAGTAAGACACAAATAATCAAGAAAGCCATATTGTAAGTCAGCCTAGTAGTAGACCAGTTAGAGAAAGGAGACCACCTATATGGTCAAAGGATTATGTGTGTAATATAATTGTTTCTTCAAATCCAGCTTGTAGTCAGAACAAAGGTAAATGCTTATATCCTATAGAAAATTGCATATCTTATTCTAACATTTCTGCTTCATATATGTGCTATTTATATCAAATTGATTCAGTTATTGAACCATCAACTTATAAGGAAGCTATAAAAGACGCTAAGTGGGTGGAAGCAATGGAAATGGAAATTAAGGCATTGGAAAGTAATGGGACTTCGGAGATTGTTCTACTCCCAAGAGGTAGGAAGGCTATAAGTTATAGATGGGTGTTTAAAGTCAAGTATAACTCATAAGGAAAGATAGATAAATTTAAGGCAAGGTTAGTAGCTAAAGGATATAGTCAAAAGGAGGGGATTGACTACTATAAAACATTTTCTCCAGTGATAAAAATGACAACCATTAGGATAATAATAAAGTTTGCTGTCTTACATAACTGGAACTTGTACCATATGGATGTGCATAACGCTTTTCTGCAGGGTGAACTTGATGAAGAAATATATATGTGCATACCGCAAGGCTTTAATGGTAAGGGGAGAACATGGTTTGTAAACTTAAAAAATCATTGTATGGCTTGAAGTAAGCATCTAGAAAGTAGAACACAAAAATGTCTATGGCTTTAATTCAAGGAGGTTTCGCACAAGGTAAGCATGATTATTCACTCTTTTATAAGAAATATGAGAAAGACATTGTGTCTGTACTGGTTTATGTAGATGATTTGTTGATCATAGGTAGCTCAAAAGTAAAGATAAAAGAAGTTAAGCAGTATCTGCGTGATAAATTTAAGATTAAGGATTTGGGAATAATGAAATATTTCCTAGGAATTGAAATGGCTAAGTCTAAGAAGGGTACAGTGTTATCTCAAAGGAAATATATATTGGATATATTAGTTGATACAGGTATGAGTGGGTGTAAACCGCTTGCAATTCCTATGGCTCAAAATATGAAATTATTAGCTTATGAAGAAGGAAAGGATAATCAGTCCAATTTGTTAAAAAATCCTGAGAAATATAAAAGGCTAGTAGGTTGGTTGATATATCTAATAGCCACACGTCCTGACATTTCCTTTCTCATGCAGGCTCTCAATCAACATATGGCCAATCCCATAAAGGTACATATGGTAGCAACAATAAATGTGATTAGATATATGAAGGGAACTCCAGGGCTTGGTGTGCTGATTAGCGGGTCAGGAGACTTGGAGCTTGAATGTTACTGTGATGCTGACTGGGGAGCGTGTGGTACAACAAGGAGATATGTAACAAGGTACTTATTAAAGCTAGGAGGATCGTTTGTCAAGTGGAAAACTAAGAAACAGTCCACAGTGTCCCCTTCTTCTGCAGAAGCTGAATATAGAGCACTTACAACACTAGTAGCAGAAGTTGTATGGCTTATAGGATTGCTTAGAGAAATAGGGATTGAGCATCCTCAGCCAGTAAGGGTGTACTGTGATAGTAAGGCAGCAATACATATAGCTTCCAATCTTGTATTTCATGAAAGGACAAAGAACATAAAAATTGATCTCCACTTTGTACGAGAAATGGTGTAAGATAAAATGATCAAGCTAGTGCATACAAGTTCTGGAAATCAACAAATAGATATATTAACTAAATCAGTGGGGAAGGATGTGTAGTCCAAACTACTTCACAAGCTGGGTGTAATAGATATATTTAACCCCCAACTTAAGGGAGAGTATTAGAAGTATGTTTCTGAATATAATATTACTGTTGGGCTCATGTCCCAAGAGCCTAGATATCTTGTATAATATTGGGTCTTGTATGATGTTTAGTTTGAGTTTGTTTATGTTTATATAAGGATTGTATGTATGAACATTTTTTCTGCGAAGATAATATATGAGCATTTCCTCTCTGTTGTATATTTATGTTCTGAGAAGATCAACACATTTCCTTCAAGGGTAAAGTGGAAAGTTTTCCTTAGTACCTCCTCCAAGTCAGCACCTTTTGGCTTCATTATGGAACACACAATCATCATGGATTGGATGTGGCAATAAGGATCCAAGGCCAAAGAATTTAGGCAAGGCATTAAGCAAAACACCTTTGATCTCAAAATCAACATTAAAATAACGGAAACTAGATGGATCATAATTAACATTTGAATTGTTAATCTCTCTTATGATCCTAGTCTCATCATCTTGATTAAGATCATTTGCCCTGTTGTTGTTAATATAGTTCTCACTATCACCATTCCTTTTAACCTCATTGTCATTAACATTGTTACAATTGGTCACATTTGGATTAATGTTGGGACGTTCAACTACATCCATCTAAAATTGGTCTAGATGTATTAACTTAGACCCTCTAGTCTAAAGGCAAGCAAAACAATCAAGTAAAGCTCAAACACAATTTAAAATTGATATCCAAGCATGTACCCCCAAGTATGAAATCAAAATTTACTCAATGATTCCAAAAACTTCCAATGAGATTCAAGTGTAAAAGTGTGCTTTACACTCAGAGTATGAATATGTATCAAAGTCCAAAGTATGGACAAAAATCAGTGTGGGAAAATAGAACAATCTAAAGTGATGAGTTGAAACCTTGAACAACTTGCAGGGATAGAGTTATTTTTATTTAAATAATGTTGTTCAATTTACAATATTTAAAAAATAAAAATATTATATTAAAATATACAAAAATAAACATATTTTGTCAGTATTTAATTACACAATTATTACTTAAATTTGCTGAGTAAGCATTTTCTATTAAATAAGACTAACGATGTTAAAATTAACGGATAAAAAATATACTTTATAAATTAATAGACTAAACTAAAACTTGATATAAATTTAAAGAATTAAATACATACTTTAGCCACTATAAAACATAATTATGAGTATAAAAATGCATTTTCAATGTTAATTATGCTCCATGAGGTGACCACGGTGAAGAGGAAGAGCTATAAGAGAAGGCGTTAAAGGAGAAAGGGGTTTATGTCTTCGTTGCGCCTTTTTTTTATTTTGTTAAGAATAATAATGGGCTAAAATTAGCCATTAACATAAGCCCAGATTATTTTGGGCTAAAAAATGGGCCAATTATGTAGACCTCATTTTTGTTTTTTGGTACAAAAGTTTTTGAAAAGAGGTTGGGCTCACCCACGATCCAAGGGTAGGGCGAAGTCTCCCTTTCTCCTAGGCGATACCAATATCGAGCAGGGCGAGCCGTCTATTACTCTCAGGCATAAACCTAGGCACTCAAGAGCTAAGATGCCACCCCAAGCGCCGCGACTGAAACTACAACAAAGTGGTACTCTCTAGGGATCGAACACGCTCCAAATGATCGCATGTCTCATCCCTTCACCAGTTGAACCCACGGATGATGGGTATTATGTAGACCTTGTTGGTCCTCAACAACACCGCTTTCTTAGTGCTTTGTCTGAAGAATTTATGACCAAAAATATAAATAAAAAATTAATTCTTTAGTTTTATAAATTCATCTAAATTTTACTTAGCTTCATATATATATTTTCTTTTCATTTAATCCTTATAGTTTTTTCAATTATATATCTTAGTTTAGATACTCATAATCTCTTAATTAGGGCTAATATGAATGCTCATTAAGTGTCATGTAAATTGACACAAAATAAAAAAAAAATAAAATGATGAAATAAAATTTATTTATGATCAACATAAAAGTAAAAATATTTTGCTTATAATCTCTCATTACATATTTATATAAATATATAATATATATTTAATCTATTTAATTTTATTTAGATTCATGTGAAAAAATTAATTCACGTATATATTAAGTGAGATCGACAGTACATAATCAGCTACTAATTCTATTTTCTTAAAAATTATAAGTATAGGGACTAATACTTATAATTGACAAAATTATAAGAACCTAGTAAACAAAAAAAATCCATATATATATATAAGGCTTGTTTTTAGCAAATAAAAGGCTAGATCCTAATTTATGTAAATTATATCAAATTCCAAGAAAAAACTATACTTATATATTTTTATTTTTAAAAAGACTTCAAAAATATGATTTTCAATTAAACTTGTGATAGATTTTTAAATAACTTATTAATAGATTTTAGGAATAGTTATTATGATTATTAATTTTAAAATCTAAACCGCAATTAAAACAAAAAATAATAAAATGAATCTCACATTGTTAATTAATTATGGAAGAAATACATACATAGAAGTTCACCACCCATTGTTTCTCTTTAAATATATGTTGCCTGCTAGTCTTTTTCTTCTTGTGCTTACCTTTTTTGTCGTCCTTAGATGCTTCATTATCTTGCTGCCTTTGTAATCTCATAAATGTGATGGTATCAATCAACGAGTCAATGGCACATAATTGCATCTTCTTCATGTCAAAAACATAACAGAACCAGTGGTCCTTTAAACAAGCAGGTCCAAAAATGAAGTCACAATCACCAATGTTGTAGCCAACA
Source organism: Leucaena leucocephala (assembly GCA_037074615.1). Lineage (NCBI taxonomy): Eukaryota > Viridiplantae > Streptophyta > Magnoliopsida > Fabales > Fabaceae > Leucaena > Leucaena leucocephala. The sequence goes on along the minus strand of CM073544.1, from coordinate 3,004,351 downwards.
TGTTCTGGCAATATTTGTGATTCATTCCCTTCAACTGACCATCGTAGGGGATTGGCCAATATTTTCTGCATGAAATATGCAGAAAAGATGTGTCTTGTGACTGAACCGATTCTTTCCTTCTCATCTTGAACCAATGTCTTTGCCACCATCGTCATTACTTATGAATACAAACATGAAATCAGCAAACCACCATTACAGTGCCCAACAATCAAAGTTGTTAAGGATAATTCTCTCACACTGATGCTTATCCATGCTCTACTACTGAGGCAATGTAGCTCACCACGAGTTAGGTGGTACCTATTCATCTCTACAAAAACCCTACAATAATTGACACTAAAATCAGGCACTCAGTTTTGACTAGGGGAAATAAGATTTTTAGCAGGTAACGATAATGAAATACTTACTCTTGCTTCTCAGAACTAGCACACTGACTTGTGTATATGTTAAACATAGCTTCCTTGTCCACTTTGCTCTTCCTCTTCTTGTCAACCCTCGCCTTTGTCTCCACAAAGTAGGGAGATCTAACAGGTTTCTTTTCCCTCTTTGATCTTCTTAAATGTGTTTACCCCTCCTATTTACTCCCTTTCTTCGGTCCTTTATATGCCTTTCCACCTTCATCACCATGTTCCTCTTCACTTGTTTCATCGCTACCTTCCTCGTTACCTTTGTCTCCACTTTCGTCTTCACCTTCATCACTACCTCCATTACCCTCCCCGCCTTCATCTGCACCTTCATCTTGATGTTGATCAGCTGCTTCATTAACCTCTCCTCTATCATGTCTACCTTCCTCTTCCCTTACGAGGCTACGTTGAAAAGCCAATAGTTCTTTCCCCACTATGGTCACGATTCTAGTATAAGTTGCCTTTATTAGCTGAAAAAAGAAAAACAATTTAGCACATTACTTAAATTGTACTAAACCAACAAATAAAAGCAATTAGTGTCGTATATACCGGGTGAGTAAGATCAACATCTAGATTAAATGTTGTCACTTTCGGCCAGTCCTCGTTAGTGTTACCATGTAGAATACCTTGTTTGCTGTCCTTCTCCAATCGTGTTATTGCCTGGACCTCCTTATCATTCTAGCAAGTAAGGGCATCCCTGACCTCAGAGGCTTTTTGTCGGCCCAATGAAAATATTTGCAGACAATAAATATGTATTTCACACGATGCACAAGTTAAGAACATATTTTAATACACACTGATAGTTAATTGTTGTTACACACACAAGAAATGTTAACCCAAAGACACTTACCATGAGGAAGTATAAGCAGCCTCCTATGTTCTTCCTCCCACAGGCATCCCCTTTTCTCAACTCTTCGTGATAATCTTTAATAGAGTTTGCCATTTTATTAAGAGCAAAGGTGCACCAATCGAACTCCCTATAGGCATCCTTAGTCGAGGCCATTACCTTCAACACATTGTCGCTTACATATATGCACGAGCTAGGGTCTAAGAGGATCCCTAGGCTGTACATCACAAAGAGAAACTCAAAATCAGCATTCTACTTCTCATCAACCAACTAGCCTGCTATTGTCATGTATAGGACCTTCTTATACACCATATTCAGCTCCTTGAACATTTGGTCATCAGACTTTGTTGGCATTATTTCAGACCCATCAAATGGCAAGCCCATTACCTTATTTATATCTGTTGCATCCCTTTCGTAGGTCTTGCCTCTAATTGAAATTGTTTTGGTCGGCGAGTCAAAAGCACGCATAAACACCCCATATAAATCCCGTTGAATGTGTGGGCAACTTATGTTCACTAATTTATCAAACCCAATCACCCTCAGCCTCTCTATTGTTTTTTCCCCTCCCCTTCAACACCTTGCAGATATCCATGAACTGCTTCGGTACACATCTTGTGTAGAAAGGCACAACATATTTTTTTCTCTTTGACTGGACCTCTTAATTCCTTCGCCCTCCTTTTGTAGTCAAATCTCTCATACTCTTCCAATTTATTCCAACCTTCCCTAAATAATGCACTAGCATCTTCTAATGACATCTTCTTCCTCGGGTTGACATTTTTTTGCTCTTCAATAAATAGTGCATATCCAGAGAAGTTGCAACTTCTTGGTCCATCAATAGAATGAATTATTACTCAATATTTGAATCCAAAAAATCAGGACAGCAGTATTGTAAATGTAAAAGCATCAAAATCAAATAAGCCATTTATTACTATTGATGATGTTTTAAAAGAATTGGTAAAATGGCTTTGTGAACAGATATTTCATTCTGAGACTTAAGCTCCTATACCAAACATATCTCTACATATGGCTCTTATCCTATTATAAGCTAGCAATTGAATATCTAGCTACTTCAAGAACCATTCCCCGACTTATTGATGTTGTTAAGAGTTATACTAAAGAGAAGGTACTATTGGCATATTCAGCTTATGTTCATCTTATATTCATTGAAAAATCTAATGTGTATTCCTCTGGTTCTATTTTTTATTCAATCATGAATTAATAAGGACTCAGTAACTAAACTTTCATATCTTTCCTTTTATGTGCAGCAAGACTCAGAAAAAAGGGAAAAATACCATGTCCAACGACTTGCAAAAGACATACCTTTAATAGAGCTCGCCTAAAATGACTCTTATGTTCAGTGTTAGGCTCTTGCAATGAACTCCAGTAGTAAAGTAAAATATTGTACTTGGAAGGCCAATGCCTCCCTTGTGTATGTTATATTTCACACATTCAATAAAGATAGTAGTAGCTTTTAAAGGAAGAAATATATTACCTAGAGCAGGGGCTATGGTAGGAGGAGGAAAGGCGATGATGATTTCGGCGATAAAGCAAGTGGCGATGACGGCAGAAGGGGCGAGTGGCAGTGACAATGATTGTAGTAGGGGAGACTGACCATAGGAGGATAGCTGATGATTACCGGAGGATGAAATATGGCAGGAGGGGCAAGTGGCAGTGACGATAATCACTAGAGAAGGGGTGGGTGACCAAAGGAGAAAAGGCGATGATGACTTCGACGATGAAGCAAGTGTCAGCGGCAGGAGGGGTGGGTGGCATTGAAGGACCAGAGTGCAGAGACAAGGACCAGAGAGCAGAGACCGAGCGGAGAAGAGGAGCAGAGTGATGTTGAGAAGGAACAAGGGCTTTGGTTTCAGGTGGAGTCAGGGGTGACAGGGGAGTTATGTATTCAACAAACTAAAGAGGCAGTTATATCTTTTCACAATTAAAAAATTCATCTAAGGTCCCATGGGACTTGAAATTAATTATTGCATTTTCTGGGACTTTTTTATCATTTAATTGCTTCCATGGGACCCAGATGTCATTTTCCCATTTAAAAAATAATAAAATTAGATGGATTTTATTTATTGAATAAAAAATTGAATAATATATAAACCATAGAGGATCAATGTAAAGGGTTCTTTTTAATCCTAGGGTGAAACTTTATCACACTTTAATTTGCTATTTTGCTGTAACTTATAATTAATTCATAATTAAATTTTTCTATATATAACTTATCAATAATTTAAAATTAAATTCTATATTTAAATTCTTTTTAGATTTCAAACCATGGATTATACTCATTAATAATTCAGTTAGGACTAGAAAACCATTTTTTATGTAGAGCCCAATTGAACTAGAGTTAAACTAATATTAAACTGGAACTCAGAAATAAATTAAGAATCGAAACAGACCGGGTAGGTTTTAGCAAAACACCTAAAAGAACCCTATAAAAAATAATAAAAAATTGACTCTATTAAAAAAATCAATATATTTTCAAATCATTTAAAGTCATATAGTATTATTTTATTAAAAAAAATCATAATTGTGTTATTATTTTGACAATTAAACTTATTATAAATTTATAGAAATATTATTATTCTGATCCTTAATATATAACATATTTAACTAATTTAATTATATTAAAAAAAATATTAAGTTGGTTAATATGACATATTTATTTCTAAAATACTCTAATCATCTTTCTTAACTATCATATTCCCTCTCTTACTTAATTATTATTGAGGGATTATCAATAGGGGTAATTTAAGAAAAAAATGATAGATATAGGAAATAAATTTTATATTTAAAACCAAGATTAACTTCTCAATTAGATTTATATTAAAGATAAAATAAGTATTATATATATACTTATTTTTTATTTAATTATTATGATATTTATTCGACCGCCAATCTAATTAATTAAACAATGAAAATCAAGATCCACTGACCTCTCCGGTGATGATCCAGATTTTGAAAGGTTCACGGGCACATTAAATCCCACAGCTTGAAAGAAATGCTTATAGTGATGTATAGGGGCATATATTTTGGACGCGTTGTCATGTAGTTAGAACGTGCGCGTAGATATTTCTTTGATATTTCACAAATCAATCTCTTTATATGTGAATCATATTTAGTCTTCTGTGTGGCTGCAATGACCTTTTCTTGTGGCAAAGGAATAGTTTAGGGCTGACTAAGTTCATTTCACTATATATATCAACACCACCCCCACCAACCCTAATATTGATGGATAAAATCCTTTATGATTAAAACGTAAATTTGTTTAAAAAAAATTTACTCGGAAGTTTTTTTAGAAACAATGTTGTTACTTTAAAATTTTTTAAATCAAAGAAATATCGCTATGACCATTATCTAAAGTTAAATTTAACTATTAGTTGATCAATATGCTGACGTAACATGTCACATGACATCTATGTCATCTTTTATTTTTGGTTAAAGAATAAATTTATCCCGGAAGTTCTTATTTAAGAGTGCTAGGTATCCAGAATTTTTTTTTGTCCAATGTCATCAAATCAATTCAAAATTGACAAATTGAATTATGAAATTACAAAAACACAAGTTTTTTTTAATTGGATCATTACTCACAATTTTTTGAGTATAAGTAAAGGATCCATGGAGAAAGATATACAAAGTTTTTTTTTATAATAACTAAATCTTCTATTTTTTTTATTTGTATAGAAGAGATTGAAGCAAAATAGCTATTAAATGATTACTTTAGTTTACTAGAGATATTGACATATTTTTTTAGCTCAATGAAAAAAAATGATTTTCCTAAGGATTCTCTTAAATAGAAATAGAGAATTCAGTAACTAGAAAAAAAAATTTGTTAGAATCCGCCTTTTCTATATTTAAGAGGGATCATCTAAAAAATGGGATGTTTTAAATGCATTCAAACAGAAGGGCTGACATTATTCATGTTCAGTTTAACTAAACACATGTCATCCATTTCATTTTTCCCCAAGTCATATCTATAAATAAAGAAAAAAATTTAAAAAAAATGCATCCCTCCAAACTTTATTATAATCAGAGTATCACTCTTAGCAAATCATGCTCAGGCAACCTTTCGAAAAATAGCATATGATAGTCTTATATGTTATCTTCTTATACTTATAAGTTAACATACACTCGTAGTTATTCCTAAAATTGATCATGTCATTTAAACTTTTCAATAATTCTCATGAGTCCCCCTTACGTATGTTATATTTTATATTTTTTCTACTCTACTTATTCTCAAAAAAATATATCAAAATGAAGTATGATCTCCTAAAAGTGATACTTTCGACAAAATTTGGAGGAATACATTTTTTTTTAATTTTTCTTATTTATAATTTGGCTTAAAAAAATGAAGTGGATGTCATGTTGACTAGTCAACTTAGTATATTTGGTCAAATTAATAGTCAAACTGAACCTAGATAATAGCAGGAGTAACATTAACACAAAAAAAACTATCAGATAACCAGCGCTCCTAATTGAAAGCTACATGGCATGCCACATCATCATATTAGTAAATTAACGATCAAACTTAACTTCTGGTAATGGTTATGACGACATTGTTATGATTTGAAAACTTATTGGATAACATTACTCCTAAAAAAACTCTCGACTACCCAATACTCCTGAGTAAAAATTTTCAAGGCAAATTTATACCTTAACCCTATTTTTTATAATATTTCCTGGATTTATTATTAGGTATCCAGTGTTAGGGTTTATAGCTACCCCTCCCAGCATAAGTATCTTCTCTATTAATCGAATTTGAAATGTAGAGGGATATAACAGAACCTTACACTACTAGACTAACTTTATGTTAATTTTTATATTATATTCTACTATAATAAGTTTGGCTACAAGAGATCTTATGTTTGGTTTACATGAAAGGATAAAAGAAATAATATAGGAGGAGAAAAATTGAAACAATGAGTGATTTGATACATGAGAAGAGAGCTAAGCAGCCATGGCTTTATAGTTCTTTATAGTTCGGGATATCACAAATTTAATCTCGTTTATAATTATTAGCTTGTTAGGATTTACCTCTCTAGTTAAAAAAAAAAAAAAAAAGTCTAATCTTGCCTGAGCTATTTAGGTTGATTGGGGGCGAGTTTAGAGTGGGGCACCAACTTTGTATTACTACATAAACTTTTTTGAGGTAAAATTTATAGGTTAAGTGCATCTCATATTTTAAAATATTTTTTAGATGTGTTCAATATATTAAAATATTTTGTAGTTTATTCAGCATTATAAAGTAATTTAAGTGCATCCAATACCCGAAGTTATTTTTGTGGCGCAACTTTATACTTAAAGTATTAATTTTTTTTAGGAGAAATTTTGCCCTTAAAATATATTTTAAGGGCAATTTTAACTCTTAAAAAGTCATTTAAGTGACTATATTGTTTCAGAATTTTAGTAATATTTTAGAGTGTTAGACTTGCATGAAAAATATTTTAAGATACTGAGCGTACCTAAAAAATTTAAAATATTGGATACACATGATAAAATACTTCTTTATTCTATCATAATTTTGTTTTAAATAAAAAGATAATATATTCATAAAATCTAATGAACCTATGCATGGCACAAGTAATTCCTACTTTTAAAGGCCAGGGTTATTTTAGTTATATGACCGTTACTGGGTACTGCTTACTCTTAATTTTTTTTTTTTTGGGTAAAACTATCATTTCTTTTCTTTTTTTTTTATTTCCATCATACCAAACATTATTATCGGGAGGAGCCTTATTAATCTTATCCATATTCATAATCATATCCACGATCCATAATATAATATATATTTTATAAAATTATTTTTTATTATTATTTGAAATAAGTTTTAGTATATTTTTGTTATTTTTAATATTTATGATAAACTCTATTCGGTTCTAATTATAAAATTCATTTAATTTTTTTAAATAGATTAATGAAGTTAAATAAATTAGTTATTTATGATAAAAAATTTAACTCTCAAGATAAATTTATATTATATACTCTTCAATTTATCTAAACTAATCAATTAGTTATTATATTAGTTACAATTAATTAATTTATTTTAATTCTTAAATTTATCTAAAAAGATTAAATATCTTTTATAATTAGAATGAGAGGTTATAATATTATATATATTTAAAAATATATTAACTTAATTAGAATTGATTATTTTTTTGGATGAGATAGTTAGAATTAATTCGGCTACAATCAAATCATTAAACTGTGACTTAGTTTTTTATAACATTTTGAACTGTGCTAAAACTTTGAGAATAATATAGTAAAGATGTATTATTATATTATTTTTAATCAACTACTCTATTTGATTCTTGTTAGAAGAATTTTCTCCACAATCCTAAATATAAGAGTTTTATTTTTTTTTAAATATAATTTGCTTTTATATTCCTTAATCAACTAAACAACATTTTAAGTAAATTTGTAGGTAGGGTAAGGTAGAATATTGTCCTTGCTTGATGATAGCCAAAAAAATAAAAATAAATGGACTACATTTTATAATTTAGTGCCTGGCTCTCTGCTCGATGAAAACTTGAGAATTTTTTGGTAGGGCTATGGGCTCCCTTGCCTATAATTTTGCATAGGACTGTAATTTTTTCTATAAAAAAGTCAGTATTTTTGCTAGGTAAATATAAAAATATATTTATTTATTATATTTTAATTGAATAGTAAGTAAATATTTGTTGAGTCATGAATACTTATATACAACTATTTAATATCAGGTATTATTGAATATCAATTAATGCTTATTCAAGCAAAGTAAATAGAAATAAGTTCAATCATCATAATTTTTATGCATAAAATTAATGTAAACTGTAAATATTATTGAAAAATTATCAATTCAATTAGACTTTTGTTAGATATTATTATAAACTTATAGTCTTATATGTATATAGCTCTCTCTATGATTAAAACTTGAAAACGAAATCTCTTTAATTGAATAGTGAATATATGTATATTATATATAAATAATACATTATTTATATACTTGGGTTGGGCCAAATAGGTAGGGTAGTATATTTTGCCTAATGCCTAATCCTACCTGATATTTGACTTGGCTTAAAAATACTTAATTATATTTTAAGCTATTTTTGTAGGGTTGAGCAGGGCTTATTTTTACTTGTGGACAATACAAGTATTTGTCCATCATGAACACCCTACTTTTAAGGGAGAAAATTTCTTATTAAAAGCATGCATATAAGAAGGGACCATCAAAAAGTCACAAAATTTCTTCAATAAATGTGATATAGTTTACCATAATTCATATATCATTGTATTTATAGAAAGTTCAAACTAACAAAAAACTTATAAGAAAAAGTCGATATTTTTTATATTTTTAATATAAAAATTAGTTAAAATTAATTAATAAAACTAAATAAATAAGTAATTATAACTAATATAAGAGTTAATTGACTACTTTAGGTAGATTAAAGAGTATATAATATGAATTCACCTTACAGAATTGAATTTGATTATAATTAACTAATTTATTTAGTTTATTTAATTTACTTAAAAAATTTAATTGACTCTTATATTAAATATCAGATGAATATTATTGGGCTATAAGGCTTCACGGGAAGTTTTAGTACTTGTTTAAATTGATGATTTAAAGCCACAATTTAGCTATTCAATGGTGATTTTATAATTTATGAATTAAGTATATTAAAAAAGTTTCGAATCAATTTGTGTGAATGTACCTATTGAAAGCAAATAACACTTATTCCAAGACCGGGATCAAGTTTCGGTGTTCATCACAAATATAAACACCATGGTGCTCATCATGATAGTGGGATCTGCACCATTTAAATACAGTTTCAATGACAACGGATCATATTTAAATTTTTTAAGGATAATTTTTAAATAATAAAATTAGTTTTTGAAAGATCCATACTTACATTAAATTTATTGTATCTATTTTATCAAATTCTCTAATTATATATAAATATATGTACTTTTTCTTTCCATGTAGATTTAACTAAAATGGAGATATTAAAAAGGGATTAAAGTATAAATTTATCTTTAAAAGTTTACTCAAAAATAATATTACCTCGAAATATTTTTTGAGTTTAAGGTCATCTCAAAAATATTAAAATAGAGTAATATTATTTTTTATCGTTAATTTTTAATTGTTAACGTCAATTTTTTAATTGCCAATATTAATTTTTTAATATAATAGAAAAATATTGTTATGTTTTGAAATTTTTGAAACAACATTATTCTTGAGCCAAAATTTTTAGAATAAATTTATATTTTAAAATTTAAAAAATTAGGATACATAATAAAATAAAATTAGAGAATTTAATAAAATAGATAGAAGAAACTTAATATAAGTTTTTTTTTTAAAAAAATTGATAGTGGAGAGGTTATCTTTATTTTAGATTTTGTGCCTACTAAAATAATTTTCTTCAAAAAATAAAAATAAGAAAAAACATAAATCAACCGTCCGGAAACTCAAATCCCTTATTCTGTTACCTATCAAATTAAAAAAAAAAAAAAAGGGTCTAAGATGTCAACGTAAGGGAGCCGAATAATGAACACGCGAGCAATTAACGTTAGATTTTGATGTGACTTGATATAGGAGGATCTCTGTTTTTACCCCTAAACTCCCAAAGCAAGCACAAGAACCAATTCCCAGAAATTTTCCCAACCCCTTTCTATATTGATTATAAACTAATATTTTAAAATAACTTCTAACTCAAATTTTAATTTAATTTTTTAAAATAAATTGCCTTGTTTGATTAAGAGTATTTATGAATTAGATTATAATTTAAAATTATAATTTTAGATAAACTCCTAAAAATATATTTTTGAACAGAAAAAGAACTTATAGATTGTTCAAATTACTATTTTATTCCTATTTGTTCTCTCCTATTCTCTCTCTTCTTCTCTTTGCTTCTCCTCCACCTCTGTGTCGTCGTCTTACTCACCTCCACCAGTCGTCATCTTACTCGCATCCATGAGTCGCCATCCAGATCTGGTTGTTCGTCGTCTAGATTTGGTTGTTGTCCAGATCGTCTGTGCTCAAATCGCTCCTCCATGAGACGTCTCTTCTCTTCTCATCGTTACCTCCACAAGTCACATATATGGTTGTCATCTAAATGATGAACAGTTGTCGTCTTCACGAGTCGCCATCTATGGTCGTCTGTGCTATTGTCTAGATGATGAACAGTTGTCGCCTTTACGAGTCGCCGTCTATAGTTGTCTGTGCTGTCGTCCAGATGATGAACATTGGTCCCCTCCACGAATCGTCGTCTATAGTCGTATGTGCTATTGTCTAGATGATGAACAATTTTATTATTATTATTTTTTATCTCATACAATTTCTGATAATTTAACAATAACAAAAGTATTTCTGGTAATAACCATCTAAACAATTATTTATTCAGAACTATTTTTTTTCATAATCTTTTCTTCAGAAACCCTTTTCCAAAAGTTATCTAATTTTTTTTTATTACTCTTTTCAAACAATACCTATGTTTCTTTCTCTTTGGGTTTCTTTCCTGAATTTGGAATTTGTGATGGTAGAAGTTTTTAAAATTTATTCAAAGTAACATAGTCTCGTACATAATTTTAAATTTTATAATACAGTTAATTTTTTTTTGAAAACTGATTTAATTTGTCATTGGTTTTCCCAAAAACATAAACTTATTATTCAACATGTAAAACTAAAAATTTATAATTCAATGGAGAATACTTAAATATATTTAATGTTTAATTATCTAATGTTATTTTCAAACTGATTTAAATATATTTAATTATTTAATGTTTAATTATCTAATTTTACACACACATATATTAGCAAGTTTTAGAATAAATAATAAAAATTTAAAATATATTATTCAAAATACAATCCATTTATTTTATATTGTATATAGCATCTATATATTTTAACAAGTCATGCTATTCTTTGTAAATTATGAGTAATCTCAATAATTTCTGAAACTCTATTTACACATGAAACCCATACTAAATAATACTAATTTAATATTTTAAACCCACAATAATTGAAAAACTAATGAACAATATAAAAAATATTTATAAAAGAAAATAATATTAGGAGATTTTTTTTAAAAAAAATAGTACTAATTTTCTTTTTATTATTTTTAAAATTTTTTTTCTTAGTATTCTCTTCTCCTTATTTTCTTTCTATTTTTCCCTTTATCTAAATATAGGGTTAATGTTATATCTTAAATTATTAAACTATTTAAAAAACACTTAATTAAAAGTTAAGTTACTAATATTTACTTATTAATATGTTTTGTCAGTTTATTTTTTTTTTCATTTTAATGGAAAAAGCGTACCATATGGACATAGTATATGATCAACCTCCTCCTCTTGCTTGGAGAGGAGGGGTTGTCAGTTTATTTAAAATTAATAATAATAATTATTAATTAAGCATAATTATAAGGAAAAATTAATTAACAAGTCTCTATAATTTATCTCAATTATAAATCAGGTCTTTATAATTTATTTTATTTGAATTGATTCCTTATTATTAGATTTGTTAATTTTAATTTATAGACTCCTTGAAATTTCATTTATAGAAATGCATAAATGTTAAAACGGTGAGAAATGAATGAGATTTTATAAACTCCGTAAAATTTTTAAATTAAAATTAATAATTTGTACACTCAAAGATACATGCTTATAAAAGATTAAATTATAAAGGCTTAATTTAAAAAAATAAACTGCAGGGCATTTAAGTAAAAATTAAGGTAAAATATTAATATGAATTAATTTTTTTCCTAAATAATAACAAATCATTCAATTCAATAATTTGGATAATTTTTAATTTAACAATTTCTTTTCTTTTAATAGTTTTAGGATATAACAGTTGGACTGAATTACCGTGCACACAAAAATATCTGAAAATCCGAGGGGACTATCGCTCAGTTACTTGTAACGTCCCATTCTGCTTTCAACACGTGTACTTCTCGATCAAGGAATTCCGTTTTTTCAATAGTTTTTTTTTAAATTTTTTTACTATTTCGTGGGGCCCAATCTTTCCCAGCACTTCCCTTCAATTCTAAAATTCTGTGAAACAACTGCAAGTCTTCTTCTTGTATATAATCCTACAGGTAATTCCTTAAACCACCTCTCTCCCTCCCTCCTTCTCTCTTTATCCCACCAGGTTCGCTTTGATTTTGTGGCGGTTTTAGTGTTGTTCTGGAAATTTGTAATTTTTGTTCAACTTGGATTTGTTTGTTTTTGTGCAGGTGAGAATTTTGTAGGAGGATCTCATGTACTCGCTTGTGGATCACAACTGTATTGCAGATCATGATGGCCCATGAAACTAAAGGTGGGTGCTTGATGCTTCTAAATCATTTTTGTCGGTCTCATTGATCTAATGCAGTTGTATATTTTGGCTTCAGTTTAATTGCTGTTAATTATTTGGTGGGGATTCTGAATTTTCTGCGTGTTCATTTTGTCTTCGCTTCGCTTCGCTTCTTTCTCTTTTCCTGTTTTAACTTTTTGGTTATTGATTGTCTGTTCGCTTAACGGTGGTTCAATCACGGGTTTGTTTTAGTTTGGTGCAATGTGAAAGAAGGTTTTATGAACGTTGGGTTCAAAGGAGTAGTTTTTACCTGTTTTGGCTTTAATTTCTGTATTTAGTGACGTTTCAGTCGGGGAACGATAAGAAGTAGAAGGATGTTTGGACCCTAACTGTGATTCTCGGACTTAACATGGTAGGATCATTGGAGTGGATATGGGGAAGTTCGAAATTTTTGAAGAGTGAGATAAAAATTAGGATCATCGGAGTGGATATGGGGAAGTTGGAAATTTTTGAAGAGTGAGATAAAAATTAGGAGACCAAAGCAATTTTGGAGTGAACACGTGATGCAGAAATAAATTTCCTAAGATTTTGGTTAGTGTTGATTTGGAGAAGTTTGACAGATGGAATTTTTGGAATCAACATGCTTGAAATTGGCCTGTAAGTTCAATTTGAGAGGTTATGATGGAATATGGTTCGTTAGCCTGGTCAGTGACCTTTGAACTTAAGTGTTCTTGCTGGCATACAAAAGCGGTTTTATAACTACTTTTATCTTAATATTCTTTAAAAAGACAATCTGATATGTGCGCACACACACACACACACATATACATGTAAATACTTCGTCGTGCTTATTGAAACGTGTTCACAGCATACAGCAATAGGAGTTCTTCATAGAATATACTTGTTAATGGGATGGGATGTGCCAAAGTGGGAAGTGGGAAGTGGGAACATTAGATTTGCAGATTGCAGTTACCTGATTCTGTCTAGAGCTATATCCTCCGTTTGACTGTCTCTTGTAGCCATACCATCATCGCTCTCTTAAATGTCATTCTTTGTAGTAACTTGACTCTAGTCATTTCTTAAACTTTTTTTTGTGTCCATATCTCAATTATGGATTATCAGAACTATCTTCAATTGACTTCTTGTGAATAAAACTCCACTTCTGGAGTTCATAGTTGATTTTTGGTTTTTATTACTGCTTCCTTTTCTTGATAAAATATTTGCTGTACCTCATGTGATTCTGACTTGGTTATCTCCGATTCCCTTTTTCTGTTGTATTGTATCTGGTACCTACCATCTAATGGATGTAATTGTGAAACCATAGATTTAGTTAAAGATTGAAGTCATTTCAGTATTTATGTTTTCTGCGTTCACAAATTTGTTGCTGTATATTTCAATACAAGAGAAAGCTAAGAAAAATTGATTTTATATGTTGATGCAGCCTTGAAAAATATACGTCTTAGATTTCGGAAATTTTCTTGTTAATGAGTCTTTGGTTCTTAACTGTAATAAAAATTAGTACTTCTCCTGTACTTAGTCTTGTTTGCACAAGAAGCTGACACATATTTGTTGTTTTGAGCTTTGCAAAATTTATGTGTGGGGAAACATGAATTATAATTATCTTAGTGTATATTCCTGTTTGTGTGAACTGTTTTCACGAGTCAAATTCTGAACGTGAGACATAATATTTTGTTAGATGACATGTTATGTTTGTTCTCACCAACTCATCCTGTCATCCGCTTTTTTTTCCTTGCAGAAAATATACCAAAAATCTGTGAGGCACCTTTAAAATGCCTCCAGAGCAAGGGATTCCCTTGCAGTTTACAATATAATGGAAGTTCTAAGGATGGCTTTATGGAGCATAAAAGCGAGCCCGTTACCCATCAGACTGGGGATGTTGCTGAACCTGACTACCCAATCAGTAGCGAGCTTCTGGAGCCTTCAAATGAATTTCACAACAAACATAATTATCACCATGATTACAATGCCTGGTCAAACTATCATTTTAACTCACAAAAGCTGCAGCAGTGCCAAATGAATGCTCTTGATGGCCATTTTTACCCGTTCCCTGTTGAGAGCCAGTTTCAGTATTTTCCAATCAACTTGTTTGCTCCAGGCCACCCTCATGAATTTCAATATCAAGAATTTCAGTATTTTGTGGTCATAGATTTTGAGGCTACCTGTGACAAGGATAAAAATCCCCACCCTCAAGAAATTATCGAGTTTCCATCTGTCATAGTGAGTAGTGTGACTGGCCAGCTGGAAGCATGTTTTCAGACATATGTGAGGCCTACCTGCAATCAGCTTCTGAGTGATTTCTGCCAGGATCTGACTGGCATCCAGCAAATTCAGGTGTGTTACAAGAAGGAAAATGGTACATAAAATCTTAACAAGCCATCATACGCAATTATTTCAATTGTTCATTTTGACTCTTGTGAATCATCCCTATCTAATGAACTGGGAGCATCTGCCTGGAACTGTGAAACAATGATGAAAATCTTGAGAGACACATTTTGTTGGGGAAGAAATTAACTGATTATTGGTGTTCTAGATATTCCTCTTTTGACATGCCAGCACAATCATATTGGTAAATTCTCTCATATAGGTCAAAAACTTGGCTGTGGGTGGTCTGGATCTGGGATACAGATATGAAATATGATGTGTTGCACACTTAGGATTATGTCAGAGTGGCTTCTTTTGTTATGCTCTAGTCTAGTTTGATTAATATTCTTTGTTTATGTCTGTGTAATGTCTTTGATCAATTGAAAACTGATATTTTACCCAATTATTGGAAAATGGAAAAAGTTGTTACTTTTTTTAGCTAGAATAGTGAAGTAATTAATGGGAAAATGGAAAAAGTTGTCTAGGAAAAGATATATTTGACAATAGTTCATACATGATAGTAAATCAGTTGTAAATTCACCACTTAGTGGTTGATTTTATATGCTTTCCCTTCCTTATTATTTTTTTTTCAACTAAAATTTATGCTTTTATTTATCGGAAACAAGTAAACACAGTACAACAGCAACTCAGAGTCCAAAGAAAAACTGAAACGCTATCAAAAATCATATGAAAAAAGAACTATTTAAACTTTCCTCATAATCAGCCTACTCCTTCTCACCTTCCTTATTAGCTTAGATGATGGAATTTCTACAAAATTGGATGTTACCAGGCTGTCATATTTATAGTCAGTATAAACTGATCTAGCACGCTGTCATATTTATATTTATAGTCACTAGTCATTAATTCTTTTGACGGGGAATTAATGACTAGTAAATACAAATCTTATCTACCTAGTCACAGTCTACTCAGCCCTAATCATATAATAAACCAAAGCTTCTTCTCAATACTCCCCCTCAAGCTGGGGCATATAGATCATGTGCACCTAACTTTTTAGAAATGTACTTTGAGGACCTCGGAGAGCTTTGGTAAGTATGTCTGCTAGTTGATCATTTGAACTGATGAACTTGGTTGCAAGACAACCAAGCTTTTGATACCATGATAAATCAATAGAAAAAAGGAAGAGATTTGGGAGAAGTAGTTAGTGTACACAGTCTACCAGGCTGTCATATTTGTAGTCATATGTACAAGACAAGGAATTAATGACTAATAAATACAAAGATTATCTAGCTACTCAGAGTCTAGTCATCCCTAATCATATCAAAGTTTATTCTCAACAGATAGCATAATGTGTTGCACCTTTGTTGCATATGGTTACAATTGCATTATGAGAAGTTTTATTAGAAAGAAAAGAAAATACTTGTTAGAGTATATCATCAAAAGAGAAGAGACAAGACAATGAAAACAGAGAAAGTAATAAAATTGTAGAAGACTTAAGAGCCTGTTTGTTTTTAGGAATGGACAATAGCTCCAGTACCTTTACTTTAAAACTTCAGGAAAAAAAAAGTAAAACGATAATATCCCAAATGCAGGGCTCCTAAGTAAAGCCATATGCATGATTCTATCCCATTACATGTGTAAAGGCAAATAAATGACCTTGAAGATGTAGGCATTCTTTTCCAACCTAACAAATCAGAGAATGCCCAAGTCACTCCTTGCCACGAAGTTTTCTTGTTACCAAACCTCTTGGACTGTATGAAGAAAAATTATTCCAAGATTCTAAGGCATGGCCAGTTTTCACCTAGAATTCTGACGAGATTGTTCTAAAGATAACTTGTTTACTTTAAACATGGACTCATGAGAAATAAGTGTGCCTATGTTTCTAAACTAGATCCGTACATTACACACATATCACGAGAAAGAGTTACATGGGGCCTTTGAACTGGCAATATCCCATTTATATTTATCCTATATGTGTTGCTTCCCAAACAAAACTTTTATATGAGTTCTTTTATGGAACAGAATGAGGAATTCATCCATGAAGAAGTTTGATGGAAGGTGTATTTTTTTTTTGGGTTTCTCGTGGTATAATTTTGTGCTGATGACTTGATGTAATATGTCTTGGATTTTGGGGAAAATATTGAATGCTTTGAAGAGATGAGTGGGAAAAAGAATTTCTGTTTGGTGTTTCATAGTTTCTGTTGGTAAATACGAACTTGCTCTGTTCTCAACAATCTAGAATGTGAATTGAATGGTTTAATGAAAGTTAAAGTGACCCCTGCACTACACGAGATTAAACAATGAGGATTGATGCTAATTTTGTCATGGGAAGACTTGTTTTATGGGTAAATCCCATCTGCAACCATAAGTGGACCCTTAATGAATCTCATCTAATTTTTTTAGCTTCTCACGTTTTGATTGTTTATTCTGTTCTGTGAGTGTAGCTTGTTAATACTCTTACCATGTGGTTCAGGTGGACAGAGGTGTTACATTGAGTGAGGCCCTCCTTAGGCATGATAAATGGCTTGAGAAGAAAGGAATAAAGAACACAAACTTTGCTGTGGTTACATGGTCTAACTGGGACTGTCGGGTGATGCTAGAATCTGAATGCCGATTCAAGAAAATACGGAAGCCTCCTTATTTTAATCGGTATGGTCTGCAGTATAGATTTTTTTTTTTCTTTTCTTTTTTTATGTCTTTCATTTTTTTCTACATTTCATTTTCAACTTACTTTGGATTTTCTGTTGCTTAACCAGATGGATCAACTTGAAGGTTCCCTTCCGCGAGGTATTTGGTCCTGCAAGGTGCAATCTAAAGGAGGCTGTTGAGATGGCAGGTTTGGCCTGGCAGGGCCGAGCTCACTGTGGTTTGGACGATGCCAAAAATACTGCTCGCCTGCTGGCACTCCTCATGTGCCGGGGTTTCAAATTTTCTATCACTAATACTATAATGTGGCAGACTGCTGATCAATCATACATGTCAAAGCTGTCCCCAGTGCAAATCCACTTTTCCCCTCAATACCCCCAGAAAACAAAGGATATCCACATGAACACTCCAATGTTTCAGTATCATCCTCACTGTTACTGTGGAGTGAAAAGCAGTAGGGGAATGGTTCGAAAACCGGGACCCAAGCAAGGGAGCCATTTCTTTGGCTGTGGAAATTGGACCACTAATCGAGGTGCTCGATGCCAATACTTTGAATGGGCTTCTGCAGCCTAACTGAACCCGATCCATGGTAGTCAAATCCTAAGCTTTCTTATATGTTCTGTGTAAAAAAAAAAGGACAAAAAAAACCAAAAAGAAAGAAAAAGAAAAGAAAAGAAAGTGGATGATGAAAGTAGGATTGTCTCCTAATGGAAGCATGTATGCCTGGTGTTGCTTGGTGAGGTTTCTGCTTCATGAGTAATAGACAGAAACAGAAGTAGTGGGCTCATATATCATGCTTAATAGAAGTGTCTGCTTAAACATTGATGTAGTGTTGTGAAGAGGGAAGAGAGAGAGAGAGATAGAGAGGGGAAACCTGTAAAGCTGAGGTGTTGACTGGAGCACAAAACGAGAATGGGAAGTTAGGGTGATATATGCTTTTGAATGAATGCTCTCAGGCATGCTAAGTTATCTTGAATAATTTGTGAGGTAGGACTATTTGTTTCCTTGCTCTAATGGCTATATCGATATTCTCTGCCTGTGGCTTGTTTCGTGCATTCTAATGTTCATGCTAATCTAACCCTTTTGCCTCATTGCTGCACAGTTAAACCATTTGTGTCTCATTAATCTAGGGAAAAATGACTGTTGCTTTTTTTTTCTTTAATATATTAATAATGATTAAGGACTTTAGTTGATTTTTTAAAAAAATTATAGAACTCAATTACTTTGCTCATAATTATTTTTTAATCAATTTATCAAGGGGAATTACTATAAGGTTTCAAAGGAGGGATTTAATTACTCAAAAGTTAAAGTTTAATTACAATTGAGGAGTATGTAATGACAAATTTTAATCTAAGAAATGACAGTAAATCTATGTTCATATGTTGTTGAGAGTTTTTAGTGATTAAGTTTTTTAAGACCTCAATAATTTCCCTATTATTTAATCACTGCTCGAACTTGGTTGTTGTATTCTTTTATATCTCAAGTTGTTGGAGTCTTTAATTTGGTTGTTGGTTAAGGTAGTTATAGTAGTTGTGTTCGATGTTTCTATGTTCTGTCTTGTCTATTTTCTTATAAGTTGGTGTTTAGTGTATGGTGATGTCTTATTTGTAACTACCCATGTACTCCTCTTTTTTTTTTTTCATTCAATAAAATTGACTATTTTATCTAAAAAACGAGTGATGTGTTTTTTATTTATTATTTAGTGGGAGCAAAAAGTATTATAATATTCATGTAAGTTGTAACATTGGAAAGGTCAAATAAATTTAAGGGGTGCATGAAGAGTAATTATAATAAATATTATTAGCAATGTGTGAGTTGCAAAAAATTCCTTGGGGGTAGAGTGTTTTCTCGTCTAATTTTATGTAAGATTCATTTTAAATTGTCTAATGCATTAAAAGTGTCCTTGTTAATTACTTAAAAGAAGTTAAGATATATTTCTTCTGTTATTTTTTATAAGAGACATTTAGGTATGATTTGTTTCTATTTATAAGCTATACATGTTTTTATCTTATTCTCGATTTATTTTATAACTGATCTGATTTGGACAACTGATATTTGGTCATTTATGAAACCCAAAATAAGAAGCAAGGGAGGATAATAGTTCATTTTCTGGGGAATTTAAAGAATCTGGGGAATTAGCCCAGCACTTTTTCTGGATAATAGCCCAACGCATTTTGTTTACAAAAACTTCAGGTAGGTTCCACACTATTCCCTCACTAAGGCGAAGGGTTCAGAAAGTGTTTACAGAAGACTTATGAGGTCGCCAATTAAATGAACCCTACCAACGGGGGTTGGTCCGAGTGTTAAGCGGCTCGGTATCGCTTAAGTGAGGTCTCGAGTTCGAGCCTTGGCGTACGCAGAAAATTTCCGTTGGGAGACTCACCCACCATAGCCAGGTGCGCGACGCGGGTCGGATCCGGATGTAGTCGGGGCAAAGCTCCGGTGAACCGGGTGGGCAACCAAAAAAAATTAAATGAACCCTCACGATGGTAGTGGGAATCGAACTCACATTCTTATAATATATAAGTCCGTTCTTTACTATTTGTGTTAAATCTCATTGGCCTCAAAGCACTCATTTGAAACTAAAGAATATGGGGAATTTACTTTACTACACACATACAAAAAAGACTCCCCACCTTAAAGTTTAAGTTGTCTTATATACTCCTCCGATCTTTAATATATGACTTAATTGAGAAGTTAATATTAATTATAAATATAAAATCTATTGTATGTATTTATCAATATTTATCTAAATTACTCTTATCAATACTCCTTCAGTAATAATCAAATTAAAGTGAGAGAGAAAATTAATAAAGATGATTAAAATATTTAAAAAAAATATACCATATCAACTAACTTAATTTTATTAATCTAATCAAATTAATTAAATATATTTTATATTAAGAACCAGAGGCATATTATATTATAATATCTTGTTGAAAAGTTTTAATAGCTCAATAACTGTATTTAATAACAAAAAATTGGTGGGATCACCAATAAACTATTGGTCAAAGTAGTAAATATTTTCACCTCATAAAGAGGAAAGCATAAATTCAAATTCAGGAAACACTTGTTAGAAATAATAAAAACCCTTTGCATTTTAAATTTTGAAAGAATTTAGGATAGAGATACCTTAACTAAATAAAGAAAAACCAACCTTTGCCAAAAAATAAAAATGGGGGCAGCAAAATAAATTTTCCAAATTCTAAAATCCCAAATGAGTGCCTTTTGACTTGTCCAGCATTTTGTAAAAATGGGTTTTCAGTATTTCAGGAGCATAAATTTGTCTTTTCCCATATACTTATTACAAGATCTAGGTGAGAGGAGGAGGGTTATTTATAACATGCAAAATTTTGAACCCAAAGAGGGGACAAAGAAAAAACAAATTGAGCTACAAGAGGAACAAACTTTTATTAGATAAAACTAACAAAAGAGCTACAATTTCCACTCTAATACCTAACATACACAAATAACAAGGTGGGAAGTGGCGGCTCTACAATCTAACCGCGCATTCTACACCCACCTGTGTCATAAACTCACTGCTATGAACTACACAGGGTATCAAGAATGAGGAGTAATCAGAATATACACATGAACAATTCTTCAACGTTCACATTCTCAACTCTCTGGCTGCTCAGACTTCACCGGTGCTCCCGATGACGACGCGCAACTTCCATTCTGAAGATACAGACTGTTTGCAACCATGGAGTCACTCACCAAGCCAACATCAACATCATCAAAGTTGAGGGGTCCTCGAACCTTTCGGGTGCTGCTAAACATATAGAATGAGAGCAGATAGTAACATCAGCTTTGCTATCTCGAGAAAAACAAATCAAGAACGAGCATAAATAAACATGCAAGCATAGCTAATATAAATCCAACAGAAAAGTGTATTTGACATGTTCATTCATGATTTAGATGCTAATTTTAGCGAAACATAGAATGTGAGCAGATAGAGCACAATGGCATTATATGATCCATGTAGTCAGCTACACCTAGTAGGATAAGGCTGGGTTGTTGTTGGATAGAATGTGAGCAGATGACAATATCAGCAAGATGTTTTTCAGTAGATTTGTTGAAAAAGACTAGTTAAATCAAGTTAACATGTGGCCATAAGCATGCTAGAGATAAGCTTTATTGAAATTTTGGGCATAATATGCATATATATTTTTTTATGAATCATGACTAACTTCATTTGTTTTTTTTTTTTGCTTGAGTTGGTCTCCCTTGGAATATTTGTTAGAGGATATTTCAACCTTCAAGATTTTAAGATTAGAAAAAGCATACCCATTCAAACGGTTATTGATGGCAGTCAGGTCTTTTGAAGGGCTCTGATATGCATGAGTGCTCTCCCCAACGCAGGCATAGTAGCTTTTTGATCTATGTGATATTAAAGCATCCATCTGAGAAGATAAAAAGGACAAAGCTCAGATTCAGTGAAAATAGAATTTGTGTCAGTCCAAAGTGTGAATTCATGCATTGAGATCATTTTATGAAACAATATTTGGTGTCTATTATTATAAAAGAGGGGAAAAGAGGCACGTGAAATAGCATAGACTCAAAGTGAATGGGTGAAACAGCCAAAATAAGGCAAACGAAGTAACATGAGTAAATGGAGACAGAAATTATACAGAAACAAAAAAGGGAGATAACTACCTTGGCTGAACGCAATGGCGAGACATAAACATTGTGCGATGAAGATACTTTCTTTGGAGACATATCAGGGAGGCTAGGAAAAGGAGAAATTTTAGGAGATCCAGGACACTGAGCTAAATGACCTGAAGAGAAGAGGTATACTAGTCAATGGTTTGCCTGAAACACAGAGGATAAAGCCAGGTGTAGAACTCAAAAACTTGCATTAAGAAATAACTGTACCATCACTGTTATTGTTGGCTTCAGGTATTCGGTCGGCTTTCGTAGTTGTTCCCCCAGGACCAAGTTCAACCAGCAGAGCTTTTACAGAGGGGATAAATATTTCATTGTAAAATGTAATGATATCAACATGCTCCTGACCGGTTCTCTGTTTCAAAATCATTTATAAGGTCAGAGTTTTCGTAAAGCAAGGTAGGAGTGAAATTTGATTATGTACCCCATTGCGATGTGTTGATGACCAGTCAATAAATACACCACGAAAAACTTGTGGTTTGCATTGTGGTTGCTTCCTATAGTTGTAAATGATCTCTCTAAAAGTTAAGTTCAGCTGAGAAATCTGCAAAAGGAATCGAATGAGAATAAAGTAATAAATAACTGAAGAACAGTTTATAAAACTCTACATCTTTTTTAAAAGTCGGACCTTTGCGATTCCATAGAAACAACAGAGAATGATTTGGTCAATATGGCGGTTGAAGAAAATTGATGTCCTTTGATTTAGTATTTGTTGAAAAAGACAGTACACGTTCTCTCTTGTTTGTTGAGACAACTGAAGCCTTTCAACCATGCCACTTATTCTGACAGCCGCCAACTTAACAATCTGGGAGGCACAAGTTCACACAAGATGTCAGCATAATAAAGAAATATAAAGACGATGGCGATGAAAAATAAATAATACAAATCTTGACCAAACACAAGAACTTCACATAACTGCTTAACCAATTTTTTAAGGTGCTATACCTTTCCAAAAAAGATATTGATCCCTGTTTCTGCACAAGTCTCCCCTCCACCTCCTGGATTTGGCCTTGTTGGACTGCAAAGAAGATAAGGTTATTCAATGCAGAGCACCAAATAAACATGGTTGCTGCTCTAAGTCCAGTAATTCAAGATGCACCTTGCAAAAGCTGACTGCAAAGGAGGGGGTAGCTTTGACTTAATGTTACTGAAGGGAAGTCGATCCTTCACTGGTGAGGTAAAGGAATTTCGTTCTGCTAGTACACTTCGATATTCTGTGCAGAGTCGTTTTGGGGACCTAATATCCCCATTTTGACCTGAAATGCATTGACAGAAATGTTCGATAATGACTTATACTGGAAGTTTTCCTTTGGGAGGAGTAAGGGGGCAGTAAGAATATTTGGGTCTTATGAACAGAAAAATTTACACACTAAGGTATGATACACAATGACTTATACTGGAAGTAAGCAAACACTGCTAAAAAGTTCAAACAGAAAGAACTATTACTTGGTAAAGTCTCAGGCTTCTGTAAGGAAGGCCCAGTGGGCAGGCCCCCACAAGAGAAGTTAATTTGTGTCGCAATTGCATCTAATGATGGCATTGGTTCAGCTAACAAGCCAAGTCGAGTTATTTCTGAAGAGAGGGAAGGTCTGGCAACTGTCAAAGAATTATACATTGAAGAACCCTTTTCCCATACCATACTCTCCAAAAGCCGTTCCTCCAATGAATTCAGATGTCGCCTCAATTCTCTGGGGAGAGAATCTTCATGTCTTATAAAGCTTTCTATCACCTTGCTAAGGTCAAACGCTGTAATTCCAGTCCTTTCCAGAACCGCAGGAAACAACATTGTTACAGTCTTATGTGTTGCCAGCACTAATTCTGCAGAACATGCAAGCATGCATCTATGGAACCTCTCATTAGTTAATAATGAGGTTAAATTGGTTGCATGCAGTATTTGCGCCTCTGCTCTGCACATTGCCTCCAAGACCCTATAATATAACTTCATGGCTTCCAGTCTCCGTTGTTCTGCCCAAACATTGTCCATCAGGTTTGCACTTTGCAGGCTTCCAGTTAAACATCGCTCTCCTAAAGGACTAGTAGGAAATATAGCCTGCAATATAATCTGTGCCCTGCGCACTACATCACTTGTGACGTCCCTATCACATGATGCCAGAAATTTCTCCAGCTCCGGCGAAGGCTTTGATGGAAGTGGACATATGACAGTACGAAGCCACTTAGCAGTAGTCATAGCAGTGGTTACAGGAGTGGCTGCCATCTTTGAACTTGCGCTAATTGAAATGCCATTTGCATGATGAGAGGCAGGAGAGCGTTGGGGAGAGAGTGGACTTGTAATTGTCTTTGCAGGTGACGCCATTGAATCAAATTTCCTCTATAGAGAAGGATAAAAGATGTTTATCAGTATTCTCTTACACAAGATAGTAGACTTGAGAAGAAACTTGAAATTTAATCAATACCTTGACACCACTTGTGGACATGGAACCTCCAGACAAGCTTCCTGAAGCTAATAAGCTGTCCTCCTCATTGATAAACAACCTCTCATCCAGCTCACCCTTGTTACGAATGGCATCATCATAATCTTTTTCTAAGATGTTTAAACAAGATGGTAGAGATGATTCTTCCATAAGATCATTAAAGTAGAGCAAGCCATCTGAAAATGAAAGGATCATCAATAAAGGATAACAACATTGATATGCATGAATAATAAGTGACGCAGCAATTAAAATGAACCTTTGTCAATATTCTCAAGTGTTTCAGTTTCACATTCAGACGCCAGACAAGGCTTCTTCTTCAGTATATCAGCAATTAAATTATTGGCTTTCTCCATAGTTTTTCTCACATCATCTTCTGAAGTGTCATGGATGTTGCAAAGTGATGCAATGATGTCCACACCTTTGCTACTTTTCTTAACTGAAATTCACATTCAACTAAATTAGGACAGATAGAAGTACCAAAATTTAAACTCATCTCCGATATAACACATAAGGAACATGCATTTGTGCGTGCACAAGCACTAGCTTGCATTGATGTGAACAAGCAAGATTATCTGAGAACAGCACAATGATTCAAAACAAAAGGGGTATATAAGAAAGAGTGTTACCAAAGCGTGATGCGTCATGAATGTCAAAATTTCTGAAGCGGGCAGGAATGTGAATAATCAAGATAGCCTGCCAAAGATACACCAAGCAAATAAGAAACTACTTTCCTTTTGAAGTGATGATTACTAGGCAAACTTTAAAAATTATAGTATATGAATGTTATCTAAATAATTGAATTCGTATACATAAGTAAAAAATGTATACATAGCTGTTATGATGAATGATTTGCAATATATTCAAGGAGATCCAAATTATAGAAAAAGAATAGAGCACGAATGTGACTGACCAATATAGAAACTAAACCATTGGTGCAAGTCACCAAGTCTTTAAATCGGCTGAAAGCATGGACACGAAGAGCCAAAAAAACCAACCATCCAAATCGATGATATTGAGATGCATAATCACCAGTCGCGGAAACAGCTGAACTTTTTTCAATAGCATCATTTGCCAAGAAGAACTCCTCGAATGCACGTTTATAATACCTAGCAACACCAAATTTAAAAGATGTGATGTCAAATTTCAAACTGTGCAGGATAGTCAAAGAGTGTGATGTTATAATGGAAATCTATGCTCAGCATATATACAGCAAAGAAACATCTTAAAGTCTATAAGATGACTAAATGAAACCATTACACATGTGCTTTCCATGAATGCTAAACAGTAATATAAATTATATGAACATGAAGAGCATTGATATTTTTCCAGATTAGATGTTTAGTTTTCAAGAATGAGCCACTCACTTGCTAAGAATGCTTAAGTGAAGAAAGTTTGCATGCAACTCCTTTGCCTGGTAGAGAAATATGAAAGAAAAAGTCCAAATGTTATTAAGCAATAAATAAAAAGGGACATGTGAAAAAAATTGAGCAGAAAATATGCAAAATAGAAAGCATGAGTATCTGCTTAGTCAATACCTCAAGCCTGTTTTCCCAATCTGTGCCATATATATTACTTAAAATTGGACCACTCTTAACAAGAAACTGAGGAAGTTCTTTGAAAAAGTCCACAATGCTGTAGAATACAAGATAGATGACAACATTGCATAAAAGAACCAATTACAAACACATGAACTAGGGAAGGCTAGTAATATACTTTAGCTTTTCCTTTCTCAATATCTGGCACAGGGTAAGTCCATTGCTATTGATCACCTTCTTCTCACTGTCTATATGCTTATCAGCCAATCTCTTGACACTGTATAAGACAAAGGAAAACCAATACCTCTCTGCTTCTTCGTACTGAAACAGAGATATGCCACATCAAAAAAGCACGGAAAGACTCCACAAGTTCAATTTTATTAAAGAAAAATTATTGCGTACCGTTCCATTCCCAAGAGATGACACATTGGTCTGTAGAAGGTGTTTGGTTTCTGTGAACAGCTTCATTGCTTGTCTGCAACTTCCATCATCCAATGATAACCCATTCTGTCATAAAAAACCACATCAATGTGTCTTTTCAAAAGGGAAAAAAAGCTACATAAATGTGCAAGGAAATGGCTACAAAATATCAATTAAAGTAGGCCCCACACGACTCCTGTATATGTTTGATAACTGCCGTGTGATTAATTTACGCGAGTGCACAGGCATATGTTATTTGTAGCTAATTGTAGTGTGCGTGAGCGTAACATGTGAGCGTGGCATATGCTATTTATAGCTAATTGTAACATTAATCACAAAGGAATTTCAAAAGCCATTGTATGTGTAACATTCTCCCTTTTCCGTTTCTGTATAGCCCAGAGGGTTCAGTAAACATCTTCGTGTATTGCATTCACCCCCCCGGGTATACAGCTGCTGTTTTCTCCTCCCATTCCTCTTGCTGCACTCTTCTTTTTCCTCGGTTATAAAAAATATAAGAAATATATAAAAAAAACACGGGATACAAGTATTCTTAATAACATAGTGGAAAACCAAAATTACATGCCAGAAAAACCAAGAAGCTGATTACAAAACTTTAAAAACGGATAAAAAGACTATGAAGCAGATACGAGCTGTATTCAGAGTAAGATGACAGGAACCTTGCATAATTCAGTGAAACGAGAGTCAGCAGGGTCACCATGTTCGCCATGGACCTGTGAGCTGTTGGCTGAAGTAGCAAATGGCTTACCATCTTCCATCTTCTCCTCAGCAGGTGGACTCATGGAAACCCTAGTTAATCCACTGTCGACGCAGATCACACTTGTAAGGCACTGAAAATTGTTAATTTGGATTCAAATCCCGAAATAAAAACCTCTCCAAGTCCCAGAAATTCGATTTTCTTCACCAACTATAAGAAAATAATTCAATTTCACTACCGCTGTACCCGCAAGTGCAAACCCAAATCCTAGCAACATTGACCCAGAAACCCCAAATGCAAATTATTGTGAACACAGTTGGAATAAATAAAAGCCAGTGAATTCACCACCCAGTGTACACACTCGAAGCAAAGTTTTCATTTTTTTTGTTCGAAAGCGAATTAAGCCGCAGGTTTGCAAATTATAAATTTTCACAAATTGTCTGAATCAACCCCATTTCAAAAATATACTTTGCCGGAACAAGATCTTACCAGAACTGTTCAGAAGAAAGGAAACTTAAATAAACATTTTTAAAAAAAAAAAAACAAGACTTGTAGCAGATTACCAGCAACAATTACACTCCGATCCCTTAACTCTCAGCTCCAAGCAGATCCAGTACAGAAACCAAGAAAACAACGACGTAATCTTCAATCGAATCGGCCAAATAAGGGTTTTTGAAGCAGCTCTGAGCCCTATCTTTGCTTCACTTTTCCCTTTCTTCTGTTTCTCTCACTAAATTTGGCCCTTTTGTGAAACCCTCCGTGTTGTCGCGCGGGAAAAATAACATGGATCATGATGGTATGAGTACCATGCCCGACATACATGCATGCATCAAGAGCCAATGGTAATGCGACACGACATGGGATCAGGTTGTTTTTACCGCCAAAATTCTCGCCGTTACGAGATTCCCTGGAATGGGAGGTCGCCATAAAGGCGTTATGACGGAGATCCTAAAATTCATGGGTAAGCCTCTTATCTCGGTAACGGCAAGTGGGGCCCACTTAACTACCATGTGATCGGCTGGGCCCCGCATCTCTCCTTCCTCACTGGAGCCTTCTTCGTTACTCATTCGCTCATGCTGGCGGTAAAATTACAGTACAGGCAATCTCATCGTTGTAAACCAATTAATAGGGATAATAATTTTTTCATATTTAATTATTTTATTTTTAATTTAATATTTTATTTACTTATGAACAGAAGTAAATATGATTTTATTTGAATCTTCGATCAAAGGAAAATGTTATATTTCATTTAAAGGAATTTATAACTTAATTACATTCATAATAAATTTTAAAATATAAAAAAAAAATTCTTCTATAAACTAAAGTTGGACTAAAACAAAATTTATAACAAGAAGTCATATGAATTTTCCCCCATCAATTGAAAAAAAAATTTGGATCAATATGCACATCAATCTACATTATGTATTTTTTAAATACACATTACCATATTAATTGAAGTGGTAAGTAGCCTTATCCAGTAAATAGATAATATAAATTTAAATATTAAGAAATACATTAGTTGAGAGGGATAAAAACTTTTTATATTCTAATTTATTTTGAAAAGTCACTCCTATGAATTTTGTGTTTGCTTCCAACAGGATGGAGATTGGACCAAACTCTTCTTTTTCCCAACTCTTTGCCAAAAATATTGGAAATGAAGATAAAAATGGATTTTATGTTACCTAGTTGAAGTCTATTTATGGCCATAACAAAAAATAATTTAATAAAAAAAATGATAGAATGCGTTGTTTTAAAAGTCTAAATTTGGTGAACCTAAGCAGCATATCCGCTTAAATTTATGGAATCAGATAGTCTCCTTTGCAAGTTGGGGCAAACTTTTATTCTTTCCTTACTTTATGTGAAAAATGTGGGAGATGGATATCAAAAATGGATTTTCTATCATATAGTAAAACTTTATTTAAGGGGGTAAGTTTTCAGGCGTACCTTAGATCTTCTCTAGTTCACCAAGATACCTGCATATAATCGGAGTACCTTGCTTAGACTCTGGTATGTTTACATAACAAAAATACCAAAGGAAGAGTAAATGAACATAGAGCACCGAAAGAGAGAAGCAGATGAAATGTTTCTGAAAAAAACTTCTTATCTGCTCTTCACTATGGATGCACACATGCATATCTTATGCCAGAATGAAGGGGGAGTGGGTTCTGTGATAACTCCCCACTCTCTCACATTTTCCTTTTTCCAGCCAGTGTCAATAACTGCTCCCTCCAATGTACATATTCATAGACCTGGGTCTAATCTAACATGGGTGGACTAGCCTATTTCGTAACATCTCCCACTCACACTTGGTGGATTAGATATTGTGGCTTCAATCTCATTCTCTTCCTTTTTTTTTTCATACTAGGTGCTTTGCCTTGTTCACGTAGTCATGAGTCTCCTTCTAGGCACAAAGCAACCCTTTAGTGCAGCTAGATCTAATAAGTTATAATATATTGAATGTCCTAGATTTATCCATATACACTTTTCTTATGGCTAATCTAGTCCCTCTTGAGTAAGCATATAACTCAGATAGTCTCCACTTATGTATAGTATCCACACTTATGAAATTAACAAAATAATAACACAAGGGACCGGTCACAGACACTAGCATTGATGTGTATATTATGGCAATCTTTCTTTTGCTCATATATCATTTTGATATGAATCAACCGCTTTCCTAGCATAATACATTTAGTTCATATATAATTTGACCATATGACATATATTAAAATAGCAAACGCTGAAACATACCTCTATAATATTGTCAAAGTCAAAGGACATTTATGAAATGATTATACCTTTATGGAACTCACACAACAATGAAGTAGGGATTGATTCACTTGCTTTTCATTTGCGGTTCTTCAGCACATGTGATATGAATCACATGTTATGGTGTTCCTCTTATCCTATAAGAGTGTACGTCATTTTGATTCTATTAATCACACCGTACAGACTTAAGTCCAGACACTCATAGTATCTAAACCCAAACTCTTCAATTTTATTCACATAATATGACTTCAATTTTGAAGAATTTGTTATCTGGCTACAGGTTTCATGGATGTGGGTATCCATAGTTCGATCTATATCCATACTTACGGATCTCATCTTGACTTACTGCACTTTTTGAGCCAAGGCGACATTTATTGTGTTTCTTCTCTACCATATCAGCACTCTTACTACTTTACTGGTGAATACATGTCTCATCTTTGAACACTTCTCTAGCATTAAAGGCGGTTGCTCGTGTGAGAAAGCTAATCATTTCAACCTGTATGACATACTAGACATTGTATACTTTCACCCAAACGTATAAGTAATAATAAATGACATGATATCATTAATGAAAACAAAATATTACAAACAGTCTATAATTTTATATTTTATACATGCCAATGGCTTTTACATGTTTCTCAAATATTTCTTTGCCTATTGGCTTAGTCAGAGGGTCTGCAACCATGCATTTAGTTGAAATATATTGTATAGTTATAATTTTTTGTACTATATAATCTCTCACAAAGTTATACTTGATATCAATGTGTTTGATCTTGCTGTGATATTTAGGGTCTTTGGTGTAGGCTATGGCTGTAGTATTGTTACAGTGTATCAACACTGACTTGGTATTCTTGTTCCTAAATCTTAGGTGTTCGATAAATCTCTTTAGCCAAACAGCCTCTTGCGCTGCTGCAGTGCATGCCACAAACTTAGCTTCCATAGAGTGTAAAACAATGCACGTCTCATTCTTACTACTCCAACATATGGCGCCGTTGTTAAGCAAGAAGGTGTATCCTGAAGTCGATCTTTGTTCTTCTTCATCACCGCCTACATCAACATCGGAATATTCGACTAGGCGCAATCACTTCCTTGATAACACAATGCATAGTTAGTTGTGCCATTTAAGTATCTCAAGATTCTCTTTACTGCTTTCCAATATTTCTCAACAGGGTTGTACTGGAATCTACTAACCAGCCCCATGGCATAACAAATATCTGGTCTTATACACATCATCGCATACATCAGGCTACCAACGGTACTAGTATATAGAACTCTTTCCATTTGCTTTTTGTCTAATTCAATTTTGTCACACATATCAGAACTCAAGACCACTCCAGTGGTTACAGGGATATCCATAGGATTGAAGTTACTCATATTGAATCGCTCAAGTATCTCCTTGATATAATTCTCTTGTGAAAGAGTGAGAATTCTTTTGGAGCGATTCCTTCAAATCTTGACTCCAAGTATGTATTATGCTTCACCCATATCTTTTATCTCGAAATTTGATGAAAGCTATTCTTTAATAGCTATCACTAAGTCAAGATTATTTCTGGCTAAGAGTATGTCGTCTACGTATAAGGATAATATTACATAATTACCCTCAAATTGCTTAACGTAGACGCAGTGGTCTTCTTCTATCATTTGGAAGTTATATGAGATTTTCGCCTTGTGAAACCTCAAGTACCACTTCTTTTGAGTTTACACTTCTTGTGTTCAAACCATTTTTCAATAAAACCTATTGGTTGTTCCATATAGATTTCTTCATCAAGATCACTATTCAGGAATACAGTTTTTACATCCATCTGATGTATCTCTAGGTTTAAAATATTTACTATTGTTAGAATAAGTCTTATAGAATTGAAGCACACAATAGGTGAAAAAGTATTCCATAATCTATACTTTCCTATTGTGTATATCCCTTTACAACCAATCGGGCTTTAAATTTGTCAATTGATCCATCCACCTTTCTCTTGATTTTAGGAACACACTTGTTCCCAATGGCTTTACGCCCTTTTGGCAGATCAACTAACTCCCAAACTTGGTTTTTCATCATTGAGTCCATTTTCTCTTTTATTGCTTTCTTCCATTCCTCCTTGGCAGGACTTGCCAATGATTCATGAATAGTGCGGGGTTCATCATCCCCTTCTGGACTAACTAAGAGTGCTTCGCCTTTTATTTGGAAGCGTATATTTGGAACACTTTCCCTGTTACTCTTTCTGATCGAATTAACTTGCTTATCTTTTATCGTTTGTCTCGGTCTTTGTGTTGATCGTTCTTGGCTGCCACTCAGATTGACATACCTAGAGGATTATGGTCTATCAATTTGTTCGGCATTGTCCTTTTCCTAAGTTTTATAAAGAGATGCAGTACAGTCAATATCTTCCCTACTGGGAAATTCTGTATCAATGAATACAGCATCTCTTAATTCTGTTTCAGTCACTTTCCTATCTTCAATTTCACTTATGAATATATATCCTTTTGAGGGTTCAGAGTACCTTATAAAAACACATTTTTCCCTCTGGGACCCAGTTTCCTATGTCTATAAGAACTGTCATGGATATAGGCCGCCGAGCCCCAAAGTCTAAGGATGATTAGATTTGGCTGGCGTTTAATCAATAACTCGTAGGGTGTAGAAGCTGTTGGAAATTGTGCCCTAGGGGCCAATCATTGTCTTATAAATATTATTATTTTTGAATGTCTTAATTATGTTATCATATTATTTGCATGTTTACTATGATCACCATCCTTGGATAATTTATGATCTTATCCTAAATGTCCCTGGTCGGTTATCTATGCAGGAGCAGAGATGAAATAAGACCAGTGTGACTTTGAAGATATATAGAGATATAAATCAAAGTCATAGGCACATGTAAGAGTACAGGGTGTTGGACTGACCCGCCATGAGAGAGTTGCATGGGTCAAGTCATAAACTTCTCTCATATACAAGCCATGTCACTATGCCCTTTGACCTGAGATCATCATGGATTCCTACATAACAAACACTCAGCTTTGACCTAGTCAAAAGTCACTTTTGACCGAGTGATCATAAAGGCTATGTTCGGGCTTAGTAGTTTTTCATGCGGAGGAATGTGAATGGTCAAGATGGAATTTGTCCCTCACATTCGTAGAGAGATATTACTGTGCCCCTCGATGAGTGAGTCTGAGAAATGTATGACCATACTGTAATGGAAGGGTAGTTCCATTACTATAGTCAGACTGCTCAGGGATCGAGAAAGTGATAATCAGGAATAGGAGGATAACGTTCACCATGCCTCATCTATGACCGAAATATCGTGTAACAAAAGGGACGTGATATAGTTGTATGAAAGGTAACATCGTTCATCGATCCTCATATGTTTTGGGTAGTCGTAATGTCTTGCAATAGGCCGCTTACGACTTGTGGGTTAGTATAGTAACTGGACCACTACCAACTTCATATGGGCCTACAGGGTCGCACACTAAATAGCCCAACACGAGCTGTGATGTCCAGATTCATTGAATCTAAGAGATGTCTAGATTCAATGAATAGTCTAGGGTAGATTTATATATTATATATATATAAATTTGTATATATATTATATATATAATATAAGAAATATTTGCAAGATTTAATTTATAAGGATAAATTAAATTTCTATCACCTTTTGAATTTGAATTTAAATAGATATGATCTATTTGAATTTGAAATTCAAATTGATAAGATATCCCAAATTTGATTTATGAGAATAAATCAAATATAATTCCGTCTTATCTTTACTAAATAAATAGGTGATTTAAATATATGGGACAAATTTAATAAAAACCATATTTATTTAATTAGTTTCTTATCAAATTATGCAATATATGATATTGTATTAATTTCAGAATTAATATAAGATTAATTCTGAAGCTCAGCCCAATTAGAAGCCCGATAGCATCCTATATATTTGACATTAGGAGCTAGGGTTCTAGACACAACACAACACAAGAAAAGGGGGCAGGAGAGTGCAAAAGGTTTGCAGATAAGAAACTGCTGGAATATAGATGGTGAGGATAGAATCTTGAGAAAACCCAGAGGGACAAGAGGCGCTAGCACGTCGTTCGTGGTTGGAACGCTATTCGTGTGGATATCGATAGAGGAAGCCGATCTGAATTGTCGACTTCTTGCGAACGAGAAAAGAGCACCAAGTACGACGAGGTCGTGACCAGTTGACACATAGGTCGCGACCAAATTGGCTTCTGAACGTCAGAAATCCAAAAAGAGACTACAGGTAGCGACTAGTAGCAGAATAGGTCGCGACTACAAATTCCAGAGACGACAGGTCGCGACTAGAAGCTGAGGAGGTCGCGACAGAAAACTCTAGAGGCGACAGGTCACGACTGAAAGTTCCAAAAGGCGAAAAGTCGCGACTAGTGGACACTGAGGTCGCTACCAAAGCTTGAATACGAAGGTAACACTTCTTTCTCCTTGACTTAAACACATTCGGTAGATCCTGGCTGGGAATGGAAAAATCTTTAAAGTTAATTTTCGCTGCGTGTCTTCCAATTCCCTTCAGCTGTATCAGAGCCATGCCGTTTTGTGTTTAAGTTAGGTTTGATTGTTGATACATGTGATGTATGTTAGACTTCTTAGCTGATTATATGATAACATGCGAGATATGTATGACATATATGGAATCCGTTTATGTATGACATATACGGAATCCAAAAGGAAACTGAAATCGGTGGTGTATGTTAATTGATTTGATCAATTAATATTAATGGGGTCTAAGGAAATAGAATTAAGATTCTTGATCAAAAATATTAGCGGGACCACCGTGGCTACCTAATTATAGCGCAACATAATCGTAATATGTACTGGCTTTCCTGATGTATGAATGTTTTGAAACATTTATTGCCCTTCAAATAGTATGAATTTTGATTCTTGAATGTTTGGGTATGGTGAACAATATGGCTCTAGATTACAAGTATTGTAATTTTTCTAAATACGGCATGCGTGTCGTGCCTTCCTCTAATTACTCTAATTTGTACATTCTCTTCTCATCTCACTCCCCTCGAATGTTGAAACGAGGTTTCCTTATGTAATTTTCCTATTCTAATTAGATAGCTCCTCTCATTTGCTTGAGGGGACTTAGGATAGGTGAGCCATATTGTATCATGTTTAAGATTATGCACCTTATGATTATATCACTGCATGTATGTTTTATATGCATAATACTGGTATGAGATACAATCGAGATACATGCAAACCAGATAGTTAATTAAACCCTCTAAAAGAAATCTTAAGTCATATGCCATCAATTAATGAACACTTGTCAAAACCTCGATCGCTCATTTGTAGGCTCCACCAAAGTGGGTGCATTTAAGTTATCTTGGGGAGATAAGTAAGAGTAATGGTGCTACTCTTATGTTTGTTATTGTTTGACTTAATTGAGATTATCAAAACGGTTTTGGGTCTCAAGGCATTAGATGGGATTAAAACATGCCGGATCATATGATGATGGAATCCCATAAATATCT
Source organism: Leucaena leucocephala (assembly GCA_037074615.1). Lineage (NCBI taxonomy): Eukaryota > Viridiplantae > Streptophyta > Magnoliopsida > Fabales > Fabaceae > Leucaena > Leucaena leucocephala. Next base: position 2,968,804 of record CM073544.1, on the reverse strand, counting down.
AAGAGTTACATTTGATGTAATTGGTAAAGTTGTTACCTACCTAAATAACTTAAAGTTGAGCGTCCTACCAAAGTGGACTCAAATTTAAGCCAAATATGGATCTTAGCCCACTAATTATTACATTGAGGTTTGTTTTATTCAGTGGGAGATTGCTAATAAGCTTGCATATTTTAATTGTAGAATCATGACGACTAGTAATACTGCTATATTATCGTTGCGATCTGTCCTTGAGAAGGACAAACTCAATGGGACAAACTTTCTTGACTGGTTCAGGAACTTGAGAATTGTTCTCAAGTAGGAAAAAAAAGTACATGTCCTAGATCAACCCATTCCTAAGGAGCCAGCAGCCAATGCTCCTAAAGCTCAGAGAGATTCTTATGCGAAGCATAAGGAAGACTCTGTCGATGTGGGATGCTTGATGCTTGCCACCATGGTTCCGGAGCTCCAAAGAGATCTGGAACATATGGAGGCTTATGAGATGATTGTGCATCTTAAGGAAATGTTTCAGCAACAGGCAAGGCAAGAGAGGTATGAGACCATTAAGGCCTTACATTCCTGCAAGATGGCTGAAGGTGCATCAGTGAGTACTCATGTGTTAAAGATGAAAGGGTACATTGATCACCTTGAGAGGGTTGGATTTCTATGAGCCAGGAGTTAGCTACAGATTTGATCTTGAACTCACTCCCGAAAAGTTATGACCAGTTTTTCATGAACTACAACATGAACAACATGAAGAAGTCTATTTCTGAACTGCATGGGATGCTTAAAACTGCTGAGCCGACTGTTAAGAAGAAGCCCAGCACAATTTTGATGGTTAAGAAAGGAAATGGTATGAAAAAGAAAGGCAAGGGCAAGGGCAAGGGTCATGGCTCATTTGGTATGACCAAAGAGTCAGGCAAGCCTGAAACCAAGCCTGCACCAAAGAAGGCAAAGCCTCCAAAGGAAGGATTTTGCTTCTTCTGCAATGAACCGGGCCATTGGAAGAGGAAATGCAAACTCTACCTTGAAGATCTGAAAAAGAACAAAAAGGATAACAGGGCTATCGCTTCAGGTATTTATGTTATAGACATTCATCTCTCTACTTCCACTACATGGGTATTAGATACTGCATGTGGTTCTCACATTTGTACAAATGTGCAGGGCCTAAAGGACAGTAAAAAGCTGAAGAAGCGCGAAGTTGACCTACAAGTTCGAAATAGAGCAAAGGTTGCTGCTTTAGCTGTAGGCATTTATGAATTAGTTCTGCCCACTGGGCTTTTGTTAGTTTTGAACAATTGCTATTATGTTCCTGCTTTGAGTAGTAACATTGTTTCTCTTTCTTATTTGGATAAGGAAGGTTACACTTCCATTTCTGGGAATGGTAAATGTTCTATTTATCATAATGATATTTTCTATGCTCATGGTGATTTGCATATTGATCATTACATATTAAACTTGGAACAACCCAATCATGGAAATATCTATAACATAACCGCCAAAAGGGTCAAATCAAATGATTTGAATCTGACATATCTCTGGCACTATCGTCTGGGCCACATAAATGAGAAATGCATTTCTAAACTCCATCAAGATGGATTTCTCAATTCATTTGATTTTGAATCATATGATACTTGCGAATCTTATTTGTTAGGTAAGATGACAAAGTCACCTTTCACTGGGCACAGTGAGAGGGCCACTAATTTGTTGGGCCTCATACATACAGATGTGTGTGGACCGATGAATACAAATTCTAGAGGAGGTTATTCGTACTTCATCACATTCATAGATGATTTCAGTAGATGTGGCTACGTCTATCTAATGAAACATAAATCCGAATCTTTTGAAATGTTCAAGATATTTTAAAATGAAGTACAAGACCAGCTTAGTAAAATAATTAAAGCCCTTCGATCTGATCGAGGTGGTGAATATTTGAGCCAAGAGTTTATCGATCATCTTAGGAATTGTGGGATAGTCTCACAATTGACTCCTCCAGGAACACCACAATGGAATAGCATTTCTGAACGGAGAAATTGAACACTATTAGATATGGTTCGATCCATGATGAGTCGAACAGATCTTCCACTGTCCTTTTGGGGCCACGCCCTAGAGACAGCTGCGTTCACACTGAATCGTGTTCCATCTAAGGCAGTTGAAAAGACTCCGTATGAGATATGGACTGGGAGGAAACCTAGTTTGCCTTTTCTCAAGATTTGGGGATATGAGGTCTATGTTAAGCAACAAGCCTCAGATAAGTTAGCGCCCAAATCTTCAAAGTGCCTTTTTGTGGGATATCCTGAGGAAATCAAGGGATATTATGTCTACAACCCCACTGATAACAAAGTGTTTTTTGTTAGAAATGGTATCTTTCTCGAACAAGAATTTATCTCTAAAAGAACCATTGGGAGTAAGGTACATCTCGAAGAAGTTCGAGAGCCATAAGACACCACAGAATTAGAGATAAAAAATGGAGAAGACTCACAACAAGTTGTTGAGACTCCTCAAGTCACGCAAGGCCCACGGCGATCTAATAGGGCACAACTTCAGCTCAGAGATATGGATTTCTTATTGCTGACAATCGTGATGTGTTGCTCATTGAGCATAATGAGCTAACTACCTATCAAGAAGCTATAGTGGGACCAAACTCTGAAAAATAGCTTAGTGTCATGAAGTCTGAGATGCAATCCATGTACGATAATAAGGTATGAACCTTAGTCGACCCGCCTGAAGGTGTAAAAACCGTCGGGTGCAAGTGGATTTTTAAATAGAAAACCGACATGGATGGCAATTTAAATGTCTTCAAGGCATGACTGGTTGCAAAAGGATTTACTCAAACTCATGGTGTGGATTATGATGAGACCTTTTCCCCAGTTGCAATGGCCAAATCAATCAGAATCCTCCTTGCCATTGCAACATATTATGACTATGAAATATGGCAGATGGACGTCAAGACAGCCTTCCTTAATGGAAAGCTCCTTGAGGATGTGTACATGACACAACCTGAAGGGTTTGAGCGTTCCGAGGACTCTGGTAAGGTGTGCAAACTTCAAAGGTCCATTTATGGACTTAAGCAAGCATCTCGGAGTTGGAATCATCGTTTTGATGAAGTAGTCAAAGAGTTTGGATTTCTTCAAAACATTGATGAACCTTGTGTGTACAAGAAGGTTAGTGGGAGCACAGTTGTGTTTTTGGTACTCTATGTCATGACATCCTACTTATTGGGAATGACATTCCTACCTTGCAGATTGTCAAGTCTTGGTTAGAAAAGTCATTCTCGATGAAAGACTTGGGTGAAACCACCTACATCCTAGGAATTAGGATCTATAGAGATAGATCTAAAAGGCTTCTAGGACTCAGTCAGAGCACATATATAGACAAGATACTGCATAGGTTCAGTATGCAGGAATCAAAGAGGGATTTCATACCCATGTCTCATGGTATTCACCTCAGCAAGGATTTGTGTCCTAGTACACATGATCAGCGAGGTCGCATGAGTAAGGTTCCATATGCCTCGGCCATAGGATCCATCATGTATGCCATGTTATATACTCGATCGGATGTCTCGTTTGCCTTAAGTATGACTAGCAGATATTAACAGGACCCCGGTGAGGGCCATTGGACTTCTGTCAAGAATATCCTTAAGTACTTAAGAAGGACTAAGGACTTATTCTTGGTCTATGGTGGATTGGATGACGAGCTCTGTGTAACTGGTTACACAGATGCAAGTTTCCAAACTGACTAGGACGACCAAAAATCCCAATCTGGATACATATTCCTCCTGAATAATGTAGCAGTAAGCTGGAAGAGCTTTAAGCAGAGCACTGTAGCAGATTCTGCAACGGAAGCCGAGTATATAGCAGCATCTGAGCAGCTAAGGAGGCCGTTTGGATCAGGAAGTTCATTACTGAACTAGGGGTGATACCGACCATCTCAGATCCGATAACTTTGTTCTATGACAATAGTGGTAACATTGCATAGGCCAAAGAGCCTTAGTCACATCAAAGGACCAAGCATATACTCAGGCGATATCATCTCATCAGAAAAATCAATGATAGAGGTGATATAAAAATATGCAAGGTAGCAGGAGAAGACAATATTGTTGATCTTCTAATAAAGCTGCTTGCGCAAGCAAAACATGAGGGTCATGTTAGGTCAATGGGAATTAAGCAAATTAATGATTGTACCTAGTGCAGTAGGAGGATGTTGGAAATTGTGCCCTAGGGGCCAATCATTGTCTTATAAATATTATAAAAACTTTTTTTGAACTTCACCTGACCCATACCCCTGCTGCAAAAAAAACATAAAAATAGTTTTTTGGGTAATGAGATTGGCCCAGTCATATCCCAACAAACAATTTTTTTTTTTGAACTGGGCTGCAGACAGCCCAACAAATCCAGCCCAGTCCATAGAAATAAAGTCTCCTCATCTATTTTCTTTTCAGGCATCTCAAAATGAGGCTGTTTTAGGGATGATCAAAGCGCACCGTTTTGATCATCCCTAACCTCTAGCTGAGTCGCACAGACCCAACTGAAAAACGGATTTGGTCCGTCAAACCTGACTCTTTTTTTTTGCCGTAACTTCTCCGTCTAACATTCAATTTTGACATTCTCGGTGTCGTTTACTTCATTTTTTCATACTCTTCGCAATGGGACTAATTTCAAGGCCTAAAAATATAGTTTTCTAATTACCCAATTTTGAAACGAAGATGCTCTGTTCGGTCTATGGTTTGTTACCTTTTGTTTTATTGTTTAAATGCATGCTCCATACATCTTATCGAAAATAAACACTTAAAATAGAAATAAGGACATGAACAGCATGCTTGGCAGAAAAAAATGAAAATATCACAGAAGATTAGTGGAAGCAAAAAACCATGCTCTAGTACCAATGTAAGTTTTCGGGTGTGCCTTGGATCTTCTTTGGTTCACCGAGATACCTACACACAATCGGAGCACCTTGTTTGGACTTTGGTACGGTTACACAGCAAAAACACCAAAGGAAGAGTAAATGAACAGAGAGCACTGAAAGAGAGAAGCAGAGGAAATATTTCTGAAAAAACTTCTTGTCTGCTCTTCACTATGGACGCACACATGCATATCTTATGCCAGAATGAAGGGGGAGTCGGTTATATGATAACTCCCTACTCTCACGTGTTTTCCTCTTCCAACCAGGGTCCATAACTGCTCCTTCCACTATACATATTCCTGGACCTAGGCCTAATCTAACATGGGTGGACTGGACCATTTTCTAACAAAGAGAAAACTTCAATTAATAGATTTACTTTGGATATTTTGAATGCTGGTTTTAATATAATATTTTAGTTTCGATTTTAAGATAGTTAAACTATTATCAACGATCGTTGATAATTAATTCAATTGCTTGAAATCTAGGGTTAGTCGATCGACGCTCATTCGAGGGCATTTTCAACATCTGGTTTAAATTACACACTAAGTGATTTTTAACAGTTCATTAAGAGTTCTTAAACTAGTTTTGATCAAAGGAGTTTAAGAAGTATTAATGCTTAGGACTCAATCGATCGATTGAGGTTTAATTTAAGACTTAGTGATTTCAAACTTCATATCAATTGAGAGTAAGGATAGATACGTTTTCATCATCAAGAGTCTGTCATCACATACTACTTTCACAAACCAACTCGTTTTAATTTAAATCAAAAGCACAAAAATATTTACTTTATTGCACTTTTATTTTATTGCACCAACCAAAATCCAAAACCATTTTACCTTCACTCAGGTTTTTAATAGTTTTGTCACAAATACGCTAGGTCTCTAATAGAAAAGCTCCTCGAGAAGAACGATAGGGTTGTGCCTTATACTATATTATTTGGTGCAAACGTAACTTATTTTGATGGGTCGGAAGGTCAATTCGACCTGCTCATCATGCCTAATCCAACATGGGTGGACTGACCCATTTTCTAACAGAGAGAAAACTTCAATTGATAGATTTTGTTTTGTTTAAAGAGTTAAGATTTTTGTATAAAAAAAAGAGTCAAGAAAATAATTGGATCCATCACTCTTAATATCTCTCCTACAAATAAAAGAGTCGATAGAATTAAGGTTTGATCAACCTAGGTAACATGTTAGCATACATTTAGGGGTTATTTAGTATGAGGGATTTGGAGGTGAAAGAAAATTTTCCTAAGTTGAATTTAAAAAAAAAATCAAAGAAATAAAGTTAAAAAATTTTGATTAATTTTCGTACCCTTTTATCTTACATATTCGCTTTGTTAAAATTTTATAACCCCACTTCAATTTTTTAAAATTCAACAAAGAAAAATTTTCCCTCCATTTTCCTTCCCTCCAAATTCTTTGTACAAAACAACTCTTAAGGAATTAGATCTTCTACATCAGTGGAACTGTGCAAAAGGGTGCGATAGAGAGAGTAGTGGGGGCATTAGGTTGACTTTAGTAGCATGTCAATAGACACATAAAATTTGGTTAGCTTGAGAGAGAGGAATAGAAAGAGTGGTAAGGAGCTTGGTTTAACTTAAGAAGCATGTTCAGTAAAAATTTAAGAAATCCAACCCTTTAAAAATCTCTTAAGCAACAAGGAGATGGATAAAGAGAATGGTAGGACTTACAATTTATATGTCTTCATGATTAGTTAACTTGAGCCGCACATATTCGCATTCATGTAAGGAATCATATCCTTTGTTGGAAACATTTTTAAATTCTTTTTTCACAAAAATTGGGATATCAAGACAAAAAAACAAATTGTCTCTAACATAAATGGTAGAAGCTTATTTAGGGGTTTGAAATGCACAAATTTGGGCAATTAAAGCAACAGGTAATTACAAAGTTGTGGTTTGTAACAAAGACTAGGATTAACTCTATTCCTTTTTTTTTTTTTTTAACATTATGTCAAAGTATAAGAGATGGAGATCAAAATTGGATTTTCTATTATATAATAAGGGAAAAAGGATAAATTGCCCAGTTTAAAGGGTCAATAGTTAGTCAACCTGAGAGTAGCATGTCAATATAACTTTAAGGAATCAAAGTTTTTGCAATAATAGAACCTTGTAGTGAGGAAAAAAAATAAAGAGAGAGAGGCATTTAGATAGCTTAAATAACGTACCAAAAGAAATTTAATGTATTAGATTATCTACAACTGTAAGATTGTAAGTTACAAAAGGGGATAGATAGAAAGTCATTGGGGCCACATCTCTCTATATCACCTATTGATAAATTCAAGGTTAGGCCAACTTGAACAACATATCAACATACATTTAAGGAATCAAATCCTCTACAACAAAGAGAGGGATATGAAGAGTAGTAACGTATTTAGTCAACGTTGTATGTATTTGGTTTTAAGTTGAAAATTGCTAAAGCCATATCAAATAAGCTCCTAAAAAGAATGTTAGTAGAAATTTAAGAAATATCCTTTGCAATAGTATGACTATAAAGTAAAGAGGTATAAAGAGAGTAATCTCACTATCTCTTGCTGATTGGTCAATTTGTGTAGTATGTTAGCATACATTAAAAATAGAGTGGGGGTACTAAGTCAACTTGAGTAACGTACCAAAAGAAATTTAATAAATTAGTTCATCTACAATCGTAGAATTGAACGTTACGAATGGGAATAGAGAAAGTGACTATGCTCACATCTCTATATCACCTATTGATAAATTCTAAGTTAGGTCAACTTGAGCATCATGTCAACATATATTTAAGGAATCAAATCCTCTTTAACAAAGAGGGTGATAGAGAAAGAAGCAACGTATTTAGTAAACCTTATTTGTATTTGGTTTTAAATTGGAAGTCGCTAAAACCATACCAAATAAGCTCCTAAAGAGAATGTTAGTAGAAATTTAAAAAAAAAAATCATATCCTTTGCAATAGCATGACTATAAGGTAATGAGGGATGGAGAGAGTGATCTCTCCATCTTTTTTGTTTAGCATGGTAGCATACAGTCAAAAAAATCAATTATTTTAGTTCAGAGAAATTTATGAAGTTGTCATTTGTAACAGAGTCTAGGATTGACTTTATTCCATCTTTTTTGTTTTTGCATTTTGAAAAAAGCATGAGAGATGGTGATCAAAATCGGATTTTATATTACATGGTAAGGGGGAAAAGATGAATTATGCCCTATTTAAGGAGTCAACATTTAGTCTAATTGAGAGCTTCATGTCAGTATAATTTTAAGGAATCAAAGTCTTTGTAACGATGGAGCCTTATAGTGAGGACAAAAATAAAGAGAGTGGGGGTATCAAGTCAACTTGAGTAACATACCTAAAGAAATGTAATGAATTAGATCATTTGCCACTGTAGAATTGTGCATTACGAATGGGGATAGAGGAAGTGATTAGGTCAGGGGTGGAACCAAGGGACGGGTAGAGGCGGTCGCCCCTCCCGTCAACTGGAATTTCCTTGTATCCCCTTGTAAGTATTTTAAATTTGCTTAAAAAATGGGCCAACTAAAATTAATAAAATGAGCTATCTGAATTTAAAAAGCCCAATTAGTTTTTTTGGCTCAGCCTAACTTTTTATATATAAACCTAAAATCTAATTTTAAACATCACTCACTCTTTTTCCTTTTTATTCTTTCTCTGTCGATGGCAATTACAAAAAAAGCAACCAGCCAACATAGAGAAAAATCCAGTAATTTTTTTTAAATAAGATAGGTGATGAATGGTTGAATGATATAATTGTGAGTTATATTGATCGGGAGGTATGCGCGGGAATTGATCAAGAAAATTTTACAGTGTTTTCAAAATATGCAAACTCGTAGGATTCAACTTCCTCATTATATTTGTTACTTATTTGTTATTTTGTACTCAAATTATTATGTTTATAATACTATAGTTCATATGTTTATAAAAAAATTTCTTAAAAATTCACCTCTTTTGTCCCAAATTTCTAGTTCCTCCACTGGATTAGACTCACATCTCTCTATATCATCTATTGATAAATTCAAGTTTAGCTCAACTTGAACATGTCAACATACATTTAAGGAATCAAATACTCTACAACAGAGAGAGGGATAGAGAGAGTAGTAACATATTACGTAAACCTTGTTTGTAGTGGGTTTTAAGTTGGAAGTTGCTAAAGAGAATGTTAGTAGAAATTTAAAAAATAATAACTTCTGCAATACTATGACTATAAATTAAAGAGGAATAGAGAGGGTGTTTCCTCTAGCTCTTGCTGATTGGTCAACTTGTGTAGTATGTTAACATACATTGAAAGATTCATATATTTTTGTTGGAACAAACTTATAAAGCTATTATTTATCATGAAGTTTAGGATTAACTTTATTCCTCCTTTTTTGCATTTTGACAAAAATACGAGAGATAAAGATTTAAATCAGATTTTTTTTATTACATAGTAAGGGAGAAAAGATGAATCGCCTTGCTGAAAGAGTAATTTTAGTTCATTAGCCGCTTCTCAATTATATATATTAGTTCAGATACTCATAATCTGTTAATTAGGGTTAATATAAATGTTGATTAAGTGACATGTAAATTGCCACAAAATAAAAATGGTTTTTTAAAAATAAAATTTATTTATGATCAACATAAAAATAAAATTATTGTTCTCATAGTATCTCCTTACATATATATATAAATATAATATTTAATCTATTTAATTTTATTTAGATTCAAGTGACTAAATTAATTCACATATATATTGAGTGAGTTCGAAAGTACATCATCAACTATTCATTTTTCTTAAACATTATAAGTATAAGGACCAATACCTATAATTGAGAAAATTATAAGAACCTAGTAAACAAAAAATATCTATATCAATATATAGAAGGCTATAATTCTAATTTATTAAATTATATCAAATTCCAAGTAAAACTATATTTATATATTTTTAAGAAAATTTAAAAAAAATGTGATTTTCAATTAAAATTGTGATAGATTTTTAAATAACTTATTAATAGATCTTAGGAATACTTATTAACGGACCGGGTAAGTTTTAGGAAAAAGCCCTATAAAAAATTAAAAAAAATGACTATATTAAAAAGGCCAATATATTTTTAAATCATTTGAAGTCATGAAGTATTATTTTATTAAAAATTTTATAGTAGTGTTATTATTTTTACAATTAAACTTATTATAAATTTGTATAAATATTATTATTCTGGTCCTTAATATATAGGACATATTCAACTAATTTAATTAGATTAAGAAAATTAGTTAAATTAGCTAATATGACATGTTTATTTTTAAAACTCCCTAATCATCTTTTTTCATTTCCTCATTTCCTCTCTTACTTAATTATTATTGAGGGATTATCAATAGGGGTAATTTAAGAAAAAGATGATAAATATAGAAAATAAATATTATATTTAAAACTAAAATTAACTCCCTAATTAGATCATATATTAAGAATAAAATAAGTATTATATATGCATATAATTATTTTAAATATATTAGTAAAAATTAGGAAAAATAAATCATTTTGCCATTTAAATCCCAGTAATTCAGGAAATTTAATAAATTCTTTCAATATTGGATTATTAACATCTGTAGAAGGAATTTTAATCCTTGAGGTCTCGGCTTTAAATTTATTCAACACTGTTGATAAAGTAAATGAATTATCTCTGAATGTTGCAAATCTAAAAAGTGGAGTCATATCTAGACTCATTACACCATCTAGTGATAAAGGATGTCAAATTGATGTCCTTGAAGCCCGATTAAATGAGAAAATCTATTTAAATGATCCAGTCAAGGACCTAGTTCCTATAAAGTTGGTGAAGGAAGATTACAAAGAAGCTATAAAATAGGAAAAGGAACCTAAACCTAGTACAAATCAAGTTTCTTTCGTATGATAATGATTTATGTGAAATGGCTTTATCAAAAACTAATAGTCCAAAATATGTAAATCCGATTAATTTAAAAGGAAAAATGTACAAGTATTTAACATAAAAAATATTGAAGAAATAATGAAAAATAATATAATTGATACTCTAGAAGAAATATCTTTAGCTCAACCAACTCCATTTAATGTAAATATTCAAAATATGGAATCAAGAACAGAAGAATCCTCAGTATCAAGGGAAAATCCTAACCAAACTCAATCTACCCAAGAAGAACCACAAGTAAGATTACAAATGTCTAAAATTTCATAAGCCTATAATTTAGGAAATCAAGGTGAAAATTTAACCTTTATATGATACGAAGATTTAAGATTATTAATAGATTTATAACGACCTGCACATAAAAATTTAAGAATAGATACTAACTATAATATAAGGCGAGATAATAGAAGAACAACTAAGAATATACCTTTAGAAAATTTGGAATATTTAAATCCAAGGCTAGATAAAAATATTAATATAACTGGAACATGATTAAATTTAGATTGTGTAAAAAATAAAGAAAAAAATTGGAAGAAATCTATGCTAATAATGTTATTAATGAAAGAAATTCCAATACAAACTATACCTATAGTATTAGAAACAACTTTTACAAGAATAGTATGGAAAAAAGAAAATTAATAAGAGAAATGAATAGTATTGTCACTATAATGTTAATGAAAATTTTAACAGAAAAAATATTATATAAATTTATTAAAAAAAATATGAGACAGAATAAGAGAATAATTTATAGGAGAAAATTCTGCACCAAAACAAATAAAACAATTAAATTCAAAATTGGCTCTAACAGAAATAAAATTACGCTCATTGGGTCCCAATTATATAAATCAATATGTATATGAATATAGTAAATATTATTAAATATAAATTTTACTATAAGTCAATCATATCAACATATAAAGCAAACTTTAACAATATACCATAAATTACATAATCAAAAAATAAGACCAGAAAGCAAAGTTATTAGTATATCTGTAATGATAGGACTTGCATTTAATAATCAACATAAAATATATCAAAATAAAGATTTACAATAAATAAAAATTTTATGCCAATTATAGGAGAAATAAAACAGGAACCAGCAAATATATAAATACCAATAATTCTAAAATTAGAATTGGATAAAACCCAAGAAATTGGAGAATCTAGTGGAAATATAAATTATCAAAATTAACTAGAAAAAAGATCTATAAATATAGATAGAAGAACTCCTCTACAAATAAATATAGGATCTCTTATAACACGAAGTCATTCTTCAAGATAAATTATTCAGAATTACCTATACAAAAAAATAATTTAGTTTAATTAAGAAATAATACCCCATAAATTAATTTAACTCAACATAGAAATTTAAAATATCTTATACAAATAGATATAAAACATAATGGAGAATGGAAGCCAATAAATGCAGAAATAAGAAGTCAATATGAAAAAACAGATATAAAATTAGACATGATTAAAATTATTTAAATACAGAACGAGATGAAGTAACAAAAGTAATAATAATAAGATTTAATAAAAGAGATGAATTAAAAATAAAAGTATATATAGATATGGAATTAAAAACTGTATAGTATTTGGAAATGATTTCTTACAAGCTATAAAACCATATAGAATGCAAGATGAAAGAGTCATGATTACTATAGAAAATGTAGTAATAATTTTAAATAGACTTATGCAACTCTGGGTGAATATCATTTTATTTCAGTAAAATTAATTTATAAAAAATATGAAACAAGAGCTTATCAAAGCAAATATATGTTTAAGAAAAGTTAATATAATATCAAAGGAATTATAAAAAATAAACTCTTAACTCAAGTAGGAACTGTAAAATAAGAAATATATACATTAAAATATAGAGTTTATAATATAAAAATTTAAATAGGAGAATATAAACTTAAAATTCCTTTAAATTATCAATTTAATGAATGTAAACCAGATACAATTTTAGGAACAAATTTTCTATATCAATATTTACCAGTAGGATTATATCAAAATAGCGTATCATTTGTAATACCATGTAAATATACAGTATGTGCAATAAGAATTAAAAATTCCTTAAATAGAACTTATGAAAAGTTTAAAAAGAAACTAAATCTAAATAAAATTCAATGGTTAGATAATAAAGGAAAAGTAGATATAAGTGGATCAAAAATATTCAATGTAAAATTTTGTAATATGACTAAATTGTAAAGCCACAACAATTGAAGAAAATTAAAAGAATGTTATAATGAAAATCCCTTAGCATTCCGGTAAAAATCTAATCCAAACATCGGAAATAAAATTGAAAGATTATAGTAAAAAGATAAATATTAAACCTTATCCATATATTGAAAAGGATAAGAATAAATTTATTCTACATATTAATAAAATAAAAAAATATAATCTAATTAGAGAAAGTACTTCGTCATTTAGTTCACCAATAATAATAATTTTAAACCATAATAAAATCTTACGAGAAAAATCTAGAATGATAATTAATTATAAAATAATAAATGATTTATTAATAAGAAATAGATACACTATACCAAAACTAGAAAATTTACTTCAAAGAATAAAAGGAAAACAAATATTTAGTAAATTTAACTATAAATTTTTTTCAAATAAAATTAACTAAACAAAGTAAGAAATATACTACCTTTAGTATATCAGAAGGATTATATGAGATTATGAGTTGAATGTATTAGCAATGTGATACCAAAATAATCCAAGTATTTTCTAAAGTTATTTAAACTAACAATTTAAAATTTTAAGTAAATTTGTTATTGTTTATATTGATAATATTTTAATATTCTCAGATAATATAGAACAACATGAAAAATATTTAGAGCAATTTATAAACACTACTTACTTATGAAAGGGGAATCAATATTTCACTTACAAAAGTAGAATTAAGAAAAAATGATTTTATCTTCCTAGTCAACTGTTTGTTTTTTCCTCTCTCCCTCTCTTATTTAATTATTATTAATAAAATATTAATAGATGTAATTTTAAAAAATTAAATAAATATAAAAAATAAATCTTATATTTAAAATCAAGATAAATTTTTTAACTAAATTTTATATTAAAAACTCGAAAAGTATTTTAAAAGATGTATCTACATGAAGTTTGTACCTTTTTCTTAATAATTTTTTCTTGATTTAATTAAGTTTTAATGTGGGTGTGGGTAATCTTAGCCTGCCCTTCTAATCTAAACGTGAGGGTTTTTGACCAGATAGAGTTAAATAATCAGTGTTAAAGAGAATATTTCTTCAAATGATCAATAAGTCTTTGGAACATCAATGTCATCAACTACTCAAAAGTTTGATATTAATATAAAAAATTATTGCAAGAAAAAGAAGCATGGAAACAAACTTGAATCACAATATTTGATACATTCACAATTGGATTATGACAAAGGGATTCAACTCTTGCATTATCACAAGAGCTCAATAGAATTCAAATAGTTAGTGATAATCACTAATAGATGTAAAATTGTCAATGTCTATTCCATCAAGAACATGCTAGAATACTCAGGTCTCAATTAGATTCCTATTTTTAGAAGTACATCTTTTCAATCTCATTCAATAGTACAAATGCTCTTAGTCATATAATCACAAGAAACTCAAAATTTTCTTCCCTTCATTGAGCTTCAGTGATCAAATTTGTTTCCATTCTTATCACCACAAAATAGCATCCTGCCATTGACCCTCAATTTCATCATATGATTCCTTAGAATGAAGATATGAAAACTTTCAGCCAACTGCTTCTAAATCAACATCTGCATCTGTCTCTCCATCTATCATACCAGCCTCTACCTCACCCTCAGCATCTGCTTCCAATTGCCCGGCTTCCTGACCAGCGTCGGTGTCAGAGCTCTGCTTCTGGAGTTCATCAGGTGTCAGTGTTCCACCTTGAGCGGCCGGGACCATGGCAGCGCCAAATTCCATAGGAGCTGTCGATGCATCAGCTCTTATACCTTCTCCATCAGCCTCAGTTGCAGGTGCAGCAATCTATTCCAAAAGGCAAAACTGACACTGAGGAACCCAAGTAACTAGGGGGAATCCATTTAGAGATTGAACCCTCTTACTCTCAGATGCTAAATAAAACAATAAAAGAAAAACATTGCTCCTTACTCCGGAGAAGAGAGAGAGAGAGAAACAACAAAGGGAGAAAAGCAGAACAAGATACATGCAGATCACAGAAAATACCGAATAGCACATAACGTTAGTAAACAACATTGACAAAGTGGATGTGAGGCTTGTTGGTGGCGATCTACAAGTACTCTCTAAGTGCTTTTTGACCCTAGAGACATGCCCTAGCCCTAGAACTCTCAAGACCCAACTCACATATACTTTTGTATATGCAAAAAAAAAGTAGTAAGAAAGTCTGGGTTGAGGCTTTGAACAGTAGGCCTGGCCCAATCCTATGGGCCCATTACCTTTCCTCTTTGGAACCAAACCCTAGTCAGTCTATATCTTATTATATTCCTAATAGTATGGGATCAGATAAAATCTCTTTATTATCATTTATTCTCTGTTATTGATTCTATCTTGAGGACCTGGTGGCATGATTATTGCTGACCAGCCTCCTTACATTGTGACCCTTTTTCGTCTCTAGAATGAATAAATAATATATTCATTTGAGTTCCTTCAGAGGTTGATTTGAAAGTTGTAGAAGTGTTGGATCTGAATGACATGGTTATGTATCCTCTCTAAGTAAAAAGGATGGAGAGAATTGATGACTTGAGAAGGAGCGATTGGCAGGTGGTTATCTCTCATGGCCGATTTGGTGCACCGAATTGAATGAAATGAAAAACGAAAAGAAAAGAAAGGAATTGAAGATAAAAAGTTACTCGTGCTTCAACTACTAAAGAGATGATACAAGAGATGGAAACTATTCAGTAATGATTGCACAGACACATTAGCATTGCAAAATGTTAAAGGAAAGACAATCAAATTCTTTTGCTTAAACAATCAGATCCCCAACAGCTACAGGGAGCTTTGTTTTATCTACACCACACCCTCCTTGGAGGGCCAGCTGGTTCTTGTGGTAACGAAAGGGGAGAACGTCCCTGCCTTATAAGAGGGCAGACACTAACGGCCAGAGGTTACAAGTGGGGCACAACAAGGCTATTGGTGTCCCTACTCTATGTTGCTTAGTTTCAGGTCTTGTGGACCCTTCAGTCCATAAAAAAGTTTCAAATATTTAACTTATCAATATGGAAAACCAAAATTTCAACCTATTTTTTCTATAACGAGGGTAATGTTAGGTGTTAACGAAGACACTCATACTGAAATCAAGGAGGACCATGGACTGTCCCAAAACTGAGTTTTGAAATCAACTAATAAAGCCTTTTGAAGAAAATTCACCCAGTTAAACAAACAGATGTGAACATAAAAGCAAGTAAGATATTAGAGATCCGAGGAAAGGCCTATTCTTTCACATTTATAATTATAAGGTCTAAGCTGGCTCTACTCAGCTTCCCCAACAGAATCTCCCTAGCTCTGTTGCAATTTGTTCCCAATTGAATTTGACATCCAAACCTTAGACAAGATCCGTAAGATTACTGGAGTAGGACGTGGTTCAAGCAATAAATAAAATCTAGCATCATGGATTGGAGAGTCTAGTTCTCAAGGCCGTTTGGTAGTGCATGCTCTATTTCTTACTCCTGATTCATTAATGCAATTGTCTTTCATGGGTTTCAATAGTCAACATTCAGAAGATATTTATGCAACAGTATCAAATTGAAGCGTTCACTCCGCCTCAATATAGTCCTTGAATTAGACACACAAATGTTTGGGGCTATCTAAAATTTCTGCCAATGATTTGAGGCATGAGGGATGAGCATATACAAATAGGAGCAACCAAACAACAAATCAGAACTACTACTTCCTTCATTATCCACTGATAAAAATCGTCTTTTCTATCGGTCTGATATGCAAGATTAAATGTTTCAAAACAAAATTGGGAAGCTGGATGGGCATTAAGAAACCTGATTTTCCTCAACATGATGAACAGTGCCTTTTGCTTCTTCCTTTTTAGCCCGTTTTGCTCTGTCATTTGGTTTAGCTTGATATTTAGATCGAACGTCAGGTGGCAAAAGCTCCAGAGGTACAACCCCTTCAATGCCATGGTCTGTAAACTGCAACCAAAATCAACCTAGTTCATTGAACCTAAAAAATTTAGGCAGATTAAGACATTGGGAGTTAAATAATTTATCTTACCCTAGAAAATCCCTCCAAGTCTTGTCGAGCTGAAAACCGAAGACCTTTCCAACAATAAACCTGCATTTAAAAGAACCCCAAAAAAAAATTCCTTAACATGCTTATTAGTGCATGATAATTTAAGTAGACCATTTTAAAATTCATAGTTAACCGATTTCGTCATATATAGCTGTTCTAATTTAATACCTTCTACATAACTCCACATGACAGCAAACCCACATATGAAATAACTCGAAGCCACAAAAACATACCAAATGAGTTCTATGAAGCTTTGAAAATGCATTCTTGTTTCAACAGATATATAAATATAGGCGTAAGAAGTTAACAATTAAACTAGTAAAATGATATATAATTCAACCTTAGTCCTTTTTTTCCCCTTTCACTAAAATATAGTGCATAACCACTTCTACATATTTTCCTATGGACGGTGTTTTAATAAAACGAAGAAAAATAGGAATCAAATAGTATTTTGAAAATAGAAGGGAAGTTTGTATATTTTCAATAAAAATCAAGGAAAACCTGAGCAAGTTTTTCAAAAAAAAAAAATCAGGGCATGCATGTCAACTGTTTAAAACAACTAATGAAATCTTAATCAAGGACCAACCCGGTTACTCTTGTGGTGATATTCATCTTCTATTCCCGCTGACGGATCCATCTGTAATTTTAAAATGCAAAGGATTCAAGATTGATAGTTCAAATGCAGAAGAAAGAAAAATATAATCCCACTATGAAGAGGAAAAATCGTTATAACCAATTCCTAGACGTTAAGGAAACGGAGAAAAGGTTGGAAGAGAAAACTCAATGCACGCATTGAAGCTCCATAAGTAGATAAGCCGCTTACATCTTCAGTCAAAGGTTTCCAGTACTCCATAATGGAAGGAGTTTGAACACGCTGAGGATCAGTTAAAGCATTCTGATCATTCAACAAAAAATGTATGCAATCAGTTAAATTGGCAGCAGTCCATCCATGCTATGAGCAAAAGAAAAGAATTAATTCATTAAAGAAACAACTTTCTTGTTAATTGGACAAAATAAATTTCAGTCCCAGTGTACAATACACAATTGCGGTTTTGAGATTCAATCTACGCAGAGTGCAAAAGGAACATCAAAAGGAATTGACACACCTGGCATATGGGCCAGCTGCGCAATTTTAATAAAGTGAAACAAACACCAAAAGTTTGAACTACTGAGAACAGGGCAACCACATGACATATGCAAAACAGTGCATTGCAAATAAAGCCATAAATTACTCAAACTCATATGATACCTCCATTTCTGTACTTTTCCTATTCATCTACTGATTCACATTGATGGCCTCGTGTACTGCAGTGGCTTTTATAATTCAAATTACAAATCCCATGATTTTGATAACTATGAGTAGGAGGAGGAGCAGAAGGAAAGAAATGGAATGATTCACATACCGGATTTTGATCTGCCCACCTCCACAACTGAGAAAGTTCTTTGTTTCCCAATCTATATCTTGGCCTCCTGGAATTCAAATAAAAAACAAATTTGTAAGCAGACCTAGCACAGCATGGCAAAAGCACTATATTTATCAGCCAATACTCAAGCACTCAAAAGAAAATGAAAATGAAAACAATAACATGATGACGACAACGACAATGATGCTTTGAACGTGAAAAGTTGACCAAGAGCTCCAAAAGACAAGAATAGGCATCATGCAAATTAACTAACAGTGTGTTTGATATGTTGAATTGAAGTATAATGGAATAGAAAGAGCAACATAAATGAGAATGGATGAAATGATATCACCAAAATTTCAGTAGGCATATTTTAGATAGGAAAATCAATCATTTTTATTATGTTTGGTAGAGCAGAAACAAGATAGGAATGGAGAAAATAAACAAAGAATTGACTAAGTTGCCCTTAATGTTAAAATATGACATAAACATTATTGAGAAACACAAGTATTCAAGCTGTAGATCCAGCATACACTAGTTTAGAATTAATTATTAATTAATTAATATTATGTTTTGTTAGTTATTTAATTAATTATCTAAAATTAAGTTTGAATATTATTTAAGATCATATTTGAATATTAAATTATTATATCTTAGAAGAATAAATCTGAGATATTAAGATTATGATAAATTCTAGATTTAGCATATTAGCTTATATTTTTACCTATATAAAGGCATATTTATATTCTCATTCATTTAAAAGGATAAATAACATTTTGAGGCTCCCTCTACTTTTAATCCTTCAAATTTCCACAAACATATAGTCCCAAATAAAACCTAACTTTTTAATGTTAAATTCTACTTACATGAAATTAATTTTTCTTTTATTTCGTTTTGTTTTATTCTGGGATAATATTAACTTGTAATAGAAAGGAAAAAATTATAGATATGTGCTCTCAATTAATGCAATTGTTTAATATGCATCACCCCATCCCTTATTCTGTTAGCTACAGCGTTATTCCACTAGCCCACTAATGGTGAGTGCATCTGTTGGTGAACCTTTAAGATATCTCAGGATTTTATACATGGCCTCTAAGTGAGAATACTTTCATGAGTGCATATGTCGACTGATAACACTCACAACAAAGACAATGTCAAATCTAGTATGTGTGAGATAGATCAATTTACCAACTAGCCTATAGTACTCCTCTTTGTAAACTGGTTCTTTCCTACTTATATGGGATTATCACTTAGGCCCTATTTGGTAGGAGGTATTGGGGGGTTGGGATTGGGAAAGCCAATTTTATCATGTTTGGTACGACTCCTTCAATCTTGGGACTGATTAGTACGACTTTTCATGGAATTACTCAAAAACAAGCCCCCCCCCCCCGGGGGGAAAAATGGGATTGGAAAAAACAATCTTAGGATTGGAAATGTTAAGACTAAATTACCCCACCCATCTCTCTCTGTCGTCCCTTTCATCTTCTTCTTCCCTTGCCGACTACATCTTCCACCGACAATGCCATCTTCCACCACTGCAATGTCCTTCCTCCAGCATCTCTGTCTTCCTCCCTTCACTTTCAGCCTTCCCATTCTTCATCTTCCTCCCTCCATCCATGAACCAGATTTGTGGTAACTTCTCCCTCCATCAATGACAACAGTGCCAGCAAGGCTAGATCTGGGGATGTCAACGATGTTTGCGGCAAGGTCACTGGATCAAGTTAACATAATTGGCCACTGGTTTGAGTTCGAGTTCAATTTGGTACCATCTTCACCATTGCCGATGCTCTACTCACCACCTTTGCAAGATCTCTTGCAGTGGATTTCATTTAGTTTCTAGTCATCTGCTCCCTCCATCAACAGCCATGTGGGTGGGTGTGCCCGTCAGTCCTAGTGGTGGTTCACGGTGGTCATGCACAGTGGTTAGGGGTTTTGATTTGGGCAAATTTGTTTTATTTTTTTTAACAAGGGTAAGGCTAATATAGTATTTTGATGTTATAGTTACATATTTCAAATGAAAATTAAATCAGGATTCCCATGGGTATACCAATCATGTTTTTAAAACTCATTACCAATCCCATTCCCTTAAAATTCATTCCACGTATCAAAGTGGTTGTTCAAATTCACAATGCACTTTGGATCAGTTTTCCAACGACACCAAGTGGCAAGTAAACCGGCTCTAATACCAAATGATATATAGCACAATATTTTATTGTATTTAGATAATATTTAATCCATGTCACACCTTCTACATCTATTCATCCCCCTACTTATACAAATGGGAGGTTATGGCTACCCTAAACAACTAACAAACACCTAACTAACTACTAATTCCATGTAACAATATATATATATTATTCACATATTATGTACTTTTATTTTCTATTTTCTATTAATTTGAATATATTGTATTTTATAATATAAAAAATATATGTACTTTTATTAGAATTAGAGTAGGCCCCACATGCATTTGCATGGAGCCCAAAATGAGCAGCCGCAATTCAAACTTATAAACAGGGTCGCTCCTCATGTTTTCTATATTTTATATTGATAATCTATGTTATTTTTCTTATTTTCCTGAAAGTTCTGAAATATCATAAAGTTGTTATGACAAAAACTAATTTTTCAAATAATAAGCATACCGCTTTTTGGTCCCATCTTGTACTGCTTTCTTCTCCATTGGTTGTTTTTCATATGGTGGGCAGCCATCACGTTTCCACCATACCTAAAACATAAACATAGCATATTTCATTAAATAGTCAACAGAAGTACCAACCAATTTAGGTCATAAATTGCAATCCAGTGTTTCTGTACTTCTGAGAAAGACCCAGGGAGAAAGAGAATTACAAGCAAGCATACCCAATTCTTTTCTCGTTCCAGTATATGCTCAATTTTATGAAGAAATGCTCTCCCTCTGGGTGGAGTTAGTTCAAGAAGCTTTCTAACACGCTCCTCACATGATTTTATCTCTTCTTTCTGAAAATAAATCAGGAAATATATTGCATCAAGTAAACAGCAAGTGCTACCAATTCATTAAGAAGGACTTGACAGTAACACAAGTTGGCAAAAACAACAAAGGAACAAGCGGTGAACTAAAGAAGTACAGTTTTACTACTCCATCAGATAAACAGTACTGACCAAGCTTTCAGATGGCAAATCCTTGTCACCTTTTCCAGGGGCCTAAAAGCAAGTAAAATACCAATCAGAAACTCGTAATATGGATTACATACAGTAATAGACTATAATTAGAACATTCTAGGCCTTTACTTAAAAGAAATGGCCCTTAAGCTTCTAGGACTAAGTAGTCAGGACTCAAGTTTGCTACTTGCAGCCAATCATCTCCTAATTAGAAATTAAATTTCAGCACAATATTGGGGCGGTGTTTTGCCCACTCTTCAAGCAAAGAAAGGCCTTCATGTGAAGATGGAGACCTTCACTTAATACTTGGGGAGGAAATGATACTTGACACATAGTAAAAACATCTTTACACAGTGTAGTCTTCAGAAAATTATTACCTTCAAATAGTCGAACAATATGAGACACTGGACAAGAATATGGCGTCGAAAACTTGGGTCTTTTAACTATTTGGCACCACCACCAGAAAACATGGGGAAAAACACAACAGAGAGAAGATTTAGAATCAGGGCAAAAACATCATCCTAAAGAATCAAGACATACATTTTTATCATGAAGCATCAACTCTACAACAAACTGTGTACCTCTAGACCCATTAGCTTACTGCTAGTGAGATATTTTATGCTAAAATTAGCTGACTCTTCCTCCAAATTATTAGCATCTCCTTCTTCATCACTTAAAGGTTGAGCTTCAAAAGTATTCAGCACAACCTTCATATCAGGAAAATTTATAAGAAATCAAAAACAGAGAAAATGTTCCAAGTAGAGAATCAATATAAAACAAATATAAAAAAAAATAAAAAGGACCACCGTTAAGCTAGATGTGAATTTCTGCGACTTTGTCGGAGCAAGACTCAGAGAATTAGGATTAGAAAAATATTCCTGCACCCAATGATTAGAAGCCACATAAAAAAAAACACTCCGAGGATTCCTTCCTACAGCAAATGATTAAAGAATCTAAATCTCTTGTAATAATATAAACTAAAGGACCTCTCATAAGAAATTTTTACATGTCAAGACACCAAAAACACAATGCTTGTACTCACTCACTTAATGACTTAAACGTCAACTTATGAATCTAAATCTAAGAACCATGGACACTAACACAAGACAAGACATGCAATTCATACATTCAAATGGAGTGAAAGTATTATGTACTAAGCAAACCTCCAACCAGTGTAAGAATGAATGATTTAGCTTAGTTAATCACAACAGTACAGCACACTAGAGTCCATGAATGAAATGAAAAGGAAAACCAGAAAAGAAATATGACACGCTTCCTCACACTGCCATTCAAGAGGCTAGCACTCTCCAGTACCCATTCCATGCCTTCTCCTCCTCTCTGCCCGCTATATTTGTCAGAGTTTGTTAGAATGTCCCCACCAACTCTCACTGCCAGCTCATCCCCCTTTCTGTCTTTTCTTTTTGTTTTTTTTTTTCAAGTTTTATTGGGCTGGGCCATTCAGGACCATCGACATCACCACTGAAACATTGGCAAAAAGGCAACTGCCATAAACACCTCTTACTGACTCAACTCACATAGCATGCTAAGCCAGCAATTTTCATTCAGCAACTATCAGAGGTGACCAGATTTTGTAATTTAAATTGAAATGCATGTGGGTTCAATACTGTTTGTAAGCGAACTACCCACTTGGGGGGGAGAGTAAAACACATGACCTACCTGTAAGCCCCAGAAAGTCTTATAAAAATTGAAATCTATTGATATACCTGGAATAAAAGGGAAGGGAAAAACGATAAATAAGAAGCTGGAATCAAGTGAGCAACAACTTATGTTAAGAAGAAATCATAAAAGAAGAAGACAAGACTGAGTATCAAGGATGCACCTTCAGGAGGTTCTTTCTCATATTTTGTCTCATTTGATGTGTTAAAAACTCCTTTAATATTTAAGGCTGCAAAAATTTATCAAGCAAATCAAATGACAGAGCACTCAGGAAAGTAATCAAAACCTAAACTGAAAATAGATTTACAGATATGTACCTGAACGCTCAGATAGTGGGAAGAAATGAGCCAGAAATGTGAGAATTCGTCCACAAAAGACCACGTCATTTGCCTATTAACATCAAAACCAATACTTTCAAATTCAGATTCATGTAGAAATTTGTTTCACATAGCCTTGTATCATATTGGTTTTCACATAAATTTAAAAAGTATCATAAAATAACCCAGTGTTTGGCTCAGGGTTTATTGAGGGGAGGGGAGTGGGGTATCTTGTTTGGTTGGGAAAATTGGAGGGAGGGGAGGCAACCTTTTTCTTTCCCATCAACTCCCCTCCAATTTTGGGGGTTTTGGAAGGGAGGCAAATTTTGTGACCAATTCATCCTTACCAACTTTGAAATATTCCAAAATTACCCATGCTTCACCTCCAGCCTTGGCATCGTCTGTCTCAAGCCTCTACTCATTCTCTGTCAGTCCATCTCCAGCCTTTGCCATCCTCTCCACTCCATCTCCCCCCTTTGTCCAGCATTAGATATTGCCACCACCTTCTATTTTATCTTTTTCCAGATTTATGCTCTCCACTTCGTGTCTATTTTTTTATTGTAAGAATAAGTAGCTCATCAAATTTATGCTCTCCACTCACATTCTTTCCTTCTTCTGGATCAGGGAGAGTACAGTACGGTGGTGCTTTGATTTATATGTAGGTGATTTTTATTTCTTTTCTTGATTCATGTGTGGGAGATTTTTTTTTATTTCTTTCATTTTTTATTTATACCTATTTCACATCTCATGACAACTTGATTCACCATGTTATTTGCGGAGAGAAAAGGCATAACACAAAAGGATGAATTACAACTTTTTCCCAAAAACGAAGTTAAAAAGAAAACTATCATACGGGTATAATGCTATCTCCCCTCCCCTTCAATTGAACCAAGTAGGGCATCATTAAAATCCCTCATCTCTCCTCTCCTCCGTTGAACCAAACAGACCGTGTGCAAGCAAGGTAAATGTCAGATTTTTTCTTCTTATTTAAATATAAAGAGCTGACTGATTTGAATATTGGACTTTAGACTCAATTTTTCACTTGCTAAGCATGTGGGTTGATGATGTATACTGGAGTGATTACAGGAATAAAATTATAGTAAACTTTAACAAAGACAGTAAACTGGAAACTGGAAACTGGAAAATAGCGTTCAAAGACAGTAAACTAACTCTCCTGTTTTAAATCTTAACGCTGCTATGACCTTTACTAGGATTCATTGTACCTTTGACAACCGGCGAAGAAGCTGATTGCAGGTCCTCAGCATCACAAGTTTTCCCCGAGCAAAAAGCTCTTGCTGTATGTGATACAACCATAAAAAATCCAGACATATACAGGGTCACAATATGGTAGCTATTAAATAATGTTATAAAGGTAAAAGAGATAGTAACAACCAAGAAATAAACTATATAACATATAAAAAACACTCACCTTTCCTAAAATATCTTGTTTACTCTCGATATACCCAAAAGTGTCTTTGCAGTTTTTCATCGTAGACATTTCTGTCAAGTCTTCCAACAGCTGAAAAATCATGCCACCTTCAATATGTTCTTTCTCACAAAGATATAGCACTATATCTGAAAATGACAGAAAAATACCTGAGCATGAGAAAAAGATAGATTTTTACAATTAAAATAATAATATGGCATTAAAATAAGCTGGACCAAACTGTAACAACAAAGCATAATTAAAGCATGGAATTTTCAAAAGCCGAGCAAGCACGAACCATCAAGTTGATTCATTCAGAAAAATCATAGTACCAGATGTCCAATCATGTTCTAAATGTGTTCCAAACCTTTAATTCTAGACCCCTTCCCTTCTCTCTATTCCAACCATCCCAATATCACGGAATGGACAAGACAGGAACCATAAAAATGTCCTTGTGATGAAGCTAATACTAATATTCGATAACAAGTTATCATATAAGGTCACAACTCAACCTTGAAAGCTAGTACTCCTGTTTAGCACTGTAGTCCATGAAAATCCATCCCCAATTCAAGAAAACAAAAATATAACTATTTACAAGGTGAAGAATTCCAACTACACAAGGTGGTGCCTGGTAGACTTTTGATGCAAAGTTTCAAATCGCAATACATTAGAAAGATAAACTATT
This sequence comes from Leucaena leucocephala, assembly GCA_037074615.1. Lineage (NCBI taxonomy): Eukaryota > Viridiplantae > Streptophyta > Magnoliopsida > Fabales > Fabaceae > Leucaena > Leucaena leucocephala. The sequence goes on along the minus strand of CM073544.1, from coordinate 2,943,118 downwards.
TACAAACTACCAAAATAACTGGTAGAATAGAAAGTGATTGCTGGAGATTATAATAAAGACTATTTTTAGGCCTTCACTTAATAGCTTAAGCTTTTGTGTTGAATTGGTCCTTGACATGATATCACAGCCTTCATAACCGTAAGGTCAAGAATTTGATCCCTGACTTCCTCAATCAGCATAAATTTTGATAAGCCAGGGCTTTCCCACACACTACATGCCCAAAGGGCTTTCGTGTCAGGGAGTATGTTAGAGATTTGATAAAGTACTTCATGAGCCTTCACTAAAGTACGTTAGCCTTTTTTTGTCGCATCTATTTATTTAAATTTTCTCCAGTTTTTTTGCCAGTTTTCTCATGTTTATATTGCTTATTTACATTTTTTGGGATAAACTATATAGCTCAATTTCAATTTGCCCATTATAGTTCTAATTAAAACAATTCTTAGATTAATATACACTATACCATTCAAAGTTAACAATTGCCCAAAAAGAGGGGGGGAAATTAAACACAAGACAGAATAGTTTGGCAAGTTAAATCATGTTCTAACCAAGAAGGCGAGGAATGTGACCCTGAGTTGTCTCACTTTCATCCATTGACTGTCCATACTGCATTATTTGCTCTCCTGACTGCACTGCAGATGACTGTAAAAAGTGCAAACAAACAATGCAGACCATAGACATAAATCAGATGATAAAGAATACTGGCAGGAGAAAAAGTAAATAAATAAATGGAAGAATTATATCTGCGACACAACTTGAGGTCCAGGAATTTTTTTGGGGCATAAGATAACTATTTTTTTTTTTTATGCTTCGCTTTGAAGTATACAGAGTGTTGCAACGACATAAAATATTCTGCATTTGCACCCTATACAGAACCATTAAGAATCTAAGTCTACTTTAATACTTGAATCAAGAAAATAAAGACACTTCTTAGGAGGCAAGTCCAAGTGACTAATATCAAGTTGATCAAAGAATCTTACATGACTTATATATGTCTCAGCAAAACAAAGGATTATAAGGTGACTATATATGACATTACTGAGAAAGGAAATATAAATTGAAGATCAATATACAAAAGATAAACAAATAAAGTAGAAAAAGATCAAGGGCAAACAACATATAGTTGAATGGACTTTATAGAAAGAATGGTGTTTATAAGTTCCTTCACATTGGACTAATTCCCATTTTGATTCCTTCCATACTGAAATAATGATTGAATCTCCCACAGGAAAACTTGCAGAGTTTCTTCAGACTTTAATTCATTGAATCATACATGAAAAAGGGAAGGAATCTCCACAACGCTGACAATGATACTTATTATAGATATTTGACATGACATGCCATCATTAGGATTTTGCCACAAAAATAAACAATGAGGTATAATGCTGATTTAATCTTCTTTAATGATAAAACAAATGGATATTATCAATTCAATGATTCAATCAGTACAAGAAACTACAAAAACTAATATGAATAAAGGTAGTCGAAAGAAATACCACTAGTTCTTGAAGCAACATCCGTAGAATATTTTCCAGGAATTGATTCTCATCTTGAGCCAATTTTGTTTGCCTCTGACAAACAAAAGGAGTTTTAAGCTTGTGTTGTAAACAACAAATGAATAATCACTATTTCATGAACTAATAAATACATTTTTCTTTAAAGATTATTGTTTCTTCATCTTGAAGACATAACAGTCTCTGGACACACATACCAAATAAAGCACAAGCTTATTAATTCCACAAACACAACCCCTGCCCCCACCTCCGCCCCTTCTTTTATTTATGGTATATTAAATTCTGTGATTTAATCTTTTTAAACACTACACAATAGCTACACACCTTAAAGATTCGAGTTACCAGAATTAAATCCACAACTAATTATAGAAACTACAAAACTACATCTTTCATAAAAAAATCAGTTAAATCACTAGTACATGCTAGTTAGTTAAATAATGCTATTTTCCATTAACAGGAGAGGAACTGGAAACTCGAAAGATCAGATGGGAAGAGATACCTGAGGCTTTATCACTTCCTGAACAGTCTGCAAAGCAAAACTTTCAGGTGGGCCAGGCTGCAGTACGGCCCTTTTAAACACTTCCTGAAAGTAACAAAAGGAGAAGGCATAATTGCAGTAAATCAAAAACAGAACAAACGATACCAAGGTTCCACACAAATTTGGCCCTGCGTAGTGCATATGATTTGACCACCAAGTTCTGAACCAGTTACATTGTATAACTCAATAAGAGAAACCGAATTCATAGACAGTATTTTCTAGGAGAGAAATAGAAGAACAAGAAAAAATCTTACCATACTATAAGTGAAAGAACCACCAACCATTCTGCAGAAAAGAACCAACGGTATACTCAAAAGCTTCTCACTTTCCAGTAGCAGAGCTCCCAAATTCTAATTCAGAGAGTGGGAGACAGCTATGACAAGCAAATCAAATATGTTTAAAACTCAGGCGCAAAAATAAGAAAAAGCATATAAGTTTTCTCAGCAAATCAAACCGAGCATACACTAATAAATAGGAGTTCTCTTTGCCAACGAAAATCAGAAGTGATGTTTCGCAGCTTTAGAGGCGAAAGCACCAAAATTGGAGAAAAAGAAGAAAGAAAGCCGAGAGCTTGAAGGAAATGAAAGCTTAAGATAAAAATGGAAGCGAAGTAATGATGATAGGAAGTGGACTTTCTGATATGCGCGCAAGAAGAATTGTTCAGAGCCTTAGTACCAGTCTCACTGCACCGATTTGCCGTTGCAAGGAGGCTCGCAGGGTCGGAACGAAGTCTTGTTCCCGTAAAAGAACAGCCCGCGTTATTGTTCTTATTTCTGGGAGTTAATGGAGTATTTTTTGCCCGTAAAAAATTCCTTATTTTTTTGTAAAAAATTATAAATTTACACATTTATATTGAAAGACAGAGATGAACAATTTATATCAAAAATATAAATAACCTTTTTATTTCAGGGTATGATATGTAAGTTCCAAAATGATAATTTAATGATCGTTAGATTTTTTAAAAAAAAATTGAGAAATAAGTAGCAAATATCAATTCAAACTCAATTGCAAACTGTGTGTCACATATGAAACTTGCTGTGTTGGGTATGTCGGATTAAGGGGTTGGGACTGAGATTTGATAATAAATACCATCTACAAATAAAACTCCTACTTCAACTTGTGCAACTTATTTTACTGTTACTAAATTGATCTTTTTAAGCTCTGATTATCATTTTCTCTTTATTTTATAATTCGTTACCTCGATTTACATTCAAATATAAACAACCCATTTTATTCTAGAATTTGTTACATGCATGCAAATTAGAATATAAAAACTAAAAAAGAAGCATATTTTGTTTTAGAATATGTTTCCTTGACATCTCTACAAAAGGATGTAGTTAGAGTGAATTTTATTTTCATCATTTGATTTTTTAAAAAATTTATTAAATTTAACTAATAATTAATATATCTTATATATATGTGAGTGTCTTCAAAATGTTAAAATTACACAAGGATTATTAATATATGCCACTTCTCCTAAAAAGTTTCCAGACTTGTTTATTGTTCAATGCCATGACCTGATACTTGAATGCAATGATGACACAATATCCTATTCTTATCCAGAATCATTACTAAACACTGTAGTTTTTTTTTTAAGATTCTTATGTTATGTACTCATCCTTTTATTTATGGTAAGAATATTGACTTCTAGTCCAAAAAAAAAAACTGAGGATACAGAACAACATGAAAATTCTCAAGATTGTCACATGAACAAAATTCAAATAACATACAAATAAAGGACATTAACCTTCAAATTTCAACGTGAGTATGGGTCCTCAAAATAATTTGTAGACCTGTCAATAATATGTTAAATCTCCCAAAACTGAAGCGCGTGTATCGTGGCAGATGATGATGATGACGACAACTAGGATGAACTCTATTTCACAGGGACTCCCTCACTCAAGCTTAGCCACGTTCTTGGAATTTGCATGCTCTACACTTCTGAAAATTGAAGCACATCTATGGTGGCGGATAATCATGACAAGAACAAAAACGTTGGCTGACAGAAACAGCAAACCTGCTGCCCAAAGCTGTAAGAAGACATTTTTACCCTTGAACTCAAGAAGGTAACCCCACAATAGCCAATGGGTCTGAACTCCAATCCATAAAGAATGCATGAGAAACCCTGCCATTTGAGTTTCATCTTACTCCATGGAAGTATTAGAGGCAACAGGCAAAAGAACCAAACAAAGTACTGTGCAGTAATCACCTGCAACAAAAATTATGCAACAGTGTGCAGAAATCAGAAGAGTATACTGAAGGACTCAAATATATGGAAGCTTGGGATTTGGATCAGATGTATTTCTTAAGGAGAAAAGTTCAGAGAAATACATCAAGAAGTGAAGTGGTGAAGAATGCAACCTCTTTGATAGATTAAGCTTTTTCTCCCTCAAATTTTTACTCTCGTTAAGAGATGATCATTTGTCAAATCAAATAATATACATCTTGTGGCAACAAAATAGTAATCAAACAGTAAAAATACAATGCTTGTTGGATCCACATTTAGCAACAGAACTAATCAAGAAACTTGTTTTGAGTATTTCTCTCTCTAAAAATGACAATGCTACTTCCCTTGGGAAATTTAGGGCGTGTTGGGCTCAATTGAGGGAAGGAATTTCAATAGAGGGGCAGGGGAGAGAAAGGAAAAGAAGGGATTTTAATATTATCTAGCTTGGATTGATGAAAAGAAAATAGAGGAGAGGGATTTTAATATTATATTACTTATTCAAGAGGGGAGAAAAAACATTTCTATATAGATAATTGTGAGATACGGAAAGAGTATTTTAAGGATATTAAAAAAAATATTATAAATATAATAGTCAAAACAAAACAAAAATTTAATTTCCTCCTCCCCTCGCCTCCAAATCCCTCATACCAAACACACCCTTAGATCCCAATCCAGAAGAATGATCCTTATGCAAGCCAGAAAGGGCTTCAACATGAAAGTTGTGCTTGGAACAATTAAGTTCAATTTCACGGAATTTGTATTAACTTGAATTGGGTGAAAAGTAACTGTGTAGAACTATTTGATTCAGGATTTTATTTTCTATTAGGTTATAAATATAAATGAACAAACCTTATTGAATGCTACAAATGCCACAGTCTGCACAAAAAGGCAAAACGGCAAGTCCTGTGCGAGGCTGAATATAAGAACTAGCTGCACCACAAATTGCGGCAAAAAGGAGATCAGCTTCTCCACCATTGAAGTGCTATTGCCGTAATTAAGATATATGTGATAGAAATAGACGGAGAAGTTGTGCCTTGGATCTGTACGGGTAAGATGGTACAACAGTGCCTCATGTAGGAATTCCCACCCATATAAATGGTAGAACAGACCAGTACAAAGGAGAAAACCCCCCCCTGATATTAGTCCAAACATTAGCCTATCCCTTGTAAATATATTTTTTAATAGATTATATAAAGAACAGCATTTATCCACATCCTTGGGTTTCTCTCCTTCAATAGCACGCCAGACCCTTAAGACAGGTTTCTGACCAGATTGGAAGACTCTCGGATCAAGAACCCGCAATATAGGAATGGAATATATAAGAGGGTAAATCCTGAAATGGACCACAAGACCGTACCAGAAAGCTGACTGTACCACATTACCTGCAAACCAAGGAAGAAAGCAATTATAACAAGGATTTATCTGGTGCATGATGCATCAACCAACAAGAAGCCTAATAAATAGTCAATACATCTGAACTTTTCAATTTATATATAACAAGAAAGCAAATGATTCAAAAGCCAGGGGAAAGGCAGTTTTTGAGTTTACTTCCTATGTCAACCAATGTTTTAATTTACATACTACACCTTTCTGAACTTTTTCCATGCATGATAGGAGAAGTGAAAAACAGAACAGGGGTTAAAATTAGATGAAAAGGTTATAATTTTTGTCTCCTGGGGTCTAGCAAGAAAAGGGAATTGGGTCAAAGACAATTTATATTTCAAAATATATACATATTGGTAAGTCTTGGTAAGGAGTCTAGTCTTTGTGCGGGTGGGATTCGTTTTTTCCTTTTCTTGCTTCTGATGTTCTCTTCTCTTGTGGGTGATAGTTTAGTTTTGATCGTGAACTACAGGTTTCCACCACAATCCTCACGACTAATTTCCCTCACTACTATCTTAGAAAAATATATGTAACCAAATAATACTCCTTTGATCCTAAATATAAGAGCTAGTAGATTTTTTTAGATAGATTAAGGAAGCCAAATAAATCAGTTAACTATAGCTAATATAAAAGTGAATGGATTAATTTTGGTAGATTAAAGAGTATATATGAGAATTCATATTGTAGACACACTGTATGTGGTAAGACTGAATTGTTATTGCTTTCTGTGTGTGTATCATTGCTGTACATGATCACATATATATACAAGCTGAATCCCATTCATGGCGGGATTGTGGGAGCAAAATCAGGAAATGTAATTAAGATACAATAAAGATATAATCCCCGCAATCTCTCTCAATTAATTCTAATAATCTCCTCTGTGTTTGAATCCCACTAATTTCTCTTCTACACTCCCCCTCAAGTTGGAGCATAGATATTTATCATGTCCAACTTGCCAATTAAATATTCAAATTTATCTCTTGTTAGGCCCTTTGTAAGTATATCAGCAGTTTGTTCTTTGGAGGGAATATATTTGAGATCAATAGTCCCTTCATCAATCTTTTCTCTTATAAAGTGTCTATCAATCTCTACATGCTTTGTCCTGTCATGCTGAACTGGATTGTGAGACATATTGATGGCCGCCATGTTGTCTGACTTTAGGCTGATAGGCAATCTTATTGACACTTTTAACTCCTCTAGTACTCGTTTCACCCATAGACTTTCGCAAATCCCCAGGGCTATAGCTCTGAACTCGGCTTCAGCACTGCTTCTAGCAACCACACTCTGTTTTTTACTCCTCCAAGTAACTAAGTTTCCCCAGACATATGTAACATATCCGGAGGTTGACCTTCTATCATCTTGATCACCTGCCCAGTCAGCATCTGTGAACATTTCCACTTTTCGATTTTCTGATTTTTTGAACAAAAGTCCTAGTCCAGGAGAGCCCTTCAAGTATCTTAGAATTCGATAGACTTCATTTAGATGCTTCTGTTTTGGATTATGGGAATGCTGGCTTACCACACTAACAGCATAGGCGATGTCTGGTCGAGTGTGGGATAAGTAAATCAGTTTACCCACCATGCGCTGATATCTTCCCATATCCACGGCTTTTCCTAGATCTTCAGTCTCAGTAATTTTCTCAGCTCGTATAGGAGTATCACTTGGCCTGCAGCCGAGCATACCTGTTTCTTTTAACAGATCCAATATATATTTCTTCTGTGAGATGCTGATTCCTCTTGCAGATCTAGCTACTTCCATGCCTAGAAAGTATTTCATTTTTCCCAAATCTTTGACCTGGAATTCCCCATTTAATGCCTTCTTAACCCTGTCAATTTCTACTGGAACATTTCCAGTGAGTATGATGTCATCAACATAAACAGCCAATACCACAATTCCCTCATTCAAGTGTCGGAAGAATAAGGTGTGGTCACTTTGGCCCTGTATATAACTTTCGCCCTTCAGGACTTTGGTAAATTTTTCAAACCACGCTCGAGGAGACTGTTTTAAACCATATAACGATTTCTTTAATCTGCACACATGGTTTCCTTTGCTCCCGGGGAATCCTGGAGGCATTTTCATGTAGACTTCCTCCTTTAGTTCTCCATTTAAGAACGCATTTTTCACGTCCATCTGATGTAGTGGCCAGTCTAAGTTTGCTGCGAGAGATAAAAGAACTCTGATGGTGTTTAGTTTTGCCACTGGTGCAAATGTCTCAGTGTAGTCCATACCATAGACTTGAGTGAAACCCTTTGCTACTAATCTTGCTTTGTATTTCTCAAGACTTCCATCCGCACAATATTTTGGAGTGAATACCCATTTGCATCCTACTGCCTTCTTGCCCTTGGGTAAGTCAACTACTTGCCATGTATTGTTTCGTTCTAGAGCCTCCATTTCTTCTATTACTGCCTTTCTCCACTCAGGATGATTGAGGGCTTCATGTATATTGTCTGGTATCTTGACCTGATTAAGATGAGACATGAAAGCAAGATGGTTGGGCGATAAGGCCTGATAGGAGACAAACCTTTCTATAGGATGTCTAGTGCAGGACCTGGGTTGCTTCCTTAGTGCAATTGGAATGTCAAGATCATCCTCTTGTATTGCATGGTCAGAACCTGCCTCCGGTTCGGATTCTTGGATTGCATCAGTTGCTTGAGGCATATTACCTGTCATGTCCTTATTTCTGCGGGTGTATACTTGACCCCATCTATTAGTGTCTCCCCCTGAACTAGGGTTCTCTTCAGGTTCCCTAGGCACAACCTCATGTGATGTTTCCGCAAGGGTGTAGATTTGATTGGGTTCATGTATGATTTCTGACGGGATAGTCTGAGGTTCATTCCAAATCTCCCCCTGAACCGAGGACATGGTATAAAAAGGGATGGTTTCATGAAAAGTGACATCACGGGTGATATAGAGTCGTTGGGTGACAGGATCAAAACATTTGTAACCTTTCTGGTTCCCCGCAGGCCCTAGGTAAAGACATTTTGTAGCTCTTGGGTCAAGTTTGTGGGTATGGTGTAGATGAACAAAGGTGGTACAACCAAAGACACGGAGAGGTAAGGTGTTTTCAAGATAAGGGAGGTTAAAGTGTTGGTGAAGGACTTGTAGAGGGGTCTGAAAGGACAAGGGCTTACATGGCATCCGATTGAGCAAAAAAGTGGCAGTTAGAATAGCATCATCCCAATAATAGGTAGGTACATTACTGCTGAAGAGGAGAGCTCGAGCAGTTTCAAGAATGTGTCTATTTTTCCTTTCAGCAATTCCGTTTTGCTGTGGACTATAGGGGCAAGAACTTTTATGGGCAATGCCTTTTTCCTTAAGAAAATTAGATAATTGATGGTTGATGTATTCGGTGCCATTGTCAGTATGAAGGATTTGGATTTTGGAGTCAAATTGTGTATGGATCATATTATAAAAATCGATGAATGTTTGACATACAGCGGTTTTATCTTTTAAGAGAAAAACCCAACAGACACGGGTATGATCGTCAATGAGGGTCATAAACCACTTTGAGTGAGTGCGATTTTTGACACGAGAGGGACCCCATATGTCACTGTGAATAAGAGAGAAAGGTCTAGAGGGTTGGTAGGGAACACTAGGGAAAGACGTACGACGATGTTTAGCCAACTCGCATGAATCACAATGAAAATCTGAAGTTTTATTCAAGCAAAGAGAAGGAAACATCTTACACATATATTGGAAATTTGGATGCCCTAATCTTTTGTGCCATAAATCTATTTCACTAGTCTTGGGGAGAGACACTTTATTGCAACGGTAAGCTACCGAATCTTGACAGTCATCCAGGTAATAAAGTCCACCAAGTTCCTTAGCAACACCAATCGTCATCCCCGTGAACAGATCCTGGAATGGGCTTGGAGTAGCAGCAGAATTGGACCCTAGACTCGTCACAGCATTAGGCCCATGAGGAGATGGAGCAGTTGGGCCTGAATACACGTTCTGTCCTGGGAAAGCAATTGGGCCGGAGCGTGTATTCGGTCCTGGGTTGCAGGCATCCGTGTCATCTGCACTGGCGAGGTTGCTTCTTGGTCGGCGGTTTTTACCTTTCCAGTCGGGCGGCTTCCCGTGAAGATCCCAGCAGCGATCCTTGGTGTGGCCGACCTTTTTGCAGTGCTCACATGTGGGTCGGTCTTTCCTGGAGCCAGATTCAGATGCGCGAACGACAAGGGCTGAAGCTTCAGTTGCCGACGGGGAAGTTCCTTGGTTGGGTAGCATCACTTGCCGACGGGACTCTTCGTCACGCAGGTAGGAAAAAGCTTCTGATACGGATGGAAGGGGAACCCAGCCAAGGAGACGTCCACGGGCATCGTCGTACGCCGGGTTGAGTCCTACTAAGAATTCAAAGAGGCGTTCTTCATTCACGGCCCGTTGGTACTCAGCCGCGTCTTCACCATTTTTCCAGACTCGGTGTTGGAGTAAGTCGATTTCCTGCCACAATGCTGTCTTTTCAAGGTAGTAGGCATTCAACGGTCTGGTGCTCTGTTTCACAGCCCAAAGACGGGCGCGGAGATCAAACAACAGAGAGGCATTTGGACGCTTTCCATATGCTTCTTTGACTGCATACCAGATTGATTTTGCCGAAGTTAAGAACATGAAACTTCTTCGGACATCTGGGAGCATAGAATTCAAGAGCCAGGCAGCGACAATGGCGTTCTCTGATTTCCATCGCCGTCGGGAGTTGTCGTCATCGAACGGTGGTTGGTCACTGTAGATCAAATCAAGTCGATCTCGACCATCCAGAGCAAGGAGCATTGACTGGCTCCAATCCAGGTAATTCTCGCCGGTGAGACGCTCTGGAACAATGACAATCGCGGAGCTATCGAAACCGGTGGTCCTGGCAGAAGCTGGACGTGACCCTCCACTGGATATACTCACCTCTGATACCATATGAGAATTCATATTGTAGACACACTGTATGTGGTAAGACTGAATTGTTATTGCTTTCTGTGTGTGTATCATTGCTGTACATGATCACATATATATACAAGCTGAATCCCATTCATGGCGGGATTGTGGGAGCAAAATCAGGAAATGTAATTAAGATACAATAAAGATATAATCCCCGCAATCTCTCTCAATTAATTCTAATAATCTCCTCTGTGTTTGAATCCCACTAATTTCTCTTCTACAGTATATAATATGAATTCATAATGAGATATTGGATTTGATCATAATTAACTGATTTATTTAGTTTCCTTAATCTCTCCAAAAAAGTCAACTAGCTTTATATTTAGGATCGGAGGAGTAGTTAGCAACAACTAATAACATATTATTAAACCCGATAACCAATAACAGATAAAAAGATTGACCAGCTATACCTATGAATCTAATATAACAGCAGTATCAATCTAAGCTAATAGAAAAGCAGAAACATACCGTTCATAAGACAGATAATGATCCACAAGACCAAAGCACAAACAATGGGCTCACAGTTCCCACGCGTCCCAATGGTGAAGGTAAATGGATTGAAGAGCCATATCATGACACAGTAGTTGCATTGATTTTCAGGCACCTTACGCTGCTTCAAAATATACTGTATGAAGTATCCCACAAGTATATCTGAATTTTGAACGTGATAAGATGTTCTTAGGTGTAATGAACCAACAATTGAAAAAACTGTCAGCTAGGCCTTCTCAATAAAAGTATAAGGGTTTAAACTTGATGCAGATGTACAAGATAAAATCTATCAAAGATGACAGTTACTGAATATTACTAATCTCGCAATTACAACTTCAGTTTGTGCCATAGGTAAACCTTCCAACCATAAAAGGTCAAACAAGTGGCAAGAAGCATAGGGCTTGTCAGCAATGGCATCTAATGTGTGCATGATAATTATTACACATCCAGTTGATCTGTTCCTAAATAAATGCCCCCACAAGTCAATACTTTCAAACAGGGATCTGACGCATTCTTAGGAATACAGAATAAAAATCTTTCTAAGACAAGTGAGCAATAACCACTGCAATTCTGTAGATCAGCCATAATCGTCTGAAGAAACTAAGCGTTGAAATGTTTTCATACCTGATGCTGAGAAGAGAAACTTTCCCCACGATCGATGGATGATAGAATTTGGAATAAGAAGAAATGCAAGTAAGGGGGAATATCGATATGTGGTTCTCTTATAAGGGGAATCACCCAAAGCCATATAAGATGCAGCATCAGAGAATACAAGGTAGTCAACATCAGTGTATCTAACCTCCAAATGAGTATCTTGCCATTCTCCATATAGAATTAAAGCCACACGGAAAAAGACAGAGAATACAAGCAATGAATGAAAATTTATGGTCGGCATTGCTGAAGGAGAATAAATACCAAACTTTGTCAGCTTCAGAATTTCAAAAACCTTAACTGTAAAGGAAATTTTGAACATCATCGAGGTCAACTAAACAAATAGAAAGAATTTTATATTACATCAATCATCCAGGTACAAGCAAATGATATCAAAGGGCAACAAAATGAGAAATCACTGAAACCCAAACTTAAAAAGAAATAAAAAGGAAACAAAAATCCATCTTTAGGTTGTGGGACCAAAACTTATTAACTATTGATTTCAGGTTGCCAATTGCTCATGGGATAACCAGAGCATAATGGAAAAACCTGTGCTGCTGCCAAACTAAAACATATCAATTCTCCTTCTTTTATGGTTTCGTGGACTTAGATATGCGATGGAACCCTAGCTTGTTCAAATACGACTATACAGTATAACTGACATTGGTACCTGCAGAAACTAGTAACACAGCCCGTCAATTAACACCCTATGCGCCAATGGAAATTTTAAAGTTCGACCTAACAAGCTTTAGAAAAAATAAATTAAGCATACAATTACATGCATTCAGTATTCAGTCTGTGTGCAATGTGCATGTGTTCAGTCAAATATTAGTTGTTCAGGTACATTTCGTTCAGGAGGATAGCGAAAAATAAAGGGGACATTAAATCTATTCCACCTTCCTGTGATCCAAGTTTGTGCTCATATCAATCAAAAAGAGGTGATATTCATTAGCTTCTCAAGCAAAGCCAAGGGTAGCAACATGTTAAGGAATTATAGCAATTAAATTTCACCATATGATAAGCATTAATATGTACTGACAAACATCACCAATTAAATGCACATTTGATCTTATCATTAATTTGTCAGTAGGCAAATGAAGAGTGTAAAAATTTCAACCAAAACTTATTTCCACAATCATCAAACATTCTTGACTATTCAGGTCCATAAATAAATGGTTACCCAATCCCGTTGTCATTAAAACCAACCATATGATGGTCATATGCAGGATTATGAAAAACAAATCAGGGACAGCATGAAATTTCAAACATTACCATACCATTCAAGGAACAATTTAGGCCAATCTTTTTAAAAATAACTAGCCATTGAATCAGTAGAGGCACTTGTTCAAGACCCATTAATTAAACCAAATGATTCTAATCCTGTCTATTAGACTCTTTCCAAGAATCTACCTAAACTGGATGGAACAAGCAAAGTATCCAATTGAAATCAACACCCAAGTACCTAACCACTGAATCAGAAGATCTAGCGAAACGAAAACATCAAATTTGTCATATTCTATACTTTGAATACCTATTTGCCCCAAAGACCTCTACACTCATCAAGATTAGCCCAACTATTTAATTAATAAAATGTACATAAAAGGCTAAGTAATGCTTCGAAAACATATTCTCTACACTCATGTCGTCCTAACTTTGGAAAGACACAAGAAGATATGGTTGTCTAGGGGTTGAAACAGGCCAGGCTTGTTATGTGCAAAGTCATCCTAAGCTTAGCCTATAGCAAGTTATAGTCCTTTCATTTGGCCTAAGCCTAGCCTGTTAAAGGCCTGTTGTTTGAAGGCCTGTTAACTCCAGCCTATTTGAAGACCTGTTAGCCTGTTAAAAATGCCTGTTTGAAGGCTTGCTAGTAATTTAATCAATCCAAAATTAAAAAATAACTCAATCCAAATAAGTGTGAATAAACTTATATGCTATAAAGCATATAAGCGTAACAGTGAAGGCACAAATGGATCAAACATTCAAGATTCCAACAAATTTATTTCCCACCAACTCTTTTTCCTCCTTCATTCAATTAAAACCTTATTTCAGAGCAGCAGGTTTTATAATTGTTCTGGTTCTTTTTTTATAAAATAGAAAACAAGTTCAGGAATGGTGGGTCTAATAATAATCTAGTAGATACCATTATCCCGTCATAATATGTGAATAACAAAGCTTAGAACTTCATCCCATCAACAAAGAAATAGGTATACAATTTCATTTCCCTCCATTTTCTGTATTCAACTCAAGGTTTCAGAAAAAATACATTCCCAAAAGCTTTATTATTTTAATTATAATACAAAAACCAGGGAAATTAAAACAGCAAAATACCAACAGTTCAAAGTGGAATAACTCAGTTCAAAAAAGCACCAGCAAGGCCGCACTAACTATAATGAACCAGCAAGGCGGTCTTTATGATTCCACAAAGCACCAGCAAGGCAGCACTAACTATCATGCAGCAACTAAAGGATAGTCAAATTAGTGAGTACAATTAAAGTATTCATGGATATTCATTTTAAAAGCAAAAGCTTCAGATTTTAAATGATACTTGGCATCATATTAGAGCCTTTATAACTGAATGGTCCAGAATTGATCTTTTTTGTTTCCCATTCAATAATAGTAGGTATGGCGGATATATGCTGCTAACAAAATTAGTTTTTGCAATGAAAATTGGGGGAACCAACCAAGGCTAATGTATATGCCTATTCATTTCATTAAACAACTTATGCCTATACATTCTCAGGGTATGATTACAATTCAACACTAAAAGAATCAAGTTATGGCAGTAGCAAAACATGCAGCAAGACTACTACAGATAGCAAAATAAGCAAATCCATTTGACTGATTGCCCTTCCCACTAAAAGCAATTGTAACCTAACTTAGACAAAATTCATATGTATGTATGAGCAACGGTAATGATTCATAAGGTTTCATAGTACAATCATTTGGTTTCGCAGAGAAGCTCCAATTGTCTTCACCTTCTTTAAAGAGAAAAAAATCACAGAATTGTCATTATGATTGTAAGGAAATGGGCCAGTCCACCCATGGTGGATTAGCCCAGATCCATGAAGAGCAAAGGAGGGAACGGTTATAATTTGAAAAGGCAATGTGAAGTAACCGTTGATGCAACTTCCCCCCCTATATACACACGTAGAAGCAAAAACAGAGAGTGGTAGACCAATTCCAGAGGAGTGGTCATTTTGCTTCCGGTGGCTGTGTGTATTGGAACCGTTCCAAAGCAAGAGAAAAACGTTTCTGCTCCCTCTCTTAGTGTCCGATGCTCTGCATTTTCTTCCATCGGTGAATTTGCTGTGAAACGTGCCAGAGTCCATATAAGGTGCTCCGGCGACGCATGGCTATCTCGGTGAACAGGGAAACATCCAAGGTACGCCCGAAACCTTCAGTGGTTTCAGAGCAAGGTTCTGTGCTTCCGCTTACTTTCTGTGTTTTTCATTTTTTCTGGGTTCTGTATGCTTATTCTGGTTTCCAAGCATTTATTTCATGAGAATATGTATAGAGCATGCATTGAAACCATAAACAGAAGCATAAGGAACGTAAAACCAAACCAGAGCCTTCATTTTTCAAAATTGGGTCATTCATAACAGTGTTTTTAGTCTATGATATTAGTCCCATTGCGTAGATCTCAAAAAAACTAAGAAAATGACACCAAGAACGTCGAAATCGGATGTCGGACGGAGAAGTTACGGAGGAAAAACGGGTCGGATCCGTCGGACCAGACCCATTTTCCAGTCGGGTCTGTGTGACCCGGCTGGAGGTCAGGGACGATCAAAACGGCGTCGTTTTGATCCTCCCCTAAACGGCGTCGTTTTGCTTATAGGCAAAACAAAAAAAAAAGAAACAGAATGTTTTCTGTTTCTGCGGACTAGGCTGCGTTCAGCCCAGTCCGTCCGTACAAAAAAATATATTTTTTTGGGCCACAGTGAGTAGGCCCATTCAAAAAAATTGTGGCTGTGGGGGGTTTAACAAAAAAAAATTATTTTTTTAAATTTTTTATTATTTTTTTTTATTTTATTAAAAAAAAGGAAAATGGAGGAAATTCTGGTGGCTGACACGTGGCAGCACCAGACTAGCGCGTGTAATACACGCACCAGACGCAAAGAGTAGGCTTCGTTCAATTTTTTTATTTTTTCTGAATTAATCCTTCTTGGGGCGCGTGAGGACGCGTCGGAGCTCCGATTGAGGTGCGGTTTGTTCCTAAAAATCCCTAAAATCAAGATCTTCATTTTGATATATAATTTTCCTAATTTGAGGGCAATTATAAACCTATTTGTGGATATTCAGTGTATTTTCTGGTATTTTTTGTGTTTAAAAATTCCAGAAAATTATAATAATTAATATTTTTTATTATTTAGGTGAAAATGGCTTCATCTAGCACTGAATCTCTGGGACTAAGCGTAAATGATGACATATCATTTCTGGATGATGTCAATAACCCGGTGGAGGACCTTCAAGAGGATCCTGAGGGGGAACCTGAAGAGGATCCAGAACAAGATCTTGACGAACTTTCTGAAGAAGAACCAGAAGAGTTGATGGAGGAAGTTCCACACCACAAGTAACGTGTATTTCTGGACCGAGGTCGGAAACTTTATTCCCCATCGAACCCCTTCATTTGCAGCCTTTCATGGATTCTTCAGACTCCAAGTCCGTGCCTACTCTTCACGACGAATCTCCAGTTGAGGATGGAGAGGAAGTGGATCAACCTCGTACCCCTGCTTTGGCTATGAGTATAGCTGAAAGAGATGCAGCTAAATTAACAAATATAAAAGGTGTTAATGGCGTGATTTATGACTACATTGATTTAATGATAGATAAGAAGAATACTGCATTCTACCTGAAAGTCATAATAGAGTACATAAGGGCAGTTAGGGTTAGAGGAAAGCCTAAACAAGGACGCTTAGGCAAGAAGTATTGGCTTAGAGTAATAGAATTTGTATCTAACCTTCACAAGCCGCCTCATAAACTTAAGAAATTAAGAAAAGCAATGTTAGATTATTGTAAAGCTCATATCGAATGATATATATTTGTATTTGATTACCATTGCTTTACTTAGTTAAGGACATGGTTTAATTACTTTCTTTGTAAAGACTTGCCATTTATTACATGCCTTATATGCAATGAAATTATGTTTTATTTCATTTCTTTACAAGTTATGATTAATGTATGTCTTTTATAAGTGGGAGTCTTTTAGATAATGAGTCTTCTGAAAGCAAAACTTGAGAGTGCTTATATTAATTTTGATAGAAAGTAATAACGCTGCTAGTGCCTATGTGATGGGAGGTATAAACGTATACTCCTCATCGTGGGTCTAATAATGTTATTGTTTTCTGATAAAAAATGATAAAAGTACATGACATTGTATACTTTACACGTGCTATATATAAATTCACTTAAATGTTCTATGGTTCAATAAATTAATGTGGGATAGGTTTGTCACAGAACCGATATTGAACAATGGCTTCAAAGAACATTATTGCTGAATTAAACAAAGGGGAAAAACTCAACGGGGACAACTGAGATATTTGGCACCGAAAGGTCCAATATATTCTAGAAGAACAGGATACGGTTGAGCCATTAACCATGGCAATGGTAGAGCCTGAAGCTAGAAATACAGCCCAGCACAGGAGGGACCAAGAAGCATACCTGTCATGAAAAAAGAAGAATAGCATAGCAAGAATTACACTGCTGAGTGCAATGGCAGATGATTTGATGTATGAGTTTGAGACACACAGAACGGCACAAGCTATGTGGATTGCCTTAAAGGATAAGTTTGGTGGAGTTTCTACGACCAAGTTTAGAAGGTTGACGATTAAATTCGATACCTATAAGCTGAAACCGAATAATCCTATGAGGCAACATTTGCGAGAGATGTCCACAATGATCCGTGAATTGAAGGAGGCTGGACATAATTTATCTGACGAGCAGCAAGTGCAAGCTATAATCAGGTCGCTCCCTGCCAGTTGGGAGCACATGAAAGTTAATCTGACCCACAATGAGAACATCATCACTTTCAATGATGTAGCTAAGCATTTGGAGCTAGAGGATGAACGTCTGGAGGCTTATAAGGCCACTGGACAAGCCTATCTGACCGAAGGTGCTGGTCCTTCCCAATCTAAGCCTGAATTTAAAAAGGGCAAGAAATTTCAGAAAAATGGAAAGAAAGGCGGTCCTCCGCCTAAGAAAAGCAAGCAACAATACAAGAAGAAGGGAAAGAAAGGAGGCAAGAAAAAGCTAGACCTAAAGAAGGTCAAATGCTTTGCATGCCATAATATGGGACATTTCGCATGTGACTGTTCTAAACAGACCGAGAGCGGAAAGGTAAAAGTGAATTATGTGAATTCACATGTCTCATTTGTTTCTAGTACTGTTTTTCTAACAGAACCTGTTTTCTTTTCTTGGATTATTGACTCAGGCTCCACAGACCACGTAAGTCAAGATCGAGGATCCTTCGTGGAATACTGTCGGTTGCCATTTCAAAGCAAGTGGCTTTTCATTGGCAATAATGCAAGGATCAAGGTTCGAGGCATTGGCACTTGTAAACTTATTTTGCGTGGTGGAAAGACCTTGATGCTGCATTATGTGCTTCATGCTCCTGACATCCGACGAAATTTAGTTTCTGTAATTTGCTTATTGAACTTTGGGTTTAATGTAAACTTTCATGGTAAAGTTGCAGACATTTATAGCAACCCAATATTTTATGGTTCAGCTTTTCAATGTCAAAAGTTCTTTATTTTGGATCTTGCTGGTGATTTTAATGTTCACGATTGCTTTGCTATTACTTCGAATAATCCTGATATGAATATCTGGCATGCTAGACTAGGACATATTAATCAAAATAGAATGATTAAACTGGCAAAAGAAGGCTTGTTGGGGGTAATCCCTAACATGGATATATCATTATGCGAAAGTTATCTAGCAGGTAAGGCTACCAGAAAACCATTCAGTAAGGGAACACGAGCCGAAAATCTATTGCAATTAATTCATTCCGATATTTGCGGTCCAATGAGTGTGAAGGCAAGACACGGAGCTTGTTATTTTATTACCTTTATTGATGATTTTTCATGATATGGTCATGTCTATTTGATTTCACATAAGTCCGAGGCACTAGAGTGCTTTAGACGATATTTAAATGAAGTAGAGAATCAAATGGACAATAGAATCAAGGCATTATGCACTGATCGAGGTCGTGAATACCTTTCAGATCAATTCAAACAGCTCTGAGAAGAAAAAGGGATTATTAGGCAACTAACTATCCCTAGCACACCTCAACAGAATGGGGTTGCTAAAAGAAGAAATAGAACTCTTCTAGACATGGTTAGGTCTATGATGGCTCAGGAAAACCTTCCAATTTCACATTGGGGTGATGCTTTATTGATAGCAACCTTCATACTTAACCGTGTGCCCTCCAAGTCAATCGCTTCCACACCCTACGAGTTATGGACTAAACGCCAGCCAGATCTAAGCATCCTTAGACCATGGGGTTCGGCGGCCTATATCCATGACAGTTCTCATAGGCATGGGAAACTGGGTCCTAGAGGGAAGAAATGTATCTTCATAAGGTACTCTGAACCCTCAAAAGGATATGTATTCATAAGTAAAATTGAAGATGGAACAGTGACTGAATCAAGAGATGCTGTATTCATTGAAACAGAATTTCCCAGTAGGGGAGATGTTGACCGCACTGTATCTCTTTATGAGACTCAGGAACAGGACAGTGCTGAACAAATTGACAGACCAGGATCTTCCAGGTATGTCAATCAGAGTGGGAGCCAAGAACAATCAACACAAAGACCGAGGCAAATGAGAAAAGATAAGCAAGTTGTTGTTGCTTCTACCAGAAAGAGTAACAGGGAAAGTATTCCAAAGAGACGCTTCCAAATAGAAGGCGAAGCACTCTTAGTTACTCCAGAAGGGGATGATGAAGCCCACACTGTTTATGAGGCCTTCGCAGGTCCTGCTAAGGAGGAATGGAAGAAAGCAATGAAAGAGGAAATGGACTCAATGATGAAAAACCAAGTCTGGGAATTGGTTGATCTACCAAGAGGGCGTAAAGCCATTGGGAACAAGTGGGTTCTCAAAATTAAAAGAAAGGTGGATGGATCAATTGACAAATTTAAAGCTCGATTGGTTGCAAAGGGATATACACAACAGGAAGGTATAGATTATGAGGATACTTGTTTACCTGTTGTGCGCTTTAACTCTATAAGACTTATTCTGGCAATAGTAAACAGTTTAAATCTGGAGTTACATCAGATGGATGTAAAAATCGCATTCCTGAATGGTGATCTGGATGAAGAAATCTATATGGAACAACCAATAGGTTTCATTGAAAAAGGGTTTGAACACGAGAAGTGTAAACTCAAAAGATCCATTTATGGATTGAAACAGTCATCCAAACAGTGGTACTTGAGGTTTCATAAGGCAATAACCTCATATAACTTCCAAATGATAGAGGAAGACCACTGCGTCTATGTTAAGCGGTTTGAGGGTAACTTTGTAATATTATCCTTATACGTAACGATATACTATTAGCCGAAAATAGTCTTGACTCGGTGATAGCTATTAAAGAATGGCTTTCATCAAACTTTGAGATGAAAGACATGGGTGAAGCATAATACATACTTGGAGTCAAGATTCAAAGGAATCGCTCCAAGAGAATCCTCACTCTTTCACAAGAGAGTTATATCAAGAAAATACTTGAGCGATTCAATATGACTGAATGCAATCCCATGGATATCCCTGTAGCCACTAGAGTGGCCTTGAGTTCAGACATGTGTCCCAAAACTGATATAGACAGAAAGTAAATGGAAAGAGTTCCATATGCCAGTGCCATTGGTAGCCTGATGTACGCAATGCTGTGCACAAGACTAGATATTTGTTATGCAGTGGGGCTGGTTAGCAGATTCCAGTCCAACCCAGGTGAGAAACACTGGAAAGCAGTGAAGAGGATCTTGAGATACTTAAAGGGCACATATGATTATGCGTTGTGTTATCAAGGAAATAATCTGCGCCTAGTCGGTTATTCCGATGCTGATGTAGGCGGTGATGAAGAAGAACGAAGATCTACTTCAGGATACACCTTCTTGCTTAACAACGGAGCCATATGTTGGAGTAGCAAGAAGCAGACGTGCATTGCTTTACACTCTATGGAAGCTGAGTTTGTGGCATGTACTGCAGCAGCGCAAGAGGCTGTTTGGCTGAAGAGATTTATCGAGCACCTAGGATTTGGGAACGAGAGTACCAATCCGGTGTTGATACATTGTGACAATACTACAGCCATAGCCTACACCAAAGACCCTAAGTATCACAGTAAGACCAAACACATTGATATCAAGTATAACTTTGTAAGGGATTATATACCACAGAAAATTGTAACTGTACAATACATTTCAACCAAGTGTATGGTTGCAGACCCCCTGACTAAGCCAATAGGCAAAGAAACATTTGAGAAACATGTAAAAGCCATTGGCATGCGAAAAATGTAAAGTTACAGACTGTATGTAATATTTTTGTTTTCATTAATGATATTATGTCATTTGTTATTACTTATATGTATGAATGAAAGTATACAATGTTTAGTATATCGTACAGGTTGAAAATGGTAGCTCTCTCACACGAGCAACCGCCTTTGATGCTAGAGAAGTGTCAAAGATGAGACATGTGTTCACCAGTAAAGCAGCAAGAGTGCTGATATGGTAGAGAAGAAACACAATGAATGTCGCCTTGGCTTAAATAGTGCAGTAAGTCAAGATGAGATCCATGAGTATGGATATGGATCGAATAATGGATACCCACATCCATGAAACCTGTAGCCAGATAACAAATTCTTCAAAATTGACGTCATATTATGTGAATAGAGTTGAAGAGTTTGGGTTTAGATACTATGAGTGTCTGGACTTAAGTCTGTACGGTGTGATTGATAGAATCAAAATGACGTACACTCTTATAGATAAGAGGAACACCGTAACATGTGATTCATACCACATGTGCTAAAGAACCGCAAATAGAAAGCAAGTGAATACCTGCTTCATTGTTGTGTGAGTTCCAGAAAGGTATCATCCTTTCATTAATGTCCTTTGACTTTGACAGTATTATGGAGGTATGTTTTAGCGATTGCTACTTTAGTATATGTCCTATGGTCAAATTACATATGAACCAAAGGTATTATGTTAGGAAAGCGGTTGATTCATATCAAAATGATATATGGGCGAAAGAAAGATTGCTAGAATATACACATCCATGCTAGTGTCTGTGACCGGTCCCTTGTGATATTATGTTGTTAATTTCATAAGTGCGGATACTATGCATAAGTGGAGGCTATCTGAGTTATATACTTACTCAAGAGGGATTAGATTAGCCATGAGAAAGTGTATATGGGCAAATCTAGGACATTCAAGGCACTATAACTTATTTGATCGAGCTGCACTAAAGGGTTGCTTTGTGCTGGTCTCTGTGAAAGGGATTTCTAGTACAAACGCCCGGAAGGAGACGTCATGCCTACGCGGTCACGGCAAAGCACCTAGTATGAAAGAAGGAAGAAAATGAGATTGGATCCAAGACATCTAATCCACCAAGTGTGAGTGGGAGATGTAAGGAAATGGGCCAGTCCACCCATGGTGGATTAGCCCAGATCCATGAAGAGCAAAGGAGGGAACGGTTATAATTTGAAAAGGCAATGGGAAGTAACCGGTGATGCAACTTCCCCCCTATATACACACGTAGAAGCAAAAACAGAGAGTGGCAGACCAATTCCAGAGGAGTGGTCATTTTGCTTCCGGTGGCTGTATGTATTGGAACCGTTCCAAAGCAAGAGAAAAATGTTTCTGCTCCCTCTCTCAGTGTCCGACGCTCTGCATTTTCTTCCATCGGTGAATTTGCTGTGAAACGTGCCAGAGTCCATATAAGGTGCTCCGGCAACGCGTGGCTATCTCGGTGAATAGAGAAACATCCAAGGTGCGCCCGAAACCTTCAATGATAAATAAAGATTGCAATTTCTTCTAAAATTTGGTGTAAAGCCAACAAGCACCAAACGAACTTGAAGCCTTTGTTCAACTCAAATTGCTATTGTTTCCGAAAATGAGATGTCACTGAGTTCTAACTTCTAGGTCCATTACTGGAAACGAACTTGTATCTCGAAATTGATGTTCAAGACCCTTCCCCGCACGTAACAGTTTTACTAGTTAGATCTCACTCGGTATATAAATAGTTACTCTCAAGTATCAATGGAAGTTACAAGAATAATTTCATTGAAAAAGCAATATACTTTATCACAAATGGCAGGTAACAAAGCTTCGATTAAAGCAGAAGGGGGAGAAAAAGAAGAAAAACGAGCAGCGACGAACCTGGGATTGCGGGTGCGGAGGAGTGTCTACATGCAACGGCAGCTCACGACGAGATATGCAACAACAACTCACGATGACGATGGAGGATTTGCGAAAAGCAGAGTGACTGAGGGCTACTACTTCAGAGAAAGCTAGCGGGACTGAGAGGTCTGAGCTAGGCCGAGGCTTTGTGCCAAAACCTCAAGTCCTCAACTAATGTTTTAAAAGTTTGAAAAGGTGGCCAACAAATAGCGATATTTATTTTAAAAAAATTAAATTAAATCATAATTTAAAATAAAAATTTTAGATAAATTATTAAAAATAAATTTTAAAATAATAAAAAAAATTAAAAATTATTTTATTTTTATTTTTTTTAGACTCTCTCTTATATCTCTTTTTATTATCTCTCCTCTTTTCTCTCTCTTATTTTTCTTTTTCACCTATTTTTCTCTCCTCTCTCTTTTCTTCTTTCTTTTTTTTTACCTTTTTTCTTCTCTATTTTCTCTTATTTTTAATAAAAACATATTTTTTCTGATAATTTTATAATTATAAATTTTTTTTAATAATAAATATATTCAAATGTTTATTTATTTAAAATAATTTTTTTAAAATAATTTTTTTTAAAAGTTATTTTTTAAAAATCGTGAAAAAAACAATTTTTTATAAGCGTTTTTTTAAATTTTTATCTAAATAAGTTATTTGTCTTCATCGACAGTGCCGACGGGATTTTGGGCCTCGACGCCCGGAACTCTAGGCCACGGCGTTTCAGCATTTTGGGTTTGAGCTCAAAAGGTTTGGGTCTTTTGTGTTTTCCATCCAACTTTCTTTGGCCTTTATTCTCTGTTATTTTATTTTTTTCGGTACAATATTCTCTTTTAATTCATTCGTGAAAACTTTATTGTGGAACTCGGGTCTTGGTTTTTTTGGATAATATTTCTGTACTCCAAGGATCTCACTATATTTAAGAGGAAGTACTAATATAATTAATCAATTAATTATAATTTAATTTATTTTTTTAAAAAAAATCATATTATATACTCTTCAATCTATTCGAATTAATCAATTAGCTCTTATATTAGTTACAATTAATTAATTTATTTTACTTACTAATTCTATTTAAAAAAATAAATTGGATCTTATAATTAAGACCGGAGATAGTATTTAATATACTTTTAAATTCCACTAGAAAATATGTTTATATCTGATGCTAGACAACGTCTCGAATACAAAAATATATATGCTTAGTAAAAAAATATATACTACCTCTAATCCTTAATATAAGATCTCATTATTTTTTGGAGAGATTAAAAAAGATAAATAAACTATTTAATTATAACATATACTATATGATCTCTTTGCAATAAATAGTTTATAAGTTAAACAAAATAGTTTGATAAAAAATATATATATTTTAAAGTGGTTTATTTAGCTTATTTAATCTCTCTTAAAAAGTCAAATAAGATATTATATTAAGGATATACTTTGATGGGGTTATGTCTATACTTGATGAATGAGCACATTGTGGTGGAGTTTGAAGAGAGCTAAAGAACTTGGATAATTGGGTTTTCTCAAACTTCAGGTAAATTTGGCTGGAGCATTTGAAAGCTGAAGAATGGGTTTTATTAAGGTAAATTTGGCTGGAGCATTTGAAAGCTGAAGAATGGGTTTTATTAAAGGGTCTCAGATTTGTTTGGGACATCGTCTTCAAGCAAATAATTTTAGAATTCGTTTCAAAGACCCCTATAGAAAGAATTAATGGAATCGTTTCTAATAATGGGACTGATAGTTTACCATGGATATTACAAAGATGCTTGCTTTTCAATAGAGAGTAAAATGCCAACATATATTTCTTGTAAATAAAATATGGTTGCAGATGGTTTAGCATAGATTGGACTTCGACATTTGGAGTTTTATAACACAAATCCTCACTACTTGAGGGTCCTCGTGGGAAATGATTGTTTTGGATTTAATTCCCCATTATTTAATTTTTGGTATATTTTTGGGCTTATTCCCTCTTTTGTATAGAAAAAGATAAAAAAAATGGATTTTAAAATGTAAGTAATATTACCGAGGTTGATAGTAGCGAAAAGGATTAGTCTCTCACAATGTGATGAATCAAGATTTAAATTTTTGTTAAGAGATATGTTCACATTTAATACATAGTATTTTAAATAATATTATCTCTAATAAGAGGATATCTATGACAAAAAAATATATTGATGATGCCTTGGAAAAAAAGATTAACAATTTGTTTACAATAAATAAATATAAAAAATTCACAAATCTTTATTTAATTGGATACAAACATTTTAAATATATATAATTGAGTACATTGTTATAGAAATAAAGAAAAATATAAGAGAAATTTTGGATGAAAGAAATGAAAAAGGTTAGAGAGAATTGGAGATAAGGAGGGGTGATTATTATTCCATTCTTTCAAATTTATAATTACTTGGTACATGTCTACTATTTATAGGTCACAAGTCCTTAAATTATATTCTAAGAGTTACACAAAAAAATAAATCTATATAATTGTAACATATATAATATTTGAAGGTTCTATGTATTAATCATAAAAAATTTCTAAGAGACAATTTATTTGTAGGTTACATGGTTTTAGTATAGAATTTTAAAAGATAACTTAGAAAGTTATAGGCATCCAAACTTAATATTGCAATATTTATAACACTCCCCATTGGATGCCTATAAATAAATATTATGCCTATTAAAACCTTATTAGGAAAAATCATGTGGGACAAAAATCTAGTGAAAAAAAAATGTACATAATATATATTAAAACTGTCACGTTAAAAACTTTACCAGGAAAACTCAATGAGACAAAACCTTAGTTAAGGGAAAAAGAGTATTACATAATATTTACTCCTCCTAATGATAATATCACATTTATCTCCCTTCATCAATTTTATTCACCCTGATGACAACATCACTGTTTATCTTTTTATATGAACAGAATATACTAGTTTCTCAAGCATATTATTTTAATGCATTTTGAGCATATCTTTCTTTTATCCGAACTATGCATAATGCATTGTTACATACTTTTAAGTATATTTCTCTAACATATCTTCTGGATATGTTGAATTATCAACATACTCTTCATCTGCCTTATGCACCATAAAAATAACAGAAAAATTATCATGAAAATCACCATGATATATCTTGAATTCACATGTTCAATTTATTCAGAATAAAATGATCTCGTATAATATTTTGTAGAACTATCAATTTTATTATCCATTTGTGTACCTGCAGGAACTTAATTTTGTAAATATTTATAACATACAATATCAACACAATAGGTAAATATTATAATATAATAAATATATGGGAATTCTAGTCTATTAAATTTAATATATTTTTATTGACAAAATAGTCATACAAAAATCCAAATGTTGTAAAATTATTGGATATTCAACTCTAGATATTTTTTTACATGCTTCAGATATTTTAAATACTTAAAAGATTATCATATAAATTTTACTATCTAGTAAGACATACAATATCTATTAGAGCATATTTTATTTTTATATACCGCCAAACTAGGAATATATGAAAAAATTATTGCATAAACAACAAAATAATATTCCTTGTTATATTCATCATTAGTTTTTGTGAAAATTTTTATTTTCATATAAATATTTATATATTTCATAATAACTTTATATCTCAAGTGTTTGGACTGTAGGTCCATAATTTTTAGATATTAAAAAGAATAAAATTATATTTTTATTGTGTCTTTGCCTTTTTACTTTTTCTTTTTGGCCAAATATTTTTTTTCTGGCTACTCACATAACAGATCTACACACAAGATCCTCATTTGATCAAGAGATATTATTATCACAAATGTTGTTAACAACTTTGTTTTTTTGGGTTCTATTTTTCTTATTGTGACATAACTTATCGAACTCTCTTTATTACTTTTCAAGTACCTAAAACTCTTTTAAGATTTTTACAAGTAGTTATATCTTGGCACTTTTCTAGAGAACTTGCCTTTTCATTATGATTATCTTAATACATGCCCCTATATTTTCAAGGTATTTATATTTGAAACCGATTTAGTCTTTCATGCTTTAAGCATGCCTCAATTTCATTTATATTAATTGGATAATCTTCAACTAGAGTATGAGATTTGATAATTCTCATAATCAGTAGTCACATCAGGCAGATATTTTATAATATTTTATTAATATAATATTTGATAAATTTCTAGTTCATACTACTATATTTGATGATCTACATTTGATAGTAATAATGCATTCTATGTGTTTCTCTTTTTCAGTTACTCAATTTCTCCTCTCATATTGGAAAAACTTTGTCAAATGACAATCAACTAATCATGTAGAGTAAGTCTCCTAAATCTATTTGTTTCCTTTATAAACATTCTTGTGTTTCACATAAAGACAAACAAGAAGAAGGAAGTTCTTACCCAATATTTATCCCAACTTTCTTTAAATATATATCTATGTGCATTATAGTGGATCAATATAAATAAATATTGCACATTTAAAAAAAATATATAGCTCTTGACCAAAAGTTAATTTAATTGGGAGAATTTTGTTTGCTTAATGTATATTATAATATATTAAGTCAAATATGCTAACACTAAAATAAAAATCTTATTCTCATAAGCATTGATCTAGCTACTCATGGAGGCGTTAATAAATAACTTTAATGATATATAATCTCACTCGCATTAGATAATATTTTCAGGATTACATATTTTAGAAATTACGCACTCAACATAAGGATTTATTTAAATAATCTTACTTCTAGTTACAAACTCATAATAATCACACATATAACCATCTTATATATACATCTAACAGAATGGGCCCATATATATGAATTTTATATATTTTCATAAATGTAAATATCCATTCTATAAATTATAACAAGTGAGATTCTTATTATAAATTTTGTTTGAGAACAAACAGCAATGTTAATTCTTATTTTGGCTATTCATGAAGAATCTTCTAGTTCTTCAATGGATATTAATACATAATTTTCAATAATTTATTACATCATTTATACGATTTAGGATGATCAAACAAGTAATACCAACAGTAAATCTATTTAAATAAGCAAACTTCTAGTTTACTATAACCAACAATAAATTCAATTTTCATAACATATACATCATTTTTTAGATCAATTGGACTTATATGAAGATCTTAGTAGAATTTTATCCAATGTTAGCTCACACTTGTATTCCAACAATCTTCCCCTCAAGTTTGAGTTATATCAACATATTTTCCTTTTTCATGTATTTTACTAGGAAATCTAGATACTTCCTACCTTATATACAATCATAGATCTAATGTAGATCTATGGATCATAATTTTCATTATCAATCATCCCGTAAGAAAAATATATATTAGTTCTTCATGAACTACCATATATTTTTATATTACTATAGAATTTTAATATTCATTAATAACATATTTCAATATATTCAAAGTACTATAATTATTTATGATATTTAGGAGATACAGTGGAATAAGATCCAACATATCATCAAAATTATCATACAAAATAATAAATGATCATTATATTTATATTTTTCTTTTAAATTGTTCTAACTATTTTAGCATCCATAAATTTAACTACTATTAATTAATAATTGAGTATCTAATATAAATAACTTCAGAGATTACCAATTCTATAGCAAAAAAATAATAGCCAATAAGTCACAGAATACACACATTTTTAATATTTGTTTCTATCAGTCATCAAATAAAGAGAGTAAAAATTATCTTCAATAGTAATTCATCCAAGATCCTTGCATGAGTAATGTTACACTAGTATTAACTATATCCAATAGAATTCAAAATATTCTGCTAACCAAAAACAATTTTAAGAACTTAAATGTTAAGATTAGCAAGTAATAACTCTTAAGATTAGAACCCATAAAATAATAAATTTTTATTTAAATGTAACATAAATATATGATTTTCTCTCTCAAATATCATAAGAAAACCAAATTTAATTATAATATATATGCACAATAATTCATCACTTCAAAAAAGAAGGTTGAAAACACCTCTTTTAATATTATAATAGAATACTAATAATAAATATAAATATATAATTGTATTTGAATCAATCCAATATTTATCAAACTCATCAAACCCAAAAATATAGAAGATGATTTGAAAAGAATTTTAATTTTGAGAATAAAGTATCAACTGAACATATCGTTCTAAATTTTTTAATATTATTCAAGATACTATTTATCACTTGTTTGCAACATTTAAAATATGTCGTGTGGATGAATTATTTTTACACAGCATTAAGCGAAATTGCAAAGGATGTGTGAGGAGATGGATACCAGACTCCAGCAAGCTGTCAAAGCCAGACTTAATGAAACTGTGGATGCCAAACTCAATCAAGCCATGATGATGATGGGCTTCCCCACTATCGGCCAATGTTCAGAGGTAAAAAAATATTCACTTCTTTTCAAGGGACATTGAACATGTATTTTGTCTTAAGTAATTTCTTTCATATTTTCAGGGTTCTCCTGTAGTGACAAGTAGTAAAGGCAGCAACAATAAGAAGGAAAAGTTTATCTCTCAACCATATGATACTGACTCTAACCCTAATCAGGCTGAAGATAATGGACAAGATGGTGATCTCTTTATTATGACAAACAAAGGGATTACAGCCCTTGCTACTCATGCTACTGTGTACCTGCTCGCCACAACAATTCATCATAAGAGAATTCCACATAGTAGAGCAAAGGTGACGATATATGCTATCAGAAAAGGTTTTAGCACTATACTGGCTCCTTGCCCTACTGATTTGGTTCACATATTAGACGATGCTCCAGGGCAGTTTCTTCTAATGTTAATAAATCTAATCAAATTGAGGAAGGGATTACACCAAAGCCGGAACCAAAGGGTTATAGAGAAGCCAAAGCTAAAGAGGACGAAAATAGATAAGCTCCAACCTCTTCATCGGAACATATCCTCGAGATATGACAATATGGTAACTCTTCATACTCTGCCAGATGATATGGAGGAAGCACTTAGTTTCACAATTTCACCAGGGATTTTGAGTAATGAGGAGCCTTATAAATTCATCCTAGACATGAATGACATAGTGTGATTCCTATATTTTCATATGCTAGATTCAGCTGTCATTCAATTAGCTATAATGTAAGTTATAAATTTATTTTAATACTATATGTTTTATCATTGGCTCACTGACACCTTTCTCTTTTGAACAACAACAATTTCCATCGCAAATGCCTGGACGAAGCAAAAGGAGACATATATGGCTTCATGTGTCCACAAAAGGTCTAGGAGACAAGTATCGATAGGAGCTTATACTTGGTCAATATCATGACCTGAATCAAGAGGATGATATATTTTGCACCTTACATTAAAGGGTAAATATACACTTATACTTGGCACATTCATATACATATTATAATAAAATCATATATAACATTGTTGATATTTTATAGTATGCATTAGACTCTACTTATCATTGCCTCTCAAGATAATATTGTGTACTAGTTCGATTCAATGTTTAGATAGCCAGATCCTGACATTGCATTTATTATCAACACATGAGTTTTTCTTTATATATTTATTAAGCATAAAATTTTGGCAAGTTATATGATATTTTTTTTTCAATTGGCGATAGGGCTGTGCAAGGCGTCAATCTTTTCAAAGCCCATACACATAGTACTAATCCTATATAGATTTTTCCTACAGTAAGTTATTTTTAACTAATTAAGTTTCATTTTTTATAAATTTATTAGGTATAAAGTTTAATATTCCCTAATGTGCTCTATATTTTTCTATTTTGTTAGTATCGCCATCAACCTAGCGTGTTAAATGCGGATATTATGTGATCCGATACATTCACGAAATCATTAAGATAGAGCTCACGGAGAACTTACATGAGGTATGAAGATGACACAATTAATATTTAGTTATTCTTCAATTTATTCACATATCTAATACTTACCTATTATTTTAATTTATAATCATTCAATAATAACATGAACTATAAAGATGACCTAATTAACTTAGTAAGGGATGATTTGGTAAGAACAATACTTCTACACATACCTTGTAGATGAAGTACTTGTCAAATTTTTGGTAAATATTTAGTCATCAATAGCTTTTTAACTTGTTTAGGATTGATCATTCAATTATTTTCATCTTGTATATATGATGTACAAATACCTATTTAGTTTATTGCAACATTACCAATTTGAATTATTTTATTACCATTTAGATTTTTGCATTGCTGACTTCATACTTTGTTGCCTAGAAATTGATTAGTCTTGATTATGTTTAATGTATGATAGTATAAAATGAAAAATTAACAACAACAAAATATAGCTTTCTATGGAGGTTTAAAAAGAAAAAAATAAAAAAAGCAAGCTTTCCACTATAGTTTTAGGCAGAACTACCATGGAAAGTTAACTTTTAACAGCAGTTTTATTATTAACTGTCGTTAAAGGTATAATCTTTCATAGTAGTTTTAGACAAAAACCATTGTTGCAAGTCATACCTTTAATAGCGATTTGCCGTAAAAATGTTACTTTTAACTGTTATTAAAGATTTTTTTTCTAGTAGTACTACCACTACCGCTACTGATAGGATAAAATAACTATATCCTAATTTAGTTTTAGTGTTCATCACAACGATCATGTGATGATATAATGAGTGCTAGAGGATGCATGCATAACATTATGCAATTCAGTGTATGCATAAATTTGAGTGCATGTATGCAATTACGTGTATGCACTCATTTGATGAACATTAAAATTGAATTAGGAAAGACAATAATCACTTATCAAGTGCATGCATAATATTGAAAATTGTGCATGCATAAAATAGGATGACCCCGGGATCTAACTCCAAAAATCTCTATCTATAGGGTTAAGGGGTATTTTGGTCCTAAATATATTGTCTTAGGAGTTATGTACGTTGCTTCAAAAGTTTAAAATCGTAGTAATGACATCCCCAATGTAATAGCTCATAATCAATTGTTAGTTGACCCAATTATTCTAGGTGGCATGCCTCCGTGGCACTTCATATGCCACTTCATCGCCACCTCCTTCTTACCTCTCTTCCTCATCATCTTCTCCTTCCTCCATAACCAAAGGCACGACCTCCTCTGTCTACCTCCTAAAAACTTCACACTTCTTCCTTCATGGAAACTAAATTCACGAACACCAGTAGGACTTTCACTCCTTTCATTCCCATAAGCTGCCTTAATTCCTCTTTGAATCTTGCGTCCATAGATGTATCACTCTCCAAGATACGAATGCTGTGGGACTTGATGATCAATCGAACGAAAGAGGCGAGGGTTTTAGATTACGTTGCAGATTCTAAGAGGCTTGAGAAATCCCCTCCTCGTGAAGGCTAGAGAATAGAGATTATCAATGCCTAGGATCTATTTTTCACATTTATACTTCAAGACAGTAATAGAGAATATGGGTGTTCATGGATGGGACATGATTGAAAATCCATCCCATTCTGAGGGAGTCCCGGTCCCCATAGTGTAGTGATAGGACAAGACTACAACATTCCGATCAATTTTTTTTAAATTATTTTTTAAAAAATTGATTTTTAAAAAAAAAAATTAAACCTAATAAATGAAAACAAAATTTTTTTGGTATCACCTTAAAAATTGGATTATAATAATATATATTAATATTAATATTATAAAATATATATTAATATATAGATAAATAAATTTAATAAATAAATAAATATATTTAAGACATGATAGGATCAGTATACTTTCATCCTATCCTTAACCTTTTTTTTATCTCATTCTAGTTGTGTCTCATACCGAAATTTTGTTTTAGGGATGAGATAGTCCTGTCTTGATAGTAATTGGGTTTATGATGATTTGGGATGGGACAAGTTGAACACCTCTAATAAAAAGGAAAAGAGGAAAGAAAAAGAAAAAGCGAGCTAAGACCACGAACTGACTATAGAACGGAATCTAGTTTTCAAATTGAAATGATATGGCATCAGTTAGGTGAAGTGATAGAAGACTTGTTTTCCAAGATCCCGGGCATTTTTTCTTAGCTATATCATTTTCTTAAGACTTGAATTCAAACCAAACTTCCAACCCAATATTTTCTTTCTAATATTTATGTTTTTTCCCCTTTATCCCTCTATGTATTGTATCTGACAAATTTCACTTGTAGTGGCAATTGACATTAATGGAACACAGGCAAGAGATCCTGCAGCTTGATTTTCCCTATGTCGTTTCGAATTATGACCCTTGAATTGTTGGTCCGTCTGCTGTTGTTGCCGCTATGCAGCGAGTTGTTGCTGTCGTTCACACGAGGTTTATTTGCGAGAACCCAAGAGCTCTTGACGTGGTGGGTTTGGCACTGAAACCCAAGTGTTCATGAATTTGGTTTCCATGAAGGAAGAAGTGTGAAGTTTTCCGTCACCAAAGGAGGTTATGGCTTTGGTTAATGGAGGAGGGAGAGAGGAAGGAGAAGATGATGAGTGGAGATATAGATGAAACATATGCCAATAAGGTGGCATATTAAGTGCCATGTGGGCATGCAGCCTAAGGTAATTGGATCAACTAACGGTTGCTCATTTTAGCTATTAAATTGTAGATGACGTTTTAAACTGATAATATTAAACCTAAAAACTATTTCTATTATAATATTGCTCCTGAGACTATTTTTAAGATAAAAATACCTTTTAACTCTCTCTATATATTTATATACTATGAATAAATTCATTCATAGTTTCATAGCCTTTGTTTTGATTTGTCCCCACATAGAGGTTGGAATCTGAATCCTCATCCATGGCTCCCCGTCGCGACATCTCAACTGTGAAAGCCTTGTCGGAATCAAACCCCGACGCTCTCATCCCTTCCTACAACCCCAAACACGCTAATTCTGAAGGTCGTGATGACATAGCAGATGAGCTGGCCTCTCTCATCCCCGTCATCGATTTCTCCATCCTCACCTCTGGCGATCCTCAAATCCATGCAGCCGCAGTCCGCCAACTCGTCCAAGCTTGCCAAAATTGGGGCTTCTTCATGGTAAATTCACATCCTTCTTCTTCTACCTTACTCTGTTCGTACGTCTAGAAAACAGAGTATTTGAATGGGTGCTTCATTTATTAAAAAATGTAAATTTTTTTTTATCTGGGTGTGTGATTTTTCAGGTCACAAATCATGGGGTGTCAGAGAATTTACTGGAAGATATTGTGAAAAAGTGCATCGAGTTTCATAATTTACATCTGGAGGAAAAGAAAGAATTTTCCGGTGGTGAACTGCTCCCATCCATGGAGTATGCAATTAGTGCCCCTGCTCGAGATGAAGGAGAAAATGTCCATTATTGTATAGGACGTGGTTGTTTAGTTTAGAAAAAAAAAATAAAAAATTACTTTTAACTAAAACTATTGTTTAATAGAGTTTTAAATAAGTAAAAAGAACTAACTTTTTAAATAATTTTTTAACATTAAATATAGGGAATAATAATTTTAACTCTTTAAATTTTTATTTCTCATATTTTTTTATATAATTATTATTTTATCTTGTATTTTTTTTATAATAATTTACTTAGTAAAAAAAGTTATTCTAATAACAATCTAAATATTTATTTAAAATTATTTTTTATATAAAATATATTTATTTTCTAAAATCAATTTAAAATTAATCTTCTCTAAAAAAAAATTGTAACATTAAACCTATTGTAGAGATTGCTTACATTATGGAAGGGAATGAGAAATGTCATGTTTATAGATTTGGAGGGTTGGCTTTGGAGATCATTATGGGAATACATCTAACAGAGCTTATTTTATCTTTGTTAGATAAATCATCAACCACATTTGATTTGCTGTTAAAGGGTGTGTTGGACCCACGACTTTCACTACCCAGAAAATCAATTCTTGATGAGGTTATTGCAGTTGTGAGAATATCATTTTCTTGTTTGAATGAGAATCCTGGAACTCGTCTAACCATGGAATAAGTATCTACAGAGCTTGCACGGCAACCAAAGTCTCATATGGAACATCCATTTGTCACCATCACAATTGGACAACCAATGAAAGATTAAACTCCTTATTAATTAGTCATTTGTGTCTATGTTGACATGTTGATGAACATATTAATCGTAAGCTCTCTAAGATCATATTTACCATTATAGGATCAGTTTATCACTTGATAACAGATGATAATGATTATCTTTGTTGTGTGTTGATATACATAAAATAGTAAAAATTGAATTATTTTGATTGATTATATAAATTATATGGATAAAAATACAATCCATATGATATACTCTATAAAAAAAAGGTATGTTTAAATATCTATTATCATTGAAAAAATTTTTATAAGCACTTTTATAATTATTCTTATGACCAACTAATATATAGTTGGTCTAATAGTGTAAAATCCTGTTAGAGTTCTTTAGATTTTGAATTCAATTTATAGAAAAGACACATATACTGATAAGGGTAGTCACAAACTCTAAAATTAAGATACTTAATTGATAATAGGATTAAGTTAATATTATAAAAAAATATTCTCATGACCATAAGAATTATCATGACATTATGGATCCAAGCCAAATTGCCCAAATTCTATTCACATGTATTTTTTTTAAAAAAAAATAATTATCATTTTAAAAATAATTTAAAAAGTGATATTTGCTAAAAGATTTCTCATAACCTTTTATTTTTTAGCAAACTGATCTCATAACCTTAAATACTTATTCTTTTTAAATGCAAATTAGAAATTTTCATGAAAAACTTCAAAATTAAGTTGAATTAAATTAATTTTTTTTGTTTTAAAAGAGGTTTATATTGTTTCTTTTGTAATTACATGCTTTTTTGAAACCTTGTGGTGATTTCCTAGAAAACAATATATATACAAATTATCTGTTTGCCAAAAAAAAAAACATCTCGTTCATCTTCCTCCAAATTTTCCGTGCCGACTAAAGAAGCTCCCAATCTCACCGTCAAACCGAGCAATTGCGGCACTGCCGTCGACCTACGCTTCTATAGTGTTGTTGTTTGTCTCAAAATCGAAGGTCATAATTGACCAAGGGTATCGTTAGATAAATTACAATGTAGCTGAAATTGGTTATGCTTGCTTGTTTCTCAGCTTCTTGTTGAATTTAATGATCTTAGTATACTGAATTTCTGAGATAGGCTTTGGTAGCGTAACTCTTGAATTTCCATTACAATGAATACCTATATATTAACTAGCTCTGTTTCACACGCATATAGTTTAGGGACTGGCACCATTGTAGATTTTAACCAGATATATCATTTGGTTTACTTTGCTTTTAGATTTGAATTTGGATGGTATAAGGTTTCAGGCGTACCTTGGATCTTCTCTTTTCATCGAGATAGTCACGTGAAATTGGAGCACCTTCTGTAGGCTCACAGTCTGTTTACATAACAAATAACACTGACAGAAGCAGAGATTGGATGCTAGACGTGGGTTCTCACAAAGAGAAAGAAGAGCATTGAAAACTAAAACCTTCTGCTTATTCTTCTGTCCACATACTTCTCTGCTTGGTGGGAGAAGTGGGATACATATACAACCTCCCACTCCTACATTTTTCTCCATTCAAAAAGGGAGAGAAAAACTGTTCCCTTCATTTTCCACCGTTGCACATTCTCATATAGATTTGGGCTTAATCCACTATGGGTGGACTAGTCTATTTCCCAATATCTCCCACTCACACTTTATAGATTAGATGATAACTCCAATCTCATTTTCTTCCTTCTTTCATACTAGGTGCTTTATTGTACCGCGTAGGCATGACATCTCTATTCGGGCGTTTGTACTAGAAATCCCTTTTATAGAGACTAGCAAAAAGCAACCCTTTAGTGTAGCTCGATCAAAATAAGTTATAGTGCCTTGAATGTCCTAAATTTACCTATATACATTTTTCTAATAGCTAATATAATCCCTCTTGAGTCAACATATAACTTAAATAGCCTCCACTTATACATAGTATATACACTTATGAAATTAACAAAATAATATCACAAGGGACCGGTTACAGACACAGCATGGATGTGTATATTCTGGCAATCTTTCTTTCGCCCATATATCATTTTTCTAGTATAATACCTTTGGTTCATATATAATTTGACTATAGGACATATACTAAGTAGCAACCGCTGAAACATACCTCCATAATATTGTCAAAGTCAAAGAACATTAATGAAATAATGATACTTTTCTGGAACTCACACAACAATGAAGCATGGATTGATTCGCTTACTTTCCATTTGCAGTTCTTTAACACATGTGGTATGAATCACATGTTACAGTGTTCCTCTTATCCTATAAGAGTGTATGTCATTTTGATTATATTAATCACACTGTATAGATTTAAGTCCAGATACTCATAGTATCTAAACCCAAACTCTTTAATTCTGTTCATATAATATGACATCAATTTTGAAGAATTTATTATCTGGAAACAGGTTTCATGGATGTGGGTATCCATAGTTTGATCTATACCCATACTCACTGATCTCATCTCGAGAAACTGTACTTTTTAAGCCAATACAACATTTATTGTGTTTATTCTCTACCATGTCAGCACTCTTATTGCTTTACTAGTGAACGCATGTCTCATCTTTGAATACTTCTCTAGCATCAAAGGCGATTGCTCGTGTAAGAGAGCTAACATTTTCAACATGTACGACATACTAGACATTGTACACTTTCACTTTGACATATAGTAATAATAAATAACATGATATCATTAATGGAAACAAAATATTACATACAGTCTGCAACTTTATATTTTTTGTATGCCAATGGCTTTTACATGTTTCTCAAATATTTCTTTGCCTATTGGCTTAGTCAGGGGGTCTGTAACCATACATTTGGTTGAAATATATTATACAATTATAATTTTATGTGCTATATAATCTCTCACAAAGTTATACTTAATATTAATGTGTTTGGTCTTGTTGTGATACTTAGGGTCTTTGGTGTAGGGTATGGCTGCAATGTTGTCATAGTGTATCAACACCGAATTGGTACTCTCGTTCCCAAATCATAGGTGTTCAATAAATCTCTTTAGCCAAACAACCTCTTGCGCTGATACAGTGTATCCCACAAACTCAGCTTCTATAGAGTGTAAAGTAATGCACTTCTACTTCTTACTACTCCAACATATGGCGCCGTTATTAAGCAAGAAGGTGTATCTTAAAGTTGATCTTTGTTCTTCTTCATCACTGCCTACATCAGCACCAGGAATATTTGACTAGGCACATATTGCTTCCTTGATAACACAACGCATAGTCAGTTGTGCCCTTTAAGTATCTCAAGATCCTTTTCACTGTTTTCCAATATTTTTCACTGGGGTTAGACTGTAATTTGCTAACCAGCCCTATGACATAACAAATATCTGATCGTGTACACAGGCTACCAACGACATTGGCATATGAAACTCTTTCCATTTACTTTTTATCTAATTCAGTTTTAGGACACATGTTAGAACTCAAGGCCACTCCAGTGGCTATAGGGATATCTATGGGATTACAGTCACTCATATTGAATTGCTCAAGTATCTTCTTGATATAATTCTCTTGTGAAAGAGTGAGGATTCTCTTGGAGCGATTCCTTCAAATATTGACTCCAAGTATGTATTCTGCTTCACCTATGTCTTTCATCTTAAAATTTGATGAAATCCATTTTTTAATAATTATCACCGAGTCAAGACTATTTCTGACTAAGAGTATATCGTCTACGTATAAGGATAATATTACAAAGTTACCCTCAAATCTCTTAACATAGACGCATTGGTCTTCCTCTATCATCTGGAAGTTATATGAGGTTATCGCCTTATGAAACCTCAAGTACAATTATCTAGATGAAAGTTTTAATCCATAAATGGATCTTTTGAATTTACACTTCTTGTATTCAAATCCTTTTTCAATGAAACCTATTGGTTGTTCCATATAGATTTCTTCATCCAGATCACCATTTAGGAATACGGTTTTTACATCCATCTGATGTAACTCCAAGTTTAAACGGTTTACTATTGTTAGAATAAGTCTTATAGAATTGAAGCGCACAACAGGCAAAAAACTATCCTCATAATCTATACCTTCATGTTGTGTATATTCCTTTGCAACCAATTGGGCTTTGTATTTGTTAATTGATCCATCCATCTTTCTCTTGATTTTGAGAACCCACTTGTTCCCAATGGCTTTATGCCCTTTTGGCAGATCAACCAATTCCCAAACTTGGTTTTTCATCATTGAGTCTATTTTCTCTTTCATTGCTTTCTTCCATTCCTCCTTGGCAAGGCCTACCAAGGCCTCATGAACAATGCGGGGCTCATCATCCCCTTCTAGAGTAACTAAGAGTACTTCACCTTCTATTTGGAAGCGTCTCTTTGGAACACTTTCCCTGTTACTCTTTATGATCAGAGCAACTTGCTTATCTTTTCTTATTTGTCTCAATCTTTGTGTTGACCGTTCTTGGCTCCCACTCATATTGACATATCTAGAGGATTCTGGTTTGTCAATTTGTTTAGTACTATCCTGTTCTTGAGTCTCATAAAGAGATACAGTGCGGTCAACATCTCCCCTACTAGGAAATTCTGTTTTAATAAATACAGCATCGATTCTGTTTTAGTCACTGTCTCATCTTCAATTTCACTTATGAATACATATCCTTTTGAGGGTTCAGAGTACCTTATGAAAATACATTTCTTCCCTTTAGGACCTAGTTTCCCATGTCTATGAGAACTGTCATGGATATAGGCCGTCGAGCCTTAAGGTTTAAGGATGCTTAGATCTAGTTGGCATTTAGTCCATAACTCGTAGGGTGTGGAAGAGACTGACTTGGAGGGAATACAGTTAAGTATGAAGGTTGCTGTCAAAAAAGCATCACCCCAATGTGAAATTGGAAGGTTTGCCAAGGCTATCATAGACCTAACCATGTCTAGAAGAGTTCTATTTCTTTTTTTGGCAACCCCATTCTGTTGAGGTGTGCTAGGGATAGTTAGTTGCCTAATAATCCCTTTTTCTTCACAGAGCTGTTTGAATTGATCTGAAAGGTATTCACGACCTCTATTAGTGCATAATTCCTTGATTTTATTGTCCATTTGATTTTTTACTTCATTTATGTATCGTCTAAAGCATTCTAATGCCTCGGACTTATGTGAAATCAAATAGACATGGCCATATCGTGAAAGATCATCAATAAAGGTAATAAAATACCAAGCTCCGTGTCTCACCCTCACACTCATTAGACCGTAAATATCAGAATAGATTAATTGTAACGGATTTTCGACTCATGTTTCTTACCGAATGGTTTTCTAGTAGCCTTACCAGCTAGACAATTTTCTTATAATGACATATCCATATTAAGGATTACCCCTAACAAGCCTTCTTTTGCCAGTTTAATCATTCTATTTTGATTAATATGTCCTAGTCTAGCATGCCAGATATTCATATCAGGATTATTCGAAGTAATAGCAAAATAATCGTGAGCATTAAAATCACCAACAAGATTCAAAAGAAAGAACTTTTGAAATCAGAAAGCTAAACCATAAAATATTGAGTTGCTATAAATGTCTGCTACTTTACCATGAAAGTTTACATTGAACCCAAAGTCTAATAAGAAAATTATAGAAATTAAATTCTGTTGGATGTCAGGAGCATGAAGCACATCATGCAATATCAAGGTCTTTCCACCACGCAAAACAAGTTTACAGGTGTCAATGCCTCAAACCTCGATCTTGGCATTATTGCCAATATAAAGCCACTTTCTTTGAAATGGCAATCAACGGTATTCCACGAAAGATCCTCGATCTCGACTTGCATGGTCTATGGAGCCTGAGTCAATAATCCAAGAAAAGAAAATAGGTTTTGTCAGAAAAATAGTACTAGAAACAAATGAGACATGTGAATTCACATAATTCACTGTTACCTTTCCGCTTTCGATCTGTTTAGTACAGTCACGTGTGAAATATCTCATATTGTGACAGGCAAAGCATTTGACCGTCTTTAGGTCTATCTTTTTCTCGCCGTATTTCTTTCCATTCTTCTTGTATTGTTGCTTGCTTTTCTTAGGTGGAGGACCGCATTTCTTCCTATTTTTCTGAAATTTCTTACACTTTTTGAATTCAGGCTTTAATTGGGAAAGACTAGCACCTTTAGCCAAATACGCTTGCCCAGTGGCCTTATAAATCTCCATACGTTCATCCTCTAGCTCCAAATGCTTAGCTACATCATTGAAAGTGATGATATTTTTATTATGGGTCAAATTAACTTTCATGTGCTCCCAACTGGCAAGGAACAGCCTGATGATAGCCTATACTTACTACACGTCAGATAGATTATGTCCAGCCTCCTTCAGTTCACGAATCATGTTGGACATCTATCTTAGATGTTGCCTCATATGATTATTTAGTTTTAGCTTATGGTATCGAATTTAATCATCAACTTTCTAAACTTAGTCGTGGAGACTCTACCAAACTTATCATTTAAGTCAACCCACATAGCTTGTGTCATTCTGTGTGTCTCAAACTCACACATCAAATCATCAGCCATTGTACTCAACAGCGTGATTCTTGCTATGCTATTCTTCTTTTTCCAGGATAGGTATTCTTTCTGGTCTCTCCTGTGCTTGACCGTATTTCCAGCCTTAGTCTCTATCATTGCCATTGTTAATGGCTCAATTGCATCCTATTCTTCTAGAATATATTGGACATTTCGGTGCCAAATATCCCAGTTATCCTCGTTGAGTTTTTTCCCCTTGTTTAATTCAGCAATAATGTTCTTTGATGCCATTGTTTAATATCAGTTCTGTGACAAACCTATCCCATATTAATTTATTGAACCATATAATATTTAAGTAAATTTATATATATAGCACATGTAAAGTATACAATGTCATATACTTTTATCATTTTTTATCAGAAAATAACAACATCACTAGACCCATGATCAGGAGAATACGTTTGTACCTCCCATCACATAGGCTTAGCAATACCATCACTTCCTATCAAAATTAATATAAGCAATATTCTTATTAAATTTTGCTTTTAGAAGACTCATTATCTAAAAGGCTCCCACTTATAAAAATTATACATGAATCATAACTTAGATAAAGAAATAAAATGAAAAATGTTTCTCTTGCATATAAGGCATGTAATAAATGGCAAGTCTTTACAAAGAAAGAGTAATAAAACATGTCCTTAATAAAACAAACCAGCATAAATCAAATACAAAAGTACATCATTTGATATGAGCATTACAGTATTCTAACATCGCTTTTCTTAGTTTTTTAAGCTTATGAGGCGGCTTGTGAAAGTTAGATACAAATTCTATTATTTTAAGTTAATACATTTTGCTTATGGATCTTTGTCTAGGCTTACCTCTAACCCTAGTTGCTCTTATACACTCCATTATGACTTTTAGGTAGAATTCAATATTCTCCTTATCTATCATGAATCCAATATAATCGTTAATCACGCCATTAATGCCTTTTATATTTGTTAGTTTGGCTGCATCTCGTTCAGCTATGCTCATGGCCAAAGCAGGGGTAAGAGGTTGGTTTACTTCCTCTTCGTCCTCAACTGGAGATTCATCATGAAGAGTAGGCACCGTCTTAGAGTTTAAGTTTAAAGAAACCATGAAAGGCTACTCAGGAAGGGGTTTGATGGGGAATAAAGTTTCTGACCTCGGTCTAGAATCATATATTACTTTTGGTTGCTCTTGTGGAACTTCCTCCACTAACTCCTCTGGGTCTTCTTCAGAAAATTCATCAAGTTATTGTTCTGGATCCTCTTAAAGTTCCTTCTCGGGGTCCTCTTAAAGGTTCTCCTCTGGGTTATTGATATCGTCAAGGAATGAGATATTATCATATAAGCTATATCGCAGGTATTCAGTGATAGTTGAAGTCATTTTCACCTAAATAATAAAAATATTAATTATCATAATTTTTTGAAATTTTTAAACATAAAAAAAATCAATAAATACATTGAATATTCATAAATAGGTCTAGAATTATCCCCAAAATTAGGTAAATTATATATCAAAATAAAGATCTTGATTTTAGAGATTTTTAGGAATAAACCGCACCTCAATCGGAGGTCTCATGCTCCCTCACGCACCCCAAGAAGGAAAAATTCAGAAAAAATTAAAAACTGAACAAAACCCACTCTCGGCCACTGGCGCGTGTATTACACGGGCCAGTCTAGTGCTGCCACATGGCTATTAGCACGTGTCAGCCACCAGATTTTTCCTTATTTATTTTTCAATTTTTTTTAATTACTAATTTTTTTTAATAATTTAATTGTGGGTCTGGGTTGGATCCACTTATCCGACCCCAACCATACTCCTGCTGCAAAAAAATATTTTTTTTTCTGGTAATAGGTTTGGCCAAGTTGCAGCCTAAAAACAATTTTTTTTGTTTTCTGTTGTACTTATTTTTTGGTTATAACTTCTCCGTCCAATATCCGATTTCGACGTTCTTGGTGTCATTTTCTTCATTTTTTCATTCTCCACTTAATAGGACTAATTTCAAATCCTAAAAATGCATATTTCTAGTGATCCAATTTTGAAAACGAAGAAGCTATATACCGTTTATGGTGAGTTTGCTTCTATTTATAGTTTAAATTCATGCACCATACATATTATCACAAAATAAATACTTAAAACAGAAATGAGGACATGAACAACACATATCACCATAAAATAAAAAATATCACAGAGGCATAGCAGAACCACAGTAACTAGGCTTTGGATACCACTGTAAGATTTCGGGCGTACCTAGGATCTTCTCTTGTTCATCGAGATAGCCATGCAAAACTAAAGCACCTTCTGTAAGCTCACAGTCTGTTTACACAGTAAATAACACCAACGGAAGCAGAGATTGGACGCTGGATGTGGACACACACAGAGAGAAAGAAGAGCACCGAAAACTAAAACCTTCTGCTTATTGTTCTATCCACATACTTCTCTGCTTGGTAGGAGGAGTGGGATACATATACAACCCCCAACTCCCACATTTTTCTCCATTAAAAAGGGAGAGAAAAATTGTTCCCTCCATTTCCTACCATTGCACATTCTCATATGGATCTGGGCTTAATCCACCATGGGTGGATTGGCCCATTTCCCAACAGATGGTATAAATTACTAGTTCAAATATCCGGCCATTACCATTCCTATTTGCAAGTCAAATCATTATTGCCAAGAATAATGAGTAAAGTAGTTAATGAGTCTTATTTCTTTGGTGACACTAAGTCTTATTCAGGTAGAGGATTGATCTATTTGTCAATTAGATTGTTTCCAAACTTGCCTTTTATATTGTCTAATATGTACTTCATGTACTTCAAAATAAATAGACATGATCATTTTTCTGCTGATGAAAGACCTAAACATGATTCAATAAAAATGTGGCAAAATAGAAACCCAATAGGATCCAGATAGAAGAAAGTAGAAACCATAACAGTAAATCAGAAGTTGAAGTTGCTTGGGTGGATCT
This sequence comes from Leucaena leucocephala, assembly GCA_037074615.1. Lineage (NCBI taxonomy): Eukaryota > Viridiplantae > Streptophyta > Magnoliopsida > Fabales > Fabaceae > Leucaena > Leucaena leucocephala. Next base: position 2,898,562 of record CM073544.1, on the reverse strand, counting down.
AGAGGGTAGAACTGTCACTCTATTTGTTTCCAAACTTTCACTTTATTTTAATGTAACAAAGTTCAGTATATCTACACATATGAAAGCAGTCACTCTAACACTACCTTTCACTATCTCATTAACGAACAACTGGTAACATTCAAATCTACATTGTCATCTTCTAAAATTGCGAGATTGTATTAGGACTCCTGACTTTGTGCTTGCCATCATTCCAAGTCAACTCTCCAAATGAAGGCTCTGAAGTTTTGGCTGAACGTGTTGCTTGCAAAATAACCCTATAACTCTTCTTTTGGTTTGTCCTCTTAAAGGTCAAAGTTTTGGAAGAAAAACAACCTTAACTCCTCTTGGGGCTTTGACATTTACAGTATATGTGCTTGGTGGCCCAACATTTGTTAATGTACAAGTAACATTTACAAGTTTCACATCTAGGAAAGGAAATGTGGGGGAAGGGTAGTTGAAATCTTCTAGCCTATAAGATTTTGAATATTTATATAGCTTGTTATTATTAATGGATTCAATTATTCTTTCCTCGTAAGCAAAAGCACATAACAAGTTCAGGTAATCAGAAGCATTCAGATCATAAAGTCCAGGGTCCATTGCAAGGTTAGGTTTGATGTGTCCTGAACCATAATGAATTGGAGTTGTTACTTCATCATCATTTTCATCTAGAAGTTGCCCATTGGTGTTATCCTGGGTGGTTGCTGGATAGGCATAGATTTTAGAAATGCTTTAGTTATTAAGAAAACAAAAGAAGGAAACTATAAACATGACAATAGCGCTTCGTGTATATCATACCAGTGGTCATAATTATGGTAATTATGTAAATATAATATTTGTAAGATATTAGGAGATATTGGGAGAGATATTAAGAAGATAAAATCAAAATATTATAGGAGAAAATCTCAGGATATTAGAATTCAAATTCTTTTGTATTCTATTTAATCACTTCTGGACTATGAATAAGATCATCGGACTATACAAACTCTAAAATTCCACATGGTATCAAAGGTAGCATAGTCCGATGTGAGTTGGCGACGCGCAACGGAGAGTTTCTGGTCCAACTAGCGCAGTTTCTCAATGGTATCCTTTGTTCTTGTTCCTGCGTTAAACGAGTCCAGTGAGTCGGGAGAGTCAGACAACGTTCAGCGACGTGCAACTGGAAGCCAAGCTACAGCGTCCGACCCTATTTCCGCAAACCACCATAGTCTGAGCCCAGTGAGCAGCGACGACGTCAAACGGTATCCTCTATTCAGCGTCTCCAGTTCAGCGCCTTTGGCTCCTATCCTGTGAGCCACCCAGACCCTGGTCCTGAGGCGTGACGAACCCAGTCTTCAGTACTATGAATGCGTGTGAACGTAGCTTATTTGGTGAACGTGTGCAAGCTGTGAACGTAAGCAAGTCTGTAAGTCAGTGTAATGTGAATGTGTGTAGGCCGCCCAATCTTCAATGCTGTGGAAGAGGCCCAGTGTGTGAACGCAGTAAGCCTAGTCGAAAGTGTTCAAGTCTGTAAGTACGCAGTAAGCCCAATCAAAAGTGTTCAAGTCTGTAAGTCAATTAGTGTGCAAGCTTCTCTTTTTTTAGTGATGGACAATTGGTTTGATAGGTCCTCAAAATGGATCCTCTATCTGTCCCTGTTACTCATCGAGGTACTCATGCTATTGCCTTACATTCCTTTGTTCCTACCAAATGGATTGTAGATATAAGGCCCTCCGACCATGACTTCAGATGTCAAAGTGTTTTATTCATATTTTCCTCTGACTACAAGTAAATCAATTAAGACAGCTACATGTTCTTCCTCTCCTATAACTGGCACTGGGACTGTCAATTTGTCAGACAAATTACACCTGACTCTGTTTTACATGTTCCACATTTGGCTTGTAATTTACTATCCATAAGTAAGCTGACTAAATAGATAAATTGCTCTGCTCATTTCTTTCCAGTCCATTGCATTTTTCAGGATCTCTCGTTGGGGATGATGATTAGCATAGCTAAGGAATATGAGGGGCTCTACTACCTTAATGTTTCTACTGTGAGTACTTTCTATTGTAGAATAAGTGGCTTAGTCTCAACTTCTGATGATAATGATATCGTATTATAGCTTAAAAGGATAGGGCATCCTAATTTTTCTTATTTACAAAAAATATTGCCACATTTACCTTTGAATAAAAGTACTACTTCCCCTTGTGATGTGTGTGAGTTAGCCAAACACCATCGTCCTACTTTTTCGCCTTCCTCCTATAAGTCTACTCACCCTTTTTCAATTATTCACAGTGATGTCTGGGGTCCCTCTCGTATTCCAAGTCGTACTTGTTCCAAGTATTTTGTCATATTTATTGATAATCACACACGCATATACTGGGTCTACCTGCTAAAAGACAAGTTCATTGTTCCCTCCGTGTTCATTGAGTTTTTTCATTATGTCAAAAAATAATTCAACACCACAATTCAAGTCCTTTATACGGATAATAGGTCAGAATATTTTAACCAATCACTTGATGATTTTCTTAAAACCAATGGTGTTGTGCACAAAAGTAGTTGCCCTTATAGTCCTCAACAAAATGGAATTGCCAAACGGAAAAATAAACAACTCCTTGAAGTTTTCCGTGCAGTCTTGTATACCTGCCATACTCCAAAATTTTTCTAGGGGATGCCATACTCAATGCTACTCATTTAATTAACTGTCTCCCTAGTCGTGTTCTTTCCTATGTTACCCCTTTAGATAAACTTCGTGAGGCCCATTCGATCACTCACCTTGACTATACCTTACCACTTTCCGTCTTTGGTTGTTCTGTCTATGTCTATCAACATCACCCATAATCTAAATTCGATCATAGATCTGTCAAGTGTATCTTCTTAGGATACTTCAATTCCCAAAAAGGTTATAGGTGCTATGATCCTATCATTAAACAACTCTTTGTCAGCCGAGATGTAACCTTCACAGAACACAAGTCCTACTTTACTCAACCTTCCACTCAGGGGGAGAATTGGAGTGAATTTCAGCTTGAGTGTCTTCCAAAACCCATACCTCCTTCTGTTTCTATTCAGCTCCCTACAGACTCATCCAATGTGATGCCAAATGTTATGCTACTGCCACGCCTAGAAGTCCAGACTCAAAAGTTTGATAATACTACTCAAGTAGAAATAAATAGGTAGTTGGGTCCATCACACCCAAGGATATACCACTCCCTGAATTGGTGGAAGGTCCTGTGGATAATGATGAGCATATTTGAGTAGCAGAGATAAGTGAGGTAGAACTCCCTATTGCATTAAGGAAGAAACCTCGGGTATGCACGAAACATCCTATTCAGAAGTATGTGTCTTATTCCACTCTCTTTAAGAATCATTACAGCTTTGTTACTAACCTTGATCAGATTCAAGTCCCTAAAACTGTATATGAAGGCTTTGAGAGGCCAGAATAGAAGAATGCAATAATAGAAGAAATCAAAGCATTAGAAAAGAATGGGACATGGAAACTCACTGTACTTCGAGAAAGAAAACCTCAGTGGGGTGCAAATAGGTATTTACCCAAAATTTAATGCTGATGGCTCATTAAACAAATACAAGGCAAGGCTAGTTGCCAAGGGGTTCACTCAAACTTATGGAATTGACTACAATGAGATGTTTGCCCTAGTTTCTAAGCTAAGTACTATCCGGGTTCTACTCTCCATTGCTATAAATCTTGATTGGCCACTCTAACAACTAGACATCAAAACTGCATTTCTAAATGGTGAATTAAGGGAAGAGGTCTACATGAGTCTCCCACCAGGTTTTGAAAAAGGGAAAAACGGTTAGGTATGTAAACTAAAAAAATTAATCTATGGTTTAAAGCAATCTCCACGGGCCTAGTTTGATAGGTTCTTTATATAGTGCTCAAGACTGAAGGTTACAAACAAAGTTATCATATCACACTATGTTTGAATTAAAAAGTGGTGACTTGATAACTATCCTTATTGTATATGTGGATGACATTATTCTCATAGGGAATAACATTAAGGAGATGGAGAGGGTTAAAATGGTGCTCAACAAGCAATTTAAAGTAAAAGACCTCAGAAAATTGAAATATTTCCTAGGAATGGAAGTAGCAAGGTCTCACAAAGGGATCTATGTCTCTCAAAGGAAGTATATACTCGATCTCCTCAAAGAAATATGAATGCTTGGGTGTCAGCCTAACAGAGTACCTGTGTGTACCAAAAAGAACAAACCAGCAAAGACAGAAAAAGAAGCAGCATGAAAAGGGAAACAAGAGAAAAATGAGGCAGTAACAGATAAGGCCCAATATTAACGACTAGTTGGTAAGCTCATATATCTTTCGCATACTAGGTCAGATATTGCTTTTGTAGTAACTGTGGCTAGTCAACATATGCATGCTCCCAAAAAGAAGTATTTGGATGCATCCTATCAAATTCTAAGGTACCTCAAAGGTACACCTGGCCAGGGACTATTTTTAAAAAAAATGAGATGTCATGAATGTTGCAATCTTTACAGATATAGATTGGGCAGGTGATCAAGATAATAGTAGGTCTATATCAGGTTATTGCACCTTTGTATAGGGTAATTTGGTGACCTGAAAAAGTCAGAAATAGAGATTTATAGCCAAGAGTAGTGCAGAATTTGAACTAAGGGCTTTAGTTCAAGGCATTATGGAAGGGTTGTGGTTGAAGGGAGTGGTAGAGCAAGCATACTTTAAGTTTAATTCACCCCTAAAACTCTACTGTGACAACAACACAGCCTTGAGTATGGCTCTAAATCCTGTCCAACATAGCAGGACCAAGCATGTTGAAGTGGACCGATATTTCATTAGAGAAAATGTTGAAGATAGGATTATTGATCTGTCCTATGTTATTACCAAGTTACAATTGGTTGATATCCTTACTAAAGGACTACTAGAAGATGTATTTGAGCGCTTTGTAGGTAAGTTATACATGATCAATATCTATGATCCAACTTGAAGGAGAGTGTGGTAATTATGTAAATATAATATTTGTAGGATATTAGGAGATATGGGGGGAGATATTAGGAAGATACACGGCTGGAAAAAAGTATTTCTACACCGGTTGAAAATGGCATTCAACATCGCGCATACAACCGGTGTAGAAACGGACCGTGTAAAAAGTGAGATATTTTACACCGGTCACAAGACCGCTGTAGAATGTATACTTTTTTACACCGATCTACATTTTAAAGCGGTTCACATTTAAATCCGGTGTATTACTTTTAACATCTACACCGGTTAAATATTGGGATGGGGTAGATTATTCAAATGTTAACACCGGTTGAATATTGGGATGGTATGTAGAATGTATACTTTTTTACATCGGTCTACATTTTAAAGCGGGTCGAATTTACATCGGTGTATTATTTTTTAACATCTACACCATTTGAATATTGGGACGGTGTAGATTATTCAAATGTTAACACCGGTTGTTTATACGTCCGATGTAGATGTTATTAAATTTATATTATGATATATGTTCTTTCTACACAAGCATGTATATATCTCCGATGTAGATGTTATTAAATTTATATTTAATACATTTCGTTGGCCTGAAGCTTCATAAATAAATTGCCTAAATATAATATACGACTCAATCATCGAGCATCATCAGTTCAAGATGCCAGAGAGATATATAATTCAATTGCTCATTATATTATTCATTTAATAAAATTCAATACAAAAATACTACAATTTGAACAGAAAAGTAGAAAAAGGTATTCAGTGAAAGACAAATACTATTGAGAAGGAAGGAATTGAACAAAAAACTCTGCCCAACGATTACGTAGGTCCTCAATATCTTAGTCAGGAAATGGATCAGGTTGATCAAACGTCTGAAATATGAAATCAAAATCAAAGAAATTAATGCATTACTAATATAGATTAGATTGACAATTAAGAAATATGAAATCATTAAAAATATAATTTTACCTCCTCAGTTAGCTCAATCGTATTTGACAAGATAATATTGACCATGTGTCTAACTATGTAGAAGCCGCACAAGTTGCTTTCTTTGGGTTGCCTTCGACCTTGTAATGTTAACAAGATAAAAATTATTCATCATCATAAAAACGGGGAACCTAGCTAACACCTAATATATACTTTTATTACCTTCGGTGTGATCTATTCAGGGTCCCTCACCAAATTAGCGTGCCTAAGGCCCCTTGCAATTGCGAACGTCCTCATAGACCTATAACCAAAGTTAATAAGTTAGTAACCCATTTATCACAAAGATCATTGTGTATAGAAGAGAACTCATGTGTTCATGATCTTCCTGACATCAACCGATGGCTTGTAATGGAGGGAGCATAAGAAGAAAACTTTATAGTTATGCTTACGTAGGATGACAAGTTGCCAATGATTGCTGTAGAGATTAGTTAAAAGAGAATGAGTATTATAATTAAGCAAATACAAAACTAGTATACAACAACAACAACAAAGTCTTATCCCATTAAATAGGATCGGCTACATGGATCATACGACGCCATTGTGCTCTATCAAAAACTGAATCCTTGGTTAAGTTATTGACCAGGAGATCCCGCTCAATGACCTAGTTGAGCGTTCTCTTTGGCCTTCCTCTATTCCTTTTAACCGGGCTCCATACTATTTGATCCACCCTCCTCACTGGCGCATCCCTTGGCCTTCTTTGTACGTGTCCAAACCACCTAAGACGGTTCTCTACCATTTTCTCCTCAATAGATGCCACTCCAACTCTTCCCCGTATTTGTTCATTACGAATCTTATCTTTTCTTGTATGCCCACACATCCATCTCAACATCCTCATTTCAGCTACCCCAACTTTATGCTCTTGCTGTCCTTTTAAAGCCCAACATTCACTTCCATAAAGCATTGCTGGTCTTATAGCAGTGCGATAAAACTTTCCTTTTAATTTATCTGATATGTTCTGATCACATATAACCCCAGTAGCCTTTCTCCATTTAAACCACCCAGCTTGAATTCTATGATTAACATCCTCCAAAATTTCACGATCCTTCTGTATAATTAATCCCAAATATTTGAACTTATCTATTTGTGGAATAACTTGATCTCCCAATTTGACCTCCAAGTTATTTCTAACTTGCCTCTTATCAAAATTACAATGCATATATTCAGTCTTACTTCTACTCAGACGAAAATCCTTCGACTCTAAAGTACTTCTCCATAACTCAAGTTTAAAATTAATCTCTTCTCTTGATTCTGCCACAAGAACTATATCATCTGCAAAAAGCATGCACTTAAGGATTTCTTCTTGAATAGGCTTGGTTAGAACATCCACTACTAGATTAAATAAATAAGGACTTAAGGATGATCCCTGATGAAGACCAATCCTTATAAAAAAATCCTTTGTTTCGCCCCCAGACGTTCTTACAGTAGTTGTTACCCCCTCATACATATCTTTTATTGCCTTGATATATGCCATGCGCACACCTTTCTTTTCCAAAGCTTTCCAAAGCACCTCCATTAGTACTCGATCATACGCTTTTTCTAAGTCAATGAAGATCATATGCAAGTCTCTTCTTTTGGTCCGGTACCTTTCCATTAACCCCCTTAATAAATGAATCGCCTCTATTGTAGACCTACCCGGCATAAAACCACACTGATTCTAAAAAATATCAGTCTCTAATCTCAACCTGTGTTCAATTACCTTTTCCCACAACTTCATAGTGTGACTCATAAGCTTTATCCCTCTGTAATTTGCACAATTTTGAATATCCCCTTTATTTTTGTAAATAGGAACTAAAGTACTTTTCCTCCAGTCATCAGGTATTTTCTTAGAACTTAAGATCACATTAAATAGTTTAGTAAGCCACACCACCCCCACTTCGCCTAAACACTTCCAAACTTCAATAGGAATAGCATCAGGTCCAACAGCTTTACTATTTTCTATTTTCTTAAGCGCCTCTTTAACCTCGTCAACACAAATCCTACAGTAAAATGCCAAATTTGGTTCAACTTCTTGTGTTAAATCCCCGAGCTCATAACTCGACCCTCCTCCCTCGTCATTAAATAATTTATAAAAATAGGTCTCCCACCGTTCTTTAATATCACCATCTGCAACTAAAACCTTACCTTCTTCATCCTTAATACATCGTACTTGATCCAAATCCCTCGATTTCCTTTCCCTGTCTCTTGCAATCTTATAAATCTTTTGTTCTCCCGACTTTGTCCCTAACTCCTTATAAAAATCCTCAAAAGCTTTAAAACGAGCTGCACTCACCGCCTTATTAGTTTTCTTCTTAGCTAAACGATACTTTTCCCAATTTTCAGTATTATTACATAAGTGTATAGCTTTGAAATAATCTCTCTTGTTCTTAACTTTCTCTTGTACATCCTCATTCCACCACCAAGTCTCCTTATCTCGTCGACTAAAACCTTTAGATTCTCCCAAAATTACTTTAGCAACCGTTTGGACCTTCTCAGCCATTTCCTTTCACATGATATTAGCATTTTCCTGCGCCTCCCAAACCCTTTCATTTAACATAGTTCTTTTAAAAGTTTCCCTCTTCTCCCCCTTTAACTGCCACCACTTGACTCTTGTGTTTAAAACATGTTGGCGTTTTTCCTTCCTACACTTAATACGCACGTCAAGGACCATTAACCTATGCTGGGTTGTCACCCCGTCCCCTGGAATCACTTTACAATTTGTACAAAGTCTTCTGTCATGACTCCTTACCAAAAAGAAATCAATCTGTGACCTGTGGACCCCACTCTTGTATGTGACCAAGTGCTCCTCCCGCTTCTTAAAGCACGTGTTGACAATCTTAAGATTGTAAGATAAGAAAAACTCAAGAATAGATTGTCCTTCATTATTAATCTCTCCAAAACGAAAACCACCATGAGCCCCTGCATATTGCCTTGCCTCCTTACCAATATGACCATTAAGGTCTCCACCAATAAAAATCTTCTCAGTAAGTGGTATGCTCTGAATCAACCCCTCCAAATCTTCCCAAAACTTTTCCTTAAGATGTGCTTCTGTTCCCACTTGAGGTGTATAAGCACTAATAACGTTGATTGTATCCCTTCCAATAATTATTCTTAAAGATATAATTCTGTCATCAATCCTTTTCACATCCACCACATTCGTCTTCCACTCTTTATCCACAATGATACCAACACCATTCCTCGTACCTGTTTTACCTGTGTACCAAAATTTGAACTCATTGATTTTTCGAGATTTTTCTCCAACCCATTTAGTTTCCTGAAGGCACAAGATGTTAATCTTTCGCTTTACCATTTAGCCCACCACCTCCCACGCTTTTCCAGTCATAGTCCCAATATTCCAAGTGCCAAATCTAATCTTTCTCTCCTGAACTAGCTTCTTTAGCCGCCTCCATCCGTAAGAGAGCGGTAGCCCTTGCTCATTTAATACTACATCCGGGCGACGATGCAGCGGCCCTTGCTCACTTCTCACTGTACTCGAGCTATACAGCGCGTTACTTACGGGCAACAACCTAATATTAGCGTAATATCTTCGTATGTCCATGTTCATAAGATTCGACAAGTTTTTATGTTGGCTGTCGGGGCCTAACATAACCCTCCTCCTTTACCCAGGCTTGGGACCGGCTACATGCATAGGCGGAGTTAAATACAAAACTAGTATATATGAAATAAAATGAAATATTATTATTCTTACTCCTGCATATATGGTGCGAAGAAACAATCAATATCGGTTTTACCGAGCCTCCTTGAAATGTATGCAAACCTCAAAGATTGAGAGGTCCCTTTAGCATAAATCTGAAGTGGGCATAGGAATCCGGACTTTTTCTATTTGCCCTTGGAGGAAACCAACTCAGCTTGTATGTACCTATAGGTAATGCATACACGACATTAGTTGTAAGACTTAAACTTTGTTATTACATATATTTACATTTAAATTATACTTACATAAAAAATACTTGGATGCAGACGGAGGTCAGTTCTTCCTTGGGAGTGATTAGAGATTTGATGTCCGCATGGTCCAGGAAGGCCGGTGCCCTAATATCGCCCATAACTGAATCCATAGGCAACGCGTCCACATGAAACATTTTGTCATATGCCAATAGGATCACACGTTGCATGGCATTCAAAGTGGGAGGGGTGGGAAGTTGGCTGAGGGATGAGGCGACGTGATCCGAAACAAGATGCTTTGGCCATAATATGAAAGTCCCTTTTGCTTGGCTCACTGTCTTCACCTCATCAGTGGGAATTGGGACAAGAGCATCTCTAATTAGCACGTCTTCAACTGTCACCCTTAATTGATCGTCCTGAATTTGGATATGGTGAACAGTTGCCCCTAGGGTATGGATAGAGCCATGTGCCACTAAGCGTCTAAGAGGATCCTCCACATATAGATCACAATGTTCTGCATCCTCTGACAGCGGCAAGCAACAGCTCCTCTTAGTGCTTGGACGGGCTACAGTTGAGGGCGGGAGAGCATCATCAGTTAGCTCTTGCTGCCTTGATGTCATCATGGACAATATTTCTTCCTTCATCTTTGCGAACCCCTCTTGTAATCATGCCTCAATTGAAGCTTCTGCCTGTGCCCTAGCCTGTATCTAAGCCTTTTCCTTAGTCTACCCTTATAGTGGAGAGCAAGGATTCCAACTCTGCCCTCGGCACCACATGTGGGGAACGTCTTTGAGATGCTCTAAAGTAATCTCTTATACCCACACCTCTTCCAACTCCCCTGACACGACCCCCATGTTCTTGTTTCCCAGTGGCAACAGTTAAGATGTCATTCCTACCATCTGACTTGAAGGATCCATGTGACTCTTGTTGTTTAAGATCATTCTATAACATAGAAAGAACAAACATAAGGAAAATGATATAATTATAGTCTACTAAAACAAAATAATGCAAGTAGTGCTTATAATTTTTTCAGCAATCATGCGAGCATTGTCGCTTGTAAATGTTCCTCTCTTTCTTTGGCGAGCGTACAACCATTTTTCTTCGCGACGTATCGAAGAGGGGGGGTCAAGAAGAACATTAGATTCTGACCCAGCATTTTCTTCTAGCCTCTTCCTCTTGGCCCCCAACAACTCTCTTTTTGTCTTCGCATAACCCCCTTAAGACATTGTGTGGTGGCAATCATTCTTGAGAGCGTATTCAATCGCTTTTGCCCTTTTTTCCTACAAGACATGAAGTAGTTAAAATCAATACATATGATATTCTGATATGTTTTCTGCCAACGCATACAAAAGGATACACTCACCATTGCTGCTGGCGTGGTCCGAATCCTAACAAATTCTTCCCACGCAGCTTCGTCAATGAATTGATACTTGCTGCATAGAGAAGGTTGAGGATGACCACTTCTATCCTATCCATGCACATACTGACGAGCTAGTTGTGACTTGAATGCCCTCCAACGCTCAGCGCAATAAGACAACGTCTTGTTCTTCAAGAACTCATTGTTGGGAACATCGTAAGTGAGCTGCAATGTTTGCCATTGAAAGCAGAGTAATCAACAAACAGTTGTGTATTTGGTATTGTTCTGCATGCAATATTAGATAGTTCCTATACCCGAATAGTGTCCCAAATTTGATTCTTCACACGATCATCCACAGCATCCCAAGTTAAATAGGTGATGCTAGGCTTGTTGCTTGCTAGGAGGCTGACAAAACTTACGTACTTTGTCTTGTGTTCACCAGTTGGGTTCCAGTTTCTGTCAAACTCTATCGGAAGTAGTTTCCCCTCTATCCTGTCCTTCGTAATGTCTTTCAAACGAGTTGCACTTCTGCCTTTCCTTTGCGTAGTGGCGCTTGGAGTATCGCTAGCCTCAATCTGAGTAACTCTATCCCCCATATTCCTATGTACGCAATAACAACATAAAAAATATTAAAAACAGACTTAACCCTTTTTCCTTCAACCCGTCAGAGTACACACAAATTGTTCCTTTAGCAGTTATGGATGGAAAGATGTGCAAGCATTCATCAGGAAAAATAGAAAACCTAGATTAAACGAACATAAAAATGGCGAAGCACGTACACATGGGAAAATAATGCAGAGAACACGTACACGGAATAGCAGAATGAGAGAGATAACAGAGAATAATGACTGAGCAGGGAGAAGCTAGAAGCCTCGCGAAAATCACAGAGCACGACGAGCAGAGATATGACAGAGTATGTGAGAAATGAGAATGATGGTCGCGCCAAGGGGCGGGCTTAAAAAATGAATATAAACATTTTACAGCGGATATAAATTATTCTAACCTGGGTAAAAAAATAACCGATGTAAAATTGAAACATTTTACAGCAGATAAAGTATAAAACCGGTGTAAAAAATAACACCATCTAAAATATAACACCGGATAAAGTATAACCCGGTGTAAAATTGAACTATAATTTATTTACAAATTAGACTTTTTACACCGGATAGCACTTAAGACCGGTTTTAATATTGTAATTATTTTTTTAAACTCTATCATCATATATATCATTTCATCCTTGGCATCACGACATTCTTATCAGAACAAGAATCTGTCTCTGTTATTATTACATCAAAATCATATACGTCAAGAATCTGTCTCTGTTATTATTACATCAAAATCATATACGTCAAGAATATGTCTCTGTTATTATTTAGACTACATCAAAAACAAGAAACACATAGAAATTAATCAGAATCCACTTCTTCTTCATTTAATTTTGGTAAACCTACTGAAAAAGAAGGGATCTCATAAAAAGAATCATCATTGTCAACAACCCTTTTTCCTTGGAGCAGAACAGACCATCTTTCATTTTGAGGATCAGTGATATAGAACACTTACTTTGCTTGGTCTGCCATAATGAAAGGCTCATCCCCAAAACTTGTATTATTCAAATCCACCAGTGTAAATCCTAACTGATCAACCATAACACCGTTGTTTACATTAGCCCACTTGCATTTGAACACGGTAACTTTGAATTTGGAGTAGTCCACCTCCCAAATCTCTTCAACAACGCCATAATAAGGGATGACTGCTAATTTAGGATTGTTGTCTTTTGAACTAGAGAAATGCATAGCTTCAGCCATTAACATAACACCACTGTTTTGCACGCTACTTCTATCATTTAGGGACTTCGTATAAAAGGAATACCCGTTGATATCAAATAAATTCCAACAGATCACATTATGTTCAGGACCACATGCCAACCATCTAACTATATCAGAAACACAATCCTCATTTTCAACCTCCAGTTTGAACTAATGTGCAAAAGATTTAGTGTTCTCTAATCAGCCTTTGCTCTGTCATCCTATTATTTTTTTTCCGGACAAGATCTTTATGAACAACAATATAGTCTTAAACTTCATCAATGTTATTCAAGATGTGTAAGTGTATTTGCTGCAATTCATTAAGATCAAAACTCCTCACCAACATTCTACGTTGAACCCCCTGTTTGACACGGGGTTTGTGGAGACCAGTAAGTCTTTCTTTAGACAGGTATTGTTGACAAAAATCCATAACTTCTTCGGTAACATATTTTTGAACAATGGATGCTTCGGGCCGATTTGGATTCTTCATATACCCTTTAAGTATTTTTATGTATCTTTCAAATGGGTACATCCATCGTAAGTATACAGGGCCACACAGTTTTATCTCTCGCACTAAAAGAACGATGAGGTGTACCATGATATCAAAAAAGGCAGGAAGAAATTGTTTTTCAAGCTGGCACAAAATAACATAACCCTCGTGCTCTAATTCCTCCAACTTTTCAGTCTCAAAGACTTTGCCACATATAGCATTAAAGAAGAAGCAAAGTCGGGTTACAATGTGTCTCAAATCATCTTGAAGGATTCCTTGAATAGCCACTGGGAGTAGTTGTTGCATCAATACATGATAATCATGAGACTTTTGGCCTACTAATTTCAAATCTTTCATGGACACAATCCTCTTAAGATTAGATGAGTACCCAGAGGGAACTTTGATTCCTTGCAAACACTCACAAATACTTCTTCTCTCAGCCTTAGACAAGATGTTAGTCTCTTCAACATGATAGCTCCCCTCACCATCTGGCCTCCGATGTAAATCCTCTCGTATTCCCATTTCTTTCAAATCCAATCTTGCCTTCAAACCGTCTTTAGAACTACCATGTGTGTTGAGAAGTGTTCCAACAATGCTGTCACACACATTTTTCTCCACATGCATCACATTAAGACAGTGCCTTACATGAAGATGTCGCCAATACGGAAGCTCAAAGAACATAGATCTTTTTTTCCATACATTTTTCTCACTTTTCTTGGTAATCTTACCGAAAGTGACATTGATGTCTTTCACCTTTTCATAAACTTGTTCACCAGTCAATGGCTTTGGAGCATTTTCAAATTCTTGGCCGCCATAAAATTTCTTCTTTAGTCGACAGTGGGTGGGCTTGTCTTAGAAATCTCCTATAACCTAGGTAGACTGTCTTTCTTCCATGACGAAGTTGATAGTAGCAAGTCTCTTCCTCACAAATCGGACATGCTTTATGGCCCTTAACACTATACCCTGACAAATTTCCGTATGCAGAAAAGTCATTAATTGTATAAAAGATCATGGCCCGCATATTGAAGACATCCTTCTTAACAGCATCAAAAACATCCACACCTTCCCATAGCTTCTTCAAATCTTCGATCAAGGGTGTTAGGTAAACGTCTATGTCATTTCCCGGTTGTTTTGGTCCTGAGATCAGCATAGACAACATTACATACTTCTGTTTCATACACAACAAGGGAAATAGGTTGTAAATCACCAGAAGGACGGGCCATGAACTATGTCTACTACTAAGGCTAGTATAAGGGTTCATTCCATCCGTACTAAGTTCAAGCCTTAGGTTTCGTGGTTCATTGCCAAACTCGGGAAATAAGTCATCAATCTTCTTCCATTGCAAAGAGTCAGCAGGATGACGAACCTTTCCATCATTAATCCTTTTATTTGCATACCATAACATTTTCTTTGTATCATCTTTATTAGAAAAAAGTCGCTTAAACCTTAGTAAAATTGGAAGATACCATAACAACTTGGCATGAGAGTTGTTTGATCTGTACCTTGGTGTCTTACATATTGGACCTCCTCCTCATCTTCAAACTATTTCTTGTACAATATACAATCATTTGAGCATGCATGAATCTTTCTATACTGTATGCCTAAAGGACTTATTATTTTCTTCGCATCATAGTAGCGTTTGGGTAACGTATTTTCTTCAGGAAACATGTCCTGTAACAACTCAAGCAATTCTTAAAAACCACTGTCACTCCACCCATGCCGAGCTTTCACACTTACCAATCTCAACACCGCATTCAACAGGTTATATTTTCTGCACCCTGGGTATAGAGGCTTTTCTGCATCATTGCACATATTACCATATGCATGTGACCGCATAAAAGCATCTTCTCCAACATCACGAATCATATCCTCTACTCGATCATCAGTATCCATGTCATCGTCAAAGGTCTGTTCCACCTGTTCACCATGCCATACCCATACCATGTAACTCTTGCAAAACCCCTCACAAATTAGATGAGTGTAAATATCAGCAGGACTTTGTTTCCTCTCATTCAAACAACTCACACAAGGACAATAAAACCTTCCATTGTCATCATCACCATTCCGTTTAGCAAAATCCATAAACTCATTCACCCCCTCAGCATACTCAACACTTGTTCGTTTAGCATTTATCCAACTGCGATCTATATTTGTGGAAGACTAAGAAACTAGAAAAATAAAAAATAAGAAACCATTACGTTGCAGCTAATGCATGGAGAGAATAAATTTTTAGTTCTCGAGAGGAGTTCAAAATAAAACTCACCGTCTGTGAAGCGCCGAGTAGACTTAAAGCGCGAACCAGGAAAAAATGAGAGATGGAAGGCGCGAGAAATGTACCAAATAAAAGAGTATTTGGTAAAAAAAATAACAAAAAAAGTTTATTCTGTAATAAAATATACACTGGACAAAATGTTACACCGGTGTAGATATATATAACAGTTGTAGAGAGTATATTTTACACCAGCCACTATATATAAACCGGTGTAAAATATATCAATTTTTTTTCAGTGATAGACCGTACCTTACTTTGTCATCAACTTTTACACACACAAAAATTTATATATCAGAATATATAAAAGTTGTAATCTTTCACTACTCATCAGACTCGGAGTTTTGGGAGTCATCAGATTGGGTGAGATCAACAGGATTAAAGAAGCTATCACGGGGTTGATAGCGGCGAACTTCTGAGCGGAAATCTCTGAAACTTGCTTTTAGTCTGTCAACTTTCCGATTCATTTCTTCCACGGAGTCCTCCAGCCCATTGAAGCGCAGTATGAGTTCCTCAAGGCGCTCCATCAGAGTCACAACCAGGGGAGGAGGAGAAGGAACATAAGGGTGAGGATCAGGATGTTTGTCTTCAAAGTCTTCTCTGTTTCTTTTGTGAGTCGGAGAAGGAGGCGTGCGTGAGGAAGAGGCCATTGGAGGAGTCAGATAGATGAAAAGAAAATAAAACAGAGATAAAGTGATGAGATAAAATGTACAGATCGATCATAGGAATGGTATACATATATATATGGTTCATGATCAATAAGAATATAGGAGAATGCAATTGGCCTTCTATCATAATGACTACAAATATTGGGAACCGAAGAAGTGAAATGAACGGTCTGAAGAATAAAGAAAGCGAGTGGGAAAGCATAGACAGGAAACTGAAGAGGCAGATAGGACGAAGCTAATCTGCACCGGATGTTTATATTTTAAATCGGTTACTTTTAAAACCGGTGTAAAAATTTAATTTTTTTAAAACCGTCTTCTCCTCAGTGACCGGTTTAAAAGTGGGAGTTAGATGAAAAATAAACGGATCATCAGCAACGTATGCAGAACAAGAAACCTGTTAAACTTCATTATATTCATTCAAATTAAACTTTACTAACTAACTTTGCATCTTGAAATCTAAAAAAAAAGACCTCTCTCTATCAACCTAGCTAGCTATATAAATACAATATCATCAACTCCTCATTAATTCTTTTCATTACATCAAAAAGGAGGGGGGAATAGAGAAAGGCAGGGATGACCCCGTTTTCACTGATCATCATCATCATCTTCCGAATTAGTGTTTCAGGAGTTGGAATTGGGATCAACAACAGGATGAAATAAACTATCATCCTGTTGATGGCGACGAACTTCAGAACGAAAGGCTCTGAAACATTCATTCATCCTCTCCACTTTCAGAGCCAATTCTTCCACCGAGCGCTCCAGGGCATTGAAGCGCGGGATGAGTTCCTCCAGGCACTCCACTAGTTGCTGAAGCAGGGGAGGAGGAGAAGGAACTGAAGGGTAATCATGAGATACATGTTTGTCTTCAACATTCTATCTCTGTCTTTTGTGAGGCGAAGAAGGAGGGGTGGATGAGGAAGAAGCCATTGGAGAGTTAAGATAGAAGAATAGAAGAAATGAATATAAAACAGATATCGGAGAAGGTGATCATGATGAAATACTACGCATGTCTGAGAAGACTTGACATAAAATTGCGGGAAAGGATACTGACGGAGTTCATCTAAACCGGACTAAATATTTTCTCATCGGTCAATATAAATAAGCTGTAGAAAGTAAAAATCTAAACCGGACTAAATATTTCTACATCGGTCTCTATAACATCCGCTGTAGAAAGTAAACATCTAAATCGGACTAAATATTTTCACATTGGTCATGAGTAAATACGGTGTGAATATTTCATTTTATTTACAAAAATGCCACCGCTCATTTTTTTAAAACCGTCTCCGCATTGACCGGTTTAAAAATAGGGATTTTGATTGCCAATTTTCCACCAGTGATAAAATTAGAATATTATAGGAGAAAATATCATGATATTAGAATTCAAATTCTCTTGTATTCTATTTAATCACTTCTGGACTATGAATAAGATCATCGGACTATTCAAACTCTAAAATTCCACAATAATCGCTGATTTGATAGCAGCTGGACCCCATTTAGGATAACGGGTTTTGAGAAGACAGCAATGCCAGCAACATGAGGACATGCCATGGAGGTTCCTGATAGAATATTATAGTCAAAGCAACCTACATCTGAATCTACGTTGGTGGGACTTGCCCCCGATGAATAAGCAGCAAGTATATCCTAACCTGGTGCAGTTACATCAGGCTAAAATAAAATAAAATAAAAAGTTGTTAGGAATCACAGAAACTCATGAACCATATAGTTGATTGAAGGGAGTTAGATGGTTTGAGAATGGGTAACCTTGAGGATCGACGGAAGAATCAAGTTGGGTCCCCTGGATGAGAATGCGGACACCTTTGGAGCTGGCTTTATTGGGATAAATGTTTTTGGCGTTATTCAAGAACGCAAGTAAGGTTCCTGCAATGTATGTATAAATGTGGCCCTGTTATCACAAATAATTTCAGAACAATTTCAAAAGGGTTGGTACACGAGAAAGATGTATAATAATTACTTGACATCAAAAGCATTTTTGTCCTGTTTGGATTTATTCCTTTTGTTTGCTGGAGGTGTATATGTTGGAACGTTGGAAGTATCTTTAACTTGAGCATCAGCTATAGCTGTATTCAATTCCGGATCATTTTGCAAAATCATTTTTAGAGTACCTGCACGCATTGCTTCTTGTCCCTTGTCCACAGGCCTTAGGCTCCTTACTCTTCGGCATACCAAAATACTGCCTCTTACTTTGTTTCGATCAAGTGTTTCAGGTTTGCAATGATCACTGCAATAGGAGCCAAAACGTTTGTATTCATACTGAGATATAAACATTTGATAGTTTAACACACTCAAAAAATCTAATCAAGAATGGGGAATTCTGTTCTTACGCATCGTCAAATGTCGCATTAGGAAGCCTAGCATTTCCAGCAATTAGCCCCGGAACTAATTGTCGAGATGTTGACTTTGTGGCAAGACTGGTTCCCTGATTGTTCAAGTTATTAGAAAATATAGCATGACATTATTGGTATTGTTGTTTTGTTGAGTAATTAGCTGAATTATTAACACTGCTGCTTCTAATAGATTATATATATGTTGATATTGTCATTGATGTTCTAGGCGAATTCAGGAGCGATACCTTCATGCGTTGGCCAGTACTGAGAGTAATATTGTTACTGAAGTCTCTGTCTATGGAGCCAGAAGCGATAGTGAAGATCCAAGGTGCTACATTTGACACAGTCTGAAGCTCAGGTCGATCATTACCAGCAGAGGCAACAACTAATACCCCTCTTGAAACTGCATGGAATGATCCAATGGAGATGCCATTGGTCAACATGTCGTTGACATCTGGGACGGCGCTCCGACCGATTGAAACAGAGAGAACATCAACACCATCATGAATAGCTTGATCAAAACCTTTAAGCAAATCTTCATCAGTGCATTCTTCAGAATTATCACGACCCCAGCATACTTTGTACACTGCAAGACGAGCTTTTGGAGATCCTCCTTTTGCAGTGCCGTTGCCATTTCGGAGAACGCTCACTTCTCGCACAAAATCACCGCCGGCCGTCGACAGAGTATGGGTTCCATGGCCTACGGTGTCCCGGGCATTGATTCGAAATGATGGGCTAAGAGGTCCATGTTTTGTCTCAGCCTCTGAAGAAGGTTCTTGCTCCTATTATCTTCCTGTTTCATGTTCATATCATAGCACGTGAGCATGGATATGAAATATTGATATAGATTTTCTTCAAATTAAATTTTGAAATATATATAATATTATATTATATACCTCTTTATAAAATAAGTAAATTAGTTTAGACAAAATAATAAATATAAAATATAAAAGTGGATCCACTATATTTAGAATTAAAACAAGTATTTTATCAAACTCTTACGTTTAAAACTAAAGAGTAGTTTTTTAAAAAAAAATTAGTGAAAAATCTTTATTTAAAAATTTAATTAGGTAAAACCTGGTGTTTTCTTTTTATTTTTTTTGACCCAAAAAAAGACCAGTATTTGAGGATTTTATGCATAAAAAATATTAGTATTTAAACATAAATTCTTTCGACTAATAAATTTTTTAAATAGTGACATTTAAACTATTTTTACCTTCAAAGTAGATCGGCCTATAGTAGTGATATATTATCTAAAAGATGAAAAAGTGGCAGATTTAAGACCTATTTGGTTTAGTTTTTAGAGAAGAGCTTGTGGAAAAAATAATTATAAGTAATAGTTTTTGAAAAAAAAGTAATTCTAAAGAAATAAGTGCTTGAATAGTTATTACCATAATAATTTTTATAATTAATAAATTATCAGAAAGGGTATGAGGTGAAATGATAATTACATAAAGTATAATTTTAAATTTGTATTTTCTTTTTGATATTAAAATAATAAATAATATACATATATATACATATATTTAATTTATTAGGTAATTAATAATAAATAATTTATAATTTATAAAGTGTTTAGAAGAACAGCAGGAATAAAATTTTCGCATGTTCATATTTAATAACTTCATTATGTAATTAATACGGAAGCTTTGTCTTATGCATAAAATTATAAGAATAAAAATCTACTTCATTATTTTTTAAACTTCATAATAGTAATTTCTTAACCTTTGTTTTTGTAATTTGTGTTTGGTTTTATGGCTTTAGGAAAAGGAAGAATTATCCACAAAACCACAACTAAAAAGGATTAGAAGATGAGGAACGAGGAATCATGCTGAAGCTTGACGCAATATGTTCTAATTTTATATTTCCTTATACATAATTAGAAATTTATTTTTATATATTTTGATCAATGTAAGTAACTAAAGAGGGAAATAAAATTAGTTACAATATTATAATTTTATATATTACTGATGAAAATATTAAGTTAAAGATCGTACGAAAGCACATGTACAATAGATAACTATTGAACTTATCTACACTCAACAATTTTATCTCTAATTTGATCACGTAAACGATCCATTGCATGTGAAGATCCTACAAAAGAATATAGCTATGAAGGCTCATCTTCATCATCATCTTCATCCTCATATTATGAATCATAAAGGCGTTGTTATTCTTCCGCGAAATCAGGATAAAAAATAGAAGTTCTTCTTATAAAATTATGTATAGTCATTGTTGTGCAAATGATCTTGACTTGAGTTGAGTAGTCGTAGCTGTGAATTTCGCATATAATTCTAAACATATTCTCCAATACCCCAAAAGTTTTTTCTATTGTATATCTTAAACTTGAATGAGTAAAATTGAAAACTTTGTTAGTGGTATATTGTCTACTAGCTGTCCTACGAAAATCACCCAGAAGGTAACACGTTTGTAGTGACCAAGATATCTGTCAAGGGTTTGATAGCCAGCATCAACTAAATAATATTTACCTGCATCAAAGAGGTGAGCACGGTCAATTATCTGTGTTAAAAGAGAAATATAAATAATTGAAGCAATGAATAGGCATACCCTAAGGTAGATGGGAAGTTTATGGAATGAGTTGTCAATGCATGATTGAATATGCGAGCATCATGAGTACTACCTTCCCATCCATCTAAGACAAAGGTGAAGCACATGCCCCAATCACAAACTGCCTTGACAATTTGTGACGTGTATAATTTCCTACAAAAATATTTAGCTTGTTCGTTTATAGGGACAATGTAAAGAATATGTGTGCCATCAATTGCTCTGATTACGTTTTAAAAAAATAGCTAATATCGCCAATATTGACTGATTTTGGTGTGAACATTCGTAAACTCAAAATCCATTGGTTTTATGTTCTCTCTTGCAAGTCCACAATATGCTCGTAAGACCTCATGAAAGTGTCTTGTAATCGTCTTGCCTGAGTGTTAAAACCCTTCTTGCGCTTGCCTACTGGTTTCCACATGTGCAACTATCTATAAAAACATTTCTACCTTCTCATGTATTCTTGTGCGCGTCCCTTCATTGAGGACATGCTGTTACAATGCACAACATAGATCTAGGAACAAGCTCGGATACATTTGGAACTGTTCGTAGCAATGAATTCCTTCAAAGTTTAAAACTTCATTCACCCATTACGAACCTATATATTCACTTGTATGTACATGCTGCTTACACATATACAGTCCAGCATAACCTCCAACCAAAATAGTAACTTCTTCATTCGTGTATTGAACTTGCTCCTTTCTTTCTTATGAAAGCTTTGATTGGCTCATTTCTATCAAAGAATATGTTGCAAAATTAAATAATCGTCATTGAAAATAACATTACTATTGAACAAAATGTCTAACCAATGTTCATACATATGAAAGCAAATTTAAACATTGAACTAGACATTTAACAATGAAAACACTTCAAACTAAGAGCATCCTCCCACATAACAGGCCGATGCAAAAATTCTACAACTAGTAGTAGGTCATCATTAAGTGACCAATATATTTTTGTTTTCGAGAGTTCTCAAGACTTCTGTACATCGCATGAAGAAATCAATATTGTCCCTAACTTGATGAGCAATGCGGAGGTGAGTCACAACTGTGCCGACTGGTAGAACAACGGCCACGCTTGTTGTGTTTCTTCATTTGCATGTTCTATGGCTAACCTCCGCATTCCAACCATATTAGTCAGTGCTTCTGCTATGACATTCGAGGCAGGTCCTTTTGCCTTCTTCTTCTTTTTGCCGCATGCCTTCTTAACCCCTAGTGTGCTGCCTGCAGATATTGGTGCCTTCCCCTTGACACTTGCATTGCCACTACCACCTTAGGACTAGAGGAACGTCACCCTGTGTAATTCCCCACTAGCCCGATTGGGTTTCCTGCGATGTCATCAGAATCATTGGATCATTCTTCAAGAAAGGGAAAACACTAGCGCGCTAGCTAGCTACAACTAGTTAGAACCCCTACTTGCTTTATTTTATGGGGTATTTGAAGAAGCCTGCTGAAAAACAGAAGCGTGCATTAACACGTTTATCATTATTCTCATATGCTTGTTCATGCCATGGTTCAGGTGCCATTCTTGAAGGTGCCCAATTGCAACACCCCGTGGCAGCCACATTGTTGAACAAACAGTCTAAATCATCCGACAACTGCAAACCTTTGACTCTAAATTTTTTGATGGCTGAATTTTCCTGCACAAACAACAACTATCATGGGTTAGAAAATATTTTTTCCAATTAAGTTGAAAAAAATGTGTACGATAAGAAGAACATCATACCAATTTCATCTTCTGCCACTATTATCCCCTTATCCTCATCCCATCCCAACCCTGTCTCGTAACTTTTTAATTTGTTCCATAGTTGCCACGTCATACTTATTTTTTAACAGTATCTTTGAGTAGTTCCTGCTAATATAGGTATTAAATCTTTGCTCAATCAGTTTCCATGCAACCTTGGTCATACTACTCCCTTTTCTTTCACCTTGTTGAATTTGTTGCAGACACAAGTCAATAAATAACTTACTTGTCTGACTATCCCAAGATGCTTTCGATTTGCTCATGATGCTATAAAGACATGGTAACTAACTACCAGCTATTCAAACAATAGGGGATCGACTTCCCCACAACATTTTGATGATAAACAAATTTAAAATCATCAAATATCAAGCAAGTTAACACTTAAAGAAAAACCAAATCCAGTAATAACATAACAATAGAACCATAAGACAGAACTAGAACCAGAATTGTGCAAATTGCTGTGAACATCAGGCCACAACCAAAACAAAAGAATGTCATTGTCTATGAATTCCTAACATATATATAATTATGAGATCTAAGTAATAACACGGGCAAACAATGGACAGACAACACAGTTCCTGATGGATTTCAATTTCAACAGGAAAAAGCAATCTACCCAGTCCTTCATAAATTCCAAAAGAAGCAAATTTGTTACTGGCAATGACCACGAAAGAAAAACAATCTCATTTTGTAAGTAATCCATTATGTCATTAGAAAAAATAGAGAAATCAAATTCTCTTCAAACAAATACAATTACAATTATAGTGGGTGTGCTCAGATAGATAGCAACCATAGCCCCAGTTTCTTTTTTATTTCCAAAAACTCATTGCTTTCCAATGAAATTGAAAACCGATTTAGAATGGGAAAAGATTGTCCTTAGTGAGAAAATACATGAGGAAATTGATGACATCAGGAACCTTAAGAGATAGAGGAACTCACTCACTCACAGATCCACCGATGAGATCTGAAAGGAAGAAGACAACTCCCTCCAAGAAGCTCCGATCTACAACGAAAGAAGAATGGTGACAAAGAATAGAGTAGAAGCCTGGAAAAGACATAGTCGATGCCGAGAATAGAGTAAGAAGAGAGATCCCGGAGAAGAAGTTCCAACTAACCACCGTGTGTAACCCGAGAGAAGAGAGAGGAAACTGACTAAGAGGACACGAAGGAGCGACATAACTGTAGGCGAGCGCATAGGTCGGTGAGACCTGGAATACACAGAGGAGAGAAATTGCAAAGGAAAATGGAGTTGTCAGCGAACGCACAGGTCGGCGAAGCCTATAAGACACAGGAGAGAAATCGTAGAGGAGAAATGGAGTTATCATTGAGCGCACGGGTCGGCGAAGCCTATAAGACACAGAGGAGAGAAATCATAGAGGAGAAATGAAGTTGTCGACGAAGCCTGGAAGACACGGAGGAGCTAATTGGTAGTGGAGGCGAAGGAAATGGCAGAGAGAAGAGATAAAAGGAGGAGGAGAGAGGGGGAAGGAGAGAGGATATAAAAAAAAATAAAAAAATAAAATAGTAATTTGAGAACTTTAAAAATTATTTTTTTCTACTCAAAAGATAATTACTTATATTTATCTAAAATTATAATTTACTCCAGAAATTTTTCTCAATATTTAATGACTATTTATTTAATTTTTAGTCTAAATAATAATTTAGACTAGAAATACTTTCTAAACTATGGTTTACATGATAAACAAATAAGCTATAAATAATATATATTATGTTATATTTATTATTTGATTAAATATAATATTAAGATGTGCCTAGTATATTGAAATATTTTTTTATATACGTTTAGTATTTTAAAATAATTTGTAGGACAATTTTATGCTAAAGTTATTAAACCAGTGTAATTTCATCTAAAAGTAATAGAATATTAAGTTTGATCATTACGTGTTGACTCAACTCCATTTTGACCCAAAAATGCCATCTCATATCAAATTTAACCAATAACATATAATCTAATTTTTAATCCTAGTTGTGACCCTATTTTTGTTGAGAAAATATTAAAACCCCCCACCCCCTACAAAACTAGATGCAACCCACTGGCACCCCTCCTCTCCACCTTCATTTCAACTCAAATTTCCACTACTTGCAGAGATGGGAGCAGTTGCAGAAATTCGAGCTAAATCTCCCTTGGGACAAATTCAAACTTTACCCTCAATAGCAATTTATAATGGGTTACATATTGATTAATCAAGCTCTTTATTGGACCCAACCAAAAACTTGCATGTAAAACGTCACAAATCAAACAAAATGAGACAATGTTAGACTATTATACTGTCTATAGAGCGAGAAATATGGGCAATAGCATGAGTTACAAGCTCGTCCTTAGCACAAAGGTGAAAAATGATGAACTACATAGGGAGTTAGAGCTTAGAATTCCCTTCCCCCTTCTTCCAGTTATTTTTTATTTCTGTCACTGTGCTTCATAATTTTATTTCAACAGAGTACCAAAATCTTGCCTCGTCTTCTCCATGACTGCCACCGTTCAAACCGCATCTCCTCATCTCCTTCCTTGCAGTACACCATCGTCCTTCAAGTTCGGATTTTATGGTCTGCGATTTTCAGATATGAAATTAGATATGGTTATTGCTTTGTAGATGAAGAGGAAGGAGGGCACGTTGGATGAGGCGTTGGGGACAGAGGAGATGCAACAGTGGTGAAGGGTTTAGCCGAAGAAGAAGAAAGCTTTACTGGCATACTCTTTGCGTCGGAGAAGAATGTGTAGAGGAGGGGCGCGATGGGTTGCATCTGGTGGGAGAGTTTTTTTTTTGTTTTTTTTTTCATATTTTCCAACAAAAATAGGGTGACAGCTAGATTGAAAATTAGATCATGTGTTATTTTTTGATTGGTTAGAGTTGATATGACGGAGTATTTTTTGGATCAAAATGGAACTAAATCAAAACTTAATTGTCAAATTTAATATTATGTTACTTTTGGATGAAATTACATCATTTTAATAATTATCAAGATAAAATTGTACTATAAATTATTTTAGAACATTGAATACACATAAAAAAAATATTTTAAAACACTAGAGGTACCTTCATCTTTAAATATATTATATTATTTTTGTTGTTGGGAGAAGTAGATATATTATATTTTAATTCCTAGATGGCAAGACATCCTAGTTTCTTACACTTGCTGCCATAACATAAGTTATTAGATGGTAAGACATCCTAGTTTTTTTATTGGGGGTGACACTGGAGAGATTAAGCAACATCACATGCTTTTCTTTGATCGAGATAAATCCGATTTTTTAGATATCATATTAAACTGTTATTGTAGGTGATACTATTCCATAAAGTGACATTGAGTCACAAAGACTCTTAGATATATAATACTTTAGATTTATTCATCACAGATTTAATTCGACTCCTACATTAAACCGTAAAAAGCATCTAATTTTTTTTAAAACCTTCAAGGAATATTATCAAAGGATCATTACAACAATATCATCCAAATTCATATATCTAATATGACAACTTTCATTATCCTTTCCCTCCAGAGGCTTAGTTAGTCATACTTATAGATGCTCATTTGCTTGTAGAGTAGATAAATGCACCGCAGCTTTCTCAAATAAAAATTCTTTATATGGAGAATGAATACAAGAATGCTTGGAGTTTTAAAGTTATTCTGAATTTCTAAAGACTTAATGCTTAGATGATTCGATGATTTCTAAATAGACTGACGATGTCATTTTCTAATGAGCTTTCATTTACATAACAGAGAGAAAATTGACTACTGATACTTGACATAATTTTTTTTAAAGTGAATAGTAAAAAGTAAAAGTAGAATTATTACATTTACTTTTTCCAAAGGGAAATAATTATATTCCCTTCTTTTCCTAATTGCTGACAGGAATTAGATGGGTATTATAACTAGTTCTGTCAGTTCTGTAGAAGTTCTATCTTCTTCTTCCTTTATACATCATTTGCTCTTGTGGCTGAAAAATTCTTCTAGCCGACTACAAATCATCTTCTGTGTATATTCACTATTGTCCATCTTATTTAATCTTACTCGATCATACCATTGTTTGAATTTCTGTTTTCCATGTGCTATCTTCCTAGAAGTGTATATACACATATTTGTACTAGTGTAATATACCCATTGATGTTCTTCTTTTGCTATTATACATTTGTTGAGCTCCTCGAACATTATTCATTATCCTAGGATCCTAATATGATTTATTGTTACTGAAAAAGCTTCCTCTTTTATGTCTTCCTTTTTCTCTTCCTCAACTTAGAATATATTTCTTCTTGTTCCAAGTCGAATTAAATGGATTGGAAGATAAAATTTTTCTTTGGTTACTTCGCAATAGTATAATAATATTTTATAAAGATTTGATGTTGTTTTACTTTTCCAAAGTAATTTTTTAGAGCTTATTTTATTGTTGTTGGTAGCAGTTTTATTTCTTCTAAATTTGTTGAAAAGTATATGGCATGTACAAGTCCAAAGATAAATAAAGTTACTGTTATCTCCAGTGATGCTCTGAGCATGATGATATATTTATTTATTTGATAGTGGGAAATGGTACTCATTTGCTTGATTTGAAAGCACTGGTTTGCTTTTCCCACAATATTCCTATAATAATAGTACTACTGCTTCCTTTTTTGAATTTCATATAAAGGAACTTGATTAGTAATGGGTTCAAGTTCCTTTTTTTTCTTCATAGCTTCCTTATAATTTTCTTTTTTAGACTTTACAGGGACTGGATCATTTAGATGGACTTCTTCATTTAATTGGGCTTTAAAGATATCAATTTGATATCCTTTGTCACTAGAGGGAGTAGTGGGTCTGGATATAACTCCACTTTTTAAATTTACTAAGTCCAGAGATAATTCATATACCTTCTGGTATAAGTCACTAATATGCCCATAACGGTGTTAAATGAACTATTTACTTGGGTAGCCATTAAATTTATTTACATTTTTAAGGTTGAAACCTCAAAAACTAAAGTTCATTCTATAGATGTTGATGAACCAATATTGGAAGGATTAATTAAATTTCCCGGATTATAAGGACTTGAATTATTGGAACTCTCTTGCTCCATCTCTACTTAAAAAATCTGCAATTAGATTAATTTTTTCTAAAATATATTCAACTAAATAATTATAATGAAACAAATTATTTTGCCATTTAAATAAAATTTTATTAATAATACTTGTTTCTCATATTCCTTTAGTTCGCCAACGCTTTACTTGGGTATTATAGGTATGTATGATAAACTGATATTGAACAATTAACAATTCAAACTTCTTCACCGATTTTACTACTAATAATTTCTTCCAATTTGAATGATACTTAAATTGAGATTCATTAAATTTTCCACTAGCATACCTTGCAATTTCTTCTTTTCCAGATTTTTCAAAATATAGTGTTGTGCCCCAATAATCTTCTAAGGCATCAGTATATAAAATCTATTTTATAATTTATGTTTTAGGGATTTTTAATATGGGTAGATTTTGACATATTTCTTTTATCCTTTTTATATCTTTTTGATAATTATTATTCCATTCAAAATTAGAATTTTGTCCTACTAATTTATTTAATCTTCTAGCTAGTATATTTGGATAAATGAGGGATATAACTTCTAGCTTGATTAATTATTCCCAAGAAAGATTATAATTTCTTCTTGTTTTCTATGTTTTCAAAATTTAATACCTTTGTTGATATATGATCCTGTAATTATAATTCTCCTTTAGATATTATTTGACATAAAAACTTCACTTTTGTTTTTCTTAATTCAACCTTATTAAGTGAGATATTTATTCCTTTTTCATAAATAATATTTATAAATTGTTCTAAAGGTTTTTCATGTTTCTCTAAATTATCCAAGCATATTAAAATATCATCAATATAAACAATAACAAATTCACTTAAAGTTTTAAATTGTTCATTTAAATAATTTTGAAAAATACTTGGATTATTAATGTATCCCATTGGTAATATATTCAATTCATATAATCCTTCCGATGTACTAAATGCAGTGTATTTCTTACTTTCTTTAGTTAATTTTATTTAAAAAAAATCCTGATTTACAGTCAAATTTACTAAATATTCTTCTTCCTTTTATTCTTTGAAATAGAATTTTTATGTTTAGTATATGATATCTATTTCTTATTGATAGATCATTTAGTGTTTTGTAATTGATTACTATTCTAGATTTTCATCTTAAAATTTCATTGGGGTTTAGAACTATCATTGCTGATGAACTAAATGGCGAAGTACTTTCTCTAATTAGGTTATATATTTTCATTTCATTAATGTGCATAATAAATTCACTTTTATCCTTTTTCAGTATATGGGTAAGGTTTTATATTTATCTCTTTACTATAATCTTTCAACTTTATTTATGTTATTGGTTTAGATTTTTCCCATAATATTAAGGGATTTTCATTATAACATTCTTTTAATTTTTCGTTAGTTGTTTTGGTTGTACAATTTATAGACATATTACAAAATTTTACATAAGATATTTTTTACCCACTTATATCTACTTTTCCTTTATTATGTAACCATTGGATTTTGTTTCTTTTTAAATTTTTCATCTATTCTGTTTAAATGATTTTTTATTCTTACAGCTCATGATGTATATTTACATGGTGTTACAAAATATACAATATTTTGATATAAATCTACTCGTAAATATTGGTATAAAAAATTTGCTCCCAAAATTATATTTGGTTTACATTCATTAAATTGATATATTAAAGGAATTTGAAGTTCATATTTTCTTATTTGAACTTTTATATTTTGAGCTCTATGTTTTAATGTGTATATTTCTTGTCTTGCAGTTCTTATTTGTGCTAAAGGTTTAGTTTTTCATAATTCTTCTGGTATTATATTAAATTTTCTAAAGATATATTTGCTCCTGTATCTATTATTGCATGATATGCTCTAGTTTCATATTTTTATAGATTAATTTTACTACTATAAAATGATATTCACTCATAATTGAATAAGTCTATTTAAAATTACTACTACATTTTCTATAGTAATAATTAATCTTTCATCTTGCATTCTTTTATGGTTTTACAGCTTTTAAGAAATCATTTCCAAATACTTTATAATTTTCTAATTTTTCTTTCATGTCCACATATACTTTTATTTTTAATTCATCTCTTTTGTTAAATCTGATTAGCATTTCTATTGTTATTTCATCATGTTCCATATTTAAATAATTTTTTAGCCATTTCTAATTTTATATATGTTTTTTATGATTTACTTCTTATTTCCTGCATTTATTAGGTTCCATTCACCTTGATGCTTTATATCTAATTGTATAAGATACTTTTGATTTCTTCTTTGAGTAAGAATTATTTCTAGAGTATTATTTTTTAATTGAACCAAATTACTTCTTTGCATAGGTAATTCTGCTAGTAGATTAGCTTCTCTAACTTCTCTTAAAGAATCACTTCGTGGTATAGGAGCTCCTATATTTATTTGTAGAGGAGTTCTTCTATTTATATTTATAGATCTTCTTTCAAGTTGATTTTGATAATTTATATTTCTACTAGATTCTCATATTTCTTAAGTTTTATCTAATTCTAATTTTAAAATTTCTGGTATTTGTATGTTCGCTAGTTCTTGTTTTATTTCTCTTATAATTGGCATAAATTTCTATTCATTGTAAATATTCTTTTATTCTTTTGATAAATTTTATGTTGATTACTAAATACAAGGCATATCATTACATATGTGCTTATACCTTTACTTCTAGGTCTCATTCTTGGATTATGTAATTTATGATACATTATTAAAGTTCACTTTATATATTGGTCTGATTGACTTATAGTAAAATTTGTATATACAGTAAATTTTATTTTTTGATATATTAATTTTTTTTTTGAATTATTCTTAAGATACTTTCTTGTATTGAACTTATTATTCGATCATATGTTATAATTAAATCTATCAGACTATATATATTTTCTCTAAAGTATCCTTGTCCTAAGATTTGTATTCTTGGTATATAAATATCAATTATTTAATTGTCAAATTCTATATTTCTTATTTCTTCTTATATTAATTCTTTTATAATTAAATGAATCTTTATTGTACCTTATGTTTATGTTGCTTCTATCGAATATTTTCTTTTATAAGCTATACACTTTTGTTTTAGTTTCTCTCTTCCTTTTATTACCCTTCCTATATTAGTTATTAATGCCAAATTTTTTATTAATTCTTCTACATTTAAATCTAGGTTTTCATTTCGTATTTTATTATCTTGTTCTGAATTAAAGACAATTTTAGATTATGATATTCCTTCTTCTCCTTCTATTACTCTTTCATATTCATCATAATTACTCGAGCTTTCTTCATCTATTTCTATATTTAACATGTTTATTGTTAAATCTATAAATTTTATTTGATTTTAAGTTTCATTTTTAGATTCAATAGTACTTTGATTAGATTCAATATCTTTTTTCAGAATTGATGTCTAGAATATATACTTGATGTTCTAAATCTTATATTTCATTTCCTGATATTAAAAGGTTAATTATATTTGCTCATTATTTTGTAAAAAAAATTCAATTATTTATACTTGTTTTTCTTTGGTTCTTTACAATTGATAAATTTCTGTCCTAATTTTTCACAATTATAACATCTACACTTTATAGAATTTTTTGGATATCTTGGTTTAAATTTTTTTTTTTTTTTAAATCTTCCTAGTTTCCAATTTTTATTTGCTTTTCTCAAATCTATATTTCTAGATCTTAGATATTTATATTTTCTAAATCTCTTATTTCTCTTAATTTTTTTCTTTTTTATAATAATTAATTCTTCCAATTTCTCTCTAACATCCATATTGATGAGGGTAGTCAATATCTGAACATTTTAAAATAGTTCTATCCATTTTATTTAATATAGATGATCTAGTTATTCCTGTACATTGATATTTTAAATAATTATATAAATAACTTATTATTCGTCCTAAAGTATCTAGTTCTTTATATTTACTAGGGTCTGTTTGGATTCTTATATTTACAGTATAAGCAGTTAAAATTGCGGTTGGAATTACAAGTAGTAATTTTAAATAAAATAATTGATTATATATTAGTTTTTCATGTGTTGTTGGATTTGTATCATAATAGTATTTACTATATTCACATACATATTGATTTATATAATAGGTATATAATGAACATAACTTTATTTCTGTTAAAGCTAATTTTTAATTTAATTGTTTTGTTTGTTCTTCAGGCGTAGAATTTTCTCCTATAATTTTTTTTATTTCATCTTCATAAGTTTTTAATAAATTTATATAATATTGTTTTATGTTAAAAAATTTAGGGTCTTGATGATCTCTTTCCCGTATTAATTTTCATTTTTCTAGTAGGATATTTTTCCACAAATTTTGTATGATTCCTGTAAAAGTTATTTCTATTACTATAGGTATAGTTTGTATTGAGATTTCTTTCATTAATAACATAATTAACATATATTTTTTCCAATCATGCAAAACTTCTTTATTAAATTTAACCATGTTCCAGTTATATTAATATTTTTATCAAACCTTGGATTTAAATATTCTAAATCTTCTAAGGGTGTGTACTTAGTTGTTCTTCTATTATCTCTTCTTATATTATAATTAGTGTTTATCCTTAAAATTTCATGTCCAGGTCGTTATAAATCTGTTAATAGTCTTAAATCTTCAAATCCTAAAAATGTTAATTTTCATCTTAATTTCCTAAATTATAGGCTTATGGAATTCTAGAAGTTTGCAATCTTGTGGTTCTTCTTGAGTAAATTGAGCTTTTGGTTAAATAGGTTTCCATGATCATCTCTTGTTACTAAATATTCTTTGGTTCTTGATTCCATATTTTATCATGTTTATACTAAATCTAAAATATTAGTTATGTTATTTTGTTCTTGGGTTATTAGTTTTTCAATATTTTTTATATTAAATACTTGTACAGTTTTTTCCTTTTAAATTAATTGGATTCACATGACTTTTGTGATTTTTATTTTTTGATAGAACCATTTCACATAAATCGTTGTCAACTTTTATTTTTCCTAATTTTTCAAGTTTTCTTTCTTCCTCATCTTGTTCTCTAAATTTCCTTTCTAAATTTTCATATTTGTCATCAAGCGATTTATATTCATCATATATTGTTAATATATTTAAATATATTATTTTCTATATTTCAATTAAATTTTCTATTTTACATCTAATTTCTTTTATCATTTCTAAATTATTTTTATTTAAATCTAAATATAAAGAGTCTTTATGTTCTAATTTAATCATATTTACGCTATATTTATCAAATTTTATAGGTAATATATTAGGTGTTATATTCATTCTAAAAGCTTTCTTTACTTTATTTAAATCTCCTTTTATTTCTTTGTAATTATTATTATCATTGTTTAAAATTTTTAATTCTTCTTGTGTAGATTTTAATTGATACTTAACCTCAAATAATTTTTTATTTAATGATTTATTTTCATCCTTTAATCTTTTAAATTTACAATCTTCAGAATGTAGAGGATAAATCTTCTTGTAAGATCTTAGGTAAATGTTCTATTATATCATCTATCTTTATTCTTCCATTACAATTTTCAATTTCTTAAATTATAGATGCATTTATAAACTCGCCTAATTTACTTAAGATGTACATGTTCAACCAATTTAATTGCTTATGTTCGTTTAATCCTGCATCTTTTAAATAAATAAATGGCGCTGCTATTGCTATATTTTTTGTTCCTATGCGGATATAACTACTTTATGATAAGTTTTCTATTTTAAAATAATAAATTCCGGATTCTAAATTATAAATCTTACTCATCTTTGAAAACTAAGAAAATAGAGCAAATATACATATAAAATTTAACTAAATGGAATATGTAGGGAAAGAATAATTACTCATTATCATACATCTATATGAAATTTAGAAACAAATGATGCTTTGATACCATTGGGGGTGACATTGGAGAGATTAAGCAAAATCGCATGCTTTTCTTTGATCGAGATAAATTTGATTTTCTAGATATCACCTTAAACTTATCATTCTAGGTGGTATTATCCCACAAAGGGACTTTGAGTCACAAAAACTCTCAGATATATAGTACTTCAAATTTATTAGCACAGATTTAGTTTATTTTCTACACTAAATCGTACAAAACATCCGATTTTTCTTAAACCCTCTAGGGAACACTATCAAAGGATTATTACAATTTCATCCAAGCTCATCCTAAACCCGACACAATTTATAGATAGTTAGGCCCCTTAAATATGATATCCTGAGTTCGATCCAGACCATGTGCATATAAAATATTTTATTAGGAGAAGTAAAACCTACTTCAATGATCTCTATACTTCGAGAGGATTAGTCTGTGACTATTGGTTGCAGGATACTATCTTAGACTCTGCAAAAAAAAATTTCAAATGCCCATAACTCATGAATGAAAACTTTTAAGATAAATTTGTAACATAACCCAAGCCAGTCACAATAGTGTATACATCTTTGTAAAAAAAATGCCCGACATTAAAAAAACATTGGAGAGCCCCATAATAGGCGCTAGTTATTTCAATGTTTCATGAACAGTAATTAACAATAGATTTTACAATTTTTAAGAAGAATTGAAAGCATAACTCCTTAATTGGCCAAAACAAGAATAAAATAATTTAGCATCAATCATCAATCAATATATAAGTACTATACAAATTAAGATTTATCGTTAAAGACTTTAAAAGTTATAACTTTTCCTTTTTTGGGCAGTTATATTATAGGAAAAATTAGATAGAACAATCTAGAGTGGATGATATTTATTACACAGAATTATAAAAATCGTAATTATTTAAAAAGATCAAATGTTAAAATATAAATTTAAAAATGCTAAATTACCCTAGCCAAGACATTCTCCTTCATTATCTCTTACATTATATTCTCTCATACATTCTATTTTTAAAACAAATATGAATTTTAAATTTTACTGAATTAAAAAAAAATTCTCTCCACATTTACAATTTTTGTAAATATTTATTGCAAAAAATTACACAAATATTGTTGAGTTTTGTCCAAATTATAATTTTATTTTTCAAAATCAACACAAACTTTAATTCAAAATAAAAATCATAAAATTTTAGTAAAAGTCAAGATATTTTATAATTTATTATATATGGTAAAGAAAGGAAATGTTATATATATCTAAAAAATAAAAAAATTATGCAACTTTAAACAATTCAAAGAAATTTTGTATAATTTATTTTTATTTTAGAAAAAATTATGTATGTTTAAAATAAATAAAAAATACATAATGTTAATAAAATTAAAAAAAAATCTAGATAAACCAATATATTTGCTAAGCGAGAGTGATTGTCGCATTACCTCCATTGGAGATCCGTAAACAAAAAAAAACTATATATTTTCGATAAGAAAATCTAATATAATAAATAAGATCTATTATAAATGATAATGTAAACAGATGATAACAAGTTTTTTTGGGGAATAAGAATTTTTTTAACTTAATATACTTTGTTTCTAAATACATATATTCTCCTATTATTATATTTGAAGTATTGTCGGATATTAAATTTGGACATCTCTTAACAGGAATTCAAATATTGATTTGCTATATTGTAGGAGACTAGTTCTTTCCACTAGACTAAATTTCGGTCGGTAACATCTTAATATACTAATGACTAAGATGTTAGGTAGAATTTTTTTTTATTGGAAATTATAAACTACGCTACGTGCCTACATCCATAAGGAGCAAAGGAAGTAAGAAGTCTAGTGGAGAACTAAATGACACCCGTCCCGCAGCACCTTCTAACGCCTTGTGAGCTAGATGATCTGCAGCGTGGTTAGCCTCTCAACCATACCACTCTATACAAGAGTCTCACTCTTTCTTGAGACATGATCGAATCTCATCTAGTAAGTTATATTCTGGATGCTCATCATTCCAACAGTAGGAAATCAATTCTATGAGTCTGTTTCAATCACTACACATCTCCAATAGCAATCCCAAGCTCTCCGCAAACCCCACAGAACCGCCCAAACCTCCGCATGAAAGCTGTTGCCTCTTCCAATATTAAACATGAAGCCTTCAAGCATTTCACCGTCATGGTTTCTTGCGAGACCTCCATAAGCTGAAACTTCTCCATTACCTACGCTTGACCCATCAACATTAAATTTGAAAAACCCCATATACGGCAGCCTCCACCTCAGTAGTTTCCTTGCTTCCACCTCAGATGGGCAGAGTCGGGTATTAGACTAAGTCGCAGAAACACAAGCCTGGTTCAGAAGCTACGTAGTTCCAACCACTCTCTTGTTAAAGGCCCATTCATTCATGTTTACCCAAATACTTCTACATAAAATTGCAAATAGAACACACCAAGGGACACCGGAAAGAAGAAAGGTTTGTCATATATTGCACTCTATCCATATTCTGACTTGCCCAATCGAAAAGAAATCACCCAAAGATGGACAAGTAGTATCCTTTCCCAGCAAGCAACAACAATTCTCTACAATCACGCAAAGCATGTATAAAGTCCTCACTTTCTTTATCATAAACACCACATCAATCATTAGTGATGATGCCCTTAGCAACCCAGGCACAGTTAATTAGCAGCCTTTGTAACTGTAGAGCCACAAAAACTTTTTATAACGTTGAGGGATATGTAACTTCCATAATCTACTCCACAGACCTCTGCCTCGAGTCACCTCGTGACCATACACCATTTGATAGGCAGATTGTACCGAGAATTCTCCACTTCGCTAGCCCCTGCATCGTACTGAATCCGCAGTATCCCTGCTAACATACGAAAATAACCAAGCAATGGTGTTCAAAATGAAGACCGAGAGATACATATCAAATTTATGCCACTCCCATTCTCCAGCAGCATTAATATACTCCACAACCTTGCTATCTTTCATATGTTTTGGGACACTCGCTAACGCATAGGTGAGTAGCTTCTCATGATGTGTAACTAGCAATCTTCCCAGAACCGAATATGAGCTATATCACCAATTTTCTAAGCGAAACCTCTCTGCATGAGATCCCACGTCCGGTGTATACCCCTCCAAGCTCACGAAGCCAATTTCCTTCTTTCAACCTTGGGGATTAAGTCACTCCCACATTTATATTTTTCTCACAAGAACTGCACCCAAAAAGCATCCCATTTAGTAACCAACCCCCACCCAAGTTTCATCATTAGTGTCGTGTTCTATTTCTGGGCCCTCTATAAACCAAGGCAGCCGTCCTCCTTTCTTCTATATACTTCCTCCCACACAACTAAGTGGACTTTTCTAGTGGACCCTGTGCGGCCCCATGAAAACTTTTGACACTTCTTATCAATCTCATCTGTCACATACTTTGGACAAATAGCAGTTTGCATAGTATAAACTAGGGTGGCAAATACTGTCGATGAAATTAAAGTATGTCTAGCAGCCAACAAAAGAGTTTTAACCTTCCAACTGGACAACCTTCTGTCTATTTTATCCAACACATACTGATACATTTATTTGGAGACTCTCTTATGTTTCAAGGGTACCCCGAGATATTTGCCCAGATCCGTTGTTGAGGTGAAACCAAGTACTAGTTTACTATCTTCTAGTGTGACCCACATTAGACGAGAAAAAGATTATAGATTTCTCATCATTCACTTTTTCGCCAGATGCCATGCAAAAATCATCTAGACACACTTTGATAACTCTCGCTTGGTCCATACTAGCTTCCGCAAATAGGATAATGTCATCAGCAAAGAATAAATGAGATATCTGTGTGCCATTCTTTTTTAGATTGAACGGTAACTAATTACCTGCCGTAACCTCACTCTGAATGAGATGAGCCAACTTCTTCATAATTAAAACAAATAGGTAGGGAGAGATCAGATCACCCTGTCTAATCATATGGGATGGGAAAAGCTATCACCTTTGTCACCATTCCAAAGAATCTGCATCTCACAAGAAGTTATACAATGATAAATAAGATCAATAAATGTGGATAGGAGCTTCAGTTCCTCCAGACAACATAACACGAAGGACCACCTAGCCTTATCATATGCCTTTTCTAAATCAATTTTCAAAGGCACGAAGCCCTTCTTTTGAGTCATGTGGAGCATAGAATGAATAATCTCCTGTGTTAATATGATATTATCAGATATTTTCCTCCCTAGGATAAAACTACCTTGGTTTGGAGCCATAACCTTGAGCAAAATTGTCTTAAGCCGGTTTGCAAGGATTTTTGTCACCGCCTTATACACCATATTACAAAGACGAATAGGCCTGAAGTCTCAAAAAGTTTGGGGCTGGTCAACTTTTGGAATAAGGAAGATAATAGTGCTGTTAATCTTCTTAATCTCTACCGGATTCTGAAACATAGCTTGCACCAAGGTAGTAACATGGTGTCCCACTACTTCCCACTGGCTCTAATAGAACAAGGGGTTAAGGCCATCCGGACCCGGTGCTTTGAGGGACCCATACTAAAAATAGTTTGTTTGATCTCACACGAGGCTACCGCCAACCCCAACCTTTCAATACTATCATTTTGCACACTATCATAATTATTCAGAAATTGAACTGAGTTATTCACATTTCCATTATCTAGGTGTAGATTCTGAAAGAAGTTCTTACCCATGTGATTCAACTCCTCTTGGTCATAACACCACTCACTGTCATGTCCAATCAAGGCTTTTACCTTCTTGCGTTGCTGCCACAATTAGTAACAGTATGGAAATAATGAGTATTACGATCCCCATGCATATACCAATTGCATCTCGACTGTTGGACCCACATTACCTCTTCCTGAAATAAACACTTGTCAGGAACCTCCTAGACTTCTTTCTTCTGCTGCTCCTAATACTCACCCCTCCGACCATCACAATTCAGGCGTTCCAGTTTACTCATCAATATTGCCTTCCTTTTATTAATGTTAGCAAAGACAAATTTATTCCAATCTACTACATCTTGGAAATGATGAACGTTATCATCCCATCCTCTTGAAGGGTGCCAAGAATTCCTTACCATCTTCACAAAGCCTTTATAGGTGACCCAAGCTGTAAAAAACTGAACAGGGCCAGCCTGCCGCTCCCGCTGCACTTCCCTGTAAAGTTTCAAAAGAATGGGACAATGATCCGATTTTAACTTGGGCAGATGCAGTGAGACGCCTTCGAGAAATATTCAAACCAGCTCAGGTTAACAAGTATACGATCAAGACTACTATGTGAGCGACCTCGACTTCATTAAATTAGGACCTTAGAAATCCACTTCAACAACTCCACTTTGATGATCCCATTAAGAGAAATCTCTATCTGGGCCCGTATTAGAACTAGACCTTGAAATTCTCTCCTCTGTATGCAAAGTAGCGTTAAAATCACCTCCAATACACCACTGTCCTACACCTATGTCCATAGCGGCCACAGCTGAAGCAAATCAAATATATGCCTTCATATTATACCCTATGAGTTTTCCCGTTAATTAAGATCAAAGGATGTAGCAGCATAGTTAAATCAAGATTGACACATATTCTAGCAAACTATCCTTTCTTTCTCTTAATATTTGGTTTGTCAATCTTCAGCACCTTCCCAACCTAAGAGCCTAGTACATGCAATATGCCATGGTCATAGTAATCTAAGGATAATCGTGAGATACATATCCAGGAGGCAATTCTCGTTATCTGTTCATTCTCAGGGTCAAAATCTTGCTTCTAGGGTTGCACCACTATAAAGTGATCAAATAGGAGTCATGGCTCACCAGTTAACACCTAGACTTCTTGGGAAGAGAATCTCACCACAAAGAAACCTGAGCCCACATCAATCGGTTCAATTGCACTTTCTTCGCCTATAACTGCTAGAGTTTTGCATCAAAATAGTCTGGGTTAACCATTCTTCCTACGAGTTTCACAATCAAGGCACGTTGCCATCGTCTTGCTAGCCTCTTTATCTCCAAAGGAGGTATAATCACATTTGGACCATGTGCCGTTAAAGTGACAAAGACCATCTCCTTCCATTTGTCGGCATTCCACCAGTCCTCTTCTTCTTCCTCAGGGAACTTTGCGTTCTCCAATGTTACAGCCTCCTTAAGAGACTTTCTGGTAGGTTTCGGTGGCTCCAACTTCGTCTTCACGACATCCTCCTGATTCTCAGTAACCGTCGTCGATCCATCCTCTTGTATCCACGGTTCCACTCGGGGTACCAACACCGGATCGTGTGAGAAATTGGCCACCTCAGAATGAACTTTCTTCTTCCTCTGTATGTTTGGATATCAATTCTAAGAATTAATTTTAGCCAAAATCCCGGTTTAAAATTTTTTTACACAAACAGTTATTTTTATTGAGAATTGATTTTAGGTAAAATCTCGGTTTGAAACCTAAGTTTTGAATAAGCCACTAAAAATAGTTTTTATGTTAAAACCTAGGTTATGAATTATCCAATTACTATTCTACCCCTACTTTTTCTTACACCCTCTCTCCTCTCTCTTCTTTTATCTCTCTTTTTCTCTTTTCTCTCTCTTCTCTTATCTCTATTTTTCTCTCTCCTCTCTCCTCTCTCCTCTCTACACTCTCTTTTCTCTCCTCTTTCTTCTCTATCATTTTTCTCTCTCTTACTTTTAATCAAATCATACCCTTTTTGATAATTTACCAATATAAAAAGTGATTCTGCTACTAATCATCTAAACATCTCTATTCCCAAAATCTATTCTTTCTAAAATCTATTTTTCTCAGAATCTATTCTCTAAAATCTATTTTTCCTAAAATCTATTCTCCAAAAGCTAATCCAAACACACCCTAAACAGGGCATCACGTTCCTCCGTCGTGGGTTTAGGGTTCGCTCTATCGTGCACACATTCTAAATTGGTCTATTTTACTAATAGATCAATTTTTTTATATAGGGTATGCCCCTTGTTATAATTTTGTTGAGTGAAATATAATTTCTTTCCCCTTTCTTAATTTTCTTAATATTTACTCTTATATTTATATGGATATATCATATATGTGGATTATATAACTTTTGTTAAATGATTTTGAGAAGTCTTATAATACACACATAATATAAAAAAATAGCAAATCACACCATTTGTTTATAAATTATAAATAATATAACCCAATTTTCATAATCTCATAAAGATCTACATTAATTTGTTCATAAGTTAACATGTTATAAATATAAAATTGATTGATATTAGATTGACGGCAAAAAAATAGAACCAATAATATATGGAATTGAATCGAATAAATTACCAGAAAATTCATATATGTCTTTCAATGATAATAATATAGAAACAAATTATATTTTAACACCTTTTATTATAGGAGGAGATTGAGATTATACATTTAATCAAATAAATTGGAATAATATGTATTTAATGAAACACTTAGGATGTTATATAAATAAAAATATTGAAGAATTGTTACAAGTATATAATTTATATGAATTATTAGAAAAATTACCTAAAGAGACAAAATAAATTATAGATAAAGAACAACAAAAATATAAAGAAGACAGATTAATAGAAATAACAAAACTTTTAGAACAAAAATTGTATGATATAAAAAAAGATATTAGAAATAATACAAATGAATTGGCATATATAAAAGGAAATATAAATCAAATCATGAAAGTCTTAGGAATAGAAAATAAAATAGAAACTGTAGAAGAAAACATAGAAATTAATATGATAAGGATATTAGATCAAATTGAAGAATATGAAATTAATGAAAATAAAATTAGACAACAAAGTCTTGATGAAAATTTAAAACAAATAAGGATTTTAACTGAAGAAATTAAAAAAGGACAAGAGGTATTAAATAAAAATTTATGGACAACATATGAAGAAATTGAAAAAATAGATTTAGAACGAGAAAGAGAAAGAACGGGAATACTTATAACAGAACAAAGAAATAAAGATTTAGAATTAAACAAAAAAGAAAGTAATAAGTTTGCCAAAATATTATGTAATACAGAATCAGAAATTATTTACTTGAAATATATAAACCTTCAATAAGTAAAGAAAATGATGATAAAAATAAAAATATAGTTATTAATATGATGAATGCTATGGAATTAAATAAGATCAAATAGAAGACATAATGGGTCAAGAGGAAGAAAATTTGGAAAACATAAGAAAAGAATTTGCACATGTTACAAAAATAGGAAATTATGAAGATGGTCAGATAAATATGGAAGAAATTAATGTAATAAATCCATAATTAAATCCAAGAAACTAAGAAGAAACAAGTAATGTAAGAACTTATGCAGGAAATCGAATGGAATTTGATATGGAAAGTAATTTATATCATAAATAACTTTTAACAAATGTTGAAATACCTTTTGAAACGACTTTTAAAATACCTAATAAATCAGGATTTACACCAATACCATTAGAACAATATAAAACTAGAAATATACTAAATACAGGAATATGGTTAGATGTAGATTGTAATATAGATAATGAAAAGAGAATAGAAGAATGGACTAAATCACAATTAATTGCATTAATAGGAAGAAATATAGAAATATGAATGGCAAACATGTTAATTGAAGCAAGTTTTATGGGAATTGTATAAAATTGGTGGAAAAGTAAAACTCATGAATTTAGAGAAAATACAAGACAAATAAATGAATCATATAATAATAGAAAAGAATTTTATGGATTATTAACAAAAAGATATGAATAAATATTGAGAAATGAATTTGTAGAAAGAAGTTTAACATTAAATGAAGAAATAAAAATTAAAAAAGCTATACAAAAATTACATGAAATAGAAATATGTAGTTTAGATCCAAAATATTTAAATCAATATATATGTGAATTTAAAAAATACAATTATGAAGCCAGAATAAATAGTTATGAAATACAAAGATTTTATTTGAAATTATTTTATAAAAAATTATCAAAATTAATTTTAGAAACAATTATGGATGATTATAATAGATCTGTTGGAACAAGAATTAATTTAATACCCTTTTTAAATATTATAGGAAGAAGAGAAAA
Source organism: Leucaena leucocephala (assembly GCA_037074615.1). Taxonomy (NCBI): domain Eukaryota; kingdom Viridiplantae; phylum Streptophyta; class Magnoliopsida; order Fabales; family Fabaceae; genus Leucaena; species Leucaena leucocephala. The sequence continues at coordinate 2,855,551 of CM073544.1, read as the reverse complement.
TTATTTAAGAGAATATTTATCCGATAAATGTAAACAAGGTTGGAGAAATATAAAATATTATAAAACTAATAGGACAATATTAAAATATGGAGAATTGGAATCACCTCATAAATGGGGATATAAACTAGAAAAATATAGAAAAAAGAGAAAAGAGAAAAATTTAAACAAAAATATAAATTTTAAGAATATCCAAAAGAAAAATTTATAGAAAATATTTCAAGAAAGGTAATAAAAGAATTAATTATAGTAAAAAACCTAGAAAATGCAAATATTATAATTATGGAGAAATAAGACATATTAGTACTGAATGTAAAAAACTAAAAAAATGATGAAAATATTGGAACAAGCTTTTGAATATGACTTAGAACCTTTTGAATTTAAGGAACCAATATATAGTGATATAGAAAATCCAGAAAGAGATTTACAAATTAAAACAAATAGATAATAAATCAAAAGAAGAAACTGAATCTGAATATTCTGAAATAGAAATTAAAAATGAGAAAAATTATAAATTTTATATAATTGAATAGATTAGAGGACAAAGGAACTAGTCATGAAGGAACTAGTAATCAAGAAGGAGAATATGAAGAATATGATGAATTTAGAAATGATCAAGAAGAAATATGTGAAAGAAGAATTACTTTTAATGAAAAATAATATAATAAAATAAAAGATAAAATGTTATATATGACACCAGAAGAACAAAAAATGAAAATTTTACGAATAAAATAAGTAAAATATTAAAAAATAAGGAAAAAAAAAGTGCATGTATAGTGTTAGAAAAGAAACGCCCTATAGAATCTATTTTAACAGAGGGGGTTTTAACAATACTTTTAGTAAGTAAAACTTTAATAGATAATGAAATAGCTAAATTATCATTTAAAGATGAAGGTACAAAAATTTATATAGCAGGAGTTCAATTACTTGTAAAAGTTTATTTTAAAGAATGAATAGATACACTTGTAGAATTATTAATAATTGATGGAAGAATTGTAAGTAATGTAAAATATAGTATATTAGGAGTATTAATAGGAAATTTAATATATCAAAAATTGAAATTTATAGTTAATAAAAATTTTGCTATATCAAGAGTTGATGAACATATGAATAAATCTATAATTATATATCATAAACTAGGAGGAATAAAAATGTTAGAAGGAGCTAGAATTATAAGTATAATATCTATGATATGATTAGTTTTTACAAACGAATATAAGATATATAAAAAATCTCATGGAAGGATAACTATAGTAAATATTTTATGCCTGTATTAAGAGAAATTAAATCCAGATAGATCTAATAAATATAACAATACCAAAATAATTACAAATAGAATTAGATAAAACTATGAGTTATAATCAAACAATATATTCTAGAAAAATATTAACTAATGATAACTTAGGATAAAGAAGTTTAAGTATAAATATACTTTCTTTAAACATAAATATTAATAATCCTAGAAGAAGATTAGAATATCTTTTAAGTAGACCTGAAACAAGAAGAGGATTAATAAGATCACAAAGTCAAAGAGAAAATGATGATTATGAAAGAAATTTATTAGTAGAAATACCATTAAATACAAATTTAGTACAAATAAAATCAAGAAGTAGACAAATAAATTTAACTCAAGAAAAAAGTTTAATAAAGTTAGAAGTTAAAAAAGGAGCACTTTGGGAAGAAATAATAAATTTAATAGATGAAGATATAAATAGAAGTTTCATAGAAAAAAGTTATACAGAAAACAATTTAAAAATTATAGAGGAAGGAATAAAAACAAATGTTATTATAAGATTTAATAAAATAGATATTATACATATTAAATTATGGGTAGAAGAAAATAGTAATAATGAATATAAGATGATTTTAGGAAAAGATTTTTTACAATCAGTAAAACCATATAGGATACAAGATGACAAAATAATTTTAAATGTAAATTATCAAACTATAATAATTAGAAAATTAATATGAATAGACAATTATTTTATGTATTAGTAAAATTTAATTATTAAAAATATAGATATAGGAAATATCATGCCCTTGTAGATAGTGGAACAAATTTAACTATTGCAAAATATAATGTTTTACCAACCGAGTTATGGAAAAGAAAGATAAAATATTAAGAATGAAAAGTACTAGAAGAGAAATACATATGATAGAATTATAAGCTAAGAATATACCTGTACAAATAAGAGAATATGAATTATTAATTGAAGAATTAAATCAGTATAACGAACTAACATGTGATATAATATTAGGATTAGATTTTCTAAGTAAATATTATCCAATTCATTTAATTGGAAAAGCTATAATTTTAACTACACCTTGTAAACATGAAGCATGGGGAATAAGAATAACTAAACTATATAAAAGAAATGATAAAAAATTTAGGAAAAAACAATATGAAAATGAAGTTCAATTTTTACGTAATAATAAGCAAATAGAAATAATTTATATGTTAGAAAACTTAAATTTAAGAGAAGAAAGGATAGAAGAAAAAACTATTAAACAAAGATTAATAGATAATTATGATGATAATCCTTTAATTCATTAGGAAAAATTTAAATCTATAGCAAAAATAGAATTAAAAAATTATAATAAAGAAATAAATTGTAAACCTTATCTTTGAACAAGGAAGATAAGAAAGAATTTAAACTGCATATAAATGAAATAAAAAAATAAAATTTAATCAGAGAAAGTAGGTCAAGAGTATTTTTCACCAGCAATGATAGTTGTAAAATATAGTCAATAAAGAAGAGAAAAATAAAAAATGATAATAAATTATAAAAATTAAATTATTTAGCAATAAGAAATAGATATCCAATACCAAATATAAAACTTTTATTTAATTTAATAAAAAGAAAAAGGATATTTAGCAAATTTGATTGTAAATAAGGATTTTTTTAAATAAAATTAGAAGAAAGTAAAAAAATATATTATTTTTAATACATCAGAAGGATTGTATGAATGGAATGTATTGTCTATGGGATTTCATAATAGTCTTAGTATATTCCAAGAATATGTTTCTAAAATGTTATTGCCTTTAAGGAATTTTACAGTTATAGATATTAATGATATTTTAATAATGAAAAAGAACATGAAAATCATTTAGAACAATTTATAAAATTGATAGAAGAAAAATGATTAAATATTTCACCTAAAAAGCTGAATTAAGAAAAAATAAAATAAGATTTTTAGGACAACATATATCCTCAGATGGAATAGAATTACAAGAACATATAAATAAGAAAGTATTAAAAATTTTAGAAATAAAAAATAAAAAAGACTTACAATCTTTTTTAGGATTAGTAAATCAGGCTAGAAGTTATATACCTAATTTATCAAAAATAACTGTTAAAATATCTAAATTGGTAGGAGAAAAAAGTAATTGGATATGGAATGAGAAAATTGAAAAAATTATAAATCAAACTAAAAATTATGTCAGAATTTACCTAAATTAACTATACCTTTAGATAATAATGTAAGATGGATAATTTATACTGATGCTTCTAAAAATTATTGGGGAGCAACCTTATATTATGAAAATAATGAAGGAAAGGAATCAATTGCAAGATATTCAAGTGAAAAATTTAATGAATCACAAAGTAAATATCATTCAAATTGGAAAGATTTTTTAGCTATAGTAAAAGCAGTAGCAAAAATTGAGTTATTTATTGTAAATACAAAATTTATTATTAGAACTTATAATACTCAAGTAAAATATTGGTTATATAGATGAATAAGGACAAACAAATTATCTAATAAAATGTTGATTAAATGGCAAAATGATGTGTCTTATTATGATTATGTAATTGAATATATTAAAGGAGAAAATAATCTAATAGCTGGCTTTTTGAGCAGATGGAATCAGGAAAAAAATATAAGTCAGACATTTAATGAAGAATCCAATAAGAGGATTTGATCCTTGTCATCAATCAAGTAAATATGAGGTTCCAAATAACGGAGACTTCAATGAATCTTTTAACTTCACAAATCAATGAAACTTTTACCAAGATCTCTAACTAGTTAGATTTACTCCAACGAATAGTAGGAAAATTGGAAGAAAATAATTTAAAAATACCTGTAACTATGACTAATGTTTTAATCTAGACATCTGAAAGTCATGTAATAGATAAAAGAATTACTCATTTAATTGAAATTATTCAAGCTCAACAAGAAACAACCCAACAAACCCATAATAGCCAATCTACTAACCAGACATCAACCTCATCTAGAATTAGTCCCAGACCAAGAGTAAATCCGTCTACTTTCAGATTTTGAGAAAATTACCAGTATTATAAAAAGCTTATTTATAGCCTCAATCATTTTACCCTCATATCTCAACATGTAAAATATGCATCTCATTTTGCTTTTAATAAAGCTATTATATATCCTGGAACACCCTCGAATTTAGTAAAAGCCCTTTATCAACATGACTTAGTAATAACACATAGTATTTGTAAAGTGTTATTCAACAACTGTTGAAATAACTCCAATAAAATTTTATCATCCAATAAATTTAATAAGACTTGGAACTACTAAAAAACCCTTTGAGCATTAAGCAGATTGTAAAGAAGATATTGAAGACGAAGAGGAATTTATGTAGACAGCATCCAGATTAAGAGCTCAGGACTATCATATAATATTTCAAGAAATGAACAAAATTATTGCAACAGATGAGGAAGCTGCTTGGGTTTATTTCTTAGGCCCAACAGCAATTGTATATTCATCAGAAAGGACATCAAAGAATCTTAATTATTTTAATTAATTTTATGATAAGTTGAAGAATAATAAATTTGAAAATACATAAAAAAAACAAAAAGAATATGTCATATCTTATCAGAATATGCAACCCATAAATGTAATTATTGTGATGAGAAAAATTCAGAAAAAAAAAAGATTTTAAAAACCCAGTTATGGATATGAGTGTGATATAAAGAAGAATTCGACCTGTAAGAAGTTGTCGACAGATAACATTATGGATATGAATATAATATAAAGAAGAATCTAACCTGTAAGGAGTTGCCGACAACTGACAAAGTTTGGAAGAATTGTCAGAAATTTCGAAGAAAGAAGAAAATGATTGAGCAAAAGTAAAAAATTAAATAGTGTAAAAGAAAAAGTATAAATAGTGATATGTGAATAGTAATATGAATAGTATTTTATGTATAAAATAAGAAAAATTGAGAAGAATGGAGATGAATTCAAAGTCTGAAAATTTGTCTATAAATATTGTAAACTCTCAATGTAACAAAACAAATTATCGCAGTGATCAATACAATTTTCAATTTTCTGAATATTCTGAGCATTGTACTCTCATATTTCCCTTACCTTTTATAAATTTAAGCCTTCAGATTTCATATTTGAAATAGCAAATTAAGGTATGTTTAACTAAACTTTTATTAGAGACTAATGGTAGTATTATTATTTGATTCTGAGTGTAATGATCCTATAATAGATTACTGGCTATATGTTTATACTGGTAGAAATTCAGTTACGTCTCTGGTAGGAAACAAAGGAAGGTTGTGCTGAGATGGTTTGAAGGAGGAATGTTTGAACCTCAGAGGAGAGGTTACAGTAATATTATTCATGTATGAAAGAAGACAGGGATCCTTCCTTGACCCGAATCATCTTTGGTAAATTCTGAGTATCTATCTTTATAAGCATATAGTAAGGCTAGTCAATTATGGTATCAGAGCACAAACTCGATAGGTCCTAAATCAAAAACGGATAATAAGTGCATGATCAGGGGTTCTCGCTGCGTGAAACTGTTCAAGTGTCCTGAATTTAAAGATGACGCAGTGGACAAAGCGTAGACTCTTACTCTGACATGTCCCTACTAGGGTTGCTCATGCCAAGAGGCTGTGGCGTAAAATGTGTTCTAAGGTACCTATTGTAATCCTCTATAGGGAGTAACCCTGACAGTTCTTTACATTTTCATTCATTAATGTATTAGGATGTTTCAATTTTTGACACTATTTATATACTCCGATTCTAAATATAAGATTTATTTTCCTTATTTGATTGTATTAAAGAAGTTAATTTGTTAATTATTATAACATGTTTTTCCTAAAGCATCGTAACAATTTTTCTTAACTCTTTCCTTTATTCTTTTACTTGATTATTATTGAGAGATTATCAATATAGGTAATTTGAAAAAGAGTTAGTAAATAAATTAGGTATTTTTTAGAAAATTTTCCCAATAAATTAGGTAGAAAAAACTTGATGATATAAATGGATGAATACTATATTAATAATTAAATGATATATTGGTGACAAGAATATATATATTGGTGGAAAAAGTTTAAAAAAAACTTAATGGTCATGTTGATTAGGAGGGTTTTTTAGTTTTAGTTTTATTTTTTTTAAAAAATATCTTAATATAGAAGGGAATGTAGGAGGTTTGGTTAGGGACAATTTAATAATTTAATATTTAATATTTTTAAATAATTATGATTATTATGATTCTCTAGAATAAATATTATTCTAGGTCTTTTATTTTAATTGTCTCTATATTATCCTCATCAATCAATCAATTAATTTTAATTTTTTGATCTACAAACTACAATCAATAATTACAATCAGTTTATAATAATTATAAATAACTTTAATCTTTAAAAAATTTAAATTTATAGTAATTAATCAATATTTTTATTAAATAATTATATAATATTTTAATTTTTTTTCTTGTTACAAAAAATTTTAGAAAGAAGTTAGGCTCACCTATGATGTAGTAAAGCGAAGTCTCTCTTTATTTTAGACGATACTAATATAAGGTAGAGTGAGCTATTTATTATCTAAGTATTTAAAAATTAAGATATCTTTTTAAATTTTATAATTAAAATTATAATAAAATGATATTTCTAAAAGATTGAACACAATAATAATAATCACAACGATAATTCGACTCTAAAAGTGGATCATGGGCCGGGTTCGGACATTCGGGGAAAATCCAGTAAGTTCGCCTAACAGCACAAATTTAAACAGGAAACGACTTTTCAAGAAGGTTCTTCGTTGAGTCGCGAACGTCCTCAGGCCTTCCAGTTACCTCTTTTTGCTTCAAATACACATTCTCCTTCCTCTTTCACCGCTTCACTCTGAACTAAACCAAATTTGACGAAACGTTTTCTGTTGCTGTCACAACCGAATCTCCCGAAGGGCTTTGTACGTATTCTTGTTTCTCTTTTTGGTTCATTCGATCAAGGCATCAAAGCTTTTGCTCGTCTTGTTGCCTTTCAACTTTTCTTTCTTCTGTCGATACTTCCGGCAATTGTTCAGAAAGTTTTCATCTCCTCATTACAGGTACGTCAATATCCTCTTTAACTTCATACCTTCTGGATAATTTTGATTTTCTTTTTTAATTATATTTTTATCATCCCATAGCATTTTTCATACCAGAATGCTTTTGTAGTTGATCAGAAAGTTTCCGTCACTTTTGATAATTAATTAATTGGTGGTATTGTATTGTGCTTAACTTTCTTTTTTAATTATAATTTTATTATTTTAATTATATTTTTATCATCCCTTAACATTATTCATACCTTCAGAATGCAGAATGCAGAATTCATTTGTGGTTAATCAGATAATAATGCTTTTATAATTAATTAATAGGCGGTATTATGTAGTGATTATAATTAATTTTCTTTTAATTATACTTTTATCATTTTAATTATATTTATCATCATTTAGTATTCTTCATACCTTCAGAATGCTTTTGTGGTATTGTATCGTGATAATTTGGGTATTTTATGTGCGTCGTCATATCTGTAACTTTCTTTTATCGCTTTCTTTTTAACGTTTGATGATTAATTAATGGGTGTTATTTTGTTATGATAATAATTTGGGTTCTTTATGTGTGTGTCATGCTATCTTTGACTTTCTTTTTTAATTATATTTTTATCTTGAACTGTTGTGTCTTTTGTTAGGTTCTCATATACAAATGAATCTTGATAAGTTCACCCATAAGACCAATGAGGCTCTTGCTGGGGCACGTGAGCTTGCAATGAGTGCTGGCCATGCACAATTTACCCCCCTTCATCTTGCAGTTGCTTTGATTTCTGACCCTGCTGGCATTTTCTCCCAATCAATTTCTAGTGCCGCCGGTGAAGAAGCTGCGCGTGCTGCAGAGAGAGTCTTTAATCAAGCATTGAAGAAATTGCCCTCTCAGTCTCCTCCTCCGGATCAGATACCTGCTAGTACAACCCTTATCAAAGTCATTCGTAGGGCACAAGCATCACAAAAGTCACGTGGAGACACGCATTTAGCTGTTGACCAATTGGTTCTGGGTCTTATTCAAGATTCCCAGATTGGCGACTTGCTGAAAGAAGCTGGAGTTGTTACAGCAAGAGTGAAATCAGAGGTAGAGAAGCTTCGTGGCAAGGAAGGGAAAAAGGTTGAGAGTGCTTCTGGGGATACAACATTGCAAGCATTGAAGACTTATGGGCGGGACCTCGTTGAGCAAGCAGGTAAACTTGATCCCGTCATCGGACGCGATGAGGAAATCCGAAGGGTGGTGAGGATTTTATCAAGAAGGACGAAGAACAATCCGGTTCTCATAGGAGAGCCAGGAGTTGGTAAAACAGCCGTAGTGGAAGGTTTGGCACAGAGGATAGTTAGACGGGATGTGCCTAGTAATCTTGCTGATGTGAGGCTTATTGCATTGGACATGGGTGCTCTAGTGGCAGGTGCAAAATACAGGGGAGAATTTGAAGAGCGGTTGAAGTCAGTTTTAAAGGAAGTGGAAGAAGCAGAGGGGAAAGTTATACTCTTCATTGATGAAATTCATCTAGTCCTTGGCGCAGGTCGAAGTGAGGGCTCAATGGATGCTGCCAATCTCTTCAAGCCTATGCTTGCTCGAGGTCAGCTACGATGCATTGGCGCTACTACACTAGAAGAATACAGGAAATATGTAGAGAAGGATGCTGCATTTGAAAGAAGATTCCAACAGGTCTATGTGGCCGAACCCAGTGTCCCAGACACCATTAGCATCCTTCGTGGGTTGAAAGAGCGATACGAAGGTCATCATGGTGTTCGGATTCAGGATCGTGCTTTAGTTGTTGCAGCTCAGTTGTCTAGTCGCTACATTACAGGTATGTGTATCATGTCTGGGTTTGTTCTGTTATTTATTTTCCCTGCGTGAGAACTTGACGACTTTAATAGCATATATTCACCTATGGATATATACTTAATGATTTTATACATGGTTTTATAGGGCGTCATCTTCCTGACAAAGCAATTGACTTAGTGGATGAGGCATGTGCTAATGTGAGAGTTCAACTTGATAGTCAGCCTGAGGAAATTGATAACCTTGAAAGGAAGAGAATGCAGTTAGAAGTGGAACTCCACGCCCTTGAGAAAGAAAAAGACAAGGCTAGCAAAGCACGTCTTGTAGAAGTATGTGGTGTTTTCCTGTGCTTTGTGAAATATTATAATATTTTTTTGTTTTCAATTGAAGGCTCTTATTTTAATCTGTTTTACCAGTTCTAATCGCTCTTGTTATGTTCAGGTGCGAAAAGAGCTTGATGATTTAAGAGATAAACTTCAACCTTTGATGATGAAGTATAGAAAAGAGAAGGAAAGGATTGATGAACTTCGTAGGCTCAAGCAGAAACGAGAGGAGCTAATGTTTGCCTTAGAGGAGGCTGAGAGGCGATATGATCTAGCTAGAGCTGCGGATCTGCGATATGGGGCAATTCAGGAGGTGGAATCAGCAATACAACAATTAGAAGGACATGCTGGTGAGAATTTGATGTTGACAGAAGTTGTTGGACCAGATCAAATAGCTGAGGTAGTGAGTCGTTGGACCGGTATACCAGTGACGAGGCTTGGCCAGAATGAGAAAGAAAGGTTAATAGGACTTGGTGAAAGATTGCACCAAAGAGTGGTGGGACAAGATCAAGCAGTAAGTGATGTTGCAGAGGCAGTGTTGAGGTCAAGGGCTGGTTTGGGAAGACCTCAACAACCTACTGGGTCATTCCTGTTCTTAGGGCCGACTGGGGTTGGTAAGACTGAGCTTGCAAAGGCTCTTGCTGAACAACTTTTCGATGACGAAAATCAGCTGGTAAGAATTGACATGTCTGAGTACATGGAGCAACACTCTGTTGCTCGGTTGATTGGTGCACCACCCGGGTATGTTGGCCATGAGGAGGGAGGCCAACTGACGGAATCTGTGAGGCGAAGGCCTTACAGTGTGGTCCTCTTTGATGAAGTGGAAAAAGCGCACACGTCTGTGTTCAATACTTTACTTCAGGTCTTGGACGATGGGAGGTTAACTGATGGTCAGGGTCGCACAGTAGACTTTAGGAACACTGTTATCATCATGACTTCAAACCTTGGAGCAGAGCATCTCCTGAGTGGACTCTCAGGAAATTGTTCGATGCAAGTAGCTAGGGATCGAGTAATGCAAGAGGTATCTTATCGCATATTTTGTTCTTTCTTTTTTTTGTTATAATCTCACACTAGAATTTCATGTATAGCATAAAAGGTGTTGTTTTCTTCTTGTGGCTTTAGTCACTAAACTACTTTCCTTCTACAGGTGAGAAGGCATTTTAGGCCAGAATTGTTGAACCGACTCGATGAAATTGTGGTATTTGATCCTCTTTCACATGATCAACTGAGGAAGGTTGCGAGGTTACAAATGAAGGATGTTGCAGTACGTCTTGCTGAGAGAGGAGTTGCTATGGCAGTGACAGACGCAGGATTGGATTTCATACTGGCAGAGAGCTATGACCCGGTAGGTATCATTACATCAAATTCGATATTTTGGATTCGCTATACGATCCTAAAAGACGGTTATACTTAAGTAGATGTTGATTATTTGTAGGTTTATGGAGCTAGACCAATCAGGAGATGGATTGAGAGGAAGGTGGTGACAGAGTTGTCGAGGATGCTTGTGAGGGAAGAAATCGATGAGAACTCGACGGTTTATATAGATGCTGGGCCTGAGGGCAACTCGTTGGCATACCATGTGGAGAAGAATGGAGGATTGGTTAATGAGGCTACTGGGCAGAAATCAGATATCTTGATTCAGATCCCAAATGGATTTAAGAGTGATGCTGCTCAAGCAGTGAAGAAGATGAAGTTCGAGGAAATTGATGATGATGATGAAGATGCTGAGATGGAAGGTTGAAGTTTATGAATATGGATGAGACTTTAGTGCTTCCATTTTCTTTTCCTTTGTTTTCTTGTTTTACCTATGGAGGGCACTGCAATAGTGTTGAATGAAAACGCCCTCTTTTCTTAGGTGACTTTTGTTCATTTACAGAAAATGTAAATTACTTTTGTTTTTGGGAGTTGGAGTGAAAAATGAAGACCTCTCTTTCTTGTAAGATGATGGATCCCTTTTTGAGCCTCAATTCCCTCCTTTAAGGGTATATTCGAATTAAAATTAAAATTTGCTCATCCGAATTTATTTTCATATTTTCATTAAATAAATTCTTTCAACTCATATATATATATATATATATATATATATATATATATATATGAAGTTTTCATTTATTTTGATCACATTGAATATGCGCATATTCATTTTTTGGCCAGAAAGAGAAGAAAAAGAGTTTGGTGCATATATTAAATTTTGAAGGACAACATTAGCATAATCATCTTTTGGGTTGTTGAGAGACAGGAATTGCTTTGAAAAGCAGTAGATTTTCAATTTGTATCTTCTTGTGTCTGAAAAATTCGGAATTAATGATCCAACTCAGAATAGTGTGAAGACACTTTAGCAAAAAAGGGAGTATTGCCAGTTTGTTGTTTCTTAGGGTTGAATTTTAAAGGCAATTTCAAATAAGAATTACAAGGTCAGTGACTTTTCTTTTAGTGATAAGGTCAATGACTTGAATATTGATGAAAGCATTTATATGATTTTCTTTAAAGAAAACTTGTGCCTGCATGTTTCTTGTGGAGGGTTTTCACGTTCTGGCATTGTCTTGAGATTTATTACATTGATATGATTTAGGGGATAAAATATAAATAATTGATGTAAAACACAATTATTAATTTAAACAAATAATTAATCGAAGATGCTAATGGCTTTTGGTAAGCTTTATGGAATAATAGGATACGATCTGGTAATCAGATAAATACTTTTTTTTCAAAAAAAAAAAATGATTAATTCCGTACATTTTTAATTTAATATCGGAATCTTTTTTTTGTATGAGTGTGTCTATTTATATTATATAATCAGCAAGTTTTTCTTAAAAAAATTATGCTTTATTCTGTAAGAGAAATTAATCTATACGCATCGAACTTGATTCTATTATAATTATAAATATCATGAGGGATATGATCTCCAGACAAAAGAGATTATTCTGACAAATGATTGGCTCCGATAATTCAGAAAATGAAATCCCAGCAATTATTCAATTGCTCACATTTTATGTTCTCAATTTATTCTTTTTTTAGATAATTACAATAAGAAAATTAAAAAAAAAGTAAATGGTGAGTTGGAAAATATATTATGATGCCAGCACTGTGCTGACTTTGATATGATCCATCCAGATAGTGTATGTTAAGGAATTATTTTATTGATTAAGAATAAAATTATACACATAAATGCTAATACTAAATCAAAATGTTTGATTAAAGTAAGTAAAATGATTGTAGGTCTCAGGAAGAGCATCGCATCATAATTAATTTTTCAAAAAATTAATTATTTAATCCTATATTTTTGACATGATTGCAATTGAGTCTCTAAATTTTAAAACTCATTCTTTATAATTTTAATTATTTAAAATATTAATCTTATATTTAAAAAAAATATAAGGATTAAAATTATTTTTTTTAATTTAAAGACGGATATTTTAAATAATTAAACTATAAGTACTAAATTATATCAAGTTAAAATTTAAAAATTGAGTTTAAAACGAATCAAAATTATAGTAACTAAATTGTACTGAGTTTAAAGTTAGAGATTGGGTTACAATTTAGATAAAACTATAACGATTAAATGATTAATTTTCTTTTAACATTTTTGGTTGAACATAATATGTTTTTTTTGTGAGAAATATTTACATGTTCTATGAGTGCCATGTCATACGAACTCTATCTAATCAAAATAACAATTTAACATATTTCAATCATTATTGACGATGACTTATATGAAATAAGTTATATTTTATTTTATTTCTAAGAAAAAAATAAACCTCTTAATTTGGTTCATGAGTTTTTATTTGTTCAAATTGATAAAATTAATCAAGTAAGTTTTTATATATGAGTCATCAGCTGAATTTATTATATTTAAGACTCGAGGGAGTGCTTTTTATATTTTTTATTATATTGTTTTTCTATTTTTTATTATACTAACAAAATATTAATATGATGTTATTTTTATCTTAAAAAATAATTTATATTTCTTCGGTATAACTATTTTATTTTTTATCTTGCTTATCAACCTTGAAAAATCAGTTGGTTATGTTTGACTATTTGAAGCAAAGATTTTTTATAAGCAATATTACGCAAATTTAGATTTAGTTGCTAAAAAATTGGCCATGGGTACCCTTTGAGTACCTATGGCAAACGACGAACATTTGATTTGGAAAAAAAGCGGGGAAATTACATTTAAGGACGTAAACTCAGTAAAAATTATGTTAAAACGTCTAAAAAAAATAATTACGCCTGAGGATGAGTATCAATCAAACAATATTATTATAAAATTTTATGAACTTTTAATAGGATGGTTTTTTAATCAAAAACGGTTGCTAGCAAAATCACTTAAAATTGCCAAAAATTTTAAAATAAATCACTAACATCTGATGATGATTCTTTCTCAGGTTAATTAAAAATTTAAAGATCTTATAGCATGATTTTCGTCAAGTTTAGGGCATTAGATGTAATTTTTTCCAACAAAACAAAAATTAAGAGTTGTAATTTGCAAAAGCAAGTGCACATGCATGGAATGCTGGCCCTATTGAACAGTGACCTTCAAGTCTATTGAAAAGGCAGAGCAAAGCCATAAGTGAATAGTGACTTTTAATTATAAATTAACAAAAAGAGTCAAATGAAATGATTCTATAAAAAAGAATTAGTATGTAAAACAGCACCTCCTTTGCTTCTTCAATTTAGAAATCAACCTAGAAGATCCTGGAGATTCTGGATGAAATCTGTCGGATCTCGCTTTCCAAACTGTCAGATTTCCCTAGACGATTTGTATCTTCTTGACCATGATGGCCTCCCCTTTTAAACTGTCACATTTTCATTTCTCACCATCTTCATCTTCATCTTCTTCCTTATCATCTTCATCTCTCTCAGTTGCACCATTTCATCTTCATCAAGCTTTTGGCCATACACTATTCAAGTTAATATGGGTATGGCTGCAGAAACCCAGTTTCATGTTTTGGCTGTTGATGACAGTATCATTGACAGAATGTTGATTGAGAGGCTCCTCAAAACCTCATCCTTCCAAGGTACTTTTTCCTAATCTAAATATATATATGTGTATGTATGTATGCATGCATGCATGCATGTATGTATGTATTCTTATGTTGTTTTATTTGGTTGAGTTACTTTAATATCTGATACATGTGGATGTGTTTTTGTGATCCAGTTACTGCAGTGGATTCTGGAAGCAAGGCTTTGAAATTTCTTGGTTTAAATGAAGATGAACAGAGAAAAGCTCCTAATTGCCATCAGGTAGGTTCAAATTATTTTTTTCCATCTTCAGCATATGATTTAGCATTCTCAGAGGATGAATCTGGGATAGATCTATGGATTTTGAGCTAATCCCTAATTCTTGTTCATGCAGGATTTGGAAGTAAACCTGATCATAACAGATTACTGTATGCCAGGAATGACAGGCTATGATCTACTGAGAAAAATCAAGGTAAGCTTTTGGGATATTTTCCAGCAATGGAAGAGAAGAAAACAACTTGTGCCCTAATTATATATGGAAGGTTATCTAATTTCAATTCCACAAGATTTTGATAGAGTTTTTTTTCTTCTCCATGCCAAAAAGGTTTCCTGAATCATAAGACTGCCAAATTTTACATTAGGAACTCATGACTTACAATTGATTCTATTATATTTATCTGAGGTCAGATTATAATAGAAGATCATTCATTTTGTAGGAATCTGAATCTCTCAAAAACATACCAGTGGTGATTATGTCCTCAGAGAATGTCCCATCAAGGATCAACAGGTGAGGGAAACTGCAGATTATAACCCAAATCTGATATCATGACGAAATAATAACTAAGGATTTCAAAATTACATATTTAGAGGTTATAACTGATTGAATCTTAGATCTGACATGGCCTAGTTTTTGCTTGTATCAGATGCTTAGAAGAAGGAGCTCAAGAATATTTTCTGAAACCTGTTCAACAGTCAGATGTAAACAAGCTCAAGCCACATTTGATGAAATCAAAGTGTTAAGGAAGAGGAAGACCAATTCATCAATAACAAAAGGGAGGACATGGAAGAAGAAACCCATTCACCAGAGAAAACCAGAGCAAAAATATAGCAGTTAGAGGTGTTTTCCAATTAAAATTGAAGACACATAGAGACTAGGACATTTTCCTCTACTCTGTGTCAACAGCTTAGCAATGAGGAGTAGATGGTGCAGAATATACCTTATGTAATGTAAATTGACAGAAGACAAATATTTTCATTCAATTTTGGTGGATAAAGAGAGAAAAAATTTTAAATGATTTTCATCAATCAAATATGCATCAAAAGACTTCTAGTTTTGGCTTCATATTCTATTCATGGCCAATAAGGCAATAACACAAAAAGATCTATTCCATTTATGGTCTAGCAATGAGGTTAGTTAATGCCATGAGAATCATCGACAAATATTAACTTTCAGTAGTTCAGCAGTACTATAGATAATGGTAATGCAAATGTTTCTTCCAGTTGATATGGCTAATTTGAAGGCGATCGGAATCAAGAAACATAAGAAATTTCAGTAGTCCAACACACAATACTCGAGCATGACAAAATCTGACTTTCAATGCAAAATAACTAAAGACCAGGCAGCAGTATTCAGTGGCCAAAACACAAGGAAGAATCAAACTATGACTTATATATTCATGATCATGTATAGGAATTTTAAGAAATTTGCTAGCTTTGCATCCCAAATCACAGAGAAAAGTAGTTATGCCTCAACATGATATAGTAAATTTAATACATTTGCATATAAATGTATTTCCCCAAGCTTAGTTAATAAACGGTCAAACTCTATTCACGGCCAGTTACTTCTATTCTATCCTCTAGTATATTATAAAGAAAAGATATAGTAAGAAAGGCTATAAATGCAATCATGACCAGTAATTCATTTTCCACTCTTAAAGCTTAAAAATCTAGTTGTGGGGATTATGGTGAACTATAGTTAATCATCAAAATTCCATCTGCTTTATTTTATTCATTGTATTTCTTGACATAAGGCCCCTTTCCACTACATAATTCCAGAATGAAGTGTGGTTTTCACTGCCAAGAGTATTACCAAAACATTTATAGATTTTGCTTGTTATCATCAACCTCCTTCTGGTCATCTCTTCCAATATATTTGACGCAAACATTGCATTCCCTAATTTCCAATGAGCATAAGCAAGACTTGTGTAGACAACGCTGTCACCTGATATACCCCTCCCTTCCATAAGATTAAATAACTTCATAGCACATTGTATCCTTTCTAACTTACATAACCTTCTTATTAAAGCCCTGTATATTGAAACATCAATACAAAGACCTCTTCTAAGAAACTCATCAGGGAGTGTAACAACTGCATCTTCATTGTCTTTATCGCAGTAACAATCAACGATCCATGAATAAGTGTAATAATTGGGGGAAAACCCAGCATCAAGCATGGAAAACAACATATCCTTAGCTCTTTCCAGTTCTTTTATCTTGCAGAACCCATGAATTAATGCTTTATATGTAAATGGGTCAGGTTTCAATCCAGCCTCTAACATCTTGTTCTTAAATTTCAATGCAGATTTCACATCCCCTATCTTGCAATAAGCATTAATCAATGTGTTACATGTGACGTTATCAGGCTGAATTTTTCTTTCACTCATCTCGGTCAAGAGTTTATTTGCCTCTCTTATTTTTCCATCTTGACACAGCTTACGCAAAATTGAATTATAAGCAACAACTCCAGGGTACAATCCCTTAGCCTGCATCATCTCACACAATTTCAGAGATTGCTCCAGGTCATTTGTTTTACAATACCCATTAATCAATGTAGTGTATGTAACATTATTAGGAATTGCATCTTTGATGTTGCTGAATATCCTCATCGCATCTCTCATCCTACCCTCTCTACAAAATCCATAAATAAGAGAATTGTAACTAACAATGTCAAGATTTATTCCTTCTCTTTCCATTCTCTCCTGGATAGATAAAGCCTCGTAGTGCATACTTCTCTTGCAATATAATGATATCAAAGTATTGTAAGTGAAAATATCAGGAAACACAACCTGCATTTCCATCTCATTCAGTAAATGTTCTGCCCTCTCTACATCTCCTGATTTGGAACAAGCATGGATTAACACATTATAGATATGTATATTAGGAAAAACACCAGCTTTAACCATTTGTTTGTAAACCTTCCATACCATTTTGGTAACCCCATCCTTGACTAAAGAATTCAGAAGCACAGTACAGGCATGCAAATGAGAATTCAATTTATATAACCTCATCTGCTCAAAAACCTGAATGGCATCATCGGTCATCTTTGATTTTGCGTAATGTATTACAAGCCAGCTCAATATATGCGAATTCACCTCTGGGTCATGTTGATTTTCAATCAAAGTTCTCAAAACTGATGGCGACGAAAGAAAATCCCTGTGGGCAATTTTCTCAAGCATCTCTTGTGCAGTTCGGAAATGTTTATGCTTTACGAGAATATGAAGCATGGACCATGAACATTGCAAAGAGTGCTTATAATTTGGAATTTTCTCGACCCATTTGAAGAATGAGAAGGAATGAGATGGAGCAAAGCGTGGATAGAGAGTCGCAGAAGTACCTGCTAAATGGTGGAAGAAGAGAGAGCAGAACCCTTATCCAGCTTCAACAGATTACTCCAATGACCATTCCAAACGATTGCGCATAGGCTTAGGATGAACTGGGTGGGATTTTGAAGAACAACCATAACAAAAATGTGTCAGAAGCAATTACAATTTGGGAAAAGGAAACTTTGGTGATTCAGAGACAACGTGATCAAGCACTGCTACAACAATCGCAACTAACTCTCTCAACCATGATTATAATTCCAGCAGTGGAAGGTCCAACCTCACTTTTCGACGTCACTGAAGCAGGATCGGCACCTTTGTTGTTGAACCGTCAGAATGGATTTTGATGATTCTTAAAGTTTGTCGTCTGTCGTCAAACTTATTTTCTGCAATTCGGGAATGGGATATAGTGTTATTTGAGGATAATTTTTTCTGACATGTAATGATAAATTAGGACTGACTTTATCATACAACATAATTGCTATGTAGCTCAGATATGAATTTTTACACTATGACAGTAAGCAACAAAGTGCCTAAGGCATGTTGTGACACAACCCCTAGACGATATTCAGAATAAAGATCTTCAATCAAACCGCAGACGAAAAAGGCAGGAATGTAGGAAATACAGCAGGTAAAGTGATTGCATCATTCACCCATGATTCAATCAAAAACAAAAGCAAACCAAGGTTAAATGCAAATCATGATGCTGGTAATGTAAGAGTCTAGCAAG
This sequence comes from Leucaena leucocephala, assembly GCA_037074615.1. Classification (NCBI taxonomy): domain Eukaryota; kingdom Viridiplantae; phylum Streptophyta; class Magnoliopsida; order Fabales; family Fabaceae; genus Leucaena; species Leucaena leucocephala. The sequence goes on along the minus strand of CM073544.1, from coordinate 2,836,876 downwards.
TCATACAGCATGTCCTTGTATTAAAAACAAAAGAAATGGAAACAAATCGGTACTAAAGGGAATATCATATTATTAATGCTATCATACTGATATGTGAATAGAACCAAAACTGGAGAGTTATCACTGCCCAGTAACATTAACGCTAAGTTTACATAATTTTAAAAAAAAAAAAAGGAAAAAGAAGTAAATCCCAGAATATCTCAGAGACCTTATTATACTGATATGTGAATACAACCAAAACTAGAGAATATAAGTTGGTGAGTGATGATCATTCAAAGAACAAAATATATGTTACTGAAAGTGGGCATATTTGTGCGTCTCAGAACATAAAAAGGTGCAACAGAGCATGTAGCTGAGGTTGATTTCTTGATTTTACATCCTCATGGTCAATCAATCAAACACGACAAAATCATTGATTATAAATCAAACTTTCAAGACTCAACATCTCTTTTATTTTCTGCTTCACAAAATGCCACATTGAAGAGTCACGCCAAGACAAAATGAAAGTGAGAACAGGGAATGGGGAGTGTTAGCAGTTTCCTATCTTCGTTTTCCATTTCATCAATCAGGAAGCTAATACCCACTAGAGCAGATATCTATAGGAAAGAAATTGAAACATATATCCAATGATTCGTGAGAGGGAAGAGACCGAAAGAAAAGAAGAGAAGAAGGTGACGCTAAGTACCTTGTTGATGGAGGACGACGGCGTTCGTCGCCGGCGTGAGTGGACGGAGGATGATGCGGTCGTTGCAGGCGCGCGAGAGAGAGAAGGCACGAGGCAGTGACTGTCACTGTGAAACAGGGTGGGAAATGAGGAGGGCAATTTTGTCCAAAAACTTTTAAACATACCATTTTCGGTCCGCGTGGATTATTTAGATAGGCTAATAAAATTAGCTTATCAAAATAAAGGATACTCAACCTTTTGATCTTAAAAGAGGATTTAAACTTTTTCAATTCTTACACCGCTTGATATAATACTTAATTAAAAATTAATTTTAATTTTAAATATGAGATATATTTTTTATATTTATTAAATTTTTTAAATTATTCATATTGATATTCTCTCAATAATAATCAAATAAAAAAAATGAATGAGTTAAGAAAAACGGTTAGAGTATTTTAGAAAAAAAAATATCATATTAACTAATTTAAATAATTTTTTAATCTAATTAAATTAGTTAGATATATCATATATTAATGATAAGAGAATATATCAATTTAGGATGTATTTTTTTAGCTTTTGGAGAACATATAAGAAAATTGATTAATAATTTTAGAGAATAGATTTTTTAAAAATAATTTTTAAATGAAAAGTGATTTTGAACATATAAATATTTATATAGTTGTTATTAGAATCACATTTTTTATAAGTAAATTAATAAAAATGTATGAAATAAAATAATAATTAAATAATTAAATTGAGAGGAGAGAGAACAAAATGGCAAAAAATTTGAAAGGCAAAATCGACATTTCCTATAAGAATATCTGGAAAAAAAAATATATATATATATATAAAAGCTAGTGGGATTTACTTTTAGGAAATTATAGTTTTAAAGGAAGGAAATTATAATTTTTTCAATAATCAATTCAGCATAAAAATATGTATTTAAGTACTTTTAGCTATAGTTTGAGTCCACACCAAATACACGCTTAGTCACTAAAATTTAATTTTTATCAATGAAGTTTCTAAAATTTCATAGATAATTTTATATTTTTATTTAATTTTATCAGTTCAATAATCTTTTCTATAATCTATGAAGAGGTCGTTATGCTTGAGTTAATAGTTAAACTATATGTATATCTTGAGTTTCTCATGCCCTTTCTTTATTACGTTGAAAACTATTGGAACCCAGCCTCAAAAATAGATCAACCAACTAGTTTTGTTGTTTAAATTGTCCCGTATTAATTATAAGAAAAAAATTATTTTGTAAAACTATATAATTTCACATCATTTTTAATATCTTTATAATTTTTTTTGCTTTTTATAAAATCCTTATAGTTTCATATTATTTTAATTAGGTCTCTATAATTTATCTTTTTATCAAAACCTTATAGTTCCACATAATTTTTAATCAAATCCTAGTATATAATAATAATAATAATAATAATAATAATTTATATGAAACTATAAGGATATGATAATAATAATATATATTATCTTATTAGGTGAGTTCAATTATATACATTATTTGATAACATTATGCGTGCTATATCAACAACTAAAATTTTTAAATAAATTATTAACATCAAAAGGTTTTCACATGATTTCATATTGTATCTACTTTTTTTATTATTTTTTTTATTATTGTTTCCAATGACGATCTTCTTTATATATGTCATAATTACTTTAATTTTTTATAACTATTTTTTTTCGATATATGCGACACCTAGCCTACTCTTCAATAAGGATTTAATTAAAAAAAAATAGAAATACTTTATTAAAATAAAGTGAAACTAAATAATGATATAATAAAAAAGTAAAAAAACAAACAAAACTATCATATGAAACTATTGAAACTATAGATATATAAATTTACCCTAAATGTAATCTGCAAATTATCAGTGAACGCGTTTTCTTCTTGTCTTACTCACAAGTACTTATAAATTAACCGGCCTCTCATTGATAATACAATATTAAATCCCTATCCTAATAGTTAATTTTTTTAAAATATATTAAATAAATTAAATAAATTAATTAATTATGATTAATATAAAAGATAATTAATTAATTTAAATATATTAAAATATATATAATATAAATTTATTTTAAAGAGTTAAATTTTATTATAATTAATTAATTTATTTAATTTTTTAATTTATCTAAAAAAATTAACTAATTTTTAGATAAGAATATTAATGATTTAATTTGTTGAAACGAAAGAACGCCGAAGTTACAGCACATGTCTTGTCTTACATGCAACTACGTAAAAAAAAAAATTCTGTTCCAAACACTTAATTTTCTCTTCACCAGATTATTATTATGATTCTCTAATGAATATTACCTTGTTACCTTATTATTCCGGCTCTCTTTTCTTCTTCTTCTTCTTCTTCTTCCTTCTTTTCATCACAACAATAAGACCTGAAACTTGCTCTCCAAATCACCGTGGAAACTCGCTCGTTTCTATTTGAATCCCTTTAAAGCTAAGAGGAGATGACGATGGTCAAAGCGAGAGTTGTTTGTATCCAGGGTTTGAAGTTTACTGCAATAAAAAGACGAAACAGACGTTTATTAATCTTACAGAGCAACGCCGGAGAATTCGTCATCAACGGTGTCCCTTACGATGATCGTAAGCTTTGGATCAGTGATCCTAGGGACTGCCTCGCCAAAAGCTTCCTTGCAGGACAAACCCTAGACCTTTCAGGTGAAGTATGGAAGTCAACTTCATAAACATATTTATTTCAAAATCAATCTATTTATCTATAAATTCAAGAATAGGTCTAGTTTGTGGGGGTGTAGGCAAAAGTTTGGTGTTCTAATTTTATGCAAGGTTAACTTCGGTTTAATCTTTATTAATTTTATAAAAGTATATTTTTATTTTTCAATTTAACACTGATATCGTTAGTTTCAAATGATGATTTTTTATACCAACCATTGTTAAGTTTTAAAATTAAACTTAATATATCGACATTTGAGAATGATTTGTTAGTATTTAAAATTTTAATAATAATAGTATCTTTTATTAACAGCATTAGGGTTAGAGAATTAAAAAAATATTTTATAAAATTTATTTAAAGTTATTCTATTTAAATAAAGTTAATGACTAAATTCAGTTAAGTGACCGAAGAGGCGATTAGATGTGACTTACAATAAGATCGGTGGAGATTGTGTGTGTACATATAGCAGGAATTTAGTTTGAAATAAATAACTATAATTTCAATGCTATTTTGCTTGTTCTCCATTCCAACTCAGTGACGATCTCAGTTTGTAAATGTCACCTTCATCAAATGCTCCAAAAGGGTTTATTACTACCCGCTTCAGCCCATAAAGTGCGTGAGCGACAGCCGGAATTATGTTCTAGCGATGGTGTCAGATTCCGATATTCTCTTTCCGGCGGCGCCGTCTCCAATATTCCCTATGCTTAACATCTCACAATGCCAAGTGATTTCATCAGAGCACTTGTTCCATTTCACGACAGTACAACAGCGTTTTTAAGTGATATCAAGTTGCAATGGAACAAACCTAGCTGTAATTATTCAAATTGTAAGCTCCTAAAATTGCCTTCTTTCTCTCTTGAATATAAAGTATATATGGTCATCGTTTTTGCCCTAATTTGGCCTATCTTTATTCTGTTCATTTTTTATACTACATAATAAATAATTGGTTCTCTTTATTAGAATTTTTAGATTTTTAGATATAGCCTATATATTAGACTTATTTTTCTATCATAATAACTTAAGTCATTTAGACAGCACATTCCTTAATATTATATACTTCAATCTTGTCTCTAATTAGTCTATGACTCTAATATTCTAATATATATTATTTTAGCTAGGGCAAAACTATCGAAATACTCAATCATGTAAGTCTATGAATCATGCTCATCTCTCTCTCACACACACATATATATACTCGTCCGATTCTTAATACAAAAGCTAATTGATTTTTTAGAAAGATTAAAGAAGCCAAATAAATCAATAAATTATAAATAATATAAGAATTAGTTGACTAATTTAAATAGATTAAATATTATATAATATGAATTCACCATGGGGGTTGAATTTAGTCATAATTAATTAATTTATTCGGCTTCATTAATATACTTAAAAATTTCAAATAACTCTTATATTAAATATATGAGAGAGTATATATTGATTAAGATTATGATAATTAACTATTGACTGATGATCAAGAATGACTGAAGCGTTGATAAATGATATGTAGGTGAAGAAGGTTCAAAGAAGAAAAGCAAGAATCCCTTAGCCATTGGCCTGGGAATGTTAGTAGGCCTATTTTTTATTACTATTTCTTTTTTTATTCGCTATGCTACGAGAAGGGAGAACCGGCAAGAACAAGTTGAGGTCAGAAACACTGGATCGGATGATGATAACCAACAACAGTTGTCAGCAGCAGGAACAACAATGGCGGCAAATAAACAAGCGATGATGAACAATATTATTGGAAAAAATGTCACTACCTCACGGTGGTTATAAGAAAAAATGCTGTCAAAAAATACGGTAAAATATTTGTAAATAAGTCGCATTTGTAAAAGTTTTTAATCATAAAACCGTCATTAAATTATCATTTAATGGCGGTTCAACTAAGAACCACCATTAAAACTTAATTTTACAATGGTTTACTGTAAAAATGTCGTGTAAAATTCTACGAATTTTCAAAATCCTTAGTGCCGAGTACAGTTTTAGTTTCATTTTTTCACAGCCTTGTGTGTCCTATTACTCTGCCGAATGATAACAGACTTGTACGAATGTCATTTTCCAACATTTTTCTCCAATTTTTGGTGCCTATTTCCATTGATAAAGTCGTTCTCTATCATCTCTGTCGTCATTCTACATCATCAGTGCCATAAGTAGCCGTTTAATTTTGTTATTTGCTCATTTTTCTTGCTGTTTTAGATGTTTGTTGTTTATAATCTGTAATACATCTTATGGGCTATCATCCTTGTATTGAAGACATCATATTTATAGTTTTGGTTTGTTACATTGGTTCCTATTTATTTGTGGGTAATATTCTGAATCTGTTTGTATTTTTGTCAATTGTTCTATTGTTTTATTTGTTTGTTAATTGGCTTATAAAAAATATTGGTTCCTATTTATTTCCTATTTGATGGATTTGGTTACCATTTGAAATTGTTTACATTTAAGGCAATAATGGATCATAGTTAGATGAAAGCTAAAAGAACTATTAAGGAATATGAAGATGGGGTGGAAATATTTCTTGAATTTTCTCAGAGGAATGCTTTGAAGAAAAGGGATATACTGTTCTTCTGTCCTTTTGTCAACTATTTCAACTATAACAGATTGTCTATTCCTAATATAATATAGCATCTTATATGTAATGGGATAAGTTTAAGATATACAAATTGGATTTGGCATGATGACATTAGGAGGACTCCTTTGCGTGAGGAAGTTGTGAACGATAACTTTGTGGATAGAATTCTGAATATGTTTCATGATATTAAAACCGAATCCTTTCCAAAGTACTCTCCTATACATGAAAGTTTGTTAAAAGATGCCAAGACACCATTGTACTCGAGGAGTAAAGATGAGTACATAAGGTTAAAATTTGTATTACAATTGATGAATTTGAAATCGAGAAATAGTTAGACCGATTCTAGTTTAATAGAATTGCTCGAGTTGTTGAGTGATACCCTTCCTATAGGCAATATACTACCAAGATCAATGTACGAGATAAAGAAATGTGTCCGATGGATTTGTCATATAAGAAAATACACACGTGCCCTAATAACTACATATTGTATAGAACCGAATATGAAGAGTTGAATAAGTGCCATAAATACGGCACTTCAAGATACAAAATGAAGAAAGATAATTATGATCTTGATGCGAATACCAAAGGCTCTCCTTCGAAGGTATTGTAGTATCTTCTAATAAATGTTTGTTTGCTAACGCCACAGATGCAAAGAACTTGAGATGGTATTCTGATAGAAAAATAAATTATGGACAACTTCGTCACCCAGCTGATTCTCCTCAATGGAAGACAATAGATCATAAATTTCCTGAATTTGGTTCTGAGCCCATAAATCTTCGGTTTGGGCTATGTACAGACATAATTAATCCGTATGGTAATCTCAATAGCATACATAGTACTTGGCCAGTTCTCCTTGTGATTTACAATTTGCCTTCCTCATTATGTATGAAACGAAAGTAAATCATGTTTGTCTTTGATGATCTCAAGGCCAAAACAGCTGGAAAACAATATAGATGTGTACTTAGCACTTTTAATTGATGTTTAAAAGAAAATATGGGAGGACGGTGTTGATATCTTTGATGCATATAAATAAGAGACCTTTAAACTCTGCACCATGATCTTCACCACGATAAATGATTTCCCAGCGTTTGGAAATTTGTCAGGCTATAGTGTTAAAGGGCATAAAGCATGTCCCACATATGAAGAAGGCACTAACTACATGCAACTCAAGCATGGAAGCAAGACAATTTACCTTTTCCATAGAAAGTCTCTTAGTCGACACCACCCTTATCGTAGGTTGAAGAATGCATTTAATGGCTCACAGGAATATGAAATGACTCATGTTCCTTTAACTGGAGAAGAAGTGTATCAACGTTTACAGGGTATTCATGTTACCTTAGGTAAAAGTAATAAGAAGAATGCACTTGAAAAGAATATATGGAAAAAGAGATCAATCTTCTTTGATCTTCTATATTGGCAGAGTCTTGAAGTGAGACAGAGTCTAGATATCATGCACGTGGAGAAGAACATGTTGGAAATTGTGCCCTAAGGGCCAATCATTGTATTATGAACATTGTTGATTTATAAATTTCTCAATTATGTTATCATATTATTTGCATATTTACTGTGATGACCATCTTTGGATAACTCATGATCTTATCCTAAATGTCCCTGGTCGGTCATCTATGCGGGAGTAGAGATAAGATAAGACCAGTATGACTTTGAAGATGTATAGAGATATAAATCAAAGTCATAAGCACATGTAAAAGTACAAGGTATTGGACCGACCCTCTATGAGAGAGCTGCATGGGTTAAGTCATAAGCTTCTCTCATATACAAATCGTGTCACTATGCCCTTTGACTTGAGATCATCATGGATTTCTATATGACAAATGCTTAGCTTTGACCTAGTCAAAGTCACTGTTGACCGAGTGATCATAAAGACTATGTTCGGGCTTAGTGATTTTTCATGCGGAGGAATGTGAATGGTCAAGATGGGATTTATCCCTCACATTCGTAGAGAGATATTACTGGGCCCCTCGATGAGTGAGTCTGAGAAATGTATGGCCATACTGTAATGGAAAGGTAGTTCCATTTCAATAGTCAGACTACTCACTGATCGAGAAAGTAACGGTCAGGAACAGGAGGATGACGTTCTCCATGCCTCATCCATGACCAAAATATCGTGTGACAAAAGGGACGTGATATGGTTGTATGAAAGGTTACATCGTTCATCGATCCTCATATGATTTGGGTAGTCATGATGTCTTGCTAGAGACCGCTCACGACTTGTGGGTCAGTATAGTAACTGGCCCACTGCCAACTTCATATGGGCTTACAGAGTTGCACACAAAATAGCCCAACACGAGCTGTGATGTCCAGATTCAATGAATAATCTATGGTAGATATATATATATATATTTATATATATAAATTCATATATATATATATTATATATAATATAAGAGATATTTATAAGATTTAATTTATAAGGATAAATTAAATCTCTATCACTTTTGAATTTGAATTGATATGATCTATTTGAATTTAAAATTTAAATTGATATGATTTCTCAAATTTGATTTATGAAAATAAATCAAATATAATTATGTCTTATCTTTATTTTAAATTAAATGAATAGGTGAATTAAATCTGTGGGACGAATTTAATATAAATCATATTTATTTAATTAGTTTCTTATCAAATTATGCAATATATGATATTGTATTAATTTCAAAATTAATATAAGATTAATTCTGAAATTCAACTCAGTCAGAACACTGATAGCATCCTATATATTTGATATTAGGGGCTAGGGTTTTCAGAGAGAGAGTGACAAGGAGGGTGCAAAAGGTTTGCAGATAAGAAACGGCCAAAATAGAGACGGTGAGGACGGAATCTCGAGAAAGCCCTAGAGGGACAAGAGGCGCTAGCACGTCGTTCGTGGTTGGAATGCTATTCTTGTGGATACCGGTAGAGAAAGTCGATCTGAGTTGTCGACTTCTTACGCTCAAGAAGAGAGCACCAGGTACGACGATGAGTCGCGACGAGTAGACACTGAGGTAGCGACCATACAAGCGTCCTGAACATCAGAAAATCGAAAAGAGACTACTAGTCGCAACTAGAAGCTGAAGACATCGCGACTGAAAACTCCAGAAACTTCCCATCGCGACGAGAAGCCGAGGACGTCGCGACTTAAAACTCCAGAGACGACAAGTCGCGACGAGTGGACACTGAGGTCACGACCATAATTCGAATACCGAAGGTAGCAATTCTTACTCGTTGACTTAAACACACTCGGCAGATCCAGGCAAGGAATGGAAAAAATTTTAAAGTTAATTCTGCTATGTGTCTTCCAATTCCCTTCAGAACATGTGTGAGAGCCTTGTTGGCACACTCCTATATATCAGTGAAAAGAGTAAGGATGGGGTCAATGCTAGACGAGACTTAGCTAAAATAGGAATAAGAGAACCTCTATATCTACAACAAAGAGATGGTAGCAAGAGAGTTTATATGTACCTAGCGACACACACGTTATCCAATCATGAAAAAGTAAGCCTATGGAAGTGTTTGCATGGTATTAAGATACCATAAGGGTATTCATCGAATTTTAGGAAACTTGTATTAATGCAAGGTTTGAAGATAATGGGCATGAAGTCCCACAATTGCTATATGTTGATGCAACAATTATTACTGGTGGCTATTCAAGGTATTATGAAAGATGATGTGAGGAGAATTATTACTAGACTTTGTATGATCTTCAATGCTGTTTGTAGCAAAGTGATTAATCATGCTGAGTTGGATGAATTGGAGAATGAAGGTTATGTTATCTTCTCTCAGTTGGAGATTCACTTCTTTCCAGCATTCTTCGACATCATGGCCCATTTGATTGCTCACCTGATACATGAGATTAGACTTTGTGGCCCTGTGTGTTTGAGGTGGATGTACCGTTTGATAGATACATGAAAATCCTTAAAGGGTATTCTAAAAATCCTTATCGACCCAAGGCATTAATTGTTGAAAGGTATATAATTGAGGAGGCAGTTGAGTTTTTATCTCATATCTTACTGGGGTAAAGGCAATTGGAATTCCTCAATCTCGGCATGACCAGTGGAGAAAAAGAAAGGGAACTCGTGGTGCCAAAATGAAGGGCATGTCTTGCGAATTGGTGATACAAGCACATCTTTATATTTTGAACAATAAAGATGAAGTTCTGCCATACTTGGATGCTCACAAGAATATACTCAATAACATGAATCCAAGAAAGAGCGACATGCAACTAGCTAATGAGCACAACAGGTCTTTTGTAGAATGGTTCAACGAAGAAATGTTAAAGGATAACAATCCTTCTGAGACAATATGAAGGCTAGCTACAGGGCCTCATTTTGAGATTATGTGTTGGGAAGGATATGACATAAATGACTACTCTTTTTACACAAAAGCCCAAAATGACAAAAGTACAATGTAGAATAGTGGGGTTATGGTTGTGGCCGAAGTGATGCATTTTGCTAGTTCAAAAGATAAAAAGCCAATGTTGGCGTCCATGCCATATTATAGAGTGATTGAAAAGATATGGGAGGTTAGTTACTCTAGGTTTAAAGTTTTGGTCTTAAAATGTAAGTGGGTTAATAGTAATACTGTCCAAGTAGATAAGAAATTTAGATTTATTTAAATCGATCTTTAGAGAGTTTGATAACTAGATAAGTCATTCATCTTAGCAAGTTAAGCAATTCAAGTGTTTTATATCACCAATATAACAAATAAAGATCTTTCCATTGTGCTCCAAGGTAAAAGGCAAGCGATTATTGATGAAAATGACTTAGGGTTCAACCTCGATGAAACCCTGTCTTTCACAATTGCTCGACCTATAACGACAATAGAGTTTGATTTAGAAGATAATGAATATGCTATTAGGGACGATCATTATGAAGAAATTTGGATGGATACAAACTAGTAGAAAATTAGTTTATTCTGTTATAATAAATATCCCTTTGATTACTTAATTCATTATATGATTAATATTCTTGGTTCTTAAATTTACTTATTGTTTTGTAAACGTGATGAAGTACATTTTCGGTTAATATTTTGATGCCTGGATTGTCTTTTAACTTCTTTAGGATTCATTTTCAACCATTTCCTTCTTTTATATTTGATGTACAGATCTATAGATTCATTGAAAGTTTACCAATTTGGATGATTGTATTTGAATTTTGAGGTTGCTGATTTCATACTTTGATACACGAAATTAATTGGTCTGTGTTGACTATACTAAATGTAAGGTAGTATAAAATGATAAATAAAAGAAATGATTCAAAAAATATTTCCATGACTATAAAAAATTATACATTAACGGCCATGACTGTAAAACTTAAAAATAAAAAAAATGACTACTAATAGATGTGGGAAAATTATACATTAACGCGGTTAATTATTGTATTACACTATAACAGCGGTTGTAATATCAAAACCTCCATTGTAAGTTTATCATTTAATGGCAGTTTTAAAACCGATGTTAAATGTTAAACTTACAACGGCGTAAAATTCACGCTACTCATAAAACCGCCATAAAATATCACTTTTAACTATTGGAAAAGTCTTTTTTTAGTAATGATACTTCAATCTTCTCTCTAATTAGTTGATATAAGACTCTAATATTCTAATATATATTCTTTTAGCCAGGGCAAAACTATAATACTCAATCATGTAAGTTTACGAATCATGCTTATCTTTTTTTTCTCACATATATATACTCTTATAATCTTTACTACAAATGTTAGTTGACTGTTTAGATAGATTAAAGAGGTCAAATAAATCAATAAATTATAACTAATATAAGAGTTAGTTGACTAATTTAGATAGATTAAGTATTATATAATATGAATTCGCCTTGAGGGGTTAAATTTAGTCATAATTAACTAATTTATTCGGTTTCATTAATCTACTCAAAAAAATTAACTAGCTCTTATATTAAATATAAGAGGGAGTATATATTGATTAAGACTATGATAATTAACTATTGACTGATGATCAAGAATGACTGAAGTGTTGATAAATGATATGTAGGTGAAGAAGGTTCAAAGAAGAAAAGCAAGAATCCCTTAGCCATTGGCCTGGGAATGTTAGTAGGCCTATTTTTCATTACTATTTCTTGTTTCATTCACTATGCTACGAGAAGGGAGAACCATCAGGAACAAGTTGAGGCGGCTGGAAACACCGGATCGGATGATGATAACCAACAACAGTTGTCAGCAGCCGCAGCAACAACAACAATGGCGGCAAATAATCAAGTGATGATGAATAATATTATTGGAAGATATCCAAAATCACAGGTTGAAGATAATGGTGAGTTGCCAAAACCTAATAATGACAATCATGTGTGCTCTATTTGTCCTTGTGAGTACCCACCAATGGAGATATTGAGGACTATACTAGATTTTTTTTCTAATTTAAGATATATTTAATGATGTAATTATCATTTATTGATATATGAAAATTAGTTAAAAAAATCATTCAAAGCTCCATTCTTTCTCTTGCATCAATTATTGCATGTGCGTTTGCTTCTTTGCCTCTTCACATTTGCTTGACAATGAGTTCTTGAATTTATTTTTTTTTGGTTAAAATGAGTTATTGAATTTTATCAAATTTTAACCAGTACTTGCTTATTGGGTTCGAATTAATTAATGGGCTTAAGCATTTTATTAGAATTTCAAAATATTCCATTCAAGTTTTGGTCAAAAAGGACTTTCGCATGGAAAAGTTTAAGTTGGGTTAGAAGGGATGATAAATCATAATCATAGCCTAGGCCCAAAGATTTTTCCAAAACAAAAATAGTTCAATCTTAGCTTTGAGTCTCATGCACAGAAACCTTATTTATGGTCCCCCAACGGGATTAATCTAAGTAATAAATAACTCAGTATCACTTAAGCAAAATCTCAAATTCGAGCCTTGACGTATGCAGAAAATCTCCGTCAGAAAATTCACCTACCATAGCCATGTGCGCGACACGAGTCAGATCCAGATGTAATCGGGACAAAGCTCCGATGAATCAGGTGGGTAAAAAAAAAAAGAGAAACCTTATTGCCTCTCACACATCCAACATATATATGGTAATCCTTATAAAAGGGTTAAATTTACGTATCCTAAAATATTTTTTATATATATTTAATATGTTAAAATATTTTATAATTTTTTCAATATTCTAAAATATTTTTTTAGATATGACTAGCATTCTAAAATTGCTACTATGAGAAAGCAAATACTTTGTTATGCTGGATGCCCTTTCAGTTAAAGAATTTTTTTAGAGTTAATATTGAGGATAAAATTACACCTTCACTTAAAAGACTTTCCTAACAAAATTAAATTTTCCATCATAAATCACTGTAGGGTGTGGGATATACCTAAAAACTACCTTAGGGTGCTAGGCAAATTGTAAGATACTCTTTTCCATCTTTTTTATAAATGACAATTATCTAAATCACGGGAATTAATATCTTAAGTTAAAATTAGTTAAGAATAATAAATTTGTTAAAAGTGTAATTATTTTTTTAAATATACCTTTATTTATGAGGATAATAGTTAGGAGAGAGAATGTGTAGGAAAATAGATGAGAGAGACTTAGTCAAAAAAAGATATGAGGGAGACATATAATTAATTAGATAATAAAAATAGAAAATATGCATTAAATTTTTAGATAAACTCAAATTATTGCTTATATATATATATATATATGTGATCATCCCTATGAGAGAGAATTGTGCTTATAAAAAGAACCGAATATAAAGTATTTTAGGGTGTTGAACATATGAAAAAAATACTTTAAAATATTAGACACACCTTAACCTTATATAAAATGACATATTATATTTTTTAAAATAAATAAATAATAAAAAGCAGGTAGAATTATGAATGAGATTTTTTTCACTCTTTCATATTTTATTCTTTATCTTTCAATACGATATTCTGCATTTATTTATTTAATACAAAAGATCATCATCCAATCTCAAATTGGTGCGACCACCTATGAGTGATTAATTGGTGCTTAATTATTTTTTACATAATATATTTGAATAGGATAATTTGGAATTTTTTTTGGATAACTTGGATTACGGGAATCAATTTTTTTTAAATATTTATTTTATTTAGGTGAGATATAGGAGTATCCCAAGAAGATAAAAAATCAAATCAATTTGGATTACTCATTTAAGAAATAAAAGTATTTCTCAATCATGTCAACATAAATTAGTGATTATTTTTACTTTAAAAGCAATAAAACACAAAATTCCTGTCATCTTAAAAGATATAATAATACTAATGAATTTAATTAAAAACTAAATTCAATTTTAAAATATAAATTTCACTCATATATTTCAAAGATATAGGGATATAATCATCTCCTAATTCAAATTATAAATATTCAAAAATTGAATATGCACAATACAAATACATCCAAATGATCCCAATGCATATCCTCAAAGATAAACCAAAATTAATAAAGATAAGATTATTATCATTAATTACGTTGATATTTTCCCTTAATTAAACTCCTAATTGATTATAAAAAGATCATAATTTTCTCATCACACTTACTATAAGCTCAAATTTTCTCAGCCGAATTTAGTTGGCACAGAAACAGAGAAGAAGAAGAAGAAGATGATGATGATGATGGAGATGAGATCGAAGATGGCTCTTCGCCTAGCATACAATTGTTGGATTGTTCTCTCACAATGGGTCTATTTCTGCTATTCGTTGGCTAATTCCATTGCTCGTAATTTCTAGAGCCATTATATATATATATTTGGAACAGCCTTTTGTTATTTTTTTAGTGTTTTATGGTTTAGGTTTAATTGTTGATTATTCTGATTAGGCTTAGGTAGGCCTTTTTTTTTTTTTTTGTAATTAGCGAGAAACTTTGCAATAAACTCTCTATGATGATTTTCTAGTACCACGTTTCTCATTATATCTGTTTTTTTTGGTTAATTTAATTCTGGTTTAGTTTTTTTCTGCTTCCTACCACAATTATGATTGAGTTGTTGTTTGGATTTATGATTGATAAGCGCGTTTATGTAAGTTTAGATAAAAGCTCTTCCCACATTTTCATAAACTCTTAAAATTATGATTAAAAAATTAGATTCAATTTTTTAAACGTTTATCTAAACATGCGGTAAAGTTAGTGAATGAAGAATTTTTAAGCAGGGGTTTGGGTTCAGCTGTTATTAATGAGATTTGAGCCATCCAAGACTAATCTAATTTTAATAGTCTAAATTTAAAATTTTTAATTTTTAAATTATTATATAATAAAATTTGTTTAGCAGAATGACATTTATAAGTTAATCTTTATTTTAAATTATATATCTATTAAAATAATAATTTTTTAAAATTATATTAAATATGGATCGTTGACTAGGGTCCATATCACCAAACTAATTGATTCTCATTAACTGTATAAACTATAAAGATAATAGTATTATTATTAATAGGAATTATGTCTAGTATAAGTGATTAATCCTGATTAATTCTCATTAATGATGTAAAAATAACCCGTTATCAATAGAGTTGTATCTATTAAAAAGAATTAATCTTTTATAATATTATGAATTATAGTCTGAATGCTTTTAAGAGAGAGGTATTTGTATTAGTGACTTGAATTTAAATATCACAAAAAATACTAACACATCAAATTTAAAATAATAATTTAACAATAGAATATTAATAAAATATATTTTAATTTTAATTTTTAAATATAAAATATATTACGATTTAAAATGCGAAACATAAAAGGAATAAATATAAGTTTAACTGAATATTTAAACAAATGGCAATTAACTTTTCAACCGAGAATTTTATAACAATTTTCCCTTTTTTTAACTTTTATGAAAATAAATATGTTTCCGGCAAAAAGAAATGGAGGCAGGAGGCTGATACAATAAAAGCCCATTCGCTGATAATCTATGTACTCGTTAAAAAAAGAATTCGACCAGAAAATTCTCGTTGGAGACTCCTACAGTGTGTGACGCGAGTCGAATCCGGATGTAGTCGGGGTAAAGTTGCGGTGAATCGGGTGGGAAAAAAAAAATCCGGGTTAACGGGCTTCTGCGGAAGAAGATCTTCGCCGTCGAAGCCGCAGCCATTTATTCCGTTGAAGCTTTATCCGTGGAATCTGGCGAGCTTCTGCTGTCAAGAATCCGTTTACCAGGGTGAGATTCCGTCGATTTTGTCGAGCAACCAAGGGGCACAGGATTTGGCTGAGAAACTTCTGAAAGTACTTCGAAATCCAGGACTGGGTTGAATCATAGAAATATAAATGGTTATGGATTTCTCCACCACACTTGAACTAGATGCTTTGTCTTCAAGTTGAAGACAACTGGAAGTAGTGCTTTTCATATCAGTAGTGCTTTCTTCTCGCATCTTTAAGTAAGATAATCAGTTTTTTTTTTTGGCCGTGAAGATAAAGAGGGATTCAGAACGCAGCCACTGAAGGTAATATTTTTTCCTGGTTTTCCCTTCCTTCTATTATCCTAGTAATATTGATGGTTGAAGCATGTTGTAATTTTGAAGAATCGCGTTGTGATGCCAATTGCTGAATATTACATGCATGATCTGGCAGAGGTATTAATTCTGTGATTGGGTATTATGAGGTTTTATTCTCTTCTCTGATATGAATTTTAAATTTCGAGCTCCGATTGGTATTATATCTATGATTATTGTAATCAATTTTGATTGTCATATATGAATTTTGCAATAGCATCAATTCTTTGTTTTGTTGTATCTGGTAAATGGTTATATGGGAAAAATCTCCTAAACTGGTTTAGGAATATTGTTGGCATATGTAAAATGGTCTATAAAGATTTTCATTCTATAGAGCGAAATTAGAGGCTTGGAATTTGCCTCCATAGTTGCACATAACCAGAATAGGAAAAAAAAGGGAAGAAGGAAAGAATGGCGAAATCAGAGGGCTCAAACGGAACCAAAGCGTGACCTTGACAACCATATTTATGGATCATTTGTAGATTACAATAACAAACAAGAATTTTGACTTTCCCTTGTCCCCCATTCTGGCCTACTTTAGTACAAGAGTTTCATCTTGCAGTTATAGATCTCTTGAGGAGGCTGTGCAAAGGACAATTACTTTATGAAATGCACAGACCTTTTGATGTTGAGTGAGTATTGGTGCACGGGGAATTCTGCACTATAATCTAAGCATTGTATAGAGTGTAAGATCTTGCAACTCTGTGTATCAACAAAAAATAAGAAAAAATAAGGATAAGTTGGCATACAAGTGGTGGATTAAGCAGGGATAGAACACTGAAAACCTTCTTCAGTTGAAGAACATATCAATCAGAAATTAGCTTCAGATGCTGTGTTTTAGTGCTGGAGAATTTCATTCTTCATCTCAGTCATTGCTTCAATAGAGGGAAAAGGCTTTGCCATATCACCGTTCATTCAAATATAATGCACTTCTTTGTCCCACTTTGACGGGTGGTGTTTTGGCTTGTCAAAATGTATAGACATGAACTGGAAAGGGATTTGATTTGTTACATTTAGTCATTTGATGACCCATTTACACATAAATTGGGAAGTGCATTTTTCATATGCTCTAGTGTTTAATATTGAAGACTAGCTCTTTGAGCTCTGTAAGTGTTATTAGAAACACATAATAGTTTTCCGCTCAAAATAACCACTTATATACAAATAATATGGGTTTGTTTTTGTCCCACTACATGAAAAGAAGGCCTCCAATAAAATTCTGCCCTTGGCAGTATATTGTCAATTTCTTCTTGGTTTCAAAGACATTGGTTTTTGGAATTTGGATACTGATATGCTTTAAGAAATTCAAGCTGATTGCATTATTATCCACTTATGGCACCTGTGGCTACTTCTACATCTACATCGTACGAATTTGATGTGATTTAACACAAGTTGAAAACTCTGATCATGGGGTTTAGTCATTGAATGCTTATGCCATAGGGTGGTACGGTATATACATCTGAAACCTCAATATTTATTCTCTAGTGAAAACTTGTGAGAAATAAGTAAAGGATGCCTCATTGCTTTATGTCTCTTAAACACCA
Source organism: Leucaena leucocephala (assembly GCA_037074615.1). Classification (NCBI taxonomy): domain Eukaryota; kingdom Viridiplantae; phylum Streptophyta; class Magnoliopsida; order Fabales; family Fabaceae; genus Leucaena; species Leucaena leucocephala. Next base: position 2,818,921 of record CM073544.1, on the reverse strand, counting down.
TGGCCTATATATAAATGTATAATTTTTCTCACAGCTTCTGCAACCTATCTGATTATGTCCTAGATGAATTATGTTCACCAGTCTAGACTTTAGGTTTTTTAAAAAATGCTTTGTAATTAATTTATTATGTCCTGTAAATCTTTCTTGTATCAGTGACTAGGTATGGGAGCTTACTTTTTGTTGCCCCCGCCCCTGTTTTATCAGTGAATACAGAAAGATGTTAGATGAAAACCACCCTGGTTACTCGCAATCTTCTTGTTCCTGAGATCTCTTGTCATGCTTGAATTCCAAGTATGCTAGGGTTGGGTTTGTGGGTTTTTGGATTAGATTCAGATTTATGTGCCTGACAAGATTGGATTTATGTGCTCTGACTTTATTTTTATATTGACACTACCTTAACAACCAAGTTTCTAGAAATTTTGCCCTAATGGTATGTTCTATTGCATAACGAATACCATTATATTCTAGAACCTTCTTTATTTATTTCAATTTACGAATGGATTTACCGTTTTTCTGAAATGAGCTGTCAAATGCAATTGATTGTGTATAATGACATGGAATGTGCCCCATCTCTTACACTTTGTTCTTTTATTCAGAATTTGCCATCTCATCCTGAAGTGTGGAATAGTAGTATATCAGAATCAACTCAAACAAATTAGAGTAGTAGCTATTATTAAATGGAAGCATCAACAGAAACTGTTGCCGCTGATGATTGTGCTTTGAATGGAGGCTGGACAGTTGTTTTACCCCGCCGTGGAAGACAAAGGAAAAAATCTAACAGTGTTGAAGTTTTGAAAGAAACACAAGAACCATGGGCTCCAACAGATATACAAATTGATCCCTCCACAGAAAAAGCAGTGATGAAAAAAATTGAAAGAAGTATAAATAAAGTTGAGAGCTCTCAATTCTATCATAGTTTTCGAAATCAGTTACAAACTCCACCAATTTCTGAACACTTGCACAAGGTTTTAGGATCAGAGTTAACTATGCAAATGGTAATTTATGGTATTGGCAGCCTTGAATCATATGAGCCCCCTAGGTTGCAGCTTAGTCTGGCAATATTATTGAAAAGAGATTTTAAATGGATTGGAGACATTAAGGTATTTGACCCTGTTCTTTCTGCAACGGAATCTCGGATTTTGGAAGCTCTGGGTGGTTCTGTCTTACCATTCAATGAACATGGAAAGAGGCGAGCTCTAAAGCCAACTGTGTTCTTCATGCCACATTGTGAGGCTGAGTTATACAACAATCTCTTGCAAGCAAATTGGAAACTGAATCTATTAGATAACATAGTCTTGTTTGGGAACAGCTTTGAAACATACAAGGAAGTTTCAGAGTTTAACTCCCCTGTTTTGGACTCAATGGGATATATTTTGGCTGCTCGAAAATTTACAAATGAGTTTAGAATAAAAACAATTTCTGATGACTATTTTAATGTTTTTCACGATTCAAGTTGGCATTTTTTTAGCCCTATTTTAGAGACTGAGTTGCAATTTATGAATTCATGATGGAGATTATTGGGTACTTAGTAGGCATACGAAAGGATTGTATTGTAGTTTGGTTTTGAACATTTTGACCTTTAACTAGCTAAGAAAACATGAGAATTATTTGTGTACCTCTTAAAAGAAACATTCTTTTGAATTGTTCTCTTTCTTTGATTGGTGCCCCCTCCGGTCCCTTACATAGGGCGCCATCTAGAAAGAATCGATAGTTTCATATATATAAGTCACGAGGTGGTGGGTCATTAATTAATTTTTTTCTTAAATATTATCCCTATTACAATTTACTATGAAGAGACTTGAAGTCTAATGTTGTCATTCTCTATGTTCTCAAATAAGGATAAAGTTAAAAAAATATTTTGTTTTCACATAAAATTAATGAGTTAACAATCTTTCTTTGGTTCCGAAGTCACATCTAATCACTTTATCCCTTATTTATTTTCATGGAAGTTAATCATTGGACATGTATTTCTAGTGTACTTTGTTTCTTGTGCTTGACATTTTTAAGTCTATATAAATGATTGAATTGAAATTTTAGTCTCTGAAACAGGTGCTTTATTTCAATTTAACATCAAAGCTCAAGGGTTTTATTTTAAAGTGTAATATATTTTAATATCATCCTCACTTGATTTGAAATAGAGTACATACTAATATCTTCCATCTAGGAACTTCTAATTGAAATATAAATATACTAGGTTGCACAAAAAAACTGTTTCATTTCAATTCAAAGGATTTTATAATATTCAAAAGGTCTATTGAGCGTCTCATTGCTATGTCATAATAAATCCGAACAGTTGCCCCAGATTGATTTCCAAATCATAATTGTTCTAGTGAATAACTAAAGAAAATAGAATAGATAGGTAGGAGATAGAAGAGAAAGAAACCCAATAGAAAAATCTCTCATAACTTCACTAATTTTATTTTATGTTGGCAGGTCTCTTGGTATGTGTTGTCCGAAAAGATGAGGACTCAATGATTATTCGTTTGCCGGAACCAAAAGTCAAAATTTTAGTAGATATGGATCTCATAAAAAAGTCTTTCGAGGAATGGGCTAAACTAGATCAATTCTCAAGAAAAATAGCTTGAGACCTGATACTATTACTTGGATCTAGAACCTACATGCTAATGCACATGCTTTTGATAACCATACTAGTGATTTAGAGGAGATTTCTTGAAAAGTATTTAGTGCCTATTTCAGCCAACTCTCCATAATCTTTCTTTGGCAGAATGTCATGTATGTCCATGGAGCTCGTTTTTCCAGATATGAAGCATGGTTAAGCCATCTTACTCACATTGGACCTAGTGCCCAGGTGGTTTGGCTAATAGCGGGCCAAGAAATATTAAATGGTGACGTAGGAGAGCGTTTATGAGAAATACAAATAACCTCTGGGTTTTTTCAGATTTGACGAGCAACTGGAATAACTAGTGAATTATAACTTCATCTAACCCGTCGCCTTTTCTTTTTCGAAAAATCAAGCATTCTTCTAAAGGCTCCTATCTCTCTTTCGTACTACTTTTTTTTTTTCTATTTTTAGAATTATAGAATAGGGATTGGAATGAACAATTTAAAAATGAATATGACGAATCCAAAAATTCTATTGAATTATGAAAGACGGAAAGATCCTTTTGATCGAGTCATATCATTCTATTATATTGACAATTTTAAAAAACTATTTATAATATGAACATAGTACCATGGCAGTCGAGAAAGTATGCCCCCATCGTCTAGTTGTTCAAGATATCTCTCTTTCAAGGAGGCAGTGGGGATTCAACTTCCCCTGGGGGTAGGGTTAGGGTACTACGAAAGAAAATTAATCATGGATTATCAATAAAGACTTAAATTGATTTTTCCTAGGTCAGTGCCCAAGCGGTTAATGGAGACAGACTATAAATTCATTGGCAATATGTCTACGCTAGTTCAAATTCAACTCGGCCATATAATTTGCCCGATCCACCATTAAATAATGTAACCATTTGTTGTTCTCCCGAAATGCCCAAGCTTTGATACACGAGAATAAAAATCTGCTACATCCCTACCACTATTGATTTTATTACATATTTTTTTTTCACAAATTGAGATCTTGCTAATGGTCTAGATTCAATCTATAAGTATAAAGTCTAAATAAAAAGAGACACTTTATTTTTTATTTTCATTCATTTATTGAAAGACTGATTTTCAATCGATTTGGAAATAACAAACAGATTACTAATAATCCTTGTAGATCTCACTAAAATATATATCTATATAAATATCAATACATTAGTCTCGTCTCTACCAGTTAGAACAAGACAATTCGAATCTAAAATAAAAATAGAAAAGGTTTGAATGAAATTGTAAGAATATGCATGTTGTACATTTTTTTTCTAAGTTTAATTGGTCAGAGCATCATCCTATTAAGGCAAAAGCTACGGGATCAAGCCTGTCAGTCCCGATGGATAGAAATCCAATAAAAAAAATACATCGATTTATTTCTTCTATGAAAGAGAGTCAAAATAACAAACATAATCTCATTCCTAAAAGGGAGTAAGGATTACTCTTTTTTTCTTTTTTTTGGTTTCACATTTCTATTTCTTCAACTAATAATGATTGATGGAAAAGAAACATATCCAAGAGAAGGATATACCGTACCACTAGACCTGATTTTTTTTTTCGATTACTTTCAATCTGTGTAATGAAATAGAGTACTAGAGTATTATAGACTATATTTACAGCAAACACACACACAAATGCAATTTGCACGATACAATAAAAAAAGGAGTTCCTTTGATTTTGATAGAACACTTTAGGATTCAATGCCCAAACCTGTGATTAATTGCATGGATGATATAGTTTATTGTAAAGTTCATGAAATTGTTGATAGTTTGGGAATCAACAAAAATATATTACATGAGATGATCATATCACCATACCATCATATTGACTCTTAAAACATGGCTAACTTGATGCATTGTTTCTCCAAGAACCAAATTTTTTTTTTTTTTACAAAAATAACATAAGATTTGATTGTAAAAAGGCTTAATCCTTGGGCAGTGTATCCCTTACAACTTTTTTTCTTCTACTCTTCTTATAAAACAAGTAAAATTGGGCAAAATTAATACCACATAAAGATTGACTAAAACAATCCACTATACCAACGGGGTTGAGTCTAACAAAATAGACTAATCCTTCATAACGTTATAAACTAAGATTTAAATCTCTGTTAGGAGATGTGTCCATATTTAGTACCTAACAGTATTTTGAAAAGAATTACCTTCGATAAAATTAAAAGGATAAAAAAAAGTAATCAAAATAAAATTCTGTGTAAAATTAAGAGATCAAAAATATATTTTTTTCCAAACAACCCATAGTTATGCTCCATCCATCTCAAGGCCCAAAATCAAACTCGACACTGAGAAGCCCAACCATTGAAGTCCAAACTATCTTTTTTTTTGTTACCCACCAGGTTTACCGGAGCTTTGCCCCGACTACATCCGTATCCGATCCGCGTCGCGCACCTGGCTATGGTAGGTGAGTCTCCTAATAGGAATTTTCTGCGTACGCCAAGGCTCGAACAGTCCAAACTATCTTATACATGAATCAAGTCTATAATTCACATGGCCCAAGCCTAAATATTAAGATTTCCCAAATAAATAATCAAGGAAGTATATTAAACCCAAAACGTGCGTAGTTCAGATAGCGAATAGATAAAACATGCGATTATTTATAATATGTTCGATCTTTAGAGAGTATCACTTTGTTATAATTTTAGTCGCGTACTTAGGAATACATCCTAGCTCCTGGGTGCTTATATTTATACCTGAAGGTAATTAACGACTTGTCTGCCCAATATTAGTATTGCTTAAGATTAAGGGAGATTTCGTCTTGTATTTAATTGTGGGTAAGTCCAACCCCCTTCTAAAAAAAATTTTACCAAAATAAAAAGGAAGTCTATTAAATATTTAAATCATAATACACTTCAAAAGTAACTCCCCACTAGATGTACCACATATAATATATATTTGGCTTAACTTTTTTAAGTGAATTTGTGCTATACAGTAATTTGAGAAGAGTTTTCCTTAGAATGCATGAAAAGCAATTTTTTAATTGATTATCAGTGTTTCCCAAACACTCTGTTAGGATATATTTGGATGGAGAGAAAGCTAAGAGAAAAATAAGAGGAAGGGAATACTATAAAAAAAATGTCTAAGACTGATAAGAAAATTTAATATTTTTTAGTTTTTCTTCATAGTAATCAAAATGTTGTGAATGCTATCATAACAATCTCAAGGGTTAAGTGTCATCAAATCTGCCATCCCAAAATCTCAATCCACGATGCTCCCTTTGATCATTGTGGATTAAGTAAATAATATATATATTAATTATTTATAAAATAATACGTGTTAGTTATCCTATAATATCTATTTAATCATTTTCCTTAAAATTATCATCATTGATTTTTGTTTTATATATAGACTAAAGTTTAAAAGAGTTTAGTTCTAGGGACTCTAGGCTTATAGAATGCTTGGAAAGATGCTTACAGATTATCTACTAATAAGATTCTCATATCAACTGTAGAATTTAAATTTATGGTATTATGGATTATGAGACAACATTTTACCAACTTGACTAACCTTTATTAGCAAAATTACCATCGTTAATAAAAACACCCCCTTTACTAGTAATAGTATGGGGGAGGGGAGAATTATAACTCTGAGAAATTAGGTGAAATAAGGTTTTATATTTAACTCTTAAAGAATTATCTTAACAAGTCTTGCATGTAAGACAGGAGAAAGTACAACCGGTGACAATACAATAATCTCACTTGAGTGTGGCAGTTTAGAATGGGCAATTTTCTTTGGCAAATTGCCTTTTGCCAGTTCATAAGCAACTATTAGGCATTCTCTTGCACTACAATAGCCATGTGGCACGGTTAAGCAAAATTCTTTTGGGAAACTACAATTAATAATCAATGTATGCTATGATTTTAAATTTATCTAATCAACAGTTTTTGGTTTTATACTCAATTATATTATCCTCCTTCTATCTTTTTTAGGAGTAACAATCACCCAAATCATCTGAATTAAAATATTAGATAAAATTAGTTAAAATTAATGAATATGTCAGAAATATAATTTATTTTCTAAATATATATACTTTTATTTATTAGGATAATGGGTAGAAAAAGAGATGAGAGAAAATGAGTAGGAGATAAAGACGTATGATTAATTAGGCGTAAAGATAAAAAAAATATATTAAATTTTTAGATAAATATAAATTATAACTTATATATAAAACTATCTTTACGAGAGAGAATATTTTTTTTTATAAAAAGGATAGAAGCGAACACAAAATATTAGTAAAAGAAAATAGTTACACATCAAAAAATAACTCACAAGAAAGTTCATATGACAGTCCCTACAAGTATTACAAACAACTAATATAATTAAGACTGTTTAATTTAAGTTCTAGAGAAAAGATTATAAAAAAAAGTGATTGAAAAATGATTATGGAAAATAGCTTTAAGAAGAAAAATTATTTTTAAGAAACAAATATTTAGATAGTTATTATTAAAATAATTTTTTTAATAAATAAATTATTAGAAAGAGCATGGGGTAAAATGATAGAGAAAAAAATAATGACAAAATGGTCATTTATAGCCTAAAAATACTTTGGTCTACTAAAAAATTAGTCCTACAAATTTATTTAAAATTATAATTTTAGACTCCCCTAAAATATTTAATCTAGAAGAACTTTGGGATATTTTCTCCCTATTTATCAACTTTTAGGCCCAAACCAACATTTTTATCCTACTTAACCAAAAAGGCACAATCACTCAAACAGAGGGGTAAATAAAAGTCTCAATCAGATTTGTATCAACAAAAAAAAAAAAATCTCAATCAGATAGAGTAATAAAAGTATATAACAATCAACTTGACAGATAATAAAGAATATATTTATATTTTAAAATACGTAAGTTCGATTATCGCTGCCATCGTGAGGACTCTTTTGATAGGCGATCTCATAAGTCTCGTGTAAGTGCTCTCTGATCCTAAAGGCTATACTCTACCCTTGGTGGGAGACCGGTACCGAACTTACCTAAACTTTTTTACACCAAAAACAAAAAAACTTGTACCAACACGAGTAATTGTTCCTTTAGGATCTGAGTAGTGCAAAATTGTTCATTTTGTTTTGCCTTCTTAACATTAAGAAAACCCCTTAGGAAAAAGCAATTTTATAGCTACCTATATTTTTTCTTAATTTTTAATTTAATACTTATATTTTTTCTTAATTAAATTGTTTAATTTCATTAATAGAATAAAATTAAATATTTAATTAAGAAAAAAATATACAGATTATTATAAATTAAAATTTTTTAAAAAGTATAAGTAGTTGTAATATGGTATTCTGAAAAACAGAATGAGAAAACACCATTTCTTTTCATTTACATACATGTCTCTTAATTAACATCAAATTGGGGGAATCTCCTCTGAATCAGTTCACGTGGTTATTTATTTGACTTAAAGCTTTAATTAAAAATAAAAATTATATCTGGGTGAGATTAGTCACAGATTAAATAAAATTAAAAGATCAAAACAAAAAAATTAAATAAAATTAAACAACTAAATTGTTGCTTTTGTGATGGATTGGTCCAACCGCTATTTGAGACACAGACTCTATTTGCTGATGATGATATCATCATAAACATATTATTTCTTTTAAGCACATTCATCATTTTCCATAATTACTGTAGGGACATAATTATCATCATGATTTGTTTATTCTAACTTTGTGTCATTAAAATAATAATTTAAGTTTTTTTATTATAATTTTTTTAAAAAAAAAATTAAGCTCCCTCATAATCTAAAGTAGAATTTAAATTTAATTAATTGTAAAACAGTGATTAAGGTCCCGTAGATAAGGAAAACAAACTACACCAGATTAGGCCCACATTATGTCATGTCTTAAATAGTGTAAATCAATTTAATCATTAATGTTTAAATTTTTCTTAGGAAAAAATTATTAAATATTTCCTAACTGAAAAATTTATTGTAAAAAAAATTAAAAATATCTAAAAACTCTAATTTTTTTTAATTACATATAATATATCTTTAATTATATATATATTATTTTATACATAATTAAAGATAAGCGGTATATAATTTAAAAAAAATTATACCTAAGTCTTTGAATAAATTTAAAGTATTTTTGATAATAAATTTTGTAGTAGATAATTTGTCAATAATTTTCCTTTTCTTTTCAACAATTATTGATGTGAACTTGATATTTTACATAATGATCAAAATAATATATTTTAGCCTTTAATTTCACATATTATTTATTTTAATTCTTTACTTCGATAAAATATATTTTAATCTTATAGTTTTAATATCATTAATTTTATTAATAAAAAATATAAACAATAAATATCGATAAAACATTCACAAATTGTTGATATATTAAACTTAACTTTTTTTAAAATAACAATGTTAGACAAAAAAATATCATTTAAAATTAAGAGTTAGAATTAAAAAATTAAAAAATATTTTATAAAATTAAGTAACTAAACTAAAATATCATGTAAAATTAGTGGACTAAATGTGTATTTTTCCCTTACTAATATCATAATAAAATTTAGGTAAAATGCATCTTTAATTATTTAATTTCATATAAGATTTTATTTTCATTTCTTAATTTAGTTTCATTAAAAAATGTCAAAATTAAAATTTTAAATATATAAAAATATTTACAATGATTGACATATTAAATTTAAGTTTTTAAAATAACAGTATTTAACACCCACAAAATTATTATTTGAGACTAACCATATTAATGTTCGGATTAGAGGATCTAAAAAATATTTTATAAAATTAAAAAATTAAACTAAAATTTTATATAAAATTAGAGGAATAAAAGAGTAATTTTATTTTATAACTTTAAATGCAATTTTATACACTCTAAAACAAATGCAGTACTACTGATGGCTTATGGTCAAAAAATGCAGCACTAAGTCACCAATTACGTATACTACCTGTCTCGTATCACAGAAGGAACGCAGGAAATTACGTCAATAATTTTTTTACAACATTTATTTTATTTTTTATTAATGATGCATTTACATTTTTATTAAAATAAGCACACGAGTTTTTTTTTTATATATATTCAGATAATAACTAAAAGGCCCTTATATATATGAGATTTAAGTATCAATGATACACTTTTTATTTTAAAAAATAATTAAGCATCACAAACTCTGACATTTACATATAGAGAATATTATCAAAATCGAATTACGGTTATAATATTTTATTTTTCTTTTGAAAAATTTAATTGATTCAATAAATTGAAGTATGAACTACTATTAAATTAAAAATTCTTAAGCAACCACTTTAATATATACTAATATATGGTTTGAAGAGTTATAACTTTGCTTCTTTAATAATTATGTTTTCTGTTTTCACAACTTACTTAAACCATTTTTTTAATAAAAACTGACAAGAATTCATTAATTACTCTACGTGACTATGGAGTTAAGTTAAAATTAGTTAAATTTATTAAAATTTCAAAAGTTCCCAAAATGAAATTCATTAACTAGTGATGAAGCATTAATGAAAAAGTATACTAACTCAGTTCTAATTATAAGATCCAGTTAATTTTTTTAGATAGATATATAAAATAAAATTAATTAATTAATTGTAACTAATATATATTAATTGATTAATTTGGGTTGATTAAAGAGTGTACAATATGTATTTATCTTGAGATATTAGATTTGATCATATTTATTTGATTTATTTTGCTTCTTAGATGTATATAATAAAATTAATTAGATCTTATAATTAGGATTTGAGTAATAATAAGTAAGCAATGATTTCAAAACTAAACTAGACATTAAACCGGCCAAGGCACTAATTTAAAGTTTAATAGTTGCAATGTTGTTGAACCAATTTTAATTAAATTAACATAATCTAAATAATAGGGGTGTGCATAATGCCCAGGAGTCTAGTTCGCTTGCCTGAGTTTGAGGAAAAATGGTCCTACCCGGCCTAAAAATATTAGCACGAGACATGAATGGGCTATTTCGGACTGTCCCAAATGTAGGGCAGGGAAGGGCATCCGACAAGATATGTCGCCCTGCCCATTTGGCCTGGCTCTATATATATTATTATTTTTATTTTTTGCTTAGAGATCTTATTTCTTTTCTTAGATTCTTCTATTTGTAACTCTACTTTCAAAGTCTTGAACATAACTCTTATGTTTATATAGATACTGAAGTTGCTCCCATATTTTACTTGCCAAGCATTCGATTATTGGTGTTACAATACCACTACAGATATCTGACCTAGCTACAGGTTTCAAATTTTTTTTATATATGTAATGGATTTTAAGACTGTAATTACTATTTTTTTGTTACCTTATTCTTAGTAAATTATAGATATTATTTAATTCTTGAAGATATAAATATAATATTATTTTATAAGTTCATAATTGCATATTTTTTTCTACAATATGAGTAGGGCATCATGATTTGGGCATGCAGGTTCGCCTATATCCAACCCGCTCATGCCTAGCCTGAAAATGTTAGAATTTTTATCGGGTAAAATCAGGCATCGGGCTACAAAATATAGCTCATATTTTTGTTTAGGCAGGGCATCGGACATAGGGGTTACCCTGCTTAACCCTACCCGTGTACACCCCTACTAAATAACATGTATGAAAAAATATATATTTGATAATATTTATCCATATCCTTGTTATATATATGTTAAATTTATAGTCAAATTACACTAACATTACAATAAAATTAGGGCTAAAATACATTTAGTTCCTTACAATAAAATTAGGGCTAAAATGTTACTCACAAAAGTTCCATAACATTGCAACATCAGTCAACATTTAGGCATTTTGGAACATTTGAGAGTTTTAGGAAGTATTTCTTATCTATTAGAAATCACCAAAATTATTAGATATGTCAAATTAATTGTCCAACCAAATTAGCCTAATCTTTCATAATTAACTAGAAGTCTATGACCATCAATAAATCATCAAATATATATAACACTAAAGAAAAACTAATCAAAAGACAAACAAAAACCTAAAATAACATAGTTTTGGATTATTACAATATTAAAAAAATATTTTTCCAGCCATTCACTTTTTGATTCATTATAGGAGTTTTAAATCGGATATATCTTTGGCTCGTGGTTTGAATGGCTGAACCGACCAGTTCAGTACGATTCTAACTACGGTGTGAATAAGGTTATTTTTTTAAAACACTATTATATTTTTTTATAAAAATTTAGGCTATTTATAAATTTTTTTAGGGTGCATGGACCATTTCAAAGTGATAATTATTTTGTTAATAATCTTATGGCCATCAACATGTAAGTTACTCTATAAAATAGGAGGTGGTGAGTTGTATCCAAGTTATAAGCTTAGATTTTTAGCGCTGTTTCTTTAAATAATAAAATAATTATTATTTTGGATGGGGTATGTGCTATACACTATGTCAGTAAAATACGTTGACAAAAAAAATGCAAGTAAAATAAAAAAAAAATCATTACTTGATTATTTATTCCAACCAATGACCTATAGTTTACTTTTATATATTAGTTAAGTTTTTTAAATAAAATTAAAAAAAATAATTATAATTAATATAAAAATTAATTTATTAATTTAGATAGATTAATAATTATATAATATAAATTTATTTTAAAAAAATTAATTTTATTATAATTAAATAATTTTTTAATCCCCTACAAAAATTATCTAGCACTTATTTTACATAATATTTTTCATTTCCTCAATATAAAAAAAAAAAAGGCTTGACCGCGTTCAAAATTTCAAAAGCAAGGGGTGGGCCGCCGACCTTTCATCCACCTCCCCATAATCACACGCAGACACACACATCGTATTGTCTCTCTAAAAAGCCGCAAAAGAAATAAATTTCCATTTCGTCTTTTCCTCTCTCTCTCTCTAAAGTGAAAAATTCCTGCCTTTGTTTCTACGTCTCTACCCGAGGCCAACAAAAGCATCCAAACCCAGTTTCTTCCTTCCTTTTCATCCCCAATTTCCTCAACCAACCTTAATCCCAGAACTTAACGCTCCCAAAATCGAGTTCAATTTCTCTTGCAGACCTCAAAAGTTTGGATTTTAGCTCCTGTTTTACCATCCTCCGCCGTCGCGTGGCCGTCGCCGCCTTTCTTCTCCGTTGGAGGGTTGTTCGATATCGAAGGCTAGGTTTTCTTTTTACCCTTTTTACAGGTAAGATAGAAACCCTTGTTTCTTTTATGTAAAGTATAGTTTAGTATAGGGAGCTGTCGTTGGACTGGTTTCTGATATTTTTTCTTTTTGTGTCTTGTGAATTGAGCTTTGTTGTAATTTTTTTTTTCTGTTAGAAGTGGGAATTATGGTGAATAAATGGAAATTTGGGATTCTTCTTTGTGATCAGGTAGGTTCGATGGCTGAACTTGAAAACAACGTTGGATTCTCCTCGGGGAAGATGAGGTTTTCGTTGTTCAATCGTTCCTTAACGATGAATTCAAACTCAACCGCAACAGAATCGTTTCAGAAACCCTATCTTGAAACCACTCTCGAGCGTTCTTGTTCTGGGAACAAATTTTACAATTCCATGGAATCAGTGAAGTCTGCGGGGAATTCTCTGAAAGGGAAAGTGAAGAAACTCTGTAACTTCTTTGAATCTAGGAAAGATACATCAAAAAGCTACGATGAAGCTTCTCTTCCATCACCCAGCAAGCTAAAACCCACGAAATCAACCGATTCCAATTCCGGGGTTTCTTCAAGTTTCACCAATAGCTCTGGTATTAGATTACCCGGTACTGAGGATCGAATTGTGATATACTTCACTAGTCTACGAGGAATTCGAAGGACTTATGAGGATTGCTATTCTGTTAGAATGATCTTCAGGGGATTCGGGGTGTGGGTAGATGAGAGAGACATATCAATGGATTCAGCATACAGGAAGGAGTTGCTGAGAGTGCTGGGAGAGAAGAATGTGACTCTCCCACAAGTGTTCATCAGAGGGAAATATATGGGAGGAGCTGATGTTATAAACAATCTCTTTGAAGTTGGCGAATTGGCTAAGATTCTCGAAGGATTCCCAAAGAGGAAACCCGGCTTCGTGTGCGAGAGTTGTGGAGATGTGAGGTTTATTCCTTGCTTGAATTGCAGTGGAAGCCGGAAAATCTTCGATGAAGATGAAGGGATTCTCAAGAGATGCTTGGAATGCAATGAAAATGGACTGATTCGTTGTCCAGATTGTGGTTCTTGACCTCACTTTCTATCATCAGAACATGACACTGAACATAACATGGAATGTTAGATTAGATTTGTTGATCTTCTCCAACTGCCACTAACCGCTATTGTCTGAATTCTAGTATGTTGGCTTGATCTGAACTAGGAGACGGCTAATGTATGTGATGTCCCACGCGATTTATGGGTTAGTTTGGTTGGTTTCTGAGAAGAGGATGATCATATTTGTGATGTTCATGTGTCTGTTGGTGATGTATATCAGTTAAGTGTTAGTCTCTTCATAGCTTAGAATGAATTTTAGTTTGCTGAAGGATAAAAATAATCAGCAAAGGAGTTTTATTGTTTTTGTTGGTAATGAATGATATATGGGTTTGAGTCTTTTAAGGTCTGTGATTCAAATTCTCTTTGAATTTGTGTTGTGGGTGGTGTTGTTTTTTTTGAAATTATTTTATGAGCTGATGGGATTCAGCTCAGTGGAAAAAAAATGGTGTTTGGGTTTGAGAGTGGTGTGTGTTATTGTAATTTGACAGAGAGAGGAGAGTGTTTCTCCTTTGAAAGCAGTGTAAATATTTTCAGTCGTATGGAGGGATTTGTAGGCTCTGGCCATTGTCCATTCACAATTATTATAATGAGAATGGGTTTTTTTCTTTTGTAATTTTATGTTTTCTCATTCGAAAAGTTTCAGACTTTTCATTCCTCATAGGGTTAAGAATTTTTTTTTTAATTATTATCGGTTCTTTTCAGAGTTATAATAATCTTGTTTTTGTTCGGATGATTGTTCAAAATGATGTTTTAAATTTATAAATTTAGAGAACGCCGAAGGGAGTTATGAGTTGCATTGTTCATATACCATTTTAATCTTTCTTATAAATCTATTTTAACTAATTCTCACATATTAAAAAAATAATAGTCACTATTCTATTTTTATATATAAGTTACTTGTAGAGAAAAATTTATTTTTAAATATAAATTACTTGTAAGGTAGCTAATGACTCTTTTTCCAATTTTGCCCATGTTGTAAATGTAGAGAGAGAGAGAGAAATACCTAACCAGATTTAATGCCTCTCTTTAATAAGGGCAAATGTAAAAAAATTATTAATTTAATACATTCATTTTTTTTTTGCAAGAATATGGTATAAGTGACTTCTATAACATAGTAGTAAGTCATTAAATGCCTTAAATTTATAAAAAATTTCTAAGTTTACCCTTATTAAATCATATGTATTTAATACTATGCTATTTATTTTCTCTCCCCTCTTTCCTTATTTAATAGGGATAATATTAAAAAACAATCATTAATAACTCATTAATTAGACTTATATTTATGACTAAAAAATTTTCCACAATAAATTTATAATAAAGACCAGACTAATATATGGCTTATTATTAAATGATATAATAAGTTTTATCTCTATAAGTGAGATTGGTTTTATAGATTACATGTTATTATTTGTGGTTCTATCGATAATTAATTTTTTTAGAAATATCAGTCATTAAGAAATCTTATCTAGTAACTTCCTTTAGTGTTATTCTTAGTTTCATTCTACTTCTCGGTGCACAATATAGGTTCAATTTAATTACCATACACACAAAAAAAATGTTGTTAAATTGAAGTTATATGGTTAAAAAGTAAAATATAAAAAAGAAAAAAGAAAAATTGTGATACTTTTCAAATCTACCCTTTTATCAAAAGTTAAAGACTACATTAATTATAACAAATTACTCCCTCTATTTGTTATTATAGGCAAATCTTAAGCATGATTTCTTGTTTTGTTCTATAAACAAAAGCAGCCAAGTTTTAGATGCATTTAAGATATATTTCTAAAGTTGCTCCTTATTAATAACCCTTTATTAAATGAGAATCGCTAAGTTAGGAATAAAGTGAGGTGTATTTTAGTAAGAAAAAGGCTAATTTGGGACATAATCATTATTATAAATTAACCTTTTTAAACTATGTGAAAGAATTAAAATTTACTTATATTTACAGACGGTAAGAGTAATTACTTATAATATTTACTTTTATAGAAGAGAAAAATAAATGCTATAGGTATTATTAAATTGGGAAAATATTTTGGATCAAGCAAAATTAGAAAAAATATATTGTGGATAGGAAGAGTATGTCTAATTATAGACTAAAAACTCATCTACCTAACTTGTCAAATTGTAAGTTTGAATTAACTTAATTTAAATAATTTTATATTGTATGAGATAAATATGTGAGATGAATATTTTTCGGTTCATATGAAAAGTATTTTTCAAATGCTTTTCAGGTTTTCTATACAATATTTTTTCATCTATAAAACATATTATATATGTTTAAATGAATTGTATTCAATATGATACTCTTCCTACTCTTAATATAGAATCTAATTAAAAAATTGATATTAATTTTAAATATAAAATATATTTTATATATTTATTAACTTTTTCATGAATTATCCCTATTAATATTTTTTCAATAATAATTAAATAAAAGAGGGATTAAAAAATAAAAAAAGATAATTATAATATTTAAAAAAATTATATTAACTAATTTTTTTAATCTAATTATATTAGTTAAATATATTATATTTAATGATAGGATGAATACTTTATTTCTACCATTAAGTAATACTCGTAATGTATTCTAATAGGGATGAAACTATGAGAGCGGGAGGAGGGGTTACCCTAATTTCTATATTTTTGCATAGTTTATTAATTTATTTGATAAAAAAATTATTAAAAATATCAGTTTAAATTTTTAGTTCCGCCATTGCATTATAACAAAATAAGATCGGAGCATATAAAATAAGATTAAAAGATAGAATTCATACTCAGTTTTGAGCATTATTCATGCTCTTGCTTATGACATGATTGTAAGGAAGATTCTAGAAATTCCAATAGCAATTTGGCTGTCGTAGGTGTTACATTGGTAAAGTTATTAATTAGGATGTTGATTTTGAAGTGAATGTTTTCCTTCTTTAATTAATTAGTTCGATGTAGCCCAATGATTTTTGCTTGGTTCACATCAAAGTAGATGATCCTTTCTGCTATTTGACTTAATACCTTATATTACGGGTAATTTCTAACATCATTTTAAGTTAAAAATAAAAGAAAACATGATATTCAACCATATTTATGCTTTAATAGTTTTATTTTTTAGATTATATATAGTTCGTATATGAATGCTCTATTTTTTTTTAGCCATTTATATGAATGTTATATTTACTCATGAGTTAATAACTTTTCTATTTAAATATTATATTATATATAAATATTTTAATAAAATTATATTATTTTAATTATGATTAAGTTGATTAAATTCAACCGGTGAACACTTACTTAAGTTCAATAATCTATCCAACTTTTAGTTCCTTAGTTATGGATACTAACAACTCTGTTTAAAACAATAATTTTATTATTATTTTTAAATTATTAATTTAGTTTATGGATTTTAACTAAAAATATTTTAAAAAAAATTATAATTAAATTCATGATTGATAATACTGGCAAACAAAACAAAAAATCTGATTGATAAAAATATATCTCTAATCACAATTCACACAAGCATATTCAATCTTCATTAAGACAAATTCTTTACTTGTTTAGAATTTTTGGAGAGTGAAAACAATTTTTTTTTATTGATATTATTTTTAAAAATTATGTACTAGTAATAACTATTTTATTTTTAATACTTTGCCACATGCTCAAGGAATCTCTCAGCTCAGACGTCCAAAGCTAATTTTTTGAACTTGAATAAGACTTTGCAACCTAATCTAATATTAAAAAGCATAAAGATGTTATGATCATGAAATTTAAAATCTACTTGCTATGACAATGAATTTTTTTTAGGATGATTCACTGTTCTTTTCCTATCAGTTAATATTTAATGTTGAAAATTGTAATAATTGATTAAGTATTTTCATTAACAACTTTCCAGCCTACTCTACGTAAGGAAATAATAAAGAATTAATCCGTTAATCCTTATAATTTCTTCTTATATTTAACCAAGTTTCTATGGTTTTTTATTTATTTTTTTACTGGGTCTTTATAGTTTTTTTAGTTATAGGCATAAGTCCCTAATTTTATACTTATCTAATACTTAATATATGATTTATTTAACTAATTTGATTAAATTAAGAAAGTTAATTAAGTTGGTTATTATGGGATATTCTTTTTAAAATATCCTAATTATCTTTCTTAACTCTCTCTCTTCCTCCCTCTTTTACTTAATTATTATTGAGAGAATATCAATAGGGATAATTTTAAAACAATAATATATAAAAAATAGGTCTGTCTTTTATTTAAGATAAATATCGACTCCTTAATTATGTCCTTATTAAAGAGCAAAGGATTAATATGTTAATATGACTTATGTGGATGTTGATCAAATAATATGTAAGTTGTCACAAAATATAAACTAGAAAGATTTAAAAAAAAACACTAAAATGATGCACTACAATTTATTTATTATATATCAACATAAAAATAAAAAAATATCATGTGTCTACTTTGATCTATCCATAATCTATAATATAATTTAGTTGATTTTAATTTTACTTATATTTATATAATAAAATTAATTCAAGTGTATACTGAATTAGAGTGGTGCAGTAAAACAAAATTTAAGTATAAGGATCAATATTTATAATTAAAGAAATTATAACGATCAAAAAATAAAATAAAATAAATCTACAAGAAACTAAATAAAAATAAGGTAAAGTTAGTAGCATATATTAATTTTGTTTAATTTAATTAATAAAAGTAGAATAGGGGGGGCGGGGGGGGGGGTGTAATAGGCAAGTTTGATGAGGGCATTCATTGAATGAAGAGAAGGGGATATGATCTTGTGATCTTTTTATCTGCCGACCACCAAGAAAAAGGATGTTCCTTGTTTCCAGCGCCACACAATTCGTTTTGTCAACATTATCCCAAATCCTACAGTACGGGCCTCTTATTTTATTTAATAAAATAAAAATATGTATATAAAAAAATTTCGAAAAATAGGATGCGAACCATCTTCTCCCCCATTAACAATTATTATTTCTAATCTTAATCACAATTAATTAATTATATTCTTAAAATTTTTTAATACTCGATTTAATTAAAAATAAATTTAGATCGATCCAACTCAATATTTTTAATTAATAATTAATTAATATTTTTATTAACCGATTCTATCATATTTTAAATTTATAATTATAAAAATAATTTATAATAATTAACAATTAGTTTGATAGATTGAACTCCATAATAATAATTAATTAATAATTCTATTAAATAATTCTATTATATTTTAAATTTATAATTATAAAAAAATAATTAATTATAATATTTTTTTTCACTCTTTATGGGGAGAAATCTCTAGTTATTTTTTAAAAGTTTGTGCTTTATTAAATATCGGTTCCCCTTTTTTTTATAGGATCAAATTTTAACACGCATAAATATTCAACACACAAATACGCACAACAAGTATTTTAAACATGTGATCTCTCTCTCAAATTATTTAGAGTCTCCATTGAAGGTCTTACGTTCAGCAATAACTCTTAGGGTAACTCATACATGTCTTCACATTTAAGGTCCATTCTCTATTGCTATTCCTCAACATGTCTCCACACACTGCAATATTTTGTTGTGTAATTATAATATATCCATCAACATTACATCTAATCCATCATCTCTTTGGTGTAATTCGTACATTGACCTTTGTGAGTGGTGATGAAATTATTTACCACTATTCAACCTTTTTTTTTAAGAATATATATAATTATATTAAAAGTAATCTTGTTCAAAATACTATTAAACACGAGACATCTCTTTCAACGAGGATATGAATATTGATTTACCTTATATGAAGGATTAGCTATTTTTGCTATACCTAATATTTGTTGATTACAACTATTGAACTTTTTTATTAAAGTTTTTTTTGGAAGTTTCTGTTTTCCATTATTGATGGTAGCGTTACGTTGGGTCCTTAAGTCAATCCTATATAATTTAATTTTCCCCCCCGTATTATTTCCATTGATAAACCTTTCATAAAAAGAGATGCAGATTATGCATTCTTTTTTTTTTTTTTTTTTTGATTCAAAATGACGCCTGCTTTCAATTATTGGTAGTTTTAGGTGCGAGCGGCCCATTCTAAATAATGTTTTCCCTATCATTTCCAATCGATAAATAGCCCCTTTGTGATAATTAACTAAAAAGAGATGGAAATTATGTTTGCTTTCTTATTTTTCCCCTCCTTTTGGGTGGCAATCATATTTTTTCTATAAACATATATATCATCTTATTAAATATAATCCTATTCAATGTACTATCAGATACTAAGTAGACATCTTTTCCAGCGAGGATTCAAACTTAGTATGTTACATTATGAGGAACTAAAAATTATATTTTTTCTAGAGAATCTTACTCGGGTCCCACAAAAGAGAATTTATTCCTCTAAAGTCTTATAAAATCATTAACAAGTCCTAAAAAAGCTCATAGGGAGAGATTCCAATTGTATATAATTATTTTACCTATGTTCATTAAAAAATGATAAGTGAAATATCACAAATGATAAATTTATGTGCTTCAATTGATAAGGCAGAAAGCAACGAATAACAACTCTATGTCTCTCAAAATATCAAATTTAGATTAATAAGTTGCCATTTGTTGTCCACTGACTTTTCAATCGAATCACATAAAGTTATCAGTTGTATCATCTCACTTCTATTTTTTGATGAATGATGGTATGATAGTTATTTCACAATTAGAATCACTCTCTCTGAAATTCCCATAGAACTTATCAATAATTTGATAATTATGTGAGACCTTATTAAAATAAATTCTCTTATATAGGAATTGTGTGAAATTTTCCACTTTTATTTTTGGGTATTGGGGTGGAAATTGTGTTTGTTCTCCATTATATGTCTTTAGGTGTGAGGCCTTAAGCTTGCTTTAAATAACATTTTTTTATTTTATTTTATATTAAGTATATGTATCTTTTTATTATAGATAATTCTATTCAAAATATTATCAGATATTAAATATGATTACATCTTTTAACGGCTTAGTTCACCACGTTGGGAATAATGTTTTCTTTATTATTTCCATTGATAAACCTTTTATGAAAACTAAAAAGAAATGCAATTTATGTTG
This sequence comes from Leucaena leucocephala, assembly GCA_037074615.1. Classification (NCBI taxonomy): domain Eukaryota; kingdom Viridiplantae; phylum Streptophyta; class Magnoliopsida; order Fabales; family Fabaceae; genus Leucaena; species Leucaena leucocephala. The sequence goes on along the minus strand of CM073544.1, from coordinate 2,798,053 downwards.
GGTAAAGATATATTCAGCACCTCAAATTAATTTTAGAGGATCAATTAATACCTTAAAGTATTGAAGGGTTCAATTAGCATCTAAACTAATTTTGAAGGTGCGACTAGCACCCTAAAATATTTAAATTGGTATAATTTTATATTTTTACTAGTATAAATATAAATTTATGTCCAATATATATCACATATGGTTTTTATTTCAACACATTATTATTTAAAAAGTCACATGTATTATATTGTTTAAAAAAGAGTATTGAATAAATCCTAAAATTGATATTGTATAGAATTCATATGTGAAGATTGAAAAATTTTATAATTTATTTAGTACAATTAATTAAAATAATATTATACATATGGAATTTTAAATAATAATATGTTAAAATAAAAAGTTTATTTAACATGTATCAAATAAAAGTTTGTGTTTTTATTAGCCAAAAAATATTACAATAATTTAAATATTTTAAGATATTAATTATATCTCCAAAATTAATTTAAAATATTAATTACTTATATAAAATTAGTTTAGATTCTCAGATACATTTTTACAAAATGTATTTTTTTATACAATTTTACAAAATGTTTTCTTTCCTTTGTTATAGCTTTAGGTGTGGGGCCTTAGGCCCATTCTAGATTAACTTTTTTCCCTTATTATTTCCATTGTTTTCTTAAAAAAGATATTCAAAATATTGTGGTTTTCGGAGCCTATATTGTGATCATTTCATCCCTAAATCTGTTTTGTGACATATGCATGTCTGTTTTTGCCTACATAAGCATGCCTCAAGCAATATATGTGAGACTTTTCATTTTATATTTTACTATTTGTGAATCTGCATATAACAAAAGAAAAATGTCATTTAAGGGCTCGTTTGAATTAGTTTTGAAGAATAGATTCTGAAGAATTGATTTTAGGAAGAATAGATTTTGAGAATAGAGATGTTTTGATAATTAGGAGAGAATCACTTTTTAATATTAGTAAATTACTAAAAAGGGTATGATTTGATTAAAAGTAGGAGAGATGAGAGAGTGTACAGAAAAAAGAGGAGAGAGGAGAGAGTGTAGAGAAGAGAGAGGAGAGAGAGTTTAAGAAAAAGTAGGAGAGGTGAGAGAAGGTGGAAAAGAGAGATGAGATAGGAGAGAGGAGAGAGGGTAGAGATGAGAGATGAGAGAGGAGAGAGAGTGTAAGAAAAAGTAGGGGTAAGATAGTAATTGGATAGTTAAAACTAAGGTTTGCTATTCCAAAAGCTATTTTCAGCAACTTACTCAAAACCATGGTTCAAACCTTGGTTTTGTCCAAACCAAGATTTTGCCCAAATATGACTGTTTGCCTAAAATTTTTTCAAACTAAAGTTTTGGCCAAAACCATAGTTTGTAACCATGGTGCCAAACACGCACTAAGTCTTAAAAATGGATTAATGACAATTAGGTTAATGACAAATTTTTGGACACTCCAAATTCTACCAAAAAAACATTTCTCCTAATTTTTGGATTCATCATACGAGTAATCTCTTTAATATAATATTTAAATTTTTTGTACAATTTAAAATATCATCAATGTATTTTATAAAAAAAATAATATTATCAATCAACTAAGACTAATACACATTATCCTTACATATCATACTGATGGGTTTGATATGTATTTATTAACTACTCTCTCCGATTCTAATTATAAGAGTTAGTTAATTTTTTTAGATATATTAAGAAAGATAAATAAATTAGTTAATTATAATTAAATTTAATTTTTTTAAATAAATTTATATTATATACTCTTTAATATATACGAATTAGTCAACTAATTTTTATATTAATTATAATTAATTAATTTATTTTATTTTTTAAATTTATATAAAAAATTAATTAAATCTTATAATTATGATTGTAAATAATAATAATTAGCTCATTCCCTCCTCTCCCCACTAACGAAATAAAGAGATTAAAATCCTTCCCCCCCATTAACCTTCTATTCCTTGGAATCAAACACTACGTAAACCTAAATTGGTTTGTTTTTCCATTAGTTTTTTAACAAAAAAAAGTTGGATGAGGGTTGTAATAAAGTCGGGAATTATGACATATGTTCTTATTCAAATAAAGCTCATAGAAATATCTATAGATCATTTATGAATAATACTTTTATATCAATACTAAGATTTAAATCTATGCTCTTGTTGGTTCAAGTAGTATCCTAATTATTAACTAAATCAATGTTGTGGCAAAAAAAAAAAAAAAGAAAACTAAATTAATATTCATTTTTAATATCTATTTTTTATTCGTTATAAGACCTAATATTTTTAATTAAAATAACTTACATTAATCTATGTATCCACAACTGAATATGTCATCTTTCTTACCTCATTAGAAAAATTAAATTTAAATATAAATAAATACTTTTAAAATCATAAATACCTAAATATATATAATTACAATTACAATGAAATTTAAGTCAAAGTAGTTTAATTTTCTTTATAAAAATCGACAGCCTAGTGTTTGGACAACAAATTTGGGGTACTTGGATAGAATATTTTTTTTTCCTTTTTGAATAAAAGATGAAATGATCATTAATTAAACCAATAGTTTCTACATCACATGGTAAAAAACAGAAATAAAAGCAAAATGAGAAAATAAACTAAATACATGAAATGGAATCACAGATAAAGAAATATTAAACTAATGTTTGGATAGAATATTAAACTAATGTTTGGGCAGATAATAGTATAACCTATTCCACACCGGAATAACAATAACCCGGATAGGGTAACACTCAAAACGCTAAACCCCTTGTACCCTTCTTCGCTCGCACGCCCGCGAAGAAAATCTCATCTTGTCTCTGGTGATTTCGGCGGAAGCAGCAGAGCGGCCATCGCCTACGGTGGCTGTCGATCTCTCCGGCGTGTTCTCCGGGTAAGAGTTAACCGTTTGATTTTCTTTGTCTTCAAAATCAAATGCTTTGGAGGTTTTAAGATGCACGATCCCATTTCCCGCACGTTTTGACTCTCTTATTTGGACTTTCTAGATTTCGATTTTCGACGTGAATGTTTTAATTTTATGGATGTGCTTTTGTCTTATGGCGAGTGAAGATTGTGATTTATGAGTGACTAACGGCGGTATTTGCATCTAAAATCTAGTAACATTATCATTTGTAGTTTCCCCCCTTTTGGCTTGACGTTTTATGAGGTTTACGCTTTCGGGCGTTATGTGATTGGATCTTATGACTAACTTGAGTTCATCACTTCAGGATGTTTACTTTCATATTAAGTCACTTGCGAAGTTTGAGGTTTGTTATTGGGTATCTTTTTTCCTTTTCATTTTATAGTTTATAGCGTATCAAGTTCTGTAATTTTAAGTTTTAATTGTCTGATCTTCTCTGGATTCTAATAAACTATTTGTTTGCTCAAGACTAAATGATATGCATTGTTATCGATGTTCTGTTTTCTGCTCCTTTCAGGTGTTTGCTTGCTGAAAAAAGAGTTCCCAATGTATACTTTACTAGTCTGATTTGACATTTTGAGACAGATAGAAATCCTACTAGTTTAGAATGGGCTTGCTGTTAAGATTAAGGAGTCATATACCCAATGGGGTCTACAGACAATCTCTTGGTTTGACTGCTGTAGGGTTTAATCTGAGTAATCTGGATGTCCATCCAAGATATTGTGGTCAAGCTGCAAGGGAAGAGGAGGATGATGATGTAGAGGAAGTGGAAATTGACCAAAGAAGGCTCCCATCTGATTTTGATCCCGCAACATTTGATCCTACCGAGCATCGGAGTCCTCCATCAGAGAGAGTTTTCAGGCTCGTCGATGAATTGGCGTCTCTAACACTAGCTGAATCTGCAGAATTGGGTCCTATTCTGATGAAGAAAATGGGACTAAAGGAGATGCCTACTGTGGGATATATGAAACCTGGAGCTGCTGCTAATTTGGCTGGAATGTCAATGAAGGCGCCTGCTGCAGCCAAAGAGGAGAAGAAGCAAGAGAAGACAGTATTTGAATTAAAATTGGAATCCTATGAAGCAGCTTCAAAAATTAAAATCATCAAAGAAGTCAGGGGTTTTACAGATTTAGGTCTGAAGGAAGCAAAGGATTTAGTTGAGAAAACACCATCCATTATAAAGAAAGGAGTTTCTAAGGAAGAAGGAGAACAGATAATAGAGAAAATGAAAGCTCTTGGCGCGAAAGTTGTCATGGAATGAAGGTAAACCGTTGTCTTCTTGGAGAGCTATCGAAGTGTGTTTTTCATTACCCCACATTTCCTAAAGTTTTCTCAAGGATACTACTAGGTTGACAGATTTAATTATTGGTTGCTTCTTTGTGCTCATTTTTGAATTTGAGCTCGAATTTGATAATGCAGCTATTCAAGAATATAATTCATTAGCACAAGACCTAGGGAAAGTTCTTTCTAATGAAAGCATTTCATGTTGACAATTTTTACAATTTTCCATCACATTATTGACTTTTGGAGATCCTTCAAATGTCATGCTAAGGTTTTGTTTATTTTCAAGTTGAAAACTATCAAAATCGCATTTTGGTGGAAGCAACTTCTTCCACAAAAGCTCTGTTTTAGTGGTTTCCAGATCAAATATTGCATAGAGAACTTTGATAGCAAACGCCAAAGAATTACACTTTAAGTTTTTATCCCTTCCATGTCCTTTTTGGTGAAACATGCCTTTACTATGACTTTTGATAATGCAATATATTATATTTGTTTCTTAACATAAGAGTTAGTTGATTTTTTTTTATAGATTAAAGAAGCTAAATAAATCAGTTAATTATGATTAATATAAAAGCTGTTAGTAGATTATTGTCTATTCAGACATATAATAATTGTTTTATTTAGCTGTTTGACTGGTTTGAGATGTGTTTTTGTTTTTGGCGAAATTTTATTGCCCTCTGTTATGTTTTAACTTTCTAAGCATAAAATTATTGTTGATTGAGTCAAATTATAATTTGAACTTTTTGTTTCAGTGGAAACAGAATTGGTTGACTTATTGTCACTAATTTAGTTTTAGTAAGAATAACGATATTAAAGATGGCATTAGATTGATGTCATTGGCATATTTCATGAGTTTGAATGTTTGATTGATACAACAAATTTGTAGGAATTTGATACTTGTCTTAAATGTAGGAATTAATTATGAGTATTATTTTAATTTTAAATACAAGATTTCAATAAAATTTATCTCTCAAATTTATAATTTTTTTATTTAAAATTTTCCTATTGATTTCATATATAAGATTCTAATCAAGTTATCAAATTTTGATGTTGATAGTAAAATGTCAAACTCAGCTCATATGACACATCATGTTTAGAGTGTGCCCCTTAAGGATACTTTCAATTATTTTCCAATTTTATCATGAATTTCTAGTTTTCTTGCAAATTCATTGTTGATTTCTCCATATGACTATCTCAAAGGTATTTTCTACATTTACAATTAATTTTTTTGATCAACTTTTTCTTTTTTGGTGACATTCTTCAGTCAACTTTTGATATGTTGTTATTAGGCCTACTAGTCTAGTAATGAATCATGAGCGGTGCGATTTATTTTTAGATTCCATTAATGTACATAAAGTCTGAAACACATCAACATAATTTTATTTAGCTGAAAGAATTAGTCTCTCATAATATGATAAATTAAAATTAAAAATTTTATTAAGATATATGCTTATATTTAGTACATGTCAATACTTTAAATATAATTATTTCTAATAGAAATATATATGTATTTAAAAAAAATAGTCTGAAACACAACACATGATTAGTTAAACATGAAATGGAACGAAAGGTATATGTTTGATGACATAAATTGTCAAGAATTAAGAAGGGAAAATTGTATTTGAATCTCATATAAAAAATTTAATTATAAAAAAATTTTAAAAAATTATTAAATTACTGTGAAGTCTTACAGAATTTGAGATTAATTATTTTGAATTATGAAATGATGGAATTGTCCTATAAAAAAATAACTCAAGCATATGAATGATAATTCTATGAGAAAAAAATAATAACTTAAAAAAGAAGGAAAAAAATAACAACTAAAGTAATGAGAATAACAATTTTTAGAGGAAAGAATAATAACTGGAAGGCCAAAAAAAAAATAATTGAGGTATTTTTTTAAGGGTAATTTTATCATTTTATAATTTAAAAAAATTAATTATAAGTCTCTTGAAATTTCATAATAATTTAATAATTTTTCAGAATTTTTTTCAAAAATAGATTTTTTTATATGGGGACTTAAATGCAATTTTTCTAATTTAGAAATGCAAGCCATCTTTTGCTGCATATGACGGATAAAAAATGAAACAAAGATTAAGGAATGAAATAGCATCGTATCTTCCCATGCAAAGCACTCCCTCTCCTTTTAAATAAAGGAGCTAGAAAATAAATTTATTTTAATTTTAAATATTAAATATAAAATTTTAACAAATTTTATTTATTAAATTTATAATTTTTTAAATATTTTTATTAATTGCATATAATTTATCAATAATAGTTACAATACACATCATTACAAACTATAAAAAGTATTTTAAAAAAATTAATTTATTATAAATAATTAATTTAACTAAATTTTTAATATCTACAAATTAGTTATATAATTTTTATATTAATAACAAATAGGAGGGGTAATATTTAAATACTATCAGTATTTAATATAAAAATTATTTAATTAATTAATTAGATTAATTAATTTATGAACTATTTAATATTATTATCATTTTATCAAAAAAATTAATTAGATTAATTAGTTAAGTTAATTAATTATGATAAATATGAGATATTTTTTTTTCTAAAATACCTTTATTTAGAATAAAATTCACCATATTATAGTGCTACATGAAAAATACTTGAGAGTACTAGATAAATTTAAAATATTATGTGCTACTGAGAAAATATTTTAAGATGTTAGATGCACTAAACATTAATTTATGATAATGAATGCTATTAAAATAATAATTTAGGGCCCTAGATGGTAGATATAACTTAACGCAAATAAAAAAGAAAAAAAATTAAAGGTAAATGAGTAATCAACATCCTAAATTAATTTTAGAAGTATAATTAATATCCTAAAATATTTAAATTGTTATAATTTTATCCCTTCGCTAACAAAAACATAAACTTTTGTTTGATACATTATATATAAACTTTTTATTTTAACACATTATTGTTTAAAATGATACATGTGTGATATTATTTTAATAAAATACGCTAAATAAACCATAATTTTTTTTAATCTTCACATATGAATTCTATACAATGTTAATTTTATAATTTATTCAGTATTATTTCTTAAACAATATGACACATGTGGCCTTTTAAATAATAATGTGTTAAAATAAAAAATTCACGTGACATAGATCAGTTATATATTTGTGTTTCTATCATTGAAATATTGAAATTGTATAAATTTAAATATTTTAGAGTTCTGGTCATACCTCTAAAATTAGTTCAAAATACTAATTACAGTTTTAAATATTTTAAAATACTAATTATTATTTTTTTTAAATTAATTTAGGATTTTAGATACATTTTTACCCAAAAATTAATACAAATAACGCCACATGGAGTGTACTAGCAAAAAAAAAAAAACGGAAAAGAAAAGGAAAAAAAGGTACATGTGTGATCCCCAAACGCTGCGTTTTTGGATGAACGCGGACTCCTATTCGGCGTTCTAATCCTCTTCTCCGTCGACGTTGTGATGGTTGTAAGCTTATTTCCTTTGCTTCTTCGATTCGGTCTCCATCTCTTATATTCCTTGAGTGTTGGTATGCTGTAATGAATCTTCTTTTCTTCTTCCCCTCGTTGCTGCAAGTGTAGTTTTGGGTAAGCTCAAACTCCTCTATTTCCTAAACTTGTTTGGCCGTGTGTGTAGACTGAAGTTGCCTCCGGTTTCCTCTTTGTTGTTGCTGGGTGGGTGCCGTTAAATTTAATTTTTCTTATATGTTTCATCTGCTGTGGGTGAATATAGGAGGGAGATTAGGATTCAAAATAAATCAGAGAAGAAAAAGAAGAAGCTGGTTTTGGCATTTCATTCATATGTATGATAGATGTTTGGATTTGAGATAATCTTGAGTGCCCACTAGGTGTTTGATGGAATCTTTGGAAGAGAAGAGACTTATTTGAGAGTATATTTCTAAAGTATATTGCTGGTGAAATAGAATTGGGATCCTATTCCATATGATTATGATGCAAATCTTGCGTAATGATTAAATTTGGAAGTTCTACAATTTTACGATAAAATGTGGTCATAGTGATTGTTTATGAATAAATTTGAAGACGCACCTGAGATATTTGTTAAATTGTGTAGAAGAGGAATTAGATTAACTTAAGATTGTTCAATGGTTGAGTTGATTTGTGGAATGCACTTGAAGTGTTTGATTTAGTATTTGAGAAGGAAACCTTTCTCTGCTGAAAACTGATAGTACACAGTTTGCTCGACTAGATTCTGGGCAAAATTGGTCATTTTAAACTAGTTGTTGCTCACACCAATCTTAAGCAATTAATTCTGAATTCCTCTCAGGTTCTAGAATTTTGTTCTAATCCGTTCAGCTTGTTCAATTATTTTGTCCTTGTTGTTTTTCTTGCTCTGGTTGTTCTGAGTTTAATTGAGTTTGTTCCACTTGAGTTCACTGCTGATACTCATTCAACTATATTTTCAGATTTGATTGGAACTAAGTTTTGAAGGTTCTAGGCAAGAAATTTAAAAGGATCATTTGGTACATTATTTGTGAATCAATTTGCTGCTGGCTACACCATCTTCTTGGATTTCCCCGTTTCCAAAAATCTTTCTAAGTTATGACAGCTTGAATCAATTAATTGTCCACTTTGGGTTTGTTAATCTTCCTGGTGGCTTTAGCTCAACTTTGCAATTATTTGAATCACTTTTCAAGTTTAATTTCGGTTCTGTAAAGTTTTCAAATTTGATTAAATCAACCAATAGGATTAGAAGTATATGGTAGATCATCTAGACTTGTTACATGAATTAGCCAATACTCATTTAGTGTCTTGCATGTCAATGTTAACAAATAAATGCATGATAATTTTTCTGAAAACCAGGGCTTTTGCATCTTTTGAAGTTAATTTGTCCCACATACTGATACACCATCTCTGGGATGAGACGACTGTCATCAATCAAGGTGGAAACTAGTTTGTTTGAGAATTTTGTTCTTGGATATTGGTATTCATGGGTGATATATTCGATTCATCGCTCAACTTGGAAGAAACCCATTTTAAGGAAGGCTACAATGAGGGCTACAACGATGGTCTAACCGCTGGCAAGGATGAGGCAAAGCAAGTGGGTCTCAAAGTCGGTTTTGAGGTTGGCGAAGAGCTTGGCTTCTACAGGGGCTGTGTCGATGTTTGGAGCTCCGCTATCTGGGTCGACCCGAACCGCTTCTCTTCAAGGGTTAAAATTGCCATCAAGCAGATGGATGGGTTGATTGAGAAGTATCCAGTCTTGGATCCTGAAAACCTAAAAGTACAAGAAATCATGGACAGTTTGAGGCTCAAGTTCAAGATGGTTTGTTCTTCACTGCACGTGAAACTAGGCTATGATGGCTATCCAAAATCTTCTTCAGACGCTAAGGATATTGAGTTTTGAAGAGGGTTCTATTATGTTTGAGAAGGAGTATTGTCGTTCAAGAAAGATAATTTATTAGTTATAGGATTTTTGCCCAACATGGGAATTTTCTTTTTGCTAAAGTTGGTATTATGTAGCCTTTAAGTCTCATTCGGCCTGTGGGTGGTGTTGGTTTGACTGATTCAAAATTATGGGATAGAATTTGTTAAGCTTTGTGAGTCATGGGTCTGTTATTTGGGGCTCAAGTTTATTTATTTTTTATTATTATATTACTATCTTAGTGGGATCTGTTAGTGTGGTAATAGGTCCAATATTTTTCGGTCAGTTTCTTTATGGTCCTTATTTTCAGCTTTTCCTTGTCATTAGTTACCTATTTAAGAGTCCATGTATCACGTAGTATCTGCCATGCAATACAGAGTGAATTATTCAGAATCCTTTTTCCTTGCCTTTTCTCCACCAACTGCATTTATTTTTTTTCTCTTTACCAACAGTTGGGCGCATGGTTCAACACACCCTCAGCACTAGAAATTGATGTAACATGGCCCTTATGGCCCTTTGTCTCTTTTCTTCTTGTATTTTTGTTCTCTCTTTTTTCTGGGCTGCTTGCCCTCATAATGAACAGTTGCTTTCGTTGAATGATATTTCCCTTTTTAGCTATGAGATTTTTTTGTCAAGTGAAAGATAAATTTCCATGATTTAGCTCTTTTTAATGTGCTTAATGTGTCATTGAAATAAAATCTTTAACTCTGAATATGTTACTCTGCACAAATTTAGATGTGGTTGTTTTCGTGGCTGTTGTTATATCTTTAGTGTGTGTAAAAACAACCTTCTTGAGAACTTGAGATAAGGTTGGTTAGGGAGGCCTGTGGTCATTTTGTTGTCTCAGTCTATATTTTTGGTGAGTCTCTGACAGGTAAAAATTGGAAAGAAAATGTTGAAGATGTTGCTCACATGCTGCAAGGTTTATATATCAGAAAGCAGAAACGGGAGTGCATTGGAGTCAATTGAACGAGCCGCCAAGCTTTTCCCTCGAGCTCCAATAATCAATAAGTTTGAAGATGTGGCCTACAATAGAGTTGGTTACACTCTGGTTTCTGAGTTAGCTCCCGTACGATCTTCTGAGCCATGCCACTTGAGAAGTGCTGTGTCCACCATGGTGAAGGCTGCGTTTGACAACATTGACTTTGAGATGCATTGTGGAACTCATCCAAGACTGGGGATTGTTGACCACATTTGTTGTCACCCCCTGGCAGATGCTTCGTTGGATCAAGCAGCTGAGAGCGCTAGACTTTTGGCTAGCGACGTGGGCTCCAACTTGCAAGGTTGGTATCCATGGCTTGGAGCTTTGGCTTCCATAAATATCTATGCAGTAGGAGGATGCTCTTTACTTTAAAGTTGACTAGTTTCTTCATTTCTATTACTCATGTAGAGCAAGGGGGGTAACTGCTGTCACTGCCATCACTGTATAGTGATGACGGAGACATTTGTATTTTCCTTAATTTGTTATCTTGCTTCTTTTCTTTTCCTGCTCAATATCCTGGTAAAAAAAAAAAATCATTTTCCATTTGAATTTTGCTGGTTTGTCTATAAACAATAGAAAGGAAGATGTTAGTGGATGAACAACAGTCCTTTTGTTAGAGTATATCTTTTATATCGCTATTCATATAGTATTTGGAATTAGTTACGTTTTGCCAACCTCTTAAATTTGAGAAATCCATCTATCAACCCCTTCTGTAAAGTTGATAGTTTTGACCTACCCTAGGTAAAGCGTTCCTAGGTTTTAAGTTCTCGTAGGGGGTTGGATCTCACTGACACCAGTTAATTCATTGATAAAGTGATTGTAGAACTATCTTTAATATGTCAACCATCTTTCTGAACTTGTATTTTTTGATTCATTACTTTTGACTGATCATATATTTTCCCTGCAGTTCCTGTTTTTCTATATGGAGCAGCACATGAAGAGGGGAGGCCACTTGATTCAATTAGAAGAGCATTAGGATATTTCAAGCCGAATTCCGGTGAAAACCAGTGGGTAGGGGGGCCAAAATCCAATTTCTTGACACTGAATCCAGATAGTGGACCATCTAAAGTTTCTCCTTCAAAAGGTGTTTTGGTCATTGGAGCAACCAAATGGGTTGATAACTACAATGTCCCTCTGTTATCTTCTAATATCGATGCTGTCCGTAGAATTGCAAAAAGAGTTAGTGGGAGAGGTGGCGGACTTCCGACCATACAGGCGATGGCGCTAGAACATGGGGAAGGCGTCATCGAGGTAGCGTGTAATTTGTTGGATCCAAATAGAATTGGGGGAGACAGAGTACAACAAGAAGTTGAGAGACTTGCTAGGGAAGAGGGTATTTCTGTGGAGAAGGGCTACTTTACAGACTTCTCACAGGAAGAAATAATTCAACGTTACTTGAAGTTAGTAGGCCAGCCCATTTAATTCAGGGAACAACATGCCAAAGAACCCTAATTTGTTATAGGTACCTATACTTTCTCTTAATTTTTAATTTGGTATCTTTGTATTTTCTTCTCTTAATTAAATACTTTAATTTTACTCCATTAGCACCATTAGCTCTTGAACAGGGGCTAATGGCGTTCAAAATGATTATTTCATGTCCCTGTCAAACTCAACTCATACAACACATCATGTTCAGAGTTTGGTTCTCAAGTATATTCAATTATTTTCCAATTTTATAATGGACTTATAATTTTCTTGCAAATTTATTGAAGATTTTCTTAGATCAACTTTTTGATATTTTGTTCTTGGGCCTCTAAATGAAGTTGCTAATTAATTTCATATTTTATCATGACTTTATGGTTTTCAGGACAAATTATTAATTTTCTATATATTAAGGGCTGAAGAATTCAGTAAGAAAAACATGATTGTTATGAAAATGAACCAGAAGATTAAATCATTTAGTTAACACATGAAAAATTTGATTATTTGTTTTAATAAATATATATTTTTGACTAAATGTGTATTTAAATATTTTTAGTGAAAAATGCGTTTAAAATTTTTAAATTATAAATTTAAATGATTTATATAATCTATATCTCAAACTTTCATCATTTATACATACAATAAACAAAAACATGCGTTTGAAATATGTGTTTAGTCATTAAAAGAAACTTAAATAAATAAGTTTCAATAGATGAGATGCAAATTAAAATTATAAAATTTATAATATAATAAAAATTAATCGATTTTATGACACATTATAAAGTTTAAAAATATATGTATTAGAAATTTTTTGATAAATATAAATGTTTAAATCATTCTTATGTTAAATATGGATATTTTGATTAAAAAACGTTTGCGAGTGACGAATAACGGATCACTAAGAGTTTGGTAGATAAAAAGAAATTTCAGATATATAAAAAAGATTTATGCAACATATATTTTAATTTAAAAAATATATATACTTTTTAAAATAGAATTCAAGCAAAACACAAAAGTGATCAGCATATCTTACTATTAACATAATATGTATGTACCTCCAAAACTAATGTCATTGAGTGCTTCGGCTAAAAGCTAAAAAATGTAGCAAGATTCATTGCTTGATGGGCCACCAGTGCTTCTTCCCAGAAGGGTAAGAATCATACAACCTCCATCAACTAGTTCACTTGCACCTATTGTCCGTAAATTCAGTTGATAAAAGAGTGAGACATACGATTATTTAGAATACGTTTGACTTTTAGAGAGTACTATTTTATTGTGGTTCTAGTCGCGAAGCTTAAAGAAGCATCTTAACTCCTGGGTGCCTAGGTTTACGCTTGAAAATAATTGACGGCTTGCACTCGACATTGGTATCGCCTAGAAAAAAATGAGACTTCACCCTACCCTTAAATCGTAGGTGAGCCCAACCTATTTTTAAAAGTTTTTATAAAAAGAAACTGTTCACTTGCACAACATTTGAGAAACAATGACAAATCTCTTTAAAATTGGTAGTAGTGTCAATGAGAATTAGTACATATAGTAAAGAACGGGCTCGTATCTCACAAAGACGCGAGTTCGATTCCTACTACCGTTGTGAGAACTTCTTTAGTAGGCGATCTTGTAAGTCCCATATAAACGCTCTTGAACCCTGGGGCTGTGCCTTAATCTTAGTAGGGGACCGGTGTCAAACTCACATAAATTTTGTTGTATAAAAAAAATTAGTGGTAGTAAGCATCATAAACATTTACAAGAAAATATTGCCCTTGTAGTTTTCTACACCTTTAGGAACCTATGGGAGTGAAATGATAAAAATTAGTTAGAGGAGTAAGAAATTATATATACCTAATATAAATATTATGAATATTTTTCAATTAATATAACGTTAATCTTCAACATTCATATGAATATAATAAGATGTAAAAAATTTAGAGAAAAAGTTGTGAATAATGCAATTCAAACTCGTCTCATCTTGAAATTTGTGCAAAAGGAAAAGGACCACTCTAGTATGTATTTGTCCTCTTTCATTTGCTATTATGTAACTAGTACTTTGTAAGCTTTTATAACCTGAACCTGAACCATTTGGAAGAACCATTTCGTCTTATGATTTTAATAAAATTTATTAAAATTGATATGCTTCCAAATTCATGAGGAATAGTTTTAATAAAATTTTATAAAAAGTTTAGGGGGACAAAAGTACCAAACAAGGCATAAAAGTATCTCTGTTGCCTACGAATTGATAGCCACACCCACAAATTATTAAAACAAAATTAATTAATGAACATATTTTAAGAATAAAAAAATTACTCCGTAATCTTAGTGGCAATAAAAAATTACTAAATACTCCCTTTACTTTAATCTTAAATATCAGATTTAAATATATTTTATTTTTAAAATTTATAATTTTTTTAAATTATTTTTATTAATTGTGCATATTAAAAAAAATTATTAAGGAGAAATTTTTGTGTACATCCAATGCAACACCTCATTTGTGCACTGGCCAATAAAAATGAACCAACTCACATTATTTCAAGCGTAGTTGGCACCCATATAATTAACATTATTAAATATTATTTTAATATATAAAAAAATTATTTTTAATAAAAAATATATATGCTTAAGAGAAAAATGAGATCCATATAGTATAAATGGAGAAATGTGGGCTCAAAAGATGATCATGAAGACAACTTCAAATACATCGAAACATGCTACATTTGCGATATTGGGTTGCTTTAAATCTAAAAAAAAAAAAATGGGATTATGTGGTGTTAATAACTGGAATTTAACCTGGGGAGTTTCCATTTGGTCTTTATGGAAATGGAGAAATCATGCGACATTTGATGACAATTACGTGAAACCTATGGATCCTTACTTGGTTATTATGCAATCATGGAAAAATTTTGTGAATTCAAGAAGAAAGGTTGATGGATGTTCCAATAAGCATAACCTCTTCCAATTGGTAACCTCCCCCTTTTGGATACATTAAGTTAAATGTGGATGGAGCTGTGATAACTGCCTAGAATAAGTCCAGTTGTGGTAGAATTATTAGAGATCATTCTGGTAGTTGGATTATTGGATTTTCAAACAAGCTGGGTTCTTGTAGCGTTATTGAAGCAGAACAGTGGGCAGTATATAAAGGCCTTAAACTTGCTTGGGACTTAGGGTATAAGGAGGTAATCCTAGAAACGGATTCTAAGGAAGTCACTCACATTTTGTCCAATCTGCAAACTAATATATGCAGTCTGTTAGTTTACCAGATACAAAGGCTCCTTGAACTTCCATGGAACTTGAGAATTTAACATATTTCTAGAGAGCAAAACAAGCTGGCGGATGCTCTAGAGAAGGACGAGTTGTCTCCCACGACCATATTATATTATTATCCTTCCTATTTGACATCGCTTGTTAGAAATGAGTGTTTGGGATACAATCCTTTTTTAGAGTAGTTTTATTTAATTTGGGCATTTAGCCCTCTATTGTACAAAAAAAAAAATACATCGAAACATGGGCTTTGACTTTGAGGCCCGTTGTAATATTAATATTTTTTATAATTATAGGTATCTTTTTAATAGAATTAATCATATTTAAAATACTATCGAGTATTATATATAGACATATCTGATGTGGGTATCTCTCTTAATAAAAATCTAGTTTACATGCTTTGTGATAAGTCAAAGCACAGGGATGGAATGTTAATATTCATTTTATACCAAGAGGATGCAGCGCTGTAGCAGATAAATTAGCCAAGGAGGCCCTACGAACTACTACTTTTTTTTACATGATTCCTCAATACATGAGGTGCTGTGCTGCAAAATGCAATGGCATTGCTATCCCCTATGATGGAATTTATTTTCTTTTAAGGCTTTAGCCTTTTATTGTATAAAAAAAACTAATTCATTAAAACGAAAAAAAATAGTGGCTTGGTTGAGTTTTTTTTTTAATGTTTTTAACTTTTAAGTATTTTTTAAAGATGAACCTAATATAATTGCACAATCTAAGTTTTTTTTTTCCAAAAAAGAGTGCATTTTGAACATAACTTCCACACAAACACATTCGTTTTAAATTTATTAAATAAAAAAATAGTGGTCTGGTTGAGTTTTTATTTTATTTTTTTAACTTTTAAGTATTTTTTTAAAGATGAACCTAATATACTAAAACTGAATGCATTTTTACCATAACTTCCCCAAAAAAAAAAATTTTTAATTCTTTAATTTAAATTTTTTCAAGCATGGGTTATGTTTTTTATTTTCATTTTTTGTCATAATTCACACACCCATTATATCGTCTAAAAAAAAAATTTAAACTCATAATCTCACGGTTAAAAAAATAATTAAGGGACACTTGGTATTATTAAGGAGAATGGTCATATCTTTTATTTATTTGGATCTAACAATCATCAACATCAATATAATATATAAAAACATTACAATATTTATAAAATATAAAGAGTATAACTTATTTTCTAAACTATATGCAATGTAAAAAAAAACTCACATCTAATTACACACAAAAGATAATGTTAACAAAGATATCAACATTCCTAACTACTAATTTGTAAAATTGTTCTATTAGAATTACAAAATACTTTTTTATACTATTCACTAGATTTTATTACTAAGTATCTAATTTCAGGGTTCGTAGTTACCCTTCCTAATATAGATATCCCTTTTAGAAATCAAACTCAAAATCTAGAGAGATCTATGAGATTTTATACTATTAGACTAAATCTATATTAGTGAATTACAAAATATTACTCCTCCAGTCTTAAATCTAAAAGATAGTTGACTTTTTTTTATAGATTAAGGAAGTTAAATAAATCAATTAAATATACTTAATATAAGAGTTAGTAGATTAATTTGAGTAGATTAAATAATATATAATATAAATTTATATTGAGATGTTGATTATAATTAATTGATTCATTTATTTTTCTTAATTTTTTTAAAAAAATTAATTAGTTTTTATATTTATGACTGGAGGAGTAACTCTTAATAATTTATCTTAGGTCCAGCCCACCCAATCTAATCTGGCCGGGACCACCAACCCAATGCCTAACCCAACCAAGCAACCCAACTAGACCCCATCTATTTTCCATTCTTTTCCAGGAAGAAGGAAGAGTTGGCGAACAACACAGGATGATATGATAAAATAATTTTAATTAAAGTATACGTACAAATTTCAGTTTAATCCTTTATAAAATATATTTTAAGTCTTGTAATATTAGACCTTAATCTTATTAATGGACAAATTTATATAAGACATACTTATTTAATCTTTTAATAGTAATATTTTTATATTGATTAAAATATAAATTTGATCCTCTAAGTTTATATCAAATTTTATTTTAATTTTTTAAGTTTATAAAATAAATTTTTAATCCTATAATTTTAGCATCGTTAGTATAACTTAACGGAAAATATTAACTCAATAAATTGAGGTGATGATTGTATAATTAAACGTTGAGAAAATATGATTAGATCATAATCTTTTAATATAAAATTTAAAAAGATTTAAAATAAAATTAGCAATGAGATTTTAATGGGCTTTTTAGTAAAAAAAAAATATAAGTAAAAAGGTAAAAAAAATTAATTAAAGGAAGATTAATTTACAATTTTTTTTAAATGATAACTAACTTTATTTTAAATGCTTTTTACTATACACGTTAAAATCTAATTATGCTTTGCCGGTGTTTAATTATACAATCATAACTTAAATTTATTAAGTAAATATTTTCTATTAAGTAAAACTAATAATGTTAAGATTATAAGATTAAAAGTACACTTTACAATCATAAAGAACTAAAATAAAACTTGATAAATTTTTATATTTTAAAATTAAAATATAGCATAAAATAAATTTAATAGTTTTATGCTTTTGTTTAAAATATAAAAATATATTAAAGGATTTAAATTTAAACATACTTTTTCAACACCATTTAAATTCACACTGCATTTTTTGTTAATGACATTTAAACATGCCACTGGACTCCCTAGGCTATATAGCTGTTGGGATGATACGATAGAACGAGTAAAAGAAAACACCCATAATTTCCTAAGTGTTCACAGAACAAAGACCCAACACAAAGCAGGCTAAAGATCTACGTCTCCATTCATGAATATCATAATATGAGATCCATATTACATGCACTATCCTGTTCATGTAATTGTTGACAACAGGAAAAGCAAAGAGTCTTTGCCTTTCCTTCTAACTTACCCCAAGAAAACACATTACATGAGCAGAAGAAGATTCATTCATACCACTACAACAAATAAGGCTGCACTACAAACTATCCAATTTTGATCTCTGGTAGCAACATAAAGAATGGCCATATTCTCATGATCCCATCACTGTTCTTTCCAAATTCTCCCTGTAACCCTTAGCTTCAATTCCTTCCTGTCTCCCCCGGAAAAGAAGAGAGCCATGTTCCTTTGGATGATAAGACCGTCAAAACTGTCACGGACCTTGCGGTGGCTGTCCCTGATGCTTCTAGGCACGCCCTGCCAAGTCATCTTCCTCCCGTTACCACCAACCTCAAGACTGTAGCTATAGTTCTTTGCCTCGTTATCATCACCCATGAATCGCAAGAAGGCTATGTAGACTGGAGCCATACCCAGCTGAAAAGCTTCAAAGTGTAGACAAAAATACTGACCAAAGCAGCTGAAGACCTATAAAACCAATGTGAAATCAAACATTCAATTAACACCAACTTTTCACAATAGTAAATGCACCAATCCAAGTATCAATTTATAAAGTGTATGAATAATGCACTTGTACAAGAACCTAAGCTTTCAATTTCTAAGGAAGCCAAAAATTTAAGAGACAAATAATTTTACAATGTTATGGTAATTCCATATAATGGGTGTTCTTGATACACCAAGTGCAAGAAAGATGCAAGGCTAATTATTTCAATTCTCCTTCTCATCAATTATGAAAAATGTGCATCCCACCACAATGGAAAATTACACAGCCCATCATCTTTCTCATGAACTCACAAGGCCAATAGAAAGGACTAAGAAAGAACAGAATTGGAGTTAGGAAAAGAATACTGTACCGTAAGCATCCATGTGGCATTTTCAACTTCTTGGGGGTTTGATTTGACATAACGATGATTAAAAGTGCTCCCATTATGCATGTCCACTTTGTGATCATCTTTCAAATGAGCCACCAGAAAAGGAATATCACCAATGACAGTGCATTCTGAACCAGCATATGGACAGTTATATGGTCTATATGCACATTGAGATTCATGCTTCAACTTGCAGTAATACGGATATATGCCCATGCACCCAAAAGCCTGGTATTTACAAGGAAGTTCCAAAGACGCAGCTACCTTCTCCAATGCCAAGCATCTAATATTGCCAAGCTCATGTCTACAGGTAGGACACCGGTTATGGACCCTGGGTTTGCAACCTGAGCACAAAGTATGGCCATTTGAACACTGCAACAGGGAAGATTAAAACCAAAGTACAAGCTATTAGTAAACTTCCTAGATAAAATCTTTGGTTGTAAAATAGGTATTTGACAAAATCCCGCCAACAATAAAAAAATAGCAGAACTACCATGTAAACAGAAAAGTAAACAAGCTCAATCTCTTCAAGTTGAGGAAACTCAGATGTTCATAGAGACATCAGTGTCACAACGCCAATTAAAAAAAAATGATTACAGCAAAGTTTGTGTTCAAGAAAGTAAGGATTCTTTATCATGATTAAAATGCTCAACATCCAACTAACAGCTGCCATATTCTATAAAAAATATTTAAAAAGTGGAAATATTTTACCTTCAATTAAATAGCACATTTAAAAGGCATTAGATACTACTTTTCAAAATGAAGACCACCTCAATTCTGATCATTCATTCATGTACAATCCCCATTTCAGAAATGATTTTATCCAGCCTATACTGCAGTCCCACCAAAACATGATTTCTGATTCAGAAAAATAAAGAACCCTTTCATCCAGTCAACTATAGAATAGATACTTACACTCATGTTTTGATCATGATCATGAAATTCCTCAAAAGCAGTTGTAGAGTTTAGTTTAGGCTATGCATTCCCTTTTTAATCCCATTTTTTCTTGTTCCCAATTTCGTTTCTTTTGAGAAGCATGTATGTAGTAATTCTCTCAAACCAGCATTTCTAAATTGTAATCACATAGTATCTATAGAATCCAAGATATCTACAATGAACAATCAATTATATAAACAACCTGGTGGATTGGAGGGTACATGGCATTCAAGCACACGGGACACTCTAAAAGTTCATGAACACTGCTTGTAACAGCCACATTAGATTTTAGTGCAGTTTGTGCAGGATCATTCACAAGCTCACTGATATCCATTGGCTCCTCATTTGAAGCAGGATCAACCTCAGATTTGCTCCGTATATCATCAAATAATAGATTGCTAGAAGCCATGCTAGTACAAGCAACCACCAGTCCTATGTTTGAGAAAGAAAAAAGAAAAAGGTGATTCAACCAAAATCCATATACCCTTAATCCTCACTCTCATTAAAACTAATATCCTAACACAATTTGGGTTCACAACTCACAAGCGAAACAACAATCATCACAAGGCAAAAGCAAGTAGCATATTCAGTCAACGTGTTTATGCTTCCAAGCAAAACTATTTTCACAAGAAAAGCCTGAACCATCAATAATCCTAAGGCTATCCCAGAAACTGAGTGGATCAAGGATGCATCATTACTTAGGAAGGTCTATGACCATTAGATTTAGTTGTGAAACACATTTCACCAACTCTTCCCATAGATTAATAACTTTTTTCCATTGCTCAACAATCTTTCCTTATATCAGCCATTCAAATGTTTTCCACAATTTTCAACTCTTATAACCAAACCCTGAGGAATTTTGGCAGTGTATGATAATATGTCCTTCTTCCAGGGGAAGGGGAATCAACCAAACAGCACCAATTCAAAATGCAATCATACAACAGAAAGTTAGAATTCAATTTTATAACTTCCAATATGCATTTGCCTACGGCAGTGATAAATGGAGTTAAATCACACACAAGCACTTCAAAGAGAAGTTGTCCAACACCTATCAACACTGAAGTCCCAAGCCAATTTTCAATTCTAAATTCCTAACATACATGTTCAGCACATAGTAGGCATGTTAAATTAGATTTTAATACATTGCCGATATGTTCTCACATATACACGCACATGAGTGTGTGTCGTGTCCTTATAGATTTCATTTTGCCATGACACTGTCCTCTCAGTCAATAATAGCTGCTGGCCACTAATGGGCATCATTATGTCTCCATATTGACTAATGACTAAAAAAGTAGAAGAGATTAAAAAATCAGATCTACAACTCCAATGAAGAAAGAAAAAAAATAAAGCAGAAATTAGAAAACATATTTTATAATTATAATATAATGCATTCAATACAAAAAAACATTCTTCAGGCTGTAAACTAAGTGCAACAGACAGATTGATGCCATGTTATCAAATTATTACTACAAATCCAAAATGCATGAATATTAAAAACAACTAATAGAGTAAGCAAGAGGATGTATTTGATCCAGGGGTGCAACAAAAACACAAACACGTTAGAAATACATTTAGTAGGTCTACTAGTGACTTCAGCACAAAAGAAATCATTTTCTAATTGTAATGACACAAGACATGTGAATCACAGCACATAATTATACAGGTTAACAAAAACAGGTGAGGGTACCATCACAACAATGTAAATACCGTTTGGAAAAACCAAGGCCAACTCAAGCGCTATATGAAATTTATCTGCGAAATAAACCATGGTCACTATCTGTGTCTTTGTGCAATTACAAGAAAGATATTGCACATTGTAAAGGAGGAAGAACCCTCTCTCTGATGCATAGCAAATTTCAAACTGTAGCCTAAGTCTAAAGTCTACACAAGCTAAAGCTTAGGAATCAAAACTACAAGTCATGATATTCTGACAAAGGAGTGGTGTGCGAAACAACCAGAAATCATCAATATCACAATGGCTATGGAAAATAAAGTAAAACACTTTTAATCATTGCAGCGAGTCAAATAACCAAACCCAGAGACAATCCATGGAAGAAAAACGCACACAAGGAAGACCAAACAATCATCCCAAAAATGCATGAACGCTACCGATTCAATCAAATTGATGTGGCAAAGCCATTGACCGAATCGCGTCCACAAGACATTCAATTTACCAAGCAAACAAAAACCCAAATATAAGCGATGAAGTAGATTAAACTGCTTCAGAAGAACAAACTGTTCTATCCAATCACATGCCAGACTTAAGCCCTAACTTTGCATCCAAAAATGCACTGTAATTCTGACAAAAACAACAACAGATCTACGCAATAGAAGTCAAAACCGGAACAAATCAAGCAGAGGTAAAAAAACAACAAAAGAAGAAGAAGAAGAAGAGGAAACTCGTAACCCCCGGAAATCAGAGAAAGACTCATCAAGCACCAAACGAAACGAAAACGAGGAAAAACCCAGAAGCGTGCCTGGAACATACGAGAGAAGCAGAAGAGACAAATACCTAAAATGATGACTCGATCAAAAAGGCCATTGCAGAGAGAATATGAAATGAAACGCAGGAGATTGGGTCAAGAGAGACAAGGAAGAAAAAGATAGGAGGGAAGTTGGTAGATGACCCCGTGGCGTTCGTATGAGGACACTAATAATTAATAAGAGCAGGCACGAGTGCGCGTTCCGAGTGGGAGAGAAGAACTTCAAATTAAAGAGAAAGGAGAGGGAGAGAGAGAGGAGCGTATGTAAGAGGAGGAGGAGAGAGACTTTTCTCGGGAAAATGAAAGGGCAAAAAAGT
Organism: Leucaena leucocephala; assembly: GCA_037074615.1. Lineage (NCBI taxonomy): Eukaryota > Viridiplantae > Streptophyta > Magnoliopsida > Fabales > Fabaceae > Leucaena > Leucaena leucocephala. Next base: position 2,775,244 of record CM073544.1, on the reverse strand, counting down.
TGCTGGCACTTTTATGTTTAAACTTCAAGGCAATGTTTATGTAATGAAAATAGGATCAAGTAAGTCCCCGCATTCACATTTTAGTGCCGTAATTCAACTATTCATAATTAAAATAAAATACTTCAGTGATTCAACTATTCATTTTAGTATATTAGTATTAACTATTTCTATTATATTTAATACATGATATATTTAATAAATTTAATTAAATTAAAAAAATTAATTAATTTAATTAATATAATATATTATTTTTAAAATATCTTAATCATATTTTTTAATTTACTTTCTCTTTCTTTTCATTGATTATTATTGAGTGAATATTAATAAAAATAATAAGTATGTATTATATTTAAAATTAAAATATACTTGTCATATATTAAAAATTAAAAAATATATTAAAATAAATTTTTAAAAAATTTAAAAAATAATTTTGGAGAAAAAAGAAATTAAGAAATTAAGAATATATATATATTGCAAATAATGATAAGTAGTAAAAACATTATTTAAAAAAGGTAATAAATATTTCTAATTTAAAAATAAAAATATTTATAATGAACAAATAAATGCTTCTCAAAGATTAATAATGGAGTTAAAGTAGGTCAGTTCAATAAATTTGTTCCCAAGGTAAAATTCTTTCCTAAATGTCCTCATTTAATAATTAATTAGTGGGTTTTAATACTTAATCTCATTAATAGATACACTTTTTTAATGAGGGAAAAATAGTAATAATAAATATCTCAAATAATAATTTTTTTATTCGGAGGAAGTATTATTATAGATTAAAGTTAATATTATAATATTATTAGAAAAAGGTTAATTTTATAAGTAATATGAGTGTATCATATTATATTATAAAAAATATTTCTGATAAAATAAAAAATAATTAATTAACATAGAGTAAAGATAAGAAATAAAAATATTTAAAAAATAATAAATATTTTATAATTTAAAAAACAAAAAATAAGCATGATATTTAAAATATAGTATATAATTAATATTAACATTAATATTAAAAGTAAGATGAGTATATCATGATTTAAGATACAAAATAACTTAATTAATCTAGAATAAATTTAAAATATTTTAAAACTTGAAAATATTCAGTTAAACTATAATATTTATAATATTTAATGAAAATGAAACATTTAGTACAAGTTTCCTTTTCTTTTCCCAACTAACATGTGGTACAAGTTAATCAATCCTATTTAATTTATGAAAATCAACACTATAAAGTTTAATCTCTGAAATTTGGCTATACATAGAAGAAAACAACAGCAACATTGGCAAATGGACCCACTCCTAAATATTTTTTCAATGGCAAAAGAAAATTTCTTAATGTGGACATTGGTATAGAGTTTGACTTTTAGCTTCCAAGACGATTTTAAATTTGAAGCTTATTGTATTCAAATGTCAAGGAGAAAATTAAAGTACAATGAATAGTGTTATCTTTTGAATAATTGCTCCTCTTAGATGCTTTGAAGGAGATAGAGGTAATAATAATAATAATAATAATAATAATAATAATAATAATAATAATAAAATAGGAATAAAACAATTACAATAAAAGAAAAAAATTGCAGCCACATTATTACAAGCCAAATAAAACAATCCCACACTATTATCCATAGACTTGAATAGTATTTTTGTGGGGAAATTTGTTGCCCTCTTACTAATGTGTTGTTTGGTTTTTAGTTTATTAAAATTTTCATTTACCAAGAGCATATTTATTACTAACAAAGAGATTAGATATAATAAAAGGAATTAGTCTCTTACAATATAGAGAATTAAATTTAAATTTTTGTTAAAAAATATATTCATATTTAGTACCTAATAATATATCGAGAAATGGATATTGACTACCTGATATTATAGTTTAAATCGAAATTGACTACACAATATTTTATTTATAAAAAAATTTTCATTCGCCTAGATTATAAAAGTAAGTAGTAATTATTTCAATTTAACTTAATCTACTTACATTTTATTTTATTTAAAAATAATTAAAAAATTATTTTTTTCTTGTTCTTTTTTTTCAAAGAAAATTATGTTTTTTCAACAAATATTTTTTTTTTCAATTTTATAAACAACATCAGCTAAAATATAAAATATACATCAAGTCATACTTATAAGTTGTGAATAGGGGTGTTCATGGGCAGGGCTGGGCAGGGTGACCCCCTGCCCGGTGCCCTGCCCAGAAAAAGCATGGGTTGCATTTTGCAGCCCGATGCCCGGCCCTATCTGTAACATCCCAATTTTCAGGCCTAGAGATGCAGAAATAGCCTAAGATTAAGAGGCTGCTAGACCCCCTTTGAGCAGAAGTTCCGGAGATACGCAGAGAGTTTCAGGGACTAAGTTGCAAATAAGCAAAAGTACGGGGACTTATGTGTCAACAATAAAAGTCCCAAGGGGTAGAATGGCTATTTGGGATGATGTAAATGTCAAAGGATGTGGAGTTGAGAGCTGACCATTTAGGTCACGACAAGAGATAGGTATGGTCGCGACTAATGGTTACAGAAAGAGTTATACGCGACGAGAAAGCAGTGTGGTCACGACTAGGAAGTAGTTACGTCGCGACTAATAATGGCAGAAAGGTTTAGACGCGACTGAATGATGTGTGTGTCGCGACTAATAGGTAAAATGGGCTGGTTGCGACTAGAAAATGTTATGCTCGCGACTAGATTGTGTTGTGGTCGCGACGAAAGACTGTTAGGGTCGCGACTAAAGAATGTTGTGGTCGCGACTAGAGAAAGCTGTGGTCGCGACTAATGAGCACAGAAGGTGTTAAGTCGCGATGAGATGATGGCTAGGTCGCGACTAGTGACTAAGAAGTGCCAAGCGTATGGGCCATGTGTTGTGAAGGTCCAAATGAGATAGTTACCTGGTTAGAGATAGACCGGAGGCAGGAGACCAGATACAGGAAAGGTTATCTGAAGACCATGAGGTAGACTGATAAGGTATCCTCATGGGACCCACAAGATGCCACATGGCATTAAAGTAATGGTTCAGTAGAGTAAAGTTACTCGGTTGACACGAAAACTGAGGAGGTGATCAGATAAGTCTGGGACTTATCTGGGTGGCATTGGGAAGCGTGCAAGGTCTCTTCCAGTCGCCACATGGCATTAGTCTGCAGAAAGTAGATAAAGTTGAGGGCACGTATTACGAGGCAGGAGACTGGACCGGTGAGTCAGCATGCTGAGTCAGCTGCTGAGGTGTCCAGGGAATTTCAGCATGTGGAAAATATGCTGCTGAGGTGTTCCGGTGAGGTGTCCCGATGATGTCATGCATGATGCAGTAAAGGAGGAATTAAAGAAAATAGGAAAAACCAGGACTGCAGGATCAAAGTTCATGGTAATTACAGGATTGCCATTGGAGGAGGTTATAAATACCCCCCTCCATTCCATTTTCATTCACGCATGGCAAGGGAGAAGGGAGAGAAAGAAGAGAGAGAAGGAGAAGGAAGGAAGAGAGAAAGGAGAAAAAGAAATAAGGAAGTTCTGGCGGAGCTGGAAGCAGAATAAGGATAGTGGAGTTCTGCTAAGCTAGCCAGGTAGTAACTAATCCTAGCTTTATGTAATGTCTTTGTGATTTGATGTGCTATTGTTTGGTTGGATTGTTGTCTTATATGTTATGTCTGAAGCTCTGCTGTAATGCTATGATCATATGTTATTAAGCATGGAAGCACGCAACATACTTATCTGTACACAATCACAAGCAAGCACTGTCACTCTGCATTACATATATTGTTATGATTGTTGCTACTGAGATTCCCCCGAATCTCATCCCCATACATAACCCATTACAGGGAGGTTATGCTGAATTGGATTTTGAGAAAGCCAGGAGACGTCGTTATGCTGCCGAAGTAAAGACTGAACATCAGTATATGATAAGTACTGTGTACGTAGTGCTGTCTAAGGAGGCTAGAAGTGAGTGGACCTAGCCGGTTCATCTAGTCTTTCCTGGGTACTACGTAGAATGGTAGTTCTCATGAGGGGATTACCGAATCAGTACAGTTCAGTTCTTTGTGCAGATGAAGCGTAGCGGTTGTGCTGCCGAAGTTTAGGTAGAAAGAGATGTAATAAAGACAGAAAGATTATGTATATGCCTTGTTGTGTATGCCTTGTTGTATGACATGATGTTATTCAATGATAAATATTGTTTGGCATATGCAGTTTATGTATGTTAAATTAAGAGGAAATTCGCAGGTCCTGAGGCAGCAGTGTTCTGACCTCAGTTTGACCTAGTAAACGGAGGAGTCTGGCCACGAGATTTAGTGAGCCGACAGTACACATCTGGGGCATTCCGTGAATAGGTAATACGCCTCATTTGGATGTGTATAGTGAGAGAAATCAGTTCTCAAAGTACAGGTTCAGAGTAAGGAACTTAGGAGTAAAAGTTCAATCTCTGGACTTGGATACAACTATTATTGCTTCTGCAAGTGTACTCTGAGGAGTATAAAGGAGGATGTTTCACTATCCGGTAAAAGCCCTAACTATTTTGGGTTGGGCGTGGGCGGGCTGGGCATGCCCAAGTTGTGATGTCATGCTCAAATTGTGGAAAAAATCTGCAATTATAAACTTCTAAAATAATATCATATTCATATGTCTTCAAGAGTTAAATAATATCTATAATCCACTAAAAATAAGGTAACAAAAAGATAATAATTAAAGTCTTGAAATTCATTGCATATAAAAAAACTTTGAAGTATAAGTAATTTATAATTACAACTTTACATCAATTTCTCAAATGCTGACAAAGATGAAGTATCTAAAAAAATAAAATAAATAATTATAATTTATAATGTAATCATATTATGATTAATAAAGTTAAAAAAATTAATATAGTTATAAATATTAAAATATATAACTTACGTACTTAACTATTTATATTTCTAAAATGACCTTGTAGTCACCAGTAATTATCATATTCTCCCTTCTAAGTGTAGTATCTACGGGAAAAAAAAGGGTGCTCATGGGCAGGGCAGGGCAACCCCCTTGCCCGGTGCCCAGCCCGAAAAAAGCATGGGCTGTATTTTGCAGCCCGATGCCCAGCCCTGCCCTATATTTATCGGGTTGGGCAGGGCCATTTTTTCGCGGGCTCGGGTGGGTATAGCGGGCCGCGGACTTTATGAACACCCCTAGTTGTGAATAATCTAACTTATCATTCTAAGACCATATACAAAATACTCATCCGCTTTTTAGTAAAATTTATTTAATTAATTTAATTATATTAAAGAAATTAGTTAAATTAGTCAATATAACATATTTTTTTTTAAAATACCATAACTATTTTCCTTAATATCCCCGTACTCTCCTACTTAATTATTGTTAATAAAGTATCAATAATATCATATAGAAAAATATTAATAAATATAAAAAATAGATATTATATTTAATACTAAAATTAATTCTCTAATTATATCATGTATTAATGAATGGAGGAGTATTAGAAAAAAATGTATATAATTATAATAAATAATTAATTAAAAACCTGAAATTTAAATCATGAACACATCAATATAAAATATGAGATTGATAACAAATTAAACGATAAATAATGGGAGGGCCATTGAGATAGGAGCGTCTCTACAAAATCAAATTCAATTTTGAATATAAAGAAATTAATAAACCGATTATTAGTGTGGGGACGAAACACACACACATAGGATGGGGACGGTATTAATATAGTGTGGAGTCACGGGGACGGGTTTCTGTTCTCTTTTGGTTTTAATATTTATAATAAAGTGATTTTGTTGTTACTCTCTCAAGTTTTATTTTAAAAATTGTTGCCTCTCTTAAATACGACAATGCTCCTACATGTTACCTTATTTATGTCAAATTGGAACACTTTTTGAGGATTTCAATTTTCAAACGGCTTTTTTTTCTTCAATAAATTGATAAACTAATCATCTGACCAATCTGATATAGAATAGATTAATCGGATTAAATTTTATGTTCCTACTTATTGAATCTAAAATTGTGTCATTTTAAGAAAAAAAAGAATAGCAACATGTTGTATATGTGTTTTAGTAATTTTATTTTTGTTAGATTATTTATAATTTATATGTAAATATTTTATATGGTTAAGGTGCATCGGCACCTGAATAATTTTTCAATATGCAATTAAAATTTTAAACTATTTAGTGGTATAATTTTTTCTTCAATCTAATAAAAATAGTACAATCATCACATCCAACTAACAAGCCTTAATGTTCCGTTTTCTCTTGCCACTCCCATCAGCCTTCATTGTGTAAAGGGAGCCATTGAGTCGAAGGTGGGTGAGAGAGAGAGAGAGAGAGCCGTCCCCTTCAAAGCTTTCACCATATGAGAAAGAGATAACGCCGTCACCTTTGGGCCTTTCACCGGAGGAGATCGAAACTTGCATATCTCCATCCTCAGGGTCGCATAACTCCTGCAAATCTGTCGAGGAGAGGTCATCAACAATGAAGGCTGGGGGCGATGAAGGTTGGATCTGCTGCTTCTATATGAGGGCGGTAGAGGAAGAAATAGTTGGCCACAAAACAAAAATCTATCATAATTTTAACTTTTGTTTTTTTTAAGAAAACAGAAACTGCACTAAAAATTAAAAAAATAGATATTTTAGTTATTTAATTCTGAATTTAAAAATTACAATTTAGGTCATAATACTATTTTAATATTTTTATAATATTTAGAATATGGATTCACCAATTTCTAAATTTTTTTTAGAAAGTTTCCTATATTTTTTATATTTTAATCACGATGAGTTAACCTTAGCTCAACCACAATTAAATTATTAATTATTAAACTATTATTTTAACTAGTTTAATAACTTGTCCCATTTTTAGTACAATAGAAAAATATGATACATGAAAAATAATTAAAATATATGTTTAATCATTTATATTTGTAACAAGTTTCATTTTAATCCCATAAATTTAAAAAATAAATTTTTTTAATCTTTTAAACTTAATACTATCAGCCTCATTAATAAAAAAATACTTATTCCACAAATTTAAAATAATAACTTAACAAATAAATAATAACAAAAATATGTTTAGATTTTAATATTTTAATATAAAATATAACACAATTTAAAAAAATTAAAATGTAAGTATGTTTTATCAATATTTAATTATAAAGTCATAAATTGAATGAGTCAACATTTTTTATTAAATAATATTAATGATATTAAATTTAAATAATTATAAATATATTTTTTAAATTTAAGAGAATAGAATGAAACTTAATATAAATAGTAAAGACTAAATATATATTTTAACCTATAAAAAAATACTAAGATAAAGAGGACTTTTCAAATTTTAATCACGTAGATAAGTTTTTATAACTTTCAAGAAAATAAATTATAGTTAAAATTTAACCTATTCAAAACATCGAGAAGCCATGGATCCTAACTGATTCTCAAATTCTCAAAGATCCGGTATTCGGGTGATAGAACTGATTTGTTTCATTTTTGATCGGAGAGGAAAAAGGTTTAAAAAAACACTTATAAACATTTAAAAATAAAATACTTCCTCCTGTCCTTACTTCACGATTTATAGTTGCCCTTCTTAATATACGTGTCTCTTCTAAAAATCGATTTCAAAACTTAAAAGGATCTAATGAAATCTTATATTACTAGACTATATCTATTTTAATATAAAAGATGATATTTTAAGATAATTAAATTATATTTATTATAAATAATTAATATAATTATTTTTTTAATATATTTAAATTAATTATCTAATTTTTATATTAATGATAAGGGGGAATAATAACAAATAAGGAAACCTCTCCAAATTCTAAGCTCAGTGTTGGCAAGAAAAATATCTCAAGCTCTACTCATTTGTCAACAAATTAAACTAAGCCCATTTGATGAACATAATGTATATATGAAAAATTTGCAAAAAAATATAAAAGCGGGATTGTTTATATATCATACAAAAAATCAAAAGAAAAGATGCATTATTGTTCATGATTTGAATGATGATTACTTTCTGCAATCCCTTAATATAATTAATACCTAACTGTCAAATTCATAAAGATTAAGGAAGTTGTTTAGACTAAATTCTTTTGTAAAGTCGATCCCTAATTAAATGAACTAATGACAAAATCATAAATGATTAGGAGAAAAAAATTGTTGACCATCTCAATATTTTGATGACTTTCAACTTGACACGACTGATGTGGCTCCCCTCCTTATCATTCTTTTTCAAAAGACTATAAATATAATACTTTTTTTCTCAACGATTTTATAAAAAAATAAATGAATTTTTTAAGCCTAAATATAAGAAACAACTACTCATTATTTTTTTTGTATTTACTTAAAAAAATTTACCCCTAATTTAGTAAGTACATTTTAGAGGGAATTAAACCTTAAACATATTTATTCATATTAATTGTGCCTAAATCCAAAATAAGTTAATTTTTCATCTATTTTGTGCAAGAGCCAGAATTAGAGACGTATACGTTTTGTCTTTGATTGTTTAGAAACTGATTTTACCGTATTCAATCACAAAGATTTTCCTTATACCAACCTCTCTCTATTTTGTTCTTTTTTTTGTTTTGAGCTTGTAGTTCAAGCGAAAATAAAAAAATTTCTAAACAAGTCCATAGAGACATGTATTTCTTGCATGAAATGCCGTGTAAGTGGTTATTTAGTTTCACTTAAAATTATAGTTTAAAAATTATTTTTAAGTTAAATTATAATTTGAATAAAAAATTAAATAAATAATCATTAATTCAATCAGAAGAGTTTTTAGAATAAATCATTATTTTTGTAGTCTAAAATTATATTTTTAAATAAATTTGTAGAATTAACTTCTGAGTAAAAAAAAAAAATTTTAGATTATGCAACGATCATTTTATCCTATACACTTTTTAAGTAATTTATCTATAAAAAAATAATTATAATAATAACTATCTAAAAATTTATTTTTACATAATTAATTTTCTTCTGAAAGATATTATTCAGAAACTATTTTTTTAAAAGCTAAACTAAACAGCCGTAAATTTACTTTTACTCACATTATAGACCAAAACTAATTTTTTTTTTAAATAAGAGACAATTTATTAATAACTAGATAAAATGATACATGAAAATGGTTTCAGTAGCGGACATATTAGGCTAAGTAGTTGTGAAGACCAACAGTAAAAAACAACAAAGAAAATAAGAATTAGTAAAGAAACGTATCACAAAAAGCAAAAGCACACAGGTAACACATACAAAAAAAAGGCTTGAATGCTATGGTAGGCCCACACTTTAACCAGCTTAAAGGGGATAGCCCAAAGCAAGTTCCGTATCTGCATCAACTCATCCAACTCCAAATAGCCAATCAAAGTTCGACATAAATATCAACGGGGGTTAGTCCGAGTGGTAAGTGGCTCGGTATCATTTAAGCGAGGTCTCGAGTTCGAGCCTTGGCGAATGCAGAAAATTTCCGTTGGGAGACTCACCCACCATAGCCAGGTGCGCGACGCGGGTCAGATCCGGATGTAGTCGGGGCAAAACTCCGGTGAATTGGGTGGGCAACCAAAAAAAAAAGTTCGACATAAACACTAAGGAATGGACAATATCTTATAAAAATACGAGTTCGAATTTCGTTGTTATTATAAAGGTTCATTTAATAGGCGATCTCGTAAATCCTTTTATAAACGTTTTTAAACCTAAAGCTATACCCCCAATTTTAGTAAGGATCGATACCTAACTTATATAAACTTTTCCTTATAAATAAAAATGATCCAACTCCAAATACGATCATATAGAAGACAACATTTCTGGGAAAATTTTCGGTGAACACTCCCGAACATTTCTGGGTACAACCCGTGGTCTCACAACATCTGCACCATTTAAGATGATCTTGAGGAGGCAATAGCATTGATGAGAGAAGCTGGCAATGATCATGGAATACTAAGAGAATAAGCCAACGAAGACCTTCTAGGGTACCCAAACTAAAGGCTAACAAACTGAAGACTAACAACAAACACAACATAACCATAAACGAGTAGCCTGGGAGAAACATCATCTCAAGCAAGGGCACTACCCAATTTGTGCTTGATGTAGGATAGTATGATCATGATGTAGCAGTTTGAGTTTTTTTGGCAAAAAAGCTAAGACATGTTGTTTACATGACTTGCAGCTATGCCGAGTGTAAGAGAAGAGTAGCTTAAAATGTATGGAATTTGTCCAAGAAAGGAACACAGTGTCAAGAAAAAGAACTAGGCCCTAAACCAATGTCGACGGAACAAGGAATTTGAACACCAAGGGAATTAGAAAGCAAGTTTAAATCCCATAATCATAATACGTGAGTTCAACTGATAAAAGTGTGAGACATACGATTATTTAAAGTGTGTTTAATTCCTAGAGAGTATCATTTTATTGTGATTCCAGTCGCGGCGCTTGGAGGAGTATTTTAGCTCGTTGGTACTTAGGTTTACGTCTGAGGGTAATAGACACTTCGCTCTACTAGATATTGGTATCGTTTAGAAGGAAAAGAGATTTCGCCTTATCCTAAGATCATAGGTGAGCCCAATTTCTTTCTAAAAATTTTTGTATAAAAAAAAAAAAAAAAAGAAAGCAAGCTTAGATAGGAGATCTTGCATAAACTAGAGGAAGTGGAGAATAATTATTATGTTAGACATTATTTGGTTGAGGGGTTTTTAGAGAAAAAAATAAAGAAAGATTGGAGAGTTTGATTGTTTAGTTCAAAAAGACAGAGAGGAGAGAAAATTTTGTTATTTTCTGCTCGCTTCCCCCCTTTCACCCCTATAAAATTGAGAGTTTTTAGATGGTGAAGAAATATTATGTATTAAAATATCTTTAATAGTTTTTCAATATTCTAAATTTGCCAATCTCACTGAAAACCCTTTTTCTCCCCCTTCCATCATCCCTTCAGTATCGCGCCTCCCACTACTCACTGCTTGCTCCAGTCATTCAAGGATCATTGCGGATCTGCTCCTCTAGTCTTCCTTCTTCCAGGTAATCTGAAGATTTTGATTGAAGTTGCTTTCAGTTTCTGACCCCAAGAAAAAAATATCACTAGGTATTTTTCTCAATTTCGAAGGATAAGAACTATCATTTTCAGTGGCTTATTCATCGTGATCGATTCTTTGGGCATCTGGATCTTTTGCAAAAGATGATTTTCTGGTAAGATGTGTTTCAGGATATTTTTCTGGTTTCACGGGTTGTCAGTATAATTCCATCCTCAGGGAATTATTTCCTGTCTTTTTCCTTCCATCAGCCTAACAAGTAAAAGTTCTAAGGGTTGGGATTCCAATGCTCGTTATGACTTCTAATTGCTGTGTGGAATCATTTTGATCCTCCTTTGCGCTTTGCTTGCTGTGTGGCATCATTTTAAACTCAGTTTGTTATCTGCTAATCTTCATCTGGATCAATGACATTCACCAAAATCGATGTTGAAATGAGTTGTCTTTCCAAGGAGATAAATGTGCGTTCTTTCTGTGTGTACTCTTATCTTCACTGAAAAGTTTTGCTGCTGTCTTGCATCAAAACATTTGTTTAAAGTAGTGATGAGAGTTTCATTAGTTCATGTTTAGCAAACCTTAATATGAAATAAATATGCAGGGTGAATTGGTATATTCATCTGGGATCTGTATCTAAGACACTTCGATTGTAGTTTAGCCTGAGGAGATTGAGAAACCATCATTTAGCAACATGCTGGGTTCTAGTGTTTTTCAATGAATCCATTTTTCCTGTATAAATTTTTGACTGTTTTCTTCTAAAGACGATAAGCTCATTAAAGCGAATTGTCTTCCTGCCCTCCGGACACTGGTTCTTCTTTTTTTGGGGATGGGGAGGGTGGTTGTTTAAGGCTAGTTGTTAGACAACGTGGTTGTTTAAGGTTATGATGTCTGGATATCTCTCATATGGAGAGTATACATATTTTACGTTGTATATTACAGTATATTTGTGGCATCTATATATCTGATGATATTGAATTGTATAATGTATAAACAAGATGGCAGGAGAATGAAGTGGCATGTTTCTGATTTTTGTTAGGTCCTTTTTCTTTGGAATTCATTTGATTGCTACAAGGTGCATGAAATCGTCAATGTGCAAGAATTATGCTGTGTATGCAAACCATCCTATATAAAATTTTCCCTTATTTTCTTGGCTCACAAATATATTGTCCAGAGACATCACTTCAGATATTAATTAGCTGTCTTGTATTTCTATTAACAATCGTGAATATACATCCCAAAATAAAAGGATGTTCTTTTGGGGATTCCTATTATTATTATTAAACTAAGTAATAAAACAAGTAACTTGGTTTTGGTTTTGTTATAGGTTTTCATTCCGATTGGAGCTGAGGGTACCATGTTACAAATTGTAATCTCTACATGGTCTATGATGTCATTGTTGGGTATGGGTGCAAATGTGCAATGCAATATCACAGTCCCAACATATCACTCTAGTGGGGGTATCATCTTTGGCACTGAAGGCAGCACAAGAACCTCATCTAATAATAACATTGAAATACAGAATGACCATTTCAACGTTGGTTCCTTGCTGACATCATTACCGACTCACCATTTAAAATACAATAAAGAGATAGTGAAGCAGACAATACTCTCAATATATATAATAATTATAAAATTAATAGGAGACAATATTAAAATTTTATCATCTTTTTTTTTTAATTTTATCATATATATAAATGAGGTAAGAAGTTTTTTTGAGAGTCATAAATTAAAAAATAATAATTTTGATATAAATATTATAAATAAAGAATAAATAAATTTAAATAGAGAGAAATATATATTTATCAATTTTTAATTAATTATCTTCTTTTCTCTTTTTAAATTAAATAAGAAATATTATTTGTCTTCTCTTATTTTTACACTTATAATCTTACCTACTTTTTTCTATCTTTTTTTAAATTAACTTAACTTATTATCTTTTTCGTTAAATCAAACATAGGCTCAAGAGAGACGAGTTCTCGCCCCTAGATTCCCCAGCAAATGTGGTCTTTCTTCTACCTCTAAGGGGGATCCGGATCTTCTCTTTTTCATTTTTCTCCTCATCTCTCAGTATCACTTTTCTTTCCTTCTTTTTGCCTTACCTCTTCCTTCCTTTATCCATTCTGTTATAAAATAAAAAATTAAAAAAAAATATTTTTAAAAAACACTTTAAGTGTTTTTTATAAAAAATAAGATTTTTTAAAAAGTATTTTTTAAGTGTTTTTTAAAAAAATTAAGTTTTTTTTAAAAAATACGTTTTTTAAAATAATTAAAAACACTTTTTTAAAGTGTTTTTAAAAAAATCTTTTTAAAAAAAATATTTTTTTAGGCAATAAATGGAGTATGCAAGGCAAAAAATGAAAAGAAAAGTGATAATGAGGATGAGGATGAGGAGAGAAATGAAGAGGAGAAGATCTGCTTCCAGAAAAGGTACAGTAAGCGACGATTGTGCAATGTGGTGCCTTTCGCGTGAGTTTCTCCACGGCATGACACGTGTCTGAGCGTTTGTTTCCAATGTTTTTCAAAAATATAATATAATTTAGGGAATCCACTTAAGTCCCACCGAAAAAATTTATCCCTTTTAAATCTCTCAAAATTATTAAATTATTGATAAATCTTGTAGGACTGTAGAGCAGATATACTAATTATAAAATGACCAAGTAAAGTCTCATAATGACAACCTTATGTGCTATAATTTACAAATCTAGCACATAAAATTGTCATTTATCTCATTTATTAAAAATGACAAGTAAAATTATACAAATAATAATTTTATATGCTATAATTAACAAATTTAGACAACAACCAATAACAACTCATAATCTTAAACCTAATATACTGAGAAATAAAGTTATCATTTGTTGTTATTTGACTAATCAATTCTATCACACAAAATTGTCATTTGTGCTATGCCACCTGACATTTTTTAATAAACGAGAGTAAGATGGACATTTCACAATTAGAATTTCTTCCCCAAAGGCTCCATGAGACTTGTTAGTAATTTAATAATTTTGTAAGACCTCATACAAATAAATTTTGCCCCATGTAGTTGTTCCCTTTCCAACAGTGAGTTATCATTGGAATAAGCATTTTGGTGTTTTTGGAAAAACTGGGTGTATCTCAGTGTTGGAGAATTCTCCATATGGTTGCAGTTCAATGCCCATCTGATTTTTTCAAAGGAATTTCCATTTCTGATACATACATGGATCGAACAGCATATTCATGCACTTATTAATTAACATAACAGGCCTTGTTTCATTATTCTGCTTTTTTTTTTTAGTTTTTGTCTGGAATATTTAAGTTGTTATCCTTGATACTTCATTCTTTTTAATATTCTCCATATAATATTCTTTTTACACAAATGATATTGTTTATGTTTATAGATCAATGACCTGCTGGTGAATATCTCAAAGCATGTATTACAACCTAAGTATGAGATATTGACTACAGATGAGAAGAAAAAATTGCTTGATAAGTACAAAATGGAAGCCGACCAGGTATTATCTATATCTACCTGTGTTTGTATTAATTGAATTGTCTGTCCAGGGAGCACAAGTTGCTTGCCATGTTATAACTTCCACTACTATATGGTGCAATACACACACACAATAGCACAGGTGCAAACAGATGAGAAAATGGGGTAGTTACAGAAAGAGATGATGGGGAAAGAAACAGAACATAGGAGGAGACTCAGCAGAGTGAGATAAGAATAGAAAGAGGGAAAATAAGAAGAATTGATTAACAATCGATTCTCATTATCATCCAAGCCTGATTACAAGTGGAAGCTATTAGGCTATTAATAGAAGGACTTTTCCTTCCCATGAAGAAAACTCGTCAACTTGCAAGTGACAGTTTGCAAATAAGACAAAGTAAACAACTTGCAAGATCCATTTGCAAAAATAAAATAAAATATCTGCCACTTGTAGCATAGCGAAATACTTAATAAAATACTTAATCTCTAAGAAAAGCCAATTTGTATAAAAATAATAAACTTGAAATATTCTTATAATATAGGTATTCTATCATTATATTAGTACGCAAAGAACTCTCATGTACACTTCAGTATTATTGATTCATTGACGAGGAGTCCTCTGTCAGATAATTCAATGAATTCCACGTTACACCCTCTTGCTGCGTTGGAAAAAGCAGTACAAGCATGAGTAATAACAGCTAGCTTAATGAAAATATAAATAATTGCTTTTCTGATGAATAAAAACAATATAGTTCTGCATCAGTTCTTCTGCAATATAGTTCTGAACTTCTGATGAATAAAGGCAAAATAGTTCTCCTTCTTCTCTAATACTCCCTCATGTCTTAAATATAAGACCTAGATAAGGAGTCAATCTACTTTGATCATAAATATAAGATCTCAATTCACTTTGTCCCCTAAAATTATAATTTCCCCCCAAAGTATCCTAATATGATTACAAATATTAACGAGGTTTCTATTAAAGGTAGTTCAAATACGCATGATTAAATAGGGTATTTTAGGAAAATCACATATTTATTATAGATAACTAATTTAATTAATTTTTTAATCTACCTAAACTAATTAAGTAAATCTTATATTAAAGACTAGTGGTAGTATCTAAGCAAGACTTAAGCATTGCATGGGAATCTAAAGAATCAGACCCTTTGTTCATAACATGCGAACAATGTGACTTTTATAGATTTTATATTTTATAATAGTATATTGGAGTAATTTTTTATGACCTACTCATTTAAATTCAATTTTGATTTGTATATATAAGCTGCCATGCTTGCTAGAAACTGATGCCATGGCAAGTTACTGTGGGCGGGAGAAAGGACAAGTGGCAAAGATCAGCCACATTGTTGGGCATTGGTTCCTTTGGAACTTATCGTTGTGTAGTTTAATATTTCCATTGCATTATTATGTTGTCTTTATTAATTATGCAACAATGATGAGAACCACATTCTGGAGAAATCTGAACAATATATATATAGGTACTGCTAATTCACTGAGTTTCTTCAAATTACAATCATCTTATGGAATGATCTGTGTCACCTTGCAATGTGTATATTCGTTCCTAATTTTAAGAATACATCCCTAAAAAAAATAGATGTTAATAGATAGGAGAACTCTATTGTTTAAAACTAAACAAGAAAAATAACCGATATATTCTCTAAATTTAAATGAGCCGTGTTGGCTCTAGAGACATTTTATTATAGTAGTGTATACTGCCGGTTTCATGGCTTGAAACCAACTTATTCTATCACATATCATTCCCTTTTAAATTCTATCAACTAAAATGATGCTTCATACGTTTTATATGATTTCATCCCATATTTCTTGGATTTCTAAATTTCAAAAAGCTGATTCCATTTCACATTTCCCTCAATTCTCCTAAATTTCAAAAATTCAAAATGCATGCTTTATTTACTCATTTTTCTCTCTTCCCCTGCATTGCATGGGGAAGTAATGTCTAGTTTTGAGAATATAACATGACTTGTTATATTTGATATTGATTTGTATTTGCAGGCGTGTGAATATTTTTGTAACATGTAAAGGGATAATTAGATCTTTAGAGGTTGAGTGTACTATATAATTTTCTGGTTTACTGATTATTGAAGCAGATACTGAAATTTGTTCCTTTTCAATTTCATGCATAATATTCATTAGTTTTCCAATGTAACAGTTAAGTCATACTTAATCATTAATGATTGATACCACTCTTATACTATATATAAATCTATTTTGGCTGAAAATTTCAGTCCTTAATGTAAGTCTATTTAGAGAGTTGTTAACGAGTGTCTTTTAATTTTACCCTATTAAAAATGGAAAGAGAAAAAAGGAGGTGAAAGAAAATAGGGGGCAATACTTATTCTTAAATAAGCGCAAATTAAAAAAAAAATTAAATCTAAAACATTAAATAACTAAACTAATCTTTCTGGGTATAAAATTTAGTTAAAATAAACTTGTATATAAGACTAGAGTGGTATGTAAAAAGAACTCTGATAAAAATAAAAAAGAACTGAGAACTGAAACCTTATAATTTAAAATTATATTTGATGTGATATAGAAAAATTTCCTAAAGTTTAGTTAATAATTAATAATAAATAAGTCATTTCAAATTTGGTCATCATGGCATGAAAAATTTATTTTGGAGGTCCTAGATTCAAATACTATATTTCGAGTAAAATAAACAAATCATTTATAATTATTTGATAGAAAATGAAAAATAATAAGCTAATCCATTTTACATACAAAATAATGAAAGAACAATAAACAATTATCTTTATTTACAAAAAAAAAATACAAGATACGGAAGACACATTAAAACATATTAAGAAAAATATTTGATAAAATAATAATTTTTATTTTAAAAAATATTTGTAATCACCACTTATAAAAATATAATTATTTAATTTTTTTTCTCGTAAAAGAACGTGTTCTTAACTATCAATAAGAAGCAAACACAAAAACATAATATTTTAAATCAAAAATGTACTTTTTAAAGTGTTCTCAGAGTGGAAAAAATATGCTTTTTTCAACTTGCGTCCTAACATGGTGCCAGACGTAGTGAGCTTTTATAGGGGAAGTTGATGCAACTCTTAAACAGAGTATGGGATGGAGGAGAAAGAGAGAACATGCGTTCCTGTTTTTTGCACTATTAAAATCTTCCCATAATAAGTCTCACATTAAAAAGTAAAATTATTTTTTTGGTGAAAATTTAAAAAAAAATAATCATCAAATTGGAGAAATATAGATAGCCGAAATTATAAGAATAGAGAGATTTAAAAGATTAGAATGTATTGCCTTGATTTCATTAATGATTAGAATTCATTGTAATCACGGGATACCAGATTCACATCATTAATGCCTTGATTCCCTTTCCCCTATGTATATATCACAGCATATAGAAGTGAATAAACATTGATTTTATTCTCCAGATTGCTTATACACTCACATAGTATCAGAGCAAACCTGGGAGGCGTCATCTATCTCATATATGGCATCACACGATCACAACGAGGGAGTCCCTAGGCATGGATCCTCAAAAGTTATCAACATGGAAGGGTCATCGGCAGTGTTGGTGTCCGAGAAGCTCACTGGCGAGAATTATGTGGAGTAGTCACAGACAATAAAATTAGCTATTGACAGTCGAGATAAACTCGACTTCATCACAACTGAGCCTCTTGTAGTTGGCGACACTCACGCGCAAAGGACGTGGCAGTCTGATAACTCGTTGATGTCGCCGTAGCTCGTCAAATCTATGGCGCTACTCATTAAGAAGAGCTACATGTTCCTACCGTCAGCCAAAGCAATCTGGGATGCCGTCAGAGATTCCTATGGTAATAAGGCTAACTCCTCTGTAATCTTTGACCTTCGATCACAGCTGTGGCAAGCAAAATAGGGAAGTCGACAGTTGAACGAGTACTTGCTAGAAAAAATGGTGCTATGTTAGGAACTCAATCAACTGAAGGACAGAACCTGGAAGTGCGCCGATGACGCTGCCGACAGCAAGAAAGAAATGGAGGAGTAATGACTGTATGAGTTGCTCGCTGGACTCAACTTAGTGTATGACAATGTCAGAGGACGGATTCTTGCCCAAGAACCATTGCCTTCCGTCCGCGATATGTTCGCCACCCTGAGATATGAAGAATCTCAGCTGCGGGTTATGCTCCCAGACCTACCGCGTGTAGCACAGATTGAAGCCTCTGGACTCGTGACTCTTTCTAATGCTCAACGCCACTCGGATCGCCCTATTTGTGAACATTGCAAGAAAATAGGGCATACTAAGGAGACATGCTGGGATATTCATGGAAAGCCTCCTGATTGGAAGCCAAAGAAAGGTAAATCGCGAGGACATGTGGCTGAAGTGACTAAGCAGGATAACATGACTTCTCTTTTCTCTACTGCCATAGACCAGCTGACTCTAATTTTAGAAAGGTTGGTAGCCCTAGAAAATAAGTAGTCTATTGCTAGTGTGGTTCAATGAGGTAAATTTTTTAAAGCTTTAGTTACCATTAAAGGTATGAATTATGGCCCTATTTGAATAGTTGACTCAGGTGCCTCAGATCATATGACGATAATCGTTCATTGTTCACTACATATGTCCTTACTAAATCTTGGCTTACTGTAAAAATTGCCGATGCTTCCATATCTGTTGTTACGGGCATTGGAAAAGTGAGACTCATTGATTCTTTAACATTGAATGAGGTCCTACATGTCCCAAATTTAAAGTGCAATTTGTTGTCTGTTAGCCAATTGGCTTGAGATAAGCACTGTCATGCTAATTTTTCTGCTGCTACTTTTTTTTTTCTACAACCTGTACATGGGGATGACGATTAGCGTTGCTAAGGAGTTTGAGGGGTTATACTATCTGAATGATTGTGATAATCGGCCTTTCCGAACTTGTAAGGCCATATCTCTCCCTCAAACTAGTGAAATAGAACTATGGAATCAGCGATTAGGACATCCTATGTCCTTACTAAATCTTGGCTTACTGTAAAAATTGCCGATGCTTCCATATCTGTTGTTACGGGCATTGGAAAAGTGAGACTCATTGATTCTTTAACATTGAATGAGGTCCTACATGTCCCAAATTTAAAGTGCAATTTGTTGTCTGTTAGCCAATTGGCTTGAGATAAGCACTGTCATGCTAATTTTTCTGCTGCTACTTTTTTTTTTCTACAACCTGTACATGGGGATGACGATTAGCGTTGCTAAGGAGTTTGAGGGGTTATACTATCTGAATGATTGTGATAATCGGCCTTTCCGAACTTGTAAGGCCATATCTCTCCTTCAAACTAGTGAAATAGAACTATGGAATCAGCGATTAGGACATCCTATGTCCTTACTAAATCTTGGCTTACTGTAAAAATTGCCGATGCTTCCATATCTGTTGTTACGGGCATTGGAAAAGTGAGACTCATTGATTCTTTAACATTGAATGAGGTCCTACATGTCCCAAATTTAAAGTGCAATTTGTTGTCTGTTAGCCAATTGGCTTGAGATAAGCACTGTCATGCTAATTTTTCTGCTGCTACTTTTTTTTTTCTACAACCTGTACATGGGGATGACGATTAGCGTTGCTAAGGAGTTTGAGGAGTTATACTATCTGAATGATTGTGATAATCGGCCTTTCCGAACTTGTAAGGCCATATCTCTCCCTCAAACTAGTGAAATAGAACTATGGAATCAGCGATTAGGACATCCTAATTTTCATTACATGACTACTATCTTTCCTTCTATTTGCAATAATAAAAAACCTTTCAATTTTTATTGTGACTCTTGTGAAATTGCAAAACACCACCACACTACGTTTCCTAATAGTTCCTATAGTCCATCTAAATCATTCTCACTAATCCAAAGCGACTTATGGGGTCCATCCCGTGTCCCAAATTGCACCTAATCTAAGTGGTTTATAACATTCATTGATGATCACACTCGTGTCTGTTGGGTATTTCTTTTAACTGATAAAACCCAAATCTCACAAACTTTCATCAAGTTTTACAACATGATTCAAACTCAATTTTATGAAAAAATTCAGATCCTTCATACTGACAATGGAACTGAATACTTCAATAAGACACTGTCCACCTTCTTAACCGACCATGGCATTATACATAAAAGTTTTTGTCCTCATAGTCCTCAACAAAATGGCATTGTTGAGAGAAAAATCCGTCACATCTTTGAAACAGCTAAAGCTATGATGTTTAGTAGCAATGTCCCCTCATTTTACCGGAGTGATGCAATTCTACAAGCTACCTTTCTTATCAACTGTATGCCTAGTAAACCACTCTCCTTTCGCACACCATTACAGGTCTTACAGGCCTACTTTAACCATCCTTACCTGGACAACAATCTTCCCCTCCAAGTATTCAGGTGCACCACGTATGTCCATCTTCATCACACCTCCAAGTTAGAACCTAAAGCCACCAAGTGCAATTTTTTGGGACACGCTGGGACACAGAAAGGGTACAAATGTTATGACCCCATCTCCAAACGCCTCTACCTCACATGTGACACCACCTTTCATGAAATCATCCCTTATTACTATCCGTCTTCAATTCCGGGGGAGAATTTAGAAAATTTCAGACGTCACAACTTGAGCCCAAGTCCAACCCATTACCTCAGTCACAATTTGAACCAGAACCACCTAGGAACTCAGATCTTGAAGTTGTCCTTATAACTAACCCAACACCCACACTTGAGAGTCAAGATAACACCAGTTCAGGGGGAGACAAAAATAGGTGGGGTCAAACCTACACATGTTGACATGACAGATAAGGCTCCTCAGACAAATGATGCAACTCATGACTCTGAACTAGAAACAGGCCTAGAAGAAGAAAGGAAAGATGTGCACACACAAGATGACCTTGAGCTACCCATTGCATTGCGAAAACAGCCCAGGACATGTACCCAACATCCCATTGAGAGGTTTGTTTCATATAAGGCCTTTGCCTCTCACTATGGTACTTTCATCTTTCATTTGGACCAGGTTGAGATACCCAATAACATACATGAAGCACTCGCCAATCCTCATTAGAGATAGGCTATCATAGAGGAAATGAAAGCACTAGAAATGGATGGCACTTGGCAGATTGTTGAACTACCTAAAGGAAAGAAACCAGTGGGCTGTAAATGGGTCTTCACACCAAAGTATACAGCTGATGGGAACTTAGACAAATACAAAGCACGTCTAGTTGCGAAAGGTTTCTCACAGGTATATGGGATGGACTATACAAAGACGTTTGCACCAGTGGCAAAACTAAATACTATCAAAATCTTGTTGTCCTTGGCTACTAACCTAGATTGGCTGCTACATCAAATGGACATAAAAAATGTGTTCTTGAATAGGGAGCTAAAAGAAGTTTACATGAAGCTACCTCTAGGGTTTCTAAGTAAGAAGAAAAATCAAGTTTGCAAACTCATAAAATCCCTATATGGGTTCAAACAGTCTCCTCGAGTATGATTTGAAAGATTCACTTGTGTTTTGAGAACATAGGGATATACTCAAGGTCAGAGTGACCATATTTTGTTCTTCAGACACCTAAAAGGGAAAATAGTCATTCTAGCAATATATGTGGATGACCTTGTCCTTACAGAGGATAATTTAGTGGAAATTGAACGTATTAAAAAGGCATTGAACCAGGACTTTCAGGTCAAAGATTTGGGACGATGAAATATTTTCTTGAGATGGAGGTCGCCAAGTCAAAGACAAGAATTTACATCTTACAAAGAAAATACATTATGGATCTTTTGAAGGAGACAGGAATGTTAAGTTGTAGACCCAGTAATACCCCGATAAGAATTGATAAAGTAAGGGAAGATGAGGATCTGGGAAAGGAAGTAGACCTAAGAAAATATCAACGCATGGTGGGAAAATTGATTTACTTGTCACATACTCGGCCAGGCATTGCCTTCGCAGTCAGTGTACTAAGTCAATATTCTCACAATCCAAAACAAAAGCACCTGCATGAGGTTTACCAAATTCTCAGGTATCTGAAAGGGTCACCAGGACGTGGTCTCTTATTCAGAACAAAGATCTACAGAAATATTTACTGATGCTGATTGGGCAGGTTACCAAGACGACAGAAAATCAACCTCTGGATACTTCACCTTTATATGAGGAACCCTGGTTACATGGCGAAGTAAAAAACAAAATGTAGTAGCCTGGAGCAGTGCTGAAGCTGAATTCAAAGCTATAGCACTTGAAGTTTGCGAAGGAATTTGGGTAAAGCAAATGCTAGAGGAATTGAAACTACCTACAAACTTTCCCATTACACTTCGTTCTAACAATATGGTGCCATAAACATATCTCATAATCCAGTTCAACATGATCGAATGAAACATGTAGAAGTCAATAAGCATTTTATCAGAGAAAAGATTGACGATGGAATCGTTGAACTCAGATATATCCCCTCAAAAGATCAAACAGCAAATGTACTCACAAAAGTATTAGGGAAAGAAAAGTTCATATACTTCATTAACAAGTTAGACATGCATGATATCTATGGTCCAACTTGAAGGAGAGTGTAGATAGCCGAAATTATAGAAATAGAGAGATTTAAGGGATTAGATTGTATTGCCTTGATTTCATTATTAATTAGAATTCATTGTAATCCCGAGATATTAGGCTCACATCATTAATGCCTTGATTCCCTTTCCCCCGTGTATATATCACAGCATATAGAACATGAATAAACATTGGTTTTATTCTCCAGATTGCCTATACACTCACTCACAAGAAAACAAACATAGCTCATATGCCATATAGTTCAAGGAAACTGTAAGATAAATGCACCATGGAGTTGTTGCAAAAAATTTACGAGCTCTTCAAGTTCTTACTCAGAGTTTTCAGTGTATGACTCTTAATCCTTCAGGGCCTATTCTCTAATATCATAATGTCCAATTTCTCAGCATCAGTACAAGTAGTAATAGAAGGAAAGCCAGGGCTACAAAATTTGTTGCCATTGCAACTGGAACATAATTCTGCTTTTGATTATGAATATGATCTCCAAGACAGTGGTATTGTTCTTCAAAATTTACAACTGCTAGAAAATTAGCAGATGAAGAGATGATTTAGTACAACAGCATAGAACTTGAAAGCCAAGAATGAAAATTTTCAGTTCAATAAAATTACATAATGAAGCTTCTAGTTTGAGAATATATAGTGTCTAGGATCAAAAGAAGAAGAAAGATTCTTGTTTCATACACAATCATCTAATAGAATAATAATGAAGCTTTTGTTTGAAAATTCATAGAGGAAGAGAGAAAGCTTTTTCTATGGTGATTGATCATGATTCAATTCTCAAGCATGATTGAAAATGAAATTTCAATGTGTTAGTCAATTGTGTTTATTCCAGGTTCTTTTCAGCCCAGTACTGCTACTCAAGTTTTAATCCTCATTTGGCAAACTTCTTTGCATATAAACAAGATTCCACATCTTAGACAAATTAATACAGCACCATCTCCTATCATATACTTACAATAGTCACAATATCCTTATCACAGAATGTAAGTTTTTTATTCCCTGACAAATGAAAACAAAAACCATAGCTTTCCCCGTATTTACTATCAAATTCTTCAAACTACAAATAATTTTATCTCAGAAATCCAACCTCAAGAAGAAGGAACCATACAGAGAACAATTTTAGTTTCATGAAAGGAACATTCTTACAGAACAATAATGAGCAAGAGCACAAAAGAGCAACCGCACCCCTCTGATGGAAAATGACGGGTCCTCCTTTCTCGATCTCATGTTGAAGAGCTGAAGAAGAATCAAACTGAAGTATCCATAAAAAATAACCATCTAAGTAAGAGCAATATTGTTCATCTGTACTTTTGAACACTTTCTCATAGAAATACCATCAGATGCCGAGTAAGATGAAGACCATAACTAAGATTAACCGCACATGGTATTGCAGAGGGCTAAGAGAGAAGATTTTAGGTGAGTGGCTAGTGGAAGCTTCAAGCATGCAGTTCTGTGGACAAGATTTTAGGTGAGGATTAGATCAGAGCCACTGTATTTACTTTCCATAGATTGAAACTCAGGATAGTTCTGAGCCACACTGTATTTGGCTTACCATTTCTGCACAAGGAGAAAAATAAAAGCATGAGATATCATCATAACTAATCACGTAAACACACAATGGCTTTTTGAAAACACAAAAAAAAATTACTGACGTGCATATCTTGTTGTAATAAAATATGATGCCTTTACGTGAAAAAAATGTGAAAACTTAATAAATGAAACTCATAAATTAGTATAAGGCGAAAGAAGTACCTATAAGGGCTTTAGAAGCTCACAAAACTCCTGGAACGAATTTTTAGCTAAAACAGACCCAAGGAATGTGAGAAATTTTATGCCACTCTTGTCCATTCTTCTTTTGGTACCGTTGTGTCAAAAATGGACAATTCCCACCAATAACTAAATGGGAAAGGGACATCGATAAACTTTCCTCCGGCAAGCATTGGAGATTTGGGCAGTCATAGATTACTAAGCATTGAAGAGATGTGAGAGGGAGAAGGCCACTGCTATTTATTTTGATCAAATATGAACATCCTTTAAATCGAAGAACTTTAAGATTGGGTGGCAGTAACCCCTCTTCTGGGAAAGACTCCACATTGTCAAAATTTTCACCAACAGAGAAGTCTTGAAGAGAATTAAGTCTATGCAGGCCCCAGTTCATGCGAGAACCAAAAAGTTTGGGACAATCATGGATTGAAACTTGGACAAGGCTCAAAGGCAATCCTTTCTGAGGAACTGATTGCAGCTGTGGGCAGTGAAATAGTGATAGAGAATGAACATGGGGAAGGAGTGTATGCATGTCTTCATGTAATGACTTCAGATGGGTCAACTCAGAAAGATGGATAGATTCAAGTTTAGGAGTAGAGAATGCTTTGGTCGGGAATGATTCAAGTTCCAAGTCTCCACATTGTTCAATCTCTAGCTTTTCTAAACATGGCAGGTGTGGAGGAAGTGACTTCCTTAATCTGGGACAACTTCTTATATATATTTCCTTAAGGCAGGGGAAACATTCACCTTCAAAATGCATCCATTCTTCCCATTCCAACATTTCAGCAATAAACAAAATTTCAAGGGATGGAAATGGAACACCTGACAAATTATTATTCCCATAAAACTCTAATCCAATCTTCTTTATTCCATCTAATTTAGAAATATGAACCGACTTGAGAGAGGGTAGTTGCCCAAGTGGTGGCAAGCAAAAACAATATTTACATGTCCGCAACACGAGAGATACTAAATTAAGCAAATAAGGAGCATCAAACCAACCTGCAAATCTTGTGCCACCATAGTTTCTTATAGTGAGCTCTTTCAAGTTCACATGAGGTTGGAGACCTTCCAAGGTGAGCCTTTCATTCAGCGAATCCTCATTGCTTCCACTCCATCGCAGATCCAATTTATATAAGTACTTCTTATTGTTCATACAGGCCTCCCTAGCATCTATCGGATCATTGATATTTTCCAACTTTGAGATCTCAATACTGCCTCGAAGATAGATGAGTTTCCCTAACTCCTTCAAATTAGACCCGTTGTGCTTTCCCACATAAAAGCTAGTCAATATTTGTAGATTTTTTAACCTTCCCATCTTGTTTGGCATCTCCCTTATACTAGTCCAACTTAAATCAAGATGATGAAGATTGATGAGGTTGTGCAAATCTGGTGGCAATTCAACCAAAGATTGACACGCCTGCAATTTCAATGTTTGCAAATTAGGCAGTTTACAAAGCGAATCAGGTAACTTGCTGATCTTAGTTTTAGAAAGGTCAAGATAATGCAGATTCATCAGTTTGTCCAAATCTGGAGGTAACTCAACAAATTGAGAGCACCCACACAACTTCAAAGTTTGCAAATTATACATTTTACAAACTGAATCTGGTAGTTTTTCAATTCTGGTGTCAGAAAGGTCTAAATAACGGAGGTGCTTTGAGTTGTTCAAACCAACACCTAATTTAGTAATATTTTCAATACTTGTCAAGCTCAAAATTCTCAAGTACTTAAATTTTGATAATATTTCACCCTCATCCTTACCCTCATTAGTGGAGAATGGTACTCGTTTTAATGACACAAAACATCGTAATTGCTTACAATCAGGAAAAGGCTCTAGTAATATTCCACTGATATCATGTGAAGCTGAGTATGATAAGTATCGAATCTTTTCATGAATATTTTGATCCTTACCTCCCTCCATCCTTAAACAAAATTCTTCAGATATTGATTTTGCAAGATCATTTATGAGATCATGCATGATATATCTATTATGAATTGTTGACTTTTGGAGAAATGACCTTGATTCTAGTTCATCCAAGATTTGACTTCCCATTTCTTGCACATTTTTATTTCTTTGATTGCAATGCAACAAATCTCCAGCCATCCACATATGGATTAGAGTGTCCTTCTCAATCTGATAGTCTTTTGGAAATATAGAACAAAATGCAAAACACCGCTTTAAATTAGAAGGAAGGTAATGGTAGCTTAATCTTAAAGCTGGCATTATATCACTCTCATCATCTGGTAACTTCCATATCTCACTATTAAGGATTTCATTCCATTGTTTCTCTAATGATTTTGTATGCAAGAGGCCACCCAATGTTTTTATAGCTAAAGGCAACCCTTTGCACTTTTCAAAAAAAATTTTACCTATTGACTCAAGATTTGTTGTCCGCATGCTATCATCCTTATTTCTGAAAGCATATTCTGCAAATAACTTCCAACCATCTTCTTCATTTAATAAGGCCATGTGGTACACTCTACTAGAGCACACAACTAATGCTACTTTTTCACTACGTGTTGTAACAATGATCTTACTTCCTAATGTCCCGTAGAAAAAAGGAACTTGGCAGGCTTCCCAATCAGATTGGCGCTCATTCCAAACATCATCAAGAACTAGCAAAAATTTCTTCCCCACCAATTTCTCCTTCAGTTTCAGCTGAAGCTGATTCAGGTCTTCATATCCAGTTAGGAAACATCCAAGTGCAGAAAGTGTTGTTTTTGTGATTCTAACAACATCAAATTCTTCTGAAATACATACCCAAGTTTTGAGTTGAAACTGATCCTCTATCCTGGCGTCGTTGTACACCAGTTGAGCAAGAGTGGTCTTACCCAATCCACCCATACCCACTAGAGAAATCACAGATAGTGGGTTCCTACTCAGATCGTCATCAAGTAAAAGCTCAATTATTTTCTCTTTATCACTATCTCTACCATATATGCGGGACTCGTCAGCCATTATAGATGTAGTTGGCAATCTATTTGATACTTTACCCACAACTCCAATCAATCCCAGAACATCCTTTTGTTTTGCAAGGAACTCCAAATCGTCAAGAACTCGTTGAATCCTAGATTCAATTTGTTTGTCAAATGGATTAACAAAAGCAGTAAAGAGGCCTCGTACCTTACTGGTAGCAGATTGATTCTCAGCTTCGATCTTCAACCTGGTTGCCTCAGTAGCAATCTCATCTAACAGGTCATCAGCACCATACACAGCATGTTTGAGCTCATGAAGCCACTTCTTGACATTGGAGTTAGTGTACTGCCTTGCTTCTGCGTCATCAAGCACTTGATTCACAGAAATGAGGGTGATTTGAAGCTTTTTGAGCAAGCCGTCCTCGAGGTTTCTTGATCGGAAGTAGTGAGTGATGTTAGAAGTAGGAGCCAGCCTATCAAAAGCGACTTGAAGAGCGGCAGAGAGAAATGCTCCGCCCACAAGCCCAGTAGCCATGGTTTTCGGGATACAAGCAGAGGAGAAGAGAGCGAACTCGACCGTGAGAGACGCATTCTCAGTTCTCAAGTGTCAAAGAAAATGAGTGCACGGTGAAGTCAAGAGAAATTTATTGATTTGGTTGGGAAGATATTGATGGGTTGAAATAACATTACTCCCCTTATCTCTCTGCATTTTATAAATCACTTCTCCTATTTTTACATACACCAACCAAATTTTAAATCTCATTAATTATATTATAAAATTTAATTTTTTTAATTTTATCTTTATTTAATATACATCTCATAATATAAAAATAAAACCAATGAAAGGTAAAATACAATTATATAAATAAATTTTAAATTTACTAGATTGACCTAAATATTTAAATTATTTAGCTATTGAAATAATATAAGATTATAAAATTAAATTTACATATACTATCTTAGTAATTTACTTGGGAGAATTTGATAGTGACATATACGAATTTATTCAATCCCTACTTGACTTTGTTCTTACTCAGTGCTTCTAGCTGTTATTGTCTTGTTGAAATTTAGAGAAGATTTGTTTGATTTATTTAGCTTTGACAATGGTTTATCTTGATTTATTTAATTTTTTTTATAGGCATAAGTATTTTTTTTATTAAAAATAATTATGTTCAAATTATTGCCAACTACTAAATATGAATATTTTAATTCATAAGTATACTTATATTTACTAATATATTTTTAATTTGAATTAAAAAAATTATAAAATCTAGTTTTCTTTATCTATTTATTTGAAGGGGCAAAAACATTAAAAAAATATATAAAAGGCCGGCCTTGGACCTATAAGGTGTTTTTTTTTTTGGTTAAATATAAATATTTTCTTATAACAATTTTAGTCAAGGCACATTTTTTAGTAAGAATTTTATAATTAATTTGCCTATTAAATCTAATTCTTTTATAGTGTTTTGCCAAAAAGAAAATTTTCAGACCCTACCTTCTAGGGCCTGAGCCCCTAAAAAACCAGCCCATTTTTCCACCTTTAACTTTAGTCCCTAGATTCTTCCGTGTATTTTTTTTTTTTTAACTATTTTCCTGCAAATAGATTAGGTCCTTCAATGATATTTTCCCATCAAAATTTCCTCAAACTCAACATACCCCCTTAAAAACAATTAGAAGGATAAGGATATATTTATATATTAATGACGGAACCCCCAGATGGATTAGCTGGTGACTCTAAATTCATTCATGTTTCCAGAGCCTCTTCCCATCTTTACCTATGACTTTATCACCGAACAACATGTAAGCTCTACTGTAATTCAGTGCAATCTCATTTGTAAACCTTAGGCCTTTAGTGTCTGTGCCAATTTGTACTCATTTCGAATTTCCTCCAGTAAAAGGGTAAATTGCAACCATGACACCGCCCCAAAACGAATGCCCATTTGTTTGAGTAAACTTTCAGTAAAAACAAATATACCATTTCGTCACCAACGGAGGTTGGTCCGAGTGGTAAGCGGCTTGGTATCGCTTAAACGAGGTCTCGAGTTCGAGCCTTAGCGTACGCAAAAAATTCCTGTTGGGAGACTCACCCACCATAGCCAGGTGCGCGACGCGAGTCAGATCCGGATGTAGTCGGGGCAAAACTCCAGTGAACCGGGTGGGCAACAAAAAAAAATATATATATACCATTCCGTCTTGGACCCAACAAAATATATCATTTCCCTATAGAGAAAATTGACACATATAATAAAAAATAAATTTATATCTGTAACTTTTTAATTTTTATTTTTATATTTAAATAAAATTAAAAATATTATTTATTAATAATTTAGAAATATTATCTAATTAAATTATTATAATTTAATATTTTTATTATTTTTAATAAAAGATGATATATAGATTATTCTACTATTATCTTTATTTATAGTTTTATGATTTGATTGTTATTATCAATTAATGAATTATTAAGATTTAGGTTCATATTTAGATATAGATTTAAATTTGAATTATTATTATGACTTTATAAATACAAATAAAGCTCTGAGTTATTCCTCAGACTTGATTATTGAGTCGACTCCTCTATTTTTAATCCTCTCGCTCAGTCTGTTTCCTGTTTTCAAATAATCCCATATTTATTTCCCTCCCAAACACGCCCTTATTTCAACTCACCCAAAATTGAGATTTATCTTTCAGATCTTTTGTGGTAATTATTTATATGTTTTGGTTAGAGATAATCACTTTCTACTGTTGTGCGTGTTAATGTGATATTTGTGAGTAATTTAATATATATATATAAATATATTGATATTGCTATGATTATATTGAGACAATTTGTTTAATGATTTTTATTGAAAATAGTATTGTAGGATTTAAAGTTTAATTTAAAAATTTTGAGTTGAAATTATAAACTTGTTATATCTTAATATTGGAATTTGAATAAAGTTATTATCTTGAGAAAAACCCTTTTATGATATTTATCAAGCTACTGAGATTTTGATTAATATGATTATTTTGATAATTATGCATTGGGGATGGGTAATGATAGAGTTATATTTCTACCATGTGGTATAACCTCTATTGGAACTCGATAGTTGACTTTTGTTTCACCAATTTACCAAGGGATCTTCTAGACTTGCTTACTGAGGGGGGATGAACCCATTGTCTGATTAGGTGCTCTGTGGATTTAGCCTATCCATACCACATGATCAATTAGCTTTTTGAGTGGTCAGTTATCACTAGCTCATGAGTTAGGTCGACAGAAAGAAGGTGATTTGGCTAGATTGATGGGAGAAACTTGAGTGGGTTATCCATTTGATTTTATTATGATAATATATTATTTTCTATATATTGTACTTTGTGATGTCCTATTTGACACCTCATGAGCATATTTGATTAAGCATGATGAGTAGAATTGTTGGTTGCTGAGATGTTTATCTCACCTAATTTTTATTAATATTTTTCAGGTTATATTCTTATCTTAGGATCACAGGGAAAACTTCAGAGGCTTAATTAAAGTTATATTAATTGTATAGCATTCTCCTTTGAATATATACGTAGAATATTTATATAGCATACTCTAATATTATATTAATTATTTAAATTTTAAGAAAAATTCTTTTTATAACCATAGGAGAGTTTCTTTTAGATTTTAGTTAAAAAAAATTCTATCATAGTTAGTAGGGGTGTGCATAAAATCCGCGGCCCGGTATGCCTACCCGAGCCAGCGATAAAAATGCCCTACTCAGCCCAAAAAATATAGGGTTGGGCTGGGCATCAGGCTACAAAATACAGTTCATATTTTTTTCGGGTTGGGCACCGGGCGGGGGGTTGCCCTGCCCGGCCTATGAGCACTTATTCTTTTAATTTTTTTTACTTTTCCCCTTAGATGCTACATTTGAAAGGAAAAATATTATGTCTACTAATGATTAAAGGGTCATTTTAGAAATATGAGTAGTTAAGTACGTAAGTTGCATCTTTTAAAATTTATAACTAGATTGATTTATTTTTTTAATTTTGTTAATCATCATATGATTACATTACAAATTATAATTATTTATTATATTTTTTTTAGATACTCCATCCTTGTTAACATTAGGAAGATTGATGTAAAGTTATAAGTACAAATTATTTAAATTTCAAGATTTTATATATATATATGTAATAGATTTTAAGACTTTAATTATTATCTTTTTGTTGCCTTATTCTCGGTGGATTATAGATATTATTTAACTCTTGAAGACATATGAATATGATATTATTTTAAAAATTTACAATTGTAGATTTTTTCCCCACAATATGAGCATGACATCACGACTTGGGCATATCCAACTTGCCTATGCTCAGCTCAATATGGTTAGAGCTTTTACTAGACAAAGCCGAGCATCGGGCTGTAAAATACAACCCATGCTATTTTCTGGCAGGGCACAGGGCAGGCCTGCCGAGCCCTACCCATGCACACCTCTAATAGTTAACTCTTTTGAAATAAACTAAATTCAATTATAATATTATTTTTAAATTATATTATAAAATAGGTCTAAATAATTAATAATGGTTATATTTTAGAAAATTTTTAAGGACACGAATTCAATTCACAATGCCGTTATGAAGACTCCTTTGGTAAATAATATCGTAAATTCCCTATAAATACTCTCTAAATCTTGGGGTTATACCCTAACTTTAGTAGGGGACAAATATTAAACCCACCTAAACTTTTTATGTAGCAAAAAAAATATACCATTCCACCTTTTACCAAAGAATATATATATACCATTCCACCCAAAAAAACCCATACCATGCATATATCTTATCATACCATCCAATTTTGGGCAAAATCAACTTTCCATAAATATTCTGAAGCAGGCATGGTATAGATTAGAAATTGAGCACCTGGCAAGCATTTTAAAGAGACAGAGATCACCTCAGTAATCTACTGCATCAACACATCAATGAAAAGTTACATACTAAACATGTTGGCAAAAATCTAGAAGTTTAGAACCAGCAGCATCTTTAACATGCACATGCACCAATATCACAGCATCAAAATTTCCTCAAATGCAACATACACCATTAGGGGACAAAAAATTAAACATGAGGATATATTTATATCGAGTTGCCTGAGAGAGATCCAAAACTGATTGTTACCAGCAGATGAACTAGCTGATAACTACAAATTCAATCCCCTATTGATCCTCTACTTTCTTCTTTTTGTCTTTCTTTTTCTTGGGCACTTCGGCTGATTCTTCTTGCTCAGCATGCTTTTTCCTCTTTCTCTTCCTTTCTCCTGCATCCCCATCGTTGTCTCCATTCAACTCACCATTCTCACTAGATTCCTTTCTTTTCTTCTTCTTTTCCTTTCCCTCAACTCCATTTTCATCTTCCTGAATGGCGTCTGCATCCTCTTCATTCTTCTCCTTCCCTTTCTTCTTCTCCTTTTCTTTCTTCTTACTAACAGAAGGCTCCTGGCTTCCATCATCAACTTTCATTGGTTCCTGTTCAGATTTCACATCTGCTCGACCCAGAGTAGAGTCGGCGGTAGAATTATATGTCTGCAAAATACAGTAGGGTCATCGCTTAGTAAAAATAGAGCAGAACATTACACAAACATCAAATGAAGAAGGTTGTCAGACCTTAGCCGGTTTCAGCAGTGCTCCGGCTCCCTTCTTCCTATCCTTGTCATATGCCTCAATCTTGGGCTTCCCTCTAGCTGAGCCAGCAAATCGACCTAATTCTTTGCCCTCAAGATTCCTCAATCGCGCTTCAAGCTGTTAGAATATGCATATATCAGGTAAGTCTTGAAGAGATATGAAAGAGGAAAACTACCAATCCAAAGTTGAGAAAGTACCTTGGCTCTGTTCTCCAAGCCCATGGAGTTATCTTCACCCTCTCCTAAAGCATCACACCTGATGGCCAATGCAGCCTTCGCAGCAAGTGACCGAGATATTTTACCCTTGAACTTGGGAGCTGCCTGACCAATCAAAGATGCATGGTAAATGAGCCCGTACTTGGGAGTAGCATGCTTGGTCTTCAGGGCCCTAAAGAGAGCCTTCTCAGCACCAAGAATCTGCACAGTACTTCCAGGCTGCTTTGCAAGATTTATTAAGCTACCTCCATGGGCAATAAGGCGAGCACCTACAAGCTCCCCAACAAGAGCAGTCAAATTGGGTGCAATGGTGTTCATCCTGCTTTTTAGGTAATCGTATAGTTGGGCTCTGTACTCAGAAAGCGACAACACCTGGTCACACAGTTCTTTGATGTTCATCAAATCAAGCTCACCAACTTCAGTTCCCATAGATATCATGGCTGCCTCCTTCAGTTGTACCTCAACTTCCTCTGACAAGATCTGCGGCACATGATGTCAGAAAGTTTAAGAATCCGTGAAACTTACACAAGCCTAGCTTCCCGTTTTGAATTACTGTAGAGTCAAACAAATAAATGATGCCTATGTAATGTGATCCTGGGAATAACTTCGCATCCTTGACCTCAAACATATATGATTGTGGAAGTGACGTCAAGAAGCAAGAACCAAAAGCAAAATTACATAAGTTGCTTTCAGAATAGCTCACAAACCCTACCTCAGAGAAATCAAGTTTTGCAGCATTAGCACGATCACCCATCAGTTTGACAGCCTTTGCATACTGGATGTTATCCTGTATTATTTTAGTGAGCTCAGGGAAATGCCAACCATACCATTCTCGAACTCTCATGGCATATGTATTTAGCTCTTTATCCAAATCATCAAGCAGTCCAATGGCCTGGACAATCATGGTATCTACCTGTAACACAGCAGGTAACATTCAGGCAACGGCGACCTTCAACTATGTTACACAAGGGATATTAAAAAGAAACTTATTTGACTGAATGTTACTGAAATACATCATTCTTTCAATGATTCAGATATCACATACTTTAATGATATGAATTAATCATCACATGCTAACAAATATTCAAAGGGAAGTGAACCAGTGTGACAATGCAATAGCAACGTATGTGCATGATTTACCGTCAGCATGCTGTTATTTTTTTTCACCAGCCACCTGGGTTTTGTTTCAAGTTTTTTCATAGGTATAGAGCTGGGGTGAACAACCACCATTTCACTTGGTTTATGTTTGCTGACTTTTTGTAATATGTTTCAACTCCTTGTTTCAAAAAAATCCAAAAGGGAATTTATGGGGAAAAACATTCTAAGCATTTTTTAACACCCGACATATAAGATCCTACAGTTGATGACGCTACAAGCCATCGAACATAGGGCAAGCCGCATGCTCACTAAATGATTATATGGCAAAATGGGTATCAGCAGCAATCTTAGCAGGAAAAAGAAATGGCAACCAGAACAAGCTAACAAATAAACATCCACTCCTTATGATAATTGTCAAAAGTTAAAAGAAACAACACCTTGTCTGCACTGAACTTCAACTTGTATCTTGATAGACTATGAGATAAACCCAAGCTCATTGGAGCCATATCTTGCAATGATAGACCAGTTATGAGCTCATTTAACTGATTTCTTACACCTCTCATTAACTCCATTACAGCATTGTTGTGAAGACATTCAATTTTCTGCAAAATCAAAATCATGCCAATTTCAAGTTTCAAATTCTGCCGCAAAAAGTTTCAACACCCAAAAAACTTCAAACGAAATTTGATTTCCTACCAACTTTTCCTTTATCGCATTCCCAAGCTTTGAATCCGACACAGCTAAGGTTTCATTTTCACAATGTGCACGCAAGAACTTTCTTAGTCCTTTGCTAGCTTTACCATCAATTAACAAAGTCGCAGCCTCCAAAGCTTCTGAAGTATTCTCAAACTTAGAAAATGCTTTCAATTTGACCACCTAATATGGTGCCAAACACAGTGAGCTTATGTATATGCTATTGGAACATTGAAGCAAATTTAATAGTGCTAAAGTCAGCATAGAGCATGAGATGGAGAATGCAATAACCTGTCTAGCTGTTTCTGCACTGTTAAACTCCTTCCATAAGTCCTGCATGGAGAAATAGATCAAGATGTAGAAGAACAACATGACTTAAGCTTCAATAGTACGCAAAATGGGAAAAGAGACATCGTGCCACAAATAGCTCATAAGTCATTTCATAAGCTTCAGATGAATGAAGCATGGAATCATATTTATAAGAAATCAAAACAGAATATGGCATCGCTAGACTCGAATGTTGGACTTCATTAGAGAAATTTTAAGCAAATAAAATTACCATATAATGCCAGATATATGGAATTCTATTAACAATCAGATCATAACTATCAGTATTGTTACCTCAACTTTTGAAAGCTTCCCTTCATCCAGCACCTTGAAAAGGGCAAAACCCGCCGGCGTTTCAAACAACACAAGCATTTTATTGCTTCCCAAACAAGCCTGGAAAAAACAAAGACGCGAGTTTTCTTAGTAAGAAAGGTTTAAAACTAAGTAACAAATTCCAGAATCACCTTCTCTCAGCCACAACTACTTATGTACACTAAAGGTAAACTGGTAGTCTTCCCAAAATTGTACTGAACTACACACACAACTTTTTTGCTAAGTGGGTTCAAGAATCATCTTAGCCCAACGTATCAATCACAGTAAGAAACTTTAAAGTTCAAAACTTTATAACAGTTTACCTGTTATGATGAAATATCAGAATGAAATGAAGGAAGAATTCCACAAGCAGGTGCTAGTTTCACAGCAAGAACGCAGCCGGGACGCTGGGGCGTGTTTAGGGTTTAAGAGGTTAACGGACGGCGCCAATCGGGGTTTTATAAACCCGTGCGGAACGGTCTCCAGCGGTCGAATAGTTTGAAACTATGAATTCTAGAATTATGTTAATTATTTTTAAGTTTAATTTAATTTTAATACTAAACTATTACTTGAAAGTTTAGTTTATTAATAGGTTTTAAAGATTAAAAAAGTTATTTATACATGACTACATGATTTCTTTGTAAGTTCAAAAATTTCGAGGTAATTTAGCTAAAAATTAATAACTATTTGAAAAAGATCATTTTATGTCCCTTCGAGACATCCGAAAGATCATTTTATATTTAATGATATAATATAAAATATTCATGTAAGAAATTAGCTTCGGGTGAGATAATTATTAATTACTTTTCATTTACATGTTTTTTTAAAATTTAAATGTTGAAAATATAAGAAAGTAATAACATGAAATTTTTGAAATAAATAATAAAAATATAAAAATTAGACTCCATTTAGACTCGTTTTTGTTTAATTTTTAAATACATAAAAAGTAAAAAATAGAGTGTATTGGATAAAAGAAAGATTCTCAATATAACTTTGTAATTATTACTCAACAAATTTTATATCTTTTTAAATAATATTCAATTAAAAAAAATACTTGTTTTAAAAGAAGAACAGTATTGTAAATATTTTGAATATTACATTATATGGATCTCTACTATATCTCTCCACTATTGGTATCTTCTGTTCTTTATTTTTAATGTTCTAAATCACAGAACTAATTCAGTTTTGAATGAGCTTTTGGTTAATTCTATATATCCATTATGAAGATTAATAGTTTTATTTATTTCTTTATACAGCTTTTTATAATTAAAAGCTTATAAATAGTACTCATTTCATCTATTTTATAAGCAACAATTACCTAAATCACATAGATCATCAGAACCCATATTCATTTTCCCCCATAATGCGGTTTCTATTTTTTCTTCCTTTGATTTATTTTTATCCACTTTTTTTTTCTTACAATTTTTTTTAGAAAGGGTTGGTGCGTATGAAATCTGCCTTCCTCTTAGGTGATACTAATATTAGGTAAAATGAACTATCAATTACTCTCAAGTATAAATTTAAACACTCAAACTATAATACCTCCCTAAGCTCCATGATTGAAATTACAATAAAGTGATACTCTCCGAAAATCGACCACATTCTAAATAATCGCATGTCCCTCTCATTCATCAGCTGAATCCACGGACAATGTGTTATTTTTATCAACTCTTTGATACAAAATTTTTTAGAAAAGGGTTAGGCTCACCCAAGATTTAAGGGTAGAGCAAAATTTTTATTCCTCTTAAGTAATACTAATATCGGATAGGATGAGCTGTCTATTATCCTCGAATATAAATTACAAAAGATTCCTTTCCAAATACGGACGATGAAATAATAAATAGAGCCGTTAAAACACATTCGGCCTGTCCTTACGTGGTGGGCTCGAGCTGCTTGACATTTTGAGTTCGCAATAATGAGGGGTGCACGAGCCCTCGGATTATGGTGAGTTAGCGATGGCTAGCTAAGCCACCTTATTAATTTTTCTTGGAGAATGCATAATTCACTTATCCTTTTTTTAATCTATCACTTCACTTCTTAGTCACTGGTGCTCAATTTTCCTTAGAATAATTACTGATATTCTTCTGGTTACTTATATCTATCATATTTTTTGGCTCCTGTCATCCTTCAATTTTCCTCCTTGTTATTACCTCATAATTAAAACGTAGAGGTGTGTGAATTGATAAGGAAAAAGAAAAGGGTAAGCACTTTCTAAAGAAAAAGCCTGATTAATGTTAATATTAAGATTGCTTTTAGTGGTCCCCCAAACAAATTTTTGTTTAGCTCCTGTGATCATATTTTCTTCATTGCATGTCATTGCCCTTCAACCATTCATCCACTTGAATTGGACAAAGTCTTCAACAACACAGCAAAATCGACACCTAACTCTTGTACTTGAGTATTAGATCAATATTAAAATATGTACCCCTTTATATGTCTATCATGCACTCAATTCTTGCTAATCCAGTCCAAATCAATATCTTACTCAAATTAGGTCATTCTGAGTTATAGGAATGTAATGAGCACAAATTCTTGAGAGAACTATACCCCAAAAACTAGTTATTAGAGTTAGAGTTTAGGCCTTTAAAGACCCCTCTTTCAAGGTCACTCTCCTAATGTGGAACTTATGACAATACACCCCCCTCGAGAGCCGACATCACAACTACTGCATTCTATAACACTTCACTCGGCCTCTAGTCAAAACCCTCTAGTTAGCCCCTCTGGTTAGAACCATCCGCAAGTAGTCCTCTCTGTTTGGCCAACTCTCAATAAAAGCATCATTGTAACGAGCACAAATCCTCATGAAAATCCCACTGCAAAAGCTAGCTGATGGAGAGCCTAAGACCTTATAAGGCCCCTCTTTCAAGGTCATCCTCCCAATGCAAGGAATTTCTGAATCCATTATTAGCACACCACCCCAAATATCATTCAACATGAATTTCTAGGTGTTTACCACACTCAAAAGCTTCTATACCTCTAAAGCATGACAAACCATAAATCTTGCATTCCTTCCGTGTTAAATATAGGAGTTAGATAATTAATTTATAGAGATTAAGAAAATTAGTTATTTATAATAAAAAATGTGTGTTAGTTTTCCTAAAATACCTATTCTAATCATTTGTATGGGAAAATACTCTCTAGATAAAAAATATCTTTAATATGTGCAATCAATAGAAAGAGTTTAAGAACAAAATTATAAATTTAGGAGATAAAGTAGATCGAGATCTTACGTTTAGGACAAAAGTAAACCCCCTACTAGCTCTTGCATTTAGGATTGGGAGAGAGTACTATGACTATCACTGTTCCTACTACTAATGCTACTATTATTATTGTGCACGAAAATGACAATGAGGATAGATTACTCATACTCTAGTTACATGCTCATAAACATGAGAGACTCCTTTTTAGCCTACACACTAACATTGATCAAGACAATAGCACCTATATCCGAGTTAGGATCTTTTATTAAAAATTAATGACTGAGAATTGAGCTGATAATCAAGTATAACTCTAATTGCCAAATCAAAAGATGATCGGCCAGAAACAAAAAGTACTAACCAATGGGGCTTCACGTATCTCTCTTAAAGACGACTTTTTGCCTGCAACCAAAGATGTGATTGATATACTAATCAAAATCGCAAGCTGATTTTTGGCTACTCTAATATGATGATGAGGGGAAACTGTTTCCCAAGTCGCATAAATACAAATCTTATATCAGTTTTAAAACTTGGTCTACATCAGTGAGGCCAAGAGACCAATCTGACATTTGAGTGGTTTTACTACTGAACACATTCATGAAGAGTTATGGCAGCATATCACCATATGTTTGGATGTTACACACTAGTCATGGTCTAAAACACAGGGAACGTAGATATTATTGAGACTTAAATTGTGCATGCATGACACTGGTACTCTGGATTCTTTACGATGATAGTCCCCAACACTTGTGCTAGATTAAGAACAAGATGGCTGCCAATAAAAGAAAACCTTTGCATTACCAGTAAATCTATACATAATTGCATGTGAGAAGCATATCAATAAGCCGAGAAGTCATATAGGAAGAAATTACCCTCAGTATTTATTGAGAACCTCTTTCTTCATTGAGAAGCTTCAAGCTCCTGAACTCCAACATCAGCAGGCTCATGGGTTGATGCATTTTCAGATGTGTCAACGAGAGGACTGTTTTTAAGCTGATCCATAGGTGGGGCCTCAAACATCGAGCCAGAATTCTTAAACCCTTGGAGAGAAAATGGTTGATTACTTTTCAAATCCTCATCTAGCAAGCACTCCAAACGCAAGTTTGCCAGGTTAGTTGCCTTGTTTTCACATTGCATGTTGGCAGAAAGAGGTGATTTCAATTTGTCAGGATGATTTCCTCTTAATTCAAGAGGCCTATGAAAGAGCAAATGAGCCACAGTTCGATCAATAGGATTTGTTTCTGTCTCAGCATTGGATATCTTGGTACTTCTGTGATCCCAACAATGATTCATTAAAGGAAAAAAAATCAGTAATTTAGATATATCATCGCTACTGGGCCCACTAAACATGCTATTTAGTGGAGACATATATAGACTATAATTGGTAACTAGGAAATTATGGCCATATTTAAGCTATGAACAGGTGTTCATTTAATACAGAGAGACAGAGTGTTAGTGTTGAAGAACACAAGTTATCACACATTGCACAGTTCAGTTCAGTAAACACATTTTATCATATTTATTTGCAGTATTTTCAGCACTTTCTTCATGTTTCTCTCCTAATATGTCAATAAGAAAGGCTTATTTTAACTTAAAATTGTAAGCTATTTCATAGGGATTTGGATTGATGGCTTTAACCCTTCCTTCCCTATATTTGTATCTGTCCTTTTCTGTGGCAATAACAGAAATAAGAGCCGCCAAGACTGGGTTTTCTCCAATAAGCAATTTATAGGACAGGTTTAACCTGTTCAACTTGAACTTGCAATTAATCTTCTAGAAAAAAATTCCTAACCAATCAAACAAAAGCCTGCAAGTCCACTGCATTTTGTATGCAAATAATATCATGTAATAACCTTCAGGTAAATCAACACCAACATCAAGAAATAATAGATACAATGCAATTGGCTTGTAGATATCAGAATTTAAAGGGATAAAAGACCAAATTGTTCTTTTGTCAACACCAACATCAAGAAATAATAGATACAGTGCAATTGGCTTGTCGCTATCAGAATTTAAAGGGATAAAGACCAAATTGTTCTTTTGTATTTCAAATGTTCTCATCAGAATTTTTGAACAATTTTTTCTACAATTGAAATGAGTTTCAGGAAAATAAGGATTCTCTCTCTTCATCTGTTCTGCCTGTCTATCTACTTATTTATTTAAACTGTTACGAATGTTGTCAGAATCAGTTTCCTACAGCAAAGTTCGATCTTGCTTCTTCTGCAATGCAAAAATTGTGTGGCTGTGCCATTAAAAAGGAAGAACCCCTGCTTTGAAAGTTATTCTTACTATGGTTAACTAATCTTGCCCAGGGTCCTGAGTCCTGACTCTACAACTGCATATGGGAATCGGAGACACAAGCACTGGATAATATCATAAATTACTGCCTGAAGACGCACATAATAGTATTGTTTTCCACCTTTATCAGTTTCTGATGCTTTTTTGGCCAAAAAAAATGTTTCCAATGCTTTCAATCATTGAAGGAAAAACTATACTGTACTCATAATAGCGTATGTTTGACTTGTAAGTTGTCTGGTATTCTAGCTCAATAAAAAGTCAGCTAGTTATAGCAGTTATTAATTCTGAATCTTGGTAGCTTACAGACCTGTTTGAGAAATTGCTTTCCTCTCCTGCAACAACTTCAAGTTCTTCTTTGCTACTTTTGTTTGTACTGCTTGTATCACTAGCATAATGCCTTTGCATTGCACTTTGTGCCAGCCGGAACAAGCTATCTCTAATGCAGAGCCTTATTTTGATGTCTAACTGTACAAAAAGGTTGCCTCGGGATTGTAGCCATGTCCAAATTAGTATACGGGTAAATTAATATATTACAAAACATACACCACTAACAACTCAACCATACCTTTGATATGATATCCTGAAGCCTGTATAGTATTGCATCTTCATCAAAATAATCATCAACTGGCACCGAAATTGTATTGGAATCATTTTGCTCCAGAGGATTAGCGGGCACAGGAAGACTGATCAGATCATCAATTCGAGGATCAGTCCCATCAAAGGAATGACTTTGCATTTCTAAAGGACATTTCTGAGTGATGGAT
The DNA here is from genome assembly GCA_037074615.1 of Leucaena leucocephala. Classification (NCBI taxonomy): domain Eukaryota; kingdom Viridiplantae; phylum Streptophyta; class Magnoliopsida; order Fabales; family Fabaceae; genus Leucaena; species Leucaena leucocephala. The sequence continues at coordinate 2,733,061 of CM073544.1, read as the reverse complement.
TCATTGCTGCTATGAACTTGATGGCCTAATTGTTGTTGTTGTTTTTGAATAGCAATCATTGCCTGCAATTGCTGCCGCCTCCTTAATTTTTCAATTTTTTCTAGAGGAGTCATGGTCAGAGGCTGGACTACGTCAGCAGGATTCACTATATCAGGAGACACCTCGTAGCCAGAAAGTAGAGGTTGATGCCTAAGATCTTCTGATTGGGCCTGTGAGAGTAATGGCATAGCAGGATATGTATTTGTACGGTTTTCGTTGACAGGAGATGCCACATAGGGATTGTTGATGTTCTGGTATAATGGGTCCGCTCCTTGAAGTTGCTTCTGTTGCCCTAAAATTGGAGAGGGAGAAGATTGCGTGGCAGACGGTGCTAGTTGATTCTCAAATCGTCTCAATGAACTTGTTGAAGGAGACCAACTTCCATAATTCTGCAATACTTTTTCCTCTTGTTAAAGGGCTATGGCAAGACAATAAAGGAAAAAGAGATTAAAAAGGGCTGTCCAGAGGGAAGAGAAAGAGAGTTGGGTGCTGTGAGGGCCCCAAGTGGAGTGAATGGAGAGGGCGTTTGAGGGATTGGAGATTTATTAAGGGGGTTTGGAGGTTTTCTGGGAGGCAGGCAGATAGTGGTTTTTTGATGGGGAGTGCCCGGTCTCTCAAACACCAGGTTGAGGTGGAGAAAAGGGGCTTTCTTCATCCTTATCTTTTCTGTTTTCAGTGTGTTTTATTGTTAGTGAGCTTTGTGTGTGAGACTCTGTATTTTCTGTCATTTCCAATAATTTATTTTATGTGTGTGAACTTATTTATACTGTAATTCTCTTTCCACTGAGAAGGAGAGTATTTCGATATTGAATATAAATTCAGTGTTGCATCTCTATCATTTGGCTCAGGCTCCATCATTTTCGTCTCAGGGCTATTAGAATTATTAATTGTATGAAGAGCAACTCAGATGGGTATTTATTAACCATACAGTGGGTTGCAAACTATAAACTCTTGCAAATATATGATTTGAGTTTACAATTTGAACATGTTAAATCTCCATATTTTATTTTGTAAACTCACTATGTTTTCTAAGGAAGAATACCTAAAATGATGTTAGTTGAGTTTGTCATATACTGTAACAAAAAAAATAGGAGACAGTTATCTTATGGTATTACTATAAGGTTCTAGAATAATAAATGAAATACCTTATCAGTATGTTCATTTACTGTTCCAACATTTTCAGAAGCTAAACCAGAGGCCACAGAAGTGATCATTCCCCCCGTCTCATGATTTGCCTGTGGGAAGAAAATGGAATGAGAAATTTCTTTACTCCACTACACAATTAAACTTAAAACTGGATACATTGATTGTGGATGTTGCCAGTTTACTGGACATACCAGCTGCTCCTTTACTGTGAGCTTGCTTCTAATACCAGCATATCCCACATCAACAGCAATTTCAGGTGCATTTTGTGTATCTTGGGATGCAGGACCGGTGACTTTGTCATAACAGAGAGTATATGATTGATCACCATCACATTGAACAGATTCTGCTTTAGTTTCTGATGGCTCAAATCTGTTCCTTAAACCACTTGCTGTTTTTGTGTCCAAGGATATGGGTGCACGGCTGTTACTCTCATCTTTTGAAGACCACAGCTCATCACCATTATCGATGCTTATATGGCTAAAAATAGGGTCATCATTGCTGCAAAACCGTCACTTGTGAGAATAATGAGTCAGACTAATGCCATTATGAAATACATTAAATTGCAGAAAAACTAACAATAATGTGTGTCAAAAAGATACACACAGTCAATAACAAACATGGGTTCAGTCAAATTACAAGGACTATCTTGTGAAATCTAAGGAAGCATAACAGTACTACAAAAAAAAAAAAAAAAAAGCATTCAAAAATTAAATAAAATAAAAAGAACCAGCAAATGGAGTCTCATTCATGTTTTAATGAGTCCAGTTGTTTTCAAAAAGTAATTGGCCTCCTCAATAAATTCAAGTAGTGTTTCTTCCAATTGATGCATCCACAAATGTGCCTTGTAACCATAGCTAAACTTTCTCCCTTTTTAACTCAGATGGAGCCATGAATATTCTTGTGATTGCAATAGTTGTTTAAGTAGCATTACTCTTTTGACATCTCAAAGTGTGATGAGAGAGATAAATTTGGTCCTTAGCCTTAGTCAACATCTAGAAACATGTTTGTAAAATAGAGTGGTGTGTGAGAATAATCATAAAAATGTTTATGGAATCTCCCGTGTAAAAAGACATTAGGACAACTTATATATCAAATATTTAACGACATAGATTTTCTACTTTACCTGAAAATGGGATCTAGGTCATCAAAAGTTCCTATATTAGCCCAGCAATAGTCAATTAAATCTCCTCGTTCTTGCCCCCGGTGTTCATTCTGGAAAAATTCAACATCCTTATCTGGTTGAGCGGCCTCTTCTGTCAAATATGCAAGCAATTAGCAATAGCCAACGAAATTGCACAATACAAGTGATTTTTAGATTTTGTTGTGTAAATACAGAGACCAAAATGATGTACAAAATGCTTATCTTCTCATTGATATGTTGAATACCTATTTATAGATATAATAGGTAACCCTAGATATAATAGGTAACCCTAGACATTAATTACAATATCATATCAGTATCATATCGTATCCTCTGTACTAATTACAGAATATTACATATCATATAATATCACTACAATATCTCTACACTCCCCCTCAAGTTGGAGTATAGATGTCAATCATGCCCAACTTATTACAAAGATATTCAATCCGAACCCCATTAAGAGCTTTGGTGAGGAGATCGCCTAGTTGATCACTGGATCGGACATGTCCTGTAGAGATGAAATTTTCCTTGAGCTTGTCTCGGATAAAATGACAGTCGATCTCAATATGTTTCGTGCGTTCATGGAATACCGAGTTAGAAGCTATGTGTAGGGCCGCTTTATTATCACACCACAACTTAGCTGGTAATGAGGTTTGAAGGCCAACCTCCGTCATCAACTGATATATCCAGACTATCTCGCATACAGACTGTGCCATGGCTCTATATTCCGCTTCTGCACTCGATCGTGACACTACATTTTGTTTCTTGCTTTTCCAAGATACCAAGTTGCCTCCAACAAAGACACAGTAACCGGTAGTGGACCGTCTTGTGGCCTTTGATCCACCATGATCAGCATCACAAAAGCACTCAATATCTATATGGCCATGACTCTTGTACAATATCCCACGACCTGCAGATCCCTTCAAATAATGTAACACATGTTCTAAGGCTTCCCACTGTCGAACAGTTGGAGAGACCATAAATTGGCTAAGAACACTTACTGGGTAAGTGATATCAGGGCGGGTAACTGTAAGATAATTCAATTTTCCAATTAATCTTCTGTACCTCTCTGGGTTCTCAAACGGCTTGCTCTTAGCAGCTTCAATGGGATCTTCATATTGTATACTACCATCAGCATCAAGCAGCGGATTATAAACCATAGGAAAGCTAGTTGGGGCAGCTCCAAGTTTTCCAGTTTCTTTTAGCATAACAAGAACATATTTTCTCTGAGTCAATAGGATGCCCTTCCTGCTTCTCATAACTTCAATTCCCAAGAAGTATTTTAGTGAACCCAAATCCTTCGTCTGAAAATGGGAGTTAAGAAATGACTTGAGTGATGAGATCCCTGAGATATCACTCCCTGTAATCACAATGTCATCAACATACACAACTAGTAGAATCATGCCAGCACCTGTTTGCTGATAGAACACCGAATGATCACACTTACTCTGACACAAGCCAAAGTCTTTCACCACAGTACTAAATCTGTCAAACCATGCCCGAGGGCTTTGCTTTAAGCCGTATAAAGATCTCTTAAGCCGACATACTTTACCATGCTCCCCCTGAGCAACAAAACCGGGCGGTTGCTCCATATACACTTCTTCTAGAAGATCACCATGTAAGAAGGCATTTTTGATATCCAGCTGAGAGAGATCCCAACCATAAGTAGCTGCCAGAGAAATGAAGAGACGAACCGAGGAGAGCTTGGCCACAGGAGAAAAAGTCTCAGAGTAGTCAACACCATACTTCTGAGCATAACCTTTAGCAACAAGACGAGCTTTAAGGCGTTCAAGAGAGCCATCAGCCTTAGTTTTAGGGGTCAACACCCATTTACATCCAATGGCTTTCTTTCCCGGCGATAAATCAACTAAGGACCACGTACCAGCACGATGAAATGCCTCCATCTCTTCTTCCATGGCAGTACGCCAACCCGGGTGGGACAAGGCCTCATATAGGGAACGAGGTACGGAGATAGTGTCTAAAGACGTAACAAAGGCACGAGAAGCAGAGGAGAGGTGGTTATATGAAACAAAAGATGAAATAGGATATGTGCAAGTGCGTTTACCTTTACGGAGGGCAATAGGCAGATCGAGGGAGGGATCTGGAGCAGGAACAGGAGGTATCTCAGAAGGAGGAACCAGGTCAGACTCAGGATGAGTGATGCTTTCTGCAGGATCTGATGAGGAAGTAGACAATGGTAAGGCAGAATCTGGAGGAAGAGCAGTAGTAGTTTCCTTCAAATGTCTGGTGTAGACCCGAGACAAAGGTGGTTGACCAGGTGCCAGTACGGGAGCTGGGGCAGGTGATGATGACGGAAGAACAGAGTATACCAGAAGAGTATCCTCCTCCACAGGTGGAGGAGGAGAAGCTGAATGGATAGAGGAAAAATAAGCAAGAGATTCCCGAAAAGTAACATCAGCAGAAACCAGATAACGATTAAGAGACGGAGAAAAACACCTATACCCTTTCTGCACACGGGAATAGCCAAGGAAGACACACTTGAGGGACTTGGGATCTAATTTAGAGATACTCGGACGCACATCTCGAACAAAACACACACATCCAAAAATCTTAGGGTCAATCGGAAACAAAGGTTTAGAAGGAAAGAGAGTAGTGTAGGGAATGTGACCATCAAGAACAGAGGACGGCATACGATTAATGAGAAAGCAAGCAGTGGAGACCGCGTCGGCCCAAAAAGGTTTTGGAACCTGCATTTGAAACATAAGGGCACGGGCCACTTCTAATAAGTGACGATTTTTTCTTTCAGCAACACCATTTTGAGCTGGTGTATCCACACAAGAAGATTGATGTAGAATACCATTTTGAAGCATAAAAGAGCAAAAGGATGCAGAAAAGTATTCTTTAGCGTTATCACTGCGCAAAGTATGAATAGAAGTATTGAATTGATTTTTAATTTCAGCAGTAAAGGCGCAAAAGTGAGAGAACAATTCAGAACGATTTTGCATTAAATATAACCAAGTAGTACGGGAATAATCATCAACAAATGTAACAAAGTACTTGAAACCAGCTTTGGACTCAACTGGACACGGACCCCAAACATCAGAGTGCACTATCTCAAAAGGAGACGAAGCACGTTTATTGACTCGAGAAGCCAAAGGAAGACGATGATGTTTAGCAAACTGACATGACTCACAATCTAAGGACGACAAATGTTGAAACTGAGGATAAACCTTTTTCAAAGACGATAAAGATAAATGACCCAAACGACAATGTGCTTCAAACGGAGTGACACCACCAACACAAGCTGCCGCACGCGACCCCTGATCAGCAAGGAAGTAATGACCGCCAGATTCGTAACCTCTACCAATAATCTTCTTCGTCAAAAGATCCTGTATCAAGCAATGATCAGGGAAAAGTGAGATGCAACAGTTTAATTGACGAGTAAGTTTACTAGGAGACAAAAGATTAAAAGCAAGTTTAGGGACATTGAGTACAGAGTCCAAATGAATAAAGGAGGTAGGTTTAACAGTGCCAGAACCAAGAACACGAGATTGGGAACCGTCCGCAATAGTGATGTTAGAAGGGTTGGCATAAGAGTTGTAAGTAGAGAAGAGATGGCGGTTACCTGTCATATGGTCAGTAGCACCAGAGTCTATGATCCATTTGGAGGAAGAAGAGACAAGGGCAGTAGCCTCATTACCTGTTGCAATAGCAGCACTAACAGGAGGATTGCTAGACTTTAATTGAGCATATTCAGTAGCAGAAATAGTAACCGTGTCATTGGATGCTGTGGCCACGTGTGCAGAATTTTGTCGATTCTGTTTATTCTGAAGTTTACGGCATGTACGTTTCGTATGACCTGGTTCCTTACAGTAGTAACAGATCACGCCTTTCGACTCCTGAGTAGAACCCCCTGGTGTAGAACCACGATAAATAGGTGGCCCCCGAGCATTATTCTGACCACTACTGATTAATGCGCTGGTAGGCACAAGAGGAGCCGGTGAAGAGATTTGTTCAATTCGTAACACACGAGAGAAGGCCTCTTCGAGGGAAGGAAGATGAGCCCCAGATAAAATTTGAGATCGAGCAGCCGCATATCGAGGCGGAAGTGCAGTAAGAAAGCTCATGGTAGCCATCTGCTCTCGGTGAGACACATTGACCTTCCTCTCATCAGAAATAGGCATGAGGGCATTGAGTTCTTCATACGTTCCTTTGAAATCCATAAAGAAGGCTGTAAGGGGACGATCATCCGGCATCTCGGCGCGATGAAAAGATCTACAAACCTCATATATTCGAGAAATATTATTCTTTCCTGAGTATAAGAATGCCAAGTAGTCCATTAGTTCTTTAACAAATTCACAGTGAGTAATAGAGGGCATGATCTCACTGTCAATAGAGTTGCGAATCTGTAAGAGAAGTCGTGCATCATCCCTTAACCATGACTTGCGAGAGGGATCTTGCTCTTCTGGAGGGTCATCGGTCAAGTGATCTTCCTTCTCAATACTTCGAAAATAAATACGAACAGATTTACTCCAATCGAGATAATTTTTCCAAGTCAGTTTGTATTCAGTAATCTTAGTGACTATTGGAATCACCTCAGAAACTGTTGGAGACTTAGTTGAAGCCATCAAGATAGATTAGTACCAAAAACAAAACGAAAGTAATCGAACAACGATTAACCAAAAGAACTGGATTATCCAATTACCGTAGCTTCACTGGGAGCCCCGTAAGAATAAATGTTCAAACTAGTAGAGGAAGACCACTCCAGGGGTCAAACGAATCAGAAACTGCAAACACACGGATCACCACGGCGAACGAACGGATCAAACACGGAAGACCCAGTCTGGACCAGTTGGAGTTACGGCACGAAACTCCAGGGATATGATAAGGACGATGAGTCGATCCCAGAGAAGTGAAACGCCATCGGAAAAGGTCACCGGAGGAGGCCTCACGAGCCGGCGCGTGAATTGACGGTGAATCTGGCGGTGGCGCGTGACGCTCACGCGCTGCTCAGACGGCCACGAAACTTTGGAGAAACGCCGATCGGCGCCGTGCAATCCTTCCGAGCTGGCGTGTGTCTCGATTTGTCGTCGAAAAATCGTGCGTCAACGGCGAGCACAGTGCTGTAGGAAAACAGACCAAAAAACAGCAGAAACTGACGCCAAAAACCAACCAGACGGGAACCCAACATTCACTGGCTCTTATACCATGTAAATACAGAGACCAAAATGATGTACAAAATGCTTATCTTCTCATTGATATGTTGAATACCTATTTATAGATATAATAGGTAACCCTAGATATAATAGGTAACCCTAGACATTAATTACAATATCATATCAGTATCATATCGTATCCTCTGTACTAATTACAGAATATTACATATCATATAATATCACTACAATATCTCTACATGTTGAAAGATAAAAAAACTCGTGTACAGAAAACCCAGGCAGACAAAGGTCTACAGTACACACACATGCATAGAAACCCATGCTATTCAGTGTTTAATCATAATTCCAGTAATTAAGAAATTTACGTACCTTTTGATGAGCTGTGCTTGCTTATTTCACTTAAACCTTTAGATACTTCAGTTCCCAGGGCACCCTGATCAGGTTTAGTAGCACTAAATGAAGATAAGTCAGGCCAGGAGCTTTTGCCATATCCTGAGGGAGATAGTCCTTTACTGTTATCAATGTTTGAACTGCTTCCTATCTTTTTGCCCTGAAAATCAATTTTAGCCTCTGGTTTCTTCTGTTCAGCAAGTGTAACGCCAGCAGCTTCCTGATTCCATTCTTTCTTGTAGCAAAGATCCTCACTTGCCTCTGGGAAAGGCACAATATGATCATCACCCTCAGTAGCATCACCCCATATTATGTTCGCTAGCTGTAAACAAATCATTATAAGGCATATAATAAATGTGGATAAGGAAAATAGTCAACAAGAAAGAGAAAAAGCTTTGAAATCCAATAGTATTAGCATTTTTACACACTGCTAAAGTTCATTTCCCTATTTAAGCTCATGAGTTTAGCATTGGATCTCAGATGCCTCAGTTAAACTCTCTTTATATGGCTGTCAGCTACTCTCTTTAATTTTCCCTCCTAGCTTTTCCTCATTTCACCTTCCTTTTGCTCCTCTACTGTTCTGCTTCTATGGTTCTTAATATTTGAGTCTTCTTGACCAGTAGTTCCCCTTTCTCTGCCCATTGTGACACCCGTGTGTTCCCTACTGTGTGTTTTGGTAGCAGCAGTGGGTTGTGATCCATCAGAAATTTATAAATTCTCTTTTTCTCCACAACATTTTTATTGACAGGGGTATTTCCCTACATAAGCTCATGAATTGAGCATTCTATCTCAAATGTCTCAACTACACTATCACGAGCAGGACAGGATTCATGAGTTGCATCTCAAATTTCATGGGCAGCCCTGAAAAGCATATAGTTCTCACCTATCTCTTCGGTCATGCTATCAAAGATATAACAGGAACTTTGTGTGAAAAGGTGTATTAGAGATTAAAATCATACCATGCAGTGACCATCGCCTAACATCTTAAACTTCATAATTGAAAGGTCTATGACACACTCCATCCTCATGAATAATAAACCAAGATTACCACCCTTAAGGAATAAGGGAAGTTCCAAATCAATGTATAATTAAAAGGTGAAGGATTACCACCCTTAAGGAATAAGGGAAGTTCCAAATCAATGTATAATTAAAAGGTGAAGCACACCAGGCACAAGGGGGGAAAATTATCCATAAATAGAGTGATAAGTTGTAATAACAAGCACTAAAAAGCTACCCAGTAAAGTACAACAATTTAACCCCAGGCATGTCCAATATCAAGCCTTTTATTTTTTATTTCCAAATTGACTATAATAGACAGAAGACCAAAAGAATTATGTGAATCCAACAATCTGGATTTCCAATTTGAGAAAAGAAGGAAAAACTGAAGGAATTTGGAGGGAAAAACAAGAGAATCATTATTCAAGTGAAAAATAAAATAAAATAGGTGTTTAAGTGATTTTCTATATCCATCTTTTTCAATCCACTTCTCTAAATATTGGTTAATAAGAAACAATAATAAAAGCATCATTATAGCAAGGAACCAAATCATCCCGATAACTCTGGTGCAGTTGTAATTTTTCTAATCCCTTCTGGGAATTAGGCCCTAAGAATTATAATATTGTTCCTTCTCCCTTAAACAAGGTTCAGGTAATACTTTCTCCAAGGCATCTAGTTGTACGTTGTAACAATACTTGTGTACCACTAGCCATGTCCACAATCACATGCAGTTGTGATTTTTCTAATACCTTCCAGGAATTAGGCCCTACAAATATTGTTCCATTTCTCTTAAATCAGGTTGCGGTAATACTTCAATCTGAGGCTTCTAGTTGTAGGTTGTAACAATACTTGTTTACCACCAGCCATGTCCTCAACTCTATCCCATCTCCATATTGACGTCACGGTACATCTCAGATCTTCTCTCAGAAAATAAGTTAAAACCCATTCCCAGTCCCCCTCAACAACTCCGCTTACTACAATAAGTTAATAATGGAACATTAGTCGCTAAAATAAAACATTCTGCTCCAATCATTCCTGGCTCATCAAGTGATTGCAGCTGAACAGCTGATTATTTTATTTTATTTTTCTAAAATATCCCTTATTCTCACCAATAACTCGAATTGGCATATTCTAAAACAAGTTCAGGACTACTGTAAACTGAAGCGGAGCAGCAACGTATTTAGTAAACCAGCGAATGCATGTTATTCTGTAAGTAACAAACTCTTTCTAATATTATCCTAGCCTATTGTAACTATACGTCCATCAGAATTTTTCATATGTAAAAGACCACCTTCTCTTTGTTTTAAATATTTTTTTAATTATTCAATATGCCTAATAATTCAGCAAACAAACATCTGAACATAATAAAAACAGATCGAAGTTCATCTCTTATTCCTTCCTTGTTCAGAGTTAGGCCTCAGATATACTAGTGACAGAGCATACGTTTGTCACTGCCCCCATAATGTGTATGAAATATTTACATCAACTCAAAAAATATTTCACATTCAAGATAAGATTCAAGAGGTCCTTAAACCATACAGAAGAATGCCATATCTATAAACATTTTAATAACCATAAAATAGAAAAACACTAAGACAGTAGGGGGGGAAACACGGCAAACCAAGTAATGAATTCACCTCAATTTCCCATAAAAGCTACCATATAGATAACAAACTATCAACATAGAACACAACCAAAAAAATCACCAAAAGAAAATTTGACTCACCTCTTCGTCGTTCCAATCAAACATTTCTTATATATTCAGCACAGCAATCTTCAAAGCGAAAACCAGAATCAAGCACAATCCAGTGAGTTAGCTCACTCATCGCCGGATTCCGCAGAAAAATCACAGAGAAAAGTAGCCCAACACCACCATCAAATCGGGCCTAGAAAACAGCAGCTTTCAGCGAAATCGCGGAAAGGAAAAAAAACAGAAACGCATGCAACGAGGAGAGAGAGAAAAGGAAGCAAAAGGTCTTTCAGTTCATCCTTCTTCTTCTCCTTCTCCTTCCTCTTCCAAGTTCACATGGTAAAACCGTAACGGAGCTTCCAGAGAGGATGGGCGAGAGAGCGAGATGCGGGGTCCACAGCACGTGACGTCACGTGGGTCGTGGGGTGATTTTGTCAACCACGTGGTTAACACGTAGGAAGGACGCATGCATATCTAAATTCGTGGCGTAGAGAGGTCTATCTTATATTGAAGTGTGATTGGTTGCGATTTCGGGTCTCGGATCAGTTGTCGGTTACGGGTGGGCCCGGTGATGGACCGGGTTTGGTGGATGATGTCGTTTTAAAGGTCTCTCCCGTACGGCTTCTTCGTGACCCTCCTAAAAGCCACATGTCTTATCTTCTTCCATAGTACAATTATTCTGGAACATATTAAATTAATTCAAACGGGCCTTTACAATTGACCCTGGATTGATTTTCTTTTATTCTCACATAACAACGTCGAAGTTATACCAAAAAAAAAAAAAACAACGTCGAAGTACTTACATAAAATAAGGACTTAAAAATAGCCAAAAAATTAGGACTTAAAAAGTCAGCTATTTTTTATTTCTTAATTTATTTTCTAAAATTTAAAATTATTTATTTCAATTATTTTTATTTTTTAAAATTAAACTTAATATATAAACACTTGAGAATGTCTTGTCAACATTTAAAATTTTAATATCATTATTTTTTATTAAACATGTTAGGTTTAGAGGACAAAATATTTTATAAAATTAAAGAATGAAAATACAATTTTGTATAATATATATTATTTCTATGTGTTATGCTGTAACAACTCTGAGCAATTGAAGTGTAATGCTAACTATCGCCTCAGATTTAAACATTAAGCTGTCTGATCTAACTCTTTTATCAAGGCTTAATAATTTTTTTCTATAAATTATTGATTTATGAAAGTAAATTTTTTTTGGTTTTATAATTAATCGATATTCAGTTTTTTATTCTTGCTGTTGGTAGACAAACGAGGGAGTTTTATTATTGTATGGATGGATTGTGCCAAAAAAAAACTGCAAGTATGAATTAGCGGTAAATAATTGTAATTTTATATTATCATAATTTTTATAATAACACTAATCATGAGTGATATTAGTTAATTATGATTTTGTTTAGATAATTTTTTTATAGGACATTTTAAGAATTTTGATTATGTTTAGATTTTATTTTTTAAAATAATTTATAGACGTATAATTACAAAACAAGTATGAGTTTTTATAGCTTTTGACATTTCCATAATTCCAAACAAAAAAAATTCCATAATTATAATTAAAAATTATTATTAATATAATTTAATAAACTACATGAATATTTAAATATACTTTTCTTTTAATAATAATTATTAAAAATACTATTATTATTATTATTATTAGAAAGGAGTTTGAGGGTAAATAGAAAAAAAAATTATTGTTGAAATTGCATTAAGATTATTCAAAGGCAAAAGTAGTCCCTTATCACTTATGTTAAAAGTGCATAGGGGTTGAAATTATAATTAATCAAGATTTTAAAAAAAATTATTTAAACAAGATAAATGAGTTTTATAATTATTTTTTTTTAGTTTTCACGAGCTTATTTGAGCTCTCACGGCTAAACTAAACAGTCATTAATAAATTGTTGATGGAACTTTGACCCAAGCTAATGGTTGTTGGTTATGTTTAATATATGTTTGTTTAATTGTTTAGATTTGTTGTCTTTTCTTTTCGTTGTAGAACTGTGATTTTAATTTAGTGAAGGTATTTCAGTTTGAAAAAAAAAACTTATAGGATTAAAATTTAACATAAATAAGTTAGTCTGATTAATGAATCAGTCCATTAATTAGTTTAGTCAAAAATATTTAACAGATCGATTAGATTAAATTTTTTTTTCTTCCCATTAAATATAGATTAACATACTAAGTATAAATTAACATTGTCTCTGGTTTAAAAAAATAATCTGTCAAATCAGTATTTTAGTATATTTTAGTTAATTTATATATAAATATTATATTTATTTGTGAGTTAATATATTTTTATTTAAATATTTTTGTTTTAAGTTATATATGAATATTTTTGTTAGGCTAAAATATATAGAACTTTTTTTAATTTTAGATGAGTTATGTATAACTTTTGTAATTTTTAAAAATTTAAATTAAGAATCTTAATATTTTAGATGTTGGTTACCATCTTCCTCGTTTTTAAAATTATTTATAAAGTTAATAATTTTTCTGTATAAAAATTTTTATATTTTTAATTATATATCACATTATTTAAAAAATAATACTTAACTTTTGATATATAATTTGAAATGTTTTAAAATACTTAGAAACTATAAAATACTTAAAACAAATTTTAAAATATTTACCTAATCATTTTCTTTTTAAATAAAAATATAAAATATTTAAAAAAATATTTAAAATATTTATTTCACTGTATCCTTTTTAAATAAAAATTATAAAATATTTAAAATTATATACAAAATATAAAATATAAAATATTATTTTTCAAGATATGATAAGTAATAAAAAATATAAAATTATAATGTGTTAAAAATTAGTAATTTTAATAGTAATTTTCATAATATAGCAATTGATAATCAATACATAAAATATTATAATTTTTAATTTAAATTTTTAAATATTAAATAAATAATATATAACTAACATAAAATTTAAGGTAGTTTTATATATTTATATCTTTTTGTTATACATGAAAGGGTTCATAACTACTTAAATATAAAATTTTGAGTTAAAATTTATATGAATATATAAAATATTTTTAAAAATATTATTTTTAATTATACCTAATAATAGTTAAATCTAAACAATTAAATAACTATATAAAGATGATTAAATTAATTTTAATTTAATTATCATTGGGATATTGAATCTTAAACCATTATTTTAACCAGCGGAATTTTCAATACTTTTGTGAAAACTACAGGATGGGAGGAATTTGAATTTTCTGTCTGACATGGAAATGACATATTATGGGTAATCGATGTTTGTAATTATCTTCAAGAATAGACATAACATGGAAAGGAGAGAGAATTTGGTGCAGTTGTTTTCTTTTCTTTTTAGGGGAAATTTTAGGGTAAGCGGTAAGGACAAGAAGGGCTAGAGCTGAAAAAGCGGGTTAACTTGCTTAAAATAGGTTAGCCAGCGTGTTAGCGGGGCTGGTTGTGCAGCTCGTCCTAAAATAGGTTGGCATTTTGGTAGCCCGAACCCACCCAGTTTTGGGGGCGAGCTAGCCCGCGGCCCGCCCACTTTTTTTTTTTAATTTTAATATTTTTAAAAAATTATTTTTAAATTTTGAAAATACTAATAAAATATTTCTAATCTTATATTAGTATAATAAAAAAATTATTCATATTATACTCTTAAAAATTCATATTTTTTATAAAAAATCTTAAATTTTATAACTATAAATCTAAATAAACATTAACAAAATATTAATCAATTATTATATATCAATAAATAAGTAATCATCTTTACTAGTAATTGATAAATGAAGTATTCAAAATAATATTTGAGTAAAATAAATAATATTATTAAAAATAAAAAATAGGCTGGCGGGCCACAGCCCGCCCCAAAACGGGCTGGCAAAATGCCAGCCCGTTTCTAACCCGTTTTGATGTAAACGGGCTGAGCCCGTTTTACCGACTCTAAAAAAGACCCATATATTATTTAATTAATAAATATTTTAACTTATTATTTATTTCAGCCGACAAAACTTATTTTTTATTGCTTAACTTGTGTAAAAGTTTCCTCAATTTCATTTTTAAAACTTAGGGAAATTGCCATTAATAAATAATTATTTTTAAAATTTATTTAGTGCGAAAAGAATTATAGGTAAAAAAAAGAAATTAAATATATTCATTGATTAAAAAATGAAGTTTTAAAATTTAGAAAATATATCCAAAATTAATCCCTGCCAAAAAACCAGCCTTAAAAGATCTAATAAACATTTTGTTTGATCTAGTCAATATTCTTAAACTTTTATCATATGTAATGTATATAATTAATTACCTGAATATCTCTAGCAATTTTTTTTCCTGAAAACCCACCGAAAAATGTCAAACATCGTTATATATACGTGCAAATATTGATTATTTTATTAAAAAAAATTAAGTCACCTCTAGAGGAGGTGGAAAACTGGTTGGCCCGCTTAAAAAAGGCCATCTTGCCAGTATTAACACTGGGCTGGGAGGGGGCGAGTTGTGTAGCCCACCCCAAAACAGCTCGGTTTTGGGGCGGGCTAGCCAGTAGCCAGCCCTTTTTTTTTAATTTTTAATTTTTTAAAAAAATATTTTTAAATTTTTAAAATACTAATAAAAATTTTCTAATGTTATATTAGTATAATGAAAAAATTATTAATATTATACTCTTAAAATTTCTATTTTTTATAAAAAAAATCTCAAATTATATAACTATAAATCTAAATAAATATTACGTAATATTAATCAATTATACTATGTCAACACATATCAACAAATAAGTAATTATCTTTACTAGTATTCAATAATAAGAGTATTCAAAGTAATATTTAGATAAAATAAATAATAATATTAATAATTTAAAAAAATTGACAAAATATTAGCCCATTTTACTAGCTCTAATCACCTCCACTTTATCTTCATGAACTATTATTTGTTGGTTGGTAAGTTTACGATTTTGTCTTATACAAACCATTTTAATGGTGAAAACATAATTAAAAACGTTAAATTTATTTTTATTTTTTTAAAGTAGTTTTGACAAGTCAGCAAGGGTAAGAAAATTCATGTTATGCAAAGAAAGAAATATCTGAGAGACCAGAAAATAGAGATTTGTTCCTTAATTGCATTGGAACAAGTCATGTGCTAGTGAAAGATAGTGTTTACTACACCACTTCTGTTCTTTCGGCTACCAGGAAAAGAAACCTAAATGATTGGTGTGCAAAATAAATTTATGAGATGCATAAATTTCAAATGATTGGCCATCAAATAAATTTCAAAATCTCTAAGTGGTATGAGATGCATTTGGTGTGCAAAATAAAATAAGATGAAAAATGACTTTCAAGTTACCATTAAATTAGATGCTCCTTAGGTCCTAAATATATGAATTAAATAATTAATTTACGGAGACTAAAAAATTATTTAAGTTAATTATTTGTAAGAAATATGTGTGTTAATTTTTTTAAAATACTCTTTTTTACCCTTTGTATTGGAAACTTATTTGATGAAACACCTTTAATAATCCACAAAAAAATGTAAAAAAAAATTATAAATAAATTTACAAGATAAAATAAATTGATGTCCCATATTTAATATTAAAGTAAATTACTATACTAACTCTTATATTTAAGATCAAAGGGAGTAATAAATAACACTCTTTTGATCTTTAATATAATATATATATTTAACTAATTTAATTATATTAATAAAGTTAGTTAATATAGTATATTTTTTATAAAATAATCTAATTATCTGTCTTAATTTTCTCTCTCTCTTACTTAATTATTGTTGAACATATATCAATAGGATAATTTGAACAAAATTGATAAATATAAAAAAATAAGTTTTAAATTTAAAATTAAGATTAATTCCTAAATTAGATCTAACATTAATCGTAGGGAGGAGTAGCATGTATTATATATATATATATATTTGATGTCAAGAAAAAGGAAAAAATTTATTTTCATCTTAATAATTTACTTGATTTAACTAGCTAATAGCTAATTAATAAATTTTGTTGCAAAAAAAATAAATTTGAATAACCATCAAAAGACATAAAAATTTATAGGCAGCTGGCTAATGTATTGGCTTACTCTATTTCTTTTTTAGAAAAAATCTTCATGTAAAGGTAAACAGTTCGAAAATATTTTATCATAAGAATAGTTGACATTGACTGGAAAAAAGTTGCACAAATGATATTATACTTTGAATCATAGTACATAATATTAAAAGACACAAGATTCATGAAGACAATCTTAATCTAGAAACAAACTCTTGAATCTATTAATCCTCTTTCCGATTGTAGGCAAGATACCAAACACCTCTACCCATATTATTTCCCTGTCAAGGATAGTCAATTACTCAATTATCACATATGATGTTACCTCTTATATCAAATATCAATCATATTTAGCTACGAATCAAGAAAAATTATTAAAGTTAGTTTTTTATGTATAGAGGTATGTGAGAGGCATATAATTACGATAGCTACGAATTATATATATATAGAGAGAGAGAGAGGTATGTGAGAGGCATATAATTTCATGAAGACTATCATAAACTAGAAACCAATTCAACGCTCAATAATTTAGATATGTCTTCTATCTGATTACTGAATATCTGATCTTATAACGAACCAACTGCATGTCACCGTCTTGATTGTGAGGGTAGCAATTATGTATATGTCCTGCGATGTGTGTGTGTGTCTTTTTATTTTTTATTCTTCACATGTTATCTTATGATATTACTCCTCCATTCTTTAATATAAAATATATTTAACTAATTTAATTAGATTAAAAAATTAATTAAATTAATTAATATAACATATTTTTTAAATATTTTAGTTATCTTATTTAATTCTCTCACTCACTCTCTTATTTGATTATTGTCGAGGGAGTATCAATAATAATAATTTTAAAAAAATTAATAAATATAAAAAATATATATTATATTTATATAGAAGATTCACTCCCTAATTAAATTTTATATTATATTAAAAAGATTGGAGGAGAAGTAGTATTATTTTTTCCTGAAATTTAATTTAGGCCGAGAGAGATGATATGATGGCTCATGGATAGGCTACTGTGAATCATGCATGCTTCAACCTTGATTTCAAATTTCAAATAGTTCAAAATATATTAAAGTATATATTTAGTCTTTTATGTTTGTATTAAATTTCATCTTAGTCCCCTAAATTTAAAATGTGTATTTTTACTCCTTTAAACTTAATATAGTTAACTTTATAAATGAAAAATATTGACTTAAGGAATTTAAAATGATGATTATACAATTAAATATTATTTTTGAAATTAAAATATTATATTAAAAATATTTAAATGTAAACATATTTTGGCAGCGTTTAATTATACAGTCATTATTTTGAATTCTCTAAGTCAATATTTTTTATTAATAAAATTAATAATATTAAATTTAAATGATTAAAAATATACTTTTAAAATTAAGAAACTAAAATAAAATTTAATATAAATATAGAAGGTTAAACGTATACTTTAGCATTTGGTATATATAATTTTATTGGTAACTAGTGATAGCCCAACTGATATCAAACATATATAATAGGTGTGTGAGATACACACACACAAACACACACATATTAACCACTATTGACAGATATGCATTGATGGGGTCATTCCTTTCAAAGTTTTAAATTTTTCTTAGCAGCAGTATTATATAAACATTTATGTAAACTTTGTATTATATATGTTTTTTTTAAAGTGGAAATTAAAACTGTTTCTTTAACATCACATTTAAAGCATTGTTTTAATATATTAAAGGGGAAAACTGGGGTAGCCAACACACTGAGTCCCACTTAAGAGAGATTCCCTTCTTCCTTCCCCAAAATTTTTTAGACATTTTTTGGTATATTGCAAAAAATTTAAAATATATTAGAGATTTCTTCCGGTGATAAATAGCAGGGAAAAATATGTTACAATTTATTAATTATTTATTATTATTATGATTAAAAATTTAAAATATCATAGAATTAGTTAATGGGATTAATAATTAATTATTATCATGTGAATCAAAATCTTTCAAAGATTAAGGTAGGATTTAAAATCTTTCAAATATCAAATTTAGATAACTAATTATAACTAGTAAATAAAAGAATTAAAAGTACTGATTCGGATTGACCAAGACTTATTTTTGACTAAATTGAGTTTAAACGCACGGCAAGCATGCGTTGGGGTTGATTCCAATGAAGCTAAGTTTGGCTTATAAATTGAGGTTTTCATGCAACCCCCTGGATTCACCATAATACATATCACTTCTCTTCTTCATCTAATAGCTGTTAAAGCAAGCTCCCAGTAATTTCATCAATGGCTACCTTGGTTGCTCCTAATGAAATCTCTCCTGTTCAAGATGCTGAGGCTCTTTATAAGGCCTTCAAAGGTATAAGATTTAATTTCTTGCTAAACCTTAAATTTTCTTAATCAAATTGTTCAATATTTAGTGCTTCTAAAATTGGTAGAGCACCCTTTTTGTATAATTGTGATTAATAAACGGTATAAGCAAACAACTAAAACTCAGTAAAACTGACATGTCGGTTATGTTAAGACAATTTTCAAATAATGTCACTTTAATTTACAGTAAAAAAACCGTCCAGTATAGGATAAAACCAAAAATTACCATCTTAGTATAACCCTTTTTGTAGTTGTGCCTAAATGAGAGTAGAGCTTTTGTTCCTGAAAGTGAAATTTTTGCATAGGTTTGATTACAGAAACTGAATTAAGTGTTATTAAGCTGGAGTTTAGTACTACTCTCTCCTTCCCTCCGATATCATATATAAGATACAACTTTTAAAGTAGAACTCATGAGAAGGCAGTAATAACAATATTGGGTCACAGAACTTCATATCAAATTCAGCTCATCAGACAATCTTATGAACAACTTTAGCATGAGTACCTCATCAAACGCCTCGAGTGTGAGCTCTTTAGTGAATTTGAGGTGTGTATATATATATATATATAAATTTATGAGTTAATGTATAATTTTATTTTACAAATTTTTACGAGTATCTGGATATTTTTTTTGAATCAATATTAAAAAAAGAATAATATTGCCCTTAACTAACTGTTAAAAATATTAATAGTCACTGTTAGTTTTTTATCTGTCAACATTAATTTTTTTAATAGTTTTGCTCCTTTTATAACACTTATGGGACAATATTAATTCAAGAAAAATTTCTGTATACCCTCAACTCATTCGTAATCATTTTCGAGACAAAATTAGACCTGAATCCTAGATTTTGTTGGACCTGAACCCCAGATTTATTCAAGAGAGTGCTATTTTGTTTCATTATATCGCTGGGTGTTGGAACCGACAGATCGTGATGCAATGTTGGCAAATGTAGCCATTAGAAATAGCAAGAACGTTGATTACAATGTTATTATTGAAATTGCTTGTATCCATTCGTCTGAAGAGCTCTTTGCTGTGAGACGAGCCTATCACAATCGTTATAAGCATTCTTTGGAAGAAGATGTGCCTGCTAGTACTTCTGGTCATCATCTTCCCCAGGCAAGTTTTTTGCCCTAATTCAAACATCAATTCATTAGGGCAATGTGTATATGTTTATATATATATATATATATATTCTGAAGGAAAAGAACATACTTTTGCATCTGATGAAGTAGTTAATCAATCCATACGATGATGGAGGAAGAGAGAGGGTTAGAGTGCACCGGATAAACTTGTGTTTCTTCTTGTTTTATATTTTTATATATATAACTATATGATTGAGTTAGATTGAGTATTGTCAAGATTAATTGGTACAACGTCTTGTCGTTAAGGGGTTTCAACAAAATCCAGGGGTTGATTACGGCAAAACTTTTAGTCCAGTTATTAAGCCCACAACCATCCAGCTAGTTCTTACAATAGTAATCACATTTAACTCAGAAATAAGGCAATTTGATGTGAATAATGGCTTCTTGAATGGTTATCTACAAGAGGACGTTTATATGTGGCAATCCAAAGGCTTTGTGGATCAACAGAAACCTACTCATGTATGCAAGCTTGTTAAAGCCCTATATGTTCTGAAGCAAGCTCCAAGGGCCTGGTTTGATTGACTAAAAATGATATTGCTTAAATGGGGATTCAAGAATACCAAAAGTGATGTCTCACTCTTTATGCTTCAAACCAATCGCCTCACCATCTTTGTGCTTATTTATGTTGATGAGATAACATATTCGTAACAGGTAACAACTCAGCATACTTGCGTGATTTTATTCACAGAATGAATTCCCTATTCTCTCTCAAAGATCTAGGTCCAGTATATTACTTTATGGGATTGGAGATTCATAGAGACCACACAGACTTGTATCTAAGCCAAGCCAAATATGTCCTTGACATACTCAAATGGTTTAACATGCTCGACTGTGCACTCGTAACTACTCCCATGGTCACTGGTCAACAATTTTCTGTACACGATGAAGACCTTGTGTGTAACCCCTTTCTGTATCGTCAGGTCATTGGCTCCCTACAGTACCTCATAACCACAAGACCTGACATAGCGTATTCAGTCAACAAACTCAATCAGTTCTTGTCCCAGCCACGAACCACTTACCTTCAAGCAGCAAAGAGAATTTTAAGGTACTTGAAGGGAACATATTGACTCAGCCTATACCTGAAGCCTTTCAAGTCATTACAGCTACATGTATATTCTGACATAGATTGGGCCATGAACACTGACGATAGAAAATCAGTAGCTGGTCTATGCATGTACTCAGGTGGCATACTAATCTCTTGGTCATCTCGAAAATGACGAGTTGTGGCAAGGTCTAGCACAGAGTCTGAATATAGAGCTCTTACTAATAGAGCTGTCGAAGTTAAGTGGATTGACTCACTTTTGTTTGAGCTTGGTCTCTATCTAAAGCGACCTTCCGTTATGTGGTTCAACAATATCAGTGCTCGAGCTCTCGCAGCCAATCCCATCCACTACACAAGAAGCAAGTACATTGACATTGATATACATTTTATTCGTGATATGGCTCTATATGGACTCATCGATGTTCGCTTTGTTCCTTCTACTCATCAGGTGGCAGACAGTCTAATCCAACACTTCCGAAACAAACTCAAGTTGCTGGTCACACCCTCTCGTTTGAGGGGGCATGTTAGAGAATAATCCAAAAGCATTATCTTTATTGTTATGCATTATCATTTTCGTGTATATCGTGCGTATATATATTTTCTGTAACCTCCCTCACTTCTCTCCTAGAATCTCTCAGTTCTGTTGGTACAACCAACCCTATATAACCCTACATGCATGTATATATATGAAACACAAGAGGCACGTCATTAGTGTGCCGGCAATATACCTTTGCACTCAATACATTCGGTCTTTATTCTTTCTTTTAGCTTATCCATCAGTGATGGATTGCGCTAGATTTGTTTCAACATTATTCCAAATTCTATATATATTAAACTCCAACTAATTAATCTGAGTCATGTAGAGTCACAAGAGTGATAAAGTTCTCTCAATTAGTTTTAATATTAATGCATACCTAGCTATGACATAGATACAGATTACTGGTTTAACCCTGCACTACGTACTGCTTATTATGTACTAAAAGGGTGAGTAAATATTAATGTTAGTGGATTATTTGGAGCAGCTTTTGGTGGGGTTGGTGAGCTCGTACAGGTATGAATGAAGGTGATGAGATAAACGCAAGGTTGGCCCAAAGTAGGGCTAATTTTCTTCATGATGCTCTTCAACAAAAGAATGGCAATTATGAAGAAGTTATAAGGATTCTTACTACAAGAAGCAAATCTCAGCTTGTTGCAACTTTCAATCGCTACAGAGATGATCGTGCCACTTCCATCACTAGGGTATAACAATATTATATTTCATCAATTATATCCATTTACAAAGTTTTAGGGCAAATTGTTGAAAATTCCCGCATTGTAAAATTTATTACTTAAATGTACTTAAAATTTATTTAAGAATTAAAGTATAGCCTATCTTCAGCATATGCAACTTTTTAGTTGTATCCAACCTATCTTTAATTATGTATAAAATAGAAGATATTTGTATATAATAGTTAAAGAAGAGCTGCCCCTACTCAAAGACACGAATGCTTATGTATATTTAGGCAATAAGTTTTATAATAGGCATATTTCATCAATTTTTCCATTTTTTACATATATATATTTATCTGTTATCTGTTTTCATAATTAAAACACAAGTAATTATAATATGCATACGATTCTCTAATAATATGTATATGATAAGACTTCCACTGTTATGATTTTTTGGCCCTTTTTTTGCATCAACAAATTAAGCCATTAATATTAAAAGAACCCTAATTAATATTGAAACTTCTCATTTATATTCATATATAATAATTATTTCCTGTTTGTGTTTTTTTGGTTGCAGAAATTGATGGATGATGCATCTGATGATGTCCTGAGGGCAGTGCACATTGCCATTCGTTGCATCAATGACCATAACAAGTACTATGAAAAGGTATAATTTAAATTCTTTGATTAAGTTTGATAATTAAAAAGGATTATTAAATTAAAATGTTCGTATTATTGATGATAGGTTCTGACAAATACGATTAAAAGGATAGGGAATAATTATGAGGATGCACTGACTAGAGTGATCGTGACGAGGGATGAGAAGGATATAAAAGATGTTTATTATAAGAGGAACAGTGAGCATCTGGCCAATTCTATGTCCAAGGAAGTTTCTGGAGATTACAGGAAGTTTCTTCTCACCCTCATTAATTAATTAATTAATAAATGTGGTGTGCTCTCTTATTTCCTCTTCATTATTTGAGTCTGTTTCATTTCTCATCAGAGCCATGGCTGATTTTTCTTTTCTTTTTTTTTTAATCTTTTTCTATGTTACAACTTGGACTTTCTATCTCCATATTGACAATAATATAATGCATGCAGCAAGTTGGTTTTACTAGAAATAGTGAACCAAAATATATTTATTTTTTTTATAATTATTTGACGTCTAATTATAACAATAACTCTACAACAAAAAAATTAAATTGGAAAACTTCCTATAAAAATTAAGAAAAAGTTAATCAATAATTAACTAACCAAAATTTATTGGGGCAAAAACGAAAAATGATACTAAAAATTTTAGACAAGCTAGTAGTGTTTCTTATAAAAAAGAATATATCAGCCCTAAAAAAATTCTTTTATATATATAAAAGGAAAAGATTTTTCTTATTAATTAGTAGAGGATGGTACAAATAAAGAAAAACTAATCTACCAACGGGAATTAGATTTAACAGAATGAGTTAATTTCTTAAAATATGGTGAATTAAGTTACGAATCTCTTTTAGAAGAAGTACTCATATTTAACCTATGTTTGGATGAGAAGAAACATTTAAAAAAAATAATTTTTACTATTTTAAGAAATTTTCTTTTCTAATATTCACTCTCCCTTATTTTTTTCTCATTTTTTTATTTATCCAAATATAGCCTTAATATCTAATAGCGCCTTAAATAGAATTATCTCAAATATACGATTATTTATGTTTAGGGGAAAAACAAAAGAAAATAATGATCTTATTAGAAAAATAGAGAAGAAAAAAAATGATGATGGGTTATCACCATCATAGTCCAATTTGGGTCAAAGCCCAAATAGAGTTTAGTATGTTACATGTCTACAAATACCAACTTCATTTGTCTTCATTTTCAATGGGGTCCGAGTGGTAAAAGGCTCGGTATCGCTTAAGCGAGATCTCTAGTTCGAGCCTTGGCGTACGCAGAAAATCCCCGTTGGGAGACTCACCCACCATAGCCAGGTGTGCGACGAGGGCCGGATCCGGATATAGTCGGGGCAAAGCTCCGGTGAATCGGGTGGGCAACAAAAAAAAAAGATACTAACCTCATTATGAACATAATTGAGTTTAAGCCAGTGGTTAGTCTGAGTAATAAGCAGTTCATTATTGTTTAAATGAGGTTTCGAGTTCGAGCCTTAGTGTATGCAGAAAATTTCTGTTGGGAGACTCACCCACCATAGCCAGGTGCGCGACGCGGGTCAGATCCAGATATAGTCGGAATAAAACTCCGGTGAACCAAGAGGGCAATAAAAAAAAATAGAATTGAGTTTAGCATAATGGGTTAATTTTTTACAATATAATGAACCAAAATTTAAATTTCTATTGGGAGAAATGCTTATATTTAGTGCCTCAAATACAGAGTTAGGAATACGGGTTAGCTCGCAAGTTTTTGGATAACCCGCCACAACCTATGAATTAGAAGGGGGCGGGCTGCATTAGCCCACCACATTTTAAAAAAAAATAATATTTTAATATTTTTAAAAAAATATTTTTAAACTTTTAAAATACTAATAAAAAATTTCTAATGTCATATTAGCATAATAAAAAAATTATTATTGTTATACTTTTAAAATTTTCTATTTTTTATAAAAAATCTCAAATTTTATAACTATAAATCTAAGTAAACATTAACATAATATTAATAAATTATAATATGTCAACATATATCAATAAATAAATAACTATCTTTACTAGTATTTGATAATAGGAGTATTCAAAGTAATAATTGAGTAAAATAAATAATAATATAATTATTTTTTTTAAAAAATGTGGGCTAGCAAGTTAGGCGGGGCGGGTTGCATGTAAAATTCTCTTAAAATATAACTACTATTAATTACTTAGACCCATTTTATACATAATATAAATAAAAAATAATATTATAAATAAATTTAGTTTATTTCAAAAGAGTTAACTATGATAATTTTTTTTTCTAAAATCTAAAAGAAACCCTACCATGGTTAAAAAAGAGTTTTTTTAATACACAAATAATTATGATAAAAAAAGAATAAAATGAGTCAAATTATTTATGACATATAAATTGCTAAATCTTTTTATAAATTGTATATTATAACTAAATAGATACTAGAGTAGATTTAATTTTATAATATAAATATTATAGTTTTCTATAAACATGTATATTAATTAATAAAAAGATAATAATAGAATATTTTATGAAATATTTTTCAAGATATTAAAAATTAGATCAAAGTGTATATATAAAAATAATGTAAGAGTCTATTCAATTTTAATAAAATTAAATAAATAATTAATAATTTAAAAGAGTCCAAATTCAAATCTATATTTAGATCTGAATCCAAATTCTAATAAATACCTAACTAATAATAATAATAATCAAATCATAAAATTATAAATAAGATAATAGTAGGATAATCTAGATATTATATTTTATTAAAAATAATAAAAATAATAAATTGTAATAATTTAATTAGATAATATTTTTAAATTAATGACAAATAATATTTTTAATTGTGTTTAAATATAATAATAAAAATTGAGATGTTACATGCTACAAAACTGTTTAATTTTTAGCCAATTTGAGCTCGCCATATTTTGTGATAAAATTAGCTCAACCCGCATGCTGAGCCTATTTTATCAACTCTACTTAAATAGAATTACCTCAAATAAGACTATACATATACTTAATAAAAGGAAAAAAATATGAACCTCATTCAGCTTAATTAATGCCTAACAATGTATCTTAGATAAGACAAACACTAATGAAATTTATTGGATCTTCAAGAAAAAAAAATATCTGAGCAGGCTTTGACATCATTTCATAATAAAAAATTTAAAAATGTTAGGTGTATGAGTCTTTTTCAAAAAACAAAAAACTTGTATACTCTTCTAGATGTAACTTTCTCCAAATTGAAACTTTTCTAATATGTAACTAATTTTAAGGATAATATGAACTAAGAAAATATTACTTAAATATAATTAGGATTTTTAATCAAAGTATTATAAATATAATTAATTGCATTTTTGAAGAATTTAACAACAAAATGCGTTGCTAGTCAACATTACTGTCTTGAATTGGATTTTTCATGCTTTCTTTGCTTCACAATATTAATATTAGTAATAAAAAATGAATAATTAATTAATCCTTTTTTATAAGGATAAATATTAAATCCTTCGCCTGCCTCTATAAGCATTTTTGTGAATATGTAACATTATCTTGCACCTCGTAACGATCGCCAAAAAAGTTATGGAAATGGATGAAGACAACAATATTACAAAAGTTAGTTAAACTTAAACCACCAAACTTGACAAGTGTCACCACTAAGCTTATAAGTGCCAAAGAGTGTTGTTTGACTTGAACACTATGATTGCCTTTTTTTGAGGAAGTCACTATATATGATCGTTAATTTTGAGGAAATTAAAAAAAGACTACGTTTAAAGATTTTAATTTTAAAATATTAATGTAGTATTTAAATAAGATTAAATGAACCAAAAAATTATAATAAGTCTCAAATATAAAATTTAGCAATTTTAAATTTACAAGATTTGACATCAGATTTTAAGATAAATAATTATGTTTTCAAAAATTAAAATTTTAAATATTTTTTATTAAAATTTAATTAAGAAAATTTTTGAAAAATTCTCCATTATAAAATTTATTACCTAAAAATTATTTTTATTTTTAACAGGTGTAACTCTTGTATTCATATATATAATTTATTTTTAACTAAAATTATACCCTTTAAAGATGAGTTTCACTTAATCTTAGCACAATAAATTTTTCAACAAATTCTCTAATTTATTTCTTTACATAATATTAATATAGACATATTTTTAGAAAAGTGTCACAAATTTTACCTACTAATTATAAATATCCAAGTTACCTACTTTTTTAATTCTATAATTTAATTAAGTAAGAGCAGCTTGTAGTTAGGAGAAGGAGGAGTATCATATAAACTAAAATATACATAAAACAGTACTTGTAAAACCAAATAGGTCGACTTAAACGATAAATTCTGATCATTGGAACTTTCCCAATGTTAATTACTTGAATATATATATATATATATGGTCATATTTTATATTTCAAGCATTATTTTATATTATTTTTTATACTATTTACTATATCTTATTATTATGTATCTAGTTTCGCAATTCATGGCCATTCCTCTCAGTCTAGTATATGTGTCTATTCTAAAAATTAAATTCGAGACTCAAAGAGATTTAGCGATACTTCATACTGTTTTACCAACA
Organism: Leucaena leucocephala; assembly: GCA_037074615.1. NCBI lineage: Eukaryota > Viridiplantae > Streptophyta > Magnoliopsida > Fabales > Fabaceae > Leucaena > Leucaena leucocephala. The sequence continues at coordinate 2,705,477 of CM073544.1, read as the reverse complement.
CTATGTTATTTATTTCACATTATTTATCACTATTTATTAAGATGAATTTAGGACAATTTGTAATGCTTTGTTCTGAGATGAATTGACAAATGAATGAAAAATTTACGAAAAAAATTGGTATTGAAGAGGCTGGGCTGGGACGGTAGAAATATTCTTTTTTTTCCCTCGCCCCAATTTTGGGAAGTAATATTATAATTGGAAAAAAAAAGAGAGGAAAGAATATCAATATTTTAATATTTGAGAAAAAATACAGATGAATTAAAAGAAAAAAATTGACATTCATAACAAGAGTAATTAACATTAATTTCATCTCATCATCCTCACTACTACATTTCTGATATTTGATTATATTCCACTCTAGATCTTTTCCCCCTTTTAACTAGATGTTATAATTTATTAATAGTTTGAATTTTGATTATATATATATATATATATATATATATATATATTGATTGTGGACATTGTGGATTGGGATAAAACTACATTCCAGGGGTTTGCATATTAGCTAATTTATCATGCCCACTGTTTTCACATTTTCGAAGTTTGGTTTTTTAACTTTTTCTTTTCATATAACCCATATGGCAATAATGTGGACAGTGCTCTTGTTAAAAATAGTATTTGCCATTTAGAATACAAAGTTTTGGGCAAAAATTAGGAAAAAAGAATAAATATAATAATGACTCTCTCAGGCATATATACCTCCTGCATAACTTTTTACCCTTTATAATACATTACTTTTTTTTTTTAATTTCTTATAGAAGTACATTAGTGTTTAAATTAAAGGAATCACAAATTGAAACTATAATCTTAACCTTCCATTTCTGTTTACCATAAAGTAAAATTTTTGAACAAGATATTGAACTTAATTATTAAGCAACCCTTGTTGGGTATATATATTAATTAGGTTGTCTTTTTTATTGGAAAATTGGGTGAAAATATATAAGTTTTAAATTTCTTCTTGATTAAAAAAAGTTAAAGATAAGAGTGAAGAACCAAATCTCAGGCAGTAAATATCATTTCCATTTATGTATCCTTTGTTAAATCAAATTCTATGATTCTATCTAATATTAAAAAAAAAAAAGTTTACCTTATTTTATTCACTCAGACCTACCTTGGTTTAGTATATATAGAAGGCCTTGAAAGCACATTGTATTCATCATCAAAAGCAGCTGTATCAGAGCACCATACCACAGAAAACCATGGCTACCATTGTTGCCCCTAACGACCATTCTCCCCACGAAGATGCCGAAGCTCTTCGAAAAGCTGTCAAAGGTACGTACCAAAATCACTCCTTCGACATCAATTTTATTTGTCTGTTCTTCTGGAACCGGTGACTTAGTCTTCTGTCCGGTTTGGTTAAAAGTTTTGGACGGAGTGACCGGATTGAAGTTTATATTTTTTTTTCCTGAAATGACATTATCTTGAATTAATGACCCTTGCACCATTGCTTCCACCAGTTTAATAACCGATCTGTTTGTTTCAAGTAGCTTGAATTTTTGTTTTGTATGGTGCATGTAGGATGGGGGACTAATGAGAAGGGGATTATATCAATATTGGGTCATAGAAATGCTTATCAGAGACAACAAATCAGAGAAGCATATCAGGAACTTTACCAAGAAGATCTCCTCAAACGCCTCGAATCCGAGCTCTCGGGCCACTTCGAGGTCTTCTTCTATACATATATGGCTTTGGATCTTGTTAATTAAGTTTTTAATTAATCTCCTTTGACATATATATAGAGAGAGATACAAGCACTTGTTGATTTGGTTTAACTTGAATCAGAGAGCTTTGTATCGGTGGATGTTGGAGCCTGCAGATAGAGAAGCAGTTCTGTGTAACGTGGCGTTAAAGAAACATAACAACGTGGATTACAACGTGATTGTGGAAATCGCTTCTGTTCATTCGCCTGAAGAACTGTTGGTGGTGAGGAGAGCCTATCACAGTCGTTACAAGTCTTCATTGGAAGAAGACGTTGCTGCTCATACCACTGGCCATCTCCGTCAGGCAAGTATATACTCCTAGTTACAGATTTTTAAAACAATTATAATCATCATGATCACACTGGGCAGTTAAACTGGTGACGGTAAACCAATCCTCGATTCGATCAAGAGTTTTAAATGTGTTTATTGAATTCAATTTTATATTTCTCTCTCTTCTTAGTTCTTAACGAGCCTAAAATGACATTATTTTGAGTTAAATGAAAAATAAGAGTATGTCCAATTTGTGATTTAGTAATTTTATTTTGTTGAATTATATGTAGTTTATATATATACATATATGTATGTGTGAATATTTTATTTACTTGTAAATCTTTTTATTTAAGTTTTACTTTTTTTCAAGATTATATATGAATATTTTTGTATGTTTAATTAAATTATATTATTTTAATTATGATTAGATTGATCTCAATTCAATTACAGTTGGACTACTAACCCTTGAACTACTCCTTGATCAATTTAATGACTGGTCAGATTTTCAGTATTGTGCATCATACTAGGCTTTTTTTTAACAAAAATAAAAGTTATCTCTTGAAATGGGATTAAAGAATCTAATTAATTCTGTGTATTATTCTCCTATATTTTTTTATCTATCATTTAATGTTAATTTTCTCACATAAGCTAAGAAATGTAAATAATGTTAAAAGTCTTTCCAACTTTCCTAATATGCCTTTATTAGATGTAGTTTATTTTTTTTATTAAGAGCTATGCATAATAAAAACGGAAAACTATTTTTAGTTACTTATATTTTTTTCTTAATTTTTAATTTGATATTTATACATTTTGCTCTATATTAAATTATTTAATTTTACTCTGTTAGCATAGTTAGTTTATGTACAAGGATTAACAATACTAACAGAACAAAATTATATTGATTAATAATACTAACAGAGCAAAATTAAATGATTTAATAAAGAGAAAAAGTATATATAGGTACTAAATTAAAAAATTAAAGGAAAGTATAAATACATATAAAATGATTTTCCTTTTGTATAATTAAAATTGAAAGTAGTTGTGTGAGTGGGTTTGGTTTGGAATATTGGTGCAGCTATTGGTGGGGTTGGTGAGCTCGTTTAGGTATGGAGGAGATGAGATAAATGCAAGAATGGCACAAAGTGAAGCTGAGATTCTTCATGACACACTCAAATACAATAAAGCCAACTATGAAGAAGTCATAAGGATCCTCACCACAAGAAGCAAAACTCAACTTGTTGCCACTTTTAATCGCTACAAAGACCTCTATGTTACTTCCATCTCTAAGGTATGTATAATGAGGGAAATTACTATCTATAAACAATTTAATCATTAAACAAATTTTATGAGTTATCAATATATCACGATGTATTACCATTTTCTGTATTAAATTTTATTAGACATATTGCTAACTTGTTATATGATATTTTTAGAGATTAATTTTCTTGCATGGAATTGTAATGTAATTTTTTCTATAATATAATACATACCTCAGTCAAATGCATAACAAAAAAAATATCTAATATACCATATATAATAAAATTATATTTATAACAAGTTGTATTAAACTTATTCATAAGTCATGAACATAGTATAGGAATAACCCATTCATCAAGCCATTGCAATGCATGGAAAACATATGCATATAATAAATATTCCCTCTACTCTTATATATATGAGTTAGATAATTAATTTATACATATTAATAAATTAATTTAGTTATTTATAATAAATATGTTTTAGTTTCTAGTATACTCTATTTAATTATTATCCTCGTTAAAAAAACTCGTTTTAATATATAAAATTAATAAGGATTTTAGAGTTTAGGGTTTATAAACTTAGGTAGAAAATGATGGATTGAAGACTTATAAGTCATTTAGGACCGAATGAAGTATACAATAAATGCTATTATTTATAAGTCAAATGGAACTATTACAGCAATTTATGTAACTTTCTAAACATTAATTTTTGATTTATTTTAACTTTTAATATTAGAATGTTTATATGTGAGTTTTTCTATTTATTTTATTTTTAAAGAAAATGATTATCATATTACTATCTGATAACAAATATGTATTAATTTCTCTAAGATACTCTATTTAATTATTATTCTTATTAAAGAAAACTCGCTTTAATATATGAAATTAATAGGAATAGAATGATTTAAAAAACTTAATTAATGACTTAATATTGCTATATGATGATTAATGTGTTTTAGTTTCGACACTATTTATACACATCAATGTTAAAACTTATTTATTATCAATGATCAAATGAAACTATTACAGCAATTTATGTAACTTTATATACATGAATTTCCATATTCTATATATATCACTGTAGAAACTGTTGGATGAAGCATCAGATGGCTTCAGTAAGGCATTGCACACTGCAATTCGTTGCATCAATGATAGTCACAAGTACTATGAAAAGGTCAGACTCAGATATATGATTCTCACTTTCTGGTTTCTGGAATTTCTCACAAGTACTATTAATTATTTTCTCTAATATTTAACAATATTTTTAATGCCATGTCCAATATTTTATTCATACATTTCTGCACATTTGATTTATGGATAAAGTAATCTTTTTTATCTACACCTTCCTTCAATTTTTAATTTGATACATACTTGTTTTTCTCCCCTATTGTATCTTTTAATTTTAATAATACCGTTAATCTCTATAATTTTATTTTGTTAGTATTATTAATCCATATATAAAACCTAATTATGCTTATAAAGTAGAGTTAAAATATTGATTAAAAAAAGATACGTATCAAATTAAAAATTAAAAAAAAAAATATATAGATACCTATAAAATGGTTTTCTCATTGGTGTACAGGAAGTATATTTTTATTGTACATATCACATACTCTATATTTTACACATAATTTATATTCTAACTTCTATTTTTTTATTAATGGCTTGAGATTGAAAAGTAAAAACTCCAAGGCATTGTTTGATGCTGTTTTTAATTTTTATGTTCATAGAGTAATTTTGTGAAGTTATTTTTTAGAACAAGTTTTAGTAAATAAAAATAAAAATATATTTGGATGTACTGTTCTAAATAAACACATGTTCTCTGTGTTTTTTTCTAATTCCCCAAAAACTAAAAATAATAAAACAAATAAAAAGTTGGTCTATTTTTTTTATTTTTAATCACATTGTATTTTTTGTTTTGCAAAACATTTAATTAAAAACTAAGTATCAAACTTTATCTTTATATATATATTTTTAAAAAGTTGTTTTGAGAATAAGGAATCAAACAAGGCCCAAGTTTATTTCTTTTTATATCATATACTCCATCTTTTTACACTACTTCTTCAGGCCAATATAATATTCTCTCTTTTGCCATCGATTATATTAAGAATAAAATTTAACATAAAATTAAAAGCATTAATGTTATGTTATGTAGGCTTTGAGGAATGCAATCAAAAGAGTTGGAAGTGATCATGAGGATGCAGTGACTCGTGTGGTGGTGACAAGAGCTGAGAGAGACCTAAAAGACATCAAAGAGCTTTATTTTAAGAGAAACAGTGTTCATCTTGAGGATGCAATCGCCAAAGAATACTCTGGTGACTACAAGAAATTCCTGCTTGCTCTCTTAGGCTATGATTATTAAGTAATTGAACCGGATAGTTGGACGATCATCCGGAATCATTAACGATTCAGTTTGGATCAGAAAGTCATTTTTATGGTTAAGTCATATGATGTAATTTCATTGAGAACTTCATATATTATTATGATGTTATTATGCTGAGAATTAGAGTTATTATAAACTTATATATATATATATTATTGCATATGCATATAATTATATTATTATTTAATTATTTCATCATTAGTTTGACAAATAATATAACCGATTAAACCATGAGAACTTTGAACCACCAATTTTGGGTATGGGCATTTATGGAATATAAAAAAATTGTGGGTATATTAGTCAACGTCAAGCAAAATTTTCTCCTCTCTCCTTTAAAAACCCCCAATTTTGGAATTTGGGGGGGAGTGAAAAAGGACTTCTTCTTCTTCTTCTTCTTTTTTAAATTTCAAGACAGATTCTGCAATTTCTTAATTCCGATGAGGTAGTAGTTGAAAGTAAAAATGAAAATGAGTAATAATATATGTGGAGGGAGAACAACAACAAAGTAGAAATACCAAATCACAAATACCCCTCTTCATCCTAACATAGAACATGGATACAAACCAAACCCTATGCTGGTTTCATATTTCAAATTATAACGGCTATGGTTTATTTGTGTTCTTTTTATAAAAAAATTAACTTTTGGTACGTTTCTGTGATTTTGCTCATATCTATATCTGCTCGAGTAACAACCACACGAGTCAATGCCTGGAATATATATCATCCAAATTGAAAGAATTTAAATATTTTGAACTTGTGAAATGTATATTATGAATAACATAGAGAACTTAATTAATGTCGTGCATTCACTTTATGGGACATAAAAGTAATATTTTTCATTTAGATTCACTCTATAAATTAATTAAGATTCCTTTTGTAACATTTTGGTTCTGCTTCAAAATATTGACTAAGGATTCCTTTTCTCTTAATGTCCTCAACTTTATAACTTCCTTAATGAATTGCTTAGAAGAGTTTATTATCATAAATGTTATTATGTTACCGTTTTTTTTATTGTAACATTTGCATTAAGTTTAAGGCCTATAAATAAAAGGTATATTTAAGATGAAAAAAATACACATGTGAATAAGACATACTCCCTTACTTTCTCTCCTAAATTCTTGTCTTACTATCCTGTTTTCTATTCTCTTTTCTTATTTTTATAACAATATCTTTAGAAAAGGGGAAAATTTCAAGGTTAATTTTAAGAAAGTTCTAGAGTTTTGTTTTAAATCGAATTAACTTAAGATATTAGATCTCAAAGTACAATTAATTCTGATGATATATATATATATATATATATATATATATATATATAACCTTGATACCTCTACAATAACTGTATACCAGATTTTGTCTTGGTTAAGTTATTTGGTACCGGAGTAATAAATAGGGTCCGAAATATATATTTTACGTTATCACTAAATTATTAGACCCAACATATATATACATAATTTAATTAATAACTATATTTATATTTATTTGCTCATCAAATATAGTTATGTAGCTATTCATATGTACAACCAAATGAGATGTGTATATTTAATATCTTTGTGGAATACAGAATAAATGACGACGAGGATCACTTTTAAATATTATTACTTCTCATACATTTTATATGTTAGATATGATCATTTTTCTTACTATTATTTTTTGGTTAAATATAGCTCTTCATATATACAAGATATAGCACCATGTTCATATCTCAATTACGATGATTCCCACACATTTTGACTGATTCCAAACTAAGTAATATGTATATGTTTCTCTTCACGATAGGGTGAGAGTTTAGCTTCTCTCTCAAATAAGAGCTTTTGTCGGCGTCCATAAGGGGCGTCTTGGGTTTCTCCCTGTTAATAGGAATAATAGTAGTTATAACAGAGGAGTTATAGTTCTGTTAGTCAGTTAACCAGAGCAAGACTGAGAGAAGTAGTGTAAGTATTCCATGTGCACTCGTTTTGAAGTTGTTGAATAAGAAGTTACTACAGTTCCCCTTATGTCTCTCTCTTTCTCGATTACTCTCTACCACTCCCTCTCCGGTGGCCGTCGAAGATGGGAGTGGTGGTTCTCGAAGTCAAGGATTAGCCCCGTATAGGTCTCAAAGAGGAGATTCTGGGGATAAAGGTAGGAGAGCTACCAGAAAGATCTTGATTGAATATTGTGGTTGTTGGTGAAACGAATACACACACACACACACACATATTAGACTTTGAGATCGGTAGAACCCTACTACATGGGATTTAGAATTTCGAACGTGCCTCTGTCTAATGGCTTTTGTAGCATTATCAAAAGAAGAAAAACATGTTAAAAAATTACAAATGATATCAGAGAATATTAAAAAGAGACACATTAGGCCTCAAACCTAGAATGCATGAGAGGCCAACGATATTTTTTCTAAAATACTATAAACAGTAGCAATAATTACCTAGCGCTACATGGTGGGAAGTATTTATCAAAATATTACACTAAAAATCGTTCATGCCCTGAACGAGTTTAGATTAATGAGAAAATTGAACACCTCAAGAACGAATTACATATCTGACATATAATTTTTTTATGGAAAACTGAACTCATTCCAAGGGTGAATGCGTTTAGCTCTTCTTGCCCAGCTTTGTAAATTGCTGAAGGATACTATGAAATGACAAAGCAATGGGCTGATATTTAGTTAAGATAAGAAATAGGAAAGAAATCGTCGTGCCTACATTATTTCGCACACCTAGTTGTGTAAAGCATCATGACTAGAGACTTACTATCTCGTAATTATTTCGCTTTAATGGTTTCATTCGTATAGTGATTCCTATGAAAGTTTGAGAACTAAAATAGATTGATAGGATTTATTATTGAAAGACACAAACTTTAACATCTCTAGGGAGTCAATTTAACAAAACAAAATGCATATTATATATAAAAAAACTTTTTGTGCAATTATTTGGGAAACGTACATACCTAAATCATTCGTTTGAGGACTGGAGTTAGTTCAGTGTGAAAAAATGGGCTACCATTATCAACCCCCATGTCTTCCTTTCCCACATATGGTTATATTTCTAACCCTCTGGCCCTAAATTCGTCAATAGAATTCACCAATGATTTATGTTCTATTGGATTCGAAATGCTTCGATCCAAGAAGATAGAGAAAAGGCTCTGCAAGATAGTTGCAGTTTTTCATTGAGAGTTTGATTTGGTGCTAAATCTCTATTATTCATTTGGCACTGAAATAATGTAGAAAAAAAAAAGCTCTGAATCTAAGAGGAAGAAGAAGGTTAGAGATAAATTTATATACCTATTCAAAGCTTTGTAAATGAATTTTAGAAAGATAAAAGAAATAGAATTGCTTTGTGGGAAATAAAAATAATATCATGCTTATTGATTATTGATGTTGAGTACAGTGCATCAAACCGAAGTGACTATATCTGACCATTATGATCTAATGGTAACAAACTCAGTGTAATTTAACAATCATCACACAGGGGGATCAGAACCTCGGTTGCTTCATCCTTAAGCTTCTTATATATAAAGCTCAACACCGTCCTCATGATCAATTTCCCATATCATTTATTTCTCACCTTGGTCTTCTTCCACCCTCTTTGATGATGAAGGTGACTTTCTCTTTCAGTTTTCTGGGCTGCTTTTGTACATTAGGAAGTTAACGATCTCATAGATTGATTGTCACATAAAGCTATACGTACCAAGTTATCAACAAGTTATGAGAGATAATGAAATACTTATAAAGACCATAAATTTAAAAAATGTAGACAATTTAGTTTGTAGCTTTGTGTTACGATCGATCTATGAGATCGTGACCTTTCTAATGTATGAGAATTGTCCAGAAAGTCGAAAGACAAAGTCACCTTTGTCATCGAAGAGGATTGAAGAGGACCAATATGGTGAGGAAAAAAGGGAATAGGAAAATGATGATGAAGTCAGTGTTGAGCTTTATAAGAAGCTTGAGGATGAAGCAGCTGGGGCTCTGATCTCCTTGCATGAAGATGATGGTGGCATTGCAAATAACGAAAGGAAGAGCCTCCTCCATTGTTGATGTTGCTTTTTCTTCTTCTCCTTCTTCTCATGATGATGATGTGATTGGTCTGATCAATCACATTCCAAGTTGCAAAAGCATGGAGGTTTAAGAGTTGATCCTCATCAATATCAAGAGGCTATGCAAGCATAAATCATCATATATATCATCTAGATTGATGTTTCTGCTTTTGCTTGTTCATCTTTATATACTCTGTAAATTAAGATTAAGATTAATTTGGATATATATAAATATATATCATCTAGATTCATGGCATTTAAATATTTTGAACATGGTGAAATGTATATTATGAACAATATAAAAAGAATTTAATTAATGTCATGTATTCACTCTATGTGACATAAAAGTAATATTTTTCATTTAGATTCATTCTATAAATTAATTAAGAGCAATTTGTGTTGTGCATGGCGCATATATGTATCCTGTACATTGATCATTGAATGCATATACATATTTAAAAAAAAGGTATAAAAAAAGGTTAGTTCAATACTGTAAACAAGGGGGAATGAATCTAATAAATTTCACACCATTTCACTAAATATATATATTGGGATAAGAAAATATATTTTCATCTCGAGTCAATGATTCATTGCACATCAGGTTAAGAAAACAACAAACAAATGTGAAAAATGATGATAGCCTATATGATGTATTACAGTTTATAAATAATAAATAACTGAAAAAAAAAGAAAAATGAGCAAATAAAAAAGTTAAATGGTGACTTATGACTTTCATGATGAAGAACGGCGACAGAGACAACGGAGATGAGCACCAAAAATAGCAGGAAAACGCCAGAAAATAACTTTTATCTAAATCTGTGGTGGTATGGCAGACAAACAGGATCACAAACAACTGTAAAAAAGAGAGAGTAAAACTAAAGTTAGGTCCATGTTTTTAATTTTTTGGGAGACTTTCAATGACAGTTTTATAGAAAACCGCCCTTAAAAGTCACCCCTTAACACTTTTAACAGTGGTTTTCTAAAAAGATCGCCATGATAAGTAGTTGTTATAGTGTTTTTTCAAACACCGTGATAACTTCTAGTCTAACTAAGTTTAAAAAAACTAGATTGGACTATTTTTAATAGCGATTTTTGTAGAAATCGCCGTTAAAAGCATATTTTATGATAGTTTTATAAAAAATTGCCGTGATTTTTTTTTAAAATGAAATTTATGTACAAAAATGTCACCGTAATTTTTTTTAATGTTGATAACAATTCCATAAAGGGCTTCACTAGTTAGTAGATATCTCAAATTCTTCCCGAGTACGAAAGCAAAATTTTTGAATATTGTTGAAGTCTCAAATATTTGTTGGAATGAGAATTATACAAAATATAATGTCCATTGTGACTTGAAGGAACGAGTTCATTCCTAAGCGGACTAATGAGAACTAAGAGCTCCTCACCACCACATACTGTCTAGATCTAATTTACATGCTTTAGATTGATTTTTTTTAAAAAAAATAAAATTATTTGAATGTGTACATGATTTAGATAAAGATAATTCATTGACCACAGTTTTTTTAAATAAAACTGATTTTTCATTTAAAAATTATTAGTTGAGATTTTTAAATTAAAATAATTTGAACTATATTTAAATATTACAGATCTCACTACAAAGATAAACATGATGGTACTTACCATTGAGCGAGCATTGAAACTGGTTCTATGACTTAGATGAGGCTCTTTATCTTTTACCAGCACAAATATTCTCATAATTACCCTCTTAATAGTACTATAAAAAAAATCAGACTATATGTGGAATTGATTCGTCCCTTTTGACTATATTTTTAGTTAAGTCATTCTTAGTTAGAGCATCTGTCAGCTAATTTTAATCTCTTCAAATATGATGTAGTTTCAGCTCCCATGAATACATCATTATATTATGTATTTTTTAATTTAAAAAAAAACCTGTATTTTTTTTAAATAACAGGTTACACACATTATTGCTGCTCATATTCTTCATCATATTAATAACATTCTTAGCATCAGATTAACCCATGATTTTTGAGGTATGGCTGGCCAGGATAAGACTAGGCCCTTGAAAACAATTCACACTCTACATCATGAAAGTGACATCTTATGTTGTATAAAAAAAAAAAGTGCCATCTTATGACATTGTAGATGATACACATCATTACCAACGGGGGTTGGTCTGAGTGGTAAGCGGCTCGGTATCGCTTAAGGGAGGTCTCGAGTTCGAGCCTTGGCGTATACAGAAAATCCCCGTTGGGAGACTCATCCACCATAGCCAGGTGCGCGACGCGGGTCAGATTCGGATGTAGTCAGGGTAAAGCTCTGGTGAACCTGGTGGGCAACAAAAAAAAAGATGATACACATCATTCTATCAAACATCATTATTTGTATCGAAGAATCCAAATGTTAGTTGATATGCATTCAAGACAAATCTTGACTGATTAGTTGGATTGAGTGACATAGTTGGAAGTCATATATCGTTCATATTAAACCAAATATATCAACATAAAATATAAAAGAATTTAAAAAGTACATAATTCATAAATTGTAAATAATGCGTGACTACATAGGGCCCACATCTTTAATAACAATATATAATACATAGCAGTAGTTGTCTCAATTTAACTAATAAAAAGTTAGTCTAACTGTATAAAGTCTCCTCGATCTTTTTGGGTATCGAATTCAAGTCTTAAAAGAAGAGACACTAAGGGGTAACCATAAACTTTAAAATTGAATTAGTCATCCGAACACTAAGTAATAGGAATCAGAAAAAAATACTAAATATTGGTTGATAGTATATATATATATATGTATAAAAGATGTCTCAATGCTATTAGGGAAGAACATGTTAAGATTCATGAGATTACTTATCTAATTTTGAAAAGAAAAAAGAGGCATTATCACGAAATTTAAAAACAAGTACTGACAGGAAGAAAATACATGTATGATGATTTATGCTCGGATATCCTTTCTATTATTCATGAGGAACTCTTGATCCCTCCTCCATGTACTTAAAAAATTGGACTGAGATTGATTATATAAACCCAATCATCATCAACCCCAACAATGCCGAACAACATGAGGATGAAAAGGCTAGGGCTCTATTCTCTATTTGTGAAGATGATGACGGCACTGCAAATAACAATAAGGATAAACCTTCCCCTATTACTGATATTGCTTCTACTTCTTCTCATGTTGTTGTCATTGTTGTTGTTTTGTTGTTGGTGATGATGCGGTTGAACTGATCAATCACATTCCACTTTGCAAAAGTATGGAGGAGGTTCAAGAGTTCCTCATCATTAACAAAATGGCTATGCTGCTTCTTTTACTTCTTCATCTTTAATTTATATACTCTGTAGATTAAGATTAATTTGGATATACATAAATATATATCATCCAAATTGATAGAATTTAAATATTTTGAACATGGTGAAATGTATATTATGAACAACATAAAGAGAACTTAATTAATGTCCTGCATTCACTATATGGGACATAAAAGTAATATTTTTCATTTAGATTCACTCTATAAATTAAATAAGATCATTTTTGTAATGCATTTGCATATTTTAAATATGTAAAGCATATAGTCAATTCAGTGCAACGTAAATAAGGGAAAATTAAACTAATAAATTTCATACCAATTCATTAAATATATTGGGATAAGAAAATATATTTTTATCTTAATTCAATGATTCATTGTGCATCAGGTTAACAAAATGATTCATTGTACAAACTAATACCAATTTTGGATATATATCTTCATTAATATTTTTCTCTCAACAAGCTAAAGAATATATATTATAGTATAATATATTCTAATCGAAGTCGTACCCTTTCGTTTTGTGCATGGAGGGAAAGGAATGTAGTACTTTTTTTTTTTTTTATCAAGATTCACTTCACATAGTCAAAATGTAAGTAGTACGAAAAATAATTTAATAATTATTGAATGTCAAATGTAAATTTTTATCTTAGCTAATTAAATTTAATTAATTTGTTTGAATACATGTGGTCTTGTTTTTTTGCATATATATGAAAGACAAGGGCATTAAAATTCCTTCTGTGTTCGCTATATATTTTTCCTTTTCATGGAACCAATCTATATGACTATATTTTTTTGTAATGATCTATATGACTATATTAAACTCATATATTTAAGGTTGCATAGACATAAAAGATTCAATAGAAAATTATGCATTAAGAACTCACTTATGTAATAAAAATAAAATATCTTTAGAAAAGGGGAAAATTTCAAGGTTAATTTTAAAAAAGTTCTAGAGTTTTGTTTTAAATCAAATTAACGTTAGGATATTAGATTTCAAATTACAACCTTGATGACTTTTTTTTATCCATCGGAAAACAATACAACCTTGCCTCTACAATAACTGTATACCAAATTTTTGTTTCGGTTAGGTTATTTGGTACCGGAGTAACAAACATATATATAATTTAATTAATAACTAGATTTATATGAAAATACAAATTAAGAAATAGAAAAGCGCACATAATTTATTATATATTAACTTAATTTTTTTATTTTTCTCGTGAAATATAGCAATCCGTATGTACAACCAACTGAGCTGTGTATATTTAATATCTTCGTGGAATACAGGATAAATATGACGTCGGTCACTTCTAAATATTATTACTTCTCATACATTTTATATGTTACATATGCTCATTTTTCTTATTATTATTTTTTGGTTAAATATAGCTCTTCTAATTTTTTTTTGGTACAAAATATTTGTAGAAAGGGGTTGGACTCATCCACGATCTAAGGGTAGGGCAAAATCTCATTTCCTCCTAAGCGATACTAATATCGGGCGGGACGAACCGTCTATTACCCTCAGACGTAAACCTAGGCATCCACGAGTTATGATGCCTCTCCAAACGTCACGACTGGAACCACAATAAAGAGGTACTTCCCAAAGTTTGAACACGTTCTAAATGGTCATATGTTTCACCCCTTTGCCACTTAAATTATTCAGGATATAGTACCATGTTCATCTATTTATCTCAATTACGGTGATTCCCACACATTTTGGGTGAGTTTAGATTAGCAGTAGAGAAAGAAGTGATTTTTTAATCTGAATTTTATAAACTCAAATTAGGATAGAAGTCATATTAGTTTAGATGAGCCACTCATTGACAAAAATGCACATAGGACTGTTGACATATTTACATATCTATAATTTGTCCTTGTGAATCCATTTGTATTGTCCTTGATGCTGCTTGTTTGGTAGCCTGAATTTTATCCATTTCACATAATTTAATAATAGGTTAAATGTAAACATCCCTCCCCACCTCATTCTCATTCTCCACCATCCCTCCCCACCTCTCCATAACATCTTCCCTTCCCTCGGTCGCATAGTCCCCAGGAACCCCTTCGGCTATCCCCACGGCCAAATGGAAGTAACATATATCAAGTTTGAGCCAAATTCCAAATTCCATTGGACCTAATTCACGTGCATCATAGATACCCAATCCACAAGCAATACATTTTCTTTGTTTTTGTTCACTGCCGGGTATATTATATTCCTCTCTCTTATATTAATATATAATATATTTAACTAATTTAATTAAATTAAAAAAATTAATTAATTTAGTTAATATAATATATTTTTATTAAAACATTATAATCGTCTTCCTTAACTCTCTCCCATTTCTCTTATTTAATTATTGTTGAAGAAAGTATCAATAAGAGTAATTTAAAAAAATAATAAATATAAAAATGTGTCTTATATTTATTAATAATATCAACTCTTCAATTAGTATTTAATATCCAAAAGCTGAAAATGATAAGTGAAATGATGAATGGAGGGGAGGGAAAGAATAGGTGGATAAAAGCATCAACAGTAAAAATTGAATACTAAGTTTAGGGTTTTGGAGGAAAGAATGTACATTATTCACTGATGAGAACTTACCTATATACACTCCGGAGCCTTGTGATATCGTGGGATATCAGGAATAGCCTATCATAACTATAAAATCGTTGCAATTAATAGAATATCTACTCTAATCGGTGATTGCATATCAATCACATTATCTTTGGTGATCCTCAACATTGAATATATTTTCACAAAAAAAAATTAAATATATACATTAATATTCTTTTTTTTTTACATCATCTTTTAAAAATGGGCCATGATAATATATATTAATATTAATATTATACAATATATATTATTATAAACAAATTAAAAAATTAAAAATATATATAAATATATTCTAGATGGGATAGGGACTGAGACATCCTCGTCCCATTTCCCATCTCGATTGGGTTAAAGTTTAATTTTGTTATCAAATTTTTTATATATGATTTATAAGTATCTAAAAGTTTTTTGTTGAATCAATGTCATCCTAAAATATAAAAAATAAATAATATCATTGGTTGTTAAAAATGTGAACTTTCAATATTATTTTTTAATGATTAAGACGACTTTACTAATTTTTAATACGTTCGCGAGTAATATTAATCTAACAAAAATTTCTAGATACTCATATATATAGTTCATACCTGAACAAGTTTTGAGATGAAATTGAACATAGAGTAAAATAAAATGCAAAATATAGAATTTAAATATCTAAAATCTGAAACAAAATTTTAAAATAATCAATAAATAAAGGAATGGGTAAATTTCCATACCTAAAAATAGAATTAAAAATATTAATTCTAAACCTAAAATTTAATTTTAAAAAAATTTAAATAAATCAACAACAAAATTCAAATAATTCAAAATGTTTTCTAAAAAATTATTCAATAAATCTATTTTAAAGTTACCCTTTTATGGGCCTAACTTAGCCCAAAGTGATTTTATCATCTGATATCCTTTATGGGCCAAACTTAACCCAATGTTAATTTGTTTTTTATTTATTTAAATTGTTCTATTAAATATAACTCGGTCTGCGTCTTTCATGTTCTAGGGTTTCTCAGAACAACAGGTGAGGCTAGGGTCGAAACTACAGCAGCCGCTATGGTTCTGAAGTAAGTTGTATTTCTCTTTCCTTTTCTCGTGTGTATGTCTGTGCAATGCATAATCAAGAGCTTTTCCTGAACCACAATCTCTAGGTATACTGTTATTTGAGATTCTTCTCGCGTGTTTTGGCCGTCATTTTGAAACTTCCGTAGAACAAAATCGATTCCATCTTCATTGTTGGTACTTGATTCTAGCTTGGCAGAAAGTGGGAAGTTGTAGTTGCGTCGTTACTAGATCCCATCTTTGTTAGAATGGACCCTGCTATGATCGTACCTATATAGAAATTATGGTCTTCCTCCGATGTCTCTTAAGCCGGCGATAGTGGAATAGATTGGCAAAATAACCAACAGCTAACAGTTAACGAGAAGTTTCTGAAACTTGGTGTAATACCCTGGGATTTTTAGCTTTTCCTTCCTTCAAAGTATTGCTCTTTGCTTATTCTGATCCCCAAAATCTTTTGTTTCATATAATTATTCTGCATTATAACCATTATGTTGGCCGTATAGAAGCTGAAATTGGTCGAATAGTGGCTTGATATTGTGAGAACTTAATTCTACTTGGTTACAAAATAGTAATGTATTGCAAGCACTTGAGACATCCTTGGACTAATAGGAAATTCTTTAGAAGTCTGGCTTTTTCCCTGTCTTAACAAAAATAAGCAATCATATTTTTTCCCCAAATAATTGCCTCTTGACTTAGCTGGAAACTGGTATTTGATATTGTCATAACAGGACGGAGTTATGTCGTTTTAGTGGGGGAAAGATCTACCCTGGGAAGGGCATCAGATTTGTTCGTGGTGATTCTCAGGTGACTGTAATTGTATTAATCTTTCATTTTCAGGGTTGATATGATGATCTAGTAGGCGCTAAATCGGTTCTTTTTATATTTTAATCAGGTCTTTTTGTTTGCCAACTCAAAATGCAAGAGGTACTTCCACAACAGATTGAAGCCATCAAAGCTCACCTGGACTGCCATGTACAGGAAGCAACACAAGAAGGTATTGCTATTATCAAAATTACCATTAGTTTCAGTCAGCCTTATCTGATAAGCCTCAATTAAATTAAATTTGGCTTTAAATTAGCTCTGGTTCAACATCCTTGCTTGTCTTGAATGTTTGTTACACTGAGAAGTTTGAAATGTGTGGCATTTACTTGCTGTATTGTGAAACTGTTTGATATGCCTGTGATATCTCGTTGATCAAATGCATGATTCTTGTTTGTGTATGTGGTGTGTACAGGACATTGCCCAAGAAGCTGTGAAGAAGAGGCGTCGCGCCACCAAAAAGCCTTACTCTAGGTCAATTGTTGGCGCTACTTTGGAAGTTATCCAGAAGAAGAGAACTGAGAAACCAGAGGTTCGAGATGCTGCTAGAGAAGCCGCTCTCCGGTGTGTATCCCTGGCTGGCTTCACTGACACTCTTTTGTTGTCATCTCCATAAAGTTATGTTAGCATATATAATCTGATTGTCTGAATGTATGATGCAGTGAGATTAAGGAGAGGATCAAGAAAACAAAGGATGAGAAGAAGGCAAAGAAGGCAGAAGTTACGGCGAAGGCACAAAAAGCACAAGGAAAAGGAAACGTTCCCAAGGGTGCTGTCCCTAAAGGTCCTAAGCTTGGTGGAGGTGGCGGCAAGCGCTGAATTAAGTTTTTTTTTTATTCTTTTTTTGGCTGCCAATTAGATAGAGGAGTTTGAGCCCTTTATTCTGATGCGTTATATTTCGCTGGATTAATCCGATATATGCAACTTGTTTTGTACTTTGGAGCACCTAGTTGAATTTGAATGCATTTTGCCAGCAGAGTTATTGTTTGTTGTCATTGCCTTTAGGTTTGCCCGTTCTGATATGTTTGATGAAGCAGATGATTTGCCAAATCCCCTTTAAAATATTCAGTATGCAGAAAGAAAGAGTAAATCATAGGTGTAGGTTTTTAGGCTTATTGAATTCGTTTTGGAGTTAATTCCGTAATCTTGGGTATTTCATATGAATCAAAAGAAAAATTGCAGGATAATGGAAAGGCATGCAAAGAAAGAGCGATAAATATAGTTGGAAAATGACTATTAATACACAATAAAAAGCTTCTTTGTCAAATCATATGAAGTAAACATGGATTAATAGGTATTTTGTATGCAATTCCGTATTCTCCAACTATTTACGTTGGATTTAGGAAATAAAAACTGGAGCATGTTATTGACAATTCTTACATTTTAATCAAAATTACCAAATTTCACGATACAACAAAATGTCACATCATCCTAATAAATGCTGGTTCAATTGATATGATACAGAAAAGCTATTTATTGCTCTTTTGCTATGAAATATTGAAATTTTAGTTTCTATCGTTCCTGAGAATTGAATCAGAATCCATGGTAATTTTTGCGGATTTCTTCAATCCCTTTTATTTGCACTAGCTTTTGAAATTGTGACAAGTGAAAAATTATTAACATGGGAAGCTTATTTTCTGAATCTTCTTTTCCTTCCGTATCATCTGTTCTCTTTTAATTTTCTATTCTTTTTTGTAATTGAATTCGATTATTACATGACTTATGACCCAGGATTTACCCTTGTCCCTTTCTCAATTATAATTTTTCAGAGATTGTTTATTACTGAAGCAATGGTACCAAAAAAGAGAATGGACAAGACTGGCATAAAATTTTTCTCATCCATTGTGTAAACCCTTTAAATTTTAATCGTATATTATTTCATTCATTTATTAATAATTCTTTTTTAATTAATTATCAATCCATTATCATTATTGTTATTATTATGCGTTATTATATATATATATCTTCTTATATTATATAAAAATATGTTAACATAAACATTATAAATACAAGTTTAATCATCATGGAGAAATTTAATGTTTTCATTATAATAATCCTATACAACAAGTCTTACATAGAGCGCATGATGCTATTATACTCTGTTAATCAGTAAATTTTTAGAAAAATTATTCATCAAGAGATCTCACTCAATAATATTATTAAATATTATCTTTAGTTTTTCTCTATATATTTTTTAAGGGCTCCAATTATTTAATATACTGTTCTTGTTGGTATATTCAATAGCTTCCTTTGAATATGTCCAAACTACCTTAAATGGTTCTATACAATTTTCTCTTTAATAGAAAAGCCACTCCAATTGTCAACCTTAATTAATCTATTTAGTAAGGAGTTGACTCATAACTTATAAGATTGTGATTCCAAATCCCACTACTGACGTGATGATTTTATTAGTGGGTGATTTACAAATACCTTTCTAAGTGTCTTTTGAACCTAAAGGCACTCCTAGACCCTAGACTTTGACGAGACTCCGGAACTCAACTCACCTAAATTTTTTGTACAAAAAAAAGAAGCCACTCCATCTCTTCATGGTATATGCTCATTACAAATCTTGTCTTTTCTTTTATTCTATATATATCTTAAACATCTTCTGAGAATACCATACGTTATTATGAATATTAGAATATAGATGTTCATCTCCATCTCCCTCTCCTTCTTCAACTTTCCTAGGTTATTAATCCTCCATTAATCACTAGACTCTTCCTCTTCGACTTCCCATGTAAGACTATACCTATAAATAGGGCATGTTATTTGTGTTGTAAAGGAAGTAGAAGATACAATATACTTCTCTCATTTTCTTGTCTTTATCTTTTCTCTCCTCCTAATTTTATTGCTAGTTTTACAATACATTATCAGCACGACTGCTCTAGAAATTGATATTATTGTAAGATCTATCATTGGAAGGTGAGTTTCTATATTACTTTTATGTTGAATTATAGTTTCATGTTTGATTATTTTCTAATTACTCAACCTTAATCTCAATCTCCATTTAACTTTTGTTACATTTTATGATAGTATCATCATGTCGAATCTTACAAAACTTGAGTTTGTGGCTCTTGACATTATTGGAAAGAATTATCTACCCTGGATACTAGATGCAGAAATTCATCTAGATGCTATGGATTTAGGAGACACTATAAAGGATGACAATCAAGAATCTAACAAAGCCAAAGCCAAAGCCATGATCTTTCTCTGCCACCACCTAGATGAATGACTAAAAATTGAGTATTTAACTGTCAAAGACCCACTTGTTCTTTGGAACAACATAAAAGAAAGGTATGACCACCAAAAACTTGTGATTCTTCCAAAAGCTCGTTATGACTGAATGCATTTACGTTTGCAAGATTTTAAATCAGTCAGTGAATATAATTCTGCACTATTTAGAATTAGTTCTCAACTGAAAATATATGGAGAGAAAATTACTGAGGATGACATGTTAGAAATTTAAAGAACATTCTTCACATTTCAAGCATCCAATGTGCTCTTACAACAACAATATCATGAAAAATATTTTAAAAAGTGTTCCGAACTGATTTCTTGCCCTTTGGTGGTTGACAAAATAATGAGCTTTTAATGAGGAATCATGAATCCCGTCCAACTGATTCTACTGTATTCCTAGAAGTGAATACAGTGACAAATGAATCATCCCGTAAACGTGGATGTGGACGCGGCTGTAGCTATGTACAAGGCCGTGATCAATGTGATCGTGGTTTCCACTCGAGGTGGGCAAATAATGATGATAATCACAAAAAAAACTAGTGGGAATGATAATTATATTGAAATTTTGTCATTGTTATGGTGGAAAAGGTCATTAGGCTCGTACTTGTCGCAGACCAAAATATTTAGTTGAATTATATCAAGAATCGCTCAAAAGAAAAAATAAAAATAAAGGCAAAGAGCCAAAGATAGAAACAAATTTTGCTTGTGAAGAAAGCGATTCTAATTATGACAACATGGATGTGACTCATTTAGATGTTGCTGATTTCTTTGCCGATCCTAGCGGAAGAATTGATCACCTAAGTGGTGATGGAAGTGTCCAAAAAATAAGCTAAACTTTTATGATTATGTGTGTTTTCCTTTTGCTGTAATAAAGTTTATATTTCTCTAAAAATAAAAAAAATCTACTTACTATGAAGTTATTTCTCTCAATAAATAAAATTATGAGTATTTATTTTCATTAATTTTGTGTGTATTTCTTTTGCTATGTTCCTGTTAATGAGGAATGACACTCATTGACATTAATAAAGAAGATTTGTGTCTCATTGATAGTGCAACAACTCATACAATATTTAGAAATGTAAAATATTTTTCTTCTTTGGTAATGCGAGAAGCCAATGTCCAAACTATATCTAAAAGTATAAAGATGATTGAGGGGTTTGGAAGAGCTAATATATTGTTACCTGGAGGAATACAATTATACATTGATAGTGCATATTATTCCTCCAAATCTAACAGGAATTTGTTGAGTTTCAAGGATATCCGCAGAAATGGATACCATATTGAAACAACAAATAGAGAAAACCAAGAATATCTTATTATCACATATATGATTTCTGGTAAAAAATGCATATTGAAAAAAATTCCCTGCTCTTTCCTCTAGAATGTACTACACATTTATTAGTACAAATGAAACACATGCTATTGCAAACCAGAAGTTTGCAACTGAGAATAAATTTAATATTTGGCATGACCGGTTAGCCATCCTGGGACAATAATGATGCGAAAAATAATTGAGAATTCATGTGGATATTCGTTGAGAAGACAATCAATTCCACAATCTCATATTTTTGCATGTGCTGCATGTCCTGAAGGGAAACTAATTATTAGATCATCATCGATAAAAATAGAAAGTGAGTTTCTCATATTTCTAGAACGTATATAGGGAGATATTTGTAGGCCGATACACCTACCATATGGACCATTTAGATATTTTATGGTTTTAATTGATGCATCGATAAGATGGTCACATGTTTGCTTATTATCTTCTCGTAACCTGGCGTTTGCAAGATTACTTGCTCAACTAATTAGATTGAGAGCATATTTTTCAGATTATCCCATTAAGAAAATACGTCTAGATAATGCCAGTGAATTTACTTCACAAGCTTTCAATGAGTATTGTATGTCTTTGGGAATCGATGTTGAACAACTGTAGCACATGTCATACACAAAATGGTATTGCAGAATCATTAATTAAACGTTTGCAGTTGATTGCAAGACCATTACTTATGAAATCAAATCTCCCAATATCTACTTGGGGACATGCAATTTTGCATGTAGCAATGTTAATTCGTATCAGACCAACTAGTTATCTTAAGGTCTCCCCTTTACAAATGGTTTTTAGTCAGGAACCAAATATTTTCCATCTAAAGACTTTTGAATGTGCAGTATATGTTCCGATTGCTCCACCACAACCCACTAAAATGGGTCCTCAAAGAAGGATGTAAATATATATTGAATATGAATCTCCTCCTATAATAAAATATTTAGAGTCAACAACCGGAGATTTATTTATGGCTCGATTTGCTGATTGTCATTTTGACGAATCAAATTTTTTAATATTAGGGTGAGAAAATAAACAGTTGAAAAATAAAATTAGTTTGAATGAATTATCATTGTCTCATCTTGATCCTCGTACAAAACAATGTGAGCTAGAAGTTCAAAAGATAATTTATTTACAGAGTTTAGCCAATCAATTGCCAGACGCATTTACTGACCTCAAGAAAGTGATCAAGTCACATGTTCCAGCTGCGAATACTCCTATCAGAATTGATATCCCTATTGGATAATCTACTGATACAAATGGATTAAAAGCACGCTTGAAGCGTGATAGGCCCATCGGTTCCAAAGATAAAAATCCTCGAAAAAGAAAAGGAGCTATAAATATTGATGGCCAGGTCGAAGATATTCAACAAAATTTAGTGACTCCAGAATAGTCATTTGACAACACTAATATCTCAATTTCGAGAGACATTGAGATACCTGAAATATGTAAAAATAATGAGATTTTAATAAATTATGTTGTCAATAGAATACGATGGGATAGAGATAAAGTCAATGTTGATGATATTTTTGCATATAATATAGCGCTTGATGTAATAAATGATGATGAGGATCATGAACCAATGTCTATTAGCGAATGCAAACAAAGAGATGATTGGTCAAAATGGAAAGATGCAATTAAGGCTGAATTAAAATTATTAGAAAAATGAAAATTTTTTGGCCCTATGGTTCTTACACCTGAAGATGTAAAACCAGTTGGATATAAATGAGTTTTTGTGAGAAAACAAAATAAAAATGGTGAAGTAGTAAGATATAAAGTACAACTTGTTGCTCAAGGATTTACACAAAGACCTGGTATTGATTTTATAGAAATATACTCACCAGTAGTGGATACAACTACTTTTCGATATCTAATTAGTCTGGTAGTAAAAGAAAACTTTGATTTGCGTCTAATGGATGTTGTTACAGCTTATTTGTATGGCTCATTTGACAATGACATTTATATGAGTCTCCCTAATGGATTTGAGTTGCTGAAAACATACAATTCAAGTTCTTGAGAATGGTACTCAATTAAGGTAAATAAGGCTTTATATGGATTGAAGCAATCAGGGTACATGTGGTACAATCGACTTAGTGAATATCTATTGAAAGAAGGATAAGAATGATCAGATATGTCCATACATTTCTATAAAAAGATCTGGAAATGAATTTACTATAATTGCTATTTATGTCGATGACATAAATATCATTGAAACTCCTAAAGAGATTTCCAAAGCGGTGAATTGCTTAAAGAAAGAGTTTGAAATGAAGGACCTGGGAAGAACAAAATTTTGCCTTGGACTACAAATTGAACATTTGAAAAATGGGATCTTCGCGTGTCAAAAAACTTACACAAGGAAAGTTTTAAAATGTTTCTATATGGATAAATCGTATCCATTATGTACTCCGATAATTGTAAGATCTCTGGAGAAAGATAAAGATCCCTTTAGACCTCAAGAAGGTGATGAAGAACTACTTGGCCCAGAAGTGCCTTACCTTAGTACAATTGGTGCGCTTATGTATCTTGCTAGTCATACACGACCAAATATATCATTTTCTGTTAACTTACTAGCAAGATATAGTTCTTCACCAATACGAAGACATTGAAATAGGGTTAAGCACATTCTTTGTTACTTGAAGGGTACTATGGATATGTGATTATTTTATTCGAATGAACATAAGACTGACTTTGTTGGCTATGCCGATACTGGATTTCAGTCTGATCCATATGTTAGTAGATCACAAACAGGCCATTTGTTCATATATAATGGTACAGCTATTTCATGGCGATCAATGAAACAAACCATATCAGCCACATCATCTAATCATGCAGAAATACTAGCGATACATGAAGCAAGTCGAGAATGTGTATGGTTAAAATTGATAATACATCATATACGTACTACCTGTAGATTGTCATCTAATAAAATGATTCCAACAGTCTTATATGAAGATAATACTGCATGTATTACCCAACTAAAAGAAAGATATATCAAAGGAGACAGGACAAAACATATTTCTCTAAAATTCTTTTTCACACATGATCTTCAAAAGAATGGTGAGATTAATATCCAGCAAATCCGGTCTAAAGAAAATCTAGCAGATTTGTTCACCAAATCATTTCCAGCAACAATATTTGAGAAGCTCATACATGATATCGGACTTCGCAGATTCAGAGATATCAATTGACGTTGTAAAAATAGGGAGTCGATACATGCTGTACTCTTTTTCCCTTGTCTGAGGTTGTCCCACTGGGTTTTCCTAGCAAGAATTTTAATGAGGCAGCTCTATAAGTGTATCAATTAATTATGTACTCTTTTTCTTTTACTGGGTTTTTATCCCACAGGATTTTTTCTAGTCGAAGATTTTTAATGAGGCACATTATTAAAGAATGGATATCTAAGGGGGAGTGTTATAAATATTAGAATATAGATGTCCATCTCCATCTCCCTTTCCCTCTTCTGTAAGGAATTGGAAGACACGCAGCGGAAATAAACTTTAAAATTTTCCATTCCTTGCCAGGATCTGCCGTATGTGTTTAAGTCAAGTGGAAAGAATCCTTACCCTTAGTGTTGCTCAGCGAATTTCACAGCTTCTCTACGTGGGTGGTGATCTCTTTCTGATCGCAAGAAATCGACGGAGTGTTCCTCAGCGACCTTCACAGATTCTCTCCGCGGACGGTGGTCTCTTTCCGATCACAAGAAGTCGACGCCTCAGGTCGGCTTCCTCTACTGGTATCCACACGAACAGCGTTCCAACCACGAACGACGTGCTAGCGTCTCCTGTCCCTCCAAGGCTTTCACAAGTCTCCGTCTCTATTTCGGCAGTTTCTTGTCTGCAAACCTTTTGCAGATTCCGTTCGGCCTTTTGTGTTCTATGTTATTTTCAAACGTAGCTCCTCCAATCAGATATAGAGGATGCTATGCGTTTTTCCACCTGACCTAATTGGATTTTGGAGTTAATCTTATATTAATTCCGAATTGATACAATATCATATATTGTATAATTTTATAAGAAACTAATTAAATAAAATAATATTAAATCCGTCCCACAGATTTAATTACTTATTTATTTAACTTTAAATAAAGATGAGACTGAGTTATATTTGATTTATTCCCATAAATCAAATTTGAGATATCCTATCAATTTAAATTTCGAATTTCAAACGTGATAGAGATTTAATTTATCCTTATAAATTAAATCTTATAAATATCTCTTATATGAGATATCCTATCAATTTGAATTTCGAATTTCAAACGTGATAGAGATTTAATTTATCCTTATAAATTAAATCTTATAAATATCTCTTATATGAGATATCCTATCAATTTGAATTTCGAATTTCAAACGTGATAGAGATTTAATTTATCCTTATAAATTAAATCTTATAAATATCTCTTATATGAGATATCCTATCAATTTGAATTTCGAATTCAAACATGATAGGGATTTAATTTATCCTTATAAATTAAATCTCATATATCTCATATATATAATATATATATATATATATACGAATTTATATATATACGAATATAAATATAAATAAATATATATATACATTCACCTGGATCTTTCATTGAATCTGGACATGTCTTAGATTCAATGAATCTGGACATCATAGCTCGTGTTGGGCTATTTTGTGTGCGACCCTGTAGGCCCATATGAAGTTGGTAGTGGGCCATTTGCTATACTAGCCCACAAGTCGCAAGCGGTCTCTAGCAAGACATAACAACTACCCAAATCATATGAGGATCGATAAACGATGTAACCTTTTATACAACCATATCATGTCCCTTCTGTCACGCGATATTTTGGTCATGGATGAGGCATGGATAATGTCATCCTCCTATTCCCGACCGTTACTCTCTCGATCCCTGAGTAGTCTGACTATAGAAATGGAACTACCTTTCCATTACAGTATGGCCATACATTTCTCAGACTCACTCATCGAGGGGCCCAGTAATATCTCTCCACGAATGTGAGGGACAAATTCCATCTTGACCATTCACATTCCTCCGCATGAAAAACCACTAAGCCCAAACATAGTCTTTATGATCACTCGGTCAAAAGTGACTTTTGACTAGGTCAAAGCTGAGCGTTTTGTCATGTAGGAATCCATGATGATCTCAGGTCAAAGGGCATATTGACATGGTTTGTATATGAGAGAAGCTTATGACGTTACCCATGCAGTTCTCTCATAGCGGGTCGGTCCAACACCCTGTACTCTTACATGTGCTTATGACTTTGATTTATATCTCTATACATCTTCAAAGTCATACTGGTCTTATTTCATCTGTGCTCCCACATAGATGATCGACCAGGGACATTTAGGATAATATCATGAATTATCCAAGGATGGTCATCATAGTAAACATGCAAATAATATGATAACTCAATTAATAAATTCATAAATCAATAATGTTCATAAGACAATGATTGGCCCCTAGGGCACGATTTCCAACAACCTCCCACTTGCACTAGGTACAATCATTAATTTGACTAATTCCCATTGACCTAACATGACGCTCATGCTTTGCCTGCACAAGCGGCTTTGTTAGAGGATCAGCAACATTATCTTCTCCTGCTACTTTGCATATTTTTATATCACCTCTATCGTTGATTTCTCTGATGAGATGAAATCGCCTGAGTATATGCTTGGTCCTTTGATGTGACCTAGGCTCTTTGGCCTGTGCAATAGCACCGCTATTGTCACAGAGCAAAGTTATTGGATCTGAGATGGTAGGTATCACCCCTAGTTCTGTGATGAACTTCCTGATCCAAACGGCTTCCTTAGCTGCATCAGATGCTGCTATATACTCAGCTTCCGTTGCAGAATCTGCTACAGTGCCCTGCTTAGAGCTCTTCCAGCTTACTGCTCCATTATTGAGGAGGAATATGTATCCAGACTGCGATTTTTGGTCGTCCTGGTCAGTTTGGAAACTCGCATCTGTGTAACCAGTTACACAGAGCTCATCATCCAATCCACCATAGACCAAGAATAAGTCCTTAGTCCTTCTTAAGTACTTAAGGATATTCTTGACAGCAGTCCAATGGCCCTCACCAGGGTCCTGTTGGTATCTGCTAGTCATACTTAAGGCAAACGAGACATCCGGTCGAGTACATAACATGGCGTACATGATAGATCCTATGGCCGAGGCATATGGAACCTTACTCATGCGACCTCGCTGATCAGATGTACTAGGACACAGATCTTTGCTGAGGTGAGTACCATGAGACATGGGTATGAAACCCCTCTTTGATTCGTGCATACTGGACCTATGCAGTATTTTGTCTATGTATGTACTCTGACTGAGTCCTAGAAGTCTTTTAGATCTATCTCTATAGATCCTGATTCCTAGGATGTAGGTGGCTTCACCCAAGTCTTTCATCGAGAAAGACTTTCCTAACCAAGACTTGACAATCTGCAAGGTAGGAATGTCATTCCCAATAAGTAGGATGTCATCGACATAGAGTACTAGAAACACAACTGTGCTCCCACTAACCTTCTTGTACACACAAGGTTCATCAATGTTTTGAAGAAATCCAAACTCTTTGATTACTTCATCAAAACGATGATTCCAACTCCGAGAGGCTTGCTTTAGTCCATAAATGGACCTTTGAAGCTTGCACACTTTACCAGAGTCCTCGGAACGCACAAACCCTTCAGGTTGTGTCATGTACACGTCCTCAAGGAGCTTTCCATTAAGGAAGGCTGTCTTGACGTCCATCTGCCATATTTCATAGTCATAATATGCTGCAATAGCAAAGAGGATTCTGATTGATTTGGCCATTGCTACTGGGGAAAAGGTCTCATCATAGTCCACACCATGAGTTTGAGTAAAACCTTTTGCAACCAGTCGTGCCTTGAAGACATTTACATTGCCATCCATGTCAGTTTTCTCTTTGAAAACCCACTTGCACCCGACGGTTTTTACACCTTCAGGCGGGTCGACTAAGGTCCAAACCTGATTGTCGTACATGGATTGCATCTCAGACTTCATGGCACTAAGCCATTTTTCGGAGTTTGGTCCCACTATAGCTTCTCGATAGGTAGTCGGCTCATTATGCTCAATGAGCAACACATCACGACTATCAGAAATCAGAAATCCATATCTCTGAGGCTGAAGTCGTGTCCTATTAGACTTTCGTGGACCTTGCGTGACTTGAGGAGTCTCAACAACTTGTTGTGAGTCTTCTCTATTTTCCATCTGCAGTTCTGTGGTGTCTTGTAGCTCTCGAACTTCTTCGAGTTGTACCTTACTCCCACTGGTTCTTTTAGAGATAAATTCTCGTTCAAGAAAGGTACCATTTCTGACAACAAACACTTTGTTATCAGCAGGGTTGTAGACGTAATATCCCTTGGTTTCCTTAGGATATCCCACAAAAAGGCATTTTGAGGATTTGGGCGCTAATTTGTCTGAGGCTTGTTGCTTAACATAGACCTCGCATCCCCAAATCTTGAGGAAAGATAAACTAGGCGTCCTCCCAGTCCATATCTCATACGGAGTCTTTTCGATTGCCTTAGATGGAACACGATTTAGTGTGAACGCAGCTGTTTCTAGGGCATAGCCCCAAAAGGAGGGTGGAAGATCTGTTCGACTCATCATGGATCGAACCATATCTAATAGTGTTCGATTTCTCCGTTCAGAAACGCCATTCCATTGTGGTGTCCCTGGAGGAGTCAATTGTGAGAGTGTCCCACAATTCCTAAGATGATCTATGAACTCTTGGCTCAAATATTCACCACCCCGATCAGATCGAAGGGCTTTAATTGTTTTGCCAAGCTGGTTTTGTACTTCATTTTGAAATATCTTGAACTTTTCAAAAGATTCAGATTTATGTTTCATTAGATAGATGTACCCATATCTGCTGAAATCATCTATGAATGTTATGAAGTACGAATAACCTCCTCTGGCATTTGTGTTCATCGGTCCACACACATCTGTATGTATGAGGCCCAATAAATCAGTGGCCCTCTCACTGTGCCCAGTGAAAGGTGACTTTGTCATCTTTCCTAACAAGCAAGACTCGCAAGTGTCATATGATTCAAAATCAAATGAGTTTAGAAATCCATCTTGATAGAGTTTGGAAATGCGTTTCTCATTTATGTGGCCCAGACGACAGTGCCAGAGGTATGTGGGATTCAAATCGTTTGGTTTGACCCTTTTGGCGGTTATGTTATAGATATTTCCATGATTGGGTTGTTCCAAATTTAATATGTAATGATCAACATGCAAATCACCATGAGCATAGAAAACATCATTACGATAAATAGAACATCTACTATTCCCAGCAATGGAAGTGAAACCTTCCTTATCCAAATAAGAAAGTGAAACAATGTTACTACTTAAAGCAGGAACATAATAGCAATTGTTCAAAACTAACAAAAGCCCAGTGGGCAGAACTAATTCATAAGTGCCTACAGCTAACGCAGCAACCCTTGCTCTGTTTCCAACTCGTAGGTCAACTTCACCCCTTTTCAGCTTCCTACTGTCCTTTAGTCCCTGCACATTCGTACAAATGTGAGAACCACATGCAGTATCTAATACCCATGAGGTGGAAGTAGAAAGATGAATGTCTATAACATAAATACCTGAAGCGATAGCCCCGCTATCCTTCTTGTTCTTTTTCAGATCTTCGAGGTAGAGTTTGCAATTCCTCTTCCAATGACCCGGTTCATTGCAGAAGAAGCAGACTCCTTCCTTCGGAGGCTTTGCCTTCTTTGGTGCAGGCTTGGTTTCGGGCTTGCCTGACTCTTTGGTCTTACCTGATGAGCCATGACCCTTCCCCTTGCCTTTGCCTTTCTTTTTCGTACCCTTTCCTTTCTGAACCATCAAAACACTACTGGGTTTCTTCTTAAGACTCGGCTCAGCAGTTTTAAGCATCCCATGCAGTTCAGAAATAGATTTCTCCATGTTGTTCATGTTGTAGTTCATAACAAACTGGTCATAACTTTCCGGGAGTGAGTTTAAGATCAAATCTGTAGCTAACTCCTGGCTCATGGGAAATCCAAGCCGTTCAAGGTGATCAATGTACCCTTTCATCTTTAAGACATGAGCACTGACTGATGCACCTTCAGCCATCTTGCAGGAATGTAAGGCCTTAGTGGTCTCATACCTCTCTTGCCTTGCCTGTTGCTGGAACATTTCCTTGAGATGCACAATCATCTCATAAGCCTCCATGTGTTCCAGATCTCTTTGGAGCTCCGGAACCATGGTGGCTAGCATCAAGCATCCCACATCGACAGAGTCTTCCTTATGCTTCATATAAGCATCTCTCTGAGCTCTGGGAGCATTGGCGGCTGGCTCCTCAGGAATGGGTTGATCTAGGACATGCGCCTTTCTTTCCTGCTTGAGAACAATTCTCAAGTTCCTAAACCAGTCAAGAAAGTTTGTCCCATTGAGTTTGTCCTTCTCAAGGACAGATCGCAGCGATAATGTAGCAGTATTACTAGTCGTCATGATTCTACAATTAAAATATGCAATGTAATTAGTAATCTCCCACTAAATAAACAACCCTCAATGCAATAGTTAGTGGGCTAAGATCCATATTTGGCTCAAACTTAAGTCCGCTTTGGCAGGACGCTTAGATTAAGTTATTTAGGTAGGTAACACCTTTACCAATTACATCAAATGTAACTCTTAGATATTCATGGGATCCTATCATCATATGATCTGGCATGTTCTAATCCCATCTAATGCCTTGAGATCCAAAACCGTTTTGTTAATCTCAATTAAGTCAAACAATAATGAACCTATGAGAGTAGCACCATTACTCTTTGCTTATCTCCCCAAGATAACTCAAAAGCACCCACTTTGGTGGAGTCCACAATTGAGCGATCAAGGTTTTGACAAGTGTTCATAAATTGACAGCATTATGACTTAAGATTTCTTTTAGAGGGCCTAATTTAACTATCTGGTTTATAAAACGCATGTTTCTCAGTTCGTATCTCATACAAGTAATATGCATGTGCTGATCTAATCATAAGATGCATAATTCAAACGTGATACAATATGGCTCACCTATCCTAAGTCCCCTCAAGCCAATGAGAGGAGCTCTCTAGTAAGAAAAGAGAAATTACATATAGAAACCTCTTTTAACATTCGAGGGGAGTGAGATGAGAGGAGAAGGTACATTGAGAGTATTTAGAGGAAGGCACGACACGCAGGCCGTATTTTTAAAAATTACAACACTTGCAATCTAGAGCCATATTGTTCACCATACCCAAACATTCAAGAATCAATATTCAGATCTAATCGAAGGGCAAAAAAACATTTACAAAGTAACATATGTTACGGTTATGTTGCGCTACGAACAGGTAGCTACGGCGGTCCCGCTAGCCGGTTAGCGGGCGGCTGTCCCGCTAGCCGGTTAGCGGGCGGGGTCTCTGGGGCAGCGCCCCGGAAGAAATTTTTTTTTGTTTTTTGTTTCATAAATAATCACGAATCTGAATTCGGTTTTCACAAATAATCACAAATTCGAATTCGGTTTTCTTAGACCCCATCTATGCGGATTGATCAAATCAAAAAGCATCACCACCGATTTCAATTTCCTTTTAGATTCCTTTTATGTCATACACAACAAGGATTCCATATATGTCACACATACAACGCTTATTATATGATCGGCTACTAATAACATATATCATATAAATCACAAATCAAGCCTAACTTAAACACAAAACGGCATGGCTCTGATACCACTGTAAGGAATTGGAAGACACGCAGCGGAAATAAACTTTAAAATTTTCCATTCCTTGCCAGGATCTGCCGTATGTGTTTAAGTCAAGTGGAAAGAATCCTTACCCTTAGTGTTGCTCAGCGAATTTCACAGCTTCTCTACGTGGGTGGTGATCTCTTTCTGATCGCAAGAAATCGACGGAGTGTTCCTCAGCGACCTTCACAGATTCTCTCCGCGGACGGTGGTCTCTTTCCGATCACAAGAAGTCGACGCCTCAGGTCGGCTTCCTCTACTGGTATCCACACGAACAGCGTTCCAACCACGAACGACGTGCTAGCGTCTCCTGTCCCTCCAAGGCTTTCACAAGTCTCCGTCTCTATTTCGGCAGTTTCTTGTCTGCAAACCTTTTGCAGATTCCGTTCGGCCTTTTGTGTTCTATGTTATTTTCAAACGTAGCTCCTCCAATCAGATATAGAGGATGCTATGCGTTTTTCCACCTGACCTAATTGGATTTTGGAGTTAATCTTATATTAATTCCGAATTGATACAATATCATATATTGTATAATTTTATAAGAAACTAATTAAATAAAATAATATTAAATCCGTCCCACAGATTTAATTACTTATTTATTTAACTTTAAATAAAGATGAGACTGAGTTATATTTGATTTATTCCCATAAATCAAATTTGAGATATCCTATCAATTTAAATTTCGAATTTCAAACGTGATAGAGATTTAATTTATCCTTATAAATTAAATCTTATAAATATCTCTTATATGAGATATCCTATCAATTTGAATTTCGAATTTCAAACGTGATAGAGATTTAATTTATCCTTATAAATTAAATCTTATAAATATCTCTTATATGAGATATCCTATCAATTTGAATTTCGAATTTCAAACGTGATAGAGATTTAATTTATCCTTATAAATTAAATCTTATAAATATCTCTTATATGAGATATCCTATCAATTTGAATTTCGAATTCAAACATGATAGGGATTTAATTTATCCTTATAAATTAAATCTCATATATCTCATATATATAATATATATATATATATATACGAATTTATATATATACGAATATAAATATAAATAAATATATATATACATTCACCTGGATCTTTCATTGAATCTGGACATGTCTTAGATTCAATGAATCTGGACATCATAGCTCGTGTTGGGCTATTTTGTGTGCGACCCTGTAGGCCCATATGAAGTTGGTAGTGGGCCATTTGCTATACTAGCCCACAAGTCGCAAGCGGTCTCTAGCAAGACATAACAACTACCCAAATCATATGAGGATCGATAAACGATGTAACCTTTTATACAACCATATCATGTCCCTTCTGTCACGCGATATTTTGGTCATGGATGAGGCATGGATAATGTCATCCTCCTATTCCCGACCGTTACTCTCTCGATCCCTGAGTAGTCTGACTATAGAAATGGAACTACCTTTCCATTACAGTATGGCCATACATTTCTCAGACTCACTCATCGAGGGGCCCAGTAATATCTCTCCACGAATGTGAGGGACAAATTCCATCTTGACCATTCACATTCCTCCGCATGAAAAACCACTAAGCCCAAACATAGTCTTTATGATCACTCGGTCAAAAGTGACTTTTGACTAGGTCAAAGCTGAGCGTTTTGTCATGTAGGAATCCATGATGATCTCAGGTCAAAGGGCATATTGACATGGTTTGTATATGAGAGAAGCTTATGACGTTACCCATGCAGTTCTCTCATAGCGGGTCGGTCCAACACCCTGTACTCTTACATGTGCTTATGACTTTGATTTATATCTCTATACATCTTCAAAGTCATACTGGTCTTATTTCATCTGTGCTCCCACATAGATGATCGACCAGGGACATTTAGGATAATATCATGAATTATCCAAGGATGGTCATCATAGTAAACATGCAAATAATATGATAACTCAATTAATAAATTCATAAATCAATAATGTTCATAAGACAATGATTGGCCCCTAGGGCACGATTTCCAACATCTTCAACTTGCCTAGGTCATTAATCCTCCATTAAGTATTAGACTCTTCTTCTTCAACTTTCTATATAAGACTATACCTATAAATATGGCATGTCATTTGTGTTGTAAAGGAAGTAAAAGAATACAAGATACTTCTCTCATTTTCTTATCTTCATCTTTTCTCTCCTCCTAATCTTATTGCTAGTTTTACAATATACGTTTTAATATTGCAGTTATTATCATAAAATTAAGCTCAAACCAAGATCTTGAAACTATTTTAAATATCATTATTATTATCATCTAAGATTTCACACATACATGAAAAAGACTTCATATAAAAAGCTTTCATGATAACACCAAAACTTCCAAGAATCAATATAATACTCCCTTTGATTTTTAATATAAGATCCCGCTATTTTTTAAAAAATTAAATAAATTATTTTAAAATATTTATATTTATATTTTTTTAAACTAATTTATTTGACTTATAAACTACTCATTTTAAACAAAAATTATAACATATACTATAATTAAATATTTTTTTAATTTTTTTAAAAAAATTAATAAAATATTATATTAAAAACTGAAAGTAGTAAATAACTGTTATTTCCTAGGAACGATCAAGACATCCTATAATGAGTTATTCCGAGGTTGCTGAGCATCTTAGGGTGGTGTAGCGGCGACTTCAAGAAAAAATTAAAAAAATATTATATTAAAAACTGAAAGTAGTAAATAACTGTTATTTCCTAGGAACGATCAAGACATCCTATAATGAGTTATTCCGAGGTTGCTGAGCATCTTAGGGTGGTGTAGCGGCGACTTCAAGGGGACTTGGAGGAGGTGGGCTAGAGGTCACGGGTGTATTACAATCTAGGAAATGGGGGAGCACTTAGAGGAGGTGGGCCCATAGCGGTGACGTTGGTACGGACATCAATGTTCCGAATCCCCGCAAATTGCCAATCGTAATTCATTCGATCATTTCAATAGTTGACATCAGAAGCATTACGCAAAAACACGAGTAATTCTATATAAATAAAGTTTTAACTAATAATATCCGTATATGAGTTTATAAGAATATTTAAAAATATTATTTTATTATAATTTTAAGCACCACGTTAGTATGGTAGCCTAATTTTTTTTTTAATTTTGATAAATTTTTTTTTTAACTAATAATATTATAAAAAGAGTATAAATAAAAAAAATTTAACGGAACATAATAAACTAAGGATAGACTTCTAATAATGAAGTGACTGCTCGTAGAAATGAAATTGTATAAATAGAGGTGATGGTTACAAAATGAATTAAGTACGGAGTGGGATTAGTATCAAGTGATTCCACTCTTATATTTATATGGGCATATTTAGATAGGATTTTGAAAAGGGCTTATGAAAAAAAAGGGCTTATGGAAAACTTATGGAAAAGGATTTTTGGAGAAGAGTTTATGAAAAAAAAGTGGTTTTAAGTAAATAGGTGTTTGGATAGTTATTTTTAGAATGACTTTTTATGGTGATAAATTACCAAAAAAGGTATGATTTGATTTAAAGTAAGAGAGAGGAGGGAGTTAGAGAAAAGAGAAGAGAGAGGAGAGAGGGAAGAGAGGAGAAAGGAGAGAGGGTGTAAAAAAAAATAGGAGAGAGAAGAGAGGGTGTAAGAAAAAGTAGGGGTAAGATAGTAATTAGATAGTCCATAAGTGCTTTTACTGTTGAAAAAGCTATTTTAAATAGCTTATTCAAAACCATGGTTTTGTCCAAAAGCACTTATGGACAAATAAGCCTGTTTGTTTTGAAGTTTCCCCAAACCGAGGTTTGGGCCAAAAGTCCTTTTAAAACCACGGTTTAGTAACTTACCAAACAGGCCCTATAACAAATTTAATAATTTAACTTATAAATAAAATAAAAAAATTATTTTATAAATAAAACTAAAAGAATATTCACACAAATTTCTTGGTTGATCATGCAGGTATGCACGCAGAAACATAGTAGACTTTTTCTCATATAATTCAATCATGTTAAAAATAATATGAAGAGAATATATATATATAAATCAAAACCATTTTCAGAAAGTAATATATCATGACAAAGGAGTATCACTCAGTAAGGAAAAATTCTTACCTTTTCCTGTTGCAACACGTCCCTTATCCTCCCTTCTCTTTGTTTCCTTTGTTCTTCTGAGTTATCCAACTTGGCCTATTTATTTTTTTTGTTTTGGTACTAAATTTTTTAGAAAAGGGTTAGGCTCGCTCACAATCCAATGGTAGTATAAAATCTCTCTTTCTCTTAGGTTATGTTTGGTTCAATAGAGGGATATGTAGGTTAGGTTAATTTAAGGAAAGGTAGGTAAGGGTAGGGGAGGTTATAAGTGTGAAGGTAGGGGAGGAGAGATGATATTTTTTGTTTAGTTCAGGAAGGGAGGGGAAGGTAGGTAATGAAAAATTGACAAATATACCCTCGGGTATTTATTTAAATTTTTTTATTTTTTATTTACAATATTTATATCAGAATTGTTATTTCTTTATTTATATATTTAAAAAAACTTTTTACTCATTTATTTATATATATGATTATTATTATTAAATATAAAACTAAAATAATTGTTTGAGAATTAAATACAATATCCTTAGGATTCCTGATGAATTTCCATTCTTATAATATAGTAGAATCACTGCATAATTGAGGCAATAAATATTCAATATGAGGCTTTTGTCCATCAAATCAGAACAAGTGGATTTTTAAAGTGTTAATAATATTAATAACAAGAGTTTGTCATAGAACATAAAAAATTCATGCTTTAGTTCGATTGGAAACAAGCACCTTCAGTATATAAGTAGAGCTGGGAATGCGGGCTGGCCCGCCAAAAACGGGCCAGCCCGCTCCCAGCCCGCCAACAAACGGGGCGGGCTGTGCAGCCCGCCCCAAAACGCCAGCCCGAGCCCGCCCCCCCTTAGTGGCGGGCTGGCTCGCCAGCCCGCCACTTTTTTTTTTTTTTTTTTAATTTAAAAAAAATTATTTTTAACATTTTTAAAATACTAATAAAAATTTTCTAATGTTATATTAGTATAATAAAAAAATTAATCATGTTATACTCTTAAAAATTTTTATTTTTTATAAAAAAATCTCAAATTTTATAATTATAAATCTAAATAAATATTAACATAATATTAATCAATTATAATATGTAAACATATATTAACAAATAAGTAATTATCTTTACTAGTATTCGATAATAGGAGTATTCAAAATAACATTTAAGCAAAATAAATATTAAATAATAATATTAAATTTAAAAAAAAAAAAAAAAGTGGCGGGCTGGCGGGCCAGCCCGCCAAATTGGCGGGCTGGGGGGGGCGGGCTGTGCAGCCCGCCCAAAAACGGGCTGGCATTTTGCCAGCCCGAACCCGCCCCCCCCTTAGGGTAAAACGGGCCCAGCCCGCGGGCTGGGCCCGTTTTACCAGCTCTATATATAAGGCTAAGTACAAAAGTTTTTTCCTACATTTAAATAGATATGAATGCACAATCACAAAACAAAATTATATATCATTACATAATTACATAATTACATAGGCTAAAAGTATTTTTTTATATACAGAGAACATTGAAAGTCATCTGTATATAAAAAAAAATCAAAAATCATCAAATGGTTAGCAAAATATTACGTAATTGCCTATGTTACAAAATAGTCAGTAAAAATCAAAAGTCACCAAATGGTTAGCCTCCAAATTACAAGGTAGACAAAAACACACGTGAGTAATGCTATAGCTTTTTGACGCAAATCCAACCATCGACGCAAGACTATATTGTTTTGAAATGTCGATTCCATCTAACAACTGTTATAAACAGATTACAAATAATAATATATTAATATAAATATCAAATAATGTAGCATAATGAATATAATGCAGAACAATAATGCATCAAGAAACTATTTTATATTGAAATCTGAAATGTAGCATAGTGAATCTTGTAATCTAAAATGTAACATAGTGAATATAAATATCAAATAATGTAACTTGTAAGTATAACTTATAGATTGAAATGTGACATCAAACAATAAGTCATAGTATTTGTAATCTGAAATGTGAAATGGGAATGTGAATTTATAGACAAACTTAGAGACAAATTTTATATTGAAATCTGAAATGTAGCATAGTGAGTCTTTAACATTAATCTATTGGAATGGGAATTTCCTAGTGAGACAACATCAATGTGAAGCTACAATTTCCTCTCTTGCAACACAACAGGCATGAGTAATAAGGAAGGGAACTATCCAACATTCAGAGCTACGAGGTTTACATAGCACTGATCAGTCAATTCAAATAACATCTAGGATTGGTGAAAATGAACCATGCCATAATTCCATCACCATTATACCGTATCAAACTAATAACCCCCTAATTAAAATTTAGAATGCTTCCGTCCCTAAATATGCTATTACGATTATTAAAACATGGAACATCCTCTAGCCTATAAGGACCCAATTTAAGTGGCATCTGCCAGAAATTGAGTAAGAAAAAGCAACCACTATCAAGTACCCGATGCCAATGTTTTGCCCAAACGACTAACACTCCAAATGTCATAGGAATTAAAAGAGCATCAAGCAAACTTCAACATGGGCTGAAGCGAAGATTTGTCCCGTAGTGGAATTTTAAAAGACAGAAGCATCCCAAATCCCAAATTATTACCCTAAAAAAAGAAGGCACCGATGGCCAAAGAACATAACTCAGACTATTAAATGAAACAACAAACGCATTTGAGTATGAAAGAGGAAAGCTTTCTTCAGGAAACACTACACGGGCTCCTTCAAAAATCCAAAGGTACCAGTGTACCACAAATTCTAACTTATCCTAACCAAAAGCTTCTCGACAGTAAAAGGTCATCAAACACAGATGAAGCAAAACAGCAAGCAGAGGAGTGATAGACAGGACATACAAGGAGCGAAGAAAGAGAAAGAGGGTACAAGAGGTTACCTGAACGAAGTCGACGGTAGTATTGCCGGAGTACGTCGAGCGATCGGCAGCAGTTGGTGGAGACGCGCGCCGACGGAAAAGGAGGCAGAGCACAACGCTGAAGCTGGAATGGCAGAAATGCGAAGGGAAAAGGGTTTTTACACCCCGAGGGCAGTCCTGGCAATTCAAAATATGGGCAAGGGTAATTTAGTCAGGATTACACATAATATTTCTCACCCCTCCAAAAAACCCCAAATTTGGAGGGGTGAGAGAGAGGGGTGGGGGAGCAGAAAATGACAAAAATATTCCCCTCCCCTCCCCTCCATTTTTTTCAACCAAACACATTTATATCTCACCTACCCTACCCTACCCTTCAAAACCCCCCAACTAAACAATGCCTTAGGCGATACCAATGCCAGGTAGTAGGGGTGTGCACAATGCCTAGAGCCCGATCCGCCCGCCCGAGCCCAGTAAAAAATTGCCCAGCCTAGCCCAGAAAAAGTCACCCAAAATATATTTGGGCCGGGCCGGGCCGGGCCAAATGTCGGGCAGGGCAGGGCACTGGGCATGGTATGTCGCCCTGCCCATTTGGCCCGGCCCTATATATATATTATTATTTTATTTTTTTTATAATCTTATTTTTTTTCTTAACTTATTCTATTTGTAACTCTACACTTTTCACTTTAGTTGACAACTCTCCTTGCTCATTTTTAAAGTACTGAACATAACTCTTATATTTACATAGATACCAAAGTTACTCGTATGTTTTACTTGCCAAGCATTCAATTATTGATGTTGCAATACCGCTACAGATATCCGACCCCTACAGATTTCAATATTTCTTTTTTATATATGCAATAGACTTCAAGACTTTAATTATTATCTTTTTATTACCTTATTCTTAGTGGATTATAGATATTATTTAACTCTTGAAGACATATATATTATATTATTTTATAAGTTCATGATTGAAGATTTTTTTTCACAATATGAGTGAGGTATTACGATTTGGGCATGCCCAGCCCGCCCATGCCCAGCCAAAAATGATTAGGGCTTTTATCGGGTAGGGCCAAGCATAGGGCTGCAAAATGCAGCCCAGACTTTTTTTGGGCAGGGTACCGGGCAAGGGCTGCCCTGCCCAGCCCTGCCCATGCACACCCTTATCAGGCAGGGTGAGCCGTCTATTACTCTCAAGCATAAACCTAGGCACCTAGGAGTTATAATGTCTCCCTAAGCATCGCGACTAGAACCACAACAAAATGGTACTCCTCAGGATTCGAATACCATCCAAATAGTCTAATGTCTCACAGACGATGGGTAACTTAGCCTATTTGTTGCATTCTCATCTTTTAATTTCTTCTTTTCCAAGCCAAACGATCTTTATCCAATTCTAACTTTAATCCTTATACACCATTTTCTTACCTTTCAAGTTTCCTATATCTATCATATCTTATAATAAACCACCTAAAAGATAATGACAATGTAATTAATTTCTTATTACTTGCTAAGAATTACAATAAAATTTCTTATTATATACTCTTCCAATCCTTAATATTGGAGCTATTTAACTAATTTGATTAGATTAAAAAAATTAGTTAATTTGATATATTTTATCTAAAATATCCTAATTATTTTCCTTCACTGCCACTCACCCCTTTTTAATTGATTATTGTTGAGATAATATTAATAGGGATAATTTAAAAAAAATGATAAATATATAAAATATGTCTTATATTTAGGACTAATATCACATCTATAATTAGTTTTTATATTAAGAACCGAGGAGTATATATGTATATATATCCTAAAGTTTATATTATTAGTACAATATTATAGTTTTTATTAGGGAGAATTACTCAAATGTCCCATAAAAGAGAATTAATTGCCCTAAAGTCCAATGATAACTGAACGACGCGTAATGACAAGTTATACAGTTGGGATTAACAATATGTTTATACTACCCACTTGTTATTAGGACTTTTTGGGGATTAAATCGCTTCCATGGGACCTTTGTTTAATTCTCCCTTTTTATTATTTTTATTATTATTATTATTTACTACCTTACCATTTAGTAATACACATATAATTGTGGATTATATATATATATTATAACTTAGATTTTTTATACTGAATAATATTTTTAGGATGTTACACATTGGGTAGAGTTTTTTGTTGTTAGACCAATGATGTTATATGATAATGAATGTTGGATTTTAAAAGAATTACAGAAGTATAAAGTGATAGTTGAGCTACGGATGTTGAGATAAATATATGATTATATTAAAAAAAAAGATAAAATACGTAATAAATATATATACAAAAAAGAGTTGGAGTAGTTTCCAATTGAAGATAACAGCAATCCGACAATGAAAATCAAGTTTTTAGCTTTAGAAAACTGTTTCCAACATGTTTGAATTTTAGGACCCAGCTATGAATATCAGTTCACCAAAACAGCATGGCGAATCAGCAATCAACAAGAAATCACAAGCCTTCAAAAAATTTTTTTTATTCTTCTTATCAAAGCAACAATCAGATTATAACGAAGACAAAAATTCAAGTGACGGAAGGTGCTTTAGCCACTTATGTACTCAAATTTAAATTCATGTGAATACAAAAAATATTTTTAAGAAGAGTTATTTTTTATTGAACTTGATAATTCAAGTGCCTTGTATGTATGGAAAAACAATATCCCACAATGAAATCATGAACAACTGGGAGGAAACCATGAGATTTCACTCATTTTAGCGGAGGCCCTTTCTTAAGCGATCGAAGCCTAGAGAGTAGAGAGTCATGTTCTTTTTTTTATTATTTATTCAGATGTGGAGCAACCATAATAATACCCTTTGTGCCACATCAGCACGATTACTTTGACTCACTAGCAATAAGCACGGAATTCTTAAATGGACAAAATTTTAAAAGACTGAGTAACGATTAAGTCAAACTATAAGTTTCTAGCCCATTATTGCAAAGAGCACACATGTCCCTTTGTACAAGATTCATTATGAGCGATCCATCCTTTGTAGCCAATCT
Organism: Leucaena leucocephala; assembly: GCA_037074615.1. Taxonomy (NCBI): domain Eukaryota; kingdom Viridiplantae; phylum Streptophyta; class Magnoliopsida; order Fabales; family Fabaceae; genus Leucaena; species Leucaena leucocephala. The sequence goes on along the minus strand of CM073544.1, from coordinate 2,662,843 downwards.
TCCAAGCAATAAAAGAAATTCTTGGGAGAGAGTATCCATTACAAGCAATACACTACAAAGGTGTACAAGGATTTTCTGGCTACATTTTGTAAACTGAAATTGGAATAAAAATTAATTAGTATAATATAATTTTTTTGGGTACATTTTCTTAAAAACCAAAGTCAATTTGAATACCTATTTGACTTTTGTAACCCCAAAAGCTACAAAATGTGGCTTTAGGTCTAACTTGGCTTTTAGGAAAAAAATCATTCAACTTCAATGTCAATCTAAACATAATTTTTAAGCTCAAATTGGCTTTCTGGTCTTTTAAACTTGCTTGTGAAAGGCTTTTGGTCTTACAAAAGCCAATCCAAACAAGGCCTTAAGCCTCCCTGCTCTATTGACTCCAAAACCTTTGTCTAGCATAATTAGGTTGTCTAGCAGTTCAGAGTCTAATTTAGCTTGTCATTTTGTCAATTAGAGGTTGATAATCACCACAACTGAGTTCCTTTGATCTCAAAGTCACACCTAAGTATTTTCTCCTCATCAAATTTCAACTGAGATTTTCTATCTTGATTGAAAGGGCTCTCTTTACAATGGAAGTGAATATCTTTTTTGAGCCTAGCATCTTAAGAAAAAATATATGTGCTGTCCATTTCTACCGTAAGATTAGAAGGGCTCAAGTGAAAACTGAACTTCTCAATTCCTTTTCTACCAACCAAAACTTTATTTACCCGTTCAAGTTACTTTATTAAAGTAGATGTCAACTTTAATCTACTTTGGAGCGTATTCTTGAGGAGTACTACTTTATTATGATTATAGCTAGTCGTGGTATTTAGGGAGGCATCCTAGCTTTTAGGTATCTAAGTTTACGCCTGAAGGTAATAAACGGCTCGCCCTACCCGACATTAATATCGCTTAGGAGGAAGGAAAATTTTGCCCTGCCTTTAGATCGTGGGTTGGCCCAACCTGTTTCCAAAATTTTTATAACAAAAAAAAAACTTTAATGTACTTTATGTTAAATTTAGTAATGTCAATCTTGTAATATCAACTTTAGTCTCATTTACGTAATAAATAGTATACCAAATTATACAGGTGTATACGGTTTTTCGTTCTAGTTTCAATCACAATAAGGACGGAACAAAACAAGATTCGACCTGTCCCATCCTGAATATATTTATATAATTGTTTTAAAATTATTTATATTAATATATATTGTATAATATTAATATTAATGTTCATATATATTATTATTTCCCAGATAATGTCAAAAAAGTGAATATTAACATATAGATTTAAGTTTTTTTGGTGAAAATATATTTAAATTTTAAAATTTATTTATATTAATTTTTTTAAAAATAATTACAGGTACCAAATCCTAATGCTTGTTTGAAAAATAGTAAGGTCGGATGTTTATATTAGGAAGCCTCAACAGTGTGAAGAGGTAGAATTCACTGTGTCATTGCTCATCTATGTGCCCCTATGAATTCATAACTGATTAGTTTATTACTATTCATAATTACAATAAATCAAGAGTACTAGAATAAAAAAATCAAAGTAGAGATCGAGAGGTTAATCTTTGCCTCGCTTCAGTTTTTGATAGTAACCAGAGAAGATATCGGCTATCGAAATCAAGATAAACAAGTCAAAGGCAAACACTTCATATATCATCATCGGCCAATCAAACTAACCATATTAGATTTTTAGCAAATCAAATCGTATATAATTTGCAGCACGTTCATTATAAATGCTTCACTGTATCGAATGAAAAGCTAACGTAGCTCTCATTAATTCTCTATTCATCTTACTAGGAACATTTATACACATAACAATGGACAAAATACCTGAAGGATACGGAAATCAGATCGACAAAGGGAATACCTGATATTAAACAAATTGAAGGCATACCCTGCATGCTGAGCCTCGAAACTCAATTTTCCCAAAATTTGTTATTTATATTATATTAAAAAAAAGTTTAAGAAATACATGACAGACCTTTATTAAGCACTTAGCCGTAATAAGAAACTACTTACATTACATATCTACCTTCAATTAATTTTTCTATAGCTCTGAATGCTGAAAAATACCATCACACAAAAGCTAAGCAAAAATGGGTTTGAGCGGCAAATAAAGCCATGGAACAGAAAAATATAGATCAGCAAAATTGATTTCTACCTTCAATTATGAAGCACATACAATAGGCAAACTCTAGAGTTGGTTGGAGAAAACCAGATTTTAAGAGTATTCCATCTAAGTATGTAACAGAAAACACCTTAAATGCTTAAATTTGAGAGAAAAGAAAAAGGAAAAAAAATCCTTAAAAAACACAGGAAATATATAGAGAAACCAAAGTAAAAAATCTAAGATGCAGCAGGAGCAGGAGTCTCCTCAGCGGCTGTCTCGAAAGTTTCACCAGCAACAAGATCCGGGACTTCATCATCATCCTCCTCTTGCGCAGCGGTTGCATCAGCCCCTGCTTCAGGGGCATGCTTCTGATATTGCTCTGCTAGCTTCTTCAGGTTCTCCAAGTTATCTGGTCCTACAGTTTTAATTTGGATAAAAAATAAGATAATATTCAGTTAAAATGGGATCAAAGAAACAAACAGATAAAAATTTATAAGATCAGAGGATGCAAAGTCCATACCTAATTGGTTAATAATACCAGGAAGTATATCTTGCAACTCTGCAAAAAGTGAAGATAGAAAATTCAATGTCAGTCTAAATTTCTGGGTATAAATTCAGAGGCAAAAACAGTCAAGTTAATCAATACAACAACAAGCTTTATCTGATTGTGCTCTATCAAAAACCAAATCCTTGCATTTAAGATAGATAATATCTAACTCACATAGAGTGCAAGTTAGATCACTCTTAAGGCATAAAAGAAGATACATACTCTTTGTTTGAGGAGCACCGCTGACAACCCATGTGTTAGCAGCAATGGACGCTTGAACTGCGGAAAAAAAAAACAATATTAAATAATTTCATGTTGACACACTAAAAGATAGGATAAAATGATACAGCCAAACCACCAATTTATATTACCTTTAGGATTTTGGAATTGGATGACCGCATCATCCTTGAAAATGTTGACCTCCTCAATAGAAGGGATTGCATTCACGCCTATTCTCTTCAAAGTGCTCTGAAGCCTTTTGTCATCTGTGGTAGTTGTCTTGTGGACGGCCTTCTTCTTTCTATGATTGACAGAAAATAGAGCAAAGAACAAAAATACAGTCACATTACTCAGCAGCCTTATTATATAAAGTAAGCAAGGCATCACTCAGACAATCATTCAACAAAAACTGATAATAACTATACTAAATCCAGAAAGTTGGAACAAAAAAATAGCAAACGCAATCTATAAGTGTAAAGTGAAGGATATGCCAAAACAATAAACAAAAGAACAGATGCTCATATAATATTAATAGTCTGGTGCTACGTACAAAAAAAGTAACTGATCTTAGTGTTACAGCAACAAAAATCAATAAACAATGTTTCTTTCATGATTAAAAGAAATATCGTCAGAGATCAGGAAGTAATCCCACCTCCTCATTGTACCCTTCCCACCAGTTCGAACTGAACCAGCCATCTTCATCAGCTTTTCACGATTCATCTGTTTGGGGACACAAAAGCATTAAGAACCAGTTAATAATTTTTTTTTATCAAACTTTATCTTCACCAGTTAGTTTATTACATAAAAATTGCATGATAATAATTTGTGAAATCAATTAGTTCATAGTTTTTTATATTTGAAATGCATATTGTATGTTAGTTTTTGGATTTAATTATGGGGCATCAAACAATTTTAGAAGGATGATAATGAGGGTAAGAACGTTTGATTCAATGATGAAGATTGCAAGAAAATCATTTTACAACAAGCTACTAAGAGTAGTAACATTAATTTTGATTAATACCAGGGAACAATTAACCATCCTCTGCATCTATTCACACCCACTTGGATGCATATATATAATATATGTGAGTAAATTACATAAGCCTCTCTTCCAGTCACCAGCTTGAGTTCAACTTATAATAAACCTCCCATCTATGCTATGAATTGATAATAGAAAATCTCTCTCCGAAACATATGTAAACTTCACTTCCAATAAGTTCCCGTTGGCTTAATCCAATACCACAAAAATTACCAATTGATACATTCACATGTATAAGCATGTGCATGTGTGCATCCGGACACAACCATCTAGAACGACTAAAACAACTCATCATTACAGGAACAAGAATGTAACCCTCAATGCATTATTAGTTTCCCAACAAACTTAATTGAGCCTCAGTCTGAGGCACCATATCATCGACAAACAATTGACAACTCTTGCAAAACTCGGTCAGCATTTTAAAATCTATTCTGCAGCAGAAGATGAAGTATTTGATCCAGACTCTTCAACACACAAGAAAATAAAGAATCCATATAAATTGATTCAGTTAAAGCCCCAGATAAGTTCCTGCAAGAAACATCTCTAGCTGCTAATTCTCAATGGAAAAAAATAAAGAATCCATAAGTTCATTAGCTTCAATGGACTAAAGAACTTCGGAGCTCAGCATTTCACTAATACACCATACTGTTATAGAAGTGTTAATCGACACTAAATTGCCAAGCTTATCATATGATGAAACAAACACAAATCTAAAATCCCAGCTAAATCTCACTTCTAGAAATCGACCGATTCCAAAATCCCAAAATCAAGACGAGAGAATCAATACACCCCATCTTCGGTCGGGAGCTCAGAAGCAGACGCAAATATATACTAAAACCATCACAAAAACAATCGACGAAGCCAATTAAACGCCAGAGATGACTCCGACAGTAATAAGAAATTCTCAGTCAAATCGATGACATCGAAACGACATCGGAAGCAAAATCTCGAGCAGAAAAGTTTGTACCTTCGGTTAAATTTCTTAGAAACTGTGGTTCAAATCTTCAGTAAGATGGATACCTCACTGAAATGGAAGACCTAACCATACAAGATGAGAAGGACTACCTCTTTTATATCGAGACCAGCAAAACCCTAGCTTTTTCTTATTTCCCATCAAAACCCTACATTTCAGGATCGGGTTAGCCCGACTTGAATCAGTATCCATTAAGAAAGCCTATTTTATGATCCGAGTGAAATGGGTAATTATTAGGAAAAAGTCCATCTTTGTATTGGACCACACCGGTTTGCCAAATGTATCAGTTCACTGAATGGCCTTGTGTGGATTATTTAGGTGTTTATTATTATAATCACTCTTGAGGAAAACATAGACCCATCACATTTAGTGTTATACAAAGATATATATATATATATATATATATATATATATATTTAGGGAGGGGGAGGGGGGGGGGGGAAGACCCACAAAATCAGCATATGACAAATTGGTCTTTAAAATATCTTATCCCCACTGCAGTCTCTAGAGACTTGTTTGGAATTAAGTTTCTTTGTCAAGTGATGATATTGTCCTTATATATTAAAAATAAAAACTCCCTCAGGAGCTTCGATGTAGGCCACCAAAGAATTATTGGGAATGAAGTAATCTTGAGATCAATAACTACTCCACATTAAGAAATATAACTGTAATAATATGAAATGACAACAATTACAAAACATTAAGTAATGATAACTTTTATTTTGAAAAGTAAGGTTTAACTTTAAGAATAAGAAATTCAATGTAAAACTAAAGACTATATAGCACCCAATATCTTAATCTTATTTTTTATATATGTTAAGTATCCTAATTTTATTTGTGATACAATATTACACATAATCTTTTTAATTTGATACAATTTTACCCATGACTTTTTTAATTTGGTGTAATTCTTAGTATTTGATAAATAAGATTATGTGTAAAATTGTACCAAATTAAAAGGATTATGGGTGAAATTATACCAGATTAAAAAGATTATGAGTAAAATTGTACCACAAATAAGATTACGATACTAGATACATATGAGAAATAAAATCAAGATATTTAGTGCTATATAACCCTAAAACCAACACAATAATAATGGGAAATTACTCCAAATTTATAATATTAAGGAAGTAAGTTAAGTTAGTTAATATAAAATATTTTTTTAAAACGCCATAACCATCTTTCTTAATTTTCTCCCTCCCTTTTTTATTTGATTATTGTTGAGGAGTATAATATGGGTAATATAGAAAAAATAGATAAATATAGGAAATAAGTCTTATATTTATTATCAATATTTACTCCCTAATTAGATTGTATACAAGGACCAGAGGATTACCAAACAGTGTGATTTACCTTCATGCAAATGTATCTTTTTCAAATATTGACCAAATCATACTAGTAGAAAAAAGGTCTTTAACACCGCCTCTTATACACTAGAACAAGCGAGGGCAGAGTAAAAAATGTGACTGGTAACATTTTTATAAATAATAACATATTTTGACAACAGATCCGCCTATGTCTGGTGTAGATATTAATATTTAGACCGGTTTCTTTTTTGACCGTTGTTGTGTTTTATAAACGTTAGACCATATTGCTTTACATTTGGTGTAAAAATCGTCTGTAACATCGTTGATGTCTGACAACCGATCTAGCAATTAACCAAAAGCCCTATTTTTCGATTTTGCGCCTTCCTTTACTCGCATGAAGGAAAGACATTTACCATCTCTGCATGACTATCTACTTTGTCTTCAACCTTGCTCTTGTTCTAGCTTAAAGGCATTCGGAAACGCCAGTCCCTACTTTGTCATGATTCTCTAATCTTAGGACTTGAATCGTCCGATATAGCCATTTTTTCTCAACGTTCATTGTTTTGAGCATAGACAATCTTCACTGTTCTTTAATCTTCTGGAGATTTTGTGCTCTCTATTTCACATAAATCTTTGCCATTCATGCTTTTGTGCGTCGAGGTACTTATTCCTTGAGCTTTAATTTTTTTCTTTTATGGTTCAACATGTTAAATTTTTTGCTGTCATTTGAACTTGTTTACTGTTTCACTAATTATTAGGATGTCAAATATAGATTGTAGTTGGATAAATACTAAACGAACTAGTGATGAATATTGTAATGGGGTGAAGTATTTTCTAAAATTTTGCTTAAACAAATGGTAAACATGATAGCGGAGATTCTTTTGCCCTTGTGAACTACGTTCACATGGGAACTGACTATGACCTGATGAGATATATACTCACTTGCCGAATAGGTCACAAGAGTAGAAAGAGGCATTTGTTGATAATCATTATATGGAAAGTGATGATCTAATAGAGGACCTAATCCGTGATATTGGATAAGAGGTCTTTGAATGGTCTCGTGCATACAATAATATGTGTAGTGAAGCAAAGAAGCCTTTGTACCCGGGGTACGAAGATTACGGATTATTAAATACAGTGATAGAATTGGTAAGCTTGAAAGCACGATATGGATGGAGCGACTAGAGTATTACAGAGTTGCTTGAGTTGTTGAAGGCCATACTTTTAAGAGATAATGTGCTACCGGATTGCTATTATAATGTGAAGAAAATATTTTGTCCACTTGGCATGGGGTATAAGAAGATTTATGCATGCCCTAATGATTGTATATTGTACAGAAAAAAGTATGCGGAGGATGAAAAGTGTCCAATATATTGGACACCGAGGTATAAATCAAACAAGTGTCCTACGAAAGAATTATGGTATCTTCGAATTGTACTAAGGTTGAAGCGCTTATTTGCTAATGAAGAGGATGTAAAAACTTTGTTATGGCAATCAGATGGGAGGATTTTTTATGGAAATATCTGACATCCGGAAGATTGTTTGCAATGGAAGAAAATTGATCAATTGTTTCCTAGTTCAGAAATAAGCCAAGAAATCTAGGGCTTGGATTTAGTACGGATGACATGAATCCTCACAGTAGCATTATTAGCACACATAGTTCATGCCCTATTCTCTTGGTGATTTATAATCTATCTCCTATGTTGTGCGTGAAGCGCAAGTACATTATATTGTCTATGTTCATTATAGGACCGAAACAACCAAGGAACAACATAGATGTTTACCTAAGACTTTTGATAGAAGACTTGAAAGCATTATGGGAAGAAGGTATAAATGTATTTGACGCGAATCAAAAAGATGTTTTCAACCTGAGGGCCAAGATATTTGAACTATTAATGACAGGAAACTTGTCAAGGTATAGTGTTAAGGGCCACAAAACATGTCTTTTTTGTGAAGAAAGGACATGCTACCATCAACTTCGCTATGGAAGGAAGACAATCTACCTTGGTTATCAGAGATTTCTTAGATGAGACCACTCATACTGTAGATTGAAGACAAAATTCTTTGGCAGCCAAAACTTTGCAATTGATCTGGAGTCATTGACTAGTGAACAAGTTTATGAAAGGATGAAAGACATCAATGTTGTATTCGGTAAGAATAAAAAGAAGACAATTGACAAGAATATATGGAAAAAGAAGTCTATCTTTTTTTAACTTCCGTATTGGCACAATCTTGATGTGAGGCATTATATTGATGTCTTGCATATGGAAAAAAACATGTGTGATAGCAACGTTAGAATGCTTCTCAACATACCAGGTTATACCAAGGATGGTGTGAATGCAAGATTGGATTTGTAAGATATGAGAATACCATAGGATTTGTATCCTAGGCCAGATGATAAAGGGACAAGATGTCCCATAGCTTGTCATACTTTGTCCAAGGATGAGAAACAAAGTTTTTGTGAGTGCTTGTATGGAATCAAAGTTCCCTCTAGGTATTGTTCAAATCTAATGAAGCTCATGTCAATAAAAGATTTGAAACTAGTAGGCCAAAAGTCTCATGATTTCCACATGTTAATGTAACAACTACTCCTAGTGGCTATTCAAGGCGTACATAATAATGAGTTGAGAGACATTGTAACCAAGCTTTACTTCTTCTTCAATACTATATGTATCAAAGTTCTTGAGCCCAGAAAACTGGACGAATTAGAACAAGAAGCTTATCTTATACTAAGCCATATTGAGAGGAACTTTGTTCCTTCATTTTTTGATATCATGGTGCACCTAACTATTCATCTTGTGACAATGGATATACCCTATTGAAAGATAAATTAAAATCCTGAAATAGTATGTGAAGAACCTAAATAGGCCTGAAGCATCTATTGTTCATAAACATGTGTCCGAAGATGCAATGGAATTTTGTCAACATTACTTAGGAAATGTCATACTTATCAGACTTCTTAAATGTGCTTTAAAATATGGAGGTAAAAGCAGGTTTATTATGAAGAGCGTGCATAATATTGACTTGAAATAAGTACATTTACACATCTTGAATAATATTGATGAAGTTGAAGACTACATATTTGCTCATAAAGAACTTGTTAGGAAACAAAACAGTCGAATGAGAATGACAAAGCAAAGACTGATTAAAGAAATGACAAAGCAAAGACTGATTAAGGAGCATAACAAAACTTTTGCTCATTAGTTCAATCAAGAGGTTGCAAATGAGGAATGTGCTTCTGACACAATTAGATGGTTGGCACAAAGTCTTAAGATTGACATAATAACTTGGAATTAATTTGAGATTAATGGATTTACCTTCTATATGAAATACATGGATGATAAGAGTACTATGCAAAATAGTAGGGTTATGTTAGTGGCTGAATATATGCATTTCTTTAGTATGAAAGACAAGAACCCTCAAAAGGCGGTCATGCCTTATTACGGGGTAATTGAAGAGATTTGGGAGATGGATTACACTAAATTTAGAGTGATAGTTTTTAAATACATGTTGGTTGATGTTAATAATGGTATTTTTTTAGATCCTTTAGGCTTTACATTAGTTTATCTTGATAGTACAAGGTTCGAGGATGAACATTTTATTATAGTAGACCAAGCGACTCAAGTTTTCTATATCACTAATCTTGTAAATAAAAGTTGGTCTATAGTCCTCAAAGGAAAGAGGGTTGTTGATGTTGATGACAAGTATTCCAATTTAGACCTTGTTTGAGACCCCTTCTTTTTAAAAAAGGGATACCTAATTTGAATGAAGAGGTCGAATTTTATGAACACTGTGTAAGAAATGATCACCATGAAGGGATATAGGAGGCTATGATCATAGATGAAAGAATTATTAGACTCAATATTTTGATGATAACAAACTGTTGCATTTTAATTATGGATTAAAATAGCTTATTTTTATAAGCCTATCATAAGAGTATTTATCGATAAGCCTTTTGATCAATGAGAAAGTTTTTATTTTTGGAACCAATTTCTAAATGGAGTTTATCGAATGATTGGTCAATAAGATAGCTTATCGATAAGCTCTTCAATAAATGAACCAGTTGTGCGTTTTTTGAATCTGAGAAAATCTTTATCTTAAAACAAAAGGCTAAGAAGAATCATGTCTCTGAAAGCTAATTCTATAGTTTGGAAAACTTTTTGCCAAAATACTTTTAAACTTAGAAGTATTATGTTGAAGCAACTAAGTTCTATCAAAGAGAAATTGAAAGAATGCACTCATCGAAAAGACCACTTTGTCAAAACTCGAGATCTTATCTAAGACCTAATCGAAAAGACTATTTATCGAAGAGCACTTGGATAAGTTATTTATTCTATTTTTTAAAGAACAAAAGTATTAATCGAATAACATTTCGAGAAGATTCCTTTTCAATAAGTATTTCGATAAGCCTGCTTTGTAAGTTAAACTTGCATTCTTTCTGTAGATATTTATCGAAGCATGTTTCGAAAAGCATACTTTTTGTAATACATTTTGATAAGTTGACTTGTTCTTCCTTAGGGCACTGAAACTGATCTTTAATCCATTTTTTTTATATTCAATCTAAAGTTTTAGAAACTAATTTATTTTTGCATAATCTCTTGTTCTATAAATTATACAATGCAATTCAAGTTCAATTGCAGGCAAATACAATATCAAATTAAAAATCTTCAAAAAGCAATTTGTTTCAGAAAAGCATTTAATGTGTCCAATCGTTACACCTTCAACGACTCAAATTCTTCAACAGCTACCTCAATGAGTCCAAAGGTTGCCCAACTGATACTTAACTAGAAAAGAAGGTCACAGTAAATGCAGTAACAAAAAGATCGACCAACCTTTTGCTATTTGCATTAACGCTCGCATTCAATACTTTGTTTTACATTGTTTGAGAGTGAACTTTAGAGTTTAACATTATAAACTCTATTTGAGAGAGATTTTGAAACCTTTTATCCCTTCATCTGAGATAATTAAGAGAGTATGTCTCTTAAGTTAGTTAATTGTAACCTTACAGGTAGTAAGGGAGAGTGAGAGATAATAACTCTGATATACTGAGGCACTAGGGGTCCTGTGAATATTGAATTATAGTGAAATACTCAGAGGAGTTTTATGGAAACTGGATGTAGACCAAATAGTTGGGCTGATCCAGTATAATCTCTCTATGCATATTATCTTTATCTGCTTCCTCAGTGATATCTTTCTTATCTATATCTTGTAAATATTATTGTTTTTAAAATTTGAGTTTAAAATTTTTATTTTCACCTAATTCACCCTCATTTTGGATGAAATTTCCGTTCTAACGATAATTTTGTTTTTAGTTAGTTATTGTTTATTATGTATATAGTTATTTCATGTCATAATTTATGTATCATGTTATTCAACTTGTATGTTATTTTATTGTCTACACAGGAACATAACAGATCATTCAGTTAATCAAATCGATCATAGTAACATCTAGAACATGGCTAGTGGTAATCAGTCCAGCGGCCTTATCAGCCAGGCTACAGAGAGGTTACATGTGAGCAACTCCTAGCACACGAAGGTGAGTGATGATAAATTTGGCGGCTCGAGTAGCCAGATTAGGCAAAGGAGACCAGGTAGAAGAATGATACGATTGAGAGATGTAACCGTGTCTCGAACTGTAGGGACAAAGATACCAAGTTGTTTTGAACAACATTGGAAGCCAATTGGCAAAAACACAACGAAGTATGTAAGTTTTAATGGCCTCCTATCAAGCAACAAGCCACCGATAACAGCAAAGACTTGGGAAAATGTTGCTCCCCATGTCAAAGAACATATTTAGGACACTATCACAGCATGCAAAGCACTTTTATCAAATTTTTCCTTATCAATGTGTAAATAATTCAATTACATGCATTGCATCTCACTTATGATGTCCCCTAAAATAAAGCCTTGAAGGACAAAACATATGAAGATTGTAGGGCATTCAAGACAACACTAGCTTGGCAATACGTGCATATTGAGCTAAAAGATGGCCAGTCTCATCTTACTCCTTACAACAAGTATACATTTATTGATGAACAAACTTGGCAATAATTCTATAAGCAGTGAGCTTCGCCAACAGCTATGGTAAGTTTATCCATTCACCATTCATTCTTTTTTTACATATTAATGACATCCATAATTAAATGAAATTAATTTTTCTATGGTAATTAATAGTGAAAAGGGAGAAAGCAATAAAAAATACCAGCAATGATGATAGCCCCCATACAATATTTCGTTGGCGATATACTAAGGTTGAACACGAATTGCTATCGCCAAAGTGAAAGAGGCTAGAAGAAGCAGCTCAATCGTATCATTCTATTTTGCTTAATCCCCAATTCCCTATTCATCGCGAAGCGAGATTGTTGTATGCTCGGTGAAAATGGATTAGGATTACATATGCCAATAGGCTCGAGTAATTGCCGAGAGGATGGTGAGCATACTATTTTCTTTGATTTTATATTAATACATATGTTTAAATTGTTAATTACGTGTATGTTACAGGACCAACTTAAACAACAAGAAGCTGAGAGATCCTTCAAGGTACATAGAAGGAATGACTTTTTGACTGTTGCTATGGGGAAGAAAGAGCATGGAGGGAATGTTAGGGGAATCAGTGGAGGGGTGGGTGTAAGCGATTACTTCGGACCACCTGAACCATGTCATCCCTGTAATTTAGTGACAATTGAAGAGGTGGCTATGTTGATATCCAAGCTGAAGGTAGATGCTAGGGTAAAGGCAAAGACAGAGGTAGCATCCTAGATACTTAAGATGAAAGAGGAAATGATGTGCATGATAAGCTCAAGACAAGAACCATCTACCCCTAACACACAATTGACTGTAGCCCTTCAAAGCACAAAAAGGAGTTACATTGTCGGGCGTATATCAAATGGTTGTGCAGTTGAAATAGATTATCTTTGTGACCTTTATGTGGACAACCCTCTTAAGCATATAATAGCATGCAACAATATCCACACCCTAAGTTCAACTATCCACCATAAGGAAAAAGAAGATGATCAAGTAAGAGTAGCGGTTGTAGAAGTGATAATTGTATATACTCCTGTCTTAATCCCCACTGATAAGGTGAGACAGTTGGGGAAGCCCAATAGAGTTTCCTCTTGTGGCCAAAGAATCTTGTCTCTAAGCCTCACACCAAAGCTAATGATCCCTGCATCAAATTAGGTCGATAAAACTCCCCCTTAACTCCCAAGAAACAAGTGGTTATCATGACATTTACTGATTCAAATTTTAAAGGTAGACTTTGGGTCATGGGTCATGTTGTGGGCGATAACAGGGAAGTTTTGTGTTTAGATAGGGAGGATTTGGTGAGCTTTTTGGTTGATAAACAATAGCTTACTATTTTCATCATGCAACTATTTTTTATGTAAGTTTCTTCTAAGTATATATTTCTAATTGAAGAATTTAGCTCTCACAATTGACATGCCTATGCATTATCATAGGTACATGCAACGCTAGTTGGACAAATCAAGTAAGAAGTTTGGATTCCTTTATCCACATAAGATTTCGTTTGTTGGCACCACTTAGTAAAGAGGATCGATGTTAATAAACACCCTGACTATTTCATTGCAACATATAACCATGAGTAAGAAAAAAGTTTACATTCTATCAATTAGTTGCTCTTTTAATTTTGTTTACATACAGTTTTTCTTTTTAGTACCTATTGGCAATTGTTCCTTTCCTTTTATACAAGAACAGTCATATTGTCATCCACTTATGCTCCCTTCACTACAATCCTAGTATTGTTCTGAAGAATACGATGAACTTGTGAGTTTTTTATGCAAAATAATGCCCTACCTTTTCTGATGATGATAAATAAGTTTCTAACTCTGGATTTCGTAATAGGGCTATGAAGACAATCGCCAACACTACTAGTAAGAAACCGAAGGACATAAAAGATCCTCAATGGATCATACCAAAGGTAATTACTAGTATCCAAAGTATTGATGTATGTGCTTTCTCTGCATACACGATTCCTAATGTCGTGTTCAATCTTTTTTGTAAACCTATAAGCAACCAACTGGGAGAAACTTATGTGGCTTTTATATGCTTTGGCATATATCTGAAAAGGTAAATATATGCTTAGTTTGATTAATGCTTTTTATAATTATGATTTTGTTAAATTTTTTATAATTAGCATGTTTGATTTAATGCTTTTAAATCAGCTTTCATATATTTTTCATATGTTCGATATTAGTGAACCTTTTCTAGAACAAGAAATTGAATGTATCCACGATCTTCTCATTCAATTCATTTTCGAGCTTACACAAGAACAAGAAGAAGAACAATAGTGAGCATTTTGGTTTGAAATAAGATCGCATTCAAGATGTTGTACTCTTTTTCCAGCTTACTATTAATCTTGTTTGGCTTCTTTGAATGTCATGTGATTTGTTTAATTTGTATGGTAATAAAATGACAATAAACAATGATTTAGTTGTTGCAATTTGGTTCGAGTACATTATATTTCAATTGTCATGGTGTGATTTCCTATTCAGGCAATAAAAATTGGAAAATATAGGGGGGAAAGTACTATTTTTTGTCATCAAAAACTAAAAAAAAGAATGACATATAGACCAGTTGTGGTTATAAGTTCGCTCTAAAATGCACAATTTTTCACAGGAAATTACTAAGATTAGTGTATAAATTTCTATCTGTTTATATCGGCTATAAATATAATCAGTGTAAACACAATATTTACACTGTATATAAGTCTGGTGTATAAAGTCATTGATTTTCTATACTGGGTGTATCTACATCGAACACAAATTCAGTCTTAAAAGCCTATTTTAACCAGTGTTAAAGACATTTTTTTCTACTAGTGTCAAGAGATAAGGACTCTCAGTTTTCTTATCCAAGTAGACCTTTTTTCCCTTGTCATTAAACCACCAAATATTTGAAATTCGTGTTAGAGATTCTATTAATTATCCATATTTTTAAAGTAAGGATAATATAATTTCTTACTTTAATGTCGTCCATCTTTGTTTCCCGGCAATATATGTTTCGACACTACAAAAAATAAGGTGTTTTACAGCGGTTAAATTTATGCCTTTGTAGCGGTTCAAACCGCGGGAAACTATATTTGCAGTAGTATGGTTAACCACTGTAAATTCAGGCGCTACAAACACATTTGTAGCGATTTAGTTAACCACTGTGTATACGGTCAAGCCGCTATAAATATTTATAGCAGTTTATGTAATTTAGTAGCAGTTACGAACCCACTATAAATTTGTATGCGAATGTAAGGGGAAAACATTTGTAGTGGTTATAGAACCGCTACAAAATCATGACTGGTTGGTGGGAAATTGCAAGGCAACAAAATATTTTGGCGGCAAACAAAAATTTTCACATTTGCGCCAAAAGTTTGTAGTTGTTATATAATCGCTAAAAAATTTCAAAAAGTTTTAAAAAAAATACTTTCCCCACTTCAAGTGTTTGTTGTGGTTATTTAACCTCTACAAATGTTGTAAAAAAAAATTTTAAAATCCTTCTAATAGTACTTATAAGTATATAGTTAAATATATGAATTTTTAATACAATGTATGTCTATATGTAGATATATAGATAATGTAACAAATGAGATAGATTAAAGTTTTATTGTGGTAATTAAATTAATTATTTAGTTTTACAACGTAATTAAATTTAATATATTTTATTTTATGATAAATGCTTAAGATATAGAAAGTGTAGAAATTAATATTGGATAAATAGAAAGTTATTGAAGTAGATGAAAGAAGGTGTACAAGAGAGTTAGAAAGTGGAGAAAATATGACTTGGAAGTGATTAAATAGATCCAATAATTTATGTAGGAAGCTCTTGAAAATAATAAATACTCATGTTAATAAAAAAAAATATACACATATGAAAGACAAATAAGCTTATAAATTAATATGATCTTACCACAATATGAAAGAAGAATCAAGAGAAGGAAAGAAGAGAAAAGGAAACCATTAGAGACGTAGGATCACTACCACCAAACAAGTAAAAATTGGAGGAGGTGAGGTATTTGTAGATGCCAGGTATGATTTTGCAGCGGTTATTTTTTTTGTAGCGGTTATACAACTGCTTCAAATTTATGTTTATTTTTTTATAAATATTTAATTTTCTTTTATAATTATTTTTATAGAATAATAAATGTTACATTAAGCATTCAAAGCGTAATAAAAGTTATTCATCATCATCACCCTGCCTGAAAAGAGATTTTTGATAACAAAATATTGTTAAGTTTAATTTATGCTCAGATTATAATAAATTGAAATTTAAATTTGGATAAGGAGGACACATACCTAATAATGGTTAAATTGCCATCACCTTAAGAGAAGAAGTTTTTAAAATTTATCGGTTGTAAGGGATCGCTATTGTAAGTGGTAATGTCACCATCACCCATGTTAAAAAAATCCTGTGGCTTGAGGTAAACTACCATATTCCAATCTTTATGCTTCTCGTCGTCCACATAATAAATCTGGTGAGCCTTAGAGGCCCGAATGAAAGGCTCATCATCTTCAGATTCACCTATATGAATGAGCATAGAAAAGTTTACAAAAGTGATCCCTAAGTCATCAACAATAAGACCGGTGAAGATGTCGTCTTTGCCCAGGAGTACTTGAAGAGTGTTACTGTGAAAAGCTAGTAATTTAACTCAACGATGTCAATAAGCTTTTCGTAATAAGTGATGCATTGTATGTCGCTGTCATTACTGCTAGCATAACTCCTCGGTCCAAATTTACCGCAAACCCCAGAGTTTTATGTCAACAATCCCTAGTCACATGTAACCATGCAGAACTTGAACCCATTAACATTATGCGCTGTATACCTTCTCGTATGGTCCAACGGGCCGAGTGAAAGATTTCTGAATTCGGTTGTGTAAGGTCTATTGTCATTGCGTATTTGTCGTGTAAACCAATCAGGAAACTCTTAGTGGACTCTTTTATCAGCCTCAACGGAAGTTCGCCCATGTACTCATAGCTGGCGCCTGACATGACTTTTTGTACTCCCTATACAATGAAGTGTAATTGTAATCTAAGCGTTAAATATGAATAAATTGAATTACAAGTATAAAAATTAGTGTGCATTTAATTTATGTATATATATACTTACAGAAGGAAATGTTCAACCTGGCTACAATTTATCAGAACATGTATGTGTGCTTGTAGTTTCTCAGTGGGAGTGAGTTTGAAGAACTTGGATCCTCCAACGGGTTTTTCAATAAGAGGGAACAAATCACTAGACATGGTAGGACGAGGAGGAGCATCGTCAATGCGATGCTAGCGGTTAAAAGATGTCTTCATGTCATCAAAGTACCTTGAACAAAAAGTTAAGATCTCGTCACCTAAATAACTTTCTGCTATTGACCCCTTTAGCCACGCCTTATTGCGAACATATATTTTCAATTTTCCCAAAAAGTTGTACTTTCATATTCGATTAACAACCGTGCTTGTTTGTGGAAGCACAAGTACCAAATAAAATATGAAAGGATAAAGTTTCTCGTACATCTCAACAAGGTACATCCAACGATATTGAACTGGGCTAGCAAGCTTTGCTTCTCAAACTAAGTGGACCGTCAAGTGAACCATGATAGTGAAAAAGGATTGAGGAAATATCATCTCCAAGTGACACAGTGTAAGAATAATTTTTTCCTTTAGCTGATCGAGCTCTTGAGGTATCAAGTCTTTCACACACAATTTCCTGAAAAAATAACACAGCTCCACCAATACCATATATATGTCAGGAGGAAGCGTGTGTCTCAAAGCCAGAGGAAGGTGTTATTACATCAGAACATGCGAATCATGACTCTATAAACCGAAACCTTTTAAGACTGGAGATCGATACACCTTGATATGTTGGTGGAGTATCCATCAGGAATTTTGAAGTTCTTCAACATCGAAAGGAAGATAGCCTTGTTTTGCTTAGTCAATATGAAATTAGATGGCTTAAACTTGTCGTTCTCATCTGGCCAAGCCTGTTTGCGAATTTTCCAGGCTCGTAAATCTTTCCTAGTTGCGAGATGATCTTTAGACTTTCTAGCCTCGTTGAGCAACATATATAGCACGTTATAGCACACATTTTTCTCAATATGTATGACATCCAAATTGTGATGTAGCAAATTATGCTTCCAATAAGGAAGAGTGAATAAGATACTTCTCTTACACCACTGCAAAGGCTGATCGTCAGATGGCTTATGAGACCATCGTCCCAGTTGTTTGAGATCCTCAATATTCTTGCTAAACTTGACATCAACATCTTCTAACAGCCTAAATATGTCAATACCAAACAAAGTGACTGAAGGATCTCTTTTTTCTTGTTTCCCATCGAAGTGGACCCATTGCAATCTAAATCTGTGTTTTGAATTGAGGAACCATCGATGTCCCATAAAACACCACTTCTGACTATGTGGAAGGTGACATGAGATGGCGTCAAAGTTACACTCAGGACAGGCCAACCCAGTATGCACATTCCAGTCGGACAAAGTTTCCAAACCCAGAAAATCACTTATCGTCCACATTAACTCATGGAGATTGAATAAATGCTTCTCGTATGAGTCATACATCTCGATGCCATCCGTCCACAGTTCTATATCAATGGCTGTAAGTACACATCTATATCATTTCCTGGTGCTTTCTTTCCAGGGATGATCATGGAAAGCAAAAATGAGCTCTGCTTCATGCACATCCAAGGTGGGAGATTATTCTCCATTGTTGCTGTAGCAGTCATATGAAAATATGTGAGAGTAAAAGCTATATTGGAAGTTATTATGAAGTTAAACTGAAGATTCACCCCTTATAAAGATGAGTTGTAATGATAAAATATTTTTAGCGATTATGAACTGCTACAAAAACACACAACAATCAAATCATTACAGCCCTAATTTATAACAGTTATAAACCACTGCAAAAGGTAACAGCTCGTAGGGAAAAAGTTTGAAATTTTGATATTTACAGCGGTTATGAATCGCTACAACATGTTAATATCGATGTGGGGAAATTCTAATTTGAAATTTGGACTTTTGCAGTGGTTCTTTGCCACTGCAAAAGGTTAAGAATGATGGAGGGAAATTTAAATTTCAAATGTCAACATTTGCAGCGCTTATAAACCACTACAAAATGTAAAGCAGTGGGGGCAAATTTTAATTTGAAATTTGGAATTTTGCAGCGGTTAGTAACAACTACAAATTTGAAATTTGTTACGTTTACAACAGTTATAAACCATTAGATTAAACTAAAATGCACTAAATTTTGTGACATAAACTAAAATTTGTGAAATAATTAAATAAAATAAAATTTATATATTTAAATTCATAATATTCAAAGTATGTACGTAATAACAATGTTTTTAAAAAAAATACAGTCCTCGTTTAGATCGGGCGGTGACAGCTGCTGTGGACCTAGTGGGGGCGGTTACAGCGGTAATGAGATTGGTATGACTATTTTTAGGATGGGAATATTAGGTAAAGATGGAGGAGTTGTGACGCCCAGAATTTGTGTTAATACAGCCCTCAGGAAGGCGTCCATCTGGTTTTACATCTGGCTATACATAGTATGCACTATGCTCTGCATCTAGCTATGCATAGTATGCACCTGCTCATATACCTCACGTCTGAACTCGTCCCATAGCTCATCCATAGATAGTTCACTTTGGCACCAGACTCCTGTGCTCGTCTAGGCCACAACAACTTGTGATTGATATGACGATGGGTAGTGAGACAAGCCAGGAGCATTCGATAAAGATCTTAGTGTCATTAGTGTGGGACCGAGACCTAGTCACATAATCCTCTTGGGGTGCTGAGGTTGGTCACGGGCCTCTAGGAGTTATGCGATGGGATCGCCACTCCTGCATGTTTGTATCAATTTGAGACATCCGTGCCTGTAAACATAATTGGAAAAAGTAAAACACATTAAAAAATATTAATTATTTATAAAAACACTAAATTAGTTTAATTAATACATACTATAACTTCTTTAACCCCTTCAGATACAGGAGTCCCGTCTTGGGGCCTATACAACTCAGGCCACATCTTGCCTATCGTAGGCGTGTATCCCCGCCCCGCCGTGATCCTCCTCTCCTAAAAGTTAGTTATAATTAAATATGTAAATATTAAATTAGTTTATAAATAATTTAATTTCTTTACTTATGATCTCATCGTAAGCAACCGAGAAGGGTCTCGAGTTGACTCTTTGCCGCATGGTCTAGTGAAGAACACTTGCGGCACCTCTCTATGATGTTTCCTAAAATAAAGTAACATATATGGTCAGTCAAGTGGGAGAAGAATTAAATATTCTAGATTTAATTAACTAAATTCATACCCTAACCTGAGGTGTAAACCACGATCTTACAACTCCTTCCAATCCTACGTAGGGACACTATCGGGCACATCATTCACTATGTTCTCCTCACTCTGCGTCCCGTCACCACTTGCCTGATAAAATAGGGCCAACCTGGCATTCTTCCAGTCTTCCCCAATCTTCTTCATGATATTCCCCCGCATACAGTCTTCCACCACAAACTTAGTCTGCAATTAAGTAAATTAAATGCTAGTTTTTAACAAAATATTCATATTTAAATAACCGATGGTATGAATTTAATTACCTTTATTAGTTCCCACGTTCTGTCCTTAATCGGCGCATCCATCGCCCCTAGGTGGTATTGTTGATAGGAAAACGGGTCTACTCCTTTGCAAGCAACCGCAGGTATTTGTTGTACAACTAGCCCCTTGTTAGATTGGCTGGTCCATACAGTTGACTAGCACTATCACACACCCCCTCGTCATTATGGAGACATCAATAGTTGTCATCCTGCTAGTTGACCTGATCCCCTACTCATCTATAAAGTGTAACTTAAAAATAAGTGTAATTTAAAAATAATTATATTATTCAAACAAAAATTAAATAAATGCTTACATATGACTTCTACTAACTGCCCCGTTTGTCTCCTTCCACGATAGGGCTACTCCTATGATTGGCCCCCTTCCACCCCCTCATCCCCCTCTTAGCCAACCCCACCACCCTTTCCTCCCCTGCCTGCTCCCTAGCCTGCATCATGTTGGCGGGCATACTCTCCAGTTTGAGGATCTCCTCTTTCAAACAGAGACAATATGATTGTCTCAATGAGTTAGTCGATCTCTTAGTCATCTATACTGATATCCAGCTTAGAATCCTTATCACCAGTACTAGCACTCTGGTTAAGCTTAGGTCAGTACGACTCATCTATCGGCTCCTTACCATGTCAATGACTCATCCTATTTAAAATAAAAATATGAAAAAATATTAAATAAATCTGAACAAAAAATTTTCTAATCCATATTACTAATCAATAATATATAATTAATATATAAATAAAGTCCAATTTACTGAAAAAATTTATAATTCAAGAATCAAAATACTAAACTTTGTAAAATATTCCTAATCACAATCATAATTAACAGATAAAAATATTCCTAATCTAACAGCACTCTTAAGTCTAACATATTAAAAAAATAAAGTCCAACAGGTATTCCTAATCATACAGGTACTTGTAGTCTAGTTTATATTCCTTATCAACAAATAAAAATAAGGTCTAACATATTAAAAATATTCCTAGTCAAAAAAATATTCCTAATCCACCTAAGCATATAAACTACACAAAATAAACAGTTAAATAACGTAAAAGAAGTAGTTATAAATAAAATATAACTAAAATAAATAAATAAATTAACTTTTTAAATAAATAAATTACATTAATAAAATTTCTATCCGTATCTCAAAAGTGGACTAAAATCTTGGTATTCGCGTAAAGCAAGAGTTATGATCACAATTCGGCAGAGCTTCGCTACTCGCAAAAGGCAAAACTTTGAAATTAAGGCGTGGGGGTATTTAGAGGTTGCTGAAAGAGCATTCTTTTATAGTGGTTTGTACATTTATAGCGGTTAATTAAGACAAACCGCTGCAAATATCCAACGGTCTTCGACAAGTAGCCAAGCATTGGTCTTCGTGTGCCTTTACAGAAGTTCTAACCTTTACAAAAATTGAAACATCCTCCTTTATATCTCTCAAAATACTCTTGCTATAGCTCTCTTGAAGTGGATTATATCTCTCTTGCCGGAAATCCTATTAGAAAATAACTGTACTGATTCGGTAATTCCCCAAGAGAACTACCATTCTACGTAAGTACCCAGGAAAGACTGGATGAACCGGCTAAGTCCACTCACTTCCAGCCTCCTTAGACAGCACCTACGTACACAGTACTTTGTATAGTCTACCAGCACAACGGCATTTTCTAACAAATATCTAAATCTTAACCTTAAAACATTGACCTTAATTTTGAACTTTAACTTTAACCTTACTTATACTCAATTGGAACTATTTTAGAATATTGGAATACCTTTTAACCTCAAAACATGAATTTCCAAGAGTTGGGCTTACGGACACTGTTCACTGCCACTATTCATTAGGTAATTCCAGATTACAGCCTGAACTTTGAAAATTTATAACTAAATCTAGAAAAATCATTTTTAGGTGATTCAAATTTATAATGAAAGATATTTCACTCAAATTTGATAGAAAAATATGAAAATGAGGTTTCCTTATCCAGATCAAATCAGTTTATTCGTTGAACTTTACTGTTCATTTGGTAAATCTGGAAATTCCAGTTTCCTTGCCCCATTTTCAAAAATTCATTTCTCCTTGTATACTTATCCAATTGAGTCGAATTACCTATGGTTTTAAATCTCAGAATGTGTACTTTAAGCTCACCAAAAATCACGGAAAAAATCATTCATTTACTATATGAAAACCACATTGGAAACTTACTATATCGGGAGACTTGTTTTATCTTGATCCAGAGTTTAAGTCCAACTTTGAAAAATCATATCAATTTGAAAACTGAACCAAATTGCGCGTTCTTAGTGTCCAATTAAAGCTATGGATCTTAGATATGTTCATGCCAAATTTCAAATGAAACTGAAACAGATAAGTCACACAAATTATCGCTGGAAGCTCACTTCCTCGGATCGGATGTTGTAAGCATATACATATTACATGTCATTACATTATACTCAAAGTTCTTGGCATGCTTCTCAAGCCATAAACACATTGATCATCCAATTTACCTTCCTCCTTGTGAAGTTCCAGCACCTAGAGCAATGTTTATTGATATGGAAGGAATGAGATTTCATGGAAATCCCAATAGCAAGTAATATAAACTATAAGGTTATGCATGTTTGATTGAATGCCTAACATGTTATCATGCAATGGGAGCTAATTCATGCTTATACATAAGTAACTCTAATATGCATATTGTCATGACATATATTGCAAGGAGTATCACATACTCATATCACATCATCATCATCATCACACAACATTCCATGCTCAACCAAACCTTCATGCATAACAAGTAAGCAAAACAATCAAAGCACATAAGTTTATAGTTAGATATTCTTGCTACCTCTTGTAGATCCTTGTTCCTTTCCTTCTTGTAATGGTCTTTCCTTGCCACAAATGTCAAAACTTAGGCATTACAAGATAATTATCAAATTATAACTCTATTCCCAACAAAATCCAAGTCTAGTTTCAATAAGCTCCCTTTTTCCAAAAATTCCCATTTTGGTTCCAATGCTTCCTATTCTTGTTCCTCCACTTTATCCCCACACAAAATCTCATTTTAAGGCCATTGGAAGCATCAAAATTATGAAATTCAAATCACTGTTCACACGAGTTAACAGTACATGAGGAATTTTCAACATTATAACCTTTAATTCCAATGGTTTCCAAGGTTCAAAACCTTTCCAATCCTACACAAAATCATCATATAAACTCAATGGAAGCATTAAATCATTGAAATTCCATTTTCTTCTATCATGAACAGTGTATGAACAGTACAACCCGAAATGATAAAGTGAAGGACATCAACTTATTTCACAACCAAGCATGTAACTAGCTTGTTTAAGCTTGTCTTAACTATCTATGACCTAAAGCTCATATTCCTTTCACATATACACAAAATTTCCAGCAGCATCCCCCCAAGACTTAAGCCTAAAAAATCACTTAAACTCAAGCACAAACCATAAGAACAAAAGGTAGAAGCAAGGAGACAACTTACCTTACTTGCTCCTTCAAGACCCTTGCTTCTTCCTTGCTTTCTTCCACTTTCTTTCTCTAGAACTCACTTCTCTCTCTAAAGGAGCTCTTGGGTGTGAAGAATGAATGGAAAGGGGGGTATTTATAGCAAAAGTCATGTGCCATTTGAAGGCCAAGATCACTTTAGAAACTATTTGATCTAATGGTTAAAGGTTTGATCTTGGAATGTCTTTTCACTTTTCACTCAAGACCTTACCACCATGACATCACTAGCATGGCACCACTTGGGACATCTAAGACTACTTCTTGGCGCCATTTTTGAGTCCATGTGGGTCCCACCATGTGCCAAACCTAATCCTTACTTTATTCTCTTTTTCTTTATTTCCAAAAATCCATAAATTATTTATTTTTGGACTTGGGCTCCAAGATAACTTTTGGGCCTTATTAGGCTGGCCTAGAATGACATGTTGGACCTCTTTTAGGTCCAATAGCTAATTGGCCCAAATCCCAATGTAATTTCCTTATACCGATATTCGTAAATTACCCTGATCTTAGCATAAATGCTAATCACCTCTTTTAATTGTTCAAACATTTTTATAAATTTATTCTAATATAAAATGAATTCTCTACAAAGTTTCATAATTTTCTGAGACCCAGAAATCCTGTTAAAAATTATATATGTTTCCTTTAACCCTTTATCGGTGTCCTTTTTCATCGTAAATTCCATAATTAATTCTACAGGACTCCTTTTTGACTTTTGTCAACTCCATAAATTCTCATATTAATTATAATAATTTACTATCAAATTTCCTCTGATATCCATCCATTGTGTGAAATGACCAAAATGCCCTCCATCTACTTCTGGTTTCTTAGGGCATCAAAGTGGCATTTTCGTAATTTTGCACTTTGGCTCTTAGACTTTCTTCCTCTTCCAATTAATCCTTTTCTTTACAAAAATATGGCCACATCTTTTCCTAAAAATATCATATATTTCATTTAACCTGTACATACAACGTAGTACAGAAATTAGGGATGTTACAAAAATGACGTCAGAGCATAATCAGAAATGTCACTTTTCTCAGGGTATTTTGCAATGGTTTATAACTGCTGCAAAAGCCAGACAGTTCATTTGTCGGGGAAGTTTGACGCGATTTTTAACCACTTCAAACTTCTGTGACTTATTCGCTTGAATTTTTTTCAACAATATAATTTTAACCGCTGAAAAGTTTTGCGGGTTGTGGCGTGAATATTAGTAGCAGTTTTAGCCGCTACAATTGAGTTCCTGCCTTATGGCGCGAGCTTCACGCCATATTTATAGCAATTAAAACCATTACAAATGTCTCAATTGACACTGTTCATGGTCAAATAGCTACAAAATTACAGCGGTTAACATCCAAACCGCTACACAGTGACACTTTGCAGCTGTTTTCACCTAACTACTACAAATCAACCGCTAAACTTTCAGTTTTTTTTTGTAGTACAAATGCATTGTTGATATTTAATTTAAAAGTTTAATAGAAATAAGTTAAGTATAATATGATAAAAGGAATTTATGTGGATTATATAAAAATTGTCACAAAAATATTACTTGAATTTTAAAATATTAAATAAAAAATTCCTATAAATATGTGTTGCTATAAGCTTAATAAGTATAATTAATATCTATTAAAATGTAGGAAACATAATTAATTTAGAATTTTAAAATTCAAATAATATTTTTATAGGATTTATTTTAGATTATATTGTATGTAAAAATGTATGAACTTAGAAGCCTCTTGAAAATTATCAAGGAATGTGTCAAGAAAATACATAAAAGTTTATATTGTTTAGTATTTACTAATCATAAATGGTATGACTTATCTAAAAGTTAAATAATAATTTTTTAATCATGAATTAATTAAGATGTGACTCCCATGGGTGACTTAATTTATTAAATATAGTTTTGGAAAGAAAAATAAAATAAAATTTAGCATATTTAAAGCATTTAACTAACAAAACTAAATTTTCATTGGTTGGAAAGAAAGTAGTTATTTATCTTTTACAATGGAGACACAATTAATATTTTAGATTTATTTTATTAAAAAATACATTTATTTATTGTTTGTCACTAACTTAATTATATTAATTCCATGAAGGGTAAATTTTTTTAATAAACATAAAAAATAATGGATAGTATCTATAACCCTAAAATATTTTGTAGTTTACAATAACTTAATAATTTTTTAAATGTGCTTAACATTTGAAAATATTTTATAATTTACTCAATATCTTAAAATATTTTTTATGTGTATCTAACACCTTAAAATTAGTATTACAAAAAAAGATACTTTTTTGGCTCTAGATATATTTTCGCTTAAAAAACTTTTTGGAAGTTAATGTTAAGCTTGAAATTGCTCCTAAAAAAATATTTTTTTAGTTTTTAATATATAACTTAATTAAAAAATTGATCTTAATCTAAAATATAAGACATATTTTACATATTTATTTATTTATTTTAAATTATCCTTATTGATATTCTTTCAATAATAATCAAATAAAAGAGAAAATAAATAAACTAAGATAGTTAGAGTAATTTAAAAAAATATCATATTAACTAATTTAAATAATTTTTTAATTTAATTTAATTAATTAAATATATCTAATATTAAAAGCACCTAAAATACTTACCTTCTCCCTTTTAGTTTTTAATAAAGGTTCCGCACCTTACTCTCATTTATTTTGGCATAATCTTCTCCTTCACTTAACGGTTTTCCAAGCGCGTGAAGTTCACTTAACGGAACTACCGAAACCCGTCCCGCAACGCTCTGGTTAATATCGAAGTAAACGGGGGCCATGGAGGGGGGAGTAGAGGACAAGACTCAAGAGTTTCGGTTTCCGGGTCGGATTCGGTGTTCGGACGATGAGTGTTCGAGTGAGTGAGTAGAGTGGAGGACAAGAGTTTGCGTTGCAATCGGAAATGGGTCTACGGAGAAAGTGCCGGAGAGAGTGGTGGAACAAACCATGTGAGGGAGACGAAGCGTGGAAAAGCGGTTCTACCAGGAACGGTAATCTTAAACGTCATTTTCTCACAACACAAAACAAATCATTGAATCAGACTCCATGTTCCACATTATATATTATAATATATATATATATATATATATATATATATATATATATAATTATATGTGTGGGTATATATATAAGACATGCTTAACTTCTCAAAAAAAGACAGTGAGCTATTTCTGACTGAGATATCACAATTATGTCCATCGTCAACGTCAATGCTCAGTCCTCGCTTCCATCCCAAAGGTAAGACATGCTTGGCTCTGGAATTCCCCCGTTGTTTGTTAGATTTCTGGTGGTAATTCTGCATGCAATATCTTAAATCCTTCTCAAGATGAATGAAATCTGTTTTCGGATTTAGATCTGCTTGAAGCAACTGAAACTGAGTGGATTTCAACTTGTATGCTATCATATTAGACGAGCCTAAAATAGATTTTCTGGCTTCAGTTTGACTTGCTTTGACTCACTGTGGCCTGCTTTTATAATTGTTTGTAGATGATTCCTGTTTGCGCTTTGTTTTCCCAAAGCAGTTATGCTTTCTTTCCTGAAATGCTTTTGCTTAATATTGTGTAGTCCTCTTTCCCTGCTCTTAATAGTGTATCGAACTCTTAAATCCTCCTACCTAGCTTACTTTGAAATTTCTGTGAAGTCTTCAATATATATGTAGCTGTCAGTGTATTGAATTAAGCTTGTTTTCCTGTTTTCGTTGGGCGTTGGCTCTTCCTGCTTCACAGGGAACAATTTTTTTACTATTTTTTTTTATTTTTTGGAATCTTTAAAGGTTAATCGACTAACTTCTCAGTTTGTTCTGTAGTTTTACAAATCTACAAATTTGCCTTGATAAGAAGGCAGAATGAAATTTTACAAGTGACTATCATGAGCATAACAGTAGTAAATCTAATTTTAAACCCGGGCTAGGAAAAAAAACACTTAATAATGTCTATCTTTCATATGAAATTGATTGTCCTGAGTTTCTTCAAGCATTTCATGACCAAGTTCATATTCGAAGATTAAGCGACTTCCATCACAACTTTTTCCGGCACATCTTTCTAAAGTTTTTTTGTTAGTATCTCCGTAGGGCTATCTTGCTCCCAGTTCAGTTCTATTGAATTAATCTCCATCAGCAGCTTTTGTGGCTTATTGACTTCTTGCGAAGCAAGAACAAACTCCTTTATTAAGAATGAAGTTTATAATGTGAATTCACAATGCATTCTCTTGTTCTGGTCGTACAGCTCCATTATTTTCTTCCTCCGCTTAAAATCTTCCTTGTAACTCTACTGAATTGACAAATGCTTGTCTTACCACACTTCTCCACCCTTGGAGTATATTGTGATTTGGTCTTGGTGGTGGGTGATAAATAATGAATAAAGATATTAAAGTAATTTTGAGGTAGGATGATTTATTCATATGATCTTCTTGAGTGATTCAATGCTTCTGGTAAAAAAGGAATCCTCATATTCTGCACTGATGATGTATCTGTGTTTCTATAATTGACGCTTGTGCTAATAACACCCAAACTGGTCATGCACCATGGTAGAGAAACTTCTATCCTTATCATGAAACCGTTTCTGTATGTCATATTTGAGTGTTTAAGCGTTAGGTGAAACCAGAAGCTGTGAGAGATTAAATATTCTTCCATTCTTTCCATTTGAAGTTGTGGGGAAAGATGGACTGATAAAATGGAGTGACTTGTACTTGTCACTTTTTTACTTGTCCTGCATGCTATAAAATAACTGGTAGATCCATAGGTGTGCATGACAGAAGTATCACACACAAACAGTGTTTATTGTGAGAAATAGAGAGCAGCCTGTAGGCAAACCCTGACCCTAGTCAATTTTTGAAACCTAACTCGCCTAAACTTTTACTTATCTCATAGGGCCGCCAAAGACAAATAGATGTAATATTGATGGTCAGAATTGAATCCATTATTACTTTGAATTTTTTTTTCTAAGAAAATACTCACTTCCATATTCTCATTCTTTACTTGCTATTACATTTTTGGTCCTGCAAAATTTCTGTCTGTACTCATTAACATACGTCTGTTCAGGCGTTCAATTTTCATTAGTCTTCTGCATTATTACCGCTGTCCCAACGTATGCTGTGTCACATTATGTTGATAGTTATCTCTTCCTCAGGCTACCAGGTAAAGTGGCACTGGTTACAGGAGGAGCTTCTGGAATTGGAGAAAGCATTGTACGTCTATTCCACCTCCATGGTGCCAAAGTTTGCATTGTCGATGTGCAAGACGACCTTGGTTTGCAGGTTGCAGAGTCCCTTGGTGGTGACTCCAATGCTTGCTTTTTTTATTGTGATGTTACAGTAGAGGATGAAGTTCGCTCTGCGGTGGACTTCGCTGTGGGTAAATTTGGCACCCTTGACATTATAGTCAACAATGCCGGAATTTCCGGATCGCCCTGTCCTGATATCCGCGATGCTGATATGTCAGAATTTGAAAAGGTATTTAATATAAATGTGATGGGAGTATTCCATGGGATGAAACATGCTGCACGAATTATGATTCCATTGAAGAAGGGATCAATCATTTCCTTATCTAGTGTATCGAGTACCACCGGGGGCTTAGGACCACACGCTTACACAGGGTCAAAGCATGCTCTCTTGGGGCTCACAAAGAATGTTGCAGCTGAACTGGGGAAACATGGAATAAGAGTGAACTGTGTGGCCCCATATGCTGTTTTCACCGGTTTGTCTTTAGCTCATTTGCATGAGGATGAGAGAACTGAGGAAGCCATAGTCGGGTTTCGTTCATTTATCGGGCGAAATGCCAATTTGCAAGGGGTTGAATTGACTACAAATGACGTGGCTAACGCAGTGCTCTTCTTGGCAAGTGATGATTCAAGGTATGTAACTGGTCAGAACCTCATGGTTGATGGTGGCTTTACTAATGTTAACCACTCCCTTCGAGTCTTTCGATGATGATGAGTGCCCTTTGTTTGTTATTAATAGTTGTTCGGTAGCTTTTTCTATCAATAAATTGGTCCAAGTGGACCAAGTTTGTGCTTCATAGAATGGCCATTATTTGTATTTTCAATATTGTTTTTGGTTCCATTGTTCCTCAACTTTGCAACATTAACCCACAATATACATATTTATAATCCCACAACCATAGTTTTTTATGGGTTTGGCTTCTCTCTTGATCTTTTGGTTCAGTTCACTCCAACTGTTACCATTTGATCCAAAGGCAGCTTGAAACCAATTTTCCAGCTTGAAAAGATGGACAACATGTTCCCTGTTGCAAACTCTAAAATGCACACTGGCCTCCATTGAAAACTCTCTTTGCCTGCAAACATTTCTGAATTGTTGCCAGAGCTCAGGGTCAAATCTTTTAGACGTTTGCTGTTAAGTTTCCCAGCAAACGATTTGTGGATTTCTCTTTTGTGGTTTACTCTTAAAACTTCCCAAATTTGACTTCTTTTTTTTTTTGGAGATAAAGACAATTATATTATATTAAAGACTAGTAGGAACAAAGAATCATATTTAAAATAACAACACGACTTATAAGAAAGTTCACAAGACAGAACATGACAACTTTAGACATAACTACTATAACCAACCTATGCCACGGTCAATAATCAATAGTTAATTAAAGAAAGTGAAAAATACGATGTACCCAAGCAAGTTGATCTAAACGTGGATCTAAAGTAAATCTCAAATTGGCCTTTTACCTTAAAATAAAAACCTTTGGATCTCAAATTGACCTTTGACTTCATAATCACACATCCCTAAGCTTGTTTTAGCCCCTTTACATCTCAAACTGGACTTTGATATTAAATTATTCACATCTTGTTTTAAATGTTTAGATCTCGAATTGGCCTTTGACCTTAAATTAAACATAGGCGGGCTTTTGACCTTAGATTAAATCACAACACACACAACCCCGGCACGTGCGTCTTGTTTTATTCCTTTAGATCATAAATTGGTTTGTGGCTTTAACTTAAACATAGCAAAAAATAGAGATTGAGTCTAACAGAAAGAATTAATTATTCATAATAATATAATGAATTAATTTTTAAATTTTCACTAAAAAAAGTATACACATTTAGGTATATTTGGATTGAAAAAAAAAGTGAGGAAAAAATAGGGAAAATGAATATTAGGAAAAAAAATTTCCTAAAATGATAAAAAATACTATTTTTTTGAGGTTTTTCCTCCTATTATTTTTTCTCCCTAATTTTTTTCAATCTAAACATAGGGTTAGTGACTAACAATATTTTAAATATGATTGTTTATAATAAAAAAATACACATAGGAAAAAAACATAGGAGGAATGTAATGTTTAGTGTCATTATTATAATATTATTAAAGCGTGTTTAATTAGAAAAAAATCGTAATTCTATTTTTTTAGTAGAAATTAGACAGTATTCTCTAACTGATAATTTAGCGATTAATCCTCTCGAGAGTAAAGATAGTCAAAATAGATTTTATCTCTCTTAACAAATTTTTTCATGCGCACAACCTATTTCAAACTCAAGACATTATATTTAAGATACTTAACTATATATCAATTATACTATCAACAAAGAGAGATACAAGACCCAAGATGATAGAAAAAGATCGCCCAAACAAATAACACTCCCAAGAAGACCCTAGAATACCTAATCCTTTGTGCCAAAAAACAAACAAAGAGAAAACCTAATCCTAACAAAAGATTAAAGGGGGACTCCAGAGCCCTCATCATCTCTTCACTAGAAATTGTAGCTGGAGAAATGTTGTCACCGGCATTGACACCATTGTAAGGGTCAAGGGGTGAGGTTTAAAGAACCACCTCAAAAGTTTCACCTCTTATATCAGTAATAACTTAGTAGTTTGGTTTATTGATATTGTTTAAGAAGAAAGAAAATTTTACTCTGCTCTTAGATGGTGAGTGAGCCTAATTTTTTTTCAAAAAATTTTATAAAAAAAAATTTTGTAGTCTGATTATTGAAAAACATCCATTAGAAGATATCCCGACAATGATGTTTAAATCTAAGTGTTATGCATATTAATATTAAGTTTACAATTAGAAGATTGTTTTCATTTTGCATTTTTTAAAAACAAAAAAAATATATAAATATAAATTACAAATTATTCAAATTAAATATAAACGGCTAATTTCACCCCAAAAAATTTAAACGGCTGAATTTTTTGGGAAGAAATAGTTCAAATAATTAGTCAATTAAAAAGTCACTTGAAAGAATGTCCTAGAAAGTGTGAAAGCAGGTATTCAACAAAAAGAAGCTTTTTTCTTATTTGGCAAAATGATAATAATAATTTTTTATTTATTCAAAAAAAGATGACAAGAGAGGAGGAAGGTGGTGTGAAAGGATAAAGGGAGTGATTTTCAACTTGATGATGATTTAACCACTGAAAAGATAGAACGTCTTTAATCCTCGTGATTAAATCTTAATGAGATATTGATTTTTTTTTTGGGGGGGAAGGATGGGTTGAATGATATGCCACGTGCATGGCACGCCACTTGCTTTATGATGAGGGGTAAGTAAGAAGATCCTTCGTTGAGGAATTTCTGGAGGCCACAACTAAACCACTTCGTGTTGTCCAAAGTCACTTTAAATTTGTCTCTCATGAGCCAAAAGGAATCACGTTGTGTCACTAAGGGCCTGTTTGGTATTTTTTTAAAGTATAATTTTAAAAGCTCCAAAACAAACAGCTATATTTATCCATAAGTGCTTTTAGGTAAAACTATAGTTTTAAATAAGCTATTGAAACTAGCTTTTGAAACAGTAAAAGAGCTTATGGACTATCCAATTACTATCTTACTATTATTTTTTCTTATACCCTCTCTCCTCTCTCCTACTTTTTCTTACATCCTCTTTTCTCTCTCCTACTTTTTATTCCTTTAATATTTAAGATTTCGTCCTCAATTAGTCTATCGTCTCGCCATTAATAACTTTATGATGGGGAAGTGATTTAAGGAATAAATATCTTGAAATAAGGTCAATGAACTTTTTTGAAAATTATTTAAAATCGTTTTCAAAATGCTAATTTTGGGAAGAACATTGTGGAAGTCCAACCTCATGTTGTCAGAAGGAAAAAAAAAAAAATTAAGAAGAAGAGCTTACCTTTGAAAGTAAGGAAAAGATTTGGGAAAATTACCCAAATATCATCACCCATTAGATCTTTCATCATCTGAATGTACCTGAAATTGTTTAAAAATTGTAAGTTTCAACAACTCTTTTTTATTTATAGGTACAACAAATCTTTAATTATATATAAATAAACTTTATTTTTTTAAAAATAAAATATATATAATTTATTTTTAATAAGTTAAATTATTTTAATTATATATAATATATCTTTAACTATATATAAAAATATTTAAAAAAAATATTTACACATAACTAAAAATATATATTACATACAATTAAAAAAAATTATACATAATAAAAATAAGTTGTATATATTCAAAGATACGAGTCTTTAAATAAATTTAAGATATTTTGAAGTAATAAAAATTTTAATAGAGAATTTTTAGTAAATTTTCCATAATTTTCTTTAAGATTTTATCTGTTTAATTTATTTAATTTTAATTTTTTTTGGTAACTTTTTCTCTAGTGTTTTAGGTTTAGTACCCAACGACTTTTTTTGGTGAATCAACCGATACTGAATCCCCCATTCCACTTTCGTTGTTCATCCAACTTTATTTACCGAGAAAATATCCCTACATGTCCATATATTTTAATTATATTTTGTTTCAAACTTTAAGAATTTATTTTCATAGTTTCTCATCCATTTTATTTTCTCTATCTAAAACATTAGTAATACTTTTAGCTAAAAAAGATACTCAAAATAACTATGAGCATAACAAAAATCACCCTTTTTTTATTGATCTTAAACAAACTAATTTAAATTCTCAGAAAGATAAACTATTACATCTATTTTTTTTAATATAAAAATTAATTAAAAGATTATATTTAATCATAAATATAAGATTCTTAATCTATTATATATATAATATTTATCATTTTTTTCACATATAATCTAATATTATACCTGAATATTTTAAAAAAATCATGTCATATATAATTAATTGATTCATTTAATTTTTTTAATATATCTAAACTAATCAATCATATTTTATATTAATAACTAAATAGAGTATTACACAAGTAAAATATGCATAAAACAATAAATATTGGTCATGTTAGTAAGGTGGTACTCATATATATCATAAGAATAAGAGTTTAAATTTTGCTACCAGTATAAGAATTTCGTTACTAACCAATTTATAAATACCTTAATTTATAAATATATTTATAATTTTCCAAAATATTAAATTGTCACATGATAAGAATATTTGAACATTAATAAACCAAAAATATTAAAAATATCTAATTAAAACTTGGATGACTTGTGAAAGAACTAAAAATAAGTTTTGTCCGATGGGATCATTATGATGGGGAAGTTATTTAAGTGTTTATGAAGGATGATGAGCACTAAAATTTGTACAATTCAGATTTAATATTTTATTTAAAAAAAACATTTTAATATGAACATAATTTAATTTAAAAAATAATTTTTTATTTAAAAATTAGTAGGTGAAATTTTTAAATCTAAATTGTTAAAACTATATTTAGATAGTAATATCTCATCACATTAATAAATATCATGAGCCAAAATAAAAGGATAGTCTAGTTAGTGAAAATTTGACTCATGACCTATAAAGTCATAAATTTAAATTATGTTTTTAATATAAAAAATTTATTGATTAGTAATCTGTAAATATATTTATAAATGTTCTTTGAATATTTAAGTATATTATGACCTTAATAAATCTGAATTCCTAATTTACATAAATTTTTTGTAAAATAAAAGATAACATAATGCGTGTTACTATGATAAGCACTAAAACACTAAATTTAGTTTTCTCATTATGATGACATGGATCCTTAATCTATGGCACTATAACCATTTCTTAGGGGTAGGGGGGATCCTTGTCTAAGTAGTATATAAAGCCGGGTCAGGTGAATTTGGGAGTGTTTATCTTATTTTCCATTTTTTTTGTATATAAAAAGAAGAGTTTTAAACGGGGAAAGAAATCCATGGATGAAGGTGGCATCCTCTTTTTTGGGTTACTTTATCATTTTCTCTCTCTCTAATTTTTTTTTTAGTTACCCACATAATTTATCAGAGTTTTACCCCAACTACATCTGGATCTAACCCGCATCGCATACCTAGCAATGGTGGATAAGTCTCCCAATGGGGATTTTCTACATATGTCAAGGCTCAAACTCAATACCTCGTTTAAACGATACCAAACCGCTTATCACTCAGACCAATTCCCCGTTAGTTTACCTTTTTCTTTTTAAACTTTAGAGGGGCGTCTGTAACCTCAAAGCCCAAGGTAGGGTCCACAAGCAGCCCATGTTTGTCGACCATAGGCTTTTGTCTCTCCCTCCTAAGGGGACCGTCCCTCACCTCCCAATCCCAATCCCCATCCACCTACACATTTATTTAGGAGAATTTAATTTAAGTCCCATTAATTATAAAAAATTATTAAATAACTGTAAAATCCTATAAAATTTAGGATTAAATTTTTTAAATTATTAAATAATAAAATTGATCATAGAAAAATAACTCAAACAAAAAGAATAACAACTCTATAAAAAAATAACAACTCAAACAATAGAAATAAGAAAAAAAGACAAAAAAAAACCATCTGAATTTCAGAAAGACAAATTGGGCATCTGAATATTAAAAAAGACAGATTGGGTAGGAGCCCAATCTGTCATCTACAAATTCTTGGGCAAAGACCAAATTAGCCCTTAGTAAATGAAGTTAAAGGAGGGGGACATCATCCTCAAACACGCATATCAGCCCGAGAGCGAGTCTAAGTCATTAGAGCACGCTTGAAATTTGGCGACCTCATTCCAACACCACGAAGCCTCAATCCAGCACCATCGAAGCCTCATTCCCCGACCATAAAAGATTGCCGGACGCCTTTATTGTCCAGGATTGTCATCGTCGAAGGTCAGTTTGCGTTTACGAGTGGGAGGAAGATTAGGGTTTAGCGATTAGGTAAGACGCCTTGCTGGGAACCTTTCATTTTTTACATCTTCCATATATTATCTATAATCGTCACCCTTACGTAGGTATTGCTTGTTGCATTCAACCGGAGTTTGCAATTGCAGAGAGCTCTGTGATGAAGACTACTTGAACACTCTTAATCCACATTTGGGATTCTACGATCTTCTATTCGATTTATCCTCCAGCACAAAGGTGAAGTTTTGTTGTTGTTGTTATTGCTAAGTTCTTTATCTAAAATGGTTATCTTGAGGTTTATCTAAAATCCCTTTCTATTCAGTTTATCCTTCTGAAATTTGATGTATTTTTTGTTGGCTGATTTAATATAACTATCCATCGATCTAGAATTTGAGTTGGGTTGAGTCCCAATGAAGGGGAAGTTCTCCCATTATGTTTTTTCAACTTTAACAACCTGACTAGTTTACCTGTTTGTGTTATGGACATCCTTAGGTCTCAGAACAGTTGTGATACCCAATACTGGAAAGATCCCTCGTTTGTCAATCTGTTAGAGCTTATGCTTCGCAATTGTTAAAAATTGAAATGGGTGGTGATTTTGTATTTGAAGTTGTGGGATTCATCTTAAGAATTTTTCTTTCAATCAGCTTTACTTGCTTTAAATAAAGCCTAGAAAATGGGGTTTAGTCCTGTTAGAACTTATTAATTCGTATTTATTTTGTTTAGAATATGTTTTGATTATAGCACTTTTTTTAACCCATGTTGGTTTTACTGCAAATGTTTCTGTCATCATTTTTTTACTTGGATTATAAAGTTTGGTTTATACTGCTATATTTTGATATAAAAATTTATTTACCTTTGCTTTTGTTATGGAGGAATTGCATCCAATTTCATCATGAGTATGTTCAGCCACATACCTGATGTGATTTGATCATGCTTTTAGTGTTAAGTTATATGTAGTTGCTACTTTATCTGTGGTCAAACAAGAAAGATTAGTAGTTGCAAATTAGCATTACATAATATTGATAATTCCTTGAGTTTTTCCAGGAACAAGTTGTATGGATTTATTGCTACATCTGTTTATATAACTTACAATGTACTGGTTATTTTTTAGCAGCAAAAAATGGCATTTTAAGGAGGGACAAGCAAACAAGTTAGGAATCCATACATTCTCTTTCGCAATGAATTCATCCATTCAAGTAGGAAGTTCAAGAACATGAATGAACAAGCTAACGAGGCAGCATTAGCCTGGAAGGACTTGTCTGTTGATGAGAAAAAGTGGTATAGAGAACAGTTGCAGAGTTCACATGCTGATGAGAAGAGGGAGAAGAAAGGGATGGAGAATGAAGTTGCCTTCAATACTCGGTGTTCACCCCGTCAATTGAAGGCACTTATGGAGTTTTTCACAAAAATGAAGGCTTAGTGGCCAGGGTGAAAACTTTAGGGTTCCAAAACTTGCTTCACGTTAGAACGACAAGACTCCCCCGAAACTTGTTAGCCTCATTGATTCAGACATATGATCCCCCAACTCATCAATTTAGATTCAGCAGTTACTTGGTGTACCTTGTAATGGGGAGGACATAAGAATGGATATTGATGATGACGATGAGATGTTCAAGATGTTAAAGACTCAATATGGTAAAGTGTTATATACCAAAATACTCGGATATATAAAATCTGGTCAGCAAATAGATAAATTTGAGTTGCTGTTTATGATGTATGTGGTTAGGACATTTTTGGCTCCTACTGCGAGTACAATGGTGAGTGAGAAGCTGTTAAAGGTTACCACATGCTCCATGAGTAGATTTCAGTGGTTTAATTGGGCCACATACATCATAAATATTTTATGAAAAATGATGACGGTTTATGTGAATTCTCCGAAAAAGAGTAAGGGAGGGAGGTGCAACATGGGAGGCTGCATCTACCTATTATTGGTATGTATTTCTTGTCTATGCTTGTACCTATTTCCTTTTATTGAAAATGTTACAGCTTATATTGTTGGTGTTGCAGTTATATTTCGGTCGGCATTTTGCATTGCTGAAAGTTGGACAACATGAGTCCACCAAACCTATGCATTTTTGGACTGATGAGAGGTTGAAGGAAATGGTGAAGATTGAGAGGGAGAACTATATAGGAATTCTGTATACTGAAGCTAGTAGTGAAGTGAGGGAGGTGAAGGAGGCTACAACAATCCATTTAGACCCGGTATGTGTTGAGATTTGTTATTTTAAGGTTACAGTTCTGAGTTAAGCCTTTGACCACGTTCTGATTGTGTTATGCAGGAGTTGAAAGGCTTGTATTCACGATTGGTAGGTGCAATTGAAGAGAGCAGTTGTAGGCTTATCAATGTTCTTGAGCAAGAGCTGCTAAAGTAAAGCTCTAGAGACATGGGAAGCGTCATAGAGAAGGTGAAATGAATATTTAACAAGGAAGTGAAGGAGAAGATGATTCTTTTTCGCATGAGGATGAAAGGAGAGGACACGGAGAAGGACAAGCTGCTGAGATGGGAGAAGGAGAAAGACATAGAGGTGGTGGGGGACATATACAAGAAGAGGCTGGTGAGAAAGGACAAGTGAGTGATGATGATGATGACCCCATCTCTGTTTCTATAGATTCTGAAGGCCACATAATGGATGAGGCGAAAGTGTTACGGGAGGTACAGCTTAGGAGATCAAAATGTCAAAAGAGACATGCCGCTTCAATACTGTCTCCGCGGGTGCTGACGAAGGATACTGAGAGGAAAAAGAGGGCGGCAGATGCGAAAAATGTATTTTTCATAATGATAAGTCGCATGTACTCACGTGAGGAGAGTTGATAGTAAGTTTAGGCGTGTTAAGTCGCATTTGTTGACTTTACTAATTTGCTATCCCCATGTTGCTAACGACAAAAGTATAGGGTTTTGGTCAACATATTGGACGAAGATATCAGTCGCGATCAGCTCTACACACTTGGTGGAATTCAAAGAATAAGTAACAGGGTAAGTGTACAATAACTGATCTTAATTTTTAGTGAAGTGAGGGATTTGCATTGTTGCTGAATATAAGATGCACTTCTTGCTGCTTCATACAGGTCATGTCAGTGGTGTGGAAGACATTAATGACTGATATGAAGAAAGAAGGACAAGTGAGGCAACACCTTTTTGACGCTAACTTCATGGTGAGCTTCTTATCACATCAGTTTTTTGCTGTGCACATGCTAAGTTCGTAACATTCAATATATTTTGCAAGCAATTATGGCATCTAACCCCATCACTTGGAATGTTAATTCAAAGAAGAAGCAACTAATGCCTGAACATGTTGGTTACAACTTAGGCGATTGTGATTTAATTCTTGGGCCTACACTTGTCGGAGCTCATTGGTTATGTCTTGCATTAGAGCCGAGGACAATGAACTTCTACGTGTTGGATTCATTAGTCGAAAACGTTTTTAGTAAGAAGAGAAAGAAGACAAGTGCAAAAAGGAACGAGATGACATTTGTTGTCAAAGCATGCGTGAGTACCTGATTCACCATTTACATCTATATATTAGTAATGACTATAATGGCTAACCTATGCATTTGTCTTCTGAGCAGAGAGATAGATTTTATGATATCATTGAGTTAGTTAAACCTAACCTCCTCGGGAAGGGAAAAAGAGAAAGGTTGAAATTATTTGGGCCCAAGTTCCTCTACAAAACAATTTGTAAGTCATTGAATTAGTTGCTGTTAAGATGTGTACATGGTTAATTGGTACAAGTTAGTCATATTGTTGATATCGTTGTATATGAAGGCGAGACTATGGGGTGCATGTACTGATTTGGTTGACTAAATGGGAGCCCAATGTTGCACTTGAC
The DNA here is from genome assembly GCA_037074615.1 of Leucaena leucocephala. Taxonomy (NCBI): domain Eukaryota; kingdom Viridiplantae; phylum Streptophyta; class Magnoliopsida; order Fabales; family Fabaceae; genus Leucaena; species Leucaena leucocephala. Next base: position 2,622,721 of record CM073544.1, on the reverse strand, counting down.
TATGATGATAAACACGTTACAGAGTTTAGACGCAACTTATTGTTGTGGCTAGTAAATCACGAGCTAAACTCAAGTCGGGAATTTGCGTTAAGCTTACTTCTAGAAAGCAAGAGTGGAATGAAGACCAAATGATGTTTAAATGGTTGTAATGCTAATTTTGGTGATGCTTCATTTGTGGGAAGTTAAACTAGTCACAAACTGGTGACATTAGGCAAACACATTCCCCTGTACGACAGCTGGAGTGTTAACCTTGTAATGACTATGACAAAATTTTGTAATCATTGTGTACATACTTTCTGTCAATGGTAATAAGCTATATTTTATTCCCCAATGGTGGTTGCAACTTCACCAATGGGTTTTCAACTTGTACAATTGGATTTACAACTTCCACAATAGAATTTGCAACTTGCCCAATGGGGTGTGCAACTTCCCTTATGTTGGTTTGCAGCTTCCCCAATGTTGGTTTCAACTTCCACAATATGTTTGCAACTTGCCCAATGGGGTTTGCAACTTGTCCAATGGGGTTTGCAACTTCCCCTATGTTGGTTTGCAGCTTCCCCAATATTGGTTTCAACTTCCACAATGTCTTTGCAACTTGTCCAATGGGATTTGTAACTTACCCAATGGGGTTTGCAATTTCCCCTATGTTGGTTTGCAGCTTCCCCAATGTTGGTTTCAACTTCCCCAATGGCGTTTGCAACTTTCTCAACTTGATTTGCAGCTTCCACAACGTATGTTGGAATTCCGCAATGTCATTTGCAACTTCATCAATGATATTTGCAACTTCTCCAATGGTATTAACAACTTCCCCAATGGCGTTTGCAACTTCCTCAACGTGATTTGCAGCTTCCACAACGTATGTTGGAATTCCGCAATGTCATTTGCAACTTTAACAATGATATTTACAACTTTCCCAATGGGATTAACAACTTTCCTAATGGTGTTTGCAACTTCACTGAGGCCACTCGCAAAATATATTCTGCCCAGAAGAACAGTTACATTACATATGAACAAATGAACAACATCCCTTACTATCACACTTCACCATACTGTTATGAACGATTAATGCTATACATCATCTTCCATGCACTATACACTTTCTTGTTATACCCTAAACATCATGGACAAAAAATTTATGATACCTACCAAAAAATCATCCGTCATGGACTAACAGCCAACTTCATATTGGATTTGAATTTTTGCATGTTCTTCTAGTGTGGCCACCTTGGTGGCAGGTGCTGCAGTGATATATCTTCTTGTTTTGGAATTGAGATTCTCTCCTTTTAGTTCTAGGCCTTCCTGGTGGTCTGGTTGTAAGAGGTAGTGTAAAATATGTGTGGTCATCTCTATTTTGCAATCGATAGTCATTGGGTTGTGGCATGTTAAGTGTGACCGCTAGAATCATGGTCCTTTATAAATCTTTTGTTGGGATGTAATCTTGTAGCATTCATCAACATAATTGTAGACATTGAGATGCGAAGCCTTGACGGCCATACAAGATTGTGCACATGGGATGCTTGACATTTGCCACTCCGCACAACTGCATTCATGTGAACCAAGATTCACATGTAAGGCTCCTTCAAATGTATATACACAGACCTGCCCTCCGCCATAAGGTACATGAGTCATATGCCTAGCAGTAGCCATAGTCTCCATCACTTTTGCATTTATGTTTGGGCCTACACCATTTTTCCATTTACTCATAGCCATTGTTGTTGCATACCTCTTCTTAGCCACTTTCTCGCGATACTTATAGATCAGTTGGGCAATGTTATGGCGTCTCTCTTTCACAATCCATGCATTGAAGGATTTAGCAACATTTGTTGTTATATTATCCCACCGTTTAAATGGGAACTTGCTGAGTGCCCACTTTTCTACGTCACCATGATTAACAAGCCACTCATATAACTGCTCATTGAAAGCTCTCATATTTTCCCTTGCTTTGTGAAAATCAGTGTCAAGCCTTGCAAATGCAATATCATTAAGCAACTTCAGTTCATCGTCCCTTGCTTGTCCACTTATCTTTCTCTTACATCTGTTTAGTTTAACCATCTGTGTGCTGAAGTTCTCCTTTACATGCCTATAATAGTATGCATGGATGTCACCTCTGAATATTGCTTGGACAGCACCGGCTATTGCCTTGTGACAGTCAGACACAATTGTCAATTGCATAGAACCAACTATTCCTTTAATCATGTAAAGAAACCATGTCCAGTCCTCTAATGTCTCTCCCTTCACAATTGCGAATGCAAATGGAAACAATTCATTGTCTACATCGTACGCAGTAGCTGCCAACAACATCCCCTTGTAGGGCCCACTTAAATGAATTCCGTCAATGTACAGGACACGTCTATGACCAGCAACGAACCCTTCTATACAACATCCATAGGCTATGAATACACGCTCAAATATGTTCCCACTAGCCACCCATTCAGCCACAGTTTTATCATTACTTTCCTTCAACCGTTGACATATCCATGGTATTAACATATAAGACTGATTAGGTCTGCCATGTATGTCCTCTAATGCTTTTTCTTTTGCCCTATATGCTTGTTTATATGTCAACTTCACGCCATAATCTCTCTCCAAACTCTTTCTTATTCATTTGGACGCTTGTCTACATGATCCATCACCTAATCAATTATAATTGCTGATGTCAAGGTAGCACTTCCACCATGTGTCACTTTAAGATTGTCTTGGGCACTATGAACATGGTCATTTTTTAATTTCGTCACTCGTAAGAAAGGTGTGCTCTTCCCAAGTACTCTCGCAATAATATGCCACGAACAACCTTCAACCTTACATTTCACGTACATATTATCCTTATAATTTTTTACATATTTGTACTCGAACCGATGCGCAATACTGAACTTGTGCAACGCTTTCTTAAATGTGTCCACATTTGCAAAAATCTGCATCCCTCCAACCAACTCTTCCTTCCATTTCATAGAGTTCATCGCAGCCATCGATGTTTGTGACCTTTGTACTCCATATGGTATGCTTAAATTAAGTCCTCTACCACCCCTATTAGTTATAACTCCAACAGTAGTTTGCTCAAATAGGGTCTCCAAATTGTTTCCCTCTCTCCACAAAGAGGGCCACATTTATTCTGATACTCCGAACAAATCCTCAACACTGTCAGCAAGAAAACATGTTTTGCAAAAATATTAACACAATCAAATAAGTAACAACTTCCATAAATAAACACAAAAAAATCCACTTACATATCTGGATCATCCCTTTGTTTTAGTATATTATCATTTACTTTAACTGCTAAATAAACATGTGCACTGCTGTCATTAAACTGAAATAGATTATAAACTTCACTATCATCATTGAGATCTAGTAATATTCTCTCATCAAACTTCACTGTATATTTCATGACACAAGTATTATCATCTATACCAAACCATCCACCTATCATTACCCTCAATTCTTCAAGTGTCATCCCCTCCTTTATCCATTTTACCTTCACATCCCCGCCATTATATTTAACTCCACCGTCAACATTATATACAAAGTTCCCACCTACATGGAAAAAACAACAAATTCCCTTTGAAGATGCCGAGCTAATATTACATGTCATCTTGGCCAATAACCTGCAATAAACAAAGCATTGATCACAATCTTATCCCTTAATAATCATCATTCAACACTTTACGAGATAGCCACAACACAGGAGTATTAAATGACCCAACTCATTGCTGGTAACTTTTTTACAGAGTATTAAATGTCTACGTTGATGTTTTTAACATCATTTCTAAAGTTGTATAACCCATTAGAGGAATAATAATTAACCTAACTAAGTGCATCTAACTTTTTCTACGGAGTATTAAACTTTTTTCCTGAAGTTGTCAAAATCATTCCTGAAGTTGTAAATACCATTATAAGAGTAGTAAATGACCCAATTAATTTCATGACTTGCATGTTAGCCTTACTATAACCATTGAGTCATGAGAAAAGCAAATGAATGTTCTTTCCCAAATGACTTCTATTTCCCAAACGATTGTTCATCTATGTGATGAAGTTCTCCTTCGCAAGTTCTCCTGCTTCTTTCTTCAACTACTTGACGCTACAGTATTTATTAAACTCTTTCTCCCAAGCTAACCATCAAAATAAATAAAACATAGCTGATTACCAGTGGAATAAAACAGGAAGATTTTGTCAAACATTTACTTACACTTCCTCCAAATCAGCTTCAACTCAGACAAAGGCATCTCTCGCAAGCTTCTTCTGTCATTTGGCCAATAGCACCGTCTACTGATTGATGCTGCATTGTTGCTATAGTATCCTTTTCTAAGTGAAGGCTAATTTAGTTTTTGCCTAAGAATTTACAAATAACAGATTGGGCATCTTGCCGAATCTGTCTTTTTTAATATTCAGATGCCCAATTTGTCTTTCTAAAATTCAGATGAGTTTTTTTTGTCTTTTTCCCTAGAAATAACTCTCAATAATGTCTCACAAACATATACAAATGTCTCTCACAGTTGTGAACCTAGATGACACTCGTTTCTTCATGTTAAATTACAATATTACGCTTGTCTTCCTTACTACATGGCTCTCTCCTATGACGGGGATAATACTCTCAATATCCTATTTTCTCTCAAAATTTATTTTCTACCGTTATATCTAAAAATCAATAATTTAGATTTAATATTTTATTTTTAGATCTGACAGTCAAAATTAGATTCTAAAAAAAGTAAAGAGAGTATGGGTATGTTGAGGAAACCCGATAGAGATTGTTACTTGTGGTGGTCCTCTCTCTTTAAGATATATTGAAAATATGAGAAGTAGCCATCAGTCATGATCATGTGTTTAATTATTAATTTTGTTTTTAAATTAATTCATCATATCCATCTCATATCTTTGATTTTATAAAATAAATGATTTATTTAATTTTAAGTTTTTGTCATTATTTTCAGATTTCAAATATAGGTTGCAATAATTTCCAAATAATTGACATCGTTTTAATTCAAAATTTTCCTAAATGAATATTTAACTCCTTTCACTTGATCAATTTAATTCAGTTTGTTTCCTTCTCGTTTCTTTCAATTTATTTAACTTTTAGTCTTTAGATATATATAATTTTAAGATAATACAATTTCTGATATTTAGTTTTATTTTTTAAAATTTTAAACTATAGATTTTCATCCTTCAAGAATAAAATGGTCTTTTACTAAATTATAAAAATTAATATTTTAAATAGAAATAAATTTAAATGATTAAAATATATGATTTAAAATTTGAGGGATCAAAATTAAATTAAAAGCAAATAACTAAAATTGTATTAACCTCATATTTTTTTTTAAAAAAAAAGTGCTTTGCTAAATTCATACTACTTCTGATATTTAATATAAAAATTAGTTGACTTTTTTTAAATAGATTAAGAAAGTTAAATAAATCATATAATATGAATTCGTCTTGAGATATTAGATTTATTATTAACAAATTTATTTAGCTTTTTTAATTTATCCAAAAAAATCAATTAGCTCTTATATTAAGAATAGAAATAAGTATATTATTATGGAGGAAAAATATTAATCTAAAAAATATGTTGGAAATCAAATTTATAAAAACATTGTATTCTTAAATCATCTTTTAAAAAAAGTTTACAAATTGGTTAGATAAAATCAAATCAATTAAATTGGTTTTATTGAATACCTGAAATTTTGTAAAAGCATTGTATTCTTAAAGAATATTTTTGAAAGAAAGCTTTACAAATTAGTTAGATCAAATCAATTAAATTGGTTTTAACACCTGAAAATCGATTTTTTAACTTTACTTTTTAATTGATTATTTGATTCAATTTTATGCCAACCCAATCAAATTAGTTCATCAACTTTAAATACCCATAATAACTGATAAAGAAATATCATAAAAAAATCTTCATTGACAATAAAAGCATTTGGAGAGACACACAACAACAATAGTTATAGGGCTTATTCAAGTCTCCATCTCTCTGCCTTCTCACCTCTAAACCAACCTATCTACAAACCTTCAACTTCTACTTCCCTAACTATAACGGCCAAACAACCTTACTAATTATTACTTTATCTTGAGTTAATTAATTACTCTCTTTATTCTTTTTTATAAGATATAATTAATCAAATCACATTTTTAAAAAATTAGTTAGAGTCAATAAATATGTAAAAAATATGATTTATTTTCTAAAAAAACCCTTATTTATGAAAAATGATGGTGGGAGAGGGAATGAGTGAAAAAATATATGAAATAAATATATAATTAATAAAAGATAAAAATAGAAAAAACACATTAAACGTTTAAATATCTCTAAAGTATATCTTATAAAAACAAACATGTATATTAAAAAAAAAATTGCATCTTATAAAGAGTAATAGAGGGAGTAATTTGCAAAAATTAAAAAAAAATAATTAAATTAATTATTTGTTAGAAATATATATTAATTTTTTTAAAATATTCAGTTTAATCATTTGTATTAAAAATTAACATTAGATGAAAACCCTTTTAATAAGTATAATCAATATAAATAGTTTAAAAATATTATAAATTTAGAACACAAAATAAATTAAAAACTTATATTTAGTACTATAATATATCTCTCAATTAATTTCTACATTTAAGACTAGATAAGATGAAGTATTATTATTGTTATTATTATTATTATTACTATTATTTTTGTGAAACAGTAATTATTTTGAAAATTGGTGGAAAATGAAAACAATATTGGATGCATTGGAATTGCCGCAATAGAAGCTAATTGCCAATGCTCTGTGCTTACTAAAAACAAGCACCATGCCCTGCATGTTCTGCCTTATGTGTCTTCTTATCCAAATCAAGAGCGAGGGCAGTTTAGTAATTTTGAGAGGGGATGAGTTGGGGAATCAAATCATCTCAAATTTTATGCTTTGAATATAAGAAACAAGCCACGCACTAAGCCAATGAATAATTCCCAGGATAAACTAATAATAATTCTACTCTTCTGAGAAAATAAATGAAACAAATTGTAAATATATTTGAATTAATCATTTTAGAATTTTTATAATCACTTCTAAAAATTATTTTTTTGAATAATTTTAAAAATTTATCATAAATCTATCAGATACTTTATTGTTTTTTATATCCATGTGAGTGCTTAGTAATTTTCTACAGCAAAAGGGTCCAAAAAAAAAAAAAACCATCTGCAAGTGCTAGTCATCATCATCATCAAATGCTTAACTCAGCCTTATTCGAAAAGAAAATTCATCCTCTGCCGAACCACAGTGGAAAATAGACAAAAAGAAAGAAACCCACTTCATACTAAACCAAACCGAGAGAGAGAGAGAGAGGAATCTCTCTGCTTGCTGGGGACTCAAGCTTTCCTTCCTCTTCCTCTTCCTCTTTTTTCTTTTCAATGCAATCTTCCTCCATATGAGGAAAACCAAAACCACCACAAGGTTTTTCTTCCTGTGATTGAACTCCACAAATCAGAGGAAGGATCACAGTTTTTGACTCTCAGCTTCCTTTGAATCTGGTTCAAGGGAAGGTACCCAGCAAGCTTGGTATCCAAGCTGCTGCTGATGATCATCATCATCATCATCATGTTAAATCTAATAATAAGCGCTTGGCAAACTTGAACCCAGATGGTAAAACCAGAGGAGGAGCTGATTTGAAGAAGAAAATGAAGAAGTCCAAGCCTATTAAGCTTTCTGATATGGAGATTCTCAAAAAGTCATCACCTTCAAAGAAGAGCTTCTCTCAGTCATTAAAGCCGCCTCCTTCTTCTGTTCAAGTTCATCATCATACTGTATCACCATCGTCTTCTCCACAAAAGCAGACACCTTTGATCAGAACAAGTGATGGGTCGCCCAACTACATGAAACCCACAAGCAGTTCGGATGCAAAGAAGGAGCTTTTTCCTGTGAGTCTTCGAAACTCTAAATCTAACTCTAAGTCTAGCTCTGTTTCTACTGCTACTAAGAAAACTGCAAAAACCTTGACAAAATCGTCACCTAGTTTGAAGCTTGTGAGAACCTTAACGAAGACTCCAAGTTTTAAGAAATCCTCTAGAGTTTCTCTTTGTGCTGATATGAATTCTCAGAGAGCTACCTGTTCTTCAATTTTGAAGGACTCAAAGTTCCCTCCTTACCTCATGCTTAATCCTGGTGCTACTGAATCTGAAGGGACTTCAGTTATGAAGGTTTGCCCATATACCTATTGTTCTCTGAATGGTCATCGCCATGCTCTTTTGCCTACATTGAAGAGCTTCTTGTCTGCAAGGAGACGTCTTTTGAAGACCCAGAAGAGTATGAAGATGGAAGCCTTAAGTCCTAGGAAGTTGAAGGTACCCTGTGAGCCAAAGAAGGGATCTGATACTGACATGGATTTCTTCATTGAAATCTATGCCAAGAAAAATGGGGATGAAGAAGAAATCGGACAAATGGGCCCCACCAAAAGGTTTGAGGATGAAGGAAAAACACAAGGGGATGATGATGATGATATGAAGCAAGTTGTTGCAAGCCTGTCTGATGGATCTCCCAAGTCTCAGATAGATTCTGAGGAGGATTATGGAAAGTACTTTAATGATGATGCTGAAATCGAAGCAGTTTCCAAGGGGAGCTTTGTTCAAGAACATGAAGCCGAATTTTCGGATGACAAGCATTTACCTATCTGGTCCAATGAAGAAATAAGCATCGGAAGTTACTGCAGTGAGGTTAGCTATGAGGGGGAAATGTGTGGTTCTGATTCTGTAGCTACTGATATGGAGCGGGATCATGAAGAGGATGATGCTGATTCTTCGGTTCTTACAGAGGATAATGACTCAAAAGTTGAATCATTATCTGAGAGTTCACATGATGTTTCTGTGATGTGGTTGGATGAAATCATTAACATCTACTATGATGACATTGTTGCTGCAGTTTCCCAAGAATCTAATGCCAAAGGAAGTATCTGTTTTGAAGAAAGCTTGGAGACTCGAGAAGGAAATGGTGGAGAAAATGAAATAGTCATGGATGCCACAGTGCACTGTTCAGATTTCACAGAGAAGACATTCGAAGAACTAGAAGAAGCCGGTGAGCAGAATCAGGAAAACAATGATGTTTCAGAGGCTGAGCAAATTTCAGATGAACCGGAAAATAAGTGTCTCCAACAAGATGATTCAAGTATGTCACACGCTGACCAAATTTCAGATGCTTCGCAGGAATGCTACCAATTAAATCAAGTTGAGACTGAGGAAGATGTTGCTGATAATCATTTTAGCCCAGAGGAAGAACCACTTATAGCTGAGACTAATAAAAAAATGGAAGAGGAAGAAGATAATACAGATTTCAAGGAAGAAACAGTTGGGAATTATATTTCTGATTCCTCTGAGGATTGTTGTGAAGCTTCAGAGGATGATAATAGCCGAGGCCAGAAGGCGAGTGAACATTGGAAATGGGCTGGAAGGCGCAAGAGATCAGTTGAAGATGAGGATGAAATGAGGAAGTTCAACCCACGGGATCCGAATTTCCTGCCATTGGTTCCGGATCCAGAAGGAGAGAAGGTTGATCTGAAGCACCAGATGATGGATGAGAGAAAAAATGCAGATGAATGGATGCTTGATTATGCTTTAAGACAAACAGTCACAAAGCTTGCTCCTGCTAGGAAGAGGAAGGTGGCGCTGCTAGTGGAAGCTTTTGAATCGGTAATCCCAATACCCAAATGTGAAACTCACGTTAGAAACAAGTCATCCTTTTCACATCCAAGACCTATTCAAGCTTGTAGCTGAGGTAAAACATGCAACTTCCCTCGTTTTTCTTATTATGATCAAGGCATCTTTTGCATCACTTCAGTATCGGAAAGCATTATGTTTTATGGAATACTCCTTTAATCCTTAATGTAAGAGTTAATTAACTAATTTAAAGTGATTGGGGAATTTGGTTAGTTAATTGGCCTAATTTTTTCGAAGTTATTGTTCCAATTTCTGATACTTTCATGAGAAGTTACAATAAACTTCATACTCATAGTAGCACTATGTTAGTACGTAAATAAATGAGATTCACCATATTAGTGTTAGATGTTCATTGTATTTGGGATTTATATATTCACAAAGTCTACAAACTGATTTTTTTATGTATTTGATATTAGTTTGTAGAATTTTAAAAAAAAAATTCTTAAAAATAAAAAACAATAGAATATCTTTGTGTGTCATTAATGAATTTCTTTACACTAGCTACCATTGCTCCCGTTATCTATAATACATAGGCGCATTATTAAATTGTATTTAATTATTATTGAGAGGTATTAATAGGGATAATTTTAGAAAATAGTGATGAATATGGGACATAGGTTTTACATTATTTAGGACAAGATCAACTCCTAAATTAGGTGCTAAATTAAGGACCAAAGGAGTTTTAAACTGATAATGACACAATAATATAACATAAGGAGTTCCACTCTTCTTTGTTACTGTGCAGGTGAAGATTGGAGCTGAGAAACTTGCACTATCACCTTTTATCATTTGCAAAGGTAGCTGAGTAGTAAGATCAACAGGAGAAAGCTATTTTTGCAATGACATCAGAACAACTGACTTGTGCAACTCTTTTCTGTAACATGGAGACACAGAGAGAAGCTTCAAGCAATGAGGGAATTAGGGTTGTTCAAAGGAAACTCTGAAACACCCTGAAAGGAATTTTGTGCTTCTTACTTCTGCCTGCTGAGCTCTGTGGGTTTGTTTCACATAATTGTTCCGTGAACTCAATGGAGTTTACAATCTTTAGTTGTGTTTGATGCACTAATTTTATGTTTTATCAAAAGGGTTTTTTTATGTCTCTGGAGTGGGTTAATTCATTGTGCTTGTTTGTATAATTGCATTATGCAGAAGCAGAACTGATTATTATGTATGATATGTTATTTCGTTTATTCCTTTGCATTGATATTTGACAGTCTTGGAAATGCACCCTGAGAAGTTAATTGGTTTGGTTGTTGTAAAATTTAGAAAAACTCTAGTAAATGGTTATGTTAAATAACTAGTTCCTACATCAAATGATTAATATCAATATTGATATAAAAAGCTTAGAGAGGTGTACTAATTCACACAAATTCTGAATATTGTACAAATACATGACATCTAATTTTTTCTATGCAGATTTAAATTAAATGAAGATATTAAAAAACATAAGATAATAAGTGAGATTGGAAAACTTAAAATGGATGTGAAATTTTTGGTACAAGTTTTCTCCTAAATATTCAAATAAAAAAAAGTCTATCTTCCTTTGTACTCTTATGTTTACATTATAAGGAAAACCATCAAATATTAGCCACAGAAGAAAATGGGGTAAAAAAGACAACCAAAGATATCTAAAAATTTATAAAAGAAATATTGAGAACAATATTGGCAAGACCATCTTGCTATGTACGCCACCATGCATTGTTCAATAATTCAAATTCAAGAGCTGTAAGTTGAACAACCAGCGAACAAAAACTCCACAATTCCTATAATGAGCATCTCTTGTAAAAATCCACAAGACCTGCATTTCTGAGTAATAGAAATGTATCTCTTTAATTCAACTAGGTGCTCTAAACAGCAAAACAAAAGATCCATATTACAGGTTAACAAAGCGAAATATAACATAAAATAAAAGTCTCAAAACTCCTCTTTCAATTGGCAGCCAAAACAGAAAATTCTAAATTCAGCGCTTGCCGCCACCTCCACCAAGCTTAGGACCCTTAGGGACAGCACCCTTGGGAACATTTCCTTTTCCTTGAGCTTTTTGCGCCTTGGCCATGACTTCTGCCTTCTTTGCCTTCTTCTCATCCTTTGTCTTCTTGATCCTCTCCTTAATCTCACTGCATCATACATTCAGACAATCATATTATACATGCTAACATAACTTTATGGAGATGACAACAAAAGAGTGTCAGTGAAGACAGCCAGGGATACACACCGGAGAGCGGCTTCTCTAGCAGCATCTCTAACCTCTGGCTTCTCAGTTCTCTTCTTCTGGATAACTTCCAAAGTAGCACCAACAATGGACCTAGAGTAAGGCTTTTTGGTGGTGCGACGCCTCTTCTTCACAGCTTCTTGGGCAATGTCCTGCATAAACCACACACACAACCAAGAATCATGCATTTGGTCAATGAGAGATGCTTAATGCTGACTTCTCAGTACAGCTAACATTCAAAACAAGCAAGAAGCCACCTATGTTGAAACCAAAGCTAATTTACAGACAAATTTAATTTAACTGGGGCATTATAATGGATAGTGTTAGTTAAGGTTGACTAAAACTAATGGTAATTTTGATAATAGCAAATACCTTCTTGTGTTGCTTCCTGTACATGGCAGTCCAGGTGAGCTTTGATGGCTTCAATCTGTTGTGGAAGTACCTCTTGCATTTTGAGTTGGCAAACAAAAAGACCTGATTTAAAAAAGAAGAAGAAAGAACCCATTTAGCGCCTAATAGATCATCATATCATATCATCCCTGAAAATGGAAGATTGATACAATTAAGAGTCACCTGAGAATCGCCACGAACAAATCTGATGCCCTTCCCAGGGTAGATCTTTCCCCCACTAAAACGACAGAGCTCCGTCCTGTTATGCCAATATCAAACACCAGTTACCAATTATTTGGAAAAAAAATTGATTGCTTTTGTTATGATCGGAAAAAGCCAAATTTGCTCGTAAAGAATTCCCAAATAGTCTAAGGATGTCTCAAGTGCCAGCAATACAGAACTACTATTTTGTACGTATGTCGAATTAAGCTTCCACAAAATCAAGCGATTATGTGACACATTTCAGCTTCCATACGGTCAATAATATATTGCAGAACAATCATATGAAACAGAAGATTTTGGGGATCAGAGTATGCAGAAACCAATACTTTAAAACTTCTCGTAAACTGTTTGGCCTGATGAGTTCATCTGGAATATATTTTTTCTATAAAATTTTCAGAATAGTGGCCAAAGAATGCGAGAAGAATTTCAAACAGAACGAACGGCGTAATGGGCACCTCCACAAGCCAGTTATCTAAAGTCCATGAACACTGGTCAATAAACCATTCTTTTTTAGCCTTATCGGATAAGTCGACTTCTCTCTAGTCGACTAGTTTGAAGTGTTGCGTCAATGTTCATAAAATTGAACATTGCCCACTGAAGGCAAAACCCAAATCCTCCAGCTGAGAATTATGCGCCCCGCCTTTACCGGAAAAAACCAGAGTCAAGGCCGTCACGCACATGGACATCTCCGTCGATAAGGAGTTCGGTCCTTGAATGGTGGTCAAAGAGAGTCGGAAGTTGCGCAGAAAAAGCTCTTAATTATGCAAAGCGCGCACACAATTACGAGAGATAAGAGATGAGAAGGAAAATACAACTTACTTGAGAACCATAGCCGCCGCCTGCAAGTTGTCTCCTTGCCTTCGCCTGTTGTTCTGAAACCCTAGAAGATGAATGTGGAGCGCGGTAGGTTTAATACTTTATGTAGGGCTTAATTAATAAAAAAAACTACAAAATTGAAATGGGCTAAGTCAGGCCCATAAATGGACGTTGGTCTACGTCAGGCCCAAAATGACATTAGGCTAAGGGCCATATATGGATCTACTGTCCATGGACTACAAGGGAGGCAAGTTCCCGACCCCCCCCCCTTTTTTTAAGGTCTTATAAAATTAGCAATAAGATTAGAAGGAGATAAAAGATAAAGGCAAAAAAATGAGAGAAGTATCTTGTATTCTTCTTCTTGCCAATACAACACAAATGACATGCCCTATTTATAGGTATAGTCTTACATGAGAAGTTGAAGAGGAAGAGTCTAGTAATTAATAGAGGAGTAATTACCTAAAAAAGTTGAAGAGGAAGAGTCTAGTGATTAATGGATGAGTAATGACCTAGGAAAGTTGAAGAGGGAGAGGGAGATGGAGATAGATATCTATATTCTAATATTCATAACACTCCCCTTAGATGTCCATTCTTTAATAATGTGCTTCATTAAAAAATTTTAATTAGGAAAAATCTTAAGGGATAAAAACCTAGTAAAAGAAAAAGAATATACAATTAATTGATACACTTACAGAGCTGCCTCATTAAAAACCTTGTTAGGAAAATCCAGTGGGACAAAACCTCAGACAAGGGAAAAAGAAGACAGCGTGTATCGATTCCCCCTTTTTGCAATGTCAATTGATATCTCTGAATCTGCGGAGTCTAATATCATGTATGAGCTTCTCAAATATTGTTGCTGGAAGTGACTTGGTGAATAAATCTGCTAGATTTTCTTTAGACCGAATTTGCTGGATATTAATCTCACTCTTCTTTTGAAGATCATGTATGAAAAAGAATTTTAGAGAAATATGTTTTATCCTGTCTCCTTTGATATATCATTCTTTTAGTTGGGTAATACATGCAGTATTATCTTCATATAGAACTATTGGGATCATTTTACTATATGACAATCCACAAGTAGTACGTATATGATGTATTATCAATCTTAACTATACACATTCTCGACTTGCTTCATGTATCGCTAGTATTTCTGCATGATTGGATGATGTGGCTGATATAGTTTGTTTCATTGATCACCATGAAATAGCTGTACCATTACATGTGAACAAATAGCCTATTTGTGATCTACCAACATGTGGATCAGACTGAAATCCAGCATCGGCATAGCTGACAAAGTCAGTCTTATGTTTATTCGAATAAAATAATCGCATATCCATAGTACCCTTCAAGTAACAAAGAATGTGCTTAACCCCATTCCAATGTCTTCGTGTTGGTAATAACTATATCTTGCTAGTAAGTTAATAGCAAATGATATATCTGGTTGTGTGTGACTAGCAAGATACATAAGCGCACCAATTGTACTAAGGTAAGGCACTTCTGGGTCAAGTAGTTCTTCATCACCTTCTTGAGGTCTAAAGTGATCTTTATATTTCTCCAAAGATCTTACAATCATCGGAGTACATAATGGATGCGATTTATCCATATAGAAATGTTTTAAGATTTTTCTCATGTAAGTTTCTTGACACACGAAGATCCCATTTTTCAGACGTTCAATTTGTAGTCCAAGGCAAAATTTTGTTCTTTCCAAGGCCTTCATTTCAAACTCTTTCTTTAAGCAATTCACCGCTTTGAAAATCTCTTCAGGAGTTCCAATGATATTTATCTCATCGACATAAATAGCAATTATAGCAAATTTATTTCCATATCTTTTTATAAAAATGCATGGACATATCTGATCATTCTTATATCCTTCTTTCAATAGATATTCACTAAGTCGATTATACCACATGCGCCCTGATTGCTTCAATCCATATAAAGACTTATTTAATTTAATTGAGTACCGTTCTCGAGAACTTAAATTATATGTTTTCGGAAACTCAAATCCATCAGGAAGACTCATATAAATATCATTGTCAAGTGAGCCACACAAATAGGCTGTAACAACATCCATTAGACACAAATCGAGGCCTTCTTTTACTGCCAGACTAATTAGATATCGAAAAATAGTTGCATCCACCACTGGTGAGTATGTTTCTATAAAATCAATACCAGGTCTTTATGTAAATTTTTGAGCAACAAGTCGTGCTTTATATCTTACTACTTCACCATTTTTATTTCGTTTTCTCACAAAAACCCATTTATATCCAACTGGTTTTACATCTTCAGGTGTAAGAATCACAGGGCAAAAAAATTTTCATTTTTCTAATGATTTTAATTCAGCCTCAATTGCGTCTTTCCATTTTGACCAATCATATCTTTGTTTGCATTCACTAATAGACATTGGTTCATGATCTTCATCATCATTTATTACATCAAGCGCTACATTATATGCAAACATATCGTCAAAGTTGACTTTATCTCGATCCCATCGTGTTCTATTGACAACATAATTTATTGAGATCTTATTATTTTTACATATTTCAAGTACCCGAATGTCTCTCGAAATTGAGATATTAGTGTTGTCAAATGACTCTTCTGGAGTCACTAAATTTTGTTAAATATCCTCGACCTGGTCATCTATATTTATAGCTCCTTTTCTTTTTTGAGGATTTTTAGCTTCAAGCGTGCTTTTGATCCATTTGCATCAGTAGATTGTCCAATAGGGACATCAATTCTGATAGTAGCATTCGCAGTTGGAACATGTGACTTGGTCACTTTCTTGGGGTCAGTGAATGTGTTTGGTAATTGATTGGCTAAACTCTGTAAATGAATTATCTTTTGAACTTCTAGCTCACATTGTTTTGTACGAGGATCAAGATGAGACAATGATAATTCATTCCAACTAACTTTATTTTTCAGCTGTTTATTTTCTCCCCCTAATGTTGGAAAATTTGATTCGTCAAAATGACAATCAGCAAATCGAGCCATAAATAAATCTCCTTTTGTTGACTCTAAATATTTTATTATAGAAGGAGATTCATGTCCAACATATATTTCCATCCTTCTTTGAGGACCCATTTTAGTGCGTTGTGGTGGAGCAATCGGGACATATACCGCACATCCAAAAGTCCTTAGATGAAAAATATTTGGCTCATGACCAAAAATCATTTGTAAAGGGGAGACCTTAAGATAACTAGTTAGCCTGATACGAATTAACATCGCTGCATGTAAAATTTCATGTCTCCAAGTAGATATTGGGAGATTTGATTTCATAAGCAATAGTCTTGCAATTAATTGCAAACGTTAAATTAATGATTCTGCAAGACCATTTTGTGTATGAACATGTGCTACAGAATGTTCAACATCGATTCCTAGAAACATACAATACTCATTGAAAGCTTATGAAGTAAATTCACCGGCATTATCTAGATGTATTTTCTTAATGGGATAATCTAAAAAATGTGCTCTCAATTTAATTAGTTGAGCAAGTAATTTCGCAAACGCCAGGTTACGAGAAGATAATAAGCAAACATGTGATCATCTTGTTGATGCATCAATTAGAACCATAAAATATCTAAATGGTCTACATGGTGGGTGTATCGGCCCACAAATATCTCCCTGTATACGTTCTAGAAAATTGAGATACTCACTTTCTATTTTTATCTATGATGGTCTAATAATTAGTTTCCCTTCAGAACATGCAGCACATGAAAAAAATATAGGATTGTGGAATTGATTCTCTTCTCAACGAATGTCCACATGAATTCTCAATTATTTTTCGCATCATTATTGTCCTAGGATGGCCTAACCGGTCATGCCAAATATTAAATTTATTCTCACTTGTAAACTTCTGGTTTGCAATAACATGTGTTTCAATTGTACTAATAAATGTGTAGTACATTCCAGAGGAAAGAGCAGGAAATTTTTTTCAGTGTGCATTTTTTATCAGAAATCATATCCGTGATAACAAGATATTCCTGGTTTTCTCGATTTGTTATTTCAATATGGTATCCATTTCTGCGGATATCCTTGAAACTTAACAAATTCCTATTAGATTTGGAGGAATAAAATGCACTATCAATGTATAATTATGTTCCTCTAGGTAACAATATATTAGCTCTTCCAAACCCCTCAATCATCTTTATACTTCCAAATATGGTATGGACATTGGCTTCTCGCATTACTAAAGAAGAAAAATATTTTGTATTTCTGAATATTGTATGAGTTGATGCACTATCAACGAGACACAAATCTTCTTTATTAATGTCAATGAGTGACATTCTTCATTAACATGAACATAGCAAAAGAAACATAAAAAAAATTAATGAAAAGAAACACTCATAATTTTATTTATTGAGAAAAATAACTTCATAGTAAGGAGATTTTTTTTTATTTTAAGAGAAGTATAAACTTAATTAAAGTAAAAGGAAAACACATATAATCATAAAAGTTTAGCTTGTTTTTTGGACACTTTCGTCAACAATTAGGTGATCAATTCTTCCGTTAGGATCGGTAAAGAAATCAGCAACATCTAAATGAGTCACATCCATGTTGCCATAATCAGAATCGCTTTCTTCCCCAGCAAAATTTATTTCTATCTTTGGCTCTTCGCCTTTATTTTTATTTTTCCTTTTGAGCGATTCTTGGTATAATTCAACCAAATGTCTTTGTGTACGACAAGTACGAGCCCAATGACCTTTTCCACCATAACGATGACATAAATTTTCAATATAATTATCATTCCCACTAGTTTTCTTTTTGTGGTTATCATTATTATTTGCCCACCTAGAGTGGAAACTACGACCACGGCCTCATGCATAGCCACATCCGTGTCCACGTCTCCGACCACGGGATGATTCATTTGTCACTACATTCACTTCTGGGAATGCAGTAAAGCAAGTTGGACGGGATTCATGATTCCTCATTAGAAGCTCATTATTTTGTTCAGCCACCAAAAGGCAAGAAATCAGTTCAGAATACTTTTTGAAGCCTTTTTCACGATATTGTTGCTATAATACCACATTAGATGCATGAAATGTGGAGAATGTTATTTCTAACATGTCATCATCAGTAATTTTCTCTCCACATAGTTTCAGTTGAGAACTAATTCTAAATAGTGCAGAATTATATTCACTGACTGATTTAAAATCTTGCAAATGTAAATGCATCCAGTCATAACAAGCTTTTGAAAGAATCATAGTTTTCTGGTGGTCATACCTTTCTTTTATGTTGTTCCAAAGAACAAGTGGGTCTTTGACAGTTAAATACTCAATTTTTAGTCCTTCATCTAGGTGGTGGCGGAGAAAGATCATGGCTTTGGCTTTGGCTTTGGCTTTGTTAGATTCCTGATTGCCATCCTTGATAGTATCTCCTAAACCCATGACATCTAGATGAATTTCTGCATCTAGTATCCAGGATAGATAATTCTTTCCAGTAATGTCAAGAGCTACAAACTCAAGTTTTGTAAAATTCGACATAATGATACTATCATAAAATGTAACAAAAGTTAAATAGAGATTGAGATTAAGAAGGTTGAGTAATTAGAAAATAATCAAACATGAAACTATAATTCAACATAACAGTAATATAGAAACTCATATTCCAATGATAGATCTTACAATAATATCAATTTCTAAAGTAGTCGTGCTGATAACGTCTTATAAAACTAGCAACAAGATTAGAAGGAGAGAAAAGATAAAGACAAAAAAAAAGAGAGAAGTATCTTGTATTCTTCTTCTTGCCAATACAACACAAATGACATGCCCTATTTATAGGCATAGTCTTACATGAGAAATTGAAGATGAAGAGTCTAGTAATTAATGGAGGAGTAATGACCTAAGGAAGTTGAAGAGGAAGAGTCTAATGATTAATGGATGAGTAATGATCTAGGAAAGTTGAACGGGGAGAGGGAGAGGGAGATGGAGATAGACATCTATATTCTAATATTTATAATATAAGGGTAAATTTAGGGGTTGTTTGATTTTACTTTTTGTATTTTTTATGTTTTTAAAATAGTTTCATTGAATAATTTTTTAGAATTTTTTAATTATTCAAATTTTTTGTTGAATTATTCTCTAGAACTTAGATTTTATATTTAGAATTAAGATTTCTAATTCCTTTTTTATGGGTGTGGAAATTCAAGTTACCCATTCCTTTATTTATGAATTAGTTTAACATTATGTTTCAGATTTTAGATTATTTTATTTTAGATAATTTATTTTTTTATTTTGTATTTTACATTACTCTATTGTTTGAATTCTGTTTCAGATTATATATATATATATATATATTTTTTATTTAGATATTTTAAATTTTAATTTTAGTCCTTATAGTTTAAAACTATAAATTTTAGTCTCTTGAGAAATAAAATAATCTAAATTTTTATTAAAATACATCCCTTAAGGAGTAAAATAATATAGCTTTTTATTAAAATAAAAGAATTAATATTTTAAACAGAAAAAAAATTGATTGACTAAAATATATAGTTTGAAACTATATGGATTAAAACCAAAATAAGGAAAAACTATAAGAAAGAAACATTATATTAACCCATTGAATTTTATATTTGAGAACCAAGGAAATTTAATATGTGGGTGGTTTTACTTATATTATTTTTTATGAAAAAATATATATTGGTCTTTTGGAGGTTGTGGCACAGGTAGAAAGACTTAAAATTAAAATTGAAATTATTAAATTATGTGAAATGGATAAAATTCATGCTGGATAAGGAACATGATGGGACTAAACTGGCTCTTTTTTTTTTGGCAAAAAAAGGTGTCAAATTTAATTACAACAATAACATATTCTCCATAATAAGGTTCAATTAAAGAATTAATTTAAAAAAAAGAATATAATAGGCATATTAAGATAGACTTTGATATCAAAGATAACATGCCATAGAAGAAGAAGAAACTGCTTATCCTACCACTTAGAAAAAAAAATACTTTTTGTAAGCTTAACTTTTTATTTCATACATCAAAATAATTTTTTTTTTAAAAAAAATTAACAAAGGCTGTTCTAGTTTAACCAAAGGTTACGGGTTCGATCCTTTGAGAATATAGTATCCTAGGGGCCAGGGGCGCTAACCTTAATGGTTCCTGTCATGCCTCGATCCGGATTAGTCTGGCTTGTAATTCTCTGAGGGGTTAGCCAAGATACAGGGTGAAGAAATTCAAAAAAAAAATAAAAATAAATATTAGTATGATATAATAATTATATCATTTTTATAAAAAAAGAAAGTGGGACGGGATGAGACATCCCTCGTCCCATCTCGGGATAATTTTTGTCTTGTGACAGTCTTGTCTCGTCCCGATATGATCAGGATAGGGATGGGCTAACCGGATAGGACAATGATAAACACCTATACTACATGATCATGTTGATATTATTAACATTACTACAAAAAAGGCTTTTTAAAGCCTCATTCTAAACCGATCCTTGTGGAGATAGTTTAAAAAATGACCGTTAATATTTTTATAAATAAGATGAAATATTTATACCGAATGTACACATGACATATGTAGAAAAAAATTACTACGCCGGATACATTCATAGCCAGTTTAAAATAACCTTTCTATACCGATTGCCTTGATGTATGATTTAGAAAAGTTCTTTCTACACCAGATGCGCAATGTTCGGTTTAAGAAAGAACACATCTAAACTAGTTGCTTGTAGGTCTAGTTTAGATGTTTTCTTTATACACCGAATGTCCATTTCATCAGGTGTAGGTTATCTTCGTTCTCTTGTGACTCTTCAATTTTTTGTCTATCATTTCCCGCTTCGTTGTGTCACTTCTTCATAAAGTTTATATCTCTTCTTCGGTTCCTAACGTTTGTAATCATTATGATAGAAGGCCAATTGCATTCTTCTATATTCTTTTCTCAAACCGTGTTTTCCTCAACCTTAAATATATATACCCTTCCTCAGTACTTTCCATCTCACTATCTCTATTTTCTTTTCTTCTATATGAACCCTTCAATGGCTTTTTTCTCACGCACACTTCCTTCTCTGCTACATAAGAGAAACCGAGATTATTTTGATGACAAGCATCATGTCCCTTACTCTTTAGTTCATTCTCTTCCTCCCCTAGTTCTCACTCTACTCGAGCTCCTTGAAGAACTTATCTCGTGCTTCCATTCAAGCTAGATTTTCTTGTTTTTTGGTTTTCTAGATATTTAGTCTTCCACAAATATAGATCATAGTTAGATAAATACTAAACGAACAATTGTTGAGTATTCTGATAGGGTGAAGGAGTTTTTAGATTTTGTTAAATGAAATGTTGATGATGACAATAGAATGTTTTATTGTCCTTGTGTGAGAAATTTGAATAAGAGGAAACTAAGTCCTACAAATGTGTGTCCCTCTTATTTTTATACCTTAATAGATCAAGATTGTATGTGATTAAATTTCCCTCTAGTTTAATTAGTTTTATATTTTAGGGCGTTCTGCCCTCATTCGTATAAAAAAAAAGAGTAAACATTTTAATTATTTTTTTTAAATATACCCTTGATAAATTAAAGGGTAAAAGTACATCTAACACCCCAAACTAATTTCAGATAAGCAATTAACCCCCTCAAATATTTAAGGGTACAATCAGTACCCTAAAACTAATTTTAGAGGTGCAATCAGCACTTTAAAGTATTTAAATTAGTACAATTGCACATTTTCACTAATAGAAATATAAATTTATGTCTGATCCATGTCACGTAAACTTTTTATTTTAACACATTATCATTTAAAATATCACATATGTCATATTATTTAAATAAGAGTACTAAATAAACCCTAAAATTGATATTATATAAAATTCATATGTGAAGATTGATAAATTTTATGTTTTATTTAGTACAATTTATTAAAATAATATTACACATGTGGCCTTTTAAACAATAATGTATCGAAATAAAAATTTTATGTGGCATGTATCAAATAAAAGTTTGTATTTTTATTAGCAAATGGGTAAAATTGTAACAATTTCAATACTATAAGGTGTTAATTGTACCTCTAAAATTAGTTTAGGGTAAATATTTTAGGGTGCTAATTGCTCCTCTAAAATTAGTTTAGGGTACTAGATATACTTTTACCCTAAAATTAAATACAATTTATGACAAATCCGCAGAGTAATTTTCTTAATATTTAGAGGCATATTTTGGGATAAACACAACAATGAATCTTAACATTTTGCTAAATACCTTATAAATTTAATCATAAAACTTTAAAAAATATAGAACACTTTGATATTCTTTTCTAGTAATATCTAATATCTAATTTTATTTATATTACATCTAATATCTTGACATTATTTTCTTAATACATTTATTAGCCGCTAAATATATTTATTAGCCTCTTAATACATTTATTAATTGAGGTAAATGCATGCACCAAAAAGTAAATAAAATAAATAATATGAATTAATTAGTAATATCTCGAGTAATAAGTTGGGGATGAATAGCCCAAAATATAACGTAAAGAGTCAAACTCTGACATTAACAAGAACATGCAATTCTCTGTTACTTTCTTTTTATCTCTTTATCTCTTTCCTTTATTTATTTATTTATTGTTTTCATTTCAGCTTTTTCTCATGGAAAATCGTTGTTAAAAAAAATTAGAATGTTTGTTTAAACTTTTAGAAATAATAATCCAAATTTGAAAGAAAGCCATGTTTTTTTAATTATTTTGAGGATTTATTATGAGTAATTTTTAATTATTTTTAAAACATTTTCAAGTTTAATTTTTTATTATTGTAATATTAAATTTTGGAAAAAAATATTTTCAATAATTTTTTTATGAAATATAACTAATTAAACTAAATTAACAGTGAATTAATATCTTTTAGATTTCATTGGTTTACAAGGAAAATTTTATTTGTCTTAATCTAGACGTCTTCATAAGCATATTAAAAAGGAAAATTTAGATTATTTTATATATTAATTAATTTGCAGCCTGGTTAAACTTAACTTATTTAGCAAATAGACTAGATTTTAAGCCTATTAGTTTAAATAGGTCAGGCCTTATGTACAAGCCTGTAAGTCTAACTTGTTTAACATTATATATATACTTTAAATATACTTAAAGTTTATTTAAAATGTTTTAGTTTTAAATAGGTAAGTTTTGAAACATATTAAAAACTTATATCTAGTCAATTTAAAGTCTATTTGCGATCTTCAAAGCCTAAATACGATATTTTTTTTAGATATTTACATTGTAAATAGATATCTAAAAAGACTTTAGGCCTAGTAAATCTTCTATAGGATAAGACCTGAGTTTAAAAAAAAAATCTATATATAAACTCAGGCTTTAAACACTTATTATAGGCTTGTGCATATTTAGTCAAAATTTGGCCTAACATGATCTATTTCCATTCTTAGTCTCTATTTATAAATTATTGTATAATGTTACCTACTTTATATCAACCAAAAAAACTTATTCATGTTTCTAAAATTATTCATCTTCTCATAAATGCTTTAATTAAATACTATTTTCTCTCTCGCATTCTCTTTCTTAATTAATTAAAATCATAAATCTTTTAAAGGGAATTTTTGAAAATAAAAATTAATTGCTACGTAGATTTTGTAAGTTGTCTTGTCTTGTAAATAGAGATACATAATTCTTATATATTTTATTTATACAAAGAGAGTGAGGGTGCAACATCCTAATTTTCTCTTCCTTTATGTTAATTATAGGTAATTAAGATTATGTTGTGATTATTGTCGGTGATATTGAGTTAGGAATGATTATTAGGTTTATGTGAGGGTTAGGAATAAGTTTTGTAACCAACAAGCATTCATTAATTCTAGTATAAATGATTTTGGTCGCTTAAACTGCCATTAAATTTTCTCAGCTTGAATATGAAAATTTTGACTCTTGATAAGTGAATTTTGTTATGAAACTATCATTAAATTAATCTTTTAAGACCTAATTGTCATTTTTTCCCTTGATATATACAAGATACGGACTTTGTGAGTCTACCCACACATTGATATGAAGAAATTTGATACATTTTTCATACACAGCAAATGTTGATACTTTAAAAACTTTATACAATGAGAATACTTATATTTGAATTCAAATTCTTTTGGCCAATTTTTTTTTTTTCAAATAGGAATTTTTCATTAATTTTCTCTCTAAGGGCTTGAAATTTTTGACTCTATTTGATTCTATTTATAGTGCGGAGACAAACAATTTTTTATCCTATTTATAACTCATATTATTAAATTTTTTATATTATTATATAATTTTATCTTTAATTTATTATTGTATTGACTTTATTCATATTTGATATAACGTATATTAAATAAAAATAAAGTTAAAAAATTATTAAATTTTAAAGTAAAGTTAATAAAATTTAAAAAAAAAATTAATCTATATAAAATATACCAAAAGTGACTTGTGTTTGAGTCTATCCATTTTGATCTGAATTCTAAAGATTAAACAAGATATATCATTATTTATTAATGGAGATAAATTAAAGAGTACATGTGATTTTGCTCCTTGAAGGAACAAAATGGTCTGCAAATTGAAGTTCAGCAAATTCCCAAACACAACATTTGACTTATTTTTTTGTAGTTGACATTTTATTTGCAAAATTCCATGACTCCTAAAGCAGAAAAAGCACAACAAGCGACTTTGAAGCTTGAAAATCCAGATTTTTTGCAAAGAGATTCAAATTCTTCCTCAGTTCTTTCTCTTCCATCATGAAGGAACATGAGGTTGTCCAAGATTGATACATACTTGGCTTCTTCTGTTTCCCTATTTTCTTCTTCAGGCATTATAAACTCCACCACTATCACCTTCCCTTTTTCTGGTAATGATTCATGACATTTCTTCAACACTTTAATGCTCTTTTCATCTGACCAATTGTGACATACAGCCTGCAAATATATTACCATAGCATTAAGATTGATATCATACTTATATTTAATTCAATATATTTTCATTTTAAAACTTAATAATCAACTACCCTAAATTTTTTAAATTTGTAGGAGTAACCTTCGACCATCAATTATATACTCCTTAGGTTTTATTTTATGGATATATAACCCCAACAGATATATTACTGTGACATTAAGATTTATATCATAATTATATTTGATTCAATATATACTCCTCCTCTTGTCCTTAATATAAATGATAGATAATTAATTTAGATTGATTAAAAAGATTAATTATGTTAGTTATTTATAATAAATATAATTTGATTTTCTTAAAATACTATATTTCATCATGATTAACTCTGCAATTAATATGAATACTTTAGGAAAAATATATAAATTTAAAAGATAAAATAAGTTGGGGTCTTATATTTAAGATTAAATCTAATCTCTAAACTAACTTTTATATTAAGAACCGGATAAAGTATAATAGTCATTCAATGGTCAACATCATACCATTGAATCACCTTGACATCGTGACATTTAACTTGGCTCGGTCAATAAAGAACATAGTGGGACAACCATCTTCTCTAGATATTAAGATCCTAGAACTCGAGGAATTCATAACTTTATATATTGGATTCTATAAAATAAGGCAATAGGAATAGACCCAAGTTTCATACAGAAAGCGGGTAAGTTTTATGTTTAATTTTAAAACATACATGATGTTTGCATCCACAAGGCTCATTGTTCGGTTTGCGTGTACTATTAAAGTAAATTAGCCTACATGAAGGCTATTTTCTACAGTAGGTTTAATAGAATGAATTTTTTTTTTATAGAAGTAGAAGTAGAAATGGAAGTAAAATTAAGTAAGAAATGGGTTTTAAAAGTTTGTTTAGTAAAATAGAAATAAGTATAGAATTAATGTATATATTTTTTTTATAACTCAGGGATAAAATGATTCAAAATATTTTTTTATAACTTAGGAAAGGTTAAAGTTGTTCAGAAATTTTATAACTAGAGTAAAATAGTTCAAAAAATTTTAATTCTACTTCCATCACCTTAATTACTAACTTTTTTTATGGAACTGAAATGGCCCAAAATATTAGAAGTGGAAATGAAAGTTATTTCTATTTCTACTTTCCCACCTCTATTTCCCTCCAACTAAACATGACGCTACAATTCCTAGCAAGGAATCAAAGAATAATTTATATCTGGTATCTCTAAGATAAAGGAGACAAGAAACAATTAATCCTTCTCTAAGGGTTTAAGGGCAATTTAGACAAATCCGATGTACAAAAATTTATAATTTTTTTGTCTTGTTTAATGAAGTCTTGGGATAGAAGAAAAATTCTTCCTTTAAAGGATTGACAGGAATTACACTTCTACATATTTAATAACACACACACATATATATATATAACAATATGTTTTACTCAATAGACAACTCATCAATTACAAATAAGATTTGAATTAAGCTTTGAGTAAGATGAAACTAACCTTTAATATCATGGCATCACCTTTTGGAACACTTTCAAACATGTCTCCTCCAACATGCTCAATCCCTTGACAAAATTCAAAAATTTTCTTAGAAGTCAACCATTTACTCAAAAATCATGTTTTTCTTTCTTGATTGAAAATCATTGTACCTGGAAGGGATGGTGCATTTTGAATGACTTGGGGCAAATCAAAATTGATGCCCTTAATTGAAGGGTACTTAGATACAATCATTTTGAGGTTTTGACCAGTGCCTCCTCCAACATCAACGAGTGTTGATATTCCCTCAAATCCTTTGTATATTTCAAGGATCCTTCTCATCTCCATATTGCAAAAATTGGCCATTGCTTTGTTGAAAGTTTTGTTCCATGTTGGATCAGTTTTTGCGTATTGGTACATTGGAATTCCATGAGTTTTCTTGAACAAGTCACTGTCTTCGTCTATTATTGCATCCTTAAAATTGGGCCTACGGACATTAGAAGGAATCAATGAACAAGCATCAATATCAAGTATTTTTCTCATGGAATTAAAGTTGTATAAAAAAAAGTATTTTTCTCAGTCCTAAATGTATTAGTTTATACAGATTAAAAAAAATATAAGTTAGTTATTTATAAGAATATATATTGATATTTTTCTAAAATATACCCCCTTTTAATAATTTATATTGAAAATTATCTCTACTGATATACACCTCTTACACGTAAGAGTCAAATATATTAATTTAAATAGATTAAGAAAATTATAAATTAATTATTTGTAGGAAATGTATATTGATTTTTTTAAAAATACACCTTTTAATTATTTATATTAGAAATTATCTCTATTGATGTACACATTTGTGGGAGACAAGAGAAATTAAGGTCTTATATTTATGAACAAAACATGTTAGATTGGAGGTCACCAAGCTAAGAGAGGGTGAATTTGGTGATGATAAAAGTTTGCAAATTTAAACTTGTAGCATTTAGATCAATAACGAAGTGGGGAAGGAAGAATATCATTGTATGTAATTAAGCATACTCAACAATTTATACTGCTTCAGTTTAATCTACGTGACCTACGTTCAATCATCACACAATATTTGAGAGTTCCACTATCTTCTTAAGATTTAACTGGACTCTTGGTGCCTTAATCGATATAATTCTTAGACCCCACATCTGAGCCAATCTTCCACTTATATATAAGGTAATTTAATACCCTACTCAATATTCCCACAATCTTGAGTCTTCTAAAATGAATAAGCAATAGATGATCATTGAGTGATCAAATAAGAGTGCCTCACAGAATGAGCAATCAAGTTACCCAACTGAAGAGCAAAGATAGTTGAGCAAAGATCAAAGTTTAAGAGTAAGTGAATAAGTAAGCAATTTCAGATGCAATAGCTCTTTATTTCCCTCATAAAGGAACTCTATTTATAGTTTGGTAAAAGCAAATAGCTGTTAGACACAATAATCTATCTGTTACTTTGATTAACTACTCGTTCAACCACCACATTAAACTCTGATAAACTCAGTCATGGGCTAGAGGATTATATCCTAACAGTCACAATTTTTATTTATGGGGAAAAGGTCTCAAACAAGCATCAAGGCAGTGGAATCATAAACCATATACGAGGCACTAAACCAAGGAGGGTTTACACAAAGTAAGCATGATTACTCACTCTTTATTAAGAGGTACAGTGATGGTTTACTACTAAATATTCTAGTTTATGTTAATGACTTGTTGATTACAGGAAATTCAGAAAAGAGAATAAATGAAGTGAAAGAGTTTCTTCATGACAAATTCAAAATTAAGGATTTGAGACTAATGAAATATTTGTTGGGAATAGAAGGAGCTAGATCCAGAAAAGGGTATTGTTTTGTGTCAAAGAAAATATGTATTAGATCTCTTGTCTGATACATACTGGTATAAGTGGCTACAAGCCACTAGAAATGCGTTAATGGCACAAATCTAAAAGCTTTTGACGTATGATAAAGGACAGACAACTGAACAATTGAGAGAAATATCTAAGATCGGTCGGTCGATTGATATGCTTGATTATGACTCGACTTGACATTTCTTTTCTAAAGCAGATACTTATACTTAGTCAGTTTATGCAGAAGCCCACAAAGACCCACATGGCAGCAGCATTAAGCATGGTAAGATCCTTGAAACAAAGTACATGGCTTGGAATTTTGCTAAGTTCCGACGGACATCAAGATTTAAAATGCTTCTGCAACTCGGATTGGGGATCTTGGGTAACTACAAGGAGGTCCGTAACTTATCAAAATTGGGAGGCTCACTTGTTAGGTGGAAAATAAAGAAACAGAGTACAATATCAAAGTTCTTAGCTAAGGCAAAATATAGAGCACTTGGTTCAGTCGTTTTAAAGACTATTTGGGTGGTAGGATTGTTAAAAAAACTTGGATATCAATCACTCAGAGCCATAGATTTATATTGTGACAACAAGGCAACAATCCGCATAACAAGTAATCTAGTATTTTACGAAAGAACAAACCATATTGAAATTTATTAATACTTTATAAAAAAAAAAAAAAGCTTCAAGATTGATTAATTTGCAATGTGCAAACCAGGAAGCTGACATCCTGACAAAAGCAAATAGATATATAGATAAGAATGCCAGGTAAGTTGGTGACTATCAATATTTTTACGAAAAAACTATTTAATAAGTATGCGCACTTTTTTTAAGTTTTAATTTAATATTTCTTTATTTTTTAGTTTAATTAAATGTTTCAATTTTATTTTGTTAACGTTATTAGCTCATATTCTTTAGGAAATATTTTGAAGAGTTAATAAGAGGATTTAATTCTAAAGGCTACCGGTATTAAGAGAGTAAAATTTAAAAATTTAATTAAGCTAAAAAACAAAGATGCCAAATTAAAAAGGACAATGGTACATCTAGTACTTCAAACTCATTTTAAAAAAATAATTAGTATCCTAAAATATTTAAGGGTCTAAATAATATTTTAAACTAATTTTAAATAAATTTTTTAAAATATTTAAATTAATATATTTCCGCTATTTTATTGAAAGAAATATAAATTTTTATTTAATCTATAATATATAAATATTTTATTTTAACATATTATTTAAAAAATTATATATATTATATTATTTAAAATAATATTAAATAAACTTTAAAATTGATATTATATAAAATTTATACGTAAAAATTAAAAAAATTTATAATTTATTTAGTATAATTTATTAAAAAATATTATATATATAAATTTTTTAATAATAATATTCAAAATAAAATATTTACTTGATATTATTAAATAAAAATTTATATTTTTATTAATAAAAGAAAATTATAACAATTTAAATATTTTAAAATATTAATTATATTTTTTAAATTAATTTAAAATATTAATTATACTCTTAAATATTTTATAGTCTTAATTATATTTTTAAAATTAATTTATACCTTTTCTAATTAAAAATGAGAGAAAATATATATAACTGTAAAATAGTTTTCTCTATATTTATTAGAGGGGAGGGTAATATAAATGGTTAGACGGCGTGGTTTAGCTTAATGATGGGTAAATGTATAAATATAGATGTGTATGGATTAATTCATCAAATGAGAGATTTATTTTTAATCCTCTAAACACATTTTTTTAATCACAAGCTTAATCAAAATGAGATTAACATGGTAAACTACACTTACCAAGCTTTCATGAGTGCAGGATGAGAGAAGATTGGTACGAATCCCAAGGAACCACTCACAAAGTGCCTCCCAATGGAAGAAATTGCATAGAGACTCCCAGTGGAACCATCTTCTTCTTCCTTCTCACGAACCCTGCAACTCAGAAGAGAGTGACTCGCGAGAAGCCTCAAGAGACGATCGATTCTGGAAGCCAAGTTTCTGTGCTGAGATGAACTTGGAAGCCGAGAAGCAACTTCAGAAGCTGACACGTGTCTTCCTCCTTCCTTAGCGATGATGTCGAACAAGTTGAGTTCAATGGCGGCGTTCAGAGCTGCCGAGAAGACCTGGCTACTGCGAAGACGAAGCGCTGAAAGCACAGATGAGTCAATGTCGCCGTCTTCGTCTTCTTCCTTCCCTGTTTTTGGCATCTCATTGCCCTGTTTCTCTTTGCGATCTAACAAAGCCATTGTTGAGTTGATTGGTCGATCTCTCTCTTCTCTCTCTCTTTAGTATAATTTTATATTACTGACAGGCAAAAGAAAAACTGACAAATTAAATAAAGACCACGTGAGCTGAGTCTGACAATTAATAATTTAGCATCTCAAATTATTAGAATTATTGGTTGGTCTCTCTCTCTCTCTCCGATCACTACAACGTTTTTATCATGGAAAAAGACAAGGAGGAAGTGAATTTAAAAATAATAATTTAAATATATAAATATCTAAAAAAATGGAAGGAACAAAAAATTCAATCTATTTTTTATAATTTTAGTTAAAAAATTTAAATTACCTTTAAAATAATGATTGATGGGGAATCGATTTTTTTAAAATTATCAACGACATAGATCAATTGCTCTAATCTCTGTTTGTAAAAATTCTAGTCCCCCGGATAAATAGTTCTGGTGGCTAGTGAGGCAACGAGTTCTTAGTTTTCTTAAAATTATAGATTCCACTCAGGAGGTCCCGAAATCTAAAGGGCACGAGAAGGAGGATTTCTCGACATTGCGATGTATTGTCGGTGTTCTTCTACCCATCCTATTCTTTTTATCGCTTCCCTTTCTGGTTGGTTTTACAGTTGTACTGAGCACGAATTTATCGATTTCGAACCCTATTTCCTTGCCTTCCCAGTGTAAGATCGTATCTAGTGGTGAGTTTTTTCTTCCATCATTAAAATATCCAGTAATTTCTAATTAAACTTCATTTGATTTGTAAGTGTATTTTATTCTGCGTTTTCTGATAATTAGAGTGAAAATACAGCAACCATACTGTACTGCGGCGTATCGCTTGAGAATTAGAATCTTTAATTGCTGAACCTAGCTTGAAAAAGTAACTTGGGTTCATACAGCAGTTGTTTTCTTTATCACATTGAGCTTCTGCCACACATTATTTCCTCGACCTATCAATGGTATTCTCATCAAATAGTTTGTGCATTGGTCAACTTCAACATGGGAAGTCTCTTTCTCATGAATATGTATTAAGGTTTTAGGATTTCATAAGTTGTGGCGCTTGTTTTATTTAAATGTCATGTCCTTTTATTTAATTACCTTGTAAGTTGTGTCATTGTAGTTGCAGCTGATAGCATTATTATAGAATTCATAGAGTTGTTTGTAAACAATCTCTATAGAAAGAAGTTTGTATAGTTCAAATGACAGTTTTAGAGTTATAAAATTAAATCAAATCTTGGGTTAATACACGTTATTAATGAAATATAATGATTTCACTTCAAAATCTATTTGAACTGTGATGTTTGCTTATATGATGGCTTACATAATATATTTTAGTAAACATTCAATCACCTTATAAACTTTATTGCAGGGGTTACAAATCCCTTCAGCAATAAGTTACGATTTCAGTTGTAAATATGTGAAGGGGAGTTATAAATCTCATTATTGAAGTTACAAATCACATTAGACGAGTTGCAAATCTTATTAGATGAGTTGCAAATCCTATTGTTGAAGTTCCAAATTTTATTATGGATGTTACAAATCCCATTGCAGAAATCACAAATCCCATAGAAAAAGTTGCAAGTCTCATTGCTGAAATTACAAATTCTATAGGAGGAGTTACAAATCCCATAATTGAATTTGCAAATGTCATTGATGAAGTTACAAATGACATTGCAGGAGGTGCAAATGCCATTGAAGAAGTTATAAATCTCATTGGACGAGTTACAAATTCCATAATTGCACTTGTAAATGCCATTGATAAAGTAAATCACATTATTGAAGTTATAAATCCCATAGTTAAAGTTGCAAATACCATTGCAGGAGTTGCAAATCCCATAATTGAACTTGCAAATGCCATTGAACTTACAAATCTCATTGTTGAAGTTGTAAATGCTATTGTAGGAGTTGCAAATCCTATTGGATGAGTTGTAAATCTCATAATTAAACTTGTAAATGCCATTGATGAAGTTACAGACCCTATTATTGAATTACAAATGCCATAGTTAGAGTTACAAATGTCATTGTAGGAGTTACAAATGCCATTACAGGAATTATAAATTCCATTGAACAAGTTACAAATAACATTGAACTCAGCCTAATTCTCATGCTTTTTCTTCAAAAACTTTTAAGGATAATTTGGTCTTTTCATCCAAATTTATAAAAGACAAATTAGATCTCCTGCTCAATATATCTTTTTAGATATTTATATGTTTAAATTATTATTTTTAAATTCACTTAGTTTTTCTTTATTTTTTCCCCTTTTTATTATTAACCTATTATAATATTTATTTGAAATTTGAATGTTAAGGAAATGTGTGGTCAACCTACCTCTAACTCCAATCACGTATTCTAGGGGCACTGAGATGACTAGTTAGAAGCCATATTTATAAAGTGAACAAGAAAAAATTTAATATTGAGGCTAGAAGTCTTTTTAAAATTTTTACTTGGGGGTTAACAGGCCCATATTTATAAAGTGAACAAGAAAAAATTTTATGTTTTTATTTTTAAGTTATGTGATTTAATTTTTTATATGAATATATAATTTTTTTATTATATTAACTTTATTATCATAAGATATAATATATATTAAATAGGGATCAAGTTGAAAAAGTGTTAAATTTTAAAACATAATTAATAAAATTTAAAATTTTTCTTAATCTGTATAAAATATGTTAAAAATGACTTATAAATAAAATTAAATGAGTATGGATTTAATGGTGAGTTCAATGGCAACAAATAAGGAAATTAAGCAAGCTATTCAATTCACATACCTAGCCTTTTCTAGGTCAGTAACATCGGTTAAAGATATATTGTACATAACTAAATAAGATTTACACTCGTTCAAGGACCTAAATTTTTACTCTTTAAGTATCTTTGGGCAATAAATTTTGTAATAAAGGGTTTTTCCAACAATTTTATTCCCTACAAAATAAGCCTAAGTATTTAATGAGATTCTACGATCTAAAAAAATGCCTGATGATTGGAGAAAAAAATATTATAGTCCCTATTTACAAGAATAAAAGGGATATTTAAAGTTATGCAAGTTATAGAGAGATAAAGCTTATAAGTTTATACAATAAAATTGTGAGAAAAGGAGATTGAGCATAGGTTAATATTTGATACTTGTATTACTGAGAATTAATTTGGTTTCTTGTTGAGAAGGTCTACATCAGATACAATTTATTTATTGTGGTTAATGGAAAGGTATCGAATAATATTTTAAAAGTCAGACCAGACGTTGATCTAAAAAGATTACTGATTCATGGTTCAAACAGTCGAAACGAATAAGTTACTCGCTTAGACGAGGACATAATAATTAAATTAAAATAATATTATATACCTATATAATTATGTGTATATATAAAGAAATACGATATCATATTATTAAATAAATTTTAAAAAATCAAATAGTCTAATTTTTATAGTTATCATATTTTAATAAGTTATAATTAAATCATTATTATCATTGAGTCAATATTTTAATTTTTTTTAAAAAAATTATATTCAGTTATTTTAATTAGAAAATGAAATTAAAATATCAAAAGTAATATATTGATAAGTAAAGAAAAAGTCAAATAAAATTGAAAAAATAAAATATATTATATTATATATTTAATTGCCTGCCTAATTTCTACGAAAACTATAGTTTCAAAAATAATTTTAGCAAACTATAGTTATTGCTAAAAATTAAACAAACAGTTATAAAATATCTATAATTGTTTATAGACTAAAGTATAGTGCTTGTTTAGGTAAATTCCAAACATAGGTTTTAAAAAGATTTTTAGTCTAACTATTGGTTTAGAGAAATTTTAAAATAAACAGTCATATTTATCTAAAATGGTTTAGGGACCAAACTATAGTTTTGAATAAACTCTTAGGAATAGCTTTTAATATATTAAAAGAACTTATGGATTACCCAATTATTATTTTACTCTTACTTTTTCTGACACTCTCTCTCCTCTCTTCTCTCTCTTCTCTTCCCTCTCTCCACTACTAATTTCTGTCTGACTGGAAGAAAGAAGAAGGCGGTGAGACGGCAAGTCATCATTACCGGAGGAGAAAGCATATGTCATTGGGAGATACTCTGAGGTCGTTGGTCGTAGATCGGAAGAAAGAAGAAGAAATAGCCTTCGCTATTGGTGTAGATAGGAAGAAAAAAGAAGTAGACATCGACAGGAGATACTTCTGTTGCCGGTAGAAGTTAGGAGACGGTGGAAGTAGGGAAGGTCAGAGATAGTAGAGGTAGGGAGACTGGACGGCTAAAAATGATGAACAATGGGCAAAAATTTTTTTATCTTATATCCTTTATAGTAATTTATCAATAACAAAAGTATTTCTAATAATAATTATCTAAACATTCATTTATTTAAAATTACTTTTTTTTCATAAGTTCTTCTCCAGAAGAGCTTATATAGAAATTGTCTAAAAGCCCTTTTCTAAAAATCTATCAGCTTATATAGAAGTTGTCTAAAAAGCCTTTTCTATAAATCTATCTAAATAGGCATATAATTTTGGGGTCCAAAACTATAATTTCGGATAAATT
Organism: Leucaena leucocephala; assembly: GCA_037074615.1. Taxonomy (NCBI): domain Eukaryota; kingdom Viridiplantae; phylum Streptophyta; class Magnoliopsida; order Fabales; family Fabaceae; genus Leucaena; species Leucaena leucocephala. The sequence goes on along the minus strand of CM073544.1, from coordinate 2,587,413 downwards.
TGTGAAACTAGCTTTTAATTTAGAAAAAATATTTTTGAGTTGTGTAATGACTATTTTGTCTATGTCTTTATTTTTTATTATTTTACGCTATATCCTCTCTATTAATTTATATATAAAAAAATTATTATGATAATAAATATCTAAATATTTATTTTTTTAAAATATATTATTTAGAATTTATTTTTTATTATTTTTTTAAATTAAACTAAATAGTTCTTAAGAAAAATTAAAATAATAAATATAATATATATAATTAAGAAGAGTGGATGATGGGTATGGGAGATGTGCCAACGTAGGTATCAGCACTTTGAATGCGTAGGAAATAGAAATAAGTATATCGAAAAGGTTACGTCTTATCAAAACCTAACTTTTCATTTCCCTTTTCTTTCATCTATGTTACTGATCTCTCCTCCTTTTATCTAGTGTTAAAGTGTACCAGTAACTCTAAATAATTATAGTAATATAATTAGTATTTTAAATTATTTAAAAATACAGTTAATATTTTAAAATAGTTTTTTAAATATAATTAATACTTTTTATTAACTTTCATTAAAATTTCCATCGATACTTATCACAGAGGCTTTTTTTGTATGTTATTTTTTAAATTCTACTTCTGAAAATAATTTTTTATAAAAAAGACAGCAAAATAAGGAATCAGGAGGTCGGTGAAGATGAAGCTGCAGCTTCGACAAAGAGGAAGAGAGAAGGCTTAGACGGAGGTGCGTGCTAAAATTAGGGCTGAAGGTGCATGAAGAGGAAGAGAAGGAGAAGTTTTAGGCCAGTGCGTGCAAGGAACATCCTTTGTTGGCGACTGATCAGCTTATGCAGAAGAGAATATAATAATAATCACAAATCAGAGAAACCCAAACTTCTCTTCTTCCAGAAATTTACCTCTGCATCGATTTTCTGCGTGGTTCTGATTTGCACCGTGTGAGAACCAGAGGATGTACAGAGTCTCCCCCTCCACCTTCACTTGTTCTAAATTCTTAGGAGTTTTCAAATTTGAGGAGTCTCTCTTTGACTGAATCTTTAAGTTCCCTGCAAAGCCTTTTAACTTCTCATCTTTCTCCATTTGTTGACTCTCTTGGCTCAGTGAGTTCGTCACTCTCTCTGGCTCTTCTATTCTCAAGCTCTGTTCTCAACTCTTCGATATTCGCCTCCAGAACCCTCTTCTATTTTGCTGTCTTTTTAAAAAAATAAAATTCACAAGTGGAATTTAGAGAATGGCATGGAAAAAAAAAAAGCCCGACATGTATTGACCGAAATTCTAACGAAAATTAGTTGAGGGTGTTACTCAAAAAATTATTTGATAGTACTGATTCCATTCTTAAATAGTTTATGGGGTGGCTTTTTCTGTTGTCCATCTGATTTTCTTTCACAGTGTTCAATGCTCACTGTTCAAACTTCAGAGCAATTTTTCCAGCGCCGTTAGCTCCCTTTGTTCATCCTTCGGGGGCCAAAAAGACAACTATGATGAGTTTTTGTTCTTTCTTTTTTCTCATACTCATAGTTAGGGTGTTCATGTGCAGAGTTGGACAGAGTGACCCCCCTACCCGATGCCCTGTCCAGAAAAAATATGGGTTATATTTTGCAGCCCGATGCTCGGCCCTGCCCGATAAAAGCCCTAACCATTTTAGGCTGGGTATGGGAGGGCTGGGCGTGGGTGGGCTGGGCATGCCCAAGTTGTGATGCCATACTCATATTGTAGAAAAAATCAGCAATTATAAACTTCTAAAATAATATCATATTCATATGTCTTCAAGAGTTAAATAATATCTATAATCCACTAAAAATAAGGTAACAAAAAAATAATAATTAAAGTCTTGAAATTCATTGCATATAAAAAAATCTTGAAGTCTAAGTAGTTTATAATTACAACTTTACATCAATTTCCCAAATATTGACAATGATGAAGTATCTAAAAAAATAAAATAAATAATTATAATTTGTAATGTAATCATATTATGATTAATAAAGTTAAAAAAATTAATGTAGTTATAAATATTAAAAGATGCAACTTACATACTTAACTACTTATATTTCTAAAATGACTCTTTAGTCACCAGTAACTATCATCTATGGAGAAAATAAAAAAAAAAGGGATGCTCATGGGCAGGGCAGGGCAACCCCTCTGCCCGGTGCCCAGCCCGAAAAAAGTATGGGCTATATTTTGCAGCCCGATGTCCAGCCCTGCCCTATATTTGTCGGGCTGGGCAGGGCCATTTTTTCGTGGGCTCGGGTGGGCATACCGGGCCGCGGATTTTATGAACACCCCTACTCATAGTTGTCTCTTAGTCTAGTCTCGTTTTTTGTAACATACTAGAATTTTTGAGCTAAGGATTAGTAATAAATAAGCTTGATTTGTGAGAAGCCCTAAATAATTAATGGATGCTTGAGTTATAATTAAGGATTAGAAGGTTTAAGTGTTATTTGGAAGCATATGAATTAGATAATCGATTTGGAGGAGCGACATAGCAGAGGAAGGTCTTTTCCCTCTGTCTCACTCGCCATGGCGAGTAATGCAGAGGCGCAAGAGTGCCTCTTTGTGTAACTCGCCGTGGCGAGTTGCACGATTATGTTATAAAATGGGATATTTTATGCACGAAAATTAGAATTTTTGGTGGTTGGTGACGGCCAAGCTCTGCTAGGCATGAATTTTTGATCCATTAGAGGGAGATTTGAGCTTCTAACTTATTGGTATGTATTCTAGGCTTGATTTTCTTATTTTTCTCTTAAATTTTCACATTTAGACCTTTGAGATTTTAAGGTTCATGCACAATTTCAAAATGGTTGAGACTTTAACTGAATTTCTTGAGCTCTAATATGTTATTGGGACTAAATTAAATGTTTAATTGGTTTAATTTTGGTTAGATTTCATTTTGGTAAGATTTTAAACTTAGGATTTAATAAAGTGATGAGATAATGATGACTTATGATAATGGGGTGATTGGAAATGGGATTTTGGTGGTTGGATTATGTTACCATGGGTTTAAATTGACGTTTAATTGATTTAGAATGTGATTTAGGTTAAAATTAAAAAAATAAGTATTTTAGAGTTAGAATCCTACGTTGCAGTTTGGGGCTTTTGTTCATTTGGGACTATTGGAGATTAATATATTATTCCTTTGAGTAATTAAAGCTATTTGGATATGAAATACAGTGTTTGATTGGATTAAATGGGGTTATTGTGAGTATTGAGTTATTAGAGGATTTTAGGACCTCTAAATTGTTTTTGTTAACCACTATATTAGTTTCGAATTAATGTGTAGTGATAATATGCTTATGTAGGTTAACTATTAAGTTATGGCTTGAGCACGGATTTGATCATTGGCTATAATTCTCTTTAACTTTAGTGAGAGATAACAATTTTTTACTCATTATATGTGTTAATGTAATATTTGTGAATAATTTGATATATATAAATTTATTGATGTTGATATGATTATATTGAGAATACTTGATTAATGATTTTATTGAAAATGGTCTCGTCGGACTTAAAATTTAGTTTGAAAAATTTAAATTGAGATTGAAAACTTGTTATATCTTAAAATTAGAATTTTGAAGAAAGTCTTCTTGAAAAAAAAAAACCCATAGTGATATTACTTTGAGGATTATGTATATTGTGATTAGGGATTGATGATGATAGAATTTTTTTTCTACCACATAGTAAAACCTCTAATAGGGCACGATGAATGGCTCTCCTTGTCCCAGTAGTTTACCGAGGAACTTGCACTACTAGTTTTTTAAGGGGTTGCGACACCCCACCTATTTATCGAGGAAGAATGAATTCATGGTTCAATCTTGTGCCCTGTGAATTTTGACCAGTCCATAACACTTGATTGATGAGCTCTTTGAGTAGCCAGTCACATGTTAGTTATCACTAACCCATGAGTTCAGTTAACAAATATAAGACAATTTGATTAGTTTGATGTGAGGATATGGGGTTTGTTTATCTATTTGATGATATAATATGAAAATATATTACTTTCTATATAATGCAATTTGTTAATTGTCCTACTTGACACCTCACGAATACATGTTATCATGCATGATTAGTAAGAGTATCGGTTATTAAGGTATTTGTCTCACCCCTTAGTTATTAACATTTTTAAGGGATAGTTCTCGTGTTGGTCCTTCAGGGAAGATGCCGGATTGGTCCTTCAAGGAAGACGCCAGAAGCCTAAGCTTGTTGTAGCTTCTACATAGCCTCCATTTTTTTTATGTATTGAATAATGATGTATATTGTCACATAGGGCCATTTTGCATACTCTGATTTAATTAGAAATTGTTTAGTTTACTTGTACTTTTAATGATTGGATTGATTGTGTGTGCTAGTAATAGGCCAGATGAAACATCCTTCCTTAGACTCCTCAGAGTACACTTGCGGAAGCAATATTAGCTTGATTATATCTTAACTTAAGCCCAGAAATTCAAAATTCTACTCTTAAGTTCCTTATTCTGAACCTTTAATTTGAAAATTAATTAATCTCATTCTACACAACCAAATGAGGCTTATTACCTATCCACGTAATGCCCCATATGTGTACGACTGGCCTGCCAAATTTCGTGGCCAAACCCCTTCGTTTACTAGGTCAATTTGAGGACAAAACACTGCTACCTCAGGACCTGCGAATTTCCCCTTAATTCCTCATACACAAGTTGAACATGCCAAACAATACTTATCATTGAATAACATAATGTCATACAGCATGGCATACACAACAAGACATATACATAATCTTGCTATCTCTATTACATCTCTTTCTGCCTAAACTCCGGCAGCATAACCGCTACGCTTTATCTGTACAAAGAACTGAACTGTACTGATTCGGTAATCCCCTCATGAGAGCTACCATTCTACGTAGTACCCAGGAAAGACTAGATGAACCGGTTAGATCCACTCACTTTTAGCCTCCTTAGACAGCACTACGTACACAGTACTTTTCATATACTGATGTTCAGTCTTTACTTCGGCAGCATAACGGCGTCTCCTAGGATTCTCAAAATCCACTTCAGCATAACCTCCCTGTAATGGGTTATGGATGGGGATGAGATTCGGGGGAATCTCAGTAGCAACAATCATAACAATATATGTAATGCAGTGTGATAGTGCTTGCTTGTGATTGTGTACAGATAAGTATGCTGCGTGCTTCCATACTCAATAACATATGATCATAGCATTGCAGTAGAGCTTCAAGCATAACATATAAGACAACAATCCAACCAAACAATAGCACAACAAATCACAAAGCTATTACATAAAAGCTAGGATTAGTTACTACCTCAAAAGCTTAGCAGAGCTCTACTATCTCTATTCTGCTTCCAGCTCCGCCAGAACTTCCTTTCTTCCTCTCACTTTCTCTCTCTAGCACCTCCTCCTCTCTCTAAAAGGCTCAAAACCGTGGGATGCAAATGAAATGGGAGGGGGAGGGGTATTTATAGTTTCCCTCAATGGCATTCCTGTAATTTTGAAGCCATATGAACTTGTGGTCCTGGTTTTTCCTGGAATTTCCTATTTTCTTTTATTTCTTTTTACTGCATCATGCATGACATCATCCAGGACACCTCAACGGACACCTCAGCAGCACATTTCTCACATGTCTAAAACCCGGGACACCTCATCAGCTGACTCAGCTTGCTGACTCACCGGTCCAGAGTCTTGCACCGTAATACGTGTCCTTAACTTTTCTTCCGCCTCTAAGATGACGCCATGTGGCATCTGGAAGGGACCTTTCACGCCTTCCAATGCTATCCAGATAAGTCCCTGACTTTATCTGATCACCTCCTCGGTTATCGTGCCAACCGAGTAACTTTACTTTACTGAAAAGTCATTAAATCATTATTTTAATGTAACTTTTCCCCCTGAGTCACTGGGCCTGCGTTTTTGGGCCTGGGAATATCATCTTGGGTCTCTGATCCAGCCCAAGTACTCTGATGGCACGATTCCCAAGAAACACCACTTGGCAAATTACCAAAATGCCCTTAGTCTCTCTTTCTTTACTTTATTATGTCTAGGGGCATTATTGTCTTTTCACATCTTACCAGAGTACTCTCTGACCCTGGTCAACTATCCAAATAACTTCCCTGGACTGTCTAACCTTAGGCAAATGACCAAAATACCCTTTACGCATTCTTCAGCTGTCCTATAACATAGGGGCATTTTCGTCATTTCGCACCTTTTTCCCCGACACCGGCCCCTTTTACCACTGGACTGATCTAATGGGCCTGGGCCTTCCCTGGTGTCACTAAAGGCCTTAGAAATACTATACGCCCCCTGGCCAAAGTCCGATCATCCCTATCGGGACTGCTTTTCCTTTACCGATTATAACTGTAAATTCCCATCTTCCGGAATTTTTACAGAAAAATCGGGACCTCAAATCAAAATTCCGTGACTCCTCATTCAACCCGGAATCCTTTTCTATATCTCCCGGTATTTTCAGATATTTTATCCGGACCGGGCTATTTTGGCCTGAAAAAGCACTCACGCGCATAATTTTCCAAAATGACCATTTTACCCCTGGTCACATTTCTAATTCTTTCATACACATAGAGACCTCATATGCACATTTCACAGTTCAGTGAAATGATCAGCATAATTTTCTCTATTTTTTGGCAAAATATGGTACTCATCGGCTACCAGCCCGATCTTTCCCATAATTACGATTTTGCCCCTGCATTCTCTTTCTGGCCTCATTGCTCATCTTCTCATCCTTTATCTTAAGTTCTAAAAATTCTCTTTCAATAACTCATCCCCTAAACTCTTCGGGAGTCATCGTTAATTGAAAGGCTCGACAACCCGCCCATATCAGGTTATCTTACACAGGAGCCAGCCCATATCAAGCTACCTGCAGAATTTCTAGGCTTAAAACTTAGGATATTCCTCACATTCCTCATTTTGGACCTAGATAAAATGTCCCGATCTCCTAGATCAAAAATCGGGATGTTACACCAGAGGCCTTTAAGATTATGTATGTAACTTGCAAATCCACTCTTGAAGTAATGGTTATATTAAGGGTATTATTAAGTATCTTGATTATGAAATTAAGCTTATGTGATGATATTCTAAGGATCGAACCCAGGACCAGGAGGCCAATTTGAGATGATTTTGATAATAATGTGTTAATTAGGGGTATAAAATCTAATAACTATGTTAGCAAGGTTGAAACATGGTTTGGCTTGTAAAAGCTTGGTTACCTTCTATTATTGGACTGTTAACTATTTGGTTATTTTTTTTTCTAACATGAATTATTTAACTTGCGAAGTGTGTTCTTAAGTACCCATGATAGATATTCCATGGTGTTTAGTTATTTCTTTTCTATCATGGATAATTGTTGAGAATTAGTAAGCTCTTTATATCTATGATAGGTCTTAGTGTTATTGAAAAACTATTTTTGTCATGTATGTCTTTTATGATTTAGTTAAACTCTTTTTAACTATGATATCATTTTCGAACGAGTGCAATCGTTATTTTCTATCATAGTGTGTGTTTGGAAAACTCCCGAATCACAGTTTTAAAAAGGCTTTTGGCTCAAATCTTGGTTTGAAAATTTTTTAAAACAAACAGTCATATTTGTTTAAAAGGGTTTTTGGACTAAACTATGGTTTAAAACCAAGGTTTTGAATAAACTACTCAGACTAGCTTCTGGAGCAGTAAAAAAGTTTATGAACTACCTAATTACTATTTTACCCTTATTTTTTTACACAATCTCTCCTCTCTCTTCTCTCATTTCTCTTCTCTACCTTCTCTCCTCTTTCCTCTTTACCCTCTCTCTCCTCTTTCCTCTTTCCTCTCTCCTCTCTCATTTCTCTTCTCCATATTCTCTCCTCTCTCTGCTCTAGAAGTAGATCTTCTCATTTTTATTTCTCTCATCATCACTTTCCTTCCCTTTTTTGGCCTTGCATACTCTATCTATTGCCTAAAAACATATTTTTTTTAAAAACAATCTTTTTAAAAAAGGGTTTTTTAAAAACACTTTAAAAAAGTGTTTTTTAATTATTTAAAAAAAAGCTTATTTTTTTAAAAAACACTTAAACTGTTTTTTTTTAAAAAATACCTTTCTAAAAAAAAGCTTATTTTTTAAATTTTTTAAAAAACACTTAAAGGGTCTTTTAGAAAATATTTTTAAAATATTTTTATTTTAACAGAGTAGATAAAGGGAGGAGGAGGTAAGGTAAAAAGAAGAAAGGGAAATGATGACGAGGGATTAGGAGAAAAATAAAAATGAGAAATTCGGATCCCTCTTCTCTTTTTTCTATCATCTCTCTTATTTCTTATTTTCTCTCTAATCTCTCATCTCTCCTACTTTTAATAAAATTATACCCTTTTTAATAATTTACTAATCATAAAATATTTTCTACTAATAATTATCTAAACACTTATTTTTTTATAATAACTTTTTTTTATAAGCTCTTCTCTATAAGTTATTTTTTAAAAATTATCTAATTTTTTTTATAAACTCTTTTTAAACTCTTATCCAAATAGGCTGATAGTTAATTCTTTAAAAGTTAAAGTTTTTTTTATAATCATGATACCTTTTAATTAGTTTAACAATTTTTTTTTCTATTTTGGTTACTGTATGATTTGTTAGTGTTATGAAAATAGCTTTAAATGAGTAATTGTGGTTATTTTGATCATTTTTACATTTTTTTCTTTTCCTTTTTTCCACTCTATTTTCCCGTTCCTTCTCCAACATTTTCTACTTTATTTTTAATTTCCCTCTCCTTCATTATCTTCTTTTTTTAGATCGTCCGGTTTTCCTCAAGCCACTCCGATTTTCAGTTTAAATTTGGCTGCCAACTCAAAAGGCGTTTTTGAGTGACTTAAACTGGCTCAACTCCTCAGGCGGTATAAAGATGCAAAGCAAGCCGATAATGTGTGTGGTTAATTCGGTCCAACTTTAAAATCATTGGTACCAGAGAAAAAGAAAATACTTAAATATATTTTTTATTGATTTAGAAAAAAATAGTGACATGTGTGCAAGGGATTTACTTTATAAATCCTTAAAAAAGAAAAGTATGCCTATTACATATATTAAAGTCATACAAGATATATATAAAGAGGTGATAGCTAACGTAAAAACACTTGGAGATGAGATAAAAATTTTTTTTTATACAATTTGTCCTAGGATTCTCCTTGAATTTTTATTTATTTAACTTGATTTTAAATGTTATAACTAAGTCTATTTATAAAGAAATCTATAAGTCCATATTTTTTGTTGATATAATTCTTGTAGTTAAGTCTAGAGAAAGTATTAACTCTAAACTTAAGTTATAGAGAAAGATCATAGAGTCAAAAATTTTTCGTTTGAGTATAAGTAATATTAAATATATGTATTATGATTTTGACAAAAAATAAGTTATAAGTAATTTAGAGATCAAAATAGGAGACTAAATCATTCTACAAGTGCAAAAGTTTATTTATTTAAGATTAATTATAAAAAGAGATGGTGAAATTATTAGAGATGTTAACCATAGAATTTAAGTTGGGTGATTTAAATGGAAAAAGACTTCTGGATTATCTGTGACCAAAAAATACATAATAAAGTAAAAAGAAAATTCTATTATATTCCTAATAGTGGAGTTTTAAAGAGATAATATTAACATAAAGTGGAGATAGCTGAAACGAGGATATTAAGATATATGTATGAGTATATTAAAAAAGATAAGATTTATAATGAGTATATATATATAAGAAAGAGTTGAAGTGACACATATTGAAGAGAAAATGATAATAAATTATTTGAGATAGTTTTGACATGTATAAATAAAGTCATTAAATATAGGGTAAAGGTGCATCCATCACCCTAAACTAATTTTAGAGGAGCAATTAACACCCTAAAGTATTTAAAGGTGCAACTAGCACCCTGAACTAATTTTAGAGGTGCAACCAGCACCCTAAAATATTTAAAGGTGCAATTAACACCCTAAACTAATTTTGGAGGTGCAATCAGTACCCTAAAAAAATTTAGTGTAATTTATTAAAATAATATTATACATATGGCTTTTAAACAATAATGTATCCAAAAAAAAATTTATGTGATATGTATCAAATGAAAGTAAGTATTTTTGTTAGTGAAAGGGTAAAATTGCACCAATTTAAATATTTGAGGGTGCTGATTGCACCTCCAAAATTAGTTTAGAGTGTTAATTGTACTTTTAAATACTTTAGGGTGCTGATTGCACTTCTAAAATTAGTTCAGGGTGCTAATTGTAGTTTTAAATACTTGAGGGTGTTAATTACTCTTCTAAAATTAATTTAGGGTGCTGGATACATTTTTACCCTTAAATATATTGACGAGGATAATGTATTAAGTAATACGAAATTTTATAAAAAGAAAAGTAAAAAAAAGATAAAAAAAATCTTCAACGAAGTTGTTAGGCAATACCTCCTCAATATCACTTTATAGGATAAGTTTTATTGTTGGTATAATAGTAATATTTTTAGTTATAAAAAATATAGTATATGTAATAAAACTAAAAATATTTTAAATATATATAGAAGTAAAATAAATTTCACGGCTCCCTATGCATACTCACTATACGTAGCTATTGTTGAAACGCATTTCACGGCTCCATTTACGATAAAATTGAAATATATTCAGACATAGTGTGGGGACCTCCACCTATTTAAAGAGATCGTACATGCTCAACTCACTTTTGTGGCAAAAAAATCATATCATACTCAGACAAAGTCTGAAAACGTACGACTCAGCATAGAGCCACAAATGCTTCTGACGTTTAAAATATTCGCCTAAAGACATTTTACGATTCTTAGTAACAAGAGCTTTTCCCGTTAAACAAAACTTTGAAGGGAGTAATAGTACCTATTTGGTTTACCTATACATCTAAATTTTAAAACAACTTTTAATTTAAATTTTAATTTAAAAAAATTTAAAATAAATAATTATATTTGACTAATTTTTTTAAATTAAATTAAAATTTAAAATTATAGTTTTAAATAAATTTATAAGAATAATTTCTAAAATTGTAAAATAGTTTATAGATTATCTAATTATTATTTTATTTTTATTTTTTCTAACACTTTCTCTCATCTTCTCTCTCTTTTTCTGCTCCGCCTTTGTCACTATCGTGCTCTTCTCCCCAGTCTGTGCTCATCATCGTTGGGAGGGAGGAGTGTTTTCGTCATCGAAGAGAAAACATACTTCGTTAGAAGGGAGGAGGGTCTCCGTTACCGTTGTGTCTTCTCTTTCGTCTGTGCAAAAACATTATCACCCAGGTCGACACTATCGTGATTGCCGTGGGTCTATCGAGCTTGTCGTTGCCAGTAAAGGTTGAAGCTTGTTGTTGCCGGTAGAAGTTGGGGCTCTGTTTGCTCCGCTAGTTTTCGTCAGTGGAGAGAGAACGAGAGAGAGAAAAAATGAAATATTTTTTATATATATAAGATCATACATTTTTTTTATAATTTATCAATCACAAATGTCTTTTTGGTAATAACTATCTAAATATTTATTTATTCAGAATCACTTTTTTTTTTCATAAGCTTTTATCTAAAAGCCATTTTCTAAAAACTGTCTAAAAGTTTTTTTATAAACTATTTTTTAAAAATCTATCCAAACGGGCCTATAAATACATGGAGTAATGTAACTAATACCGAGCGTCTTTAAAATATTATTTGGTTGGGGGGTTTTTGGAGGGAAGGAGAATGTAGGAGGAGGGAGATATAAGTGTGTTTGGTTGAAAAAAATGGAGGGAATATGAGGTAAATTTTTTTGTTTTTATATACTCACCTCATCTCTAAAAGTGGGAGTTTTTAAGAGGGAGAAAATGTTTTACTTTATCTTAACAAAATTATTTCTTATATTTTTTTAATATTCTAATTATACTATCATGAACTGAAACTTTTTTTTTTATTCTCCTTACTTATTATTTTTGTTTTAATTAATGAAACCTAATAAATATGATAAATAATTTATATATTATATTAATATATATATAATAATTATAAAATTATTGAGAAATAATATTAAAATTTTATTAGATTTTTTATTTTTTTTAATTTTATTATATATATAAATATGATAATTTTTTTTTGAGATTAATAAATTAAAAAATAATAATTTTAATATAAATATTATAAATAACAAATAAATAAATTTAAATAAAAAAATAAGTATATATTTATTAATTTTTAATTAATTTTTTAAATTAAATAAAAAATATCATCTTTTTACCCCACCTTCGTTCCTATAACAAAGCCTAAGTGACCTATGCTATGACGAAGGACGGATGAGACTCGTCAACGAACGTTTTAAAAATTAAATGCTTATATCTGGATAGAATAGAATGGAATGACACGAAATCAGGAAAACAAATTTTTGATGTAGACAAAATTGCCCTTTAATAATTTCTATGTTTTAGTGACATTTTTTAGCTACCATTAGGATATCGACTGAACTCTTAAAAAAGCAAAATAGAAAGGAATGGATAAGGGAATTGAGTTTGAAAAAAATGATTTTGTAGATAAAGAATAAATTAAAATATATATTTAATCTTTTATATATGTATTAAGATTTATTTTAATACTTTAACTTTAAAAAATATATTTTTAATCATTTAAATTTAACACTATTAATATCTCTAACAAAAAATATTAAATTAATAAATTTAAAATAATAATTTAACAATTAAATATTGACATAACATATCTAAATTTTAATTTTTTAAAATAAAATATAGCATGGTTTGAAAAAGATTAAAATATAAAGATATTTTATTAACATTTAATTATATAATTATCACTTAAATTTGATGACTAATTATCTTCTGTTAATTAAAGTTAACTATATTAAATTTAAAAAATTAAAAGTATATTTTTTAAATTTAAGAAATTAAAACAAAATTTAATATAAATATAAATAATTAAATGTATATTTTAGCTTAAAAGATATAATAACTTTTGTATTAATAACAATAGAATAATATAGCATACTTGTAAACTTCAACTGAAAGTTTAATGTAAGGGATTACATTAATTTTTTTTGAATAAAAATGATTTTCTTATATAAAGTTTTCAATAATAATAGAGACTATTACTGAGCTATCCTTTTGTCTCTAAAACCATAATTTTGGAAGGTAATCCCATGAAATATTTGCTTTAATTACATTGAATAATCAAGCAACGGTGGTAGGTACAAGCCAGCAAAGAAATTATTGGAGAAAACCACTAATCATGTGCATCCGTTGGAATTTCCATTTCTTGTACTCTCTTCTATCCTAAATATACACGGCAGCTTCTCGAAGTAATTTTTGGTCTAAAATAGGCTATTTTATAATGTTAACTAGTTATTTCTTGACTCTACCCTTGTCTTGTTCAATGTGAGCTCCATATAATGTGTTTTGGAAACTCAGCTGTTAATATAGTTAATGATAAAATTGAAAACAATTGACATTTTCTTAAAAACATTAAGGATTAAAATAATGTTTTTAAGATATGTCAATTAAGGAACTGGATCCTCTCAGTGGCCAAATTCTCAACGTTCCTCAACAGCAATGAATCTCATCCATCTAGATTAATCCAAAAGCTCACAATGTGTCAGATCACTTTGTTATTATAAAATAAATCTAAACCATCTCTAAATAATTTTTAATATTTTTGTATGTAGCGTCTAGATTTTTTTTGAGATACCTCACTTCAACTAAAGAATTTATGAAGGGTCTAAACTAATATAAATTGAATAATACGACATAAGGTGAAAAATTCTACTATAAGGTATTTCCAATTTCTTTGACATATCTCATTTTAATTGGAGGATTTATCCGAGTCCAGACTAATTTAAATCAAGTAGGATAGGATCACAAAGGTGTCCGGCAAAACTAGTGCTACTACCAAGTGTTTTAAAATTAAAATATTTGGTGGTAGAGTTTTGTTGCCCATTGTAGTACTTCCTTACTTAATCCACATTAATCTAAGCTCCTAATAAATTCTCCAATTAAAGTGAATTATGTCGAGGAAGCTGGATTCTACACATAAAATATTAAAAATTGTTCAAAGATGGTTGAGATTTATTTTTAATTTTTAATAGCATGATGACGTGGTACATTGTGAGCTTTTGGATTAATATGAATGGATGAGAATATGAGGTTGGTTGCCACTAAGCCACGCTAAGAATTAAGGATTTGGTTCATAGTTTCATTGATCTAATCGGCCTACCTAAGTTAAATTTTGAACCACACTCCTGAGGAGCAATAGAGTACATAAGTTGATATGATTGCATTTATTTGTAGAATTCCATGACTCCAAGAGCAGATAAGGCATGACAAGTTACTTTGAAAGCAGAAAAGCCAGAACGTTTGCAAAGAGACTCAAATTCTTTCTCAGTTCTTCCATGCTTGCAACAAACTTGACTTCTTCTGTTGCTGCAATTACTTCAGGCATTATGACCTCCACCACTACCACCTTCCCTTCTCTGGCAATGCTTCATGGCATTTTCTCAATACTTTAATGCTATTTTCGTCAGACCAATTGTGATATACAGCCTACAAAGTGATGTGTCAAGATTGATATATATATTAGTTACATCTTACCCTAACTACATTACATGAATATAGGAAAAACTGCAGTTTTGGTTCTCAAACTTTATACAAGATTTTGTTTTGGTCCTTTAATTTTATAAATAGGATAAATAATTTTTAAATCCTTATAATTTCAATTAATTTTTAATTATAAGGTCCATATAATTTTTTTTCTTTTTATCAAGTCCTTATCATTTTTTTTATCAGGTTCTCATAGCCTTTTTTATTAGGTCCTCAAATTTTACCTAATTTGTAATCAAGTCCGTGTAGTTTCATATGCCTAATAAAAAAGAAAAAAATGAATAAAAACTACAAGGACCTTATCGAAAATAGGTAAAACTATAAGGATATGATTAAAAACAGATAAAATTATAAGGACTTGATAAAAAATTATAAAGACTTAATTAAAAATTATGTAAAACTATAAGGGTTATATATTAATTATCCCTTGTTATTTTAAAAAATTAAACTTAATATGTCAATATTTGTAAATGTTTTGTCAATATTTAAAATTTTAATATCGTCATTTTTTTTTATTAATGAAACTAATGATTTTAGTAGAGGAGTGGGAAGACATGTTATAAAATTAAGATATCAAAATGTAATCTTATATGTAATTTTATATATGCACCTAAATTTTGCTTTTGATATTTTATATACCATGATATTTGAGATGTTCGAGATTACTATAAAATAGCAGTATATAGCCAACAAGCTTATGTAAGTCTGATTTGAAGTTGTAACTAATTCATAAGACTGACAAACTAAAGGTTCACACTAACCTTTAGTATAATGGCATCACCTTTTGGAACACTTTCAAACATGTCTCCTCCAACATAATCAATCCCTTCATAGAGAATTTGATAGTTTCTCAAAATTAGATCAAGAAAAGGGCATGCTCTAGTGTTTCAATTTTGTCTCTCCTTGTAGGACATGATTCTGTAACTCTACACTTCCTTCTTGTCAAAGCTTCTCGCACAGTCACTGCAACTACCACACATCTCCATATAAAATGCAAAATCTTAGGCAAAGCCTTAATTCTCCATACCTTCTTCCATAGCTCATTAGCGACAACCAAAGATGATCCTGCTATATTATTCTCCCCTTTTTTCATTTTCTTCCCATCATGATAACCCTTCTTAACTACATAACTTCCATTTTTTGTGTTAGTCCACATAGGTTGATCCTTTTTCTGCAAAAAATCCAAAGGTACCTGTTCAACTTTTTCCAAAAAATTATCTGGAACCACACCCCTTAATAATTCCACCACCCAGCTTCCATTCTGCAGGATATCAACCACACACCAGCTCTTCACATCCTCTGGTACAGTAGTATAAGAAGATATATTACCCTTAATATCATGTATCCAATTGTCATGCCACACATTTACACTTTCACCATTTTTCTATCCTCCGGAACACAACTTTCTTTAGCATTTCCCTTCCTACCAAAATACTATGCCAGATCCAAGAAGCTTTATTAACTTTTTTTGCCATGGAGAAACCATTATCGGGGAAATAAATCCCTTTCAGCACCCTTATCCAAAGTTCATCGGGGTTATTCAATATTCTCAAGGCAGTCTTAGCCAAAAGTGCATCATTCATTGCTTCAAACTCCCTAAATCCCATGCTCCCTTCCACCTTTGCTTTAGTCAAGCTTTCCCAACTCTTCCAGTGAATCTTTCTTCCTTCTCCACCCCCCATTCCACCAAAATCTAGCAACAATGCTATTTAACTCCTTGCATACTCTCCTTGGGAACTTAAAGCAATGCATAGGATATAACGAGATCGCACTAATGACAGACTTATTCATGACTTCTCGGTCAGCATATGACAACAATCTACTGCTCCACCCTTATACCTTCTTACCAACCCTCTCTTTGATATATGCCAGTGCTTGTTGTTTGGTTTTTCCCCAAACGTTTGGAATTCCCAAATATTTCCCAGGTTCATCTACATCTTTAATCTTCAGAATATTACGTACCATTCTCTTAGTTTCTGCACTAGTATTCCTTGAGAACACAATTCCAGACTTGTCCAGATTCGCTAGTTGTCCAGACGCTTCACAATAGTCACTCAAAATACCAGCTAGCCTGTGACAATTCTCTCCCCTAGCATTCATAAAGAATAGCACATGATCTGCAAAGAAACTGTGGGTAAGGACTGGACACCTGACAGCAAGTCTGATTCCCCTTAACAACCCCAACTCAGCATGTTAGGTAATCATTCGAGACATAACTTCCACTACCAAAATGAATATGAAAGGAGAGAAAGGATCTCCTTGTCTCAAGCCTTTACCTGGAATAATCTCATCAGCAACCTTCCTACCAGAGAGGCACAAATTTAATCTCACTGTGGTGATGCATCTCACTACTAAATTCACCCATCCTTTGCAGAACCCCAAATTTCAGCAACGTGGCCCTTACGAAATCCCATTCCAACCTATCGTAGGCCTTGCTCATGTCCATTTTCAAGGCAAAATCTGATCTAACTGCCTTACTCCCTCTCCTCAAAAAATGGAATACCTCATGAGCAACAATGAATTGTCATGAATGAGTTTGCCAGGCACAAAGGCTCCCTGATTTTTTGACATACAGTAATTCAGCCAAGGCTTCAATCGATTAGCAAGCACCTTCGATATGATTTTGTAAGCAAAGTTACATAAGCCAATAGGTCGGAATTGGCTAATATCCTCAGGTTCATCCACCTTAGGAATTAATGTAATGTTAGTCCAATTCAAATCTTCAATGCTGCCTTTTCCTTCAAAAAAATCTTTAACCATCTTCCACACTTCCTCCTCTACTACTTGCCATGAAGCATGATAGAATTTCCCATTAAATCCATCTGGACCCGGTGCTTTATTCCCCCCCAAACAACTGAAAAACTGCATCCTTCACCTCTCTTCTATCAACAGGAGCCATGAGAGTATTATTTATCTCATCAGAAATACAAGTATCCACATATTTCAGCACCTTCTCAAGGTCTCTTTCTTCTGATGGTTTAAACAAAACTTAATAAACTTTCAAAGCAACCAGCAATCTCTTCCTCCCCTTCTATCAATGACCCACTCTCACCTTTTATCTTCAAAATAGTGTTTCTCTGTACAGTAGATAGATGAAAAGTTCTAGAATTCATATCTCCAGTCTGTAACCATACAATTCTAGATCTTTGCCACCAATATTGTTCTTCATTCTGCCACAATTTCTCCAATTCAGTTTCCAACTCATCTACCTTTCTCATCACAGCCCCTGAGAATTCTACTTCATAGCAATCTGCCAGCTGCTTAATCAGTTTGTCTATCAGCTTCTTATTATTTGGGAAAGCCTTCTTTTTCCTCACTATTAATTCCTTCTCACAGTTCCTTAACCTTCTTACTACATCTTTCACACAATCGTTCTCCAGCCCTGCCACATCCTTCCACCCTCTATTCACAACCTCAATAAAATCAGGATGAGAAGACCATATATTTTCAAATCTGAACCTTATAGGAGTTTTAATACCTAGAAAGCATAGATTAATCAATAATGGACAGTGATCTGATCCAATTGGTTCCAAATGGAACACCTGAGTTTTCGGGAACAGTTCTCTCAACACAAGATTACCAAGAGCTCTGTCTGTGCCTCCTTTAATGTGATCATCATCACTTCTCTTATTGCACCACGTAAATCTCTGACCATGAAACCCCAGATCCATCAATTCACAATCTGCCATAAAATTCTGGAAGTTCAATATCTTTCTTACAGCTCTCGGGCTTCCCCCTTTGTCCTCCTCTTGAGATGCAAGGTCATTAAAGTACCCTGCACACAGCCAAGAGCCTCTATTTCTTTAGCAAACTCCCTGATAATGCACCAGATTCTGCTTCTCTCCCTTTCTTTCACATCACCATAAACAAAAGTAGCAAAATCTGGAACATCAATAACTCCAGAATCAGTCTTCAAGTGAATTACATTCTTTGAGGTATACAACACCTCCAACTTTATATCCTTGCTCCACCACACACATAAACCTCCACTCCTTCCAATAGGATCAACCTCTAACCCACAATCCGTCCCACAGCTCCTTCTCAATCTATTCACCACTAACTTTTTCTGTTTGGTCTCCATTAAGTACACTATATGGGGTTTTTTACTTCTTATAACCTCTCTAAGATTCTTTTCTGTCAAGGGAACCCCTAACCCTTGACAGTTCCAACATAAAGCAATCATGGCTCCTTGGTGGCTATTGAAGACCAGGCACCATCGCCATTCTCTTCATCATTATCAAACTGCACCTTTCTTTCTGCAAATAAGAGTAAATCACCCCCCTTATTACTATCTTCTCCTTTCGCAGCATTAACAGTAACTTCCCCTCTTGCCCTTCCTTTTCTCCTACCCAGCTTCTTTGCCAATCTCACACTCCTGCTTTCATTTGCAGATTGCACATCTTGGCCTACTGGCTTAGCATAATCAGCTATTTCTTCAAACAGAAGCCTTCTCTTGTTACTCCACCCCTCCTCTCTCTTCCTCTTCTTCCAACCTTCTCTTTATTCCAATTTTCCTCAGCCACTGGTAACTCCTGACATGGGAGAGATACTCCCATAGAGAACTATTGCTTTATTCAAGTTCTCTTTGTTCCTCAAAACCTTCTTAAAAGTCTTCCCAGAACCACACTTCCCATCCCTACTTTCCACAACATTACCTCCTTCAGCCTCATCAATAGATATTGCCAAACCACTGCTTTCCTCTTCACCAGCTACTTTTTTTGTCTCTCTCTTAGAGACATTTTTCATTTCCTTCAGAGTTTTATCCTGATCAGACTTATCATTTTTCTCCTTTTGACCAGTTATTACAGATACTGAACCTATTTCAGCATTTTTTTTCCACTCTCATCTCTCTTCTTACCATCTTCAATTCTGATAACTTCCTTTTCAGCTCTATTAGTCCTCCTCCCCCTATCAATCTCCTCCCAACTCTCTTTACACTCTCTTATAGCATCATCAATCCATCTAGCTGCCTGAATCCCTAGCCAGCTCCCATATTCTGCCTTAATCTCCTCACCTTCTCTTCTATTAGGACATGATCATAAGTCATGACCTATTCTTCCACACGAGAAACAGAAGTTTTGTAGCCTTTCATACCTCACCTTTATCCACAAAGGATCTTTTCCATGCCTTGGAGATCACATCCCTGACACTATAGGCTTCCTTAGATCCACTAACACTCTGACCCTCAGAAAACTACTTATCAACAAATTATTCTTTCTAGGATCCTCAGCCAGAAGCACTTCACCTAACATCTCTCCCAATGTTATCGCATTTTCAATATCAAGTACCGCAGGAGGCAGATCATGAAACTGAATCCAAAATGGACAGAAATTAAAGTTTACCTCTCTGAACAACAAGTCCTCCTTCCACCTCTGCACATTAAGGAGGAATCCATTAATCGACCAAGGCCTTCCTCGTAGAATCCTCATATAATCTTCACTACGCTTAAATTCGAACATGAAAGCCTTTCTATCAATCTCTGTAATCTCCAGATCTTCTCTCTTCAATAGATTCCAACCTTTTCGAACCATCTGAACTATCGTAGCGGTATTTAGATTATTCTGTCATTATTTTGCCAACGAGAGATCCACCGTTCAACTCCCTCGCCTCTTTACTCTTCTATATAAGATTCACCTCCAGCTTTCCATCACTTTTCCCTGAGCTACTTCCTTCCTCCTTTCCACCTCGATCCATCGTACTCACTGCTAAACTCTCAAACCTCACCAGATTCAAATCACAATGTCCGACAGTGAGTCTCGCTCTATTTCTCCGCAGCAGCGGCCAACGGAGTTGATCTCTCTCACCGCCGTAACAAACGATGGAGCAGAAAGGCACGAAACTCGACGATAACCGTCGTAACTAACTCACAGAGAGAAAAGGCTCGTCTGACACGTATATGAATAATTAATTAAACCAAATCAATATTGTTACTGTTTGTTTTGTATCAAAATCATATATTACAAGTATTTTTGGCTAAAATTTAAATAAATAACCATCAAATATTTAGAAATATTTTTTAAATTAAACTATAATTTTAGAGGGTCTAAAACTATAATTTTAGATAAACTTATGAGATTAGCTTCTAAGTAAAAAAAAATTTTTTTACGTTGTGTAATGATTATTTTGTCTCTATTTTTTTTATTATTTTATCATATATCATTTCTAGTAATTTACCTATAAACAAATTATTCTAGTAATAACTATCAAAATACTTATTTTTTAAGAATCATTTTTCTTATAGAAGCTATTCTTTAGAAACTAAACCAAATGGCTATAGAATAATTATTTTGAAAAACTTATATTTTTTTTTATCTGAAATCTTTTCACTTTTGAACAAAATACACCATGCCACTCTCTTAACTTCTTTTTTCCTCCTATTTTGTCTTATAGTTTTATTTTTTCCCCTATTTTTCTCTCTATGATCATTCTAATAATACTTGAAAAAAAGAGGTAATTTCTTTATTATAATCCTTTTTTATACCTAAAAATCTCACCTAGCTCATTTATAAATATACTAACCTTTTTAAAGATCCAGTTTCTTTAATATTTTTTAAAAAACTATTAAAAATGTGTTATATATAAAATTATATCTTTTCAAAATTAAATCAACTTATATATAGTTAACCATTTTTAAATTCTAATTTATACTGTGAACAATTATTTTCACACCAGCACGTGCATCACACAATTCTATATACTAGTTTATTTATAAAATCACAATTTCCTCTTGAATTTTCAACTTCTTATTTGATTATTATCATCATTGATCAGTTGAAAGTTTATTCAAGTCATTTGAATTCTAAGGCAGCGCAAGAAATTAATTAGAAAACCCCAATTAAATTTAGTTGAAATAAGAAAATCTAAATTCAGCCCTACATTTTTAACAAATTCTTAATTAGGTCAAGAGGCCTAATAAGGGATTTCTAAATATTGTTAAAAGACCAAAATGCCATCTATATTTAAAAAGGTAAAAAAATTGGTAAAATTTTAAAATAAAACTGAGAAACTAAAAATACTTGACATTATTTAAAAAAATACTTGAAATTAATGTAGTTTCACAATTTAACACTTTAAAAAAGGTGAAATCCAATTAGTGAAATATGATTTATAAATAGTTAATTAACTTAATCATGAACAAGAGTCAGATGGGCAGTAAAAATCTAACGTATTCTTTATCTTTAGAAAAATATATATATAATTTTCTTTTTAAATTTATTTCTTTTGCTTATTAATATACCACTGGATGAAAAAAGTTTAGTACAGAACCCTGAAAGAAAACTTCAATATCTAAAAAAAAACAATAATTATATGCTTTTTCACGTGGATTGTAATTTCAACATAGAAATCCAAGTTTCCACATAAGTTTTTAAGTAGAATTAATGTAAATACTTTTCTATGTTAACTTTTGCTAAATAACTGATGTTGATAATTATTTCTTGCTTATTCCCATTTTATGTACAAGATTCAATTTATTGGTCCTTTTTTGGGCTAAACATGATATCAATTATCATTAAAGGATAAAATCAATAACAGTATCAATAAACCAGAAGCAAAGTCAAGTACTAGGAGGGTACATTAATCAGAAATACAAAATAAAAACATGAAAAAAACAATAAGGACTCAAAACACATGAATCAGAGCTCCCAGTTTCTCATATCATCTATGGGATTACAGTCAAAGGAAAGTGGGTTGTAATACCTAATCTTTTGAGCACTTCCCAATAATATCCACCCAAAGCACCTAGAGCCAAGAGTTTTGTAAAGATTCACAAATTCCAGCTCTCGATAACTTAAATCCAAATATTCCCTTATATGTTGTGTGTACATGCGTGTCTTTATAATGGTTTTCCCATCCCCCTTCCTCAAAAGAAATTTGGAAAGAAAAAATCCAAAAGATTATAGCGTATAAAATGGGTTTATCTAAAAGTTCTTTTTACAAAATATATCATTTTTCACAATCATGTCCATTGTATTTTTTTCACTATCGTTGTCAGCCTAGTTATATAGAGTGCAGGCACTATGTCAGCTGGTGGAACCAGAAATTTAGGACCGGAAGGGTGAATTTTTAACAATTTTTTATCAAATGAGAAAATAAATTATAATATTATAAATAAAATAAAGCTTTAAAAAATTATTTGATTTTACACTATGTTGGCTTATTGTAGAGTTAGAGGATGTAGATCTCTCCATTTTTTATAATTGTTGGCAAGAAAAAGAGGAAGAATAAAAGAGAGAGAGAGAGTGTGGGTGATGTGTAAAATTAAGTTTTAGGTTTAAATATAAGAAGTTGAGCTGGGAAAAAAATTAATTGAATTTTTTAAATTCAAATGATTTATTTTATCAATTTCAACAAAACCCATTTCGATTATATCTATTCCTAGGAAGGATCTGTATTCTACCAAAAAAAAATTTCAGCTGACCAATTTTTTAAATAAATTTAAAATACTTACAATTCGTAGAGTGAGAGGGAGTACAGTAGAATTCTGGTCCACATGAGGTAATTATAAGTGAGTGATGATTTCATATTTTTTTAACAATTTTAGGTAAATTTTGGCTATTAATTGTTTCCTTTCAAATTAACCTGTTGATATTTGAAAACCAAACTCCATATACAAGTGAACAAATTGATCAAATACGCAACGATTGGGTAGATATTACTTCAATATGCTTCTTGGTAAAAGAATAAAAGATGCACTTTCATGCTACAATTGTTTGGGCAATATTTGTTCTTATATATACAAGACGCTATAGTATATGATTCTGGTTCATTTTTTAATATTCTGGTTCAAATTGAAAGTTTTAGACTTTGTACACTAATAAATAATAGTGGTAGAGGATATATGCTTTCACAAATGGGTTGATTGATTGGATCCCTAATAGTTATTGCAGACCTACATACAGAGTGGGAAAATGCCTCCCTCACTTATACAATAATTGTAAATAAATGTAAATTATATTTTTCCTCCACTATTCCTAGAAATTTTGTTGTTACAAAAAAATTTAGGTAATTTTAACATCGATCTCCTATTAAGACTATGGTATGGTTCTAGGGCTGGGGCTGAGAGAGCACTTACAAAAAATTTATAAAATTACCTACTAATAAGATCTCAAACGGCAGAATGAATCTAACTTGCATCCTGACAGGATATAAACTCGTTCTTTATCAACTCTCACTAGTTTTTTGAATTTTGAATATTCCTAGCATTTTGAATTCCCTATACTTTATCATTTATTTGGTTCAAGTTGGATCTCTCTATCTCACACATAAACACAAACTATTTGGTTCGAGAGTATTTTTCTTTTAGTGTTATATTGCAGTTTAAGACTTGTACCCATTGGTTGGCATGGGGTCTTAATTAGATTAACCACATGCTATAATTTATCATATATTCTGTCATTGAGATTCACAAAAATAGAAGGCTAGAATTTTGAAAGAAGGCATTGACTACTTAAGAAATTTATTACTCCCTCTTGTACTCCTTAACCTATTAGCTAATTGAGAAATTTGTTTTAATTTTAATTGTGACAATTCAATCTATTTTGTCTTTTAGTTTAATATTTTTGCTAAACTATTTTTATTAATTGGACATATTAAAAAGAGTTTCATTTAATAGGAATAGTTTTAATACGAATGATTAAAAATATATTTTATTAGAAAAATTAACACATATTAGTTGATAAATAATTAATTTAATTAATCTAATTTCTTTAATCTTTATAAATTAATTATTAAGTTCTTATATTTTAAATCGGATGTAGTATATTAGTTGATAAAAAATGAGATGGCATGCATTCCCATAATCTTTGAGCTCAAGTTTTTCCCTAGAGTTGTCAATAATTTTTTTTCTAAATTTATAATTTTTGTCAAACTATACCTCTTAATTGGATATATTGAAAGAGATTTTAATCAATGGGAGTAGTTTCGATATGAATTATCAATGAATATATTTTAGAAAAATTAACATATATATTTTTTATAAATAATATATTTAATTTAATTTTTTTAATCTCTCTAAATTAACTAATTATCTAACTATTATATTATGGATCAACATATTATCTTAAAAATGATAAAAAAAATGAGATGGCATGCATCGCGGCAATCATGGAACCCAATTTTAATTTTCCCCAAAAGTTCTTAATAACAAATATTCAAATTTATTAAAACACAAATTTAAATCTCAGAATTACATTTGTTAAAAAATATGAAAAACTCTTTTTGCTCCAAACCTTAAAATAATAAAATATCTTTGACTAAATGAAAAAAATACTTTATTCTTTATTACTCTAACCGTTTGAACTAGCTTCAGTCGGCTAAAGTAACTTTATTCTTAATAATCGTATAGACTAAGTATGAAAAACTCACAATACATAAGATCAATCTACATAATTACTTGTATAATTCCATAACTCCTAAAGCAGAGAAAGCACGAGAAGCGACTTTGAAGCCAGAAAAGCCAGAACGTTTGCAAAGAGATTCAAATTCTTTCTCAGTTCTTTCTCTTCCATCATGAAGGAACATGAGGTTGTCCAAGCCTGCTACAAACTTGGCTTCTTCTGTTGCTCCAATTTCTTCAGGCATTATGTACTCCACCACTATCACCTTCCCTTTCTCTGGTAATGCTTCATAGCATTTCCTCAACACTTTTATGCTATTTTCATCTGACCAATTGTGGCATACGGCCTACAACGTAAAAAAGATAAAACTTTCATCTTAGTTACAAATATGTTACTATTGTCATTGATATATGACATTTCTTTCGATTTTAAATATAAAAGCTTAATAATTAATTTAGAGAGAGATAAAGGTAGTTTAGTTATTTGAAAAAAATGTGTTGCTTTTTTTTTTAAATACCCCTTTTAGTAATTTCCAATGGAAACTACCCTCATTGATTGAAACCATCCTTTAATATATGGTTAATATATATCCAGCATCCTGAAATAGTTTTCTAAATGCATCTAGTATTCTAAAATATGTTGTAGTTTATCTAGCACATTAAAATATTTTTCTAGGTATATCTAGCACCCCCATATATTTTGTGATGCAATTTTACCGGTAAAGTATTAATTTTTTCAAAAGAAGTTTTGCCCTTAAAATATTTTTTAGGAGCAATTTTAACTACGTCGTTAACTCTCAAAAAATATGTTAAGTGAAGGGACATTCACCACCCTATAGTATTTTTATTGGATACATTTAAAAAAAATACTTCAGGGTGCTAAATGAACCACAAAATACTTTAGGATACAAGACACACTTAGAAAAATATTTCAGGATGCCGATCACATTTTAGTCCTTTAGTATATGTGCAATCAATAGGGATAATTTAAAAAAAATTATAAATTTAAAAAATAAAGTGTATTGAGGCATTACATTTATGATTAAAGCAAACACATCAACTAACCTATCTATTTAGAACAAGAGGGAGTAATATATTATTTAGAATGTGTGTATTTGATATAAAAGATCATAAAAATTGAAAATGATTTGGCATGTCATCCTAGCAGGATTATTTTGTAGTACTCCCTCTGTTTCAAAATATAAGATCATTTTAACTAATTTATATTTTTCAATAAAATAATAAATATGTAGAAAACACATTTTTCTTTTCAAATATGCCATCATTTATAGTGGTTAGATAAGAGATTAATAATAAGTAAAATGATGAGAAACAACGTATTTATTATTGAGAGATAATGAAATTAAATAATGGTAAAAGGGGTATAAAAATATTTATTATTGAGACAAACTCAAAATGGATATTATATTTTGGGATTAAGGGAGTATATATTATTCTGCTGGCGAATATTTATCTTATTCATGTTTTGTACTTACTATTAAATATATGCTCTCAACTACCAAACTGAGTACAAGATTGTAATACCACATAGCCTTTTACTTTGATAAATAAAGACCGCATCATCTAATATTAAGAAATTTAATAATTGAGAAGTTGAAACTATGATGACAAATTTTCACACTAACCTTCAACATAATGACATCACCTTTCGGAACACTTTCAAACATATCCCCTCCAACATGCTCGATCCCTTCATAAAATTTGAAACTCATCAAATTATAATTCTAGTAATCTCAACGGATAAAAAATAGAAGACCAGAGTGTGCTTTAAGTCATTTAACTTTATATATGGTTTCATTTTTATTTAATTTTATAAAATATCTTTTCAATTTTTTAACTTTAACGTTGTTAATAAAAGATACAGATTGAAATTTTAAATGCTAAAAAAATATTCTCATATACTGATATATTAATTTTAATTTTTTTAAAAAATAACAATAATTGATACACAAAAAAGCATCCTTTGAAAGTAATGGTGTTAGGGTTAAAAGATTAAAAAGATATTTTATAAAATTAAGATATCGAACTGAAACTTTATATGATTAGAGGACCAAATTAAAGGCACACTTTTGCCAAAATAAAAGGAAATATACATAGTGTTAGAGATAATGAAGTTGATGTACCTGGATGAGGTGGTGCATTTTGAATAACACTCGGCAAATCAAAATTAATAGCCCTAATTGAAGGGTACTTAGAGACAATCATTTTGAGGTTTTGGCCAGTGCCACCACCAACATCAACAAGTGTTGATATTCCCTCAAATCCTTTGTATATTTCCAATATTCTATTCATCTCTATGTTGCAACGGTTGGCCATTGCTTTGTTGAAAATGTTGTTCCATGTTGGATCTCTCTCTGCATATTGGTACATTGGTATTCCATGAACTTTCTTGAATAAATCATTGTCTTCTTCTATAATTGCTACCTTAAAATTCATCCTATATAGAAACCAATTGACAAGTATATTTAGTCAAAATGAATTCTTCATATAAGATAACTAGATAATAGATCCCATGTATGCTTTGCAAAAAATCCTTGTAAATCATATTGTTTATAAATTATAAAAAAAATTATTTGCGGGTTGTTATAATTTTACTTTATTTTTAATCTATAGGTTTCTGTAGTTTTTATTTTTATTTTTATTATATCCCTATAGTTTTACATTATTTTTAATAAGATCTCTGTAATTTCAGGTAACTGAGAAAAAACTACAGAAATCTAATAAAAAATCATGTGAAAACTATAAGGACCTAAATAAAAGAGAAAAAACTACAAAAATCTGATGAAAAATTATATGAAACTATAAGGACACGATAAAAATAAAAAAATATATAAAAATTTAATTAAAAATTAAGTAAAACTATAAAAATTTGCACCCACTAAATTATACATAACAGGTTGTAATAACTTTAACCCAGCAGTATTATTTTTGAAGAAACCGGGTGCATGTTAAAGAAAATTTGGAGTAATATAACACTTAATACTTCAAAACTGATGCAACATTGTTTTGGTTTAACAATCAAGCACCCGTTTTAATAGGAGTACTTCTCAATCAAAAGTGCACTTTAATTTAACCCTGCACGCACGTGCGCGCATATATATATATATAGATTGTTGCAAGTGTTTCTCACATAAAAAACCTTACCAAGCATCCATAAGTGCCTTATGACAAATGAATGATGAGAAGAGAGTCAAGAGTCCAGCATCATCGTCCCCACCAACAAAGTGCTTTCCAACAGGAGAAATTGCATACACTCTCTCAGTGCCATCACCATCTTCTCTCTCACGAGATGAACAATTCAGAAGAGAGTGACTCGCGAGAAGCCTCAAGAGACGATCGATTCTGAAAGCTAAATCTTTGTGTTGAGATGAAGTTGGAAGCTTTGAAGCTACTTCAGAGGCTGACACGTGTCTTCCTCCTTCCTTAGCTATGATCTCAAACAAGTTGAGCTCAAGCGAAGCTTTAAGAGCTGCACAGTAGACCTGGCTACAGCCCTGAAGCAGAGCAGAAAGACAATATGAATCTTCTTTAGAATCCAAAGCCATGGTTCACTAATATGATATTGCTCCCCTTTTGGTTTCCTTTGTGTATTTGCACCTCGCAGCATTCACTAATTTATAGGCAAACGTTGAGGACGCAGATTGACTATTCCTTAGAGCGAAAACTGATATATTTTTTAAAGGTCTGAACAAATATATATATAAGGGTTTTTTTGCCATGAACAAAATATAAGGGTTAATATTTGGTACTTATAATTTATCCTCATTTTAGTTTTAGTCCATATATTTTTAAATTGTAAATGTTGGTCCCTCAACCTCAAGGGCCAAAATGTTCTAGATTTTTATTAAATAGCAACTAATGTATTAAATAGAAAAAAATTTAAGGGATCAAAATATATTATTTAGAATTATAGGGATTAAAACTAAAATGAAAATAAACTATATCTCTATAAGGACCAACTGTTGTATTAACTCCGTATCTAAAGAAAAGAGAATGGGTGTGTTTGGAAACGTTGCAAACCATGGTTTTAGAAGCCCTTTTGGGCTAAACCTTGGTTTGGATAAATTTTAAAACAAACAGCTATATTTGTTTATAAGTGCTTTTGGGCAAAACCATGGTTTTGAATAAGCTATTAAAAATAGCTTTTTCAACAGTAAAAGAGTTTATGGATTATCCAATTACTATCTTACCCCTACTTTTTCTTACATCCTCTCTCCTCTCTCATCTCTACCCCTCTCATCTCTCCTCTCTCATCTCTCTTCTTTTATCTCTATTTTCTACCCTCTCTCCTCTCTCCTATCTCATCTACTCTCTCTCCTCTCTCTTACTTTAAATCAAAGCATACTCTTTTTGGTAATTTACCAATATAAAAAGTTATTCTAAAAATAACTATCCAAACACTTATTTATTCAAAACCATTTTTTTCCCATAAACTTTTCTCTAAAAGCCATTTTTCCATAAGCTGTTCATAAGCCCTTTTTTTTCATAAGTCATTTTTTAAAATTCTATCCAAACAGGCCCAATATGAGTAATGAATATATAAACACGATCCACTAATTATTTCTGGTACGGCCTTAAAAAAGAATTTCATGCATGAAGGGACAAAAGTCACCATGCTACTTTTGAAAAGTCAAGAAAAACAAAAGATGAAGTGACAATTTTTTGGCCATGAAGACAAAAGATGAATTGAGAAACTTTCAAAACTGATGGTGATAATCATATAAGAATTCGAAAATTCAAGAGGAAGCTGGGGATTTTATAAATAAACTAGTACAATCTGGTCATATACATGAGGTATGAAAATAATTTTTTATAGTGTAAGTTATAAATAATTACTAATGTATGAGATTATTTATTTTTGAAAATATATAATTTTATATATAACACAGTTTAATACTTTTTAATTTAAAAATATTAACCTTTAAAATGATTAGTATATTTATAAATAAATTACATAGGATTTTAGGAGAGTTAATCAGAAATGATGCATAAGATCGTCAAACTGTATGGTTATGTGTGTTAAATCGTAATTTTGATAACTTTGAATTTCCTCGTTGGTGTATCATTTGCAATTACATAAATTTTTCATTTGATATTATAATGAAAATATGATTAAATTATAGAAATCCCCTTTTTTCTAATTATCATTTGAATGATTATTACACTTATCCTATATATATTTGAATAGAGAGAAAAATAGGAAGAATAGAAAACTATAAGAAAAAAATAGCAGGGGAAAAATAAGCGAAGAGTTACGTGGTTCCTTTTCAGTTCAAATGTTAAAAGCCCGCTTATAGTAAATATAAAATTAAATATTATATTAAGCTAATTATTTGTTGAAATTAAATAATTTTATTTTTCATTTGTGAATTTTCTAGAAATTTATTATTTGTCACATTTGTTACTTTTTTTATCGGATCATATTTAAGTATTGATGACTTCTTTTAAAATAATTTTTTGTCTCTCTCAACTCTTCAATTTTTTGTATGAGGAATCAAATTCCTCCACTCAACTTGGACAAAGAAATTTGTCAGAAAATAATGCACAAATTTGTGATATAATATTCTCATTAATTTTTTCATAGAAACACGAGTGCGAGAAAATTTTCGATGGAAAATGACATTACTCAACGAATAGTCTTTGTGTAAGAGTAGTCTTTGAATCATAGTCATGAAAAACAATTAAATTTAATGTTTCCATTTGATTCGGTGGCTTTAGAGAAAGAATGAGTGCTTTATAGTGAAAATAAAAGCTCAAAAATGTCCCACTCAAAAATTGTATTGCGATTTCTGAGGAAAAAATATATATGGATCCGTTTGATAGAGTGAAAATCCAACGTAAGAAATGGAAAATCCCATGTTTTACTGCGGTTGACACACGCTTGGTTGGACAATTTTTTGAAAAGTCAATTTCCCACACACAAAAAAAATAATTACTACAAAAAATGGCGGGAACCAATTTTCCTTTGTACAAGGAAGATTTGAAAGACAAGTTTGTCCCTCAAAATAAAAAAAAATACCCCTCTTATTTGTCTTCATCACGATAATATATTAATAATAATTTAAAAAAGTAAATCATACCAAGTGAGATTTGATTACATATAATAAATAAAATTATCATTATTAAATTATTGTTATTGATTTATTAAATTTATTCGTGATAGAAATTATCTTTATTATTATTACCTACTATGTTTCTTTCCTCTCTCAGTTATACACACTATTGATTTGGTTTAATTAATTATTCATATACACACACATATCTACTTTCCAAATTGAATTATTCTGAATATTTTAATGGATTTAGAGACGTAATCAATCAGAACTTTGAAAATTCAAGAAATTCAACATTCAGAATTGTAGTCTTCTGTGGCCTTTTGACATATGTAGTGTTATGCAATTGAAAATTAGTTGCAAAGAAACTCTTGAGTTATCAAAATGCAGGTTGCATCTGCGTGTAGCGAGAATATAATTGATAGATTTGTTTGTTTTTATTAATATTCGAGTGTCGTGTTAGTTATTATGAAATTTAAGGTCTTCCTATATGTCACGTGTTCAAATCAATATTGAGAAAGGCCAAATTGGCTACAAAAGTAGGCAATCAAGAGCTTGGAAAAGAAACTTTACACCCAAATAAAAACAAAAGAGAAAGGGATCATAAAGGATTGGATTTATCAAACTCAATATCGTTGCGTGTTTTGAAAACATGCTTATTTAGTCCGGCGGCGAAGTTGTGTTTTTGGCCAAAAGAGAACTTGATTAGATTTTGTAATGAAAAATTTACCCAGAAAATCAATGAAAAAAAAACTATAAGGAAAATTTTTAGTTATATATCAAACTCAAGTCAGAGGTAAAACTGCATGGAGGGGATTCCTAAGATTTATGAGCACAATTACCACCCCACCACCTCTATATATAATTATATATAGTGGAACACAGCAAAATGAGTATCCCGGATTAACGTTTGCAAAAATAATTTTTACTCTAATTGATTTCTGTAAATTAAAGTTAAGATAAAATTGGTATAAAAGTCAATTAATATAATATGATTTATATTTGGATAATTTTTTTTAAAAAAAAATTAGTTTGACACAAATTTATTTAAATGATTTATTGAAAAGTCAATTTCAGATATTTCAAATATAAAAAAAAAATAAAACCATAAAAAAGTACTTGAGCTTTAAAACTTTTTTTTCTTTTGTCATAAATTATTTTCTTCAAAAACTATTTCAAACATAATTTTAAGATAAAACGGATTTTTTAAGTATAGGAAGTTAGTTTAGATGAGCCAAACTTGATACTGAAAATGCAAGAAGTCAAAATACATTAGTAAATGATATATGTATTGTAAAGTGACACAGATAACAAATACAATTTATAAGGTCTAATTTATTGTTAATATAAGACCTTTTTGAAAAATTAATGCAATACTTATATTCAAAAATTCCCTAATCTCTTTATAATAGCTTTTCCATCCCTCTTCTCCAATGAGCTATACTTTTCTCTGTCTCTCTATATAAAATGTCTTCTAGAATCTCTCTCTAGTTCCCCATATAAAGGGATTTGAAATATTCTCTTAACAATCGAACCATTTTACTCTTAACCCCTTGAAAACTATAAAAAGAACAATTATATTATGAGTTGGAAAGGAGTTTTTTTAATTATTATGTTTTATAATGAACAGAGACAAAAATAAAAACTTTGACATATACCTTTCTACCAAGTTAATTGAATAACTAACTTTTGTCGATATGAGTAAAACGGTTGGAAATATTATTTAATTAATTTTTTTAATTTAAAAAAATAAGTAATAGGATCTTATAAACAGGATCAAAGTAATTATTTTTAAAATGACAAGTCCTTCGTACATGGATTTTGTGAACAACCAATGTAGAAACATAGGTTACTTTTTAAAAAAAAAAAATCTTTAACATATAACTGTAGTGGCTTCTAGAATATGATTTCAAATATTCCTTCACAGTTTACAATATATATATTCTAAAAATTATTTATTTTAGAGATAGTGGCTTCTAGAAAATGGAAGATATATAGTGGAGAAGGTGAAAAGAATTAACGTGCATAAGTGATAAAGAACATGGGCCATAATGTAAGACGGGATGGAGTGACTAGTCCTTGTTCTTGATAGAGATTTAGGCGCAGACATTCGGCCTACTCACTCCATGTGATGTGACTAAAGGGTTGCTTGAATATTCTTTTAAAGAAAATTATTGTTTTGGCGTTTTAATTTTGCTTTACAACTTATACTCAAAATTAATCTTATAAATCAATTATAACTAAATTTGTTTTTACAATAATAATTATAAATCAATTTTATTTAAAATCTATTATTATCACCGCTAATTTAAACACATAGTAGTTAATTAAAATAGGGTGTTTGAATAAATTTTTAAAAAAGTATAATTAAAAAGTTGAATTGATGAAAAGCATGTGAGTAGTAATTTACGAGATAATAATAATTTTATTTGATAATTGATTTTGACATGTACAAAGCTGTTTGATAGTTTATGAGATAAGAATGATTTTAAGTTCATATTTTTTTTTGGTTATAAAGGAGGGCAAAAACGCCCTAATACAATAAAATAACTAAACTAGAGAAGAATTAAATCCCATACAATCTTGATATACTAGAATTCGAAGATAAGACAAATACATATCTAAGTGGAAAAAGTTGAGGATCTCAATTTTGCTAAAGCATCAACAACTTTAGTTTGCTCTCTTTTTAATGTATTGTAATTTTAATTGCCAATCAAACCTTAACATTGCTTGGATATGGATAAACATCATATTGCAATTACTCATAGTTCTATCCCACAACAACAACTAAATCAGATTTTTAGCATCGGATTCCAAAATGTTCTTGTAACCAAAATCCCAAACCAATCTCAATTCTTTGGATATGGCTCATTCCTCTACTGCAAAAGCACCGCATTTTCCAAGTGCTTGACTAAATCCTGCTATCTATGCCCCATTATGATTCCTTACAGTATCTGCATCTTGAACAAAATTCCTCTAGCTATGAAGAATAACATTTATAGGATCAAGAGGTTTTTCAAATGGCCAAGAGCATTGTAGCTCAATGGCACCCTTGAATAAAGGGTGGGTGGGTGGGTGTGTTTGTGTTGTGTGTGTGGGTCCCTCCTATAAGGGAGGGGGGTTTTAAATTGTCTTAAATAAAAAAAAAAAGAGATTTTTCAAATGAACTATCAAAATCAAAATTGGTTTGAGTTCATAATTTTTTTTAATATAAAAAAATTTACGTAAGTTCAAAACAAGTCTTCTACCAAGCTCATAGATAATTTTGACGAGAGATTACAATATATATTAGAGCCAAAGTCAATATATTGGAGGCCCAAAACACAAATATGCATTGAATTTGGATTTTTTCATTTGTTTTTCCTCCAAGTGACTAGTATCATGTAAAGTGACATAATTGTCCTGTGTTGATATTGGTATGTGCTCTCATGAATTGGTTGACAGAAGCAGAACTTTATTGTTTTTTTCTGGCTACAAGGAGGGAACTAGAGGTGTAGTTTAAGAAATTTTGATGAAACAAATGAGATACTGAGTTCAATTTTTTCCCAAGAGTTCTTAATAACAAACATTCAAATTTATTAAAACCCAATATACTTACATTATATATATAACTTACATTACTTCTTGATAAAAGAAAAGGACATGGCCTGTAATAGTGTAAGGACTTGACAAAGAAGGGAACAGTGGCGTGACTTAACAAAAGAAAGGGCAGTGACGTGACTTAACTGGAAAGGAGTATGGCGCTAAATGATAAACATTAATAGGAAAGGAGAGACCAACAAAAAGAAAGAGGAGATGAGAAAGTATACCTCTGTTGCGAAAGTGAAATTAGTCAGAAGGAGAGGAAAAGTGATGTGAAGGAGAAAGATAATATGTGACGGTTGATGTCAATAAAAGGAGGTAAGAAAGAGATATATTTAGGTTTAACATTTTAATTTTATCTAATATAATCATATTATCTTATTATTATTATTATCATTATTCTCTTTATAATTTGTTAGAATCCTATCAGATATGATAATTTAAAATTTAAACTATATTTTTAAAATTTAAATTCATAACTAAATCTGAACATAAATCTTAATATATTTTTAACTAATAGCATCAATCAAATCATAAACTTTAAGAAAGATAATGGTAGGATAATTCAGATATCATATTTTTATTAAAAATAATAAAAATATTAAACTATAATGATTTTAATTATTTAATGTTTTTGAATTATTAGTAAATACTATTTTTAATTATGCTTAAAAAATAAAAAAAAATTGGGATATTACACCTATGGCTCAGAGAGCACTTATAGAGTACTTACGAGATCGCATGTCAAATGAACTCTCATGATGGTAGTAGGAATCAAATTCGTATCCTTATAAAATACGAATCCGTTTTTTGTTATTTGTGTCAACTCGTATATATTGACGAGAGATTACAATATGTATTGGAGCCCAAGTCAACCTATTGGAGGCCCAAAACACAAATATACATTGAATTTGGATCTTTTTCATTTGTTTTTCCTCCAAGGGACTAGTATCATGTAAAGTGACATAATTGTCCTTTGTTGATATTGTTATGTGCTCTCATGAATTGGTTGACAGAATCAGAACTTTATTTGTTTTTTTCTGGGTACAAGGAGGGAACTAGAGGTGCTAGTTTAAGAAATTTTGATGAAATAAATGAGATACTTTGAGTTCAATTTTTTTCCCAAGAGTCCTTAATAACAAACATTCAAATTTATTAAAACCCAATATAAAAGACTTTATTCTTCTTTATATATATTACATCAGAGAGTTTAAACTTTAGACATTTATTAGTGCCCTGCTTCACTCTAACCACTGGAACTATGAACTAGCTTCAGTTGGCTTAAGCAACTTTATTCTTATCATATAGACTAAGTATGAAAAACACATATGTGAAGCAGAGGATATATCAAACTATATATTACTTGTAGAATTCCATAACCCCAAAAGCAAAGAAAGCACGAGAAGCGACTTTGAAACCAGAAAAGCCAGAACGTTTGCAAAGAGATTCAAATTCTTTCTCTGTTCTTTCTCTTCCATCATGAAGGAACATGATGTTGTCCACGCTTGCTACAAACTTGGCTTCTTCTGTTGTTTCAATTACTTCAGGCATTATGCATTCCATCACTATCACCTTCCCTTTCTCTGGTAATGCTTCATGGCATTTCTTCAACACTTTTATGCTATTTTCATCTGACCAATTGTGGCATACAGCCTACAACGTAAACAGATATATTCATCTAATTAGTCACAAATATATTATTCTATTCTCATTGATATACGATATTATATTATTTAAAGGTTAAATTATACAACAACTCATGAAGTTTGTCATATGTAAATAACTTCCCTACCTTTGAAACTCTACAATAAACCTCCTATAGAACTTTTAAATTTCAAATACAACTCCCATATTATTGGTTCTATTCATTCTTTATCTGCAAAATGACTTAAAATTTGAGTTTATATCTACATATAACTCAAAATTTAAAAGTCTTATGTGTTTCTTTTGATCTTTAAATATCATCCAAATACCTACAAACAAATTTAAACTACTGTACTATTATCTAACTTGAAAATCAAGGCACTTAGAAAAATAATTGAAATAATGACCAAAATGCCAATTTTTAAACACTTTTCAACATAAGATCCTAAAACACAAATTAATCATAAAATATGTAATAATGGACCAAATAACCTACTAAATGACTCCAAAATGATATGAATTTATATGGTAAAATTGGGTCACATCACTTACCTTATACTAAATTGCTGTACATGAATATATATATTGTCTAAAGAAGTCATGATATATATATACATATACTTGAAAGGGCTTATATGGATTTGAAAAATTATTTGATATCTCATCATCACCACTTTATCTAACCAACATTGTAAAACAGGTATTGGGTGATTTTATATGAATAATGTGAATACAACTTGTTCTACTGAATTTTTATCTTATTCAAGTTTTGTACTTATTATTATATACATGCTTTCAACTACCAATTGATGAGCACAAGATTGTAATATCACATCTTTTATTTACGAATTTAATAATTAAGAAGTCGAAACTAAGATGGCAGATTTCGCACTAACCTTCAACATAATGACATCCCCTTTCGGAACACCTTCAAACATACTCCCTCCAACATGCTTGATCCCTTATAAAAATTGAACCTCAAATGATGATTATAATAATCTTAAAAGATAAAAGAAATAAAGACAAAATTGTATCTTAAGCCTTCTGTTTCTATACAAAATTTTATTTTAATTCCTTAATTTTATAAAGTATTTTTTCAGTGCTATAACCCTAACTCCTTTAATTTCATTAACAAAAAATGATACCACCTACTAAAATTTTAATAAATATTGACAAATTAAAACATCATTAAATACATATTATATTTAATTTTTAAGAATAACAATGGTTGGTATAAAAAACTATCATTTGAGATCTATAATATTAGGGTTAGAAAACCGAAAAAAGATAATTTGTAAAATTAAGGTTGAAGTTAGGAGATCAAAGTTTTTTTTTTTCAAAATTGAAAAGAAATATACATAGTTTTTGAGATAAGGAAGTTGATGTACCTGGATGAGGTGGTGCATTTTGAATGGCTTGGGGCAAATCAAAATTAATAGCCTTAATTGAAGGATACTTAGAGAGAATCATTTTAAGGCTTTGGCCAGTGCCACCACCAACATCAACAAGCGTTGATATTCCCTCAAATCCTTTGTATATTTCCAATATTCTTGTCATCTCTATGTGGCAACGGTTGGCCATTGCTTTGTTGAACATGTTGTTCCATGTTGGATCTCTCTCTGCGTATTCGTACATTGGCATTCCATGAACTTTCTTGAATAAATCAGTGTCTTCTTCTATAATGGCAACCTTAAAATCCATCCTATCCAAACATATAGAGAAACAATTCACAAGTATATTTAGTCAGAACCAACTCCATTATAAAATTCCATGATTTGCAAGAAATCTAAGGTACATCATATTGTTTAAAAATTATGGACATGATGCTCAAGTATTTTCTCAATAGTACTTAACATTTTAAAGTAATTTTTTATACAATTTTACCTATAAAAATATTTCTCAATAACACTTAAATATTCTAAAGT
The DNA here is from genome assembly GCA_037074615.1 of Leucaena leucocephala. NCBI lineage: Eukaryota > Viridiplantae > Streptophyta > Magnoliopsida > Fabales > Fabaceae > Leucaena > Leucaena leucocephala. The sequence goes on along the minus strand of CM073544.1, from coordinate 2,549,299 downwards.
AATTTTTGATGTGATTTGCATTCTTAGTATCACTTAGCACCTTAAAGTAAGAGCAAAATTACACCAAAAATTACTTTAATTAATGTGCTTTTCTCAATGCAACTTAACCCAATATTATATATAACACGGTTTCTTATAAATTTTATATCATATATAAGGTGAAAAAGAAATTTTAACCCCAAAGTATATTTCTAAAGAAACGGTGGGTATGTTGAAGAAAATTATAGATGGTGCAACGTATATAGCATCACATAATATTTCAAAACTGATGCAATGTTGTTTTTTAAATGATTATATGCTTCATTATTATTTTACAATTTTTTTAACCCTACACATAGATATATATACACACACATTGTTGCAAGTGTTTCTCACATATAAAACAAACTTGGAGGGGGAAAAACTTTACCAAGCATCCATAAGTGCCTTATGACCAAGGAATGATGAGAACAGAATCGAGTATCCACCATCATCGTCCCCAGCAACAAAGTACTTTCCAACAGCAGAAATTGCGTAGAGTCTCTCAATGCCATCACCATCTTCTTTCTCACGAGATGAACAGTTCAGAAGAGAGTAACTTGCAAGAAGCCTCAAGAGACGATCGATTCTGAAAGCTAAATCTTTGTGTTGACATGAAGTTGGAAGCTTTGAAGCTATTTCAGAGGTTGACACGTGTCTTCCTCCTTCCTTAGCTATGATCTCAAACAAGTTGAGGTCAAGCGAAGCTTTAAGAGCTGCACAGTAGACATGGCTACAACACTGAACCATGGCAGAAAGGCCGTACGAATCTTCTTTAGAATCCAAAGCCATGATTGAATACTATAATGTTGCTTCCCTTTTGGTTTCTTTTGTGTATTTGCACCTCGTAGCATTCCCTAATTTATAGGAAAAAGTTGGGGGGGAAGCAGACTATTCCTTAATGCGAAAAGTAAAAATTTGTTTTGATTTTAAATATAAATCTCTATTTTATTTTGTCTTCCAAAAATTTTTAATTTTTTTCAATAAATGATGATACAGGTCCAAATATTTTTTAAAATATAAGAACTAATGTTTTAAGGAACATAAACTTGAGGGATAAAAAGCAACAATTTAAAACTTTAGGGACCACAATCATGAGTACTAACTATAAAGACCAATAATATTATTAATGTTTTTTTTTTTGCATAGCTATCTTACCTAATATTTAGCAGTGCTCTAAAACCCAGATCGAATTGATCGGGTTTACTCAAAAATTGGTGACCCGATCATCTAACCGATCTAGTCAAGTCTCCAATCCAATAGGACTCTGACCTACGGAGTGATCCGATGTAATCCTGAGCAACCCGGGGGTTAACCCAGGTCAAGCTTATTTTTTATAAATATTTGATTTATTTTTATTTTTAGTTTTAGTATATTTAAACTACCCCTAATTATATTTATTGTTTTAGTTTGTTTCCATTTTGTAGATTTTTTACTTTTGTTTTCTGGATTACTAAATTAGACTAACATTAACTATTAGTGACTATATTTTACTACTTCATTGTTTTGTTACTTTGTACCTTTTAAAGGATTGTAAGACATGCATATATCAAAACATTATGTCTTGAGTGATTCTTTTATTTAAATATTAACTTGTTCATAGTCAAAGATGACTATTTTTATTAAATTATATTATTTTAATATGATTGGTCTGATCTACAAGTTGACTCCGATATCTAACCCACTAACCCTTGACTCAGTGCCTCGATCAATTTAGCTTCCGATTGAGTTTAGTTTCTTGATATTTAGTAGGCTAAAGTATACATTTAGTCCTTTATGTATAGGTTAAATTTTATTTTAGTCTATTAAATTTAAAAAGTATACTTTTAGTCATTTAAATTTAACAACGTTAACTTTACTAACAAAAAAATGTTAAATCAACGAATTTAAAATAATAACTTAGTAATTAGATACTAAAAAAGTATGTCTAAATTTTAATTTTTTAATATAAAAATATTACACAATTTAGAATGATTAAAATAAACATATTTTTGTTAACATTTAATTGTATTATCATCACTTAAATTTAATGAATAAATATTTGTCGGTAGTGAAGTTAAAGGTATTAAGTTTAAAATGATTAAAAGTATATTTTTTTAAACTTAAGAGACTAAAATAAAATTTGACATAAATATAAAATACCAAACATATACTTTAGCCTATTTAGTACTACTAAATCAAATAGTTGGTTTATAATTTTTACTTTATTTGTTTTTTTTGAACCAAAAGTTCAAAGCGAGTGTGTGTTTATTTTTTATGTTGTAGATATTAATTTTAAGACGTTATAAATTATTCCTTATAAGATTTTGATTTTAAATGTTTTATTAAATTATTTAAAGATATATTATTTTAACTTGTAATTTTGTGTATCTTTAATGTAAATATTTGTAACTATTCGTAATTTTATAAAAATATAAAATAGATTCAAAAGAATTTCAAAACTCACCATACTTGACTTTGGAAAAATATTTTGAAGTTACAAAAATTGGCATAACTATGATTTTAACAGATTATTGTTATCCAAGAAAAAAAAATTGTATCATATCTTATGGTAATACAATTTAATTTATTTAATCAAAACTAAAATTAGGTATATACCTTCCTTCGATTTTCTTTTTTAACTATAGAGAGGCACTCTAGTCTATTAATAACATTTAGAAGTCCCTAATAATATTTATTGGCTTGATTAATAATTTGTTAAAAGTGTATGTCTAAATTTGGATTTTGCTATTTCAGTTAAATTTAATTGAAATTTTCCCAAATTAATTAGTTGATCCAGTTTAACCAAAGGAATGATAACTTGTTCTTGTGTAAGACCCCATTAAATTTATCTAAGTTTCGAATTTGAGTTTTAGAGGATATATTTATGCTAAAAGAGGTATCCACGAACCCCGAAACTCGATAACTTTTAATAAGATCCAGAAAATAGTATAAAAAACTAAACTAATAATAAATAAAATATTTTAAGTCTTGAAATAAACAATTACTAAAATATTTCAAGTCTTGAAATAAACAATTACTGTCATATCACTAGTGGAAAATAGGTTTTTTAAAGCCCCATTTTTAAACCGGTCACTACAGAGACGGTTTAAAAAAAATGACCGGTGGCGTTTTTATAAATAAGATGAAATATTTACACCGGTTGTAAAATATGACCGGTGTAAAAAGTAATAACCGGTGTAAAAAGTCATGACCGGTGGTTTTTTGTAAATAAGATAAAATATTTACACCAGTTGTAAAATATGACCAGTGTAAAAAGTCATGACCGGTGGCATTTTTGTAAATAAGATGAAATATTTACACTGGTTGTACACATGACCGGTGTAAAAAGTCATGACCGGTGTAAATATTTTATCTTATTTATAAAAATGCCACCGGTCATTTTTTTTTAAACCGGTTCCTCAGTGACCGATTTAAAAATAGGGCTTTAAAACGCATATTTTTAAACTAATCTTATCTACAGCTGATAGAATTACATCCGGTGTAGAATGTCTTTGCTATTAAAAATCTAACAAAAAGCGTTAATTTTTTACGATTCCCTATCTTCACAAATCATATCGTCGTCCTTGGAGAAAACTAGACAAGGGAGAACACATAGTGATAGGAAGCTCCACCTTCGTAACACACCGTCTAAAGCTCGCCAAAGAAGAAGATCTAGATATGCGATGACCCATACCTGTGCTCGTCGTTCTCTATTGTTAAAGTCAGTCGTTGTAGCCTCTAAGCTCACCAAAGAAGAAGACCCAGATCTGCGATTGTGGGTGTCTATTTTTTGTTCCTTTCTTTCTCGATTTTGTTTAAATATATTTCTGTTCACTTTTAACTGGGTAAGTCGGAGGAATTGTAACGATGTTTATGTGATATCTTTAATTAGGTAACGGCGTTTCTAGGTTTTCGTTTCTATGTATATATTTGGATTTTTGTCTCATTCATTTTTTGGTTCTGTTTAAATATATTTTTGTTTACTTTTGAGCAGGTAACCAAAAGGAATTGTGACGATATTTTTGTGATATCTTCAATTAGGTGAAGACGTTTATGGGTTTTTATTTCTGTGCATATATATGAGATTTTGTTTCTTTCGTTTCTGGGTTCTCTGGCTTTTTCTTTCTTCCTCTTTTTTGTTCTCTGCTTGCATTTTACAGGTACCTATTCTTCTTCATCACTCTCCTCTTCCTTCAGATTTGTGACGAAGAAGAAAATAATTTCGGACCTAGAGTTTTTTTATTCTGGATTTTTTTTATTTTATTTTGATATTATTTTTTAAACCGGTTGTATGGAATAACCGATTTAAAAAAGCTGATTGTTTACACTGGTCATATACAACCGGTGTATAATATTAAACTTTTTACACGGGCCGTTTCTACACCAGATCAAAGTCCGGTGTAAAAGTCTATTTTTAACCGATTTAGAAAACTTTTTTTAGCCGTGTATTGATATTCAATATTCATAAATAAACAAAAAGTTAACCAGAAAATAAAAATATTGAATTAAATGCGTGCAAATTAAATATAAAGTTATCGAAATGTTGCATTTTCGACAAAAATTTAGGTATTGAAATTTTCTTGCAGTGGACTAAACTTTTGTCACCCAGTGGTATTTTAATAAGAAATAAATTTTTAAAAATTATATATATTCTAAAGATAAGAATACGTTAGTGTCTGACTCTTGTTCATGATTAAATTAATTAACTATTTATAAATCATATTTCATCAATTGGATTTCACCTTTTTAAAGTCTTAAATTGTGAAACTACATTAATTTCAAGTATTTTTTTAAATAATGTTAAGTAATTTTAGTTTCTCAGTTTTATTTTAAAATTTTACCAATTTTTTACCTTTTTAACTGTAGATGCCATTTTGGTGTTTTAACAATATTAAGAAATGCTTGATTAGGCCTCTTAACCTAATTAAGAATTTGTCAAAAATGTAGTGCTGAATTTAGATTTTGTTATTTCAACTAAATTTAATTGGGGTTTTTCCAATTAATTTCTTGCGCTGCCTTAAAATTCAAGTGACTTGAATAAACTTTCAACTGATGATGATAATAATCAAATAAGAAATTGAAAACTCAAGAGGAAAGCTGTGATTTTATAAATAAACTAGTATATAGAATTGTGTGATGAAGTGCTGGTGCGAAAATAATTGTTGACTGTATAAATTAGAATTTAAAAATGGTTAACTATATATAAGTTGATTTAATTTTGAAGAGATATAATTTTGTATATAACAAATTTTTAATAGTTTTTGAAAAATATCAAAGAAAATGGGTCTTTTAAAAAGGTTAGTATATTTATAAATGAGTCAGGTGAGATTTTGAGGGGAAAATGATTACAACATAGAAATCACCTCTTTTTTCAAGTATTATTAGAATGATCATTACACGAAATAATAGAAAACTATAAGACAAATTAGGAGGAAAAAAAGAAGTTAAGGGAGTTACATGGTGTATTTTGTTCAAAAGTGAAAAGATTTCAGATAAAAAATAATCAAGTTTTTCGACATAATTATTCTGATGGGCTGAATCAGGTTAACCTACAATGTTTGTTTCCTTCTCTCAGTACTCATACACAATATTGATTTGGTTTAATTAATTATTCATGTGTTTGATAAAAAAATATTCATATATGCGTGTGTGCTTTTTATTATAAGACTCAGTTAACTAATTTAAAAAAATTAAAAAAATTAAATAAATAATTTAATTATAATATATGTTAAGTATCATTAGATTATATATTAATTTATAAATAAAAAAATAGTTTAGAGGAAAATAATAAATATAAATATTTTAAAGTAATTTATTTAATTTTTTTAAATTAGTTAATTAGATTTTATGTTAAGTATAAAAGACAGTATATTAATTTGAATATTTGAATTGATTTAGAGTTACGTAATCGATGAGGACTTTGAAAATTAAAGTTATTAAAATAATTAATGCACAGAATTCAACAGCCAGAGTGTTGATCTTTGTGACATTTTGATATCTATGCAGGGTCATACAATTGAACATCCAGAATGTTGATCTTTGTGGCATTTTGATATCTATGCAGGGTCATACAATTGAACATCCAGGGTGTTGATCTTTGGGGCATTTTGATATCTATGCAGGGTCATACAATTGAAAAGCTGAAAAGAAACTTTTTAGTTAACAAAATTCAGAAGTTTGTTTATTTTTGTCAATTCACATGTTTGAATCGACATCATTGAGATAGTTGCATGTTTTGAAAACATGCTATTTAGTCTTGCGACAAAGTTGAAAACAACTTAGAATTTGTAATAGAAACTTTACCCAAAATATTGATAAAAAAATCTATAAAGAAAACTTTAAGTTACATATCAAACTCAAGTGGCGTGTCTTGAGGCAAGAGGGGATGAGTTGGATTCCTAAGATAAGAAATGAAAGAAATATTGGTGTAATTAAGAAGCACAAATTAATAAAGATTCATGTAATTCATAAAGAGTTTATTCAACTTACAAAATCATTTGTTCAAATCCTACTTTTGATATGAGAGTTTTATTGGTAGATAATCTGTAGGTATATTTTTAAATACTCTTTTAGTTTAGAAATATACTCTAACTCTAATGAGTATTGTGACTCAACTCTCATCAACTTTTTTTTTACAAAAAAACTAGATTTATTAGCACAACTACTACCATATTAGCTCTATATAAATATTGACACCACAATCAGAATCACACTACTAAACTTATTTAGATTAACGTTTATAAAAATAATTTTTATTTTAATTTAATTTTACAAATTAAAGTGAGGATAAAAATCAATTAATATAATATAATTTATATTTAAATAGATTTTTATATAAAAATTAGTTTTACAAAAACTTTTTTTATATATTATATTAAAAAATCAATTTTATAAGGTTTAAGTCGAAAAAAATAATCAAAAGATACGTAAAAATGCCTTAACTTTGAAACTATTTTTACGCCAAAAGTCTTTTTTCAAGGAGTTCGGTCATATTTTCTACATAATTATATGCCTTTTTTTGGCGATTATAATTTCAACATAGAAATCCAAATTTTTACATAGGTTTATAATCATAATTAATGTAAATATTTTTATATGTTAGTTTTCAATAAATAATCGATTTATGTTTATAACTATTTCTTACTTGCTCTAATTCTATTTATAAGATTTAAAATATCTAGTAGTAAAGATTTAATCATAACTAATGTAAATATTTACTTGAACCCGTGAATTTAGGGGTACCTAAAGTTTTCTATTTCGGGTTATCCCGACTCAGTCCCGGGTTGTTCTGACTTGATCCCTGGTTTTTGGAATAAGTCCATCTCGTCCCTTGAAGGATCGGGACAAGAATATATCGGGTCGGGATAGGTCTTGGTCTGACTCTCGGGACTCCCGTCCTGTCTTGAACATATTTTTTTTATAAAAATAAAAAAAATATTTGTTTTATTTATTTTTTTGTAAAAAAATAGAAAATAGTATTGGTTATATCATATTATTTGTTTTATTTATTAGATTATTTTATTTTTCTCTTCCTTACATATCTTTATTTCTTTGTATATGAAGCAATAACTTCAGTTGTTGAAATGAAATAATTAAAGAAGTAATGGTATTTATAGTATAATTAATAGTATTTGTTGCTTTAAGTTGGTAATCATATTAGGGATGATTAATTTCTTCTGTTTCCTTTGAAGTTGATTATAAACTTCAGCATGCTTGATTATAATTTGGTCAGAAGGTATATACTTAATTATAAACTTTACTTGATTATGATAGAAGTGGAATTTGATTATGTGTTATTTTCTATTTTAATTTTTTCTATTGTTTTCTACATTCTGATTATATGTTACTGATAGGCAGACTGTGCATAAAATATCTAGTAGTCTAATTTTTTTTTTAAAAAATAAGATCTGGGAATTTCCGTCCCATCCCGAACCCGTCCCCATCTCGTTCGGGACGGGACATGGGACGTAAAATGCATCCCGTGTACTATATGTCCGGTCCTGACCCGTCCTGTCCTGTAAACACCCTTAGTTGTATTTATAATTTTTTTATTTCTAACTCACAAAATCATCTCAATTCTCTCTTAAACTTGTGCTAGCTATAAATTTTGTTAAAATCGCAACTTCACTCACTAAATTTGTTATTTTTTCATAAAATCGTGCCAACTCACTTTTAAACTCATATTAACTTTTAGAATTTGATTACATTTTTGTAAATTTATATATGAACTTCATAAAAAAATTGTTGACTATGATAAATTATAAATGTTGATAAATTTAATTTTAATTATTTAGATTTAAAATATATTTAAATCAAATTATCATTATTTTTATATTTTAATTATTTAATTATATATTTTTAATACATATAAGTAAATTCTAGCGAGTTTACGATTTGAGTTTACATTTTTATTAATCTATGAGTTTGAGAACCTTACTTATAACTAATATTCAAAAATTCCCTTATCTCTTTATAATGACTTTTCCATCCCTATTTTCCAATGAGCCATACTTTCTTCGTCTCTATATATAAGTTATGTCTTTTAGAATTTTTTTTGGTCCATAATAGAAGACGTTCTGTCATATTTTCTAACAATTGAACAATTTTACGGTTAACCCCTGGAAAATTGTAAAAAGAGTAATTATTGGTTTGGAAAGGAGTTTTTAATTACCAATTTTAAACTTTGGCATACTTTACCAATTTTAATTTAGTAACTACCTTTTGTTGATATGAGTGAACCATTTGAAAATATTATTTAATTAACTTTAATTATTTTTTTAATCTCTAAAAAATAGGTAACATGATCTTATATCAAAGGGAGAGTTTTAATAATAATAATTCGGTAATAGTGTATTTAGCACCCCAAACTAATTTTGAAGAAGCAATTAGTAACTTAAAATATTTAAGGGTATAATTAGTATCTTGAACTAATTTTGAAGGTGCGACAAACACCCTAAAATATTTAAGGGTGTAATTAGAACCCTAAACTAATTTCAGAGGTGCGATTAGCACCCTAAAGTATTTAAATTTGTACAATTTGACCTTTTCACTGACAGAAATATAAATTTCTATCCGATCTATGTCACATAAGTTTTTTATTTCAACATATTATTATTTAAAATGTCACATGTATCATTTTGTTTAAACAATGGTATTGAATAAACTATAAAATTAACATTGTATATAATTTATATGTAAAGATTATAAAATTTTATGGTTTATTTAGTATAATTTATTAAAATAATATTACACATGTGGCCTTTTAAATAATAATGTGTAAAAATAACAAATTTATGTAGTATATATCAAACGAAAGTTAGTATTTTGTTAGCGAAGGGGTAAAATTGTACCAATTTAAATGCTTTAAGTTGTTAATGGCCCCTCTAAAATTAGTTTATAGTGCTGATTGTACTCTTAAATACTTTAAGGTGCTAATTGTATCTCTAAAATTAGTTCATAGTACTAATTGCACCTTTAAATATTTTAGGGTATTAATTATTCCTTCAAAATTAGTTTGGGATCATGGATACACCTTTACCCTTTTTTATTTTCATTAAGTTTCATAATTACTTCCAAACTTTGAATTTCGAAATTCATTCTAAATTTGAAAAAAATAATATTTTAAACTTTAAACTATATTTATAGCAGGAGAAGCTAATGGCTCATGATTCAAATGGTTAAATTGGTCAGTTCTATAGTCGGACCGAAGATATAATTATTAAATTAAAAATAATATTATACTCCCTCTAATCTTAGAAAATATTTTTTTAGGAATGAACTATGTCTATTAACTTACTCGCTTATAAATACAAATATTGTTAAAAAAACTATTTGATTTTTATATATTTATTATCTTTAATTAATTTTTTATTTATATAATTCGATTATTTGTATTTTATAAAAATAACATAAGAAAATTTATAATAATATATAAGAAATAAAGTGTTAAATAAATTTTAAAAAACATCACCCCATAAAATAAATACTACAATGTATTAGCGAGCCTAAAATATAAATATAAATAAAATTTTAAATTTTTATAATAATTCTTATCTTTAAAAATAATCACAATATATTATAGTATAAATATTTTTATTGCTTTTATAATATAATAAATCTTTAAAAAATATAATATAGTAAATCTTTAACTTTTGTACCGATAGATATAGTTTAATCCCATAATTAATTTAAAATCTACCACTAAATAAAGAACGAGATTGTAATATACCTAAATTTAGGGGTATTCATAAAGCCTGTGGCCCGGTATGCCCATCCGAGTCCACGGAAAAAAAGCTCTACCCAGTCCGATAAATATATGGCAAAGCTGGACATCGGGATGCAAAATGCAGCCTATACTTTTTTTGGGCTGGGCATCGGGAAGGGGGGTTACCCTACCCTGCCCTACCTATGAGCACTCTTTTTTTTTTACTTTTTTTTTACTTTTTTCCCTATATGCTACACTTGGAAGGGAGAATATGATAGTTATTTGTGATTAAAAGGTCATTTTATAAATACAAATAGTTAAGTACGTAAGTTGCGTCTTTTAATATTTATAACTATATTAATTTTTTTTTAACTTTACTAATCATAATATGATTACATTACAAATTATAATTATTTACTTTATTTTATTTAGATACTTCATCCTTGTCAACATTTAGAAAATTGATGTAAAGTTATAATTACAAACTACTTAGATTTCAAGGTTTTTTTTTTATATACAGTCAATTTCAAGAGTTTAATTATTATATTTTTGTTACCTAAGTAGATTATATATATTATTTAACTCTTAAAGACATATGAATATTGTATTATTTTATAAATTTATAATTGCAGATTTTTTTTAGTGGATTATAGATATTATTTAACTCTTGAAGACATATGAATATTGTATTATTTTAGAAATTTATAATTACAGATTTTTTTCCACAACATGAGCATGGCATCACAATTTGGGCATACCCAGCCCGCCCATGTCTAACCTAAAATAGTTAGAGCTTTTATCGGGTAGGGCCGGACATCAGGCTGTAAAATATAGCCCATATATTTTTTGGGCAGGGCACCAGGCAGAGAGATTGTCCTCCCCAACCCTACCCATGAACACCTCTACCTAAACTGATTATCTCTGGATTTCTTAAAACATTTTGGTTTAAAGAATTTAAAAAAAATATTAATAATTAATTATTATATCACATCTCCATTCCTTATGAGTAATGCGTATAGGCGACGTTCTCCATTCCCGAGTCGTCTTTTCTTTTCTCCACTACGTCCACGTGGTTTTCTTCTTCGTTTCAGTCCAAACCAGCAAGTCGTCGGCAATGTCCCCAGAGAGGGTTCCTTTCTCTTCTACCCTAAAATTCATACATTGCCGTGGCACTCATGCTAGAAATCGCCTCTATGGCGGCGTACTCATGAAGGGATGAAGGATAGATCAGCTCTTCTGCGTCTTCTTCTTTCTTCTTTGCCTCCTCTTTCTTTTTCTCTTCTGATGATTTAACCCATCCGGTTTTCAAATATCCGTTCCCGCTGACGGCTCAACGCGGGCTACCGGTCTAAAAGGCGGTTCTGGACGGCCTAATTCAAGCTACCCTTTCGGCCCAACCGTCCGGTCAAATCCGTCTTTCAGAACCTTGGAAAAAAAAACCCCACGCTGACGCTTGTTTGATAAGTCAGGTTCTTGATAGAAAACTAAGCGCAGACATTTGGCCTACTCACTCCATGTGACTAAAGGGTTGTTTGAATATATTTTTAAAAAAGTTATTGTTTGAAAAAAGACAATAAAAAACTATATAAATTTAAAAATTGTTATAAAATAAGAGAAAGATGAAGAAATTAAAGGGAGGAAGAAATAACTAGAAAAGATATTGAAATAGGAGGCAACTGAGTATTCCTTATATGCTTGTATGTTCACTTGTACAAATGTATTGTGCATGACTACTATTTATAGGTTACAACTATTAAATACTAAATATAAGGTTACAAAGGAATGAAGATGAATATAATGGCATTAACAATAAGAAACTCATCTCAAGTCATTTATTTAGGAGGTTATAAGTTTACAATATAAAAGGAAGAATGAATCCTAAAAAGAATCTCAAGAGGTAAAAGTTATATAAACATCCACATACGCAAGAAATATTTGTAACACTCCCCCTTGGATGTCTATGACAGATATAGTGCCTCATTAAAATCTTACTAGAAAAAAAATCATTGGGACAAAAACCCAGTAAAAAAAAAGAGTACACAATACTTATTTAGGTTAAATCATTAAAAATATTTTCAGGAAAACCAAATGAGAAAAAAACCTTAAAAAGGAAAAGAGTACAGCAGGTACTTATTTAGTCCCACTGATGACATTGTCAATTTATGTCTTTGAATCTGCGCATTCCAATTCCATACACTAACTTCTCAAATGGCTTAATTGGTAGTGTATTAGTAAACAAATATGCAAGGTTGTTATATGATCGAATTTGCTAAACATCCATATCACCATTCTTCATAAGATCATGAGTGAAAAAGAATTTTAGAGAAATATATTTTGTTATATCTCTTTTGATATATCCTCTTTTCAATTGAGTTATGCATGCTGTATTATTTTCATATAATACTATTGGAATATCGTGTTCTAGAAGTAGACTACTCATTCTTTGGATATGTTAGATTACTAACCTTAACTAAACACATTATTGACTTGCCTCATGAACTGCAATTATTTCTGCATGATTTGATAAGGTAGCTGATAAAGTTTGCTTTATTGAACACTAAGATATAGCTGTATCTCCACAAGTAAATATATATCCTGTCTGAAATCTATCTTTATATGGATCTGATAAAAATCATGTATCTGCATAACTAATCAATTGTGATCCAAATTCATTAGAATAAAAAAATCCCATATCAATTGTTCCTTAAATGTATCGAAATATATGTTTAACTCTATTCCAATGTCTTCTTATTGAGGAAGAACTAAACCTAGCCAATAAACTCACAACAAATACAATATCAGGTCGTGTTGAATTAGCAAGATATATTAGTACCCCTATAGCACTAAGATATTGTACTTCTGGACTAAGAAATTCTTCCTTTTCCTCTTGAGGGCGAAAATGATCTTTTTCTTTAACTAGCGATCTCACAACTATTAGAGTAGTTAATGGATGCACTTTATCCATATAAAATTCCTTTTATAGTTTTCAATATAAGTTGATTGATGAAGAAAAATTTCATTTGTTAAGTGCTCGATTTGTAAACTGAGACAAAAATTTATTTTTTCAAGATTTTTCATTTCAAATTCTCTCTTTAAACAATCAACTGCTTTTTTAAACTCTTCAGGAGTTTGAATTATATTCAAGTCATCTACATAGACAACAATTATAACAAATTCTGATGTATTCCATTTTATAAAAACTCATGGGCTGATTGAGTCATTTTTATAGTATGCCTTCACTTAGACAGTTATACCACATTTTTTCAGATTATTTTAATCCGCATAAGGATTTATGCAAACGAATGGCATAATTTTCTCGAGAATTCTTACATGCTTTGGGCAATTTAAATCCTTCAGGGATTTTCATATAAATTTTAGTATCTAAAGAACCATATAAGTATGCTGTAATAACATCCATCAGACGCATATCAAGTCTTTCGTGCACTATCAAACTAATTAGATATTTTAAAGTAATTGTATCCACTATAGGAGAATATGTTTCTTCATAATCAATGCCAGGTCTTTGTGAAAAACTTTGTGCCATAAGTTGTGCTTTATATCTAACAACCTCATTTTTCTCATTTTGTTTTCACACAAAAACCCATCTATACCCAACTGGTTCAACACCATTCAGTATCTGGACTATAGGTTCAAAAATTTCACGTTTTGAAATTGAATTCAATTATGATTGAATTGCGTATTTCCATTTTGGCCAATCATTTCTATGTCTACATTCTTCAACTGACCCAGGTTCAAGAACCTCACTTTGATTAGTTATTTCAACAGCAACACTGTTTGAAAAAATATCATCGACGACTATATTTTCTCGGTTCCATCTTTTTCCCGTAGTGACATAACTTATCTAGATCTCTTCATTATTTTCAAGTACCTGGACCTCTTCTGGGATCTTTTGATTTGTTATTTCCTGGGTCTCTCCTATAAGACCAGCCTCCTCAACTTGACTATCTTGATTGTTTACCCTTTTCTTTCTAGGATTTTTATCTTTAGAACTGATTGGTCTACCACGCTTCAAGCGTGGTTTAGTTTTATTTGCACTTGCTACTTGTCCTACTGGGACATCAATTCTAATTAGGGCATTTTCAACTGGAATATGAGATTTAGTAATTCTCTTGGGGTCAGTAAATGCATCTGGCAATTGATTTGTAATATTTTACAAATGAATTATTTTTTGAACTTCTAGCTCGCATTGTTATGTTCGAAGATCTAAATGATACAGCGATAATGCTTTCCATGTGATTTTTTATCCAGCTGATATTATTATTTCCCCTTAATGTTAAAAAATTTGTCTCATCAAAATGACAATCATCAAAATATGCCGTAAATAAATCTCCCGATAATAGTTCTAAATACTTAATTATAGAAGGAGATTAATAACCAATATATATTCCTAACCTTCTCTGAGGTCTCATCTTTGTGTGTTGTAGTGGAGCAATTGGGACAAATACCGCACATCTAAAAATTTTAAGATGAGAAATATTTGACTCCTGACTAAAAGTCAACTATAGTGGGAGGAATTTATGATAACTTATTGGCCTGATACGTATAATTGCGGTTGCATATAAAATTGCATATCCCTAAGCTAGAATGGGAAGTTTTGTTCTCATAAGCATTGGTCTAGCAATCAATTGAAGGAGTTTAATTAATGATTCTTCCAAACCATTTTGAGTGTGGACATGAGCAACGGATTTCTCCACTGTTATTCCAGTTGCCATACAATAATCATTAAATATTTGAGATGAAAACTCACTCGCATTATCAAGACGAATTGTCTTAATTGCATATTCTTGAAACTGTGCTCTTAATCGAATTATTTGAGCAAGTAATCTAGCTAATGCTAAATTCCGTCTAGATAACAAATACACGTGACCATTTTGTAGATGCATCTATTAAAACCATAAAATATATAATGGTCTACATGATGGATGAATATGTCCACATATATCCCCTTGGATACATTCTAGAAATGTAAGGGATTTTACCCTAACTTTTGTTAATGAAGGTCTTATAATTAGTTTGCCTTGAGAACAAGTAACTTATGAAAAAAATTTAAATTGAAGAATCCCCTGGCTCTTCAATGGATGTCCATGTGAATTTTCAATAATTCTTCACATCATTATTGATCCAGGATGGCCTAACCGGTCATGCCAAACAATGAATATATTTTTATCAGTAAACTTCTGGTTTACTGTAACATTTGTTTCAATTATACTAATATTTATATAGTACAAACCAGAAGATAATGTAGGTACTTTTTTTAGAACATGTTTTTCTTCATATCTAACAAAAGTAATATGTAAATATTAAATATTTTTTTTACCTATAATCTCAACATGATACCCATTTCGGCGGATATCCTAAAAACTTTACAAATTTCTTTGAGACATAGAGGAATATAAAGAATCATCAATAATAAAATTTATCCCTTTGGATAATATTATCATTGGTCTTTTGAAGCCTTCAATTAATTTTGTATTACCCGATATAGTATTGATGCTTGCATTATTAATTTTCAAATGAGAAAATATTTTTTATCTTATGAGTATGGTATGTGTTGTAACACTATCTATGAGACATATATCTTCATTCTTGTGCCCAATAAAAGAGAGAGTAACATCCATATTCTTCATCAAAAGAAAATAAATGTATCAAAATACATTATTAGCAATAATGCTCTTAAAACAAGAAAATAAAAGTAAACATAAATAAAGTATAAAGCATAAACTAAATTAGGATAAAATATAGATAAAATATAAACTACATTATTCTTATTTTTTTTTGCCAAATTTATTTGTCTAATTATGATTCTCAAAGAAATCAGCCATTTCTAAGTGTGCCATAGCATCAAGGCCATCATCTAGTTCATCTGGTATCATCATTCTTGTATGCAAAATTTGCCTCAACATCATCAGTTTGAAAAATCTTATTTGCTTTCATGTTCTTTGAATTGTTTTTTATAGAGGCTTGATAAAGTTTTGCTAGATACTCAGGTGTACGACAGGTACACGACCAGTGCCCTTTCATCCCACATCTATAACATAGATTTTTCACAGTTTTTGAGGGACCACCCTTATATTTTTTCTACCCTTCATTATGTTTCTTCTTTTGGTGGGTATTTGGATTATAATTACTTCCACCACAATGATGACAGTAATTGCCACGTCCCCTACCTCGGCCACGGCTACGACCACAACCACAACCACGACTATGGGTATGAAAATTAGTATATTCAGTTACATTCACTTCAAGGAATGGAGCTAATCCAGTGGGACAGATCTCATGATTTTTCATCAACAGCTCATTATTTTGTTCAGCCACAAGAAGACATTAAATTAGTTTATTTTTTTTTAAAACCTTTCTCACGATATTGCTGCTGCAGGAGCACATTTGAAGTATGAAAGGTTAACAAAAAATTCTAATAAGTCCTCATCTGTTATTTTCTCACCACACAATTTCAATTGAGAACTTATTTTAAAAACAGCTGAATTATATTCATATACAGATTTAAAATCTTGTAGCATTAAATGTAACCATTCATAATGAGCTTTGAGCAAAAGATTATTGTCTTTTGATGGTCATATCATTCTTTTAAATTATTCCACAATTTTAATGGATCTTTCACTGTTTGGTATTCAGCTTTTAGTCCTTCATGTAAATGGTGGCGAAGGAAAATCATGGCATTAGCTTTGTCTTGACTGCTTGCTTTATTTCCAGGTAAAATAGCATTCCCTAAACCTTTGACATCTAGGTGGATTTCAGCATCTAAAACCCAAGATAGATAATTTATCTCGAGATATCAAAAGCGTTAAACTCGAATTTGGTAAGATTAGCCATGGATCAAACTAAAATAATAATAATAATAACAATTCGAATTATGATAAAATTAATTGAGAAAATAAGTATGATAATAAAAACATAAATCAAATAAATATTATGTATTCAAAATAAATATAAATCAATAAAAGTAACAAAATATAAATGGCATAAATAAAGAAATAAAATAAATAAATATAAAATATATATATAGTAACACATAAGCAATTAAATAAACAAGATAAAATAATGTATAATTGAAACAACATAAATAATATAAAAAAATAATGTTATAACGTAAACAACATAAATAAAATAAGTAATATAAATTAAATAAACATAAATAAATAAAATAAATAAACGTAACAAAATAAATTAAATAACATAAAAAATATGTATAAATATAAACAACATATTATACATAGAATTAGAAATAATATAAATATAATATATATAAGTAATTTGTAATATAAATAAGTGAATATTACATAACTGTAATAAATATATAATAATGCTAAAAATATAAAGAAGATAAATAAATTAATTAAAATATAAATTAGTGAATATATAGGGAAGGGGAATTGGAGATGTAAACAACATATAGGGAGGAGAAATTAGAAATAGAAACAACACACGCCAATGTAAATATATATAAATAGATAATCAGTCATAATATTGTATCAATATATTAAAAAAAAAGAAAAAAATAGAACAACATAATATTTTACATAAGAATAAAATAGAATAAAGATAACCCACACACACATATATATAATATAACAACAAAAATTAAAATAGATATAAAAGAATAACATAATAAATAACAATATAATATATAATAAATGTATAGAAAATAAAATTTACCCATAATAATTAGGTAAGAGGATAATCAGGTATTAGAGTAAAGGAAAATATTATATACTACTAAAAATATTAATATAGCATATGATAAAGAAAATAAAATATATATGATAATTAGATAAATAGAAAACTAATAATCTTTGTATATAATTGAACATAATAATATATGAATTGACAAGAAGTTTATGCCTTAAAATTTTTAGAGCAATATTGTATTGATAACGTATTATAAAATAAGAGAAGATGAAGAAATTAAAGAGGAGAAGAAATACTAGACAAGATATTGAAATGGGAGACAATGGTGTATTCTTTATATACTTGTATACTCACTTGTACAAATGCCTTGTGTATGGCTACTATTTATAGGCCACAACTATTAAAGACTAAATATAAGGTTACAAATGAATAAAGATGAATATAATGGTATTAACAACAAGAAATTCCTCTCAAGTCATTCATTGGGGAGGTTATAGGTTTACAATATAAAGGGAAGAAGGAATCCTAAGAGGAATCCCGAGGGGTAGAAGTTATATGAACATCTACATATGCAAAAAATATTTGTAATAGAAATGAAATTTGAGTATATAAATATCTAAAATGATAGATTGGGCAGGAGACCCAATCTGTCCTTTATAAATTTGGATAAAAAAGACTAAATTATCCTTAGAAGCATTTGAAGAAAAAGTGGGCGAATTAAGGTCAGAACGAAGTTGGAGAAAAAAATAGGATTTTTTAAACCAAGTCGCTAATGGCCTTAAGTGTCTAAAGGTAGTACTATTATTGGTTATAGATATTGTGTATCTATGTACAGGTACTACGAGAAGAAGAATTTGCATCAGTGAAAAATACAAATGGATCCAATTTTAACATTCTAGATAATGCTAGACTTCTTGCTCTTCGACTCCATAGTCTTTAGATGGTTTTTGTAGGTGGCTTCTCTAACTCCATAGCGCTCGCCTCATTGCCGTCGAAGAGCGTCAGAGCTAATTACAACACTATCGAAGCTCAAATCTAACACACGCCTTGTCACTGTCAAAACTCACTGTGCATACCAGACATGGAGGAATTCCTGATACAATGGTGTATTATCAAGCCTGAACTTTGTATCCTTGATCAGTTAGTATGTAGACCAAACATGCTGTAACCTTAGTGTATGTTTTCAATAGTGTGAAATTCCTTCTAAATGTTCAGCAACAGTTAGTTGATAATGTGAACAAGTTGTAGTAGGCAAGTTGTGATGTATATAGGATATAGTTGTGACTCCTGCAATATGATTTGTAACTTTAACAATGGGATTTGTAACTTTCTTAAGACTTTTACAACTGAAATTGTAAGATATTACTTTTGGGTTTGCAACTCCTGTAATGATATTTGCAACTCTTCTAATGGGATATGCAACTTTTCCTCACACATTTACAACTAAAATTGTATTACAATTACTTTCGGGTTTGTAACTCCTCATGATATTTGCAACTCCTATAATGGGATTTACAACTTTTCCTAAGACATTTATAACTCTGTAATGAAGTAATTGCAATTGCTTTTGGGTTTTACAACTCCTCTAATGGTATTTGTAACTCCTTTAATGAGATTTACAACTTTAACAATGTGATTTGCAACTTTCCCTAAGATATTTATAACTAAAATTAAAAAATATTGCTTTCGGATTTGTAACTCCTGCAATGGGATTTGCAACTTTCTTTAAGATATTTACAACTGAAATTGTATTGCAATTGCTTTTAGATTTGTAACTCCTCTAATGGGATTTACAACTCCTCTAATGGGATTTACAACTCCTCTAATGGGATTTACAACTTCAATAATGGGATTTGTAACTTTCCTTAAGACATTTACAACTCTCAAATTGTAAGATATATCTTTCGGGTTTGCAACTCCTGTAATAGGATTTATAACTTTAGCAATGGGATTTGCATCCACATATGAACATAATGGCAAGACTTCAACACCTGAATAAGATAATATTTTCTTTTGTAAGGAAAATGCTACTTTTGTATTCAAAATTGTGCAATAAGTTATGACTATTTATGAGTTATAATTTCAGTTGTAAATATCTTTGGGAAAGTTACAAATCTCATTGCAGGAATTGTAAACTTGAAAGCAATATCTTGTAATTTGAGAGTTTTAAATGTCATAAGGAAAGTTACAAATTCCATTGTTGAAGTTACAAATCACATTAGAGGAGTTGCAATTACTCCATTACAAAGTTGTAAATATTTTAAAGAAAGTTACAAATCCCATTGTTGAAGTTGTAAATCCCATTAGAGAAGTTGTAAAACTAAAGTTAATTCCTAAGCCTTAATGCCGCAATGTTAATTCATGTTAGGTTAGAGGGTGATTTCCCATCGTAGGGTACCCCAGTTCTTGGCCTAATGAAGGCCCTAAAAGCATAGCCCTGAAGAATGGCATCCAATGAGCATGCTGATAATCCAGAAGAAGAAGATGACTAAACATTTAGAAATGAAAGAGAAAGAATATATAGCAATGAGAGCAGTAGAAAGAAACTGGCTCTAATGACCCTCATCAAGATCTCATTCATACCTTTAAAAAATTCAATGAAACCCACTAATAAGAAGAGTAAGATGCCAAACCCTTAAATTTTTTATTCTCATTGTACTTTCCCCCTGAATTATAAAAAAAAAAACAGTTTCAAGCAACCAATTCCTATAATGCATTAATAACAAATCTTAGAATTCTTATATATCTGAGTTTAAGTGTTTCAAGATTCAAACAAACCTGGAACGGAAAAATCTTGATTCGAGAAGAAAACTGAAAAATAAAGTAAAAATGGCTAAGATAAACATATTCATCAGCACTCTTTGACAGCAATGAGACGAGAGCAGCTTTGGGGAGGTGTAAGTCAGTCTCAAACTTCAGGGTGGAGATGCTCTACATTCTCAAGCATAATTCTCCCTCTTTTTCTTCAAAAATTTCAAGGGAAAATTTAGTTTTTTTTTACCAAAATTTATAAAAGACATATTAGACTTCTTATCCAATCTGACTTTTTAGATATTATATGGCTATTTTATCATTTTGAAATTTACGTGGTTATTTATTGTCTTTTTTTCATTATTGTTTTAGCATTTTAATTCTACTTTTCAATAATACTCAAAATCAATCTTATAAATCAATCGAGCAAATTCATATTCAAAATCATAATTACAAATCAATTTTACGCAAAATATATTCTGTTCCTTGCTAATTCAAACACAAGTATTTAATCAAAATAGGATGTTTGGATAAATTTTTAAAAAAAGTATAATTAAAAAGTTGAATTGACAAGTAAATAAATAGTAGTTCTACCTAACTTTAATTTTATGTTCATAACTAATTTTGGAATATATTAAAATGTTTGGTAGCTTATAAAATAATTATGATTTTGGGTTCGTAATTAATTTTTATAAGAGGTTACAGTATGTATTGGACCCCAACATATTAGATGCCCAAAGCACAAATACTTTAATATGGATCTCTTTCATTTATCTTTTTTCTCCGCTTGATAATATCATATAAAGTGACATAATTGTCTTCTGGGTTGATATAGGTACGTGCTCCCATTAATTGGTTGATAGTGGAAAAAAATTTCTTTTTTTGGTTTTAATAATACTTTAAAAGAAGGCATTCTATTGATTATGTTTCTTTAATGTATTTTTCGTTTCTTGTTAGTGGCTTTTGTATTTAGTTTCTTGAGTGGTTTACCTGTGTCTTCAATTTTTCCTTATTGGTTCTTGATTGTCATTTGCCTTCAAATTCAAATCCTACTGTTGATATAAAAAATTTATTAATAGGTAATTTATAAGTACTTTTATAAGACTTTTTTGAATCTAGAGGTATGCTCTGGTCTTGGTAAACCATCGAGACCAATTCAGCTAAATTTTTTTATTTAGAAAAAAAAAGTTAAGGTATATCTAGTACTATAATATATTTTATCTTATGCATCCAATAACTTAAAATATTTTTTAGGTGCATCTATATTCTTAAAATATATTTTGTTGCATCAACTCTAAGGCACAAAAAATAATTTAGGATTTTAGATGTACCTTAAAAATATTTTATGATACGACATACACACAAGATACTTTTAGTTATTGGATGATGCGGTGAATTTTGAATAACACTAGGCAAGTCAAAATTAATAGCCCTAAATGAAGGGTACTCAAAGAGAATCATTTTGAGGCTTCGGCCAGTGACACCACCAACATCAAGTGTTGATATTCCCTCAAATCCTTTGTATATTTCTAATACTCTTGTCATCTCTATGTTGCAACCGTTGGCCATTGCTTTGTTGAAAATGTTGTTCCATGTTGGATCTCTCTCTGCGTATTGGTACATTGGCATTCCATGAACTTTCTTGAATAAGTCATTGTCTTCCGCTATTATTTCTTCCTTAAAATTCAACCTACCCACAAAAATTGAAACAATACATTAAATGAATTTTCTTTTGAGCTAACGAGCTGTGCGCATCATAAATAGATCTCGTGTACACAAACAAGGGCACCATATGTATTTCTTTCATCATCATCATTGGAAAAAAGGTGTCACGTGATTGAATCGACATTGGTTATGAGTTTTAAGGTTCTTTCACATGTCACGTGTTTGAGTCGACAATGTTGAGTTATCAAACTCAACCATTGCATGTTTTGAAAACATGCTATGTGTCTTGCGTCAAAGTTGAAGACAATTTAGAATTTGTAATTGAAATTGAAATTTGAGAGAATTCCAATCAAGTCCTATCTAAAAAAAAATATTTTATAAAGTCCTATAAAATTATCAAATTATTTATAGATGTCATGGGACTTTAGAGAAAGAGATTTTAATTATAAAATAATTATCTTACCCTTGTTCATTAAAAAAATAATAAGTGAGATGATACAAATGATAATTTTATGTGCTACAATTGATAAGTTCGATGGTAACGAATGACAACTCTATTTCTTTCAAAATATTAGATCCAAATTTTTTGAATTATCATTCGTTGTTGTCTCATTTGTCAATTGTTGTACATAAAGTCGTTGTTTTTGTCATTTCATTTATTAATTTTTAATGAATGAGATAAATGATAATTTTATGTGTTACAATTAACAAGTCAAGTAGTAACAAATAATAACTCTATTTTTTAAAAAAAATATAAAGTTTAAATTATATGAATTGTCATCCGTTATGACTTGTTAATTATAATATATTAAGTTGTCATTTATAAGATTTTACTTATCATTTTTTAATATAAGAGGAGAAGATAGTTATTTTATAATTGGAATATCTCCCTATGAGGTTATATGAGATTTGTCAAAGATTTGATATTTTTTTAATTTTATAGAGATAAATTATTTTATGTGAGACTTAACTGAGATTTCTCTTAAAACTTTACCCAAAATATTAAGGATTAAAGTAAGGATTAGCAAAAAAGGCATTGGCATCATAAGAGGTGCCGTCTAAATTAACAAACGTCGGTTACTTTTGATTAGTGGGCCCCAAATTATTCTCCATGTCAGCATTCTCAACGTCATCCATGTATTTAAAGAATGGGTGAAAGAGTCAAAGTGGGCCCTACGCTTTTGACTTTGCTTTACTCTCCTTACAACTCAAAGTGAGTCTCGATCCACCCTTCCCCATTCTCCCTTTCACACCCAAACAATATTATTAAAAAATTAACTGAAAATTTCAATGGCTACAGAATGCAGACATGGAGAATAATTTGTGGCCCACCGCTCCAAAGTAACCGACGTTTGTTTATTTAGACGGCCGTGGTATTTTTGCCCTCTTTTGAAATTATCATGTGTATTTTTTTATCCAGAAAAATTTCATAGTGTCAGATACCCTTTCGCTAATACTTCATTTGTAAATTTACCCCTTAACTTAAATATGAATAAAAAAAGCTATAAAGGAAACTGAGTTATTTTTCAGGTGGACGAATTGGATTCCTAAGATAAGAATAGAAGACTAAAAGTTTGTTTGGATTAATATTTATTAAAAATGATTTTTTTAATCAACTTTTATAAATTGAAGTTAGGATAAAAATTAATGTAACGTAATTTATATTTAAATAATTTTTTATAGAAAAGTTACTTTGATAAAAAATTATTTTGATAATAAAGTAATTAGTTAGTTTTAGAAAGTTAAAATATAAAGAAAAGTAAAAAAATACATCAACATGCTTTAACTTTAAAGCTACGTTTAGGCTAAAAGTAATTTTGTTCAAAAATTATCACAAACATAATTTTAAGTTGAACTGACTTTTTGTGTATAAGGAAGGTAATTTAGGTGAGCCAGATTTAATTCCAGACATGCCTAAAAAGACAATAGTAAATGATACTTCGTGCCTATTATAAAATCATTTTAATTTAATTCTGTTATTTAAAAAAAATTAAAATTAGTTAAAAATAATAAATATGCAGAAAATATATTTTTCTTTTTAAATATGTCCCAATTTTTTAATAACTTTATATATGAATTTTATAAAATAATTTTGTTGAGTATTATAAATTATTAATGTTGATGGACTTACTTTCAAATCAAATTGTCATATTTTTATATTTTAATTATTTAATTATATATTTTAATAGTTGTTTACTGATAAAAATAAAATTTGTGAATTTTAAATTTTAAATTTACATTCTTATTTTGAGATTATTTAAACCTATGAGTTTGAGAATTTTATTTATAATTAATAGTAAAAAATTCCTTTATCTCTTTATAATAGATTTTCCGTCCCTTTTTTCCAATGAGCTGTACTTTCTTTGTCTCTAGACAGAAGATGTTGTCTTCTAGAATTTCTCTTTGGTCCACAATATAAGGGTTTTATCAAATTTTCTAACATTCACAATCTGACAACAAATTTATTGGAGGGATAATATTTATTTCTTATGAACTTGATTTTAATTATAGTAATTTAGATTTAATATTCTAAAAAATATTATTAAAATATAAAAGGGAAAATTGAGGAAAATAATTTTTATTAAAAATTTTATTAATAAAAAAGACTTGATAAATTTTTATAAATAAAAAATATCATTATTTTATAAATTTTGTATACACAAAATATTAGTACTTTTGATTTAGGTCATTCTAAAAAATCCATGGGTAATTTCCCCCAATTTTCTTGACATAAAATTATAAATAAATAAAATCTAATCTACCAAAGCTTGATCCCAACAATTTAAAATTAGAGTGTAAAAGAAGTAATAAAAATATTTCATTTCATAATTATCAAATCTCAACAGTTTAAAGTTTGATTTAATTATTGAAATGTGCAGTGTAGGTGAATCAAAGTGAAGAGAAACCAGGTATCCTAATGTTATAAATTCCATGCCATGCCAAGCTATCAATTAATTTCATCTTGACCCACTAATGTTATAAATACCATACATACTGTCCTTTCATTAAAATTGATGAAGAGAATGATATTTTGATTCTTAGGATTTACTAGGATCAAGGAGTATCTTTGAGCTCAAAGGAACACTTACAAATGTATTTACCGGTAATTCACTAATAAAATCTTTATATCTAGTAGTTGGAGCATACTAATATATAAGGTTAATATAATTTTTTATCCCTCGAGTTTGTCCTCATTTTTAGTTTACTTACTCTAGTTTTAAATCGTGAGTTTTGATCTCTCAAAGGCTAAAATAGTAAAAAATTTTATTAAACTATAGGAATCAATATTTTAAATAGAAAAAAACTTAAATGACTAAAACTTGGGATTTAAAATTTTAGGAACCAAAATTACAATGAAAGTAAACTTAAGGGACTAAATATTATATTAATCTTAATATATATAATAAAAATTTTACATCAAGCATATTGTTCATACCATGATTAATATGGCTTCACGAATAATATCAAGATTCATCTACTTGTATCAAGATTTCTTTCAAATTATCTTTCAGACTCCAAATGTGTCATTTTCTATGATGAATTACTCAAGAATGACTATAAAATATAGTTACTCTTTTCATCTCTATTTATAAGTCACAAACTAATTATACTAACACAATAAAAATAGAACTATCATTTCTCAATTCTATATATATAAGCCTTGTTCAACACATGACATTGATTCCTAAAATTCTTCAAAAACATTGACGGGTTTGGTTATACAATAAATTAAAGCAGCAACACTCACATGTTATACAAATAGTAAAAACCCAATAAAAAGCCTTATCCAATTTCTTTTTCAATAATACAAGTGAAAATCTCAGATCATCACATGCAACACAACAAGTATATATTAAGTCCTTTCTTTTTAAATTTAAAAAGGGAAACACTAACAAAATTTGATATTATAAATAGAATCGAATGCATTACATTTTTCACTTATTGTAAAGATACTTCCATGTCACTATCTAGGTCAAAGGTCATTGGTATTGAGCCCTTTCTTCAACTTTGGTTAGTTAATTTGTCCATTTCAAAGCAACAGATTTACGTTTCTCTTCCTCCTCTTTCTTAATTTCACTTTATAATATTTTATACTTCGTAGCATATCAAACCTAACTTCTCGATTATACTCGTGTGTGTATATATATATATCCCACATTTGTATTATGTATTGGTTAAAATACACAAAATTCTCCTAAATTTTGGGTTAGTGATACATTACTTCCCTAATATTTAAAAATTTAAATTAAGGACCCTAATATTTAATATTTTGACTATCAACTCCTTATCATTAAAATTACTATTAAAGTTAACTGTTTTTTACATGCAATATAAAACCAAACTGGTAGCAAGAAAAGCATACAAGAATGCAAAAGCACTGAGAATATTAATGAAAGCAGAGATTAATCCAGTGCTTGATTAGAGGATAAGAAAGCTGACAAGGTACATGTGGAAGGAAAATGAATATATAGAAGACAAAGAAGGAAATGATTAATAATAACAAATAATATAAATATGCTTAACAATTATCATTTGTAGAATTCCATGACTCCTAAAACAGAGAAAGCTTGAGAAGCAAGTTTGAAATGAGAAAAGCCAGAACGTTTACAAAGAGATTCAAATTGTTTCTCAGTTCTTTCTCTTCCATCATGAAGAAACATCATGTTGTCTAGGCTTGTTACAAACTTGGCTTCTTTTGTTTCTCCAATTACTTTAGGCATTAAAAGCTCCACCACTATCACTTTCCCTTTCTCTGGCAATGCTTCATGGCATTTCTTCAACACTTCGATGCTCTTCTCATCTGACCAATTGTGACACACAGCCTACAAATATATTATTTTCATTGATATTTGATCATATATTATAGAGTATGCTCCCTCCCTCCGGTCCATTTTATAAGAAGTTTTGTAGAATGTGTTTTTTGTCATTTTTATAAGACATTTTGATAGGTTCAATAAGCACTAAATATTTTTTCCATAATGTCCATATTTAATAAGATAAGTAGAGATAGTAGAAAGTAATATGAAGTTGGAATTTAGTATAGTTAATAAGAGTAATATTGAAAATTACTTAAATTTTATGATGAATTTAATACTTTTAACTTTTTTTTATATGGCTATCTAACTATGCTAGATTCGAGTATTGTCAGATCTAATTAGAGGTAACTCTCCCAAATGTGTTTTATGCATTTATGCAAATTTAAACTCAAGAATTTATGTTTAAGCAGCTAAAATTTATTTCACTTAAACTAACACCTATTAGTTTTTAACTATTTCTATTGATATGTATGAATTAGTTAAATACATCTTATAATAAAATGTGTCGAAGGGAGTATATGAGAACAATATTATGAAAGTTAAAATACTTAAAGAAAATGACATTAATTGTCATCCTCACATGACTACTTAAAAAGAAAATTCATACTAACCTTCAATATGATGGCATCACCTTTTGGAACACTTTCAAACATATCCCCTCCAAGATGCTCAATCCCTTCATAAAATTTGATAGTCTCTTAAAAACAACTATATTGATATATTCTATTACTAAAAAATCAAGATTTAAACCTCATAGTAAAATCTAGAAAACTCTCAAAAAAAGTACTCCCTTCTGTCTTTAATATAAGAGTTAATTGACTTTTTTTATTAGATTAAGGAAGTTAAATAAATCAGTTAATTATGATAAAATATAAGCTATCAAGATGAATCCATATTATATATTCTTCAATATACCCAAATTCGTCAACTAGTTCTTACGTTGGTTATAATTAATTGATTTATTTGATTTTATTAATCTATCCAAAAAAGTCAACTAACTCTTATAATTAGGACATGAGGTCATAATTTTTTTACTATTTTAGAAGTTTACATATTTTCTCTTGTATCAAACGATGCCGTGATTTGAAATCCTTTTGAATTCTACAATTTCAGTAACTAAATAGAGATAAACACAATGATGTACCTGGATGAGGTGGTGCATTTTGAATAACTTGGGGCAAATCAAAATTAATAGCCTTAATTGAAGGGTACTTAGAGACAATCATTTTGAGGTTTTGGCCAGTGCCTCCACCAACATCAACAAGTGTTGATATTCCCTCAAATCCTTTGTATATTTCCAAAATCCTTCTCATTTCTATGTTGCAAACATTGGCCATTGCTTTGTTGAATGTTTTGTTCAACGTTGGATCTGTCTTTGCATATTGGTACATTGGCATTCCATGAATTTTCTTGAACAAGTCTGTGTCTTCGTCTATTATTGCTTCCTTAAAATTCAACCTACACACAAAAATTGAAACAATAAGATATCAATAAACATTTTCGGTGACAAAAGAAAAGAATAGAATCTTTACCAGACATCAACAAGTGCTTGATGACACTGGAATGAGGCAGCATCACATAATCCACCATTATCGCTAAGAAAGTACTTTCCAACAGGAGAAATTGCATAGAGCATCTCGGTGGCATCACCATCTTCTTTCTCACGAGATGAACAATTCAGCAGAGAATGACTTGCAAGAAGCCTCAAGAGACGATCGATTCTGAAAACCAAATCTTTGTGTTGAGATGAAGTCGGAAGCTTTGAAGCTACTTCAGAGGCCGACACGTGTCTTCCTCCTTCCTTAGCTATGATCTCAAACAAGTTGAGCTCAAGCGAAGCTTTAAGAGCTGCACAGAAGACCTGACTGCAACCCAGAAGCATGGCAGAGAGACAATAAGAATCTTCTTCTTCTTCATAAGGACGTTTCTGTTTAGAATCTAAAGCCGTAGTCATAGCTTCTCCAGGTCTGTGCCTCCTCACTTGTTAATTTGTTTGTTTGTGTATTTGCATCTCGCAGCATGCAGCGATTTATAGGCACATCTTGGGACCAAATAATTTAAGTTAAAAACCATCATTAATTTATTCATCTGTTCAAAATATGCGTATATGTGTATTAATTCAATATTCAATAAACTCTGTTTAACTTTACCCTCGTCTTTAATATAAAATATATTTAACTAATTTAATTATATTAAAAAAATTAATTAATATGTTATTTTTTTAAAATATTTTAATTATTTTTTTTAACTCATTCTATAATTTTTTTAGTTGATATTGTTGAGAGAGTATTAATAAAATTAATTTTAAAAATATTGATAATATAAAAATTAAATATTATATTTAAAATTAAAATAAATTTTTTAATTAAATCTTATATAAATATAAGAATATCATTTAGATTATGTTGAACGCACATGCCCAGAGGTCTGTCCTACCACCACGTGATCCCTAGTGGTCCGAACTTTCGAACTCTAATTTCTAGGGTTTTCATTTTTATTTTTTTAGTTTTAAATTTCAAATTCTAATTATTCAATAATATATATATTTTTTATCCTAAATATAAAATTTAATTTAAATTATAAATTTTAGTTTTAAATATTAAACTTTAATCTAATTTATTTTTAATTTTTATTATTTTTTTAAACTAATTCATATAACTTATAAATTAATATATATAATATAATATTATATTTTAAAAAGATCAGATCACATATGTTATATAATTAAATAATTTATTTAACTTAATTAATATATCTAAATTAAATAAATAGCTCTTATATTAATTATCGAAAGAGTATTGTCGTAAATAGCGGTGAGTTTAAAAATCCTTTAACTTTAATTTAGATTAGAGAGTTATAATTAAAAATTGAGGTAAATTATAAGGATGGAAAGATGATTTTTGTCATGAAAGGGTTATATATATTTATATTTTTTTATACATAAAAATTTAGGTGATTTCGGCACCGGTTACGTACTAAAGTTATGGCACAGCTCTAGGGTTCAGAGAACGCTTACAAAAAATTTACGAGATCGCTTATCAAAGGAGCCCTCATGACAATAATAGGAATTAAATTCGCGTTCTTATAGGATAGGAGGTCATTTCTTACTATATGTACTAATATGAATATATTATAGAGAGTTGTGCATGTTGGTGGTCTTTGTTATCTGATTTGGGTTTTTTAGGGCATACTGATTTGTATGAACCTAAAATTCCGACGAAATTGTGTTAACTTGCCATTGAAGGCTGCAGGTCCATGGACGGCGGCGATGCCCCCGGCGATGATTTTGGATCTTCTCCGCTTCTAATGCCATCAGCACCTTAACTCTATCTCTTCCTCCAACCTTCTAACAAGTAACACGTTTCCAGTTCTAGCTAGCGGTGGAATCATTAATAAGGACAAGAAGTCACTAGAGGCAAAAAAAAAAAAAAAAAATTAACCCACGAATACTATTAAATATTAAATAATAATAAAAATACACATTAAGACACCAACATGTTAAGATATCTAAGTGAGAATTCACTTGATATACGAGAAGGCTCACATAAAATTAAATTGGACTTAATGAGTAATATATAATAAAGTGAGATGACTCATAAAATTAAACCTTAAGAACTTAAATTAACATGCGGCGTCCTTCACTCCTCATCACCCATTTTTTCTAGAGATGTCAAAACAGGTTGGTTGGGAGGGTTAGGTTTTGACAAGATCAAGCTTAAAAGGGCCGGGCATGAAAAGCCCGTCTAACCCAAAGGTTAGCCCGACTCGTATATGTAGGTCAAAGGTTAGCCCGCAGGCTTTCATGCCCTTTTACTAAATTTCAATGTTTTCTTGACTATTTTAGAATAGTCAAAAATAAAATACAGGTATCATAAAATTCTTAATTCAAATTACAAATATTAGCAAATTAAAATATCAAACTATCGTGCAAACATCTAAAACTAAATCAGATCAAATAATTGTCCCCAATTTAAATGTGTTAAATTTTAAATGGCGATGGAAGATTCATCCACTTATATGAAGTTGTTTCCTAATAGAAATATCACAACTTTAAGTGTTTTTAGTTTGTTTGTGAAAGATCAAAATATTATCAATAAGCTATTGATTGATGTGATAAATAATTTTATCTTATAAGAGGAAAAACACAAATTCAAATTTCAACAAGTGCACTCATTAGATAAGGTGAACATCTTTTATGTTCTAAATTTTAAATAGAGATTAGTCCCAAATTAACTTGAGACACCCTTGATTAAATAAAAAAAATATCAAAACAACTTCATGTGATTAAAATTTACTTTTTGCAATAATTTTGTGTAAATTGTATAGCTTGTACTAAACTCTTAATATATAACATATTTAACTAATTTAATTATATTAAAGAAGTTAGTTAAGTTAGTTAATATAACATATTTTTTTTAAAATATTATAACTATATTCCTTAACTCCCTCTCTCCCCACTCTCTTATTTGATTATTATTTAAAAAATATCAATAGGGGTACTTTAGAAAAAATTAATAAATATAAAAAATATGTCTTATATTTAAGAATAAGATTAACTCTCAAATTATATTATATATATAATAAGGATCAGGGGAGTATTTAAAATAGTTTGATGTATTTTTTACGGTAAAATTTCGTGTGCATTTCAATCATGTCTATATATTATGCTCTTTTTTATAAGAAATATTTGAAACATAAATGTAAGGATGCGCCTAAAGGACATGAGCAAGAAAAGATACAATAATCTCAAACGATAAAACTAATCATTTTGTGTTAATGCCATGTTATAAGGAATTGTTTCAAATTAAATTGTTTGGTGAGTTTAATAATGATCATATTTTATTTACCCGAATTGACTCTAGAGCTAGCAAAACATAACCCCAACTCTCCACTTAAATGGGACACCTAACAGGTTTGGCCGTTTTGTTGGTTCTAATTGGGATTCAAGAATTAATGCAGTTCTCATGGGAGCTGCAACTTATTCGTGTTCCTAAAGAAAAAAATAGTCTTGCTTTTATCAAAAACAAAATTGTCTCGTAGATGCTCTTGCGGATGAAAGCTTATCAAAGTCTGTGTTTTTGAAGACGTTGCCCGACCCATCTACGGTCACTTGTGGAAAAAGGGTGGTTGGGATTAATTTCCCAATCTATCTAATTTGTTATTTTTTGGGCTTGAGATTTTCTTGTATAAAAAATAATAATAATAATTTACTCTCTCCCCCACGGAAAGAATAAAGACGGAGTATATTTGGTGCAAAGATATAAGACGGCGCACAACTTACGTGCCTCGTGTGTCTCATATATATACATGCAGAGATACATATGATTGGTGAGAGTGGGCCAGCGAATCTGAGAGATTCTAGGAGAGAGGAGAGATATAGGGGAGGTTACAAAAGATACGCGATATACACGACACATGATATACACGTTGATAACAACACGAATCATAAATAATGACAGTTAACTAATGCTTCCGGATTGTTCTCTAACACGTCCCCTCAAACGAGAGGGTGTGACGATCAGCCCGAGTTTGCTCCGGAACTGTTGGAACTAGGACCACGGCAGGGGCTTTGTTAGACTGTCCGCCACTTGATGAGCATAGGGAACATATCGGACAATGATGAGTCCAGACAGGACCATATCGCAAATAAAATGTACATCAATTTCAATGTGCTTGCTTTTTGTGTGATGGATGGGATTGGCTGCGAGAGCTCGAGCTGATGTTGTCACACCACATGACAGAGGGTCGCTTTAGAAAGAGGCCAAGCTCAGATAGAAGGGAGTCAATCCACTTAACCTCGGTAGCTCCATCAGCAAGAGCTCTATACTCAGACTCCGTGCTCGACCTTGCCACAACTCGTTGTTTTCGAGAGGACCAAGAGACCAGTGTGCCACCTAGATACGTGCACAGACCAGCTACAGATTTTCTGTCGTCGGTGTCTGTAGCCCAATCTGCGTCAGAGTATACATGAAGCTGTAATGACTTGAAAGGCTTCAGATGTAGGCTGAGGCGATATGTTCCCTTCAAGTACCGTAGAATTCTTTTGGCTGCTTGAAAATGGATGATTCGCGGTTGAGACAAGAACTGGCTGAGTTTATTGACTGAGTACGTGATGTCTGGCCGTGTTGTTGTGAGGTACTGTAGGGAGCCAATGACCTGACGATATAAGGAGGGATTACACATAGGATCACCATCGTGTATAGAGTTGTCGACCCGTGACCATAGGAGTAGGTACAGGTGCACAGTCGAGGATGTTGAACCGTTGAAGTAAGTCAAGGACATATTTGGCTTGGATGAGATATAAGCCTGTGTGATCTCTGTGAATCTCCAACCCCCGAAAATAATACACTGGACCTAGATCTTTGAGAGAGAACATAGAATTCATTCGGTGAACAAAATCACATAAGTAAGATGAGTTATTACCTGTCACCAATATGTCATCTACATAAATAAGCACAAAAACGGTGAGGCGATTGGTTTGAAGCATAAATAGCGAGACATCACTCTTGACATTCTTGAACCCCCACTAGAGTAACGTCATCTTGAGTCGATCAAACTAGGCCCTTGGGGCTTGCTTAAGGCCATATATTGCTTTAATGAGCTTGCACACACGAGTGGGTTTCCGTTGATCCACAAAGCCTTCGAGTTGTCGCATATAGACATCCTCTTGCAGATAGCCATTTAAGAAGGCATTGTTCACATCAAATTGCCTGACTTCCCAGTTAAATGTGACAGCTATGGTAAGAACTAGCCGAATAGTTGTGGGCTTAATAACTGGACTGAAGGTTTCTCCATAATCGACCCCTGGAGTTTGTTGGAACCCTTTAGCAACAAGACGAGCTTTAGGCTTTAAGAGGGATCCATCAGGTTTATATTTATTTTTGAACACCCACCGATAGTCTACCAGTTTTTGGGACGTATATGGGACCAATACCCATGTCTGGTTCCGTTGTAGTGCAAGAAACTCATCTTGCATGGCGTGGCGCCAGTACGGGGAAGCAAGAGCAGCTGTGGCAAACATGGGAGTAGCGGATCGTGTGAGTGAGGTTGGGTCTTCAGAGTAAGTGAGGCCCACAAAGGGATATTTTGGTTTTTGGATGCCAACCTTGGACCTTGTCATCATGTGGTGAGTGTTAGTGGGCTCAAGCGGTACACTAGACATGGGCTCATGTGCATTATCATTGAAAGTACTGGTACTGTTATGTGCATTATCATTGAAAGTACTGGTAGTGTCACTAGACGTGGGTCCATGTGTATTATCATCAGGATTACCATTAAGATGGACCTCGCGCCTGGGCGACTCAAGTGACATATCGTCATTGGGCTCACCAGTGTCAGTAGGAGCATCATTGTTATTTCCAGTGTGTACCACACTACTCAAAGGTCGCGGTATTACCAGGGGAATAACGCACTGAGGGCTGCTACTGTGTCCTCGCTAGTGTAGAAACCCTGTGGCAAAGGGAAAGAAAATTGGGTTAAATATTATATGTCTAGAGACAAAAACTTTCCCCGATGTACTGAGGCATCTATGTCCTTTTTGATGAGAGGTTGGCCCAAGATAAACGCATCGTTTGCTATGGTATTGGAGTTTATGCTTGTTGTAGGGTTTGAGGCAAGGATAACAGGCGCACCCAAAGGGCTGCATGAGTTTGTAATCAAGCTCAGACTTGTATAACAGAGATAGAGGAGTTTCCCCATTAAGGACTGGCGTAGGTAGACAGTTAATGATATATATGGCCATATTAAAAGCGTCAACCCAGTAGCTAAGAGGCATTTTAGCCTGAGCCAGTAGTGTTAGTCCCATCTCAACGATATGTCGATGTTTGCGTTCAGCTCTTCCATTTTGTGGTGACGTGTAAGGGCATGTGAGGCGAAAGCGTATTCCTTCTTTGTGGGCAATTGGAACAAGAGGTTTATACTCAGCACCATTGTCACATTGGAGTGCTTTGATTTTGGCGTTGAACTGATTTTCAACAAGAGCACGAAAATGATTGAAGGCGTTAACAGTTTCGCCCTTATTTTTCAGAGGATACAACCAAGTGAAATGACTAAAATCATCAATAAAATGCACATAGTACCTATAACCATTATAGGATTGAACAGGAGCAGGGCCCCACAAATCTGTGTGAATCAGTTCCAATGGAGAAGACGCATGAGAAGTGGATTTTGGAAAAGGTAATAACTTGGATTTGCCAAATTGATAAGCCTCACATACAAACTTTTCATTGACAGCAAAATTCATTGTACACTTATTCATAATGCTTTTTAGCATCTTATTGCTAGGATGTCCCAAGGTATGATGCCATCTGATAAATTCCTCCTTGGAGCGTGGTGTGTACTGAGCAACGTGTATCTGAGGCTCTAGCTGGAGTTTATTTTCCATGGGATAGAGACCGTGTTTGGGAGTTCCCTGCATCAGAAGTTGGCCTGTTCTCTTGTCCTTCACAGTGCACCCAAAATTAGTAAAATTGACATCAACACTATTATCTTCAATTAGTCTATTCACACTCATGAGGCTTTTAGTAGCTGATGGCACGAGCAATACATTCTTAAGCAAAAGTTTAGACTGAGAGCAGGGAAGGGAGGTTGTACCAATGCCCACAACACGGTTTTTCTCACCAGAACAAGTCAGAATATGTGACTTACCTGTTAGCATGACTTGATCTAAGTGCTTAGAGTTAGGGGTGACATGATAGTTAGCACCGCTATCCATATACCAAGAGGGGTCAGCCACTGTGTTAGGAGCAGCGTAGAGTGCTTGAGGAGGAGGAGGTGGATAGGTGGGCGGTTGAAAGGAGCGATCAAAGCGTCGAAAATAGTTAGCTACCTTATGTCCATACCGCTCACAAAGACCACAGTAGGGTCGGTTGCCGTTGTTGTTATTGTTAGGTGCACCACGGCCGCCGGGACGGCCTCCAAGCCAGCGACCTCCTCGGCCACCACGGCCATGTGGGCTATCATTACTCTCGTAGGTCGCAGCGTTAGTTGAAGGTTGGATGACGAAAGAAGAAAAATGATTCAATTGTTCAAGGCGACTCTCAAAGGCCAGGAAAGAGGCTTGTGCATCAACCCAGGTGAGACCGTCCTGATCGGAGAGTTTGACCACGATCGGGTTATAGTCGATGTCAAGCCTGTTCAACGTGTGAAGGATCAAGTCATTAGTAGCAACTGGAGAACCCGCGAGGGCAAGGGAGTCAGCAACATTTTTCATTTTGGCTAGATATTCAGCCATCTTCATGTCGTTCTTCCGAGTGTTGTGGAGCTCTATTTTGAACGCCATAACTCGTGCTTTAGTAGATGCACACGTTAACTCTCGGGCACCGAACCAGAGCTCATCCGCAGTCGTGCAATGGAGCAGCTGTGCTCCCACATCCTGGGACATTGTGTTGCGTAGCCAGCCAACAAGAAGGCGATCAACGGAGTACCATTCATCAAAGGCTGGATTTGATCGTGTCCCTGCACCATTAGAGACTAAGCGCGGCGGTGCCGTCTTGAGGCCGTTGATATGAGATTCAAGGCAGTTCCCTTCAATAAGAGGAAGTACGACAGACTCCCATACAAGGAAGTTAGTGCGATCCAACTTGATCACAGAGGTTTGTGCCGGCGAGCTAAACAGAGAGTAAGTCTTAAGATTGGGAGTAAAGGACGTGTCGATCTCATGGGTAGAGGAGACGGCAGACATGGTAATCGTCCTGGCTCTGATACCAGGAAAGAATAAAGACGGAGTATATTTGGTGCAAAGATATAAGACGGCGCACAACTTACGTGCCTCGTGTGTCTCATATATATACATGCAGAGATACATATGATTGGTGAGAGTGGGCCAACGAATATGAGAGATTCTAGGAGAGAGGAGAGATATGGGGGAGGTTACAATAGATACACGATATACACGACACATGATATACACGTTGATAACAACACGAATCATAAATAATGACAGTTAACTAATGCTTCCAGATTGTTCTCTAACACCCACTTTTGCAGTTCACTCCCTATCCTAAAAAGTGTTATCAAAGTCAGGTTTTTCACAAGGACCTTCATAAAAAAAATGTCGTTGGAAGCCCGTTATTGAAAATGAGCTAATGGATTCACACTTGAAGAAAAAAGAATTATTAAAAAGTCCAAAGTTTGAGCCTTAATCTATTGAATTAAGATATGACTTCCTCCACTCCTCATCGCCCATTCGCTAATCACTCCCTTGTTTCCTGGATTCGCTCCCCCTCCTAACAAAACCAATATATGTTATGAAAAAAAGTTATTTAATAATTCTAGATATTTTAAAATTATACATTAGCATCAATCATATCAACATAGCAAAATCTAAAACGTAATCCTTGCAACCACTTATACCTAGTGGCCCCTGAGTATTTACCATTAAAACGTATAATCCAAGTACTTATATACGAATAAAGCTCCAAATCAACTGAAAACCAACAAAACATTATACATTTTATTCTTAAATCTTTTTTCCTTAACATATAAGCAATCCTAAACAACAATTCTAACTAGCAAAGTGTCTATATATATATATATATATATATAGAAGTTCATTTGATTTATTTGTATAATTCCAGGACTCCTGAAGTAGAGAAGGCACGACTCCTAAAAAGTGTCGCCAGAAGAAGAAAAAAAAGTGTCGCAATCCCACCATACCTAATTCGTTTTGTTTAAGAAAACATTTTTAATGTGTAAAATATTATAATAAATATGATAATTTTCGGGTACGGAATAAAAATATGGTAATTATATATCCTAATTAATTGTAAAGGAAACGCAAGATATTTGATTATGGATAATTCAGAATTTTTAATTTTATATTTTAATATTTGGTTATTCTAAATAATTATAATGTTTAACTTCCTATATAATAATGTCATTTCCGTTTGGTCCTTCATTCTAATTTTCTCTATAAAGTACTAGTTAAATAATTTGTGAATATTTTTATATATTTTTTAAAACACAAAAAATTCTTTCATAATATTTTCATTGTACATATTTTTTTTTGTTGAAACGAAGTTTTAGTTGGCGCCATTATTTCAGCGAAACCTTATACCACAAATCTGTCATGTGCGTAGTGTGCCGACAAATGCCGAACTTCTATTTTAAGTTAGTTTTTTATCGATTGAAAATTAATATTTAAATTTTTATTAAAAAATATATATTTAATACTCAATATTATTTAAATAAAATATTTTAATAAAAAAATCATACTTAATAATTATTTGTGTTCGATTCAAAGTGAATTATTAACTCAGTTTATTAAGGTTAATATTTTAATAGTAGAAATTAATAATTGTGTTTTATCGTACGATATTTTTCTGAGTCCAGAATAAAATTTATTTTCTCAGCTTACTCTCAAAGATTCCCTACTAGTAACGATAATTCATAAGTTACTATTATTATACCTAATCACTAGTTAGAAGAACTTATCGATTATCTAACGATATTTCCTGATTCGCAGACATCTCTAATTCATTCTAATTTTTCTTAGATATAGATCAACAAAATTAATAATAAAAAATAACTTTAAATTTTTACTACATCTTATATTTATATATTTCATAATATAGATAAATTATTTTATATTTAAGATATTTAATTTTTAACATATTCCACGTCAATAAATGCAAATCAACATGTGAACCGTTTAATTGGGGCCGGAATTCGCCTACCTCTGTTATTGCAGCCTACACTACAGTATATTAATTAAAGTGAAAGTAGATAGGAGGACCTTTTTATTTTAATTAAAAAATATTTATATATTACCTATTAATAAAATATTTATATTAATAGTGAGATATGAATTTATTATCTTATAAATTATATAATATTTGTTAGTTTAATAAGTACAGCTCTCTTTTTTTAATCAGAATCAAGAAGGAAATTAAAACATTAAATATTATCTAGAAATTAACAATTTTTCAATTTTTGCCCTTAATAAACTCGTCTTTTAAAAGGTCAAACATCCGATTGTTTATAAAAAATGACAAAAGTAAATTTTCTTATTCGAATACCTTATAGATGAGATGAAACACTCATCAACAAAAAGTAGTAAATAAAAACGTGATTCCCATCTCACTATGATAAAAAAATATTCTGGGAATATTCTCGAGTTTTGAGATATACTTTACCCCTTGATAAGACTCATAACTCATCTAGGAACAATATTTTAAAAATCAGACCGAATGTCAAGTTAAAAAGGTGAACGGCTCCCGATCAAAACGGTCAGTTTGATTGGATTGCTCAGTCGAACAGATTAATAATTAAATAAAAAATATTATATTCTTGTCTAATAATATATGTATAAAACTAAAATATTAAGTTATCAAATAATTTAAAACTAAAATATTAAGTTATCAAATAATTTAAAACTAAACTTAAATAATTAATTTCATAATAAATGAAAAATATTTTATAATTGTATATGTTTACTTCTATATTAATTAGTCTAAGACATAAAAGCAAACAATAAGGGAAAAAAGAAAGAGGCCTCTGTCATTTATGACCTGTTTGCTTCACGAAAAGGAGAGAAATAGAATAGAATAAAAAATTTGACCACGTAAATATTTAGTTAGCATTAAAAAAAATTGTTTAATAAAAAAATTTATATTTAATTTGTTCAAAATAATAAAAATTAGATAATAAAATATACAAATGACCATGATACCTTTAATAAATTTTTATTAATTAATGAGTATTTATTAATTAATTAAAATAAATAAATAAAATTAATATATGATATTATATACATTATTAAATATTATATAAAATATAATAATTATATAAATATTAATTAATATATATATTTGAAATTAATAAAAAAGAAGAAAGAAAAACAATAGCAAAATCGATTTTCCTTAGTGCAAACCGATTTCATGGGTATAAACTCAATCTAAAAAAACGAAAGGGTCCCCAAGTTTCTTCTACTTTGCCGCCTCCTTTTCTTCTCCTTTCTCATCCCTCATTCATGATCATAGTCATATTCTTCTCCTTCTCCACTACTAAGCCCCCTCCTCTTCCTCTCTAATCTTATGTAGCTGGTGCTGAGAAGCATCGTCGTTTAGGACTCAGAAGCGTAACTATTACCATCGTCACCGTTTAGACCTCAAAAGTGTCGCTCATCATCGTCATCGTCGCCGTCATTGTCGTCGTCTCTGCATCTCAAGCTGCTGGCTTTGAGATTCTCCCATCGTCGTCAACTTAGTCGTTGGCTCTGCATCTCCAGTCTATCGATCTTCAGTCATTTAAAATTTTCTCTCACCTCTTCTTCTGACTAAACGGCCGCCGCTAGTAAAAAATTCAGATTTTCCATTTCTCTACCCACGTTTTTAGCCAACCAAACATGCCCTTAAATTGTAGAAATGTAAGACGATTTTATTAAAACAAACGTTAATCGCCTGATAAATGTGTGTGGCTGTGGTTGATTGTTGTTAAATTAAATTTATTTATATTGAATAAAATGAGCCGTAAAGTGGAAGAAGAAAGAGAGTGAAAAAAGAGTAATTAATGGTTCGTTCTCCGTTTTTCTTTTTCCATCATCTTCACCTCCTTCTTTCTCCTTTGTCTCCGAAGTAACTCCATGGCTAGCGATTCAACTGTTTTTCATTATTTCGGTTGTTTTGACAGAAAAATCATAAGGTAGACATTTGGATTTTTTTTTTCTTGCTGGTTCTTACTCCCCTTTCTTCTACAGTAACTGGAACCTTGCGGCTTTTTAAAACTCACTCCTGTTCCTGGCTTAAAAGGCGGTTCTTGCCGGTTCAATCTGGCTCATTCTCTAAAATGATCTTCAGCCAAAAAACGCACCATTCAAAGCTCCGGCTGACGGTCCAAGTCTTAAAACATTGCCTAAACATGAAGGAACCAATATATAAGTCTCACCATGAATAATTTTAACAGATTTAAATTGATAGAAATATAAAAGACAACCTTACAAACCTCTATCCCTAAATTCTAGTTGAAAAAATCTTAAAAAATATTTATTTAAATTTTAAAATTTTAAATTAAATTTTTTTTAAAAAAATTATAAATAACTTATAAAAATTATAAATAGTTTATAAAATATAGTACATAAAATTTTAAAATTTAAATAAATATTTTTTTAAAAAAAATCCATTATAGTTCTAATATTGCATAAAGTTTAAAATAAGATAAATACAATGTCTATAGACTAGGGTTAGAAATAGGCTACCCTTATCATAGGTTTATCTTGTAATTTATTTTAAATTTAACTTTTAATAAATAAATAAATAAACTAAACTTAAATTTAAACTTATTATTAAGTCTATTTAAGTAAATACATAAGACCTATTTTATAAGACTTAACTTATGTTTTTGTTTGGAGGAGAAAAAACTTGAAAGGGGAAGAAAGGACAACATGCTGTTACCAGCCATGCAATTACCTGTGAAAAACGAAGCCTTTATAACAACAAAATTATCGTCAAACACACCACACGTTCTCCACTATATATACAGACACACACACAGACACACACACCTTTTCTACACACACACAACACAAACATGCTCAGATTTCAAACAACATAAACCCCAAAATCACAAAGAGCTTTTGGCCTGGTTTTCATAATTATCTGATATATATGTCGTTTTCTTCTTCTTTCACGGATTGTTCTTCAAAATTTTGGGATAATCAAATAAGTTCATGTTTCCAAGCATGCACACTATTAAGTCTACATGCCCTGCATTTATATTACTCTCTCTGGTATGTTCTATAAACAACAATTACTCAAATTGTATAGATTAAAATATTAATTAAAATTAGTTAAAAAAAATGAACGTGTTAGAAATATAATTTATTTTCTAAATATATCCTTATTTATAATGATAATAGGTGAGAGAAATAAGTAAAAAAGAAATGAGAGAGAATGAGTGCGAAAGAGATATATAATTAATTAGAAGATAAAGATGAAAAAGGTGCATTAAATTCTTAGACAAATCTAAATTGTTATTTATATATAGGATCATCCTAATGAGAAAAAATATTATTTATAAAAAGGACCGGGAGGAAGTATCATACATATAAACAATGTGTATTTATCAAAGATCTTGAGATCTACCTTAGTTAATTATATGCTCAGGCTCTCAGCCAATGTTATTTTATATGAGCAGCCATATACACTAAAATATGTTTTCTATTGAAAAAAATACCTATAAAATACAGTACCATTTGAATTTTAAAATCTTAAAAAGGTCACCAAAATGGAATGTTAAAACGTTGATGTTTTTACAATTTTGCCTTCTTTTTTTTTTAAAAAAGAAAACCTCAACTACCCTAGACACAGC
Organism: Leucaena leucocephala; assembly: GCA_037074615.1. Lineage (NCBI taxonomy): Eukaryota > Viridiplantae > Streptophyta > Magnoliopsida > Fabales > Fabaceae > Leucaena > Leucaena leucocephala. Next base: position 2,506,888 of record CM073544.1, on the reverse strand, counting down.
CGGCCGGCCATCAGAGCTCATAGTTTACTGGTTGTCAAGATCAACAAACACCCCATGGCTTCTTGAGTATATAAAGAAATAGCGAGTTTAGCAATCAACATGAACTTCACAATTCTAAAGCTAAAGCTACGTTGGTCCTCAAAAGGAGGCCATCAAAACAAAGGTTTATTATGTTACACACAAACAGCCAAAGAAACATAGCTCATACTGAAATCACTACTAGTCTTGGCTTGAGAGGTTTATGTTGTGCATATATGTCGTGCATATGTGGATAAGTGAAGAGCTTGTTGAGGAGTCACAGCTTTTCTCCATTCACAAGTACTTGTTCTGGGAAGTCGACACGTATCGTCTTGAACTGGTAACGCTAATAATGTAAGATATGCACACATAAAACAAAGTGAATGAAAATACTTAATCAGAATGAATAACTTTATCATATGGATACTGAAGAATCAGCAAATCATTGGACTGCTGTGCAACCAGAACACAGTAAAAGAGCATACCTTCCCCCTCCATGAAAAATCAACATGACGGAGTTTAGGGTCAAGCAGTGTCGTCAACCGATCTGTTTCTTTTATCTGAAAGAAAGGACCAAATAATTCCAATATGGATTCAACAACAACAACAAACCCTACCTCATAGGGTGGGGTTGGCTATATAAATCACTTAATGCTATTATATTATATCAACAACTAAATCTTTAAATAAATAATTAATCAAGAGGTCTAATCTAATAACTTTATTAAGTGTTTCTCTTCATTCTCCCACTAAACATAAGCAATATGACTATCTAGTTGATGTAAAATGTCAATAAGAGATATGCTTTTTGTTTTTCCCCCCTCTCATTTTCTTCTCATGTTTTCTCTCCTATGGTGTGTTTACCATGCTATCTTCACCACCAAGCATGTGTACTTCTAAATTCAAGCCTTACCCAATCCTCTTTGGGTACTCCAAAACAAGTATAATGCAGTATTATTTCTTCTCTTAAGCAAATTTTAAGTACAATGATAACTTACATGTGTCTCTACTAACTTAAAACCGCACAAACATCCAAATGACTTTTGCTTAAGCTACAATCATCTCACTAGTTTATCGCCCTCAAATCCTAACCCTATATTTGTATGGAGGGAAAAATGGGAGGAAAATAGAAAGGAGGAAGGGAGAATATTAGAAAAGAAAACTTTTATAAATAGTAAAACAAATTTACTCTTTTTGAGAGTTTTCTCTCCTTTTATTCCTTCTTTCCTCATAAGGTTAATATTCATTGAAAAAACAAAAAAGAAAAGAAAAGATAATACTCAACTATGCCTAAAATACATCAGGAGAGGGGGGAAAAAGATGAAACCGAAGCAATTAATTCTTACCACATCCTTAAGCACACCCTAAACTGTAAGAACGAAGCAATTTTGATTTGAATCACGAAGCGAGTAGTATCTGCAGAACAAAAAAGAGTAACGTAAGACACTGTGGCGAATAATAATAATACTAATAACCTCCTATCTCTCCAAAAGACCTTTAAAAAAAACAACACGCACAAAACATGCTTGAATAGGAAAAGATTCTATACACACAAAAATAATAAAATAGAGACTCTTGAAAGAAATAACATATGACGCATAGACCTTTGATACATCATGCAATGAAATAGTAAAAAACATCATCCGTTAAAGCGCTTTGGACATGAGAACTTACAGGGGAACATCAATGTCATTTGCAACAAAGCACAACACCCTCCCATCCACAGCTACTTCTCTGTTCAAACCCTTCAATAAAAGGTCTACAGTAGTTCTTTTGTACGATGAATTCACTTTCACCAAGTAAAATGTGAATGCAGTGAGTATAATTAATTAAGCATAATTTAAAAAGAAAAATAGAGAGGTGAGGACAGGTCAACAAAATTTCAAGGGACTATGTACTGAAATCTATATGGTTCAGAAGGTAGCTTACATTTAACAACAGCCAAAGATGAGGCCAAACTTGCCTTTTGCTTAGATCTTAAATGCTCCCGCTGCATATAAATCTTTTATAAAACAGGAGAACTCTATTATCAAATAAATTACTACTCCCTCCAATTCTCATTAAAAGAACCTAGAGCATGTTTCATAATCTACATGTTTTATTAGAAAAATTAATTTTTTTCCACCTAGTTTTCCTAACTAACTACTCCTCCAGCCCCTAATATATAACATATTTAACTAATTTGATTAGATTAAAGAAGTTAGTTGAGTTAGTTAATATGACATATTTTTCTTAAAACACCCTAACCATCTTTTTTAACCCATCTCCCTCTCTTATTTGTTATTATTGAAAGAGTATCAATAGGGATAATTTGAGAAAAAGTTGATAAATATAAAAAATATTTTATATTTAGGACCTTAATCTACTCCCCAATTAATTATATATTAAGGATCGGAGGAGTATAAAACTTCTTAACTAATTAACCAAGCTCATATAATTAACTAATGACTTTCATTGATATTTCACAAGAAAACCTCAGCTGATTTTAACAAGATTTAGCATAATAATAAAATAGATATAATCCTAATGAAATTTTGTTACCTTCATAAGATTATCCAACTTGTCAAGTAGGTTGACTATCTTCTGAACCTCAGTGGCAGCATTCAGACTCCGGTTCTTTGAAATAATAGCTTCAAATGCACGGATGGCTACCTCATAATTAATCCTCAAGATATCTGAATGACTGTAACAAAATTATTTTAATAACAATTAACAAGCAAAAGTCATTAACTAAATACTGTTTGTGTGAAATATCAAATGCGTAAAGCATACAGTATGAATGATTTTGACATTGTTATTTTTGTGTGTTTTATAATTTTAGCAGTTGGAAATTGTTTAAGAGGCCTGACCAAAATGGAATAGAATCATAAATATATGCATATTCACAGGGCATATTCTGTGTGTATGTAATGAAAAGCCTAATATCTCCTTCATTACTACAAGAAAGAACAGTGACAAACTGATAATCAGAACACAACAAGGGCTCGATAAACGACAGAGGGAACAAAATTTTTCTGAGAAAATCAAACTCAAAGGTTGTGTGAAATTTTTATTTTTGTGTGTGTGGGTGGGTAAACAGATGGATATATTATTTGAATAGCTGATAATTCCGTTTTTACTACTCCCCCCATTCCTTAATATAAGAGCTAGTTGATTTTTTTGAATAGATTAATAAAATTAAATAAGTCAGTTAATTATAATTAATATAAGAACAAATTGACTAATTTAGGTAGATTAATAAGTATATAATATGAATTAATCTTGAGATGTTAGATTTGGTCATAATTAACTAATTTATTTAGTTTATTTAATCTACCTAAAAAAATTAATTATCTCTTATATTAAAGAATTTGGAGGTAGTAAGATCAATTAATAGTGAAAGTTACTAGAACCTAAGATAATGGACAAAAGACCAAGCCAGATAAGTATTTGCATAATTCCAAGACCATATATAAACTTGGACAATAGAAGGCAAATAAAAGTTTCAGAAAGATTGAAAATATAGGCCTAGTGAATCGTTTGAAATGTGACAAAATTCAAGATAGAGATTCAAAGATACAAAAAAAAAAACACAAAAAAAGATGAGAAGAAGTGCAGTTAGATTGGCATTATTAAAAGAAAAATCTGGATTCGACTTCATTCTTTCATCTTTATCCTGGTATATATAAACAAAACATTACGTCCTGTGTTATTAAAACAAAAACCTATAATTCACTAACAATATTACACAGTATAATAATCTCTATGAAGGTTTTATTAGGCAAAATTTATATATTATTTTATCTAAATTAGTCAACTAATTTTTATATTAAAGATCAGATAAAGAGTATAATATAAGGTTTGACTACAAGCCAGCCACTCCTTGGTATCTTACTAAATAAAGGAATCATAGTCAAAAAATAAATAAAACTGATGGAACCCAACCCAAGCCAGTATGAACTGAAAAAGAAATGGAAAAACAGAAAAGCAAAACTATAATTGTCTTGGGCCTAACGCCGACCTATTTCCAAATACTAGTACAAAGAGTAGCCGAAAAGTGAACATGCTCAACAAGTTCTTATAATGGAAGTAACAACAAAAAAAAATAACACGAGGATTAGTTCGATTGGTAAGCGGCTCGATATTACTTAAGTGAGGTCTTGAATTTGAGCCTTGGAGTATATAGAAATTTTTCATTAGGAGACTCACCCATTATAGCCAGGTGCGCGATACGGGTCGGATCCAGATGTAGTCGAGGTAAAATTCCGATGAATCGAATTGGTAAAAAAAACGACAAGAAAGATGAATTTATTAAATACACAAACTAATAAAGTTAATTTATTAAATACACAAACTAATAAGGTTAAGTTTTCTTCACACTCACAGCATTTAGATATGCTTTTAGAGAATCTATAAGTTCGCTATCATCTCGAGCACCAGAGACCCAAAAACTTATAAGACATGCATTTCCTAAATTATCTGTCAAGAAGAAGGTCAGATGATGTTAAAACATAAAAATGTTGCCATTTATTTTTGGAGCAGCCAAATATGTTGAAAGAGAAAAAGAGGAGAAAGGAAAAATTGGGCCACTTATGTGCCTCATTATTTTTTTTTCTGGGTTACAAAGTCAAACAAAGCTTGGAAAACGAGTTAGAACAAAGTCCTAGTACAAATACAAACACTCAGCACAAGCCCTGCTGATCTTCCAAAAACATCCCCAAACAACCGTTTGAACAGTTGGTATCAACACCGTTTCATTTGAATCTATGTGCCCTTCACGAGCCAAATAATTGGCACGACGAATAATCTCTCTAGAAGTATGATGGAGCTATACTTTCCAATGTTCATATAATAGATCTCTAACCTCAGTGACAAGGGATCTAAAGGGATGACCTGGTGCACAATCCCTCATCAAGAGGTTAAGCAAAGAATGTGGAAACTATCTTAGGGAATTAAGGAAAAACACCCAGTTTCTCTAGGACTTGTTGGAGTCAGAAGATAAAAAGGGAAGGAAAGAGAATAAGAGGCCTAATGATGAATTTCGTTTCCTTTTTTTTTCTAGGTGTGCAATATATGACTCCTTGTATTCCCAGAGAGAAGAGAACTTATATAATGGCACTCAAATAAAGACAAGGTGATGGGAAATCTTACACCAAGAATGCCCATCCTTGACATCCAAAGCAATGGCTTTTTTGGCATGTCGAATGCTTTCCTCGAGGAGTTCTGCCTCATTCTCAGCACCTAGAAAGGAACAGATATATAGAAATCCAAATTATAAAAAGAACCAAAGTAACTAGTACACAAACACCCTCTTTACATGCAGTCAAACAATATTACAACTTACAGTTACCAAGGAGTTTGGACTTGAATGATAAATATTATTCTTCCTGTCCTTAATATAAAAATTAATTGGTTTTTTTTTGTTAGATTAAATAAACTAAATAAATCAATTAATTATAACTAATATAAAAGTTATTTTACTAATTTTGGTAATTTGAGGAGCATATAATATAAATTTTGGGTTGGATTTGGACATGATTAACTGATTTATTTGGTTTCTTTGATCTACCCAAAAGAGTCAATTAGTTCTTATATTAAGGACCAGAGGAGTATAATTTAATCCCTTACCTTTTGACATTTTTCTAGTAAGCATTGAGAATTGACAAAGAATCCTCTTATCAGGACCCTGAAAGAACAACCAATATGTATCATTATGTCAATCAACTCACAAAATCTGAACCAGAGCAATGCAAAACTGAAACTTGGACATGAAAGTCATGGCTTTTAGTATATATCTACACAATGCATATTTAAAAATCATAAAAATAATCTCCAGTTGTCGCAATATATTTTTTCTCCTCTGCAACAGATTTAACCACAAAGGTTTATGTTATGGAAAATGAACAAATAGATAGAAAGCTGCTATCTGTTATGCTGTTATTAAAATACTAGCCATTAGGAGGTGCGTGGGGATTGTTGTCTATAAATAAGTGTCCTAATACATTTGTAAATCAGTTGTTGCTGATGATTAGAGAAGTGTATACTCAGTTTCTCTCGATATCCCTCTGTCTCTACCCTTCTCGTCTTCCCCTTTCTCTCTCCCATCTTCTTCAGTTTACATAACAGCTTATTCAAGAAAATCCAAGCATTCCACTTCAGCCAGATAGCCCTCATCAAAGCAAAGATGTCATGACTCCACAGAATTTTGCCATCCTCACTTAAAACATTGATTTTGCTTTCTACTCAAGCTACCATGAAGAATCTCAAGTATACATATATTTGGAAAAAATTAATCTTTCTTGTTTATTTGCCATAATAACTTCATGATTATCATTCAATAAGTTTTCGCGACAGTTAGATCCCCTCTCTTACAAATGCAGTTACTTAAACATAGCCAAGCGTGATGGGTTTAACTTGACCTGGTGCATAGAAATAGAAGAGTCAGTCATAAATCATGTATCCACTTGGATCCAAAAATTAACAACTTGATTGTACTTACTGATTTAAGCAGGTGATCCTCTCCTTCTTTACTATAGTGAGGGTATACGTACAATATCTTCCCTCTCACATATTGAAATGTTGCTTTTTGCAGGGTAACTTTCTTTCCTCTAGCAAAGAGGACCATTTATGAATTAAAAAAAAAAATCAATGAAATTAATTTTAGATATTTTCACTAAACCCAAATCAAAACTTGTAGTATTCAATAAACAAATCTATTGCATTTTTGTCCACAAAAAGAAACTAGACAATAGAATGATATCAGAACAGCGGAGAGGATGAAAACAGCAAGAGGAGAAAAGTATTCCTCTAAATTTCAACAGATCAGAGAATCTCCACTAAACCAAAACTTTCCTTCCCTGACACTACCCATTTGTGACGAACACAGAATTCATTGGGAGACTGGGGGATAGTGCGCATGTAAAGAAGTTTTGTAGGTAAATACAAAATTTAGTTCAATGATCTCTATGTCTAAAGAGGACAAATCTATAAACTATCAGTTAAAGAATACTACCTAGTTTCTACACACAAAAAAAAGCACAATTAATATAATTTTCTTAAATATCTAGTCAAGAGTTCAATTTCGACGATGTATATAGAAAGAGTCTTATAGCCACCACTAAAACCTATTCGAGAAATTTACGATGTGAGATAATTAATAACTACTTTCGACGATGAATACCCTAAGCTTATCTAAAAAAATCCTTATACTAAGAAGAAAAATATGCACTTTTTTGTCATGTACTGTTACACTTGAATTTTCCATTAGAGTCAATTTAATATTTTCATAATTTTCTTTTTAAAAATAAAATAAAGATAAATTACAATATAACTATTTTATTTAAGAAAGATAGAAAAAATAAAATAATTAAGGTGAACAGTCTATATATTATTATTTTTCATCTCCGTCCCTTTTAAATTGAAAAAAAATTAATATTAAAACCTGTCCTCCCCTTCATTAAAGCAAACTTAATTTTGCATCGACACGCGCAGTATCCTTATTCGTTATTTTTGATACAATTCAATGATTTTGAATTGTCTATTCTCTAAGCAGTGAGTTTAATATCATTTGCTTTCCTATCTGATTTAAATATTCTATTACTTAATATAGAATACTGGATTAATGTTAATCAATTTTTGTTGATTATAGGAGTATTATACATATTTCAAATGATTAGTTAATGCTATCTAAATTGGAGATTGTTTGATTCATCTTATAAATTAAATACTCCTTACAAACCTCTTTATTAGAAGCAAATTAGTATCTTTTGGAACTTAAATATAAGGAATAACTATCCATTGTCCTTTGTATTTATTAAAATTCTTTTTTACTCATCATTAAGTAAGCATTATTGAAATACACAATTATCATGTCAAACAATCAAATGAAGATCTTGGAAGAAAATTAAATCTCAAGCATATTTATTAGTCTTAACTTGGGTACCCATCATTTAGTACTTCTGATATCAATTGATCGGTTGGTACTTATATGAGAATAAAAGCTCATGGTTTGAATAATAAAATATTAGGCTTCGTTATATGCTCTTGGTCTTGAAGCAATTAAAAAGATTACTTGAAATAATAAGCTTTGTAAGTCTCAATCTAAAAGGGAAGGGAAAAAGATATCATCATATGAAGAATGTCAAGCAAAAGCCATTAAATTCCTTCAAATAAAGGAATGAATATGATAAAGATCAACTATTGGTAGCATTGATGTTGGCGAACAGTTTGAAATAAATACTTGTAATGATTGACAAGTTGAAAACTTCAAGAGACTCATAACAGAAAAATATTCAAAAAATTAAAGGAGGGCTAGCTACTTTGAAAGATGGTATATCGTGGTGGGTGTTGTTGATAAAAAAAAATTATGCAAGTGGCTTAAATAACTTCAAGGGCTCAAGAAAGTAAGTCTGAGTTACAAAGTGCTACAAAAATTGTTTCAATAACTGTTGAAATGATTGAAGTAATTTTTGTTAAAACATTTCATTAGACGATTTATGTTTATCTCATATAATTGTCCCTTTTTTGTGTGTGTGTGTGTCTAGTATTTAGAGAGAAATAATGCAAGCGAATCATGTCAAGCAGAAACTTCTAGAACACATAGTTTATGCCTTAATTACATCATCTCCTTTTAAACCTGAAGTATGTCATGTTACATTGAATCTTTCAAGAGTTCTAAACATAGAGTTGACTACTCCTACAAATAGTAATTATTTTTTGACATATAATCTTTTGTTATCAGTCATCCCTATGCTATCAAGTAGCATTTAAAAATTACATAAAGATTGCAGTGTCTTTTAGATTTATTGTGATCTTAGTGTACTGACAATAATAGTTGACACCTTTAGATTAATTGCTGAAGTATTAAATATTTTTTATGGATTGTCACTGCTATTTAATTATATAATTTTATTAAACTTATATATTGATGGAGACTATGTAGTAAGTTCCACATTGAGTATAATCTGATGCTAAATAAAATATTTAAATAGATTGATTCTCCTTAAAAAAAATTATTCTATTTAGGTACCCATCAATACCAATTGATGAGTATTTAAATTGTATCGGTAGATACCAGTTGATAGGATAGAGAGTGACTAAATTCTTTTGTGGGGATTATTTCTCCTACCATCTAATTTTAAAAAAGGTCGCAACTGGAGTGTTGAAGGTGTTGTGCAATATTGCTCTTCTGCATGTTGTATTTTTACAAAGAATGCTTGTAAGTTTGTTGTTACTTTTTCCATTAGTTCCTATTTTAGTGAAACTTCATTAAGGTTTTCTGTAATTTAATTTTTGAAAGATAATATTTGCTTTTTCAACCTCATCTTTGTTGCTGCCACACGCTCACAAATTCTCTCTTTTATTGATCCTATGTTGCATATAGAATATAATGCCGGATCTAAAATTAGAAATTTCCCATATGATGAATTTTTGCTTTCTCATTGTACCAATAGTTGGCAAATTTTGCATGATCAGATGCATTACATATGTTTATCTTTCTAATATTGCTTTCTGAACAACACCAACCAAAGTAAAAGTGACATATTAATCCAAAGAAACAAAAGTCACATGAACATATTTATATTATTGAATTACTGAGCCTAATGTACAAGCAATGAGTCTTTCTATTAGTATACATACAAAACCAATTCCTTCTACCTAACGAGGTTTAATGGTCATATTTTTTGTAATTGTCATGACCAACTTAACAGTCATTAATGGTAACATATCCGTTTAATTCTTTTGTATCTAACACCAACCATCCAAACATATTGTTGGTTGAAGATAGTTGCCTTATGCATGACAGGCATCAGTTGAAGTCATTTATAGCAAATATATAGTTGTACCTTAATGTTTTGGGTTGCTGTGTCTAAGGTTGGAATTCTCTTGGATGAAGCTTTTATCCCTCATTGGCCAGTTTTCCTTATTCCATCATAATAACCAAGCTATCCTTGGATTTGGGAGGAGTCCCACAATCCTCCGTAAAGTTAATGCATATTTAAGAAAATTTGATGTAAACTAATATTGAGCCTAAATAAGATATATATGACTTTCCAAAAAATAATGGGTTGGGTTGATTAAATATCAGACCGTCCCGCCAAAAAAAGGGTTAATCTGTCAAGTTGGCAGGTTAACCTATTTTTTCAATTTTATTAATATTATTTTATTTATTTTCATAAGATTCGACAGGTTTTACGTTGGCTGTCGGGCCTAACACAACCCTCCTCCTTTACCCGGGCTTGGGACCGGCTACATGCGTAGGCGGAGTTAGAAGTAATTTGGAGGTCAGATTAGGAGATCAAGTTATTCCACAAATAGATAAGTTCAAATATTTGGGATCAATTATACAGAAAGATGGTGAAATTTTGGAGGATGTTAATCATAGAATCCAGGCTGGGTGGTTTAAATGGAGAAAGGCTACTGGGGTTATATGTGATCGGAAAGTACCAGATAAATTAAAAGGTAAGTTTTATCGTACTGCTATAAGACCAGCAATGCTTTATGGAAATGAATGTTGGGCTTTAAAAGGACAACAAGAGCATAAAGTTGGGGTAGCCGAAATGAGGATGTTGAGATGGATGTGTGGGCATACAAGAAAAGATAAGATTCGTAATGAACAAATACGGGGAAGAGTTGGAGTGGCACCTATTGCGGAGAAAATAGTGGAGAACCGTCTTAGGTGGTTTGGACACGTACAAAGAAGGCCAAGGGATGCGCCGGTGAGGAGGGTGGATCAAATAGTATGGAGTCCGGTTAAAAGGAGTAGAGGAAGGCCAAAGAGAACGCTCAACGAGGTCATTGAGCGGGATCTCCTGGTCAATAACCTATCCAAGGATTTAGTTTTTGACAGAGCACAATGGCGTCGTATGATCCATGTAGCCGACCCCATTTAATGGGAAAAGGCTTTGTTGTTGTTGTTGTTGTTGTTGTTGTATTTTATTTATTTTCTCATTTTCTATCCACACGTCTAAACCTAACCCTTTTCCCTCGTCGTCTCCTCTGTCTCTCCTCTAGCTCGTCATCTCCTTTGTCTCTCCTCTGGCGCTCCTTGTTTACCGATCTGATTTCTCTACTGCTCTGATGTTTGAGAAGCTCAGCCAAGGATGATTCACCGCCCGCCTCAACGCTATAGTCGCTGGAATGGCTGCGTTTTGTGAGCTCTCTTCCCTGATCCTAAGGTTTCCTCCCAACTTCTAGCACCAGCTCAGCATCAATGTGCGGAGGAAATGTAGTAACATTGGAGTGGCGCAAATCGTCGCGGCTTCGTGGTCCAACAACTCTATTTCTCGTGGTCCAACACCTCTGCCACAGCTCCCCTGTCCGTAGCTCAATTGGAGCTTGCGGCCGATGAAGACTTTGTCGTCTCGGTAACGGAATTGTACAGTTTCAGGGTTTAGTTGATACTTCTTATTCTTCGTTTTTGAAATATGATGGAAGCATAGCTGTAACGATTCATACCGGTAAGTACCGTTGAATCGATTAATATTCCTAGTCAAACTTGTCAGCATGAGCTTTTTGATGGAAGAATTTCTGTGCAGCACAATGGATTTTGTTTGTAACTATGCAGTAAAGGAAAAGATAAATTAAAGAAAAGTGGTGGGTTGGCGACTGGCTAATGTTGGTTAAATACTAACCCATCAGAGGCGGGCCTTTTCAACTTAACTCACCTAACCCGTAACCCGCAGTGGACTATTCCGTTTTTGAGGAATTAACCCGCATTTTATATGTAATTTACCACTTGATTTCTTCTGTGACCTTAAACTGATGCCGTTTATGGCTTCAACACTTATGATTGGTGCATGCTATCAGTGCAAGTTGAATGAATTTATAGTTATGCAAGGAATGTGTGTGGACATATTACATCTCTTGTTGAAATATCCTAGACACGAATCATTTATATGTTAAGTCCTAGGTTATTACCCCATATTATAAGCCCAAAATTTTTCACGCTGTTGGAGTAGAAATTAGAATAGAATTCTCAACCATGGAAAAGGGTAGGGTTTCATAATATTGCATAAGAAAAGTGACTTCTTTTCCTTTTTCCCTTTTGCATGTAATGTTAAAAAATCATCATTATGTAAACAGTAATTAACAGCAACTTTTTGCTGAATAAAATCATCATTATATGTAATGTTTGCGGTATATTTCTTTTATGATTTTGTTGTAGGGTTTGCTTATAATTAATCTTTTTTATCTCTATAATTTTAACTTAGTATAACTTATTTTTTATAATTTTAATTTAATTTTAATTTAATTTTTAAATTTTAACTCATAATAACTCGATCCTTATAATATTAACTATTTTATAATTTAATCCATGATCTTTATTATATATAATTTTTTTATAATATATGGATTAAATTATAAAATAGTTAAAACTGTAAAGATCAAATTGTAGTGAATTAAAATTGAGAAATTGATTTATAACTATTATTAAATTATATTAAGTTAAAGTATAAGAATCGAGTTATAATCGAGTTATAATTATAGAAATAAAAAATGTTAATTTTCTCATTTGATTTTATGGCAGAAGCATTCTCTATTTTTCAATTAATTCTCAATCTTATTTGATAGCTCCAAAAAAAAAAAGGTCAACTGAACTATACACCTTACATTTTGACCATTCAACTTGAGAATTTAATAAAAGAAAATTATTGAACCAGTGTAACAGATTCATATTTGTTTGGAAGAGAGTGGGACTTGAGAGACGTCGTAGGTCCTAACCTATTAAATTAGAGAATCCCAAAGTCCTACTTAAAAAAATTATTTTGATAAGTTCCTACAAAATTATCAAATTATTGACAAGTTTCATAGAATTTGAGAGGAGAGATTTTAATTGTAAAATAATCATCTTACTCTTGTTTATTAAAAAATGACAAGTGAGATAGCACAAATAATAATTTTATATGCTATAATTGACAAGTCAGGCAGCAACAAATGACAGCTCAATTTCTTTCAAAATACTAAATTCAGATTATGAGTTATCATTCGTTGTTACCTAAATTATCAATTACAACACATAAAGTTGCATTTATGCTAATTCACTTATCACTTTTTAATGAATGAGTCAAATAACAAATTTATGTGCTGCAATTGACAAGTCAGGCAATAATGAATGATGACTCTATTTCTCACAAAATATTAGGTTTAGATTATATGAGTCGTCATTCGTTACTGCATGACTTGTTAATTACAGCATATAAAATTATTATTTGTGTCATTTCACTTGTCATTTTTTAATGAAAGAAGGTAAGATGGTCATTTCATAATTAAAATCTCTCTCTAAAGTCCCATAGGATTTGTCAATGATTTGATAATTTTGTGAGACTTTATAGCATAAATTTTCTTAGGTTGGACTTAAATGGGATTCCACTTAAATTATTTGTAATTATAATTTATAATTTATGTATACTTTTTTTGTAAATTATATAATTTTTTTAGGTCCTAACATATTTGTTTCATAATATTAGTCCTTGCATTTTTATATTGGTCATAAACATAATAGTTCTAGATGCGCATAAAATTTAAATCATTAATTACATTCATGATTTATGATCTATGTGAAGCAAAACTTCCCATTATGTGATATTTTTATCTAATTTTAAAATATTGGCAACTTAGAAGTTAGAATGATATGGATTACATATATTGTTTTCAAATAATAGGATAAAAAGTAAGAAATTTTTAGTTTAAATATCTTAGATAAAATTAATATGCATGTTCTACAGTTTCATATGAATTTTAATAAGATCTATGTAGTTTTTTTTTTATTTGATTCTTATAGTTTCGTGATTTTAATTATGTTTATATTTTTTTTTATTAAATCTTTATAATTTTACCTAATTTTTAATCAGGTCAGTTTTAGTCACATGAAACTATTGAACATGAAAATAAGGTAAATCTATAAAGAACATGATACTATAATTACATGATAAAAAAGTATTAATACAATTTTTAGTTTTTTAAATTTGTTCTCATTTTATTTTTAGTCTCTCAAATTTAAAATTATAGGTTATGGTCACTCAAGTTTCTTCTTGTCTAAAATATTAGTTTGTATCATTCAATAAAAACTTAAACTATTTCGTCTTTTAATAGATCAGAACCTATGGTTAGAAACTTGATAAATTAAAACTAAAATGAGGATAAATTTAAAATGATCAAAAATTGTATTTGACATAAAACTATAAGAAAGTGATAAGAAAACAAACTACTTCTCCAATCCTTAATATATGACCTAATTAAGGAGTTAATCTTTATCCTAAATATAAGACATATTTTTTATATTTATTAATTTTTTCTAAATTATCCCTATTGATACTCCTTCAACAATAATCTAATAAGAGAGTAAGAGAATGAGTTACAAAAAAATTATTAGGGTTCTAGAGAAAATATATCATTCTAATTAATTTCCATAATCTTGGCGCATTAATAGGGAGGAGTATAAGGATTTGATTAGAAATTAGATAAAGTACCTGTTTGGTTACCCATAAAACTATAGTTTGAAAATCCCTATTAGGCCAAATTATAGTTTGAGCAAAAAATAAAATAAATAATTATCAAATATCCAGAAGAACGTCCGATATAAATTATAGTTCTAGATAAACTTGTGGGAATAGCTTTTAAATAGGAAAAATAACTTTTTGGCATAAAATAATTATTTTATCCCTAATTTTTCTAATCCACACTTACTCTTTTCTCTCTTTTCGCTATTTCTAACTCTCTCTACTTCCTCTCTCCCCTGACATTTGCTCCACTTTCTCTCTTTCTCTTTGCCATTTCTCCGTCGCCATTGATCTCCTGCTTTCTACTCTAATTTATCCGTCACAATTTGTCTCCTCCGTTCTCCTACTGTCTTTGTCACCCTTTGTCTCCTTCGTTCTCCTCTGATATCTCCGTGGCCCTTTGTCTCCTCCATTCTCCTCTGCTATCTCCTTCGCCCTTTGCCTCCTCCGTTCTACTCTGCTTTCTCCGTCACCATTTCTCTCATTTGTTCTGCTCTGCTTTCCCCAACCTGTGCGACGCTGTGTTGTCTGAGTAAGCACCGACCTGTGTGCCTCTGTCGCTAGAGATGGAGCGGTCTTAGATCTTGTTGCCGTCGCTAAAGAAGAAGAAGACATGGTGACTAAAGCATAAGATGTTAAAAGATGAGAGAGAGACCTGGGACCACCAAATTAAAAATACTAAATAAAAATTTACTAATTATAAAAATTATTATGATAATAATTATATAAATATTTATTTTTTTATAATTATTAAAAAAAAGAAATTTCTAAAAGAATTTTTCCAAAATTACTTTTAAATCATTTGTTCTCCGTAAGCTCAGAAGTTGAACTAAACCGGCCCAAAATTATAGCCACTTGGCTGGTTAATTTTACCAATATCTAATGGGTAGTTCAGTGCCAACTATTTTGGTCTTGTTGGTTCTTGGATGTTTTGGTTACACTTGCACAGCCTGTTACAATGCTGGATGCAATTTCACTTTCATTGATTTTGAGAATTCATGAGACCAATCCTTATCTTTGTTCCCTCTTCAATCCTCATCCCTGAGAGTTTTCCTTCTTCCCTCTTCACACTGGTTCCCTCTTCGCCATTAATGCCACAAACACCTTTCCGTCTTTCTTTCGATAAGTCTCTTTTCTCGCCGAAAAAATATCCCTTTCATCCCTCTCTCTCTCTCAACAGTCGTTTTACTGTGGAATCTTTGTTTGAAAAAAATCCTCCAATGCTCTTATTAGTCTTCGGCAATCATAACTACACATCTTCTTCACTCATTTTCCCAGAATTTATGAACCCAAGAAAAAAACAGCCAAGTTGAATCGTGTTTTGGTATTTTGTGGTTCTAGGTCTAAATTATGAGAACATTTTGGGGACGAATCGGAATCATCCTTTTGTTTTGGGCGCGGGTCCTTTTACAGCTGTTTTCTTTGTTTTCTTCCACACATTCTCCTACCTTCTGCACATTGTGTCTCCCACAATGGCTCAATTATGCAGTTCCCCAACTCACCTTCCACCTATATGTAACAATGCCTCATTGACATTGTTTAACATTGTAACTATCTTACCTTTTCTTTTATGTTTTTTTTCTCTCTCTTGTTTATCTTATAGATGAGAGATCTTGACCTTTTTGGGCCAATCTCACATGATATCAAAACAAAAGGGCATGTCAATTCTGAGTCTGAGGCCTCCAATTTTTCATTTTCCCAATCAGATGATCACTGACACTGTTTGGCTTAAGAAAGAAAATCTTCGTCAACAATTGTTGGCTTTGTTGGTTGAGGTAATTTGTTTGAATCTCACTCTCTCCCAGTAATTTTATTTTAACCCACACTAAACAATATTGGTCAGTCTTTCGTAGAATATTTTTTAGTGTTTATGAATTAATTAAGTACCTTCCTCTGAAAACTTTCTTTTTTTTTTCTGAAAAAAAAAATCGAAGCTCAAGTTATTCATTTTTTATGTTGATATTATGTGAATCTATAATTTGGATCCTCTTAAGTGAATAATCTATAAAGTACTTGTGAGGAAAAAAATGAGACCATAAGTAAAATTATGTATTAGACTTTCTTTATATATTTTGTCGTTGACTCTGTTTTTACATCACCTTTTATATATTTCTCTTTACCTCATACATAATGATAGTTCAATAATTCCTTTCCTTATTTCACTGTTTAGAAATCTCTTTAAAAAATATCTTGGTTTTCAAGGGTTACTCAAATACCTTGCTTTAAATAAAGATATCTGGGAAGTAATACTTAACTCTGTCCTTTTAAGACTTTAAATATGCGATTTTGGCGCTTTAATCGTCAGTGGTATATTGTTGACATATATCATAATAATAATTATTCATGTGTACCAGAATAATGAATCTAAATTCATTAACAAAAACAAGTTCACATTTTAGAAGGATGGGCAGCGTGTCCTGGCCATGTGTTGATAATTTCTCATAAAAAGCAGGGCAAGCTGGAGGGATGGTTTTGTAATTTCCCTCCCAACAGACATAAGAACATGCCTGCTACAGTTGAGAAAACCAGAGGACCCATTGAACTACTGAAAGGAATTTCTCATGACTCATTTAAAGGCTCCCTAAATGAAAACAAGGGGGCTCTGTTTTTTTCTTCTTCCTTTTCTTTACCCTTTTTCTTTTCTTTTCTTTCTTCTGTGTAATGCTTGCTCTTGAAGGCCCACATTTTTGAATTGAGGGAAACTCATAATTAAAAAGTAGCCAATTGTGAATGATAGGTTTTCACCCACAGACCTCTTTTTCGTGAGTGCGTATGTAATTTTTCAGCTCCTCCTGATAATAAATAAACAAAGAAAAGACTGCATTTTTCTGATGAGAATCAATCTCAACCTTCCGGGTATATGATATCATAAAGAATGTTTGATGATTTTAAGGCTTTGTTCTTTCTGAGTTTTCTGACATCACTAGCACTTGTTTCGAAGCAACAAGCCCCCTGAATCGGTGGTTCTTGTCCTTTTCAACGAATTTTTATGGGTAAGCAATCAAACTTAGATCTCACTCCAAAATCTTCTTAACCTTCATCATGTTATCCACTGTCTTGGCTTGTGTGCATTGCCTTTTAGTTTACTTTAATGTTAATGGCCACAATACTTGGCCTTCTTCTATACCACTACTTCTGCAAAAAACATTCAATCTATTACAAGTTCTGCAAATTATTTGTTTGTTTCTTCTTAGAGATATTTAGATGATTTACCAGAGGGGATTATCTAATGGGCATATTATCAGATCACAGAAATTGCAGTTTTTCTGTGTGAGATCGTTGAATGGCAAAGAGGAAGAAGAGCTGGTTTAGTTTTGTGAAGAGGCTCTTTGTGTGGGACACAGAGTCCAAACCAGAGAAGGTAAAAGTAAAATCATCTGCTCTTTTTTGTTTTTTGTTTTTGCCTCTTTTGATTCATTCTGAAGTGATTCTTAGTAACTAACTGATAAGACTCAGCTTTTTTCTCTTTAATTCTGAAGTGATTCTTTGTGACTGATAATAAGACTCAGTTTTTTTTCTCTTTTTTTTTTCCAGAAAGAGAAAAGAAGGAAATGGATGTTTGGAATTGGAAGGATAAAGATAAAGAGATTACCTTCTATTACAGCTCCACCGGCAACACAAAAAGAAACAAAACAAGAGGTTGAAAAACTCAACAATGGCAATCAATGTCACGAAGAAACTGAAGAATTACAAGTCGTTGTTAAGTCCATAATTGAGGCTCCTCAACCCACATTACAATGCCAGAGGAAGATTCAAGAATCTTCAGCCATCAAAATTCAAACTACATTTCGGGGTTACCTTGTGAGTTTGTTCAAGCTCTTTTTAAAAAAAAAAAAAAATCTGTTAGCTTAAATTTAATCATGTTTATCTTTCCTGCTAAGTGCTCTTAGATGGATTTGGAAAGTTTCATGAAGTATAATCAAGTACTGAAAAACTGAAGTTGAAAAAAAAAATCAGAGGTTGAAACTACTAGTTTAGAATATTTCTGTTTCCTTAATTAGTACTTTTAAAAATTCCTACTTTAGTCTGAAGTATTCATCCAATAATCTCATCATTTTTAAAGCACCAGAGTCTTATTTAGCTCTAAGTTTAACTTAACGTAAAGGAAACAAGTGACATTGGAAAAGTATGATAGATGAATCAATGAGTACAAGAAACTGAAGTAATATTACAACAAGATTGATAGATTCTCATTCATATTTCCTCATTTCTTAACTGGTATGACATTACAGGCTAGGAAGGCTATAAGGGCATTGAAGGGAATAGTGAAGCTACAAGCTATCATTAGAGGCAGAGCAGTAAGAAGGCAAACTATGAGCACTCTGAAGTGCTTGCAGTCACTTGTTGATATTCAGTCACAGGTCTGTGCCAAGAGACTCCAAATGGTTAAAGGTAGATGGGATTATGATGAGAACCAAGATAGTCCAAGTTCAAGAGACAAGATAATAAGGGTAATCTCACAAGTTCTCTTCTCATTGCACATTCTAAAAGACACTCTGTGCCTCTTTTACTCCATCATGGAAACTTATAAAAGAAGGGGGAAATGATAGTCAATGACTCCTAAGTTTATATTGATGACAGTTGAAGGCCTAAAGTTTCAAAATTTCTCTTCAGAATTCTAGAAATGAATTACTATTAGTGTTTCCTGAAATTATTACTCATGCTCCTCAAAGTTATAACATGATCTTCATGCAAGAGTATTTTCGTTTAAACGGTTGGAATTTTGAGAAGATCAAGTTGTAACTTTAAAGAACTCCGAGCGGTAACTTATTTTCAAGTTGTAACTTTAGAGAGCATGGTAAGTTTAAGAAGCATGGAAACTTTCATTACTACAAGTTATAGGTATTTAACTGATATTTTTTCTTAAAAATGATTTTCATGATGATAAACTTGTAAAATGTGAAGGCTGAATTATAGATTCATATTTCAGATGGATTCAAACAGTGAAAGGATGTGGGATGACAGTATTTTGTTGAATGAAGAGACAGATGCTTCTTACATGAGCAAGAAAGAAGCAGAAGTCAAGAGAGAACGAATGAAAGAATACTCATTCAACCATCGAGTAAGCTCTTGATTTTTGTTTTTTTGGTTTATTATAATCAAGGTATCCTCTTAATTAGAAAATCTGAGCTTGTTAAAGAAAGATATTACTTTTTCTAACTAAGCCAACCTTTTGGGTAAATCTTCGTATTTTTCTAATATAATATTTTCTTAAGAGGGTAAGCCTTAAAGCAATAGTAAAGTTATTGCCATGTGACTTAGAGGTTACAGGTTTAAATCCTAGAAATAATCTTTCTACTTTCAGAAGTTAGGCTGTATACATCTGTCCCACCCCAAACTCCACTTGGTGGGAGACTTGTATATTGGGCCTCCTTTATCATATTTTTTCCATTACCTAGGTTCAAAATCATGCGTGTGTATAGTTCTGATGCTAAATTTACTTGAAATATCATCCCAGAGATCAGCAGAATCAGATAGAAAGAAGGTAAATGGAAGATGGAGGTATTGGATGGAGCAGTGGGTGGATACCCAACTTTCCAAAAGCAAAGAACTTGAAGATTTAGATTCAGTTTTCAGTTCACATTACAGAGCAGCAGCGGAAGAAGATGGAGGAGGAGGAGGAAGACAGCTCAATGTGAGAAATATTCAAAGTCAAAGACAAAATCAGATTATTGAAGGCCTATATTCTCCAAAACTTGCTCCAATAAGAAAACCCTCTCCTCACAGAAGGCAACATTCTCTGGGAAATGATGAGCCTTCAAGCCCTTCTGTAATACTTCCAACATACATGGCAGCAACAGAATCAGCGAGAGCCAAAACAAGATCTTCAAGATCCCCAAAACTAAGAACTGTGAATGTTGTGGATACAACAAAACTTGATGGGAACTCACCATGCAAAAAGAAGATATCTTTTGTATCTTCTTCCATTAACCAGCAGAAATCTCCAAGTTTAAAGGGAGTCTCAGGACCTATAAGATCAAGCAGGACAATGAAGGATCTCAGCATTAACTCAGATAGCTCATTTCTGTACGGTTACAACAGAGGTAAACTTCTTCAGGTGTTTGCTGTTGAGGTTTCCTGTGCATTAAAGAGAAAATCGGTGAAAAGTTTCTGTTTAAAAATTTTATTAGTCAAAAATACCTGAATTTGAGTATTGATACTCTGTGTATAAATTCTTTAGAGTAATAGTACTTTTTTGTGTATGAAAACATATTCCTTCAAACCAATAAAATTTTTAAAATGGGATTTTTCACTAATATTCCCATTGAAAAATGTATCAAAAAAGTTTTAAAAAAACAAGAAGAAAGAAACTAAACCTCATTTTTCCTTTTCTTTTTGTAGATTGGGATGTACAAGGTATCTTCAAATGAGGCTTTGGATTCTGATGCTGCTTGCATGAACAGACCTCTTTGGGGGCTTTGAAGAGGTTGATTCTGTTCCTTGTAAATTTGAGTTGATATTATTGTTTTTGACTTGAGTGAACATCAATGGGAAGATTAGTTACTGAGAAAAAAAGACTAATGCCTCGTTTGGTAGGGAAGGAGAAAATCAGTTCCTTTTGTTTCTTCTCTTCATAATGTTTATTATTAATTTATTATATCTTTGTAATTATTATTTAATAGTTTTTACTATGTATCTTTTATGACTTGTAAAAGTGAAGATACTAAGTTCATCTTACATTTTACATATTTTTGTTTTATTTTTTATTTCATATATTTTCATTTAGTGTACTAAATAAACTTATATATGTATATCAGATTGTAACTCTTGTAAGGGGTTGACATGAAAGAAAATTGTTTCCAAGATACTAATTATATTAACCATAATTAATTTAAACATAATAAAATTCAAATATATATATATATATTTAATTTCTTATTTCAAGTTGTCTGGAAAATATATAAATTAAACTTATCATGTTAAACTAAAAAGTGTACTTTTTATCTCCATGACCCACCTAACATTTGTTTTAGACAAAAGATATTTATGGACAAATGTCACATGAATGTTACGTGGTTGCTGAATTTTGGGTTGTTAAATGTCAATCAATTATGGGCCTTATTGATGATCAGTGGAAAATCAGGATGGGCCTCTTAGTAAATAAAAATAGGATGTATAAACTATTAGGGTTATATTGTATCAAAAAAAAACCCTATTAGGGTTATATATAATAGAATTGACTAATTTCTCACAACTAAGAATAGAAATAAGTCAGGTTAGGACAGATTTTAATTTAAAACTTACGCATAAGATTAAACTTATATGCATACTTTTTTCTAGGGTTAAGCCTTAGCCTTTGAAAGCTGAGGTCTATTTATAATATAAAACTCTAAAAAATAGTCTTATATTTTAGTATTGAGGGTTGTAAATAGATTTTAAACATATTAAAAAATGATCTCGTCAAGCTCTTTTTTGTTGGTGAGTTGTGTTATGATTACATATAAATATTTAAATATTTCATATATAATTTAAATAAAATATGAAATTTGATTATATATTTTTATTATAATTACATAAAAATTTGTTTAAAAAAATCAGAGAGGCAATGAAATGATTATAAAGGTGAACGTACAATTTCTCTTACAATTAATGGAATGTTTTATTATCCTTCCAAATTTGGATAGAATTGATATTTTCTTTTTGGGGAGAGAATTGATATTATTGAATGTGGGAATGATTTTAAAAATAAAATGATAACTGGAGAATAAGTCCTCCAACCAAATAAACTTGGAAGAATTCTATTTTCTTATTCTCTCTTAGTCGAACAAAATTGTAGCTATTATATATATATATATATTAAATACTTTTGAAGGGTTGCATTGTTTTTATTTTTATAAAACATTCAAATAAAATAAATATCACTTGCTCAAAACATAATGTCAAATCATAATATCTACGTAAACAAAATATTTTATTTTATTTAATATGTATTTAAAAAATATAAATAACGTCACATGGTAACAACACTAAAACAGTTTTTCGTCTTCTGCAAGAATAATTGTAAATACATAATAAGTTATATGAATAACAAAAATATATTCTTTGTATCTAACTTTTTTTTGTCCAAGTTCAAGTAAACAAGACTTTTATTTCATTTTTAGGAAAAGACAAGTAATTTAAAAGAGCAATATCAAGACAATGGATTCAAAGGTAGTTTACAACTTATATTTAATTTATTTTATTGATTATTATGATACATAAAGTTAGAAAATGAAGTCATAGTCATATTTACATAATTAAAACTATGATTAGTTTACCACTAATTAATTTTGTTTATAATATTTTTTTTCTAAATACATGTATCTTTTTTTAAGAGGCAATAATGTTCAAAGTATTATTGGGTACTAAGGGATTATTTGGCATGAGGGATTTGGAAGGGAGTGAAAATTTTTATGAGTTGGATTTAAAGAAAAAACTTGAAAGCCATCCTGTATGGATTCAACTGGCAAAGGGATAATACATGCGACTATTTAGAGCGTGTTCGATCCTTGAGGAGTATTATTTTGTTATAGTTTCAGTCACGGTGCATGGAGAGACATCTTAGTTTTTGGGTATTTAGGTTTACGCCTGAGGGTAATTTATGGCTCACCTTGTCCAACATTAGTATTGCCTAAGAAAAATGGAGATTTCGCCTACTTTTAGATTGTGGATGAGTCTAACCCCTTTTTAAAAATTTATTTATAAAAAACAACTTAAAAAAATGGGGTTAAAAAATTTTAATTTATTTTTCTTATTCTTTTATCTTACATCCTTTCTTTAATAAAATTGTATAATTTCACTTCTCCAATTTTTTTAAATGGAACTCATTAAAAAATTTTCTCCCCTTCAACTCCCTCATACTAAATAGCTCATAAATATGGATACATCTCCTAATATGAATTTAAATCTTAGTTTGTCATGTTATAAGATATTAACCTATTCTACCAGACTCAACCTCAACCGATAATTTTCTTTATAACATTTGATAGCTAAAAAAACATTGTACTAAATGGAAACGTGAAAGGGAAGATGTGTGCCTCCACTTAATTATGTTGCTATGAGTTGAGTCTTTTTCTTCCTCCACTTAATCATGTTGTTGTGAGTTGTGAGTCCTCCTTTTTTTTGTTTTGGTCAAAAAGTTGAGACTTTATCATTGTGAGTTGTGACTTCAAGTGCATCAAACATTGGTCCTTGGACTTGGACCTAACCAACGTTCCAAAGTCAGAGGACATAGATTTCAATTTTGGGAATATTTTGATTATTAAAATATTATAAACAATGCACTTATAATTTGTTGGCTGCACTTGAAGAATTTAATTATTTTTTAAGATTAAAGTTGTCATCAACTTTTTTAACAAAAACCTATTCTTAATTGTTAAGGAAATTATTACAAATTTTAACCAAATTGTAGTTTAAACAACTTTGATATAATAACTTTTTTAAATGAGCGTATTTAATCCTCTAATTTTATATAAATTTTTAGTTTAGTTTATTAATTTTATAAAATATATTTTTAGTTCTCTAACACTAATACCGTTTATGTCATATGATTTTTTGTGTGTAAATCATTTTTAATTTTTAAAAAATTAAACTTAATGTGTTGTAAATTTTATTTCAACATTTGAAATTATAATGTTGGCATTTTTTTGTTAAATGATACTAATGGTTTTAATTGGAAGAATAAAAAGATACTTTAGAAAATTAATGGATAAAAATAGAATCTTATGTAAAATTAAAACATCAAAGGTGCCTGATTTTTCAAATTCTAATATTAAAAAAATATTAAACCTTGAAAATAAGTTTAGTCCTGAAATATTTATAATTTTAATAATTTTAAATATGAATTTTGCTCACATATTTTTATTTAAATAAAATTTATTTTTTTTAATTTCACATTTTTAAATAAAGCATAATTTTTTAGATTTATGAAATCGCATAAATTTTTTATTTTTAAAAGAAATTTATGTATAACTAGGTTTTAAAAATAAGAAAAATATTTTTTCTATTTTTTCCAATCACATACACTTCTCATTTTCAACAAAAAATATAATAATAATAATCGAATTATGTTCCGAAAAATCATTAAACTCAAAAATAAGTCTTATAACTTAAAGAAGTATTTATAGATTATTATCTATCAATAAAGTTATTTACTTTAAAAGTATGATTTAAACACATGCTTTTAATTCCGAGGCATAAATTTACCACATCTTAACCAATTATACCAAATTTTATTGGTTAATAATCATATAAGGAGTTTAATAAATGATTTTATTGCAAATATTCTTGAAAATATTGAAAATAAAAAGGAAAGAGAGAGAGAAAGAAAACATTCCGTTGAAAATTGAGGACATGAAACACACCCACTTACTTGGTCAATGTTTCCATTAAGTTTCCACGTAATTTAGCTAATCATCAATCTCAATCAACTTTTGTAATTGGACAAAGCACTTTAGTCAAATGCTACTTATTCCCTACTGTTGTTTTATTATTTAATTTCTAAATATAAATATATTAATTTATTTATTTTTTAAATTTATAATTTTTTATAAATTATATCTATTAATTGGACATATTAAGATAACTAATAGTGATTGAGTCTAGTAAAATGACTAGTCTCTCATAACATAATAAATTAATATTTGAATTCGTACTTAAAAAACGTATTCATATTTAGTACCTAACAGTGACTAGTTCGAACATGATTACTTCCAATATGCTGATATATGTAATCTAGTAGAGAAAAAAAAAGGTAGTTTTTATTAAATGATAGTTTCAATGCAAATAAATAAAGAAAGTAATTTAGGGAAATCAACATATATATATTTTATAAATAATTAACTTAACTACTTTTTTTAATATATATGAATTCTTATATTAAGGGAAATATATTTTTTAAAGAAAATTTTTAAAAGAGATTGTTAGCTAATTATTCCCTTGGGTCCAATATATAAAAAGTATCTTAGAAGGAAACTTTGGTCCAAAACCTAAGAGACTAATAGGGTAATTAGTGATTGTTTTCCACCTTTACCCCTTACAAAAGAGAGAGATGTAATAGATAATAAATGCATATTTAAAAATTATATTCTTTAAAAAGGGTAAAATAGGTAAATTTTATCAATTTAAAACACATTAAATTATTTAACTAACATTTACTAATCTGTGTGAATTTGTTATCAAAATCTTATATATTAGAATAGTGGGAGTATATAGATCAAGATAGGTCCTGTGTCTTCTAAATACAACTACGTGATACTCTTAATTAATTATTTGGTATGAGAGGTTGGGTTGGGTTGGGTGGGGTGGGGTGGGGTGGGGTGAAAAATATTTTATTTTTAAAAATTAAAGAAGTGTTTATTATAAAATTTTGACAAAAGACGTAAGATAAAAGAGTAAAAAAATTTAATAAAAAACTTTTAAACCTATTTTTTTAATATAATTTTTTTAAAAAAATCTTTATCTCTCCTCTAAATCTCTCATACCAAATAACTCCCAACCCATTATTGATGTAAAAGGTTTAATTGTAGACACAATATAAATAATTTGAAAAAAAAAAGGAAGAAAAAAAACAAGGAAAGCATTGCCTTGAAAATTGAGGACATGAAACACACTCTTATACTTGGTCAATATTGGACATAGAGATATAGATAGAGACACACTTGAGCCTCATTATTATTGGTATGGAAAATGACCATTGGGGTACGTTTGGACTTTGGAGTAGTGGAGTAAATAAGGTTTGAATTGAACACATTTGAATCAATGTGTTCCACAACCTCGATTTGATGGGCTGCCTTGTCTTTTATTTAGGGTTTTAAATTTAGAAAAAAAATATTTTGTAGATACATGTATGTTCTACACTTTTTCTCAATTTTTAATCTAATATATATGTGTTTTCTTCACTTAATTAAATTATTTAATTTTATTTTATTAATACTATTAGTTCATGTAATTTTATTTTTTTAACATGGTTAACCCTTGTACAAAAGTTAATTGTATTAATAGAGTAAAATTAAAGATTTAATTAAAAAAATACACATATAGTATATAATCTTACTATCTAACTGGTAAAAACACAATAAAATTAAAAAAAAATATGCTTATAATCTTATAGCTTAATTAGATACCAGATAATCAAAGATATATCAAAAAATATAAAAACTTCTATGTAAATAAAAGATCACATGTTCAATTTAATGTTGCCTCTAATTTAAAAGTATCACTTGCCACAAGCAATATGAGAGTTATATTGTAGACATCCCACACTCTACTAACACATTAGAAGGTAAATGAGTTTATTGAAGTTAAGGAAAGTCTCGTGCCTTAAAATATTTATAAAAATATTTATATATTATCTATAAATAATATTAGTAATAAAATTTGAACTTATATCTTTTTAAAATACGCAAGACAATAAGAGGATAAATACAACAATAAATATTATTTTACTATATGATGTTAACTATATCAAATATATAACGCCATTATACTATATTAATAATTAAATATTTAGATAAATTGTTAACTAAATAGTCTCGTTCAATAATTTTATTAAATATTTTTTTTGGTTTTTCTCTTTCTATTTTTAGAAGATTATATACTATATGAGACATAGGATTATAGGATGAATGTTAAATAATAAATTTATTTTTTAAAAGATAGATAGATAATGGAACAATGTAGGAAGAACCTAGAATAGATTTGGATGCTCTTAGGTGAGAACACAAAGTAATGAGAATTTAGCTAACCCTATTAATATGGTCCCCTTACATCTAACTAAATGGCAGACACATATTTATCTATTCATCACCTCCCAATATCACAAACTAATTATTTATAAATATAAATATTCATTCTTTCCTTAATGGTTTAATATAATAATTTTTCCCACCAAAGTTTTTGACCAGAATCTGCTATGATTAATTAATTAATTAATTAACCAAAAGGTTGCTTAGAAAAAATAACCATACTAAAATATACATGTTAATTATAAGACAAAACTTAGCTAAGCTTTCCAATATCTTTTGCTTTTTCCTCACTTGGGAGTGGGGACATTTTCTTAGTGAGGACCACGCAGGATAAACATATTTTCATAATATTAAAGTAAGTTAATTGTATTTAAGTATTTTAAATAAATAAACCAAGATCATTATTAAATTAAAAAAGCCATATAGAAATATGTCATGTTCACACTCTTTATTTGGGAATAATAAAATTTAGGTTGTTTGAGCAGAACTTATAAGTAAAAAAAAAAAGTGTTTAAGATGTATTTATAAATTAATTAATCAACAAGATTTTTTTATATAATTATCTGTATATACTTATAATTTTTTTCATATAATATAATTGGTTTTTTTTATATCGTAAATATCATTTAAACACATGATCTTACAGAGTATGAATGTCTTACCAAGAGGACAATTTTATTGAAAAATTTACTCTCAGATCTCACATAACAATTCAAAATACAAAAAAAAATCTTCTAAAATCACTTAAAATATTCTGAATTCTCATGCCCATTAATTGTAAATAAATTTAGTATTTCTCATATACTTAATATAAAAATTAGTTAATTTTTTTAGATATATAAAAAATTAAATAAATTAGATAATTATAACTAATATAAAAGTTAGTTAAATTATTTAGATAGATTAATAAATATATAATATAAATTTATTTTGAGAGTTTATATTTTGTCATAATTAATTTATTTAACTTATCTTAAGTACGAAGAAGGAATGTACATTTATTAAGATATAACTCATATCATACAAAAGCATGAGTTTTTTTTTTTTTTTTTTTTGCTATCTATAAGGAACCAAAAATTTGGAACCAAATGGCAAATTTTTAACAATTTTTTTATCATATAAACAAATAAACTACTCTTCCAATCTTTAATGTAAGATATAATTGACTTATTTATATAAATTAAGAAATTTAAATAAATTAGTTAATTATAATTAATATAAGAGCTAGTTAATTAAATAGTATATAATATGAATTCGTCTTGAGGGTTTATATTTGATCACAATTAACTGATTTATTTAGCTTTATTAATTTACCTAAAAAAGTCAATTGACTCTTATATCAATGACTAAAGGAGTATAATATTATAAATATAATAGGCAAAAAGGTACTGGAAAATTTTGACAAATAGGAGAGGTGGCCTCCCCCTCTACACCTCCCCTAATTTCACTCTTGAATATAAGAATCTCATCTATATATATGTTCATGTAATTTTTTTATATATAATTTTTATCATTTGATTATTTTATTACTAACTTCGGTTCTAATTATAAGCGTTAGTTAATTTTATTAGATATATTAAAGAAGCTAAATAATCATTTAATTATAATAATATAAGAGTTAGTTGACTAATTTAGATAGATTGAGAAGATTAAATTTAATCATAATTTATTTATTTATTTATTTTTTAATTTTTATTAAAAAATTAATTAGATTTTATAATTAAAATAATAGATAATAACTTTTATTGTGTGTCATTCATGAAATGAATTGTCCTTAACAATCTTTGAAGTCCCTAGAAGTGGTACAACTTTGTGTCTGTCTGTACTCGTGGTCAGGGGTCGGTGTGCGTATGTGAGAAGGGGAAGCAGATCCCCTCAGAAGCACTCTCACTCTTTATCCCTCAGAAGTACTCTTCTTCTTGTTTTTACCTTACTTTCTTTTTTATTTATTTTATTCTGCTGCCCAAATTATTAAAAAAACATATTTTTTTAAAAGATACTGTAAAAGTGAAAATAGGGTTTTTTTTAAAACACTGTGAAAAAGTGTTTTTAAATTTTTTTAAAAAGTTTATTTTTTTAAAATAAAAAATACTTTTTTAAAGTGTTTTTTAGAAGACACTGTTTTTTTAAAAAAATATGTTTTTTAAAAATACATTTTTTTAAAAAAAAAAGTGTTTTTTTTTTATAGTTTGGGCAAGAGAGAGAAATAAATAGAGAAGAAAGCAAGAGAAAGGCAAAGAAAAAATTGTTTATGAGAGATGAGGAGGGAGGCTGAGAGGATTCGGATCTATGAGAAGGAACCTCAGCTTACATTATGATATTTTTATATTAATTCTTTAATTGATTGAAAGTGTGCCTTGTACATTTGTAAAAAAATTAAAATAAACCATAATAGTTACAATTTATTTATATTGATCCCATATTTTTCTATATTTTATAGTGATATTAAGATCCAAATTATTTATTTGGATTCACTAATTATCATGTATTATGTTACAAATAAATATATTGACAATGAAAAACACATATGCGCACATAATAAATTAATGAGCAATAGCTCAATTAGTGACTAAAAAGAGATGTAATATCTATTACTTTTAGTCCTAATTATAAGAGTTAATTTTTTTAGATAGATTAAAAAAACTAAATAAATAAGTTAATCATAACTAATATAAGAGTTAGTTAATTGATTTAATAGATCGAGGAGTATGATAATATAAATTCATCTTGAGGAGTTATATTTGATCATAATTAATCGATTTATTTAGTTTCATTAATTTATCCAAAAAATGGCAACTAATTTTTATATTAAAGATAAGAGAAATTATTATATTTTTTATGTGAATTATAATATTTATCATATGATTTTTAGGAAAATTGCTAAAAAATATCCCATCACAAAATTTATTGTCTAAAGATACATAATCAAGTACAATGTATTTTAAGCGAATATAATTTTTCAACTGTGTATAACATATTTTAAACTATATATAAAATAAAAAATATTTATACATAATTAAAAATATATTATACATAACTGAAAAATAATTATATTTATTAAAAATGAGTTATACATATCATATTTATTAATATGATATGCAATAAAATTTTACAAAGGAAAAATTTTCAAACAATTTTCAATCCATTATTTATCACTTTCCCTTCTACCCCAATCTCCATGAAATCTAGAGTCCATAAAAATATTTTGTACTACCTAGACATTGTTCATTAATTTTTTTTATATGTTATGGATGGGATGGTCAAGAAAAATGGTGACTTGTAGTACAAATAAAAGACAATGTGGAGAGGATTAGTCAAAATTAAATTTGAAGATGATGAATATGGTTGAGATGAGACAATTAGGAGACATTGAAAAGAGAGGATAATAAATGTTGGGATAAAAGGAGATATGATAAGTTTAATTATTCATAATAATTAATAATCTGATGGATTTGATTAATTTGAACATCCTAAATCAACTTTAGTGTGTGCCCTACAAACCCATCTCATTTCTCAATGCATTGCCATGATAATAATTATTAGGGTTGAGATATTAATTAATTAATATTATAATTTAATATATTTTTTCTCTTACTTGGAGGCCACCTGTTGTGTTTTGATTTTTCCATGTTTTTATAACATATATGTTGAGCTGCAGTTTTCCCGGCCAGCCAATAGAATTTCTTGCACGGTTCTGATGGGGCATTTCTTGTCTTAGTGTGTTTAATTAAATGATTTAAGTAGCTAGATTGTGATGACTGAAAGATGAAAATATCACTTCCTAACAATGGAACATTCGAGATATTTAAGTTATTTAATTAAATTAAATGATTTAATTTAATAAAAGAATTGATGGTCCATATATAAATTATTTGGTAACTTATTAATTATTTTTTCTAAATATTACCCCTATTATAATTTATTAAGTGGAGACTAGAAGTCTAATGAAGTATTTTTCTACATTCTTAAATATGAAAAAAGTTGAACAAATTCATTTCAAAAAAAAATTAATGAGTTGAGCACCTCTTCTTAAATTTTTGAGAGGCTCTTAAAAGTGTTTATAATAGAGAAAAGAAAGAGGGAGTTTCAAGTAATGTTAATCTTCCATTTTTTTTGAAGGAAAATATAGATTTAATTTCTTTTCTTTGAAAGTAAAATTTAACATTGTTTTATACTATAAAATTTAGGTAGGTTCGATACTGGTCCCCCACTAAAGTCAAGACATAGCCCTAAGACTCAGAGAGCGCTTACAGGGGACTTATGAGATCGCTTACTAAAATAGTCCTCACAACGACAGCGAAAATTGAACTCGAATCTTTGTAGGATACAAACTCGTTCCTTATTATTTGTGTTAACTTTGATTGACAAAATTTAACATATTTTAATAATAGTAAATTATATTATTTTGAGTAAATTTTTAAATCATATAAATATTTATCTTAGTTATGATTTATGAAGATGCACAAATTTTTCAAAACTGGAATTTGATCAATATCTCCTCTTAAGAATAATACTGAGTAGAGCTGTTCCCGGTGTGTCCCGTCCCGATACAATACACGGGACGCAAAATGCGTCCCGTGTCCCTTCCCGTCCCAAATTTGTCCCGGTCCCGACGGGACTGGAACGGGACGAGAATTCTAGATTTTATTTTAAAAAAAAATTATAATAAAATCATCTTAATAAATTATTCCATATAAAATATCATAGCAGCTTCCTTTAAATACCAATATTCTTCCCTAATATAAAATAATAACTTACCCATACAAGGAAAAAAAATAATAGAAAGAAAGAATAAAAATATCAATATAAAAATATCTGTATAAGAATAAAAATATCTATATAAGAGTGGAAAAGATAGGATAATGTAATATTTTTTTTAAAAAAAATTAGTCAGTCCCGACTCTTCCCTTGTCCCGTCCCGGTCCTTTTCAGAATAGGACGGACCCGTCCCGAAATCATTGGGACCAGGTCAGGACACCCGGGATGTGATAATTTTGGACACCCCTAATACTGAGTTATTTTTTTATCATATTAATTATTTCAATATCATTTATTTTATAATTGTCATATATTATTTTAAAAAATAAATATAAAAAATGTTGGTCTAAATAATATAATTATAGTTTTTATAGGAATTTTTGCAAAGTGCATCTTTTGGAAAAGAATATACATTTTCAAAATAAATAATAATCATTATAATTTGAATATCCTTAAAAATCAGCCTAAAGTACACAAATAATTCCCTTAACATTTAAAACTTACTAAGGGACCACATAAGTTTTTAGGTTTGTCTTGATAACCCTCAACCATAAATTATATATTCTTTAAATTTTATTTTTATATACATATAACACCCCACAAACTTTAAGTTAATTATATGTATATAATTTTTTTAAAATTTAAATTCTGTGCCGATAAATAATGAGCTAAATTAATAACAAGAAATTTATCTGCAAAAATATAAAAGTTTAAAAGGATTCTTTTAAATTTAAAAAATGAGAGAAGTTATCAGTAGACATGATATAATGTTGAGGGGAATTGTGTATATAGCCTAAAAATTATGATGTGATATCAAATACTAGATAATAATTACAAAAAAAAAAAGTATATGGTAAACAATAAATACTAGATTTTTTTTTTGTAAATAATAAATATCTTTTTATTATAGACAATCTTATTCGAAATATTTGCAGAGTATTAAATGTAGACACCTCTGCTAGTGGGGATTCGAATATTAATTTGTCACGTTATGAGTGACTAAATATTATGGTAAACAATAAATACTAAATAATTAACTAGGTCACCAAATCTAATTAGAGATAATTTTTTTAAAAATATTTTTTATATTCACACAAATTTAAACTCAAAATATCATATTTAAGTACTTAGAATCCTTTCAATTTTAACCAATCTTATATGGTAAACAATTAAGTAGTGGATAATTAATTATACTAAAAAATCGTACATGGTAAACAATAAAAAAATCACATCTCTTTACAATGCGGCTCTCATATACATATTATGGAATATATATTCCCACATGATAATCACTATGTTAGCGACAAATGGCTTCCTTCTAGAAATAAACCAAAGTCAATTATAATTAAGGATTAGGTTTTCCCCCACAAAGGACAGGATTTGTTCACATATTTTCACACTATTATTACACACACACACACGTCATTGTGTAGTGTATTGTGTAGAGGCAATTATTGGAACCTCCAATTCTCTTTAGAGAGAGAAAGAGAGTTATTAGAATATGTTGACTAGGACATATGAATAGAACATAAGAGGCCACCATATATGTGGTTGTCGGTGTTGCTGCAATGATTATGCCATTTTTGAATGCTTTTTCTGGATTCTGTGTTTGTATGTTTACTTCTAATTCTATTAATAATTATAGTACCCACAAAAAGTGACGAGTTCATATCCTCTCCCCCAAAAGGAAGCCGTCAAATACCATTAAGCCACGCAAGGTGGTAAAACCCTGTTGTTCTTTTCACTATTTAATTCATATAGGTTATGATATGCCCTATCATCACAAACCCTAGCTACCTCAAACATATCACAAAAAAGCTCAAATCTTTGTAGGTAACATGTGGTATATGTAGCTAGCAAGCTCACCCATTTCTACCATTTATATATGTTCATAGACAAAATATCCAAATGTTACTAATGTTGATAGTTTTTAAAACTTTTTTTTATAAGAAAATTTAGATAAGTTAATTTTCGAGAACTCATCAGAGTTAAAATATTTTTATAAAGTCAAAGAACGTTTATAGAAATATTTACAGATTACTTACTAACAAAATTTTTATATTAGTAGTATAATTTGAACTCATGACATTGTTGGTTATAAGTCAGGTACTTACTAACTGAATCAATCTTTGTTGGTAAAAAATTACTCTTAGTTTTCATCACATGGGTATAAATATTTGTCAGCGACACTTCTTTTTCCATGCACAAACATAAATTTTGGAACTTGCTTAATTAAAAGAAAAAAGGTAAAAAATCACTTTTACTAATTATCATTAGGGAAAGATATTTAATTACTCGTCCGATCCTAAATGTATGTAGAGGCTAATTAGAAAGTTAATTTTAGTATTTAATATAATAGTTTAATTCACTTTATTTCTCATATTTTTTATTTTTTTAAAACTAATTTACCTAACTTATAAACTAATATATAATATAATATTATATAAGAGTATTTTAGAAAAATTGTATCATATTTGTTATAATTAACTAATTTATTTTATTTTTTTAATCAATTCAAATTAATTAAATAACTAGTAAAGGAGTATAATGAAATGAGGAACTGACTTAGGCACATTGTTAAGTAATTTTAAACCACGATTGCTCATGAAACTGCAAAATTCTCATATTCCCCTATATATAAGTTGCTAGCAAAAAGTCATAGTTGTACCTGAGCGATTTTCTACCACCATCCAATGAAACAAAACGATGTATTGAACAGAGAATCACCCTATACTACAATCTGTCTCAGTCTCATGGCTAGGAATCTTTGAAATCACAGTGACAGTGCAGTAACACTATTGACATGTGAAAACAATTTTTTTATTGAATTTGACATGTGAATTGGATAGAATTTATACTTTCAATTTAGTGTTATCCTATGCAATCTTAAAAAAAAAAAAGGTTATTTATAAACACTACAAATTTTGTAATTTGTCGTGAGAATTCTCTCCTGTTACAGCACGATTCTTCGAAGAGAGTTAGATAAAATGGGGATGGGACTTACATGTCAAGGTTTATTTATGGTTCCCATGTAACACAGAAAAAGAAAGCATAAGCAAGAGAAACACTACAAACACGTAAGATTGAGAATTCAGGATTCTACATATTTAATAACAAATTCTAGTGGCAATACTACACTTATGAAGCAGTAATGTTATAAAACAAGAGTTGTATCTAATATGAATCTAACAACAACAACAATAAACTTTATCCTATTAAATGAGTCGGCTACATATATCTTACAATACTATTATTTTTTATCAAAAGCTAAGTCTTTAAAAAAATTGTTAACCAAAATGTCACACTCAATAACCTTATTTAACATTCTCTTTAATTTTTCCCTACTACTTTTTACCGAACTCTAAATTATTTGATCTACTCTTCTCATCAACACATTTAACAGTTTTCTTTGTATATGTCCAAATCCACCTTAGATAATTCTCAATCATTTTCTCTTCAATAGACACCATTTTAACTCTTCCCTATATATATGCATTACAGATCTTATCTTTTCTTGTGTACCACATCTTCATATCTCAACTACCCTAACTTTATGAATATGAATCTAACAACTAAATCAAAATCAGATACAATATGAAATTTTAGACACTACATTTTGTGCAGTATATATATATCCATCTCAGTATCATTTAGTCCTCTCACATGATCTCTTAAATAGTTCGTCCTAAACTAATAATGAAAGAGATAGAGAGAAAGAGAGAGAGAGAGAGAGAAAAGTAGAGCTCACCTCTGTAAAATTTGTATGATTAGATCTAGAGATGCTCCTCTCTTTACTTAATCCTTACTTCAAAAGATGCAAGCTCTGTGATTTTAAACATCTCCTGTTCTTGCTATTCTTTCTTTCTTAGCCTTCAAGAGTGGCCCCAAAAGAGAGGACCCTACAAGCTAACCATGTCCGAAGCTAGAGCCCCAAAGAAGCACACATGAAGCAAAATCACGTGTCTCATGGACCAACACATACCCCACAAGTTCCATTTTTCCTCCAATAACCCCATTGTCCTTCTCATCCAATCTTAAAGCAGGATACGCGATGTTTACATTCTGACAGCTACTGATTCCTTAAGCAACAATCACCTAAACATACGTGTAAGGTAGATGCAGAAATATACGCACAGTTCCATAAAATGAAACTTTTCTAAATTGGGAAAAAGGCCATCCTTAACTCTGAAACATGTCAGTCGTTGATGGAAAGATTGAATAGTGGTTGTAACTGTTTGGAAAAAGTGCAAAGATTTTGTGAGATCTCTCTTTGTTCAACTTTTCCGATTCAACTTGGATTATACATGATGGCTTTGGCGTCCCTTTTGAACAAACCTCGAAAAAGAAAAATTCTTAAAATTCTTCCTCCGAAGTAAGCCGTCTTCATACGGATTGACGATAATGGGTTGACTCAGCCACCCACAACTTGTTTAAATTCTGGCCCAACCCCTTCAATTCCTCCGCTCTCTCTATCACTTCCCTCCTTTTGTTCTCTGCTCTCACAAAGAAACAACAAAAGCCCTTCATACATGATTCGACCTTTTCTGCCTTCAACCCTCATATCCTTCAACAGGAAAATGAGACCCGCACCACTTGGTTTAGTTAGGGAACACAACATTCTGTTCCTTAAAGGCTTCATGATCCTGTTCTTCAGTTTTATAACAATCCGTCTCAACTTCTGTGTTTCCAGTATCCCTTCTTCATTAAAATCACTTCCCCTTGAAGGTCATTTCAATTTTGATGATGTTAGCCATGCAGCCAGGGATTTTGGCAACAGGTACCAATATTATCCAATGGCTGTTCTGCATCCGAAATCAGTATCTGATATTGCAGCCATCATCAAGCATATCTGGCAGATGGGTCCTAGGTCCCAGCTCACAGTTGCAGCCAGAGGCCATGGCCACTCACTCCAGGGACAGTCACAAGCTCATGGAGGAGTTGTGATCAATATGGAATCACTCAAGTTCCCTGAAATGCAGGTTTATACAGGAAATTCTCCGTATGTGGATGTCAATGGCGGCGAGCTGTGGATAAACATCCTGCTTGAGAGTCTAAGATATGGGTTAGCACCAAGATCATGGACAGATTACCTGCATCTCACAGTTGGTGGTACTCTGTCTAATGCTGGAATCAGTGGGCAGGCATTTTATCATGGTCCCCAAATAAGTAACGTTCAGCAGCTGGAGATAGTAACAGGTTTGTAACTCGGTGAGAAACCCATATAGCTGATGAAACCAAGGTCAAGAGATAAACAACAAAAGGAAATTTTTGCCTTCTCTGAATTAATGATTTCTTCAAAACTGAATAACTTTGTGCATGTACTTACTTGCTGCGACTTGACCTTGGTGACATGGGAAAGTCTTAAATTAAGCATTCTCTTTGATTTTTGAAAGATTATCATTGAATGTCTGCAGGAAAAGGGGAGGTGGTAAATTGTTCTGAGGAGCAGAATGGTGAACTCTTTCAGAGTGTACTTGGGGGGCTTGGTCAGTTTGGCATCATAACCAGGGCGAGAATAGTTCTCGAACCAGCACCTTCTAAGGTAAAGCATCAGAAATGATTCTCAGACGTAAAAAAAAGTCTTTTGATTTTATTGTGTTTTGAAACTATGGGAAGTCATCAAGAAACTCTATTTTGAACAGGTAAAATGGATTAGACTGCTATATGCAGATTTCACAGCATTCACGAGAGATCAGGAGAAGTTAATATCTTCAGAAGGCAAATTTGATTACATTGAAGGATTTGTGATAATAAACAGAACTGGTCTGCTAAACAACTGGAGATCATCCTTCAAACCACAAGATCCAGTTCAAGCAAGTCAGTTCAAATCAGATGGAAGAACTCTGTTCTGCCTAGAATTGGCCAAATACTTCAATCTGGAAGACTCTGATGCAGTAAATGAGGTGAGGCAAGCAACAGGTCAACCTAAACATCCGTATTATTGAAATATATAAATCACTAATACATGTAAATAAAAAAATATTAAAGCATATACCAACTTTCTCTTACTACGTTTCTTTCGTATGCAGGAAGTTGAAGAGCATTTGTCCCACTTAAACTATATCCCATCAACACTTTTTCTAACAGAAGTCACATATGTTGATTTCTTAGACAGAGTTCATGTATCTGAGGTCAAATTGCGGTCAGAAGGCTTGTGGGAAGTTCCACACCCGTGGCTCAATCTTTTTATACCCAAAAGCAAAATACACGACTTTGCTGAAGGTGTCTTTGGGAAAATCTTAACAGAAACAAGCAACGGTCCAATTCTCATCTACCCAGTAAACAAATCAAAGTAATGTTCCCTATAAAACAAGAGATCTTCATTTCTACACCAATATTTTTAGCCTTCAACGTGTGACTAACATATATTGTTGTTCTCAGGTGGGACAACAGAACCTCTGTAGTTGTTCCTGACGAAGACATTTTCTACTTAGTGGCATTTCTGACCTCTGCAGTTCCTTCTTCCAATGGACCTGATGGCCTACAACATATTTTAACTCAAAATAAAAGGATTCTAGAATACTGCGAAAGTGCCCGTCTTGGGGTAAAGCAATATTTGCCCCACTACACTACACAGGAAGAATGGAGGGCCCACTTTGGTCCTCGGTGGGAAGCATTTCTGCAGAGAAAATCTGCTTATGACCCATTGGCAATACTTGCTCCTGGCCAACGTATATTGCAAAAAGCAATATCCATCTCTTGACCGCAGCAATTGTTAATTGATAAGAGAAGGCCGCCCTTGTGGCATATATATGCAGTGTAGCACCGAGCTAGAAGGGGCTGACTGAGATCTGGTCAACAAAGGGGTCAAATACTTAATGGTTTAGAGTTTAGACAGATTAAAATAGACAATTTTAGCACTAGGAAGGATGTATATATCAATTTTGTAAACAGACCTCTTTTATTATTTTTTATAATCTAATGTAGCCAGTTTTAATATAAAAGACTGCAAGAAACTCCATGAAGGTTAAGATATACACCACAAAAGAGTTGGTCAACATTCTTTTTTAATAACTTTTGGGCCACTCCCGTGCCTGGCATCTTTTTTAGATTCTATAACTAGATATCTGAGCGATAACTAATTCGAATTAAAGATTTGCAAATAGGATACCTCTCCCAATAGGTCTTTTTTTATAAGGTGAAGTTCAAATTCAGTTTACACTTTGTAGTCTAATTAATTCATGCTAGACCAAGCACCTTTGGGGAGAGTTGGTCAACAAACTATAAAATACAATACAAATAAAATTGAATACATTGCTCAAGCGCTAAATGCTGGAAAACAACATTAAGATAGACATTCCTCAGAAAGGCGGTGGATATCAATCTGTAAAAGACAACTGTAGCAATCGTATAAGACAAATTGATGAATCTCAATTTCTTCTTAACAGCTATTATGTTTGTAATTCTAGTGTTTCAGCTGGGCAGAATTATGTTTTGGTGTATATGTTATTATTTATGTGAAAATAAAAACTTAGATAACAACAATACATCATATCAAAAAACTGTTTATGCTTTGTCAAGAGAAATAGTAGGCCAAAACTGTGACCGTTACAGCTTACCTACGTGATCAAATTCAGTTTGTCTCTCATATGCTTTGTTTATGTTATAAAAATATTGGGGGATCATTTTTATGTCATTTATTTTGTTTTATTTTTTGTTTTTTTCTACCCTTTCAAGTTTCAACTAATAGTGGGGTATACTTTTTTCGTTCCTTTGTTTTATAACTTTATGTTTGTTCAGCATCAACCAAGAGGATAAGATCAATGAAAGGAGAACTAGGGAAAAAAAAGTGTTACTGTTCAAAGATTCTTGTCACTGTTTTTTCAGAGGAGAATGGCATTCAGTAGCTTCTGGATCATTTCTATTGATCACTGCAATACCTATCACACAACGCAAGTTGCACCAATGCTCCAGAAAGCGGTGGTTCAGACAAATCACCTCGTGGCTCTGGTTTTGAAACCACTCAATAATCAGCTACATGCAGGTCACTTTTGTTGCCAATAATAAAGCATAACTTTCCACATAGGTTATAGCAGAAAGCATGCAGAAGATTTAATGTTGGATTTGAAAGCACTCAGCTAAGAGGTACACGCAGACACAAATGATTATATTTGTCAAATAATAAAGCAACTTACCAAAGAACATGAAGAACCTTTGCTTGGGAATACATTCTTACAAAAGGTACCCAACTGCCTTCAGATAAGACGCACAAGTAAATAAAGTTGAAGATAAAGGCATAATAAGCCAACAATAAGAACATAGAGGTTACATGATTCTTGAATATGAAAATAAATGCGTTCACCTTATACAGGAAATACATTCCCGCATAGATTTATTGCCAATCATTGTATAGATTTACTGATGACAATAGCATAAGCAATTGGAAGATCCTGCGCTAAGTCTATCTTCTTATAAAAGCAGTTTGTCATCAAGTTCTCTTTTGGCGATGGACTAACTGAGACGGCATTAATAATTATTCACGACAAGAGGAATTTAATGATCCAGGGCCATATGTTGCCCAAATGAATGCCATTGCACAAAGGAATTTAATGATCAAAGCAATGTAGCCTAACAGACTTCTGAGAATATGATTTTGAAGTTGTTCTAATCAGATTAGATGGTAACTTCATTGTATTAGATTGGAAAGTCAACATAGGATGTAGTGAGTGCCTCTAAGAAATTTTATTTGATGGCAAGAAATTCAATTAGGAAATTTGAAAACAAATCAAAGCTCGCCCTGATGTTAAAGGCACCCTAGAGGAAGTGAACAGAATTAGGTTTGCCCAAAGCACTTCAAATGCAGATATTCTAAATTGCAGCATATAAACAATGAGATATGTGAATTTTATCACGTTAATGACAAAATTCCAGTTGCACCAACCTCCAAATATATTTTTTTAAAAATATTCCTTTTTGAGGGGACCATGTCATTTCACATTGACATTCACAGTTGACTAACCAGAAACGGTACTCTGTTCATTTGAGCATAACATGAATTTTCACATAATCACCACTAGCAATGCAGTCCGAGTTTAAGAACTGAAAGAAGAATAACCGAATTCTATTAAAAGTCTACAAAAATCTTAAATATTTGAAAGCAGAAGGAAGCAGAACTGAAAAGAGTGTAGTTACTAAACCAAAATAATTCTCAGTATACTTATTCCCTGCTTTTATATTATTGTTCTGAATAGCTATTAAGAAATCATCTGCTAATGTATAAGGAATTGGAAAATTTTCATAAGCTAACATGCAATCCACCCATGTTAAGAGGCTTGAACCTTCAGCCTTCGGTCCAAGAAAACATAGATCAGAAAAGGAAAGTAAATTGCAAAGTGAAGTCATGCTGATGTATGGAAGAAACCTATGATCGTATGAGCATAGAATCATAAAAAAATAGAGTTCTAACAAATGCTTCTCACAGATAAAATGTGCATCAGAACTCAAGAGCTTTGACATAACTGCTGGCCTATTCTAATAAAAAAAAATCATTTGCAGTTCAAGACAAAGCAAGCAAAGACTAATGAAGCTGTATGGGCAATCCAAAGCTAATTGGAATTTAAAAATCTAGTGTTGGTGAAATTGAAGCACAGAATTACGTTGCTCCTATTGCACACACTCTAGTGGGCATTCATCAGTGGATTATAGAGATGTGGGATGCTGGAAACAAACTTTGTATACAATTGTGAAACATTGAACTTCCTTCAAAATAACAAATTTGGATTCCCTCAATTAACCATCAGATTGTGATCTAATAATGTTGAGGTATTGTAACAAAAAAATAATAATGTTGAGGTAAATACCTTTTTTTATTTTTTTAAAAAAATAATTTCGTAACTTCCCACTAAACACCATTAGACCACTATCTAATGGTTGATATCCCTCAATTGAGAGGATTTAACTACCAAAATAACATATCAAATGCAGAAGCATGACATTTTTGGGAGCTGCCTTCTGTTCCTATGGCCTATCCAAAATTCAGGAATTGGTCACGTTTACTGATAAGAAAAATAAATTAGCCGCGAATCAACTGTTAATTAAAGTGTTGGTATGGAATAAAAAGGATGTAGTTACAATTGAAGGAAAATAGATCGAAAGCATGCAAAACTGGGGAACTAAATTGGGAAGATTTAATCATCAGACATGACAAATGATCTAAACAGAAGATAATGATCATTTAAGATCTTACAAAACATGCTTTCATTTAATAATTTACAGTATAAACAAATCGAGAACTCTTTCAGAAAATACTGAACTGAAGTAGCATGCAATGGGGTTCTTTACATAAGTTTATAACTAAGCAAAGTAACCTATCAGCATAGAATTGGTCTTATAATTGTATCAGATCCTTCAATAACCACATTTTTTAAAGGACAAAAAAAAAATAGTAAGACGAAGTGAGTTTTCCTGTATCATACACAATGTAGATGAAGAGATGCAGAGCAAGGGAAGAAGCGATCGTGCCCTAAACCCCCAACTTTATCACAAGACGTCCAAATCAAACATTTTCATT
This sequence comes from Leucaena leucocephala, assembly GCA_037074615.1. Lineage (NCBI taxonomy): Eukaryota > Viridiplantae > Streptophyta > Magnoliopsida > Fabales > Fabaceae > Leucaena > Leucaena leucocephala. Next base: position 2,464,397 of record CM073544.1, on the reverse strand, counting down.
CCTTGTTCTTGTGAATTGTGTGGAATGTGAAGCTTGAAAAGGAATTTTCAGGTCTAATTTTCGTGCGGTAGAAATTGTAAGACGGGGTCATTACCATCAACCACCATTTGATGACAAATTATAAAGAAGCCCTCGTACTCGTCGCCAACGACGAAGACGAACCAGCACCCACCGTCTCTGTGACTGCAGGAGAGCCACCGCACTCAGCCAAGTCAGAGCCTTCTCAGATCGCTTCTCTGCTTGCATTATCATATTGGGCTTGAAGAACAAGATTCATTTGCATCACTGGAATCTAACTTCGTCAGTTATTGCATTTTGTTATTCAGTTTTTGCGATGAACTGCATGCAATTGTTTTGGCGGCGGCTAACTAACTTCAGGCTAGTCCTTTTTTATTATTTACTATATATTATATTTCTAAATGTATCTTTTAAAAATAGAAAAAAAAAGATAAAAAAAAACTTTTAAAATTTAAAAAATAAAAAGGCCTTTAAATTTTAAAAAAGATATATTAGGCAGGAGGTTCAATCTGTCATTTACAAATTTATGTGTAGAGTTATAAATACCATTGTGGGAGTTACAAATACCATTAACAGAATTACAAATACTATTATAGGAGTTATAAATACTATTGACAGAGTTGTAAATACTATTAACAAAATTATAAATACCATTACAAGAGTTGCAAATACCATTGACAGAGTTACAAAAAATGCAATATCGTATTTTGCCTCAAATTTACGTTTGCAACCCTGCGAATAGTATTTACCACTCCTATAATAATATTTGCAACTCTGTACAGTAATTTACAAACGACAGATTATGTCTTCTACCCAATCTATCATTTTTAAAATTCAGAAACCCTTTTTATCTTTTTGAATTTTAAAGGAATTTAATTGTATTTTTTCTTTAAAAATAACGAAATAAAATTTAATTAAAATAGCATTTTTTATAATATTAAAAATATTTTAAACTTATAAAAAATTAGAAAAATGACACGACTATCCGATTATACTAGCTATTTTGGAAATTTATTGCAGAAGTTAAATTTTTAAAAAGTTTAGTAAATTGAATTAGAATCACTCAATGATATAGCTTTTTTTTTTATCAAGGCCCAGTACAATTATGCAGCACTCAATGAATTGTTTTTGCTAGAAATATCACAAAAAAATATTAAATTATATATTAATTTAAGAAAATCAATTTCACTTATTATTATTTATATATAAATATATTTGTACATATATATATAAACATAATATATTTATTTGTTGCAGCAAGCCAGCAATACCCAAATCAGAGGGAAAACTAGACAAACTAGCGGAGTTGAAGGCCACCGGAAGTTCCCTCATCGGAGACGGAAAGACTCAGAGAGAAGACGCGCAAGATGTCTCTGGTAGACTACGCTTCCTCTTCAGACGAAGAAGCTGCCGATTTCGTTGAAGAGCCTCAACTGCCTCAAGACAATCCACAGGCACGGGCACCGGCATCGGAACCTCCACCGACGCAGTAATTTTCAGTTTCTTTTCTTTACATACTAATATCACTGCCTCTGGAAAATTTATTGTTGAGAAATTGCTTCTAAATTATAAAAGGATTTCTGTGCACTCTTGCTAATTGCGAAAATGAGAAAATGCTTATATATGGATTTCTAATGGAAGAGTGGTAGATATTTTGATATTCGCGAATATGGGAACCGGGTTGTGCTTGGTAGGAATTCAGACTTTCAGAGTGCGCTTTTGGGAAGGTGAAAAATGGAGGAATTTAACGTAGGGTTGTATCCAGACCTCTAGTTCCAATACTCTGCCAAACTTCACTTCCCCATTTTCCTCATTTATCTTTTCAGTTCTACCTATCACACCCTCCGTTAGGGGTGATTGAAACCGATAAAACCTACTTACATGAAAGATTAAATCGTGGAAAGACCTATCAAATGACTGAAAATCCGAAATTGTTCTAGTTTCATATTCTTTAGAAGGGAATACAGTAGGTTTTTGTCTCCTTTTAGGTTGGAAAATTTTCTAATCCGACAATTGCAAATTTCATTCTATAGTTTTAAAATTTATAGATCAAACATGTTATGAATGCAGGATATGAATGTTTACTTCTTATTATCCCGTTGTTGAATTCCATTTCCAGACCCTGCAAATGAATTTTAGGTTATCTTTTTCTGTTTGGTACCTTGGAATATTTTGGAAGTTTGTTTATGAATAAATTCTATAAAATTTGGAGCAGTTATTACTGGGTCTTTTAACAAATTTCATCAGATGAATGGGATAAGGCAGCTTTGTGGTGATATGTTTTGTAAATAGGCCTTGGTGTATTTGGATGGAGCATAATGTTAGAATTCACAATGATTTTGGTTTATGTCTTTTCAGCTTTTCAGTGATTGAATTTCTTTTTAGTCTCTCTTATTCTGCTTCACCACGATTTCTTCAAGGAATCTTTGATAGTTTGATGGATATTCTGAGTGACCAGAGACCCAATAAAATTTTTGTTTTACTCTTGTATCTCTTTAAAATCCCTTTAGTCAATAGTTTTTCTGGAAAATGTTTTTCATTCTATATACAAAATATGAGTATAAAAAATGTAGAAGGTAATCATGCAGCCTAGCACTTATATGCTAGACTGTATTACCTGAAATATGACAAAGAGAAACAGAGAGGACTCTAAGGGAGGGTATATGTGCTTACACATTGTCTATTTGGCATTACCTATACTGATAATGCTTCGCTTCTCGCTCGATGAATATGGTCTCTGGATTCCTCTTTTTTTGCTGCGTTTTCAATATGTAGGACCAAATCAGGATCTTCATCAGACCAGGAGACAAAAAAAATACTAGATTTGCCACCTCCTTCTTTGGAGAAACTTCCTGATGCTTCACTTCTATTGAATTCACCAGCGGTGTCTTCCAATATGATGAATGCTAACAACCACTCCTCTCGAGTAGCAGCTGCACTGGCTGAAAATGCCTTGCGTAAGAGAGACTCTAATGGGCTGGCTCCCTCTATACTTCGCAATAAAGTTCCTAGAGGTAACTTGCCTCCTTCAAGGACTGTTCCAGATACTTCCAGTGGTATACTAGTTCCACCTCAGCTCAAAGGAAGGTTAGTTGTGAAATATTATAGAATTCTTCTATTAAATTCTGTATGCCTATCTTGCTCTCACTAGACATTTTTAAAATCTAGTTCTTTTTATTTTTTTATAGAAATATCATGTCATAATTGGTAAATAATAACCTTACATTGAAGTTAGCGTGAACTTACTGCTGCAGTCTGTTATTTACTCATTTTATATTTTTTTAAAATATGATAATTTTGCTGTTTGTTTAGTATATACTGTATTTGATTTTATTGAGACTACTGGCTGATGTTCTGCAACTTTCTATTAATATTATTTTTAATCATTAAAAAAGACTGTTAAGAGAGGAAAGGAAAACATAGTGAAAGATTAAGAATCTCTCTTGTTTGTATCACCAAGGGAAACAAAAATGGGAGAAAAATAAGTTGGCTCAAACAAGCCCTCCAATCCTTGTGCGAATCAGAAATGGGGGAAAGCCTACTTTTGTACCAAAAAGACTTAAGCTCCTAAAACAACTTCCCCTCTTTACTTCTTTTCAAGTTCAGATTGGCGCACTTCTAAGGAAAACAGAAAAATCTGATGTTTACCTGATTCCAAACAACTGCAAGCGACATCAGCATGATTTTGAACTTCTGCAACACATAACATTGGCTTTAGCCAGAGGAGAACGGGGTGATCATATCAGAGCATTATTGGGAGTAGAATAGAGAGTATATACAGTTATACACCATTTGGTCCCTTAATGATATACCTTTCGACGGTTTATTCTTTAGATTTCATCTTCTATCTTCTAAACAATTTAGTCCTTCGAAGTTTGTAACTTGCTATATGTTAATTCCACCGTTGGATTGAATTGTTTATTGACTCTCACTCTCAACTACGAGGGACTAACTCAATTGCACAAGTAGTTTATTATGAAGGGACTTATTTGCTTAGAAAAATAAATCCAAGGATTAAATCATAAGGAGGTAAAGTTTTCAGGGATCAAATTGTATTGTTACTTCAGACTAAAAATACAAGCAGGGGAAAATTCCACAAAAAAGAATACATATTTGGGATTTAACCCTTGGTTGCATAGGAAGTAAAGGAAAGAAAGGGGGTATTCATGGGAGATGAACTTCAATCCAAGAACTTACATTGCATGAGGACCTTTAACTTGAATCTTGTCACTGTAGCCATTAACTATATTTATTATTGATAGCCCTATTGCCATATAGAGCAAAGAGTTTTCCACACTATAGTCCTCCTGGCTATACAGAAAACTTGTACGCTGGAGCCTGTAGGCCTATTCTTCTGCTGTTGTATCTTCTATAATATACTTCTGTTGATTGTATTAAAATGTTGAAATTTATTTATACAAAGAAGAGGCGTGATGTTGTCTCCCTGTTTTTCTCATTGTGACCATATTTTAAACTTAAAGCACACTGCGTATGCTGCAGCGTCTTCTCTCAGATGACATGTATTCTTATTGACTTTTGGATTGCCTCCCCAAAAATTTTGGATTAACAATAAGGTTAATGTCATGTAACTTGAAGGTCCCAAGCTTAAATCCTGTAAACAATCTCTTCACTTGTAGGAGCAAGGCTGCATAGATTTATTATTTCCCAAATCCCACCTTATAGTACCTCGTGCACTGGGCCACCTTTTTTTTATAGTTTTCATGAGAATTAATTCTTGCCATTCGAATTTCTTAAATGCGAAAACGAAGCAGAAGTAAATTGTCTAACCACATAATGGTTTACTAAGAACAGTTTGTTTGAAATTGTGTAGATAGATATGATTATAAATATATGGCTTGGTTGGTGTTCTTCTTCTCTCGTTTCTCTGGTCTTGTTTAAGCCAAAAGCTAAGATTACAATTTGTACATGGGGACTATTACATGTTCTCATCCCTGAAGACATCTGTTATAGGATCCCCTGTTGAAATGATACTTAGTAGTATTCATGGAATTCTTATTTTTATGTATTGTACAGGAGTAACATTGTTACAGAAGACATAGGCAAGCTATTTGTCAAGAAGCCCAACAAGCCTTCATCAGCTCACTAGAGATCACATAAATGATTTGGGGAGTGACTAATTTACAGCTTCACACGTGGCACTGTAACTTTGGGAAGGCCTTGTTAAATTTGTACTTCTTACTCTCTAGTGTGGACAACTTCTTAGTTTAATCACTTCCTTAGGGTCTTCTAAACTTTTGTTGGGGAAGAAACTGATCCAAAATGTATGAAACTTGTAGGAGGAACATGAATTGAATAGTTTCTGTGAGATGGACATAAATTTTGTGCAGGTCTCTTATTTTGAAGAGAATTTAAATTTTAAGGGGAGTGATGATTCGGGTTTGATTTCGCATGTGATTAAAAAAAATTATTATTTAAAATTTATTATATCTATGTTTCAATTCATATTAATCCAGGATACAGGATAAGTGTTGTGTTCAACTCTTTATTGATTCATATCAAATTTCAATTATTAAAATTTTTTGTTAAATAGATTTTGATACTATATAATTCAACATATTAATAAAGTGTATTATGTTAAAACAATGTAAAACATAAGCTGATGTACTATAGAAATATTATTATATTAATGAAGTTTAATTAAAATTTTTCATTTGCACAATATTTAAAATTGTGTTATTTACTATCCAAATCAAGAGTTAACAAAATATAGTTAACTAAGCATGAATATGGGTTTAATTAAGTATAACATGACATTACAAAAAGTCTAACCGCGTCATCAAGATGACTAGGAAGCAAAGAAATGTGACACATCTTGTTTTGATTTTTAAGTATCCTCTATCGTTTTAGATAATTTTATTCAAAATATTATTGGGTATAAAATATTACGTTATAAGGGAATAACTCTTTTCTTTAGATCCAACACTATTGGTATATCTTGTCTTGCTTATATATATTTATATAATTAGTAGAATTTATGCTGTATTTCTCATATAGTTAGAAACTAATGCTACTGAGATATAAAGATTATCAAAATGAGTTTTGCTTTTACAAACAAAGCTCTAGTATATTTTGTAGATAAATGGATCCTTTAATCATGATATCCTGGTTCAAACCAGGGTATGCATGGAAAAAAGCTACATATATATATTTGTTTATGATAAAAAAATATAAAATCATATCAAATTTTATTTATATTTTTTATAAAAAAAAATGTAGGTTGATTTGGCACTGGTCTCTCACTAAAGTTAAAGAATAATCCTATGATTTAAAGAGCGCTTATAAAAGACTTACAAGATTACTTATCAAATAAATCTTTATAATAATAATAGAAATTAAATTCGTATTTTTATAAAATATGAGTATTTTTGACTATGTGTGCAACTCTTTGGCAAACATATCCAAGTTTTTTTTTTTTTGTTACAAATATCCAAGTTCAATATTCATTGCGTCAATGTGCTTAATCTAATTCAGATTGCATAGGCCCACAACTGTTATAGATAAGTCCAATGTACTTGAGTTTCAATTTATGACGACTATCCTGCCCAAGAACTAATAAATTTCTACAGGTTTTAGATTTATATCCAGATTTAAGTTTAATTTAGTCGAAAATATAAAAATATTAAAACTTAGTCAATGTCTAGTTGACCATTTTTTAAAAAAGAAAGAAAAATCCATTCAGTTAGCATTTTCATTTGAAAATTAAGTCAAAACTCGAAATACAATTAAAAAGTATTTTACCAGAATTTTAATTAAATAAATGTTTAATTATTCAATGCTATGTTTGGATTAATTTATTTTAAATAATTTAAATTTTATAAAGATAAATATGTAAGAAAACTTTTGTCACGTAAAGTGTAAAAAGGTTTTTTAAAACTAGCCCAAACAGCTCATTAAGAATAGATTAAGATCAAAAGAGTTTAATCTTATTATTGATTATTATTAAATATGAAAAGACAACAATAGTTTAATTCAAATTAGAGTTAATGTGAATTAGGTTGAAATTTTTACAATATTCAAGAGACCAATAGTGTAATTAAATATTTTTATGTATTTTTTATATGATCCTCTCTTTTTGAACACATGTACTTCAAAAATTGTCTCTAAATTGTAATAATGATATACATCACTATTGCTGCACATACTTCTCTTCGATTCAAGACATGTCCATGTGGGGCCATGTTCATGTTGAGTACATGTGCTAATTATGAACTTTTTTTTTTTTTAACTAAGCATGACAATAAAATCCAATTCAGATCGCCTAGTCATACTAATAAATTTATGAACCAATCTCTTGACTAGTCTGATCATGAGTTATGAAGAAGTTGACTAAATTAAAATTTATATTTTTCTTCTTCTTTTGTTGAATATTAAATGTCGTCATTTTAAATAAAATAAACAATAATAATAAATCATGTTTGTACTTTAGTAATTTTATTTTATTGAATCATATATAATTTATATGTGAATGTTCTATTTATTTATAGATTAATTCCTTTTTATTTAAATATTATTTTTTAGGGTTATGTATGAATATTTTTACATATTTTAATTAAATTATATTATTTTAATTATAATTAAATTGCCTCTAATTCAATCACTACTAAACCATTTACTTTTAAACTACTGCCTAGACTGATCTAATGACCGGTCCATTTTTCATTACCTTACTATAAAGTAATCTATATTGGATAGACACAAAAAGATGATAACTCTCATAACATGATTTTTTTTTCATCTCCAAGGTTTAAACCTTCAATTTTCAACCTTAATTTAAAGAAAGAGAGAGAAGAAGAAGAAGAAGAAAAGAAGTTCCTTCTAATATACTAAACCAATTATATTATTCAATTTGCAAATGTATAAAATCATGCACATTGCAATGTCATCATTGAACATTCTTGCTTTGACCTTGATGGATTGAGTTGTAATTTTTGTTTTGGTCAAGTGCAAGCAATGAGTAGCAAAACAAATGTCACTTTGAATATGATTAGAATAGGTTTTGTCTTGTCATGAATTAACAGTAATACTAGATCAAAGTTTCAACAAGTACAATTACAAAGATTATAATCCAAAATGGGGATCCAATGGATTTTCCCCCCTTTACAATGGTTTATAGTAGAAAGGTGTAGAAATCAGGTTGATAATTAAATGTTAAGAAAATAGTTTAAGGGTTAATAATCCAACTATTATTGAAATAGAGTCAATCCAATTATGATTAAAATAATATATTTTAATTAAAATATATAAAAATATCCATATATAACCCTAAAAAAAGTAATATTTAAATAAAAATGATATTAATCCATAAATAAATAAAATATTCATGTATAAAACACACATAATTCAAACTCAACAAAAGAAGAAAAGATTATAGAATCAAATTCGGTTAACCCATCTAAAACTCTTAATCAAACTGATAAAAACATTGGTTAATGGTGAATTGGTTTGACTGTCAAACTCAAACTGAGTTTTAAAAGCATATTTTTTATCCTTATATTATCAGATCAACTTTGTGTTAATAATGTCATTTTGGTTCAATTTGTATTTGGTTATATGTTGGTTTTCTTCTGCGTTACTGTTGTATTATGCTACTTGTTTTTTTTAGTTGCCCACCCGGTTCACTGGAACTTTGCCCCGACTACATCCGGATCCGACCCGCATCGTGCACCTGGCTATGGTGGGTGAGTTTCCCAACAAAAATTTTCTGCGTACGCCAAAGCTCGAACTCGAGATTTCGCTTAAACGATACTGAACCACTTATTACTCGGACTAACCCCCGTTAGTTACTATACTTGTTTTTGTTATATAAAATGCATGATCTTTGGTAGGAAAAAAAAAGGCCCACCTTGAGGCTTGATGGCCAACTCAACTTTTTCAATGCCTTCATTCTAGAATATTTCAGAATGTTTACTATTATGAGTGTAGGCACAAATTTCACACATGCAACGGAATTATTAGTTAATTTTTACTTTTGTTTTCTGATAAAAAAAAGATTCCTCTTCTTTTCTCGAAATAAGGCGAAAGGATCATGAAACTGGATGAATAAGGCTAAACAAGATAAATGAAAAAGGGAAATTTTACACAGATCAACTGAGAAAAAATTATTTAGAGGACCCCAGATATTTAAAAATTTCCTCTTTTATCCCTACTTCTTTTGCATCTGACCGCATCTCTATCCGATCGAAACCCAGACCCAAGTACCGAACCCACTCGGACCTTCCATGAAGCGTTACTGCATTATCTTCTTTTTTAGTTATTGAACTGAAAAGTATCAATCTGCCTTTTTGTTTTTTTGAAATATCAAAAACCCTGTCCAATATTCCGTAAGAGAATTTCAAAAACTTGCCTCACTTATATATGAAATATATATATATATATATTAAAAATGATTTTATTAATTTTAATATGCTACCCTTTAATTCTAATATCTTTTTAAAGATATTTTGCTTCTCAAAATATCATAAAATTTAAGAATTGAGTGAGAGACACATGCTTTGTATGAATATATATAATATAAATAATATATACTATATATATTATATTATATATAGATATAAATGTACAGATGTAAAAAGAGTTATTTGCCTCATTTGATTATAATTAAGGAAATCAGGGGAAAGAAAAAAGCATAATCCAATTAATTTTTTCTAAATATTGAGTTTAATTCTTAAAAAAAATATTTATATTAGAAGGGATAACCATAAATCTCGTGACTAAATATTTAGTAGTAAAATCTAATAAATAGTATAAAAAATTTTCAATTTGACAAGAAAAGTTTCTCTAACAAGTAAGTGTCAAGAATAAAGTAACTGGAGTAAAAAAAGGCATGCAAGCACTTTTCAAATTAACACTGCATGTAAGTGTCAAACAAAAAGTATTTTTTTTTGCGAGGTCACCGAATTTGTTCCTCAATCACACTTTTTTTACATCTTGTGTTCTTCGTTATAAGTCCCCTGTACATGTAGCTCTCTCCATTTGGCCCCACAGTCCAAACTAACAAATAGCATCAAAATAAAGTTAACCAACTTCTTTAAGTATAATGTTAGAAGAAATTTAACAAAAAAAATGGCATCACCCTGTGGCTAGGTCATTTTGTGTAGCTCATCATTCCAACTTTTAATAACTCGTTTGCTACCTTTGACGACACATCTAAAGCTGCACATGGTGAGTATGGTGTAGCCCTCTTTTGAATATTGCCGAGGATTGCTTCTATGGCATAGTCACTCCCACTACCCCGAGTTTGTCCAGTTTTCCTGAATCCGTCTTAAATCACTATCAATAAATCATAACTTTGTTGTTTATTATAATTTGCGTTATCTAATACCATCTGATACCATCCAATACCAATTATCAGTGTAAAATAAGTAAAAAATGCGTGACATTGACAAGTCTTATTTTTTATGAATCGTAAAGAAGAAATTTTAAAGGTTGATCCAACATCAATGCCCCCCTATCTCCATTTCTCTATATCTTTGCTTGGGAAAGATTCCTGATTTTATGGCTTAAAGTTCTAGATGCTACTGTTTGAGTTTGAATTTAGATGCGGAAGAATTGTGATTTAAGAAATGATGAGAGTGTTCCCCTAGAGATGTTGTTTTGTCTTCCTAGTCCACGTAATATGTAAGAACTCTTTAACCAAATTTAAAATGAATTGGCAACTCGCCCATTCACTCAACGATCCGATTCTACACTATAGCAATTCAGAAAACAAGTATAAACTCTTCCGATCAATAATTAAATAACATAACAGATCAAATTTCTCTATGGCAACCATACTGTACTTTGCCTTGGATATTATTTCTGTTGTTATTGGCCAAAAAGATTATATGATCCATAGAACAGTACAGTAGAACAGTACTTTGAAAATAAAAATACACATAGATCCCTTGATTCCTGAAAGATTTTGTTATAAATGCCTCAAACAGGAGAGAGGAAACAAATACTTAACAACTCATCATCACAATGAAACCTCTCCCTCCCACTCCTCAACTCCAAATCAAACAACTCCCCAGATTCTGCTAAACTTCTTCCTCTCTCTCAAGTTCAATTGTTCAAAGAAAGCTAAACAACTCTCTGTTCTCCACCAAATTTCAACTTTTCTCCCACATCAAGAAAAATACTCTTTTTCCCTAGTTTTCTTCATTTTCCCCTCTAAATCATTCTCTTTCTTAATTGTTTTCCCTAAAATGATTTTTTTTTGTGTTTTTTTCCATCTTGCAAGGAAGGGAGCTGATTCTTCACCAAAATATATCAAATAGATGCAAGACTTTTGAAGGTCACATTATATATATATATATATGTGTGTGTGTGTGTGTGTGTGTGTCCGTGTCTCCCCCACCCAAAATTTCTTTTTTTTTTTTTTATGAAAAAGCTGAGATTTTCTTTCTTTATTTTAGTTTTTCAGACGCTAAGAGGCTGCTCGATAGAATCATCTATTAGCCAGCTTGAACAAGACCGTCAAATCATACTTCTATACTCACAATAATTCAAAAGTGAATTAAGCCGTTAATCAAACCTAACCGATCCATCTGGAATTCTTAACCAAACTAATCAAGGGACTAATTCACTAGTTGACTAATTTAATCTACCGACTTGGATTGGTTTTAATATCATGGTTTATACATGTGTGATTGAAAACCAAAACCTGATGTAATAATATTTGATACCAAATAATTGTATAATAATAAAAAAATCCCACGTTAAGTAAAATTTAAGTTAATAATTTGTAGAATAATGCATGTGACAATTTCTAATCATCAAAACAATTCTTTACAGTAAACATTAATGGTTTTTTTAAAAAAATATTTATGAAACAATTAATTAATTAATCATTTTGCGTTTATAGAATCTTACTTCTAGTGAACTTATAAACTTATATAATTTTAGGTTAAGAGTTGGTACCAAATTTACTTGTCTTTTTTCTCTTCAAATCTAATGATGAAGTTTGAGTGAATCTCTCCAATATCCAAGATTATCTCAACAGCCAATAAGTCTTCCTTATATTAGATTTAGGTAGATAGACTGGATCACTCAAGAGGGAGTGAATTGGATGAATGAATACTTTTTAAAAAGACTTTACAACTCTTTAAAACTCTGATAAGTATGATAATAAAAACTGAAAAGTTTTGATTGAAAATAAGTTACTAGAAATTAAAGAGTAAAGGAAGAAAGAAGTTGCACAGAGAATTTATTATGATTCGGTCTTTCTTTGACTTACGTCTAGTTCTCAGCTTCCTACTGAGATTTTCAATATACTATTTACTAAGATTACAACGGGCTTTTGGCAGCTTTTTACAACCTCAATTTTCACGGCTAATTGAGAACCACCTCAACCTTGAGGTTACACCACACTTTTGGTAGCAACACTCCCCTTTAAACATATTCGAGCAAATTTTAACCTTGAATCCCCTGATTCTAAGGTTTGCTTTCAGATAGATGAAGAAATGAAGGGTGTATCTAACTCTCATATAGAGTGAATGATAAACATTGTAACTCATGGTATTTTTCTCTCTTAATGAAATAATACATAATGAATAGAGAGTTGAATGCTTTTCTAAGTAATGATGTTCATTGCATCAGTCATTATTTTCTTTTTATTATCTGTAGTCACTAGCCTCTTAACTTTTGGATGCTCTTCTATTTATATTTGATCTTATGACCATTAAGCAATCTTTCCGTTGAAAATATGACCGTTCAACTAGCCGTTATAGCTGTTGAGACTTTTGTCTTTTTGTGTCGTTGAAAGTCCGTTGGCTTTGATTTTGGTCTAATCTCAGGTTTAGCTTTGAACTTACCATAATCTAAACTCTTAATATTAATTCTATAAACACTTCAAGATTTAATCGTTAGTATATAAATACGTGAAGTAAGGACTTGATGAAATGAATTTAAGCTTGAACGGAATTATTCACAACAATGACGATAGTAGAATAATGCATGCTCAATCATATGAATTAATATAAAGTGTATAAAATTAACTTAGTTATAAACACTTCAAGATCATATAAAGTTTCTGCTTGTTTTCAAAAGATTATTCTATATTAATCGATTATCCAATCGATTAATTAGGATTAACGTATGAAACAGAAACCAAAGCATTATACTAAATGGATTATTCAAATATATATAATATACTTTTATAACTATAAGTTTCTCAAAGGATTTATCATGAATAATAATGAGAAATATAGACATTTTGTCACTTAAATCAATCATTTGAAAAATGAGATAAGTTTGTAGTTTAAAATAGAGACATATTCCAAAATTTTGAAGTTTATGAAGTTAATCGATTAATATAAGTTAATCGAATGCTTAGTCGATGTGTCTAGTAGATTTAAAATAGAAAAGATTTCAACACAAATTAATCGAACAATTAATCTGTTAAAGTAAATTAATCGATTAACCAATTGATTAATTAATTTATATTTGAATTTCACAAAGTTGATGCTTCACTAATTAATCGAACAGTTAATAAATTAATATAAATTAATTGATTAATTAATCGATTAATAGGAATATCTTTGTTCAAGAGAAAATATATTTTCAATAAGTTAATCGATTAATTTCAATTAATCGATTAGCCAATCAATTAATTGGCTTATTAACTTACTTCTAGAAGGCTAGTTCTCGACATAAATCTATTAATGCTAATTCATTAATCGATTAACTAATGGATTAATTGGTTTTTCTTTGTAAAACATATTGCCGTCTTTAAATTAATCTTTCATCCAATCGGTTAATTGATATTAATCGATTAATTATCAATAATTGAACAATTAATCAATTAACTCCTTCTTCTTTTCTCTTAAACTTTATTCCATTAAAATACAAATTTTCATTACTTCAAAAATACTTTCCACATAATAAAATAAATTAAATCTTTTATTTTCTTTTGATATCATCAAAACATATTTAATATAACATTGTTCCCTTTTTTTTATGATGGCAAAACTTAAGTGAAAGTGAAATTATGTCGAGTGATTTTAAAAATGTATAAAATCAATAAATCACTTAGTCAAAATCAAATGTAATAAGTCTATAATCAATGAATAATAACGTGAATATCAATCAATGAATAATAACATGAATATCATTCCATTGAAACTTCAAAATGTTTTACAATGAATTAAACAAAACAAAAAAAATACAAATGATGGATTAAACATAAATATATCAATGACTCAATCATCAGTCAACAGACTCTATACAGGATTCATTCTCCTTGTTACTTCTTCTCTCCCCCTTTTTTGTATCATCCAAAAAGGTCAGACCTAGAGAGGAGGGAATGAATAAGGGAAGTTGGGGTAAAGATGGGTTTGATGCAGAGTCAATGGGTGGAAGAAGTACAACCAAGGTATATCTGGGAGCTGTTGAAGACTCTGAAGCTGTGGCAGTGGATGGGACAAGATCAGGCTGATTAGGCAAATGAGGTGAAGGATCTCTAAGCTCCGATTCTATGAAAGAAGGTCCAATGTTGTTGAGGTATGCCAACAAGATGTTCTTGATATCAGACACTTCTTCATGTATAGCAACTTGTCTTGCAGATAACTCCTCTTGCCGTTCTCTGATCTCTTCCTTAAATGCTTAGAAATCCTGGGTGTGAGCTTCGAGTAAAGTATGAATTCTATAGCTCCGCCTCTCATGGATCAAGTCTACTTCCTTCCTTGAAGCTGTGAGTTTGCTCTCTAACTCATCAAACTTTGTCTGAAGGCATCTCTGAATGGATGTACACAGAAAAGATGGTGCTGTAGAAACTTGAGGTCTTGCAGAGGAATGACCTTTGTCCTGAGGAAGAGAGATACTGGCTATTGGTTGCTTGGCTTAAGGGTCCCTTAGAAGCTTGCCCTTCTTGGCATCATATTGCAGCTTGATCTTCATCTTATTCAGCTGCATCATCCCAAATGCACTAATCTCTTCCTTATTCCTCCCTTCAAGATGATGGATGTTGTGGTATTTGAGGATGAAGGAGACAAGCGGTGGGTAAGGCATTGGTGTAGTCCTTGTTCTCTTCAGACAGAAATCCCTCATCTAGCTGTATATGAAAGCTCTAAGGTTGAGCTTTTCTCCACTGTGATCCTTGCCAAAGTGATGTAGTCCTACTGATTCATGTAACTGAAACTCGAAGACTTGACTATCATACATTGGGAGTAGATATAATGGATAATGCGGTAATAATTGCACATATGACTCGGGGTGAAGGTAAGGGATCTATGGTAAGGCTTATTAGTTTGTAGTAGGATATGGTAAGCCTTGGCCTGATCTAAAGGCTTCATATCTGTAAAAGGAAGGGCTTCAATCATATGATTGATCATACTGAAGTCTAGCTTGATCTTTCTACCCCTAAGCCTGGTAGTTAGATAGATGTCTACGATATTCTCCTCTTCATCCAAAGAGTCTAATATCTCCATGTTATAGTAAAATCTCTTAACTACCTCTAAGCTATATGGCTCATTAATCCTTAGCCAACTCTCATAATGGTGAAGGGGCTTAATCAGGTCCAAGTTAACTCTATGATTAGTCTTAAGCGCAGATATATCCATAGATACTACTGGACAACGCTTTCTCTCCTAAACTCAGAGTTGTACATAGTCATATCTACATCCAAATTGATGTTATCTTGAAGGAATACGAGGCTAGATGGTTGAGACTTTAAAGGGACTGATGTAGCAAGTTTCCTTGAAGTCCTTTGCCTCTTCCTAAGAAACTCAGTAGCAGTTTCTACAGTCTTCTTGAGCATCTCTGTGAACTCTGGATCAGAGTCAGTGTCAGAGTCTGCCTCTTGGCCTTCCTTTTGGACTGAGGAGATTGCTCGGGGACTTGACTCTTTCTTTTCACCAGTGCCTTGCTCATTGGTGCCTTCCTTTTTCCCTTTTGAGCATTTGTCCTATCCTTGGCCACTTTTGGGAGAAATTTATACTTCCTTTCCTTTGATTGAGATGCATGAGGAGTGTTGGATATGGATTTGGAAGGTTGTTGCTCATATTTGTCCAAGTTGATTGTTTTGGTTCTTGCCATTCTCTTCGATTTTTGATACATTAAACGATGAAATGGAGGAATTTGAAAGTGATTTTGGGTGAGTTTTGATCAGAGAAGTATGCGCAAACTTTCCCCTAGGAAATTTGGAGTTTGAATATGAGAGGATTTGGGAATTAATCGGCTAGGGTTCAAGTTGAATAGTGAAGGGTTGCGACTGATAACTGATAACTGATAAAACCTGATATTAATCGATTAACTAATCGATTAATGCCCATTAATCGATTAAGTAATCGATTAATTTCTCCAATTAATCGATTAAGTAATTAATCGATTATTTAATCGATTAATTTCAATTAATCGAATGATTAATCGATTAATTGTAAACAAAACAGCATTCAACACCCATTTTAACAATGATTAATCGATTAGTTAATATTAGTCGATCAATCAATCGATTAATTCTAAAAAAAATAGCTTTTAACACATAGTCATTATCCATTAATTGATTCGATGTTCGATTAATTTTCATTAATCAACTTCTTAATAGATTAATTTCAACATAAAACATCTTTGAACATCTTTTTAACTATGATTAATCGATTAACTATTTGATTAATTGACATTAATAAAATATTTTTAAAACAAAATAACTTTTAACACTTTTTCAAATATTATTTAATCTAATCATTAATAAATTAACTTATAGAAATAAAATCATTGGAGAATGAAAAAGAAATTTTAACTTTTCTTATAAAAATTTTTAAAATAAATTCAAAACAGGACAAACACATTGAAGCATAAACTTTTGTTTAAATATTGAAACATATGTGTCATATCATAACCAACATATTAACATCAAAATGCCTCAAATAAATTTTCAATATAAAGAGATAGTTGAAGAAAGCTTATTCAGATTTTTGCCACTTGATGTATTGACTCATTTTCCTTTCTCTCTTAAGCATCTTTTATTGACAATGATCATTTCCTCAACTAACTCATCTTTGAAAAATCTCCTTATTCTCCTGTCATAAAAACAAATCTCTTTCTTTCTTTGAAGAATGGTTCGTATTAACTTTAAAATAGCTGGGAACACATATTATAACTCATCATCAAAACATATGGATTTTCGGTGAATAAAGCTAGATGAGTAAAAGAAATTGAACTTATAAACAAATTTGCATTTTCAACTTCATTTTAAAAAAAATGATTGTATGAAGAATTAATTTCTTAAACATATTACGAATCAAGTTATTGGAGGAAAAATAGTAAACACAATTTGAATATCATGTTTGAAAATTTGAAATTTTCTATCAAATGTATTAATCTTCAATATTGATGTCTTCATATTTCAAGAATCAAATATCTTCAAAGTTATTTTTACGCAACAAGAAATATTTAAATTTTGATGCAGAGGTTTGAAAAACTTTTCTTGAAAATATGAAAATACATGTTTATAAATAAATTAGTAGATTTATAAAATAATGCTTTAGACAAAATTTATAGAACTTTAATAGACTTTAACCAAGAACATGTATCAATTACCCAATTATAAATTTATTTAATAAACATAAGGGTAAGAATAGATTTCACCATCATAATTCTTATTTCACTATATATTTAATTTTTGTGGGCTACTTACTAATTCTTCATATTGTGAAACCAAATCCAAATATCTTCTTTCTTGGAATGTGAGCTTGTCTATGTGTAACCATATTCCTTAGGTATAGCTTTTTCTTTCCTACAATATAAATTTTTCTTTCATAGTATCCAACTTCCCTTAGATCCACTCATGGTTAGTTTGTAGAAAATACATAGGTTTCACATGCTCAGAAAAATATAATCAATTTGAGATAATTGAGCATAGTGAAATATGTCTTTATGCATAAAAAATATATTTTTGTTTTTTTTTAAATATGCATAAAGATTTGTGCTTATGAACATTGCTTTTTTTCCTTTAAGAAATATTTATCAAGTAAGTTTTTCTCAAGAGTATATATAAAGATAATTTGAAATCATTTGCAATATTCATTTTTAAAGATACAGATATAAACTTGAAAGATATGTTAAACATGATAATTCACTAAGTTTACTATTGCACATTTACCTCATGTGAAAGAAGAATTGTCTTTACATATTTATTGTATCTTTTGATTGTTTCTGACAAACGCTTGCAATGGTCTCTCACCTAATTTAGACTTTGAAGTATAAGAGATCCTTCTTCTTCTTCTGGTCTCCTCAAGATAATTAAATGGTACTCTGTGATAGTCCATTATTGAGGCAAAACATACTCCTTAGACTTTTCTCCATTACTTCTTTTGAATTGTCTTTGATATATCAGCAATGGTAACTCGTCGAGCTCTTTCATATAATATAGCTTTCATTGATGCACGAGGAACTCTCGGAAGCCCAGTTCTCCTTATACCATGTCCATTCTTTTTAAGATTACTTTGCACATTGGGCACACTGAGAAGACACTTTGATACCCATTTAACTTTGAGTCTTTGATCATTAAGGACTAGAAGGAGTATATACTCCATCCGATGCTTTTTATAAGGAACAACTACCAAATTACGTAGTTTAAAATGTTAATTGAATTTTGTTGAAAGTAATAAATATATATGATATGTGTTTGTTTTTTCAATTATATCCTTGTTTACAAAGAGAGATATGAGAAATAATAAATAAAAATTTATTGCACAAAGATAATAAATGAAATACTTTAATGGGGTGAAACTGGAAAGACGGGTTTAAATTTATTTAGGACTATCCTTATAAAAGATATTATTTCTTATAAAAAATATAGGAGGGAGTAATTAAATAACAATTAACAATATGGTTTAGAGAAAAGGATAAATAAAAACTTTTTGAAATTCAAGAGGATAAAAAAACCCTTTGAATTTTAAAAATAATAGATTTGGTATAAGTCCTAATCTATCCTTTCAAAATTTAGACACAAAAAACAAAATTTTCCTTTAGTCATTTATTATCCTTGTAATGGGATTTACGAATTGAGTAATAATTTTGACAATTTTTGCCAAGATATTTACTACTCTCAGTACCAACTGAGATACAAGTAATTGCTTTAGTCATTTACTACTCCTGTAGTGGGATTTACAATTTGAACAATAATTCTGACCACCATCAGACACTCCTCGTCACGTTCATCAGCCATCAAACATTACTTATCGGATCATCGTTCTCGTTACCATCTTACTCGCCCTCGTCCTTTTCCAGTCATCTTCTTCGACGACCTCAGTGCTCTGCTTCCCTCATTCTCTCTCTTTGCATAGCCACTCTCTCTCTCTTTCTCTCTGTTTTGAAGACCAAGAAGACAATCTATAGTAGTGATGGAGTAGTAAATATATTAACGAAAATAGTTAAAATTATTACTTAAATGGTAAATCATATTGCAGGAGTAGTAAATGACTAAAGAAATTACTTGTAACTTAGTTATTACAGAAGTAGTAAATATCTTAATAAAAATTGTCAAAATTATTGCTCAAGTCATAAATCTCATTGTAGAAATAGTAATTGACTAAAGCAATTGCAACTTAGTTATTAATGGGAGTAGTAAATATCTTAACAAGAGTGGTCAAAATCATTGCTCAAATCGTAAATCACATTGTAAGAATAGTAAATAACTAAAACAATTACTTGCAACTCAGTTGTTACTGAGAGTAGTAAATATCTTAAAGAAATTTGTCAAAATTATTGCTCAAGTCATAAATCCCTTTACAAGAGTAATAAATGACCAAATAATAATTTTATCTTTTACCTACAAAATTTAAAAGTACAAATTGTGACTTATACCTAATATATTCTTTTTAAAATTTAAAGACTCTTTTTATCATTTTAAATTTTAAAAGATATTTATTCTTCTTATTTCCTCTGTTTTATCATCTTGTAGCTTTGTTACTTAAAACATGCGCTATAATTCTTTCAAGAAAAGCATTAGACTTGACTATCACAATTTCTAAAAGAAGTTTCACTTTTTCATTCTTTTTGACAATTTAATAGCAAACACTTAAATCTTTGATCATCATAAAAAGGGACCAACTAGATACTAAATAAATATACAAAAAAATTGTATATAACTATCTCAATAATATATAAGATAAAAATAAATAAAATGGAAAATAAAAATAATTATCATTTTTTACCAAGCATTTAATATTACTCTATATGATTCTTTTTATAAGATACTAATAACTAAATTACGTATATTAAAAAAATAGTTAAAATTAATTAAATATAATAAATATATAAAAATATAATTTATTTTCTAAAACCCCCTTATTTATGGAGAGATAGGTTGGGTGAGAAAAAGAAAGATCACATGGTTAATTAATGAAGTAAAACTAACTAGTAATTAAGAGATAAAAATAAAAAATGATATATTAAAAATTTTAGAAAGGCTATCAGTGTATTTTATAAAAATAGAAATAAATAATTTCTAAAAACACTTCTGGTATATAATATAGAATCAAGGGGAGCATTAAACAATAATTATAAAAATATAATACTTTATAGAAAATAATTTTCCCGAATAAAAAATAATAATTTTCCATCATCTTTAGTGCTGTCCAACTCACTTAACAAAAAAGTCCAAAACCTTAACAAAGATGAAGTGGAAAAAAAAAAAGAACACGTCGTAATCAAATTTGGGGAACAGGATTACACTGATGGATACCATAAATCTGTCTCCAAAACACAAAATCTAGTCACACTTTCCATCCGTTATCCAATCAACCAAACACTACCTTTCCCTCCATAAAATTATTGCTTTCTTACTTTGGTAATGATCTGTCATCTATTTTCTTTTCCCTTTTTTATAATAATAATAATAATAGTTCAAATATAAAATATATAATTTGAAAAATTCTTAATTTATTTAATTTGAAGCATTAATTTTTGGAGTACGAAGAAGAATAAATTCATCTAATTTTAAATATAAAAGCATATTTGGATATTTGTTTTGGTTCAAACATAATAAAAATTACATTAGTTACATTATTCCATAAAAATCATTAAATATAGAGATAATTATTGAAAATTTTCTGATTATAAAATTTATTCCTTAAAAGTGCTTCGTTCGCTCTTAATTATAAAAGCTAAATAGAGATTAAATTTATTTCTAAATATAAAATTTTAATATATTTTATCTTTTAAAATTATAATTTTTTTTCGAATGTATCTATATATGATTGTATATATTAAAAAGTATATATTAAGGATAGTTTAAATATATATGATTAAATGTGATATTTTAAGCAAACTAATACATAATTATTATAATTAACTAATTTACCTAACTTCTTTAATCTATTAAAACTTATTAAATAGATCTTATAATTAGAAATAGGAGGTAGTATTTAAAAACTTAGGTCCTTCAACAAATACAACTCTTTTTTTAACTATATATAGTATATTTTTAACTATATACAAATATTTTTTATTTTATACATACTTAAATATGTTATACACATCTAAAAAAAATTGTGCTATCTAAAAATAAGTTACACTCAGATCTTTAAATATACTTTTATGCAATAAAATTTTATGACAAGAATTTTTTAATAATTTTCTCTTAAACATAAGGCATAAATTTTTTTCTTACAAAATCTTACTTATACTCCGATCATACATATATGATCTAAACAAGAATTTTATTTTATTTTTTAAATTAATAATTTTTTAAAAATATTTTTATTAATTACACAATAAAAATATATTTATCTAGAGATAATTACAGAACATATAATTAAAAAATAAAAATATTATTTTAAAAAAATTAACCCATAATTATTATTTAATCATTAAACTGGGAACACTTGTGCATCATGACATTTCAACAGTTTGTCATAAATTTTCCTTCTCTCATCGCAAACCAAAATTAACAATGAAAATATATTTTTCTTCTGCATAAAAAGGGAAGTCAATTATAGACCGTTAGAATTTAGTGTTCGATTAGAAAATATCTGTTCTACATAGCTTTCAAGGACGCGCGAAAAATCGAGGAAGGTCCTCTCTCCTCTCCGTAGTGATCTTTCGTTCTCAGTCTCAGTCTCAGTATCAGTCTCAGTCACAGCCCTTACCGACGTGTCAAACCCAACCTCTTCCAAAAGTCGCCCCGCCTTCGCCCACAGATTTGGCTTAGTCTTATCCA
Source organism: Leucaena leucocephala (assembly GCA_037074615.1). Classification (NCBI taxonomy): domain Eukaryota; kingdom Viridiplantae; phylum Streptophyta; class Magnoliopsida; order Fabales; family Fabaceae; genus Leucaena; species Leucaena leucocephala. Next base: position 2,442,220 of record CM073544.1, on the reverse strand, counting down.
TCCATTCCGATCCTGGTCTGTTTTTTCTTTCTTTCCTCTTTCTTCAACTTTCTCGCCTACTTTCCGTGATCTGGCATTTATTATATCAATTTTTTACTTTATCTATGTTATTTTTCTTTGGTGACTTGCCAGATTTGTTTATAATTTTTTTTATTATTTATTCAGTTCATCGATGTTTTATTTTAACTAAATTTATATTCGACTCGCATCGTACACTTAGCTATAGTGGGTCAGTCTTTTAACAAAAATTTTTACGTACGTTAAGACTCAAACTCAATATCTTATTTAAATAATACCAAACCACTACTTACTTCTTTATAATTTTAAAATTGTCTTGGTTCCTCAACTACATTGAGTTGAGTAATTGAGTTGGGCGTTTTCACAAACACCTGGGGGCAGTTAAATCGAAAGTAACGGGAGCATATCATCTCATCATCAGTATTATTTTTCTCATCACAAATCATCCTAAATGTCCAATCCATCCAAGGATTGATAGAGTTATGTCATGAACTATTTAAAATCTTATATTAATCTTCTATCTCTTTATAATCTTGACCATCTATTAAAATTTAAATTATAATTTAACATAAACCAATTTTTTAGTTTCTCATAGAGTTCCCGGCCGATCAGCGATGCAAAAAGGGGCTCTATTATTCACCGTTGTGTTAGAACGACAATCTCACCTAAAAAAAAGATGAATTAGGTGAAATTAAAAATTTTAAATTTAAATTGTAAAACGAACAGAAAGATATTACCAACGAGAGAAGCAGATAAAAAAGAAGATGCATACAGGCGATTTATACTAGTTCAACTCAACTATTTGACCTATATCAAGTCTCCATAATTTCTCTGGATATTTCACTATTATCCAAGATTCACGGGCTTTTAGTGCCTCAATACATCAATAAAATATTGTCTTTCTCACTCCCCATATTTTTCATAAGGTTACAATTTCACTAAGAGTCACACTCTAGAGTTTCTTAGTTGAAAGAATAAAGATTTCTAACTTTATCTCAAGTATAATGATAATAATAAACACTAAAGATCAAACTCTCTATATTTTTTCCCAAAGAATAAAATGTTTTGTCCAGAGAATAAGAAATAGAATAAAACAGAGTAACAATTTATAGAAGTATTTTTCGATAAATGAATTTATCGAATAATTTATCGATAAATACATGTTATTTAAGAGCAATGGTCTAACTTTAAAATTTTCTTTGATTCTTCTAATTATATCTCAAAATGCTGTGTAATATATTTCAAATCAAGAATTTATAAGATTATTTTTCAAAACAATCAGGAGATCATTCTTTAATTAATTACAAATTCTCAAAATCATTTAACGGTTTCAGAAACTTTGTTCAAAATTGAATATACTCTATTTATCGAAGTGTTTATAGATAAACGGCTCTATCGATTAATACTTTGACAAATAGCATTCTGATATTGATTTTATAACAACTATATTTTTATTTATCAAAGAGGTTATCGATAAACTCCCTTATCGATAAATGTCTTTCAGAAGCACATTTCACAAACTAAATTTTCTTCTTATTTTTTGAAGTCCTTATCGCTAAATGCCTTTATCGATGAATGCTTCGATAAATACCTTTTATAAGATAGATTTCACAACAAATTGTTATTCTTATTTATCGAAAGGCTTATCGATAAGCTTATAGAAAAATAAGCTGTGTTAAAATCATATTTAAATTGGCATCATCAAAACCATTTAATTTGAATTTTATTTATGGGATTGGGTATCCGTTGGAATCTCTTTATATATGTACAACACCATTATTCATTAGAAAATATGGGGAATAAAGTATTTTCCTTTCCGCAAATTTCAGCATCTCCTCTATTCTGGATTATATTAGTAGTCTCATGGTTTCTCTGCTTTTCAATAAAATCAAAAGCGATGAAATAGTGACCTTTGTAGTTGAGGTGTTAGTTGATGGTTGTATCGTTATTTACTCTATTTTTCCATGTACAACCCAGGGAGAGTGAATATATATATATATATATTTTTTGTCCACCAGTTCACTAGAGCTTTGCCCTGACTATATCTGGATTCACCCGCATCGTACACCTAGCTATGGTAGGTAAACTCCCAACAGGGATTTTCTGCATATACCAAGGCTCGAACTCGAGACCTCGCTTAAGTGATACCGAGTCGCTTACCATTCGGATCAATTCCTGTTAGTTATACTAGTTATTATGAAGGAATTTTGACAATATGTTAAGGGAGAATGAATATATGAGTTATACTGAATCTACTCTACAGATGACAAGATGATGAGAATAGAGAATGAATCTTGACAATGACAATGCCTTGGCAAATTATTTTACTTTCTATTGCAATAAGCTATTGTTTCAAGTTGTTAAGTATTTTTTTTATGTACTCAATGCTTATGTTATGGTCTAAAAAACGATACGAATCTGATTCTTGACTAGCTTCACTCACAATAATTTAATTCGCCATTGAATTTGAAAAATATATAATTCTCAAGATCAATGTCAACAGTTTTGGGTGAGGCTTCCGTTATAATATAACGGCAGGCAACGACGAATGCCCTTCTTGCGTCGCAGACTAGCCGAGAACTTTATGAGAAACTGAACAAAGTTACTCGTTTAAGCTACATCAGAATATAAAATTTAATAGGCAGTCGAGATTATAAAAAAATTAGATAATTAAGATGAGATTTTAAATAGTTCATGATATACGTCTATCAGCCATTGAAGTGTTAGGATGATCTGTTTTGGTATGCTAGGTTTGAAGGAAATGAAGGTAGGGAAGTAAAAGTAATCGTTTAATACAATAAAAATCATTTCTATTGTTATTTTTATTTTTTAAAATTATTTTAATTTTTTCAAAAAAAAATTAAAAATTAAGATGATAAAAATAAAAATAAAATTTTTTAAATTATTTTACCCTAGTTATAGTAAAAAATTTTAAACTATTTTATCCCAATTATAAAATTCGTAGACAATTTTAATTCTTCTTAAATTATAAAAAAAATATTTTAAACTATTTTATCTAAGTTATAAAAAAATATAAATCAACTCTATATTCACTTTTATCTTATAAAATAAATTTTAAAAATTTATTTTTAACATAATTTTAGCTTTACTTCTATAAAAACCTCTTTCGTCCTAACAAAACTACCTTTGTTTATGAGAGCAAATAAATTCTAATGCGAGGATATGGTCCCGAAAGTAACCACAGAGTAGAGACTCTGGTTACCATCACAGACCCCGAAAGATTCCAGAAACCGTGCAATTTTGTCCTACGTGGGGCACTATTTCTGCTTTTAGATCTGTGCATGCCCTTTCCTGTCAGCAAGATGGAGGAAACATTAGGCTTTATGTATTTATACAAATCCATATGAATGAACATCCTCTCCCTCTCTCTCTCTCAATCTATCTCTCAAAATGGGGCAAAGGCTCTCACATGGGTGGGTGCTGGTGTTGGGGTTGGACCCATGCAGCATCTTATAAATGTGTAGGCCTCACTTGCAGTTTCAGCAACCCCATACATATGATGATAGTGTATCCCGTGGGACCTACCTCCCTTTCCCCCAACCAATAATGGCACGGGAAATAAAGACACACCACCCCCCACCGAGTTGCAAATTTTGAAAATGAAAGTTTAATTGCAGGAACAGAGAAACAAGAATTCATCTATAAATAATAACAAAAGTGAAGGGTAGGCAAGGATACAGACCATTTTGTCTTAAAATCTCTACTTTTTCTGCATTGTGATTTTTTCTTCTAAACCTCTCTCTTTTAGTCTTTGCTTTCTGGTAATCTCTAAGGCCTTTGTTGACTGTGTATATTATAAACTAAGTAGGAATTAGAGACAAGCTACAACACTATAGAGGTTGACGTCTGCAATCTCCACTTTGAAAGCTTTAGCCAGTTAGGAATAACAATCATCCCTTCCCTTTTTCACTTCTGGCCTCCAAAGTCAAATTGTCCCTAAAGGAATTTGAATGATTGAATCAGCCTTGGTAGTTATAACTCAGCTTTTCACTTGTTCTTGTTTTCACTTCTTCATGCTTTCTCTGCTTGTGCTCCAGCAATACAAGGACTCAAATTATACCTCTAAGCTCTAAAACATCATAGGACTAAGACTTGAATACATACACCCCTGGTAATTTAAACGGGAAGGGGAAGAAGAAATTACAGTACCAGGGACTTCATTTTTTCCTAATACCCGATAGACTCAGATTCTTTCTCTGTTATTTTTTCTTTTACCTGTGGTTCATTCACTTTCAGCTACTACAGAATGAGAGAGATGAGAAAGATGGGCAATGGTACAATAATGACAATAAAAGAAAAAGGAATGGCTGCCCCACTTCCTTTACTAAACTGCTTTTTACTTGTGCATTTTGTATGGTAGTAAGTATAGTATTGATGATGATGTTGACGGGCTTGGTGGTGGTGATTCTCTACAGATTTGTTTGATGTTCCTGGTCTTCTTTGATCCATTACTTCTCTCTTCCTGTAAAATTTGTGTTTGTATTGCACAAAACAGACAAAATAAGACCCAACTGAACCAAAAATTTAATAAACAAAGAAACACAGATGCCATATGCAAGTTGAAGACATTATGCAATAAATAGAGCACAGAATTAAAAGAGATCCAAAATCATTTACCAGAAGCCCAGATGCTAAATGGCGATGGGTCCACCCTTGCCGGCAAACATTTCAATGTTTCCATGGCCAGAAGTAAACCTATATTAAAACCCAGATCACATATTTAAAATTTGAAGTTTATAAATAATTGAACTCATTGTCATAATGGGATTGAATTTGCTTTTTAAGGTCAAGGTTCCCTTGAACTTTGTCTGGAATCTGAACTATTCAATCCCAATGCAATCTGAAAGCTTTGAAGTGATTCCAAAAGATAATGGTACCTTGGAATCTGACAGTTAAAGGACTTGAAAGATCCCATGTCAAGAGAAGATGGCGCTGGAAGAAATGCACTTGTGGTACCAAATTCTGAGTTGGTAGATGCAGCTGAGACATCGGAATCAATGGCCTCGTTAGGTCCTCCATTGGGGAAGGCAGCCATGTAGTCTCCAGCAGCTTTTGTGGGAGAAGCAAAAGGGCTATCTGGAAGGTTATGCTCCAAACTGCATTTATTGACGAACCCAAATAGATAAATACATCGTCTTTGACAATTAAATTTGGAAATTTGAATTATTGGAATAAATGCTAGAAACGCAATTAGCAATGACTAAAAGAGGAATCTAAAGGAGATAAAGGCGTTTGCTATTCTAGTAGCCTTTTAGTTAATTCTTAATGAGAAAAGTTTCATACCACTCTTGAAAATTAGAGTCTTCATGACTAGAGCTCTGCTTGCCATTGCCATCACTGCCACTTCTACCTCCACTCTCGCCATTGGTTGTCACTTTGCCAACAGAAATATTGACCTTTGGCTGCATTGGTGGCTGCTGAGCAACAGAAATCGGTGCCGTGCTAGAAGGAGCAGAGCTCAAAACACTCTCTGGAATCAAACATAAATCGCAACCAGTTCATTCAAATTCCCAGAAAGAACCAAGTATAATTAAGAGCAGTTTCAAACTGTACTCAAAATTTAAGCTTATATACCCTCTAGAGAAGCCTCAGAGCTGCCACCGTGAAATGAAGGGAGAACAAGATTCTGATTGAACATGTTGGGAGATTGAGTAGGGGAAGGAATTGGGCTTCCAGTTGAAAACGCCCTCTGGTGTTGCTTCTTGATGTCAAGAAGTTGTAGACCCATGAGCCTCCTACTTTGGAGCTCAATAGCTTGCTGCAAATCAGTTTGCTCCTCCAACTTCCTCCTCCACAGCATATCTTGAGTATTATAGTACATTCTCCCTCCTAAGTTTTAGGAATCAGTTGGCATCTCATGGCTAGCTCAAAATCCGATACAGTTTACGGTAAAAAAGAAACTTACCAAGTTGAAGATCAAAAGGATCTCTAGCATCAAGTCCAGTAGGAGTACCACATGGTGAGAAATCACCCCTTTCGACTTGTTTCCTGTAAAAGAAACGAAATATAATTATATTAGAAAAGCTCAAGGATATTGATTGGTAATACTATGCACACATCAAGAAAAGAGGAAGAGAATGCCTGTACTTGTCTGGGACTTTGCCTTTTTCCTTGTAAGGCTTGACTAGCACGCGAGCATCACAGACGAAATGGGGGTTTCCCTTTGACAGAATGAGCTTTACAGTCTCTGGATAAACAAAGGTCACAAATCCAAACATTCGCTTCTGCTGGTATGGAATCCTCACATCTTGAACAGGACCATAAATGCTTCAACAACAGAAAAAAGAAGAAAAAGAGGGTTAATTTTTGCGTCCAGCAATAATTTGATGTTAAGGCCAAAGCAGAACAAGAAGTAACCTGAAGTAATTTGAAACATCTTCCTCTCTGAAAGTACTATCAGCTGGGAAGGTCAAGTAGATCTGCCTCGAAGCTGGGTTTCCTATTCCAGAACCTCCATTGAGTGAAAAATCGTTTCTTTCAAGCCTGGATCGACCAAACTTGTGCAAATCCTCGTTCATCATAAGTGCAGCTGCAGCTCTGTATACACCATCATATCAGAAAAACATGGTTAAAACTTAGGATAAGTTCTGATTTTAAGAAAACCCATTACGAAACACAACTCTTGTACCTTTGGGTATCATTTTGCTGCTGTTGTAGTAGAAAATTCATGCCTTTTGGAGAGTAAGGCAAAGAAGAAGCCATGAGCAATCTCTGCTGTTGAGCAGTTTTAGATCTGAGAAGCTCATGGCTGCTCTGATCCAACATCTCAATCTTACTAGGAGACCCAACCAGTGAAAGGCCATCAGAATCTCCAATTCCTCCTCCATGAAGGAACCTACAGCTAGTACCGTTTTTGCAATACCCTCTAGCAAAGTAAAGACAAGGCTTCCAACCCAACCCAGAATTCGGATCCTCAGACCCCAAACAAGCTTCATTGACGGAGCAACTCCGGCGATGGACCGACCCGCCCCACCCATAAGAGGGAAAACCGGTAGCGTCGCCGTCGGTAGGACTTGACGATAAGTCAGATTGGGGATAGAACAAATCTGGGTTTTTCCTGCCAAGGGTAGGGGACCCATCATTGAGGAAAGAAAGCTGGTCCTGAAGTTGAAACTCGTCAATAGGATCAGACCCATAAAAGGGTAAGGAAGAAGACGGTGAAGGAACATTGACATGAGGAGAATTAGAGCCAACAAGTAAATTGTTTTTTGGGCTCATCAAATTATCAGCCCAAGACGGTGAAGAAGAGGAGTTTGGGATTGTAAGAGCAGGAGGAGGAAAGTTTACTCCAGTGTGGCTTAGCCATGAAGGAGTAGAATTTTGCCTTGAAAGGAAAGAAGATGGTGATGAAGAAGATGGAGGAGGAGGAGTAGGAGTTGAAGGGGTAGACGGAGAGTACGAGGATAATCCCAAGTTTTTGCGAGCTTTGACAATCACAGAGTGAACCAGAGCTTCAGGACCAAATGCTAATCTAATCATTTCTTTCTCACCATGGTCTTGAATCAGAAGCAGACCCATGATTTTGGAAGCATTCTCAGGGTCCAAGTTTTGGATCCGTGAGAAAACAATTCTTGTAGCTTCATACCCATCCATGGCTGCAACTAAGCCAAATACTTGTTTGTTTTATGAGTTGAGTGTTTTTTGTCTCTCTCTCTCTCTGTACTCCCTAGTGGCTGTGTATGTCTCTCACTCCTGCTGCTACAAGTAAGGTTTCTTTCTCAACCACACACACAAGAGACCTACCTACCAACTTGAGAGGATGAGCGGTGACACAGTGGTTTGCTTTCTCATTCCTGCAAAGCCAAAGCCCAAGAAAAGCAAGTTAAAGAATGAAAAGAGGGGAAATAAGAAAGTGAAGTGTTAAAAGGTGTTATTCTCGTGTGGTTATCTAAAAAGGAGACTAATGGAGGATGCCAAGAGGTTTACCCTTTCATCTAAGGAAGAAGAGAAGAAGAACTACAAGAGAGCGCGAGAGAGGGACACATAAGATGGTGGTTGAATTTCTCTATAAAGAAGTAATGAGTGCAAAAGTTGCAGAAACAACCAAAAGAAAGAAACAGCAAAAAATATAAAAAAAAAACAAAAGTTTAATCTTTTCAAAAAAAGAAAAGATTTCCACATCCCACTTTATCTTCTTCTTCTTCCTCCAGCTTCTACTAAATCTCACATCTTCCTTTCTTTCTTTCGAAATTAAAATTGAAATCTAAGTCTGAGCAGAAGAGTACGGACTTACCACGAACGATAATCTTCATATGATCCGCATGGGGTCTGGATTTCTCTGTTCAAAACAGAAAATGGCAGTCCACCTTCCTGCCATAGCCTAAGAACCCTCGTCTTTATAGCTTCTGAGCAGAAGCAGAAGCAGAAGAGGAAGTAGAAGAAGATGAAGACAGAACCTGCAATAGCTACAACTCTCGCTCGCTGCTCTGCTCTGTTTTATGGGGTCCTGGGCTGGGTGCGGACAGTGAAGTTAAATGCTTTTTTTTTCTCTCTCCCACCTAAGATTTTCTTCTCTCTCTCACTAGAGCCTCCCCTTCCCCCCTCCCCCCCAAAACAAAAAAACCGTCTTTCTTTTTTTCCTCCCCCTCTTTTTCCGTGTTCTTTCAAAATTGAAAACAGAAAATTTGGATGGATTTAAAAAAAATGCTTATAAAAAAAATTTATAAATAACTTATAAAAAAAATTCTTAATAAAAAAATTATAAAAAAAAATTAAATAAATAAGTATTTAGATAATTATTTTTAAAATAATTTTTTATATTGGTAAATTATAAAAAAGGATATAATTTAATTAAAAATAAGAGAGAGATAAAGAAAAGATAAGAAAGAGGAGAGAGGATAGATGAGAGAGGATAGAGGTAAATATCAGAGGAGAGAGTGTAAGAAAAAGTAGAGATAAAATAGTAATTAGATAGTTTATAAACTATTTTATTATTTAAAAAATTAATTTTAATAGTTTATTTAAAATTATAATTTTAAATCATGATTTTACTCTTATAACTACTTATTTTAAAAAAAAATTAAACTAAAATTTAAACTAATTTTTTTTTTAAAATCAGGCCCAATGTCTGTGTTTGTGTTTGTGTTTGCGGGTAGGGTGATCAGGCTGTACTTTTACGTTTTCCGTAGATATTAATGTCCTCTTGAGAAAAATTTTGCCTTAATTGTATGGTTGAAGATGTCAAGTTTTATAAATTTTTTTGTCACTTCAAGTTGGCAAGTTAATTCTTGATTTCCAAGCATTTGTAAAAGCATACTCTATTCTGTTAATATATTTAATTTTTTTAATAGATTAATTAAATTAAATTAATTAATTATTATTTTAATTTATATATTTAATTTATTTTCTCACGCTTTTAGTTCTGTCTTTTACTTTTCTGTTTAAGCTATTTAATCTTCTTCTGGCGTTGCTATAATTATTTTATATTTTTTTAAAAATAAATAAATTAATTATAATTAAATTTAACTCTTTAAAATAAATTTATATTATATATTTATTAATCTATTTAAATTAATTAATTAATATTAAACAAATAAATATATATCATATGTGAGTCAAATTAGATTTATCCGGAAGTTTTGGAAAAATACATGTACCTTTTGTAGGTAGAGCATTTAATTCAGCGATATTATTTAGAACTTAACAAAATTTTAATGCTTTATAGATGATTTATGGTGATATTAAAATGAAGAGACGCACAAGGCTATATATTTGATTAATGTACACAAATTATAAGAATCAAACTTACAACAAAATACCTAAAAAAATGTGAATCGAATCATGCATGCCAATTTGAGTTTACTTATCAATAATTACTTAATAAAAATCATTTTTAATTATTTTACCAAAATTAAGAATTACTTTGTTTGTAAATTAAAGAATTCAATTTTACTTATATTTTAGCGCATAAAAAAATCTGCATCAAACATTAAATCTCTTACTAAAAAATTGTAATGGGATTCATGGTGGAAAAGTTAATTAATAATTTGTCAAATGATTTATATATGCAACCATAATTTTTTAAAAGATATTATATGTCCGTTTCTTAATATAATATATAATTAACTTTTTTATATAAGTTAAAGAAGTCAAATAAATTAGTTATTTATGATCAAATCTAATTTTTTTTAATCTACCTAAATCAGTCAATTAGTTATAATATTAATTATAATTAATTGATTTATTTAATTTCTTGAATCTATCTAAAAAGTTAACTATATTTTATATTTAAAAATAAATGTAGTATCTTATATATGAGACTCCAAAAAATATTTGTTAATCTCATAAATAATATCTTCAGCTTTCTTTTTTTACAAGATTATTCTAACATTTGTTTGCCATAAGAGTTTGAGAAACTCCTAAACTAAAGTTTTAAAAAAGCTTCTGGTCTAAATTTTAGTTTGAGAAAATTTTAAAACAAACAGTCATATTTGTCTAAAAGGACTTTTAGATTAAACTATAGTTTAAAACAAAAATTTTAGATAAGCTATTGAGATTAACTTCTAGAATAATAAAAGAACTTATAGACTATCCAATTATTATTTTATCCTTATTTTTTCTTACATCATATCTCCTCTCTCTTCTCCACCCTCTTTTCTCTCTCTTCTCCATCCTCTCTCATCTCTCCTCTCTCTCCTATTTTTAATAAAATCATACTCTTTCTGAAAATTTTCTAATTACAAAAATTCTTCTAGTAATAATTATCTAAACAGTCATTTATTTAGAATTTTTTTTATAAGCTCTTCTCTACAAATTTTTTTATAAAAGCTGTCCAAAAATATTTTTTTATAATTTTTTTTTCTAAACTTTTATCTAAACACACCTTATATATTATTTATGTATGTATATCGACAAGCAGGGTATGAACTTTGCCTAATGCCAAACTCAAAGGATAAATTAGCTTGCCCTACTCGATCATATTTGTAAGAAGTCTTGGAGTCATTTTAAATTGGGCAATCCTTAAACCATATTAATTATTTGTTTAAAATTAGATAAAATTTATTTAAAATTATTCTTAAGCTATACTTTAAATGTTATAAAAATTTTGTATTAAATACCAATAAATATAGTCTTACAAATTAGGTTGAATGGAGTTTTTTTTAATTAGAATAATAAATAATAGTACTATCAATAATCCATAATATAAAGGGAAAATTCTAAAAAACAACTACTTAAATTTTAAAATCCTATATCAAAATTTACTATAAAAAAGTTATTATTTATTTTATAAAAATAGTCAATAATTTATAAAATATAGTAAATAATTTAATTTAAAATTTTAAAATTGAAGTAATTATTTTTTAAGATTTTTTCTAGTATAAAAGTAAAAAGAAATTAAAATAGTCATATTATCTGTAAACTATTAACAATCCCACTTATTTCTGATAGTACTACTACGTGAAATGCATGGACCTGTTTCCAATTTTTTCCCTTAATTTATTTATACGTATATATATTTATTAAATATATTATATAATTTAGATCTGTGCTTGGAATAGTGCACGTTCCCTTGCCCTACCTTCTGACACCATTTTTAAGCTTTCAATTTTCTGTGCCTTTCTTTCCCGAGCAGAGCACACACGTTAGGATGTTTTCTTTGACGCGGTTTGAGGAGTTTGGAGTTCACGACCAATGGAAGCTTGTGGGCCCTCCCGACCATTCATAATCAGCATTAATTAGAGAGTGAAACACACGCGCTTAAGGCGTTGGCTTGATTGGGTCATCATTGTGCTTTTATACGATCAAATACTCACTCATCTCACAATCGTTCTCTTCTGACCCGAACGCTCTCTACAGTTATGTTTTTATTTTTAGCCACCTCTCTACAGTTACAGTTATGTTAATAAAATACAACAGTAATTTTTTTTTTTTACTTTACTAATAAAAATCAAATGTTGGATCAATATCATCAATCAAGTATCAAATATAAAATTAGATACCGACCCCATCAAATGACATGACTTGTTAATTATTGTTTTAATAATAATGCATCGATAGAGATTATTATGTATCAATTATTAATGTGATTTTAATATTAATTTATAACAAAAAATCTAGACCAATGTTTACTATTAGTATTTACTAAGGGTGTTCATAGGCAAAGTTATATAAGATAACTCCCCTACCTAAAAAGATATGGGCTATATTTTGCAGTCCGATGCCTGGCCCTATCGGTAAAAGTTCTAACTATTTTGGGCTGGGCATAGGCGGGCTGGGCGTGGGCAGGTTGAACATACTCAAGTTGTGATGACATGCTCATGTTGTAGAAAAAATCTGTAATTATAAACTTCTAAAATAATATCATATTCATATGTCTTCAAGAGTTAAATAATATCTATAATCCACTAAAAATAAGGTAACAAAAAGATAATAATTAAAGTCTTGAAATTCATTGTATATAAAAAAAGTTTTAAAGTCTAAGTAGTTTGTAATTACAATTTACATCAATTTTCCAAATATTGACAAGTGTGAAATATCTAAAAAAAATAAAAAAATAATTATAATTTATGATGTAATCATATTATGATTAGTAAAGTTAAAAAAAATTAATATAGTTATAAATATTAAAAGACGCAACTTACGTATTTAATTACCTATATTTCTAAAATGACCATTTAGTCACTAGTAACTATCATATTCTCCTTTTCAAGTGTAGCAATATCTAGGGAGAAAAGTAAAAAAAAATAAAAAAAAAGGTGCTCATGAGCAAGGCAGGGCAACCCCCCGCCCGAAAAAAGTATGGTCTACAAAATGCTCAGCCCTACCCTATATTTATCGGGCTGGATAGGGCCTTTTTTTCGCAAATTTGAGTGGGCATACTAGGCCGCGAGCTTTATGAATACTCCTAGTATTTACATAGTATTAAAGCCTTTTTCTCTTAGATATTGACCATATATAAATCAAAACTTATCTATTTTTGGATTTAATAAAGGATGCTTTGGGTTTGAAACTATTTTTTTGAAGACTTACAATCTAAAGAGTTTTCATATTTTTTTAATAAGTATATTTCTCAAAATTTAAATTTATATTATTTAATATAAAATAAATATATTATTGAGAGAATTTAGCCTTATTTGGAATCAACAATATTTAAATATGAACTAGATAGATAATAGTATTTATCTAGATTATTATCATAAAAATACAATTATTGTTAATTTATTGTTTGTTAAATATTTTTTAGGTATATAAATATTATAAAGTCATATATATGGTATATAATTTTAAAAGGGTTAATTTAAAGTTATATTTTACACTGAAAATTTATACGTTCGAACTATGTTGTCCTGGAATTTTTTAGATTTAATGTCGCTCTGAAAATTTTTAAATCGTAGCAATTTTACCCCAATTGTTATCCAAGTTAAATTTGATCGTTTGTTGACTAAATATGATGAACTGGTAGTTCATGAGTTATTTACGTCATTTTTATTTTGAGTTAAGGTGTTAATTGACCCCATAAGTTCTCATCTAGGAGTACTGGATATTTAGAAGTTTCTAAATCACAACAATTTTACTCTATCTATTATCTAAATTAAGTTTCATCATTAATTAATTAAAATTATTAATTTTATAAGTTTATCTGTCATCTACTTGTTAAGTTAGATTTATTTTTTCATACACCAGAAATATAACCAACAACAAAACAAAAGGACTAGTCCGCTGAGTCTAAATAAATGTACAAAGGCATTAACCTCAGCTGGTCCATGAATGATGAGTCCAGGAATTGCACCCAAACCCCTTTCGGTCAGACGATCTGCGAGGAGGTTGTTCTCCCTATTCACTCGGACGAAAGTCGTACGCCAGTCACGTTGCACCATCGCTTTAATCTGCATAATCAGGTTGCTATCCTCCTGCATATTAAGAACTTCATTCTGTATTAGATGAATGGCCTCGGAGGAGTCAGATGCCACAATAATATCTCTGTAATTCCCATCCCATGCACGTTTGAGGCCCAACAAACAGCCTCAAAGTTCCGCCGTCAAGCAATCACCTGATTCTAAACGAAGGCGAAATCCTTCAAGGACCCTCCCATGAGTATCTTTTATCACTGCACCACATGCTGCACTCCCATTACGAGGATTGAAAGCACCATCAACTTCCACCAGCGTCTGACCCGTACGTAGGAGACACGCTCCCTGTTCACTGCGCAACGACATGCCTATCATACGTGTTCCTTCCAATTTCCGATGCGAGTTGCCGACACAATTCAGGATAGCTGCTGACCCGAACTTTATGTTGTTTAATCCCTGAAGAATTCCCGAATGACATGACTTGTTTCTATCACACCAAATGAGCCAGCAAATGATGGTAAACATACCTCTCCAGTAATCCCCGCCTTGACCCATATTCCTTCTCATATTAAGTTGGAACCAATTAAGGATGTCACAAGTGAAGAAGAGGTGTTGGAGAGAAGGATTCATCAGCGCGTGGATTGCATCCTGAAGTAGTTTTTCCACCTTTCACAAACCCCATCTGGATGTAAGCTCCTCTTATGCTTCAAATGATTCGTGATTAAACGTTCATACACCATGAGCCACGTAAAAGTTTGCAACTTTGGGGAATTTTTAGTTTCCAAATATCATTCCATCTAAAATTTGGAGTAGCGCTATCGTCATTAAGGGTCCGATAAGCCGATTTAACGGTAAAAACCCTGCTCTTCTCCCACTTTCATTGGACTTTCTCTTTGCCAGTCGTGGTTCTCACTCGTTGGATACCTTCTTCGTCTTCTTCCAATTATGCTTAATCCCACTCCAGGCGTTGGATCCTTGCTTTTTGGGATTAATTTTTGGCAACAAGTCATTCCCGCAACCATAACTCTTATCACTTTAACCTGAGAGAATCCCTATCTTTAACGAGACCCCACCCCAGCTTCATCATGAAAGCCTTGTTTTGTGGCTTTAAGTGTCTCATACCGAGGCCTCCAAGGCATTTCTCCTTACACACGGATTCCCAAGCAATAAGATGCATTGTTTTCCTGTCATCTGAAGAACCCCATAAAAAATCTTGGGATTTTCTCTCAATAGCTTCACAAGTATCAATTGGAATATTCACCATTTGCATGGCATAGGACGGCGTGGCAGAAATAACTGATTTTATGAGAGTATCCCACCTAGCAAGAGAGATATTTGGGATCTTCCATCCACTCAGTCGGCTTTTAACTTTGTCAACAATAAACTGGTAAGTGTCTTTAGAGACTCGTTCGTGGTGCAAAGGAACTTCTAAATATTTCCCAGTCATTTGTTCTGGTGAAGCCCAAAGTTGCACTCAGTTGGGCAGCTCGATTGTGGTTGATGTTTCTAGAAAAGAATACTCTAGTTTTGCTGGCATTCACCTTCTGGCCGTATACTCGACAAAACACGTCCAGGCAACCTTTGATAACCTCTACTTGCTCCAAACTTGCTTCTGCAAAAAGTAACAAATCATCAGCAAAAAACAAAGGGAAATAGGAGGACCGTTCTTACTCGGTTTTATCGATTTCCAAAGGCCAGCTGCTATCTCGAACTGGATCGTGTGAGCGAGCTTCTCAATGCATAAAACAAAAAGATATGGAGACATGGGGTCCCCCTGACGAAGTCCTCAGGATGGACAGAACTACGTTGCTTTACTTCCTTCCCAAAGAACCTACATAGAAGTAGTCGACAGGCATGCTTTGATCATTGTCCGTAAGAATTGGGGAAGGTTGATCTCTTCCAAGAATTTCATCACAAAGTTCCAACACACACGATCATTGGCTTTCTCCAGATTAATCTTTATCGCCATGAAACCTTTTTCCCCCTTCATATTCCTCATGGAGTGAATCACCTCCTGGGCAACAATGATGTTATCCGAGCTAGTCTTGCTAGGAATAAAACTGCATTGTTCCAGAGATATAATCTTAGGTGAGAAAGATTTAATTCGGTTAGATATCACCTTTGTTATGATTTTGTATACAACATTGCATAGGCTGATAGGTCGAAAGTCCCTAATATTCTCCGGCATGTCCTTCTTTGGAATAAGAACCAGGAACGTACTATTTATGCTTTTAATAATATTAGGAACCCCAAAAGCTTGTTTGACAATACGTATATCACTGAAGGCTCAACCAAATCCCACTGGCTTTGATAGAATAGGGCGTTCATGCCATCCGGGCCAGGCGCCTTCAAAGCACCCATACTGAAAACAGTCGGTTTTAATCTTTATTTTTTCAAGTTAGATTTACAAATAAAAAAATTAAAAAATGCATCCCCAAATATTTGAGAAATTAAAAGAGGTGAAAAAATTAAAAAAAAAAGTAAAAGTATCTTGTAAGTGGAGAGAAAATAAAAAAGGTACTCGCCTATGTCGATGGGTATTGGTCTTTAGACAATCTCCCTTATCTAGTAATCATTATCATTCACTATATATACATATTTGCAGCAAACATGAGCTCCTCCTCTACAGCTTCTTTTTCATTATCATTTACTACACAAACTTAATATATTTGGTCAACTAACAGTCAAATTTAATTTAGATAATGACAGGACAATATTATTATAATTTAGAAACTTCCGGGGTAATATTGCTCTAAAGTAAAAACTTCTAAAACAAATTTATACCTTAACAAAAATGACATAGATAACATGTGGACCTATTAACTCAACACATTCAGTCAATTGGCGATCAAACTTAACTTGCATAACGGTAGGGCTAAATTGCTACCATTTAAAATTTTTTGGGGTAATATTGAACTCAAAAATTTACATG
Organism: Leucaena leucocephala; assembly: GCA_037074615.1. Classification (NCBI taxonomy): domain Eukaryota; kingdom Viridiplantae; phylum Streptophyta; class Magnoliopsida; order Fabales; family Fabaceae; genus Leucaena; species Leucaena leucocephala. The sequence continues at coordinate 2,425,459 of CM073544.1, read as the reverse complement.
ACAATATAGCTCCAACTTGTAAATTTTCAAGATAAAATAAGATCTTAATCCTTTTTTAAAATTATAGGTCTCTTTTAATAAAATTTGAATAACATTACATAGATTGAAACTAGGGGGAGCATCTTAGCAATCTTAAAAATTTTAATGTACTTTCTTTATTTTTATATCATTTACTAGATCTTATTACTAGGTATCTAGTTGCGGGGTTCGTGGCTGCTCTTCCTAACATAGATAATTTTTCTAAAAATCGAACTCGAGACTTAAAAAAATCTAACAGGGCCTTATCCCACTAAAATTTTTACTTTACTTTTGCAATATTTTATAAATGCCATAAAACAAATATTTTTTTATAATAAAGATATGAGAGAGTTTGTATACATATATACCATTTCAGTATTTATTTACCAAAAAATTTTGATTATAAATAAAAGTCCACTTAGAAAATTATTAATGGTTGTTTTTTTTAATGTGTATATATAAAATGTGTGTATATAATACTAGTGAAAGTAATATCCTCATTCACGTTTAGGCATTATTTAGTTGGGGGTTTTTAAAGGAGATGAGAGATATAAGTGTGTTTGGTTGGGAAAAATAAAGGGGAGGGGAGATAAATTTTTTTGTCTTTATGTGCTCACCCCCCTCCAAAAGTGGGGGATTTTTGGAGGGGAGAGAAAATTTTCATCCATTTTTGACAAAATTACCCTTTATATTTTTTTAATATTTCAATTGTACCCTCACGAGCTAAAACCTTTTTTTTTATTCTTTTCACTTATAATTTTTGCTTTGATTGATAAAGCCTAATAAACATGATAAGTTATTTATATATTATATTAATATATATAATAATTATAAAATTATTGAGAGACAATGTTAAAATTTTATCATATTTTTTTAATTTTATTATATATATAAATGAGATAAAAAAATTTTGAGATTCATAAATTAAGAAATAATAATTTTGATATGAATATTGTAAATAAAGAACAAATAAATTTAAATAAAGAGATAAGGGTATATTTGTCAACTTTTAATTAACTTCCCTCTCCTTCTCTTCAGAACCAAACAAGAAATATCATCTCTCCTCCCCTACTTTCACATATATAACCTCCCCTACCTTTCCCTACTCTTCCTTACATTAACCTAACTTACCTTCTCCCAAGTTAAACCAAACAGGAGTAAAATGTCTTACATTGTTACTCGTAAACACGCACTATAATATGTATAGGGATATTCAAATTGTTTCACTGTGCAAATATAATTAATACCAACATATTTAAGTCATTTCTCTATTCCAAACGCATGATTATGAGAAAATGATTTAAATATTTATATATTTTCTTGTCTTTTACGAGAAAGTGATCTTTCATGAGTTCAAACTTCAAAGTAAAAGGATGAAAGTTACTAATGAAGAGATTCGCAACCTTGCACCCACAATGGATTAAATTTAGTTTTTTTTAACTATTTTTGTCTCTATTGAATCAGGTGAGAAAAAAAGAAAAAATTTCTGAAAATTCCCTATTAAAATATTTATTACTAAAAAAGTATTTAAAATTTGTTTAAAAACTTAGTTTCTTGAGCTTCAGCAGGTGCAACTCTTATTTATATATGTTACACATATTTAATTATATGTAAATATATTCTGTTAATTTTTTTTATATATAGTCAAAGATAGATCACATACAGTTGAAGAAGATGTGCTAAAGATGAATTGCTTCTGTTGAAGAGTTTAGGTATATTTGGGCTATAAATTCTCTAAATTGGGATTTTTCTAGCAATTTTTAAAAAAATATGTTTATATTTTTTTTTCTTTCTAGATTGGTTTTGGTAACCCAAAAAAACTCCTATAAGTCAGATTAAAAGCCTAAAAATTATATTTGAATTGGCATTGGAGTGAAATAATTTTTTTTCCTAAAAGCTAAATTAGACATAATGTCTCATACAAGAGCTTTTGGGTTTACAAAGCCCAATGAATATTCAAACTAACTTTTTTTAAAAAAAAAGGATATCTAAATAAAAATCACATTATACAAATGGACTTTTACCCTAATTTCAATTTATAAAATAATAAAAGTCATTTTTATAAATGTTAATTCACACAAGCTTTGAAACATACCCATTGTGATTTGAGTCTCCATGCCCCACAACTCAATACTTTCCTTCTCTTTACAATCTATCATTGTTGTCTTTTGTCAGCAGATTATGTTTATACAAGAGAAAGAGCGGTTGTTTGTTTTGGTTTTGTTTAATGAATTGGACGTTAGATTCATTAAGGTTAGTACAAGCTTTATGATTAAAAAAACACTTATGAAATACTTATAAAAGATACGGATTAACTAGACCAAATTCTATTGACAGTTATTGTAATTATGAAATTACAAAATAACAAAAGATATGATTTATGCTCATTAAAACAATAAAAGCATAGATGATGAAAAAGATCAATTATGTATTCTACAAAATATTATAGTAATAGTTAAAAACTTAATTAAATCCTAAAGAATTATTTATAAATCTTTGAAGTATTAAAAATAAATTTAAAAATTAAATGAAGTGATATGAATTAAATACATAAAATATGAAATTTATAAAAAAAAAGATCATATTATTCATAAGTTATATATGAGTCGCTTCAAATTTGTTGCAAAGGATAGGATAGTCATTCTAGTTTTCGTACTACATACAATGGCAAGTCGAGTCTGAATCTCTACCATTGTTTCTCTTTTAGGGTTTTCTTAAGGCTTTGGTTAGTCTCACTAGTTTATGAGGTGGCGAGAGGTGTTTTGAGATGATCTCTTGTCGATAGTCACCAAGAGAAGGTAATGGGAATACAGGGAATGGTGAAACAAAACAAAGTTTGTGTGAAGATGAAAAACAAAACGACTCCCCTAAATGTATTTGTAAGACACTTTTAACGTGTTTTTTAAGGTATGCGAAGGGATGAAGCTGCCTATGATGGTTGAGACTGAGACTCTGGTAGCTCTGTAACTGGTTTTAGACTTCCATGTTTCAAGTTAGTTGGGAAGTTGTTTTCACCCTCTTGTCATAAGAGAGGTTCTTGCAGCTACATTTTTTTTTTTATACTGAAATTTTTAAAAAAAGGTTGGGCTCACCCACGATCTAAGGGTAGGGTGAAATCTCCCTTCCTCCTAAGCGATATCAATTACCTCCCATGAGAAGTCTATTACCTTCAGACGTAAATTTAGGCACCTAGAAGTTAGGATGAGTCCCTAAGCACCGTAACTGGAACTAAAATAAAGCGATACTCCCTAGGGATCGAATATGTTCCAAATAGTCGCATGTCTTACCTCTTATCCAGTTGAATCTATATACAATGGTATACAATGGGTTCTTGCCGCTACAATTTGTTACACAACATTGATCTCAAATGAGTTGGGCTTGACAAAGTATTTTTTGAGACTCTTAGTAATCTTGAAATTAGTCTTTGCACTCGTACATAGTGTTTGATTCAATGGAGGGGTTGGCTTTTGTTTATTTAGTTTAGTTTTGGTTGTTGTTTGGGTTCTGCCGTTTTCTATTTTTTTAAGGAGATTTGACGTACCTTGAATTCAACAGAGTAATCTGATCTGCGTATGCGATGCAGAATCACGATTCAAACCCCGATATGTTACAAACAAAACTCACCAAAGGCGAAAAGAAGAGTATTTTCAGAGAGTTTCTTTAAGAAAGAAACTATTTTTCCATATTTCTTCAGCCACCCACACATGAATATGTAAATAATAATATGTCTACCAGCAGTTATGTAACAATTCCCACACTTTTTTTCCAAACAAAATAGGTATATCGTAAGTCTCTACCTATACTTCTTTTATCATTATTTGTGCGCTAATTAAAAAATTGTACTAGAGCCATAATCTATCATGAATGAACTTAGTATACCCCAAAGCATCGGCTGTTTTGTGTTGAGCCTCGACTTATTTTTTATATGACTATCTAAATAGGTCAAATAAAAATATTGTCGGACTCAATTAGGGATATCTCTCCTAAAAACGGCAGTTATATTGATATTAGTAATCTAATTTTTGCTTCTCATGTTAAATTTAGTGAAAAAATATTTGAATGTTGGATTATAATTTGTTTCATTTGTGTGCAGATTTGAATGTTGATGGGAATTTGCTTTCTTACTAGTCCTTATCGGATTCCCCCACAACTACATATGAAATGATGATTTTGAAACATCTCTCTCTCTCTCTCTCTAACTCATCATAGCTTGTGTGATACAAATATGTCACAGCAGGCAATTCAATCACTTTTGGTTATGCTAATATATCAGTGAAATGTACCAAAAGGAAAAGAAAGAAAGAGAGAATGGATGACCACTTTCCCAATTATGGAGGTGATTGCCAACCTTTGGAAAAAGTGAGGCAACTGTTTAATTATGGAGGTGATTTCCCCCTCCCGCTCCCCCTCCCGCTCCCCCTCCCTTCCTATATATAAAAGAAAACAGTTTTAAAAATAACATATTCCTTATTTATAAGAGACACTAATAGCCCTTTACTGTTAGTTTTATTTTTTATTTTTTTCTCATTAATTCTTGGTTAGTCTCACTTTATATAAATAAAGGTATTTGTAAAAAATAAATTGTATATTATATATTTATTGTATTTAATCAATTTTAACTACCTTTTATATATAAAATTGGGTGTTTTGTATTTTATAAAAAGCAATAAATGGAGTATAATCTTTGTTATATTTGAAATGATGAACCGAAATCACATAATTGAATTTTAAAGTATTTGTAAAATTAATAAGTAAATGCAATAAAGGCTGAACTACTTTTCCCAAAAGAAAAAATTCAATTTTTATTTATCCCCATAGATTATTATATAGAAATAAAAACATGTGGGTAAAATCATGAAAAGTAAATAAGGAAGATTGGATGGAGGGGAAAAAGTGATAATTAGGCTTTTAGACGTTGTGAAATGGTAAAGCGGCTCAAAAGGCAAGGGTGGGCATAGCTACTTTTTTTTTTTTTCCAATCACGCTGATGGACCCATTTGCAATTATAATTTATATTTTATTACTTTTCCCACAAAGTTATGAGACACAATCATCCTTCATTGAAATTTTTTTATTTTCACTAGGAGAGCTTTACATGTATGCAACTAAACTCAATCCAAAATTGCTATCGCCTAAGGTAACTTGAAGAATGAAAAATCAGTTGATATACGTTTAAAAAACTATTTTTCTTAATTTTTAAATTATTCCAATTAAAAAATGAAGAAGATTTGGGGTGTCATCTTTCTTTAGTACTATCATTTGCTAGTGTTGGTGGTTTTCCTTTTTCTACAAAGGCATGCCAGTTAATCCTCACTCTTTGTGATGAATCAAACATTTTAATAAGAGTGAAAATGGGTCAGATTAGCTTAGGTTTTGGCTAAAGTCTGAGCTTGCATGGTAGAATAGAGGTTTGTGACTAGAAGCCTAAATATGGCTTGTCCTTGACTTAGGCCTGAATCATCTAAAGGTCTTGAGCGGCAAGCCTATATATATTATATATACTATATTATTTATTTTTTATATAAAATTTTTGTAAGGGTTTAGACTCACTCACTATCTAGAAACAGGATAAAATATCCCTTCTTCTTAGATGATACTAATATTCGACAGGGTGAGCCGTCTATTACCTTCAGGCGTAAATCTAGGCACCCAAGAATTAAGATACCTCCCCAAGTGCCGCGACTAAAACTACAATAAAATGATACTTTTTAAAATTCGAATACGTTTTAAATAGTCATATATCTCATCCTTATATAAAACAAATATACTTTTAAAAAAATTGACCTATCAAGCTAGTCGGCTTTATAAAAGTAAGTTTGGTCTATTTATCTAAATAGGTCTAAAAATAAGTTTGAAATAGGCTAGATTGTAAAACTCTTAAAGACTATTTAGTCTATTTTCACCCCACTTATCAATTAATGGTGAGTCCTGAAATATTTTACCATAATTTCTCTAGATGTAAATGTTCAAGCATAAAGAAAATGGATATGGTAACAAGAAAAAGAAAAAGAGAGAGATGAAGAGAACGTGAAGATCATGTAAAAAAAATTAAACCCAAAATAGATTATGTTCCTAAAAACTATTTTCCATGATGCACAAAAGGCAAAAAATATACCCTATTCAATTATATTTATACTTGCTCCATATACAAATGTGAGAATTGAATATGCAATCACATATATGTTTAAGAAATAACAGCCCCCACCACTTACATTAACTTAAATATTGAAGTTTTATGTTTATTTAAAAAAATCATCAAAATTTAGATTGTTTTAACAAATTTTGATGAAGTTTTTTTTTCCATTTTGGTCTACAACACTGTCAAACTAATTTTAATCATTGTCAAGCTTATATAAAAGTATCCCTTCTAATATGCTCTTTTTCCCTCTTATTTATAAAGTTCACACTTTTACTCTATATGGATGGGAGAGTTTTTTTATAAAAGTAGAAGTTGAGGTGGAAATAGAAATAAAAGTGAAATTAGGCTAGAAATAGATTTTAAAAGTTTATTTAGTAGGATATAAATGAGTATGGAATTGATGTATATTTTTTTATAACTTGAGGTAAAATGGTCCAAAATATTTTTTTTATAACTTAGAAAGGGTTAAAGTTGTCTAGGAATTTTATAATTGGAATAAAATAGTCCAAAAAAGTTCACTTTCACTTCTATCATCTCAATTCCTAACTTTTCTGATGGAACTAAAATGGTTCAAAATATTAAAAGTGGAAGTGGAGATAGAAATGACTTTCATTCTACCAAATGAGAGAAGTTCTCTATTTTCACTTCCCACCTACTAAACATGCCCTTAAGTGTTAGTCATAGTAAAATAGACTTTGTCTGTTTAAGCATAAGATATCAAGTTTAAATTCGTATGAATGTTAAAAATGCTTTTAAGAGAAATATTTTTAATTAGACCTGATAATACTAAAATCTTAGCAAGTTATATAGTTGTATAAAAAAAAGTTTAAATTCTTAACAGAGAAACTCTTAACAAAGAATTTATGAATCAGTCCAATAATTTATGAATGATGCAACTTGTTATACATTTTATATTTTTAGTGATTTTAGAAAGAAATTAAGTGTAGAAGACTTAATCTTATCAAAACATCACGCTTGGTCCAGAAAAAAAAAGGACATATCATTTAGCTTATGAACTTATACACAAATTTACAAACATTGTTAAATTTCAAAAATTAGAGTTACTCAACATCCAATGAATTCTCGGATTGATAATATTAATTTTAAGTCCATTTAGAAAGTAATTGTACTCCAAAAATTAAGCTGTCAGTTTGAACTTTGAATTATTAAAATGGAGTAAATAATAAATATTTTGAGTAATTTACAATAAATTATATATATATATATATATATATATATATATATATATCAAACATTACAGCTGTAATTGTCCCCAAAAATTAGGTGGCAAGCTTACTACGTGGCCGAACCTGTTTTGTCCTCATTTGGCAATTTCAAATGATTGATTACGCACATTTTTGTTTTCCAAATAATATATAAAAGTAATAATTTCTTCAATCATTAATTAAATTGGTAGTAAGTTTAAAGACTGAAAGTTGACTAATAAAGATTGAGTTGAATGGATGATGTGACATATTTTTTAAATGAAATTTTAAATTTAAGTCTAATAACTAAAAAGATATCACAATGGTATAGTTTGTCACTATTTTAAATTGGACATTTTTAAAATCCAAACTAGTGATTAATATTAAATATGACATTTTCATAAAAAAATTTAAAGGATCTTGAATAATAAATTTTATAAATTTATAAAAATACAATCACGTTTTAAGATACTTATTATAAGATTTGAAGAGGGATTTTTTTTTTAAATTATAAGGATATTCCCAAGCCATTTTAGGCTTGAGACTAATTTTTTTCAAGACTTATAATGTATTATAGAGTTTTTTTTACTCTTTCAATACGTTTTCTAAGATTTGAATTTATATTTTTTTTCTTATGGGGTGAGGTTACTACTACCTCAACCAATAATTTGTTAGTTGTTGTTGAAGAGAGATAGATATAATGATATATTTTATTCATGATATTAAAACGTAACCTAGATCAATTAATCAGACCAATAAATAGGTGAGCTAGTCCTTTAAGTAGAATTATAAGGTTTGGATGGGTTAATTGAGTTATATTTTATATTTTTTCCATTACTAAGTCTGAAACTTAGACCATCTGGAGTTTAAGAAAAGTAGTACCTTATATTTGTTATTTTTTTTATAATATTAACTAGATATTATTATCAGGCATCCTAGTTTTAGAGTTTGCAACTGTCTATTTTAGCTGTTTATTTGGATTAAGTATAGTTTATATATTAATATTCAATTTATTTATAAATTAATGCCTTTTATTTAAATATTATTCTAATTGAATATTTTTATATTTTTTAATTAAATTATATTATTCTAATCATAATTATGTTGACTCTCATTTAACCATAGTTAAACTGATAAACCTTAAATTAATTTAATGATTGATCTAATTTTCAATATTTTAATTTTATCTATAAATGAGAGTGACAATAGATTTGTACACTCTCAGTTATACAGAAAATGTTCTTAAGACTCAATATAATTAATACCTTAGCTTTATTTCATAAAAGTAATTATGTTTTCAAGATTTTTAGGATTTATTAGTTGAAGCTTGTTCTTATCAATTATATAAGCAGCAAGCCCTTAGTCAAAGTCATGTTATCACCTTTTTTTCCTTTTAGGTGGGAATGGTTTTGCATGCTAGAGGATACATTACCTTCCACCTCCCTCAATCATTTCAATAATTAACTTTTAAACTTAGTCATTCAAACCTAATACGAATTATTATTTAAAATTAATAATAAAATAGTTTTTATTTAAATTGAAGTTATTCAAACTAAATATCTATTATTTAAATTAAAAAATCATATTCTATTCCAAAAATAAGCATAAAAAATTCCTTTACCTCATAATCTATATTTATGTACAATATAAAATTAAGGAAAATTAATTCTACATCCCTTCTAATTTTACCTGATTTTTAATTAGTCCTTATAATTTTTTCTTTTTATTAGGTATTTAGGTCATTATAGTTTCCCAAATACTCATAACCAGTTAATTATATTTAAATGATTTACAAAACCACATGTAAGTTTTCACAAAATAAAAAATAAGGCAGAGTTTTAAAAAAAATAAAATAATGAGATAAAATATATTTATTATCAAAATAAAAAAACGATTATACCCATAATTATCTCCTTGCATATATAATATGTAACATAGTTTATTTTGGTTTTATTTAGACCTATATGCCAAAATTAGTCAAAGTGTATTTTGGATATAAGTCACGTTATCGGTTACTAATATCATTTCTCTTTCAAATTAATATATTATGAGTATATAAACAAATATCTATAAATGAGGAGACTTTAAGGACTCAATAAAAAAAGAAAAAACTATAAGAACTTGATTAAAAATGAATTAAAGTTATAAGGATTTGTATATTAATTTTTCTTAAAATAAAAAAATTATATTATAGCAACACGAATTAATCAACTTTAATTTCGTGCAAATTAAAAGCTCACAATATAATTTTGTAGGTTAACTTTGGTTTATGTTAGTTTTTGACTCTTTGTACCTTGGAAGCTACATATAATTTTCTGTAGGCTTGCCTTGGTCAACTATTTAATTTATTTTTGTTGTAGAGAGCCAGAAATGGAAGCTTAATTATGGATGATTAATAATTTAGCCAAATTGTTTGCTGGATATGTATATGCAAGACACTTTTGGACCTGTATATTAATTTAATTTTAATTTGGAGTCAAGATTTTAAATTTTACTAAAGTACCAAAGGTTCTTGATAATGAGATGTAATTACTTTTTTTTTTACCTTTAATATTCTAGATTAAAAAAATAGAATATCAATTGCAAATTATTATATAATCGAAGGTAAATTGTGAAAAATGAAATTTTGTATTTATCAATGCCAATTTTGGAAACTTAACATGAAATTTATGTACTTATATGAATTAGTTTTAAAAGGTTTTCCCATAGATTCTCATGTTAAAAGTTAAGAAATCAATTAAATAATTTTTACATTTTAGTTTCAAATTTTGAAAGATTTAAATAATTTATTAATATATACAGTTGTACGAATTTAACACAGATCTTCTAAATTTTAATATGTAACATTTCAAATGGAATAATAATTAACTACTTTTATATAATTATTAAGGTCTTTGGGTCCTTTACTGGAATTTTAAATTTATTTGGTTTTAAACTAAAATTAAATTGATGTATTGGTCTTTATTCTATAGTGCTTAGTATCATATGATATTATGATCTGATTTGGTCTTTAATTGTCCTTTATTAATTATCATGTGTCCATTAGAAAATTTGATGGCAAACATCTAAGAATCTAATAAATAATTATAAATCTATAATTGTTTTGGATGCAAATCAGTTTATTAATTAGTTTTTTTATAGGAGTAAAATTAAGGTAAGTTGAATCCTCAAGGCTTAGTTTATTAATTAGTTTTAAATACAATGTTTAAAAATAAGGATGGAAAAAGGAAAGGTCAAGGCTACGATTTGCTTAAACATGCCTAGGCCTATCACAAATGTCTAAAACTTGAACTTATATATAAGTTTTTTAGACTCATGTCTATACCTATAAAAGGCCTACCAGACCTAAAGCTTTTTTAGAAACATAAAATGTCTTCTATTTTAAGTCTTAAAGACTGTAAGGAGACTTTAAACAGATTAAAATTTACATAAATATTAGTTTTTAATAGGTTTCAAAATCTATATATTTATAAATATAAGATTTTAAATAGGCTTTGAGTCTATTTAAAACATGTGTGTGTATATAATACAATGTTAAACATGTCATGTCTGCAGGCTTGTAAGCTAGACATTAAAATAAAAAGCCTCACTTATTTAAACTATCAGGCCTTTAAATAGGCATGAAGTTTAACTTATTTGTTAAATATGTTAAGCTTTATCAAACTTTAACCAGAGCCGTAGGCACTTATTAAAGGTATGACATATTTTCACCTCTATTTGGAAGCATATGTTATTTGGTATTTTTTTTACTAAATATAGATATTATTCTATTGAATATTATTCTAAGTATTATCGGGTATTAAATATAAACACTTCTCTCAATAAAAATTTGAATTTGAATTTACAATATTTTAAAGAATTAGTCTATTCTATTAGATCTAACTTCTATTGATATGTTATTGGTGATTGCCTTTGTTGTATTCCACAAAGTGCTAAAAGAAGCCTTGATGATTTTTATATACACATAAAACTTATCTCCAAACTGATAACTCCTAGATTAGACCAGGCTTCTAGAAGTTTTAGCTTGTCGTTGAACAAAAACTTAGGAAGTACAAATGAGATTGGAGGTCAAAATCTTAGCTGTTTAGTATCGTTGAATCTTGTTTAACGTGGAAGCCAATTCCTTCAAAATGATGGAACTAGCTAGAGTCTGGAACTTAAGAAGAGTCCCTCTTTTTCCTACATTTTTAATATATTAAAAAATTAAGTAAATGATGTTTAAGTATAAGAGAGAAAAATTAATTTTTCACGATATAGCAAACTAAAATTTAAATTCTCAATATAAAAAATATCAAATTTTAATGCCCCAGAGTGCCTTAAACAAGCTCCAATAGGCACATTAAGGAGAAAAACATATTTATAAGGGCATTTAAGTCTTTTTCAATTATACACATCAAATTAGAATTTTACAGTTCCTCGCAATCGTTCCACACTGTTAGCTTGAATGATGAAATCCTTTTAGAAAAACAATTTACACTAAATACTTTTCATCTTTACATCACTTTTATTCAATTAAATATAAGAATAAAATGATCTTTCTTTCTTTCTTTTTTCCAAGCATGCAAACATGATAAAGAACCAAAAAAATAATATTTTTGGAATCACTTCTGGTCCAATCAGCCATTATTATTTCTCAAACGAAGCCCCATTTGAGAAATATAGTAGCGTTAATATTGGCATATCCGCATATAACATTTCTATACGGAATCCAAATGACAATCAAGATTACACATTGGAAGCTAACAAAGGAAGAAGGAAAAGATTGATTGTCCTCAAATAGTTCCTCATGAAACTAATGCAAAATCTTCATTGATTTTTCCTTACTTAGCCTGTGGATGGGATGCAATAAAGTCCACGGCAAGATTAATGCTGTTGATCTTGTCTGCTTCGTTATCTGGAATCTCAAAACCAAACTCTTCTTCAAGAGCCATCACAATCTCTACAGAATCTAAACTATCCAATCCAAGATCGTTTTGGAAATGAGCATTTGGATTAACCTGACAAAATTCAAGATTGAAATCTCAAATTAAGAAAAACAAGATAGAATTTGCATAAAGCCTAATATGAACTATATTTTCAAAGCTTGTCGGCAATACAGCTCTCTATTTCTTTATATTTTATATTGATTAAAATTTAAACAATCCATCTAAAGCATAGCCATTACATTCACAAGTCATAACTAGTGTGGTTCATTTCTCAAATTCAACGCAATGTACCAGAAAGCATATCTACTGGAATGCAACTCAAATCAAATACATGGCTCCATTTAGTATGAAATTGATTTCGCTCATTAGGTCTAATGATGCATATATTAGTCCCCAATTCATCATAAAAAGGACTATCCTCAACAAGTATATATAACATCAATTTGAAATCCTTCAAATATATGACCTACAAATACATTCCAAAACTTGAGAAACAAACTCTGTCTTCATAGAATTATCCATTTTCCTGAACTGCAAGGCTTTATAAAAATAACCTTTCCATGAAAAATAGTGCACCCAAATTGTCATGGGAGTTACATTCCAAGTCAGTCTCAATTTTGACAAATAATAAGCTGCAGGCAAATCATCTCAAAATCTAAACTATGTAAACACCAGTGTTTCATCTCCTTAACCTTATTGGATAATAAGTTGCCTACCAGAATTGTGAAACTGTGAATAATTTCCTCACAGGTGGAACTGTGAAAATCTTTATAAAAAAACAAAAGAACTGTGAAAATTTAGCTGGCATCCTAGGAGCTATTACGCAATATAATCCAGCTTCTACTTCCAGCTTCATTCTCTAAGATATCAAGGAGTCAGACTTAAGCCCAACAATACCATCCAATTAAGTCCTAGATATTCTCCAACATTCTGGGAGATAAATTTATCTGCCAACAGTGCCACTTAGATAAAAAGAATCCGTACCCAATTGTAAGGCATGAGACTTAAGTTCCAAGATAAAATTTCCAGCATACAGGGCATGTCAATGTAAATTTAGGTCAACTAAGAAAAGGCAGCCGCATAATCTAATGCAGGAACCACTTTCATGTTTGACAGAAAACATTAGCTAAGATAATGTTGAGCAACTAGTAATATGTCGCTAGAAATTCAATTTCGAGGACTACTTGGCTGAATCGCTTCCCCCCTTTTGCAACCAACTTTTGAATAACCTCGGATTTCTTTCACTGATTTGGATCACTCAGAAGCAAATCAAAGTTCCCATAAGTCTCATGAAGTATCAATCAGAAGTCTTGAGGGTTTTGATAAATGGCAAGAAAATCTAGGTTCCAACCCCAACGCCATCATTGTTTTTTAAGAGATTTAAAGGGAAAACACAGACAAAAATTCCGTCATCCATTTTCCTCAGTGCTAAACATCCTACGCAAGCCAAAGTATGAGCGCAAGAACATTGTACCTTGGAAGGATCAACTTTCTGGAAGTTTTTGACAACGGAGATGACGCGATCGGTGACCTCCGACTTATCGAGAAAGCACCCTCTAACATCCTCCGAGGAAAAGCTTCGAAACACGTGAGGGGTAAGCGAGAAGATATTTTGACGCAGAGGCTGGACCGGCACCCTCAAATATTTCAATAGAGGCTGCAAAGCACCCTTGGCGGCCATTGAAGCTCGAAGCTTTCTCTCTCTTTCGACTTGTGCTAGTAGGGAGTGAGAGACCGAGCGTCTTCTCGCAGAATCGAGAATATAATCTGGATGCCTGCTCTAACCCTACACTGCTGTAGAGCAGGGAGCTTTGCTTCTGGGCTATGGGCACATTTTAAAGGCCCAATTAAATGAATTAGCCCAATTTTGGGATGTCTCATTCTCAAACTTTTAATTTACTCAGTTCGGACTAACACCGAGTAATAAATGACTTAGTATCACTTACATGAAGTCTCGAGTTTGAGCTTTGGTATATGTAGAAAATTCTCGTTGGGAGACTCACCTACTATAGCTAAATGCGCGACGTGGGTTGGATTCGGATATAGTCAAAATAAAATTTTAATAAACCGGGTGAGCGATTAAAAAAAAATTCTCAATCGGGTCGGACCACCAAATATCATGGGCCTACTTCACTTCATTGAAAAAATATTAAGTTTTTTAATGTACAGACTATATCAATCCTATTAAAGATATTATCAAATATTAAATATAAATATATTTTTTAATAAAAATTTAAATATTAATTTATTGACACACGTTCCGCTGGTCACTTGTCTACTATTATGATGCTGTTGATAAGACACTTTTTAGATGAAGGGAGTCGTCTTTATTATAAATCTTGTATTAATTATATTCTTTTTAAAGATTGTCATAATTTAAAGTTTATAGAATTTTTCCTTTTTATTCTGAAGATGATTAGGGATTTAAATATGGATAAATTTAAAAAAAAACATATTTTCAAACCAATTTAATGACTTATAAATTTTTTTATTCCGATAAGGTGGTTCAAGATACCTAATAATTAATAAGAACCCAGTAGTATAATCTTATATAGATTTTTTTTTCATTACCTGAATGAATATATGCATATATAACACACTCATCTAAATTATACCTCATCAAGCAATGTCTCCATAATAAATGGGGTAAGTTTTTAGTTTCATTGTCAAAAAATACTTATTATTGATGTTAATTTAATTACAAGAAATTTTATATTATATAAAAATATAATATATAATGATATTTATTGTGATCATGTCATATTCATACCCCACAACATTTTGAAAGTTATTACTGAGTTTTACTTTCAACATTTTTATTATGATCATGAACAGATAGAGTTAGAAAAATAGGCTAGTCCGTCGCAACCTACTGACTAAGAGGGGATGGGCTGTGCAGTTTGCCCCAAAACGGGCTAGCATTCCGCCCTGCTAGCCCGCCACCTTTTTTTTTTAATATTTAAAAAAAATTATTTTTAAAATTTTAAAATACTAATAAAAGATTTTTGATGTTATATTAGCAAAATTAAAAAATTGCTAATATTATAATCTTAAAACTTCTTATTTTTTATAAAAAAATATCAAATTTTATAACTATAAATATAAATAAATATTAAAATAATATTAATTAATTATAATATGTTAAAATCTATCAACAAATAAGTAATTATCTTTACTAGTATTCGATAATAAGAATATTCAAAGTAATATTTGAGTAAAATAAATAATAATATTAATAATTTTTTTTAGAAAAAAGAGCGGGCTGCAGACCCGGACTGAGCCCATTTTATTGACTCTATGAACAGATCATATCATATCAAATTCCAATAACATAAATTAATTTATATTTTTTTAAATTTATCAAAATTTGAATTAATAAATTTATCTAATAATCTATAATTATATCGGTCTCTTCACTTAATGAAGAGAAATCACTTGTAAAAAATTTTAAAAAGTTACTAGAGAATAGCAATTATGCAAAAAGAACAAACATTCATGGGAATTTAGGGAAACATTTGTTAAGAATATAGCCAAAAAGTGCTACAAAATATATTATATTCTCAAGAATCATATATCCAACAATGATATTTTTCAAGAATAAGCTGCGAGATGAAATTGTGTGAGTTTGTGAACCAAATTCAAGTCCCAAAATTATGCAAGAAAAAAATTGAAAAACAAAAATTAGAAAAAAAAACAGAGAGAATCTTTAAGAGTATAAGGAAGAGAGGGCCAAGTTAGAAACAAAAATGGCAGGCAAATCCACGTGCTCCTCATATCAATATCAAAGAAATAAATTTGTCATTAATAATAATATTAATAAAAAAGTACTCTAACAGCCCTTATATTTTATTTTAATTACACATACCTTTCCTATTTTAAAAATATAT
Organism: Leucaena leucocephala; assembly: GCA_037074615.1. Lineage (NCBI taxonomy): Eukaryota > Viridiplantae > Streptophyta > Magnoliopsida > Fabales > Fabaceae > Leucaena > Leucaena leucocephala. Next base: position 2,409,285 of record CM073544.1, on the reverse strand, counting down.
AATTAAGTCTAAACCGTTAACTTTGTTAAAAATATTTTAAAAAGAGACTTTTATAATCAAAATTTATATTGCAATAAATTTTATTTACTTATTTACCTTTCATCATTACTAATTTTTTATTTTGACTTAAATTATTTAAAAATTTTATGAGTTTTTATATTTCCCTTAATTTTATTTTTTAGTTTTATAATAGTTATTTGTTTAATATTTCTAACATATCGAGACAAAAATTTAAGTGGCTTAATTAACATAGAGTTTATAAATTTTTAATTAATTAATTCTTCTAACAAATATATACTTAATTAAATAATGTTATAAATGTAGATTTTCATAACATATTGGAAAGTTTGAAAATGTGTTAGAATTATTTTTGGGTTGTATAAAAAATAATTTTTTGACAAATATAAATATTTATTCTTATGTGAAAGAGAGATAGTTTGGTCAAAACACAAGTTTAATAGTTAGATAGTTTGGTCAAAACACGAGTTTAATAGTTAAGTTTTAACGGTTAATTAATGGTTATATAAATAGAAATAGAATCTCAAATGTATAAAAAAGATACTTATGTAATATATATTTTAATTTTAAAAATGTAATTAATGTATTTCCCCCTAATAATAATAATAATAATTTAATGGGTCCAATGGACATTAAAGCTTCGTGGAAGTGTTGGGTCTTTTCATGAATACGACTCTGCATTCTTGTATGCTGCTTTTGTCTCCAATTGTCCTTCTTTCTCCTAACTTTCTTTCTTTCTTTTCGTGATCAAATTCAAGATGATTGCACGGGGATCAAACCCAAGTCTTTATGATCAAATTATGTTTATTTAATAGAGTTTTTAACGAGGTGGAAAATTTATAAATAAGACTTAAATGCATCTCAATTTTGGTTGATTTGGCTTATTAAAAAAAACAATAAACCATGTTTAAGAATTACTTATAATAGAAAATGGAATGAGTAATCATACTTAATTTCAAAATCATAGGGAGAGGACAAAGAGAGTTTTTTTTTTTTTTTTACTTTTCATACATTTTGGTCATTTTACCTACTCGGAGAGCTGAACTCTCTAATTCATTGAACCTTTCATTTCATTAAATACTCCAAAATGCCCAAAACTTCCAATCCCTAACACAATAGGGACAGATTGAAAGGAGACTAGACTTATAGACCATGTGCAAATTCATGTATAATAATAAAATATACACTATTACTCCTCACCCAGGAATTCCATTATTATCATGAGAAGCAGGATCTGGATATTAAAAATTTTAGTATTGATAGCAGCTAAGCTTGTAAAAGATGGTCTTAGTGTAGCTGTCATAATTGTTTTTTCTAGTTATTCATCCGGTTCACCAGATTTTTGTCTCGACTACATCCGCGTCTAACTCGCGTCGCGCACCTAGTTATAGTATGTGAGTCTCCAAACGAGAATTTTTTATATACACCAAGGCTCAAACTCGAGACTTCGTTTAAACGATACAGAACTGCTTACTACTCGGATTAACCCCTGTTAGTTGGCGGTCATAATTTTAGTTTCATTGATATAGTCCCAAACCCTCAAAGGACCCAAATGCAGCAAGACATTTTGGCATCTTCATCCCCTAATTTGTAGTTTGTAATTTGGGCTATGGCCTCTCTTATATCAAAATAACATCAACAACAATAACAAACAACCAGATAATCGCAAGATTATTGGTGAATAGATTATTTATGTGAGATAGATCACGTGTAGCATATGACATGTACTTCTCTGATCCTATTTATAGAGTAGAGAGAGAAGATATTTTTTAGTCTTATTTATAAAGCACGTCATTAAATTTTTGATGTGAATGTACAATTTTATTCTTAATTTAATATTGTGTTGACTTCAATCTTATAGTGTATAATATATATTAAATAGAGATAAAATTAAAAAGTTATTAAATTTTAAGATAGAATTAATAAAATTTAAAATTTTATTTGATTTATATAAAATATATTAAAAGTGACTTATAAATAGGATTAGAGGAGTATGTTATATATTTATTAGTAAGTATTATGTATGGTTTACCTGGCTAGTTGGAATTGATGAATATATTAGAATGAGAGAGACATATAAATAAATAAGTGGTTTTTTATTTATAATTTATAAATGTTATATATTTATTTGCTTTGGACTAAAATGGTTTTTTATTTTAATTTTTTTAAAATTGGGAACTCCATGGATTCGACCAATCATGGGCTGATTGAGCTCAGGGAATAGAGATTTGTTTTAGGGGACATATATACAGAGTGTTACCAACGGGGGTTGGTCCGAGTGGTAAGCGGCTCGGTATCACTTAAGCGAGGTCTCGAGTTTGAGCCTTGGCGTACGTAGAAAATTCCCGTTGGGAGACTCACCCACCATAGCCAGGTGCGCGACGCGGGTCGAATCCGGATGTAGTCGGGGCAAAACTCTGGTGAACCGAGTGGGCAACAAAAAATATATATATGCAGATTGTTCAAAGGAAAGTGCTTAAAAGAAAAAAGATTATGAGTCCAAAAAAGGAAAAGGAAAAAAAAAAAGACCACAGAGAAAGACTTCTAAGTTTGATGGGCTGGAGCAACCTTTGTCATCAAGGAACAAGGCCCAGTGTGTGAAGTTTTGCTCATTCCCATTTGCATCTTTGGGGGTTATATTTTCTTCAACTTTTCCACATAGCTTATATACATAGTATTAAAATTCAATCTGTATTGACCAATTCTAAACAACAACAAAAAATCCAGGTTGCCTAGTCAAACTAGTAAACCGGTGAACTAATCTCCTTGTTTATCCAGTTAAAAGTTTTGAATGGGTTAATCGGGTTGGATTGTTTTTTTTTATATTTTTTCTCCCTTTATAGGGCTTACGTATGAAGTCTTCTATGAATAGCTATATACTTCGCTGGAGGAATATTAATGATGACAGTTTTGACATCCAATTGATGACCATGCCAAGCTAGGGAATCAGCATATCGGTTAACCTCCCTTGACATGAGATCAAAAGTAGGTCTGAGTAGAGTGCCCGTCGTCCGGTACACCCACCCAGGCCCGGATTCAATTTGCCCGGTTCAGGCCATCCCAAATTAAGCCCATAACGGGCTGACTTAAATGGGCGGGCTATATGTATTATACGGGCGGGGCACGGGCACACTATCGAGCTGCCCATGCCCGCCCGTATATATACATACATATATACTTTTTTTAAAATATTATTATTTGATTTTAGCATTGAAATATACTCATTGTTGCCTATACTTACTATACCATGATCCTGTATGTGTTTTGATGTGGGCAGCATTTACTTTGGGTCAAACCATCCAATGAAGCCTCACCGTCTTTGCATCACTCATCATCTTGTCCTCTCATACGAACTTCGCAAGATGGAAATTTATGTGTCATATTAGTTGGCTTTTTTTCTTTCCTCATGTTTGTGCTTTAACAATTTAGCTCGCCGTCATACTAGTAATTTTATTCTGGTTAATTTATTTTGTATGATGCAGCGTTTGGTTAATTTATTTTGCATGATGCAGCGTCCGCGCAAGGTTTATCCTATTGAGCTTGCCCAGTTTCATTCAGCTGATTATGTTGAGTTTTTGCACAGGATTACACCTGACACTCAGCACTTGTTCTCGAATGAAAGGGAGCAAGGTATTGTCATTATCATTATTTATGTGCATTGTATAATGTGTGATTATAAATTTATATTTATGATTATAGTGTTTTCTTTTGAGATTTTAAGATGAACAATCATATCATATGTGTAATGTTATTTTATTATGATTGTTATTAAAATTTTAAATTAGCTTAAATAAAAAAAAGTATCCTTAACAAACGGGTTGTCCATGCCCGTTTGAGCCCAAATGGATTCAGCCCAGCCCATTTATTACGGGCTTAAACAGGTTGGTACACGGGCATGGGCGAGCCCGTGTCCAGTTAAAATCTAACGGGCGGGCTACAGGCTGACCATCGGGCTAGCCCGCCCCGCCCGTTGCTCTGCCCTAATCAAAAGTAACAATCCAGTCACGCATTAGGAGATAGCGAATTTGTCTGATGTGTTCATTTAGAAGATGATCCTGAGTTAGGTCACTCTCATTCAGTTTTAGTTTGACAATATACATGAATTTATGAATTTCTTATGGGCAAACCAAAGCTAATGGAATAAGCAACCTAATGTGCTTCTAAGATCAAAGGAATAAGAAACAATTTAACAAGAGTTATACTGCAAATTAAATAGCTCTACATGAAGTTATAAATGATTAAGGAGAACAATCTGAGTCTTATCAGATAACTAGATAAGTGATGCGCAAGAACAAGAAAATGAACTAGCAGATTTCAGGTTCCCAGAGTCGACAGGAATTCTGATCTAAGACAGAGCAGTGAAGGATGGGATTTAATCAGTTTCTTTATCATCAAATAGTTGACAAATTCAAAAGAAATTTCTTATAAAAAGAAAAATATATACCCTTCTTATAAAGCTACTGTAATACTCAACTTTCAAAACTACTTTGCCCATAGGAAAAAAAAAACTATACTATAAACAAGTAATTTCACCACCACAAGTAGAATGAGAATCTAAGAAAGAAACCATAAGAAAGAAGCTCAGAATATACTTGTCTAGCTAATCACTCAGCTTGAGATGCTGATTACATCAAGTTATCCATCACCTTCAATGCTTTCTTCTTCTTCTTCTTCTTCTTCTTCTTCTTCTTCTTCAGTACTTGCCTTCTTATCTACGTTTAATTGACAATCTACAATGGCAGGTCGACAGTTTCCTTCAAATCGAGCTGAAAATTTACCAGTTCCACATATGGCAACCTGAGATGATGATCCTGCATGTGGACTACTGAAGAAAGGGAAATTGGTCTGACCATAAGAGGTACACTGCTTCTTATAAGGGAAAACACCTAATTCATTGTCAATTTTCCTCCTAAGATCTATCAGAATACTCCTCAATCTCAAAAGCTCGGCCTCAAGAATCGCTTGCTTCTGCAGTTTCCTGACTAGTTGCACATGCTGCAGATGCAATCTTTTGACTTCCTCCTCCAAATAAGCCGTATGTGCCTTCTTCTTCTCCCTATACTTTCTAACTGCTTCTCTGTTACTTGAAGAAGGCCTTCTTGCCTTTGATTTAGTATGCTCTCTGTCATCTTCTTCTGATGCAAAAACCTGTGTGTGAGCGTGATAGCATGTATGTGTATGTACAGCATCCGGGCCAGGATGGTTGCAGGTGTGAGTGTGTGTGCAAGTCATGGTGTTTGTGAATGATTCATTCATCGTGTTCATGGATGTTAAAGCCTGGAAATCACTGGATGATTCTGGATTCAACAACATAGCATTATCTGAAAGCTAAATATCTCCATCATCCATGTTTTCTCTCTACTTTGAAAGAAAGTTAATCACAGCCCATCAACAGAAGAAACAGAAAAAAATCCAATCTTTGAATATTAACAATCAATATGAAGTATGAACTGAAAATGCAATATAACAAATGACTCTGAAATGAATCCCTTCGATGAGCAAAGACAAGAAGTTTGTCTCTAGGAGAATAATTCTAGAGCATATGCTAAACAGGCCAAGTTCATCAAAGAAGATAGAATCGAAGTCAATGCCCCTCTACCTAGATCTTCAACAATAAATATGATCGAAATCAGAAAGCAAAGATTCGGAAAACAACTCAATTGGGCGAATTAGGGAATAATCCCAATCCCAATGGGTTCTCTGCACAATAACGCAGAATCAAGCGGAAAAAGGCGAATCGGAGGATGAAACGATAGGCGAGCGAGAGAATCAAAGCTCAAGTGGGTAAGATGACAGGTCGATGATATATACTAGAGCAGAAAATTCAATGAGGAATGGGAGGAAATAGGCAAAACGGATAGGATTGGAAAAAAACAATGAGAGGAATTCGCAAAAATCTTCGGGTGTTGGTTGAAATGGAGCATAAATTCCATGAATGAGTTAGGTTAAGCGCATAAGCATAAAGCAAATGAGCCAACGTGTGCATCTTCATCATCATTCTTCTCAGTGGTGGAGATTAGTGTAGCGTTGGAGTCAAAGGGGACAAACCTGCCAACTCGTCTACATCATGGATTCGGAGTCTGCTAATAAAAATATATACGTTGGTTGATGCAGATAACACTGTATCATTGCCCTAGTCTCCTCTCTCCCATCAACATATACACACAAGTGAAAGATAAACGAGGAAGCCATGAAGGAGCAACGAACCGATTTAGTTCCTCCTGCATTCAAATTCAAATTCAAATCTTTTACGTATACACACACATGCTAATTTTGCGCGAAGTAATATCTTAACAAGGATACGTGTTTTTTATGGGTTAATCCTAGTCCTCCTCTCTCGTAATTTCCTAAACCGAGAGTTAATTAATTAATTTATATTACATACTCTTTAATTTATTTAAATTAATTAATTAATATATTTAAATTTTTTATTATATCTAAAAAAATTAATTAATTTTTATAATTATGACTAGAAAAAATAGTATAATTTTTGGTCATCATGTTTGCCTCATTTTTTAAAAAATATTTGTATATATAATTTAATAAATATTTTGATTATTTTATCCTTTAAAGACTAAAATTTATTATTTAAAACTTGAGAGACTAAGATTAAAATTTATATAAATTTGAGGGATAAAAGATTATATTAACTATTTTTTTTATATATCCCTCAGAATTTGTAATATTCCTTCTACCCTAAATATAAAATTTAATTTATAACATAAATTGTATTAAAATTTATATTTTATATTTAGAATAAGAAAAATATATCAATTCCACATAACAATCTTGGTGTAATTTACTCTTGAAATAATTTGTTCAGAAACAAATCATACCAGCTTGTGGGCCAACCTATAAGTTCATATGTCAGGAGCTAAGCATTTTCACCTTAGAGAGAGGGAGAGGGGGAGAGAGAGAGAGGCTTACTAAATACTAATCCAAGTTCATGCATGGGTTGTGCTGAATCACTGGCTGTACCTTGACAAAAGTAATTCAAGTGCTCATATTTAATATTTTACATACTAACTAGTGATATCTAGCAGAAATAATTAGTCTTTTATAAAATAATGAATCAATATTTAAATTTTTATTAAAAGATATATTTAAATTTAATATTCGACAATGTTTTGATTAAAATTGCCTATAATAAAAAGAACATAAATTTAACAAAAAAAATATATGACTATATTTTAAATATAATTATTCCTAATTTTAATAAAAAATACTTATACCTAGCAAAAACAAAAAAAAACATCTAAGCTACGAACTTTCTCCTCTAAAGGTGTGTTTGGCTCAACGGAGGGAAGGGAAGGGGAGAAATTTTAATAGATAAAAAGGAAAGGAAAGGAAGAAGAGGGATTTTATTATTACCTTGTTTGGGTTAACATTAAAGGAGGGGAGGAGAGGGATTTTCATATTACCTTATTTGATTCAAGAAAGAAAGGGAGGAAAAATACTTTTATATAGACAAATTTCTCTTATATTATTTTATAAAATATTTTAATAAAATATAATATAAGGGTAATATTATAATATTAAAAAAATTATGGGTATATTAATATAAAATAATAATATTACACTTTTTCTTTAAATTTTCCTAATTTTGGAGGGGAAGTAAAGTTGGAGGGGCCTCCTCTCCTAAATGTCTTAATTAGCTAAACAAGGGGAGGGGAGCAAAATCCCTCCCCTTCTCCTCCCTCCCCCAAATTATCCATACCAAATAAACAGTAAGTAACATTGAGAATTTTCATATATTTCATATATTTATCTTCAAGTAATCCAACGTAACCTAAATAGAGGAGCCGCTACTAAGCCATATTTATATATATATATATATATATGTATATTTGCTTTTATTATACAGTAAGGATCTCCTTTTATTATTATTTTTTAATCTGAGAACAAGTTTCACATGGTATGTATTTGTTTTTTTATAATCACATTAAGTGGAGCATGTGAAAGCATGTGTTGGTCTAGTGGAATTTCAGAGTTGGCATGAAAACGACAAGAGAGTTGTGAGGTGGACGCAAAAGAAGTGAGAACGCAGTAACACAGAGCACAAAACGACATAGGGCGTCAATGTCGTTGATCCCTCTACGCAAGCTAAAGCCAAATCATTCACGTTAACTTCCCTGGTCCCGTCCCCCCCGCTTATTATTTATATTATTATTATTATTGCTGCTGTTTTTTCCGTCTCATTTCCATATTTTTAGATTTAAATTGTGCTTTAAAAATTTCACGTTTTATTTTTGCACGCAATTTTATCCATAAATATCCAATTTTAATTGATTATTGTAGCATATGAAAAGTAAGGCATAGGTTGAGCCTTTTGGGTGAGTTAAAACTTAGAGAGATATAAATGAGTCCGGTTCTAATACCAAATCTAGTTTATTTTGGACTAAGCTCTATTTTCTTTGAGCCAAATTCAATCTACACTACATTAATCACTTTATAACTTTTCAATTCTACTTATCATTGTAGATTGATAGTGTCTGACCTACCCCTCAAATTTAAAAAAAAAATCAATTTATACTAAATTTAGGACAAGTAGAAAAAGTCTATTTGATGTATTTTTTATGTGTTTTTCTAGTTGATAAAGATGAGATGAATGTATTATTGATCCCTTGATTAAGTGAAAAAAAAGATTATATCCGCTTAATTAGAGATTTCGAGCTCGAGTTTTTAAAATTTAAAAATATCACCATATTAAATACTTGTGATAGAACTTGTTGCTGGGAAGGGTTTTTATTCAACTTGATTGGGATAGTTAGAAAAATATATTTATAGTGTTTTAATTATTAATAATAGAATAAGAGATGAACAAGAAATAAAATACCACCAAAATACAGCCATATATTTAAAAATCTTGTCTTAAGTTTGATTCAATGCTTGTTTCATTTTATATTTACAAATATTGAACTTATTTTAATTCATAAAGAGGCAGGCTTTTCGGGTTTTTTTTTTAATAAAATGATCAATTATAAGGAAATTATACATCAAAAGTTGATAAAGTATTTATATCTTTTTCCAAAGGGCCTCTGGGATTCGGATGGATGAGACTATGAAGCAGATTTTTCTTTGTAAGTAATCATAGAGAGACAACAAAGGTTGAGGCTACTAGAATAATCTAGTGTAACATTAGTCTCGGGACGAGAGAAAAAAGACAAGGATTAGGATAGTGCATTTTGTTTTATTACAATTTTTTTTAAAAAGTATTGGCTACTGTGCATTTTCCTTCATTTCAAAGTTTGAACTTTGTCCTGGCCCAACAAGATAGTAGCATAGCAAGTGGTGAGTCTTCTAACAGTTAACTTTTCTCAGGAGGTGTTGGCAGGTGATTTGATATCTTTTAAACGAAATTTTAAATTTAAATTTTAGTGTATATAAAAAATTTTATTGGAAGACTCACCCACCATAGTCAGGTATGCGACGTGGGTCAAATTTAGATATAGTCGGGACAAAATTATAATAAATTAGGTGGATAATAAAAAAAAAAAAATTCTCCTTAAGAAAGTTAACACAAATAGTAAAAGATAAATTCATATCTTATAAAGATGTGCGTTCGATTTTTGTTAGTGTTACGAAAATTTTTTTAATAGGCGATCTCGTAAATCCCTTATAAATATTTTTGGAGTTATAAAATTATGTCCTAATTTTAGTAAGATGAGCACTTAACTCAACTAAATTTTTTTATAAAAAATAAACCTTTTCTCACGAAGATTGTTCAAACCGATGCAAACCTAAAGATAGTACAGATGTCGTAGCTAAGTAGAATAAAGGTGGAAGATGAAAATGAAGTAGTAAAATTGTGTGAAAGAACTTACTAATTGTTATGAATATTAGAATATAGATGTCTATCTCTATCTCCTTCTACCTCTTCAAATTCCTTAGGTCATTATTCCTCCATTAATTACTAAACTCTTCATTACTCCTCCATTAATTACTAGACTCTTCATTACTCCTCTATTAATTACTAGACTCTTCATCTTCAACTTCTATGCCTATAAATAGGGCATGCCATTTGTGTTGTAAAGAAGGAAAAAGAATATAATATATACTTCTCTCATTTTCATTTCGTTTTCTTCTTTGTGTAAATCTTTGAGCAACAAGTCGTGCTTTATATCTTACTACTTCACCATTTTCATTTCGTTTTCTCATAAAAACCCATTTATATCCAACTGGTTTTACATCTTCAGGTGTAAGAACCACAGGGCCAAAAACTTTTCGTTTTTCTAACGATTTTAATTCAGCCTCAATTGCGTCTTTCCATTTTGACCAATCATCTCTTTGTTTGCATTCGCTAATAGATCTTGGTTCATGATCCTCATCATCTTTTATTACATCAAGCGCTCTATTATATGCAAAAATATCGTCAACGTTGACTTTATTTCGATCCCATCGTATTCTATTGACAACATAATTTATTGAGATCTCATTATTTTCATATATTTCAGGTACCTGAATGTCTCTCGAAATTGAGACATTAGTGTTGTCAAAGGACTCTTCTGGAGTCACTAAATTTTGTTGAATATCCTCGACCTGACCATCTATATTTATAGCTCCTTTTCTTTTTCGAGGATTTTTATCTTTGGAACCGATGGGCCCGCCACGCTTCAAGCGTGCTTTTGATCTATTAGATTGTCCAATAGGGACATCAATTCTGATAGGAGCATTTGCAGCTGGAACATGTGACTTGGTCACTTTCTTGGGGTCAGTGAATGTGTCTGGCAATTGATTGGCTAAACTCTATAAATGAATTATCTTTTGAACTTCTAGCTCACATTGTTTTGTACGAGGATCAAGATGAGATAATGATAATTCATTCCAACTAACTTTATTTTCCAACTGTTTATTTTCTCCCCTAATGTTGGAAAATTTGATTCGTCAAAATGACAATCAGCAAATCGAGCCGTAAATAAATCTCCTGTTGTTGGCTCTAAATATTTTATTATAGAAGGAGATTCATATCCAACATATATTCCCATCCTTCTTTGAGGACCCATTTTAGTACGTTGTGGTGGAGCAATCGGAACATATACCGCACATCCAAAAGTCCTTATATGGGAAATATTTGGTTCCTGACCAAAAACCATTTGTAAAGGGGAGACCTTAAGATAACTAGTTGGCCTGATACGAATTAACATCGCTGCATGTACACTTGCATGTCCCCAAGTATATATTGGGAGATTTGATTTCATAAGCAATGGTCTTGCAATCAACTGCAAACATTTAATTAATGATTCTGCAAGACCATTTTGTGTATGAACATGTGCTACAGGATGTTCAACATTGATTCCCAGAGACATACAATACTCATTGAAAGCTTGTGAAGTAAATTCACCAGCATTATCTAGACGTATTTTCTTAATAGGATAATCTGAAAAATGTACTCTCAATCTAATTAGTTGAGCAAGTAATCTCGTAAACGTCAGGTTACGAGAAGATAATAAGCAAACATGTGACCATTTTGTTGATGCATCAATTAGAACCATACAATATCTAAATGGTCCACATGGTGGGTGTATCGGCCCACAAATATCTCCCTGTATACGTTCTAGAAAAGTGAGAGACTCACTTTCTATTTTTATCGATGAAGGTCTAACATTAGTTTCCCTTTAGAACATGCAGCACATGAGAAAATATGGTATTGTGGAATTGATTCTCTTCTCAACGAATGTCCACATAAATTCTCAATTATTCTTCGCATCATTATTATCCCACGATGGCCTAACCGGTCATGCCAACTATTAAATTTATTCTCACTTGCAAACTTCTGGTTTGCAATAGCATGTGTTTCAATTGTACTAATAAATGTGTAGTACATTTCAGAAGAAAGAGCAGGGAACTTTTCCCGTGTGCATTTTTTACCAGAAATCATATCTGTGATAACGAGATATTTCTGATTTTCTCTATTTGTTGTTTCAATATGGTATCCATTTCTGCGGATATCCTTGAAACTCAACAAATTCCTGTTAAATTTGGAGGAATAAAATGCACTATCAATGTATAATTGTGTTCCTCCAGGTAACAATATATTAGCTCTTCCAAACCCCTTAATCATCTTTATACTTCCAAAACAATATATAAGAAAATAACACATATGACTATAATAAAAATATATTAGCAAATATAATCATAAAAGAAAATAACTTCATTATAGCAAAAGAAAACACACATAATCATAAAAGTTTAGCTTATTTTTTTGGACACTCCCATCACCAATTAGGTGATCAATTCTTTCGTTAGGATCGGCAAAGAAATCAGCAACATCTAAATGAGTCACATCCATGTTGCCATAATCAGAATCGCTTTCTTCCCCAACAAAATTTGTTTCTATCTTTGGCTCTTTGCCTTTATTTTTATTTTTCCCTTTAAGCGATTCTTGGTATAATTCAACCAAATGTCTTGGTGTACGACAAGTACGAGCCCAATGACCTTTTCCACCATAACGATGACATAAATTTTCAATATAATTATCATTCCCACTAGTTTCCTTTTTGTGGTTTTCATCATTATTTGCCCACCTCGAGTGGGAACCACAACCACAACCACGTTGACCACGGCCTCGTATATAGCCTCAGCCGCATCCACGTCCACGTCCATGTCCCCAACAACGGGATGATTCATTTGTTACTACATTCACTTCTGGGAATGTATTAGAGCCAATTGGACGGGATTCATGATTTCTCATTAAAAGCTCATTATTTTGTTCAGCCACCAAAAGGCAAGAAATCAGTTCAGAATACTTTTTGATGCCTTTTCCATAATATTGTTGCTGTAATAGCACATTGGATGCATGAAATGTGGAGAATGTTCTTTCTAACATGTCATCATCAGTAATTTTCTCTCCACATAGTTTCAGTTAAGAACTAATTTTAAATAGTGCAAAATTATATTCACTGACTAATTTAAAATCTTGCAAATGTAAATGCATCCAGTCATAACAAGCTTTTGGAAGAATCACAGTTTTCTGGTAGTCATACATTTCCTTTATGTTGTTCCAAAGAACAAGTGGATCTTTGACAGTTAAATACTCAGTTTTTAGTCCTTCATCTAGGTGGTGATGGAGAAAGATCATGGCTTTTGCTTTGTCTTTGTTATATTCCTGATTGCCATCCTTGATAGTGTCTCCTAAACCTATAGCATCTAGATGAATTTTTGCATCTAGTATCCAGGATAGATAATTCTTTCCAGTAATGTCAAGAGCCACAAACTTAAGTTTTGTAAGATTCGACATGATGATAATATCATAAAATGTAACAAAAGTTAAATGGAGATTTAGATTAAGAAGGTTGAGTAATTAGAAAATAATCAAACATGAAACTACAATTTAACATGAAAGTAATATAGAAACTCACCTTCCAATGATAGATTTTACAATAATATCAGTTGGCTAGAGTAGTCGTGCTGATAACGTGTTATAAAACTAGCAATAAGATTAGAAAGAGAGAAAAGATGGAGACAAGAAAATGAGAGAAGTATATATTATATTCTTTATAAAACCAGTTGGATATAAATGGGTTTTTATGAGAAAACGAAATGAAAATGGTGAAGTAGTAAGATATAAAGCACGACTTGTTGCTCAAAGATTTACACAAAGACCTGGTATTGATTTTATAGAAACATACTCACCAGTGGTGGATGCAACTACTTTTCGATATCTAATTATTCTGGCAGTAAAAGAAGGCCTCGATTTGCGTCTAATGGATGTTATTACAGCCTATTTGTATGGCTCACTTGACAATGACATTTATATGAGTCTCCCTGATGGATTTGAGTTACCAAAATTATATAATTCAAGTTCTCGAGAACGGTACTCAATTAAGTTCAATAAGTCTTTATATGGATTAAAGCAATCAGGGCGTATGTGGTATAATCGACTTAGTGAATATCTATTGAAAGAAGGATATAAGAATGATCAGATATGTCCATACATTTTTATAAAAAGATCTGAAAATGAATTTGCTATAATTGCTATTTATGTCGATGACATAAATATCACTGGAACTCCTGAAGAGATTTCCAAAGCGGTGAATTGCTTAAAGAAAGAGTTTGAAACGAAGGACCTGGGAAGAACAAAATTTTGCCTTGGACTACAAATTGAACATCTGAAAAATGGGATCTTCGTGTGTCAAGAAACTTACACGAGAAAAGTCTTAAAACGTTTTTATATGGATAAATCACATCCATTATGCACTCCAATGATTGTAAGATCTCTGGAGAAAGATAAAGATCCCTTTAGATCTCAAGAAGGTGATGAAGAACTACTTGGCCCAGAAGTGCCTTATCTTAGTGCAATTGGTGCGCTTATGTATCTTGCTAGTCACGCACGACCAGATATATCATTTGCTGTTAACTTATTAGCAATATATAGTTCTTCACCAACACGAAGACATTAGAATGGGGTTAAGCACATTCTTCGTTACTTGAATGGTACTATGGATATGGGATTATTTTATTCAAATGAACATAAGACTGACTTTGTTGGATATGCTGATGCTGGATTTCAGTCTGATCCACATGTTGGTAGATCGCAAACAGGCTATTTGTTCACATGTAATGGTACAGCTATTTCATGGCGATCAATGAAACAAACCATATCAGCCACATCATCTAATCATGCAGAAATAATAGCGATACATGAAGCAAGTCGAGAATGTGTATGGTTAAGATTGATAATACATCATATACGTACTACTTGTGGACTGTCATCTAGTAAAATGATCCCAACAGTTCTATATGAAGATAATACTGCATGTATTACCCAACTAAAAGAAGGGTACATCAAAGGAGACAGGACAAAATATATTTCTCCAAAATTCTTTTTCACATGATCTTCAAAAGAATGGTGAGATTAATATCCAGCAAATCCGGTCTAAAGAAAATCTAGCAGATTTGTTCACTAAGTCACTTCCAGCAACAATATTTGAGAAGCTCATACATGATATCGGACTTCGCAGATTCAGAGATATCAATTGATGTTACAAAAAGGGGGAGTCGATACACGCTGTACTCTTTTTCCCTTGTCTGAGGTTTTGTCCCACTGGGTTTTCCTAGCAAGGTTTTTAATGAGGCAGCTCTGTAAGTGTATCAATTAATTGTGTACTCTTTTTCTTTTACTAGGTTTTTATCCCACAGGGTTTTTCCTAGTTAAAATTTTTTAATGAGGCACATTATTAAAGAATGGACATCTAAGGGGGAGTGTTATGAATATTAGAATATAGATGTCCATCTCCATCTCCCTCTACCTCTTCAAATTCCTTAGGTCATTATTCCTCCATTAATTACTAAACTCTTCATTACTCCTCCATTAATTACTAGACTCTTCATTACTCCTCCATTAATTACTAGACTCTTCATTACTCCTCCATTAATTACTAAACTCTTCATCTTCAACTTCTATGCCTATAAATAGGGCATGCCATTTGTGTTGTAAAGAAGGAAAAAGAATATAATATATACTTCTCTCATTTTCTTGTCTCCATCTTTTCTCTCTTTCTAATCTTATTGCTAGTTTTATAACACTAATTATAAATTTCCGAGAGAGGTAATGACATGAGCTTTAAAATTCCTCAATTGGGGATATCTAAATGCGGTTGATTAGGATACTAATTTCTTTTAGCATTGTCAGATTACCATCTAGAAATAACTAATGCAAGGTTTCTAGAAGGCAAGCAAAATTTTCCGTTAGATTGTATTTTATCTTGAAATATAAAATAAAATAACAATTAATATTTTTAAAATTAAGAAAAAAATATTAATATCGCTATATCATGTCTTATTCTTTCACTTTGTGGAATTAATAACAAAATTAATAAAATTAATTATTTATAATTATTGTATATTAATTTTTTTAAATTATTTTTAATAATAAGAATTTTGAACTACCGTTTATAATTTTTTTTAATATATATAATCATATAAAAAAAATTAAAAGAAAAATTATAATTTTAAAAAATAAAATAAATTAAAATTTTATATTTAAAATTAAAATAAATTTTTTTATCTTTGTCTAAGGCCTCCAAGTGATTGGTATTATTACAGATATTTTCCATTTTCATTGGAGAACTGTTTTTTTTTTCTTGGTTTATAAAGGAAGTAGAACCTTCCAAGCAAAGGTAGGGGAACAACTGAACATACCTCTCCCCATCTTCTCCAGGCTTCCAATAAATTTTTTATGAACCGTGAGATCCTAGGGTACAGGAGAATCTCATGCTACTTTACTGCTTCTTTCTTTAATTTAAAGGTATATTTTTTTATTCTTAAGATCTCTTGATTCTACTTGATACTGTGTCCGGTTAATAATTATGAATTTCGTTTGATATCTATGAATTGATGTATTGATTACCGACTCAGCATGGTTTGAGTTCCGATAAAATTTACAGTATCGCTTGAGTTTGTGATTATTTCCTTTTGTGCTTCCTTCTTCCCTTGCTATAATTATTTGTATAGGTTCTTGAATTTCGTCGGAAAAACGATTTGAAGTATCTACTTCAGTAATCTACTTTGCATCTCCTTTATCTATGATGATCATGAAGAAAATTGAGTTGAACTTGTTCTGATTCAATTGCTATGGCTGCTTAATACAGAATACAGTTTTTGGGCATGGAAATTCTATCGTATGGTTCGGCACCAAGTTGTTGTGTAGTGAATTCAAAGTCGAAATTGAGTGAAAGGTGCTTCAATTCCCCACAATTAGGGTTTCCCACGGCGGGAAATCATGGACTTCATAATTATAACACAGTTTCTAGATTCTATAACATTGAAAGAGGTCATAGGTCCTTAAATACTCTTAAGGGCTCTAAACAAAAAAAATCCAAGGTTTATAGTGGAGGCTATGATGATTTTTTGATTGATGGTGAAGGGGATGTAAGAGATATCTCCGGAATAGAACAACCTGCTACTAAGGTTCGCATTCCTGGTCTGCCAAATGAGCCAAAGGGGGAATCTGGTGCTGTGATAAGAAGTTGCTTTTGGGAGTGGAAGCCCAAGCTTAACGTGCACTATGAAAAGGCCGGGTGTGAAAATTTGGAATCCCCGCAGATTCTCTTTCTTCCTGGTTTTGGTGTTGGTGCTTTCCATTATGAGAAGCAAATGAAGGATTTGGGCCGTGACTTTAGAGTATGGGCACTGGATTTCCTCGGTCAAGGGATGTCACTGCCTTTTGAAGATCCCACACTTCAATCTAAAGCAGGGGGTGCAGCTAATGGTGAAACTTTGTGGGGTTTCGGGGATGAAACTGAACCATGGGCAGAAAAGCTTGTGTATTCTATGGATTTATGGCAGGATCAAGTTCGCTACTTTATAGAAAAGGTTAGTGATGTGTACACAATCATTCATCTGCTGTGTTCCTGTTTTATTTGATAACAACAGATCTTTAGTTGTTCCAGCTAGTTTATTGTTTTGCAAACACTGCTTGTCAGATCTTATCTCATGTTGATCAGTCATGACTTTTGTAGCTGTCACAACACCTTCAAAATTGTGCCAAAGTTAAGATTACCTGGTTATTGATTTTCATTTATATTGATACTGTCATATCATTGGTACAATGTGCGTTGTCATTTGATTCAAATGGCTCCCTAATATCTGAGT
Source organism: Leucaena leucocephala (assembly GCA_037074615.1). Taxonomy (NCBI): domain Eukaryota; kingdom Viridiplantae; phylum Streptophyta; class Magnoliopsida; order Fabales; family Fabaceae; genus Leucaena; species Leucaena leucocephala. The sequence continues at coordinate 2,391,675 of CM073544.1, read as the reverse complement.
TACTTTTGAAGATTTTTGCTGCCATTTCTTTCATCTATTTTCTCTGAGACTGTGTTCACTGAATACGGTAAATTTTCCATCTTGGTTGTGTTGATATTGATATATAATGCTTTAGTGTTTTGCACTACAGCATGATTTGCTCAACTATTTCAGCAACTATAATAAATTTGTATCATTACTGCTCTGGCACTGCTTGTTTTGCCTCCAAGGCCTTGAACTTAATGCAGTAGAAATTTGCAGTCTTTTTATAATTAGCTTATAGGTTTAGTTTTTTATGTCTATGATTAATGTAAGAAGTATGTAAAAATTGAGATTATTCTTCAGTATCTTTATTACAAAAGTTATTTTAATCATCTTAGTTACCTATGGTATTGATAGAGACAAATAAGGAATAAAGTAAAGTTGGACCTTAGATGTTCTCTGTAATTTTACTTCGACCTTAGTTATTTTAATAATCTGCTTGTGGAAATTGGCTCCATCCAATGAATTTTTGAGTATTGAAATGGCTTGAATTTATTTTCAGGTAATTGGTGAACCGGTCTATATTGTGGGCAACTCATTAGGAGGATTTGTTGCGTTGTATTTTGCGGCATGTAATCCTCATTTAGTAAAGGGTGTCACATTGCTCAATGCAACACCGTTTTGGGGTTTTTTCCCCAATCCTGTGAGAAATCCAGGACTTGCAAAAGTATTTCCATGGGCAGGAACATTTCCTCTACCCCCACGTGTGAAGAGGCTGACAGAGTTGTTGTGAGTATCACTTCACCTTATTCATTGCTTCATACTTGTTTTAAATTACCAGAAATTAACTTCTATCATTTCCACTCTTTTGTGAGGAACTTAGATCGAAAAATATTCTTATTGGTTTAAGAGTTCTCATTTTTGAGCAAAAACAAGATTTGCTTTGTGTTGGAAATCCTTTCCTCCATTTGAAACCTGCTTTTGAATTGAAGAATTGATCTTGTCTATCTTTAGGTGGGAGAAAATTAGTGATCCAAAAAGTATAGCTGAGATACTTAAGAAGGTTTATGCAGATCATTCGACAAAGGTAGATGATGTGTTTTTGCGTATAGTTGAAACGACAAGGCATCCAGCTGCTGCTGCATCATTTGCTTCAATTATGTTTGCTCCTCAGGCAGAATTATCCTTCGACGACACATTATCTAGGTAGGTGTTGTTGCTATTTATTAAACTGCTCCGTCTGCTCTTGATCATTATCATTATCTCCATTTTGGTTCCAAAGATAAAGATTTCCAGGATGTCTGCATTTCAGATGTCGAGCCAACAACGTGTCAATCTGCCTCATGTATGGTAAAGAAGATCCCTGGGTGAGCCCAATTTGGGGACTTCAGGTTAAAAAGAAGGTTCCTGAAGCTCCATATTATCAAATCAGCCCAGCCGGTCATTGTCCTCATGATGAAGTTCCAGAGGTACACAATTCCCCACTAATTGGTTTGAAAGTGTTCTTTCTTTTGCACATTCCATATCGGATAGGCCAATGGAGCCGATTATAAAGACGCTTGTAAACATATCCTGTGTACTTTTCCGTGGGACTCACCTTTGACATATTTATGTTTTCCTTCCTGATCGGCTTCTGTATTTGTATTCTGCTCTTGGGTGATTTTAATTTTCCAATGTTCAAAGTATGCTTTCTGATTTCCCCGTTTTTGGGACCTTGCTTATCTTTACATGAGAGAGATGACTTAAGAGGAATGAAACTCTTAGATTTGCCCTGATCATCTGAATTAACTGGAAATATACTCTTTGCTGGGTTTTCTTTTCTGTTAAGTTTTTAATGGGGTCATTCTTTGGTTAAGTAGTCTGAATGAGTTATAGAAGATGTAGGGGTTTATCAATTTTAGGTGGAGATAAAGCATGCATATAAAAAAGAGTCTTTTTCTAATTGCTTATAAACTCAAAGTAGTCAAGTGGTTTGAGGGACTGTTTAGTATATAGAGTAGTCTGGATTGGATGCAAAATATAGCAAGCTAATCAGCCCATAAGGATGAGAATGCAAGTTTGAATCTTGTAAAGCATTCTTGTTGGGAGGGATATGCCTTAAATGCTCAAAGCCAGACAGAGATTAGTCTTAAGTCCAAAGTGACTTGGGGATACCTAAGTTCATATGAAAAAAAATAGCAAGCTGCACTATTCACAAGCTACCAAATTCTGTATAATACACGAGAAAACATGTCTAGTATTACATAAAACTCCTCAGTTCTGTTTTGTAGGCTATGCTCCTTCCTTATTATTTCCCTTTTTGTTTCAAAAAGATGGTCGCTAACCAAATAAATGGCAATGTGAACAGGTCATAAATTTCTTACTACGTGGGTGGATAAAGAACCTGGAGTCTCATGGTTCTTTCTCACTACCTCTGCTTGATGACTCAGACAATACAAAATTCAGCATAGCCAAGGAGTTAGAATTTATAAGAGGAGGCTCAAAAAAATCAGTGTTGGTTAGATATGTAGGTAATAATAGTTTCACACTTTGGGACAGGATCCGATCTTACATCAATTCTCAGACCAAGCTCAGGAACCTGACACTCAAATCTCGGCGATACTGTGAATGAACTCTTAGCTTCTGTGTATGAAACAAAACGTGGATACTGATAGATCATACAAATCATAGGAACCCTTTATCACTTCTGTTAATTTGTAATCATTTGTCCATATTGTGTATCAACCTTTACTGAAAGGAAAAAAAAAAGGATTTTCATTTTGTTTTATTTTTAAACTGAGCTCAAGTAGCATCCTTCAGCCTCATTCTCTTCAACTTGTATATTTACAAGCACCATTATGGTAAGAGAGAGTCCCTTCCAAACTTGAGGGAATCTGCTCCTCTATCTCTCTCTTCTAGTCAAAATATATAACGGTGCTAGATTCGAATCTTAATTGATCATTCGTAAATTACACACACAAACAACACAAGGAATCTGTTTCATTTGACCTATTGTTATCCAAAAACAATACGTAGGAGTATAACAATAACAACAGCGTATAGTAAAAAATAAATTTATATTTTATAAGAACGCGAATTCGATTCGCGTTATCGTTGTGAGATTTTTTTAGTAGACGGTATTGTAAGTCTTTTTGTAAGTGTTCTCTAAATATTGAAACTGTGTTTTAGTAGGGGACTGATATTAAATTCATATAAAGTTTTTTGTAAAAAAAAACTCAATGGTATCCTAGTTTAATCACGTGTTTGGATATGATTCTGCTCGTAATTTAGGTTGAATTAGATAATAAAATAGACAAAATAGTTTTCTAATTTTTTTGGGAGTCTATGCGGCAACTTCCATTTGATAATTAAAAATTAATATACCGAAATAAGTTTTGTCTCCTTTGATAATTTTTTTTTATACACACAGTTTAATTTAAATTTAAAATATTATATTTAAAGGAGCTAGTTATATATAAACTGTGTGTCTGGTTTTTATTGATAATAGCTTTCTAATGTTACTTCAATATGTCAACATAAGTCATTCTCACATGGTTCTTTCTTTTTCACACTTACCCATTTCCTCTTACAACAGTTATCCGCTTTTTCTTCAGACATATAATCCCTTGAGAAAGGTTATGGAACACAGGAAAAAGGATGAAAAGCTAGAGAAAATTGCCTCCATATGTGAGAGTTTGCTTCACCTCATAATAGTCTCTTCACACTTTGGAGCTATTGTTGAAACTCAAACTATAATTGCTTCGTACCGGCTCGGGTTGGGGGGAGTATCGAGATTTTTGCAAAGCCCTAATATTAAAATTTAATCTAGGTGGATTAGTCATATTAGTAAATTCGTGAATCAGTCTCTTAATTAATTTTAATAAAAAAATTTAGGGGGATAGAGTTAGATTTTATAATTTTATTCTTCCCTTACTAATTTTCTAATAATTGAAACAATATCGTTGTGTTTAAAAAAAATTGTGCTCTAGTAATTATATTTTGATAAAATAGTGTGATTTATATATAAATATCTCATTTACTTGTATATTAATGTCTTTTCTGTTTAAATATTATTTTTCTTTAGGGTTACATTTGATTATTTTTGTATAGTTTAATTAAATTATACCTCTTCACTTGAACTAAATCATCATAAGTAAGAAATAATAGTCAATTCATTAAATCTATTTTAAATTAAATTTTTTTAACTTTATCCATGTTAAATGAGGATTTAAAAAAAAGAGAAATATACAAAGAGTCACATTTAAATATTAATTACATGACAAAATTGACAAATAACTATTAATTACTCTCGATGTGACTTATATTATAGATAAAAAATTATTCTAAAAATGACTTATATTCTAAATTTGAGAGAATACTATTTTAATCTTGATTAAATTGATTCTAATTTAACTACTCTTAAATTACTATCTCAATCTAATTTTCAATCCCTAGATATTTTATAGCGATGATTCATTGCAGTAACAGAAGCCAAGTGTAAAGAAGGAGGAGGAGAAGGTGGAAGCATTTGAGAGTGCCACCTTCAATGCTTCAAATTTCTTCGTCTTCTTCTCTCTCTATGCCCAACACGTCAACTTTTGTATGCATCACTTCCCCTCCTTCTATATTACTTCATCTTCTTCCCCAAAACCCTAACTGTATCACTCTGATCTATCTTTCTTCAAAATATGGGTCACGGTCAACCACTCAGGCCTCAATCTGATGATGACCACCTCCCTGCTCTCTCTCCTCTCCAACAACAACCCATCACATACGGAGACGTTTTCAGGGTCTCCGGCGACTTAGCCTCCCAACCCATTGCCCCTGAAGATGCGGCCGCCATGCAAGCTGCCGAGATCTAAGTCTTGGGCAAAACCCAAAAGGGCCCGCCGGCTGACACCATGCAATCCGCCGCCATCATCAACGAGATGGCCCGCCATGTCGAATACCGAGACTTCACCGACATTGCCAGGAACCAAGGCGTGTCCGTGACTGAAGCGAAGGCCGGTGATCAGCGTATCATCACGGAGGAGGTTGGCTGCTGGGTTTTGGGGCAGCACGTGGAGCAGGACGCCCCCACCGTGGCTTGTACTATTGGGTCGGCTGCCATAGATGGGGACCCCATCTCCATGGGTGAGGCGCTAGAGGCGGTGGCAATTTCTGCCGGACAAAAACCGGTGGATCAGAATGATGCTGCCGCTATCACGGCGGCGGAGTTTAGAGCAACAGGAAAAAACCGAGTGGCGCCCGGCGGTGTGGCTGATACAGCTCAGAACGCAGCCTCTATGAACACTCATGCCAGATGCCGGGAAGATATGACGAATCTCTCCGATGTTCTAATGGTGATATATATATATATATATGCTCACACACGATTTATTAATGTTTCCCTTGGCTTTTTAAATTTTTGTATCATTTGAGTTGAGGCAATTTTGAAATATAGGATGCGACGGGGAAGCTGGTGGCGGACAAGGCCGTGACGAAGGAAGAGGCGGAAGCTGTGTATACGTCGGAGGTGCAGTTCCCATGGCGGAAGGACTCGCCTGATATGCTGGCCACGCCCGGCGGAGTAGCGTCTTGCATGGCCCCCGCCGCACAGCTGAATGAACAAAAATAATAGTCAATGCTTTTTCTGAAGCGTTTAATTAGGGTTAGATTATATTAGAAGTGCTAATTAAGTTTAGTTCATCTATGAAAATATCAACTTCTAAGATCAGAATCTGCAGGTTGTGATATATATATGTTTTGTATTACTGTAATTATATATTAAGTGCATTTGTTTTTTTTTTTCTTTTATGTGGAAATTATTAATTTTTATATTTAAAATTTGAAACAAATACTATTATATCAATACTCTCCTGTCGTTTTTTATTAAAATATACAAATAACTAGATACAAAGTTAAAATTGGCAGAGGCAAGTCAGTTGAAGAAAAACATTGCTAAAGTAATAAATATTTAAAAAATATAACTTATTTTTTAAATTAAAAATATCTTTATTTATGGAGAGAGTATGAATAAGAGAGGGGGAAATGAGTAAATAGGATAATTGATCTAGTGAGACTAACTAATAATTAATTAAAAATTGGGAAATGATTTTTTTTTAAAATTATAAAGACAAGCATTAAGCTTCAAGATTGCACACAACATTAGACAGATCATCAAATAGGATTAGGATTTCGGGCTAAACAACCTAATTTTAAACGAATTTGATCCAAATAGAAAGTAGGAGGATCAATATAACTTAGGGCCGTTTGGATAGGATTTTAAAAAATAACTTATGGAGAGTTTATGAAAAATGACTTTTAGAGAAGAATTTATGAAAAAAAGTAGTTTTAAATAAATAAATGTTTAGATAGTTATTTTTAAAATTACTTTTTATATTGGCAAATTACCAAAAAGAGTATGATTTGATTAAAAGTAAGAGAGAGGAGAGAGGTAGAGAAAAGATAAGAGAGAGGAGAGAAGGTAGATGAGAGAGGAGAGAGGGTAGAAAAAAGAGAGAAAAGAAGAAAGAGGAGAGAGGAGAGAGGGTGTAAGAAAAAGTAGGGGTAAGATAGTAATTGGATAGTCCATAAGCTCTTTTACTATTCAAAAATCTAGTTTTAATAGCTTATTCAAAACTATGGTTTTAAACGATAGTTTTGCCCAAAAGCACTTATGGACAAAAATGACTGTTTGTTTTAAATTTTTTTCAAATCAAGATTTTGCCCAAAAGGGCTTTTAAAACCATGGTTTACGGTGTAACCAAACAGGCCCTTAAAAAGTAATACTACTTCTCTAATCTTTAATATATTATCTAATTAAAAAATTAATATTAGTTATAAATATAAAATATTTCTTATATTTATCATTTTTTTAAATTATCCTTTATTGATACTCCCTAAAAAATAATTAAATAAAAGAGAGAAGGAATAAATTAAGAAAGATAATTAGGTTATTTTAGAAAAAAAATACGTTATATTAACTAATTTTTTTATTTTAATTAAATTAGTTAAATAAATTTTATATTAATAATTATTTATCATTCTTAACTCAACCAAGCACATATTATGAATTCTTAATGGCGAATCATTTGAGGAAGTAGATTTAATCATTTAACGAAGTCAATAAACATCCAGCAATGCACATATTATCGTAAGTATTAATCACTATATTTCATCATCATTTAATTACTAATTTATTTTGTATAAAAGTGAAAACATTCCGTGCATCCCATCCCATCCCATCCCAAAGGGGACATCACATCTTACTAATTTATTTTGTCAAACAAATTTCAGTAAAGTAAACGTAGTAATTACGTAGGAATAAAATCACCCCGCGTAACAAGCAAGGCGTCGGGGACACCTTGCTTGTTTCATATACAGTGGAGAAATCCCTGCTTGCTTCATGAGTCTAAGTCAGCACATTTCAGTGCTTCCCATTGTTTCATAGCAGTTGACGAGCTATATCTACATGTTTGTTGAAACCCCTCACAAAAGTTAGTGTAAACATACCAAAATGACCTTATTTAAAATAAAAAAAGGTACTCCTCTAGTGATAAATGTAAGATTTAGTTAGAGGTAATCCTAGATATAAGATAATAATTCAATTTATCTTTTATATTTATTATTTTCTCCCAAACTAATTTATTGATACATAATTTAATATTATATAAGTATTTTAAGGAGATTAGTTCGTACATATCATGATTGAATGGAGTAATTTTAGCTTCCTTATTATAAGAGGTCTTCTAGAAGTAATTCTTGATCTTTTATATAAGGTGTTATGGCAGTTTCAATGCGCACTTAATAAGGATAATGAGAATATAAATTAATATAATGTTACAATTTAATATAGTTAATAAGAATAATATTAAAAATCACTCAAATTTTATAATAAATTTAATATTTTTAATTATTTTTATTATTGCGTGTAAAAAGATAAGGATAAGAGGGAGTAGCTCTTTTAATAAAGATAGAAGTAATTTTAATAATGAGTCTTGGTGGCACTATTATGAATTTGCTAATATAAGGTTGAGGGCTCTATCCTTGCCAACCAAGGCATGTGTGTGCATCTCTCTTCCTTATAGGGAAAAACTACGGTAAGGGTAAAATTAAAAAAAAATTGTTAAAAAATTGTTGAAATACATTAATTAGACAGAAAGAGATTACTCATAAGTTTCAAAGCAATACTATAAAATGCATACAAATTGTTGGCAAATTTAATACCATTACTTTAACCAAATTTCGTAATTATTTTGGAGTGGTTAAAAGAATTTTGTGCATGAAACCAGAGAGAGTACATTTTAAGATAAATACAAATGAGTACATATATAAAATCCACTCCCTCTTTCTATTCACTTATTTTATCTTTTTTCTAAACTTATAAAATATCAAACATCTAAATATTACTCTCTCTCCGGTTCTTAAACATAAGAGTTAGATATAAAGTCTATTTAATTATAAATATAAAACCCCAATTCACTTTATCTCTTAAAATTATTTTTCTTCTCAAAATATCTCTATATAATTACACATATTAATAGGATTATATTAAGAGTAGTTCAAATGTCTATGACTAAAGAGAGTAATTTAGAAAAACGAATATATAATTATTATAAATAACTTAATTTAATTAATTTTTTAATCTATTTAAATTAATTAAATAAATCTTATATGCCGGGAGATAGTACTCTTTATCTAGTAACAACTTAAAACTAGGGAAGAAAATATTATGACCATTTTATACGTATAATATAAAAAATCTAAAACCTCATTTCTTATTTTGTGAAAAAACCACACTATGAGAAACAAACTGTACAACTTATTTTTCTAACTGAAACGATAGGACATTATTAAATTCCTGGGCAGCCAAATCAAATAATCAATAACTGTAAATGCGAGCGACACTTGCATGTTACAAAGATTGAATTAAAATTAAAATCAAATGAAAGTACAAAAAGTGCGTAAAGATTAAAAACCATTTATGACCTTCAAAGCAGAGGCTAAAACGTAAAAGTCAAACAAAAAAAGACAGTGCCATATTACAAGTATTGGATTAAAAACAATCTGCTAAAAATACTTCTAACCATGTCCTGAATGATAATAAGCCCAGTGAAAGCGAGGACACTGCAAGATATTGTCCTATAGAGCAAAAGAACCAAAACCCTGCGCCTGCAAGTATACAAGGCAATCTTGTGTACTTGGATGAAGGAGTCAGCAGCACTGTAAGAAGCTGACCATGTGAAAAACTTTCCAATATTGAGAACAGAGAAGGAAGGAGGATCAGTAATATCTTTTAATTTATCTCACACTCTGCCTTGTCTTGATCATGCGCTTCAGCAAACCGAGCCACGACTGGCATTCATCCCTTTCGTTTGTAGTAAGTAGTACCTGCAACACACCAGAGATCGCGATCGCCAGCCACATTGTAAATTCGATTGGTGTCATCATCACAATAGAGTAAACCTAGTTTAATCTTCCAACCAACGGGCGTTGCCCCTAATAGAAAGGGTTTTGGCTGCCTAAAGATGAAGTCTCAAATTTGAGTATTTGTAAATATAGAAAATGCTTTTAGAAAAATTATTTTTAATTAGGATAGATAATATTTGAACCTGACCCAGTCAAATAAATGGATAAAAAAAAGTTTAATCTTCTATTGATTTACCTGAATTTGTAGGGCTGTACTGAAATCACCTTTGTCTAATGCCTGACAGAGCCGAAGGAGCTTATCGGCGGCATTTTTAGAGATGTCCTCCTGGTTTAATTTCGCAAATAATCCTCCGATTTTCTTGGCGTTGTCTTCTATCTCCCGCTTTTTAGCTGGATTTGCACGTGGACCTCCCAGTGCTTTTGATGTCTCGTTGAAAAGCCTTGTCAAGGTTGTGGCAATGGCCTTTTGGTGCACTGATCCACAGTCAAAGCAAGGAAAATGTTAACCAAGAGGAAATTGCCAAAAGATCTTGAAAGATAAATGCCTTTATGAACAAAACAAATATCATTATCAGGTAATTTAAGACTTTGGTTGCTTACGAAGAAGAGAGAAAAGTGAAATTATACATAATAAATAGCCAGATCATTTGGAGTTATCTAAAAATAAGATTGGCTAGAAGAGTCCATTGGGCAAGCAGCAAGGAAATCAGTGACGGGATATTTGCTAAAATTAGACGAGTCACTCGTCATGTGGAAGACCAAAAAATATAACATTGTTTCAAGATCCTCTGCTGGGGCGAATATTGAGCATTAACAATAGCTATGTCAGAAATTATATTGGTAGTAAGATTGATGAAAGAATTAAGCATTGATATTTTGTGTACAGTAAATGTCTATTGTAATAGCAAATATGCTATTCATATAGCTAACAATTCTATATTTTACAAGAGAACTAAACATATTGAAGTTGACTATCATTTTATCAAGGAGAAACTTTAAGTGAGATTTATTGATTTACGGCATGTAAAATCTGGAGAACAATAAGCTGATATCCTGACAAAAGCTATTGGCTATGATATACACAATAAATTTCTCAACAAATTGGGAGTTGTTGACATTTTTGGCATCTAACTTTTTTTTTTCTGTTGCCCACCCGGTTCACCGGAGTTTTGTCCCGACTATATCCGGATCTGACCCGCGTCGCGCACCTGGCTATGGTTGGTGAGTCTCCAAACGGGAATTTTCTACGTACGCCAAGGCTCAAACTTAAGACCTCGCTTAAACGATACCGAGCTGTTTCCTACTCGGACCAACCCCGTTAGTTTTTGGCATCTAACTTGAGAGGGAGGGATGGAATTAGGATATTGAATGTATTAGGACCAGTGGGCTTACGTGGCCCAATAGATGAGTCTGTATACTTTGTGTAGTTGTTGTATATATTATATAGGGTCACAAGATCACTCTGATCCATCATATAACATTATATTCATTTTGTATTAATTAGAAAGTTCTATTTTTTAATTTTCTGTATAATATCTTAATTTTTATTTTTGTATTTAAATATAATTAAAATATTATTTATCAATAATTGAATATTTATAATAGATTAAACGCATTGTTTAAAATTTAATTATATATGAAATTAAAAAAATATGAGAAAATTAAATAATCAATTGTTTGGAATTTATTATAAAGGGTTAAAAAAATTATAGGAGTTTAAGGGTGAGTAAATAATCAATAATTGTCTTAAATTGTTGATTATATACATATATTTATAAAGATAAATAATGGTAATGAGTTATAAAAATAATAATCTAAAAATCTGATTAGATCTTTAAATATCTTAAACCCTTTAGTTATTTTAAAATTATTTTTACACCCAATAAAATATATAAAAAATATATCTATAATAATATACATATATTTTTAGTAAAAAATATATATAATAGTAATAATATATATATTTATACTATAATAATAATATAGTATAAAAATATATAGGGAGTGAGTTATGCCTCTCATTGGCCAAATCTAAAGAATCGTTCAATAGCTGAAAGCTTCTAGCGTCCTTGTTATATTTCCTCGGATTCCTTTCTTTCCTTTGATGATAAACCCTAATACCATTTTCATCTTCGAAGCCTTGGATCTAAACAATGAGGCGAAGATGTTAGTGTCTCCAGCTACAAGGTATGCCTTCTCCAATTTCAATCTCTTTCTTCGAGGTGCTCCATCTCCCTTCCTTGTTCCTTCGATGTTGTTGCTTTATTCAATCATATCAGCTATATGCGTTCCCTACTCTCAGTTCTTGAAATTAGCAATATCTTGAATTCAATTGAAGAGATCAAATACTATCGGATTGGGATCTCACTTTTTGCGCAAAAAGGATTTGAGGGTCCTACTACGTCTTGAGTGACTCAGAGCTTCATGACCAATTGTTTGTGATTGATGTTATTGTATACAGGGTCATTTAACTTATATTAATTATTCTTTATTTTAATTATATGTAATCACTTTTTAATTATTGTATATGCTAATTTGATATTTGTGAATGATTTGATATATATAAATTTACTTATATTAATATTATTATATTGAGAAAATGTAATTGATGATTTTTATTAAAAATGGTCTTGTGGGACTTAAAGTTTAATTTAGAAAGTTTAAATTAAGATTTTGATTAATATGATTATCTTACGAATTATGCATATAGTATTAGGGATTGGTGATGATAGAGTTATCTTTCTACCACATGGTATAGCCTCTATTAGAGATTGATGGTTGACTTTTGTCTTACCTGTTTATCGAGGAACTTCCCCAATAGTTTACAGATGGCTGCGACACCCTCACCTGTTTACTGAAGGAAAATGAATACATAGTCTAGTCTTGTACTCTGTGAATTTTGGCCGATCTATGATATTTAACCGGTTAGCTTTTTGAGTGGCCAGTCATATGCTAGTTATCACTAGCTTATGGGTTCGGTCGGTGAGTGTAAGGCGGTTTGGTTGGTTTGCTAGGAAGAATTGGAGTGGTTTATCCATTTAATTATATTACGATAATATGTTATTTTACATCTATTGTACTTTGTTAACTGTCCCACTTGATACCCTACGAGCACATATTAGTATGTATGATAAGTATGATTGTTGGTCACTAAGACATTTATCTCACCCCATGGTTATTAACATTTTTCAAGTGATAGTATCGAATTAGGACCTCAGAGAAAGCTTCAAATGCTGATTAAAGCTATATAAATTGTATAGCCTCCTCTTTTAAATTTATATATAGAATAATTGTGAATTACCATATTAGGGTTCATTCTACATACTCTAATATGATATAATACTTTATTTAGATTTTAAGAAAAGTCTTTTTATAATCGTAGTAATATTTCTTTTAAACTTTAGTAAAACCTTTTTTACCATAATTAACTCTTTTAAAATTAAAAAAAATATTTATAATTATAGTTATATTATTATTAATTTATATTATAAACTAAATTAATCTAAATAATTAATAATAATTATATTTTAAAATAATTTTATATTCTGCATTCAGCTTTGGGCTGCACAACACGTAGAGTTAAGAAATAAGAGGTCTCACGGGCTCTCTTGATCCATAAAACTGATCAATATTTAGATGTAAGAAACGATAACGAAATATGCTTAAGCGGTAACGGGCTCTTTTGATCAATATAGTTTAAGCGAAGGTTCGAGTTCGAGCTTTGACGTATGTAGAAAATTTTCGTTGGAAGACTCACCTACTATAACCAGGTGCGCGACGTGTGTCAGATCCGGATGTAATCAGGGCAAAGCTCTAATGAATCGGATAAGCACAAAAAAAAGATAACGAAATATCATCAAACGTACAACGATTTTGATTGATTTCACTTAGTTGCTCAGGCGGTGGTCTCCTCCAATAATGCTAAAGCTGATGATGTGGCACTCATCATCAAGGATATCCAATCGTTTGATGCTGGACACGATGGGAAGGCTGGATACCATGTGGACCTCTCGTAGCTTACCTGAATGCGGCCATCGCCGTTAATGACGTGGCAGCTCTTTTCAAAATGCTTATAGGCCCAGGGGTTATCAAACCTGTGAACCGCGGACCAAATGGTGGAGACGGGCACTTGGATGGACTAGATCATGATAGAGCAGCGTTCGAGCCCCACATCTCGAGCGCTAGAAAAGAATCGAGTCGAGAATTGGAGGAAGATCAAGCTTGGAAGAGGAGAGAGGAACGACGAGGCGGCGCATGGAGAGAGGTGGAGGCTGCTTGGGGTAGTCCAAGGTTGTTCCGCGATTTAAGAGAGCCAGTGAGTTTGGGGAGACACAGAGAGAAGAGGATGGTGATGTCTCTATTTTTTTTAATTTTCTATTGCTTGCTGAAGGTTATTTTGGTCATTTTGATTTTAAATTCAAAATTTTAAATTAGGTTTTTATTTGTCATTAAAGGTGTTCAAGTTTGTCTCGTCTCGAGTGTCTTGACCCTGTCCCAGTGATTTCGAGATGGATCCGTCCTATCCTGAGAAGGACCGGGACAGAAAACTATCAGGACGGAATAGAGGGAAGGGTTGTGACGGGATAGGTCTCGGCCGGACCCTTGGGACTCCCGTCCCGACCCCAACCCCAATTTTGTTTTTTTTTTAAAATCACATTCTCCTATCTTTCTTATTCTGTTTACTCGTCTCAGGCTCTCCGTCTCTCTTCTCTCACACTTTACTCACTCACGGTCACAGGTCTCGTCAGTTGCCACTCTCATATAGATATTTTTACTTACAAATATTCTTATACATATATTTTTATTCTTCCTTACTATTGTGTTTTCTTTCCCCTTATATGGATAAGTTATCATTTTATATCAGGGAGGAATGTTGATATTTAAAGGAAGTTATTGTGGCATTTTATATATAATGATTTACTGAGATAATTTTATTATAATTTTTTAAAAAAAAATTTGGACTAGGAATTCCCGTCCCGATCCCGAAATGGAACGGGACATGGGACGCATTTTGTGTCCCGTACATTGTATCGGGATGGGATATGAGATAGTGTTGTCTCGATCCTGACTCGTCTCGTGAGTACCCCTATTTATAATATTAGAGTCTTAAATAAAATTTTAACATTTTTCAGAATTTTTTAAGGGATTTTTCCTTTTAATGAAAGATAAAACAATTAGATTTTTTTTATATAAAAGGCTGAACAATATTAATAAATAAAATATATAGTATATAGAGAAGGAAACAAAGAAAATAAGTTTACTATATACGTATGAATGGGGATTAACTATTTACATTCCACTCTAGTTCTTATTATAAATCTATTTTAACTAATTTTTACATATTAAAAAATGATAATTATGTTATTATATGTCTTGAATTTATAAAATTTTCTAAGTTTATCTTTATTAAATAATGTGTATTGAAAAATATGTTATATATTTTCTTCTGTCTCTTTCTTCATTTGATAATGATAAAATTGAAAAACAGTCATTAATAATCCTCTATACGGATTTATATTTAGGATAATTTTTTTTATAATAGACTTATAATAATAATAATCAAAGAGTGATATGAACTAGTAAATATAGAGAGAAAGACCTTAATATCTTCCAAGACAACATTTTCTATTCCTTTCATTTGACTGGATTTTTTAGCAAATTATTTAATTGATACCAAAAGCTGTACTGATGTAGTCCAAGGAGAGAAAATAACTCAGGAATAACTTGGGCCAACAATCGTAAAAAAAAAAAGAGCCACCTCCTCTTATTCTAAATATAAAATTTAGATAAAAAAAATTATTTTAATTTTAAATATAAAATCTTAGTCTCAATTATTTTATAAATTTATAATTTTTTTTATAAAATATTTTTATTGATTATATCAAGATATAGTTATATTAGAATTTATAAAGGTTATTTTAACAAAATTAATATATATTTATTATATATAATTAATTTAATTAATTTTTTAATATTTATAAATTAGTTATTTAGTAGTTACGAGTGATAAGCACAAAGAAAACACCCACACGCTACGAACAGAGACCCAGAAGCGCACAACGATGCTGAAAGGTGAAAACAATGGGTTGAGATGCATGAGCCCTAATGAAATCTATGCAATAAGATATCATGGGGAGATGTAGCAATCTACTGAAGTCGCATAAGGATTAAAAAAGCTGCCTACGGACACCTGCCTAACAAGAGTAAGATAACTTGCTTGAACTTGACGTAAATGCAAGGACGATTCTCTAATCTTAATGAAAGTTTTTTTTTTTTGTAAAAGAAAAGTTATAAATTTAATTCTATTTATAATTTCATGCTCATCAACCTCATGATAAACACCCAAACTAAGAGAAGAAACTTGACACACCACATTTGCATTTAACTTTTCGCATTTGCATGGGAGTCGAGACAGTTTGTATGAAAAGGAGAAATTAGTAATTTTTGTTAAAAATACTTTTAAAATATAATACATATAATCATTAATATAAGAGTTAGATAATTAATTTATAGATATTAAAAAAATTAGTTAAATTAGTTATTTGTAATAATTGGATATTAATTTTTCTAAAATACTATATTTAATCATATGTATAGGAACTACCCCTTAATGGAGACCTTTTAACAGTACAATCGATAGGAATACTTTAGGGTAAAAATTATAAATATAGGATATAAAGTGAATTATAATTTTATATTTAGAATTAAAGTAAATATTTTATTTAATTTTTATATAAAAAATTAGAGGAATTCAAACTGAATAATGAGGTTCGCTAGACACTCAAGTTGGGCTTTCTAGTTAGAATCCAACACTTGAACATTACGTTTACGGTACCGTTTGAATAAATTTTTGAAAAATGATTTATAAAAAAAATTTGGATAATTTTTAAAAAATAGCTTTTAGAGAAGAGTTTATAAAAAAATATAGTTATAAATAAATGAGTGTCTGGATTGTAACATCTCAATTTTTATCCTTATATTTAAATAAAATTTAAAATATTATTTATCAATAATTTAAAAATATTATCTAATTAAATTATTATAGTTTATTATTTTTAATAAAATATGATATATAGATTGTCCTATTTTTATCTTATTTAAAATTTTATACTTTGATTATTATTATTAGTTAAAAATTTATTAGGATTTGGATTTAAATATGGTTTAAATTTTAAAATACATGATAGAATTCTGATAAAAAATAATAATAATCTACCTATATCTTTGATTAAATATATATATAATAATAATATATGTATTTATACTATAATGATAATATAGTTTAAATTTTAAATTACTATATCTGATAAAATTTTAATAAAGATAAGATATGAATTTGAATTTTAAATTATTATTATGGCTTTATAAATAGAGTTAAGACCCTGAGTTATTCCTCAAATTTGATTATTGAGTCGGCTCTTCTCTTTTTAGTCATCTCTCCTAGTCTCTTTCTTATTCCCAAAGAAGGTAACCACTCTATACTTGTTGTGTTAATATGATGTTTGTGAGTGTTTTGATATATATAAATCTATTGGTATTGATATAATTATATTGAGAAAACTTATTTGATTATTTTTATTGAAAATAATCTTGTGAGATTTAAAGTTTAATTTAGAAAATTTGAGTTGAGATTAGAAACTTATTATATCTTGGTATTAGAATTTAAATAAAGTTATTATCTTAAGAAAAACTCTTGTGATATTTATCAAGCTATTGAGATTTTGATTAATATGATTATTTTAAGAATTATATATTGGGACTGAGTGATGATAGAGTTGTGTTTCTACCACATGGTATAACCTCTATTGGAGCTCGATGGTTAGCTTTGGTCCCACCAGTTTACCGAGGGACGTGCCCCACCTGTTTACCGAGGGGCTGCGACACCCCCACCTATTTACCGAGGGGGAATGAACCGATGGCCTGATCAGGTGCTCTGCGAATTTTGGCCTATCCATATTACTTAATCGGTTAGCTGTTCGAGGGGTAGTTACCACTAGCCCATGGGTTCGGTCGGCGAAAATAAGATGATTCGATTAGTTTGATGGGAGAAACTTGGGTGGGTTATCAATTTGATTTTATTATGATAATATATTATTTTTTATAGATTATATTTTGTGAACTGTCTCACTTGACGCCTCATGATCACATGTTAGTACTTATGATGAATATAATTGATGGTTACTGAAACGTTAGTCTCACTCTATTTTTATAATATTTTTCAGGTGATAGTCTCATCTTAGGATCCTAAAAAAAATTTCATAGGCTTGATTAAAGTTATATTAATTGTATAGCCTTTCCCTTTGAAGGTATGTGTACAATATTTGTATATTGCCACAATAGATTTTATTTTGCATACTCATATATCCTATTACTTTATTTATATTTTAAGAAAAGTCTTTTTTATAACAATAGTAGAGTTCATTTAAATTTTAGTTAAATTCTTTTTTACCATGGTTAGCTCTTTTGAAATAAACTAAATTTATTTATAATATTACTTTTAAATTATATTGGGTATAAAATAAATCTAAATAATTAATAATAGTTATATTTTAGGAGAATTTTACATGGATAATTATTAACAGAAGGATTTTTATGATTGGTAAATTACTAGAAATGATATGAGATTAAAAAAAACTATCATTGTCAGTGACCAGCTCAACTCTTATTCATCTTCTTCTCTCTTTTTCCTCTCTTCTTCAAACTTCTGCTTCCAGCTAGCCATGACAGGAACGTGATGGACCACCAGGTACGACGGGAAACACAGGAGACGACGAGAAGCGACGAACCACCAGCCACACGGGAAGCACAGGAGATGGCGAGAAACGACGGACCACCAGCTATGATGGGAAGCACAAGAGATAGCGAGACGCGGCAGACCTCTTCATTCTCAATAACAGACCAGCGATGTTTGCTTCCTCCTCCAGTGACGATGACTAGACCATTGGCGATGGAGAGAAGATGTGAGGATAGAGGGAAGAGATGAGAGAGTGTGTCAGAAAAATAGAGGTAAAATAGTAATTAGGTAGTCTATAAATTCTTTTACTGTTTCAGAAGCTATTACCAATAGCTTATCTAAAACCATGGTTTAGTTCAAAAATCTTTTTGGATAAATATGACTATTTGTTTTGAAATTTCTTTAAACAAGGATTAAATCCACTGTTTAGGTGAAACCCAAATAGGGACTACATAACTCTCAATACTCAATGTAGATGTAAGATTAGTGAGCTCCAAACAAGGCTTGTGTTGGAATGGGGCAGCACCAAAGCATAAATTCGACTAATGGATAAAAGTTAAATTTAGTAGAAAAAGTTAATCTTTTATAACGTAATAAATTAATATTCAAATTTTTATTATAAGAAATACTTATATTTAGTACAAGATAAATAAATTTTCCTCACCCTTTTTTATTTTCCTTGCCATTCCCTAAGGTTACAAAAGAGGGCTGGACTTTATGCCCTCTTGTTTATAATTTTTTTTTATATCATTAGGTTATAAATCTATTTATTTGCTATTATTTATAGATTTGCATATAACCTCATGCTTCTTCATTACTACGCACCCCTACTCCTATGAATGACACTAAAAAGAACATTAAATCTAAACCTAGAAATGAATTATATAAACTGACTCGGTAGAGAAATTCGTACAAAGATTAAACAAGAAACAACTAAGAAACATTGCGAGAGGTGACATGTAGAGGTGGAAAAGCGCCCTAAAATGGGTTGGCATTTTTTCAGCTCGAGCCCGCGACCCGCCCACTTTTTTTTTTTTTTTTTAAATTTCAATATTTTTAAAAAAATATTTTTAAACTTTTAAAATACTCATGAAAAATTTCTAATGTTATATTAGTATAATAAAAAAATTGTTCATATTATACTCTTAAAAATTCATATTTTTTATAAAAAATCTCAAATTTTATAACTATAAATCTAAATAAACATTAACAAAATATTAATCAATTATTATATATCAACAAATAAGTAATCATCTTTACTAGTAATTGATAATGAAAGTATTCAAAATAATATTTGAGTAAAATAAATAATATTATTAAAAATAAAAAAAATAAAAAAACTGGCTAGCGGGCCAGGAGGGGGCGGGCTACACGGGCTGGCAAAATGCCAACCCGTTTCTAGCCCGTTTTACCAGCTCTAATGACATACTTTTTTTTTTGAAGTGAGGGGTAAAATGGTAAGAGCAAAACATTCACAAAATCTCAAATTGGTCCCCTTGACTGATTTGTCATTAGGGAAATTCAGCGCATTGATTTTCGTTTTGCAAATGATGGAGATTTTTTTTTTTGAAATTTCCCCACAAAATAAAAAAAACAAAAACAAAAACTATAAACCCTAATACTCAAACTTCTTGCCCAACAGCTTCGCATACCAGCCGCTAACTTCATTCCATTTTCCCCTCTCGTCTTCGCTCACTCTCTTCATCCCGCCAATCTCTTGCTGAAGTTGCTTTAATTCAGAAAACTTCAAAGAAAATAAACCATTTTAGGGGAAAATTTTCATAGAATTCACTAAACCAAAACCCTAAGCCCGGCAAGCAGAAGCATTATAGAATGACGCAGAAGGCTGCGCTTTTCAAAGGTCAGAAGAAGAAGAAATCAATTCCACCCAATCGTCATGGAAAAGTTCCTCAAACTCGCAAAGGTACTTCTTACCCTACTTCTCTACCTCTTCGTCTTATGTGTAAGAGCTATTGTAATTTGTTACGGTCTTCGCAGGGAAGAAATTTGTGAAGCCATCCAAGGTCACAAAAGAGATGGATGTTGATCGGGTGAGTTTTTTTAGTTTATTTTTCCCCTGTTGCTTCTTGCTTTATTCTCTTTGGGGTGTTGGGGATGTGAATTAAGCGCAATAAGTTTCAAGTTCGCATTCGTTTTCTAGATAGTAGAATAGATTTTCACTGAGAAGCACCGGTGTTGATACTACTCTTCGATATTACAATGATTATCATGTCGTGTATTGAATTCTTATTAGACATGAAATGGTTCCGTTATGCTTAGAATTTTCATTCGCGATTTCTGAGGCACTACTCGCTTGAGGGATTAAGCAACGAATATGAACTACTTTAAAGGATAAAGTTTTGTTTTTGTTTTTTCCCCAGAAAAAAAGCAGTGTTTTTCTTAGAAAATTACTGTCATTGCTCCATTCTGATCACGATTATTCAGTCTTGCTGTTAGTGAAATCGTACTTGGGACTAATTCAACGAGAAGCAACATAAATTGAATTATTATAAACTACCTAGATTGTGAATACTTTTGCTTGGAAAAATTTATCATACTCTATATGTTGTGCTTGTTTATTTAGGAATAATAGTAAATTCTGAGAAATTTTGCACAACGATGAGTTACAAAATTGCAAATTTTCATATCTTAGTTGCACATTAGACATTTAAGTCACATAGGTCACTTCTAGGGATCTGCAACTGAAAATCCCATATTTGCAACTCATGGTCATCAAGCATTCAACTTGATGTTTGCAACTTATGATCATCAAAACTGTTTAGGACATAATTATTATTAAATTGTATTTTTGGACCCAACTTTCATTTTCTCTTTTTCAGTTACAAGAATGGAAGGACATTAAGGACTCTTTTCGTACCTATACTTGTACTACTGTTTCATGGGTTTAGTACCCTTGCTATTCTATTTTACTAATACTAATATTACCACATAGTCTTATGAAAGCAATAGAGGCCAAAATCTGTGCAAAAAGGAGGCAGTGCCAACCATGTAACCTGCATAGGCCAAAATCTGTGAAATTAGGTGATTGGCTTGCCAGTGTAACAATTTTACTGCTGTAAGAGTTTATAGGTTTATCATATACCAATAGAATGGGCATATAGAGATTGTATAAAGAAGGCCAAGTTTGTAGAAGGACTAGCTTCATAAATGAAAGAGAACTCCTTCGAAAGCTAGGTCACCCTATTGGCCGGGTCGAGGTGTTACTGAAGGCTTTCGATTTCAAGACTTGTCTTGCCCTGTATTCTTTTTAAGCACATTGGTGCTCCTTGTTCTGTATTACAAGTTTATGCAGGAAGCAATTGCAGTCTAGACTTCTTACTTTCTACTGATGTAGTGGATGTACCATAAAAATTGTAGCATGCAGCTCCGTCCTGCATTTTCAGTTCTTGGTGGGAATTGTTAATTAGGAAGTATGCATTATATAATCAAGCAAGGTGCCATCTTTGTTAATGATTCTTCCTGCATTGTCTTGCTTTTCTGTTGGAAACGATACAATGTAGAAACTCAAGCCATTTTTTCTGTTTTGGACTCGTTTTTCCTTAATAGAAGTTTGGTCACCTTCACAGTCACGCAAGATAGAAGTTTGGACTCTTTTTTTATTAGCTTTCTTATCAACAAATTTGTAAATTTTAGGCTGAGAGCCTAATTCATGGATTCTAGTGAGCATTATGAACTGATTCAGTGATTTGTATAAGATATTGATTTGTGATTTCATGAGATTTTATTAAAATATATATTTTTGTAGGATATGTCAGTATTAAAAAGATATCGAGGTGGGAAAGGTTTTTCTGTTACATCTTATGACAACACAAATAGCCGAGGTACATGCTCTACACCTCAATCAAGACTTGTTATTTCACCTCTATCACTGCAACAACAACTTGTGGAAATGCCTGCCAACTCTCCTCCTACTCAAAATAGTAGTGTAGGTAAGTTTGCTTCAATTATAATAATTGATTTACATGGCGTGTAACTTTTAATTGTTCTAATTCAACTTTAATGATAGGCTCTTCTAGTGCAATCAACAAGCGCAAAGGAGTTTATAAGTCTATTAATGTGAATTTGAGGACCGCACAAGGAGCAAAGACTCGAGTCAAATTTTCAGATTCTATGTCAAGAGCAATCGGTCCAGAAGCAAGAGACTTTTCTAATTATTGTGGTTTAACTCTTAGAACCACAGTCTCTTTCAGGGATGGTGGAGGTAACTGGAAGAATATTTTTGAAAAATATGGTCAAGATATGATTTTAAAAATAAAGGTATTATTTATGTCAAATTTTTAGACTTATCTTAGTTTATTTATATTATTATAAAAAGTGTTTATATTTATTTGTTTCAGGATAAATTTGAACCTGCTGATGTAATTACTGAAGAAAAGTTTCATATAGCTATATCAATTATTTTACAAAATGCATTTAGAAATTGGAAGATCAATCTGCACTCTCACTATAAGAAATATGAGACTGATGAGGACAGGTTGGCTGATCCTCCTCGAACTATTAGTTTTCAAGATTGGGAGTGGTTATTAATATATTTTAAGTCTGACATGTTTAAGGTACCTCACTATCTTTCTAAATAAATTATATTTTTTGTTTTAATAATTAAATTCTTATTAATTATCAAATTTTGTTGTAGAACAAAAGTGTAAGAAACACGATAAATCGAGAAAAACAAATGACTAAACATACTTGTTGTTCTCGATCATTTGCTGAGATTGAGTATGTTACAGTAAGTTTAATCTATCACCATTCTAATTTAAGTTTTTAATCCTTTTTTATTTTAAAATTTATTCTTTGTATTTTCTTCTATGTTATTCTTGTGTAGAGAGATCATACTACTGGACAACCTACCTCTCCTGACCAGCTGTGGGAGATAACGCATACTAGGAAGACATTGGATGGACAAGTAGTATGGGCTGACACTAACTCTGAACAGATTCATGTATGCATTATAGTTTAATATTTTATTTTGATTTAGTTTTATTTTTAATCTAATAATTTTATATGTTTCTATTATAGAGGCGTATGCACGAACTTTCTCAACAATTAGACCAAGATTTAGAGAGTGATGCTCGAATAACGTCAGAGGAAATATTGGTGACAGTTCTTGGTGAGAGGTCAGGGTATGTAAGAGGGAAAAGTTATGGAGCGGAGCTTTCAAAGAAGAGAAATCGCCCTCAATCTATTGATAGTTCAGTTGTGCAGAGTGTGCGTGTCCAACTACAGGCAAAGTTTGATAAAAAATTTCAAGAGGAGAGAGAAAAAATGGAGGCAGAGCGTGCAAAAATGAAAGAAGAGCATGAAAAGATGCAAGAAGAGCATGAGCAATTCAAGCAAAGACTAATAGAACAAATGGAGCAAAGGATACAAGCTCAATTTGCTGTCTTGATGCAGAGGTGGCAACCACATGCGTCTACTTCTACTCCTAGTATTGATCATTTTATATAATGTGTATGTATAAATAAAATAAGTTTAATTTATTATTAAATATGTTTAAGTAATTAAAGTAATTTGATATTTTATAGGATGATTTGAATTATTCATCAATGTTATTATATTTTAATTTATTTAGTTATTTATTAATTTTTTATTTTTATTATTATACGTTTTCATATAAGAAAAATGTGGGGGAAGGAATTAAAAGTTAATACCAACTTTTAGTGGAGACATGATTTTAGACATTTAGTGGTGACATTAAGTCACTGCTAATGGGGATATTCAGTGGTGACATTAAGTTGCCGTTGTCGCTGATTTTGGACATTCAGCGGCGACTTCTAATTATCGCCGCTAATACGATTAGGCGATAGTCTCATAGGAGGCGAATTGGCGTTGACAAAATATCGCCGCTAAAAGTATTTAGTGGCGACTTTTATCTTTTTAGCAATGACTTGAAAATCAAATTTTTTATAGTGAATGTAACATCCAAATTACTGATTTTTTTTTTCATCTTTGAATTAATCAGAAGGTAAGCAAATTCATTAACCACTGCAATGAGATTAAAGCTGCCACGGTTGCTCAGAAGGATGGGGGTCAACTGTGTATTATTAAGCCTCCAGCGGAGACTACAGCTGGATCAAAGAAATAGTGATGTCAAAGGAATGTTTTGTGTTAACAGAATATTATTTTTCTTGTGATAATACTCTTTGTGAGATGCTCTGATGTGACATAGGAAATCAATTTTGATTCTATGGCTTTTCTCCTATCTTCAGGGTATTTATTGGATTGAGTTTTCCCCTATAGTTTAACAGAATATTTATTGAAATCAATTTGGAAATCAATTTTGAATGCTCTTACAAATAGTAGTTATTTTCTGGCACATGATCTTTTGTCACCTGTCATCCCTATGTTATCAGCAACATTTAAAAATTAAATAAATATTGCTGTGACTTTCAGATTTATTGTGATCTTAGTGTACTAACAATAGTAATTAACACTTGGATTGATTGTAGAAGTATTAAATATATTTTTTGTTGATTGTCACTGCTATTTAATTATATAGTTTTGATAAACTTATATAATAATAGAGAATAAGAAGTAGAATGAGATATTAGAGTATTTAAATAGTTTTTTATTCTATTTAGCTATCCATCCATAAAATTAATGAGTATTTAAGTACTATCTGGTCCTAATACCGATTAATAGGATAGATAATGGCTTAATTTCTTTTGTAGGGATTATTTATTCTATCATCTAATTTTGAAAAAGTGGCAATTTCAGTCCTAAAGGTATTGAGCAATTTTGCTTGTTTGTATATTATATTTTTATAGGAAATCCTTGTAAATTAATTATTATTTTTGTCATTTTATGCTGTTTGGGAAACTCCCAAACTAAACTTTTAAAAAGATTTTTGACTCAAACTTAAGTTTAGAAAAATTTTAAAACAAATAATTATATTTATCTAAAAGAGTTTTTGGATCAAATTATGATTTAAAACTGAAGTTTTGGATAAGCTACTGAAACTAGTTTTTGGAACAATAAAAGAGCTTATGTACTATCCAATTACTATTTTACCCTTACTTTTTCTTACACCCTCTCTCCTCTCTTATCTCTCTTCTCTCATATTTTTAATAAAATCATATCATTTATGGTAATTTTTCAATTACAAAAGTACTTCTAGTAATAACTATTTAAATACTCATTTATTCAGAACCACTTCTTTTCCATAAACTCTTCTCCAAAAATCTTTTTCTAAAAATTGTCTAATTTTTTTTTTTATAAGTCATTTTTTAACTCTTATATAAACAGGCCATATATTCTATTTTAGTGAAACTTTATTAAGATTTCTATAATTTATTTCTGAAAGGTAGCTATGCTCATAGATTCTCGCTTATATTGATCTTGTGGTGCATACAGAACAAGCCGGATATAAAATTAGAAATTTCCCATATGATGAATTTTCGTTTTCTCATTGTAACAAAAGTTGACAAGCTTCGCATGATCAGATGCATTACATATTTTTATTTTTCTAATATTGCTTTCTAAACAACACCAACTAAAGTAAAAGTGACCTAATCAAGAGAAGCGAAAGTCACATGAACATATTGTATTGTTGAATTACTAAATCCTAATGTACACGCAATAAATCTTTCTATTAGTATACATACAAAATCAATTCCTTCTAACTAACAAAGTTTAGTGGCTATATTCTTGGTAATTGTAGTGTATGTTTGGTAAACCTTAAAATTGAGGTTTTAAAAGAGTTTTTAGCCCAAATTTTGGTTTGAGAAAATTTTAAAACAAATAGCTATATTTGTCAAAAGAGGCTTTTGAACCAAACCATGGTTTAAAATTAAAGTTTTGGATAAGCTATTGAGACTAACTTCTGGAACAGTAAAAGAACTTATGGACTATCTAATTACTATTTTACCCTTACTTTTTCTTGCACCTCTCTCATCTTTCCTATTTCTTCTCCACCATCACTCCTCTCTCCTCTCTCCTCTCTCTTCTTCACTCTCTTTCTTTTCTCCTCTCTCATATTTTTAATAAAATCATACCCTTTCTGGTAATTTTTGAATTACAAAAGTCCTTCTGGTAATAACCATCCAAACACTCATTTATTTAGAACCACTTTTTCCATAAGCTATTCTCCAAAAGCTGTTTTCTAAAAGCTGTTCAAAAGATTTTTTTTTATAAACCTTTTTCTAAATTCTTATCCAAATAAGCCCATAATAACCAACTCAACAATCCCTAATAGTAACATATCCGTTTAATTCTAACACCAACCATTCAAATATATTGTTGGTTGAAGATTAAATTATACATGAGATTAATCAGTCAAAGTTATTTATAGCAAATATACAGTTATGCATACACCCCAAGACCTTCATTAACAAAATAAACTATTACTTTTTAACCAAAATTCCTAGTGAAATTGGTGGACTACACATTCAAACATTGTAAGCTGAATGTGTACGTAGTCTCCTCTTATAGTCTATGTTATGCATATATTTTGTGCATATATGTTGATAGATGAACAGCTTGTTAAGGAGCTATATATGGCTTTTTCATTCACAAGTACTTGTTCAAGGAAGTCGACACACATAACAAAAGGAGAGTACTTGGTTAGCTTGACCTACTTTATTATATGGATATTGAAGAGTCAAAAAACTAATGGATTCCTAGTGCAGAATCCATACCTCTTTTATTCAATGAAATATCATGCGGTTTATTCAAAGTTTGATTCTACAATACCAATGGATTGCTTACAACTGTGTCTGTACTTCTAAACATTAAATTAAATATTTTAACTCAAAAAAAGAAAAAGAAAAGAAAAAACTGATATATGCTTCAGTATCTTATGTGGTTAAGTTAGAATTAATCCAAGTAGGAGGGGTTTTAGCTACTTAAGCACAAAGTCTCGAATTCGAGTTCGTGTAAATATAAAAAAATTCCTTTGGGAGTCCTATACCCATTTGAGTCCCATAATACTCTAATTTGATCAAATCAGATAGATATATGATAAGGAATTAAAGAATGCAATAACCTTTCAGGCCATGTAAGAGATGCAAAACAGTGTTGTGCAAGAACTTTAGTTATTAATTTAGACTATACTAATAAATGAAGAACACTATAATGCTAAGAGCAGAACACCTAGATAATAAATAAAAAAGGAAGATAAAAAAATTAATAATTAATAATGAGGGTATATGAGTCATTTTGAATTCATTTTTATTAATTTATTCCTTCATAATAAATTCAATTTTAAAGGCATTTTATGCTAAATATTCTTATATCTTGGTCCTTCAACATAATTCTCCCTATATAAAACAGTATTTAATGTTTTTTTTTACAATTAACTTGCTGCTTTCAATATTTCTACCCTTTTTGGTGATTATTGTAATGTTTAATTTTTCATTACATATTTTTCCTTTTTTTTAAAAAAAAATGACAATGTCTTAATACCTAATAATATGACGTAGTAAATACTGTAAAAAATTCAAGCATATGTGCTTATTTATTTAAAAGAGATCAACATCCATGGATGATATTTTGATCCATTACATTTTTACATAGCCATGCAGCGAGCACATAACGAACTATTCTTTCGTCCTTTATTAAAGAATATTGCTTTTGTTATATAATTTTATTAAAGAATATTGTGCTTCTTTTATTAATTTTATTGGCATGCTTCTTATATAAGAGTTGAGAATCGAATATATAACTATCTTCTTAAATGAATGAGATTTCCTACAACTCATATCAAATTAGTAGAATTTAGAATACAATTTAATCACGGCAAAAACGATTAGATAAAATAGCATTAAATATTTTAATTTTATTTTTTTTGTGTTAAATATCTTAATTTTATTTATGGTATAATTTTACCTATAATCTATTTAATTTAGTATAATTTTACTAATAATCTTAGATAAAATTGTATCAAATTAAAAAGATTATAGATAAAATTATGACATAAATAAGATTAAGATATTAGTTATATATAAAAGATAAGATAAAAATATTTAATATTATTTTATCTAAAACGATTTCCATGTGGCTACAGACACAAATCGCTGTTCATAAAGGCATTCGTGATGCCGCTACTGTGTTTGGATTAACTTTTGGAGAATAAATTTTGGGAAGAATAGATTCTAGGAAGAATAGATTTTAGAAATAAAGATGTTTGGATGATTAGTAGTAGAATCACTTTTTATATTGGTAAATTACCAAAAAGGGTATGATATGATTAAAAGTAAGAGAGATGAAAGATGATAGAGAAGAAAGAGGAGAGAGAAGAAAGTGTAGAGAGGAGAGAGGAGAGAGAAAAAGAGAGATAAGAAAATAGAGAGGAGAGATGATAGAAAAAATAGAGGAGAGAGAGGAGAGAGGGTGTAAGAAAAATTAGGGTTAAAATAGTAATTGAATAATCCATAATTTAGGTTTCAAACCAAAAGCTATTTTCAGTGGCTTATTCAAAACTTAGGTTTTAAACCGAGGTTTTACCCAAAATCAATTCTCAACAAAAATTTCCGTTTGTGTAAAAAAATTTTAAACTACGATTTTACTTAAAATTAATTTTAAAATTTAAGTGCCAAACAGGCACTAAGTCAACTACCTCAATATAAGCGTCAGTTTATTGACCATCCCCATCACAGCATCACGCCTTCCTTCAAATTTTTTCCACAGGCTCCGAATTTAAAAAAAAAATTAGGTTCACTTTCGTGAGGATAATTTATTTTAGACGATATTAATATCAATAAAAAAAATTAAAATCTAAAACACTTGTGGCCAAATCCAAAACATCTAGACAAAAGAAAATAAGTGGAGAGAAGCCAAATACAAAAATTACTCAAGCCACTAGAATCCAACACATCCGTGTCTTATATATAATAGCAAGAAGTTTGATAATTCATTTTGTAAGGTATACTCTAAGAAACGAACATGAATTATGTTGTTTTTTTTCATTGCATCCAAACAAACAAGTCCAAGAGAAAGAACAAGAACAGGGGAATGTATTTACACTATTGGCTGAGAAATAATTGTCTCCTTCTACATTTGAATCTATCATTCCCAAATATAATCTGAAACTATTCTTTCTATGTACTTACAGACACTGTTGTGCAGACACATCAATCAGATTCAGAATTTACAACGAGCTTACATGAGAAATTGAGAATCAAACAAACCAAGAACATAATATCTACAGATCAAGCAACAGATTTTTGGGGTTGTGTGGTTATTCTATAGCAATCGATTAACGCATTTCTCTGAGTCATAACATTGCCAAACAAATCTTCCACCGTCTTGCTCACATCGTCCATGAGATTCTCTAATACATGAAGCTGTTTCGGCAATTCCATGGATGAATCAAGTTTCTCAGCATCTGAAGCAGCAAGAAGTTTAGCCACAGAACCATTTATCTCTTCAATCTCTTTCAACACAGGCATTTTCACTGTCAACATCAGTTCGCTGATTCTGGAATCAAGCGTGAAAACTGAAGAAGAATCATCAAAAGCACCCGCGATTTTTCTCACCTCCAAATAGGGTTTCCAATCGCTGCATAAACCAGACAAGAAAATCCCACATACCCAGAACCCAATCCTCTTCAATTCATTTACAGCTTCATGAACAACCATTTGCTTACCTGAGAAATTGTAATCCTTCGCCTCGCGATCCTCCGCGTTCGTATCTCCACCGAAACTAAGGTTGAAACTACTAGGCGGAATCGATTTCAAATGCTTAATCGCGGAAGAGGGCGAATTCTCCAGGAGACTCAATCCATGAGACACAGACATCCGAGCCTGTCCGAGATGAGAAAGCGAAGAAGAAATCGAATTGAAAAGATCAAGCAAATTCGAGCTGTACCCAAGAAACAGTTGGACCGATTCAGAATCCCATGAGCTCATGGGACAATCGATATCCACCAGAAACTTAGCGAAAGCGTTGTTGATTGAGGGTAAGAGCCCTAAGAACTTGTGGATCCATGAGAGGGAGAGGATTTCAGATTGGGGTAATTGGGAAATGGAATTGGAGGCTATAGATTGAAAAGCTTGAAGGGAGGATGAAAATTGGTGGGATCGATGATGATCATGATGGTGATCATGATGATGAGTGTGATTGTTGGGATTCTCCAGTTTGCTTGAAAAATTTTGAGCTGCCAAGAGTACCATCGACGATCAGCGAAGATAAGATATGATAATTATAATAGTTGGGAAATTCGGATTGGGGTGTTTGGCAAATGACAAATCGAATTCCTTGGTCAAGCTTTGAAATGTTGAATGTTTGGTTTATAGCTCCCTAGGCACACCCTATTATTATATCTCAATTTTCCTCTACTTTATATCATGCCGTTGTTTTTCTTCAATTACTATTATTATTATTATTATTATTTACTAAACGAAGGTACTAGAGCTACATCATGGACTAACGTCTAGTCCCTTCTAACTAGTATAATTGTATTTGAGTCGATATAATTAAAATAATATCATTTAATTAGAATATATAAAAATATTTATGTATAATTTAATATTTAAATAAAATAAATTAATTTATAGATAAATAGA
This sequence comes from Leucaena leucocephala, assembly GCA_037074615.1. NCBI lineage: Eukaryota > Viridiplantae > Streptophyta > Magnoliopsida > Fabales > Fabaceae > Leucaena > Leucaena leucocephala. Next base: position 2,361,069 of record CM073544.1, on the reverse strand, counting down.
ACAAAATATTTACGTATAAACTATACATAATTTTAATAGATTGCTACGTGATTTTAGGTTAAGAAAAAATAAAAGAAAAAAATATAAAATTTAATTTTATTGCCTTTTTTAAAAATCTTGATTGAGCTGATTTACCGGTTTTACATGGTGATCGGAGATAATTTTTTTTGTTAAAAATAAATATTTTTTTATTATAAATAATTATATTTAAGATACTAACGAGTATTAAAAATATATATTTCTCTTAACAGGAATTAGAGATAGAGATAAATTTTAATAAGAGATAGGAGACGGAAATAGATTTTAATACCACGCTAAACATCCGATATTAGTAGGCCAAGAAAATTTAATATTCAATATAAAGTTATTTAATTTACTTTTATTTTATTATTGTTGCAAAAATATTACTTTTAATTTCTCTCTAGATCTTGTTTTTTCATCCATTGTCATATAGGAATAATAATTATATTATTTATAACTTGTGAAGAGTTTAATTAGTAAATGGCTTTTAAGTACTTGTGGGTAACGGTCATTTTGATATTTAATTTTAAAATCTAATTGCGCATTAATTATTTAATAAATTTTCTTTTATTGACTATCGAATGAATGAGAGATAATTAAAAATCAGTATAATCATATTTTAATGGAATATAATTATAATTATAACTGGGATATGATGTTTTGTTGTTGTATGATATATAATAGCAAGGAGGCAGCTTGATACACGTTATAAAATATCCTTATATTTAGTGCCCAATTAATAAATTATACCTCCAATAGAATCGCATCTAATCGATAAAAAACAGATGCTGTTATAATTTTTTATAATATAATTATTTAATAGCCTCATAAATTCTTGCACGTTATATTAAAGTATAGTTATTTTAAAATGTTTGATCAAAAAATTTGAAATGAAAAAAATTATTAAATTTAGTATTTTTATTAGCATTTTTAATAAATAAAAATATCATTTTCATGGTAGGACAATAAATTCTAAAATATTTACTTAAGTTAATTATTTAAACATATTAAAATTATTTACTCACCATGTCAGTTCATATACGACTAAAAAATTCTGAATAGTTCAAGAGACAAAAGATACCATATGTTCCCAAATATGCTGTATTTGACTCTTAGAAATTTAATATATTACTGTTGGTAACTTAAGAGGGACACCTAACAATTTGATTGAAACAAAAATTTAATGTGTGTATATATATATATATATATGTAAGTTTAGTATTATTTTGACTGATTATTTTTCTTCTCCTAAGTGTACATTAAGGCTTTGTATTATTTTGAACAAAATAATAAAAGATGCATGATGGATGTGATAGAATATGACTGAAGGAATATATTAATAAGTGAAACTTGAAAAAGCAAAAAACCGTAGAAAAGTTGAAAAGTATGGATCTGTGGTGGTCCCACGCACTTATAAAATATAAAGGATTAAATTATTACATTATCTATTTAATTATTTCAGAATTAAATTAAGTGAACCGACATGTTAATGTATGCAATGCATATCTTTTTTCTGCGTGACATTTTGATACGGAACAAATCACTTATTTTAGTTCAATTCCAAAACTTCATCCTTAGCCTTTCACATCAATCAGAAAATTGAGCAGGAAGCCTGTTTTAAATTATGATTAAGTAATAAACACAATATTTAAATTAACATCCTCAGTTGATTAAATAAATGAACCAATGAAAAAGTCTAATTGATCTTATCTAAGGCCATATTTAGTACACAACATTAAATTTTGATAGTCTGTATAATTGAGATCGAGATTAAGATTAGAAGTATGAGTGTGAATGTGCTTTTAAGATTATATTTAGTATAAAGTAATATTTAAAGAGAATAATTTTATTAATTTTATTTTATAACCATAAATTATAAAAAAATTATAGTACCTCTTGCCCTAAGTTTCAAAATTCACCAATGAAGCTGTCGTCATCGTGGGCGAAGTCACCACAAGTGAATGGCAACAATGAAGGCTTATGCCATAGAGTCAATGGAATTAAAGCATGGCGGCGTTGAGGAAGGAGTCCAGAAAGAAAGACGTGTCGTCGCCACTGGTTCTCTAATGTTTATCTAGTGTCATCGTTGGTGGTGAGTGGAAAATGGGTGGATGATGATGTGATGACGTGCGTTGAAGAGGTGAATGAATGGAGTCACGATGGGTGAACGACAAGAGAGGAGATGAAGTCGGCTCTGGCTATACTTGGTTATGACTCCCGTTCTGTCACAGATCTCCCTCTCCACAAGCTATATATAGCGACTGAATGAAGGATGGATGAAGGTGGAGTTGGAGGCGTAGGTGATGGCTAATGAAGGATGATGATGGTGACAGAGAGGAGAGAAGAAGAAGAGAGAAAAGAGAGAGAGAAAGGTGTTGACGAATGAGAGAAGGAAAGACATTTTTATCTTAAAAAATTTCTATCCATGACTAAAAATGCAATACTAGGGGAGGTGGTATTGCACAATTTCACCTATATAGTATTGCTCAATCCTAAATTTTTTCCAATGCTATATATCAAACGGTCCAATTTTGCCTTTTCCTAGTCCTTATACCCTATGTCAGTCCTAAGCCCTCAATGCTACGTAACAAGCGTGGCCTAAGAGTTTTGATAGATTCAATGATTTTAATTCTATACTTTTTCTCCTAAGGTGTGAAATAAAGTCATTTTGAATAAAAGAAAAAAATATCAGCCTATCATATTTGTAGTTAAGTAACTTAATTTTGTTAGATTATATATGCGTTATACATAAATGTCTATTTACCTAGGAGTTGAGAGAAATATTTACATATTTCAAGAGTATTATGTCATTTGAATTCTGTCTAGTCAAAATATAACTTAACTGATGACTCATCAAAAAATTTGACAATTTATTTTATTTTTAAGAAAAATAAATATTTTAATTTAAAAAATAAAAACTTATATAAACTAAATTAAGAGGTTTATTTTTTCTTAGAAACAAGATAAAATGTAAATTTTTTCATATGACTTATTGGCCAACTAGGAGTAAAATGTATTGAGTTATTGTATTTTGATCTGATAAATTTTAAATGACATTGTATTCATGTAGTATGTAAGTATTTCTTAAGAAATAATATATATTTTTTTTAAATATATTCTTTTAATGATTATATATAAATATTTTGTATATTTTATTTAAATTATATTATTTTAATCATGATTAGATTAATCCGAGATCAATTATATTTAGTCCACTTATTCTTGAATCAATATCTCAACTATTTCAATGACTCATTTGATTTTCAATATTTTGATAATAAACTGGGTAATCCACTTATAATAATAAGTTATTTATATATGTAATATATTATATAGATGATATATAAAAGTATTTTTTACTTAAGGGGATAAATATTAATTGTGTGAAGTTATAAATGGAATCTAACTCACCATTTCTTATTTATAAAAAAAAATGATTGTAAGTAAGTTAGAAAGCTATTGGTAAATATATATAAAAAAAATTACTATAAAATTTTAAATAAAAAATATAATTATTAAAAAATCTTATAACAAGTTATTATATAACGATAAATTTTAGTATAAAAAATAATAATAAATTTATACTATTTATTTATTATCATAATTTTTTAGTTATTATATTTTATCTTTAGATCTTGCAATAGTTATCCCACATGTAAAAGTTGTTTGACTTAAAATAAAGTGCGCAAATACTGACAAACAAACGAAAAATCTCATAGAGGTTACAAGAACATATTAATTAATAATAATTAAGTAAAAGAGGGAGGAGAAATTAAAAAAAATAATTATAATATTTTAAAAAAAAATATTATATTAATTAATTTAATTAATTTTTTAATTTAATATTGGAGGATATAGTATTAATCGGCTGCTGCGGCAATTCCTAATCACCTAGTCTATAATCAATTTGAGCTATTAAAATTAATTTAGAAGAAGAATATGGAGAAAATATACAAAAGGGAAGAAGTGGCGGTGGCACACAAAAGAATTGGACCACACTCTATGTTTGAGTTCATCTTTTATAACTTTATGGGCTACCTAATGTTCGCAGCTTTTTTAGCTTTTTTTTTTTAAATCATATTATTAAATATTAAATAATTGATTAATCTATATTTAAATTTTATAATCAATATATATATTTTTTAGAATTTTTTTAACAAATGTGAGATTCAAATACAATTCACCTATTTTAGGATTTAGCCGATATATTGTTAAATTGATATAAGTATCCAAATAATTAACTATTTTAATTTTAGAATTAATGTCTGTCTCTTTTAATATAATTGTCTTCTATGTAATTTAAACTCCAAGATTAAAAAAAAATATATATATATATATATATATATATATATATATATATATAATGGGGTGGACTTTTTGATACCCTTATTAGATATCTTTTATGTTTGAGTTTGACGTTAGCTTTTGCGTGAAGTTCCCTTTTTTCTCTTCCTTTCGTCGTGGCTGGGTCCTTCCTTATCTTGAGTTAGCACGCCCCAACTTCCACCGCCAGCTAACAACCATGGCCTCACACGTTCATTTTTCATGTGTGAACCTGCCTTTTTTAAAAAAAAAAAAAATAGAATGTATTTTATATAAATTATTGCTCCAGCGATTATAGAGCTGTTATTGCTTTTAAAAGTATAAGAAAAAAAATAATCATTGCTGATTTTCCCTCTATAATATATCTTAACTAAGTTATAATTCAAATATTAAATTTTAATTTTATACAACTTAGTTACTATAATTTTGATTTAGTTAAAATTCAGTTTATAAAATTTAATTTTATATAACTCAATCCCTTAAAACATGCGTTCTTGCATTTTAGAAAATAATTTTTTTAAAATATTCTCTTAATTTCAACATTGTTGTCATTTTGGAGTTATACATACATGTCAAGAAGGATTTGGATGATCTCTTACATCTCTCAAGTCCCTTCTCTGCATACGATGCTAACTGTCAAGTTAAAATCTTACAGTTCAAAATTGCTGCTTTTGTAAAATAACCAAAGGTTAAAGTGTAAATCTACTTATGAAATATTTATCCTATGCGTCGTACAACTTGTCATTTCTAATGGTATTGTCCACCATTGTGGGTTTTCTGCATGACACAATATTCTTAGAGGATTTGGACGTGTTGATTTCCATGACAACAAACGAGTCATCTTCAACCTCCTCTTCATCTCCTTCCAACACATGACTAATATATAACAACAGTGCTCCTAATTTGTAGTTTGTTAGCTTTAAGGTAAAACCAGGGACAACAAATAAACCAAAGAAAAGGACAGAGGATGAGGTGGTTGGGGAGGGATATCTCTGGACGAAAGAGGTGCAGTGCATGTTTGGCAATCTCTATAATTTTAGTTTTAAAAAGATTTTTAGCTTAAACTTTTATTTATAAAAATTTTAAAATAAATAACTATATTTGTCCAAAAAACTTTTGGATTAAAGTATAGTTTAAAACTAAAATTTTGGATAAGCTACTGAGACTAGTTTATAGAACAGTAAAACAATTTATAGACTATCTAATTATTATTTTAACTTTATTTTTTCTTACACATTCTCTCATCTCTCTTCTTTATTCTTTTTTGGTCACATTTTCTCCTCTCTCTTCTCCACCCTTTCTCTATTCTCTCATATTTTTAATAAAATCATACATTTTTAGTAATTTTTTTAATTATAAAAGTCTTTTTAATAATAATTATTTAAACACTTATTTATTCATAATCACTTTTTTTATAAGCTCTTCTCCAATTTTTTTTCTCTAAAAACTATCTAAAAATTTTCTTTTTTTATAAACCATTTTCTAAACTCTTTTCTACAGAGTTCCGTAATCTTTATGTCGTGCAAAAGACACCACAATAACAGAAGGGGTCATTGGGAGCAAAAATATTATACAACACATGCGGGAACTATTTGCTAAATAGTTAATATTAGTTGACCAAGTAACCTTGGCATTATTAAACCGTGACAACCAAAAAACGAGATAGCGAATTATTGGAGAAAAATATTATGTGTATGTTTAAATGAGTTGAGTACATTAATACACATACAAGGAAAAATATACATGGGTCTAATAAATCATAAAGAAAAATAATAAATGCAGGATCAAATCAAATAAATATAAATCAAACCAAATCGTATCATATCAATATAAACTATTTTGGAACTTAACAACTCTAATATTTTAGTAACATTTTGAAACTTTCATAGATACTTTTATACCAAAAACAAAATATTATGGTATCAAATATGCATGGAGAAATAATTCATTGGTAGATTTGCACATTAACTTGGTAATTAAATGCATGTGTTTTGTTGATGATCTATGCATATATGGTTTTGGTTTGAAGTAATGAAAATATGAAATTGTGATTTTCATTTTTGTTAGTTTTTAAAATTTTGGCATATTAATATTCTTATTTTACATTAACATTCTTCAAAATAAAAAAGAAAGTAAATCTACATTATCTAAATTGTTCCTTTTTCCTGCAGAAAAAGAAGTATTCAGAGAATGAAAAACCTTCAAGAGACGACATTAAGACAGCCAAACGTGCGTAGGGTTGTTGCTCACTAACAACAGTACAATACCACACAAAACGACAAGTCGTCAACAACGCACAACATGCGTGTACTAACCCTCTTCATTTAACTCGTGTTCACACTCGCTTACCCTCCAATTATGAGTATTATTATAAGTCATAATTCAATTTTTTACGAATATTAAAAAATTTTGGTCTATGTTTTTAGTTGTTTATTTATTCATATATTAAATAAACAATATATATACTTCAGCACGTAATAATACCAAAAACTTAATTACGTATAAACATGCTCTTTTCTCGATCGTTCTTTCATTATATATTTGTCCGCAAGTGATGGAAGCAATCGAGCAATCAACCCTTTTTATGAACGGAATTCAGTTTTCTCCTTAAATCATACAAAATTCTCTTAAATTTTAAACTATATACAAATAATTTCCTTAACATTTAAAATTTCACAATTAATGAACAATCTTAAGTTTTTAAATTTGTGCAAGTAATTCTCAACCATCAATTATATATACCTTATTAAATTTTATCTTTGTGTACATATAACCTATACTCATAAATTTGAATCATGTTGATATGACAACCTTTAAGTACATAACGAACAAAACTAATAATAGGGGAGTTATATATAAATGTAAAAGTTTAAAGGTGTTTATTATAAAGTTTACTAGTCTGTTAGTAGCGTCAGATACAGATGAATAAATTAAAAACAAAAGATGACAATAGAAGAAAAAAAATAAAGACTAAAACAAAGAAACAAATTATGTAGGGAATGAGGCTGTTAAAAGAAACTCGGTGCAGGTAAACCCAATTTACTCCAAAGAAGCTGGATTCAATCCAACAAAAAAAAGTAACATGAAGGAAAAAGATACTACTGGAAAAAAGGCCTACAACGATGGTTAAAAATGACTTTTTATAGCATTTTTTTAACCGGCGTGAATTCTACTACCGTTATAAGGTTATCTTTTAACAGCTGTTAAAAAACTGCCGTTAAATGTAAGACTATTGCCGTTAAATATTTAGAATATTACGGCGGCTTCCAGTAAAACTGTCATTACAATTTACTCATATAACGACGATTTTATAGGTAACCGCCGTTACAGTGTATACTTATAACGACGATTTATATAAAAACCGCCATCCAAGGCTTCATTTTAATTTTTTTTCTTTTAATTTTTCTATCAATACCCCCTGCATTTGTCATAATGAGGATATATTATAGACATCAAAGTATGAAGTAAACAATACAAAACTCTAAATTAAATATTAATATTTAGTAATAAAGTAATTCAAATTCTTATTAATGCATACAATGAACCAAAATATAATACAATCATATATACACGAAAATGGATTATTGATTAAGACATGTTCAGAAGTATGGTTTTTGCCAAATCATCCATCATTGAGTGGATTAGCTCATCTTCATAGTTCATGTTGTTTTCTAACAATTGTAAGTTAGAAGTAATATGTAAATATTCAAGATGTGAATAAATTGAAAAACTCGCTAAATATTGATAACTCTATACCTCATGTAAGCTATCCGTTATTCTTATCTCAATGATATAGTGTATATAGTTGATTATATAATATCCGCATTCAATACCGCTAGGTTGATGGTGGTACTAATAAAATGGAAAAAATATAAAGCACATTAGTGATTAACTTTATACCTAATAAATTTAAGAGTATACTGAAACTTAATACTTTGAAAACTACTTACTTGATGATAAATCCATGAAGGATTATTACTAACTGGATGACCTTTGAAAAAGTTGAAGCCTTGGACAGCCCTATATCAAATTGGAAAAAAAGATATCATATAACTTACTAATTAAATTTTTATGTTAATAAATCTATGAAAAAAAACTCATATGTTGACGATGAAAACAATCTCGGTATCTGGCCGTCCAAACAATAAATCAAATCAGTATACCACATTATTTTCAGGGGCTATGACAAGTAGAGTCCAATGCTTACTATAAAATATGAACGTTATAATATGAATGTATTATAATATATTTATGAGTGTGCCAAGTATAAGAGTATACTTACCCTTTAATGTAAGATGCAAAATATATCTTCCTCTTGATGCGGGTCATAATGTCGACTAGGTACATAATTCTCGAATTCCTATCGGTGCCTATCTCTTAGACACGTTGAGGACACATGAAGTCATATGTGTCTCCTTTTGCTTCGTCTAGGTATCTCAGATAGAAATGGCCATTGTTAATAGAGAAAGAAGTTAGTGCTGCGCGGATTAGGTTTTGAATTTATCATGGCTTATTACGGCAGTTTTAATAAAAATTGCCAATACATATACTTTTAACAACGGGTTTTAACAAACCACTATCAAAAGTCTAACTTTTACCATATATTGTAGTAGTTATGTGAAGATTTTATATGGCAGTTTTATTAAAATCACCATTACAAGTATCTGTAACAGCAGTTTTTCATAAAAAGTTAAAAAAAGTTAATTCATTAAACTACTTGTTTACATTGATCCTATCATTTGAAGATAACATATAATCTTGAATCCAATAAATTAGATACTATTATGCCAACGGTATTTAGTAAATTGTTGTATTATTAAATCAATAAACTACTTGTTTATATTGATCATGTTATTTGAAGATAACATATAATTTTGAATCCAATAAATTAGATACTATTATGCTAACGGTATTTAGTAAATTGTTACATTATTAATTTATAGGATAAATTAGACTTTTTGATGAATATTTTTTCTCAAAATATGCGCACTTTCAATTACCTTTAAAGTACCATTACTGAAGCGGCAACTAACAAGGTAAAATTGATGTGGGTCCCATAAAGAAAAAAGGTCATGATGTGAGTCCTATAAAGAAAAAAGTTCTTATCATATTTGTTTAGTTTTGAGCTATATATTTCGACAATCATAAGGTGAAAGTAATTGATCAGCAAACTGAAACTAATTAACTTATAATAATAACTGACTTTAGAAAATATTCTAACTAGTTTGACTATTTTTTAGAAAATATTCTAACTAGTTTGACTATTCTCTACATTTTATAAATTTTATCATTCCATCCCATCCGCCAGTGCCAAAAAGTATTAAAAAAGGAAATAAAAGAAATGTGAAGTCTTTCAATCAGATGAAGCAGAGTCATCTGAGTTTTAGGAGTCATCTGGGTCATCTAAAGGGTGGTGGAAGTGACATTGGCTACGTTGGTAGCAGAGATCAGAATGGAGACTGTCGAACTGTTCTTGAAGGTTCTCTTCAATTGAGTTTTCCAAATTATCTATTCCATTTATCAATTCTTTCATATATTTGAGGAGGTCTGAAAACGGCAAAGTAGTCATTTGGTCAGATAGAGCATATTTGTCCTCAAAATTATAATATCCCAATATTTATCCTTATATTTAAGTATAATTACAAATGTTATTTATCAATAATTTAGAAATATTATCTAATTAAATTATTATAATTTAGTATTTTTATTATTTTTAATAAAATATGATATATAGATTATTCTAATATTATCTTATTTAGAATTTTATGATTTGATTGTTATTATTAGTTAGAAAATTATTAGGATTTTGGTTCAGATTTATATATGAATTTAAATTTTGAATTATTATTATAGCTTTATAAATAGAGTTAAGGTACTGAGTTATTCCTCATACTTGATAATTGAGGCGGCTCTTCTCTTTTTAGTCTCTTTCTCAGTCATTTTCCTATTCCTAAAGAAGGTAACCACTTTCTACTCGTTGTGTGTGCTAATATAATATTTGTGAGTGATTTGATATATATAAATCTATTGATATTGATATAATTGTATTGAAAAAACTTGTGATTATTTTTATTGAAAATAATCTTGTGGGATTTAAGTTTAATTTAGAAAATTTGAGTTGAGACTATAAACTTGTTATATCTTGATATTAAAATTTGAAGAAAGTTATTATCTTGAGAAAAACCCTTTTGTGATATTTATTAAGCTATTGAGATTTTAATTAATATGATTATTTTAAGAATTATGCATTGGGGATGGATGATGAGAGTTATATTTCTACCATGTGGTATAGTCTCCATTGGAGCTCGATGGTTGGCTTTTGTCCCACCAGTTTATTGAAGGATGTGCTCTACTTGTTTACCTATAGGTTGCGACACCCCACCTGTTTAACAAGGGGAATGAACCCATGGTCCGGTCACGTGCTCTGTAGATTTTGGCCTATTCATACTACTTTATCGGTTAGCTTTTGAGTGGATAGTTATCATTGCCCATGGGTTCAGTCGGTTGGAATAAGACAATTCGGTTGGATTGATAGGAGGACTTTGGTGGGATATTCATTTAATTTTATTATAATAATCTGTTATTTTGTATATATTATATTTTGTGAAGTCCCACTTGACACCTCATGAGCACATATTAGTATGTATGATGAGTATAATTGATGGTTACTGAGACGTTTGTCTCACCCTATTTTTATTAACAATTTTTAGGTGATAGTCTCATCTTAGCACCCTAGAGAAAACTTCAGAGGCTTGATTAAAGCTATATTATTGTATAACATTTTCCTTTGAAGGTATGTGTAGAATATTTGTATATTGCCATAGTAAGTTTCATTATGCAGACTCTAATATTATGTTAATTATTTTTCTATTAAGAAATTTTTTTTTTATAACCATAGTAGAGTTCATTTAAATTTTAGTAAAACTCTTTTTCTACCATGGTTAGCTCTTTTGAAATAAACTAAATTTATTTATAATATTATTTTTAAATTATATTAAGTACAAAATAAGTCAAATAATTAATAATAGTTATACTTTAGTAGGATTTTACAAAAATCATCACTGGATCATTTTTGTGAACGGGAAGAAGAAGAGCCTGAAGAAAATGCCATTTAAAGAAAAATAAAAGAGAGAGTAAGACCCACTATATAAGGAAACAGATTGAGAAAAAGGAAGTGGAACAAAAAGTATAATATAGAAGGGTATTTAAGATTGAGGAAAAGACGCTTCGTAAGAGGTATTTGTTAGCCTTCCTTCATGATAGCTAGAGACGTTGGGAACCAACGAGGCAAAAGACATACACTTTCTTTTTGTAGATAGGGAATGAAGAGGCAAAGGCGGGAAGACAGAACAATTGACTTATAACGACGATTTTTCTAAAAACTGCCGTTATAAGTTCTCGGTGTCACTTTTAACGACGGTTATATGAAAAACTTCCGTTAAAAATTTCTAAAAGATAGATTTATTTATAAATATGTCACACCACATTTTTTTTAGTAATACCATGATAAGTATTTGTTTTAGTAGCAATGAGGTCTGTGGGAGTCATAATCCATGAGGTTTGCTAACGATGTGTTGATTTCCACATTAATAGTATTGGGATTTCTCATAGAAAATGTAATACTATAGGCTAAATAATTTAATTTATAAAAAATTAAAAATTAATTAAATTAATTATTTATAAAAGAATTTGAGTTGTTTTTTTAAAATATTTTTTAAAACTAAAGTTTAATCAGTTCGATTTAAAAAAAAAATCGTAAAAGTAGGGTTAAAACAATTTTAATTAATTTTTCATACTCTTTTATCTCACATTCCCTTTTTACTAAAATTTTATAACACCATTTATTTATGTCTTTATTTTAAATTAAACTTGTTGAAAAATTTCCTCTCTTCTATTTGTCCGATGCTGAATAGACCCTAAATAAAGATAAAATAGTATTGATATGTCATGTGCATTTGATATGTCATGGCTCATGTTCATAAAGATCAAGAAGGTTTGAAAGAGAAAGATAGAATCGAGAAGCTTCCAGGTCAACCTCTGGTTAAGTTTTCTCAGTATGGAGGATATGTGACTGTGAATGAAGAAGCAGGACGTGCCTTTTGTTATTATTTCCCTGAAGCTTTTAAGAATAAGTAGAATTTGGCCCTCGTTCTCTGGCTTAATGGAGGTAATATATATAACTAAACCCTACTTTTGATTCATATTTATTTCATTGTCACTAAAAAAAATTGATTTTCAGCGGTGACTACCTTTAGCAGCGATATTTTATCGCCGTCAAGTCATCGCCTATGAGACTGTCGCCTATAAACATTGGCGACGACAATTGAAAGTCACCGCTGAATATCAACAATTAACGATGACATTAAGTTGTCACTGAAAGTTCAACAGAAGTTGTCGAAACAACCATCGCCACCAAAGGCAGGGCAAAGGCGGCGACTAAAGCGGTATCAGCAGCAACAAATAAAGTCACTACCTAAAACTGAATCAGCGACGATTGAAATTGTCACCGCCTAAAGTTTAATCAGAGGCGACATTAAATTAACGGCGACATGAACTGTCACCACGTAAAGTTATTATCGCCGCTGAAAGTTGATATTATTTTTTAAATTCTTCTCTAATTTTTCTTATATGAAAACATGTAATTTAATAATAAAAATAATAAATAATAAATAACTAAATAAACTAAAATCTAATGACATTGATGAATAATTCATATTATCCTATAAAATATTAAATTACTTCAATTATTTAAACATATTTAAAAAGAAAATAAAATTGTTTAATTTATATATAAACATTATATGGAATGACCAATACTAGGAGTAGAAGAAGCAGGCGACTGTGGTTGCCCCCTCTGCATTAAGGCAGCGAATTGAGCTTGTATCCTTTGCTCCATTAGTCTTTGCTCGAATTGCACACGCTCTTTTCCATCTTTGCACGCCCTTCTTCTATCTTTACACGCTCTGCCTCCATTTTTTCTCTCTCCTCTTAAATTTTTTTATCAAATTGTTCCTGCAATTAGGCACACACACTTTGCACAACTAAACTATCACTAGATTGAGGGTGATTTCTCTTCCGTGAAGGCTCCACTCCATACCCTTTCTCTCTTGCATACCCTGACCTCTCACTAAAAACAGTCACCAATATTTTCTCTGAATTCGAGCATCACTCTCTAAATCTTGGTCTGATTGTTGAGAAAGTTCGTGCATACGACTCTATAATAAAAATATATTAAACTATTAGATTAAAAATAAAATTAAATCAAAATAAAATATAAAATTATAATGCATACATGAATCTGTTCAGAGTGTAGGTCATCCCATACTACTTATCCATCTAATATCTTCCTAGTATGTGTTATCTCCCACAGCTAGTCAGGAGAGGTAGGTTGTCCAGTAGTTAGATCTCTCTACAAAAGAATAATATACAAGAAAAAATAAATAATATATTTTAAAATAAAAAAATTAAGAAGTTAAATTATAGTGGTGTTAGATTGAACTTACTGTAGAATAGTCAATCTCTGCAAATGATCGAGGACCACAAGTATATTTAGTCATTAGTCGCCTTCAGTTTATCGTGTTTCTTGCACTTTTGTTTTAAAATAAAATTTAGTAACTAATAAGAATTTAATTATTGAAACAAAAAATATAATTTAGTTAGAAAGATAGAGATGTACCTTAAACATATCATTCTTAAAATATATTAATAATCACTCTCAATATTGAAAACTAATAGTTTGAGGAGGATCAGCCAACCCATCATCATCAGTTTCATATTTCTTATAGTGAGAATGTAGATTGGTCTTTCAATTTCTGAATGCATTTTGTAAAATAATTGATATAGCTATATGAAACTTTTCTTCAGTAATTACATCAGCAGGTTCAAATTTATCATAAAACAAATAAATATAAACACTTTATATAATAATATAAATAAAGTAAGATAAGTATAAAAATTTGACATAAATAATACCTTTATTTTCAAAATCATATCCTGACCATATTTTTCAAAAATATTCTTCCAGTTACCTCCACCATCCCTGAAAGAGACTGTGGTTCTAAGAGTTAAACCACAATAATTAGAAAAGTTTCTTGCTTCTGGACCGATTGCTCTTGACATGAAATATGAAAATTTGACTCGAATCTTTGCTCCTTGTGCGGTCCTCAAAGTCACGTTAATATACTTATAAATTCCTCTGCGTTTGCTGATTACACTAGAAGAGCTTATCATTCATGTTAAATTAGAACAATTAAATGTTGCATGTGTTGTAAATCAATTATTACAAAATTAAAGCAAATTTACTTGCACTACTATTTTGAGTATGGGGAGTAGGGGGAGAGTTAGCAGGCATTTCCTCAAGTTGCTATTGCAGTGATCGAGGTGAAATAACAGATCTTGATTGAGGTATAGAGCATGTACCTCGGCTATTTGTGTTGTCATGAGATGTCATAGAAAGATCTTTACCACCTCGACCTCTCTTTAATACCGACATATCTTACAAAAATATACATTTTATTTAGTAAGTAGCAACCAATCAAATTTTAAATAGCAAGCAATCAAGAATCAATTTACATATTAATAAGATTTACCATGTCAATTATTTCATTCAATTGAATCTTCCGTTGCACTATTACTTCTATCAATGTCTTTTGATTCATCAGTTTATTCTATTTCATTTTCTATGTCACTTTTGTCTTCAGTATCACTATCAAAGTCATCAAGAAGATCCTTTTCATCACTAAATCCAGTCTCAATGGCATTATTTTCATTTATTTGTGATGGTTCTCTTTGAGCTAAGGTCTGAGTTTAGACATCCTCTCCATGTAAGTTAATGAAAATATCATCAAGTTGTGTAGGACTCGCATGGTAAATATTTAAGTTTACCACCAACTGTTGATAAGCTTCTTTATCAACTATAGGACCATTGACTCCACTATCATCAGTATCATTCGTAGTTGGTACATTAAACAAGTCACGTGGGTTTGTTTTGACAACAACGAGTCAACCATATGCAACCATATTTAAGTCTTCCCTTTCTGTTTGTTTAAATTCCATCTAGGCATCTTACACTTAGGACATGATTCTACATTTGTGTGTTTTCCCCAATACAATATGCAATCATTCTCACAAGCATCAATTTTATGGTAATCTAAACCCAGATCATAAATTATCTTCTTATCTACATAGAATGAGTCTGGCACTAAAGCTCCTTCTAAGAGAACTTCTTTTAACAAGCCCAATAACACATCTATAGATTTATTACTCCAATGGTTAAGGCACTTCACTTGAAGCAACTTTACAATAAAAGAAAGTTTGGACATCTTGACACAACCTGGATAAAGCTCAGTTTCAACATCTTTTAATAAGTTAAAGAAACTTTTAGCCTGAACATTAGGCTCTTTACTCTCATAGTCGCTAGTATTTGTATAATCCACACATGGAACTCCATATACATCACATACCATCCTTACAAAGTTCTCATAATCAGTATCATTTTCTAAATCATTACTGGAAGTTCCACAATCTGTCTAAAATCTTCTAATTTTCCCATGCAACTCCCACACCTTATAACTATTCTAGAAACCCTTGCTCAATAAGTCTATCTTAACATCTATTCTCACTTTAAATATAACATTCATGCATCTTTTACAAGGGCAACGTATTTGATTTCCACGCGAAGTTGACTAAATGCCCATTGTAGAAAATCATCCATTCTTCTAATATATGATAGGTGCTTCTATTTTTAACATGTAGCCAACTTTTATCCATTTATATTCCCTAAAAATCATGCGTATCCCGGCTGACTGCGGAGATGGAAAAATCTCAAATAACATTGATAACTCTGGTCCCTGCATGGAGCATGATGTTCAGCAGTTGAGGGCGATAACAGAGGTACATCTTCCAGAGCACTATAGCATACAATTTTGCTATTAAATTGATGCATTGCTGCAAAGCCACATATTAACAGAGGAAACTTCCAATAGTATTTATTCATCATCAATATTTTTTTTACAGTGTTCAGATTTCAGAATGAATGTCTGAATATATGAATCACTAATGCAAGAAAATACTTGCTGGTTTTGATTATTAAAACATTCCATAATAGTAGTAATTAACAAAGTATATTATAAAATTAGAATCTCACCACTATTTACACTGTTCATAAGCTATGCTTTTCTATAAGCATCAGTTCATCATCAAGAAACCTCTAACATTC
Organism: Leucaena leucocephala; assembly: GCA_037074615.1. NCBI lineage: Eukaryota > Viridiplantae > Streptophyta > Magnoliopsida > Fabales > Fabaceae > Leucaena > Leucaena leucocephala. Next base: position 2,344,508 of record CM073544.1, on the reverse strand, counting down.
TTGAGCAATATTCCTTTTTAATAGTTTGAAATACCTATGAGCACAACTCATTATTCCAAATCATAACTTAATCAGGAACCTTGAAACATATAATTTAGACACTTATTTCCTATTGAACTACTTTAACAGTAGCAAGTATTTTACTTAAATTTTAGCTCCAGTGTGCATCCAACAACACCCCACCATATAATTCACATACCCTCCATTTACTTTACTATTTGAATACTCCTGTGAGATTTTCATAAAGATAGGTCGAATAATATCCCTTGTGCAGCAAATTCCAATTTAAAGATTCATCCTTTACACATTTGAAAATATACAATAGCAGCAAAACAAGATCTTAATTAGGTTCAAAAGTAATCACCCTAAATACTTATGTCTTCTATTCCCTTTAAAAGTTTACACTTATGCCTAATCATATTTGTAGGCCACCTGAAAGCAAAGCTTTACGAGTATAATATATTACACTTCAAAAATCTAAACTTCCACTTGCAATTGCATTCAACGACATACCGCAACAAAAGATTCAAAGGCTCTCATGTAGAACCCTAAACTTTTGTTTTCAGAAACCATGACCCAGAGTAGAAAACAAACATGCAGCAACAAAAGCTCCTGATTTATGCTAAATCCCAAGTTAGGAAGCTACAATCTTACTTATCTTCAACAAATCGAACCTTTGCTCTCTAAAAGCCTTATAGTTTTAATCGGCCAAAATACCCACAAAGACCCCAAAATTGCAGTAAACAAAAATGAAAGAAGATAGAGGAGGCTTACCTTGGTCGGAAACCACCTTTACAAGCGTGTTCTGGCCTCTCCTTTGCCGCCGACAACCTCCATTATCTCTCTCACTCTGCCCTCAGTCGGAGGAGAGGTGGCGACTCGCAGTCGTAACTTCACATTGGTACCCAGCACTGTTGACAAAAGCAACTAGAATCACCAATGAAATCAGAGGATTCACTGATTACTCTGCAGACTCTTCGCCCTCGCTTTCTCACTCCGTCTCTCACAGTCGATTCTCACCTGCTGAAGAGGAAATGTTTGGGCGGGCCAATTATTTTCCCTTTTGGGCGGGCTTTGAAAATGAACAGAATCCTACCTTCTGTAGCAACAAAAAATTGTTGTCACATATACTATGACCTTCTCCGACAACAATTTAAAGTCACCGTTGAAAGTCTATTTTTAAAAATGACTAACTTTGTCGTCGCTAAAAAGTCGTCATCAAAACTCTAACTTTGACCTTATGCGGCGACAAAATAAAGTCGACGCTGAAAGTCTTATTTTTACTAAATAATTTTTAGAAAATAATTCTCTTAATAAATAATAATATTTTTTCTCCAATAGCTTCTTCAATTCATTAGGGATTTTTTATAAAATTTTCTGGGCAAATGATAACCTCTAACTATTTTTTCTTAAAATTTCTAAGAAAATAGGCCTTTAATTCCCGAAAAATAGCTATTAAATCATTTGAGTTTTTTTTAAGAAATAAACTCTTTCATAATTTTTTAAGCTCCCAAAATACTCATTTTATGATTTTTTTTCTTAATTTTTCTTAACCCAAAATATTTTTAATGATTATTCTTTCCTTTATTCTTTCTCTAAAATTTCACTTTTAATACTTTTTAATTTCAGAAAAATACTCTTAAACTCAATAATACCTTATAAATCCTTTTTATAAAAGTTGGGATGTTACATGAAATGCAACAACATAGGATATATGCAACAGTAATTAAGAATGTATGTATGTATATATTTTATATCCCTTTTTTCTCCTTATCTCTCTCTCACACACACATCTCCCTCTCTCTATCTCCTCCCCGCATTGTCTCTAACACACATATACTAACTCTCACGATCATTAACACACATTTATAATATCTCTCTCATGCACATACCCTTGCTTCATCTCCTTCTTTCAAAAACACCACATTATTATATGTATAATCTCTCCTTATTACAAAACATGTGAAATTCCTTTTTTATTATTTAAAAATGATATTATTCAATAATTTAATTCTATATATTAGATAGTTACTTTAAACCCCTCCAAACTGGAAAAAATTGTATGAAGACTTTTATGTTGCCGCTAAAAGTGACAAAAGTCGCTGCTAAATCGTACCTTCTACGTTGGCAAAAAAACTAGATGCACTATAAATAATATTAAGGCCCTAGTTAGAGGAACTAAAAAAATAACAACAGGGTGCTGAATATACCATAAATAAAATTAAAATGCTGATTATTATTTTATCCTATTCTATTCATTAATCGAGGTCTTATAGTAATTTTTACTAATGTAAGTTTCGAAGAGGTTGTGAGTGGTAATTATAAATAAAATGTGAATGAAAAACAGTGGAGACGTTGATGGAAGAGTGCCATTTACTGCAACACAATATGCTCTGAGTTCTATGAATATGAAAGTCAAAACTCCATGGCATCCTTGGTACCTCAATGGGCAGGTATGTAAATATACAACACCTTTTATGACATTTCATAAAATTCTTTTCACTCAATTTTGAAAATACACTTTTTGATAAAATTAAGGGTGATAAAAGAATTATTTGAGTTTTTAATTCTTATGGAATGGTTTTGCAAAAATTTTGCATATCGAAATCGAAGTCATGCTGGGTCAGCGAGAAAATGGGAACAGCATTACTTGATTAAGGGTAAATTTTGAAAAATAACAAAATTTTTTGACACTTAACTAGTTTAATTTTTTTTCATTTATATGAAAAGAGGATAAAAATCAGTGAGACTCATTTCATTTGCCATATACATATATATATATAAATTTTGAAAATTTACAATACATATTTCTCTAAACTCATATATATATATATATATATTGCAGATATCTCTATTACTAGATACTAGTAGTTTTGTTTTGTTCATTATTTATCTGTAAATATGCTAAAGTTTAAGAGACTTACATACATAAATTAACTCAAATTTTAATGTCATGCTTGATATGTAGCATTGAGAGTTTGAGACTGGCACAAAGACATAGAATGAGCTAAATTGAGCTATTTGGTATGTAACGTTAGGAAAATCTTGGGATTTGGCAATACCATCTCCTCCATAGTATTGCATTTGCAGTCATAGGATTGATAATTTTAAAGACTAAATTACCCTCAACCCATTCCTCTCCTATCTCTTCCTCTGTTGTCCTCTCAACTCCAGCCAGCACGTCCATACGGTCATTGGATTGTGACGGTGGTGGATTGGACGGAGATGATGTCTCGGCCGATGTCACCAAACGTGGCGATGCCGAGAACAGTGTTGTTTGGCATTATGCCGCAAGTGGTGTTATTGCATCCAGGCCTGGGAGGCGAAAAGCAATAGCCGCAAGTGGAGGAGTCAGCGAGGGAGCATTGGGCAGAGTTGCAACGTGCAGGCGGTACATGGAGGAGGTGTATTTCTGCTCGCAATCGACCAGCAGGAATTGGTCACCGAGATCAAGGATGAGGTTTAAGGGGACGAGTGGGGTTCTTTGGTGAATTTGAGTAATGTACTGGTTAGTGGAGGCATCTTTAGTGAATGGAATCACAAGGGCTTTTGGTTTGAAAGAGGATTTGACAAAAGAAGAAGGAGGAGCAATCAACAACGGAAGAGAGAATTATGGGGAGATGGAGCGATGAAGTGTTGATTGAATTTTGGGGCTTAGGGTATGGTCTTTTTATAATTTATAGTTAATTATAAAATAAAATTAATGAAATAACTCCTATTAAATATTTCTTTATACCAAACATAATTTTGAAGACTTACTCCCACTCTCACTCCTAATCCCAATCTTAATCCATCAAAATCCAATACCGCATACCAAACATGGCCTAAGAGGATTAAATATAAACACAAGTATAATTTAATAGAGTATATATAATTGATGGTTGGGGTTTATCCATATAGAGTTGAAAGTTTAGGTGTGTTTAAGAGAGTTATTTCTACATTATGTCAAGTTTAAGGAAATTTTAATAATATGTGTATATACGCACACATTATTATATAATTTAATTTATTTTTTCTTGGAAAATATATAATAATGCAGGTTGCAGGGTACACACAAGTGTACAAGGGAGAGTTAACATTTGCAACTGTGAGGGACGCCGGGAGTCAAGTGCCCAGCTAGCAGGCAGCAAGATCTTTTTCAATGTTCAAACGATGGCTCTCCTCTTCCTGATACTACTATATATTAATTATTTATTACTTATTTATATTATTAGCATTTATTAGTAGTTTTGCTTTGCCTTTAATTAATTTCCTATGTAGATGTCTTCAATAATAGAACTTGGTAGTTTTTTTATTAACTCTTTTGGTTATTAATTAGGTTTGTTTTTAATTAATATAATGTAATAAGTGTATGATTTTCTCTGTCAATTTCATTCATCTATAACCGTAAGGAAATAATTTGCACATGATAAGGATGCAACCTTGTAACTACCCCTTATATCATAATGAATTAAATCAAAATAAGAAAGACATTTTATTCTACTAGGTAAAAAAGGGAGCATCGTCTGTTTAGCTCTAAGACAAGAATTATAATGACTGAAATTAGTATCACTATAAGAAATCAGCTCCAATTGCTTTATTTTCTCAGCTGGTGCATGTCCCAGCTGTTAGTGCTATAGTCCTGCCTTTTTTCTTTATTGTGCCAAACACGCCTTGCTTCCTCCCACGAAGTCAAGTATGTACAACCCATCGTACAATCTACCCGCGCTAATCAGGTTCCTTGCACGTGAGTCCTGTATTAAACAACCACTATAAAAAAAAATTGCTACGTAATTATTTTCCTTTGTCAGTCTGCTAACTGAAATAAGATTGCACTTAAAACCAGGTATATATAGAACTTTATTAATATTCAATCCATTTGTCAAGATAGCCTTTCTAATGCCATCCACCTCCAGGCTTTTGCTAATAGGTATTTGTACTGGTAGGTGTGTTCCACTACTTGTTCTTTCTTCAAGTAGTGTATCATTACAAGTGATATGATCTGTGGCTCCAGAGTCTAATTTACCTGCCATTTATTCGCCATCTGCTGATGGTCATTCTATCTTTCTTATTCTTCTTCACGATCTCAGGTACTTTATCAGTTTGTCGTATAATTCCTGCGATGTGGATGGCCTTGGTTCACCGTCTTGTAAAACTTGGGCTTTGCCTTCAATCAATCCAACCATTGGTTCTGCCTTGCCGGTCTCTTCCTCCCTTCTTCTAGTCTGGAGGGTAGTCGATTAGCTCATACATAACATTGTTTCTTAGTGTGCCCAATCTTTTAACAATGACCACACTTGGGCTTGTTTTGCCTGAGATCTCCTCGATCAAATGAGCCTTTGGTGGTTTGCCCCTGGAATACCACCTCTTCAACCATGAGCTTTCTAGCAGCCGATATTTGCCTTTGTTGTTCGTTGTCTGCCACAAAGTGGTAAGCATTGCCCAACTTTGGCGTATGACTTGTGCTAAGAATTTGTGTCTTCACCACGTTAAACGTTTCATCCAACCACATTAGGAAGTCATAGAGCTGCTTTTCCTTATCTCAACGAATTGTTTTTGTAAGCCACACCTGCAACCCCCGTAAGAGCGCTTCGGCAGTAGTACTAGCGTTGCCATCTCGTCCCAAAGATCCTTCAACTTGGTGTAGTAAGCCGACACGGTCTGGTTTTCCTTTCTCAAGAGGTCTATAGCTTATCGTAACTCGTACTTCTTGAGCGAACTTCCTTTGCCAAACCTTTCTTTCGGGTCAACCCATATCTCATGTGCACTCTTCGCATAACATACACTGGTTCGCACCTCTTTGTTGATAGAGCTTTTTTCAGCCATCACTTTACCATCGCATCGCACCTCATCCAGTGTGCCGAATCTGCTGTTGGCATGGTTATGGTTCTATCTATGAAACCAAATTTGTTCTTGGCATAGAAGGCGTCGCTCATATCATTTATCCATTCACCATAGTTGTTGTCCCTTAATAAATCATCGACAAAAATTTGTCTAGGATTATTCGAAGGGTACAGGCAGTATGGTGACTCCAATTCAATGGAGCTTTATGATTTATTTACCATTGAGTTTGTTAATGATCAGATCGGCTCTGATATCATAAAGAATGTGACAATACACTCATTGATTTTATTGATGGGAAAGAAGTGCATATATAAAACCCTACACTCAAAAAACAAAAACCCTACACTGTCAACTGAGTATTCATATATTAACTGCATGATATTCTCGGATACTCAAATATCCGATATGGGATATATGATAGATATCTGATATACATCATTTTAATAATATAATTTATAACAAATAATAAATAATACAATCATCAAAGATAATGCAATCTAACGGTAATGCACTCCGTCGGTGTTGGTGCCATGTGTCCTCCATTAAATGTCTTCATACCTTTATTAGTTGCATCGTGATATCATGTCCACATAATCAAAGAAAGCAAATATGTTAGGGCACAATTTTTGGCGGACTTGATTTACAAAACATATGAAACACGTGGTTCGCTATTACGTATTGGGTCCAATATACATTATTTTATTAAAAATTAGATATTTCTCCCGTGCAATGCACGGGAGAGCGGAAGAAATATATTATAATTTATTAATTATTTATGATTATTATAAAAATTTATTATAGTTATAAATTTAAAATGTTATAAAATTAGTTAATAAGATTATTAATTAATTATTATATGGCTCAAAATCTTTCAAAGATAAAAGTAATTTATGATTATTATGAATAATCAGTATGGTTAAAGATTTAAAATATCATATAATCAACTAATAAGATTACTTATTAATTATTATTTTGGGGCTCAAAATCTTTCGAACATCAAAGTAAAATTATTTATTAGAATTATTGATTACGACTTATAGATAAAAAAATTTAAAATATTGAATTGGATCATCCTAAAAGTATTTTGACTGAACTAGGTATTATAATATTTTAAGAGTATAGTTGATAATTTTGATTAAAATCAAATAAAAAAGTTGATACTAGCATAACAAGAATTTGCTTTCTTCCACCCATTAAGAAGGAGAAAATAAATTTGTATCATAAAAAGTATACTTGTTGTGAGATGTGAATACTCTAAATTTTGAAAGAGATTATTTTTAATTAAATATAAAAAGATAGGCTTTCTTCGTTGTCTAGTACTTTTTTGAACAAGTTTTCAACATGAATCGGCCCTAGTTTTAATTAATTATAAGTTACCCTTTTTTGGCTTTTTATTTAATCAAAATGATAATTTAAACAAAGTAAAGAGATCTTAGAAAAAAACCTAGGGAGATGGGATGGGTATCACTTTTGTTTCAAATTCGAGAAATGGAATAAAACATTATACAATGGAGCTACTAATGAAGTTAAACCAATGTACCTGGAACGGTCAATGTAATAGTTTAACATGATAATAATTAAAATAATATAATTTAATTAGTCATAGAGTAACTCTAAAAAGAGTAATATATTTAAGGGTTAATATTATGTTTAGTTTTTATAGTTGGTCTTCATTTTAATTTTAATTCTTATTGTTTCAAAAAATATATTTTAGTCTATCAAATTTTTTTGATCTAAAAAATTGGTCTCTATATTTTAACAAAGACTTCGACTATTTTATTTTTTGAGGGACTAAAATTTATGATTTAAAATTATAGGGACTAAAATTAAAATTACGACAGTCTATAAAAATAAAACATTATATTAACCTTATATTTAAATAAAAATATATTAATTTATAACTAAACCAAACATAAATGTACAAACAATATAAATATAAATATGATTGATTGTTATGTTTTAATTTTAAAATATTTTAGACTCGCTAAAAAAAATAATTTAACTAATTAACTCGGTAAAAACTTATGGTTGGATTAGTTAGAGAATTAGTTCAATAGTTCTTTGATCGATGAATTTGAGTTGCCTTATAATACCATAACTTAATTAGAATCCATCGCCCATTCATATTTCATAGACGGTAAACGATGTGTCTCATTTTAGATTAAATGGGTAAATTCATGGGACTCACTTGAGTCTATTCAATAAATCCGTCACGTGTTGAATCACCCAACGCTTCATTGGACCACTTGTTCACTTAGTGGCACAAGACCACAAGATTGTGGAAAGAGATTGGAGGGAAGAGAGAGAGAAAGTCATAGGGTGTGTGGGAAAACGTTGCAAAGGTTTTATAAGCTTTTTTTTTTTTGGTAAAATCTTAGTTTAAAAATTTTTTAAAACAAACAGCCATATTTGTCGATAAGTGTTTTTAGACAAAACCATGGTTTAAAACCATGGTTTTGAATAAGCTATTAAAACTAGTTTTTTCAATAGTAAAAGCTTATGGACTATCCAATTACTATCTTACTCCTATTTTTTTTTACACCCTCTCTCCTCTCTCCTACTTTTTCTTACACCCTCTCTTCTCTGTCTTACTTTTTCTTACACCCTCTCTCATTTCTCCTCTCTACCCTCTCTCCTCTCTCTTCTCTACCTCTCTCCTCTCTCTTACTTTAAATCAAATCATACCCTTTTTGGTAATTTACCAATATAAAAAATCATTCTAAAAATAATTATCCAAACACTTATTTATTCAAAACCACTTTTTTTTCCATAAATTCTTCTCTAAAAGCCCTTTTTCATAAGCTGTCTATAAGCTTTTTTTTTATAAGTCATTTTTTAAAATCCTATCCAAATGCCCATACAAAATTACATATGAATATTGCTTTTTGTTGATGTGACTCTAATTGTAAACATAGGTTTTAATTTCTTTCATATGATTGGGTTTTTGTTTTTGTTTTAAAAAAATTCAGTAATGGTGATTTGATATAACCTTTTCAATTAGAGTTTTCTTAATGATACAATTGTGTGGTGTAAATGAAGATGGGGAACAGCTTTATTAGATATGAGCTAGAAAAGGAAAATAAAAATAAGAATAACGTGATATTACGTTTTACTCTTAATTAATTATATATTTTTTATCTTTTTTTTTTATTTATTCTCTCTCCTAACTATCATCCTCGTAAATAGATAAAGGTATATCTAGAAAATAATTATATTTCTAAAATATTTATTACTTTTAACTAATTTTAACTTTTGATTTAAATAATTTAGATAGTTGTTACTTATACAAAAAATTAGAGGAAATACTTTAGATGTTTGTCGCATACCTAAAAAGTTATGATAGTAATAGAAGGAGAATCAATGTGTTGATTCTAATAGAGAGAGTTTTTGATTGCTTAAATCATGTAAATATAAAATGTCTTTGGGAGATTTATTTTTGTTAGTTTTGATAATGCTCAAATTTAACTAAATCATATAACTATATAAAAAAAATAGAGAGAGAGAGAGAAATTAAAGATTTTTCAGTTTAATATTGGGGATTATATCTGAGTTAGAAAAAACTAAATGAAAACATGATATGAACTCAAAATGGGCTAGGAAATTAAAGTTAGATGATTTTGTGGTGTGTTTTTAATTTAAAATTTAAAATATACATAAAAAATTATTATAATAATATACGTGAAAAAGGGTGTGTGTGTGAACATTTTGAGATTTTTTTTTTAAATTTTTTTGGACCAAATGAGAATTTTTCTAATTTAGTGTTTCAGCAATCTAATATTGCAGTGAATGCCAAGTGCAACATTTCCATTGGTCCAAGCATAGTTTGTGAGCATGGTTTTATGAGAAGGCTTAAAATTAATAAATAATTGCAAATCAATATGAGTATATTCCCAGCATGGGGGCCACAATCATTCATACATACATAGTGTGTGTGTATATATATATTATATGAAAAAGAATATTTAATTATAAACAATAAACATTGTCACTTTCTCATAAAATGTCAGAAGACACGTTGTAATTCTTTAAAATTACTCCAAAACTATAAATGCCTGCTACTTAGAAGATCTGAAGACGCGTAATATTTCCATTAGATATAATATAATATACTTCATATCTGTAGATTTTGCTTGCTGGTTAGTTGAGACTTGAGACTCGGGCAGTTTTTTCAGCTCTGGAGGAGAATAACAAAGTTCTTTGCCATCTGTAAAAGAAGAGGAGAAGAAAGTGATTTGGCAATGGCTAAGAAGGATGAATTCGTGAATGAAAATGGAGTGAGCGAAAATGGTTTCGTCAACAAGCAAGTCTCTCGCAGCGACTTCCCTCCCAATTTTGTCTTCGGCGTTGCAACTTCATGTTACCAGGTTTGTGATCACTGATCAGATACTTCATCTGTGAAAGCAGTTTGCAATTTCTGATGCTATTCTTTTCTGTGGGCAAAATATGATCAAGAGGTTTTCGTGTTTTACTGTTCTCTTTTCCCGCATTGAACTCTTGTGTTGAATCTGCTGAAATTTGTAATGAGAATGTATATGTATGAATGCCTTGGTGGGCATTTTAGTCGTTTTTCTGCGCGATTGCTTTCATGTCCTTCAAATTTTGATCTGGGTATTTACTGTTTTTTGTTCTCTGTGGACAGCCGAAATTTTTTTTCCCATCCAAGTAACATTTTATTGTGTTTGAATTATATTCTAGTTGATTGAGATATTTTGTTTTTTTATATGTTAAAATATTACGTAAATGAATATCAACTTGACTGATACTTATTCGTTTTTAGTTTTTCTGAGTAAGTAATCCAGATCATTTGAATCGAAAGGTTCAATGGGAATGGAAAATTTTGCCTTTGCCAAATATGGGTCTGGAGATGGAGACTATTGTATCTTACCTACCCATGATCATCAATATTCCTTAGTATGCCTTTCCCTCTATCAGTGTTGATACATTGGGCAGGGGCAAAGTAAATGCAACAATTTAGTGAGTTTTCATTTTATTAGAATGATATTATATTATTTTGCAGGTAGATATTCAACGTAGCTGTTTGCAAACTGTACTTAAATTCTTATAGAATCAAACTGATCTTAGTAGGGAAAACTTTCTGAGTTGTTTCATGATAATTTTCTTTTGATAATAATAAGTGACACAAAACTTTTCAATCAGGCATTTAACTTGTTTTTTGTTTCTAGGTAGAAGGGGCTTGCGAGGAGGGTGGTAGAGGCCCAAGTATATGGGATGCCTTTACACACATCAAAGGTATACAAACTTATTCCTGGAATGGTGCAAATTATTGTCTCATTTATTTATCATACTTGGTTTCCATTTGTTGTTTCGTTAGGAAAAATTATTGACCAAAGCAATGGAGATGTAGCAGTTGATCATTATCATCGGTATATGGTCAGCATTATCATTCTTTTAGATATCTTTTACATTTATTTTTCTTTTGTTTGTTTATTGCTTTTTTGAGTTGATGTGAACTAGTATTTACAGCATTAGTTATGCATTTTGCCTGGGGACTTCTGCTTCTATGCATACTTCTTTCATCCATGTTTTCCCTTCATTTTAAGTGGCTTCTTTGGGCACTGGGGAAATCAATACAATTATACTCTTTTGAAAGTAATTTTTCCCCATTTCTTCTCTTTGAGGCCAAATATCTTCTACTGAATGTCATTTTGCACCAATTATGTTGTAATTTATATATATGTGTATATATAATATTATTAACTCTGCTGACCTTTCTGCATGTGATTTTGTTAACAGGAAGATATTGATCTTATAGCCAAGTTGGGTTTTGATGCTTATAGATTTTCAATATCTTGGTCCCGTATCTTCCCTGGTATGTTATGATTCTGACGGGAATTTTAATAGATCGGTTTTCTGTATGGTTAGTTGTTAAACAATTTAAAAGAATTTCTACAGATCTTAATTTGTTTATATAGTCTGATGAATATGGGGATAATTATTGATTTCAATATTTTTCCTTCATGCAGATGGTTTAGGAACCAAAGTCAATGATGAAGGGATTGCTTTTTATAATAGCCTCATCGATGCTCTTCTTCAGAGGGGTACAAAACTGTTTTACCTTCACACTTTTTTGTAGTCACAGCTACAATATATATTAAGGACTCTTTACCAGCAGGTATTCAGCCTTATGTAACTTTGTACCATTGGGATCTTCCGCTGCATCTCCATGAGTCAATGGGAGGATGGCTAAATAAAAAAATCATGTAGGTGATATGCAGCTGATTTAATTTTTTTATGCAATGGAACTCGTTTCTTTCCTAATTATATGCTCTGTTTTGTAAGACATGAAGAGGTAGTTAGAACAAGTAGTTATGATGTCACTTTTCTATTCCTATGCTTTATGTGATGGATTTCAGCTCTGCTGCTGCATAGGTTTTTTTTTAAAGCTACGATTATCATGCATTTATATGAGGCAGTTATTCTAATTGATTGCAGGATTGTATGACAATTGCACTCTGAGGGCTAATTATAATCTCTCTCTCTCTCTCTCTCTCTCTCTCTCACACACACACACACACACACACACACATTTGGGGATTATTTTAAAAGTGAAAATTAAACTTGGACGTACAATATCAGAGTTGTCAAGAAGAAAGTGTATTTATAAAATCCAAGACACTGACATTATGTCAGATTTGTCATCTTTTCTTCATTTGCTACAAAAAGCAATTTCAGCAGTTTTGTTTCAAAACTATCTGCCAATTGCACTGTTTCAGCTTTAGGATTGATGTATTGTTACATGTCAATGTCATATGCCCTTGTTTGTGGTGTCCGATTATTGCTGAATGGACTTGTAGAGAAATTATGGAAAGTCCAAGTTTAATTATGTTAACTTGCATAGTCAATTGCTTAGCATGCCTTCGTGAGGATTGCCTATTGAGCATTATGCTTTATGTCTGTAAACTTATGCTCCCTCTTTTCAAAAAGTTAAAATACATTCTAAGGCATATTATGTGGAAAAACCAGGTCTTTTGTATTGCTCTGTTGTCTTATTTTCAGTAAATAGAAGGCAACAGAATATGAGGGTTTACTACAAGATAAGAATAATAGCCTAAAACAGGAAACAAAATACATGGAAGTAAAACAGAAGCTTTTAATGGCAACAGTGAATACAGGATGAGCATAATGATGAAACTATCTCCTAGAGAGTAAATGTTCAGCTTTGCACATGCTCCACTCTTCAAACTTTGTTCTGGATAAGGGCTTTAGTTCAGATGCCAGCAGCATTTGTGAACCAGAAGAGAATTAACTCACCTAAAAACGACACAAGTCAATTGTTTCTTTGATGAAATGTCTATCAATCCCTACATATTTTGTCCAATCATGATGGATAGGGTTCTTCACAATCAAAATTGTTGCCAAGTTGTGCAAAACGCCTCATTGACAAGTCAACACTGAAACTTAATTTCTTTATGGTGCGTACAAATCCATATTTCTTCACATATTCTGCTAAATCTTGGAATTCTGCCTCTTCACCAGTTCTGACAGCCACATGTTTCTTCTCCAAGTAACCTAGTTCCCCTTTACAGGAGTGCTATAATTATTAAATGGATCTTCTCTCAACCACTGAATTATCCCAAACTGCATAGAAGTACACTTACGCACCTCTATCATTTCCTTTTTGGAAAAAAAAAATTGCTTACTTAGGATCATCTTGACATATCTCAAGATTCTATTTACTCCCTCCATATGCTTCTCATTTGGTTAATTCACAAGCTGCGTGATTTTCTGAATTTAGTATTTCATTTCCTCTTTTTTATCATCTATTGCAGTACTTATAAAGAACAATAGCTAATTAGTCATCTTTTCTATATTATGTCATCTTTGGAGTTGATATTCAATATCCAATCATTTAATGATGTGTTTCCTATGCCTGGCTGATAGGACTCCATTACTTCAGCGTACTTACAGTAGAAGGAAAGTAAGGGATAGGATAAGCGAAATTAAGAAGTTATTTGTGTTATACTAACTCTTGTGCACGTGCTGTCTGTTTTTTAGCTGCAGTTGAGTCAGTTTTATTGTCTCATGTTGAGGTGTCATTTATTATTGTAATCAGTGTCCATGTGTCAGTTATTTATGTGTTTAGCATGTGTTTATCTGTTACAAGGCTATAAAAGTATGGATGAATGTAGTCAGAGGGAAGACAATGAATATTCAGTAATTCTATGGACATTCTCCCTTGGAAAATCTGAGTTAGATTCTGACTCATATTTTCCAAAGATTCTTCTACCATCTTAAAACTATCTATTCTATCATTTTCTTCCTTGGCTTTAGATTAATGAGTTTAATTCTGACCCATTAATCTTCCGAAGATTCTTCTTCCTCTTCTATCCTAACATTTCTTCTTCTAAATCCTCTAATCCTTTGTTTCTATCACTGGCATACACCAGAGAATATTTTGCAATCTATGCAGACACTTGCTTTGCAAGTTTTGGTGATAGAGTGAAGCACTGGATTTCTGTCAATGAGCCCCTTCAAACTGCTATCAATGGGTATGATATTGGAATATTTGCTCCAGGAAGATGTGAAAATTCATCAACAGAACCATATTTAGCAGCACATCATCAAATCTTGGCTCATGCAGCAGCTGTATCTGTATACCGAAGCAAGTACCAGGTATAGTGTTGTACTTTATTGATCCACCAAGATTTTTTCTTGAATAATTCAATTGTTTGTATATCATAGTCTTTCATTATCTGTTGCTGTTGTTATAATATTAAATTATGCATGAAATAGTTTGTAAGAGTTATGACACAACTTTACTGTCAGACTATATCCATATAATGGTATATGTACTGGCTTTTAAACCACTTGATGCTATATTACCGTGAGTAGCATTTTGCTTATTTTCTTTTCAACATGTTAACCGGACCACAAATGAATAGGTAATATAACATGTTACCATTAGCATGTAATTTTATATCTTGTATACCACTGTTCTCATCTAGGCCTTGGTTTGCCAAAGTGAATGATACTCTCATACCAGTAAGTAGTAATTGTTGGCATAATAATCTACAGCAAGGCATGCTCCACATGATGTTTAAGTTGTTAATTAGCTCCAGGTCACCAGCCAATCAGCTAAATGATGTCAATTTTTTACTGTTGTACACACAGAATTTCTTAACCTAGCTTGGTTTGCTCACAGTTCATCATTCTGTTATCTTGATTTTATAATGTTTTAAGCAGAAAGTTTATACATTAAAGTAATTTATTTGAGTGCGATTCGTTTTGGCATTTCTCATATTATATATCTTCTGTTAGTTTGATTATCAAATACAAATAAAGTTGCTCTATTTGTTTTAGAATAAATGGTAAATATTGTTAATACTTAATACAGCATTTTCATAACTTATTTTGTTGTCTTGATTTCCAGGAAAAGCAAGGGGGACAAGTGGGCATGGTGGTAGACTGTGAATGGGCAGAAGCTTATTCTGATAAGATTGAAGATAAATCTGCTGCTGCAAGGCGCCTGGATTTTCAGCTTGGATGGTAGTTTCCATTGTATCATTTCTTGCTATAATTTAGATAAGTTAATAATTTTTTATCAAAACAGAAAATAAGTTTCATGTGTGTACTCACACACATAATGCTTCACTACTTTTCAAGCCTTTTAATGGGAAATCTTGTGTTGATGGGAAGACTCGTGTCCCCTGGAAATTTATATCATGCTGATGTCATACTAGAATGGAAGGTGAAGAAAAAATTTGACAAAAACTAGTTTGAATGAAAGCTTTTTATGTGTTTACTGATTGAAGCCAGATCCAACTTTGGTGGATATGCTAGAATGTGGACATTTTTTTGGTTATATTTTATTTCTGTCTATGAAATCAAACCCTGACATTGAATTTTTCCTATTCTGTATATATTTTGTCCAGGTTTTTGGATCCCCTATGTTTTGGAGACTATCCTAAAGTTATGCGGGAACGACTTGGAGATCAACTTCCAATATTCTCAGAGGAGGACAAGAAGTTGCTTGCAAATTCCTTGGACTTCATTGGTCTGAATCACTACACATCAAGGTTAATTTCTCATGTGACGGAAAGCTCTGACGGTGGCCACTGCTATAGATCACAAGCGATGGAGAGAATTGGTAATACTTGCAGTGTATCACCATTTTTGAGATATCTATTAATTGAATTGTCTTTCTAATTGAGTTTTCTGTTTATCCTCAGTGGAGTGGGAAGGTGGTGAGTTCATCGGTGAGAAGGTATAAGCCATTTCTTTCTAGCCCTGAAATTGTGCACATCTGTTTTGTCTTTTTTGGTGAAAAGCAATTGTGCACATCTACACTTGCACAAATAAGCAAGTGTTGTTACCACCAAAAACAAAAAAAAGAAGAAGCAAGTGTTACATACTTTGAAATGATTTGCAGGCTGCATCGGAATGGCTCTATATTGTTCCTTGGGGCATCCGGAAGACTCTGAATTACATGGCTCAGAAGTACAATCTCCCCATATACGTCACCGAGAATGGTATGTGATACTTCTCTTCTTGCGTGTATCTGCATGTATCAAGGGCTACTTACTCATTTGACATTTACTTAGAGGTGAGATTATTAAGAAATAAGCATGAGTTGAAAGGTAATTTTGATGCTGATATCTCTATCTTTATCCCTATATCTCTATGAATGTTGACTCCTTATGCTATTTGTAGTGTCTTTTAAATAATAACTGCTGGCAGTATATGATCCCTCGATTTAATGACCCATTTGCAAGTTCTCTAATCTCATATTGGAAGTGTAGGTGTCTAATCTTGGCCTTTGATAGGTATGGATGATGAAGATGATGATAAGGTGCCGCTGAATGAAATGTTAGATGACAAACTGAGAGTATGCTATTTTAAGGAATATCTTGCCTCAGTTGCTTGGGCAATCAAGTAAGTTTGCCCCCTTTTTCTTTTTGTTCTTAATTTTGTCTTGATCAATTAATTTTCCAATTGTTACTTCTTTTTTTTGCCAGAGAATTTTCCAATTGTTACTTGTTTATACAATCATATGCCTGGGAAATAATAAAATATTTTGTGAATACTAAACCTTTTAATAGTAACAATGATCCACAACTAGGCCTCGCTTCGAATAATGAAGGAAATATATTCTTTTTTGGTTAAGATGTACTTAGCAATCTAGTATCTTGAAGTATTTTTTAAGTGCACTTGGTGTCCTAAAGTTATTTGTGAATTTCACCCCTAAAGTTTTTAAAATGGAGCAATCTCATCCAATATTAATATATCCTTAAGTTTGACTGTTAAATTGTTGACTAAGCTGGAGTTCGACCAAAAGAATCTTAGTTGGCATATGACATTGTCATTATTGTGGATGTATTTTATTTTTGTTAAACAGAAGGTTTGGTAACTCAATTTTGTTTATTCATTTGAATAATGTTCAGGGACGGAGTGGCTCTGAGGGGATACTTTGCATGGTCATTATTGGACAACTTTGAGTGGGCCCAGGGGTATACTAAACGTTTTGGATTGGTGTATGTGGATTACAAAAATGGGCTCACAAGGCACCCCAAATCTTCTGCTTATTGGTTTTCAAAGTTCCTCCGAGTCCATGAAAGCAAACAAGGCAAAGAAGAGTAGCAGTTTACCAATATTATTGTTCTCATCTGCTTTTAGCAATGCTGTTCTATATTAGGCTATTGTGGGATTCCTGGACTCATTTCTAGGGCATCTGATGGAGGAAAAATCTGCTTATTAGGTTTTTAGAGTTTCTTAAAAGCTTATGAATACAGAGTAAAGAATAAAGTTTATCAGTATTGTTGTTATTATCTGCATTTAGCAGTTATGTTGCATGCAGGCCTTTAGGGGATTGGATTGGAGTCCTTTCTAGGGCATCATGTGAAGTATTTTAATATAAGTTATAGCTTCTAGTATTTTGCCTTTTATTTTTCTTTTTTTGAATTTAACGTTAAAAAGAATGTTGGATGGAGACGGTTGAAAGTGTTATGGAGCATTCCAAATATAATAATCATTTTATGAATTAATTAATCAAATATTCAGGATTAAATTTATCTGTAAGAATGATAGGTGGTGGAAATTTGTTGGAATTTTTCATTTAACTTTTAATATAAGTTCTAATCAATAAGTTTAATTAATTTGATGAATTTTTATTTAGCTTTTTTATATTTCTAAGTTATAATCTTCATTTTTCTTTTTCACTCGTGGATAACTGAATCATATAATTGTAGTAAGTACATCAAAACAATTACATTTGAAAAATATAGAAGAACTTATTTTAATTTATTTTTAATGTTAAAAGTTGCAAAGATGAGCTAATTAGCTATGGGGGTTAGGCAATTTAGCCCAAAGGAAAAAAAGCAGGGGAGAATGGCACACAAGGCCATGGAAGTAAGCTAATAACATCTCAAGCCCTCAAAGTTGTAAAATGAAAAAAAAAAAAAGGCTGATGGATGAAAATACTCGGCTGGTGAAAAAATATAGCTCAAATAACGGAGGGTTGGGTATCATCAAAAAGGTTAGTATCACTAAACCCAAGTGTGACTGACAGAAGTATTCGACTAAATTTTTGAATAAGATTATCTCTAATAAAAAAATATTTATGAGTAATAAAAAAAAATATAGCTCAAGCTCTCAAATATGTCTTTTTTTTTTTAATTTAGTTTTAATAAAGCCTCCTAGACTGGAGAAAATAAAACCTAGGATGATCCTAAGGAAAGGTAAAAAAATTCAACCTTTCCTGATATAATCAAAGAATTTTAATTTTGTGAAGTATACATGAAAAAATTTCTTTGTTAAGAAACTTCATATTAATAATAATAATATATCTTCTTGTAATTTTCAAAAAAAGAATTGTGAATTCTTGATAGTAAACTTTCTTTATTTTGTTTTTTTCTTCTTGTTATGAGTGACTAATCGATCCTACCAGATTGAACTTACATTAGTGATAATGACCTCTCTTTCTAATGAGATTGGCAAAATTGTGATTGAGATATTTTAGAAATTATTTGGAATTAATAACATGGTAAACTCCAAATATGATGTCATGTATTGATAAACATTTGAGGAAATTTCTATCTAAGATGAGAATTATTTTAATACGAGGAAGAACTACTTAATTCGTGCATAGATAAGCAAAGTTTTATGAATATATTTAATCAAGTCAAGTCTATGCAAATAATCGTATTGTGATCTTTTATATATATGTAATGTTCATTTGATAAAAGTTGGTATGATATTAGAAAATGTCAAAAATTCAATCTTTCCTTATATAATTAAAGGATTTTAATTTTGTTAAGCATAAATGTGAAAAATTTATTTGTTAAGAAACTGTTGAAACTTGATAGTCGTAATAATAATATTTCTTTAATTAATTTTAAAAAATTTTGGGGGAACCTTCCCCCTCTTTTATGCCTGCAGGTTAGCTTAGTTGCTAAGTGTTATTAGCTAGAGGCAGGTACGAATTTCTGTGATCCTTTTGCTAATAATTGATTTTTTAAATTTCTGTCTTTGTTTCTATCATGCCTTTGTTACTTATTTTATATTTTTGTTTGTGAATTATTGGTCAAGATAAATACTTTCTCTAATATTAAATATAAAAATTAAATAATTAATTTATAAATATTTAAAAATTTAGTTGAATTAATTATTTATAATAAAAATATGTTAGTTTACTATATTATTCTTTTTAATTATATACATTGTAACTATTTTTGAATAGAAATTATCTTATTATGTGTAATCAATATTAATATTTTAGGAAAAAATTATAAATTTATAAGATAAAGTAGATAGATATCTTATATTTAATATAATTTTTTTATTTAATTCTTATATTTATTTACATTTGATACAATGGAGGAGCTTTGAATGGAATTAGAAATAAAAGTATAAGTGGGGTAGAAGAGAAAATGAGTTTTAGTATGTATTTGGTTTATAACCAAACTAAAATTTTAAAAATATTTTGGCTTAAATTTTTATGTAGAAAAATTTTAAAACTACATATGTCAAAGCCATTCACCCACTTTTATCATATTTATTTACCTTATAAACCCCAATGGGTCCCAGTATCCGAATATTTTTTAGATAAAGTCAATTTTTTAGTTTTACTATAATTTTATTTATAATTTTTTAATTTAATATAACGGCAAAATTGATGCCATAGTGCCCGGACTTGTAGTTTTCGCTGAAGGATTTAAAAAAAAATAACGACTCAGGCAAGTGTACGATTCCACAAGGTGTCAGCTGAAATCGTGGACCGGTGTTTCGGGAGAACGAGTTCTTTGAAAAATGAAGACGTGGTTGCTAGTAATAAATGTAACATGGGTTAGATAAGATTTTAAAAGAAAAATTATAAATAAATAAATTTTTAGATAATTTATAAAAAAAATTAAAAAAAAATTTATAGAAAAAAATTATTCTGAGTAAATAAGTATTTAGATATTTATTTTTAAAATAATTTTTTATATTAATAAATTATTAAAAAGTGTATA
This sequence comes from Leucaena leucocephala, assembly GCA_037074615.1. Taxonomy (NCBI): domain Eukaryota; kingdom Viridiplantae; phylum Streptophyta; class Magnoliopsida; order Fabales; family Fabaceae; genus Leucaena; species Leucaena leucocephala. The sequence continues at coordinate 2,324,217 of CM073544.1, read as the reverse complement.
ATTTGATTAAAAATATAAAAGAGGAAAGATGGTAGAAAAAAGAGAGAAAAAACGACGGACAAGAGAAGATAAAAAAAAAAAGAGGAGATAAAAAATGTGATTTTATTTTAGGGCCTGTTTGGGAAACCCCCAAACTTAGGCTTTAAATATGTTTCTGGCACAAATCTCATTTTAAAATTTTTTTAAAACAAACAGTCATATTTGTCCAAAAGTACTTTTGAGTTAAATTATGGTTAAAACTATGATTTTAAATAAATTACTGAAACTAGCTTTTGAAACAACAAAAGAGTTTATGGACCATCTAATTACTACATTATCCTTATTTTTTCTTATACTTTCTCCCATCTTTCTTCTCCACTCTCTCTCCTCTCTACCCTTTCTCCTTTCTCCTCTTTCATCTCTACCTTCTCTCATCTCTCTTCTCTTTTCTCTATTATTTTTCCTCTCTCTTACTTTTAATTAAATCATACCATTTTTAATAATTAACAATATAAAAAATTATTCTAAAAATAATTATCTAAACACTTATTTATTCAAAACTATTTTTTTTTACGTAAACTCTTCTGTAAAATTTTTTTTTATAATTGGTCTAAATTTTTTTTTCATAAACTTTTTTTTAAAATCTTATCCAAATACACATTTAAACTAGACAAGCCCATAATCTTAATGATATAAAAGTTACTAAATTAAAAGTTAGTTAACATTTTTAAATAAATTAAAAATTATATAAATTAATTAATTATAAATAATATAAAATTTAATTAATTAATTTATATATATTAAATATTATATTATTTATATAATCTTAAATATAATATTTAATTTAAGAGTTAATATTAATTCTAAATATAATAATAATTTTTTAAATTTATTATTATTTTTTAAATTATCGATATTAATACCCTCTCAATAATAATTAAAAAATAAAAAAATAAAAAAATATAACTATAGTATTTTTAAAAAATATATTATATTAAATAATTTAATTAATTTTATAATTTAAATAAAATTAATTAAATATGTCATATATTTAAAATTAAAAAAGTGTATATAGTTATTTATTTATTAATTATTTTGTAAATTAGATCTATGGATAAAAATCTTCTTTAAAAAATAATATAATAATGCCAGTTTAACTCATCGAACACAATCTATGAAGGCTCTCAATTTGAAATTTAGAATTTTATTAAGCTTAAAATGAATTGCCTACCCATAAAATTAAAAAAAAAAGTCACCAACAACATAAAATTAACAATAATAAAACGTTATTTTTAGTGAAAGAGAGATTGTAGCCTATGTGGAGACTTACATCAAAGACATTTCTCTATTGTCTCCTAGTTACAGGTTTAAATGAGAGGAAAATTTCGTCTAATTACTATGTTTTTTGTTTTAATAGAATTGAGTAAATAAATAACCTAGTTAAATAATTAATTTTAATTTTAAATATAAAATTTATTTTTTAAATTTATTAATTTTTTTAAATTATCATTTTAGATATCATCTCAACAATATTTAAATAATAGAATAAAAGAGAATTAATAAATATAATTAAAATATTTAAAAAAAAAATATAATAATAACTAATTTAATTAAATATAAGTATATTTTTTTTATGCTACATCAATAAAATTGAAAATGGATACTACCTCCTCTTCAAAATATTTGGGAAGCCTCAGTACATTTTATCATAATTTATTTGATATTGCTTTCAGAAATGGTACTTGCGTTGGGTCCGTGCTCCCCTTACCAAGAAAACAAAATAATAATGGCGCGTGGCATAAAAGTTTAAATCCAACTCATACCATGTGCCTTATTATTTCTCCCAAAATTGTCTCACAAAGCCGTACAGCAGGAGACCCCATACCATGTGCCTTCTCATTTCTCCCAAAATTGTCCTCTCTGCTCTTGCCCTTGGGACCCCGTTTAGTTCCAAAAACTCATTAAATTTAGATCGCCTAAATTTAAAATCTAGATGACTTAGACCTAATCTAAAAAATCTAGATCTTATCTGATCTAAATTTTTCTTTTTTCAATTAATATTTTTTAAATAAAAAAATTATTTTTAAGAAATGATAATTAAAAGTTCAGATCTGATCTAGGAACTGAAAAATCTAGATATGATCTGGAACATTTATATATATTTTTTCAATTAACATTTTTTAAATAAAAAACTCATTTTTTTAAAAAAAATAATAATTAAAAGATTATCTATAATAGATATCTACCCATTAAAGTAATTTAGTTTACAATAGTATAAAATTTAGTCTTCTCTTCTAATGATTTTTAAGTTGCAGGTGGCAGAGAAGAGTAAAATATATTTAGCAATACCAATAGTCACCGAACAAAAACATAAAATAAGCAACAAATGCTTGAACGTGTTAATTAAAGAGAAGTCTTCTTCTTCATGTGAACCTGTAAATCAATCTACGTTAAACAGTGTCAACATTAAAACAATAAGAAATAAAAAACCCACTCATGATTAATAAAGCCCGTCTTCTCATGCGGGTCTTCGTTTTAATATATAATATATATTCGAGCGTTGTTTATTAATTTCACCTGCTGGCTAGTTGAGACTTGAGACTTGAGACTTGTGCAGGTTTTTAGATCTGGAGAAGAATAACAAAGTTCTTTGCCATCTGTAGAGAAGTGAGCGATTTCGCAATGGCTAGGAAGGATGAATCCGTCAACATGCAAGTCTCTCGTGGCAACTTCCCTCCCAACTTTGTCTTCGGCGTTGCAACTTCATGTTACCAGGTTTGTGATCACTGATCAGATACTTCATCTGTGAAAGCAGTGTAAAATTTTTGGATGCTGTTCTTTAGTGAGTTTTCATTTTATTAGAATGATATTCTATGATATTGCTACTTATAATGTTTCAGGTAAATATTCAACGCAACTGTAATCAAACTAATCTTATTAGGGAAAATTTTCCCAGTCATTTCATGATAAATTTATCACAAGAACAACCAGATTAGTGTTCTATTTTGGGCACTAGATAATTAATATTTGTAATATAAATGATACCAAAGTTTTTCAATCAGGCATTTACCTTCTTGTTTCTTCTTATTGCTAGATAGAAGGTGCTTGCAAGGAGGGTGGTAGACGTCCAAGTATATGGGATGCCTTTTCACATACCAAAGGTATAAGAACTTATTTAATGAATGTAATTTAATTCAATGCTGCAATTTGTTGTCTTATTTGTTGATCATACTTGGTTTCCATTCCTTGTTTTGTTAGGAAAAATTATTGACGGAAGCAATGGAGATATAGCAGTTGATCATTATCATCGGTGTTTGGTCAGTAATATTATGCTTTTATATATCATTTCCATTTATTTTTCTCTTGTTTTTTTATTGTTTTCTCGAGTTGATGTGAACTAGTATTTACAGCATGAGTTATGCATTTAGCCTGATTACTTCTGCTGCTATGCATACTTCTATTCTCATTTCTTCTCTATGAAGCCAAATATCTTCTACTTAATGTGATTTTGCACCAATTATGTTGTAAGTTATTGCACATGAGAGTATGTACTCCGAAATTTTGTCTTGGTATACATAATATTATTAGCTCTACTGAGTTTTCTGCATGTGATTATGTTAACAGGAAGATATTGATCTTATAGCAAAGTTGGGGGTTGATGCTTACAGACTTTCAATATCTTGGCCCCGCATCTTCCATTATATATCAGCTTCTGGTAAGAATTTTAGTTTTAATAGGTTTACTGTAGGGCGAGTTGTTAAACAATTTAAAAGAATTTATGACAATGACAAAGGTTTTGTGAGTTTCTACGTTGTTAAGAAAATATAATCCTCTATTCCCTTTTGTTAATCTCATTATTTTTTTCTCTTAATTGATTTTGTGAATTTGCTTTCTAAATTATTAACTCTATCCCCAAAATAACTCATATGCCTAAGATGAAAGCCACTAAAACTGGAAGCATGCACTCCTTAATTGAAACCCAGTTATATATGTAATTGAAAACTTATGCATGTAAACGAAAGCCGCATGGAGGAAAATTTAAAATGATCATATCCCAAAGAATCACGAAATCTCCTGGTATACAAAATACAAGGAAACTATACTAGCAAGGTTTCAATTTTTTAAATGATTCTTTTTAATGTTCATAAACATATAAAATATGAGAACAACCAATTTAAATTGTGTTATGCACATAAGGTCGGCTATGGTTCTCCCTAATTTGTATTTTCTCTGCATATCTGTTTGTATTTTCTCTGCATATCTAACAGATCTTATTTTGTTTATATAGTCTGATGAATAGGGATAATAATTCACTTTTAATTTTTTCTTCATGTAGATGGTTTAGGAACCAAAGTCAATGAAGAAGGGATTGCTTTTTATAATGGCATCATCGATGCTCTTCTTCATAGGGGTACAAAACTGTTTTACCTTTTACCTTCACACTTTTTTGTAGTCATAGTTACAATATATATTAAGGCCTCTTTACCAGCAGGTATTCAGCCTTATGTAACTTTGTACCATTGGGATCTTCCGCTGCATCTCCAAGAGTCCATGGGAGGATGGTTGAATAAAGAAATCACGTAGGTGACATGCAGCTGATTTAATTTTTTTTTGCCATGCAATTCGTGTCTCACCTAATTATATGTTCTGTTTTGCAAGCAATTGGATCAGCCCAAACTGTATAGAAGTACACTTATGCCCCTCTGTCATTTCCTTTTAAGAAAAACAATCACTTACTTGAGGTCATCTTGGCATATCTTAAGATTCTATTTACTTCCTCCACATGCTCTTCTAATTTGGTTAATTCACAAGCTGCATGATTTTCTGAATGTAGTATTTGAATTCGTTTCCTCTTTTTTATCATTTAATCAAGCACTTAAAGAGAACAATAGCTAATTAGTCATCTTTTCTATATCATGTCGTCTTTGGACTTGCTATTCAATATTCAATCATTTAAAAATGTGTTTCATATGTCTGGTTTATAGGACTCCATTACTTCAGGGTACTTATAGTGGAAGGAAAGAAAGGGATATGCTAAGAGAAATCAGGAAGTTATTTGTGTTATACTACCTTCTTGTGCATGTGTTGTCTGTATTTTATTTGCAATTGAGTCAGTTTTATTGTCTCATGTTTATTACTGTAATTAGTGTCTATGTGTAAGTTATTTATGAGTTTTACATGTGTTACTAGGGAAGACAATGAATGCCCTCTCCACTGGCTTTGGAAAATCTATGACTTAGATTCTAACTCATATTTTCCAAAAATTCTTCTACCCTCTTTAATCTATCTAATCTATCATTTTCTTCCTTAGCTTTAGATTATTAATGAGTTTGATTCTGACTCTTGAATCTTCAAAAATTCTCCTTTCTCTTCTATCTTAACATTTCTTCTTCTAAATCCTCTAATCCCTCTATTTCTATCACTTGCATACCCCAGAGAATATTTTGCAAACTATGCAGACACTTGCTTTGCAAGGTTTGGCGATAGAGTGAAAAACTGGATGACAATCAATGAGGCTGATGAAACTGCTATAAATGGGTATGATATTGGGACACAAGCTCCAGGAAGATGTAAAAATCCATCAATAGAACCATATTTAGTAGCACATCATCAAATCTTAGCTCATGCAAAAGCTGCATCTATATACCGAAACAAGTACCAGGTACAACTTTATCCTTTATTGATACACTAAAATTTTTCCTTAAATAATTCAATTATCTGTATATCATAGCCTTTCACCAAAGTTTATGCATTGTCATTTATTTGAATGTCATTCATTTGCCATTTCCCATATCATACATCTACTGTTAGTTTGATCATCAAATATGAATGAAGTTGTTTTGTTTGTTTTACAATAAATGATGGAAGGGAAAAACAAAATATTGTAAACACATCCCTTTCTTAACCTATTTTTTTGTCTTGATTTCCAGAAAAAGCAAAAGGGACGAGTGGGCTTTGTAGTAGATTGTGAATGGGCGGAACCTTATTCTGATAAAACTGAAGATAAAGATGCTGCTGCAAGGCGCCTAGCTTTTACAGTTGGATGGTAGTTTCCCTTGCAATTAGAAGTTAATTAATTTTTTATCCAAAAAAATTGGGTTTATGTGTGTACTCACACACAATGCCTCACGATCTTTGAATTGTTTTGATGGGAAGACTCATATCTCTGAAAATTGATACTGCGTAGGTGTAGTACTAATAAAAAAGCGACTTTAGTACATTTTCTAGATTTGACTGAGAATTCTCTCTTCTATACTCTCCAGTTTTACATAAATTATTTATCATAATTTTTATAATGTTATATAAATTGTATAAGAAATGATGCCCATTTTTCTTTGACCTTTAATGAGAAATAGATGGTAAAGAAAAAATTAGACAACAACTAGTTTGAATGAAAGCTTTTCTTAGATTTACTGCTCAGAAGCCAGATCCAAGTTTGGTGGATAGACTAGAACGTTAAAATATTTTTAGTTATATTTTATTTCTGTCTAAGCTATCCAAGAATTTAGTTTTTGATAGAACATAATGACGTCGTATGATCCATGTAACCGACCCCATTTAATGGGATAAGGCTTGTTGTTATTGTTGTATGAAATCTAACCCTGATTTTGAATTTTGCCTATTGCGTATATATTTTATCAAGGTTTTTGGATCCCCTGTGTTTCGGAGACTATCCTGAACTTATGCGTGCTCGACTTCCACAACTTCCAAAGTTCTCAAAAGAGGACAAGAAGTTGCTTGCAAATTCTTTGGACTTCATTGGTCTGAATTACTACACAACCAGGTTAATTTATAATGACCCAAAAAGTTCTGAAGGTGGTTACCACTATAGAGCACAATCGATTGGGAGAAGCGGTAATAATTGCAGTGTTACACTACTTTTGAGATATCCGTTAATTGAATTGTGTTTCTAATTGAGTTTTTTGTTTATCCTCAGTGAAGTGGCCAAATGGTGAGCTCATCGGTGAGAGGGTATAAACCTTTTCTTTGTATTCCATCAATTATACAAATCTACGCATGCACAAATAAGCAAGCATTACATACTTTAAAATAATTGGCAGGCCGCATCAGATTGGCTCTATATTGTTCCCTGGGGCCTGCAGAAGACTCTGAACTACCTGTCTACGACGTACAAGCTCCCAATATATGTAACTGAGAATGGTATGGATACTTCTCTTCATGGGTGTATCTGCATGTATCAAGGGCTACTTACGTATTTGACATTTTTTGGGTTGGGAGATTAATGAGAAATAAACATGAATTGAAAGGTAATTTTGATTCTGATATTTCAATCTCTATCCCTATATCTCTATGAATGTTGACTACTTATGCTATCTGGAGTGCCTTCTAAATAATAACTACAAGCGGTATATGATCTCTATCAATTGATTAATTGTAATTACTAAGTAGTAACTTGATGATTTGATGACCCATTTGCAAGTTCTCTACTCTCATGTTGGAAGTGTAGGAGTCTAATGTGGGGTTTATGTTAATCTGGGCCTTTCTAACTCATGAGCTAACTTTTGGGATATGATTCCTAAAACATGCATTGTTAATTGGTTCTCATTTCTCTAACCTTTGAATTCTTTTTTGATAGGAATAGATGATGAAAATGATGGTAAGATGCTATTAGATGACAAATTGAGAGTACGCTCTTTCAAGAAACATCTCGCCTCACTTGCTTTGACAATCAAGTAAGTTTGCCCCCTTTTTCTTTTTGTTCCTAATTTTTTACCATTTTCCAATTGTTACTTGTACATAAGGGAAATAATAAAATACTTTGTGAATACTAAACCTTTTAATAGCAAAGATATTCTTTAGTTTATTTTTTACTTTTGTAATTTTTAATATGTTCTTATTATAATCATCACTCAATAGTTCTTTATCATTTTATATTTCTATTTGAAAGTAGGAGTACGAGATTCACTCTTACCTTCAAGATCATTTCTTTTTTCAATTTTAGTCTTTTATTTCATTATGTGTGTTAAACAAAAAAGTTTATCTAAAAATATATATACTCATAAAAAAAAGTCTGTTCATATGAATGGAAATTCATGTGCTAAAAACAAGGTTTTGAAGCCTGGAACCAAGAATTTATATTTTGCAAAGTGTTGCATTTTCATTTTTTAGGCAACAACGGCATAGGTTTTGAGAGTGATAGAGACAATCTTGTAAAGGATTTTAGAATCATCTTGTGAAATAAGCTAAATTTTCTGGCTACATTTCTTCTTATGAATAATAATAAGTGTCTAAAATCTTTTTTTACTTTGAAAGTAAATTGTGAGCCTAAACTAGAGGATCACATCTCAAAGTTTTGTTTATTCATTTGAATAATGTGCAGGGATGGAGTAGATGTGAGGGGATACTTTGCATGGTCATTATTGGACAATTTTGAGTGGGAAGATGGCTATACTAAACGATTTGGATTGGTGTATGTGGATTACAACAATAGGCTCAAAAGGCACCTCAAATCTTCTGCTGATTGGTTTTCAAAGTTCCTCAAAGCTAATGAAAGCTAATAGGGCAAAGATGAGTAACAGGAAACCAATATAATTGTTCTCATCTAAATTTAGCAATGGTGTTCTATATGGGTTTTTAGAGTTTCTTAAAGTTTATGAGAGTAAAGAATAAAGTCTGCCAATATTATCTGCATTTAGCAGTTATGTTGAATGCAGGCCTTTATGGGATTGGATTGGAGCCCTTCCTAGGGCTTCTAGTGATTTGCCTCTTGTTTTAGTTTGATGTTAAACAATGTTGGATGGAGACTGTTGAATGTGTTCTTGCACCATTTTAGATATAATAATTATTTTGTGAAATTACTTAATCAAATATTCAGCATTAAATCTATCTGCAAGAAATGGCAGAGTATGGAAAGGAAAAGAATGCATATTTGGGGCTAAGATAACTTTAACAATTGTTTCTAGAAATCTGTATGGACAATTTCGCTCCCCTATAAGCAATTACTTTGTGAAATTCTTAGGCGGCAGCTGCACCATTTGAATATTTTTGGTCCGCGTGTTTGGTTGCCATCAAGAGGAATCCCTCAAACGTCTCTTTATATATCCTGCCTCTATTGCAATCTTTATGGTTTGGATGTTTCAAAATTAAGTTTTTTTTTTTATTATTACTGTTTCTCTAGTTTTGTGCTGTGACTTAAGCGCATCTCATGTCAACTTCATAAAGATGGACTTAATTGGTTATTACATAGAAGGGTTAATAAAATATTAAGCCTTATAATTTGTATTTATTTTAGATTTGGTCCCTCTAAGAATAAAATGGTCCAAGCTTTTATTAAAATATAGATATTAATATTTTAAATAAAAAAATTGAAGAACTAAAACTTATAGTTTGAAACTATAGAGTTAGGTAAACTATAAGGGCCAAGCATTGCATTAACACTTTAATGATTGATGGTTGGTCTATGATCTTATCAAAGAGGCATAACAGATTCAAGTTTTTCCATGTCATAATATGTTCGTGTACCTCTGCAACAGTTCCAGTTGCAAGGGAGAAATTCAATGCCCAACATCTTTTTAATTTTTTGTCTTCGTGTTGTTTTATATTAGATCATTAATTCTAGCATACGTTCGTCACCAACAGAAGGCAAGTTAGAGATCCTCTGCATCACAAGTTCATCATCATCTTTGGTTGCTCCAACACTGCTTCGAAAGACATGGTTTGGAAGGATATTTACTCAATAACAAATTACTAATTTAGATAAATTAAAAAAATTAGATAAATTTGTTAATAGTAATAATTGTGTATAAGTTTATTTAAAATACCCTATTTAATTATGTGTACTAGAACAACTCTTAATAGATACCCCTTAATATGTATAATCATATGAAGTACATTGGGAGAAAATTATAATTTTAAGAAATAAAATGGATTAGGCTTTTATATTTATAAACAAATCTAACCTCTCATCTAGCTTTTATAATTAAGAATAGAAGGATCAAAGTATATATTTTTCCTTGAAGATCACCACTTACAATCTTCTTAGCATGTAAATTTTTCCAAGCATGGCTTGTTCCCCTAAACCTTGTTTTGTGATTAGGTAATTCTGAGTTGTCATTTTACCTTAATTGAAACTTAAAGTTTGCTCTTGCTCATCATCACCAGGGCTCCTTCCTCTTTCTCTTTCCTTTCTGAATTTTTCTAGAGTTTCCCTTTTTTTTCTCTTGGCCGTGCACTTCTTGAAGGAGGGGATATTTATAATACTCCACTTACTAAAATGCTTTCCAAGTTGCATGAATGTGTAAGATCAAATGCATAGTCTAGATTGCACCACATATCCTTCATTTTCCTTGCATTGCTTAGGCTATGTGGTGCCATCTTAGAGAAGAAAAAAGAAGATTAAATCTTGGCCCTTAATTTCTTAATATTTTCTTATTTTACTTGGCTCACATTTATTTGGATTTCTTAACAGCTTTTTAGAACTCAGAAAATTCTTTTGTCTATTTTATAATCTTTCTTTAATTATAAGAAAATTCTATAATTTTTTTTGGCCATAACTCTTCTTTTTAGTATTTCTTTTTTACGTAAATTTTTCATGCCACCTCATGGTTCAAATAATTATTCCCATATAAATTCATTAACTAAGCTATTATACTAAAAATTATATTAAAGTTACTTTAGAGTATTTTTGTTATTTATTCTCATAAATATGCCTCTATGCATCATTTCCCATTTTCTAGGATTTTCATACTTTTTAATATCTATAGTTACCTATTTTGGGCCAGAGCTTCCTCAAATTCTGGTTTGTCCTCTTATTAACCTCAACCTCATAAACTATTACTTTGAGGCCTCTACCTCAACCTTAAACTAACAACTATCTTCTTTTTTCTTTCTGAGCCCTTGAGATTCTTGGAGTCCCTAACTTTATTTATATATTTGTCCAAAAACTTTATCTATTTACACCTTAATCCCTAGACTTCCTATATTTGAAATTTAATCCCTTAAAATTCTCTATATATTTTTGAAACTTTTGTTCAAAGGGACCTTGTAGTCTACCTATTTTATGCTATTTTATAAACTTTCAGACCTAAAAATTAGGATGTGATATAAGGCCAGTCTGGATAGGTTCTAACATAGTCCAAAAATGTCACACCCGTATCGAAAGCCTGTTCCTAGCCTGTCCCCGGTCAGCACTTGATAACCTGCTCTCACCGCAGTAGCAGCTAGTCAACCTTCCTTTTATTAATCTACAACCTTTTTATTACTCCCTCCAGTTTTTAATATAAGAGCTAGTTGACTTTTATAGATGGATTACAAAATTCAAATAAATTAGTTAATTATGACCAAATATTTAACCTCTTAAGACGAATTCATATTATATACCCAGTAATCTACCCACATTTCTTTGGTCATAATTATAAGAGTTAGTTGACTTTTTTAGGTAAATTAAAAAAGTCAAATAAATCAGTTAATTATATTCAAATCTAACCCGTCAAAATAAATTCATATTATATACTATTCAATCTACCAAAATTAGTTAACTAGTTGTTATATAATTATAATTAACTGGTTTATTTAACTTCATTAATTTAGTTAAAAAATTTAACTAACTCTTATAATTAAGAGGTAATCATCCCTTAAATAAATAGTTAGAATTTGATTCTCCTTCCTTATATGAAGCTAAAAAGATTGAGAGAAATTTACTAGTATTTACTATTTGTATGTCGAAAGTATTTTAATTCTCTATTGATTTCTAAGATAAACGTTCAAAAGACCAACATGTGAACATGTCATGTTCGTCTTTTAATGGGCTTATTTTAAGAAATAAAAAAAATCCCCATTTAACTTACTAGTGGTAATAGTATAAAATTATCGTGAACAATTTACAACTTTTAGAAAGTATTAAATTAAATTCTAGATGATCAAGTCTTTACTTTTTAAGATAAAAATATTTACTTGTAAAATATAGTAATACTAGGAAATACCAAGACTTCATGAGATATTTTTGAAATAAATATAATCTATATATTTAGATATAGGGTTAATGTAACATTTCAAATTTTAATAAAAGTGATTTGTAAGGAGTTATTGAGATTAACAGTATTTTTCTAAAATTGAAAAATCTCAAAAAAAAAAAAACAAATTTAGAAAAAGAGTAAAAGAAATAATAGTTATTAAAAATATTTTGTGGCTCAGGATAAAAATAAAAAAAATGGTAAAATGAGTATTTTTAGAATTTAAAAAATTATAAAAGAATTATTTTTTTTCAAAAGGTCTCAATAATTTAAGGGCTATTTTTCATAAATTAAAGACTTATTTTTAAAAAAAATTAAGAAAAAGTTAAGGAATATCTTTTTTCCTAAATATTAAAAAAAATTATATTATGATTCAGAAAAGTTATTGGACGAAGGATTCAACACTGCACATGCAAACTTTTGAGAACCAACTAAGGCTATATATATATATATATATATATATATATATATATATATATATATATATATATATATATCAGACAGGATTGTTTGAAATTAACTTTTTTCCTAACCACAAAGGCTCCAGTTTTTCTCTTTCAACAATCACACATACTTGTATATCTAGCACATAATCTTTGCCTCAAAGCTTTCTTTCCATTACATTCATGTCATTAAGTCCTAATCGCCATCGAACTTCCTCCCTTCCATCCTGAAACTAAATGCCATATATTTAATCTAGAAATTTCCAAATCTTAGAACAAGGTCTAACTCGTAATTTTAACATTTTTAAACAATCCGCAGACGCATACATGCCTCCTGTCATATGTATTAATTAAAAACTTTAATTATCTCCCACTCTCCCACTCACAAACCTCTTCTCCACTCATTAGAAGGATTAAACTCAATACCTATTCTTTTCAAAACAGTAGAGTACAAGAATTCATTGGGTTCCTGCGTTCTAGATTCCAGCATCCATTATAAAGTTTAACACCCTCACGAGGCCTCCCACGGTTGGTATACGCAGAACCATTGTTGTCCACGTAATGATATGTCAGTCACGCATTTCATCAAAATTCAAGACCACCGAACCCAGAACAGAGCAACCCTAATTATTAAAGTCATTGACTTTATTTTTTAGAAGATTTGAATGCCCTTACACAAACATCAGGTCTCTACACTCGGAGTCCGTAGTCCAAAACAGAGGAACACATACAACTCCATTAAGCTCGATTTAGGGTGGGTTTAGTTTTGAAAAGCTTTATCTTCACTTTCTTTCACTAGATCAGTAGTTACCCCATCCTCAACACAGGTTTCAAGTGACCAAACCACCCCCAAAATTCTCGCAGATCGCGGCAATAATAGTGGGAGAGAACAGGGAGTACTAACCTCAGGCGGCCGACGGCGTCGCGAGCTATCCGGTGTCGTGACTCTGTCCTTCTCCCCGAGCTCCCCTCTCACTCTCTTCTCTGCTCTCGCTCTCTGTTTTGAGGAAGACGACGACCTCCAGCTGCAGCAGTGACGACAGCACGGACGATGGAGGCAGACGTGAAGGTTCTTCTCCTTTGTTCTCTCTCGCCGTCTCTCTCTCTCTCACTCTCGTCACTCTCTCTCTGGTCTCGGTTTCTCTTTGCTCCAACAGAACGAAGAAGATGAGAATGAGAAGGAAGAGTAAGGCGCTTTTAGCGGTTAGGAGAGGGGACAGGTGGAGGGTGAACTGGAGGAGGAATGGACACGTGAAGGCAGTGTTGTCTTAACAAGAAGAAGCTATGTGGACAATTTGCATGTGAGACACTTCCGTATTTATCTTATTCCCATTTTTAAGCCATTCTCCTATTTTTTAAAACCTTCAAAAATTCTTAAAAATTAATCATCCTAATTAAATTAAGATTTTTTCCTCCAATAACTTTTCTAAATCATAATATAATTTTTCTAAAATTTTAGGACTTAATTATTTTTTTAATTTTTAAAAAAATTGCTATATGAAATGGATGTTATAGGTGTCAATCTGTTTTTGGGTTGTGAGCTTTAGAAAGAAGTTTGCTATTTTGAATGTTAAGTCAATGATTTCAAGCATAAGAGTTTGTTTTGGGGTTTCTTGAGGTATATAGATTAAAATCTGGAAATTATTTTAAAACAGAGTTTAAAATGCCTAAATGTTAAGTATATAGCTAATATAAGTGTTAATTGGGTTATTTGAGGTCAAAATTCTTGAGGATGGAAGTGTGACATTTTGATGTACGAGGAGGTTGAATGCTTGATAGATGTACATTCTAGATATTAAGGAAGAAATTAGCCACTGCTCTAAGGTGCTATAATGTGAAACAAGTGTCCTAAATTGCTAAATCACACATATAAAGTATCTTGAGGACACTAGGAGATGTTTGGAAATAATATAGTTAAATTTCATGGATGTTTCCTTATCCCCTGTTTTGGAGATCAATGCTTAGCTAAGAGAGAGCTAACTTTTGGTTAAACTTAGCTATCGTAATGAGCTTAGTAGAGGTCTTGGAGTAGAAGCAAATCTCTAGCAAAAGTTTAGCAATATTATGATGGAGCTTTGAAAGCTAAAATTACAAGTTGTTATAGAGGTATGAGTATGTGTTAATATAGCATAAGAAGTTATCATTAAGATAAAATAAGGTGAGAGTTATAGAGAGAGATCGACTATATTATGACAATATGTGATAGAGGAAATTTGAGAATGTTGGAGCTAATTATTTTGAATTACCCTGTGTAAGGCTTGCATATAAAGATATATAAAATATATATTTAAAAATGTAATTCTCCCTGAGAGAAAGTTTAAAGTTTTTAAATGAGATTTAAAGATGTAAGCCAAATTAAACTTTGAGAAAAGAATTACTTATGAATTTTCAAGTTCTTTGCTAAAAATCTTTAGTAAAAATTCTTAATAAAGGTGTCAACTTATAAGGTGTCTTAGTTAAGATGTATCTAGTAGACCCTAAAGGATTTTATGATGCATCGAGCATCATGAAGTATATTTTCAAATGTATCCAATATATTAAAGTATTTTTGTTATGCCTCTGACATCATGAAATATTTCTTAGATATGTCTAGCACTGTGAACTATTTTTTAGTGCATATAACATCAAGGCACAAAAAATACTTTAGGATTTGGATGCACTTGAAAACCTTTTTAGGGTGCTGATATGCTTAAGAAAATATTTGAGGGTGCTAGATGCATTTTAACCCATATATATAATGTGAATGTTCTACAAACAATATATTATAAGGAATCAACAATGCCTCTCTTTTCTTAAACTCTTTAATGTACATGACATATGATGATTTAAGTAGGAAGAATTACTTAGAAGTTCTATAGAAGAGAAATTATTACTAAAAAATCCCATGACATCATCAAATAATTAAATAGTTTTAAGGGATATAAGGGTAGTTAATTCGATTTATGGAATTATCAAACTACCCTTATGAATTTAATGGGGCACGTATCATTCCTTGCATGATCACTCTGTATAAATATGATTATATGAATATCCCTAAAAAATTATCAATTTGCTATCATGTTATGATTGATAAACGTTGCAATGAAAAATAGAAAGAATTGAATATAAGTTTTTCTCTCCCCTCAAAAGAATTCTCATTTTCTCCAACAAATACACTATAAACATCCTAAAATCAATGGTTGAACTTGTTGTGACCAGGAATTAATCACTCTCCCTGTACAGTGTGAAGAAGGAGCATATTGTGAACTAAACTCTAAGTCTTTGTGATGCTCGAGGCGCAGGCACATTCATACCACGATTTGATTCGATTAAAGAGAGATGATTTTTGATTGTTTTATCAAACAATCTACTCTTAAGATTCTCTGTATAACATACGTAGTAACAACTTACACATATATTTTACAAGGACGTGAGTTCGATTTCTACTGCCGTTATGAGGACTCGTTTGGTAGGTGATCTTGTAAATCCTCTGTAAGCGCTCTTTGAGCCCTGGAGCTGTGCCCTAGCCTTAGTGGGGACTGGTGCCGAATCCACCTAAACCTTTTTATATCAAAATAGAAAAAACTTACACATGCACAAGGTACTGCCATGACAGAAGTTGAGATAAATGAAAGGAACTCAATGTTCTTTATGTTAGAATGGTTGTTTTACCTAAGAATGGGTTAATTGGGTGATTTTAAAAAATTTAAAAACTTTAAGAACTTTCAAATAAAATTAAAAGTTTAGGTTGAGAAGGATATTATCGATTGCATAAAGACGAAGGAAGCAGATATGTGAGAAGTTGAACACAAGAAATTTATATTAGTTTAGCCTAACCACTTAACTTACATCCAGTCCCTAGAGCTCCTTTGAATACTCCATTAGCTTCCAAGATTAGTTAGGCACTTGGCACCTCAGTTCATCAAACGTGATATCCTTCTCACTCGCCCTTACAATCTGTAAGGTATCAATCGTGAGAATCCCTCTCACTCCCCCTTACAACCCCGTAAGGTATCAACCTTGAGAATCCTTCTCACTCCCTTTTACAACCTGTAAGGTAATATCTCCCTCAAGAGACCCACACTCTTGAGCAATTCAGAAAATAATTGATAAAATACAACACTCTCTCAATAGAGAAATTGTGATAATCACTAAAGTATAGACTCTGTAAGTTTCTCTCTCAAGGAATACAATATACTCTGTTAGGAGAATGAGCAAATGAGTGACACAGAGATAATAATATATCAGTACTAAGATTGATTGTGATCGTAATGCATTGTTGTGCATCTCTCTTTTTTTCTTGGCTCTTACACCTCTTAACTTCATTCCTTTGTTAGTTTTCACTCTCTGGCTTCTTCTTCTTTTATAGTTGAGTTATTTATAAATCTGTTAGATAGTTGTTGTAGTAGCCATTGAAGAATATATCGGTTATTGCTGACATATGCATTCTAATAGATTTAACTTTTCATGAACTTTTTGTTTGATCTTCTTTACGATTGAAAATGATCTAAAATGTGCTACATTATAGATATATAAAGAGTTTAAGCATATAGAAATTATTTTCAAATGATTTAGATTGAAGCATCAAGTTTTGTGAAAGTCTGATATGACAAGATCATTTCAATTTATCAAAGAGATGTCTTGTCGAAAAGGACTTCGATAAATCTCAAATAAATTTTATTCAAACCGATTTAGATTAATTAAATAGGACTTCGATAAACATTCTTATCGAAAAGAATTTCGATAAGTCTTAAATGAATTTTATTGAAACAATTTTAGATTTTTCGAATAGAACTTCAATAAATATCCTTATAAAAATAGACTTTGATAAATCTTAAATGAATTTTTCTGAAACATTTTTAGATTTATCGAATAGAACTTTGATAAATAGCCTTATCGAAAAGCTCTTCAAAAACTATCTTTTTCATAACATAATCTTTCAAACTTATTGATAATTCAATCTTTATTTCAAAACATTTCACAACACCTAATTTATCAAAGAATAAGTGTTCTTTGATAAATAGACATATCGAATAGTTTAATTCTCATTTTTTAAAAAGCTTATCGAGTAGATCTCGTATCGATAAATTTATCGATAAATATTTTTGATAAAAATATTTAAGTTTTGAAATCAATTTTTAATTGTCACTATCAAAATATTAGAATAACACTTTTCTCCCCATTTTTTATAATGACAAAATTGAAATATTTATAAAGATTAGAATAGTTAAGATCACTATAATTAAGAAATTAGTGAGTGCAATAGCAAACAGAAGTAATATTCTACTTAATCATATAAGTAAGCAATTTCTAGTGATCTTAAAGAAAAAGGTTAATACAATTGATCAAAACAACAATAAAAAAAAGACAAACAAAATAAGACTACTACTATCAATTCATCTCATATCTCCCCCTTTTGTCACACATAAAAAATTGAATCATGGGAGGAAGATTGAGCTTGTTGTCACATCTAATTTTTTCTTATCTATATAAGACTAATAGGGGATAGAGGTTTGGAAGGAATTATGATACTAAATAGAAAGAAAGATAATAATTAGACAAGGGTATAAAGAAAAGGGACTAAAGTAAAAATCCTAAAAAATTCATGGTGCAAAATGGAAGCAGACATAAGCTTTAGGTCATTAAGTGTGATTATAAAATGTTGAGGGCCTAAAGTACAATTTTCAAGAGTTAAGGGGCAAAATGGTAATTTTGAAAAGTTGAGCCAGAAAAGGCACAAAATTGTCCAAAAATATTTTGACCCCAAATTTTATCAGTAAATAGAGAATCAGAATTGGGCTAGGAATATCTCTTAAAATTATGATTTAAGTTCCCGATAAATTGATATTAATTTCTGAAATCTAGATATTATTAAGTATCTTCTGGACCTTATAATTAGATAAAATTTGGTTGTAAATTTTTATAATTGATATAAGAATTTAGAAACTAATAGAAGTAAAAAAAGAAGTCTTGTAGAATTAATTATGGAATTCATGGTAAAAAAGAACACTAATAAAGGGTTTAAAAGAAATGTATATAATTTTTATCAGGACTTTTGGGTCTCAAACAATTATGAGACTTTGTAGAAAATTTATTTTATATTAGCATGAATTTCTAAAAATGTTAGAATCATTAAAATAGTTAAATAGAATATATATAAAAAATCAGGACAATTTATAAATATCGGTATAGGAAGTGCCTTGGGATTTATGTCAATTAGCAATTGGACCCAATGAAGGCCTAATAATGGAATCATGCAATATCCCATTAAGTCCTAAAAGTTATTTTGGAGCCCAAATAAAATAATGAATAATTTATGAATTTTGAAAAATAAAAGAGAAGAAAATTAAAAAGGCTTTAAGAGGAAGATTAGGGTTTTGCACATAGTGGACCTCATAAGGCAGCACACATGTCTTCTAAGACAAGGAGGGAGAATATTTTTAACATGTAATTTTATCCAAATTTGGCTTAGTGGGCAAGCTAAGTTTCTGAACAATTATATTGAATAGTGCACAACGTGATCTTGACCATTCATTTTGATGCCTTGAAGTCTATAAATACTCCTCCCTTTCCTTCACTTTGTACCAAAGTTTGGGAGACCTTGGGGAGGTTCTTCTCAAGTGGAAAATCAAGCAAGAAGAGAAGAGATCTAAGGTACCAAAGTTCAAGCTAGTTAGGAGTTAAGGTAAGTAATCTATCATAGTATGTATTCCTTTAGTTTGGAGTCTTGAACTTAGGGTTTTATGGAAGAAAAGTGGGAAATTCTCTAGGGTATATATATACTGTCCAAAACCCTAGATGAAAAGAGAAAGAAGAATTTAAAACTATAACTATGTGATTAATGTTTAGATAAGTTAGTTTAGATAATTGGTTATTGAATCAAGTTGATATTCTTGACTTTACCATGGTGGAGCCCTTTCGGCCAAGGCTATTTAGGATAGGAGGAGATGGAATTTCAATGATCTAATGCTTCCATTTAATTTAAATGATGATTTGGTCACTTATATTAATAGTGATTTAAGTTTCATAATTTTGATGCTTCCAATGATTTTAAAATGAAAAATTGTGTGGGATAAAAGTAAAGAAACAAGTATTGGAAGCATTGGAATCAAAATGAGATTTTTTGAAAGAAATGGGAAGTTTTTCGGTTGTGTCCAGAATAGCGTGCAGCTTTTGAAATTTGAGAATTCTGAGTTCATAAATAAATTCAGAAGGCCAAATTGTGTAGGTAAGGTCAAGACATCAATTGGTTCAAAGGCCAAGTCAATTAGTAAAGATTAGGGAAAGTTATTTTAGTTAAGTAAGGTCAATGTTCAAGTTAGATTGTAATGAATGGATTATAATGTGATATTAGGATTTAAATTGTGTGCTCAAAATAGGGCAACCACACATCAAGGAGAAGTAAGAAGCAAGAGACAAAGATAAAGTAAAGGAAAGTCAAGCATGTGAGGTAGTAAACTATCATAAACTTGTATGTATTGGATGTTATACTCGGTTGTGCTATAACTTTGTTGAATTGTGTTACATATGTGTAAATGATTGAAACTCTATTTCTATAATTACTTTGCCAATTGTATTTCATATGTTATATGGAAGCATTCACATTATATAATGTTAACACTTTCACAAGCAAGCACAAGTATTTACATTGATACATACATTGTTTAGTACCTTTTACTACTGAGATTTTCCTGAAAATCTCACCCCTTCAATGTAATCTTAATCCCAATAGGTTAATGTGTGATGAAAGAAGAAGAAGAAGAAGCATGAATAGAAGTTAGGGATTGGATTATATAAATGTTATATGATGAATGTATGAATTATTGTATGTAATAATGTTATATGATGAGTTTACGCATCAATTATTTATGATATAATGAAAAATAGCAAATGATAAAATAAATGTATGAAATTTTATAAACACTTACTTAACATGTCAAGCATCGTTTTGACACCAAGTATGTCTTATTTTGATGTTTATATAAAGAGAACAAATTTTTCAAAGTCAGGGACCAGAATCTATTTTCAGAAATTTTAACATTCAAGTTGACTTAGTTGAATAGTCATTTGGTCCAAGAAAGCATTTTTCCCTTAACTTACATTATGTTAGCTTTTGAACCACTTCATTTCAATTTTTTTAGAATTAATTATGATCTTTTGAAGTTCTTCACTTAATATGGAAATACCATAAGAACAGTAACTTGTGAAAAGCAAAATTCTACATTTAGCTAATGGACTTCAAAGGTCATGTAAGTGGTTCTAAATGCTAACGAATGATCCCTAAGATATATAAAAGTAACGTGTTACACTTGTTGTTGGGTAGTAGCAGGATCAGTGGTTGGTTCAGTTGGTAATTGGTTAAGATAGAGGAGGTTGTTTAATGGTGGTGGAGACGGTGGCTTAGTGGGAGGATCTGTAGATACTTCCTTAAAGATAAGACTAAGAATAGGTTAAGAAATTGTAGTAGAGATAGTGGTTGTGTAGCCAAAGGATTGAGAGGAGAAATGAGGGATAGTGTCTGAGGTTTGAGGTTCTGAGAAAGAAGTAAGAGTGGTCTGTATAGTGGCAAGTGACTTATATAAGTGAATTGGAGTATAAGGAGGCTGAGTTTGGGCACTGGCAAGAGGTTGTGTGTTGAATCCAGGAGTGAATATAAGGTCTTCTACATTGAAGATGATGTTAGAAAGAGTCAATTTGTTCCTCAAATCAGTTATTTATTCTCCAAAAACCCCAATAGCACTCTTTAGAGAATAGATTTCTACATTGGTAGAGTCGTGCCTTCGAACTACTTCTGAGACTATCTAATTCTCAAGATTTATTGCAAAGTGATTCAACATATATGCAATACTTTTCACACAGTCTTGACTTTCCTTTTAGATCTGTAGCTTGATCCTCTCCTCAAAACTCATCTCTTGTTGGTATCACTATGTGTAGTGTAGCCTGGGCAAACGATAGGGCAGATATGGGTACAGTAGGTGCAACAAAGGACTTTGCCTCATCTTGAATAGGTTGCTTTCCCTTATGTTAGTTCTTTCCTCCAACAGTTAGTGGCGGAGAAATTCTCATCCTATGAATTTGCTCTACCCCAAACCTTGGGACCTTTACTTCTTTGTCGCCCTTCTCCAGATAATCTATGTTATTGTAGTGAAAGAAGTAAGAGACCAACTGTGGGTATGGTATAGGAGTGGCTCTGGACTTAGGGTAGAAGAAACTCCTTATCTTAGAGTAAATCAGAGCTTCTATGTTGATCTTTTTTGTCCATTAATGATTATGGTCAACAACACACAATCTTCCTATGTCATGTTGGTGAAACTGCCAGATTTATTCTCCATGCTCTGAGAATAGAATAGTGGATTATCCTATGGTAATCATGTCATATCCTAAATTTTCTTATCTGGTATGTATGTAAAGATTGTATGTAAAACATATGAGATCCTCTAAGAAAAATGTTGCCATTTAAGGAAGGAAATGGATTACATTGCAAATAGTGAAAAGTTCAAGGACTTAAGTGAGATTTAGAAAAGTTTTAGGGCTAAAACAAAATGTAGAGATAAATATTGGGCCAAGAAGTATAATTATAAAAAGTTTGAGGGACCAAAATATAATTTGTCAAAAGTTCAATGACAAAATTGCAATTAAGAGGAAGTTATGCCAGAAAAGGCCCAAAATTACCCAGAAATACTATAGTCCCAAATTTTACTAGTAAATAGAGAATGGTAATTGGGCTAGGTATATCTTTCAGAATTTTGATTTGAGGCCCAGATAATTGATATTAATTTATAAATTCTATAGATTATTAGAGCACCTTCTGGATTTCGTAATCAAATGAAATTTGGTAGTAAATTCCCATAATTAATATAAGAATTTATAAAATTGACAGAGCTCAAAAAGGAGTTTTGTAGAATTTTTAATAGAATCTATAGGAGAATAATATACCCGATAAATACTTTTGGGTGAGTTTTCTTGGGAATTGAGCAATAAAGGTATTGGACCCATGTAAAGGACCAAGTTGGTGTCCCATAGGCCCAATAAGATATTTAAACAGTCTTATGGGCCAGTGTCTAGAGAAACCCTAAAATATTAAATTAAAAAAATGCCAATGTGTTGTAATACTGAACAAGAGATGTAGGGCATTTTAGTCATTTGGACATGGTCAAAATGCCAAGGAAAGCACATAAATGATTAATCACAATCAATATATGCTCTGATAAGGTGTAAAAATGTGTGAAATGACAATTATACACTTAGGATTAATATAGTGTAAAATAGTGAACCAAGGGTATTTGAGTCATTTTTCAAGAGATGTTAAGTAAATAAATACTCAGTCTAATAATGTTAGTGATAGGAAAAATCTAAACACTAATTTTCTTGACAAAATATATATTATGGAGTATTATAAAAATGAGAAACATAAAATAGTCTGGTTTTTGTGAAACTGACTGGATCAGTACCTGATCAGACTAACATTTTTCCTATCAGTATTTTCATATGTATTGGGCCAAACAAAGTCTTATTTAATGTCATGGATTATGTCACTTTTTGGCTTCTAGGGCAAGCTTGATGGGAGGGGCATTATAGACCCTTGAATCAAATAGTGTTTGGATTAATCTTAGCCTTTCATTTCCATCTAATTTTTTCTATAAATACCCCAATTCTCACACATTTTGGCAGCCTTGACAACCTTAGTGAAACTCTGTCAAAATTTATTTTAGAGCTAGGAAGAAGCATACAACAAAAAGATAGGTAATTAGTTCCTTTGATCTTGGACTTTATTGTAGGAAGTTTGCTCTTAGTTGTAAGTGGTTTTTATGGCATTTTCCCTTGGATGTTGTTGCTGTAGATGCTGCTCATATATGGTGGGAATATAAATTTTATGTTATACATGATTTAGACAAACTTAAACAAGCTAGAATCATGTAGTATTGGCTTGGAAAATCAAGTATGCATGCAATTGGAGCTTTGATTTCACTTCTGCCACTGTATGAATTCGAATTTCATAATTTTGATGCTTCCAATGGGTTTAAAATGGAAAATTGTGTGGGAGTAAAGTAGAGAAACAAGTATTGGAAGCATTAGAATCAAAATAAGAATTTTTGAAAAATAAGGAAGGTATGTTCGGTGCTGTACAATAGGCTAAGGAGGAGATTGAATCTTGAAATTCTAACTTCATATTTGAATTCTACATGAAAAATTATGTGAAAATGGACCATGGGAATTTATTTTGGAAAGATTAAAGTATAGACAAAATGGATAAAGAAAGGAAACTAGTAAAAACCTAGACTTGGATTTGTATTGAAATCAAGTTTTGACTTGTAATGATTTGTAATGGCTAGGTTTTGATATTTGTGTGACAGGAAGATCACTTAAAGAGGATCTTGTCAAGGATTATATAAGAGGTAGCAAGAATACTTAACTATAATCTTATGGTTGTTTGACTTTATGCTTGCTTGTTAGTTATGATGTTTGGTTGAGCTTGAGATAATGCTTGATGATAATGATGTATGAATAGATGCAACTCCTTTAACTAGATGCCATGATAATATACATGTTAGAGTTTACTTATATATGATAATGAAGTAGCTCCCATATCATGATAAGATGTTAAGGATTTAATCAAGTATGCATGATATTATAGTTTGTATGACTTGCTATTGGGATTTCCATGAAATCTCATTCTTTTCATATGCATAATCGTGTTATAGGTGCTGGAATCTCCAAAGGAAAAAGGGTAAATGTGGATGAATGAACTTGTATTATAAGTTAAGTTGGCTACTAAACATTATGGGATGTAATAGTGAATTATAGTGTGTATGTATTATGAGGCAGTGACCTTATGATGGTATTTTCTATAACTTAACCAACGTGTTATGAAGTACAATTTGTCATGAATATAACTAAGATACATAGATTTAAATGGACACCAAGAACGCCTAAATTGGTTAAGTTTTTGATTTAATATGATTTTTCAAAGTTAGCGATAAAATCTGGAATGAGATAAAATGAATATCCAAAGGCAGTGAGGTTTAGACGCATATTTCAAATAGAAAATGAACAAATTTCTTCATGAAATTTTATGGGCTTAAAGATCACATCTTGAGATTTAAATCTATTGGTAACACATTTTATTTGGATAAGTGAGCAAGGAGAAATGAATTTTTGAAGTTAAAGCAAGAAAACTGAAACTTCCTGATTTACCAAATGAATAGTACTTTTTCAACAATAAACTGTATTCATTTGGATAATAAAACCTCAGTTTTATATTTTTCTCTCACGTTTTAATGAAATGAATTTCATTAGAAATTGGAACCACTCTATTTCAATTTTATAAATTTAATTATGAATTTTCAAATTTGGGACTAAAATCTGGAATACTAAATGAATAACACCCTAAATTCATTTTTTTTTGGAAATTTATTTTTCTAAGTTAAACAGATATTAAATTGGTTCAAGCTACTTCCAATTAAGCATAGCTGAGAATAAAAATAAGGACATGACAAATCACACATATCTTTTGGAACAAATTTTAAATCCCTATAAAAATTGTCTTCCAGTATTAAGATCTTGCATACTTTCCTCATAGACAGCTCATGCTTCTTTTCAAAATAAGGGTTTTTAGGAGTAAGGTTATGATATTGAAGTCTAACCTAAATTTTTTTTGACTACTAATTAGTTCTCTATCTTCCCCATCTTCATCAAACATCCTCATGTTACAATAAAATCTCTTGACTACTTTTGGGAAAGTAAAGGAGGTTGATTCCTAACCAATTCTGGTAGTGTTTTCAAGGGATTGGATAGGTAAAGCTGGGTTTTATCGTATTTTATGTAGTTCTAAATCTACAACTACAACAGGACAAAACTCTCTATGGGTATACTTTACTTACAACTTACCCTTGTCTACTCCTTTATCCAAGTTTCCACACAATTGAACAAGAGAGGTAGGGTTAAATTAAATAGGGTTGGATTAAGGTGAAGGTTTAGAAGGAGATAAGGAAAGAGAACTAGTGGTACCTTGAGAAGACTCAGTTTTTCTCCTTAGCAGTTTGCTTCACCCTCTGGCCCTAGGAAACTGCAGCAGATTGGACTACCTTCTGGATAACTTTATTGAGGTTGTTATTAGTATGTGTATACTCAATTTCTTCAGAGACTGTGGCTAACTAGTGCATCTTCCTCTTTAATGCTTGCCTGGTACTCTATTAAACTGGGCTTGGTGAACCCTATGCAGTTGCCTGAGTCTGAGTGGTTTTTATAGCAAGAGAAGTCAGTGATGAGAGAAAGTATGATGAACAGTGATGAGAGAGTGTCAAGATAAGGGAAATCTGAGATTTTATAGAGAAATTTGTTTCTGAACGTTAGGGGAACAGTTTTTGGGAGGTTTAATTGCAGAGAACAAGTTATGGGAGTAGTTATGATTTTCTCAGTTCAGAGAAAGAGTGCGATTTTTTGAGGAAATGTTCAATTAACTGAGCAGTAACGGTCATATTTTGTCTAAATAATGATGATTTATCGATAAGTCATTCTATAAGTGCCTTAGTTTAGGTATTTATTGATAAATCTATAAACAACAATTAGAATTTTATCGAATAGTCTTTCAATAAGTGCACTTATCGAAGAGTTGTTCGATAAATAACAACATTTTTAGTAAAAAAACACACAAGTTTTATCGAAGAGTTCTTGGATAAGCATCCTCATCAAATGTTATTCTATTAAAAATAGCAATTTTTGTTATAGAAAGATGTAATTTATCGAATAGCTTTCGATAAGTATCTTTATCAATAAGTTGTTCCATAAATTTCTATCCTTTATCACATAATTTATCGAATAATATTTGGATAAGTGCTTTTATCAAAGAATTGATCGATAAAAATATCACATAACCCTTTGCAAATTAAGTTAATTTATCGATTTGCTTATCGATAATAACCCTTATTGATAAGATATTCGATAAATTCTAGTTTTAAACACTTGACAGAATCACAAAATCAGTTTAGTCTTAGCGAAGAAATATTTGATAAATGACTTTATCGAATGGATTTTTGAAACGACTTAGTTTATTGAAAATCAAAATAACTTAACTTTAATTTCATATTTTATCGAAGCATTTATCGAAAAGAACCTTTATAGATAATTTCTTTGATAAATTCATGATTTCTTCAACGAAGTCATGTGATATTTTTAGAAACATGAACTTCAAGAACAATATCTTACTCTTAGTCAAAACATAATGCATCCATGGAAATTTTGAAAACATGGACATATATAGCATGAGAAAGCATTATCATCAAAATAGCTCAAATATATTTAATAAAAGGAGAGTTTACAAATGCTCATTTAGTTTTTGGCAACTGGATGAATTGATCTATAAAGTTCTTTGCCTTCTTCTCTTATTATGTTTGAGCATCTTTTGTATTGGCACAGATGATAATCCTTTTAACTTGTTTCCAAATGAACTTTGTAGCTGATCCCTTGTATCAATTCTCAATCTTTTGCATCTTTAGTGTAGTTCATAGAGATATTTTTCTTTACTCTCCTATCATGAATACAAATTTCTTTCTAGGAGAATAATCAGTATGGTCAAATATATAGAGTATAATTTCTATATAAGACCATATAATGACTCATCATCAAAACTAGTTAATTGACAATGATTGCGAATGAGTATATTAAGAGTTGAGGTTGTAAATATTATACACATATAAATAAAAAGTTCTCCCTCTTTGGAAGGAGTCTATCTTGAAGAATAATGTTTCTTTTTAAAGAAAATAAATTCAATGTGATTTTTCAAAAATATAGACCTTTGAAAAATTAATCTTGTGGGAATATGAAGTTCAACTGATTGGAGAATAATAATTCTGTAAGAACATATTAGATAACATGTTGAACTAATGTTAACACATTTGGAATTTGTCTAGGACCAAAAGTCATATTGGATAAAATGTTAGCATAGTGAATGTTCAAAGATTTTGCTCATGATTTTTGAACAGTGAGGTTTGTTAACTCTTTAGTCCAAATGACAAGAGTAGCAAATTTATTCCTGTGAATAAACATTTTAAGTATAAGGCTTTGATGTTTTTGAATAATTCTTTTTCTGAATAGGTAAGCTTAAACTTCATGTAGATGATTAACTTTATTAAACAAAAGAATATTTAACTCATTGGAGGATAAGGAGTTCAAGCACTTGATAGCACACTTAGAATGATGACTCCGGCAAATACATTTGGGATATTTTTGAAATTTATATACAAATGTATTAATCTTCAATACTAAGACACGCATGGTTCAAGAACAAATTTTTTAAATTTATTTGTATGCATTTAATATAATCAAAATATTTGATTTAGGAGTTGAAATTTACTTTTATATTTAAAACCATGGACATGCACATTTATAACTTTAGGATCAATTCATGAGTTGAAATCCATGAAGTAATTTCAAAATATTTAATTGAAAACATAAATATGGAAAATATGCATAGTTTCATTTTAGCGTTCATTTAGCAATCTACACATATAATTTTGAAATGTTGATTGTTAAAGTAGTGCAACAAGAAACAAGTATTTATTGTCCAAATTGTAAATACATCTAGGCATAATAAAGTGATAAAGTTTAGATTGCACCGTATTTTCTCTTGTTCTTATGATAGCTAGCATGATTCTGGTGAGTTGATGTTCTACTTTTTTCAGTACTAAAATTCAAGCTTTTCTGGTTCATCTTCTTCAAGATTTAATTTATTTCTCTTTGTAGCTTCAAATCTTGAGATGAATTTTTCAATTATAATTCCTACAAAATAGTAGAACTAGTTTTTTCCTTGTATCCAACTTTATTTGGATATATCAATGGTTAGTTTGTAGGAACAACAAAACTCACATGCTCATAGATATACCCAATTTAAATCAATTGAGTATAATTGTTTTATGCATATAAAAGATATCTCTTCGATTACGCATACATAAAGAATTCAACTATTACATTTTACAATCTTTTTATAAATATAGTTGTCAAATAGATTTTCTAATAAAAATAGTATTTCATAGTAGTGCAATATTTATTTCTAAGGTCTCTCATGAGTTCTCAAAATTAAAGAGTTAAATATGATGATTGACTATGTCTCTTGTCTCACTTACTCTTAATTTGCGTTATAGGGAAGAATTCTGTAATGGCCCTATAGAAAATTTGTAAGCAAATAATTCAAAGATGGTATAAATAATTTTTTGTGCAAAATTATCACAAGGAACAGGGTTAGTTGAGTGGTTGAAATCAGAGACATATTTAAGGAGGTCCCCAATTCGACACCCCCGCCTGCATATGGGAGGGTTGTTTTTCATTTTTCTATGTGTGAAATTACATTTTTGCCCTTCTGTATTTTCACCCAGTCCCCCGACTGTCTTTCCCCATCTCTCATTCTGCACAACGACCCTTTTAGAGCAGGCGGCAGCGCGGCGCCAGGTGAGGAGCAGGCGTCGGCTTACGGCGCAGGATTTGAGTACACGGTACGGTGGGTAGTTGCCGTCGCCTTTAAGTTTGGAGTCCTCCTTTCCCATTTCAATTTCTGTCACCGTGGGTTGTAGCGTGGGTAAGAGCAGAGGAATTAAGGGAACTCGCGACTCCAGGTCTGTAGCTGCCTTCCTCCGTCGCCTGAACTTTGGTCACAGTGACAAGTTGCTCTATTGTCACAGTGGCATTTCCTTTCTCTGTTGGCAAGTAGGAGAAGAAGTGAAGGGAAGACAGAGTAGGAAAAAAAGAGATTGAAGGTTGCTGTCGACGGTGGAGAGGGTGATTAGAGAGTTGGTTCATGCATAGAATTGGTAGGCTTTACTCTGGTATGCACCCTTTGTTGGCAAAATCTGCAAAATACAAAATTTATAGTTCGAGTAGCATCCGAGGACACTGTCCTTAAGAGATATTTCGTGACCCCTCATCAAATTAGGAAGCGACTCTCTCCAGGATTAAGCGAACTCTTCCTGTAAAATTACAGGGAAACATAACTGGTGGAAGATAAAACAATCTCAGAAGATTGATGTATCATTCTCTCTGTGTTCTCTTTGACATTCTCTCTAATTTTCTATGACTTCTCTATACTTCTCCTTCATCAAGAAGCCCCCTTTTATAGACTGTGGAAGGACACGAGACATGTCTTTTAGACATATGTCCCTTAGATTCAAGAGTTATGTTAGAAAGACACCTCTTTCTTCAACATACTCTTTCACAACTAAGAGTTATGTTAGAAAGACACTTCTTTCTTCAATATACCCTTTCACAACCAAGAGTTATGTTAGAGAGATACCTCTTTCTTCAATATACCCTTTCATAACTAAGAGTTATGTTAAAAAGATACCTCTTTCTTTAACATACCCTTTCACAACCAAGAGTCATGTCAGAAAGACACTTCTTTCTTTGACACACCCTTTCACAATATTTAAAATATTTCCAACAATCCTCCACATGTGTCAAAGAAACACCATTAGATGAGTTCTATACATGGATATAATCATTGTATCCAGTGGTCCTTTAGACTATGAATCAGACCTAGACTGATAATACTTTGTACACAGAAATGCCAGTGGTCATCGGGACTATGAACCAGCACTTCTTAGGTGTATACCAGAGGTACTAACAGCCACATTATACCCCCACATTTCCACTATTTACCGAGCGGTTTTGCGCATTAGGAAGCCATGCGCGTGTCCTATTTTTAACGAATGCTCTAGAGATTTCGCCATGATCTCATAAGAGCAGCTCACACCCCTCATTCGTATAGGTGATTTCTTTAAGTGTATCTGCACATAATACACCATCCCGTGGGATTTGAAATCATTAAGAGCTTTTGCTCATCCTCCTCTATGCAATCTAGCACTTTATCACACACCATAGGAAAGGACCAGTAGTAATATTTTGATGCTAGCAGTACTAACAAGCGACTTGTTCTTACCCATTGAACCTTCTTCATGGGATCACCAATCACAAAGGTTGGGTTGCCATCGCTATCGTAATCACACTGGCTTTAGTCCTATTCTCCTCGATGTCTCAACAATTTAATTGTTTTCTTCCTAGGGGTTTTGTTAACGGATCCTATAGGTCTATTTTTACCTCACTAAAATCGATTGAGATAACTCCACAATTTTTAAGCATGCTTATTCTCATCGTATCTCAAACGATTGCACCATTGTTCTCTTAACAATGTTTATTGCCATTTCACAATTATAACTCATCAACAATAAGTGTTGATCATCTTTGTTCTCCTTAACAAAGTTTATTGCCATTTGGTAAACACAATTCATCAACACTAAATGTTGTACATCTTTGTTATCCTTAACAAAGGTTATTGCTATTTAGCAAACACAATTTATCAACACTAAATGTTGTACATCTTTGTTATCCTTAACAAAGGTTATTGCTATTTAGCAAACACAATTCATCAATACTAAATATTGTACATCTTTGTTATCCTTAACAAAGGCTATTGCTATTTAGCAAACACAATTCATCAACACTAAGTGTTGGTTTTACATAAAAATATTTGCTAAAAGGTTTTCAACCACTTAGCCTCAGTGTCAGCCAATTCCATAGCAATAAATTCAGAATTCCTTGAGGATTTTGTTAGAATTATTTGCTTGGATCATTTTCATATGACTGCACTACCACCAAGAATAAACACATAACCACTAGTAGAATTTTACCCTTCTGAATCCGAGATCCAGTTCATATCACTGTATCTTAATAACAGCAGTAAATCCACTATAATTTTACCATAATTCATGGTGTCTTTAAGGTATCTCAATAACCTTATTAGAGCATCCCAATATTCACTGCTTAGACAGTGAGTATGTCTGCTCAATTATAAAGTGATAAACTCAGAATATATCACCACTTAACATCCGTATAATTTAATACAACGGGAATTCACCAGACATGATACCAACAGTTATGGTACCCCTCAAATATTTCATTCATTCTCCTCATGAGATTGAATTTTTATGTGTATACTCAATCCTCCACATAATATATGCTATATCACAATAGTTAGCACTAAATTATCATAATTTATCCATAAACAAATTGAGCAAATAACACCATCAAATAATGTGTTATCATCATAAGGAATAATCATACTATGATTCTCAAAACTAAAATTTAAAATTTTTTCAAGATATTATATATTCCTTCATGATTTTAACATCCAGAAATATATTTAATTCACCCAAAATTATATTTTCACAATAATCATGTATATTTATTTTAAAACAAATATACCCATAAATAATAAAAATTTAAACACATTTATCTCTCTACTAGACAAATGATTAAATTTTTATATACTCAAAATGTTTATTTCAAGTAACACAAAAATTATATTACTGTCAACAATAAACTTTGATATATATCTCAACATGATATATCATTACTATTCATTTATGATTTTAATTCATAAAATCATATTTAATTCATCAATGCTTTCAAACTCAGATTTGAAGCAGTAGAATATTACAAAATATATTCTTCACATTAAAAATTCACATCATATATATTTATACTAAGATAAATATATACCCACAAATAATAATATCATGAAATTTAAACATATTTATCCTTTCAATAGATAAATGATCCACTTTTCATGCTTCTATCATAAAATTTGATAGGTATCCTACATTTTAGACACTCCCACACTTTTAAATATCAAATTATATCTAAATAATTTCTCAATAATAATTCTACTTAAATTAGAATTTCATACCATATAATCCCTTTCCATCATAATTTTAATTAGAATTGTTAACTCATATATTATCAATATTCTAATAAATATTATAATCAATTGCCATGCCGTAAAACATTTGAGTCACAAAAACTCAAATAAATATTTACACAACCGATACCCAATTGATTTTAAGCACAACGGTAATGCATTGAAACCAATTAGAGTCACACGGTATATGCTAGAAATCATGTTAAAAGAAAATGAAATATAACTCAGAATCTAATCACATGGCACCATGCAGAGAGGGTTATGAAACCTAAGACACCGTTTCATAAATTCCCATGAAACTAACGTGTCAGCATATCAACTCAATGATCAGGGAATTATACATACCTAAAAATCAAACCGTTTGAATGGCACATACCATTTTTGCAACGTCTTTCTTGCCTAAAGATTTCGTGACCTCATAAAAGAAGAACTTTGCCACGCCTACCCACGGCCCTCTTCAAAGTGGAGTCGAGTACCACATCCTGCCCGCTCTCAAAATCATCAACTCTAGCAGCCGCTTCACTCTCGTCAACCGCAACAACTCCTGCCCTCTCAACGTTGGTCAGGAAAACACCAATGAAGGACCAAGGCTGACAGTGATCTTCATACCATATGCTGCTGGAGGAAACATTTTGGGGTTCCATTTTCTTCAGAATTTCCCTATAAAAAACATCTCCATGGCTCTCTTTTTACTTCCAAAATTTTGTAGAAAATATCTCTTAAGATTTTCGCGTCCGAGGACACTGTCCTTAAGAGATATTCGGCGACCCCTCATCAAATTAGGAAGCGACTCTCTCCAGGATTAAGCGAACTCTTCCTATAAAATTACAGGGAAACATAACTGGTGGAAGATAAAACAATCTCAGAAGATTGATATATCATTCTCTCTGTGTTCTCTTTGACATTCTCTCTAATTTTTTATGACTTCGCTATACTTCTCCTTCATCAAGAAGCCCCCTTTTATAGACTGTGGAAGGACACGAGACATGTCTTTTAGACATATGTCCCTTAGATTCAAGAGTTATATTAGAAAGACACCTCTTTCTTCAACATACTCTTTCACAACCAAGAGTTATATTAGAAAGATACCTCTTTCTTCAACATACCCTTTCACAACCAAGAGTTATGTTAGAAAGACACCTTTTTCTTCAACATACCCTTTCACAACCAAGAGTTATGTTAAAAAGACACCTCTTTCTTTAACATACCCTTTCACAACCAAGAGTCATGTCAGAAAGACACTTCTTTCTTTGACACACCCTTTCACAATATTTAAAATATTTCCAACACCCTTTGCCTCTTTCCATCTTCATTTCCTTTGATTTGCGCATTGAGAGATTTAGTGTATTGTAGCTACTGTCTTGTTTCGATACCTTGCTGTTCAGGAAACCACCGTGTGTGGTGTGTGCTGTCGGGTATCTTGCAGCTATTAAAGTTTTCTCAATTCTGCAGTAAAGGCTTCCCCTGTACCTCTCCCTTCCTGCTATTGAAGACCCCGTGTGTGTTAAATCTGTGTGTGTTTGTCGAGCTGGTGAAGGATTAAAGTGATGGTGCTGTGGAATTTCTATGGCTTTTAAACTGTGTGTGTGGTAAGCATTTGGACCTTCCTTCTTTTGTATTGGTTACTGTTCTGGTTGTGTTGTCCTGTAGTTTCCTGGTGTGTGGTTGACCTTAGAGAATGGTTTTGGACAGAATATGTATATGATTGGAATTTTGTTTCTGTTGTGAAGATTGAGTGTGTGCGTTGTGATGTTTGATTGGAGACATGTGTGTGTCTATGCGAGTGTGTGATTGTGTAGATTTGAAAGAAAAAGAGAAATGAGAAAAAAACAAAAGGAAGAAGGGGAGTAAATGGGAGCTGGACATTTTGTCTATATATGTTTTGTTGCTGGTATACACGTGTGGTCGCTAAACTGAAGTATAAATATGCATATATATACATGTAACCTGTAGTCATGCTGAGGGAGCTGTTGTATTGATATATAACTGCTGTATGGAAGTTAGAGTGTTGTTTTTGTGATGTTAGTGTGGGTGAAATATGGCGTTGTATGTGGTTAAATGCTATTGCATATTGAGATCCATAAATGATCCGTAAATCTGAAAGTTGGATGCTGTTGTCTTGTACGTTTTAATGTTGCAGTGCTGATTGGTGTATGTATATGTGTGTGGTTGCTGTTTCTGAGTTTAAATGATAGTGGAAGAGTCCATGAAATGGTGGTTTTGTGTATGTACAGTGTTATTGTTGGAATTAGGACTAAAAGTAAATTATTGGAATTAAAGGGTATAGGGAAATTGTTGTGTCTGTAGCAGTTCAAGGGAATGAACAGAAATGTGGTGAATTGTATTCCTTATGGTTATGGATTTGGAACTTCACGTGTTAGATTAAATATTAAGGGATTTGTTGTGGATGTGGCAAATAAATAGTATTTAGTATTAAAGAGATGAATAGTATATACTGATGGAATGTTTTATTTTTGAAAAAACTTAGGGAAATAAAGGAAAGTTGGCTGTGTTTAAGGTTTATAAATGAATAAGTGTTTGAATCAATTTAATCGTGGCCAAGGCAGGGCACCGAAGATGCCTTTCTGACGGGTTATTGATTTTGGAAGCGATTGGTTGATGATTTAGGAACTTGTGTATTGAATCTTTGATTTAATGGTTGATGGTGTGTATACAATTGAAATAATAGATTAGGATGATTTATTCCTATTGAAACTTTTAATAGAATGTTAATATATTGTTTCGAGAAATCAGGGAATTGAGAAGTGAAAATAATCGGAAGTGATTGACTGAAAAGAGTAAAGGTTTATGAGCATGACAGGTGAGTGAATAACGTTCCCTAACTTTGAGATTTTGAAATATAATTACTTATTTGACATATTTATTAAATGTGAATTTTAGCATGAATTATGAGAAAAGAATTTTGAACTCATGATTTTATATATTTGGTTGACATTTCAGTTAAATGTTAATTTTTACATGATTTACGAAAAGCGAGAATATGAACTCATGGTTTTACATGTTAGAAATGAATTATTCAATTTCATTGTTCACATGGATTGACAAAAAGGTTTTGAATGATTTATCGAAAAAGTTCATGTTGGGGAGGTTTCATGATTATGGAAAATGTTAATAGAAATTGTTGCATTGAAAAATGTTATCGAATGTTAAATGGCCCCATGCATGTTTGAAAGATTTTAAAGGACGGAATATAGAACGCTGGTTACTAACAGTAGTATTGTTAGTCCTTGGTGCACCATGGTTAAACCCGAGCTCGACGGACATTCGTGAGTCTCATACTCGCGCCTATTATTCGGGGGATTTATTCTCGCGCTTGTTACTCGTGGGATCTATTCTCTCGCCTATTTCGTGGGTCTCGTACTTGCGCATATTTTGTGGCCTCGAGCCGCGCCTGATTGGTTAGTTACCCTCGTGGACTGTGTGTCTACGCCTGTTCCGTTCTGTTGAAGTCCTACAGAAAAAGCTATTTTAAAATGATTGTTTTAAACGTTTTCTCTAAAAAGAAAATGTTTATTGAGTTATTCATTTTGAATTACGAAACTATATGATTTATGTTTAAAGGTATTGAAAATCAATTATTGTTGAAGTCCTACGGAAAAGTGATTGATTTGAAATGATTTATTTGAAATGACTGTTTTAAAAGGTTTTTCATGAAAGGAAGCGTTTACTTTCATAAAATGAAATGTTTACTGAAACAATTGCATTGAAATATGAAATGTTATGACTTATACTTAAATATGCTGAAATTGTTTATTTTCACATTTAAAAATTTTATTTTTAGGACGTTATTCACAAGTAGATTATTTTGGCTTCAGATAGTGTAGTTGACCGTATTTTCTCCAGTTGAGCAGGGAAGAGCCTCACGTCCGATCCAAAGAATTGTTCTTACGTATAATGTAATAAATGTAAGGAATACTTGCATCATGTAGTTGACAGATTAGATGCTCCACCTAGTCTATAGATGAGATTCTGGTTATTTTGAAAAATGTCTGCATATGATTTGAAACGTTCGCAGTCTGTTGTAGGATTTTTGGAAGATTGGTCATGCGAAGACAATCCGACCTAAATTCCTACGGATGACTTGCCTTTTTATTTAAACGGAAAGATAAATTATGATTTTCATTTCAAACGTTTCATTTAAGATTTTAGGCTTACGGAATGTGAAATTTTTCATATTTTGTGCCGATCACTGCTCAAATTTTGGGACGTGACAAATTCTAACACTTTTTTTATTGAGCTTAGTCTCATATGCATCTCTTCTGTGATGTCGAGACTCTGGATTTCTTGTTCCGAGAGCTTGCAAACTTCTTGGTGTGTCAGAGATCCAGTTTCTCTTGCCCTCACCCAGATATTGAATGGTACTATGTGGTAATCCATTCTTGAGATGCCTAGCACTCTTCTTTAATTTGTCTCCTTTACTTCTCTTTAGGATGTTCTTTGTGACTCCAACAATAGGTGCTCTAAGAGTTTTCTTTTTGATCTTGTGAATAACTTTTTTAGGCACTTTCTTCTTCTTTAGGCCAATCCATCCTTTCTTGGAAATATACTACATGATTAGAGAACTAGGACATTTTGGTCCTCAATTATGTTTTGGTCCTTGAGTGTTAGTATTGGACCTTAGTTGTCCTTTAGGAACCCAAACCATATTTCTCACATTAGAATTTCTTCTAATATAACATATATGAGAAATGTAACCTAGTTTATCATAATAGTTACAAATTATAGGATGATGCCTTTCATGGGTATCTTTACAAATATTGTGTTGGTCAAGGGGAAGCAATCTATAACCATTGTGCATAACTTCTCTCTTCCTATCAAATTTCTTAGTGATATCCTTAAATTCATAATGCAAAATATTCTTACTTTTTGAAATAGAATCAATAATATATTGAAAAACAAGTTTATGCAATCTTTTGAATTCATTTTTCACAAATGTACTAGTAGAATTGGAATTGTTTACTATATTACATCTTGACCTTCTCGTAATGATTCTTTTTCATTTGATTCATCCATGTTGAGCTCATCTGGATACTCATTTTCCTCTTATTGATATGAGATATCTACTTCTTCAATCTCAGGTATTATTTGCTCACATGAATTGTCAGAATCATTCACTTCAACAGAGTCATTAGAGATATAAATAGAGTCAAGAGTATTTAAAACATCTTTAGCATTAGAGCAAGATTTGATTTTCTTATAATCATACTCGGTTAGACCGCTATACAGAATTTTTATTCCTCTAATGTTTAAGAAATATATTTTCTTTTCTTTCTTAGTCCAATTATTTCTAATTTTAAAATTAAAATTATTTGTAAAGATATATAGCATATAAAAATAAATAGTTTTTAAAAATATCATCATTTGAGCTTTTCAAAAATAGAAATCAATATTGTTGAGAAAAGGAGGAATAGTGTAATCAAAACTTTAATACTTAACCATGATATTTGCACTTGAAATCGTTAGATCCTTTAAATAAGTGACCCACTCTAATACCAAATGCTAGAATGGTTGTTTCATACATTGAAAAATATGAAAATTTTAAAAACTTCAAAATAAAATCAAAAGATTAGGTTTAGAAGGATATCACTGATGCAAAAAGACGAAGGAAGTAGATATATGAGAAGTTGAACACCGATAATTTATATAAGTATAACCCAACCACTTGGCCTACCTCTAGTCCCTAGAGCTCCTATGAGTGTTCCACTATCTTCCAAAATTAGCCGAGCTCTTAGCACCTCAGTATATTAAACGTGAGAATCTCTCTGACTCCCCTTGCGACCTATAAGGTATCAACCATGAGAATCCTTCTCACTTCCCCTTACAACCTGTAAGGTAATATACCGCTCAAGAGACCTGCACTCTTGAGCAATTGAAAAAAAATTGATAAAATACAACACTTTCTTTGTAGAGGAATTGTAATAATCACTGAAGTACAGACTCTAAGTTTCTTTCTCAAGCAACACAATATGCTATGTTCGAAGAACGAGCAACATAGTGAAATAAAGATATTAACATATTTGTACTAAGATTGTTTGTGATTGTAATGATTATTGTGCATCTCTCTTTCACTTGGCTCTTACATCTCTTAACTTCCTTCCTTTGTTAGTTTTCTCTCTCTAACTTTTTCTTATTTTATAGTTGAGTTCTTCATAAATTCGTTAGATAGTTGTTAGAGTAACTGTTAAAGATATATCCATTATTGTTGACGTATGCATTATGATATATTTCACTTTCTATGAACTTCTTCATTTGATCATCTTTATGCCTGAAAATGATCTGAAATATGCTACATAAGAGGTATATCTAATAGAACTTCAATAAACATACTTATAAAAAAAGAATTTCATAAATTTTAAATGACACTTTCTTAAACAGTTTTAAATTTATCGAATAGAGCTTCAATAAACAGCTTTATTGAAAAGCTCTTTTAAAAACTATCCTTTTTATAACATACTATTTCAGGCTTATTGATAATTCAATCTTTATTTCAAAATATTTCACAACACCTTATTTATCTAAGTATTCTTCAATAAATAGACTTATCGAATAATTTATCTATAAATGCCTGAAGAAATTCTTTCAAACTTTCTAACAGACTTTCAAACATTCTTTGATCTTTAAACAATGTAACATATTTGAAAAAAAAATCATAAGATCATTCATCAAATTAGAGCAAGCCATAAGCTTTTTAAGATCATTTAGCACTTCAAAGCATATTATAATCTTATAAAAATCATACAGAGAATTTTTCATTAAATCTTTATCAAGTGGAAAATCTAGAGACTTAGGTCTTATCGAAAAGGTCTTTGATAAGTAGCCTGGTTGAATAGATCTTCAAAAAATATCATAAGTTATTTTTTATTTCAAACATTTCAAAACATCCAATTTATCGAGTGTTCTTCAATACATTAACTTATGGAATAACTTATTGATAAGAGTTGAAGAACAATGAATCAATCTTCTAGACTTTTCTTCTTCATGATTAATCTTCTTATAAGCAAAGATTTCATAGACTCATTTGAGAGATAAATATTTCAATCAAGGAAGTATTCTTATTAGTAATAAATTATCATCAAAGCAGTTTAACCAATCAACACTTCGGTGCTTTTTATAAATAATTTTTTTCCTATTTATTGAAGTGTTCTTCGATAAACTGCCTTATCGATTAACTCTCAAATAAATGAGACTTGATATACAATTCAAACAAAAGACTCGATATTGATGTTCTTCTTTAAACAGAGAAAGACTTTATTTATTGAATGCCTTATCTATCAACTCATTTATGGATTAAGATTTAGGTAAACTATTTCAAAACAATTTTCATAAAACTCTTTTTTGAAGTCTTTATCGAGCAATAATCTTATCCATAAATATTTTGATAAATCCTTTCATAAAACACTGAGTCATTTTCTAATTTATTGAATACTTTATTAATAAATAGCCTTATCGAATAAATCTTTAAAAAGTTAAGGTTTCAAATCAAAGACTCATACTAATTATGTTATTCATTTATTGAAGGTTTTATCGATAAGTAACCTTATTTAATAGAATTTTGATAGATACACTACAAAAAGTAGTTTTTTTCTCATTTATCGAAGAGCTTATCGAGTATACCTCTTATCGATAAGTTTATGATAAATGCTCTTAACAAAAATATTTGAGTTGAAATCAATTTTCAATTGTCATATCAAAATATTAGATTATAACATTTCTCCTCCTTTTGTCATATCAGTCCCACTGGCCTTGGCATAGCCTGACCATTGTCCCCGTCGGCTTTATAGTAGTAGCCCTCACCATTGCCAAATCTGAATGAGGATGTGCAAGATGATGCTAATCATCCCTGAGCTAATTTTAAATTCAAACTTCCCTCTAACCTAATATGTGCTTGTGACATTTTGTAGTGGCTACAAACTGCTGTAAATATGCAAATTTTAAATTCAAACTTCCCTTCATCCTGATAGGCACATTTTGTAGTAGTTATAAACCACTTCACATTTTGTAACCGCTATAAAGTTTTGACTGCTATAGCTCATCCTTATAAGGGGAGAAACTTCAGTTCAACTTCATAATAACTTCTAATAGATCTTTTATTCTCACTATTCTATAGATCACTGCTATAGTAATAATGGATAAGACTTGGATCAATGTGCCACGTATGTCCTAGTGATATCACACTGGACTCAACTCTTTCTTGGATTTTACGTTCAATAATGCATCGGTTAATGGTAAGAATCAATGTGTATGACCTATATGTAACTTCAACAAGTGGCATCCAAGAAATTTTGTTAGGGACCATTTGATTGTTAAGGCCTTCCCATGAAATTATGTTATTTGGATTCTATAAAATAAATTATACTTCATTGTATAGGGAGTACACAAGTATTGTCAGGCGCCAACTATAAGTACATCAGTGAACTTTTGTTGACGCTGGTAAAAGAGTCCACTGAGAGTTTCCTAATTAGTTTACACAACGAATATGTAATGATGATAGGCCTTACACAGCATAATTCAAAAAATCTTTCAGTCATCCTGTTAGATCATGTTAGAAGGTATATCGTGTGTAATGTTAATGGGTTCAAATTCTGTATGGTTGCACATGACTAGGCAATGCTCACACAAAACTCAAGAGTTTGAGGCACATTTGGGACGAGGAGTTATGTTAGCAACAATGATGGCGACATATGAGGCATCACTTATTACGAAAGCTTATTGATATTGTTAAGTTAAATTATCAACTTTTTACCGTAACTTTCTTCAAGTTCTCCTGGGAAAACACGACAACTTCACGAAGACTTACTATTGATGACTTATCTATTACATATGTCAAATTTTCCAAGCTTATTCATACAGGTGAATCTGAGGATGATAAGCCATTCATTCTAACCTCTAAGGTGCACTAGGTTTATTGTCGAGGATGAGAAGTATAAAGATTGGAATATGGTCGTTCACCTCAAGCCAATAGATGTTTTTGACATGGGTGATGCTGACATCACCATTTACGAAAGTGAGCCTTTCTAACTGATAAATTTTGAAAACTTTTTCTCTCAAGGTGATGATAATTTAGCTATTATCAAGTATGTGTCCTCTTTATTCCATTATTTATTTACAATTGTAGTTATTAAATTAATTAAATGCCAATTACTTCAATTTTTAATTTCATTCACTTATAATATGATCACAACTAAACCTAACAATAATTTGTTATCCTACATCTCTTATCAGGCAGGTGATGATGACGATGAGTAACTCTTGTAAAAAATATAAAACCGCTGCAAAAACACACCTAACTTCTACAAATACTTCCCCTCTTCCCATTCTTACTTTGCGCGTTATTCCCTTCTTCATGTGCTTCCTCCATGTTTTCTCTTCTTTTTATCTTTATTTGGTTTTTTCTTCACCTAGTGGTAAGATTACTTCAATTTATAAGGTTATTTTTGTTTTAGATTTGTATACTTATTTTTATTAGCACATGTATTTATTATTTTCATGTTCTTCTTGCACAAATTTAGTTTGGATGTGCAAGGACTGTAAATGTAGTTTGGGGATGGAATTTACATCTATCAAACAATTTAAGGATGCTTTAATAGAGCACTCTTTGCTGATTGGTTATTCATTTGACTACATAAAATATGATAGAGAGATGCCATGTAATATATGTGAGCGGTTGATGTACATGTAGTAACGAGTTATTGGGTTATCTTTATCTTCGTCAGATGTATAGTCTTAATATAACTCATCATCTTCTAAGTCCAATAGCAAATTATCAATATTCTCATCCAACGTACACCCCTGAGAAAGGAACAATTTGCTCATCTATATGTTCTAACACATTTGAATAGTTCCCATTACCTTGTCCCATATCCTCCATTATATAATCAACATGATGAAAGTAATCTGCTCCTAAATCTACTTCATTATTATCATATAAGTATTCCATCATTTCATCGCCACTGGCTTCCATGATATGCCTAAAATTTAATACATTATATTATAAAAGTTTGGAAAATTCCCAACTTGCAATTTAAAAACCCACACATTCACAGCCTCTTCATGGAGCTTGCTTCTTATTTAATATTGCTTTCAAAAATGGTAATTGCATTAGAGCATTTGGGGTGAACTATATCAGGTTATTCATTTCTTCTATTCTTTTACATGTAGTGAGAAACTGTAACTCGTCATGGAGCAATTTAAATAAGC
Organism: Leucaena leucocephala; assembly: GCA_037074615.1. Lineage (NCBI taxonomy): Eukaryota > Viridiplantae > Streptophyta > Magnoliopsida > Fabales > Fabaceae > Leucaena > Leucaena leucocephala. The sequence goes on along the minus strand of CM073544.1, from coordinate 2,281,882 downwards.
CAAAGCCAACAATTGTAGTGGGTCCCTTAGCAAGAAAACAAAAAAAGGGGGGAAATTGCTAAAAAAACTCTAGAAAATAAGAAAATCATATTTGAGACTACATTTACTAATGCTAAAAAGTATGAGTACCATTACCCAATCTAGAATTTATAAGTTTAGTCCCAAATGACAAAAATAGACTTTAGCAAAAGAAAATTAATAAAAGACGTCACTCACCATTAGGGGTGTTCACGGGACGGGTCGGGACCGGGACAACCCCGTCCCGTGTCCCGTCCCGATACAGTACACGGGACGCAAAATGCGTCCCGTGTCCCGTCCCGTCCCGAATTTGTCCCGGTCCCGACGGAACCGGGACGGGTTCGGGACGGGACGGGACGGGACGGACCCGAAATTATTTTTTTAAAAAAAATATATTATAATAAAATCATCTCAATAAATTATTCCATATAAAATGCCCCAGCAACTTACTCGAAATACCAACATTTCTCCTTTATATAATATAATAACTTACCCATATAAGGGAAAAAAAGTAATAGTAAAAAAGAATAGAAATATCAATATAAAAATATCTGTATAAGAATAAAAATATCTATATAAGAGTGGGAAAGATATGATAATGTAAATTTTTTTTAAAAAAAAAATCGGGACGGACGGGATTCCCGAGGGACGGGCCGAAACCCGTCCCGTCCCGAATACCAATCTTGTCCCGTCCCGGGACGAACCTGTCCCGGTCCATTTCGGGACGGGACGGACCCGTCCCGAAATCCCCGGGACCGGGTCGGGACACCCGGGACGGGACAAGGTTGGACACCCCTACTCACCATCTTCTTCACTCTCACTCCCTCTCTCCCCCTCTCCCCTATGCATAACACGCTATCACCACCCTTCTTTACAGATCCAGATCCAGATCCAGATCCACTTCCTCTTCAACTTCTCCAGCTCAGTCTTCTCGTATTCAACTTCTCATATCTTCAATGATGGCAAAGAATGAAGATTATAAAGGGGGCAGCTAAGGCGGCGACGATAACCTCCCTAATCAAATCCGCCACCCCCCCCCCCCATCTCCTTCATCTTCCGAACTCCTCCCTTCTCCTTAGTGGTAGCGTACTTCAAATCTTCTTTGGAAGCTCTTCCTTGACTGCAAGTTTGTGATTCATTTGATGTGGGTTTTGGGTTCCTCATATCCAAGTTTCTGGGTTCGATTTCTTCATTTGCTTCACGATTTTGTCGAGGTTCCTCATATCCAAGTTGCGATTTCATTTAGGTTACTTATGAATTTGTGTTGCCATTGATTTGGGTGGATGTTGGTGTTCAATTCTGGTGGGAGACGAAGTTCTAGATCTTGTCATTTTGTATTGGTTATAGATATGGATGGGCAAACACTATCAATAATTTTAGAGAATCTCAAGGAAGGAAATGTTTCACACGTTTTCTCCATCTCCCTAACAAGCCCGAGTTATCATTCCAATGATTCTTAACATTAAACTAGAATTGTAAATCGAAGAAATTGTTTCCAAATTCCAATCTTTAGCTATGAAGATATTAGCTTTTATATGTTGAACGAATCATTAACCTTCCATTGGTCTCATATTTTAAAAAAAAGTTTAGGTCCTAATATTGCATTAATTTAGTAACTATATTTTTGACAACAGACTTTGTAAATGAGAAAAGAAAACAATGAGTACCTCATCTGCATAACGCGTTTGGTTGAATGAAGGCGGCTATCGGATGATGATCGGCTGACTTTTTTTTTAATAAAATAAAGGTATTTTGGTCATTTTTTATAGAATTTTAAAATACCATATTAGATCCTCACCCATGTATCATTTATAGATACTAGAGTTATAATTTGAGTTTTACTATTTTCTTTCTAGAGTTTTCTCAGAATGGGCAGTGGCCCATGGCATATTTTGTTATAATTCTAGTTATGATATCTAGGGAGATATCTTAATTTTTAGATACTTAGATTTATACTTGAAGGTAATAGACAGTTTGCCCTACCTGATAGGGGTGGTAATTTGGGTTGGACCCGCGGGCCCAACCCGCCAACCTGCCAAAAAATGACGGGTTGGGTTGCAAAATTTGCAACCCATTTAGATGCGGGTCTTTTTGACCCGCACCCGCCAAGCCCGCACCCGCGGCGGGCTAACCCGCCGGGTTGGCTGGTTAGCCCGTTTTTTTTTTTTTACTTTTTTTTATTATTTATATTCTATATTTATACTTTACTAATTTGATAATTTTAGCCAAACAAGAGACATTACATTTAATTTATATTAACTTTATCTCGTTGAGTCATTTCTTTATATATATATTTATTTTATTTTATTATTATTTTCTTTGTGATAAATTTATCTATGAATGATTACAAAGTTAACTAAATAAATATTTTGACAACTTTAAACATGATTCGAATCTAATTAATATTAAAATATATGATTTTTTTTAAAAAAGTAGGCATATATATTAAAAAAATAAAAAAAATTATGAAAAAAAAAAGTTGGCGGGTTGGCGGGCTCGGGTTGGGGTAATCCCAACCCGCCTAAAAGCGGGCCGGTTAAAACGGGCCCGCTTTTATCTCAACCCGCGGCGGGCCAACCCTAGAAAGAAGAGAAACTCCGCCCTGCCTTTAAATCGTTGGTGAGTTCAATTCTTTTAAAAAAAAATTTATACCAAAAATAAATAAATAAATAAAACCGTGGCATAAAAGGTACAATCCAAAGGCATACATTCAAATCATCTGACAAAAGCCTTTTCATTTCTCCCAAAAACGCGTCTCTGCTTTTTCCTTTGCCTCTTTCATGGTTAAAGCCATTCCCCTACTTTTATCTGTAACACATTTATGTACCTTATAAAGCCCTTGGGTCATTTTTTTTTTGTTACAACAGTGGGTCATTTATTTCTAAAACAATCTACTCATATTTTTCTTTTCTTTCTTTTTTTTTGGTAAAGTACTCATATTTTTCTAAATATACAAACCAAAACACTAAGATGGACTAGGGCGAAAATCACCTGAATCTGGTGTCCAAACTGACCAAGTATAGTAGCCCTGAGCTTAGTTCGGCCCATTTTGGCCTGCGTTGTATTATGGACTAGCCAGACCTACTCATGCAACCTGTCAATTTAGATGGTTTGGCATTTATGAAAAATGAGAACGAAGCATGTAGATGTAATGCAGGAAGGGGGGAGAAAAACAAAGGAGATAATAATTATAAACAAGATGAGGTGAGAGTTTGAGATGTAAATTCTAATGATAATGAATATAGTGTTGTATCAGTGTTGGAAGGTGTGAATTGAGAAGGAGGTAATGCATGCATGGAATAAACTAAACTTGCTGCCAAACATGTTAAGTCAGCAGGCCAATAAAATAGGGCGACTCATGTGAGGACGCTAGAGAAGGAGGTAATGCATGCATGGAATAAATTAAACTTGCCGCCAACATGTTAAGTCAGCAGGCCAATAAAATAGGACGACTCATGTGAGGACGCTAGAGAAGGAGGTAATGCATGCATGGAATAAATTAAACTTGCTGCCAAACATGTTAAGTCAGCAGGCCAATAAAATAGGACGACTCATATGAGGACGCTAGCTACACCAGAACCAGGTGATATTCGCCCTTGTCCATCTTAGTGTATTTCTTTGTATATTTCAATTCTTTATATAAGACATTTTTTAAATTTATTTCTACTAGGTGTCAGTGGAAATTGTGGACCATTGGTTTGGGAGAACGAGTTCTTTGAAAAATCAAACTTATGGTTGGAGAGTAATAATCGTAATCCTCTTATATTAATGTTAGAAGAGTAGTTAACTTTTTTAATAAATTAAAATTAATTAATTAATTATGACTAACATAAAAGTTACATGACTAATTTATATAAATTAAATGGTATATTTTTTTCTTATTCTAAATATAAGATCTAATTAAAGAGTTAATATTAGTATTAAATATAAGATATATTTTTTAAATTTATCAACTCTTTTCTAAATTACCTCTATTTATATTCTCTCAATAACAATCAAGTAAGAAAATAAGGAAAGGAGCTGAGGAAGATAATTATAGTATTTTAAAAAAATATAATATAATAATTAATTTAGGGATAATTATTATATAATTAATTTCTACTATTAATTATTATATGTTCAAGCATCTTTTCGAAAAGATGCTTGAATCTGAGTTCCAACTAAAGTTCAGCAGGAAACTAAATAAAGAAGATGAGCTGAACGATGTTGCTGTGTGATTCCGTAAATTTTAGTAATGACTCCAGCACATTTTTTAACTTTTTAAATTCGAAGTCTTCGTCAATACTCAATAGTATAAAAATTAGTCTTCTCTTCTAATGATTTTTAAGTTGCAGGTGATGGGAAGAGAAGAGTAAAATATATTTAGCAATATCAATAGTCAACAAACAAAAACATAAAATAAGCAACAAACGCGTGAACTTTAAGAGAAGTCGTCTTCTTCATGTGAACCTGTAAATAAATCTACGTTAAACAATGTCAACATTAAAACAATAAGAAATAAAAAAACCCACTCATGATTAATAAAGCCCGTCTTCTCATGCGGGTCTTCGTTTTAATATATAATATATATTCGAGCGTTGTTTATTAATTTCACCCGCTGGCTAGTTGAGAGTTGAGACTTGTGCAGGTTTTCAGCTCTGGAGAAGAATAGCAAAGGTCTTTGCCATCTGTAGAGAAGAGAGCGATTTCACAATGGCTAGGAAGGATGAATCCGTCAACATGCAAATCTCTCGCGGCAACTTCCCTCCCAACTTTGTCTTCGGCGTTGCAACTTCAGGTTACCAGGTTTGTGATCGATGATCATATACTTCATCTGTGAAAGCAGTGTGCAATATTTGGATGCTGTTCTTTAGTGAGTTTTCATTTTATTAGAATGATATTCTATGATCTTATTAGGGAAATTTTTCTCAGTCGTTTCATGATAAATTTATCACAAGAACAACTAGATTAGTGTTCTATTTTGGGCACTAGATAATTAATATTTGTAATATAAATTATACCAAAGTTTTTCAATCAGGCATTTACCTTCTTGTTTCTTCTTATTTTTAGATAGAAGGTGCTTGCAAGGAGGGTGGTAGAGGTCCAAGTATATGGGATGCCTTTTCACATACCGAAGGTATAAGAACTTATTCTATGAATGATTGTCCATTAATTTAATTCAATGCTGCAATTTGTTGTCTCATTTGTTGATCATACTTGATTTCCGTTCCTTGTTTTGTTAGGAAAAATTATTGACGGAAGCAATGGAGATGTAGCAGTTGATCATTATCATCGGTGTTTGGTCAGTAATATTATGCTTTTATATATCATTTCCATTTATTTTTCTCTTGTTTTTTTTATTGTTTTCTCGTATTTACAGCATGAGTTATGCATTTAGCCTGGTTACTTCTGCTGCTATGCATACTTCTATTCTCATTTCTTCTCTATGAAGCCAAATATCTTCTACTGAATGTGATTTTGCACCAATTATGTTGTAATTTATAGCACATGAGAGTATGTACTCCGAAATTTTGTCTTGATATACATAATATTATTAACTCTGTTGAGTTTTCTGCATGTGATTATGTTAACAGGAAGATATTGCTTTTATGGCCAAGTTGGGTGTTGATGCTTACAGATTTTCAATATCTTGGCCCCGTATCTTCCCTGGTATATCAGCTTTTGATAACAATTTTAATTTTAATAGGTTTACTGTAGGGATATTTGTTAAACAATTTAAAAGAATTTATGACAATGACAAAAGTTTTGTGAGTTTCTATGTTGTTAAGAAAATAGAATCCTCTATTCCCTTTTGTTAACTCATTATTTTTTCTCTTCATTGATTTTGTGAATTTGCTTTCTGGAATATTAACTCTATCCCTAAAATAACTCAGATGCCTAAGATGAAAGCCACTAAAACTGAAAGCATGCACTCCCCAATTGAAACCCAGTTATATATGTAATTGAAAACTTATGCATGTAAATGAAAGACATATGGAGGAAAATTTAAAATGATCATATCCCAAAGAATCACTAAATCTCCTGGTATACAAAATATAAGAAAACTATACTAGCAAGTTTTCAATTTTTAAAATGATTCTTTTTAATGTTCGTAAACATATAAAGTATGAGAACAACCAATTTACATTGTGTTATGCTCATAAGATCGGCTATTGTTCTACCTAATTTGTATTTTTTCTGCATATCTGAGATCTTATTTTGTTTATATAGTCTGATAAATATGGGGATAATAATTCATTTTAATTTTTTCTTCATTTAGATGGTTTAGGAACCAAAGTCAATGAAGAAGGGATTGCTTTTTATAATGGCATCATCAATGCTCTTCTCCATAGGGGTAAAAAACCTTTTTACTTTGTACCTTCACACTTTTTTATAGTCACAGCTACAATATATATTAAGGACTCTTTACCAGCAGGTATTCAGCCTTATGTAACTTTATACCATTGGGATCTCCCGCTGCATCTCCAAGAGTCCATGGGAGGATGGTTGAATAAAAAAATCACGTAGGTGATCTGCAGCTGATTTAAATTTTTTTTTCTTGCCATGCAATTCGTTTCTTACCTAATTATATGTTCTGGTTTGCAAGCCATTGAATCAGCCCAAACTCTATAGAGTACACTTATGCCCCTCTGTCGTTTCCTTTTAAGAAAAACAATCACTTCCTTGATGTCATCTTGGCATATCTCACGATTCTATTTACTTCCTACACATGCTCTTCTAATTTGGTTAATTCACAAGCTGCATGATTTTCTGAATGTAGTATTTGAATTCATGTCCTCTTTTTTTATCATTTAATCAAGTACTTAAAGAGAACAATAGCTAATTAGTCATCTTTTCTATATCATGTCGTCTTTGGGCTTGCTATTCAATATTCAATCATTTAACAATGTGTTTCATATGTCTGGTTGATAGGACTCCATTACTTCTGTGTACTTATAGTCGAAGGAAAGAAAGGGATGTGATAAGGGAAATCAGGAAGTTATTTGTGTTATACTACCTTCTTGTGCATATGTTGTTTGTATTTTATTTGCAATTGAGTCAGTTTTATTGTCTCATGTTTATTATTGTAATTAGTGTCTAGGTGTAAGTTATTTATGAGTTTATCATGTGTTACTAGGGAAGACAACGAATGTCCAGTTATTCTATGGAGATTCTCTACTGGCTTTGGAAAATCTATATTTAGATTCTAACTCATTTTCCAAAATTTCTTCTACCCTCTCTAATCTATCTATTCTATCTTTTTCTTCCTTGGCTTTAGATTATTAATGAGTTTGATTCTCTCTTTAATCTTCAAAGATTCTTCTTTCTCTTCTATCCTAACATTTCTTCTTCTAAATCTTCTAATCTTTTTGTTTCTATTACTGGCATACACCAGAGAATATTTTGCAATTTATGCAGACACTTGCTTTGCAAGGTTTGGTGATAGAGTGAAGAATTGGATGACAATCAATGAGGCTGATGAAACTGCGATAAATGGGTATGATATTGGGACACAAGCTCCAGGAAGATGTGAAAATCCATCAATAGAACCATATTTAGTAGCACACCATCAAATCTTAGCTCATGCAAAAGCTGTATCTATATACCGAAGAAAATACCAGGTACAATTTTATACTTTATGGATACACTAAAATTTTTCCTTAAATAATTTAATTATGTGTATATCATAATCTTTCACAAAAGTTTATGCACTGTCATTTATTTGAATGTGATTTATTTTGCCATTTCCCATTTCATACATCTACTGTTAATTTGATCATCAAATAGGAATAAAGTTGTTCTGTTTGTTTTGCAATAAATGATGGAAAGGAAAAACAAAATATTGTAAACAAATCACTTTCTTGACTTTTTTTTTTGTCTTGATTTATAGGCAAAGCAAGGGGGACGAGTGGGATTTGTAGTAGACTGTGAATGGGCAGAACCTTACTCTAATAAAACTGAAGATAGAGATGCTGCTGCAAGGCGCCTTGCTTTTACAGTTGGATGGTAGTTTCCCTTGTATAATTTCTTGCAATATTTTAGATTAGAAGTTAATTATTTTTTCTCCAAAAAAATTGGGTTCATGTGTGTACTCACACACATATGCTTCACTATCTTTCAATTGTTTTGATCGGAAAACTCATCCCTAAAAATTGATACTGTGTAGATGTCGTACTAATAAGAAAGCGATTTTAGTAAATTTTCTGGATTTGACTGAGAATTTCTCTCTTATATACTCTCCAATTTTACATAATTATTTATCGTAATTTTTATAATATTATATAAATTGTATAAGAAATGATGCCCGTTTTGCTTTGACCTTTAATAAGAAATAGATGGTAAAGAAAAAATTAGACAACAACTAGTTTGAATGAAAGCTTTTCTTGATTTATTGCTCGAAGCCAAATCCAAGTTTCGTGGATAGACTGAATGTAAAATTTTTTTGTTATATTTTATTTCTGTCTATGAAATCTAACCCTGACTTTGACTTTTGTCTATTGCGTATATATTTTATCCAGGTTTTTGGATCCCCTGTGTTTCGGAGACTATCCTGAACTTATGCGTGCTCGACTTCAACAACTTCCACAGTTCTCGAAAGAGGACAAGAAGTTGCTTGCAAATTCTTTGGACTTCATTGGTCTGAATTACTACACAACAAGGTTAATTTATAATGACCCAAATAGCTCTGATGGCAGTTACCACTATAGAGCACAATCGATTGGGAGAACTGGTAATAATTGTAGTGTTACACTATTTTCAAGATATCCATTAATTGAATTGTGTTTTTAATTGAGTTTTCTGTTTATCCTCAGTGGAGTGGGAAGATGGTAAGCGCATCGGTGAGAGGGTATGAACCTTTTCTTTGTAGTCCATTAATTATACAAATCTACGCATGCACAAATAAGCAAGCATTACATACTTTGAAATAATTGGCAGGCTGCATCAGATTGGCTCTATATTGTTCCTTGGGGCATGCAGAAGACTCTGAAGTACTTGTCTCAGAAGTACAAGCTCCCAATATATGTCACTGAGAATGGTATGGGTACTTCTCTTCATACGTGTATCTGCATGTATCAAGGGCTACTTACATATTTGACATTTTTTGGGTTACGAGATTATTGAGAAATAAGTATGAATTGAAAGGTAATTTTGACGCTAATATTTCAATCTCTATCCCTATATCTCTATGAATGTTGACTAATGCTATCTAGAGTGCCTTCTAAATAATAATTACAAGTGGTATATGATCTCTATCAATTGCTTAATTGTAATTACTAAGTTGTAACTTGATGATTTGATGACCCATTTGCAAGTTCTTTACTCTCATGTTGGAAGTGTAGGAGTCTAATGTGGGGTTTATATTAATCTTGGCCTTTCTAACTCATGAGTTAACTTTTAGGATATGATTCCTAAAAATGCATTGTTAAGTGGTTCTCATTTCTCAAACATTTTTTGATAGGAATAGATGATGAAAATGATGGTAAGATGCGATTGGATGACAAATTGAGAGTACACTCTTTCAAGGAACATCTCTCCTCAGTTACTTCGGCAATCAAGTAAGTTTGTCCCCTTTTTCTTTTCGTTCCTACTTTTTTACCATTTTCCAATTGTTACTTGTACATAGGGGAAATAATAAAATACTTTGTGAATACTAAACCTTTTAATAGCAAAGATATTCTTTTGTTTTATTTTTTATTTTTGTAATGTTTTAATATGTTCTTATTATAATCATCCCTCAATAGTTCTTTATCATTTTATATTACTATTTGAAAGTAGGAGTACGAGATTCACTCTTACATTCAAGATCATTTCTTTTTTCAATTTTAGTCTTTTATTTCATTATGTGTGTTAAACAAAAAAGTTTATCTAAAAATATATATACTCATAAAAAAAAGTCTGTTCATATGAATGGAAATTCATGTGCTGAAAACAAGGTTTTGAAGCCTGGAACCAAGAATTTATATTTTGCAAAGTGTTACATTTTCATTTTTTAGGCAACAATGCCATAGGTTTTGAGGGTGATAGAGACAATCTTGTAAAGGATTTTAGAATCATCTTGTGAAATAAGCTAAACTTTCTGACTACATTTCTTCTTATGAATAATAATAAGTGTCTAAAATCTTTTTTTACTTTGAAAGTAAATTGTGAGCCTAAACTAGAGGATCACATCTCAAAGTTTTGTTTATTCATTTGAATAATGTGCAGGGATGGAGTAGATGTGAGGGGATACTTTGCATGGTCATTATTGGACAATTTTGAGTGGGAAGATGGCTATACTAAACGTTTTGGATTGGTGTATGTGGATTACAACAATAGGCTCAAAAGGCACCTCAAATCTTCTGCTCATTGGTTTTCAAAGTTCCTCAAAGCTAATGAAAGCTAATAGGGCAAAGATGAGTAACAGGAAACCAATATAATTGTTCTCATCTAAATTTAGCAATGGTGTTCTATATGGGATTTTAGAGTTTCTTAAAGTTTATGAGAGTAAAGAATAAAGTTTGTCAATATTATCTGCATTTAGCAGTTATGTTGAATGCAGGCCTTTGTGGGATTGGATTGGAGCCCTTTCTAGGGATTCTAGTGATTTGCCTCTTGTTTTAGTTTGATGTTAAACAATGTTGGATGGAGACTGTTGAATGTGTTGTTGAACCATTTCAGATATAATAATTATTTTGTGAAATTACTTAATCAAATATTTAGCATTAAATCTATCTGTAAGAAATTGCAGAGGATGGAGAGGAAAAGAATGCATACTTGGGGCTCCTATACTGTTAAAAGATTGTTTTAAAAATTGTTTTTAGAAATCTGTATGGACAATTTCTCTCCCCTATAAGCAATTACTTTGTGAAATTCTTAGGCGGCAGCTGCACCATTTGAATATTATATTTTTGGTCCGCGTGTTTGGTTGCATCAAGAGGAATCCCTCAAACGTTTCGCTATATATCCTGCCTCTATTGGAATCTTTATGGTTTGGATGTTTCAAAGTTAAGTTTTTTTTTTAATTACTGTTTCTCTAGTTTTATGCTGTGACTTAAGCGTATCTCAAGTCCACTTCATAAAGATGGACTTGGTGTGTATTTGGATACACTTTTAGAAAATGACTTATAAAAAAAAGGGTTTTTTTAAACAGTTTTTAGAAAAGAACTTTTAAAGAAGAGCTTATAAAAAAAAAGTGATTCTGAATAAATAAGTGTTTATATAATTATTTTTATAATGACTTTTGTGATTGGTAAATTACTAGACAGGGTATGAGATAAAAACAAACCATCGCAGCCTCACTGTTCATCCTCTCATTTATCTTCTTTGACGGACGAAGGTGACGACGCTACCGATAGACCAAGGGCGATGATGGACAGTGACTCACGAGCGGCAATAGCGGCTTGTGGTGACCAACGGCGACTAACGACCCAAGGCTTGAAGCGACGCACGAGCGGTGACAACGACCCACAGCTTGCAGTGACCCACGAGCGATGATGGTGACACAAAAGGGAGCAACCCACAAGCTGACACGAAGGAGAAGAAGAGAGAAGGGGAGAGAGAGAGAGAGGAGGAGAGAGGGGAAAAATAAGGGTAAAATAATAATTGGGGAGTTCATAAGTTCTTTTACTATTCTAAAAACTAATCCTACTAGTTTATCTGAAACTATGATTTTAAACCATAATTTTTTTCAGAAGCCCTTTTAGACAAATATAATTATTTTAAAAAAATTTTAAACTACGATTTTACCAAAAACAGCTTCTAAAACTATAGTTTATAGATAATCCAAAGTATAATTGTATTCTAGATTTGGTTCGTAGTTCAAGCTTTTATTAAAATATAAATATTAGTTTTTTAAATAAAAAGAAAATTGAAGAACTAAAACTTATAATTTAAAACTATAAAGTTAGGTAAACTATAAGGGCCAAATATTGCATTAACACTTTAATGATTGATGGTTGGTCTATGATCTTATCAAAGAAGCATAACAGATTCAAGTTTTTCCACGTCATAATATGTTAATGTACCTCTGCAACAGTTCAGTTGCAAAAGAGAAATTCAATGCCCAACATCTTTTTAATTTTTTTGGTCTTCGTGTTGTTTTATATTAGATCATAAATTCTAATATACATTCGGCACCAACAGAAGGCAAGTTAGAAATCCTCTGCATCACGTGTTCATCATCATCTTAGACTGCTCCAACACTGCTTCCAAAGACATGGTTTGGTAGGACATTTACTCAATAACAAATTACTACCTCCATTATTAGTTATAACATTTATTTAACTAATTTAGATAAATTAAAAAAATTAGATAAATTTATTAATAATAATTATGTATTATTTAAAATATCCTATTTAATTATGTGTATTTAAACAACTCTTTATAGATATTCTTTAATATGTGTAATCATATGAGGTACATTGGGAGAAAATTATAATTTTAAGAAATAAACTAGATTAGGCTCTTATATTTATAAATAAATCTAACCCCTCATCTAGCTTTTATAATCTAGCTTTTATAATTAAGAATAAAGGGATCAAAGTATATATTTTTCTCAAAGATCACCACTTACAATCTTCTTAGCATGTAAATTTTTTCAAGCAGAGCTTCTCCCTTAAACCTTGCTTTGTTCTGAGTTGTCATTTTATCTTAATTGAAGCTTGAATTTTGCTCTTGCTCTTCATCTCCACGGCTCCTTCCTCTTTCTATTTCCTTTCTGAATTTTTCTAGGGTTAATGTAACATTTTAAATTTTAATAGAAGTGATTTGTAAGGAGTTATTGAGATCAAGAATATTTTTTTAAAATTGAAAAATCTCAAAAAAGAAAGTTTAGAAAAAAAAGCAAAAGAAATAATAATTATTAAAATTATTTTATGGCTAAGGATAACAAAGAAAAATCATAATGAGTATTTTCAGAATTTAAAAAACTATAAAAGAGTTTATTTTTTTTAAAAAAAAGGCTTGAATAATTTAATAGCTATTTTTGATAAATTAAAGACCTATTCTTTAAAAAAATTAAAAAAAAAAGTAGTTAAGAAATATCGTTTGTCCTAAAAACTAAAAAAAAAAAAAAAATATTATGATTCAGAAAAGTTATTGGACGAAGGATTCAACACTGCACACACAAACTTTTGAGAACCAACCAAGGCTATATATATATATCAGACAGGATTGTTTGAAATTAACTTTTTTCCTAACCATAAAGGCTCCAGTTTTTCTCTTTCAACAATCACACATTACATTCATTACATTAACAGTGAGTACAGGGAGTACTAACCTCAGGCGGCCGACGGCGTCGCGAGCTAAATATCCGGTGTCGTGACTCTGTCCTTCTCCCCGAGCTCCCCTCTCACTCTCTTCTCTGCTCTCGCTCTCTGTTTTGAGGAAGACGACGACCTCCAGCTGCAGCAGCGACGACAGCACGGACAACGGAGGCAGACGTGAAGGTTCTTCTCCTTTGTTCTTTCTCGCCGTCTCTCTCTCTCTGGTCTCGGTCTCTTTTTGCTCGAACAGAACGAAGAAGATGAGAATGAGAAGGAAGAGTATGGCGTTTTTAGTGGTTAGGAGAGGGGACAGGTGGAGGGTGAACTGGAGGAGGAATGGACACGTGAAGGCAGTGTGGTCTTAACAAGAAGAAGCTATGTGGACAATTTGCATGTGAGACACTTCCGTATTTATCTTATTCCCATTTTTAAGCCATTCTCCTATTTTTTAAAACCTTTAAAAATTATTAAAAATTAATCATCCTAATTAAATTAAGATTTTTTCCTCCAATAACTTTTCTAAATCATAATATAATTTTTCTAAAATTTTTGTACAAACGATATTTCCTAATTATTTTTTTAATTTTTAAAAAAATTGCCATATGAAATGGATGTTATAGGTGTCAATCTGTTTTTGGGGTTGTGAGTTTTAGAAAGAAGTTTGCTATTTTGAATGTTAAGTCAATGATTTCAAGCATAAGAGTTTGTTTTGGGGTTTCTTGAGGTATATAGATTAAAATATGGAAATTATTTTAAAACAGAGTTTAAAATGCCTAAATGTTAAGTATATAGATTATATAAGTGTTAATTGGGTTATTTGAGATCAAAATTCTTGAGGATGGAAGAGTGACATTTTGATGTACGAGGAGGTTGAATGCTTGATAGATGTAAATTCTAGATATTAAGGAAGAAATTAGCCATTGCTCTAAGGTGCTATAATGTGAAACAAGTGTCCTAAATTGCTAAATAACACATATAAAGTATCTTGAGGACACTAGGAGATGTTTGGAAATAATATAGTTAAATTTCATGGATGTTTCCTTATCCCCTGTTTTGGACATCAATGCTTAGCTAAGAGAGAACTAACTTTTGGTTAAACTTAGCTATCGTAATGAGCTTGGTAGAGGTCTTAGAGTAGAAGCAAATCTCTAGCAAAAGTTTAGCAATATTATAATGGGGCTTTGAAAGCTAAAATTACCAGTTGTTATAGTTGGGAAAAATAAATGTGGTTGTAATAGAATTTTTGGAAGCTGATTAACTTAGCATTACATCTAAAACCAGGCCCCAATGCTCACGGATGTATATAATGTAAATGGCAGTGTAAGATTAGGAAAACATTGATTGTACAATAGATTTTAATTGAGGTTAATGCTTGTTGAAGTTTGAATACTAAGTTTTTAGGAAGATTTGGAAAATAAATATTTTATGGCAAGAAGGTATGATTCGGTTATCATAATGGTATTTTGGATGGGTATCTAGATGACTAAAAGGGTGAAAGTCTAGTATGTAGATAGATGTATGAGTATGTGTTAATATAGCATAAGAAGTTATCATTAAGATAAAATATGTGTTAGAGGTGAGAGTTATAGAGAGAGAGAGAGAGAGAGACCGACTATATTATGGCAATATGTGATAGAGGAAATTTGAGAATATGTTGGAGCTAAATTAGATATAGATATATATATTTTAATGAAGTTAATTATTTTGAATTACCTTGTGTAAGGCTTGTATATAAAGATATATAAAATATATATTTAAGAATGCAATTCTCCATGAGAGAAAGTTTAAAGTTTTTAAATGAGATTTAAGGATGTAAGCCAAATTAAACTTTGAGAAGAGAATTAGTTATAAATTTTTAAGTTATTTACTAAAACTCTTTACTTTTTAACCCTTAATAAAGGTGTCAACTTCTAAGGTGTCTTAGTTAAGATGTATCCAATAGACCCTAAAGTATTTTATGATGCATCTAGCATCATGAAGTATATTTTCAAATGTATCCAATATATTAAAGTATTTTTGTTATGTCTCCAGCATCATGAAATATTTCTTAGATATGTCTAGCACTTTGAACTAGTTTTTAGTGCATATAGCATCAAGGCACAAAAAATACTTTAGGATTTCGATGCACTTGAAAACTTTTTCAGGTGCTGATATGCTTAAGAAAATACTTGAGGGTACTAGATTCATTTTAACCCATATATATAATATAAATGTTCTACAAACAATATATTATAAGAAATCAACAATGCCTCTCTTTTCTTAAACTCTTTAATGTACATGACGTATGATGACTTAAATAGGAAGAATTACTTGGAAGTTCTATAGAAGAGAA
Source organism: Leucaena leucocephala (assembly GCA_037074615.1). NCBI lineage: Eukaryota > Viridiplantae > Streptophyta > Magnoliopsida > Fabales > Fabaceae > Leucaena > Leucaena leucocephala. Next base: position 2,266,309 of record CM073544.1, on the reverse strand, counting down.
ATTATTACTAAAAAATCCCATGACATCATCAAATAATTAAATAGTTTTAAGTGATATAAGGATGGTTGGGAATTATCAAACTACCCTTATGAATTTAATGGGGCACGTATCATTCCCTGCATGATCACTCTGTATAAATATGATTATATGAATATCCCTAAAAAATTATCAATTTTCTATCATGTTATGATTGATGAACGTTACAATGAAAAATAGAAAGAATTGAATATAAGTTTTTCTCTTCCCTCAAAAGAATTCTCATTTTCTCCAACAAATGCACTACAAACATCCTAAAATCAACGGTTCAACTTGTTGTGACCAGGAATTAATCACTCTCTCTGTACAGTGTGAAGAAGGAGCATATTGTGAACTAAACTCTAAGTCTTTGTGATGCTCGAGGCGCAGGCACATTCATACCACGATTTGATTCGATCAAAGAAAGATGATTTTTTATTGTTTTATCAAACAATCTACTCTCTAGATTCTCTGTATAACATACATAGTAGCAACTTACACATGCACTTCACAAAGACGCGAGCTCAATTCTTGCTATTATTATGAGGATTTCTTTAGTAGGTGATTTCATAAATCCTCTGTAACTGCTCTTTGAACCCTAGAGCTATACCCTAGCCTTAGTAGGGACTGATGCTGAATCCACCTAAACCTTTTTATATCAAAAGAGAAAAAACTTACACTTGCACGAGGCACTACCATGACAGAAGTTGAGATAAATGAAAGGAACTCAATTTTCTTTATGTTAGAATGGTTGTTTTACCTAAGAATAGGTTAATTGGGTGATTTTAAAAAATTTAAAAACTTTAAGAACTTTCAAATAAAATTAAAAGTTTAGGTTGAGAAGGATATTATCGATTATAGAAAGACAAAGGAAGCAGATATGTGAGAAGTTGAACACAAGAAATTTATACTAGTTTAGGCTAACCACTTAGCTTACGTCCAGTTCCTAGAGCTCCCCTGAATACTCCATTAGTTTCCAAGATTAGTTAGGCACTTAGCACCTCAGTTCATCGAACGTGATATCCTTCTCACTCGCCCTTACAATCCGTAAGGTACCAATCGTGAGAATCCTTCTCACTCCCCCTTACAACCCTATAAGGTATCAACTTTGAGAATCCTTCTCACTCCCCTTTATAACCTGTAAGGTAATATCTCTCTCAAGAGAACCACACTCTTGAGCAATTCAGAAAGTAATTGATAAAATACAACACTCTCTCAGTAGAGGAATTGTGATAATCACTAAAGTATAGACTCTGTAAGTTTCTCTCTCAAGGAATACAATATGCTCTATTCGAAGAATGAGCAAATGAGTGACACAGAGATACTAATATATCAGTACTAAGATTGATTGTGATCGTAATGCATTGTTGTGCATCTCTATTTTTTTCTTGGCTCTTACACCTCTTAACTTCATTCCTTTGTTAGTTTTCACTCTCTAGCTTCTTCTTCTTTTATAGTTGAGTTCTTTATAAATCTATTAGATAGTTGTTGGAGTAGCCATTAAAGAATATATCAGTTATTGTTGACAAAATTGAAATATTTATAAAGATTAGAATAGTTAAGATCACTATAATTAAGAAATTAGTGAGCATAGTAGCAAACAAAAGTAATATTCTACTTAATCATATAAGCAAGTAATTTCTAGAGATCTTAAAGAAAAAGGTCAATACAATTGATCAAAACAACAATCAAACAAAAGACAAACAAAATAAGACTACTACTATCAGTTCATCTCATCTCTCCCCCTTGTCACACATAAAAAATTGAATCATGGGAAGAAGATTGAGCTTGTTGTCACATCTAATTTTTTTTTATCTATATAAGACTAATAGGGGATAGAGGTATTGAAGGAATTGTGATAATAAATAGAAAGAAAGATAATGATTAGACAAGGGTATAAAGAATAGGGACTAAAGTAAAAATCCTAAAAATTTCATGGTACAAAATGGAAGTAGACATAAGCTTTAGGTTATTAAGTGTAATTATGAAATATAGAGGGCCTAAAGTACAATTTTTAAGAGTTGAAGGGCAAAATGGTAATTATAAAAAGTGTCAAAAAAGGCACAAAATTGCCTGAAAATATTTTGGCCCCAAATTTTATCAGTAAATAGAGAATGAGAATTGGGCTAGGAACATCTCTCAAAATTATAATTTAAGTTCCCGATAAATTGATCTTAATTTCTGAAGTGTAGATATTATTAAGTATCTTCTGGACCTCAGAATTAGATAAAATTTTATAGTAAATTTTTATAATTAATATAAGAATTTAGAAAACTAACAGAAGTAAAAAAGAAGTCATGTAGAATTAATTATGGAATTCATGGTAAAAAGGAACACTAATAAAGGGTTTAGAAGAAATGTATATAATTTTTATCAGGACTTTTGGGTCTCAAAAAATTATGAGACTTTGTAAAAAATTTATTTTATATTAGAATGAATTTTTAAAAAAGTCAGAATCATTAAAAGAGTTAAATAGAATGTACCTAAAAAATCAGCACAATTTATGAATATTGATATATGAAGTGCCTTAAGATTTGTGTCAATTAGCAATTGGACCCAAGGAAGGCCTAACAATGGAATCATGAAGCATCCCATTAAATCCTAAAAGTTATTTTAGAACCCAAATCAAATAATGAATAATTTATGAATTTTGAAAAATAAAAGAAAAGAAAATTAATAAGAGGAAGATTAAGGTTTTGCACACAGTGAACCCCACAAGGTAGCACACATGTCGTCCAAGGCAAGGAGAGACAATATTTTTAACATATAATTTTATCCAAATTTGGCTTGGTGGGCAAGCTAAGTTTCAAGAGCAAAGATGAACCATTATATTAAATAGTGCACAACGTGATCTTGACTATTCATTTTGATGCCTTGAAGTCTATAAATACACCTCCCTTTCCTTCACTTTGCACCAAAGTTTGGGAGACCTTGGGGAAGTTCTTCGCAAGTGGAAACTCAAGCAAGAAGAGAAGAGATCTAAGGTACCAAAGTTCAAGCTAGTTAGGAGTTAAGGTAAGTAATCTATCATAGTATGTATTCCTTTAGTTTGGAGTCTTGAACTTAGGGTTTTGTGAAAGAAAAGTGGGAAATTCTCTAGGGTATATATATATGCTATCCAAAACCCTAGATGAAAAGAGAAAGAAGAATTTAAAGCTAGATCTATGTGATTAATGTTTAGATAAGTTAGTTTAGATTATTGGTTATTGAATCAAGTTGATATTCTTTACTTTACTATGGTGGAGGCCTTTCGGCCAAGGCTATTTAAGATAAGAGAAGATGGAATTTCAATGATCTAATGCTTTCATTTAATTTAAATGATGATTTTGTTACTAGTCACTTGTATTAATAGTGATTTAAGTTTAATGATTTTGATGCTTCCAATGATTTTAAAATAAAAAATTGTGTGGGATAAAAGTAAAGAAATAAGTATTTGAAGCATTGGAATCAACATAAATTTTTTTGAAAGAAATGGGAAGTTTTTCAGTTCTGTCCAGAATAGTGTGCAGCTTCTAAAATTTGAGAATTTTGAGTTCATAAATAAATTCAGAAGGCCAAATTATGTAGGCAAAATCAGGGCATCAATTGGTTCAAAGGCCAAGTCAATTAGTAAAGATTAGGGAAAGTTATTTTAGTTAAGTAAGCTCAATGTTCGAGTTAGATTGTAATGAATAGATTATAATGTAATATTAGAATTTGAATTGTGTGCTCAAAATAGGGCAGCTACACATCAAAGAGAAGTAAGAAGCAAGAGACAAAGATAAAGTAAAGGAAAGTCAAGCATATGAGGTAGTAAACTATTATAAACTTGTATGTATTGGATGTTATGCTTGGTTATGCTATAACTTTGTTGAATTGTGTTGCATATGTGTAAATGATTGAAGATCTATTTCTATAATTACTTTACCAATTTTATTTCATATGTTATATGGAAGCATGCACATTATATAATGTTAACACTTTCACAAGTAAGTACAAGTATTTATATTGATACATACATTGTTTAGTACCTTTTACTATTGAGATTTTTCTAGGAATCTCACCCCTCCATGTAATCCCAATCCCAGTAGGTTCATGTGTGATGAAAGAAGAAGAAGGAGCATGAAGAGAAGTTAGGGATTGGATTGTATAAATGTTATATGATGAATGTATGAATTGTTGTATGTAATAATGTTATATGATGAGTTTAAGCAACGGTATTTATGATATAATAAAAAATAGCAAATAATAAAATAAATGCATGAAATTTTACAAACACTTACTTAACATGTTAAGTTTCATTTTGATACCAAGTATGCCTTATTTTGATGTTTATATAAAGAGAACAAATTTTTCAAAGTCAGGGACCAGAATATATTTTTAGAAATTTTGACATTCAAGTTCACTGATATATTTTTAGAAATTTTGACATTTAAGTTCACTTAGTTGACTGGTCATTTGGTCCAAGGAAGTATTTTTCCCTTAACTTACATTATGTTAGCTTTGAATATCCTTTTGAACCACTCTATTTCAATTTTATAATTAATCATGATTTTTTTGAAATTTATCGAAGAATATGGAAATACCATAAGAACAGTAATTTGTGAAAAGCGAAATTCTAGATTTATCTAATGGACTTTAAAGGTCATGTAAGTGGTTCTAAATGCTACCGAATGATTCTTAAGATGTATAAAAGTAACGTGTTACACTTGTTGTTGGGTAGTAGCAGGATCAGTGGTTGGTTTAGTTGGTAATTGGTTAAGATAGAGGAGGTTGTTTAATGGTGGTGGAGACGGTGGCTTAGTAGGAGAATCTGTAAATACTTCCTTAAAGATAGGACTAAGAGTCAATTTGTTCCTCAAATCAATTACTTATTCTCCCAAAACCCCAATAGCACTCTTTGGAGAATAGATTTCTATATTGGTAGAGTCATGCCTTCAAACCACTTCTGAGACTATCTAATTCTCAAGATTTACTACAAAGTCATTTAACATATATGCAATACTTTGCACATTGTCTTGACTTCAACTTCCCTTTTAGATCTGTAGCTTGATCCTCTCCTCAAAACTTATCTCTTGTTGGTATCACTATGTGTAGTATAGCCTGGGCAAAACATAGGGAAGATATGGGTGCAGTAGGTGCAACAAAGGACTTTGCCTTATCTTGAATAGGCTGCTTTCCCTTATGTTGGTTCTTTTCTCCAGTAGTTAGTGGTAGAGAAATTCTCATCCTATGAATTTGCTCTAGCCCAAACCTTGGGACCTTTACTTCTTTGTCGCCCTTCTCCAAATAATTTGTTATTGTATCAAAAGAAGATACCAACTGTGGGTATGGTATAGGAGTGGCTATGGACTTAGGATAAAAGAAACTCCTTATCTTAGAGTAAATCAGAGTTTCTATGTTGATCTTTTATCCACTAATGATTATGGCCAGCAACACATAATCCTCCTGTGTCATGTTGGTGAAACTGCCAAATTTGTTCTCCATGCTCTGAGAATAGAATAGTGGATTATCCTATGGTAATCATGTCATATCCTAAATTTTCTTATCTGGTATGTATGTAAAGATTGAATGTAAAATATATGAGATCCACTAAGGAAAATATTGCCATTTAAGGAAGGAAATGGATTACATTGCAAATAGTGAAAAGTTCAAGAACTTAAGTGAGATTTAGAAAAGTTTTAGGGCTAAACTAAAATGTAGAGATAAATATTGGGACAAGAAGTGTAATTATAAAAAGTTTGAGGGACCAAAATATAATTTATCAAAACTTCAATGCTAGAAAAGACCCAAAACTGTCCAAAAATACTATAGTCCAAAATTTTACTAGTAAATAGAGAATGGTAATTGAGCTAGGTATATCTTTCAGAATTTTGATTTGAGGCCTCAGATAATTGATATTAATTTATAAAGTCTAGAAATTATTAGAGAACCTTCTAGATTTCCTAATCAAATAAAATATGGTAGTAAATTTTCATAATTAATATTGGAATTTATAAAACTGACAGAGCTCAAAAATAGTTTTGTAGAATTTTTAATAGAATTTATAGTAGAATAATACACCCGATAAATACTTTTGGGTGAGCTTTCTTAGGAATTAAGCCATAAAGGTATTATACCCATATAAAGGACCAAGTTGGTATCCCATATGCCCAATAAGATATTTAAACAGTCTTGTGGGCCAGTGTCTAGAGAAACCCTAAAATATGAAATTACGAAAATGCCAATATGTTGTAATATTGAATAAGAGATGGAGGGCATTTTAGTCATTTTGATAGTGTCAAAATGCCAAGGAAAGTACACAAATGATTAATAACAATTAGCATATTCCCTGTTAAGGTGTAAAAATATGTGAAATGCCAATTATGCCCTTAGAATTAATATAGTGTAAAATAGTGAACCAAGGGTATTTCAATCATTTTCTAAGAGATGATAAGTAAATAAATACTTAGTTTAATAATTTTAGTGGTAGGGAAAATCTAAACACTAATTTTCATGAAAAAATATATATTATGGAATATTATAAAAATTAGAAACATAAAATAGTATAGTTTTTGTGAAACTAACTGGATCAGTACCTGATTAAACTGAATTTTTTTCTATCAGTATTTCCATATGTATTGGGCCAAACAAAGTCTTATTTGATGTCATGAATTATGTCACTTTTTGGCTTCTAGGGCAAACTTGATAGGAGGGGCATTATAGACCCTTGAATCAAATAGTGTTTGGATTAATCTTAGCCTTTCATTTGTATCCAAATTTTTCTATAAATATCCCCATTCTCAGCATATTTCGGCATCCTTGACAACCTTAGTGAAACTCTGTCAAAAATTTTTTTGGAACTAGGAAGAAGCATACAACTTGGAGCAAAAAGAAAGGTAATTAGTTCATTTGATCTTGGACTTTATTGTAGGAAGTTTGCTCTTAGTTCTAAGTGTTTTTTATGGGAAGTTTTCTCTTAGTTCTAAGTGATTTTTATGGAATTTTCCTTTGGATGTTGCTGCTGGAGATGCTGCTCATATATGGTGGGAATATAAATTTTATGTTATAGACAATTTAGACAAACTTAAACAAGCTAGAATCATGTAGTATTGGCTTAGAAAATCAAGTATGCATGCAATTAGGGCTTTGATATCACTTCTGCCACTGTATAAATTCCTGTTCATAGATCAAAATTTCATGATTTTTATGCTTCCAATGGGTTTAAAATGGAAAATTGTGTGGGTGTAAAGTAGAGAAACAAGTATTGGAAGCATTGGAATCAAAATGAGAATTTTTGAAAAATAAGGAAGGTGTGTTCGGTGCTGTACAATGGACTAAGGAGGAGATTGAATCTTGAAATTCTAACTTCATATTTGAATTCTACAAGAAAAATTATGTGAAATGGACCATGGGAATTTTTTTTGGAAAGATTAAAGTATAAGACAAAATGGATAAAGAAAGGAAACTAGTAAAAACCTAGACTTGGATTTGTATTGAAATCAAGTTTTGACTTGTAATGGCTAGGTTTTGATATTTGTGTGAAAGGAAGATCACTTAAAGAGGATCTTGTCAAGGATTGTATAAGAGGTAGAAAGGATATTTAACTATAACCTTGTGATTTTTTGACTTTATGATTGCTTGTTAGTTATGATGTTTGGTTAAGCTTGAGATAATGATATGATCATAATCATGTATGAATAGATGCAACTCCTTTCACTAGATGTCATGACAATATGCATGTTAGAGTTTTCTTATGTATGATAATACAGTAGCTCCCATATCATAATAAGATGTTAAGCATTTAATCAAGTATGCATGATATTATAGTTTGTATGACTTGCTATTAGAATTTTCATGAAATCTCATTCTTTCCATATGCATAACGTGTTATAGGTGCTGGAACCTCCAAAGAAAAAGAGTAAATGTGGATGAATGAACTTGTATTATAAGTTAAGTTGGCTACTAAACATTATGGGATGTGATAGTGAATTATAGTGTGTATGTATTATGAGGCAGTAACCTTATGATGGTATTTGCTATGACTTAACCAATGTGTATAAAGTAAAATTTGTCATGAATATAGCTAAGATACATAGCTTTAAATGGACACCAAGAACACCTTAATTGGTTAATTTTTTTATTTAATATGATTTTTCAAAGTTAGAGATAAAATATGGAATGAGAAAAAATGAATGTCCAAAGGCAGTAAGGTTCAGACGCCAATTTCAAATAGAAAATGAACGAATTTCTTCATAAAATTTTATGGGCTTAAAGATCACGTCTTGACATTTAAATCTATTTGTAACACGTTTTATTTAGATGAGTGAGTAAGGAGAAATGAATTTTTGAAGTTAAAGCAAGAAAACTGAAACTTCCAGATTTACCAAATGAATAGTACTTTTTCAACGAATAAACTGCATTCATTTGGATAATAAAGCCTCAGTTTTATATTTTTCTCTCATATTTTAATGAAATGAATTTTATTAGAAATTGGAACCAGTCTATTTCAATTTTATAAATTTAATTATGAATTTTCAAATTTGGGACTAAAATCTAGAATACCAAATGAACAGTACTCTAAATTCATTTTTTTAATTTATTTTTCTAAGTTAAAGAGATATTAAATTAGTTCAATCTACTTCCAATTGATCATAGCTGAGAACAAAAATAAGGACATGACAAGTCACACATATCTTTTGGAACAAATTTTAAATCCCCATAAAAATTGTCTTCCAGAATTAAGATCTTGCATACTTCCCTCATAGACAGCTCATGCTTCTTTTCAAAATAGGGGTTTTTAGGAGTAAGGTTATGATATTGGAGTCTAACCTAAATTCTCTCTGACTACTAATTAGTTCTCTATCTTCCCCATCTTCATCAAACACCTTCATGTTACAATAAAACCTCTTGACTACTTTTGGGAAAGTAAAGGAGGTTGATTTCTAACCAATTATGGTAGTTTTTTCAAGGGATTGGATAGGTAAAGATGGATTTTATCGTATTTTAGGTAGTTCTAAATCTACAACTACAACAGGAAAAAAACTCTCTGTGGGCATAATCTGCTTACAACTTACCCTTGTCTACCCCTTTATCCAAGTTTCCACACAATTGAACAAGAGAGGTAGGGTTAAATTAAAGAGGGTTGGATTAAGGTGAAGGCTTAGAAGGAGATAAGGAAAGAGAACTAGTGGTACCTTAAGAAGGCTCAGTTTTTCTCCTTAGCAGTTTGCTTCACCCTCTGGCCTAAGGAAACTGCAACAGATTGTACTACCTTCTGGATAACTTTGTTGAGGTTGTTATCAGTATGTGTATACTCAGTTTCTTCAGAGACTGTGGCTAACTAGTGCATCTTCCTCTTTAATGCTTGCATGGTACTCTGTTAAACTGGGCTTGGTGAACCCTATACAGTTGCCTGAGTCTGAGTGGTTTTTATAGCAAGAGAAGTCAGATCCTTTGGTGGACTTTTGTCTTTAGCCACCTTTAGTTTGTACTTAGGCTTCGATGAGCTCGCCTTCTATTTACCTTTTGATTTCTCTAAGCCAACCTCAGGTACTTTGGTTCTTGACATTGTAGAAGAGAAAGTATGATAAACAGTGATATGATAGCGGCAAGATAAGGGAAATATGAGATTTTATAGAGAAATTTGTTTCTAAACGTTAGGGGAACAATTTTTGGGAGGTTTAATTACAGAGGAGAAGTTATGGGAGTAGTTATGATTTTCTCAGTTCAGATAAAGAGTGTGATTTTTTGAGGAAATGTTCAATTAACTAAGCAGTAACAGTCATATTTTGTCTAAATAATAATAATTTATCGATAAGGGCCCTAGTTTAAGTATTTATCAATAAATCTATAAACAACAATTAGAATTTTATTGAATAGTCTTTCGATAAGTGCACTTATAGAAGAGTTGTTCGATAAATAATAACATTTTTAGTAAAAAAATCACACAAGTTTTATCGAAGAGTTCTTGGATAAGCATCCTCATCAAAGTGTTATTCTATTAAAAATAGCAATTTTTCTTATAGAAAGATGTAATTTATCGAATAGCTTTCAATAAGTATCTTTATCAATAAGTTGTTCCATAAATTTCAATCCTTTTTCACATAATTTATCTAATAATATTTGGACAAGTGCTTTTATCGAAGAATTGATTGATAAAAATATCACATAACACTTTGAAAATTAAGTTAATTTATCGATTTGATTATCGATAATAACCCTTATTGATAAGAATTCGATAAATTTCAGTTTTAAACAGTTGACAGAATCACAAAATCAGTTTAGTCTTAGTGAAGAAATGTTTGATAAATGACTTTATCGAATGGGTTTTCGAAAGGACTCAGTTTATTGAAAATCAAAATAACTTTACTTTTATTTCATATTTTATCGAAGCATTTATTGAAAAGAACCTTTATAGATAATTTCTTTGATAAATTCATGATTTCTTTCACAAAGTCATGTGATATTTTTAAAAACATGAACTTCAAGAACAATATCTTACTCTTAGTAAAAACTGTTGGAAATTGTACCATAGGGGCCAACCATTGTATTATGAATATTGTTGATTTATAAATTTCTTAATTGTGTTATCATATTATTTGCATGTTTACTATGATGACCATCCTTGGATAACTCATGATCTTATCCTAAATGTCCTTGGTCAGTCATCTATGCGGGAGCAGAGATGAAATAAGCCAGTATGACTTTGAAGATATATAGAGATATAAATCAAAGTCATAGGCACATGTAAAAGTATAAGTTATTGGACTAACCCGCTATGAGAGAGCTGCATGGGTTAAGTCATAAACTTCTCTCATATACAAACCACGTCATTATGCCCTTTGACCTGAGATCATCATGGATTACTACATGACAAACGCTCAGTCAAAAGTCACTTTTGACTAAGTGATCATAAAGACTATATTCAGGCTTAGTAGTTTTTCATGTGGAGGAATGTGAATTGACAAGATGAAATTTGTCCCTCAAATTCGTAGAGAGATATTACTGGGCCCCTAGATGAGTGAGTCTGAGAAATGTATGGACATACTATAATGGAAAGGTAGTTCCATTTCTATAGTCAGACTACTCATGGATCAAGAAAGTAATGGTCAAGAATAGGAGGATAACGTTCTCCATGCCTCATCCATGACCAAAATGTCGTGTGACAAAAAGGACGTGATATGGTTGTATGAAAGTTTACATCATTCATCGATCCTCACATGATTTGGGTAGTCGTGATGTCATGCTAGATACCGCTTACGACTTGTGAGTCAGTATAGTAAATGGCCCACTGTCAACTTCATATGGGCCTACAGGGTCGCACATAAAATAGCCTAATACGAGCTATGATGTCTAGATTCATTAAATCTAATATATGTCCAGATTCAATGAATAATCTAGGGTGGACGTGTATATATATATTATATGATATAAGAGATATTTATAAGATTTGATTTATAAGGATAAATTAAATCTCTATCACTTTTGAATTTGATATTTAAATTGATATGATATAATATAATATTTTAAATTTAATTTATCAGAAGAAATCAAATATAATTTTATCATATCTTTATTTTAAATTAAATGAATAGATGAATTAAATATTTGGGATGGATTTAATATAAGAAACTATATTTATTTAATTGATTTCTTATCAGATTACCCAATATATGATATTGTGTTAATTTTGGAATTAATTTAGGATTAATTTCAAAATCTAATATCCATCAAAACATCGATAGCATCCTATATATTTGATATTAGGGGCTAAGGTTTTCGGTGTGAGAGTGCAAAAGGTTTGCAGATAAGAAACGGCTAAAATAGAGACGGTGAGGACGGATTCTGGAGAAAAACCCTAGAAGGACAAGAAGAGCTAGCACGTCATTCGTGGTTAGTACGCTGTTCATGTGGATACCGGTAGAGAAAGCCGATCTGAGTCGTCGACTTCTCGAGATCGAAAAGAGAGCATAGGCATCCTGAACGTCAGAATCCCTGAGCCACCAATAATTCGAATACCGAAGGTAACACCTCTTACTACTTGACTTAAACACAATCGGTAGATCCAGGCAGGGACTACAAAAATTTTAAAGTTAATTTCTGCTGCGTGTCTTCCAATTCCCTACAAAAACATAATGCATCCATGGAAATTTTGAAAACATGGACATATATAGCATGAGAAAGCGTTATCATCAAAATAGCTCAAATCTATTCAATAAAAAGAGAGTTTACAAATGCTCATTTAGTTTTTGGCAACTGGATAAATTGATCCATGAAGTTCTTTGCCTTCATCTCTTATTATGTTTGAGCATCTTTTGTATTGACACAGATGATGATCCTTTTAACTTGTTTCCAAATGAACTTTGTAGTTGATCCCTCGTATCAATTCTAAATCTTTTGCATCTTCAGTGTAGTTCATAGAGAAATTTTTTCTTTATTCTTCTATCATAAATGCAAATTTCTTTCTAGGAGAATAATTAGTATGGTCAAATATATAGAGTATAATTTCTATATAAGACCATATAATGAGTCATCATCAAAACTAATTAATTGACAATGATTACGAATGAGTATATTAAGAGTTGAGCTTGTAAATATTATACACATATAAATAAAAAGTTCTCCCTCTTTGGAAGCAGTCTATCTTGAAGAATAATGTTTCTTTTTAAAGAAAATAAATTCAATGTGATTTTTCAAAAATATAGACCTTTGAAAAATTAATCTTGTGGGAATATGAAGGTCAACTGATTGGAGAATAATAATTCTGTAAGAACATATTAGATAACATGTTGAACTAATGTTAACACGTTTGGAATTTTTCTAGGAGCAAAAGTCATATTGGATAAGATGTTAGCATAGTGAATGTTCAAAGATTTTGCTCATAATATTTGAACAGTAAGGTTTGTTAACTCGTTAGTCCAAATGACCAGAGTAGCAAATTTATTCCGTGAATAAATATTTTAAGTATAAGGCTTTGATGTTTTGGAATAATTCTTTTTCTGAATAGGTAAGCTTGAACTTCATGTAGATGATTAACTTTGTTAAACAAAAGAATGTTTAACTCATTGGAGGATAAGAAGTTCAAGCACTTGATAGCACACTTAGAATGATGACTCTAGCAAATACATTTGGAATATTTTTGAAATTTATATACAACTATATTAATCTTCAATATTGATACCCACATGATTCAAGAACAAATATTTTTAAATTTATTTGTATGCATTTAATATAATCAAAATATTTGATTTAGGAGTTGAAATTTACTTTTATCTTTAAAATCATGGACATGCACATTTATAACTTTAGGATCAATTAATGAGTTGAAATCCATGAAGTAATTTAAATATTTAATTGAAAACATAAATATGGAAAGCATGCATAGTTTCATTTTAGCGTTCATTTAGCAATCTAGACATATAATATTGAAATGTTGATTGTTAAAGTAGTGCAACAAGAAACAAGTATTCATTGTCCAAATTGTAAATACATTTAGGTATAATAAAGTGGTAAAGTTTAGATTGCACCATGTTATCTCTTGTCCTTATGATAGCTAGCATGATTCCGGTGAGTTGATGGTCTACTTTTTTTCAGTACTAAAATTCAAGCTTTTTTTTGTTTATCTTCGTCAAGATTTAATTTATTTCTCTTTGTAGCCTCAAATCTTGAGATGAACTTTTCAATTATAATTCCTACAAAACAATAGAACTAGTTTTTTCCTTGTATCCAACTTTATTTGGATCTATCAATGGTTAGTTTGTAGGAACAACAGAACTCACATGCTCATAGATATAACCAATTTAAATTAATTGAGTATAATTGTTTTATGCATATAAAAGATATCTTCTTAGAATTACGCATACACAAAGAATTCAACTATTGAATATTGCAATCTTTTTATAAATATATTTGTCAAATAGATTTTTTAAATAAAATAGTATTTTATAGTAGTGCAATATTCATTTCTAAGGTCTCTCATGAGTTCTCAAAATTAAAGAGTCAAATATGACGATTGACTCTGTCTGTTGTCTCACTTACTCTTAATTTGCATTATAGAGAAGAATTCTAACACCTTTTTTTATTGAGCTTAGTCTCATATGCATCTCTTCTGTGATGTCGAGACTATTTCTTGTTCTGAGAGCTTGCAAACTTCTTGGTGCGTCAGAGATCCAGTTTCTCTTGCCCTCATCCAGATATTGAATGGTACTATGTGGTAATCCATTCTTGAGATGCCTAGTACTCTTCTTCTTTAATTTGTGTCCATTGCTTCTCTTTAGGATATTCTTTGTGACTCCAACAATAGATGCTCTAAGAATTTTCTTTTGATCTTGTGAATAACTCTTTTAGGCACTTTCTTCTTCTTTAGGCCAATCCATCTTTTCTTGGAAATATATTACATGATCAGAGAACTGGGACATTTTGGTACTCACTTATGTTTCGGTCCTGGAGTGTTAGTATTGGACCTTACTTGTCCTTTAGGAACATATTTCTCACATTAAAATTTCTTCTAATATAACATATGAGAAACTTAACCTAGTTTATCATAATAGTTACAAATTATAGGATAATGCCTTTCATGGATATCTTTACAAATATTGTGTTGGTCAAGGGGAAGCAATCTATAACCATTGTGCATAACTTCTCTCTTTCTATCACATTTCTTAGTGATATCCTTAAATTCATAATGCAAAATATTCTTACTTTTTGAAATAGAATCAATAATAGATTGAAAAACAAGTTTATGCAATCTTTTAAATTCATTTTTTCACAAATGTACTAGTAGAATTGAAATTGTTTACCATATATACATCTTGACCTTCTCGTAATGATTTTTTTCATTTGATTCATCCATGTTGAGTTCATCTGGATACTCATTTTCCTCTTATTGATATGAGATATCTACTTCTTCAATCTCAGGTATTATTTGCTCACATGAACTGTCAGAATCATTCACTTCAACATAGTCATTAAAGATATAAATAGAGTCAAGAGTATTTAAAACATCTTTAGCATTAGAGCAAGATTTGATTTTCTCATAATCATACTCGGTTAAACCACTATACAGAATTTGTACTCCTCTAATGTTTAAGAAATATATTTTCTTTTCTTTCTTAGTCCAATTATTTATAATTTTGAAATCAGAATCATTTGTAAAAATATATAGCATATAAAAATAAATAGTTTTAAGAATATCATCATTCGAGCTTTTCAAAAATAGAAATCATTATTATTGGGAAAAGGAGGAATAGTGCAATCAAAACTTTATTACTTAACCATGATACACTGCTAGAAAATAGGTTTTCTAAATCGGTTAAAAATGAGCTTTTACATCGGACCTTGGTCCAGTGTAGAAATAACCCATGTAAAAAGTCTGATATTCTACACCAGTTGTATATTACCGGTGTAAAAAATTAGTTTTTTTAAACTGGTTATTCCATACAACTAGTTTAAAAAGTAATGTAAAAAAATTAGAATCGAAAAACTCTAGGTTCATATTAGAGAAGTTTCTAAACCAGTTTCCCCATTAACACACTAAAACTCTTTCCTTCTTCGTCACAAATGTGAAAGAATAGGAGAGTGATGAAGAAGAATATGTACCTATAAGACGCAAGCAAAGAACAAAAAAGAGGAAAAAAGAAAAAGCCTTAGAACCCAAAAATAAAAACTCAGATATATATACAGAAACGAAAATCCATAAACATCGTCATCTAATTTAAGACATCACAAAAATATCGTCACAATTCCTTCCGGTTACCTGCTCAAAAATAAATAGAAATATATTTAAATAGAACCAAGAAATGAATGAAATGAAAACCTAAATATATACACAGAAACAAAAACCCAGAAATGTCATCACCTAATTGAAGACATCACAGAAATGCCGTCATATTTCCTTCGACTTACCTGGTCAAAAGTGAACAGAAATATATTTAAACAAAACCCAGAGACAAAGAAACAGACACCCACCATCGCAGATCTGGGTCTTCTTCTTTGGCGAGTTTTAGTTGCGAGAATGACAGACTTTAACAATAGAGAATGATTAGCAAATGTATGGGTTATCACATATCCAGGTCTTCTTCTTCAACAAATATTAGACGGTGTGTTACGAAGGCAAAGTTTTTTCTCACCATGTGTTCTCCCTTGTTTGATTTTCTTCAAGTACGACGATATGATTTGTGAAGATAGGGAAGCGCAAAACACTAACACTTTTTGTTAGATTTCCAATAGTAAGGACATTCTACACCGGATGTCATTCCATCAGGTGTAGAATATTTTATCTTTATTTACAAAAATACCACTGCTCATTTTTTTACACCGGTCATATGTACATCAGGTGTAAAATATTTTATCCTTATTTACAAAAATACCATTACTCATTTTTTTACACCGGTCATATGTACATCAGGTGTAGAATATTTTATCCTTATTTATAAAAATGCAACCGCTGATTTCTTTTACACCGGTCATGTGTTACATCAAGTGTAGAATATTTTACCCTTATTTATAAAAATACCACCGCTAATTTCTTTTACACTGGTCATGTGTACATCAGGTGTAGAATATTTTACCCTTATTTATAAAAATGACACCGCTCATTTCTTTTACATCAGTCATGTGTTACATCAGGTGTAAAATGTTTTACCTTTATTTACAAAAATACCACCGCTCATTTCTTTTGCATCAGTCATGTGTACATCAGGTGTAAATATTTTATCCTTATTTACAAAAATACCACCGGTCATTTTTGTAAATCATTTCCGCTATAACCGGTTTAAAAATGGGGCTTTAGAAAGTCTATTTTATAGTAGTAATATTTGCACTTGACCCACTCTAATATCAAATGCTAGAATGGTTGTTTCACACATTGAAGAATATGAAAAGTTTAAAAATTTCAAAACAAAATCAAAAGATTAGGTTTAGAAGGATATCACCGATTCAAAAAGACGAAGGAAGTAGACATATGAGAAGTTAAACACCGGTAATTTATACTAGTTCAGCCCAATCACTTAGCCTACCTCTAGTCCCTAAAGCTTCTCTGAGTGTTCCACTATCTTTCAAAATTAGCCTGGCTCTTGGCACCTCAGTATGTGCCTGTGACATTTTGTAGTAGCCACAAACTGCTGTAAATATGCAAATTTTAAATTCAAACTTCCCTTCAGCCTGATAGGGACATTTTGCAGTCGTTATAAACCACTGCATATTTTGTAACTACTATAAAGTTTTGACTGCTATAACTCATCCTTATAAGGGGTGAAACTTCAGTTCAACTTCATAATAACTTCTAATAGATCTTTTATTCTCACTGTTCTGTGGATCACTACTATAGTAATAATGGATAAGACCTGGATCAATATGCCACGTTTGTCCTAGTGATATCACACTGGACTCAACTCTTTCTTGGATTTTGCGTTCAATAATGCATCGGTCAATGGTAAGAATTAATGTCTATGCCCTATAACTTCAACAAGTGGCATCAAAAAAATTTTGTTAGGGACCATTTGATTGTTAAGGCCTTCCCACAAAATTATGTTATTTGGACTCTATAAAATAAATTACACTTCATTGTATAGGGAGTACAGAAGTGTTGTTAGGCACCAGCTACAAGTACATGGGTGAACTTTTGTTGACGCTAGTAAAAGAGTCCACTGAGAGTTTCCTGATTAGTTTACACAACGAATACTTAATGATGACAATACTATAAAGAGAATGCGACGATGATGAGATATGCAAGAACTCTAAAAATGGTAATGTAACTTAAAATTAAATTAGTTAAAGTAGCTTTTTCCCTAACCCTCAAAATTAGATACATGATTATAAGATCTAGTAAATAGTATACAAAATAAGGAAATACTCTAAATCATGAATTTTATTTTATTAATCCAAAGTCTTTTTATTACTTTCTCTGAAGAAGAAGGGGGGAGGAGTCAGCAAAATAGATCCGTAACCTCGGTTAAAAGATTAGCTTTAAGGAACCCCATTGGTTGTTAGTGGACTGCTCGAGCTATTCCTGTGGTGCTAGCTTGTCTGGTACATCTATGACTTTGACTTGGCACATCCAGGACTTGTTCAAGATGAAACATTCTTACTTTTACTTCTTAGAGTACGCGTTTGAAAGTGATTAGATATATGGAAGCTTTACTTAGGCCCAAAAATTAATACTTTGAAATTTGGTCCTCAAGTAATATTCTTCGTGCATTTTTTTTAGATTTGGTAGTCCAATTTTAAAAAATCATAATTAATTCTAAACAAATCTTATGAAGGTGATTTTAGTATCTATTTAAAGCTATTTCAATACTCATTAAGGAAAAAAATATAAAATTAGAGTTTTTTTTGCCAATTAATACAATTTATTCGTTTAAGTTTACTGTTCATTTAGTAAAAACTGAAACTTCCAGTTTCTATGTCCCAATTTTAGAAATTCATATCTCCTAATTTATATATCCAATTGAGGCATACTAACCATGATTTTAAAGTTTGGGATATGTACTACATACTCACCAAAGTTTGTGGTCAGATTCAACAGTTATCGTGGTCAAACTGGGGCTGGAACATTACTGCTTCAGAACTACTAATTTGCCTTACTAACTTCTTTCTTTACTTATCTTTAATTATTCCAGCATGCTCAAACTATTATCTTAGCTTCTCATACATTATTATACCCATGTGAACAAACCATAATTATTCTATATAATTTCATTACATAATTTGGCGCATTACATAACATTTACATAATAGAAGAATCAAGCATTTCATACTAGAACATGTAATTCTCTACTTTTCTTCTTCCATTTATTGGCTCTTCTTCATGCATACATCTTCCACAATTCTTGACCTATATTGGTTGGTTAAGGGAGGGATGAGATTTGAGGGAATTTCATTAGCAAGCATTACCACATACATGTACAAGATGCATGCTAATGCATAATATATAATTTTACTTAAACTTATGCTAGCTAGTGACATGCCATCATGCTTTATGTTTTGTATAAAAAAATATATGGATGGGGAAATCATATTATAAACATTTTACAATTATCATGCCATAACATCATTCAATTAACTTATACATATCAATACATAAGTATACCATATCAAGCACATAAATGGTTGATTCCACTACCTTGTACCATAAGCTTTCTTTTTGATTTCCACTTGCTCTCTAAGCTTCCCAACGATGAGAACTTTCAGATCATACATCGATCATACAACTCATTAGGATCAAGAACTTACACCATAACCAAGACTTGCTCTCTTTACTTAATCTTTTTCTCTTGATTTTAGGATTAGTATTATAGTTTTCTAAAAATCATTCTCATAGGCCAGTCCTACACAATTTTGCATGAGAAATTCAAATATGAGGTTGGATTAGTTAAACTCACACTCTTTCCCCATAAAACTATCTTGGCCAAGAGGTTACCCTTCTTAGTGCCAAAGTTCTACTTTTGATTCCAATGCTTCTAACTTCACTTTCTCAACTTGGTTCAACATAATTTTCCATTATAAATCTATTGGAAGCCCTCGAATAAACAAAATCACATCCTAGGCACAAGAACACAGCAAGGCTGTAGCACTCTTCTAGGTAACCAAGTCATTAAATTCAATTAATTACAAGCTAGAACCACTTGAATCTTACTATTTTCTATCCTTTACACATATATCTAACATCATACTTGTCTTTCTCAAAAATTCCATATTCAAACCAGCAGCAATAACACAAGAATTCAAGCTTCTAAATCTATTAAAACTTCTACCCAAGCTCAAGAATACAAACTACTACAAGATCAAGAGCTAAAGTTGTCATTTTACCTTAATTGGAGCTTGAACCTTGCTCTTGCTCTTAATCTCCACGACTCCTTCCTCTTTGTCTTTCCTTTCTGAATTTTTCCAGAGTTTCCCTTCTCTTATCTTGGTCATGCACTTCTTGAAAGAGGGGGGATTTATAATACTCCACTTACTAAAATGCCTTCCAAGTTGCATGAATTTGTAAGATCAAATGCATGGTCTAAATTGCACCATATATCCTTCTTGCATCATCTTCTCCTCCTCTTACATCATTTTCATGGCATCATCCTTCATTTTCCTTGCATCACTTAGGCTATGTGGCGCCATCTTGAAGAAGGAAGAAGGATGATAAAATCTTGGCCCTTGATTTCTAAACATGTTCTTACTTTACTTGGCTCATATTTGTTTTAATTTCTTAATAGCCTTTTGGAGCTCAAAAAAATCTTCTGTTTACTTCATAATCTTTCTTTAATTATAGGAAAATTTCATGAATTTTCTTGGGCAATAACTTTTCATTTAGCTACTTCTTTTTGAATTTCTCGTAAAATACCGCTTACTAGCATCCTGAACTTCCAATATTTTTGTAGCTCACACTGTTAACCTTTTATGAATAAGACTAATTTTATAAACTTCTTTAGTCTCTTAACTATTTATTCCCCATTTCTATGTCCTCATGGCTCACATAATTATTCCTAGATAAATACCCCAAACTGAACCATTATAATGAGATCCTATTTCTAGGATTTTAGTACTTTTTATATCCATAGTTGCCCCTTTTGGCCTAAAACTTCCTAAAATTATGATTTTTCCTTTGATTTGGCTCAACTTTATAAACTATCACTTTGAGACCTCTATCTCAGCTTTAGGCCTACAATTATCTTCTTTTCTCTTGTTGAGCCCTTGACACTCTCTTGGAGTCCCTAATTGTATTTACATATTTTTCCCATGAACTTTCTCTATTTGCACCTTAATCCCTAGACTTTCTCTATTTGCAGTTTAGTCCCTTAAAACCCTCTATATATTTCTAGGATTTTTGCTCAAAGGGGCATGGTAGCCTCCCTATTTTATTCTACTTTATGAGTTTCTAGGCTTAAAAATTGGGATGTGACATAAGACCAATCCAAGCAAGTTCCAGCATAGTCCAAAAATGTCACACCTGTACCAAAGGCCGTTCCTAGTCTTTCCTTAGCTGACGCATGGCAACCTGCTCTCACTGCAGTAGTAGCTAATCAACCTTCCTTTTATTAATCTAAAATATTTTTATTACTCCCTCTAGCCCTTAATATAAGAGCTAGTTGAGTTTTTTTGAATAGATTAAAGAATCTAAATAAATCAGTTAATTATGAATAAATGTTCAACCCCCCAAAGAAATTCATATTATATACCCGTTAATCTACCCAAATTTCTCTAGTCATAATTATAAGAGTTAGTTGACTTTTTTAGGTAGATTAAAGAAGTCAAATAAATCAGTTAATTATATCTAAATATAACCCCTCAAGATGAATTCATATTATATAATCTTCAATCTACCAAAATTAGTCAACTATCTAGTTGTTATATTAATTATAATTAACTAATTTATTTAATTTCATTAATTATTCAAAAAATTTAACTAACTCTTATAATAAATAAATAATAATTGAGATATATTTTTAAACACTAGAAAAGGTAATTATGTTTTTTTATAATTAAAAAAAATTATTATTTATTTAATTATCTTTTCTAGAACAAACAAGGTATTTTAATTAATTATCTTTTAATTAAAATTAAAAGATAATTTTAGTTATTTTTTTTTATAATTAGAAGATTATACCCTGTATGAGTGACTCTTGTCCCTTAAATAAATAGTTAGAATTTGATTCTCCTTCCTTATATGAAGCAAATATGATTGAGAGAAATTTACTAATATTTACCATTTGTACTTTCTCTATTGATTTCTGAGATAAACATTCGAAAGACGAATATGTGAACTTGTCATGCTCATCTTTCAATGGGCTTATTTTAAGAAATAAAATGAAAATTCCCATTTAACTTACCATATTGATGGTAATAGTATAAAATTATCGTGAACAATTTATAAATTTTAAAAATGATTAAATTAAATTCTAGATCATCTACTGAGAGTCTTTACTTTTTAACATAAAAATATTTACTTGCAAAAAAGAGTAAAACTAGGAAATACTAAGATTTCATGAGACATTTTTGAAATAAATAGAATCTATATATTTATATATGGGGTTAATGTAACATCCCAAATTTTGATAAAAGAGATTTATAAGAAGTTATGAGGTCAAGAGTATTTTTCTAAAATTAAAAAACTTTAAAAGGGAAATTTTAGAAAAAGAGTAAAAAAACAGAATAATCATTAAAAATATTTTAGGACTCAATAAAAAAGTAAATAAAATTCATGAAATGAGTATTTTGTAGATTTAAAAAATTATGATAGATTTTATTTTCTCAAAAGAGACCTGAATGATTTAATAACTATTTTTTAAGAATTAAAAGCCTATTTTCTTAGAAAATTTAAGCAAAATAATTAGGAATTATCGTTTGCCCCAAAAATTAGAAAAATTATCTTATGAGTCAAAGAAGCTATTGGAAGAAGAAAATATTGATTCTGACCGGTTTTGAACAGTATTGCAATCTGATTTTTCCAGAGGGGAAAGAAAAATTTTATCTTTCTCTATAAGAAAATTATAAAAATGAAAGCTTGGAGGTAAATTAACAATAATGGGTTAATTAGAGCCCAATGAAAAATAAAAAGAGGACAAAGGACAAAGCGAGACGCGGAGATGCAGAGAATAGTGTTCAAGCTCAAACAAGATTATTATTGGCTTTTTTTTCATCAATGAACTAAAAAAGTTAGTTTAAATAAAAAAAAATGAGAATTATATTACTACGAATAATAATTTTATAATAAATAAATAATAATTGAGATATATTTTTAAACACTAGAAAAGGTAATTATGTTTTTTTATAATTAAAAAAAAATCTGAAATCCTATAAAATTTTACAATCATTTTATATTTAGAAAGGAGTGGATGGATTTGGGGGACCTCCCTCCTTTTTTTTAATTTTTTTCTCCATCCATCTCCGTCGAATCAAACATGACCTTGGGATTAAAATGAGGACCAAGCACCGAAGCTCGACGTCTGTTGTTGGCGATGGATTCTAAAACTTGTGTCCATAATAATTCAAATCTATTTTACAAATTTATATGGCCATTTATTTATTAATTATTTTGCAAATTAGATTTATGGATAAATATCTTCTTTAAAAAATAATATAATAATGCTAGCTTAACTCATCGAACACAATGTATGAAGGCTGTTAATTTGGAATTTTGTTAAGAATTGCCTACACATAAAATGCAAAAACATATTTACTAACCACATACAATAAACAATAATAATTGGTTTTAGTGAAAGAGAGATTGTAGTTATTTTTTATTACTTTACCGAACTAAATATAGTTATTTTATTAATAAATTTGTCTGAAGATTACTTTAATTTACATTTTTTGTTTCTAATAAATATCATAAATTAAAAAAATGCTTCTAACAACAGTTTAAGATAAAATAATTAATAATTAATACTTTGTAAACTCTTCTAAATGATTTTGATGAAAAATGGAATACTGGAAAATCTTAAAATCTTATATTGACTTGACTAATATTTTTAGAACTGTATCCTTCTACGTCGACCAGAGTAGAAGACGGCTTGAGTCTCCTTTGAAAATTGTTTTTGTGATAGAGCCGTTTTGAGCAATTATAAACCACTCATATTAAAATTTTAAACGTTAAAAAATTATTTTCAGACAATGATGTATTAAGTTTAATTTTCAAAATAATGATCATAGTTAAAAAAATAATAATTTTACATTAACAATATTATGGTTAGAGGACTGAAATAATATTTTATAAATTTAAAGGACAAACTAAAATTATATATATAGTTAGTTTGAGGACAAAAGTTGCAGTTTTTGTTGTTAAAAAGAAAGGATTAAGTAGCATCACTATCAAATATTCTAATATTATTTTTTAGAGTATCCAATATTATAATAAATGATATAATTTTTAATTTTGGATCAATGTTACCTACACTTTAACGAACTTCTCATTCTTGGTTACCCATTCATATTTTCTTCATCCTTTACTCCAAATCTGCTACTCCAATATTCCATCTCTACTGTCATCAAAGCTTTGTACGCTGGTAATCAAGATCTGTTCTTTCTTTGCTATTTTACTTTGAATGAACTTGCTAATTGATCCATCTGGCCAAAAAAGAAAAAGAACTTGCTGATCAATTAATATAGCTCTAGATTTGGTACTCATGGCTAAGGAGGAAAACAATGAATGATCAATGAGGGAGAGGGGTTTTAGGAGTATTTTGAACTTTTTCTTGTCACTTTTTTATTTGCCCCAACATTGGACTTGCCGAACTGATCGGCAACGATGTTTGATGTCGACATCGAGCTCTTGCCTGTAGTCGTCGAAGCTAAACCAAGAGGATGGGCAGCAGAGATTCTTATATGGAAGTTAAAAAAATAGGGAAAATTATAGTTAAGTCCCGTGCAAGGAATTTAATTATAAAAAAATCTCAAAAAATAATCAAATTAATATGAAGTCCCATGGGACCTAGGATTAATTTTTTTGAGTTGTAAAATGACAGAACTGCCCCTGTAAAAAATAACTCAAATAATATGAATAACTACTGCATAGGGAAAAATAACAACCCAAGCAATAAAGAAAATATAACAACTCAAGCAATGAGAATGACAACTTCTAGATGAAGGAATAATAATTGGAAGGAAAAATAAATAACAACTGAGTTATTTTTCTCAGGGATAGTTCTGTCATTTCACAATTTAAAAAAAAATTAATTTTATGTCCCGTGGGACTGATATGACACAAATTATGTATGATTTCTGTAGAATTTTAAAATTTTGTAACAACTTTATCATTCATTTTATACTTGTAATTGTACTTTTGTGTTAACACATGATTGTACTTGGTACACTACAAAAAACTTTACTTTTAGAGGTGATAAAAGTCGCCGCTGAATACCTTTAGTGGTGATATCTTGTCGCTGCCTATGAGACTGTCGCCTATACACATTGACGGCGACAATTGAGAGTCGCTGCTGAAAGTTCTATCAAAGGTGTCACCGCTGAAAGTTCTACCAAAGGCGGAGATACTATGTCACCGCTGAAAGTTATATCAAAGGTGGTAACAAAATGTCGCCACCTAAAACCAAATCAGTGGCGACCAAATTGTTGTCGCCTAAAGTTGATTCTGTGGCGATAATTTTGTCACCACTGAAAATAATAAATGATAAATAACTAAATAAACCATAATATAATAATATTGATAAATGATTTTGATCATCATATAAAATATCAAATTACTTCAATTACTTAAATATATTTAAAATTAAAATAAAATTGTTTAGTCTGTACAACTGAACTATCACTAGATTGAGGTATTTCTCTTCTTTGAAAGCTCCACTCCATATCCAATCCCTCTTACATACCCTTTTCCTCTCACCAAGAATTTTCGTCAATATTTCCTTCATCTCCATAATAGGCAGCCAAGATGTCTGGTGGAATCCCTTGCATCCCATATATTTCAATATCTGTTGACTCTCTACCAGGTTTTGCATTGGGCACCCTGAAAAGTAAACCAATGGGAAAAACAACATCAATCGGAAGAGATGAAGAATCTCTTGGAAACCTCACAAATGCAGGAACAAGTGAAGTTCTTGGAATTTGGCAATATCATAAAACATATAGTATTTATGCCTCTTACAGAAATTTTTTGTTTAATCTCTTTGGCAAAGAAAGGTCAGAGAAGGAAGATGCATAGAATTGTAAGTTGAAGTAAAAAGAGAATCATCCTCAGTAAATGGGGTATAAAAGCCAAAATATGCATTTTATCTGTTTACGCAGGAGTACATTCGCAGTGCACGATCCTCTTGCCCCAAAATAGATTCCAACATTTGCAACCCAAAACGAGTTGTCTCTATGCCTGCAATATGGGGGGAAATCATTATAATATATAATCACTTGTAAATTTCATCAAGATCCATTTTAAAATGTTGAATATGTCGCTATAGTTGTGTGAATATAGTTATGATGTAACAACTTTGTTGGCGATGTTGTTTGATAGCCGGTCAAGTCCTTCATAAAGCCCTTCACCGGATGTGGCACACGTGCTTTGGATATACCTGTTCTTGTATAGAGCATGAAGATGAGAATAGGAAGAAAGGGAGGATGCATTGTATCAAAAAAATAAGCAAAGCATTCATAGCATTCATAGCATTAAGAGGAGGATAGTATTAAGCAAAAATTTTGTTTTACTAGTGATGCTGACGGAGAGAATGAAGACCAAGCTTATCAGTTATCTCAGCAACATTCATAGCATTTGGAAGATCCTGCTTGTTTGCAAATACTAGTAGCAAAGCATCCCTCAACTTATTTCAAAACGATTGTTTTAAATGATTTTTCTAAAGAAAAAAATGTTTACCGAGTTATTCGTT
Organism: Leucaena leucocephala; assembly: GCA_037074615.1. Classification (NCBI taxonomy): domain Eukaryota; kingdom Viridiplantae; phylum Streptophyta; class Magnoliopsida; order Fabales; family Fabaceae; genus Leucaena; species Leucaena leucocephala. The sequence goes on along the minus strand of CM073544.1, from coordinate 2,240,015 downwards.
TTGAATTACGAAACCATATGATTTATGTTTAAAGGTACTGAAAATCAATTATTGTTGAAGTCCTATGGAAAAGTGATTGATTTGAAATGATTGTTTTGAAAACAAATTTCATGAAATAAAGTGTTTACTTTCATGAAATGAAGTTTACTGAAACAATTACATTGAATTACGAAATATTATGATTTATACTTAAACATGTTGAAATTGTTTATTTTCACATTTCAAATTATATTTTTGGGACGTTATTCACAAGTAGATTATTTAGCTTCAAATAGTACAGTTGACCATAATCCTCCCGCTGAGTAGTGAAGAGTCTCGTTGCAGATCCGAAGCATTGTTTTTTAACAAGGCTGCTTTTAATGTAATTGCTATTATTAAGACTTACATTATTTTGATAAAAGGGTAAATGCTCCACGTAGTTCTTAGAAAAGATTCTGTTTATTTTGAAAAACATTATGGAAACTTTGAATCTTTGCAGTCAGTTGTAGGATCATCGAGAGATCTATCATACGACGACAATCCTACCGAGATTCCTACAGAAGACTTGCTTTTGATTTATGAAATGTAACTTATTATGATTTTAGTTTCAAACATTTCATTTAAGGTTTTAGGCTTGCGGAATGTGAAATTATTCATATTCTGTGCCGGTCACAGCTCAAAATTTGGGACGTGGCAGGTAATGTGCTGATTAAAGGATAAAATTGTAAATTAACCCCTCTAAACTGCATATATGTTGTCCTTTTGTTAGTTAGACTTTTACTGTGAGCTTTGATTGTGAATTGTAGGTATTTTGGAGGAGAACTAGAAACTAATGTGAAAAGAAAAGAAATCACACAAAGAAAATCAAATCAAGAAAGCCACCTCCTGTGGTACTTAGTCGAGACCAAAGTGTCCACAGGTCGTAACCTCATTTCTTTTAAGAAGTTTTTCTATGTTCAAGGGTCGCGACCAAGAAGAAGATCTAATCGCGACCAAAGAAGAGAATCAGTGTAGCTGTACATTTTTTATTAGGTCATTCTGGAATTAAAAGGAGATGGAAGCCGTACACGCAAAGGGAGATTGGTTTTTACTTGATTTAGTTAAGAAGCAGTACTCAACACTCTCTCTACAACCTACACATGCATCTTCCATCTTCCTTCATCTTTCCACAGATTTTCTTTATGGCTTCATATCTGGGTAGCGATTGTAGCACAATAGAAGTTATGAGAGGTTAGATCTTTAATCTCTTAGTGATGAAGCATATATTTTGAGCTCATAGACTGCACTAGGGAGTTTGCTACCTTAAGCTACACCTATTTCATATTTTGATATTTCTAAATTTAGGGATTTCATTGTATGAGTAGGGATTGAATATCGATGGATTATTCTAAGATTAGGTATTTGTAATTGAATTTGGATGATTTAAATGTTGATTTTAATATGAATATTTCAGTTTAGATTTCTGGATAGTTTGATTATTATCGACTATTGTTAATATCTAATTCAATTATTTGAAGTCCATGGTTATTGATCGATAATCATTTGAGGGCATTTTTCATCATCTGATTTAATTACACACTAAGTGGTTTTAACAGTGTATTAAAAGCTTTTAAACTAGCTTTGATCAAAGGAGTTCAAGAACTATTAATACTCTGAACTCAATCAATTTATTGAGGTTTTATTTAAGACTTAGTAATTTCAAAACTCTAATATCAAATTAAGAGTAAGGATAAATATATTTTCATCATCAAGAGTCTTTCTCGACATATTTCTTTCACAAGCCAACTCATTTTTTTTCTCTTAATTAAAAATATAAAAATATTTATTTTACTGCACCATTATTTTATTACATCAAAGATCAATCAAACCCCAAAACCCATGTTATTTTCACTATGTTATTTTCACTCAAGTCTACAATAGTTTTGTTACCCAATTTGCTAAGATTCCAAAAGAAAAAGGGCTCCTTGAGAAGAACGATAGGGTTGTGCCTTATACTATATTATCAAGTGCAATTATTATTTTGATGGATCGAATGACGACAAATTGACCTTATCAATGGCGCTGTTGCCGATGAGCCAAGTAATTAGTTGTCAATTTCATCATTTACCTAAGTCATTTGTTTTGTTTTTTTTGTTTAAATGTTAGTTTTTGTTGTTTTTATTGCATAGCATTCTACATTTTTCTTTTTCTAAGTTTATGCAAAATCACTCTCTGGGCCTTGGAGTCGCGACTAAACTTCATTTTTGTCGCAACCTTATTGCTTTACTGTGGTACTTGATTACTCTGTGAAATTCAGTCGCGACAGTCAAACCTTCTGGTCACGACTAGTTTGGAAGATTTGCTCTCTGTATTACTTTGTCGCAACATGAGTCCATTTGTGTTGCGACCTGAAATCTATTTTTAGAACTTTAGCTCTCTATGTTCAGGGGTCGTGACCTCAATATCCTTGTGTCGCGACTAGTTGAAAATTTTCTGTTGTGAAACTTCTGTGTCTAATTTTGATTGCTTGCTTGTTTATTTTTTATTGTTTCTATGGTTGCATGCGTAGAAGAAATGAACCATTAGTATCTTTTGGACCTGAAATTGAAAGACAACGTAGGAAACTAAGTAGAAAATTTAGAGAAGAAGGAACTAGTAAAGTTGCAGCTGAAGAAGAGGTGAGATCAACAGAATCTAGTTTATCCTCTAATGTTCTGAGATCTGAAATTGAACTTAATTTAGAGATTCCATTAGAAATTTCTAATATGGCCGAGATTAATCATAATAGGCACAAGAGACAAAGAGAAAATAAAATACTAATAAATGTAGAATATAATAGAAGTGTGAGGGAAATAAATCATTCTCATGTGAATTATAATCCTTATGGTTTCTACACTGAAGAGGCTAATTTTGAAATTAAAGGAGTTTTGATGGCAGCCTTACCTAAATTTTATAGTTTTGCAAGAGAATGTCAATATTGCTACTTACAAACCATACATATGATCTGTTATTTGATGAAGCCTCCAATGACTACATTAGATGACATCTTAAGGAGGAGTTTTCATTTCACTATAAAAGAGAATGCTAAGGAGTGGTTATATAATCTGTCAACTCATTTCTCAACTCTTATATAGGATCAGCTGAAGTCAACATTTCTGGAATAATTTTTTCCAGCCTCTAAGACTACTCAGATGAAGAAGGAGATTACAAACATTTTGTAATAGGATGGAGAATCATTACATGAATATTATGCTGAGATTTATCAATTTATAAATATATTTAATCAAGTCAAGTCTATGCAAATAATCGTATTTTGATCTTTTTATATATATGTAATGTTTGCACAAAGGTTAGCTCATTGGATAAAAGTTGGTATGATATTAGAAAATGTCAAAAATTTAATCGTATAATTAAAAGGATTTTCATTTTGTTAAGCATAAATGTTAAAAAATTATTTGTTAAGAAACTGTTGAAACTTGATAGACGTAATAATAATATTTCTTTAGTTAATTTTAAAAAGTTTTGGTGGTCCCTTCCCCCTCTTTTATCCCTGCAGGTTAGCTTAGCTACAAGTTTTATTAGCTAGAGGTAGGTACGAATTTCTGTAATCCTTTTGCTAATAATTGATTTTTTAAATTTCTGTCTTTGTTTCTCTCATGCCTTTGTTACTTATTTTATATTTTTGTTTGTGAATTATCGGTCCAGTTAAATACTTCCTCCAATGTTAAATATAAAAATTAAATAATTAATTTATAAATATTTTAAAAATTAATTTAATTAATTATTTATATAATTATTTATTATAAAGGTGTGTTAGTTTACTTGATTATCTTTTTTAATTATATATATTATAACTACATTTGGATAGAAATTCTCTTATTATGTGCGATTAATATTAATATTTTGAGAAAATATTATAAATTTATGGGATAAAATAGATGGATGTTTTATATTTAATGTAAAAATAAATCTTTTATCTAATTCCTATATTTATCCTCATTTGATACAGTGGAAGAGCTTTGAATAGAATTGGAAATGGAGATAGAAGTGGAGGCTGAAGAGGAAGTGAGTTTTAGTTTGTGTTTCGTTGGAAACAAAACTAAAGGTGTAAAATAGTTTATAGTCTAAATCTTGCTTTGAAAAAAAATTAAAATAAGTAACCTTATTTATTCGAAAAAGCTTATGGATCAAATTATAATTTCAAACTAGTTTTAGATATGCTCATAGGAATAGTTTCTAAATAGAAAAAAAACTTATGAGCTATCCAATTATTATTTTGTCCATATTTTTTTTCACACTCTCTATTTTCTCTATCTTTTCTTATTTCTCTTCTTTGTCGTCACTAGAGGAGGAAGAGGTGGAATTGAATTTAATTGAACTGGAGGTGGAACGGAACTAGAGGCTATCAGATCTCTAAGGTCGTCGGCAATGTTGGCATACGGAAGATCTGCAATGGTGGGTCGTAAAAAGGAGAGCCCTCGTCGCTGTCACTTCTTCTCTGCTCATGGTGGATCTGCAGTAGTGGAAGTCACATAGGTGCATAGTGATCTCCTTCTCCATCACTATCGCCGTATTTTTTCTTCTCCATACGCATCCCTAAGCTCTTCTCTATTCGTAGCTCACTTATGAGCTTCTTCAGACTCGCGACGGAGATGATGAACTAATGAGGATAAATAAACAGTAATTTACATATTTACATATTTAATTATTATTTTAATATATATCAATTTTATTAATTTATTAACCACAAAAATAATTTTGATAATAACCATCCAAACAGTAATTTATTAAAAAAATTCTATAATTTTTATTTAAAACAACTTATTCAAAAACATTTTAAATTTTTTTTTTATAAATTCTTCCATGAAAATAATCCAAACATATCTTTAATGTGTGTTTGGTATGTCAATATTGCATTTTTTTTAGGGTAAAGGTGCATTCAGCACCCCAAATTAATTTTGGAGGAGCAATTAACACCCTAAAGTATTTAAAGGTACAATTAGCACCCTGAATTAATTTTGGAGGTCCAACCAGCACCCTGAACTAATTTTGGAGGTGCAACCAGCACCCTAAAATATTTAAAGGTGTAATTAACACCCTAAACTAATTTTGGAGGTGCAATCAGCACCCTAAAAAAATTTAGTGTAATTTATTAAAATAATATTATACATATGGCTTTTAAACAATAATGTATCAAAAAAAAATTTATGTGATATGTATCAAATTATTTTTGTTAGTAAAAGGGTAAAATTGCATCAATTTAAATATTTGAGGGTGCTGATTGCACCTCCAAAATTAGTTTAGGGTGTTAATTGCACTTTTAAATACTTGAGGGTGCTGGTTGCACCTCCAAAATTAGTTCAGGGTGCTAATTGCACCTTTAAATACTTTAGGATGTTAATTGCTCCTCCAAAATTAGTTTAGGGTGCTGGATGCACCTTTACCCTTTTTTTATTTATATATGTATGTATAGTATGAAAGGACCCATCAGACTAGGGGTGGTAATGCGGGTCAACCCGCCGAAAACGGGTTGGCCCGCCGCGGGTTGGGGTGGAGGCGGGTTGGGGAAACCCGAACCCGAGACCGCCAGCTTTTTTTTTTTAATTTTTTAATTTTTTATATATAATTTTTTAATTTTTTTTCAACTTTTTTTTTTAAAAAATTACATATGTCAATATTAATTAGATTCGAATCATGTCTTAAGTCGTCAAAATATTTATTTAGTCAATTTTGTCACTATCTATAGATAAATCTATCACAAAGAAAATAATAATAAAATAAAATAAATATATATAAATAAAGAAATGACTCAATGAGATAAAGTTAATATAAATTAAATATAATGTTTCTTGTTTAACTAAGGCTCTCAAATTAGTAAAGTATAAATATGTAATATAAATAAAAAAAAAAGTAAAAAAAATGATAAAAAAAAAAAAGCGGGGTGCGGGTCAAAAAGACCCGCATCAAAGTGGGTTGCAATATTTGCAACCCAACCCTCCATTTTTTGGCGGGTTGGGCCCGCGGGCCCAACTCAAATTACCAGCCCTCCATCAGACCCAGTTCAAAGTAAAAATCCTCTTTCCCTCAACCCCCTCTTCATCGTTGTCCTCCCAGCATCCCCCATCAGAATCAGAACCACAATCCAGCACTTGGAAATCAAATTAAAAATCCAGTACCAGGAAAAGAAAACTAATCAAAAATTTGAAAACAAGCCCATAACTCAAATTAGAAAATCTTCCTCTCAACCGCTCATGATTATTCTTCTCTCTGTTGATAACCAGAAAGGGAATAAAAAATCTGAAAACAAACTCATAAATCGAAAGGAGAGACGAAGACAATGGCGGCCTAGTGGAAGTGGTGTCACAGCGTGAAGAGATAAGAGAGAACGTTGCGACAGAGTGAATGGAGAGGAGAGAATGCAATCTGGAGAAGGAAAAATGGAGGAGGGTTTTCGAGCCATAAGAAAAGAAAGAAGGAACGCAATATATCAGATCTGTCGCGGTCCCCCGTCCGACTTCGCCATCGTCGTCGTACTTGCCCACCACCAACACCAGATCTATTGGGGGGAAAAATTATCGCCAACGGTTACGTTGGAGAGGGATGCTAACGGAGTTTTAGTTGGATGCCGGAGGAGGAGTCGTGGGTCACTTTGGACAATGAGGTGGTCTAGTCTGAGGGAGTCGGAAGACATGGGTCGGGTTTGTGGTTAATCATGGAAGGGCAAAATTGTGAATTGATAAAATAGATGAGGATATAATGATAAGAAAAATTATTTTCATGGAATTCAACTCAATTCCATAGATAGCCAACCCACTTTGAATTTTTTTTAATGGGAGTAAAAATAAAAGTAAAAATCTGTCAAAAATATAAATATATCAATTTTACTTCTATTTTTAGTTCTCTTCTTTTAATTCTATGCTATCAAATAGAACATTAGCATTAGAGGTATCATTTTAGTTCTTATTATAAATTATTTGTAAAAAAAATTAGTGAAAGTATAATTCACTTATAAGGTTATTAATTATTATTATTTTTAATTTTATATCTATTTAATTTCGATTGCCATTGAAAAGAGAGAAAGATAATGGAAATGTAAAATGATTTGTATAGAGAGAGAGAGAGAGAGAGAAAATTTTAGTGAGAATTAAAAACTAAGTAGACTGTATAGAGGTATCCTCAGGGATATTGGAGGTGCTCAATTTTTAGGATTTGAAAGGTATTTATTGTCTTATTTTAGCATTGGTTGGCACTAGATTTTGATTTTCTGCTGAACGAAACGATGAAGGCAGTAAATTGTAGCAATAATATAAGAAAAGATGAGGTATGAGATGAACACTCTATTATTGCCCAGTCTTCTTGAGTTGTTTGTCATTGATCGCTTCACATAATATTTGATTCCGCTGTCAATTTTGCACTATTTAGTATTCAGAATCTAAGGGGCAGTGGAAGATATGGTCAAAACTGATCTTTTTATGAATGGAAAAAGTATGGTTTCAAGATAATGTTATTATACTCACTGTGTTTTAGATCTATTTTTTCACTTAAATATACGAGGTTTAGTTATCAGTATAATATCCTAATTTTTATTTTTATATTAAAGTATAATTAAAATATTATTTATCAATAATTAAAAATTTATTATTAATTAAATATATTGTTTAAAGTTTAAAAATATATAAAATTAAAAAAATAAGAGAAAATTAAATTATTAATTGTTAAAAATTTACTAAAAAGATTAAAAAATTATAGGGGTTAAAGAATAAATAAAAGGTAATAAGTTATAAAGATAATAATATAAAAATATAATTAGATCTTTAAATATCTTAAATCTTTTAATTATTTTGAGATTATTCCTCTACCTAATAAAATATATAGCAAATATATACATATATTTATACAAAAAATATTATTTAAATTTTAAATTATTATATCTAATAAAATTTTAATAAAATAATAATAATATAAGACGAGATTATTTAAGATATAAAAATTAAATTTAAATTTTTATAAAATTCTTAATTCTATACGTGCTCTACACTAGACGCTCATAATCTCCTCATTCCCTCTCTCACACAAAACTATCAAACACGTGTCCTTCCCTTCTTATTCTTCTGCTTCTCTTCCTTCTCTCTGCTCTCTTTCTATCCCTCTGCCTTAGACCACCTAAGGATCACCAGAAACAACCGCTAGGTCTACCGTCGTGGCCGGTTATCGGTAACCTCCGCCTGTTGGGTACTCTCCCACATCGATCCCTTCAGTCTCTGGCGAAGCGCTATGGATCCATCATGTCCTTACGACTGGGACAGGTCCCTGCTGTTATCGTCTCTTCCCTTGAAGCTGCCGAGCTTTTCCTCAAGACGCGCGATGTCGTTTTCGCGAGCCGCCCAAAGAGTCAAGCGTCGGAGATCCTTTCTTATGGCTCCAAGGGAATGGCTTTCTCTGAATAAGGCCCTTACTGGAGGAACCTGAGGAAGATCTGTACTTTGCAACTTCTTAGTACGTCGAAAGTGGAGATGTTGGGTCCCTTAAGAAGGGAGAAGTTGGGACAGCTGGTGAACATCGTGGGCCAGGCTCGGTACTTGACGCATGTAGCTCGGACCCACATGATGCCGCCGTGGTTTGCTCATGTGGATGCCGAGCTTGGGACGCCCGTGAATGCGACGGTGTCGATGCTTGCGGTATCGGAGGGGATAGCTTTCTTCACGAAGCAGCCAAATAACTGAGTATTCCCACTGGTGCCATGGCTTCCATCTTTATCAATCGCCATTAACATCTTCCTGCTAGGCTCCATAAACAAAGACTCATTCATAAGGTTCGAGTTATTGATGGCATTTCTTTTGGTCTACTACGGTTGCATGCTTCTTATGACAATACCAAAGAGCTTTAAAAGAATAATGGAACTTCTTCTATGTTGTCGTCATGGAAGAAGGTGTGGCGTGTGTGTGTGTGTGTGTGTATATATATATATATATATATATATATTATGTATGTGCAAGCTGCAAGCTATGAAGAGCTATGGGTAGGCTATCATTGGGTTTTGGAGTGATATGTTAAAGCACTAAATATTTGTGATAGATGTTGTTGCACGGGACTAATATACTTGTAGTAATTATTTATTGCTTTAGGCAGATGTAACCACTTTTTATTTATTGTATGTGTTAATATGATGTTTGTAAGTGATTTGATATATATAAATCTACTGATTGATATTATTATATTGAGAAAATTTTATTGATAATTTTTATTGAAAATAGTCTTATATGACTTAAATTTTAACTTGAAAAATTTGAATTGAAATTAGAAACTTGTTATATCTTGAGATTGAAATTTGAAAAAAGTTATTATCTTAAGAAAAAATTTATTGTGATATTTATTTATATTATTAGTTATCGAGCTATTTAGATTTTGATTAATATGATTATCTTGAGAATTATGTATATCTGGTGATTGGGAATTGGTGATGATGAAGTTGTCTTTCTACCATATGGTGTAACATCTATTGGAGCTCGATGGTTGACTTTTATCCCACTAGTTTATCGAGAGGATACAATACCTCCACCTGTTTACTGGGGGAATGAAGTTATGGTTCGGTCTTATGCTTTGTAGATTTTGACCAATTCACAACACTTGACCAGCTAGCTTTTTTAGTAGATAGTCATATGGTAGTTATCACTAGCCTATGAGTTCAGTCAGCGAGTATAAGGCAGTTTGGTTAGTCTAATAGGAGGAATTATGGTAGTTTATTTATTTGATTATATTATGATGATGTATTATTTTATATCTATTGTACTTTATTAACTGTCTCATTTGACACATCACGAGCACATGTTAGTATGTTTGATAAGTAGGATTGTTAGTTGCTAAGACTTTTGTTTCATTCTGTGGTTATTAATATTTTTCAACTAAGCTAGGACCTCAAAGAATGTTTCAGAGGCTTGATTAATACTATATCAATTGTATACCCTCCTTTAAATTTATGTGTGGAATAGTTGTATATTACCACAGTAGGGTTCATTCTACATACTCTGATATGATATGATATTTTATTTGGATTTGGCTCCGGGAAAGTATCCTAAGGATAGTAGTATAAATATTCAAGAAAGACTCTTATAAGTTATTAATTATTTCTTTAATTTTATCAAAATTGTATAGACTCACATAAATTTTGAAATATATACACTTTAATCTAATTTTAATATCATTAAAAATATTTTATAAAAGATTATATAATTATCGTTTTATTAATTAATATATATATTTATAAAAAAGTATAATATTTATTATATAAGCTCAAGTCTAGTCTACGGGTGTGTTTGGAAAACACCCAAACCGCGGTTTTAAAAGGACTTTTGGCCCAAACCTCGGTTTGGGAAAATTTCAAAACAAACAGGCTTATTTGTCCATAAGTGCTTTTGGACAAAACCATGGTTTAAAACCATGGTTTTGAATAAGCTATTTAAAATAGCTTTTTCAACAGTAAAAGCACTTATGGACTATCCAATTACTATCTTACCCCTACTTTTTCTTACACCCTCTCTCCTCTCTCCTACTTTTTCTTACACCCTCTCTCCTCTCTCCTACTTTTTCTTACACCCTCTCTCCTTTCTCCTCTCTTCCTTCTCTCCTCTCTCTTCTCTTTTCTCTAACTCCCTCATCTCTCTTACTTTAAATCAAATCATACCCTTTTTGGTAATTTACCACCATAAAAGTCATTCTAAAAATAACTATCCAAACACCTATTTATTCAAAACCACTTTTTTTCTATAAACTCTTCTCCAAAAGTCCTTTTCCATAAGTTGTCCATAAGCCCTTTTTCAAAATCCTATCCAAACAGGCCCTACTATCTATCTACACTATTAGAAAAAAAATGCATATAAAGTGTCACGCCTCAAAATTTAGGTAATGACCGGTACAAAATATGAATAAATTTATATTCTTTAGGCCTTAAATCTTAATTAAAATATTTAAAATAATAATAATAATATATCTTTCCGTTTAATTCAAAAGGACAATCATCTATAGGAATGTCGTCAGAATTGTATTATATAACAGGCATTCCGAAAATCTTACAACAAACTACGAATGCTTTAAATAAAATCTAGACATTTTCCAAAATGATATGAAACTAGAACATTATCTATAGTCTAAGTGGAGCATCTAAACTTTCAACAAAATAGTATAAATATTTCATAAATTTATAATTACATTATAATCGAATGTTTCCAAAAGATCCAATCTATGGAAAAGAGAGGAAACTTATATGAGATTTTTTGCAATCCAGTCACAAAGGCGTCACTAGTTTTCTTTTCTTTCTTGTTCCCCTTCTCAAGATACATAGCTTTCTTTTTATAGAAAGTAGATAATTGTAAATAAAATAAATAACTAAATAAATAACAATTTTAGTTACAAAACTTGCAGATAATTCTAAGAAACTTCCACCAGAACCTGTACGACTCATTCCCCACCAACATTCAGTATTAAAATGTTAACCCACAATACACAGTACTGTTCATGCATGTGAGTTACTGTTCACGTATATGTAGTTACATTCACGTGACTTAGGCTAGCAAAGATCCTGCTGAATCAAAAATCAATATTGCAGATAGGACGTGAGGCTTTTCACTGCTCAACTGGAAGAATAGGGTCAACTGAACTATTTGAAGCCAAAATAATCTATTGATGAATAACGTCCCAAAAATATAATTTAAAATGGGGAAAGAAATAATTTCAATATGTTTAAATGTAAATAATAATATTTTTTATTTAAATATAAATATTTCGATAAACATTTTATTTCAGAAAATATATTTAAAACAATCATTTCAAAACACTCATTTTTTCTATAGTACTTCAACAGAATGAAAACAAGCGTAGACACACAGTCCACGAGGGTAAATAACCAATCAGGCGCGGCTCGAAACCATGAAATAGGCGCGAGAATGAATCCCATGAATATTCAGCGTAAGTACGAGACCCATGAATATCCATCGAGCTCAAGTTTAAACATGGTGCACCAAGGACTAACAATTCTGCTGTTAGTAACCAGCGTTCTGTATTCAATCCTCTTCAAAAATATTTCCAAGTATGCATGGGGTCAATTTAGCATTAAATGCTCACAACACTCTCCAATGCAAGAATTTCAACAATAATATTTCATAACATGAAAATCCAGCATGATCATCAAATTAAAATCTCAAAAGATTTCTTCAATTTATATGAAATAACTATTCAAATAATAAAATTCACATAAACATATTTCATAAAGAAAGTCAACTCAATATAATATTTACAAAGTCTTTTCAAAAGTTTCTTTATTCATTTTCAAACATTAATATAATCATATCAAATAACAAGTTATTATAAAAAAAATATCATTTTTAGGGAACGTTAATCATTTACTTATAATATTTCGATATAGCTTACTCCTAGTCTATTCTTCAAAATAATATTCTCTCCTTAATTCTCTAGATTCCCAAAATAAAATATTCTATTAGGAAATGCCATTAATCTCTTTAATACCAAGTACTATTTATTTTTCGAAACCACAACAAATCCTATATATACTTCACTTTACTTCTTAATTTTAAATTCTTTCCTCATGCCATTTTCCATTTTGAAACTCGTTCAACTGCTTTATTTCAACAACTACATCAACTAAAGCATGCCATATCATTGGCTCTTAAACATCATTTTGACCCTCAAATCTTTCAGCCAACAATACCTAAAACAGATCTTAAAATTCCAGCATTATTCACATATTTAAAATTTACTCTTTCTTTCCTCCTAAACCGGAACATTTTCCATCTTTTACAAATATTACTCAAAACATCATTTTAACCATCACTTACGAATCTTTGAGCATGCTTTACTCATCTTAAAAACTTTGCCCCACTTTGAACTCTTTAATTTTCTTATCACAGTAGCGAACACAGGGTGTATATATATATATATTCTGACCAAGATTAAGTCTGCTAAACACATCTCTGATTGTCAGAGACTTAAACTAGAACACATATAAACAGCAATGTAAGCTTATGATTTTTGGTTCGATTTCAAGTCTGACACTATAATCCCTAGCTTATCCTCATTAAATCAACCTAATATTCCATCATCAATCGATTATACAAACTAAGAATCAAGAACAGAGGAGTCGAGCGAAGACAAACTCACGGTGGTTACACAGCACAACACGACTCAATATTTACCCTCATATCTATCTCAGACTCGGCACACATAGGAAAACAAAATTTAAATCATCCAACCAAGCTATGAATTTTCAATAGAGAGGAAGTGGTTTATGCTTACCACACACCCACACGGCAGCAAGATTTCATGGCAACATGAGGGAAGGAAGTCGGAGGTTGCTGTAGTGGTAATGACAGAATTTGACAGCAGCACCATAGAACAATCACATACACGGCTTCAGGTAACCATAGTTTCACTATCCTAAAAATTTATTGTTCCATCTTTCTTCTTAAGACCCGACAAACAGATAAGCAGAAAATCAAATCATCCACCCATAGTGAACACCGATTAGCAGAGAAGGAAAAGAAGAAACAAATCTTGACTTGCACTGAAATAGCACCTTAAAAAGTAGAGCAACGAAGAGCATCCAACGAGAATAGCTCCTGAACTATTGACGATGGAAGTTGCCTACTGTGACGAGAAGGACAGAGCCAAACAGAAGAAAATAGAGCAGAGTCACTAAGAGCAATGACGCGGAGCACAAAGGAAACTATGTTGACAACGACGACACGACACCGGCAGCAACAACTCAGATTCTGAAGGGTAGTCACAGCAGCATAAGGATCTGGTGTCACGAAGCTTCTCCAGATCTCTCTCTTTCTCACGGCGTCACTATTTGAAGAAGAAGAAGAAGAATAAAAAAAATGTAGAAAGGTAAGTGATATAAGCAGGAGGTTATTTTGGTAATTTCATGCCATGCCTGAAGAAAATAAAACCCCACTTGAGTTGGGATTCGAATAGGAAACCTCCTATCCAACTCTTCCGTCTCCAAAAACTCAAATAGCCACTTTCTCCTGTGATTTCACTGCAAGAACATATATATATATATGCTTCATTAAAATGATTTCATATCTGAATAATTCTTAGGGTCATTACATAAAAGCCAGTTAAAATTGGCCTTTCATGGCGATTTTAGGAGCGTCATGAATTTCACCGCCATTGTAAGTGTACCTTTTAAAAGCAATTTTGTACCGCGGTTAAAGGTAACTTTTAACAGAGGTTTTTTGAAAATCGCCGTTAATTACTTGATTTTTTTTTCTTTCCTCAACCTATACCCACCATCAACCATCTCGGTCACAATCATCAAAAGCATCAAACCATATATAGAGAGAAGTCAAAGACCTGGTGTAGAAACTGAAGATCCATAAGCTTCTTCCATTACAGCTCTTCGAGCTCCTTCTAACAAAGTCCATCTGTCGATACCCACTGTTAGCCACCATGGTCAATCTCACGAAAAAGTTGAAGATCTGGAGAAAAAATTACGGATCTGACGAAAAGGTTGAAGATCTATAATGTTTTTGCTATTAAAACTCTTCAAGCTCATGATGTATTATAATTTATAAACAATAAATGAAAAAGGACTACGGTCATCTTTTGTTATATAATGTATTATAGTTTATAAATAGCAAACAACCAAAACAGCAAGAAAAATGAGCAAATGAAGAAATTAAATTGTGACTTACGACTATCACGATAGAGAACGACAATGGAGACGATGGAAAATGACATTAACAACTGAGATGTGTACTTAAACTAAGGGGGAAAATGCTAGAAAAGACCTTCATCAAAGTCTATTATGATAGAGAAGAGAAACGAGACCATCGAAGGCTATGAAAAGTGAAATTGAAATTGGGTCTATGGTTTTTAAAATTTTACAAACTTTTTACGACATTTTTATAAAAATCGCGATTAAAAGTCTTTTCAGGTGGGACTTTTTATGATAGTTTTTATACAATTTTTAAGGTTGAAGATCTATAAAGTTTTTGCTATTAAAGCTCTTCGAGCTCCTGATATATTATAATTTATAAACAATAAACAACCAAAAAAATAAGAAAAATGAGCAAATGATGAAGTTAAAAGGTGACTTACGACTTTCATGATGGAGATGACTAAGAATAACATTAACGACTGAAATAGGCACAGAAACTAAGGAGAAAATGCCAAAAAATGACCTTCAATTCTTCAAAATTTGTGATGATGGGGAAGATAAATGAAATCACCGATGGCTGTGAAAAGTAAAATTAAAATTAAAATTATGTATAAGGTTTTTAAAATTTTGCGAAAACTTTTTATGGTATTTTTATAAAGATCGCGGTTAAAAGTATTTTCATATGGGACTTTTATAGCGATTTTTATACAATTTTTAAGGTTGAAGATCTATGAAGTTTTTGCTATTAATGCTCTTTAAGCTCCTGATATATTATAATTTATAAACAATAAAAGAAGAGGACCACGATCAGCTTTTGTTATATGATATATTACAGTTTATAAATAACAAACAACTAAAAAAGTAAGAAAAATAAGCAAATGAATAAGTTAATGGTGACTTACAACTTTCACGATAGAGAACAACATTAGAGATGATGGAGAATGATATTAATGACTAAGATGGGCACTGAAACTAAGGGAAAAATGCCAGAACATGACCTTCATCAAAGTCTTTGGTGATAGGAAAGAGAAACGAGACCACATATAGCTGTAAAAAGTAAAACTGAAACTGAAATTGGGTCCTGGGTTTTTAAAATTTTGCATGAACTGTTTACGGCTTTTTTATAAAAACCACCGTTAAAAATTTTTAAAACTGAACTTATTTACAAAAATATTACTACTTTTTTTTACAGCAAATTTTCTTATAACTACTGTGAAGTAGCGCCTTGAGAAGTGATTTTTCTAGTAGTGCTAATTATAATTTAAAATTTATAAAAGATTGAGTAATTTATATATTCTAATTAATTTGATTCATCTTATTCTTTTTTATCATAAGTATTTATCGATTAAGAAAAGTCTCTTTTTAACCATTGTATAGTTTCTTCTAGATTTTAGTAAAACTCTTTTCTATCATTTTTCAAAATTAAGAAAATTCATTTATAACCATTGTTACATTATAATTGATTTATATTGCGAACCAAATGGTCTAAGTAATTAATAATAGTTCTATTTTTAGAGAATTTTACAATAGGCAATATAGTCTTTTCAAATTTAAATTTTAAGATTTGGTCTTTTAAAATAATTATAATTTTTATGGTCTTCTGCAATAAATATTTTTTTCCTATAAGCCCAGTATTCTAATTCTCCCAAAATTTTAATAAAGACAAACTTAAAAATTCTTATTAATTTAAAATAGATTTAATGCATTTTTTTAGTATGTTACAATAAGTTATAAGTAATTTATAAAAAGAATTAGGTTGGTAATATATTTTACTCTTTTTCAATGATTAGGCTGTTACTATCGTATTTAAGGAACTCAAACATGTACTAAGCTTTGTTGTTAGGGAGAATGTATTTTGATTAAAGTAAAAAAAAGGGAAAGAAGACATGCAAATTTGACATTCAAAGGGGAAAAAAGAAAGAAAATGATGGATTAAAAAAATACAAGATACAAAATACAATAAAATCACCAAAATACCCCTCGTACAGTAAACATGGGGAAAAAATACAGAATGCGAAAAATGGAAATCTAAGACTATGAACATCTATACATCATATAGCATTTATAACATACCTAGTGATTAAATTCAAATCCTTAAAATAAATTCATATTATATATATAGTCCTTAGTAAATTCAAATCAGATAGTAAACTCTTATATTAGTTATAATTAATTAATTTATTTGACTGCTTTAATATATTTTAATTAGTTAAATAACTCATATATTAAACACTAAAAGGAGTATGTGCCGCTTGTGACTTGTATCACATATTTAATTTCTTCTCTTTGATATATTAAAATTGAAAAGCAATTACTTTCGGGCCCAATGAAAGAAGGGGATACTTTCATTTTTCTTCCTCTTCAAGGAAAGGACACGGCATGAAATAAACCTAAATGAAAGCTAAAGCAGTGCATATTAAAATGGATTTAAGTCATCATCAAGGAATGAATATAGAGCTTACTTGAACTTTAGAATTGGTATCCCCTTATCAAAGAGCTTAAGTAAAGAACAAATCCTCATCAGGTGTTCTCTTAAAGAGTTCAAACTTCCTTCCTATATAATATATATTCGAGCCTGCTGGTTAGTTGATATTTGAGACTCGTGCAGTTTTTTACCTCTGGAGAAGAATAAGAAAGTTCTTTGCCATCTGTAGAGAAGAGAGAGATTTGGCAATGGCTAACAAGGAAGTTTCTCGCAGCGACTTCCCTCCCAACTTTGTCTTCGGCGTGGCAACTTCATGTTACCAGGTTATACTTCATCTGTGAAAGCAGTGTGCAATTTTTGGATGCTGTTCTTTAGTGAGTTTTCATTTTATTAGAATGATATTCTATGATATTGCTACTTCTAATGTTTCAAGTAGATATTCAACGCATCTGTAATCAAACTGATCTTATTAGGGAAATCTTTCTCAGTCGTTTCATGATAAATTTATCACAAGAACAAGAAGACTAGTGTTCTATTTTGAGCACTAGATAATTAATATTTGTAATATAAATGATACCAAAGTTTTTCAATCAGGCATTTAACTTCTTGTTTCTTCTTATTTCTAGATAGAAGGTGCTTGCATGGAGGGTGGTAGAGGTCCAAGTATATGGGATGCCTTTTCACATACCCCAGGTATAGGAACTTATTCATTGAATGATTGTCCATTAATTTACTTGAATGCTGCAATTTGTTGTCTCATTTATTGATAATACTTGGTTTCCATTCCTTTTTTTGTTAGGAAAAATTATTGACGGAAGCAATGGAGATGTAGCAGTTGATCATTATCATCGGTGTATGGTCAGTAATATTATTCTTTTATATATCATTTCCATTTATTTTTCTATTGTTTATTTATTGTTTTCTCGAGTTGATGTGAACTAGTATTTGTAGCATTAGTTATGCATTTTGCCTGGTTACTTCTGCTGCTATGCACTCTTCTATTCTCATTTCTGCTCTTTGAAGCAAAATATCTTCTACTGAATGTAATTTTGCACCATTTGTGTTGTAATTTATAGCACATGAGAGTATTTACTCCGAAATTTTGTCTTGATATACATAATATTATTAACTTTGCTGAGTTTTCTGCATGTGATTATGTTAACAGGAAGATATTGCTTTTATGGCCAAGTTGGGTGTTGATGCTTACAGATTTTCAATATCTTGGCCCCGTATCTTCCCTGGTATGTCTGCTTCTGATGAGAATTTTAATTTTAATAGGTCGGTTTACTGTAGGGATAGTTGTTAAACAATTTAAAAGAATTTTATGACAATGACGGCCTAAAGGTTTTGTGAGTTTCTGAGTTGTTAAGAAGACATAATTCTCTATTCCCTTTTGTTAAGCTCATTATTTTTTCTCTTCATTGATTTTATGAATTTGCTTTCTGGATTTGTGACTCTATCCTTAAAATAACTCAAATGCCTAAGAAGAAATCCACTAAAACTGAAAGCATTCACTACCAAATTGAAACCCAGTTATATATGCAATTGAAAACTTCTGCATGTAAATGAAAGACATATGGAGGAAAATTTAAAATGATCATATCTCAAAGAATCATGAAATCTCCTTGTATACAAAATACAAGAAAAATATGCTAGCAAATTTTCAATTTTTAAAATGATTATTTTTAATGTTCATTAACGTATAAAGTATGGGAACAACCAATTTAAATTTTGTGTTATGCTAATAAGATCAGCTATTGTTCCACCTAATTTGTATTTTCTCTGCATATCTGACAGATCTTAATTTGTTTATATAGTCTAATGAATATGGGGATAATTATTCATTTTAATATTTTTCTTCATGTAGATGGTTTAGGAGTCAATGAAAAAGGGATTGCTTTTTATAATGGCATCATCAATGCTCTTCTTCAGTTGGGTACAAAACCGTTTTACCTTTTACCTTAACACTTTTTTATAGTCACGTTTATATATATATTAAGGACTCTTTACCAGCAGGTATTCAGCCTTATGTAACTTTGTACCATTGGGATCTTCCGCTGAATCTCCATGAGTCAATGGGAGGATGGTTGAATAAAAAAATCATGTAGGTGATATGCAGCTGATTTAATTTTTTTTTGCCATGCAATTCATTTCTTACCTAATTATATGTTATATTTTGCAAGTCATTGAATCAGCCCAAACTGCATAGAAGTACACTTAGGCGCCTGTCATTTCCTTTTAAGAAAAGCAATCACTTACTTGAGGTCATCTTGGCGTATCTCAAGATTCTATTTACTTCCTCCACATGCTTTTCTCATGTGGTTAATTCACAAGCTGCGTGATTTTCTGTATGCAGTATTTCATTTCCTCTTTTTTTATCATTTAATCAAGTACTTAAAAAGAACAATAGCTAATTAGTCATCTTTTCTATATCATGTCATCTATGGACTTGATATTCAATATTCAATCATTTAACGATGTGTTTCCTATGTCTAGTTGATAGGATAATGGAAATCAGGAAGTTATTTGTGTTATACTACCTTCTTGTGCATGTGTTGTCTGTATTTTATTTGCAATTGAGTCAGTTTTATTGTATCATATTTGTTATTGTAATTAGTGTCCATGTGTCAGTTATTTATGAGTTTAGCATGTGTTACTCTGTTACAAGGCTATAAAAGTACATATGAATGTAGTCAGAAGGAAGAGAATGAATGTCCAATTATTTTATGGAGATTCTCTATTGGTTTTGGAAAATCTATGACTTAGATTCTTACTCATATTTTCGAAAAATTCTTCTGCCCTCTTTAATCTATCTGTTCTATTTTTTTCTTCCTTAGCTTTTGATTATTAATGAGTTTGATTCTAACTCTTTAATCTTCCAAAGATTATCCTTTCTCTTCTATCCTAACATTTACTCTTCTAAATCCTCTGATCCCTCTGTTTCTATCACTGGCATACACCAGAGAATATTTTGCAATCTATGCAGACACTTGCTTTTCAAGGTTTGGTGATAGAGTGAAGAATTGGATGACAATCAATGAGGCTGATGAAACCGCTATAAATGGGTACGATATTGGGACACAAGCTCCAGGAAGATGTGAAAATCCATCAATAGAACCATATGTAGTAGCACATCATCAAATCTTGGCTCATGCAAAAGCTGCATCTGTATACCGAAGCAAGTACCAGGTACAGAATTGTACTTTATTGATACACCAAAATTTTTTCTTAAATAATTCAATTGTGCGAATATCATAATCTTTCATCAAAGTTTATGCATTGTCATTTATTTGAATGTGATTCTTTTTGCCATTTCCCATATAATACATCTACTGTTAGTTTGATTATCAAATATGAATAAAGTTGTTCAGTTTGTTTTATAATAAATGATGGAACTGAAAAATAAAATATTGTAAACACAACATTTTCTTAAATTATTTTATTGTCTTGATTTCCAGGAAAGGCAAGGAGGACGAGTGGGCTTCGTGGTAGACTGTGAATGGGCAGAACCTTATTCTGATAACACTGAAGATCAAGATGCTGCTGCAAGGCGCCGTGCTTTTACTGTTGGATGGTAGTTCCCTTCTATCATTTCTTGCTATAATTTAGATTAGAAGTTAATCATTTTTATCCAAAAAAAATTGGGTTCGTGTGTGTACTCACACACATAATGCTTCACTATCTTTCAATTATTTAGATGGGAAGACTCATATCCTCTGGAAATTGATACTGTGCAGATGTCGTACTAATAAGAAAGCGACTTTAGTAAATTTTGTGGATTTGACTGAGAATTTCTCTCTTCTATACTCTCCAGTTTTACAGAAATTATTTATCATAATTTTTATAGTATTATATAAATTGTAAATATGAAATTATGCCCATTTTTCTTTGACGTTTAATGAGAAATGGAAGGTAAAGAAAAAATTAGACAACAACTAGTTTGAATGAAAGCTTTTCATGGGTTTATTGCTCGAAGCCATATCCAAGTTTGGTGGATAGGCTAGAAGGTTGACAATTTTTTGTTATATTCTATTTCTGTCTATGGAATCCAACCCTGACTTTGAATTTTTCCTATTGTGTATATATTTTATCCAGGTTTTTGGATCCCTTATGTTTTGGAGACTATCCTAAACTTATGCATGATCGACTTCATCAACTTCCAAAATTCTCGGAGGAGGACAAAAAGTTGCTTGCAAATTCTTTGGACTTCATTGGTCTGAATTACTACACAACAAGGTTAATTTATAATGACCCAAAAAGCTCTGAAGGTGGTTACCACTATAGAGCACAATCGATTGGGAGAAGCGGTAATAATTGCAGTGTTACACTATTTTTGAGATATCCGTTAATTGAATTGTGTTTCTAATTGAGTTTTTAATTTTATTTATCCTCAGTGAAGTGGCCAAATGGTGAGCTCATCGGTGAGAGGGTATAAACCTTTTCTTTGTATTCCATCAATTATACAAATCTACGCATGCACAAATAAGAAAGCGTTACATACTTTGAAATAATTGGCAGGCTGCATCAGATTGGCTCTATATAGTTCCTTGGGGCATGCAAAAGACTCTGAATTACCTGTCTGATAAGTACAAGCTCCCAATATACGTGACTGAAAATGGTATGGATACTTCTCTTCATGCATGTATCAAGGGCTACTCAGGTATTTGACATTTTTTGGGTTGTAAGATTATTGAGAAATAAGCATGAATTGAAAGGTAATTTTGATGCTGATATTTCTATCTCTATCCTTATATCTCTATGAATGTTGACTACTTATGCTATATGGAGTGCCTTCTAAAAACTATCTGCAAGCGGTATATGATCTCTATCAATTGATTAACTCTAATTACTAAGTTGTAACTAAATGATTTGATGATCCATTAGCAAGTTCTCTACTCTCATGTTAGAAGTGTGGGAGTCTAATGTGGGGTTTATGTTAATCTTAGCCTTTCTGACCTCATGAGTTAGCTTTTGGGATATAATTCGTCAAAAATGCATTATTAAGTTGTTATCATTTCTCTGACCTTTAGATTTTCTATTTGATAGGAATCGATGATGAAAATGATGGTAAAATGCGATTGAATGACAAACTGAGAGTACGCTCTTTCAAGGAACATCTTGCCTCAGTTGCTTCGGCAATTAAGTAAGTTTGCCCACTTTTTCTTTTTGTTCCTAGTTTTTTGCCATTTACTAATTGTTACTTGTACATACAATCAATACGCCACATTTCGTATATTGAAGGAAAGATATTCTTTTGTTTTATTTTTTTTTATTTTTGTAATGTTTTAATGTGTTCTTATTATAATCATCACTCCATAGTTTTTTATCATTTTTATATTACTATTTGAAAATAGGACTATGAGATTCACTCTTTTCTTCAAGATCATTTTTTTAATTTTACTCCTTTATTTCATTCTGTGTGTTAAACAAAAAGATTTATCTAAAATATGTATACTCATATAAATAAAGTATGTTCATATGAATGGAAATTCATGTGGTAAACACAAAGTTTTGAAGCCTGGAACAAAGAATTTCTATTTTACAAAGTGTTGCATTTTCATTTTTTAGGCAACAATGGCATAGGTTTTGAAGGTGACAGAGACAGTCTGGTAAAGGATTTTAGAATCATCTTGTGAAATAAGCTAAACTTTCTGACTACATTTCTTCTTATGAATAATAATAAGTGGCTAAAGTCTTTTTTTTTTTTTTTACTTTGAAAGCAAATTGTGAGCCTAAATAAGAGGATCACATCTCAAAGTTTTGTTTATTCATTTGAATAATGTGCAGAGATGGCGTAGATGTGAGGGGATACTTTGCATGGTCATTATTGGACAATTTTGAGTGGGAAGATGGCTATACTAAACGTTTTGGATTGGTGTTTGTGGATTACAAACTTGGACTCACAAGGCACCCCAAATCTTCTGCTCATTGGTATTCAAAGTTCCTCAAAGCTAATGAAAGCGAATAGGGCGAAGATGAGTAACAGGAAACCAATATTATTGCTCTCATCTACATTTAGCAATGCTATTTTATATAAGCTTTTAGAGTTTCTTAAAGTTTATTAATACAGAGTAAAGAATAAAGTTTGCCAGTATTATCTGCGTTTAGCAGTTATATTGAATGCTGGTCTTTATGGGATTGGACTGGTGCCCTTTCTAGGGCTTCTATTGATTTGCCTTTTGTTGTTTTAGTTTGATGTTATGCAATGTTGGATGGAGACTGTTGAATGTGTTCTTGAGCCATTCGAAATATAATAATCATTTCGTGAAATTACTTAAATCAAATATTTAGCATTAAATCTATTTGTAAGAATATGCAGAGTGTGGAAATGAAAAAAATACATACTTGAGGCTCCTATACTGTTAAAAGATGGTTTTAACAATTGCTTTTGGAAATCTGTGTGAACAATTTCACTTCCTTATAAGCAATTACTTTGTTAAATTCTTAGGCGGCAGCGGCGCCATTTGAATATTTTTGGCCTGTGTGTTTGGTTGCCTTCAAGAGGAATCCTCAAACATCTCTTCATATATCCTGCCCCTATTGCGATCTTGATGGTTTGGATATTGCTCAGTTAAGTTTTCTGATTATAGTTTCTTTAGTTTTGTGTTGTGGCTTAAATCTGAAGTCAACTTCATAAGGATGGACTTATTGGTTATTACATAGAAAGGTTAATACAGTGTTTTAGTCTTATAATTCCTATTCATTTTGGTTTTGGTTTTAGTGTCTCTAGGGGTAAACTGGTCCAAACTTTTATTAAAATATTGATATTAATATTTTAAACAAAAAAAAAATTGAGGAATTAAAACCTATAATTTGAAATTATAGAGATAGGTAAACTATAAGGACTAAGCATTGCATTAACATTTTAATGATTGATGTTGGTCTATGATCTTATCAAAGAAGCATAACATATTCAAGTTTTTCCACGTCATAATATGTTGGTGTACCTCTGCACCAGTTCCAGTTGTAAAGGAGAAATTCAATGCCCAACATCTTTTCAATTTTTTGTCTGTGTTGTTTTATGTTGGATCATTAATTCTAATATACATTCCGCACAAACGGAAGGCAAGTTAGAAATCCTCTACACCACAAAGTTAATTATCATCTTAGACTGCTCCAACGCTGCTTAGAAAGACAAGGTTTGGTAGGACATTTATTCAATGACAAATTACCACCCCATTTTTAATTATAATATCTACTTAACTAATTTTAGTAAATTAAAAAAATTAAGTAAATTAATTAATGATAATAATTGTGTATTGATTTCCTTAAAATATCTAATTTAATTATATGTATTTGAACAATCATTGATAGATACACTTTAATGATAGAACAATCATATAGAGATACATTAGAAGAAAATTATAATTTTAAAAAATAAAATAGAATGAGGTCTTCTATTTAAGAATGAATCTAATGGAGGAGGAACTCTCCTCAAAACTTTCAAGCTTTAGTGGGAAGGAGGAGAAAGAAGCTCTCCTAAACACTATTAGGCTTTAGAGGGTTTAGGGTAGGGCTTGGCATACGGCTTCTACATGGACTTTATGGATTTGAAGGTAGTACTACAAAGAGAATACAACGATAAGATCTACAAGAACTCTATAAAAATGGTAGTGTAACTTAAAATTAAATTAGTTAAAGTAGCTTTTCCACTAACTCTCAAAACTGGATACATGATTATAAAATTTAGTAAATAGTATACAAAATAAGGATATACTCTAAATCATGACTTTTATTTTGTTAATCCATAGGCTTTTTATTACTCTCTCCAAAGAAAAAGGGAGGAGGAGTCAGCAAAATGGATTCGTAATCTCAGTTAAAAGATTGGCTTTAAGGAACCCTGTTGTTTCTTAGTGGACTGCTCGAGCTACTCCCTTGGTGATAGCTTGTCTGGCACGTCTATGACTTCCCTGACACATCTATGACTTGACATAGTACGTCCAGGATTTGTTCAAGATAAAACATCATTACTTTTACTTCTTAGAATAGGTGTTTGGAAGTGAATAGATGTGTGAAAGCTTTACTTAGGCCTAAAAATTAAAACTTTGAAATTTGGTCATCAAGTAATATTCATCGTGCATTTTTTCTAGATTTAGCAGTCCAATTTTAAAAAATCATAACTAATTCTAAAAAAATCTCACGGAGGTGATTTTAGTATTTATTTAAAGCTATTTCAATACTCATTAAGAAAAAAAAATATAAAATTAGAGTTATTTCTTACCAATTAATACAATTTATTCATTTAAGTTCACTATTTATTTGGTAAAAATTGAAACTTCCAGTTTCTATGCCCCAATTTTAGAAATCATATATCCTAATTTATATATCCAATTGAGGCATAGTACCCATAATTTTATATTATAAATCCATTGGAAGCCCTTAAATTAACAAAATCACATCCTAGGCACAAGAACATAGCAAGGCCGTAGTACTTTTCTAGGCAACTAAGTCATGAAATTCAATCAATTATAAGTTAGAACCACTTGAATCCTATTATTTTCTATCATTTACACATATATCTAACATCACACTTGTCTTTCTATAAAATTCAATATTCAAACCAGCGGTAATAACACAAGAATTCAAGCTTCTAAATCCATTAAAATTCCTACCCAAGCTCAAGAATACAAACTATTACAAGATCAAGAGTTAGAGTTATTATTTTATCTTGATTGAAGCTTGAACCTTGATCTTGCTCTTAATCTCCACGGTTCCTTCCCTTCTGAATTTTTCCAGAGTTTCCCTTCTTTTATCTTGGTCTTGCACTTCTTGAAGGAGGGGTATTTATAATACTCCACTTACTAAAATGTCTTCCAAGTTGCATGAATTTGTAAGATCAAATGCATGTTCTAAATTTCACCATATATCCTTCTTACATCATCTTCTCCTCCTCTTACATCATCTCCATGGTATCATCCTTTATTTTCCTTACATCACTTAAGCTATATGGCGGCATCTTAAAGAAGGACGAAGGATGATCAAATGTTGGCCCTTGATTTCTAAACATGTTCTTACTTTACTTGGCTCACATTTGTTTTAATTTCTTAACAGCCTTTTGGAGCTCAAAAAATTATTCCATTTACTTCATAATCTTTCTTTAATTATAAGAAAATTCCATGAATTTTCTTGGGTCATAATTATTCATTTAGGTATTTATTTTTTAATTTCCTGTAAAATACCTCTTACTGGCATCCTGAGGTTCTAATATTTTTACAACTCGCAATGTTAACCTTTTATAAATGAGATTAATTTTATAAATTTCTTTAGTCTCTTAACTATTTATTCCCCATCTCTAAGTCCTTATGGCTCAAATAATTATTCCCAAATAAATATCTCAAACTAAACCATTATAATGCAATTATATTTTCTGCAGTTTTTGTACTTTTTATATCCATAGTTAAAACTTCTCTAAATTATAATTTTTCCCTTGATTTGGTTCAACTTCATATACTATTACTTTGAAGCCTCTATCTCAATTTTAGGCCTATAATTATCCTCTTTTCTCTTTTTGACTCCTTGAGATTCTCATGGATTCCCTAATTGTATTTCATATTTTTTCAAGAACTTTCTCTATTTGCACCTTAATCCCTATACTTGCTCTATTTACAGTTTAGTTGCTTAAAATTCTCTGTATATTTTTGGAACTCTACTCAAAGGGGTCTGGTAGCCTACCTATTTTAGGTTACTTTGTGAGCTCCTAGGCTTAAAAATTGGGATGTGACATAAGACCAATCCGAGTAGTTTCCAGCATAGTTCAAAAATTGTCACACCCGAACCAAAGGGCGTTCCCAATGTGTCCCCAAACGGCACGTGACCACCTGATCTCACCGTCGTAGCCGCTAATCAACCTTCCTTTTATTAATCTAAAGTATTTTTAATACTTCCTCTAGCTCTTAATATAAGTTTAGTTAACTTTTTTGAATAGATTAAAGAACACAAATAAATCAATTAATTATGAACAAATATTCAATCCCTCCAAACGAATTCATATTTTATACTTATTAATCTACCCAAATTTCTCTAGTCATAATTATAAGAGCTAGTTGAATTTTTTAAGTAGATTAAAGAAGTAAAATAAATCAGTTAATTATATCCAAATCTAATCCCTCAAGATAAATTTATATTATATACCCTTCAATTTACTAAAATTAGTTAACTACTTGTTATATTAGTTATAATTAACTGACTTATTTAGCTTTATTAATTACTCAAAAAATTTAATTAATTCTTATAATTAGAAAGTGGTACCTATATGAGTGACTCTCATTCCTTAAATAAATAGTTAGAATTTTATTCTCCTTCCTTATATGAAGCAAATATGATTGAGAGAAATTTACTAGTATTTACTATTTGTATGTCGAAAGTATTTTAATTCTTTATTTCTGAGATAATCATTCGAAAGACGGATATGTGAACTTGTCATGCTCGTCTTTCAATGGGCTTATTTTAAGAAATAAAAAGAAAATTCCTATTTAACTTACTATATTGATGATAATAGTATAAAATTATCGTGAACAATTTATAAATTTTAGAAATGATTAAATTAAATTATTGATGATCTACTCAGAGTCTTTACTTTTTAGCATAAAAATATTTATTTTTAAAAAAGAGTAATACTAGGAAATACCAAGATTTCATGAGACCTTTTTGAAATAAATAAATTCTATATATTTATATATAGGGTTAATGTAACATCTTAAATTTTGATAAAAGAAATTTATAAAAAGTTATTGAGGTCAGGGGTATTTTTCTAAAATTAAAAAGTCTTAAAAGTAAAATTTTAGAAAAAGAGTACAAAAAATAATCATTAAAAATATTTTGGGGCTCAACAAAAAAAAAAGTAAAAATTATGAAATGAGTATTTTATAAATTTAAAAAATTATGGGAGATTTTATTTCCCCAAAAGATGCATGAATGATTTAATAACTATTTTTTAAGAATTAACGATCTATTTTATTAGAACCACTTATAAGATTATCTTATTCTCTTGAATTTGCTCCAAAGTCATTCATCATCTTTGCAATACTTTGCATAGTGTCTTGACTTCCATTTTAGATCTATAGCTTGATCCTCTCCTCAAAACTCTTTATCTCTTAATAATTTTTTTTTATTTATTAAAAAAAACTTATCGATAAGTTTATCAATAAATACTCTTAACGAGAATATTTACGTTATAAAATCAATTTTCAATTGTCATTATTCAAATATTAGAGTATAAAATTTCTCCTCCTTTTGTCATGTTAGTCCCACCGGTCCTAGCATTACCCCTACCCCCACCAGCTTTATAGTAAACGAGAATGTGCAATATATGATGATGTCCATCATCCTTGAGTTGATTTCTGTATTTTTCTTTTTTAAACTTTGTTATTATTTATAGTTTATTTCACAAACTTTGATATCATGAATTTTGTATTATAAATTTTAATTTGTTTAATTATTTGACAAATTTAGTTTATTTTATAAATTTTAGTGTAATTCACAAATTTTAGTTTAATTTTATAAATATTAGTTTAATTCATTTATAAAATTTTAATTTGTCTATCTATCCCATTTTTAGCGATTATAAACTACTGTAAATAATATTTTTTAATTTTAAATTTCCCCTAACTGTGCCATTTTGTAGGGGTTCTTAATTATTGTAAATGTGTAAATTTTAAATTTAAACTTTTCCCCAGCCGGATAGGCGCCTGTCGCATCCCATACTACAAAACTTTTATTAGAGCTGTTTCAAGAAACTACCGATTCCGAGGAAGAAACTCAAAGCTTCATCCATAGGAGAAACTCAAACCCAATTAAAATCCAAGTTTCAATCAATCACCACTTAAATTCCCAATTTGCAACCAAAAAGAGAATCTTCAATCCCCATACATATTCTGGGCAATTCCAGATCAAAGGAGAAAAAACATTACTCCTTTTGTGAAATTTGACCGTGACAAAAACCTACAATGATCTTATTCTTGCTTACTAGAATCAGCCAATCTATAATTCCTCTCAAAAAGCCAATGATAATTGGACAGCTCTATATATATCCTTCAGAAGTTTCACGATTAACAAAGACAAATCCTTCAAGAAATCAAAGCTCGCGTGCTTCAATTATTTCCACTCAGATGCTCCAACACTTCATGCTGAAAATAAAAGGCAGCATGTATTGTCGCCTTAAGCAAAACCCAACAAATTATTCTGACCGGTGTTTGCCTATACATACCCAAGTAAGTAAAATTCGTTCTGTCACCATACAAGCAAGAAGCCCAGAGGATTCTGCCCGGTTTTGAACAGTATTGCAGTCTGATTTTTCCAGAGGGGAAAGAAAAATTTTCTCTTCTTTATAAGAAAAATATAAAAATGAAAGCTTGCAGGTAAATTAACAATAATGGGTCAATTAGAGCCCAATGAAAAATAAAAAGAGAACAAAGGACAGGGAAAGCGAGACGCGGAGATGCAGAGAATAGTGTTCGAGCACAAACAAGATTATTATTGGCTCTTTTTTTTCATGAATGAACTAAAAAAATTAGACTAAATGAAAAAAAAAAACTAAACTAGTACGAATAATAATTTTATAATAAAAACATAATAATTAGGATATATTTTTAAACATTAGAAGAGACAATTATGTCTTTTTATAATTAAAAAAAATTAATCCAAATTTACATATAATTTCA
Organism: Leucaena leucocephala; assembly: GCA_037074615.1. NCBI lineage: Eukaryota > Viridiplantae > Streptophyta > Magnoliopsida > Fabales > Fabaceae > Leucaena > Leucaena leucocephala. Next base: position 2,210,299 of record CM073544.1, on the reverse strand, counting down.
TAATCATTTTACTATTTCTCTAAACTTTTTAACAATTTAATTATTTTGTCTATAAAAAATTATAGTTGCGTTGGGCAACGGTCTTCTACTAAGGTTAAGATACATCTTAGAGTTTAGAGAGTGCTTACAGGAGACTTAGGAGATCGCTTATGAAAAGAGTCCTCACAATGATGGTAAAAATCGAACTCACATCCTTATGGGATCCGAGCCCATTTCTTATCATCTATACCAACTCTTATTGACAGATCAGATCTGATCTGAAATTAGGATGGTTTAGATATAATTTTAAAGATCCAGATTTGATTTAAAAAGTCTAGATTTGATCTAAAAATTTAGATATAGTTTTTCAATTAATATTTTTTAAATAATATCTTTTGAAAAAAAATGATAATTAAGAGTTTAGATATGATCTGGAAAGTTCACATCTGATCTGGAAGATCTAGATCTATTTTTTTTTTCAATTAGTATTTTTAAATAAAAACTCTTTTTTTGAAAAAATGACAACTAAGAGATTATCTCTATTCTATATCCTCTACCCATTAAAATAATTTATTTTAAAAAATAAAAAATAATTAGATCTGGATTATCATATTACATTTGGTTAGTCTAAATTTGATGGGTTTTGGTGCTAATTCCTTTGATCACCCAAACTAGTTGCTCTCCCTTTGCCTCTTTCATAATTAAAGCCATTAAGCTACTTTTAACTGTAACCCCTTTATTTTTTATTTTTTTTATTTTTTATAAATAAAAATTTAGGTGAGTTTAATACTAGTCCCTTACTAAAATTAGGGTACATCCATATAGCTTAAAAAATGCTTACAAAACTTATGAAATCGCTTTCCTAAACCAGCAATTACAATAAAAAAGAAAATGAAGTAGAGGAAAACCCAATTTACATAGGGCCTGTTTGGTTAGGGTGCATGAAAGGAAATAAATGAAATAGAAAAATGTCTTTCGAGAGAATATTAAATTTGTCCTAAAAAATAGTTATATAAAAAATTTATAATTAATTGATTGAAAATGATAGAAAATTAGGTAGGAAAATATTCAAATAACTATATTGCCCTTAATATATTTTTATTAATAAATTAATATTCTAATTGAAAAATAAAAATATTAAAAAAAATAAACTGTCATATAATAATTGATAATTCATAAAAAATATTATTTAAAAAAATATAATATAAAAATTATTGTAAATATTAAATGATTAAAAAATATATGATTTTCCTGGGTACATATATGGTTTCGTGTAGAACTTGAGGATGCTCCAAATGTGTTTGATTTTTATAACAAGAAATATGGCAAAAGAGCCCAGAAGTATGTAAAAATATTGTCCCCTCTCGAATATAAATTACTTTTGACTACTTTACCGAGCTAAATATAATTATTTTATTTATAAATTTGTCTGAAGATTACTTCAATTTACATTTTTTGTTTCTAATAAATTTCATCAATTAAAAAAATGTTTCTAACAACATTTTAAGATAAAATAATTAATAATTAATACTTTTTAAACTCTTGTAAATGATTTTGATGAAAAATAGAAGACTGGAAAATCCTAAAATCTTATATTGAGTGGTCTAATATTTTTAGAATTGGATCCTTCCGTGTCGACTGGAGTAAAAGACGGCTTGAGTCTCACCTGAAAAACATTTTTGGGATAGAGCCGTTTTGAGCAATTATAAACTGCTCTTTAAGTCGAAAACCGAAACGACTTTAGAGTAATCCAACGGTCTAAGAATGTGAGTGTAATCTTAACTCAACTACATTCATTATACCCTACAATAAATTCGTTGTCAATCTAACTTGCATCTTATAAGATAAGAATCGAGAAGGACGAATTGAGCCTAAAGAAAAGTATTACCCACATGAAGACGTCGTGTATAATTTTTTTTCTTTCTCTTTTTTTCATACTTTTGAGAGAAGTAGTCCTACTAGAAAAAAAAAATATTAACAGGCTAATTCTTTTTTTTTTCCTAGCCAGCCTGAAAATTTTATCTGACCGCAATTTGTTTATAGTTTTAAATTTATCATTAAAATCGTTAGAATAGTTTAAATTTTTCCCTTAAATATATAGGTTGTCATTTTATTCTTATGTTTATATCTTATTATCAGACTATTTAATAAACACTTGATAACTATATGATTTCCAATAATAACTTGACAATTAAGTAATGGATCCAAATTGTTATTGAAGTGAAAGGAATATTGATTGACAAAGCTATCATTTAGTTCTTAAATTTTACATAAAATCTTATTTTAGTCACTTAATTTTATAGAATGTTATTTTAATCGTTAAATATTTTTAGATAATGATGTATTAAGTTTAATTTTCAAAAATAATTATTATAGTTAAAAAAATAATAATTTTACATTAGCAATATTATAGTTAGAGGACTGAAAAAATATTTTATAAATTTAAGGATCAAACTAAAATTATATATATATATATATATATATATATATATAGTTGGAGGATAAAAGTTGTAGTTTTTGCTGTTAAAAAGAAAGGAGTAAAGTAGTATCATTCTCAAATATTCTAATATTATCTTTTAGAGTATTCAATATTATAATAAATTATGTAATTTTTAATTTGGATCAATGTTACCTACACTTTAATGAACTTCTCATTCTTGGTTACCCATTCGTGTTTTCGTCGTCCTTTGCTCCAAATCTGCTACTCCAATATTCCATCTCTAATGTCATCAAAGCTTTGTTTGCTGGTACTCAAGATCTGTTCTTTCTTTGCTATTTTATTTTTCCATAATTAAATTTTTATATAAGACTTAAATACAATTTTTTTTAAAACAATATTACTTTTTTCTAACAAACGATTTGAGTCAGTTAAGGTGTGAGTGACGTTTACCCAAATTAAAAAGATATAAGGTAATATTTAACATACCTAACATAATATTAGGATGTTGGATGCACCTAAAAAATAGTATTATGGAATTAAATACTACTTTATCCTTAAAATAAAAGAAATTATAAATGTAAAATAAATAAAGTCCACAGTCCATACACATCGCCATTCCTTGCGTCACTATGTAGATATGTCATGAATATCCCTCACAGCACATGTGTCTCCTCTAGTACCCTGAAATTTGAGCCATGACCAGTACAGAATCTGAATAAATTTATATTCCTTAAGCCTTAACCCTTAAATAGAACGTTTAAAATAATAATCATAATATATATTCTATTTTAATCAAAAGGCAACTCATCTATAGTAATTTTGACAGGATTGTCTTTATATAACTGACTTTCTAAAAATCTTACAACAAACTGCGAAAGTTTCAAATCACATGCAGATATTTTTCAAAATAACCAGAATGTTATCTATAGATTAGGTGGAACATCTAAATTTCAACCAAAATAATACAAGTGTTTCAAAATTTATTAATTACATTATAAGTATATATGTCCAAAAATCAATGCTTCGGATTGGACGTGAGACTCTCACTGCTCAACTGGAGGAACAGAGTCAACTGCACTATCTGAAGCTAAAATAATCTACCGCTAAATAACGTCCCATAAAAACATGATTTAAAATGCGGGAAGAAATAATTTCAACATATTTAAATGTAAATAATAACACTTCATAATTAAATACAATTTTCCAGTAAAAATTTTTATTTAAGGATATCCATTTAAAACAATAATCTCAAAGCATACTTTTTCCGTAGGATTTCAACAGAACGAGAACAAGCGTGTACACATAGTCCACGAGAGTAACTAATCAATCCGGCGCGGCTCAAAGCCACAAAATAGGTGTAGGTATGAAACCCATGAATAATAGCCGCAGGTAAAAGACCTATGAATAACAGGCGTGAGAATAAATCTCACGAATATTTGGTGTGAGTACGAAGCCTACAATTATTCATTGAGCTAGGATTTAACCATGGTACACCAAGGATTAATAGTACTGCTTTTAGTAACTAGCGTTCTGTATTCAGTCCTCTCCAAAAATATTTCCAAGTATATGCGGGGTCAATTTAGCATTTAATAATCACAATACTTTCTCATGAACGAATTTCACCAAGAATACTTCATAATCACAAAACTCCAGCATGAACATACAAATAAAATCTCAAAAGATTTCTTCAATTCATATGAAATAATCATTCAAATAATGAAATTCACATAAGAATATTTCATAGAGAAAATCAACTCAAAATAACATTTACAAAAGTCTTTTTCAAAACTTTCTTTCTTCATTTTCATACATAAACATAATTATATAATATAAACTAATTGCAAGGGGAAACCAATAATATTAATCAAAGCTATTAATTAATATAACCATATCTTTAGTAAATCATACTTAAAATGGACACTTTAAATAAAATATATCAAGTCATCAAGCATTATTAAAAATATCATTTTAATAGGACCTTATTCACTTACCTGTAATACTTTAATATATCTTACTCCAGCTCTATGCTTTTAAATAATATTCTTTCCTTACTTTCCTAAATTTTTTGAAAACAAATAATTGATACTCAAAATTCAATTATAATGGTTATTATAACATACTATTATAATTCTATATGTCCCAAATATTTTCATTTAAGAAAATAGGACAGTTATCCACCTAGGCTCATTTTCTTCAAAACAAAACTTGAATATCTCACATGGGTAATTATTATCTAGCAACATCAACTCAATATCTCTAAATAAATCTCCATATATATATTATGGCTTTTATTCATCTCTTTAATACATTATGACATATCATTTATAGCTCAAATCTGTTATCTTTAACACCTCTCTAGATTCATCAACAAATCTAAAAAAAATTTCCATTTGTGGAGCGCACACCCACACACACATATATATACACATATATGTTGTAATATCATTTCTTCTACTCTCTCACAACAGCATGAATTCCTTCTTCTTCTTCTTTTTCATATAAATCGCATATTCGCTCTTTAACTCTATTAACTTCCTAACTTCCCCCATTCATCTGTATGTATATATCACACTCAGCTGTTGTGATACTCCACAAATCTTTCTCCGAACTGGAAACCTCACACTTAGCTGCACTGTCTTCAACTCACCTTTGTGATATCACTGCAATATATAATATATAAGCTTATTAATATAGTATTATATTTATAAATTTCTAAGGACATTACATTAGCTCTATTTTTAGGATTTGAAAGGTATTTTTGTCTTATTTTAGCATTTGGTTGGTACTAGATTTGATTTTCTGCTGATGGAAACGAGGAAGGCAGTAAATTGTAGCAATAATGGAAGAAAAGATGCTGTATGAGATGAACACACAAAATATTATTGCTGTCTTCTTGTGTTGTTTGTCATTGATCGCTTCATATAATATTTGATTATGCTGTTAATTCTGTAGTATTCAGTATTCAAAATCTAAGAGGAAGTTGAAGATATGGCCAAAACTGATCTCTTCTATGAACAAAAAAAATATGTGTTTCAAGAAATTGTCACGATGCTTGTTGTGTTTTAGATCTATTTTTTCCCTTGAATATAGGAGGTTCAGTTACAGGAAATATAGTCTTTTCAAATTTAAATTTTAAGATTTGGTCTTTTAAAATAATCATAATTTTTATGGTCTTGTGCAATAAATATTTTTTTTTCCTATAAGCCCTGCATTCTAATTCTCCCAATATTTTAATAAGAACAAACTTAAAAAATCTTATCAATTTAAAATAGATTTAATGTATTTTTTTAGTATGTTACAATAAGTTACAACTGATTTATAAAAAGAATTAGGTTGGTAATATATCTTACCCATTTTCGTACAGAACAATGATTAGGCTGTCAATATTGTATTTAAGGAACTCAAACATGTGCTAAGCTTTGCTGGTTAGGGAGAATGTATTTTGATTTCAGAAAAAAAAAGGGAAAGAAGACAAGCAAATTTGACATTCAAAGGGAAAAAAAGAAAGAAAATGATGGATTAAAAAAAAAGAAAATACAAAATACGATAAAATCACCAAAATACCCCTCGCACAGTAACCATGGGGAATAAAATACAGAATGAGAAAACGTTCCCTCCTCCCTCTCCATCCCTCATCGAAGTAGATGATGAAGGCAAATACCCAGAGCAACAAAATTATGAAAATAATCGAATCTAGAAGACGGGATTGAATCGATACTGCTGAAAGATGCTTGAATCTGAGTTCCAACGTTCAGCAAAAAAACTAAATAAAGAAGATGAGCTGAACGATGTTGCTGTGTTGACTCAGTATATTCTATTAATGACTTCAGTACGTTTTTTAACTTTTTAAATTCGAAGTCTTTGTCCTTACGAAGTCTTCGTCAATACTCAATAGTATAAAAATTAGTCTTCTCTTCTAATGATTTTTAAGTTGCAGGTGGGCAGAGAAGAGTAAAATATATTTAGCAATATTAATAGTCAACAAACAAAACATAAAATAAGCAACAAACACATGATAGAAGCAAACACAGAAATTTAAAAACTCAATTATTAGCAAAGGATAACGTGACCAGCAATAAACTTAATTAAAGAGAAGTATTCTTCTTCCTGTGAACATGTAAATCAATCTCCGTTAAACAATGTCAACATTAAAACAATATGAAATAAAAAACGCACTCATGATTAACGAAGTCCGTCTTCTCATGCGGGTCTTCGTTTTACTATATAATAAATAGTCGAGCGATGTTTATTTTGCCTGCTGGTTAGTTGAGACTTGAGACCCGTGCAGTTTTTTAGCTCTGGTTATTTTGAGTTATAGGTTAAAGGGACATTCAATATGAAATAGAAATCTAAAAGACTACGAAAATCTATACATCATATAGCATTTATAACATGGCTAGTGATTAAATTCAAACCCTTAAAATGAATTCATATTATATATATACTCCTTAGTAAACATAAATTATACAGTGAGATCTTATATCAGTTGCAATTAATTAATTTATTTAACTTTTTTAATCTATTTTAATTAGTCAACTAATTCTTATACTAAGAATTGTGATTGCTTGTGACTTGTATCACATATTTAATTTCTTCTCTTTGGTATATTAAAATTGAAAAGCAATTACTTTGGGTCCCAATGAAAGAAGGGGATACTTTAATTTTTCTTCCTCTTTAAGGAAAGGACACGGCATGAAATAAACCTAAATGAAAGCTAAAGCAGTGCATATTAAAATGGATTTAAGTCATCATCAAGGAATGAATATAGAGCTTACTTGAACTTTAGAATTGGTATCCCCCTTATCAAAGAGCTTAAGTAAAGAACAAATCCTCATCAGCTGTTCTCTTAAAGAGTTCAAACTTCCTTCCTATATAATATATATTCGGGCCTGCTTGTTAGTTGAGATTTGAGACTCGTGCAGTTTTTTACCTCTGGAGAAGAATAAGAAAGTTCTTTGCCATCTGCAGAGAAGAGAGCGATTTACCAATGGCTAACAAGGAAGTTTCTCGCAGCGACTTCCCTCCCAACTTTGTCTTCGGCGTGGCAACTTCATGTTACCAGGTTTGTGATCACTGATCAGATACTTCATCTGTGAAAGCAGTGTGCAATTTTTGGATGCTGTTCTTTAGTGAGTTTTCGTTTTATTAGAATGATATTATATGATATTGCTACTTCTAATGTTTCAAGCAGATATTCAACGTATCTGTAATCAAACTGATCTTATTACGGAAATCTTTCTCAGTCGTTTCATGATAAATTTATCACAAGAACAAGAAGACTAGTGTTCTATTTTGAGCACTAGATAATTAATATTTGTAATATAAATGATACCAAAGTTTTTCAATCAGGCATTTAACTTCTTGTTTCTTCTTATTTCTAGATAGAAGGTGCTTGCATGGAGGGTGGTAGAGGTCCAAGTATATGGGATGCCTTTTCACATACCGAAGGTATAAGAACTTATTCAATGAACGATTGTCCATTGATTTAATTCAATGCAATTTGTTGTCTCATTTATTGATCATACTAGGTTTCCATTCCTTGTTTTGTTAGGAAAAATTAAGGACGGAAGCAATGGAGATGTAGCAGTTGATCATTATCATCGGTGTATGGTCAGTAATATTATTGTTTTATATATCATTTCCATTTATTTTTCTATTGTTTATTTATTGTTTTCTCGAGTTGATGTGAACTAGTATTTGCAGCATTAGTTATGCATTTTGCCTGGTTACTTCTGCTGCTATGCACTCTTCTATTCTCATTTCTGCTCTTTGAAGCAAATATCTTCTACTGAATGTGATTTTGCACCAATTGTGTTGTAATTTATAGCACATGAGAGTATTTACCCCAAAATTTTGTCTTGATATACATAATATTTTTAACTTTGCTGAGTTTTCTGCATGTGATTATGTTAACAGGAAGATATTGCTTTTATGGCCAAGTTGGGGGTTGATGCTTACAGATTTTCAATATCTTGGCCGCGTATCTTACCTGGTATGTCTGTTTCTGATGAGAATTTTAATTTTAATAGGTCGGTTTACTGTAGGGATAGTTGTTAAACAATTTAAAAGAATTTTATGACAATGACGGCCTAAAGGTTTTGTGAGTTTCTGAGTTGTTAAGAAGACAGAATTCTCTATTCCCTTTTGTTAAGCTCATTATTTTTTCTCTTCATTGATTTTATGAATTTGCTTTCTGGATTTGTGACTCTATCCCTAAAATAACTCAAATGCCTAAGAAGAAATCCACTAAAACTGAAAGCATGCACTACCAAATTGAAACCCAGTTATATATGTAATTGAAAACTTCTGCATGTAAATGAAAGACATATGGAGGAAAATTTAAAATGATCATATCCCAAAGAATCCTGAAATCTCCTTGTATACAAAATACAAGAAAAATATGCTAGCAAATTTTCAATTTTTAGAATGATTATTTTTAATGTTCATTAACGTATAAAGTATGGGAACAACCAATTTAAATTTTGTGTTATGCTAATAAGATCAGCTATTGTTCCACCTAATTTCTATTTTCTCTGCATATCTGACAGATCTTAGTTTGTTTATAGAGTCTGATGAATATGGGGATAATTATTCATGTTAATATTTTTCTTCATGTAGATGGTTTAGGAGTCAATGAAGAAGGGGTTGCTTTTTATAATGGCATCATTAATGCTCTTCTTCAGTTGGGTACAAAACCGTTTTACCTTTTACCTTGACACTTTTTTGTAGTCACATTTATATATATATATTAAGGACTCTTTACCAGCAGGTATTCAGCCTTATGTAACTTTGTACCATTGGGATCTTCCGCTGAATCTCCAAGAGTCAATGGGAGGATGGTTGGATAAAAAAATCATGTAGGTGATATGCAGCTGATTTAAATTTTTTTGCCATGCAATTCATTTCTTACCTAATTATATGTTATATTTTGCAAGTCATTGAATCAGCCCAAACTGCATAGAAGTACAGCTATGCACCTGTCATTTCCTTTTAAGAAAAGCAATCACTTACTTGAGGTCATCTTGCCGTATCTCAAGATTCTATTTACTTCCTCCATATGCTTTTCTTATGTGGTTAATTCACAAGCTGCATGATTTTCTGCATGCAGTATCTCATTTCCTCTTTTTTTATCATTTAATCAAGTACTTAAAAAGAACAATAGCTAGTTAGTCATCTTTTCTATATCATGTCATATGCGGACTTGATATTCAATATTAAATCATTTAACGATGTGTTTCCTATGTCTAGTTGATAGGACTCCATTACTTTAGTTACAATGGAAGGAAAGAAAGGGATAGGATAAGGGAAGTCAGGAAGCTATTTGTGTTATACTACCTTCTTGTGCATGTGTTGTCTGTATTTTATTTGCAATTGAGTCAGTTTTATTGTCTCATATTTATTATTGTAATTAGTGTCCACGTGTAAGTTATTTATGAGTTTAGCATGTGTTACCCTGTTACAAGGCTATAAAAGTACATATGAATGTAGTAAGAGGGAAGACAATGAATGTCCATTACGTTATGGTGATTCTCCATTGGTTTTGGAAAATCTATGACTTAGATTCTTACTCATATTTTTAAAAAATTCTTCTGCCCTCTTTAATCTATCTATTCTATTTTTTTCTTCCTTGGCTTTAGATTATTAATGAGTTTGATTCTAACCCTTTAATCTTCCAAAGATTATCCCTTCTCTTCTATCCTAACATTTATTCTTCTAAATCCTCTAATCCCTCTGTTTCTATCACTGGCATACACCAGAGAATATTTTGCAATCTATGCAGACACTTGCTTTTCAAGGTTTGGTGATAGAGTGAAGAATTGGATGACAATTAATGAGGCTGATGAAACTGCTATAAATGGGTATGATATTGGGACACAAGCTCCAGGAAGAAGTGAAAATCCATCAATAGAACCATATTTAGTAGCTCATCATCAAATCTTGGCTCATGCAAAAGCTGTATCTGTATACCGAAACAAGTACCAGGTACAGTATTGTACTTTATTGATACACAAAAAAAAATTCTTAAATAATTCAATTGTGTGTATATCATAGTCTTTCACCAAAGTTTATGCATTGTCATTTATTTGAATGTGATTCATTTTGCCATTTCCCATATAATACATCTACTATTAGTTTGATTATCAAATATGAATAAAGTTGTTCAGTTTATTTTATAATAAATGATGTAAAGGAAAAATAAAATATTGTAAACACAACATTTTCTTAAATTATTTTATTGTCTTGATTTCCAGGAAAAGCAAGGAGGACAAGTGGGCTTCGTGGTAGACTGTGAATGGGCAGAACCTTATTCTGATAACACTGAAGATCAAGATGCTGCTGCAAGGCGCCGTGCTTTTACTGTTGGATGGTAGTTCCCTTCTATCATTTCTTGCTATAATTTAGATTAGAAGTTAATCATTTTTATCCAAAAAAAATTGGGTTCGTGTGTGTACTCACACACATAATGCTTCACTATCTTTCAATTATTTAGATGGGAAGACTCATATCCTCTGGAAATTGATACTGTGCATATGTCGTACTAATAAGAAAGCGACTTTAGTAAATTTTGTGGATTTGACTGAGAATTTCTCTCTTCTATACTCTCCAGTTTTACAGAAATTATTTATCATAATTTTTATAGTATTATATAAATTGTAAATATGAAATTATGCCCATTTTTCTTTGACGTTTAATGAGAAATGGAAGGTAAAGAAAAAATTAGACAACAACTAGTTTGAATGAAAGCTTTTCATGGGTTTATTGCTCGAAGCCATATCCAAGTTTGGTGGATAGGCTAGAAGGTTGACAATTTTTTGTTATATTCTATTTCTGTCTATGGAATCCAACCCTGACTTTGAATTTTTCCTATTGTGTATATATTTTATCCAGGTTTTTGGATCCCTTATGTTTTGGAGACTATCCTAAACTTATGCATGATCGACTTCATCAACTTCCCAAATTCTCGGAGGAGGACAAAAAGTTGCTTGCAAATTCTTTGGACTTCATTGGTCTGAATTACTACACAACAAGGTTAATTTATAATGACCCAAAAAGCTCTGAAGGTGGTTACCACTATAGAGCACAATCGATTGGGAGAAGCGGTAATAATTGCAGTGTTACACTATTTTTGAGATATCCGTTAATTGAATTGTGTTTCTAATTGAGTTTTTTGTTTATCCTCAGTGAAGTGGCCAAATGGTGAGCTCATTGGTGAGAGGGTATAAACCTTTTCTTTGTATTCCATCAATTATACAAATCTACGCATGCACAAATAAGAAAGCGTTACATACTTTGAAATAATTGGCAGGCTGCATCAGATTGGCTCTATATAGTTCCTTGGGGCATGAAGAAGACTCTGAATTACCTGTCTGATAAGTACAAGCTCCCAATATACGTGACTGAAAATGGTATGGATACTTCTCTTCATGCATGTATCAAGGGCTACTCAGGTATTTGACATTTTTTGGGTTGTAAGATTATTGAGAAATAAGCATGAATTGAAAGGTAATTTTGATGCTGATATTTCTATCTCTATCCTTATATCTCTATGAATGTTGACTACTTATGCTATCTGGAGTGCCTTCTAAAAACTATCTTCAAGCGGTATATGATCTCTAGCAATTGATTAACTGTAATTACTAAGTTGTAACTAAATGATTTGATGATCCATTAGCAAGTTCTCTACTCTCATGTTAGAAGTGTGGGAGTCTAATGTGGGGTTTATGTTAATCTTGGCCTTTCTAACTTCATGAGCTAAATTTTGGGATATGATTCCTCAAAAATCCATTGTTAAGTGGTTCTCATTTCTCTTACCTTTGGATTTTCTGTTTGATAGGCATTGATGATGAGAATGATGGTAAGGTGAAATTGGATGACAAACTGAGAGTACGCTCTTTCAAGAAACATCTTGACTCAGTTGCTTCGGCAATTAAGTAAGTTTGCCAACTTTTTCTTTTTGTTCCTAATTTTTTTCTATTTTCTAATTGTTACTTATACATACAATCTATATGCCCCATTTCGTATAATGAAGGAACGATATTCTTTTGATTTATTTTTTATTTTTGTAATGTTTTAATATGTTCTTATTATAATCATCACTCAATAGTTTTTTATCATTTTATATTACTATTTGAAAGTAGGAGTATGAGATTCACTCTTTTCTTCAAGATCATTTGTTTTTAGTTTTAGCATTTTATTTCATTCTATGTGTTAAACAAAAACATTTATCTAAAATATATATACTCATATAAAAAAAAAGTCTATTCATATGAATGGAAATTCATGTGGTAAACACAAAGTTTTGAAGCTTGGAACCAAGAATTTCTATTTTGCAAAGTGTTGTATTTTCATTTTTTAGGCAACAATGGCATCGGTTTTGAGGGTGACAAAGACAGTCTTGTGAAGGATTTTAGCATCATCTTGTGAAATAAGCTGAACTTTCTGACTACATTTCTTCTTAGGAATAATAATAAGCGGCTAAAATCTTTTTTTACTTTGAAAGCAAATTGTGAGCCTAAACAGGAGGATCACATCTCAAAGTTTTGTTAATTCATTTGAATAATGTGCAGAGACGGAGTAGATGTGAGGGGATACTTTGCGTGGTCATTATTGGACAATTTTGAGTGGGAAGATGGCTATACCAAACGTTTTGGATTGGTTTATGTGGATTACAAATTTGGGCTCACGAGGCGCCCCAAATCTTCTGCTCATTGGTATTCAAAGTTCCTCAAAGCTAATGAAAGCGAATAGGGCGAAGATGAGTAACAGGAAACTAATATTATTGTTCTCATCTACATTTAGCAATGTTGTTGGTTGTTAAAGTTTATGAATAAAGAGTAAAGAATAAAGTTTGCCAGTATTATCTGGGTTTAGCAGTTATGTTGAATGCCAGCCTTTATGGGATTGGATTGGAGCCCTTTCTAGGGCTTCTAGTGATTTGCCTTTTGTTGTTTTATTTTGATTTTAGACAATATTGGATGGAGACTGTGTTGAAAATTGTGCCCTAGAGGCCAATTATTGTATTATAAATATTGTTGATTTATGAACTTCTTAATTATGTTATCACATTATTTGCATGTTTACTGTGATGACTATCCTTGGATAACTCATGATCTTATCCTAAATGTCCCTGGTCGGTCATCTATACGGGAGCAGAGATAAAATAAGACCAGTATGACTTTGAAGATGTATAGAGATATAAATTAAAGTCATGGGCACATGTAAGAGTATAAGGTGTTGGACCGACCCGCTATGAGAGAGCTTCATGGGTTAAGTCATAAGCTTCTCTCATATACAAGCCATGTCACTATACCCTTTAACCTGAGATCATCATGGATTCCTATATGACAAACGCTCAGCTTTGACCAGTCAAAAGTCACTTTTGACTGAGTGACCATAAAGACTATATTTAGGCTCAGTGATTTTTCATGTGGAGGAATGTGAATAGTTAAGATGGAATTTGTCCCTCACATTCTTAGAGATATTAATGGGCCCCTCGATGAGTGAGTCTGAGAAATGTCTAGCCATACTGTAATGGAAAGATAGTTCCATTTCTGTAGTCAGACTACTCAGGGATCAAGAAAGTAACGGTCAGGAACAGGAAGATGATATTCTCCATGCCTCATCCATGACCAAAATATCGTGTGACAAAAGAAACTTGATATGGTTGTATGAAAGGTAACATCGTTATCGATCCTCATATGATTTGGGTAGTCGTAATATCTTGCTCGAGACCGCTTACGACTTGTGGGTCAGTATAGTAACTGGCACACTGCCAACTTCATATGGGCCTATAGGGTCGCACACAAAATAGTCCAACACGAGCTGCGATGTCCAGATTCATTGAATCTAAGACATGTCCAGATTCAATGAATAATCTAGGGTGAATATATATATTTTATATATATAAATTCGTATATATATATTATATAATATAAGAGATATTTGCAAGATTTAATTTATAAGGATAAATTAAATCTCTATCACTTTTGAATTTAAATTTAAATTGATATGATCTATTTGAATTTGAAATTTAAATTGATATGATATCTCAAATTTGATTTATGAGAATAAATCAAATATAATTCTGTCTTATCTTTATTTTAAACTAAATGAATAGGTAAATTAAAAATGTGGGACAGATTTAATATAAACCATATTTATTTAATTAGTTTCTTATCAAATTATGCAATATAAGATATTGCATTAATTTTAGAATTAATATAAAATTAATTCTGAAATCCAACTCAATCAGAACACCGATAGCATCCTATATATTTGACATTAGAGGCTAGGGTTTTGTACACGAGAGAGTGATAAGGAAGATGCAAAAGGTTTGCAGATAAGAAACAGTCAAAATAGAGACGGTGAGGATGGAACCTCGAGAAAGTTCTAGAGGGACAAGAGGCGTTAGCACGTCGTTCGTGGTTGGAACGCTGTTCGTGTGGATACCGGTAAAGGAAGCCGATCTGAGTTGTCGACTTCTTGCGATCGAGAAGAGAGCACCAGGTATGACGACAAGTAGCGACGAGTAGACACTGAGGTCGCAACCAAATAGGCATCTGAACGTCAGAAAATCGAAAAGAGGCTTCCAATCGCGACTAGAAGCTTAGGACGTCGTGACTGAAAACTCCAGAGACTTTCCGTCACGACGAGAAGCTGAGGACGTCGCGGATGACAACTCCAGAGACGACAAGTCGCGACTAGTGGACACGGAGGTCGCGACCATAGTTCGAATACCGAAGATAATACTTCTTACTCTTTGACTTAAACACATTCGGCAAATCCAGGCAGGAAATAGAAAATTTTTTAAAGTTAATTCTACTGCATGCCTTCCAATTCCTTTCAGACTGTTGAATGTATTCTTGAGTCATTCCAAATATAATAATCATTTGTGAAATTACTTAATCAAATATTCAGCATTAAATCTATGTGTAAGAATTAGCGTAGGGTGGAAATGAAAAGAATGCATACTTAGGCTCCTATACTGTTAAAAGATGGTTTTAACAATTGCTTTTGGAAATCTGTATGAACAATTTCAGTTCCTTATAAGAAATTACTTTGTGAAATTCTTAGGCGGCAACTGCGCCATTTGAATATTTTTGGCCTGTGTGTTTGGTTGCCATCAAGAGGAATCCCTCAAACATCTCTTTATATATCTTGCCCCTATTGCGATCTTTATGGTTTGGATATTCCTCAGTTAAGTTTTCTGATTATAGTTTCTGTAGTTTTGTATTGTGGCTTAAATCTGAAGTCAACTTCATAAGGTTGGACTTGATTGGTTATTACATAGAAAGGTCAATACAATATTTAAGCCTCATCATTTGTATTTATTTTAGTTTTAGTCCTCTAGGGGTAAACTGGTCCAAACTTTTATTAAAATATAGATATTAATATTTTAAATGAAAAGAAATTTAAGAAACTAAAACTTATAATTTAAAACTATAGAAATAAGTAAACTATAAGGACTAAGTATTGTATTAAAATTTTAATGATCGATGGTTGGTCAATGATCTTATCAAAGAAGCATAATATATTCAAGTTTTTCCACGTCATAATATGTCGGTGTACCTCTGCAACAGTTCCAGTTGCAAATGAGAAATTCAATGCCCAACATCTTTTTAATTTTTTATCTTTGTGTTATGTTATATCATTAATTATAAAATACCTTCAGCACAAACGGAAGGCAAGTTAGAAATCCTCTATATCACGAAGTTAATTATCATCTTAGACTGCTCCAACGCTACTTTGAAAGACATGGTTTGGTAGGACATTTACTCAATGACAAATTACCACCCCCATTTTTAATTATAAGATTCACTTAACTAATTTGGATAAATTAAAGAAGTTAGTTAAATTAGTTAATAGTAATAATTATATATTAATTTTCTTAAAATACTCTTTAAATATATGTATTTGAACAACTCTTGATAGATACACTTTAATATGTGCAATCATATAGAGGTATATTAGGAGAAAATTATAAGTCTAGAAAATAAAATAGATTAGAATCTTATATTTAAAAATAAATTTAATAGAGGAAGAGCTCTCCTCAAAACTTTCAAGCTTTAGTGGGAAGGAGGAGAAGGAAGCTCTCCTCAACACTTTTAGGCTTTAGTGGGTTTAGGGTGGGGGCTTGGTATACGGCTTCTATATGGACCTTATAGATTTGAAGGCAGTACTACAAAGAGAATGGGACAATGAGATATGCAAGAACTCTATACAAATGGTAATGCAACTTAAAATTAAATTAGTTAAAGTAGCTTTTCCACTAACCCTTAAAACTAGATACATGATTATAAGATCGAGTAATATTCATCGCGTATTTTTTTTCAAATTTAACAGTTCAATTTTAAAAAATCATAAATAATTTTAAAAAAAATATATTATGGAGTTAAGTATCAATTTAAAGCTATTTCAATACTCATCAAGGAAAAAATATAAAAGTAGAGTTATTTCTTGCTAATTAATATAATTTATTCGTTTAAGTTTACTACTCATTTGGTAAAAACTGAAACTTTCAGTTTCTATGTCCCAATTTTAGAAATTCATATCTCCTAATTTATGTATCAAATTGAGGCATATTATCCATGATTTTAAAGCTTAGGATATGTACTACATACTCACCAAAGTTTGTGGTCAGATTAAATTGTTATCGTGGTTAAACTGGGGATGGAACATTACTACTTCATAACTACTATTTTGCCTTACTAACTTCTTTCTTTAATTATCTTTAATTATTCTAGCATGCTCAAACTATTGTCTTAGCTTCTCATACATTCTTATACTCATGTGAACAAACCATAATTATTCTATATAATTTCATTACATAATTTGGTGCATTGTATAACATTTACATAATTGAAAAATCAAACATTTCATACTAAAACATGTAATTCTCTACTTTTCTTCTTCCATTCATCAGCTCTTCTTCATGTATACATATTCCACAATTCTTGACCTATATTGGTTGGTTAAGGGAGGGATTAGATTTGAGAGAATTCCATTAGCAAACATTACCATATACATATACAAGATAGATGCTAATGCATAATATGTAATTTTACTTAAACTTTTGCTAGCTAGTGACATGTCATCATGCTTTATGTTTTGTATAAAAAAATGTATGGCTAGGGAAATCATATTATAAACATCATTTTACAATTGTCTTGCCACAACATCATTCAATTAACTTATATATATCAACATATAAGCATACTATATTAAGCACATAAATGGTTAATTTCACTACCTTGTACCATAAGATTTCTTCTTGATTTCCACTTGCTCTCTAAGCTTCCCAACCATGAGAACTTTCAGATCATACATTGATCATACAACTCATTAGGATTAAGAACTCACACCATAGCCAAGACTTGCTCTCTTTACTTAATCTTTTTCTCTTGATTTTAGGATTTGTGTTATAGCTTTCTAAAAGTTATTCTCATAGGATTCATCAAACTCACATTCTTTCCCCATGAAACTGTCTTGGCCAAGAGGTTACCCTTCTCGATGTCAAAGTTCTATTTTTTATTTCAATGCTTCTAACTTCACTTTCTCAATTTAGTTCCACATAATTTTTCATTATAAATCTATTGGAAGCTCTCGAATCAACAAAATCACATCCTAGGAACAAGAACACAGCAAGGTCATAGCCTAGGCGACCAAGTCATGAAATTCAATCAATTATAAGTTATAACCACTTGAATCCTATTATTTTCTATCTTTTACACATATATCTAACATCATACTTGTCTTTCTCTAAAATTTCATATTCAAACCAGCAGCAATAACACAAGAATTCAAGCTTCTAAATCCATTAAAACTCCTACCCGAACTCAAGAGTACAAACTACTACAAGATTAAGAGTTAGAGTTGTCATTTTATCTTGATTAAAGGTTGAACCTTGCTCTTGCTCTTAATCTCCACGGCTCTTTCCTTTTTCTCTTTCCTTTCTGAATTTTTCTAGAGTTTCCCTTCTTTTATCTTGGCCGTGCACTTCTTGAAGGAGGGGTATTTATAATACTCCACTTACTAAAATACCCTCCACGTTACATGAATTTGTAAGATCAAATGCATGGTCTAAATTGCACCATATATCCTTCTTGCATCATCTTCATGGCATCATCCTTCATTTTCTTTGCATCACTTAGGCTATGCGGTGCCATCTTTAAGAAGGAAGAAGGATGATCAAATCTTGGCCCTTGATTTCTAAACATGTTCTTACTTTACTTGGCTCACATTTATTTTAATTTCTTAACAACCTTTTGGAGCTTAAAAAATTCTTTTGTTTACTTGATAATCTTTCTTTAATTATAGGGAAATTTCATGAATTTTCTTGGGCCATAACTCTTCATTTAGCTATTTCTTTTTGAATTTCTCATAAAATACCTCTTATTGGCATCCTGAGCTTCTAATATTTTTGCAGCTCACACTGTTAACCTTTTGTGAGTAAGACTAATTTTATAATTTTTTTTAGTCTCTTAACTATTATTCCCTATTTATTCCCCATTTCTACATCATCATAGCTCAAATAATTATTCCTAGATAAATACCTCAAATTGAACCATTATAATGAAATCTAATTTTCTGGGATTTTCATACTTTTTTATATCCATAGTTACCCATTTTGGCTCGAAATTTCCTAAAATTATGATTTTTCCTTTAATTTGACTCAACCTTATAAACTATCACTTTAAGACCTCTATCTCAACTTTAGGCATACAATTATTCTCTTTTCTCTTTTTGAGCCATTGAGATTCTCCTAGAGTCTCAAACTGTATTTACATAATTTTTCTCCAAGAACTTTCTCTATTTGCACCTTAATCGTTGGACTTGCTCTATTTGCAGTTTAATTCCTTAAAACTCTCTATATATTTTTTTCTAGGATTTCTATGCAAAGGGGCTTGGTAATCTACTTATTTTATGCTACTTTCTGAGTTTCTAGACTTAAAAATTGGGATGTGACATAAGACCAGTCCGGACAGGTTCTAGTATAGCCCCAAAAATGTCACACCCATACCAAAGGCCCACTCCTAGTCTGTCCCCGGTCAACCTGCTCTCACCGCGGTAACAACTAATCAACCTTCCTTTTATTAATCTAAAGTATTTTTATTACTCCCTCTAACCCTTAATATAAGAGCTAGTTGATTTTTTTGAATAAATTAAATAACCCAAATAAATTAGTTAATTATGAACAAATATTCAACCCCTCCAGATGAATTCATATTATATACTCATTAATCTACCCAAATTTCTCTGATCATAATTATAAGAGCTAGCTGACTTTTTTAGGTAGATTGAAGAAATCAAATAAATTATTTAATTATACCTAAATCTAACCTCTCAAGATGAATTCATATTATATACTCTTTAATCTACTAAAATTAGTCAACTAGTTTTATATTAGTTATAATTAACTGATTTATTTAGCTTTATTAATTATTCAAAAAATTTAACTAACTCTTATAATTAGAAGATAGTACCCTGTATGAGTGACTCTCCTTCCTTAAATAAATAATTAGCATTTTAAGAAGTAAAAAGAAAATTCCCATTTAACTTACTATATTGATGGTAATAGTATAAAATTATCGTGAACACTTTACAAATTTTAGAAATGATTAAATTAAATTTTAGATGATCTATGAGAGTCTTTCTTTTTTAACATAAAAATATTTACTTGTAAAAAAGAGTAATACTAGGAAATACCAAGACTTCATAAGATATTTTTAAAATAAATAGAATCTATATATTTATATATAGGATTAATGTAACATCCTAAATTTTGATAAAAGAGATTTATAAGGAATTATTGAGGTTATGAGTATTTTTTTGAAATTAAAAATTCTTAAAAGAAAATTTTCAAAAAAAAAAGTAAAAAAAAATAATCATTAAAAATATTTTAGGGATCAACAAAAGAGTAAGTAAAAATCATGAAATGAATATGTTGTAGATTTAAAAAATTATGATAGATTTTATTTTCTTAAAACTGAATGATTTAATAATTATTTTTCAATAATTAAAAGTTTATTTCTTAAAAAGTTTAAGAAAAATAACTAAAAGTGATCGTTTGTCCCAAAAAATTTAGAAAAATTATCTTATGGAATAAAGAAGATATTGGAGGAAGAAAATATTAATTCTATTAAGATAATTAATTTCTAAATTTTTTTAAAAGTTTTAGAAAATAAGAGAAAGTGTTTCACTTAAATGTAGAAGTGTTCATAAAGCTCGCGACCCGGTATGTCCACCTGAGCCCGTGAAAAAAAGGCCCTGCCCAGCCCGATAAATATAGGACAGGGTTGGACATCGGGCTACAAAATGCAGCCTATATTTTTTTCAGGCTGGGCACCGGGCAGGAGGATTACCCTGCCCTGCCCATGAGCACCCCTTTTTTTATTTTATTTTTTACTTTTCTTCCTAGATGCTACACTTGAAAAGGAGAATATGATAGTTATTGGTGACTAAAGGGTCATTTTAAAAATATAAGTAGTTAAGTACATAAGTTGCTTCTTTTAATATTTATAACTATATGGATATCTTTTTAACTTTACTAATTATAATATAATTACATTACAAATTATAATTATTTATTTTATTTTTTTAGATACTTCATCCTTGTCAATATTTGAGAAATTGATGTAAAATTATAATTAGTAATTACAAACTACTTATATTTCAAGATTTTTTTTATATGCAATAAATTTTAAGACTTTAATTATTATCTTTTTATTACCTTATTTTTAGTGGATTATAGATATTATTTAATTCTTCAAGACATATGAATATGATATGATTTTAGAAGTTTATAATTGTAGATTTTTTTCCACAACATGAGCATAGCATCACAATTTGGGCATGCCCAGCCCGCTTACGCCCATCCCACCTATGTCCAGCCCAAAATAGTTAGAGCTTTTATCAGGTAGGGCCAAACATCAAGCTGTAAAATATTGCCCATAATTTTTTTGGGCAGAGCATCAGGTAAGAGGTTATCCTACCTAACCCTGCATATGAATAACCCTACTTAAATGGGTAATAGAAAATAGATGGGTATAAGATAAATACTGCAGTGTCTCACGTGCAAATTGTCCACGTGGCTTCTACTTGTTGAGACACCACTGCGTTCACGTGTCCATTCCTCCTCCAGTTCACCCTCTAATTGTCCCCTCCCTCACACGGGCCTCACCATTAAAAACACTCCGCCTCACTATTCCTTCTCATTCTCATCTTCGTTATGTTGGAGTAGAGAGAGAGACCGAGACCAGAGACTTAGAGAGAGTGACGAGAGTGAGAGAGAGACGGCGAGAGAGAACAGAGGAGAAGAAGCTTCACGTCTGCCTCCGTTGTCCGTGCTGCCGTCGCTGCTACAGCTGGATGTCGTCGTCTTCCTCAAAACAGAGACCAAGAGCAGAGAAGAGAGTGAGAGAGGAGCTCGGGAGAAGCACAGAATCGAGACACCAGAGATTTAGCTCGCGACGCCGTCGACCGACTGAGGTGAGTACTCCCTGTTCTCTCCCACTATTATTGCCGCGATCTGTGAGAATTTTGGGGGTGGTTTGGTCACTTGAAACCTGTGTTGAGGATGGGGTAACTGCAGATCTAGTGAAAGAAGTGAAGATTAAAGTTTTTCAAAACTAAACCCACCCTAAATCGAGATTAATCAGAGTTGTATGTGTTCCTATGTTTTGAACTATGGTCTCCGAGTGTAGAGACCTGTTGTTTGTGTAAGGGCATTCGAATCTTCTAAAAAATAAAGTCAATGACTTTTATAATCAGTGTTGCTCTGTTCTGGGTTTGATGATCTTGAATTTGGATGAAACTCGTGACTGAAATATCATTACATGGACAATAATGGTATCTGCGTATACCAACCGTGGGAGGCCTCGTGAGGGTGTTAAACTTTATAATCAGATGCTGGAAATGCAAGAACCCAATGAATTCTTGTACTCTACTGTTTTGAAAAGAATAGATGTGAAATTTAATCCTTCTAATGAGTTGACAAGAGGTTTGTGTGTGGGGATATAGGAGAGAGTGGGAGATAATTAAAGTCTTTAACGAATACATATGACGGGATGCATGTTTGCGTCTGGGGATTGTGTAAAAATGTTAGATGTGCTAAATGATCTCAATAAGCTTATGATTTTCTCTGATTTGATGATTATGAATTCTTTTGTGTTTCTAAATATATTACATTGGTTTAAAGATTAAAGTCTGTTTGAAAGTTTAAAAGAATGTTGTTCGGGTATTTATCGATAAACCTATTTACATAAATTAAGTATTTTGAAATCTTTTAAAATAAAGATTGAATTATCGTTATAAAAGAGTATGTTATGAAAATGGTAGTTTTTGAAGAGCTTTTTGAAAAAGGTTGTTTATTGAAGTTTTATTTAATAAATCTAATACTGTTTCAGAAAAATTTATTTAATATTTATCAAAGTCTTTTTTTAATAAGGATGTTTATTGAAGTTTTATTTGATAAATTTAAAAGTTTTAGTAAAATGAATTTAAAATTTATTAAAAAAAAATTTGATAAGGATATTTATCAAAGTCTTATTTAATAAATTTAAAGTTGTTTGAATGAAATTCATTTGAGATTTATTGAAATTTTCTTCAATAAGGCACCTCTTCAATAAATTGAAATGATAGTTATATCTAACTTTCACAGAACTTGATACTTCAATTTAAATAATTTGGAAATAATTTTTATATGCTTAATCTCTTTATATATGTCTCATGTAGCATATTTCAGATAATTTTTAGGCATAAAGAAGATCAAACAAAAAAGTTCATAAAAAATGAAATCTAGCATATTTTTTAACCGCTACTCTAAAGAGAATATAATAGATTTATGAAAAATTTAACTATAAAAGAAGAAGGCGGGGAGAGAAAACTAAAAAAGGAAGGAAGTTAAGAGACGTAAGAATCAAGAGAAAATGAGAGATGCAAAACAATGCATGACGATCACAAACAATCTTAATATCTCTATTTCACTCTATTTCACTTTGTTTCTCATTCTTCAAACAAAGCATACAAAGCATATTGTATTCTTTGAGAGAGAAATTTTAAGAGTTTGTACTTAAGTTATTATCACAATTCTTCTACTAAGATGTGTTGTATTTTATCAATTATTTTCTGAATTGCTGAAAAGTATGGGTCTGTTGAGTAGGATATTACTTTACAAGTTGTAAGGGAAAGTGAGAAGGATTCTCAAAGTTGATACCTTATGTGGTTAAAAAGGGGGGTGAGAGATTTTCACGATTGATACCTTATGGGTTGTAAAGGAGAGTAAGAGGAATTTTTATGTTTGATGTACTGAGGCGTTAAGAACACGACTAATCTTAGAAGATAGTGGAACATTGAGAGGAACTCTGGGGACTAGATGTGAGCTAAGTAGTTGGGCTGAATAGTGTTTAACTTACCATATATTTGTTTCTTTTATCTTTCAGCAATTGATGATATCTTTCTGAGCCAATTTTTTTATTTTATTTTAAAATTCTTAAAATTTTTAAATTTTTTAAAATCACCTAATTCACCTTCTTCTAGATGAAACAACTATTTTAACATAAAGAACATTGAGTTCCTTTCATTTATCTCAACTTCTGTCAATTCAATTGGTCTGAGTCTATTTCTCTCCAAAATGTATGAATGTAAAGGATCCAATTAATTTAATGTGTTGATGAAATTGCAGACAAGGATCGCCATGGCAGTGGCTCATGCATGTGCAAGTTGTTACCACGTGTGTTATGCAAAGAATCCAGAGCATCACAAAGATTTAGAGTTTAGTTCATAATTTGCTCCTTCTTCACGCTGTACAGAGATAGAGATTCATTCCTGGTTACAACAAGTTAAACTATTGATTTTAGGATGTTTGTAGTGTATTTGTGTGGAGAAAATGAGAATTCTTTTGAGGGGAGAAAAAAAACTTATATTAAATTCTTTCTATTTTTCAGCGTAAAGTTCATCAATCATAAGATGATATTAACTTTCTCCCAACCACAAAGGCTTCAGGTTTTCTCTTTCAACAATCACACATACTTGTATATCTAGCACATAATCATTGCCTCAAAGCTTTCTTTCCATTACATTAAGTCCTAATCACCATCGAACATCCACGCTTCCATTCTGAAACTAAATGCCATATATTTAATTTAGAAATTTCCAAATCTCAGAACAAGGTCTAACTCGTGAAGAGGGATAGTTGTTGAGGTATGAGGTTCTGAGGAAGAAGCGGGAGAGGTTTATGCAGTGGCAACTGACTCAAATAAGTGAAATGGAGCATAAGGAGGGTGAGTCTGGGCATTAGCAGGAGGCTGTGTGTTGGATCTAGGAGTGAACAGAAGGTCTTTTACATTGAAGATGGTGTTGGAAGGAGTCAATATGTTTTTTTTTTTTAGTGAAGAGGATTTATTGAAAGTTAAAAAAATTAACTACATGATCTTTGAGAACAAAGTTAAAACTCTGCAAATGGCTTCTTGCTTTGAGTGTGTGATCTTTCAGAGCAAGGGCTTCATTCACCATTTGGTATATCTCCTGAGTATTATTATTGAATATTCTAGCATTCCTTGCATTCCAGAGCTTCCAACAAACAATTCCAAACAAGGTGCACCAATCAATATTCTGCTTTGTAGTACTAAGGTTGTATTGGAACCATTCTGTGAAGGGGATCTGAAAGAACAAATTATGCATTTCTACAGGAATTAATAACTCCCAACAAAGATGAGCATTGGTGCACTGCCTCAGGACATGATTTAAGTCTTCAGTGATGAAACCACACAAAGAACATGATGCATGGGAAGACATATGCCTTCTAGATCTTTCTTCATTCGTAAGAAGTCTATTGTTCAAAGCCAACTAGGGAAATGTTCGAATTCTTTGAGCTCCCGCCCATTTCCATGCTAAATCCCAAAGAGGACTTCTTTCATTCCATTTATTTTTCATAATGAGTCCATAAGCAGAGCTAACCGTGAATGTTCCTAAGGCCGTTAGGTTCCAATTACAATAATCCGGTATAGCTTGCTGGGTAGGGGGATTAATCATAGATATCTGCTGTAAGATATGCTCAGGTAGTAAATCCTTCAGCAGTCCCCAAGCCCACTCTCCATGATTCGCAACGAAACAACTGACCTTCTTATGAAGGGAATCTCAGGCAGAGGAACAAGCGACTGAATGCATAATGGGCCAATATCTCCTACCCAACTATCCGACCAGAATCTGACCTTACTACCATCGCCTATTACCCATGAAAGACCTATCTTCAAATCTTCCCATACTGAGCATAGTTTCCTCTAGAGATGAGATGCTTGCCTTCTCTTAGGCATGTCACTTTCAACATTGTTCCATTTATACTTCGATCTTAGAACCTGAACCCAAAGTTTGTTGGGTTCATTGACAATGGAGTAATTGGCAGGCTGCATCAGATTGGCTCTATATAGTTCCTTGGGGCATGCAAAAGACTCTGAATTACCTGTCTGATAAGTACAAGCTCCCAATATACGTGACTGAAAATGGTATGGATACTTCTCTTCATGCATGTATCAAGGGCTACTCAGGTATTTGACATTTTTTGGGTTGTAAGATTATTGAGAAATAAGCATGAATTGAAAGGTAATTTTGATGCTGATATTTCTATCTCTATCCTTATATCTCTATGAATGTTGACTACTTATGCTATATGGAGTGCCTTCTAAAAACTATCTGCAAGCGGTATATGATCTCTATCAATTGATTAACTCTAATTACTAAGTTGTAACTAAATGATTTGATGATCCATTAGCAAGTTCTCTACTCTCATGTTAGAAGTGTGGGAGTCTAATGTGGGGTTTATGTTAATCTTAGCCTTTCTGACCTCATGAGTTAGCTTTTGGGATATAATTCGTCAAAAATGCATTTTAAGTTGTTCTCATTTCTCTGACCTTTAGATTTTCTTTTTGATAGGAATCGATGATGAAAATGACGGTAAAATGCGATTGAATGACAAACTGAGAGTACGCTCTTTCAAGGAACATCTTGCCTCAGGTGCTTCGGTAATTAAGTAAGTTTGCCCACTTTTTCTTTTTGTTCCTAGTTTTTTGCCATTTACTAATTGTTACTTGTACATACAATCAATAAGCCACATTTCGTATATTGAAGGAAAGATATTCTTTTGTTTTATTTTTTTTATTTTTGTAATGTTTTAATGTGTTCTTATTATAATCATCACTCTATAGTTTTTTATCATTTTTATATTACTACTTGAAAATAGGGCTATGAGATTCACTCTTTTCTTCAAGATCATTTTTTTAATTTTACTCCTTTATTTCATTCTGTGTGTTAAACAAAAAGATTTATCTAAAATATGTATACTCATATAAATAAAGTATGTTCATATGAATGGAAATTCATGTGGTAAACACAAAGTTTTGAAGCCTGGAACAAAGAATTTCTATTTTACAAAGTGTTGCATTTTCATTTTTTAGGCAACAATGGCATAGGTTTTGAAGGTGATAGAGACAGTCTGGTAAAGGATTTTAGAATCATCTTGTGAAATAAGCTAAACTTTCTGACTACATTTCTTCTTATGAATAATAATAAGTGGCTAAAGTCTTTTTTTTTTTTTTTTTTACTTTGAAAGCAAATTGTGAGCCTAAATAAGAGGATCACATCTCAAAGTTTTGTTTATTCATTTGAATAATGTGCAGAGATGGCGTAGATGTGAGGGGATACTTTGCATGGTCATTATTGGACAATTTTGAGTGGGAAGATGGCTATACTAAACGTTTTGGATTGGTGTTTGTGGATTACAAACTTGGACTCACAAGGCACCCCAAATCTTCTGCTCATTGGTATTCAAAGTTCCTCAAAGATAATGAAAGCGAATAGGGCGAAGATGAGTAACAGGAAACCAATATTATTGTTCTCATCTATATTTAGCAATGCTATTTTATATAAGTTTTAGAGTTTCTTAAAGTTTATTAATACAGAGTCAAGAATAAAGTTTGCCAGTATTATCTGCGTTTAGCAGTTATGCTAAATGCTGGTCTTTATGGGATTGGATTGGTGCCCTTTCTAGGGCTTCTATTGATTTGCCTTTTGTTGTTTTAGTTTGATGTTATACAATGTTGGATGGAGACTGTTGGAAATGTTGTGGAAATGAAAAGAATGCATACTTGATGCTTCTATATTGTTAAATGATGGTTTTAACAATTGCTTTTGGAAATCTGGGTGAACAATTTCACTTCCTTATAAGCAATTACTTTGTTAAATTCTTAGGCGGCAGCGGCACCATTTGAATATTTTTGGCCTGTGTGTTTGGTTGCCTTCAAGAGGAATCCTCAAACATCTCTTTATATATCCTGCCCCTATTGCGATCTTTATGGTTTGGATATTGCTCAGTTAAGTTTTCTGATTATAGTTTCTTTAGTTTTGTGTTGTGGCTTAAATCTGAAGTCAACTTCATAAGGATGGACTTATTGGTTATTACATAGAAAGGTTAATACAATGTTTTAGTCTTATAATTCCTTTTCATTTTGGTTTTGGTTTTAGTCTTAGTCTCTCTAAGGGTAAACTGGTCCAAACTTTTATTAAAATATAGATATTAATATTTTAAACAAAAAAAAATTGAGAAATTAAAACCTATAATTTAAAATTATAGAGATAGTAAACTATAAGGACTAAGCATTGCATTAACAGTTTAATGATTGATGTTGGTCTATGATCTTATCCAAGAAGCATAACATATTCAAGTTTTTCCACGTCATAATATGTTGGTGTACCTCTGCACCAGTTCCAGTTGTAAAGGAGAAATTCAATGCCTAACATCTTTTCAATTTTTTGTCTTTGTGTTGTTTTATGTTGGATCATTAATTCTAATATACATTGCACACAAACGGAAGGCAAGTTAGAAATCCTCTACACCACAAAGTTAATTATCATCTTAGACTGCTCCAACACTGCTTAGAAAGACATGGTTTGGTAGGACATTTACTCAATGACAAATTACCACCCCATTTTTAATTATAATATCCACTTAACTAATTTTAATAAATTAAAGAAGTTAAGTAAATTAATTAATGGTAATAATTATGTTTGATTTCCTTAAAATATCCATTTTAATTATGTATTTGAATAACCCTTGATAGATACATTTTAATATGTGCAATCATATAGAGGTACATTAGAAGGAAATTATAATTTTAAAAAATAAAATAGATTAAGATTTTATATTTAAAAATAAATCTAACGGAGGAGGAACTCTCCGCTTTAGTGGGAAGGAGGAGAAGGAAGCTCTCCTAAACACTACTAGGCTTTAGAGGGTTTAGGTAGGGCCTGGCATACGGCTTCTCCATGGACTTTATAGATTTGAAGGCAGTACTACAAAGAGAATGCAACAATGAGATCTACAAGAACTCTATAAAAATGGTAATGTAACTTAAAATTAAATTAGTTAAAGTAGCTTTTCCACTAACCCTCAAAACTAGATACATGATTATAAGATATAATAAGTAGTATACAAAATAAGGATATACTCTAAATCATGACTTTTATTTTGTTAATCCATAGTCTTTTTATTACTCTCTCCAAAGAAGAAGGAAGGAGGAGTCAGCAAAATGGATCTGTAATCTCAATTAAAAGATTGGCTCTAAGGAACCCCGTTGCTCGAGCTACTCCTTTGGTGATAGCTTGTCTGGCACGTCTATGACTTGACATGGTACATCGAGGACTTGTTCAAGATAAAACATCTTTACTTTTACTTCTTAGAATATGCATTTGTAAGTGAATAGATGTGTAAAATCTTTACTTAGGACTAAAAATTAAAAATTTGAAATTTGGTCATCAAGTAATATTCATCGTGCATTTTTTAGATTTAGCAGTCCAATTTTAAAAAATCATAACTAATTCCAAAAAAAAAACTTATGGAGCTTATTTTAGTATCTATTTAAAGCTATTTCAATACTCATTAAGGAAAAAAATATAAAATTAGAGTTATTTCTTACCAATTAATACAATTTATTCATTTAAGTTCACTATTTATTTGGTAAAAATTAAAACTTCCAAGTTCTATTCCCCAACTTTAGAAATTCATATATCCTAATTTATATATCCAATTGAGGCATACTACCTATAATTTTCTATTATAAATCTATTGGAAGCCCTCGAATTAACAAAATCATATCCTAAGCACAAGAACACACTAAGGCCGTAGCACTTTTCTAGGCAACTAAGTCATAAAATTCAATCAATTACAAGCTATGACCACTTGAATCCTACTATTTTCTATCATTTACACATATATCTAACATCATACTTGTCTTTCTATAAAATTCAATATTCAAACCAGCAGTAATAACACAAGAATTCAAACTTCTAAATCCATTAAAACTCCTACCCAAGCTGAAGAATACAAACTATTACAAGATCAAGAGTTAGAGTTGTTATTTTATCTTGATTAAAGCTTGAACCTTGATCTTGCTCTTAATCTCCACGGTTCCTTCCCTTCTGAATTTTCCCAGAGTTTCCCTTCTTTTATCTTGGTCTTGCACTTCTTGAAGGAGGGGTATTTATAATACTCCACTTACTAAAATGTCTTCCAAGTTGCATGAATTTGTAAGATCAAATGCATGTTCTAAATTGCACCATATATCCTTCTTGCATCATCTTCTCCTCCTCTAACATCATCTCCATGGTATCATCCTTTATTTTCCTTGCATCACTTAGGCTATATTGTGCCATCTTGAAGAAGGAAGAAGGATGATCAAATCTTGGCCATTGATTTTTAAACATGTTATTACTTTACTTGTCTTACATTTGTTTTAATTTCTTAACAGCCTTTTGGAGCTCAAAAAATTCTTCTGTTTACTTCATCTTTCTTTAATTATAAGAAAATTCCATGAATTTTCTTGGGCTATAACTCTTCATTTAGTTATTTCTTTTTTAATTTCCTGTAAAATACCTTTTACTGGCATCCTGAGGTTCTAATATTTTTACAGCTCACAGTGTTAACCTTTTATGAACGAGACTAATTTTATAAACTTCTTTAATCTCTTAACTATTTACTCTCCATCTCTAAGTCCTCATGGCTCAAATAATTATTCCTAAACAAATACCTCAAACTAAAACCATTATAATGAAATTCTATTTTCTGGAGTTTTCGTACTTTTTATATCCATAGTTACCCCTTTTGGCCTGAAACTTCTCTTGATTTGACTCAACTTCATAAACTATCACTTTGAGGCCTCTATCTCAACTGTAGGCCTACAATTATCCTCTTTTATCATTTTGACTCCTTGAGACTCTCATGAAATCCCTAATTGTATTTACATATTTTTTTTCAAGAACTTTCTCTATTTGCACCTTAATCCTTATACTTGCTCTATTTACAGTTTAGTCCTTTAAAACCCTCTGTATATTTTTGGAACTCTATTCAGAGGGGCCAAGTAGCCTACCTATTTTAGGTTACTTTCTAAACTTCTAGATTTAAAAATTGGGATGTGACATAAGACCAGTCCGAGCAGTTTCCAGCATAGTCCAAAAATTGTCACACCCATACCAAAAGTCGCTCCCAATGTATCCCCAAACAGCACGTGGCAACCTGTTCTCACCGCCGTAGCCGCTAATCAACCTTCCTTTTATTAATCTAAAGTATTTTTATTACTTCCTCTAGATCTTAATATAAGGTTAGTTAACTTTTTTAAATAGATTAAAGAACCCAAATAAATCAATTAATTATGAATAAATATTCAATCCCTCCAGACGAATTCATATTTTATACCTATTAATCTACCCAAATTTCTCTAGTCATAATTATAAGAGCTAGTTGAATTTTTTAAGTAGATTAAAGAAGTCAAATAAATCAGTTAATTATATCCAAATCTAACCTTTCAAGATAAATTCATATTATATACTCTTCAATCTACCAAAATTAGTTAACTAGTTGTTGTATTAGTTATAATTAACTGACTTATTTAGCTTTATTAATTACTCAAAAAAATTAATTTATTCTTATAATTAGAAGGTGGTACCCTGTATGAGTGACTCTCATTCCTTAAATAAATAGTTAGAATATGATTCTCCTTCCTTATATGAAGCAAATATGATTGAGAGAAATTTACTAGTATTTACTATTTGTATGTCGAAAGTATTTTAATTCTTTATTTCTGAGATAATCATTCGAAAGACGGATATGTGAACTTGTCATGCTCGTCTTTCAATGGGCTTATTTTAAGAAATAAAAAGAAAATTCCTATTTAACTTACTATATTGATGATAATAGTATAAAATTATCGTGAACAATTTATAAATTTTAGAAATGATTAAATTAAATTATTGATGATCTACTCAGAGTCTTTACTTTTTAGCATAAAAATATTTATTTTTAAAAAAGAGTAATACTAGGAAATACCAAGACTTCATGAAACTTTTTTGAAATAAATAAAATCTATATATTTATATATAGGGTTAATGTAACATCTTAAATTTTGATAAAAGAGATTTATAAAGAGTTATTGAGGTCAAGAGTATTTTTTTGAAATTAAAATGGAAATTTCAGAAAAAGAGTAAAAAAAAGAATAATCATTAAAAATATTTTGGGGCTCAACAAAAAAAGTAAGTAAAAATCATGAAATGAGTATTTTGTAAATTTAAAAAATTATGGTAGATTTTATTTCCCCAAAAAATGCATGAATGATTTAATAATTATTTTTCAAGAATTAAAAGTCTATTTTATTAGAACTACTTATAAGACTATCTTATTCTCTAGATTTGCTCCAAAGTCATTCATCAGTGCAATACTTTGCATAGTGTCTTGACTTCCCTTTTAGATCTATTGCTTGATCCTCTCCTCAAAACTCTTTATCTCTTAACAACTTTTTTTTCATTTATTGAAAATTTATCGAATAGATTTCTTATTGATAAATTTATCAATAAATGCTCTTAACAAAAATATTTATGTTATGAAATCAATTTTTAATTGTCATTATTCAAATACTAGAGTATAAAATTTCTCCTCCTTTTGTCATATTAGTCCCACGCATTACCCCCACCCCCACTAGCTTTATAGTAGCAGCGCCCCCTTCCCACCGCCCAATCTAAACGAGGATGTGCAATATGATGTTCATCATCTTTGAGTTGATTTCTGTATTTTTTTTTTAATTTTGTTATTAGTTATAGTTTATTTCACAAACTTTGGGTATCATGAATTTTGTATTATAAATTTTAATTTGTGTAATTATTTGACAAATTTAATTTATTTCATAAATTTTAGTCTAATTCAAAAAATTTAGTTTAATTTCATAAATATTAGTTTAATTCATTTATAAAATTTTAATTTGTTTATCTATCACTTTTTAGCCATTATAAATCACTGTAAATATATATTTTTTAATTTTAAATTCCCCTAACTGTGCCATTTTGTAGGGGTTCTTAATTATTGTAAATGCGTAAATTTTAAATTTAAACTTTTCTCCAGCTGGATAGGCCCCTGTCGCACCCCATACTACAAAACTTCTATTAGAGCTGCTCCAAGAAACTACCGTATCCGAGGAAGAAACCCAAAGCTTCATCCATAGGAGAAACTCAAACCCAATTAAAATCCAAGTTTCAATCAATCCCCACTTAAATTCCCAATTTGCGACAAAAAAGAGATTCTTCAATCCCCATACATATTCTGGGCAATTCCAGATCAAAGGAGAAAAACCATTACTCCTTTTGTGAAACTTGACCGTGACAAAAACCTACAATCATCTTATTCTTGCTCACTAGAATCAGCCAATCTATAATTCCTCTCAAAAAGCCAATGATAATTGGACAACTCTATATATCCTTCAGAAGTTTCACGATTAACAAAGACAAATCCTTCAAGAAATCAAAGCTCGCGTGCTTCAATTATTTCCACTCAGATGCTCCAACACTTCATGCTGAAAATAAAAGGCAGCATGTATTGTCGCCTTAAGCAAAACCCAACAAATTATTCTGACCGGTGTTTGCCTATACATACCCAAGTAAGTAAAATTCGTTCTGTCACCATACAAGCAAGAAGCCCAGAGGATTCTGCCCGGTTTTGAACAGTATTGCAGTCTGATTTTTCCTGAGGGGAAAGAAAAATTTTCTCTTTTTTTATAAGAAAAATATAAAAATGAAAGCTTGCAGGTAAATTAACAATAATTGGTTAATTAGCTAGCCCAACGAAAAATAAAAAGAGGACAAAGGACAGGGAAAGCGAGACGCGGAGATGCAGTGTTCGAGCACAAACAAGATTATTATTGGCTTTTTTTTTCATGAATGCACTAAAAAAATTAGTCTAAATGAAAAAAAAAAACCTACACTACTAAGAATGAAACTTTTTTGAAATAAATAAATTCTATATATTTATATATAGGGTTAATGTAACATCTTAAATTTTGATAAAAGAAATTTATAAAAAGTTATTGAGGTCAGGGGTATTTTTCTAAAATTAAAAAGTCTTAAAAGTAAAATTTTAGAAAAAGAGTACAAAAAATAATCATTAAAAATATTTTGGGGCTCAACAAAAAAAAAAGTAAAAATTATGAAATGAGTATTTTATAAATTTAAAAAATTATGGGAGATTTTATTTCCCCAAAAGATGCATGAATGATTTAATAACTATTTTTTAAGAATTAACGATCTATTTTATTAGAACCACTTATAAGATTATCTTATTCTCTTGAATTTGCTCCAAAGTCATTCATCATCTTTGCAATACTTTGCATAGTGTCTTGACTTCCATTTTAGATCTATAGCTTGATCCTCTCCTCAAAACTCTTTATCTCTTAATAATTTTTTTTTATTTATTAAAAAAAACTTATCGATAAGTTTATCAATAAATACTCTTAACGAGAATATTTACGTTATAAAATCAATTTTCAATTGTCATTATTCAAATATTAGAGTATAAAATTTCTCCTCCTTTTGTCATGTTAGTCCCACCGGTCCTAGCATTACCCCTACCCCCACCAGCTTTATAGTAAACGAGAATGTGCAATATATGATGATGTCCATCATCCTTGAGTTGATTTCTGTATTTTTCTTTTTTAAACTTTGTTATTATTTATAGTTTATTTCACAAACTTTGATATCATGAATTTTGTATTATAAATTTTAATTTGTTTAATTATTTGACAAATTTAGTTTATTTTATAAATTTTAGTGTAATTCACAAATTTTAGTTTAATTTTATAAATATTAGTTTAATTCATTTATAAAATTTTAATTTGTCTATCTATCCCATTTTTAGCGATTATAAACTACTGTAAATAATATTTTTTAATTTTAAATTTCCCCTAACTGTGCCATTTTGTAGGGGTTCTTAATTATTGTAAATGTGTAAATTTTAAATTTAAACTTTTCCCCAGCCGGATAGGCGCCTGTCGCATCCCATACTACAAAACTTTTATTAGAGCTGTTTCAAGAAACTACCGATTCCGAGGAAGAAACTCAAAGCTTCATCCATAGGAGAAACTCAAACCCAATTAAAATCCAAGTTTCAATCAATCACCACTTAAATTCCCAATTTGCAACCAAAAAGAGAATCTTCAATCCCCATACATATTCTGGGCAATTCCAGATCAAAGGAGAAAAAACATTACTCCTTTTGTGAAATTTGACCGTGACAAAAACCTACAATGATCTTATTCTTGCTTACTAGAATCAGCCAATCTATAATTCCTCTCAAAAAGCCAATGATAATTGGACAGCTCTATATATATCCTTCAGAAGTTTCACGATTAACAAAGACAAATCCTTCAAGAAATCAAAGCTCGCGTGCTTCAATTATTTCCACTCAGATGCTCCAACACTTCATGCTGAAAATAAAAGGCAGCATGTATTGTCGCCTTAAGCAAAACCCAACAAATTATTCTGACCGGTGTTTGCCTATACATACCCAAGTAAGTAAAATTCGTTCTGTCACCATACAAGCAAGAAGCCCAGAGGATTCTGCCCGGTTTTGAACAGTATTGCAGTCTGATTTTTCCAGAGGGGAAAGAAAAATTTTCTCTTCTTTATAAGAAAAATATAAAAATGAAAGCTTGCAGGTAAATTAACAATAATGGGTCAATTAGAGCCCAATGAAAAATAAAAAGAGAACAAAGGACAGGGAAAGCGAGACGCGGAGATGCAGAGAATAGTGTTCGAGCACAAACAAGATTATTATTGGCTCTTTTTTTTCATGAATGAACTAAAAAAATTAGACTAAATGAAAAAAAAAAACTAAACTAGTACGAATAATAATTTTATAATAAAAACATAATAATTAGGATATATTTTTAAACATTAGAAGAGACAATTATGTCTTTTTATAATTAAAAAAAATTAATCCAAATTTACATATAATTTCATAATCATTTTACTATTTCTCTAAACTTTTTAACAATTTAATTATTTTGTCTATAAAAAATTATAGTTGCGTTGGGCAACGGTCTTCTACTAAGGTTAAGATACATCTTAGAGTTTAGAGAGTGCTTACAGGAGACTTAGGAGATCGCTTATGAAAAGAGTCCTCACAATGATGGTAAAAATCGAACTCACATCCTTATGGGATCCGAGCCCATTTCTTATCATCTATACCAACTCTTATTGACAGATCAGATCTGATCTGAAATTAGGATGGTTTAGATATAATTTTAAAGATCCAGATTTGATTTAAAAAGTCTAGATTTGATCTAAAAATTTAGATATAGTTTTTCAATTAATATTTTTTAAATAATATCTTTTGAAAAAAAATGATAATTAAGAGTTTAGATATGATCTGGAAAGTTCACATCTGATCTGGAAGATCTAGATCTATTTTTTTTTTCAATTAGTATTTTTAAATAAAAACTCTTTTTTTGAAAAAATGACAACTAAGAGATTATCTCTATTCTATATCCTCTACCCATTAAAATAATTTATTTTAAAAAATAAAAAATAATTAGATCTGGATTATCATATTACATTTGGTTAGTCTAAATTTGATGGGTTTTGGTGCTAATTCCTTTGATCACCCAAACTAGTTGCTCTCCCTTTGCCTCTTTCATAATTAAAGCCATTAAGCTACTTTTAACTGTAACCCCTTTATTTTTTATTTTTTTTATTTTTTATAAATAAAAATTTAGGTGAGTTTAATACTAGTCCCTTACTAAAATTAGGGTACATCCATATAGCTTAAAAAATGCTTACAAAACTTATGAAATCGCTTTCCTAAACCAGCAATTACAATAAAAAAGAAAATGAAGTAGAGGAAAACCCAATTTACATAGGGCCTGTTTGGTTAGGGTGCATGAAAGGAAATAAATGAAATAGAAAAATGTCTTTCGAGAGAATATTAAATTTGTCCTAAAAAATAGTTATATAAAAAATTTATAATTAATTGATTGAAAATGATAGAAAATTAGGTAGGAAAATATTCAAATAACTATATTGCCCTTAATATATTTTTATTAATAAATTAATATTCTAATTGAAAAATAAAAATATTAAAAAAAATAAACTGTCATATAATAATTGATAATTCATAAAAAATATTATTTAAAAAAATATAATATAAAAATTATTGTAAATATTAAATGATTAAAAAATATATGATTTTCCTGGGTACATATATGGTTTCGTGTAGAACTTGAGGATGCTCCAAATGTGTTTGATTTTTATAACAAGAAATATGGCAAAAGAGCCCAGAAGTATGTAAAAATATTGTCCCCTCTCGAATATAAATTACTTTTGACTACTTTACCGAGCTAAATATAATTATTTTATTTATAAATTTGTCTGAAGATTACTTCAATTTACATTTTTTGTTTCTAATAAATTTCATCAATTAAAAAAATGTTTCTAACAACATTTTAAGATAAAATAATTAATAATTAATACTTTTTAAACTCTTGTAAATGATTT
The DNA here is from genome assembly GCA_037074615.1 of Leucaena leucocephala. Lineage (NCBI taxonomy): Eukaryota > Viridiplantae > Streptophyta > Magnoliopsida > Fabales > Fabaceae > Leucaena > Leucaena leucocephala. The sequence continues at coordinate 2,173,023 of CM073544.1, read as the reverse complement.
TGATGAAAAATAGAAGACTGGAAAATCCTAAAATCTTATATTGAGTGGTCTAATATTTTTAGAATTGGATCCTTCCGTGTCGACTGGAGTAAAAGACGGCTTGAGTCTCACCTGAAAAACATTTTTGGGATAGAGCCGTTTTGAGCAATTATAAACTGCTCTTTAAGTCGAAAACCGAAACGACTTTAGAGTAATCCAACGGTCTAAGAATGTGAGTGTAATCTTAACTCAACTACATTCATTATACCCTACAATAAATTCGTTGTCAATCTAACTTGCATCTTATAAGATAAGAATCGAGAAGGACGAATTGAGCCTAAAGAAAAGTATTACCCACATGAAGACGTCGTGTATAATTTTTTTTCTTTCTCTTTTTTTCATACTTTTGAGAGAAGTAGTCCTACTAGAAAAAAAAAATATTAACAGGCTAATTCTTTTTTTTTTCCTAGCCAGCCTGAAAATTTTATCTGACCGCAATTTGTTTATAGTTTTAAATTTATCATTAAAATCGTTAGAATAGTTTAAATTTTTCCCTTAAATATATAGGTTGTCATTTTATTCTTATGTTTATATCTTATTATCAGACTATTTAATAAACACTTGATAACTATATGATTTCCAATAATAACTTGACAATTAAGTAATGGATCCAAATTGTTATTGAAGTGAAAGGAATATTGATTGACAAAGCTATCATTTAGTTCTTAAATTTTACATAAAATCTTATTTTAGTCACTTAATTTTATAGAATGTTATTTTAATCGTTAAATATTTTTAGATGATGTATTAAGTTTAATTTTCAAAAATAATTATTATAGTTAAAAAAATAATAATTTTACATTAGCAATATTATAGTTAGAGGACTGAAAAAATATTTTATAAATTTAAGGATCAAACTAAAATTATATATATATATATATATATATATATATATATAGTTGGAGGATAAAAGTTGTAGTTTTTGCTGTTAAAAAGAAAGGAGTAAAGTAGTATCATTCTCAAATATTCTAATATTATCTTTTAGAGTATTCAATATTATAATAAATTATGTAATTTTTAATTTGGATCAATGTTACCTACACTTTAATGAACTTCTCATTCTTGGTTACCCATTCGTGTTTTCGTCGTCCTTTGCTCCAAATCTGCTACTCCAATATTCCATCTCTAATGTCATCAAAGCTTTGTTTGCTGGTACTCAAGATCTGTTCTTTCTTTGCTATTTTATTTTTCCATAATTAAATTTTTATATAAGACTTAAATACAATTTTTTTTAAAACAATATTACTTTTTTCTAACAAACGATTTGAGTCAGTTAAGGTGTGAGTGACGTTTACCCAAATTAAAAAGATATAAGGTAATATTTAACATACCTAACATAATATTAGGATGTTGGATGCACCTAAAAAATAGTATTATGGAATTAAATACTACTTTATCCTTAAAATAAAAGAAATTATAAATGTAAAATAAATAAAGTCCACAGTCCATACACATCGCCATTCCTTGCGTCACTATGTAGATATGTCATGAATATCCCTCACAGCACATGTGTCTCCTCTAGTACCCTGAAATTTGAGCCATGACCAGTACAGAATCTGAATAAATTTATATTCCTTAAGCCTTAACCCTTAAATAGAACGTTTAAAATAATAATCATAATATATATTCTATTTTAATCAAAAGGCAACTCATCTATAGTAATTTTGACAGGATTGTCTTTATATAACTGACTTTCTAAAAATCTTACAACAAACTGCGAAAGTTTCAAATCACATGCAGATATTTTTCAAAATAACCAGAATGTTATCTATAGATTAGGTGGAACATCTAAATTTCAACTAAAATAATACAAGTGTTTCAAAATTTATTAATTACATTATAAGTATATATGTCCAAAAATCAATGCTTCGGATTGGACGTGAGACTCTCACTGCTCAACTGGAGGAACAGAGTCAACTGCACTATCTGAAGCTAAAATAATCTACCGCTAAATAACGTCCCATAAAAACATGATTTAAAATGCGGGAAGAAATAATTTCAACATATTTAAATGTAAATAATAACACTTCATAATTAAATACAATTTTCCAGTAAAACCTTTTATTTAAGGATATCCATTTAAAACAATAATCTCAAAGCATACTTTTTCCGTAGGATTTCAACAGAACGAGAACAAGCGTGTACACATAGTCCACGAGAGTAACTAATCAATCCGGCGCGGCTCAAAGCCACAAAATAGGTGTAGGTATGAAACCCATGAATAATAGCCGCAGGTACAAGACCTATGAATAACAGGCGTGAGAATAAATCTCACGAATATTTGGTGTGAGTACGAAGCTTACAAACATTCATCGAGCTAGGATTTAACCATGGTACACCAAGGACTAATAGTACTGCTGTTAGTAACTAGCGTTCTGTATTCAGTCCTCTCCAAAAATATTTCCAAGCATATGCGGGGTCAATTTAGCATTTAATAATCACAATACTTTCCCATGCACGAATTTCACCAAGAATACTTCATAATCACAAAACTCCAGCATGAACATACAAATAAAATCTCAAAAGATTTCTTCAATTCATATGAAATAATCATTCAAATAATGAAATTCACATAAGAATATTTCATAGAGAAAATCAACTCAAAATAACATTTACAAAAGTCTTTTTCAAAACTTTCTTTCTTCATTTTCATACATAAACATAATTATATAATATAAACTAATTGCAAGGGGAAACCAATAATATTAATCAAAGCTATTAATTAATATAACCATATCTTTAGTAAATCATACTTAAAATGGACACTTTAAATAAAATATATCAAGTCATCAAGCATTATTAAAAATATCATTTTAATAGGACCTTATTCACTTACCTGTAATACTTTAATATATCTTACTCCAGCTCTATGCTTTTAAATAATATTCTTTCCTTACTTTCCTAAATTTTTTGAAAACAAATAATTGATACTCAAAATTCAATTATAATGGTTATTATAACATACTATTATAATTCTATATGTCCCAAATATTTTCATTTAAGAAAATAGGACAGTTATCCACCTAGGCTCATTTTCTTCAAAACAAAACTTGAATATCTCACATGGGTAATTATTATCTAGCAACATCAACTCAATATCTCTAAATAAATCTCCATATATATATTATGGCTTTTATTCATCTCTTTAATACATTATGACATATCATTTATAGCTCAAATCTGTTATCTTTAACACCTCTCTAGATTCATCAACAAATCTAAAAAAAATTTCCATTTGTGGAGCGCACACCCACACACACATATATATATACACATATATGTTGTAATATCATTTCTTCTACTCTCTCACAACGGCATGAATTCCTTCTTCTTCTTCTTTTTCATATAAATCGCATATTCGCTCTTTAACTCTATTAACTTCCTAACTTCCCCCATTCATCTGTATGTATATATCACACTCAGCTGTTGTGATACTCCACAAATCTTTCTCCGAACTGGAAACCTCACACTCAGCTGCACTGTCTCCAACTCACCTTTGTGATATCACTGCAATATATAATATATAAGCTTATTAATATAGTATTATATTTATAAATTTCTAAGGACATTACATTAGCTCTATTTTTAGGATTTGAAAGGTATTTTTGTCTTATTTTAGCATTTAGTTGGTACTAGATTTGATTTTCTGCTGATGGAAACGAGGAAGGCAGTAAATTGTAGCAATAATGGAAGAAGAGATGCTGTATGAGATGAACACACAAAATATTATTGCTGTCTTCTTGTGTTGTTTGTCATTGATCGCTTCATATAATATTTGATTATGCTGTTAATTCTGTAGTATTCAGTATTCAAAATCTAAGAGGAAGTTGAAGACATGCCCAAAACTGATCTCTTCTATGAACCAGAAAAATATGTGTTTCAAGAAATTGTCACAATGCTTGTTGTGTTTTAGATCTATTTTTTCCCTTGAATATAGGAGGTTCAGTTACAGGAAATATAGTCTTTTCAAATTTAAATTTTAAGATTTGGTCTTTTAAAATAATCATAATTTTTATGGTCTTGTGCAATAAATATTTTTTTCCTATAAGCCCTGCATTCTAATTCTCCCAATATTTTAATAAGAACAAACTTAAAAAATCTTATCAATTTAAAATAGATTTAATGTATTTTTTTAGTATGTTACAATAAGTTACAACTGATTTATAAAAAGAATTAGGTTGGTAATATATCTTACCCATTTTCGTACAGAACAATGATTAGGCTGTCAATATTGTATTTAAGGAACTCAAACATGTGCTAAGCTTTGCTGGTTAGGGAGAATGTATTTTGATTTCAGAAAAAAAAAGGGAAAGAAGACAAGCAAATTTGACATTCAAAGGGAAAAAAAGAAAGAAAATGATGGATTAAAAAAAAAGAAAATACAAAATAGATAAAATCACCAAAATACCCCTCGCACAGTAACCATGGGGAATAAAATACAGAATGAGAAAACGTTCCCTCCTCCCTCTCCATCCCTCATCGAAGTAGATGATGAAGGCAAATACCCAGAGCAACAAAATTATGAAAATAATCGAATCTAGAAGACGGGATTGAATCGATACTGCTGAAAGATGCTTGAATCTGAGTTCCAACGTTCAGCAAAAAAACTAAATAAAGAAGATGAGCTGAACGATGTTGCTGTGTTGACTCAGTATATTCTATTAATGACTTCAGTACGTTTTTTAACTTTTTAAATTCGAAGTCTTTGTCCTTACGAAGTCTTCGTCAATACTCAATAGTATAAAAATTAGTCTTCTCTTCTAATGATTTTTAAGGTGCAGGTGGGCAGAGAAGAGTAAAATATATTTAGCAATATTAATAGTCAACAAACAAAACATAAAATAAGCAACAAACACATGATAGAAGCAAACACAGAAATTTAAAAACTCAATTATTAGCAAAGGATAACGTGACCAGCAATAAACTTCTTAATTAAAGAGAAGTATTCTTCTTCCTGTGAACATGTAAATCAATCTCCGTTAAACAATGTCAACATTAAAACAATATGAAATAAAAAACGCACTCATGATTAACGAAGTCCGTCTTCTCATGCGGGTCTTCGTTTTACTATATAATAAATAGTCGAGCGATGTTTATTTTGCCTGCTGGTTAGTTGAGACTTGAGACCCGTGCAGTTTTTTAGCTCTGGTTATTTTGAGTTATAGGTTAAAGGGACATTCAATATGAAATAGAAATCTAAAAGACTATGAAAATCTATACATCATATAGCATTTATAACATGGCTAGTGATTAAATTCAAACCCTTAAAATGAATTCATATTATATATATACTCCTTAGTAAACATAAATTATACAGTGAGATCTTATATCAGTTGCAATTAATTAATTTATTTAATTTTTTTAATCTATTTTAATTAGTCAACTAATTCTTATACTAAGAATTGTGATTGCTTGTGACTTGTATCACATATTTAATTTCTTCTCTTTGGTATATTAAAATTGAAAAGCAATTACTTTGGGTCCCAATGAAAGAAGGGGATACTTTAATTTTTCTTCCTCTTTAAGGAAAGGACACGGCATGAAATAAACCTAAATGAAAGCTAAAGCAGTGCATATTAAAATGGATTTAAGTCATCATCAAGGAATGAATATAGAGCTTACTTGAACTTTAGAATTGGTATCCCCCTTATCAAAGAGCTTAAGTAAAGAACAAATCCTCATCAGCTGTTCTCTTAAAGAGTTCAAACTTCCTTCCTATATAATATATATTCGGGCCTGCTTGTTAGTTGAGATTTGAGACTCGTGCAGTTTTTTACCTCTGGAGAAGAATAAGAAAGTTCTTTGCCATCTGCAGAGAAGAGAGCGATTTACCAATGGCTAACAAGGAAGTTTCTCGCAGCGACTTCCCTCCCAACTTTGTCTTCGGCGTGGCAACTTCATGTTACCAGGTTTGTGATCACTGATCAGATACTTCATCTGTGAAAGCAGTGTGCAATTTTTGGATGCTGTTCTTTAGTGATTTTTCGTTTTATTAGAATGATATTATATGATATTGCTACTTCTAATGTTTCAAGCAGATATTCAACGTATCTGTAATCAAACTGATCTTATTACGGAAATCTTTCTCAGTCGTTTCATGATAAATTTATCACAAGAACAAGAAGACTAGTGTTCTATTTTGAGCACTAGATAATTAATATTTGTAATATAAATGATACCAAAGTTTTTCAATCAGGCATTTAACTTCTTGTTTCTTCTTATTTCTAGATAGAAGGTGCTTGCATGGAGGGTGGTAGAGGTCCAAGTATATGGGATGCCTTTTCACATACCGAAGGTATAAGAACTTATTCAATGAACGATTGTCCATTGATTTACTTCAATGCAATTTGTTGTCTCATTTATTGATCATACTAGGTTTCCATTCCTTGTTTTGTTAGGAAAAATTAAGGACGGAAGCAATGGAGATGTAGCAGTTGATCATTATCATCGGTGTATGGTCAGTAATATTATTGTTTTATATATCATTTCCATTTATTTTTCTATTGTTTATTTATTGTTTTCTCGAGTTGATGTGAACTAGTATTTGCAGCATTAGTTATGCATTTTGCCTGGTTACTTCTGCTGCTATGCACTCTTCTATTCTCATTTCTGCTCTTTGAAGCAAATATCTTCTACTGAATGTGATTTTGCACCAATTGTGTTGTAATTTATAGCACATGAGAGTATTTACCCCAAAATTTTGTCTTGATATACATAATATTTTTAACTTTGCTGAGTTTTCTGCATGTGATTATGTTAACAGGAAGATATTGCTTTTGTGGCCAAGTTGGGGGTTGATGCTTACAGATTTTCAATATCTTGGCCGCGTATCTTACCTGGTATGTCTGTTTCTGATGAAAATTTTAATTTTAATAGGTCGGTTTACTGTAGGGATAGTTGTTAAACAATTTAAAAGAATTTTATGACAATGACGGCCTAAAGGTTTTGTGAGTTTCTGAGTTATTAAGAAGACAGAATTCTCTATTCCCTTTTGTTAAGCTCATTATTTTTTCTCTTCATTGATTTTATGAATTTGCTTTCTGGATTTGTGACTCTATCCCTAAAATAACTCAAATGCCTAAAAAGAAATCCACTAAAACTGAAAGCATGCACTGCCAAATTGAAACCCAGTTATATATGTAATTGAAAACTTCTGCATGTAAATGAAAGACATATGGAGGAAAATTTAAAATGATCTTATCCCAAAGAATCCTGAAATCTCCTTGTATACAAAATACAAGAAAAATATGCTAGCAAATTTTCAATTTTTAAAATGATTCTTTTTAATGTTCATTAACGTATAAAGTATGGGAACAACCAATTTAAATTTTGTGTTATGCTAATAAGATCAGCTATTGTTCCACCTAATTTCTATTTTCTCTGCATATCTGACAGATCTTAGTTTGTTTATAGAGTCTGATGAATATGGGGATAATTATTCATGTTAATATTTTTCTTCATGTAGATGGTTTAGGAGTCAATGAAGAAGGGGTTGCTTTTTATAATGGCATCATTAATGCTCTTCTTCAATTGGGTACAAAACCGTTTTACCTTCTAACTTGACACTTTTTTGTAGTCACATTTATATATATATATTAAGGACTCTTTACCAGCAGGTATTCAGCCTTATGTAACTTTGTACCATTGGGATCTTCCGCTGAATCTCCAAGAGTCAATGGGAGGATGGTTGGATAAAAAAATCATGTAGGTGATATGCAGCTGATTTAAATTTTTTTGCCATGCAATTCATTTCTTACCTAATTATATGTTATATTTTGCAAGTCATTGAATCAGACCAAACTGCATAGAAGTACAGCTATGCACCTGTCATTTCCTTTTAAGAAAAGCAATCACTTACTTGAGGTCATCTTGCCGTATCTCAAGATTCTATTTACTTCCTCCATATGCTTTTCTTATGTGGTTAATTCACAAGCTGCATGATTTTCTGCATGCAGTATCTCATTTCCTCTTTTTTTATCATTTAATCAAGTACTTAAAAAGAACAATAGCTAGTTAGTCATCTTTTCTATATCATGTCATATGTGGACTTGATATTCAATATTAAATCATTTAACGATGTGTTTCCTATGTCTAGTTGATAGGACTCCATTACTTTAGTTACAATGGAAGGAAAGAAAGGGATAGGATAAGGGAAATCAGGAAGCTATTTGTGTTATACTACCTTCTTGTGCATGTGTTGTCTGTATTTTATTTGCAATTGAGTCAGTTTTATTGTCTCATATTTATTATTGTAATTAGTGTCCACGTGTAAGTTATTTATGAGTTTAGCATGTGTTACCCTGCTACAAGGCTATAAAAGAACATATGAATGTAGTAAGAGGGAAGACAATGAATGTCCATTATGTTATGGTGATTCTCCATTGGTTTTGGAAAATCTATGACTTAGATTCTTACTCATATTTTTAAAAAATTCTTCTGCCCTCTTTAATCTATCTATTCTATTTTTTTCTTCCTTGGCTTTAGATTATTAATGAGTTTGATTCTAACCCTTTAATCTTCCAAAGATTATCCCTTCTCTTCTATCCTAACATTTATTCTTCTAAATCCTCTAATCCCTCTGTTTCTATCACTGGCATACACCAGAGAATATTTTGCAATCTATGCAGACACTTGCTTTTCAAGGTTTGGTGATAGAGTGAAGAATTGGATGACAATTAATGAGGCTGATGAAACTGCTATAAATGGGTATGATATTGGGACACAAGCTCCAGGAAGAAGTGAAAATCCATCAATAGAACCATATTTAGTAGCTCATCATCAAATCTTGGCTCATGCAAAAGCTGTATCTGTATACCGAAACAAGTACCAGGTACAGTATTGTACTTTATTGATACACAAAAAAAAAATTCTTAAATAATTCAATTGTGTGTATATCATAATCTTTCACCAAAGTTTATGCATTGTCATTTATTTGAATGTGATTCATTTTGCCATTTCCCATATAATACATCTACTGTTAGTTTGATTATCAAATATGAATAAAGTTGTTCTGTTTATTTTATAATAAATGATGTAAAGGAAAAATAAAATATTGTAAGCACAACATTTTCTTAAATTATTTTATTGTCTTGATTTCCAGGAAAAGCAAGGAGGACAAGTGGGCTTCGTGGTAGACTGTGAATGGGCAGAACCTTATTCTGATAACACTGAAGATCAAGATGCTGCTGCAAGGCGCCGTGCTTTTACTGTTGGATGGTAGTTCCCTTCTATCATTTCTTGCTATAATTTAGATTAGAAGTTAATCATTTTTATCCAAAAAAAATTGGGTTCGTGTGTGTACTCACACACATAATGCTTCACTATCTTTCAATTATTTAGATGGGAAGACTCATATCCTCTGGAAATTGATACTGTGCAGATGTCGTACTAATAAGAAAGCGACTTTAGTAAATTTTGTGGATTTGACTGAGAATTTCTCTCTTCTATACTCTCCAGTTTTACAGAAATTATTTATCATAATTTTTATAGTATTATATAAATTGTAAATATGAAATTATGCCCATTTTTCTTTGACGTTTAATGAGAAATGGAAGGTAAAGAAAAAATTAGACAACAACTAGTTTGAATGAAAGCTTTTCATGGGTTTATTGCTCGAAGCCATATCCAAGTTTGGTGGATAGGCTAGAAGGTTGACAATTTTTTGTTATATTCTATTTCTGTCTATGGAATCCAACCCTGACTTTGAATTTTTCCTATTGTGTATATATTTTATCCAGGTTTTTGGATCCCTTATGTTTTGGAGACTATCCTAAACTTATGCATGATCGACTTCATCAACTTCCAAAATTCTCGGAGGAGGACAAAAAGTTGCTTGCAAATTCTTTGGACTTCATTGGTCTGAATTACTACACAACAAGGTTAATTTATAATGACCCAAAAAGCTCTGAAGGTGGTTACCACTATAGAGCACAATCGATTGGGAGAAGCGGTAATAATTGCAGTGTTACACTATTTTTGAGATATCCGTTAATTGAATTGTGTTTCTAATTGAGTTTTTTGTTTATCCTCAGTGAAGTGGCCAAATGGTGAGCTCATCGGTGAGAGGGTATAAACCTTTTCTTTGTATTCCATCAATTATACAAATCTACGCATGCACAAATAAGAAAGCGTTACATACTTTGAAATAATTGGCAGGCTGCATCAGATTGGCTCTATATAGTTCCTTGGGGCATGCAAAAGACTCTGAATTACCTGTCTGATAAGTACAAGCTCCCAATATACGTGACTGAAAATGGTATGGATACTTCTCTTCATGCATGTATCAAGGGCTACTCAGGTATTTGACATTTTTTGGGTTGTAAGATTATTGAGAAATAAGCATGAATTGAAAGGTAATTTTGATGCTGATATTTCTATCTCTATCCTTATATCTCTATGAATGTTGACTACTTATGCTATATGGAGTGCCTTCTAAAAACTATCTGCAAGCGGTATATGATCTCTATCAATTGATTAACTCTAATTACTAAGTTGTAACTAAATGATTTGATGATCCATTAGCAAGTTCTCTACTCTCATGTTAGAAGTGTGGGAATCTAATGTGGGGTTTATGTTAATCTTAGCCTTTCTGACCTCATGAGTTAGCTTTTGGGATATAATTCGTCAAAAATGCATTTTAAGTTGTTCTCATTTCTCTGACCTTTAGATTTTCTTTTTGATAGGAATCGATGATGAAAATGACGGTAAAATGCGATTGAATGACAAACTGAGAGTACGCTCTTTCAAGGAACATCTTGCCTCAGTTGCTTCGGTAATTAAGTAAGTTTGCCCACTTTTTCTTTTTGTTCCTAGTTTTTTGCCATTTACTAATTGTTACTTGTACATACAATCAATAAGCCACATTTCGTATATTGAAGGAAAGATATTCTTTTGTTTTATTTTTTTTATTTTTGTAATATTTTAATGTGTTCTTATTATAATCATCACTCTATAGTTTTTTATCATTTTTATATTACTATTTGAAAATAGGACTATGAGATTCACTCTTTTCTTCAAGATCATTTTTTTAATTTTACTCCTTTATTTCATTCTGTGTGTTAAACAAAAAGATTTATCTAAAATATGTATACTCATATAAATAAAGTATGTTCATATGAATGGAAATTCATGTGATAAACACAAAGTTTTGAAGCCTGGAACAAAGAATTTCTATTTTACAAAGTGTTGCATTTTCATTTTTTAGGCAACAATGGCATAGGTTTTGAAGGTGACAGAGACAGTCTGGTAAAGGATTTTAGAATCATCTTGTGAAATAAGCTAAACTTTCTGACTACATTTCTTCTTATGAATAATAATAAGTGGCTAAAGTTTTTTTTTTTTTTTTTTTTTTACTTTGAAAGCAAATTGTGAGCCTAAATAAGAGGATCACATCTCAAAGTTTTGTTTATTCATTTGAATAATGTGCAGAGATGGCGTAGATGTGAGGGGATACTTTGCATGGTCATTATTGGACAATTTTGAGTGGGAAGATGGCTATACTAAACGTTTTGGATTGGTGTTTGTGGATTACAAACTTGGACTCACAAGGCACCCCAAATCTTCTGCTCATTGGTATTCAAAGTTCCTCAAAGCTAATGAAAGCGAATAGGGCGAAGATGAGTAACAGGAAACCAATATTATTGCTCTCATCTACATTTAGCAATGCTATTTTATATAAGCTTTTAGAGTTTCTTAAAGTTTATTAATACAGAGTAAAGAATAAAGTTTGCCAGTATTATCTGCGTTTAGCAGTTATATTGAATGCTGGTCTTTATGGGATTGGACTGGTGCCCTTTCTAGGGCTTCTATTGATTTGCCTTTTGTTGTTTTAGTTTGATGTTATACAATGTTGGATGGAGACTGTTGAATGTGTTCTTGAGCCATTCGAAATATAATAATCATTTCGTGAAATTACTTAAATCAAATATTTAGCATTAAATCTATTTGTAAGAATATGCAGAGTGTGGAAATGAAAAAAATACATACTTGAGGCTCCTATACTGTTAAAAGATGGTTTTAACAATTGCTTTTGGAAATCTGTGCGAACAATTTCACTTCCTTATAAGCAATTACTTTGTTAAATTCTTAGGCGGCAGCGGCGCCATTTGAATATTTTTGGCCTGTGTGTTTGGTTGCCTTCAAGAGGAATCGTCAAACATCTCTTTATATATCCTGCCCCTATTGCGATCTTTATGGTTTGGATATTGCTCAGTTAAGTTTTCTGATTATAGTTTCTTTAGTTTTGTGTTGTGGCTTAAATCTGAAGTCAACTTCATAAGGACGGACTTATTGGTTATTACATAGAAAGGTTAATACAATGTTTTAGTCTTATAATTCCTATTCATTTTGGTTTTGGTTTTAGTTTCTCTAGGGATAAACTGGTCCAAGCTTTTATTAAAATATAGATATTAATATTTTAAACGAAATTTTTTTTGAGAAATTAAAACCTATAATTTGAAATTATAGAGATAGGTAAACTATAAGGACTAAGCATTGCATTAACATTTTAATGATTGATGTTGGTCTATGATCTTATCAAAGAATCATAACATATTCAAGTTTTCCCACGTCATAATATGTTGGTGTACCTCTGCAACAGTTCCAGTTGTAAAGGAGAAATTCAATGCCGAACATCTTTTCAATTTTTTGTCTGTGTTGTTTTATGTTGGATTATTAATTCTAATATACATTCCGCACAAACGGAAGGCAAGTTAGAAATCCTCTACACCACAAAGTTAATTATCATCTTAGACTGCTCCAACGCTGCTTAGAAAGAGAGGGGTTGGTAGGACATTTACTCAATGACAAATTATCACCCCATTTTTAATTATAATATCTACTTAACTAATTTTAGTAAATTAAAAAAATTAAGTAAATTAATTAATGATAATAATTGTGTATTGATTTCCTTAAAATATCTAATTTAATTATATGTATTTGAACAATCATTGATAGATACACTTTAATATGTGCAATCATATAGAGATACATTAGAAGAAAATTATAATTTTTAAAAAATAAAATAGAATGAGGTCTTCTAATTTAAGAATGAATCTAATGGAGGAGGAACTCTCCTCAAAACTTTTAAGCTTTAGTGGGAAGGAGGAGAAGGAAGCTCTCCTAAACACTATTAGGCTTTAGAGGGTTTAGGGTAGGGCGCTTCTACATAGACTTTATGGATTTGAAGGCAGTACTACAAAGAGAATACAACGATAAGAACTCTATAAAAATGGTAGTGTAACTTAAAATTAAATTAGTTAAAGTAGATTTTCCACTAACCCTCAAAACTGGATACATGATTATAAAATTTAGTAAATAGTATACAAAATAAGGATATACTCTAAATCATGACTTTTATTTTGTTAATCCATAGTCTTTTTATTACTCTCTCCAAAGAAAAAGGGAGGAGGAGTCAGCAAAATGGATTCGTAATCTCCATTGGCTTTAAGGAACTCTGTTGTTTCTTAGTAGACTGCTCGAGCTACTCCCTTGGTGATAGCTTGTCTGGCACGTCTATGACTTTCCTGACACATCTATGACTTGACATGGTACGTCCAGGATTTGTTCAAGATAAAACATCATTACTTTTACTTCTTAGAATAGGTGTTTGGAAGTGAATAGATGTGTGAAAGCTTTACTTAGGCCTAAAAATTAAAACTTTGAAATTTGGTCATCAAGTAATATTCATCGTACATTTTTTCTAGATTTAGCAGTCCAATTTTAAAAAATCATAACTAATTCTAAAAAAATCTCATGGAGGTTATTTTAGTATTTATTTAAAGCTATTTCAATACTCATTAAGAAAAAAAAATATAAAATTAGAGTTATTTCTTACCAATTAATACAATTTATTCATTTAAGTTCACTATTTATTTGGTAAAAATTGAAACTTCCAGTTTCTATGCCTCAATTTTAGAAATTCATATATCCTAATTTATATATCCAATTGAGGCATAGTACCCATAATTTTCTATTATAAATCCATTGGAAGCCCTCAAATTAACAAAATCACATCCTAGGCACAAGAACATAGCAAGGCCGTAGTACTTTTCTAGGCAACTAAGTCATGAAATTCAATCAATTATAAGCTAGGACCACTTGAATCCTATTATTTTCTATCATTTACACATATATCTAACATCATACTTGTCTTTCTATAAAATTCAATATTCAAACCAGCAGTAATAACACAAGAATTCAAGCTTCTAAATCCATTAAAACTCCTACCCAAGCTCAAGCATACAAACTATTACAAGATCAAGAGTTAGAGTTGTTATTTTATCTTGATTGAAGCTTGAACCTTGATCTTGCTCTTAATCTCCACGGTTCCTTCCCTTCTGAATTTTTCCAGAGTTTCCCTTCTTTTATCTTGGTCTTGCACTTCTTGAAGGAGGGGTATTTATAATACTCCACTTACTAAAATGTCTTCCAAGTTGCATGAATTTGTAAGATCAAATGCATGTTCTAAACTTCACCATATATCCTTCTTACATCATCTTCTCCTCCACTTACATCATCTCCATGGTATCATCCTTTATTTTCCTTACATCACTTAAGCTATACGGCGGCATCTTAAAGAAGGACGAAGGATGATCAAATCTTGGCCCTTGATTTCTAAACATGTTCTTACTTTACTTGGCTCACATTTGTTTTAATTTCTTAACAACCTTTTGGAGCTCAAAAAATTCTTCTGTTTACTTCATAATCTTTCTTTAATTATAAGAAAATTCCATGAATTTTCTTGGGTCATAATTATTCATTTAGGTATTTCTTTTTTAATTTCCTGTAAACTACCTCTTACTGGCATCCTGAGGTTCTAATATTTTTACAGCTCACAGTGTTAACCTTTTATAAATGAGATTAATTTTATAAATTTCTTTAATCTCTTAACTATTTATTCCCCATCTCTAAGTCCTTATGGCTCAAATAATTATTCCCAAATAAATATCTCAAACTAAACCATTATAATGGAATTATATTTTCTGCGGTTTTTGTACTTTTTATATCCATAGTCACCCCTTTCGGCCTAAAACTTCTCTAAATTATAATTTTTCTCTTGATTTGGTTCAACTTCATAAACTATTACTTTGAAGCCTCTATCTCAATTTTAGGCCTATAATTATCCTCTTTTCTCTTTTTGACTCCTTGAGACTCTCATGGATTCCCTAACTGTATTTCATATTTTTTCAAGAACTTTCTCTATTTGCACCTTAATCCCTATACTTGCTCTATTTACAGTTTAGTTCCTTAAAATTCTCTGTATATTTTTGGAACTCTACTCAAAGAGGCCTGGTAGCCTACCTATTTTAGGTTACTTTGTGAGCTCCTAGGCTTAAAAATTGGGATGTGACATAAGACCAATCCGAGTAGTTTCCAGCATAGTTCAAAAACTGTCACACCCGTACCAAAGGCCGTTCCCAATGTGTCCCCAGACGGCACGTGACCACCTGATCTCACCGTCGTAGCCGCTAATCAACCTTCCTTTTATTAATCTAAAGTATTTTTAATACTTCCTCTAGCTCTTAATATAAGTTTAGTTAACTTTTTTGAATAGATTAAAGAACCCAAATAAATCAATTAATTATGAATAAATATTCAATCCCTCCAAACGAATTCATATTTTATACTTATTAATCTACCCAAATTTCTCTAGTCATAATTATAAGAGCTAGTTGAATTTTTTAATTAGATTAAAGAAGTCAAATAAATCAGTTAATTATATCCAAATCTAATCCCTCAAGATGAATTTATATTATATACCCTTCAATCTATCAAAATTAGTTAACTAATTGTTATATTAGTTATAATTAACTGACTTATTTAGTTTATTAATTACTCAAAAAATATAATTAATTCTTATAATTAGAAAGTGGTACCTGTATGAGTGACTCTCATTCCTTAAATAAATAGTTAGAATTTTATTCTCCTTCCTTATATTAAGCAAATATGATTGAGAGAAATTTACTAGTATTTACTATTTGTATGTCGAAAATATTTTAATTCTTTATTTCTGAGATAATCATTCGAAAGACGGATATGTGAACTTGTCATGCTCGTCTTTCAATGGGCTTATTTTAAGAAATAAAAAGAAAATTCCTATTTAACTTACTATATTGATGATAATAGTATAAAATTATCGTGAACAATTTATAAATTTTAGAAATGATTAAATTAAATTATAGATGATCTACTCAGAGTCTTTACTTTTTAACATAAAAATATTTATTTTTAAAAAAGAGTAATACTAGGAAATACCAAGACTTCATGAGACCTTTTTGAAATAAATAAATTCTATATATTTATATATAGGGTTAATGTAACATTTTAAATTTTGATAAAAGAAATTTATAAAAAGTTATTGAGGTCAGGGGTATTTTTCTGAAATTAAAAAGTCTTAAAAGTAAAATTTTAGAAAAAGAGTAAAAAAAATAATCAGTAAAAATATTTTGGGGCTCAACAAAAAAAAAGTAAAAATTATGAAATGAGTATTTTATAAATTTAAAAAATTATGGGAGATTTTATTTCCCCAAAAGATGCATGAATGATTTAATAACTATTTTTTAAGAATTAACGATCTATTTTATTAGAACCACTTATAAGATTATCTTATTCTCTTGGATTTGCTCCAAAGTCATTCATCATCTTTGCAATACTTTGCATAGTATCTTGACTTCCATTTTAGATCTTATCCTCTCCTCAAAACTCTTTATCTCTTAATAATTTTTTTTTATTTATTAAAAAGCTTATCGAGTAGACTTTTTATCGATAAGTTTATCAATAAATACTGTTAACAAGAATATTTATGTTATAAAATCAATTTTCAATTGTCATTATTCAAATATTAGAGTATAAAATTTCTCCTCCTTTTGTCATGTTAGTCCCACCGGTCCTAGCATTACCCCCACCCCCACCAGCTTTATAGTAAACGAGAATGTGCAATATATGATGATATCCATCATCCTTGAGTTGATTTCTGTATTTTTCTTTTTTAAACTTTGTTATTATTTATAGTTTATTTCACAAACTTTGGGTATCATGAATTTTGTATTATAAATTTTAATTTGTTTAATTATTTGAAAAATTTAATTTATTTCATAAATTTTAGTCTAATTCACAAATTTTTGTTTAATTTCATAAATATTAGTTTAATTAATTTATAAAATTTTAATTTGTTTATCTATCCCTTTTTTAACGATTATAAACTACTGTAAATATATATTTTTTAATTTTAAATTTCCCCTAACTGTGCCATTTTGTAGGGGTTCTTAATTATTGTAAATGCGTAAATTTTTTAATTGTAAATCCAAGTTTCAATCAATCACCACTTCAATTCCCAATTTGCGACCAAAAAGAGAATCTTCAATCCCCATACATATTCTGGGCAATTCCAGATCAAAGGAGAAAAACCATTACTCCTTTTGTGAAACTTGACCGTGACAAAAACCTACAATGATCTTATTCTTGCTTACTAGAATCAGCCAATCTATAATTCCTCTCAAAAAGCCAATGATAATTGGACAACTCTATATATATCCTTCAGACGTTTCACGATTAACAAAGACAAATCCTTCAAGAAATCAAAGCTCGCGTGCTTCAATTATTTCCACTCAGACGCTCGAACACTTCATGCTGAAAATAAAAGGCAGCATGTATTGTCGCCGAAAGCAAAACCCAACAAATTATTCTGACCGGTGTTTGCCTATACATACCCAAGTAAGTAAAATTCGTTCTGTCACCATACAAGCAAGAAGCCCAGAGGATTCTGCCCGGTTTTGAACAGTATTGCAGTCTGATTTTTCCAGAGGGGAAAGAAAAAATTTCTCTTCTTTATAAGAAAAATATAAAAATGAAAGCTTGCAGGTAAATAAATTAACAATAATGGGTCAATTAGAGCCCAATGAAAAATAAAAAGAGAACAAAGGACAGGGAAAGCGAGACGCGGAGATGCAGAGAATAGTGTTCGAGCACAAACAAGATTATTATTGGCTCTTTTTTTTCATGAATGAACTAAAAAAATTAGTCTAAATGAAAAAAAAAAACTAAACTAGTACGAATAATAATTTTATAATAAAAACATAATAATTAGGATATATTTTTAAACATTAGAAGAGACAATTATGTCTTTTTATAATTAAAAAAAATTAATCCAAATTTACATATAATTTCATAATCATTTTACTATTTCTCTAAACTTTTTAACAATTTAATTATTTTGTCTATAAAAAATTATAGTTGCGTTGGGCAACGGTCTTCTACTAAGGTTAAGATACATCTTAGAGTTTAGAGAGTGCTTACAGGAGACTTAGGAGATCGCTTATGAAAAGAGTCCTCACAATGGTGGTAAAAATCGAACTCACATCCTTATGGGATCCGAGCCCATTTCTTATCATCTATACCAACTCTTATTGACAGATTCAGATCTGATCTGAAATTAGGATGGTTTAGATATAATTTTAAAGATCCAGATTTGATTTAAAAAGTCTAGATTTGATCTAAAAATTTAGATATAGTTTTTCAATTAATATTTTTTAAATAATATCTTTTGAAAAAAAATGATAATTAAGAGTTTAGATATGATCTGGAAAGTTCACATCTGATCTGGAAGATCTAGATCTATTTTTTTTTTCAATTAGTATTTTTAAATAAAAACTCTTTTTTTGAAAAAATGACAACTAAGAGATTATCTCTATTCTATATCCTCTACCCATTAAAATAATTTATTTTAAAAAATAAAAAATAATTAGATCTGGATTATCATATTACATTTGGTTAGTCTAAATTTGATGGGTTTTGGTGCTAATTCCTTTGATCACCCAAACTAGTTGCTCTCCCTTTGCCTCTTTCATAATTAAAGCCATTAAGCTACTTTTAACTGTAACCCCTTTATTTTTTATTTTTTTTATTTTTTATAAATAAAAATTTAGGTGAGTTTAATACTAGTCCCTTACTAAAATTAGGGTACATCCATATAGCTTAAAAAATGCTTACAAAACTTATGAAATCGCTTTCCTAAACCAGCAATTACAATAAAAAAGAAAATGAAGTAGAGGAAAACCCAATTTACATAGGGCCTGTTTGGTTAGGGTGCATGAAAGGAAATAAATGAAATAGAAAAATGTCTTTCGAGAGAATATTAAATTTGTCCTAAAAAATAGTTATATAAAAAATTTATAATTAATTGATTGAAAATGATAGAAAATTAGGTAGGAAAATATTCAAATAACTATATTGCCCTTAATATATTTTTATTAATAAATTAATATTCTAATTGAAAAATAAAAATATTAAAAAAAATAAACTGTCATATAATAATTGATAATTCATAAAAAATATTATTTAAACAAATATAATATAAAAATTATTGTAAATATTAAATGATTAAAAAATATATGATTTTCCTGGGTACATATATGGTTTCGTGTAGAACTTGAGGATGCTCCAAATGTGTTTGATTTTTATAACAAGAAATATGGCAAAAGAGCCCAGAAGTATGTAAAAATATTGTCCCCTCTCGAATATAAATTACTTTTGACTACTTTACCGAGCTAAATATAATTATTTTATTTATAAATTTGTCTGAAGATTACTTCAATTTACATTTTTTGTTTCTAATAAATTTCATCAATTAAAAAAATGTTTCTAACAACATTTTAAGATAAAATAATTAATAATTAATACTTTTTAAACTCTTGTAAATGATTTTGATGAAAAATAGAAGACTGGAAAATCCTAAAATCTTATATTGAGTGGTCTAATATTTTTAGAATTGGATCCTTCCGTGTCGACTGGAGTAAAAGACGGCTTGAGTCTCAC
This sequence comes from Leucaena leucocephala, assembly GCA_037074615.1. NCBI lineage: Eukaryota > Viridiplantae > Streptophyta > Magnoliopsida > Fabales > Fabaceae > Leucaena > Leucaena leucocephala. Next base: position 2,153,172 of record CM073544.1, on the reverse strand, counting down.
CTGAAAAACATTTTTGGGATAGAGCCGTTTTGAGCAATTATAAACTGCTCTTTAAGTCGAAAACCGAAACGACTTTAGAGTAATCCAACGGTCTAAGAATGTGAGTGTAATCTTAACTCAACTACATTCATTATACCCTACAATAAATTCGTTGTCAATCTAACTTGCATCTTATAAGATAAGAATCGAGAAGGACGAATTGAGCCTAAAGAAAAGTATTACCCACATGAAGACGTCGTGTATAATTTTTTTTCTTTCTCTTTTTTTCATACTTTTGAGAGAAGTAGTCCTACTAGAAAAAAAAAATATTAACAGGCTAATTCTTTTTTTTTTCCTAGCCAGCCTGAAAATTTTATCTGACCGCAATTTGTTTATAGTTTTAAATTTATCATTAAAATCGTTAGAATAGTTTAAATTTTTCCCTTAAATATATAGGTTGTCATTTTATTCTTATGTTTATATCTTATTATCAGACTATTTAATAAACACTTGATAACTATATGATTTCCAATAATAACTTGACAATTAAGTAATGGATCCAAATTGTTATTGAAGTGAAAGGAATATTGATTGACAAAGCTATCATTTAGTTCTTAAATTTTACATAAAATCTTATTTTAGTCACTTAATTTTATAGAATGTTATTTTAATCGTTAAATATTTTTAGATGATGTATTAAGTTTAATTTTCAAAAATAATTATTATAGTTAAAAAAATAATAATTTTACATTAGCAATATTATAGTTAGAGGACTGAAAAAATATTTTATAAATTTAAGGATCAAACTAAAATTATATATATATATATATATATATATATATATATATATATATAGTTGGAGGATAAAAGTTGTAGTTTTTGCTGTTAAAAAGAAAGGAGTAAAGTAGTATCATTCTCAAATATTCTAATATTATCTTTTAGAGTATTCAATATTATAATAAATTATGTAATTTTTAATTTGGATCAATGTTACCTACACTTTAATGAACTTCTCATTCTTGGTTACCCATTCGTGTTTTCGTCGTCCTTTGCTCCAAATCTGCTACTCCAATATTCCATCTCTAATGTCATCAAAGCTTTGTTTGCTGGTACTCAAGATCTGTTCTTTCTTTGCTATTTTATTTTTCCATAATTAAATTTTTATATAAGACTTAAATACAATTTTTTTTAAAACAATATTACTTTTTTCTAACAAACGATTTGAGTCAGTTAAGGTGTGAGTGACGTTTACCCAAATTAAAAAGATATAAGGTAATATTTAACATACCTAACATAATATTAGGATGTTGGATGCACCTAAAAAATAGTATTATGGAATTAAATACTACTTTATCCTTAAAATAAAAGAAATTATAAATGTAAAATAAATAAAGTCCACAGTCCATACACATCGCCATTCCTTGCGTCACTATGTAGATATGTCATGAATATCCCTCACAGCACATGTGTCTCCTCTAGTGCCCTGAAATTTGAGCCATGACCAGTACAGAATCTGAATAAATTTATATTCCTTAAGCCTTAACCTTTAAATAGAACGTTTAAAATAATAATCATAATATATATTCTATTTTAATCAAAAGGCAACTCATCTATAGTAATTTCGACAGGATTGTCTTTATATAACTGACTTTCTGAAAATCTTACAACAAACTGCGAAAGTTTCAAATCACATGCAGATATTTTTTAAAATAACCATAATGTTATCTATAGATTAGGAGGAGCATCTAAATTTCAACCAAAATAATACAAGTGTTTCAAAATTTATTAATTACATTATAAGTATATATGTCCAAAAATCAATGCTTCGGATTGGACGTGAGACTCTCACTGCTCAACTGGAGGAACAGAGTCAACTGCACTATCTGAAGCTAAAATAATCTACCGCTAAATAACGTCCCATAAAAACATGATTTAAAATGCGGGAAGAAATAATTTCAACATATTTAAATGTAAATAATAACACTTCATAATTAAATACAATTTTCCAGTAAAACCTTTTATTTAAGGATATCCATTTAAAACAATAATCTCAAAACATACTTTTTCCGTAGGATTTCAACAGAACGAAAACAAGCGTGTACACATAGTCCACGAGAGTAACTAATCAATCCGGCGCGGCTCAAAGCCACAAAATAGGTGTAGGTATGAAACCCATGAATAATAGCCGCAGGTACAAGACCTATGAATAACAGGCGTGAGAATAAATCTCACGAATATCTGGTGTGAGTACGAAGCCTACAAATATTCATCGAGCTAGGATTTAACCATGGTACACCAAGGACTAATAGTACTGCTGTTAGTAACTAGCGTTCTGTATTCAGTCCTCTCCAAAAATATTTCCAAGCATATGCAGGGTCAATTTAGCATTTAATAATCACAATACTTTCCCATGTACGAATTTCACCAAGAATACTTCATAATCATAAAACTCAAGCATGAACATACAAATAAAATCTCAAAAGATTTCTTCAATTCATATGAAATAATCATTCAAATAATGAAATTCACATAAGAATATTTCATAGAGAAAATCAACTCAAAATAACATTTACAAAAGTCTTTTTCAAAACTTTCTTTCTTCATTTTCATACATAAACATAATTATATAATATAAACTAATTGCAAGGGGAAACCAATAATATTAATCAAAGCTATTAATTAATATAACCATATCTTTAGTAAATCATACTTAAAATGGACACTTTAAATAAAATATATCAAGTCATCAAGCATTATTAAAAATATCATTTTAATAGGACCTTATTCACTTACCTGTAATACTTTAATATATCTTACTCCAGCTCTATGCTTTTAAATAATATTCTTTCCTTACTTTCCTAAATTTTTTGAAAACAAATAATTGATACTCAAAATTCAATTATAATGGTTATTATAACATACTATTATAATTCTATATGTCCCAAATATTTTCATTTAAGAAAATAGGACAGTTATCCACCTAGGCTCATTTTCTTCAAAACATAACTTGAATATCTCGGCAATTATTATCTAGCAACATCAACTCAATATCTCTAAATAAATCTCCATATATATATTATGGCTTTTATTCATCTCTTTAATACATTATGACATATCATTTATAGCTCAAATCTGTTATCTTTAACACCTCTCTAGATTCATCAACAAATCTAAAAAAAAATTCCATTTGTGGAGTGCACACCCACACACACATATATATACACATATATGTTGTAATATCATTTCTTCTACTCTCTCACAACAGCATGAATTCCTTCTTCTTCTTCTTTTTCATATAAATCGCATATTCGCTCTTTAACTCTATTAACTTCCTAACTTCCCCCATTCATCTGTATGTATATATCACACTCAGCTGTTGTGATACTCCACAAATCTTTCTCCGAACTGGAAACCTCACACTGAGCTGCACTGTCTCCAACTCACCTTTGTGATATCACTGCAATATATAATATATAAGCTTATTAATATAGTATTATATTTATAAATTTCTAAGGACATTACATTAGCTCTATTTTTAGGATTTGAAAGGTATTTTTGTCTTATTTTAGCATTTGGTTGGTACTAGATTTGATTTTCTGCTGATGGGAACGAGGAAGGCAGTAAATTGTAGCAATAATGGAAGAAAAGATGCTGTATGAGATGAACACACAAAATATTATTGCTGTCTTCTTGTGTTGTTTGTCATTGATCGCTTCATATAATATTTGATTATGCTGTTAATTCTGTAGTATTCAGTATTCAAAATCTAAGAGGAAGTTGAAGATATGGCCAAAACTGATCTCTTCTATGAACAAAAAAAATATGTGTTTCAAGAAATTGTCACGATGCTTGTTGTGTTTTAGATCTATTTTTTCCCTTGAATATAGGAGGTTCAGTTACAGGAAATATAGTCTTTTCAAATTTAAATTTTAAGATTTGGTCTTTTAAAATAATCATAATTTTTATGGTCTTGTGCAATAAATATTTTTTTTCCTATAAGCCCTGCATTCTAATTCTCCCAATATTTTAATAAGAACAAACTTAAAAAATCTTATCAATTTAAAATAGATTTAATGTATTTTTTTAGTATGTTACAATAAGTTACAACTGATTTATAAAAAGAATTAGGTTGGTAATATATCTTACCCATTTTCGTACAGAACAATGATTAGGCTGTCAATATTGTATTTAAGGAACTCAAACATGTGCTAAGCTTTGTTGGTTAGGGAGAATGTATTTTTGATTTCAGAAAAAAAAAGGGAAAGAAGACACGCAAATTTGACATTCAAAGGGAAAAAAAGAAAGAAAATGATGGATTAAAAAAAAGAAAATACAAAATACGATAAAATCACCAAAATACCCCTCGCACAGTAACCATGGGGAATAAAATACAGAATGAGAAAACGTTCCCTCCTCCCTCTCCATCCCTCATCGAAGTAGATGATGAAGGCAAATACCCAGAGCAACAAAATTATGAAAATAATCGAATCTAGAAGACGGGATTGAATCGATACTGCTGAAAGATGCTTGAATCTGAGTTCCAACGTTCAGCAAAAAAACTAAATAAAGAAGATGAGCTGAACGATGTTGCTGTGTTGACTCAGTATATTCTATTAATGACTTCAGTACGTTTTTTAACTTTTTAAATTCGAAGTCTTTGTCCTTACGAAGTCTTCGTCAATACTCAATAGTATAAAAATTAGTCTTCTCTTCTAATGATTTTTAAGTTGCAGGTGGGCAGAGAAGAGTAAAATATATTTAGCAATATTAATAGTCAACAAACAAAACATAAAATAAGCAACAAACACATGATAGAAGCAAACACAGAAATTTAAAAACTCAATTATTAGCAAAGGATAACGTGACCAGCAATAAACTTAATTAAAGAGAAGTATTCTTCTTCCTGTGAACATGTAAATCAATCTCCGTTAAACAATGTCAACATTAAAACAATATGAAATAAAAAACGCACTCATGATTAACGAAGTCCGTCTTCTCATGCGGGTCTTCGTTTTACTATATAATAAATAGTCGAGCGATGTTTATTTTGCCTGCTGGTTAGTTGAGACTTGAGACCCGTGCAGTTTTTTAGCTCTGGTTATTTTGAGTTATAGGTTAAAGGGACATTCAATATGAAATAGAAATCTAAAAGACTACGAAAATCTATACATCATATAGCATTTATAACATGGCTAGTGATTAAATTCAAACCCTTAAAATGAATTCATATTATATATATACTCCTTAGTAAACATAAATTATACAGTGAGATCTTATATCAGTTGCAATTAATTAATTTATTTAACTTTTTTAATCTATTTTAATTAGTCAACTAATTCTTATACTAAGAATTGTGATTGCTTGTGACTTGTATCACATATTTAATTTCTTCTCTTTGGTATATTAAAATTGAAAAGCAATTACTTTGGGTCCCAATGAAAGAAGGGGATACTTTAATTTTTCTTCCTCTTTAAGGAAAGGACACGGCATGAAATAAACCTAAATGAAAGCTAAAGCAGTGCATATTAAAATGGATTTAAGTCATCATCAAGGAATGAATATAGAGCTTACTTGAACTTTAGAATTGGTATCCCCCTTATCAAAGAGCTTAAGTAAAGAACAAATCCTCATCAGCTGTTCTCTTAAAGAGTTCAAACTTCCTTCCTATATAATATATATTCGGGCCTGCTTGTTAGTTGAGATTTGAGACTCGTGCAGTTTTTTACCTCTGGAGAAGAATAAGAAAGTTCTTTGCCATCTGCAGAGAAGAGAGCGATTTACCAATGGCTAACAAGGAAGTTTCTCGCAGCGACTTCCCTCCCAACTTTGTCTTCGGCGTGGCAACTTCATGTTACCAGGTTTGTGATCACTGATCAGATACTTCATCTGTGAAAGCAGTGTGCAATTTTTGGATGCTGTTCTTTAGTGAGTTTTCGTTTTATTAGAATGATATTATATGATATTGCTACTTCTAATGTTTCAAGCAGATATTCAACGTATCTGTAATCAAACTGATCTTATTACGGAAATCTTTCTCAGTCGTTTCATGATAAATTTATCACAAGAACAAGAAGACTAGTGTTCTATTTTGAGCACTAGATAATTAATATTTGTAATATAAATGATACCAAAGTTTTTCAATCAGGCATTTAACTTCTTGTTTCTTCTTATTTCTAGATAGAAGGTGCTTGCATGGAGGGTGGTAGAGGTCCAAGTATATGGGATGCCTTTTCACATACCGAAGGTATAAGAACTTATTCAATGAACGATTGTCCATTGATTTAATTCAATGCAATTTGTTGTCTCATTTATTGATCATACTAGGTTTCCATTCCTTGTTTTGTTAGGAAAAATTAAGGACGGAAGCAATGGAGATGTAGCAGTTGATCATTATCATCGGTGTATGGTCAGTAATATTATTGTTTTATATATCATTTCCATTTATTTTTCTATTGTTTATTTATTGTTTTCTCGAGTTGATGTGAACTAGTATTTGCAGCATTAGTTATGCATTTTGCCTGGTTACTTCTGCTGCTATGCACTCTTCTATTCTCATTTCTGCTCTTTGAAGCAAATATCTTCTACTGAATGTGATTTTGCACCAATTGTGTTGTAATTTATAGCACATGAGAGTATTTACCCCAAAATTTTGTCTTGATATACATAATATTTTTAACTTTGCTGAGTTTTCTGCATGTGATTATGTTAACAGGAAGATATTGCTTTTGTGGCCAAGTTGGGGGTTGATGCTTACAGATTTTCAATATCTTGGCCGCGTATCTTACCTGGTATGTCTGTTTCTGATGAAAATTTTAATTTTAATAGGTCGGTTTACTGTAGGGATAGTTGTTAAACAATTTAAAAGAATTTTATGACAATGACGGCCTAAAGGTTTTGTGAGTTTCTGAGTTATTAAGAAGACAGAATTCTCTATTCCCTTTTGTTAAGCTCATTATTTTTTCTCTTCATTGATTTTATGAATTTGCTTTCTGGATTTGTGACTCTATCCCTAAAATAACTCAAATGCCTAAGAAGAAATCCACTAAAACTGAAAGCATGCACTGCCAAATTGAAACCCAGTTATATATGTAATTGAAAACTTCTGCATGTAAATGAAAGACATATGGAGGAAAATTTAAAATGATCATATCCCAAAGAATCCTGAAATCTCCTTGTATACAAAATACAAGAAAAATATGCTAGCAAATTTTCAATTTTTAGAATGATTATTTTTAATGTTCATTAACGTATAAAGTATGGGAACAACCAATTTAAATTTTGTGTTATGCTAATAAGATCAGCTATTGTTCCACCTAATTTCTATTTTCTCTGCATATCTGACAGATCTTAGTTTGTTTATAGAGTCTGATGAATATGGGGATAATTATTCATGTTAATATTTTTCTTCATGTAGATGGTTTAGGAGTCAATGAAGAAGGGGTTGCTTTTTATAATGGCATCATTAATGCTCTTCTTCAGTTGGGTACAAAACCGTTTTACCTTTTACCTTGACACTTTTTTGTAGTCACATTTATATATATATATTAAGGACTCTTTACCAGCAGGTATTCAGCCTTATGTAACTTTGTACCATTGGGATCTTCCGCTGAATCTCCAAGAGTCAATGGGAGGATGGTTGGATAAAAAAATCATGTAGGTGATATGCAGCTGATTTAAATTTTTTTGCCATGCAATTCATTTCTTACCTAATTATATGTTATATTTTGCAAGTCATTGAATCAGCCCAAACTGCATAGAAGTACAGCTATGCACCTGTCATTTCCTTTTAAGAAAAGCAATCACTTACTTGAGGTCATCTTGCCGTATCTCAAGATTCTATTTACTTCCTCCATATGCTTTTCTTATGTGGTTAATTCACAAGCTGCATGATTTTCTGCATGCAGTATCTCATTTCCTCTTTTTTTATCATTTAATCAAGTACTTAAAAAGAACAATAGCTAGTTAGTCATCTTTTCTATATCATGTCATATGCGGACTTGATATTCAATATTAAATCATTTAACGATGTGTTTCCTATGTCTAGTTGATAGGACTCCATTACTTTAGTTACAATGGAAGGAAAGAAAGGGATAGGATAAGGGAAGTCAGGAAGCTATTTGTGTTATACTACCTTCTTGTGCATGTGTTGTCTGTATTTTATTTGCAATTGAGTCAGTTTTATTGTCTCATATTTATTATTGTAATTAGTGTCCACGTGTAAGTTATTTATGAGTTTAGCATGTGTTACCCTGTTACAAGGCTATAAAAGTACATATGAATGTAGTAAGAGGGAAGACAATGAATGTCCATTACGTTATGGTGATTCTCCATTGGTTTTGGAAAATCTATGACTTAGATTCTTACTCATATTTTTAAAAAATTCTTCTGCCCTCTTTAATCTATCTATTCTATTTTTTTCTTCCTTGGCTTTAGATTATTAATGAGTTTGATTCTAACCCTTTAATCTTCCAAAGATTATCCCTTCTCTTCTATCCTAACATTTATTCTTCTAAATCCTCTAATCCCTCTGTTTCTATCACTGGCATACACCAGAGAATATTTTGCAATCTATGCAGACACTTGCTTTTCAAGGTTTGGTGATAGAGTGAAGAATTGGATGACAATTAATGAGGCTGATGAAACTGCTATAAATGGGTATGATATTGGGACACAAGCTCCAGGAAGAAGTGAAAATCCATCAATAGAACCATATTTAGTAGCTCATCATCAAATCTTGGCTCATGCAAAAGCTGTATCTGTATACCGAAACAAGTACCAGGTACAGTATTGTACTTTATTGATACACAAAAAAAAATTCTTAAATAATTCAATTGTGTGTATATCATAGTCTTTCACCAAAGTTTATGCATTGTCATTTATTTGAATGTGATTCATTTTGCCATTTCCCATATAATACATCTACTATTAGTTTGATTATCAAATATGAATAAAGTTGTTCAGTTTATTTTATAATAAATGATGTAAAGGAAAAATAAAATATTGTAAACACAACATTTTCTTAAATTATTTTATTGTCTTGATTTCCAGGAAAAGCAAGGAGGACAAGTGGGCTTCGTGGTAGACTGTGAATGGGCAGAACCTTATTCTGATAACACTGAAGATCAAGATGCTGCTGCAAGGCGCCGTGCTTTTACTGTTGGATGGTAGTTCCCTTCTATCATTTCTTGCTATAATTTAGATTAGAAGTTAATCATTTTTATCCAAAAAAAATTGGGTTCGTGTGTGTACTCACACACATAATGCTTCACTATCTTTCAATTATTTAGATGGGAAGACTCATATCCTCTGGAAATTGATACTGTGCAGATGTCGTACTAATAAGAAAGCGACTTTAGTAAATTTTGTGGATTTGACTGAGAATTTCTCTCTTCTATACTCTCCAGTTTTACAGAAATTATTTATCATAATTTTTATAGTATTATATAAATTGTAAATATGAAATTATGCCCATTTTTCTTTGACGTTTAATGAGAAATGGAAGGTAAAGAAAAAATTAGACAACAACTAGTTTGAATGAAAGCTTTTCATGGGTTTATTGCTCGAAGCCATATCCAAGTTTGGTGGATAGGCTAGAAGGTTGACAATTTTTTGTTATATTCTATTTCTGTCTATGGAATCCAACCCTGACTTTGAATTTTTCCTATTGTGTATATATTTTATCCAGGTTTTTGGATCCCTTATGTTTTGGAGACTATCCTAAACTTATGCATGATCGACTTCATCAACTTCCCAAATTCTCGGAGGAGGACAAAAAGTTGCTTGCAAATTCTTTGGACTTCATTGGTCTGAATTACTACACAACAAGGTTAATTTATAATGACCCAAAAAGCTCTGAAGGTGGTTACCACTATAGAGCACAATCGATTGGGAGAAGCGGTAATAATTGCAGTGTTACACTATTTTTGAGATATCCGTTAATTGAATTGTGTTTCTAATTGAGTTTTTTGTTTATCCTCAGTGAAGTGGCCAAATGGTGAGCTCATTGGTGAGAGGGTATAAACCTTTTCTTTGTATTCCATCAATTATACAAATCTACGCATGCACAAATAAGAAAGCGTTACATACTTTGAAATAATTGGCAGGCTGCATCAGATTGGCTCTATATAGTTCCTTGGGGCATGAAGAAGACTCTGAATTACCTGTCTGATAAGTACAAGCTCCCAATATACGTGACTGAAAATGGTATGGATACTTCTCTTCATGCATGTATCAAGGGCTACTCAGGTATTTGACATTTTTTGGGTTGTAAGATTATTGAGAAATAAGCATGAATTGAAAGGTAATTTTGATGCTGATATTTCTATCTCTATCCTTATATCTCTATGAATGTTGACTACTTATGCTATCTGGAGTGCCTTCTAAAAACTATCTGCAAGCGGTATATGATCTCTAGCAATTGATTAACTGTAATTACTAAGTTGTAACTAAATGATTTGATGATCCATTAGCAAGTTCTCTACTCTCATGTTAGAAGTGTGGGAGTCTAATGTGGGGTTTATGTTAATCTTGGCCTTTCTAACTTCATGAGCTAAATTTTGGGATATGATTCCTCAAAAATCCATTGTTAAGTGGTTCTCATTTCTCTTACCTTTGGATTTTCTGTTTGATAGGCATTGATGATGAGAATGATGGTAAGGTGAAATTGGATGACAAACTGAGAGTACGCTCTTTCAAGAAACATCTTGACTCAGTTGCTTCGGCAATTAAGTAAGTTTGCCAACTTTTTCTTTTTGTTCCTAATTTTTTTCTATTTTCTAATTGTTACTTATACATACAATCTATATGCCCCATTTCGTATAATGAAGGAACGATATTCTTTTGATTTATTTTTTATTTTTGTAATGTTTTAATATGTTCTTATTATAATCATCACTCAATAGTTTTTTATCATTTTATATTACTATTTGAAAGTAGGAGTATGAGATTCACTCTTTTCTTCAAGATCATTTGTTTTTAGTTTTAGCATTTTATTTCATTCTATGTGTTAAACAAAAACATTTATCTAAAATATATATACTCATATAAAAAAAAAGTCTATTCATATGAATGGAAATTCATGTGGTAAACACAAAGTTTTGAAGCTTGGAACCAAGAATTTCTATTTTGCAAAGTGTTGTATTTTCATTTTTTAGGCAACAATGGCATCGGTTTTGAGGGTGACAAAGACAGTCTTATGAAGGATTTTAGCATCATCTTGTGAAATAAGCTGAACTTTCTGACTACATTTCTTCTTAGGAATAATAATAAGCGGCTAAAATCTTTTTTTACTTTGAAAGCAAATTGTGAGCCTAAACAGGAGGATCACATCTCAAAGTTTTGTTAATTCATTTGAATAATGTGCAGAGACGGAGTAGATGTGAGGGGATACTTTGCGTGGTCATTATTGGACAATTTTGAGTGGGAAGATGGCTATACCAAACGTTTTGGATTGGTTTATGTGGATTACAAATTTGGGCTCACGAGGCGCCCCAAATCTTCTGCTCATTGGTATTCAAAGTTCCTCAAAGCTAATGAAAGCGAATAGGGCGAAGATGAGTAACAGGAAACTAATATTATTGTTCTCATCTACATTTAGCAATGTTGTTGGTTGTTAAAGTTTATGAATAAAGAGTAAAGAATAAAGTTTGCCAGTATTATCTGGGTTTAGCAGTTATGTTGAATGCCAGCCTTTATGGGATTGGATTGGAGCCCTTTCTAGGGCTTCTAGTGATTTGCCTTTTGTTGTTTTATTTTGATTTTAGACAATATTGGATGGAGACTGTGTTGAAAATTGTGCCCTAGAGGCCAATTATTGTATTATAAATATTGTTGATTTATGAACTTCTTAATTATGTTATCACATTATTTGCATGTTTACTGTGATGACTATCCTTGGATAACTCATGATCTTATCCTAAATGTCCCTGGTCGGTCATCTATACGGGAGCAGAGATAAAATAAGACCAGTATGACTTTGAAGATGTATAGAGATATAAATTAAAGTCATGGGCACATGTAAGAGTATAAGGTGTTGGACCGACCCGCTATGAGAGAGCTTCATGGGTTAAGTCATAAGCTTCTCTCATATACAAGCCATGTCACTATACCCTTTAACCTGAGATCATCATGGATTCCTATATGACAAACGCTCAGCTTTGACCAGTCAAAAGTCACTTTTGACTGAGTGACCATAAAGACTATATTTAGGCTCAGTGATTTTTCATGTGGAGGAATGTGAATAGTTAAGATGGAATTTGTCCCTCACATTCTTAGAGATATTAATGGGCCCCTCGATGAGTGAGTCTGAGAAATGTCTAGCCATACTGTAATGGAAAGATAGTTCCATTTCTGTAGTCAGACTACTCAGGGATCAAGAAAGTAACGGTCAGGAACAGGAAGATGATATTCTCCATGCCTCATCCATGACCAAAATATCGTGTGACAAAAGAAACTTGATATGGTTGTATGAAAGGTAACATCGTTATCGATCCTCATATGATTTGGGTAGTCGTAATATCTTGCTCGAGACCGCTTACGACTTGTGGGTCAGTATAGTAACTGGCACACTGCCAACTTCATATGGGCCTATAGGGTCGCACACAAAATAGTCCAACACGAGCTGCGATGTCCAGATTCATTGAATCTAAGACATGTCCAGATTCAATGAATAATCTAGGGTGAATATATATATTTTATATATATATAAATTCGTATATATATATTATATAATATAAGAGATATTTGCAAGATTTAATTTATAAGGATAAATTAAATCTCTATCACTTTTGAATTTAAATTTAAATTGATATGATCTATTTGAATTTGAAATTTAAATTGATATGATATCTCAAATTTAATTTATGAGAATAAATCAGTCTTATCTTTATTTTAAACTAAATGAATAGGTAAATTAAAAATGTGGGACAGATTTAATATAAACCATATTTATTTAATTAGTTTCTTATCAAATTATGCAATATAAGATATTGCATTAATTTTAGAATTAATATAAAATTAATTCTGAAATCCAACTCAATCAGAACACCGATAGCATCCTATATATTTGACATTAGAGGCTAGGGTTTTGTACACGAGAGAGTGATAAGGAAGATGCAAAAGGTTTGCAGATAAGAAACAGTCAAAATAGAGACGGTGAGGATGGAACCTCGAGAAAGTTCTAGAGGGACAAGAGGCGTTAGCACGTCGTTCGTGGTTGGAACGCTGTTCGTGTGGATACCGGTAAAGGAAGCCGATCTGAGTTGTCGACTTCTTGCGATCGAGAAGAGAGCACCAGGTATGACGACAAGTAGCGACGAGTAGACACTGAGGTCGCAACCAAATAGGCATCTGAACGTCAGAAAATCGAAAAGAGGCTTCCAATCGCGACTAGAAGCTTAGGACGTCGTGACTGAAAACTCCAGAGACTTTCCGTCACGACGAGAAGCTGAGGACGTCGCGGATGACAACTCCAGAGACGACAAGTCGCGACTAGTGGACACGGAGGTCGCGACCATAGTTCGAATACCGAAGATAATACTTCTTACTCTTTGACTTAAACACATTCGGCAAATCCAGGCAGGGAATAGAAAATTTTTTAAAGTTAATTCTACTGCATGCCTTCCAATTCCCTTCAGACTGTTGAATGTATTCTTGAGTCATTCCAAATATAATAATCATTTGTGAAATTACTTAATCAAATATTCAGCATTAAATCTATGTGTAAGAATTAGCGTAGGGTGGAAATGAAAAGAATGCATACTTAGGCTCCTATACTGTTAAAAGATGGTTTTAACAATTGCTTTTGGAAATCTGTATGAACAATTTCAGTTCCTTATAAGAAATTACTTTGTGAAATTCTTAGGCGGCAACTGCGCCATTTGAATATTTTTGGCCTGTGTGTTTGGTTGCCATCAAGAGGAATCCCTCAAACATCTCTTTATATATCTTGCCCCTATTGCGATCTTTATGGTTTGGATATTCCTCAGTTAAGTTTTCTGATTATAGTTTCTGTAGTTTTGTATTGTGGCTTAAATCTGAAGTCAACTTCATAAGGTTGGACTTGATTGGTTATTACATAGAAAGGTCAATACAATATTTAAGCCTCATCATTTGTATTTATTTTAGTTTTAGTCCTCTAGGGGTAAACTGGTCCAAACTTTTATTAAAATATAGATATTAATATTTTAAATGAAAAGAAATTTAAGAAACTAAAACTTATAATTTAAAACTATAGAAATAAGTAAACTATAAGGACTAAGTATTGTATTAAAATTTTAATGATCGATGGTTGGTCAATGATCTTATCAAAGAAGCATAATATATTCAAGTTTTTCCACGTCATAATATGTCGGTGTACCTCTGCAACAGTTCCAGTTGCAAATGAGAAATTCAATGCCCAACATCTTTTTAATTTTTTATCTTTGTGTTATGTTATATCATTAATTATAAAATACCTTCAGCACAAACGGAAGGCAAGTTAGAAATCCTCTATATCACGAAGTTAATTATCATCTTAGACTGCTCCAACGCTACTTTGAAAGACATGGTTTGGTAGGACATTTACTCAATGACAAATTACCACCCCCATTTTTAATTATAAGATTCACTTAACTAATTTGGATAAATTAAAGAAGTTAGTTAAATTAGTTAATAGTAATAATTATATATTAATTTTCTTAAAATACTCTTTAAATATATGTATTTGAACAACTCTTGATAGATACACTTTAATATGTGCAATCATATAGAGGTATATTAGGAGAAAATTATAAGTCTAGAAAATAAAATAGATTAGAATCTTATATTTAAAAATAAATTTAATAGAGGAAGAGCTCTCCTCAAAACTTTCAAGCTTTAGTGGGAAGGAGGAGAAGGAAGCTCTCCTCAACACTTTTAGGCTTTAGTGGGTTTAGGGTGGGGGCTTGGTATACGGCTTCTATATGGACCTTATAGATTTGAAGGCAGTACTACAAAGAGAATGGGACAATGAGATATGCAAGAACTCTATACAAATGGTAATGCAACTTAAAATTAAATTAGTTAAAGTAGCTTTTCCACTAACCCTTAAAACTAGATACATGATTATAAGATCGAGTAATATTCATCGCGTATTTTTTTTCAAATTTAACAGTTCAATTTTAAAAAATCATAAATAATTTTAAAAAAAATATATTATGGAGTTAAGTATCAATTTAAAGCTATTTCAATACTCATCAAGGAAAAAATATAAAAGTAGAGTTATTTCTTGCTAATTAATATAATTTATTCGTTTAAGTTTACTACTCATTTGGTAAAAACTGAAACTTTCAGTTTCTATGTCCCAATTTTAGAAATTCATATCTCCTAATTTATGTATCAAATTGAGGCATATTATCCATGATTTTAAAGCTTAGGATATGTACTACATACTCACCAAAGTTTGTGGTCAGATTAAATTGTTATCGTGGTTAAACTGGGGATGGAACATTACTACTTCATAACTACTATTTTGCCTTACTAACTTCTTTCTTTAATTATCTTTAATTATTCTAGCATGCTCAAACTATTGTCTTAGCTTCTCATACATTCTTATACTCATGTGAACAAACCATAATTATTCTATATAATTTCATTACATAATTTGGTGCATTGTATAACATTTACATAATTGAAAAATCAAACATTTCATACTAAAACATGTAATTCTCTACTTTTCTTCTTCCATTCATCAGCTCTTCTTCATGTATACATATTCCACAATTCTTGACCTATATTGGTTGGTTAAGGGAGGGATTAGATTTGAGAGAATTCCATTAGCAAACATTACCATATACATATACAAGATAGATGCTAATGCATAATATGTAATTTTACTTAAACTTTTGCTAGCTAGTGACATGTCATCATGCTTTATGTTTTGTATAAAAAAATGTATGGCTAGGGAAATCATATTATAAACATCATTTTACAATTGTCTTGCCACAACATCATTCAATTAACTTATATATATCAACATATAAGCATACTATATTAAGCACATAAATGGTTAATTTCACTACCTTGTACCATAAGATTTCTTCTTGATTTCCACTTGCTCTCTAAGCTTCCCAACCATGAGAACTTTCAGATCATACATTGATCATACAACTCATTAGGATTAAGAACTCACACCATAGCCAAGACTTGCTCTCTTTACTTAATCTTTTTCTCTTGATTTTAGGATTTGTGTTATAGCTTTCTAAAAGTTATTCTCATAGGATTCATCAAACTCACATTCTTTCCCCATGAAACTGTCTTGGCCAAGAGGTTACCCTTCTCGATGTCAAAGTTCTATTTTTTATTTCAATGCTTCTAACTTCACTTTCTCAATTTAGTTCCACATAATTTTTCATTATAAATCTATTGGAAGCTCTCGAATCAACAAAATCACATCCTAGGAACAAGAACACAGCAAGGTCATAGCCTAGGCGACCAAGTCATGAAATTCAATCAATTATAAGTTATAACCACTTGAATCCTATTATTTTCTATCTTTTACACATATATCTAACATCATACTTGTCTTTCTCTAAAATTTCATATTCAAACCAGCAGCAATAACACAAGAATTCAAGCTTCTAAATCCATTAAAACTCCTACCCGAACTCAAGAGTACAAACTACTACAAGATTAAGAGTTAGAGTTGTCATTTTATCTTGATTAAAGGTTGAACCTTGCTCTTGCTCTTAATCTCCACGGCTCTTTCCTTTTTCTCTTTCCTTTCTGAATTTTTCTAGAGTTTCCCTTCTTTTATCTTGGCCGTGCACTTCTTGAAGGAGGGGTATTTATAATACTCCACTTACTAAAATACCCTCCACGTTACATGAATTTGTAAGATCAAATGCATGGTCTAAATTGCACCATATATCCTTCTTGCATCATCTTCATGGCATCATCCTTCATTTTCTTTGCATCACTTAGGCTATGCGGTGCCATCTTTAAGAAGGAAGAAGGATGATCAAATCTTGGCCCTTGATTTCTAAACATGTTCTTACTTTACTTGGCTCACATTTATTTTAATTTCTTAACAACCTTTTGGAGCTTAAAAAATTCTTTTGTTTACTTGATAATCTTTCTTTAATTATAGGGAAATTTCATGAATTTTCTTGGGCCATAACTCTTCATTTAGCTATTTCTTTTTGAATTTCTCATAAAATACCTCTTATTGGCATCCTGAGCTTCTAATATTTTTGCAGCTCACACTGTTAACCTTTTGTGAGTAAGACTAATTTTATAATTTTTTTTAGTCTCTTAACTATTATTCCCTATTTATTCCCCATTTCTACATCATCATAGCTCAAATAATTATTCCTAGATAAATACCTCAAATTGAACCATTATAATGAAATCTCATTTTCTGGGATTTTCATACTTTTTTATATCCATAGTTACCCATTTTGGCTCGAAATTTCCTAAAATTATGATTTTTCCTTTAATTTGACTCAACCTTATAAACTATCACTTTAAGACCTCTATCTCAACTTTAGGCATACAATTATTCTCTTTTCTCTTTTTGAGCCATTGAGATTCTCCTAGAGTCTCAAACTGTATTTACATAATTTTTCTCCAAGAACTTTCTCTATTTGCACCTTAATCGTTGGACTTGCTCTATTTGCAGTTTAATTCCTTAAAACTCTCTATATATTTTTTTCTAGGATTTCTATGCAAAGGGGCTTGGTAATCTACTTATTTTATGCTACTTTCTGAGTTTCTAGACTTAAAAATTGGGATGTGACATAAGACCAGTCCGGACAGGTTCTAGTATAGCCCCAAAAATGTCACACCCATACCAAAGGCCCACTCCTAGTCTGTCCCCGGTCAACCTGCTCTCACCGCGGTAACAACTAATCAACCTTCCTTTTATTAATCTAAAGTATTTTTATTACTCCCTCTAACCCTTAATATAAGAGCTAGTTGATTTTTTTGAATAAATTAAATAACCCAAATAAATTAGTTAATTATGAACAAATATTCAACCCCTCCAGATGAATTCATATTATATACTCATTAATCTACCCAAATTTCTCTGATCATAATTATAAGAGCTAGCTGACTTTTTTAGGTAGATTGAAGAAATCAAATAAATTATTTAATTATACCTAAATCTAACCTCTCAAGATGAATTCATATTATATACTCTTTAATCTACTAAAATTAGTCAACTAGTTTTATATTAGTTATAATTAACTGATTTATTTAGCTTTATTAATTATTCAAAAAATTTAACTAACTCTTATAATTAGAAGATAGTACCCTGTATGAGTGACTCTCCTTCCTTAAATAAATAATTAGCATTTTAAGAAGTAAAAAGAAAATTCCCATTTAACTTACTATATTGATGGTAATAGTATAAAATTATCGTGAACACTTTACAAATTTTAGAAATGATTAAATTAAATTTTAGATGATCTATGAGAGTCTTTCTTTTTTAACATAAAAATATTTACTTGTAAAAAAGAGTAATACTAGGAAATACCAAGACTTCATAAGATATTTTTAAAATAAATAGAATCTATATATTTATATATAGGATTAATGTAACATCCTAAATTTTGATAAAAGAGATTTATAAGGAATTATTGAGGTTATGAGTATTTTTTTGAAATTAAAAATTCTTAAAAGAAAATTTTCAAAAAAAAAGTAAAAAAAAATAATCATTAAAAATATTTTAGGGATCAACAAAAGAGTAAGTAAAAATCATGAAATGAATATGTTGTAGATTTAAAAAATTATGATAGATTTTATTTTCTTAAAACTGAATGATTTAATAATTATTTTTCAATAATTAAAAGTTTATTTCTTAAAAAGTTTAAGAAAAATAACTAAAAGTGATCGTTTGTCCCAAAAAATTTAGAAAAATTATCTTATGGAATAAAGAAGATATTGGAGGAAGAAAATATTAATTCTATTAAGATAATTAATTTCTAAATTTTTTTAAAAGTTTTAGAAAATAAGAGAAAGTGTTTCACTTAAATGTAGAAGTGTTCATAAAGCTCGCGACCCGGTATGTCCACCTGAGCCCGTGAAAAAAAGGCCCTGCCCAGCCCGATAAATATAGGACAGGGTTGGACATCGGGCTACAAAATGCAGCCTATATTTTTTTCAGGCTGGGCACCGGGCAGGAGGATTACCCTGCCCTGCCCATGAGCACCCCTTTTTTTATTTTATTTTTTACTTTTCTTCCTAGATGCTACATTTGAAAAGGAGAATATGATAGTTATTGGTGACTAAAGGGTCATTTTAAAAATATAAGTAGTTAAGTACATAAGTTGCTTCTTTTAATATTTATAACTATATGGATATCTTTTTAACTTTACTAATTATAATATAATTACATTACAAATTATAATTATTTATTTTATTTTTTTAGATACTTCATCCTTGTCAATATTTGAGAAATTGATGTAAAATTATAATTAGTAATTACAAACTACTTATATTTCAAGATTTTTTTTATATGCAATAAATTTTAAGACTTTAATTATTATCTTTTTATTACCTTATTTTTAGTGGATTATAGATATTATTTAATTCTTCAAGACATATGAATATGATATGATTTTAGAAGTTTATAATTGTAGATTTTTTTCCACAACATGAGCATAGCATCACAATTTGGGCATGCCCAGCCCGCTTACGCCCATCCCACCTATGTCCAGCCCAAAATAGTTAGAGCTTTTATCAGGTAGGGCCAAACATCAAGCTGTAAAATATTGCCCATAATTTTTTTGGGCAGAGCATCAGGTAAGAGGTTATCCTACCTAACCCTGCATATGAATAACCCTACTTAAATGGGTAATAGAAAATAGATGGGTATAAGATAAATACTGCAGTGTCTCACGTGCAAATTGTCCACGTGGCTTCTACTTGTTGAGACACCACTGCGTTCACGTGTCCATTCCTCCTCCAGTTCACCCTCTAATTGTCCCCTCCCTCACACGGGCCTCACCATTAAAAACACTCCGCCTCACTATTCCTTCTCATTCTCATCTTCGTTATGTTGGAGTAGAGAGAGAGACCGAGACCAGAGACTTAGAGAGAGTGACGAGAGTGAGAGAGAGACGGCGAGAGAGAACAGAGGAGAAGAAGCTTCACGTCTGCCTCCGTTGTCCGTGCTGCCGTCGCTGCTACAGCTGGATGTCGTCGTCTTCCTCAAAACAGAGACCAAGAGCAGAGAAGAGAGTGAGAGAGGAGCTCGGGAGAAGCACAGAATCGAGACACCAGAGATTTAGCTCGCGACGCCGTCGACCGACTGAGGTGAGTACTCCCTGTTCTCTCCCACTATTATTGCCGCGATCTGTGAGAATTTTGGGGGTGGTTTGGTCACTTGAAACCTGTGTTGAGGATGGGGTAACTGCAGATCTAGTGAAAGAAGTGAAGATTAAAGTTTTTCAAAACTAAACCCACCCTAAATCGAGATTAATCAGAGTTGTATGTGTTCCTATGTTTTGAACTATGGTCTCCGAGTGTAGAGACCTGTTGTTTGTGTAAGGGCATTCGAATCTTCTAAAAAATAAAGTCAATGACTTTTATAATCAGTGTTGCTCTGTTCTGGGTTTGATGATCTTGAATTTGGATGAAACTCGTGACTGAAATATCATTACATGGACAATAATGGTATCTGCGTATACCAACCGTGGGAGGCCTCGTGAGGGTGTTAAACTTTATAATCAGATGCTGGAAATGCAAGAACCCAATGAATTCTTGTACTCTACTGTTTTGAAAAGAATAGATGTGAAATTTAATCCTTCTAATGAGTTGACAAGAGGTTTGTGTGTGGGGATATAGGAGAGAGTGGGAGATAATTAAAGTCTTTAACGAATACATATGACGGGATGCATGTTTGCGTCTGGGGATTGTGTAAAAATGTTAGATGTGCTAAATGATCTCAATAAGCTTATGATTTTCTCTGATTTGATGATTATGAATTCTTTTGTGTTTCTAAATATATTACATTGGTTTAAAGATTAAAGTCTGTTTGAAAGTTTAAAAGAATGTTGTTCGGGTATTTATCGATAAACCTATTTACATAAATTAAGTATTTTGAAATCTTTTAAAATAAAGATTGAATTATCGTTATAAAAGAGTATGTTATGAAAATGGTAGTTTTTGAAGAGCTTTTTGAAAAAGGTTGTTTATTGAAGTTTTATTTAATAAATCTAATACTGTTTCAGAAAAATTTATTTAATATTTATCAAAGTCTTTTTTTAATAAGGATGTTTATTGAAGTTTTATTTGATAAATTTAAAAGTTTTAGTAAAATGAATTTAAAATTTATTAAAAAAAAATTTGATAAGGATATTTATCAAAGTCTTATTTAATAAATTTAAAGTTGTTTGAATGAAATTCATTTGAGATTTATTGAAATTTTCTTCAATAAGGCACCTCTTCAATAAATTGAAATGATAGTTATATCTAACTTTCACAGAACTTGATACTTCAATTTAAATAATTTGGAAATAATTTTTATATGCTTAATCTCTTTATATATGTCTCATGTAGCATATTTCAGATAATTTTTAGGCATAAAGAAGATCAAACAAAAAAGTTCATAAAAAATGAAATCTAGCATATTTTTTAACCGCTACTCTAAAGAGAATATAATAGATTTATGAAAAATTTAACTATAAAAGAAGAAGGCGGGGAGAGAAAACTAAAAAAGGAAGGAAGTTAAGAGACGTAAGAATCAAGAGAAAATGAGAGATGCAAAACAATGCATGACGATCACAAACAATCTTAATATCTCTATTTCACTCTATTTCACTTTGTTTCTCATTCTTCAAACAAAGCATACAAAGCATATTGTATTCTTTGAGAGAGAAATTTTAAGAGTTTGTACTTAAGTTATTATCACAATTCTTCTACTAAGATGTGTTGTATTTTATCAATTATTTTCTGAATTGCTGAAAAGTATGGGTCTGTTGAGTAGGATATTACTTTACAAGTTGTAAGGGAAAGTGAGAAGGATTCTCAAAGTTGATACCTTATGTGGTTAAAAAGGGGGGTGAGAGATTTTCACGATTGATACCTTATGGGTTGTAAAGGAGAGTAAGAGGAATTTTTATGTTTGATGTACTGAGGCGTTAAGAACACGACTAATCTTAGAAGATAGTGGAACATTGAGAGGAACTCTGGGGACTAGATGTGAGCTAAGTAGTTGGGCTGAATAGTGTTTAACTTACCATATATTTGTTTCTTTTATCTTTCAGCAATTGATGATATCTTTCTGAGCCAATTTTTTTATTTTATTTTAAAATTCTTAAAATTTTTAAATTTTTTAAAATCACCTAATTCACCTTCTTCTAGATGAAACAACTATTTTAACATAAAGAACATTGAGTTCCTTTCATTTATCTCAACTTCTGTCAATTCAATTGGTCTGAGTCTATTTCTCTCCAAAATGTATGAATGTAAAGGATCCAATTAATTTAATGTGTTGATGAAATTGCAGACAAGGATCGCCATGGCAGTGGCTCATGCATGTGCAAGTTGTTACCACGTGTGTTATGCAAAGAATCCAGAGCATCACAAAGATTTAGAGTTTAGTTCATAATTTGCTCCTTCTTCACGCTGTACAGAGATAGAGATTCATTCCTGGTTACAACAAGTTAAACTATTGATTTTAGGATGTTTGTAGTGTATTTGTGTGGAGAAAATGAGAATTCTTTTGAGGGGAGAAAAAAAACTTATATTAAATTCTTTCTATTTTTCAGCGTAAAGTTCATCAATCATAAGATGATATTAACTTTCTCCCAACCACAAAGGCTTCAGGTTTTCTCTTTCAACAATCACACATACTTGTATATCTAGCACATAATCATTGCCTCAAAGCTTTCTTTCCATTACATTAAGTCCTAATCACCATCGAACATCCACGCTTCCATTCTGAAACTAAATGCCATATATTTAATTTAGAAATTTCCAAATCTCAGAACAAGGTCTAACTCGTGAAGAGGGATAGTTGTTGAGGTATGAGGTTCTGAGGAAGAAGCGGGAGAGGTTTATGCAGTGGCAACTGACTCAAATAAGTGAAATGGAGCATAAGGAGGGTGAGTCTGGGCATTAGCAGGAGGCTGTGTGTTGGATCTAGGAGTGAACAGAAGGTCTTTTACATTGAAGATGGTGTTGGAAGGAGTCAATATGTTTTTTTTTTTTAGTGAAGAGGATTTATTGAAAGTTAAAAAAATTAACTACATGATCTTTGAGAACAAAGTTAAAACTCTGCAAATGGCTTCTTGCTTTGAGTGTGTGATCTTTCAGAGCAAGGGCTTCATTCACCATTTGGTATATCTCCTGAGTATTATTATTGAATATTCTAGCATTCCTTGCATTCCAGAGCTTCCAACAAACAATTCCAAACAAGGTGCACCAATCAATATTCTGCTTTGTAGTACTAAGGTTGTATTGGAACCATTCTGTGAAGGGGATCTGAAAGAACAAATTATGCATTTCTACAGGAATTAATAACTCCCAACAAAGATGAGCATTGGTGCACTGCCTCAGGACATGATTTAAGTCTTCAGTGATGAAACCACACAAAGAACATGATGCATGGGAAGACATATGCCTTCTAGATCTTTCTTCATTCGTAAGAAGTCTATTGTTCAAAGCCAACTAGGGAAATGTTCGAATTCTTTGAGCTCCCGCCCATTTCCATGCTAAATCCCAAAGAGGACTTCTCTCATTCCATTTATTTTTCATAATGAGTCCATAAGCAGAGCTAACCGTGAATGTTCCTAAGGCCGTTAGGTTCCAATTACAATAATCCGGTATAGCTTGCTGGGTAGGGGGATTAATCATAGATATCTGCTGTAAGATATGCTCAGGTAGTAAATCCTTCAGCAGTCCCCAAGCCCACTCTCCATGATTCGCAACGAAACAACTGACCTTCTTATGAAGGGAATCTCAGGCAGAGGAACAAGCGACTGAATGCATAATGGGCCAATATCTCCTACCCAACTATCCGACCAGAATCTGACCTTACTACCATCGCCTATTACCCATGAAAGACCTATCTTCAAATCTTCCCATACTGAGCATAGTTTCCTCTAGAGATGAGATGCTTGCCTTCTCTTAGGCATGTCACTTTCAACATTGTTCCATTTATACTTCGATCTTAGAACCTGAACCCAAAGTTTGTTGGGTTCATTGACAATGGAGTAAGCAATTTTCATGAGGAAAGCATCATTTTGTTTTGTGGGATCTCTAAGTCCACATCCTCCAGATCGCTTCGGTTGACAGATTGAGTCCCACTTCATTAAGTGCACCCTCTTATGGGTTGCTGTCGATCCCCACACAAAATTCTTAATAAGAGATTGTATACTTTTGCATGTGCTAGCCGGTAACTTAGAAGTTTGCATGACATAGAGCGGCACAGTTGACAGGATAGATTGGGCCAAAGTAATTCTCCCTGCCAAGGAGAGGGATGACACCTTCCAACCTGTAAGCTTCTGCTGAATTCTCTCTTCTAGATATTGATAGGTTTCCTTGGTCACTCGTTTATGTAAAAGAGGGACCCCTAGGTATTTCCCAAGTAACTCAGTTTTCTGATATCCCAGGTAGTTACAGATGGAGTTGCCAACCTGAGAAGACACATTGGGCGGAAAAAAAATCTGGTTTTGTCATTATCCACCTTCTGCCCCGAAGTAAAACAAAATTCTGCAAGGATCCTCTTTATGAGATTGACTTGAGCCATATCAGTTGAGCTAAAAAGAAGTAAGTCATCGGCAAAGAAGATATGAGATAAGGGTGGACCTTTTTGTCCCATCTTGAGAGATTTCCAAGAACAGTTATCCACTTTCTTACAGATGGATTGAGACAAGCGCTCCATACAGAGAACAAAAAGGTAAGGGGAGAGTGGATCCCCTTGACGTATACCTCTTTGAGGACAAAAGGCTCTAGAAGGAGTACCATTCCATAGAACTCTGAATGCTGAAGAAGTGATACACTTCATAATAAGATTACATAGAAATTCTGGTATGTGAGCCTCTTTCAAAGTTTCCGCAATGAAATACGGTCAAAAACTTTTTGAAGATCCACCTTTATAGCCATCCATCCAATCTTTCCAGTAGACCTCTTCATCGAATGTATAGCTTCCTGTGCAATTATAACATTATCTATAATATTCCTTCCTTGAATAAAACTGGTTTGGTAAGGCTTGGTTAGAATAGGCATCACCAGTTTAAGCCTGTTAATAATGATCTTAGTGATCAGCTTATATATAGTGGAGCAGAGGCTAATAGGACGAAATTCCTTCAATGTTTGGGGCTATCTGATCTTGGGAATCAAAGCTATCAATGTTTGATTAAGATAGGGATCAATCTCACCTCCTTCAAAAATTGTTTTTATTTCTTGGAAAATGGATCCTCCTATTGTCTCCCATTGTGATTGGAAAAAAAGAGCCTGCAATCCATCCGGTCCAGGGGAATTGAGGTATGAGGTTCTGAGGAAAAAGCGGGAGAGGTTTATGCAGTGGCAACTGACTCAAATAAGTGAATTGGAGCATAAGGAGGGTGAGTTTGGGCATTAGCAGGAGGCTGTGTGTTGGATCTAGGAGTGAACAGAAGGTCTTTTACATTGAAGATGGTGTTAGAAGGAGTCAATATGTTCTTTAAATCAATTACGTATTTTCCACTAACAGGAGTTGGTCTGAGTAGTAAGCGGCTCGGTATCGTTTAAGTGAAGTCTCGAGTTCGAGCTTTGGCATATGTAGAAAATTTTTGTTAGGAGACTCACCCACTATAATTAGGTGCGTGATATGGGTCGAATTCGGATGTAGTCGGGGCAAAACTCCGGTGAATTAGATGGGTAACTAAAAAAAATTACTTATTCTCCCAAACCCCTAATGACCCTTTTTAGAGATTGGATTTCTGCATTGGTAGAGTCATGCATTCCAACCACTTCACTTCTAAGACTATCTTATTTTCCATATTTGCTCTAAAGTTATTTAACATCTGTGCAATACTTTGCATAGTGTCTTGACTTCCTTTTTGAATCTGTAGCTTGATCCTCAACTTAAAACTTTTTATCTCTTAATATTTTTTTTATTTATTGAAGAGTTTATTGAGTAGACTTCTTATCGATAAATGCTCTTAAAAAAATATTTAAGTTTTAAAATTAATTTTTAATTATTATTATCAAAATATTAAAATTTAATATTTTTTTCTTCTCGTCGTATACTCCCACCGGTTTCGACATCGCCCCCACCACCATCCTTTCTAGCTTTACAGCAACAGCCCTCACCACTGTCAGATATGAACGAGGATGTGCAAGACGATACTTTTCGTCCCTGAGTTAATTTCTATATTTTTTTAAAATTTTATTATTAGTTATAATTTATTTCACCAACTTTAGATATTATAAATTTGATATTAATAAACTTTAATTTATTTAATTATTTAACAAATTTAATTTATTTTATAAATTTTAGTCTAATTCATAAATTTTAGTTTAATTTCATAAATATTAATTTAATTCATTTATAAAATTTTCGCAAGAAAACAAAAAAATAATGGGCAAATGGCCCATGACCTGATAAAATCGTGGCATAAAAGATAAAATCCCACTTATATATTCAAATCATCTGACAAACCTTACGGTAGGAGACCCCACGCCAAGTGCCTTTTCATTTCGTCCTCTCTGCTCTTCCTCTGTGGACCCGGGAATCTAATCTGAAATCAGGCCGGGGTAGATATAATTGGAAGATCTAGATTTGATGTGACCAGGTCTAATCTAAAAATTTAGATATATATTTTTTTAATAATTTTTTTTTATAAAAGTACATCTAGCACCCCAAACTAATTTTGGAGGAGCAATTAACACTCTAAAATATTTAAAAGTGCAATTAGCACCCTGAACTAATTTTGAAAATGCAACCAGCACCCTAAAGTATTTAAAAGTACAATTAACACCCTAAACTAATTTTGGAGGTGCAATCAGCACCCTTAAATATTTAAATTAGTGCAATTTTACTCTTTCACTAACAAAAATACTTACTTTCATTTGATACATATCACATAATTTTTTTTGGATATATTATTGTTTAAAAGCCATATGTATAATATTATTTTAATAAATTACACTAAATTTTTTTAGGATGCTGATTGCACCTCCAAAATTAGTTTAGGGTGTTAATTGTACCTTTAAATATTTTAGGGTGCTGGTTGCACCTTCAAAATTAGTTCAGGGTGCTGGTTGCACCTCTAAAATTAGTTTAGGGTGCTAATTGTACTTTTAAATACTTTAGAGTGTTAATTGCTCCTCTAAAATTAATTTAGGGTGCTAGATACACTTTTACCCTAATTTTTTTTAAGAAGATGATAATTAAAAGTTTAGATCTTATCTAGAGGCTAGAAAGTCAAAATCTACATCTATTTTTTAATCCAATTAGCATTTTTAAATAAAAACTCATTTTTTGAAAAAATAATAATTAAGATATTATCTTTATTCTATATCCTCTACCTATTAAAGTAATTTATTTTAAAAATAAAAAATAATTAGATCTAGATTATTATATTAAATTTGGATAGTTTAGATTTAATAAATTTTAGTGTTAATCATTTTGATGAACACTCAAACTAATTACTCTTCCTTTGCCTCTTTCATAATTAAGCCATTCAACTATTTTGTTTTATAAAATATTTTAGAAAAAAAGTTAGACTTACTTATAATCTAAACATAAGACGAAGTCTATCTTTTTTTTAAGCGATATTAATATTAGGTAAAAGAAACTATTTATTATTTTTAGGTATAAATTTAAATATTTAAAAATTAAAATATCTCTCTAAAATCATGATTATAATTAAAATAAAATAATATATTTTAAATATTAATATATTTTAAATAATTATATACCACGTTATCCGTTAAACCCACGAATAAAATATCCATTCAACTATTTTTACCTTTACCTGTAACCCCTTCCTTTACCTAAACCCGCAATTGTTGCCAAAAAGAAAATGAAGCAGAGGAAAACCCAGTACATATGTGGGCCCGTTTGGTTCAGTGTTGGGGTGGAACTAAAGGAATCAAATGGAAAAATATCACCAACGGGTGTTGATCCGAGTGGCGGTTCAGTATTGCTTAAACGAGATCTTGAGTTCGAGTTTTAGCGAATGCAAAAAATTTTTGTTGGGAGACTCACCCACCATAGCCAGGTATGCGACGTAGGTCAGATCCAGATATAGTCGGGCAAAACTCCAGTGAACAAGGTGGACAACAAAAAAAATAGAAAAATATCAACCAACAGGGGTTGGTCCGAGTGGTAAGCAGCTCGGTATCGCTTAAGCGAGGTCTCAAATTCGAGCCTTAGCGTACGCAGAAAATCCCCGTTGGGAGACTCACCCACCATAGCCAGGTGCGAGATGCGGGTCGGATCCGGATGTAGTCGAGGCAAAGCTCCGGTGAACCGGGTGGGCAACAAAAAAAATGAAAAAATATCAAACAACAGAAGTTAATCCGAGTGATAAATAATTCGATAGCGTTTAAATAAAATCTTAAATTTAAATCTTGGTGTATATAAAAAATCTCTGTTAAGAGACTCACTTACCATAACTAGGTACGCAATGAGGGTCGGATCTAGATGTAGTCAAGATAAAACTCTGGTAAATTAGGTGGGCAACTAAAAAAAATATCAACAGAGTAGGTATTTAATTCGCATTAAGAAAATAGTTTAATAAAAAAATTATATTTAATTGGTTAAAAATGATAAAATTAGCAAAAAAAATCAAATTACCATATTTTTTTAATAAATTTTTATTAATAAATTAATATTCTAATTGAAAAATAAAAATATTAAAAAATTCAACTACTCATATAATAATTCATAAAAATTATAATTTAAATAAATATAAATATAAAAATTACTATAAATATCAAATGATTAAAAAATATATGGTTTTACTGTGTAAATTTATGGTTTTGTGTAGAACTTGAGGATGCTATAAATGTGTTTGATTTTGATAATAAGAAATATGGCAAAGAGCCAATAAGTATGTAAAAATATTGTCCATTCCCTAATATAAATTATTTTTGACTACTTTACTGAACTAAAAATAGTTATTTTATTAATAAATTTGTCTGAAGATTACTTTAATTTATATTTTTTGTCTCTAATAAATATCCTAAGTTAAAACAATTATGTTTCTAACAATATTTTAAGATAAAATAATTAATAGTTTACAAACTCTTATAAATTATTTTGATGAAAAATGGAAGACTGGGCATGAAATCTTAAAGTCTTATATTAATTTGATTAATATTTTCAGGACCTGATCCTTCCGCGTCGATTGGAGTAGAAGACGGTTCGAGTTTCACATGAAAATCACTTTTGTTATTGAGCCGTTTTGAGCCGCTTTGAGCCGCTATAAACTGCTCTTTAAGCCGAAAATCAAAATAACTTTGAAATAACCGGACGGTCTAAGTTTTTCCTCAAGATTAGTAAATTTTAGGTGATTCACAAAATAAACAAGGTCACAGGAGATGAAGAAAGGAGGAGGAGGAAGAAAGAGAAAATTATACCCCTCATATGATCTCTTTTTGCTGACATTGCGTGAAAGAACCCAATCAGCTGCTGCTTTTCCAACACTTTTGAAAACCGGTGGTACCCGTGTGCCCACTTTACCAAAAAAGGGGGTTGGATGCCAACCAGTGTAGCTCGCCACCTCTCAACCCCGTCAATGTTAATAAGTTAGCCCGTCAGTTTATTTTTTTTTAATTTTTAATATTATGATTTATTTTACTTAAATATTATTTTAAATACCCATATTATTAAATATTAATAAAAATAATTAATTATTTATTAATATATATTTATATATTATAATTAATTAATATTATGTTAATATTTATTTAGATTTATAGTTATAAAATTTAAATTTTTTTATAAAAGTTAAAAATTTTTAAGAGTATAACATTAGTAATTTTTTTATTATACTCATATAATATTAATATTTTTTAATTAGTATTTTAAAAGTTTAAAAATATTTAAAAAAAAGTGGCGTGCTGACGAGCCCGTATCCTTAGTTTTACCTGTGATGATAGAAATGTTAGGGACCGTACTCACATGTTTTCTTGTACTTTTTTGTTTTATAATAAAAAAATTTAAAAAAAAAATAAACTCACTCACAATTTAAAAGTAGGGTAATTTTTTTTTTCTTAAACGATATTAATATTAGGTAGGACGAATTATCAACTATTCTTAAATATAAATCTAAATATTTAAAAATTTAAGATACGTTTTTAAGGGTATTAATTATTTTCTTCTGATACTTTTATTATTTAATTATATGAGAAGTACTTTTTTCAGCAAAGGATAACGTGGCCTGCAATCATCAACTTCTTAATTAAAGAGAAGTTTTTTTCATTTGAGACTGTAAATCAATCTTCGTTCCACAATATCAACTTATCTTTGAGGGCACATATGATAGAATCAAATTATTATTTTATAAAAATTATTGTTATCTTAACTTAAGATTATGAATGCAATTCAAACTCTACAGCCTATTATTACTTCATAAAAGTTATTGTCTTAATTTGAGATTGGGAGCATAATCTTAACTCAACGGTTTTTATTATATTCTATAAAAAATTGATCGATCAACCTAACCTATACTTATAAGATAATAATAGGTGGAGACAAATTGAGTTTAAAGGAAAGTATTGTACGATCTATGCACAACTTTTTTTTTATATTCTTAAAAGAAGTAGTCCCACCAACAAAAAATTAACTTAATAGGCTTATTCTCTACTGTCTTTTTTTAGTCGGCCTAAAAATTTTAGCGACTATAATTTCTTCATGGCTTTTAAATTTATCATTAAAATCTTTGAAGAGTTTAAATTTTCTCATTAAATATATATTATCATCAGAGTATTTAATAAACGCCTAACAAATATATGATTTTCCTATAATAACGTGACAACAGTATGAATTAAGTAATGGATCTAAATTGTTATTCAAGTGAAAAGGATATTGTTCGAC
Organism: Leucaena leucocephala; assembly: GCA_037074615.1. Classification (NCBI taxonomy): domain Eukaryota; kingdom Viridiplantae; phylum Streptophyta; class Magnoliopsida; order Fabales; family Fabaceae; genus Leucaena; species Leucaena leucocephala. The sequence goes on along the minus strand of CM073544.1, from coordinate 2,122,199 downwards.
AAGAGTATTATTTAGTCCTTAAATTTCACATAAAATTTTATTTTAATCACTTAATTTTATAAAATGTTATTTTAGTTCTTTAACTTTAACTTTAGCGTTGTCACTAAAAATATGCTCATATTAAAATTTTAAACATTAAAAAAATATTCTCAGATAATGATGTATGAAGTTTAATTTTAAAATAGTGATCATAATTAAAAAATCATAATTTTACATTAATAATGTTAAAGTTAGATGATTGAATTTTTTTTTTATAAATTTAAGGATCAAACTAAAACTTTATCTATTTTTAAGAGGACAAAAGCTATATTTTTTCTTATTAAAAAAAGGGATAAATTAACATCGTCCTCCAATATTCTAATGTTATTTCTCAGTATATTTAATATCATGATCTTACGATACTGGATGTACTTAAAAAATAACATTATGATATTGACTACTATTTTACTCTTAAAAAAATTATAAATGTAAAATAAACAAACTCCACATTCCATACACATCACCATTCCTTGCATGCCTCTAGATATGATTATATGAATATCCCTAAAAAAATTATCAATGAATTTGATGTCATGATTAATGAACTTTACAATGAAAAATACAAAGAATTGTATACAAGTTTTTTCTCCACTCAATAAATTCTAATTTTTTTCACTAATTAATTTTTTAGGTAGATTAAATAATTAAATTAAATTAGTTAATTATAACTAAATATAACCTTTTAAGATGAATTTAAATTACATACTACTTTAACATATCAAATTTAATAAATTATCTATATATCTACATATGTACATAGTATTAAAAATTTATATTTTTATATATATAATTATTAGAGATGGTAAAACGGGCTCAGCCCGTTTTACCAGAAAATAGGCTAGATGCCAGCCCGTTTTGGGGCAGGCTACCCTTCTAGCCTGCTAGCCCTTTTTTTTAATTTTTAATATTATTATTTATTTTACTCAAATGTTACTTTGAATTATTGAATACTAGTAAAGATGATTACTTATTTATTAATATATGTTTATATATTATAAGTAATTAATATTATGTTAATATTTATTTAGATTTATAGTTATAAAATTTGATTTTTTTTATAAAAAATAGAAATTTTTAAGAGTATAACATTATCAATTTTTTGATTATGCTAATATAATATTAGAAATTTTTTATTAGTATTTTAAAAGTTTAAAAATATTAAAAAAAAAAGTTGCGAGCTGGCGGGCCAACCTCTCACTAAGAGGGGGCGAGCTCGGGCTAGCAAATGGAGCCCGATGGCTAGAGCGGGCTGGCCTATTTTTAGCGGGTTAGCCCGCATTCTCAACTCTAATAATTATAAGTATTAGTGCATATAATTTTTAATTTTTTTTACTAAATTTGTAACATTTGTAGCAGTTGAAACGCTACAAATACTTAATGTGGCAAAAAATCGATTTTTTTAATTTTTTTATAGCATGCGCCAAAATTTCTAACGGTTTCCATTTTATAAATGTTTGGTGCAAATGTAAAATTTTTTGTTGATCGCCTAAATGTTACGTTGCCTTTCCATTTTCTGTCAACTAGCGACGATTTTTTTACTAACCGCTATAAAATTTTATCCTTTAAATTTTAGAGGTTTATATGACTGTTATTAAATTAATAAAATTGTTATAAATATTTATAATGTTATAACCGTCATGCGTAACAGTTATCTAAACCGTTATAAAAGTGTTTCTAGCGCATGATTTTATAGCGATAAGTTAAACCGCTGTAAATCATCATTCTAATAGTTCAAACCGCAAAAAAATGACCTGTGAAATGTCCTTTTTTTTTAGGGAGGCAGTAAGTTGTAGCAATAATATAAGAAAAGATGCTGTATGAGATGAACACTCAATAAATATTGCTCCGTCGTATTGTGTTTTTTGTCATTGATCGCTTCCCATAATATTTAATTCCACTGTCAATTTTGTACTATTCAGTATTCAGAATCTTAGAGGAAGTTGAAGATATGACCAAAACTGATCTCTTCTATGAACGGAAAAAGTATGTGTTTCAAGAAACTGTGTTGATGCTCGCTGTGTTTTAGATTTATTTTTTCACTTCAATATTGGAGGTTCAGTTATGGGCAATATTGTCTTTTCAAATTTAAATTTTAAGATTTGGTCTTTTAAAATTATTACAATTTTTATGATCTTTTACAATAAATATTTTTTCTATAGGTCCTCTATTCTAATTCTCCCAAAATTTTAATAAGGACAAATTTAAAAAATCTTATCAATTTAAAATAGATTTAATGTATTTTTTTAGTTTGTTACAATAAGTTATAAGTAATTTATAAAAAAAATTAGGTTGGTAATATATTTTACCCTTTTTTTGTACAGCACAATAATTCGACTGCCAACGTCATATTTAAGGAACTGCTTCGTTTGTTAGGGAGAATGTATTTTGATTAAAGGAAAAAAAGGGAAAGAAGCCATGCGAATTTGACATTCAAAAGGGCAAAAAAAAAAAGAAAAAGAAAAAAGAAAATACAATGAAATTACCAAAATATCCCTCGCACGGTAACCATGGGGAATAAAATACAAAATGCGAAAACGTTCCCTCCTCCCTCCTCATCCCTCATCGAAGGAGATGATGAAGGCAAATGCCCAGAGCAGCAAAATTACAAAAATAATCGAAGCTAGAAGACGGGATTGAATCGATACTGCGAAAGATGCTTGAATCTGAGTTGCAAAGTTCGGTAGAAAGCTAAATAAAGAAGATGAGCTGAACGATGTTGCTGTGTTGATTCCGTAAATTCTAGTAACGACTCCAGTACATTTTTTAACTTTTTAAATTCGAAGTCTTCGTCCTTACGAAGTCTTAGTCAATACTAAATAGTATAAAAATTAGTCTTCTCTTTTAATGATTTTTAAGTTGCAGGTGGGCAGAGAAAAGTAAAATATATTTAGCAATATCAACAAAAACATAAAATAAGCGACAAAAACAGGATAGAAATTTAAAAAAAAAAACTCAATTATTATCCTGCTAGTTAAATGAGACTTGAGACTTGAGACTTGAGACTGCTAGTTAGTTGAGACTTGACACTTGTGCAGTGTTTCAGCTCTGGAGAAGAATAACAAAGTTCTTTGCCATCTGTAGAGAAGAGAGAGATTTGGCAATGGCTAACGAGGATGAATTCGTCAAGAAGGCAGTCTCTCGCGGCGACTTCCCTCCCAACTTTGTCTTCGGCGTTGCAACTTCATGTTACCAGGTTTGCAACTTCACTGATCAGATACTTCATCTGTGAAAGCAGTGTGCAATTTTGGAAGCTATTTTTTAGTGAGTTTTCATTTTATTAGAATGATATTCTATGATATTGCTACTTCTAATATTTCAGGTAGATATTCAACGCAGCTTTAATCAAAGTGATCTTATTAGGGAAATCTTTCTCAGTCGTTTCATGATAAATTTATCACAAGAACAAGAAGACTAGTGTTCTATTTTGAGCACTAGATAATTAATATTTGTAATATAAATGATACCAAAGTTTTTCAATCAGGCATTTAACTTCTTGTTTCTTCTTATTTCTAGATAGAAGGTGCTTGCAAGGAGGGTGGTAGAGGTCCAAGTATATGGGATGCCTTTTCACATACCGAAGGTATAAGAACTTATTCAATGAACGATTGTCCATTGATTTACTTCAATGCAATTTGTTGTCTCATTTATTGATCATACTAGGTTTCCATTCCTTGTTTTGTTAGGAAAAATTAAGGACGGAAGCAATGGAGATGTAGCAGTTGATCATTATCATCGGTATATGGTGAGTAATATTATTAACAGGAAGATATTGATCATACTATTATTATTAACTCCGCTGAGCTTTCTGTATGTAATTATGTTAACAGGAAGATATTGATCTTATAGCCAAGTTGGGTGTTAAAGCTTACAGATTTTCAATATCTTGGCCCCGTATCTACCCTGGTATGTCTGCTTCTGATGAGAATTTTAATAGATCGGTTTACTGTAGGATAGTTGTTTCTCTATTCCCTTTTTGTAAGCTCATTATTTTTTCTCCTCATTGATTTTGTGAATTTGCTTTCTGGATTTGTGACTCTATGCCCAAAATAACTCAGATGCCTAAGATAAAAACCACTAAAACTGAAAGCATGCACTCGCCAATTGAAACCCAGTTATATATGTAATTGAAAACTTATGCATGTAAATGAAAAGCATATGGAGGAATTAAAATGATTATATCCCAAAGAATCATCAAATCTCCTGGTTTTCAAAATACAAGAAAAACATACTGGTAAGTTTTCAATTTTTAAAATGATTCTTTTTAACGTTCATAAACATATAAATTATGAGAACAACCAATTTAAGTTTTGTGTTATGCTAATAAGATAAGCTATTGTTCCACCTCATTTGTGTTTTATCTGCATATCTAACAGCTCTTAATTTGATTATATAGTCTGATTAATATGGGGATAATTATTCATTTTTATTTTTCTCTTCATGTAGATGGTTTAGGACCAGAACCCAATAAAGAAGGGATTGCTTTTTATAACCGCATCCTCGATGCTCTTGATCAGAGGGGTACAAAATCGGTTTAACTTTACCTTCACACTTTTTTGTAGTCACAGCTACAATATATATTAAGGACTCTTTACTAGCAGGTATTCAACCTTATGTAACTTTGTACCATTGGGATCTTCCGCTACATCTCCAAGAGTCAATGGGAGGATGGTTGAATAAAGAAATCATGTAGGTTATACGCAGCTGATTTAATTTTTTCTGCCATGCAATTGGTTTCTTACCTAATTATATGTTCTAAACCACTGAATCAGCCCAAACTGCATAGAAGTACACTTATGCACCTATCATTTCAAGAAAAACAATCACTTACTTGAGGTCAACTTGACATATCTCAAGATTCTATTTACTTCCTCCACATGCTCTTCTCATTTGGTTAATTCACAAGCTGCATGATTTTCTGAATTCATTATTTCATTTCCCAATTTTTATTACTTATTTATCATTTATTCAAGTACTTACAGAGAATAATAGCTAATTAGTCATCTTTTCTGTATCATGTCATCTTTGGACTTGATATTCAGTATTCAATCATATAACGATGTGTTTCCTATGGCTGGCTGATAGCACTCCATTACTTCAGCTTACTTACAGTAGAAGGAAAGAAAGGGATAGGATAAGGGAAATCAAGAAGTTATTTGTGTTATACTAACTTCTTGCGTATATGTATTTTATTTGCAATTGAAATTTTATTTTCTCATGTTTATTATTATAATTAGTGTCCGTGAGTAAGTTATTTATGAGTTTAGCGTGTGTTTGTCTATTAAAAGGCTATAAAAGTACAGATGAATGTAGTCAGAGGGAAGACCATGAATATTCAGTTATTCTATGGAGATTCTCCACTGGCTTTGGAGAATCTAAGACTTAGATTCTGACTCATATTTTTAAAAAATTCCTCTATCCTCTAACGTATCTATTCTATCATTTTCTTCATTGGCTTTAGATTATTAATGATTTTGATTTTGACTCTTTAATCTTCCAACGATTCTCCTTTCACTTCTATCCTAACATTTCTTCTTCTAAATCCTCTAATCCCTATGTTTCTATCATTGGCATACACCAGAGAATATTTTGTAATCTATGCAGACACTTGCTTTGTAAAGTTTGGTGATAGAGTGAAGAACTGGATGACAATCAATGAGGCTGATAAAACTGCTATAAATGGATATGATATTGGGAAACAAGCTCCAGGAAGATGTGAAAATCCATCAATAGAACCATATTTAGTAGCACATCATCAAATCTTGGCTCATGCAAAAGCTGTATCTATATACCGAAGCAATTATCAGGTATAGTGTTGTACTTTATTGATGCACCAAATTTTTTTTTAAATAATTCAATTGTGTGTATATGATAATATTTCCCCAAAGTTTATGCATTGTCATTTATTTGAATGTGATTTATTTTGCCATTTCCCATATAATACATCTACTGGTAATTTGGGTATCAAACATGAATAAAGTTATTATGTTTGTTTTATAATAAATGATGGAAAGGAAAAATAAAATATTGTAAACATAGCATTTTCTTAACTTATTTTGTTGTTTTGATTTCCAGAAAGAGCAAGGGGGACAAGTGGGCTTTGTGGTAGACTGTGAATGGGCAGAACCTTATTCTAATAAGATTGAAGATAAAGATGCTGCTAAAAGGCGCCGTGATTTTACGGTTGGATGGTAGTTTCCTGTATCATTTCTTGCTATAATTTAGATTAGAAGTTAATCATTTTTTATCCAAAAAAAAAAATTGGGTTCATGTGTGTACTCACACACATAATGCTTCACTATCTTTCAATTCTTTTGATGGGAAGACTCATATCCTCTGGAAATTGATACTGTGCAGATGTCATACTAATAAGCAAGCGACTGTATTTATGATAATTTTTATAATATTATATAGATTGCAAATATGAAACGATACCCAATTTTCTTTGACCTTTAATGAGAAATGGAAGGTAAAAATAAAATTAGACAACAACTAGTTAGAATAAATGCTTTTCATGGGTTTAATTTATTGCTCAAAGCCAGATCCAACTTTGGTGGATACGCTAGAATGTTGGCATTTTTTTGGTTATATTTTATTTCTGTCTATGAAATCTAACCCTGACTTTGAATTTTGCCTATTGTGTATATATTTTATCCAGGTTTTTAAATCCCCTATGTTTTGGAGACTATCCTAAACTTATGCGTGATCGACTTCATCAACTTCCAAAATTCTCGAAGAAGGACAAGAAGTTGCTTGAAAATTCTTTGGACTTCATTGGTGTAAATTACTACACATCAAAGTTAATTTATAATGTGACAGAAAGCTCTGAACGCGGTTACCACTATAGAGCACAATCGATTGGGAGAACTGGTAATGCTTGCAGTGTTACCCCATTTTTGAGATATTCGTTAATTGAATTGGGTTTCTAATTGAGTTTTCTGTTTATCCTCAGTCAAGCGGGAAGATGGTGAGCTCATCGGTGAGAGGGTATAAACCATTTCTTTCTATTCCATCGATTGTACAAATCTACGCATGCACAAATAAGCAAGTGTTACATTCTTTGAAATAATTGGCAGGCTGCATCAAATTGGCTCTATATTGTTCCTTGGGGTTTGCAAAAGACTCTAAATTACCTGTCTCAAGAGTACAAACTCCCAATATACGTCACTGAGAATGGTATGGATACTTCTCTTCGTGCGTGTATCTACATGTTGAAGGGCTACTTACTTATTTGACATTTTTTGGGTGGTGAGATTATTTAGAAATTAGCATGAATTGAAAGGTAATTTTAACGCTAATATTTCTCTCTCTATCCCTTTATATCTATGAATGTTGACTCCTTATGCTATCTGGAGTGCTTCCTAAATAATAATTGCAAGTGGTATATAATCTCTATCAATTGATTAATTGTAATTACTAAGTTATAACTTGATGATTTGTTGGCCCATTTACAAGTTCTCTCCTCTCATGTTGGAAGTTTAGGAGTCTAATGTGGGGTATATGTAAATCTTGGCCTTTCTAACCTCATGAGCAAGCTTTTGGGATATGATTCCCAAAAAATGCATTGTTAAGTGGTTCTCATTTCTTTCAACTTTGGATTTTCCGTTTGATAGGAATCGATGATGAAAATGATGATAAGGTGCGATTGGATGACAAATTGAGAGTATGCTCTTTGAAGGAACATCTTGCCTCAATTGCTTTAGCAATCAAGTAAGTTTGCCCATTTATTCCTAATTTTTTGCCAATCAATAAATTTTCCAATTGTTATTTGTACTAAAATCATAAGCCTAGAAAATAATACAATACTTTGTGAATACTAAACCTTTTAATAGCAACAATGATCCAAAATTAGGCCCCATTTGGTATAAGGAAGAAAAGATATTCTTTTGTTTTAGCTTTTATTTTTGTAAATAGTGGAGAACCGTCTTAGGTGGTTTGGACACGTACAAAGAAGGCCAAGGGATGCGCCGGTGAGGAGGGTGGATCAAATAGTATGGAGTCCGGTTAAAAGGAGTAGAGGAAGGCCAAAGAGAACGCTCAACGAGGTCATTGAGCGGGATCTCCTGGTCAATAACCTATCCAAGGATTTAGCTTTTGACAGAGCACAATGGCGTCGTATGATCCATGTAGCCGACCCCATTTAATGGGAAAAGGCTTTGTTGTTGTTGTTGTTATTGTTGTTTAATATGTTATTATTATAATCATCACTCAATAGTTTTTTTTTTTATCATTTTATATTACTATTTGAAAGTAGTAGTATGAGATTCACTCTTATCATCAAGATCATTTTTTTTAATTTTAGTATTTTATTTCATTCTGTGTATTAAACAGGTTAGTTAGAAAGGGATATTCAATTAAAATGTTATTAATTTGATCTCCATATCTTTTACTCAATAACAAGCAGCTTTATCCTACTAGGTGGAGCCAACTATATAAATCATATGGTGCTATTGTGCTCTATGAACAACTAAATCTTTAAATATTTTGTTAACCAAAATATCCTGTTTAACTTCATTGAGTTGGGTATACCTAATAACCAAACACCCCATCCTCATAAGAATAGGAACTCATGTGGTAAAAACAAAGTTTTGAAGCCTGGAACCAAGAACTTCTGTTTTACAAAGTGTTGCAATTTCATTTTTTTAGTCAACACAGGCATAGATTTTGTGGGTGACAGAGGCATTCTTGTACAGGATTTTAGAATCATCTTGTGAAATAAGCTAGACTTTCTGATTACATATCTTATGAATAATAATAAGTGGCTAAAATATATTTTTACTTTAAAAGTAAATTGAGTGCCTAAACCAGAGGATCATATCTCAAAGTTTTATTTATTGATTTGAATAATGTGCAGAGATGGAGTAGACGTGAGGGGATACTTTGCATGGTCATTATTGGACAATTTTGAGTGGGATCAAGGCTATACTAAACGTTTTGGATTGGTGTATGTGGATTACAAAAATAGTCTCACAAGGCACCCCAAATCTTCTGCTGATTGGTTTTCAAACTTCCTCAAAGCTAATGAAAGCAAATAGGGCAAAGATGAGCAGCAGGAAACCAATACTATTGTTCTCATATGTATTTAGTAATGCTATTCTATGTGGGTTTTTGGAGTTTCTTAAAGCTTATGAATACAGAGTAAAGAATAAACTTTGCCAGTATTATATGTGTTTAGCAGTTATGTTGAATGCAGGCCTTTATAGGATTGGATTGGGGCACTTTGTAGGGCTTCTAGTGATTTTCCTTTCGTTGTTTTAGTTTGATGTTAAACAATGTTGGGTGGAGACTGTTGAGTGTGTTATTGAGCCATTCGAGATATAATAATCATTTTGTGAAATTACTTAATCAAATATTCAGCATTAAATCTGTCTATCTGTAAGAATTGGCAGAGGGTGGAAAGGAAAAGAATGCATACTTGGTGCTCCTATATTGTTAAAAGATGGTTTTAACAATTGCTTTTGGAAATTTGTAAGGACAATTTCATTTCCCTATAAGCAATTACTTTGTGAAATTCTTAGGCCGCAGCAGCACCATTTTAATATTTTTGGCCTGTGTATTTGGTTGCCATCAAGAGGAATCCCTCAAACATCTCTTTTACATCTTGTCCCTATCTGCAATCTTTATAGTTTGGATGTTTCTCAGTTAAGTTCTCTGATTATCGTTTCTCCAGTTTTATGATGTGGCTTAAGCGTATCTTAAGTTAACTTCGTAAGGATAGACTTTATTGGTTATATTACATGGAAGGGTTAATACAATCTTTGAACCTTATAATTTGTCCTCATTTTAGTTTTGGTCTTGGATAAATTTGTCTAAACTTTTATTAAAATATAGTTATTAATGTTTTAAAAAAAAAATTGAGAAACTAAAACCTTTAGTTTGAAACTATAGGGGTAGTTAAACTATAAATAACACTTTAATGATTGATGGGTAGTCTATGATCTTATCAAAGAGAAGCGTAACAGATTCAAGTTTTTCCACGTCATAATATGTTGGTGTACCTCTGCAACAGTTCCAATTGCAAAGGATAAATTCAAAGCCCAACGACATTAATTCTGATATACCTTGAGCATCAACGGAAGGCAAGTTAGAAATCCTCTACATCAGAAAGTTCATCCTCATCTTAAGACTGGTCCGACACTGCTTCTAAAGATATGGTTTGGTATGACATTTACTCAATGACAAATTACCACCTTCATTCTTAATTATAAGATTTACTTAATTAATTTAAGTAAATTAAAGAAGTTAGATAAATTAATTAATGATAATGATTATGTATTGGTTTCCTTAAAATATCCCCTTTAATTATGTGCATTTGAACAACCCTTGATAGATACCCCCTTAATATATGCAATTATATAGAGGTACGTTAGGGAGAAAAATTATAATTTTGAAAAAAAAAGGATTGGGATCTTATATTTAAAAATAAATTCAATCCATCATCTAACTTTTATAATTAGGAACGGAGGGAGTATACATTTTGCCTTGAAGATAACCACTTACAATCTTATCAATATGTAAATTTTTTCAAGCAGAGCTTGTTCCCATAAACCTTGCTATGTGATTTGATAATTCTCAATGGGTTATTGTTATTATTATTATTATTATTATTATTAATAAGAAGAAGAAGCAAGAGGAGGAGGAAGCTCTCCTTAAAACTTTTAGGCATTAGTGGCAAGAAGAATGAGGAAGCTCTCCTAAACACTTTAGGCTTGTGGGTTTAGGGTGGGGGCCTGGCATACGGCTTCTACATAGATTTGAAGACAGTACTACAAAGAGAATGGATTATGAGTTCTACAAGAACGGTAGAAAAATTATGTAATTTAAAATAAAATTAGTTAAAATATCTTTATTACTAATCCTTAAAATTAGATACATAATAATAAGATTTAATAAATAATATAAAAAAATAAAAATATACTCTAAATTATGACTTTTGTTTTATTAATCCACAGTCTTTTTATTACTCCCTCCAAAGATGAAGGAAGGAGGAGTCTGTAAAATAGATCAATAACTTTGGGTAAAAGATTGGCTCTAAAGATAGGGCACAGGGTCTCAACCCCGAACCCATCAGTTGCCAGTGGACTTCTTGAGCTCCTCTAGTGGTGATAGCTTGCCTAGCACATATTAGGACTTGACTTGGCATGTCCAAGACTTACCTAGGACTTTTTCAAGGCTAGTCTAGTTAGGTTCCAGTATAGTCTAAAAATGTCACACTCGTACCGAAAGGCCAGTTCTCAATTTGTCCCCTAGCCAGCACATGGCAACCTAGTCTCGCTGCAATAGCAACTAGTCAACCATCCTTTTATTAATCTATAGTATTTTTATTATCCCCTCAAATTTTAATATAAAAATTATTTAATTTTTTAGATAAATTAAAGAGTATAAATAAATCAATTAATTATAATTAAATATTCAATCTATCAAGATAAATTTATATTATATATCTATTAATCTATTTAAATTTCTCTTGTCATAATTATAAAAACTAGTTGATTTTTTTAAGTAGATTAAAGAAATCTAATAAATCAGTTAATTATACGCAAATCTAACTCCTTAAGATAAATTTATATTATATACTTTTCAATCTACTTAAATTAATTAACTAATTGTTATATTAATTATAATTAATTTATTTAACTTTTTTAATTTAATAAAAAAATTTAACTAGTTATTATAATTTGGAGGTGATACCTTATATGAGTAACTCTTGCCCCTTAAATAAATAGTTAGAATTTGATTCTCCTTCCTTGTATATTTAGCAAATATGATTGAGAGAAATTTACTATTTATTATTTACCATTTGTATGTCAAAAGTATTTTAATTCTATATCGATTCCTGAGATAAACATTCAGAAGACGAGTGTACATGTGAACATGTCATGTTCGTCTTTTAAGAAATAAAAAGAAAAGCCCCATTTACTTACTATATAGGTGGTAATAGTACAAAATTATCGTGAACAATTTACAAATTTTAGAAATAATTAAATTAAATTCTAGACGATCAACTAAAAGAGTCTTTGCTTTTTAACATAAAAATATTTACTTGTAAAAAAGAGTAATACTAGGAAATACTAAGACTTCATGAGACATTTTTGAAAAAAAAATCTATATATTTGTATATAGGATTAAGATGCATCCACTTGACCCTAAAGTATTTTATGATACATCCAATATCATGAAGTATATTTTTAAATGCGTCTAACATATTAAAGTATTTTTGTTGTGTCTCTAGTCCCATGAAATATTTTTTAGATATGTCTAGCACTTTAAACTATTTTCTGATGCATCTAGCACCAAAGCATAAAAAATACTTTAGGATGTAGGAAGCACCTAAAAATATTTCAACCCGTTGGACGTACCTGAAAAAATATTTCAGAATACTGAATGTACCTTAACCTTTATATATAATATAAATGTTCTAAAAACAATATATTATAAGAAATTAACAATGCTACTCTTTTCTTAAACTCATTAATGTACAAGACGCAAGCTAATTTAAGTAGGGATAATTACTCAGAGCTTCCATAAAAGAGAAATTATTATTAAAAAAATTCATTAAATCATCAGAAGGGCAATTACCAAACTACCCTTATAAATTTAATTTGATTTGTGCAGTTAACAAACTATTCTTATAAATTTAACGGGGTATGTATCATTCTTTACATGATCACTCTGTATAATGTAGATATGATTATATGAATATCCCTAAAAAAATATCATGTTATGATTGATGAACTTTACAATGAAAAAATATTTATCACAGTATTACTTCACGGCAGTTAAAAGAAAAAACACTGTAAAAAAATAGCGGCATATTTATAAATAAATTCACATTTTATAAACTTTTGATAACGGTTTGTTTATAAAATCGTAAAATCATCGTTAAAAGTGCCACTGAGAACTTATAACGGCGGTGTTTAGAAAAACTGTCATTATAAGGTAATTGTTCTGACTTCCCGCCTTTACCTCTTTATACCCTATATATGGAAAGAAAGTGTATGTCTCTTGCTTATTTGGTTCCCAACATCTCTAGCCATCATGAAGGAAGGCCAATAGTCTGCTTCTACCTCTTACGAACCGTCTTTTCCTCATTCTTAAATACTTCTCCATTGTACTTTTTGTTCTACTTCCTTTTTCTCTATTTCCTTGTATCGTCTGTGTCTTACTTTCTTTTTAATCTTTCTTCAAATAGCGTCATCTTCTAGCTCGTCTCTTTCCCGCAAAATATCATGTGATGATTTTGAGGATAAGCATCCTCTCTCTGACCTGATGTCGTTCCCGTTTCTAGACCTCCTCAAATGTTTGGAAAAATTGATAATCCTAATGGATAATTTAGAGAACTCAATTGAAGAGTTCTCCCTTAAAGTAGAGAACCTTCAAGAAAGGTTCGATAGACTCCCTTCTGATCTTCACCGCCAACATAACCAGTGGCATTTCCACCACCTTACAGATGACCTAGATGATTCACAAAACTCAAATGACAACTCTGCTTCATCTGGTTAAAAGGCTTCACAAAACTGCAGATGACCCAACAGATGACTCACAAAATGATTAGATATTTCATTTTTATTTTTATATTATGTAATATTTAATTTTTTATTTTAATTAACGAAACCAATTTTTTAATTCTCATTTAGTTTCATGCTTTTTTTAGTAAAATCATTTATATTTTATATGCATCTTAATAATATCAACAATAATACATTAACTAAGTAAATTACAAATTCATAAATTAAAAAAATATAAACGCATGAGTTAAGAAAGTATAATATAGTTGTTTATATCTAATCATTTATCAAATTCATATATAATCATTTATCTAATCGCTTATATTCAAAGGTAAGAAAGTAAGGAGAAAAATTGACAATTTTTAAAACATAAAAAAAGCATGAGTTAACTATGATTTTAATAAAATCACCTTATAAAGTCTTTCATAAAACTTCTAGAGGGACTTTTAATGACTATTTTTATAAAATCGCCGTTACAAATAGTTTTAACGGTGTAAAATCCTTCTTATTAAATAAATAAAAACATATGGTAAATAAATTTAATTTATTTTAAAAGACTTAACCATAGTAGAAAAGAGTTTACTAAATTTTAAAAGCAACCCTACCATGGTTATAAAAGAATTTTTCTTAATCGATATTTAACATGATAGAAAAGACAAGACTAACGAAAAAAACTGTACTTTTAGGAGGTTAACCATGATAGAAAAAGACGAAACCACCCTCAAGCACTATCATAGTTAAAAGAGTTTAACTTATGTTGAAAAGGATATTCATGATAGAAAAGAGTGAAACTTATAAACGAGACTATCATGGATATAAAATTTTTACATAATTTTCGCACGTAAAACCATGTTAGAAAGAACTCAACCCCACTAACATGGTTAAAATATTCAAGCCTCCATTTAACATCGTCAAAGTTATCAATTCGAATATCCCCCAGTAACGTACTCAGGTGAACAACACCAATACCCATAATGTTAGAAAAATTTCCAAATAATATTCCTAATATAGTAAATAATCCTCATAGGTCCATTAAGTCACATGCATAATCCTAAAAGGCTCTGGCCTACTGCCAGCACCCATTATTTAGTACGATCATAGAAATAACAAATCATCAGTGTATAAATGAAATTATGCCCTATAATAGCAATATACATATACTCAACACATAAATAGAAAGGAGGGTGATGTACTGTTCAACTAGCACAACTATGCCTCCGGCGCCTTCCCGTTTGAACCAGCAATTGAACTAACTCATAAAAAATGTTGATAAAAATAGGGTGAGACAAAAGCCTCAGTAACCATCAATCCTACTCATCATGCATACTAATATGTGCTCGTGAGGTGTCAAGTGGGATAGTTATCAAGTACAATATATAGAAAATACATATCATCATATTATAATCGAATGGATAACCAGCCCAAATTCCTCCCCTCAATACAACCGAACTGCCTTATTTCGGCTGACCGAACCCATGGGCTAGTGATAATTACCATATGATTGGCCACTCAAAAAGCTAACCGGTCAAGTGTTATAGACCGGCCAAAATCTATAGAGCATGTGACTAGACCATGGGTTCATTCCCCCTCGGTAAACAGGTGGGGGTGTCGCGGCCCCTCGGTAAATAGGTGGGGCAAGTCCCTCGATAAATAGGTGGGACAAAAGCCAACCATCTAGCTTCAATGGAGGCTATACCACGTGGTAGAAATATATAACTCCCTCATCACCAATCCCCAATGCATAATTCTCAAGATAATAATATTAATCAATAATCTCAATATTGGTAATCAATAACATCAATAAATATCACAATAAAATTTTTCTCAATTCAATTTTCTAAATTAAATTTCAAATCCCACAAGACTATTTTTTTTATAAAGTCATCAATAATAATTTCTCAATATAATCATGTAAATACCATTAGATTTATATACATCAAATCACTCACAAACATCATATTAGCACACACAATGAGTGGAAAGTGGTTACCTCTAGCCAAAATAAGGAATAATTACACGAATCGAGTGGCTCAGTGTATAACAATATCAATCACAACTATC
This sequence comes from Leucaena leucocephala, assembly GCA_037074615.1. Lineage (NCBI taxonomy): Eukaryota > Viridiplantae > Streptophyta > Magnoliopsida > Fabales > Fabaceae > Leucaena > Leucaena leucocephala. The sequence goes on along the minus strand of CM073544.1, from coordinate 2,106,594 downwards.
TGGTGCTTTTCTAGGAGTTACTCCAGAACTCCAAGGATAGTCTACAAAATTACCACACAAGAACTATCATTATAGTACTTAATACTACTATAAAATTATTTTAAAATTACTCTAGAATTTTAAAGGTAATCTTTGTTAATTAATATATTTTTATTAAAACGTATGTACATAAAAAAATGGTTATACATATAAAGTTATTTTCTATTTTAATCTAATGTTATTTGAGGATAGAACTTATATAAATCTGTAAGATATATATATATTTAGCGTTGGACCATTATCTAACCAAGAGAAGTTTGCGAATTGATTAGTACATGTTGGTGTATAGGAAAATTGACATATACGGATGGGAGTGAAATAAGAGGATGAGGAATTCAAAATATAAGGGTGGAATAAAAATTTATGTCTAAAACTAGAACCAAAGAAAGAGGAAAGCTTACATTATTTCTTTATCAAGGCATTTGGGAAACGTGTATATATATATTTGGTTCTTTATCAAGGTAACACGTAAAAAGGATTCCCCAGTTATTCCCACTTAGTGAAACACCTACACTTATATTATATATATATATGCTCAGGACTTGCATCACTTGCGAAAGAAGAAGGTAGTGGCGTAATAATATCTTGGCAAAAGAAGGAGAAGTGGTGTGATAGTGAAAATACTTAGCAAAAGAGAGAAATATGGCGCTACATGATAAATATCAATAGAAAAGGAGAGACTAATAAAAAGAAAGAATGAGGAAGTGTACATTTACTGCAAGAGTGAGATCAGAAGGAGAGAAAGAGTGATGTGAAGGAAAGAGATAATAGGTGACGGCCCTATAAAAAGAGGTGAGAAAGGGATCTAGGTTTAACCTTTTTTTGTATCTAATATAATCTTATTATTATTATTATTATTATTATTATTATTATCTCTATCATTTATTAGAATCTCATAAGATATGATAATTTAAAATTTAAATCAAATCTTCAAAATTTGAATTCATATCTAAATCTGAATATAAATCTCAATATATCCCTAATTAATAACATCAATCAAATTGTAGATTTTAATAAAAATAATAGTAGGATAATTTATATATCTTTATTTTTATTAAAATTAATAAAAATATTAAACTATAATAATTTTAATTTATTTAATATATTTAAGTTATTAGTAAATAATATTTTTAATGTGCTAAAAAAATTCAATAAAAATTTATATCAATCCAAGTGACTTGCCAAAATATCACATGCTTAATTTTGACCCCTTTATTAACTATCTGGAAGCTTTATGGTTCAAGCGAGTCATTAATAAAAGCCCATAAAGTAGAACTTCCTTTTTTATCATTGGGTTACTATTAATTTAGAATTTACCTTCCTTAACTTTTCAACTTCCTCATGCATAGGGGTACTCACGGGACGGGTCGGGATCGGGACAACCCCGTCCCGTGTCCCGTCCCGTCCCAAATTTGTCCCGATCCGGTCGGGACCGGGACGGGTTCGGGACGGAACGGGAATTCCCGAACCAATTTTTTTTTTAAAAAAAACTATAATAAATTTAAAATGTACCCATTGCTTCAATCTCTATCACAATGTACCCATTGCTTCAGTCTGTATCACAATGTTCATCAAGGGCTTAAATTTAAAATGCAAGAGGAAATATATAGCTATGGAGGCAAAAGGAAGAATAAAACTACTATTGCATGTGAACAAAGATACAACACAAACATGTGAACAAAGGGAATAAAAATACTATTGCATCAACCAAACACAGCTCACCAAAAGAATGTTAATCATGTAACAGGGATATGAAACAGAAACAATTCTTACATTGCAAGAGATCTATGCCTTTTTGTTCTTATTTGCAGCACATACACCTGGCAATACACTAAGGAATATGTTCCAAATCCCAAAGTAAACTTCAATTCAATCACAAATCACATGCCCTTTATCTGATTTAGATCCTAGAACAGGAAAAATGAAATGTGTTGCAAACGAGAATGAATTTACATTTTCGAAAGGTTATGGAATGAAAAGGTTCAAAATCTCAACAAACAAAATTTAAAACTTGACAGAATATTGTTGACAAGACATGCTTTATGATGCATGGAACAACCTTCTCCTTGCTTGGCATATAAGAATTGTTCACCATTAATTGTATCATAAGCTGTGTTTCTTTCTTTGAGATTCCTTGCTTCTCCTTACTTTACATTCAGATGCAGATTCCTGCAGCAAGCTCAACTGATCCACAACGTCATTTATAGCAACAAATTAGATTTTTAAATATGGAATTACGTAATCTTTTTGTTATATAAAACCCCCTAGTTTCCAACACAACACATTATTCACAGATGTAAAAGCAGAAGATTCTTTTTTAACAATATCTTTGCCAAGAAAGTAAATTGGGAATTTGAATTGACATTCAGCTACTTCGATCAACAGAATACAAGAACGCAACAGTCAAAATAAGTGTTGATGCAATGCTCTCATATGTTTAAAACTAAACAACCCAAAGATCTGAAGCATGGAAAGGAAGAGAATTAGCATTTTGGAAATAGCAAGGACCAATTACTCAGAATCAAAAGCCTTGGAAAAGTCTCCGAATAAGACATTGTTATGAATTTGTTTTTCAAGCTACCTGGTTCTATACTGCCATTGCCATCATTCTGAACTCCTTTTTCATGACAGACTTATGAAGCAATGAAGCTGGCTTGTTCTGCTTCTTTGTCTTGGTCGTTGCCAGCAGCACAGATTGATCCCAATTTATTATCAGACACAGTTAAACAAAACTCACTAAGCTACCAATCTAATAACTCAATCGTCTGAAAGTGCACGCTTTACTCTTCCTCATTAGTTACTTCAGCACTCTTGTTATTTTGCTTCATACCATCAAATAAATTTCAGTTATGGAGGGTATTAAACCATTACAAAATGAGTAATTGAGAGAATACATCAGTAATAGCAGCCAGAGAACAACCAAGAAATGAAGACAAGATCACAGACATAACGGTTTTAAGGAACAATCACAAAGACAATCATCTCCAAAGGACAATTACAATCTAAACCCGCTATTAAGGAACCCAAACCCCCTCCCCTAAAAAATGTAAACCCTAAATCATTTCCACATCACAATTAAACTCATCTCTACAGGCCACAGCAACTCAATCAATTAAAATCAAGAAGGAAGCTCACTTACCTTGAACGAAAGAGATGGTTTGAGCCTCTGAGGCGCACAACAATGATGTACTGAGCAGAACGATGGCGAGGAGACCAACCCACCGACAGCGACTGAGGAGGAGCGATGGAGGAGGAGAGACGACGACCGGCGACTTGGCGAGAGACCGACTAGGGAGAGAAAGGAAGAGTGCTAGGGACGGAGGAGGAGTGACGGCAACTGGCGTGTCGAGGACTGAAGGAAAATCTGAAATGCAAAGTGAAGTGGGGAATGGCGGAAGGCTGAAACGATGAATGAATGAAAATTAAAATGAGGTTTGGGAAAAAATATATATATATATCGGGACGGGACGGGACGACCCGAGGGTCGTGCCGAGACCCGTCCCGTCCCGACACATATACGTACCCGTCCTGATTTCTTTTTGTCCCGACCCTTAACGGGACGGGACGGATCCGTCCCGTCATCTCCGGTACCGGGACAGGAAATCCGGTACGAGACATTGTTGAACAGCCCTACTCATGCCTTCTTCTCTTTTCCACTGTGTCTATCTTATTCTCAAAGTCACTTATTCATCTTCGTAGTGACTCAACTTAATATTATACTTATGCCATACTTTCTCTACCTTAGCAGGACTCAAGCTCTTATGAGTCATATTCTTTCTCCTGACTCTAGAGAGAGAACTCTTCATGTTGCATCATCACTTTTTAGATTGCATTATTGTCTAAATGCTTAGGGTACTCTGCCTTTGTCCTAAGGCATAGATTCAAACCCATGTTGGCTTGTCTAACTCTTAGCCATTACACCATGGTGGGGGAGTTTCTTGATTTTGTGCTAGTGGTTACCTATTCTTTCTCATGACAATCATCAATATCTCTTACCTGAATCATCTAGCCAGCCATCGTGGAAGTTGCATTCATCTATTAGTTGTGGCAATGACTTAGTGGGTTGTTTAGTAGCACAAGATAATTTACTTTTAACCCTTCTTTATAATATCCTGCTAGACTCAAGGGATACATGATCCCCTACATTGTTCCTTCCTAGCCACTCATTAATCTCTACTTTTGTTGGAGTAAGGACAAATCCGCTTACTTTACCTTAGTTGCTTTTTCTCTCTCTTCTTCTTTAGGAGAACTTGTTGCATTTGTTAGGTAACATCAACTCCATTTTTGAAGACCAGTTTCCAATTTCTTGAGAAATACTCTGTGGCCAAGATCTCTCTCATGTTAAGTCTTGCGGTCAACTGTTTTTAAGTTTCTTAGAAAAACTCTTATTGCTCACTATAATTCTTCCACTATTATGCCATAACTGAATCATCATCTGTAGTAATCATATTTATTAATTCATTACTGGCCTGAGCACTATATTCTTACACCTTGCATATATCTATAGTGTTGGGCGCAATTTAAAAAAAATAAGGGTATTTTTGCTCCTTAACCCAAAAAACATTATTAGGTTTAACAAGATTAAATCCAAATAAAGCGCACACCCCAAATTTCTAATATTATGTGGACCATATTTCTATAACCCATTTTTTATTGAACCGTGCTTTGCCTAAACCTTGCTTAATAGGTCACCTCTAAATCTTTCATTCACTGAGGACTTGAACTTCATCTCTTAGTTATCCTCAATACTTATTTTCCCTTATAAAAATAACTAGAAGTCTACTATACACAAACTTAATCATCAAAGTATTGTACGCTTGAAACATAAATACGAGCAGAGTGTTCTACCTAATATTAGAATCTCTACTCTGATATCAAAATGCCATACCCTTAACTGTAATATTTTCATTATATTTTTAGAAGTGCTACGGTTCAGGAAAGTCTTTAATTAAATCCCATAAATTAAAAGTTACATTTTGATCCTTGGGTTACTACTCATTGGTTATTTATAGATTTTTTATTAAACTTTAGAAATTTATAGCTAATTCTAAAAAAAATTATAAGTGTGCTTAAAATTTTTTGAAAAGCCCCCAAGTCCTCTACATGAAAAAAAAAAATCATTGCAATCTAATTATGCTCATATTGATACAGTTAATTCATTTTCTAGATACCTTAACTTTAATAATTCATAATTCAAACTACAGAACTCCAATCAATTTCTACTTTTTTATCTTAATTTTTACTTTATTTTCCCTTGACATAAAAATTATTGTGCCATCATTTTCCCACTCAATATTTCATGAGGAATTTATATTTGATCTTAGAATTAAAAAGTTCCAACCCCTACTACTAGATTCATTCATAACAGAACCATAGGGTGCTTGGACCCTAATGAAACCTTTTTGCTTCTATACGCAAACCCTTTGCTTTCTACCACTTGGAATCATTTCCTAGCATCATCAGCACATTTATTTAAAATTATAGTCCCATGGTTCTGACCATAACCCATCAGGGCAGCCAATCACATATTATTATAGCAAGCTGTTCAAAATGAAAACTATGCCTAAAGAAAGTTTACTCTTACCTCTTTTCCTTCTAGCACTTGATTCTTGCTTCTTTGGTTCTTGCTCTAGCTTGCTGGCCCCAAAAATCATACTTTCAAAAATATAAAACCATAGGAATAAAGCTCTTGATGCAAGGAACAAGTTTTGTCTAGAGTATATTTTTTTATGTTACGTGATTTAGTGGGAGGTTTGGCTTTTCTCTCTCTCTCTTCTAAACATTTTCCCTCCATTTTTGAATGCTGGAAGTTCTTCCTTTCTCCTTTGTTTGGTCTGAACGAAAATGATGAAAAATATGGAGGAAGATGACGTTAAATTGATGGATTCAATTATATTTGATCATTTCTAATTTCCACGGATGAAAATCCTTCATTTGCCCATTTTATTTCTCTTTAATTTCCTATGATCACTAATTTTATATGAATATTAACCCAGCAATTTAAGCAAAATATCTTCTCAATTTCCGCCATTAGCATGTCACTCCCTCCACTAAATGGGTTTAAGAATTATTTTTATTAAATTTTGGCTTCAACCAATCATATTTGGCCAAATTATTACTTTAATTATCATTAGCATTGCTTTTTAAAGATAAATCATGGCCATTCATTTTAATCTTCCCCTCTTGTCCTTGAAATAAATCTTAATCTCCTACCCTTGACTTTACAAATGATGCTATTTACTAATCTTGCCATCCATCCACATTAAGCATGTTTTTTTTTTTTTGCTAATTGTGGTTACTTTTCTATAACCAAAGTTATCCTTACTAACTATAATTATTTTTAACTAGCTATGGTTATTTCTCTCCAACCATGGTTAGTTTTACTAACCTTAGTTACACTTAACCTTGTTTAACTTAACCTTAATTATCTCATCAAGTTTAATCTCCTTTCACCATGGTTAATTTTCTAATTACCATAATCAATTCCTTAACCATAAATACTTTCTCATTTAATTATGGTAATTTATCCTCCTCTTTCTTCCTTCTCGACGGCATCCATATTGGGCCTTATATATCACTTAGGAAAATTTTTCTATTTTCCTAAATTTTTTAGTAAACTTTTTATAATTATTTTTAATGACCCAAAATTTTTAAAAATTACACTTCTAAGTCATAGCTTACCATTCGTATAATCCTCTTCAATATCTCTTTAGGGTTTTAAACTAACTTAGAAACCCTTTTCATCTTAAAATATTCTCTAGATCATTTTCTAGTTCAGGTACTACTCTGTACTTTCATATTGTTTATTTACACTTAAAACCCTAAATTTTCAATAATTATAATTTAGTCTATGTAAACTTTTCATTTTTTTTTTACTTGGGATTTTCTTTCTTTACATTTAAGTCATCATTCCCTTTCATTTCGGCCCTCAAAACTTTCCCAGTCTTTAATAATATTTATATGTTAACCCCAAAAACCCTAAGAATGATTCTATCTTTTCAAAGGCACTTCTGGGAAGCTAGTCCAATTGGGTTTAGTAGCATATTTAACTTAGGCTTATTCATGAGCTTTGATGTGTAAGATTTAGGATATGACAATTCACGTATCATTAACTGGGAAACAATAAACCTCGTGGCATAGTATGCAGAGAGCATGTTCTCACATCCTTAATTTGGGCACTTTTATTATGTATCTGAAAGTGATACGGTTCAGGCAAGACATTAATTAAAGCCCATAATTTAAAATTTATATTTTTATTATTGGGTTACTATTTATTCAGTTTCACTATTTAACTTCAAAAAATTACAATTAATTATATAAAAAACGTATGAAGATGATCTAAAATTCTTTGGAAGGATCTTAAAGTACATTAATTGGGAAAAATATCATTCAAGACTGATCATGCTCATATTAATATAGTTATTTTGTTTCCTAATCTTGCTCTGTATTTTAGACAGATTTTGAGGTTTAACTTTAAAAATTCATAACTCAAACTACAGAGCTCCAATAGATCTGATGTAAGACTTGCTGGAAAGCTCTGTGTCTATTATATACACAAAAATTCTCAGGAGCATTGGACATCGATTACTATATCTTATATGAGGAAATAGTAACCATGCTCTGAAAGTAACTTACTCTGGATAGCCATGATCATGCATCTTAATATCATGCTTTCAAGGCCATAATTAGGCATATGATCACTTATCATTTATAATTACATATCAAACATACATGCCAAGGCCTATCAATGAATTTACACAACTCATGGAATGTGTTATACATTTTAGAAATTATAGCAAAATAATGTCATAGGAAGTTCATTTCTCCTTCCACTTACCCTTGCACTTTGTTTTAGCTCTTCCTTTAAAAAGATTTGACATTTTAGCCTATTCATCTTAGCCTACTTAAGGAATAAAAGCACAAACCTTTATCATTGGAGCATGTTGTATTCTTCATAACTTCTTAATGAGCATAAACCTTAATGAGGATATTATAGAAGAAGTAGATCGTGAATTTGCAAGTCAATTTGAGTATATTGACAATAATCATGATGGGCATGGTAACAATGAAGAGGTTGTTCGAGGACAGCTTATAAGAGATTCCATAACAAATGAGATGTGGATAGATTATTAAAATAGGCACATGAGTCTTGATGGCAATGCACCTTAATCAATTTGAATTTGTGTTGTTATGGACTTATTGTTTTAAGTATTGTTAGACTTGATGCATTGTTATTTGTTTTAATTATGTTATGTATTGATTGTATTCTATAAATTTAAAGTTTGACTTTCATGTATTGTTATTTATTTTTTTAGAGTAGGTGTTTTTAAATAAGCCATATATTCTAATATGTTTTGATGGTCTATTGTTTTATTATTATTGTAATAGTATGCCTCCAAGGTCAAAGAATAAACAATGTTTGAATTGGACAAGAGCAATGGATGATTATCTTATATATGCCTTCATGGAATAATATAATATTGGCAACAAAGTAAGTGGGCAATTTATAGGCACTGCGTATGACAATATTGTGAAAGAGATGATTGTTTTACTTGATGTTAAAATGGATAAAGAGAGGATTAAGAACAGGTGAAAATTTAAAAAAAAAAACACTTCTATGATATTTATGATATTTTTAAAAATGGATTAAGTGAGTTTGCTTGGAACCCATCAACACAATTGTGGGAAGCAGAAAATGAAGTTTGGGATCAACTTATTGAGATTAGTTTATCTTTGTTTAAAGAATAGTTCAAATAAATTTATTCTCATCTAATTTATTTATTTATTAATATTCATATTATTTTAAATTTGTTCTTTACAGTCAAAGCCTAAAGCTGCTAATTGGACAAATATTCTTTTTCTAAATTATAACAAGATAGTCATCTTATATGACTCTGATAGAGTATCAGGGGAGGGAAGTCATACTATTGGTGACATGCAAAAGAGGCGCCACTCAATTAATGAGGAGGACTTCGTTGAAGATATCAACAACAATAATATTGCATCCTAGCATAATATCAATGTTGATCGTCTGCAAACTTTTGAAGATGTGAATGTCAATAATGTTATAAGTGGCTCTTCTAGGAAGAAGCAAAAAGTAAATTCAAATAAAGAAAAGGATTATGAGTTAATTGAGATTAAGAAGGTTATGTCTGAAATGGCACAAGCTATAAGAAAAGAAAATCAAGCAATTAGAGAGAGTTCTAGAAAGCTTCCACAATTGTCGAGTGAAGAAGTTTGGAATATAATTCAGGATTGTGACATTACCCCAACTCATGTTACCAAGATTTATAGAGTTCTCATGGGGATGTGGACCAACTAAGGACATTTGTTGAATGTCCCCTTGTGGCACGGAAGAATTTACTTATGGATATCATGTCTGACTTAGAAATTATGTGATATTTGCTAATTATGTTTAACTTTTAATGGACTAACATAGGCATTATTTATATTTTTACTAACTATTTTGTGACATATGCATTATTTAATATTTTGCTAACCATTTGGTAACTTTTGATTTTTTTATATACAGATGACTTTTAATGTTCTCTGTGTATAAACAAAAGACTTTTGAAGTTGCCTATGTAATTATATAATGATATATAATATTAAATATGTGCAGTGTGATCTTCACTTATTGGAGCTTATCTGCATTATGTGATTACATTTAGATTTATATATTATATTAATATATACAATAATTATAAAATTAATGAGAGATATTGTTAATATTTTATCATATTTTTTTATCATATATATAAATGAGGTAAAAAATTTAAAATTTATAAATAAAAAAATAATAATTCTGATATAGATATTATAAATAAAAATAAATCAATTTAAATAAAAATGTAAAAGTATATTTATCAATTTTCTGTTATCTACTCTCCCCTCCGATCCCCTCCTAAATCAAACATGAAACATTATCTCTCCTCCCGACCTTTATATTTATAACCTTCCCTACCCTTCCATACTTTCACTTAAATTATCCTAACATACCATTCCTTTCATTGAACCACCATAATTAAAAATTTAAGTACAAATTGGTAAGCAATGTTTTGAGAATCAGACTAAACTAAGCCTATTTGACTGGTTGCACTAGGAATCGGTCCTAGGTCTTTCCTAATCAAAAGAGAAAATCAGCAAGAGAACTTGTCAACTAGTAGAACCAGTCAAATCGATCACATTTTTTTTAATTTATTTAATCCATATTTCTAAATTAAAATTTATACATTTTTATACCTAATAAGCATTGGGAAATGAAAATTAATAAATAAATACATGAGAAATATGTAGCTATATTATTTATAATTTATGAGTAAGACAATTTATTAGCCAACTCAGCTAAACTTTTCGTTGTATGAAAAAAAAAAAGACAATTTGTTAGAATTTTTGTATTATACAAAAATAGGTTTTATGTTTATTTTAATTTTTTCTTGGTTCAAGTTCCTTCGTGAATTGGTCTGAATAAAAGGGAGAAAAACATCGATTGTGGCATATCAATAATTTAATTTATTTGTTGATTAAAAAATAAGGTAATTTATTGTTAATCTTCCGTGATTCATTATTTTAAAATTTCCAAACATAACTTGCTCTTCTTCTTTTTTATATAAAAATTTTCATAAATGGGTTAAGTTCACTCACAATATAGGGACAAGATGAAATTTTCATTCCTTTTAAGTGATACTAATGTCGAACAGAGTAAGCCATCAATTATCCTCAGGTATAAATCTAGATACCCAAGAGTTAAGATATATCCCTAAATATCGTGATTAAAATCATAATAAAATAATATTCTATAAGAATAAAAAATAATTGTATGTATTACTTTTTTTTTTTAGTTGCCCACCCGGTTCACCGGAGCTTTGCCCCGAGTACATCCAAATCCGACCCGCGTCGCGCAACTGGCTATGGTGAGTGAGTCTCCCAACGCGAATTTTCTGCGTACGCCAAGGCTCGAACTTAAGACCTCGCTTAAATGATACCGAGCCGCTTACTACTCGAACTAACTCCCGTTGGTAATTGTATGTATTACTTCTTCACATATATTACCACTTCTCTCGTAGGGGATAACAACGTAACTTGCACTTATTTTGGTACAAAACACAAGGCCCATATATTTACCGAGCGGCTTTTGGATCATTTATTTTGGGCCATATTAGATGGATCTAAAACATTAAATATAGACCAATTGTGGAATGTGGATCTTGTCCTTCTTGGACATTGGAGCACTAAGCACATAACTGTGTTTTTTACATCAGGAATGGTAATATGATAAATTTCTTTATTGATAATTGTTTATTTCTTAAGGTTAAGTTAAAGGAACTGTGTCTTCAACTACTTATAAGTGAAGAGGAGAGTAGTAAAGTAATAGATTAGGTTGATTCCGAGACTTGGGACTTTCAAAGAGTAACTACACTTCTTGCAAGCAATGCTATACAAAGGCTAATTGGCCTGCTAACTTGGAGTCAGGTAATGATGTCATGAGAGAGAATGCTACGAATGATGGTAAGTTTACTATTAAAAGTGTTTACTTTTTAATCGAATTTCAACAGCACAATAGATATAGCGCTATTTATAAAGATATCTAAAAGTGAGAAGGTGCTTAGCGTATTCGAGTATTCATATGGATTGCTTTCAATAATCATTTTCCAACTAACGCTTGGAGAAGTAAATGGTCTTCAACTAGTGCAATATGTCAATGTTGCGGTAACAATGAGGAGGATATTCTTTGTGATTGTATTTATGCTAAGCAACTTTGGGTTCAATTAATTCATCCAAAGTATCATTCAACCTTCTTTAGGGTTACCTAGAGAGATTGGTTTGCATTGAATCTAAAAAAGGAGTTGGGAGTGGATGATATTAACAATTGGGCACTAATTTGAGGAGTTTCAATTTAGAATCTATGGAAATAGAGAAACCAAGCTACTTTTGATGAGGAGTTCTCCAAACCTTTTGATCCTTACTTGGTCATTAAGCAAATGTGGAGGAGTTTCATTAAGCAAATGTGGAGGAGTTTTGTGCAACTTCAAGATGAATCTTGGAGCAATCAAACAAGGATGCCAAGCTCATTTATTTGGCAACCTCCCTCTTGTGGATGACTCAAACTGAATATTGATAGAGCTGTTACATCTGTCAATAGCATTGCAGGGTGTGGTGATATCATTAGAGATAATTCAGACAATTGGATTGTTAGATTCAAGAGTAAACTGGGATCCTGTGGTGTAATTGAAACATAATTATCGAGCGTCTATAAATGTCTCAAACTTGCATAAGATCTTGATCTTAAACGGATTATTCTATAAACAGATGCTAAGAATGTAGTTCGCATGCTGTCTATTCAGAGTACAAATACTTATAGCCTAATAGTCTCACAAATAGTCTCATGCAGCTATCTTGAAACATAGAGGTACAACATATCTCTAGAGAGCAAAGTAAGTTAGTATATGCTTTGGCAAATGACTGGTTGAATAGCACGGCAATTCTATATTCTTGTCATTTACATTTAGCATCTCTTGTTACTACTGAGTGTTTGGGATTTAATTTCTCTATAGTTTAGTCTTATTTGTTTTGAGAGTTTAACCCTCATTTATACTAAAAAAAATATTTTTTTATAGGGAAAACTAAGTTCCCACTCCTTATAGTTTCCACTTATTTTGGATGATGTCCTTACACATTCTTTTCATTTTCCTAGGTCCTTTTAACAATTTTCCGTTAGCTCTGTTAGTGATTTCCTTCTACCTTATTTGCCAGTTGGACATACGGTGTCTCCTTGTGCTGAGGTGGGAAAAAAAGGCTGATGTGTTTAAAAAAGTGACACATATTCTGCCATCATGAAATAAGAAAATAATTATTAAGAAAAGGTAAAAAGAGGAAAACAAAAGGAACGCAAAACCATAGTAGGTTGTAATCCAATAATTGCCATGCTGCCTTGAAGCTTCTTTCCACTGGTTCTAAGCATATATACAATCTCCTAAATACTCGCGGGCGGTCTACATATGGCTTATTAGTGACAAGATATATAAAATGTTGATCCTACGAGTTTAGATTTGACTTCCATGCAATAGTCCCTCAAGCAAGCATATTCTTCTTTATGATCCCCCTCAATCATCTCCCTTGCTTTTTCCTAGCCGAAATTGCCTTGTAAAGAGAGGGTTTGGCCATGTATTTTTTTCCAACGATTGCTTGCACATATGCCAACTTCATATTTTTGTTCATTCTCACATCATCAACTATTTGCTCAGCAATCCATTGTGATGAAGCCCTTGTTGCACCAATGTTTACTCCACATGCATGCTTTGGATTCAATGTTTTCAGTCGATAGGTCGATGAGTCAAGTTCTTTTCTTACAAACATCAACCGCCCACATCCACTCTTGCATTTCACTCGGCATCTCTCTTTATCAACTGTTTATGTAGTCAGATGCATAACCATTCAGCAAAGAGTGTTCTTTTAAAGCATCCTTAAATTGTTTGATAGATGTAAATTCCATCCCCAAACTAAATTTAAAGTCCTCGCACATCTGTTTTAGGTTGTACTTCTTGTAACGTGTTATTGGGTTATCTTCATCTTCATCTTCATCAGATGCATAGTCTCGTATAACTCATCATCTTCTAAGTCCGATAGCAAATTATCAATGCTCTCATCCAACACTCCTGAGAAAGGAACAATTTGCTCATCTATATATAATCAACATGGTGAAAGGAATCTTCTCCCAAATCTACTTCACCATTATCATCCAAGTATTCTATCATTTCATCGCCACTGGCTTCCGTGATATACCTGAAATTTAATACATTATTTTATAAAAGTTTGGAAAATTCCCAACTTGCAATTTAAAAACCCACACATTCACACCCTCGTCATCGAGCTTGCTTATTATTTAATATTGCTTTCAGAAATGGTAATTGCATTAGAACTAATTTAACTAATTTTTATAATTTAATAAAATTAATTAAATAAATCTAATATTAAAAATTAGAGGAGTAGCACACTAAGAGAATATTAAGAAGAACTTTACATGGGAAAAGCATTTCCATTTAAAAGCTTAACATTTTCAAAAATAAAACCTGATTTTTCTTTTGAATTAGTGGGGTTGAATCTTGATAGTAGCCCATACATACCCCACCATTTTTATGATTTTATTTGAGCTAGGACTATGTATTTTTTAAACAAAGAAGGAGAAAAAAATTTCATTGTCATCTTGAAACACTAATACTCTTAATTAAAAATTTTAGTATAAATTGCTAAGCAGTGTTTTGAGAATCTGACTGAACTAGCCTGTTCGACTGGTTGCACTAGGAATCAGCCCTAGGTCTTTCCTAATCAAAAGTGAAAATCAGAACTTGTCAAAACTAGTAGAACCAGTCAAATCGATCACATTCTTTTTAAATTTTTTTAATCCATATTTCTAAATTAAAATTTGTACATTTTTATACCTAATAAGCATTGGGAAATGAAAATTAATAAATAAATATGTGAGAAATATGTAGCTATATTATTTATAATTTATGAGTAAGACAATTTGTTAACCAACTCACTTAAACTTTTTTTTGTATGAGTAAAAAAAACCCAATTTGTTAGAATTTTTATATTATACACAAATAGGTTTTATGTTTATTTTAAGTTTTTCTAGGTTCAAGTTCCTTCGTGAATTGATCTGAAAAAAAAGGAAGAAAAGCATCGATTGTTGCATTTCAATAATTTAATTTATTTGTTGATTAAAAAATAAGGTAATTTATTGTTAATCTTCGGTGATTCATTATTTTAAAATTTCCAAACATAACTTGCTCTTCTTCTTCCTTTTGTTTTGGGGTACAAAAGTTTTTAAAAATAGATTAGGCTCACACACGATTTAAGAGCAAAGTGAAATCTTCTTTCTTCCTAGGTAATACTAATGTTAGGTAGGGCGAGCCATTAATTACCTTCAGACGTAAATTTAGGTATCCAAGAGTTAGGATGCCTCCCCAAATACTATAATTAGAATTATAATAAAATAATACTCTCTAATAATTAAATACTTTACAAATAATTATATGTCTTACCTTAGTCTTTTTTTTTTTTTTTTTGCCCAACCGGTTCACCGGAGCTTTGCCTCGACTACATCCGGATCTGACCTGCGTCGCGCACCTGGCTATGGTGGGTGAGTCTCCCAATGAGAATTTTCTATGTACGCTAAGGCTCAAACTCGAGACCTCGTTTAAGCGATACTAAACCGCTTACCACTCGGACAGCTAAAACAACATAACTTCACTTATTTTGGTAAACTATACACAAAACACAAGGCCCATATATTGCAAGTGGAGTTCTCCTTTTGTTTTTTTGGGTACACGTGGAGTTCTCTTTTGAGCATATAAGAAATGCTTTGTGCTCATTTATTTTGGGCCATATTAGATGGATCTAAAACATAGACCAATTGTGGAATGTGAATCTTGTCCTTCTTGGACATTGGAGCACTAAGCACATAACTGTGTTTTTTACATCAGGAATTATAGATTTTTTTGCAGATAATTAATTAAGGTTAGATTAAAGGAATTATGCCTTCCACCACTTACAAGTGAATAATAGATTAGATTGATTCTAAGACTTGAGACTTTCAAAAACTAACTATGTTTCTTCTAAACAATGCTATACAAAAGTTAATTGGTATGTTACTGGAGTTAATAATTTAGACCCAATTTACTAACTCGTAAAAAAATAGCGAATTAAGTTATTAAATCTATAACTCATTTTGATATGGGTTTCTTTTACCGTGAGGGCGTGAGATCTTGACTTGTGAACATAGGTCTTCACTATTCACTATCCTCACTATTTTTTTTTTGGTAAAGAGGAGGGCTATAAGCCCAATACAACTAAAATAAATTAAGCTACATGGGGATGAACTCCCAAACACTCATTAAGAACAAGATGCCTCATATTTGAGGGACAATAATGTCATATCTTCGTCTTATTCAACCCTTCCTTCGCAAGCCCATCTGCCAGTTTGTTCTTACTTCTAGGTATATACTGTATCTCTAAATCCCAAGTAGACTGAAGCAGAGCCTGAATTCTGGATAGTAATAGACTGCCTCTATCTCCTCTCAAATTTGGAAGCATATTAACCACATTTTTCGCATCCGTTTCAAGGATAATTTTCTTAAAACCCAAAGTTGAGACTAATTTAAGACCTTCATAAATTGCCCATTGCTCAGCTTCCATTGCACTACAAATTCCCAACTGAGCAGAAAATCCAGTAACCCAACTCCCAACATGATCCTGTACTACTCCACCACAGCCCGCCTTATTCAGAGATGTACTAAGGGCACCATCCACATTTAATTTGACCCATCCCTGAGGAGGTGGGTCCCAATCCTTCGTAACTGTTGGAGACATTCCATCATCAAAAGGAATCTGTTGGATCTGCACAAAACCTTTCCAAATTTTCATAATAACAGAATAGGGATCCAAAGGTTTGTTGAACTCCTGATCAAACAAAATTTTGTTCCTCCATTTCCACAAATTCCAAATTGTAACACCCCATATAAGACTCCAATTTGCATTACCGTCTTTGCCTAAATCTCTTTTAAAGTTTAAAGCAAACCAATCTCTTAAGGAGGCATTAAAGAATGTCGCAGCAACCCTGGGATGAATAAGTCTACTCCACAGCTGACTAGCATAAGAGCAATCACGAAGAACATGCAAAACATCTTCAGTATCTTCATTACAACATTGACATAATGTAGTCGACGCAGACCACCTGCTTCTCCAATTATTTGTAGGCAACCGATTATTGAAAGCCTTCCACATAAAAACCCTGATACGTTCCGCACCCCTCCACTTCCAAATATCTTTATAAATAGCACTATAATTACTTGGCAGTTGCTTTTCAATAAGATAATACGCACTTTTTATAGTGAAAATCCCATCATTTGTAGCATTCCATATCATAACATCATTGCCAGCTCCCTCCATCACTGGAATCATGCTTCTTAATCTCTGAAAAATCCAACTGGGAATAACATCTGCCATTCTTTGATAATTCCAAGTCCCACCCACCACCCAATCAGTAACTTTGCTAGATTCTTCTTCATAAGATAGCGAACGAAGACACATCTCTATTAAACTTTTATAAGGAAAAAGCCATTTATCAGTAAAGAAATTCACCAACTGCCCATCTCTTATCTGCCATCTAGTTCCCAAATCCACAATTTCATTTTGCTGAGAAATAAACTTCCATAGAGGGGAATCACCTTTCCTAGCATCCAGCAAATTTTCCTCATTCCTAAGAATGTATTTGTGTAAAAGCACATCTGCCTATAGCCCTTTGTCACCATTAACAAATTTTCAAGCTATTTTGGCTCCACACGCACGGTTAAAGGAATCAAGCTTCTTGAATCATAACCCACCATATAACTTAGGTCTTACAAGCTGATCCCACCCAATAGGATGAAATCCGTGTGGGTTATGACTATTACCCCATATAAAGTTCCTTTGCAACCTCTCCACTTCCTGACAAATAGAGATAGGAATTCTAGCCACTTGCATAGGATAAACAGGAATGGAACTCAGAACAGACTTTGCCAAGGTGATTCTACCAGCAACGGACAGTGTATTCTCTTTCCAAGCCGCCAATTTGGATTTAACCCTGTCAATAATATATTGAAAAGAATGCCTGGGTTTCCTCCCTCTGATGATTGGAAAACCCAGATACTTCCCAATGTCCACAGAAATCGCCATCCCTGTAATCCTACTAATTCTTGCCCTCAAACTGCTCTTTACTTTAGGAGAGAAAAAGATAGAGGATTTGCTTTTGTTAATTTTTCCTCCTGAAGCAAGACAAAATTTATCGAGACAGTTCATCATACAAATAGCTTGTTTTTCAGATGCAACATTGAACAAAAGAAGATCATCGGCAAACATAAGGTGGGAAATATGAGGACCACTTTTTGTAATGAGAATAGGCTTCCAACCACCTGCATTCACTGTGTCAGTAATCAGATGGGACAATCTATCCATGCAGAGCACAAACAACAAAGGTGAAATAGGATCTCCCTGACGAAGCCCTCTTTTAGGATAGAAAAAATCCGTTTGAGATCCATTCCACAGTAAATTATACGACACAATTGTAACACAATCCATAATAAGCCTTATAAGATTAACTTCTAAACCAACATCTATAAGAACCTGGTGAAGAAAATCCCACCTAATTCTATCATAAGCTTTCTCAAGATCAATCTTACAAGCCATTAAGCCCGTCTTACCTCTGGCTTTCTTCATCGTATGCATAATTTCTCGGCCTATTATAATATTATCCTGGATATGCCTGCCCTTTATAAAACTTGACTGAAAAGGAGAGATTAAATCATCCTTAACATTCCTTAATCTATTAACAATCACTTTAGTAATGCATTTATAATGCACCGTGCATAAAGCAATAGGTCTAAAATGGCTAATAACCTCAGGGTGATCCCTTTTAGGAATAAGAGAAATCAAAGTTTTATTAACATTAGCATCAATAGACCTACTTCGGAAAGCATTTCTAACAAAATTGCATAAAGAGTTTCCCACCATAGACCAATTTGATTGGTAAAAAATGGGAGAAAAACCATCAATTCCAGGAGCCTTATACGGCCCCATAGCAAAAAGAACATCCTTAATCTCTTTATCAGACGGAAGTTGACACATATTGGTAAGGCGAGTTTTAATTTCAAAAGGAAAATTAGACTCCGTTTTAATATTACAAGAATTACTCTCAGAAATATCATAAAGGTTTTTAAAATAACTTGTAGCCATCAAGACTAAATCAGAATCCTCCTCAATCCATTTGCCACTATCATCTTTAAGAGAAAGAACTTTATTTTTCCTTCTTCTCATTTTTGTTTTCAAATGATAAAAACGAGTATTTCGATCCCCTTTATTAATCCAATCAGTTCTGGCCTTTTGAAACCATTTAATTTCCTCAAGCATCAAAATGTTTTCTAAATCATCTTGCAAATTCTTTTCAAGAGAATTTAGAAAAACCGAGTGAGTATAAGCTGGCGAGCTTTGGATTCCCTTTAAACGAGCAAGCAACCTTTTTTTTTCTGTTTTTCAACAAATCCAAAAATATTTCTATTCCAGTCAACAAGACAACTACCTAAATGTTCTAAGGAAGCATTAAAATTCCTATCATCTTTCCAGACATCAGATATAAAATGTCTAAAGTTTTCATGCGCTAACCACATAGCCTCAAACCTAAAAGATTTTTATTTACCAATAAAAGAATAATTTTAAAATTGTAAAACAATAGGATTATGATCAGAAAATTGAGTACGAGAAAGTACCTTCAACACGCCCTCAGAAAGAACATCCAGAAAAATTGAATTAGCCAAAGCACAGTCAAATCTTTCATAGAGACGAGAGCAACCGATAATTTAAGCACCTTTCCATGTAAACTTTAGCCCTTGCGCTATCCTCACTATTCTTTGTTGTCGCTGCATCACTAATCGTGATTCGTGACTATGTAAAGGTGTCACTGTGGATGAGAAGGGGAGGAATGATTATAAAAAATAATTAATAATTAATTATTATTTTTTTATCTCATATTTTTTAATAATTTATTAATTATAAAACTCATTTTAATAATAATCTTATAAATATTTATTTTATTTAAAATAACTTTTTTATAAAATTTTTTAAAAAAATTTGTCAATAAGAGCTTTTAAATAATTTATTCATTATAAAAGTTTATCTAGTTAAACTATACAGCGTTTAGTGAGAAACTGTAACTCGAATGGAGCAATTTAAATAAGCCGAAGCCACCAATTGTGTTAGGTCCCTTGGCAAGAAAACAAAAAAAAATCTATTTTAAAAAATGCTATGGAAATCTGTTTAGTGAGAATAACATTTACAAATGCTATGGAAATGTGAAAACTCAATCTAAAATTTATAAATTTAGATCCAAATGACGAAAATAGATTTCAGCAATAGAAAATAGCTTTAAGCAATAGAAAGATTTTAAAAAATAGTTTACCAGAAAAACATATTTTTGTACAGCTTAAAAAAAATTTAGAAAAGAGTTTATAGGAAAAAAAATAATTTTGAATAAATAAGTGTTTGTATAGTTATTTTTAGAATGATTTTTTATATTGGTAAATTACTAAAAAAATATATGATTTGATTAAAAGTAGGAGAGAGGAAAGAGGATAGAGAAAAAAGAATAGAGAGGAGAGAGGGTGGAGAAGAGAAATGAGAGAAGAGAGGGTAGAGAGGGTATAAAAAAAAGTATAGTAATATAGTAATTGGATAGTCAATAAACTCTTTTATTATTATAAAAGCTAATTTCAATAACTTATTCAAACTCACGGTTTTAAACTATAGGTTAGCTCAGAAGTACTTATGGAAAAAAATGACTGTTTGTTTTAAAAAAAAATTAAATCAAGATTTTGTTTAAAAAGACTTATAAAATTATGGTTTGAGTGTAAAACAAACAGGCCCTATATGTGACACATTTATTTTCCTTATAAACCCATGGCTCATTTATTTCTAAAACAATCTGCTCATATTTTTTCTATTTTATAAGAAATATGGGAGGAGTAGATTTTGAAGGCATGGGTCATTAATTGTAATTCTATTCAAACTTTAAAAGGAAAGAGAGAGACTGCAAATTTGATGCAATAAGGGTAGAATTGTAAATTTCGCTGACGGCTTTTTAAAAAAATAAGATGCAGATGAGTGTACGATTCCACAAGGGGTCGGTGGAAATCGTGGACCGGTCGTTGGGGACAACGAGTTGTTTGAAAAATTAAGATGTGGTTGGTGAGTAATAAGTGTAATCTTAGTTGAATAAAAGTTAGTTGATTAAAAATTAGTTAATTTTTAAAAATAAATTAAATAACAAATTAATTAATTATAAATAATATAAAAATTAGTTAATTAATTTATATAAATTAAATAGTATATTATTTATTTAATTTTAAATATAAAATTTAATTAAAAAATTAATATTGATAATAAGTATAAATTTTTTTTCTTAAATTTATAACATCTTTTTAAATTATTTATATTAATAGTTTTTTAATAATAAAAAATAAAAAAATAAGTTGAAAAGATGATTATAATATTTTAAAAATAAATATAATATAATAAATAATTTTTGAATATATTTAAAATTAAATGTGTATATAAATTTATATAGAGGATAAATTTCTCTCTGTTTTTTTTTTCTCCATCCATTTCCTGGCTCCATCAAATCAAACATGACCTTGGGATAAAAATGAGGACCAGGCACCAAAGCTCGACGTGTATTATTGGCGATGATTCTAAAACTTTTGTCCATAATACAAATTTATTTTACAAATTTATGTGGCCATTTATTTATTAATTATTTTGCAAATTAGATCTATGGATAAATATCTTCTTTAAAAAATAATATAATAATGCTAGCTTAACTCATCCAACACAATGTATGAAGGCGATAATATGAATTTGAAATTTTGTTAAGCTTAAAATGAATTGCCTACACATAAATTTAAAAAAAAAACAATCACTAACCACATAAAATTAACAATAATAAAACGATATTTTTAGTGAAAGAGAGATTGTAGACTATGGGAAGACCCACATCAAAACAACATTTCGTTATTGTCTTCTAGTCACAAGTCTAAATGAGAGGAAAATTCTGTTCAATTAGTCAGTTTTTTATTTTTAAAGAACACATATTTAAATTAAGTATAACTTATTATAACTTATTTTTAATAGATAATAGATACTCTTGTTGTCTTAAATAAATAATTTAATTAAAAAATTAATATTGATCATAAATATAAGATCTATTTATTAAATTTATTAATTTTTTTCTTAAATTAATTCTATTGATATATTCTCAATAATAATTAAGTAAAAGAATAAAATAAAAAATTAATAAAAATTATATTGAATATATTTTAATTTATATTAATAAAAATTAGTAAAAAAATAAAATAATAAATAATTTAATTTATTTTTTTAATTTAATTAAATATATTTTATATTTAAAATTGAGTATAACTTTTTTTCTGTTACATTAATAAAATTGGAAATTGACGCTACCTCCTCTTCAAAATATTTGGGAAGCTTCAATATATTCTATTATAATTTAATTATTTAATATTGCTTTCAGAAATGGTACTTGCATTGGGTCCCCGGTCCCTTGGCAAGAAAACAAAAAATAATGGGCAAGTGGCCCATGCATGATAAAATCGTGGCATAAAAGGTGAAATCCAACTCATACATCGAAATCATCTGACAAAGCCCTACGGTAAGGAGACCCCCCCCCCCCATGTGCCCTTTCACTTCTCCCAAAAATGTCCTCTCTGCCCTTCCTTTTGGGACCCTACTGAGTCCTAATGTTCATCGACGGTTCAGATCTAATTTAGAATTAAGACAGTCGAGATTTAATTTAAAAGGTCTAGATCTAGAAAATCTAGATTTTTTTTAATTAGTATTTTTTAAATAAAAAACTCATTTAAAAAAGAATGCAAGTAAGAGTTTAGATCTGACCTAGAATCTAAAAAATATAGATCTTGGAAGATCTAAATCTTTTTTTTTTAATAAAAAACTCATGTTTTGAAAAATAAATAATAATTAAGAAATTATCTCTATTATAAATCCTTCATGTTTTGGATCAATTTTTACCCAAAAATTTGTTGGGACAAAGGTAGCTTATGTGTGTGTTTAATTTGAAATAAAATTAAAGTTTTTAAAAAGTTTTTAATCTAAATTTTTGTTAAAAGAAATTTTAAAATAAATAATCTTAAATATTTATAAGTATTTTTAAATTAAACTATAGTTTTAGATAAATTATCGGAATAACTTCTAGCTTAAAAAAAGAGTTTATAGGCATCAAAAGACAATTTACTCATATTTTTCATATATTCTCTCTTATCTCTCATATCTTCTATGTCATTTTCCTTTTCTGTTACCATTTGCGTCTTTGGTCTTCTTTTTTGCCACCGTCTTTAGATAAACTCCTCTGTAACTTCTCTCGCCTTCGGAGAGGAGGAAGTCTTCGTAAGTCATGGAGAGGACTTTCATCTTCTTTCTCCTCCCTTTAGATCTGCAAACGAGGAAGTCACATAGAGGAGAAAGTCATGAATATAGAACGAGGAGAAGTAGACGATAGAAGAAGAGAAAGAGGAAGAGGAGAAAAATTAAGGACACACGTGGCGTCAACGTTGGGGAAAAGCAATATCGTAGGAAAATATGATGACAAGTGATAATGATGATGAACAGTAAATAAAATTTATTTTTTATTTTATATTTTTTAATAAGTTATTAACCATACAAATTATTTTGATAATAACTATCTAAATACTAATTTTTTTATAATTATTTTTTATTTAAAAATATTTTAAAGTTATTTTTTATAAACTCTTCCTTCAAAATAATACAAACGTACCCTATATAAAAGGACCAGTCAAGCAAAAGTTGCGTATAGCCCCGTTTGAAGCAGGGAGAAGAAAGAAAAAAAGACTCTTGAGAGGGACACATCTTATGCTAATAAAAAAAAAATACTCCTATAATAGCCGATCTAAACAAGTTTTCATCTGTGAAACTAAAATTTTATAAAAATCAATATAAATATAAATTGCATTATATCATTTAACGTTAATCTAATCTTAAATTTATAAAAATTAGAAGAAATAAAAGTTACTTTTTGTAACCGCTAATATAAGCACACTTTATCAGTAAATACTTGAACCAAAAAACCAAGTGATTAATCCTTTTTTCTAATAGGCCTGAATTTTTTTTTTTTTAAAAACATCGTTTTTCCAAGCCGATTGTTTCCCGATTGCATTAAAAGTCCACTTTTACACTCGGTGACACTAAAATTAAAATAATAAGTTAGGTAGAACGGGAAGGACTCAAATTTAAAAAAAAAATTGAAGTTAATTAAAATTTTATAAATATAAAACATTATATTCCTTCCCTCCTTAATATATAACATATTTAATTATATTAAAAAATTAATTAATATAATATTTTTTTAAATATCCTAATTATATTCGTTAACTCATTATTTTTCTCTCTAATTTTGAGAGAGTATCAATAGAGATAATTTAAAAAAAATAATAAAAATAAAAATAAATGTTATATTTATAATTAAAATTAATTTATCAATTAAATTTTATATTAATAATTGAATAAGTATTAAAAGAATAATTTTTAATTAGACTTGAGAAATTGTAACTGATATCATATAATTATATAATAATAATAATAATAAGGCATAAATCGATTATCCCAAGTGATCAAGTGATTACCAAAACAAATACGCAACAATTGGAGAATACCACAAGCAAGCTTTTAAGTTGACTTTTAATTACTCTCGATAAGTCAGTTTTGGATAAAACTAATTGACATTTCTTTGGGTCCTTGACAGTCAAAAAAAGAGGGTCACCGTGGGATTATTACAAATTATAGATATTTATATTGAAATCTCCTTGAATATTTAAACTATTTCAACTCTAGATCGTACAAGTAAAAATACCTATGTCAAGTTAATCTAATTGTTAAAAAATTAATTAATAATTTATAAAATTATGAGTTTAAATTTTATTATCGATATAAAAATTTTATTAATAATTAATTTATAAATATCTCTTTAAATATTTTTTAAGTCTAAAGACATATATTAGTATTAGTAAATTTTTATGATCTAAATTATTTAAATTTTTTTATAAAAAAATATCATAAAAAGCTTCTCAACGAATTGTTAGAATAATTTAAAATAAAGAGATATATTTTTTTTTAAATTTTATTTTTATAAATTAAAAAATTATATGAAAGAGTACGTTAGGAGTTATATATCTAAAAGTTATTCTTCATACAAAAAAAACTAACTTATAATTATTTAATTTATATTAGTTTATAAATTAATATAAGAGGCCCAAGGAATTAACGTATAGTCCCTTAGGAAGAAAACAAAATGATAATGGGCCATGACACCCGACATGATAAACTCGTGGCATAAAAGATAAAATCCAACTCATCCATCCAAATCATCTGACAAAGCCCCAAGGCAGGAGACCCCACACCATGTGCCTTTCATTTCCCCAAAAAATGTCTGCTCTTCCTCTTGGGATTTCGTTTGGTTTCAAAATTCATCCATTTAGATGATCCATATCTAATTTAAAAAATCCAGATCTATATTTTTCTTTTTCCAATTAGCATTTTTTAAATAAAAAACTCATTTTTAAAAAATGATAATTAAGAGTTCAGATTAAATCTGGAAGATCTACATCTATTTTTTTAATTAGTATTTTTTTAAATAAAAAACTCATTTTTTGAAAAAAAATAATATTTAAGAAATTATCTATATTTTAAATCATCTACCATTTAAGTAATTTATTTTACAAAATAAAAAAAAAATTTAGATCTGGATAAGCTTTGGTGCTAATCACTTTGACTAGCTTTCCTTTGCCTTTTTAATGATTAAAGCAATTCAGCTACTTTTACCTGTAACCCCTCTATTTACCTAAACCCGCAATTGCAGTTAAAAAGAAAATGAAGCAGAGGAAAACCCAATACACATAGGGACTGTTTGGTTCAAGGGTGAAACGAAAGGAATGAAATGGATAAATGTGGATCGAGAAGATATTAAATTTGCCTTGAAAAAAAATAGTTAGATAGAAAATTTTATATTTAATTAGTTAAAAGTGATAGAAAATTAGGTAAAGAAAATTCAAATGACTATATTGCCCTTAATGTATTTTTAATAATAAATTAGTGTTCTAATTGAAAAATAAAAATATTAAAAAATTCAACTGTCATATAATAATTCATAAAAATTATTATTTAAATAAATATAATATAAAAATTACTATAAATATTAAATGATTAAAAAATACAAGGCCACGGTAGATGAAGAACGGAAAAAGAGAGGAGGGGGAGGAGGAAGAAAGAGAAAATAATACCCCTCTTCTGCTCTCTTTTTGCTGACATTGCGGGAAAGCAGGCAATAGCCTTCAGCTTTTTCAAAACTTTTGAAAACCGGTGGGACCCGTGATGATGGAAACGTTAAGGACCATGCTCACCACGTTTTCTTCTTGTACTTTGGCTGTTTAATTATTAAAAAAATTATTTTTAAATTTTATATAAAAAATTTAATTATAATTTTTTTTAAAAATTATTAAACTAAAATGACAGAATTATTATTAAAAAAATCTCAATTGTCATTATTTTATATCTAATTATTTTTATTATTTGAGCTATTATTTTTTTATAAATTTTTATTTTTATTGTTTGAGTTAATTTTTGTATGGGAATTTTATTCTTTTATAATTTAAAAAATTAATTTTTTAAATTTTATAATAATTTAATAATTTTGCAGGCTTCTCTTCAATTACATTTAAATATAATTTTACCTTAATTATTCGCGAATATAATTTTACCTTAATTATACGCGAAGTACTTTTCAGCGAAGGATAACATCATCCACACTTCTTATTTAAATAGGAGTCGTCTTCTTCCTTTGAGCCTGCAAATCAATCTTCGTTCAACAATGTCAACTTGAACGAAGACGCGTTCTATTTCTTTAAAATTACTTCGACATTAAAACAACAAAAAATACAAAACGCCCTCATGACTAATGAACTCATGACTAATGAAGTCCGTCTTCTCATGCGGGTCTTTGTTGCGATGTTGATTTTGGCTGCAGTTTTTCAGCTCTGGAGGAGATTAAAAAAGTTCTTTTCCATCTGTAAAAGAAGAGGAGAAAAGAGCGATTTGGCAAAGGCTAAGAAGTATGAATTCATGAATGAAAATGGAGTGAACAAAAATGGTTTCGTCAACAAGCAAGTCTCTCGCGGCAACTTCCCTCCCAACTTCGTCTTCGGTGTTGCAACTTCATGTTACCAGGTTTGTGATCACTGATCAGATACTTCATCTGTGAAAGCAGTTTGCAACTTTGGATGCTTTTATTTTCTGTTGGCAAAATATGGTCAAGAGGTTTTCGTTTTTTACTGTTTTCTTTTTTCCACATTGAATTCTCGTGTTTGCTGAAATTTCTAATGAGAATGTATGTGTATGCATTCCTTGGTGGGTATTCCAGTTGTTTTTCTGCGTGATTGCTTTCATGTCCTTGAAATTTTGATATGCCTTTGCCTCTATCAGTGTTGATATATTGGGCAGGGGCAAAATAAATGCAACAATCTAGTGAGTTTTCATTTTATTAGAATGATATTCTATTATTTTGCTACTTATAATGTTTCAGGTAGATATTCAACGCAACTGTTTGCAAACTGTACTTAAATTCATATAGAATCAAACTGATCTTATTAGGGAAATCATTCTCAGTTGTTTCATGATAAATTTATCACAAGGACAACAAGATTAGTGTTCTGTTTCGAGCTGTAAATTAATATTTATAATATAAATGATATCAAAGTTTGTCAATCAGGCATTTAACTTCTTGTTTCTTCTTATTTCTAGATAGAAGGTGCTTGCAAGGAGGGTGGTAGAGGTCCAAGTATATGGGATGCCTTTTCACATACCGAAGGTATAAGAACTTATTCATTGAAAGATTGTCCATTAATTTACTTGAATGGTGCAATTTGTTGTCTCATTTATTTATCATACTTGGTTTCCATTCCTTGTTTTGTTAGGAAAAATTATTGACGGAAGCAATGGAGATGTAGCAGTTGATCATTATCATCGGTATATGGTCAGTAATATCATTCTTTTATATATCTTTTCCATTTATTTTTCTCTTGTTTGCTTATTGTTTTCTTGAGTTGATGTAAACTAGTATTTACAGCATTAGTTATGCATTTTGCCTGGGTACTTCTGCTGCTATGCATACTTCTTTCATCCATGTTTTCACTTCGTTTGAAGTGGCTTCTATTAGCACTGGGGAAATCAATACAATTATACTCTTTTGAAAGTAATTTTTCCCCATTTCTGCTCTTTGAAGCCAAATATCTTCTAGTGAATGTGATTTTGCACCAATTATGTTGTAGTTTAGAGCACATGAAAGTATGTACTTCGAAATTTTGTCTTGATATACATATTAACTCTGCTGAGCTTTCTGCACGTGATCATGTTAACAGGAAGATATTGATCTTATAGCCAAGTTGGGTTTTGATGCTTACAGATTTTCAATATCTTGGCCCCGTATCTTCCCTGGTAAGTCTGTTTCTGATGAGAAGTTTAATAGTTCGGTTTTTTGTAGGGATAGTTGTTAAACAATTTAAAAGAATTTTAATGACAATGACGACCCAAAGGTTTTGTGAGTTTCTTCATTGTTAAGAGGATGGAATCCTCTATTCCCTTTTGTTAAGCTCATTATTTTTTCTCTTCATTGATTTTGTGAATTTGCTTTTTGGATTTTTGACTCTATCCCTAAAATAACTCAGATGCTTAGGATGAAAAGCACTAAAACTGAAAGCATGCACTCCCCAATTGAAACCCAGTTACATATGTAATTGAAACCCAGTTATATATGTAATTGAAAACTTATGCATGTAAATGAAAGACATATGGAGGAAATTTTAGAATGATCGTATCCCAAAGAATCATGAAATCTCCTGGTATGCAAAATACAAGAAAAATTTACTAGCAAGTTTTCAATTTTTAAAATTTAAATTGTGTTATGCTAATAAGATCAGCTATTGTTCCACCTAATTTGTATATTCTCTGCAAATCTGCCAGCTCTTAATTTGTTTATATGGTCTGATGAATATGGGGCTAATTATTCATTTTAAATTTTTTCTGCATGTAGATGGTTTAGGAACCAAAGTCAATGATGAAGGGATTGCATTTTATAATAGCCTCATCGATGCTCTTCTTCAGAGGGGTACAAAACTGTTTTACCTTCACACTTTTTTGTAGTCACAGCTACAATATATATTAAGGACTCTTTACCAGCAGGTATTCAGCCTTATGTAACTTTGTACCATTGGGATCTTCCGCTGCATCTCCAAGAGTCAATGGGAGGATGGTTGAATAAAAAAATCATGTAGGTGATATGCAGCTGATTTAATTTTTTCTGGCATGCAATTCGTTTCTTGCCTAATTATATGTTCTGTTTTGCAAGACACTGAATCAGCCCAAACTGCATAGGGGTACACTTATGCACCTCTTTCATTTCCTTTCAAGAAAAACAATCACTTACTTGAGATCATCTTGACATATCTCAAGATTCTATTTACTACCTCCACATGCTCTTCTCATTTGGTTAATTCACAAGCTGCATGATTTTCTAAAGTATTTCATTCCCTCTTTTTTATCATTTATTTATCATTTGTTCAAGTACTTGTAGAGAACAATAGCCAATTAGTCATCTTTGGACTTGATATTCAATATTCAATCATTTAACGATGTGTTTCCTTTGGCTGGCTGATAGGACTCTATTACTTCGGCGTACTTAATAGTAGAAGGAAAGAAAGGGATAGGATAAGGGAAATCAGGAAGTTATTTTGTATTAGACTAACTTCTTGTGTATGTGGCGTCTGTATTTTATTTGCAATTGAGTCAGTTTTATTGTCTTATGTTTATTATTGTAATTAGTGTCCATGTGTCAGTTATTTATGAGTTTAGCATGTGTTTGTCTGTTACAAGGCTATAAAAGTACATATGAATGTAGTCAGAGGGAATACAATGATTGTTCAGTTATTCTATGGAGATTCTCCACTGGCTTTGGAAAATCTATGACTTAGATTCTACTCATATTTTCCAAAAATTCCTCTACCCTCTTTAATCTATCTATTCTATCATTTTCTTCCTTTGCTTTAGATTATTAATGAGTTTGATTCTGACTCTTTAATCTTCCAAAGATTCTCCTTTCTCTTCTATAACATTTATTCTTCTAAATCCTCTAATCCTTCTGTTGCTATCACTGGAATACACCAGAGAATATTTTGCAATCTATGCAGACACTTGCTTTGCAAGGTTTGGTGATAGAGTGAAGAACTGGATGACTATCAATGAGCCTGATGAAACTGCTATAAATGGGTATGATATTGGGACACAAGCTCCAGGAAGATGTGAAAATCCATCAATAGAAACATATTTGGTAGCACATCATCAAATCTTGGCTCATGCGGCAGCTGTATCTGTATACCGAAGCAAGTACCAGGTACAGTGTTGTACTTTATTGATGCACCAAAAATTTTTCTTAAATAATTCAATTGTGTGTGTATCATAATCTTTCATTATCTGTTATTGTTATGTATAAAATAATTTGTAAGAATTATGGCACAAATTTATTGTCAGACCATCTAGATAATGGTACACGTCTTGGCTTTTAAGCCACTTGATGCTATATTACCATGAGTAACATATTGCTTTCTTTTTCAATCTTGAGCAAGGCATGCTCCACTCATGATATTTAGGTCATAAATTAGCTCCATCCAGCTCTTCAGCTAAATAGTGTTAAGTTTTTACTGTTGCCCACACAGAATTTTCTTAACCTAGCTTTGTTTGGTCACAGTTTTCCATTTTGTTATCTTGGCTATATTATGATGTTTTAAGCAGAAAGTTTTTGCATTGTCATTTATTTGAATGTGATTCATTTTGCCATTTCCCATATAATACATCTACTGTTAGTTTGATTATCAAATATGAATAAAGTTGTTCTGTTTGTTTTACAATAAATGATGGAAAGGAAAAAGAAAATATTGTAAGCACAGCATTTTCTTAACTTATTTTGTTGTCTTGATTTCCAGGAAAAGCAAGGGGGACGAGTGGGCTTCGTGGTAGACTGTGAATGGGCGGAACCTTATTCTGATAAGATTGAAGATAAAGTTGCAGCTGCAAGGCGCCTTGATTTTACTCTTGGATGGTAGTTTCCCTTGTATCATTTCTTGCTATAATTTAGATTAGGAATTAATCATTTTTTATCCAAAAAAAATTGGGTTCATGTGTGTACTAACACACATAATGCTTCACTATTTTTCAATTCTTTTGATGTGAAGACTTATATCCTCTGGAAATTGATATCATGCTGATGTCATACTAACAAGAAACCCACTTTAGTAAATTTTGTGGGTTTGACTAAGAATTTCTCACTTCTATAGTCTCCAGTTCTACAGAAAATATTTGTCATAATTTTTATAATATTATATAAATTGCAAATATGAAATGATACCCATTTTTCTTCGACCTTTAATGAGAAATGGAAGGTAAAGAAAAAATTAGACAACTAGTTTGAATGAAAGCTTTTCATGGGTTTACTGCTAGAAGCCATATCCAACTTTGGTGTATATGCTAGAATGTGGACAATTTTTTGTTTATATTTTATTTCTCTCTATGAAATCCAACCCTGACTTTGAGTTTTGCCTACTATGTATATATTTTATTTAGGTTTTTGGATCCCCTATGCTTTGGAGACTATCCTAAAGTGATGCGTGACCGACTTCATCAACTTCCACCATTCTTGGACAAGGACAAGAAGTTGCTTGCAAATTCCTTGGACTTCATTTGTCTGAATTACTACACATCAAAGTTAATTTATAATGTGACAGAAAGCTTTGAAGGTGGTTACCACTATAGAGCACAATCGATTGGGAGAACCGGTAATACTTGCAGTGTTACTCCATTTTCGAGACATCTGTTAATTGAATTGTGTTTCTAATTCAGTTTTCTGTTTATCCTCAGTAAAGTGGGAAGATGGTGAGCCCATTGGTGAGAGGGTATAAAACATTTCTTTCTATCCCTGCAATTGTACAAATCTACGCATGAACAAATAAGCAAGTGTTACATACTTTGAAATAATTGGCAGGCTGCATCAGATTGGCTCTATATTGTTCCTTGGGGCTTGCGGAAGACTCTGAATTACCTGTCTCAGAAGTACAATCTCCCAATATACGTCACTGAGAATGGTATGGATACTTCTCTTCATGCGTGTATCTGCATGTATCAGGGGCTACTTACTTATTTGACATTTTTTGGGTGGTGAGATTATTGAGAAATAAGCATGAGTTGAAAGGTAACTTTGATGCTGATATTTCTATCTTATGAATGTTGACACCTTATGCTATCTAGGGTGCCTTCTAAATAATATCTGCAAGCACTATATGATCTCTATCAGTTGATTAATTGTAATTACTAAGTTGTAACTTGATGATTTGATGACCCATTTGCAAGTTCTCTACTCTGATGTTGGAAGTGTAGGATTCTAATGTGGGGTTTATGTTAATCTTGGCCTTTCTAACCTCGTGAGCTAGCTTTTAAGATATGATTCCTCAAAAATGCATTCTCAAGTGATTCTCATTTCTCTGACCTTTGGATTTTCTGTTTGATAGGAATTGATAATGAAAACGATGATAAGGTGCCACTAGATGAGATGTTAGATGACAAACTGAGAGTACGATCTTTCAAAGAACATCTTGCCTCCGTTGCTTCGGCAATCAAGTAAGTTTGCCCATTTTTTCTTTTTGTTCCTAATTTTTGCCAATCAATGAATTTTCCAATTGTTACTTGTACATAGAGTCATATGCCTGGGAAATAATAAAATACACCATTAGTGTGTTGTGTTCAGCTCAGCATTCTCTATCTTTTCTTTTTCTTTTTCTTTCCTTCATACAAAAATGTCTGTTCATATGAATGGGAATTCATGTGGCAAAAACAAAGTTATGAAGCTTTGCAACGTGTTGCATTTTCCTTTTGTAGGCAACAACGGCATAGGTTTTGAGGGTGACAGTGACATTCTTGTATTGGATTTTAGAATCATCTTGTAAATAAGCTAAACTTTCCGACTACATTTCTTCTTATGAATAATAATAAGTGGGTAAAATCGTTTTTTTTTTATACTTTAAAAGCAATTTGTGAGCCTAAACCAGAGGATCACATCTCAAAGTTTTGTCTATTCATTTGAATAATGTGCAGAGATGGAGTAGATGTGAGGGGATACTTTGCATGGTCATTATTGGACAATTTTGAGTGGGAAGATGGCTATACTAAACGTTTTGGATTGGTGCATGTGGATTACAAAAATGGGCTCACAAGGTACCCCAAATCTTCTGCTTACTGGTTTTCAAAGTTCCTCAAAGCTAAGGAAAGCAAACAGGCGGAAGAGTAGCAGGAAACCAATATTATTGTTCTCATATGCATTTAGAAATGCTGTTCTATGCTGTTTATGGACAATTTCCCTTCTCTAGAAGCAATTACTTTGTGAAATTCTTAGGCGGCTGGTAGCACCATTCGAATATTTTTGGCCTGTGTTTGTTGCCATCAAGAGGAATTCCTCAAACATCTCTATTTATCCTGCCCCTATCTGCAATCTTTATGGTTTGGATGTTTCTCAAGTTAGTTTTCTATTCAGAGTTTCTCCAATTTTATGCTGTAGCTTGAGCGAATCTCAAGTCAACTTCATAAGGATGGACTTGATTGGTTATATTACATGGAAGAGTTAATACAATGTTTAAATTTTATAATTTGTTTTTATTTTAGTTTGGGTGTCTCTAGGGTAATATGGTCCAAATATTTATAGATACTAATGTTTTAAGAAATCAAAACCTATAATTTAAAATTATAGAAATAGGTAAACTATAAGGCCTAAATATTGCATTAGCACTTAAATTTAAATAGAATTATTATTTTGATTAGTGTAGTAACAAAAAAAAAAGAATAAAGTTAAAGAGCGTTTAATATTTTGAAGTAATTTTGACAGTATAATTGGCAGCTTGCATCTATACAAGTTTTTTTATTTTCCACGTCACTCTTTAAAATTCACAAAAGTGTTTTTTTGAAAAAAAGAAAAAGAAAAAATGCAGCAAAATAGCAAAAGGCCCTTTTAAATTAAAAAAATAAAAAAAATCTTCCCAGAAAATTTATTTTCTTCCTCTCGAAAGCTCAACCTTGCTAGCCATCAAAGACTGTTGTCTGAAACCGCTCTTTCCCTTCATCGCTATTAAGATCCTTCAGTTCCATACCTCAACCTCCATGGCTTCCATGGAAGACCTGTTAAAGAAGCACCAAGGAAGTTGCATCCAAACCCAGTTTCAACTCAAGAACGTAGCCATCACCAATATAGACTCCAGAAAATTATTAGTTGAGAAGTCACCGTTCTAAATTTCAGGAGACCATCGCCGTCTAAAAGCAATATAAGATGCTTGAGACGTCACCGTTCTACTTCTCTTCTTCTCCTCTGTCAAGCTTCACTGCAACACACAAAAAACTCTGAATCTGAGCCTCGTCTCCTCCGTGAGCGTCGTCATTTGAACCTCGTCCCCTCATCTCACCATCGTCGTTTGAGTTGGATGTTGTAGATATGAAATTAGATCTTGCCTGGTTGTTGCTCCTGGAAGAAGAGGAAGGATGAAACGAAGAGGCGTTAGGGTAAAAGGAGACTGCTGCGAAGAGTGAGGCGTTAGAGAAAAGGACTCTTGGGCGTCGCAGAGTTCATCCTCATCTTAGACTGCTCAATGACAAATTATATATTTTGCCTTGAAGAGCACCACTTACAATCTTCTAA
This sequence comes from Leucaena leucocephala, assembly GCA_037074615.1. NCBI lineage: Eukaryota > Viridiplantae > Streptophyta > Magnoliopsida > Fabales > Fabaceae > Leucaena > Leucaena leucocephala. The sequence goes on along the minus strand of CM073544.1, from coordinate 2,072,144 downwards.
GTATGTAATTTTTTCAATTTTAAGGCACTGAAAATTCTTCCCTTTATGGATGGCAAATTGTAGGAGTAGACGCAGAGCTTGTTTCCCTAAAGCATGCTCTGTGATTAGATAATTCAGAATTGGTTATTGTTATTATTAAGAAGCAGAGCTTGTTTCCCTCAACCATGCTCTGTGATTAAGCAATTCAGAATTGGTTGTCGTTATTATTAAGAAGCAAGAGGAGGAGGAGGAGGAGGAGGTTTAGGGTGGGGGCTTGGCCAAAGAGAATACGCTAATGAGATCTGCAAGAACTCTAGAAAAATATTTATGTAACTTAAAAATTAGTTGAAGTACAACTCACTTTTTTGCGGATGATCTGGTCCTCTTTAAAAGAAGCTTCATCACATCAAGTTGATGTGATGGTTGACTCTATTAATTTCGTGAGGGTTCAGGCCAGAAGATGAACAGGGCTGAGACTAAGATTTGTTTTTCAAATAATGTTCATTTCTCTCGGGCGATGGAATTGAGTCAGAGAATGGGTGTTTGTCATACAGGTGATTTGGGCAAATATTTGGGTATTTCTTTAATTCATAAGAGAGCATCCTCTGTTCTTTTTGCGCCCATTTTGGAAAAAACACGTAAGCTTTTAGGTTGGAAGAGAGAGTTTCTTAATCTGGCAGGACGTACAACGTTAATTAAGGCAGTTCTTTCTACCATTCCCTCATACCATATGGAGACAATGCTCCTTCCTAAAAAACTTATTGGTGACCTTGAGAGGGCTAGTAGAAGTTTCTTGCGGTGAGAGGGTGACAACAACAACAGAGCCTTATCTCATTAAATGGGGTCGACTACATGGATCATACGACGCCATTGTACTATATCAAAAACTAAATCCTTAGTTAAAGATGCTGTGGGCTTGGTAGTCAAGAATCTTGGGCGGCATAATGAAGCTTCTATTATTAAGTGTGTGTTTGGATATCAATTCTAAGAATTGATTTTAGCTAAAATTGCGGTTTAAAATTTTTTTACACAAACAGTCATTTTTGTTTGAGAATTGATTTTGGGCAAAACCTCGGTTTGAAACTTAGATTTTGAATAAGCCACTGAAAATAGCTTTTAGTTTGAAACCTAGGTTATGGATTATCCAATTACTATTCTACCCTTATTTTTTCTTACACTCTCTCTCATCTCTTATCTCTCTTTTTCTCTTTCCTCTCTATTCTCTTATATCTCTTTTTCTCTCTTCTCTCTACACTCTCTTCTCTCTCCTCTTTCTTCTCTATCATCTTTCATCTCTCTTACTTTTAATCAAATCATACATTTTTTGATAATTTACCAATATAAAAAGTGATTCTGCTACTAATCATCCGAACATCTCTATTCCCAAAATCTATTCTTCTCAAAATCTATTCTTCCCATAATCTATTCTCTAAAAGCTAATTCATGGAACTTCATTTCAGATAGGGATGCACTTTGGGCTGTTTTGAAGGCCGAATACAAATGTGGTGAAACCTCTATACGGAAGGTGAAGAAACAAACTGAATCCTCATTAACTTGGAGGAGTATCTGAGCCATGTGGCGAGATTTTGAAGATGGTGTAGGAAAGAAAATTAGAAATGGTCGTTCTACCCTGTTCTGGGAGGAGAATTGGTCTGAGTTAAATATACCCATCATTAAGCTGGTACCAGGTCTTGAGAACTGGATTGATAAGAAGGAGAAAGTAGTAGATTATGTGACTCCTTGGGGGGATTGTGCAGAAACTCAGTTGTTGGCTTCCTCAAAATGTTATTGATCGAATTACTTGTGCACAACCACCTTGGGAGGCGCGAGGAGAAGATAAATCTTACTGGAGGCCATTCGTTGACGGTTGTTTTTCTATTAAATCTGCATATCACTTTCTTTTTGTAGGTACTAGTCAGCACAGGGATAGCATATGGAGATGGTCGGTGCCAGAGAAAATGAAGTCTTTCATGTGGCTTTTCACTCGTGGAAGAACTCATGCAGCTGTTCTTAGAGCGATGCGGGGATTGCAGATTCAGCCAACTGTCCTTTTGGATGTACTAACGTTGAAGATTCTATGCATCTCATCAGGCACTGAGAATGCAACTCACCGATAGAAACTGTTCTTGGCCAATCCTTTTTGGCTATATTTGTTGGGACATATGGGTCACTCGATGTAACAAGCTTTTTGATCCATTAACGTTTATAAATATTTTAAATGCCAATGATAGTTTGTTTAGGGCATGCTTAGACAAGGACTTGGTAGGTAATGGTGTTTTTGCTCAGTTGACTACTCCAACATGCCGAATGTGGATAAGGTACAATATAATTATATTCAGTTGGAGCTAGATGGCTCTACTTTATATGATAGAAGAAGTGGATGCAGTGGAGTCATTAGAGATCAGGATAACAGATGGGTCTATGGATTTAGTTGTAAGTTAATCACAATTCCGTCTACTATAGCGGAAATGATAAGAATCGTTACTAATTGCTTGGAAGCTATTAACCTCATTACTAGGGGTGCAATGATAATCATCCTTTCAAGGATTTTTTTTTGTTGCCCATCTGAATTATATCTGGATTCAAACCGCGTCGCATACTTGGCTATGGTGAGTAAATTTTTTAATGGGAATTTTTGTTATACGTGAAGTTCCATTCAAAGATGTTATTAATAATGCCAGATGTTCATAAATCGGGATTGGCAGGTTTTACTTAGGCGCACACATAGGGAATCTTTGTTTTTCGCTAACAACTTTTCCAAAGTAGCTCATAATTGAGAGACTAATTTTTGTATCTTTGATCAACTTTATGAGATGGAGCTTGATGAAGGAAAGTAGACCAGCTGTAATTTGATTTTAGATGAATTAATTGTCTCCAATATTTATTCAGAAAAAAATAGTTAAAGTAGATTTTTTATAAATCTTAAAACTTGATAATAAGATCTAGTGGGATTTTTAACAAATTTTAAAAAAATTAGTTATAATTAATTAGTTTATTTAATTTTTTTAATTTACTTAAAAAATTTAATTAATTTTTATAATTAGGATCGGAGGTAGTACAGAGTATTACTGACTTACCCTTTGAACAAATATTTAAAATTTGGTTCTCTTTACTCGTGTATGAAGCAAATTTGATTGAGAGAAATGTACTATTTAATATTTATCATTTGTACGTCGAAAGTATTTTAATTCCCTAGTGATCTTTGAGATAAACATTCAAAAGACGAACATGCCAATATATCGTGTTTGTCTTTAAATGGGTTTATTTTAAAAAATAAAAAGAAAATCCCCATTTAACTTACTATTTCGGTGGTAATACTCCAAAATTATAGTCAACAATTTACAAATTTTAGAAATAATTAAATTAAATTAAATTCTAGATGATCTAACTTGTCTTTACTTTTTAACATAAAACCATTTACTTGTAAAAAAGGGTAATACTAGCCACTAGGTAATACCAAGACTCTATGAGACATTTTTGAAATCAATTTATATATTTATATATAAGGTTAAGATATATCTACTATTTTAATATATTTTTTTAAATATATTTAATACCTTAAAGTATTATGTAATACATCCAATACTATAAAGCATATTTTTAAATGCGTCGACACCTTAATGTATTTTCGTAATGCCTTTAGCATTATGAAATATTTTTTAAGTATATTTAGCAATCTAAACTATTTTTTTATGCATCCAACACTAATACACAAAAAATACTTTAAGATACTAGATATACTTAAAAAGTATTTTAACATACTAGATGCACATGAGAATTAATCACCCCAAGTTTCTTAGAACTATTGAATTATTTAATAATTTTATGGGATTTTTTAATAATGATTTATGTTCTACAAAATTTCTGAGTAATTCTCTGATTTAAGAATATTCTATCATATTCCAAGATGCTACTCCCAACAAGTTTATAAGAAAGCCAAAAATAATGCACCAGATTTAGAGGTATATTTTATTACCTACGTAACGTATTATATGTCATTTAAAAAATGCAACCATATAAATATTATCTTATTGTCATCGACCCTTTCTCTTCGAGTATCCAATATCTAGAACCTATATATCACTCTTATTAAGAAAATTTATCAAGGTTTAAATTAATCTGAATCAAGTTAGATTTAACTCTTTTGGATGTCAATTTCTACTACCAAATATTTAACAATACTGTATTTTTAAGATTAAAAATTTAAAATTTTTAGTTAAATTAGTACAACCTCTTTAGGTGTGTTTGGCTGAGAATTTCCAAGGGTAAAAGTGAAGGACTCAATTTTTTTGTTTTACAAAAAGTCAAAAGTTAATCAGAATTTTATAAATGCAAAAAATTATATTCCTCCAATATTTAATAGGAGACATATTTAACTAATTAATTAGATAAAGAAAATTAGTTAAATTAATTAATATAGCATATTTTTTTTAAAATACTATAATTATCTTTCTTAACTTTCTTACACTCTTCCTTATTTTGATGAAGTATTAATAGCGATAATTTAAAAAAAAAATCGATAAAAATAAAAAATATATCTTATATTTATGACTAAGATTAACTTTTTAATTATATCATATATTAAGGATTAGATGAGTATTAAAAGAGTAATTCTTAATTAGACTTGACAAATTGTAACTGATATAATAATAATAATAATAAGGCATAAATAGAAGATTATCCCAAGTAATTACCAACATAAATACGCAAAAGCTGGAGAATACCACAAGGAAGTTTTTTTTTATATACATCAATTTTTTTAGAAAATGGTTGAGCTTACTTAAAATTTAATAGTAGGGCACAATTTTTATTTTTCATAGACAATATTAACATCGAATAGGATGAGCCGTCAAATATCATTAGGTATAAACTTAAGTACCAAAAGTTAAAATATCTCTCTAAGTATCGTGATTAAAATCATAATAAAATAATACTCTCTATAAATCAAATATATTTTAAATACTCACGTACTTTATTTTTTTATCTGCTGAATCTATAGATTATAGGTACTACAAGAAAACTTTTAAGTTGACTTTTGATTACTGTCGATAATTCAGTTTTGGATAAAACTCTGACAATTCTTTGGGCCCTAGATACTAAAAAAAGGGTCATAGTGGGATTATTACAAATTATAGATATTTATATTGAAATCTCTTAAGTGTTTAAATTATTTTAACTCTAGTTCATACTATAAATACCTCGAGATATCAATAGAGTTGGTCCAATTATTAAAAAATTAATTTATAATTTAAAATTATGAGTTTAAATTTTACTATCGATATAAAATTTTTGTTAGCGAGCAGCCTATAAATATCTTTCTAAACACTCTTTAATCTTAAAAGTATGAGCTGACTTTGCGAACTTCTATGATCAAATCACTTAAACTTCTTTTCATAAAAAAAATTACCTTAAAAGATGCTCAAAAAATTGTTGAAATATTTCAAAATGAAGATATGTGTTGTTTGAAAGTCATGTCCTTATAAATTAAAAAAATTATGTGAAGAGTTGTGTTAGGAGTTATATCCCTAAAAGGTTGTTACTCTTCATAGAAAATAATTATTAGTTATTTAATTTATATTATTTCATGAATTAACATAAGAGATTTAATAAATCAAACATATGGAGTTCATAATAAATTCAACATATAGTTATGACTTTCTAATAAAAAACGTGTTGCTTTAAAAGACATCACTTCAAGGCATCTCTCTAATATCTATAAATATCCATCAACATCTCTAATTTGGTATAACATAACACACATTTTGAGATACTTAACATGATCAAATTTATTATCTTTATCTTTAAGTGCACACATGGGGATATATAGTCAAATTATGACTTTGTAAAAGTTGTTATTATATTGACTTGAAATTGTGAGTACAATCCAAACTCAATGATCTATTATCACTTTGTAAAGGTGGTGGTCATCTTAGCTTGAAATTAGGAGCGCAATTCCAACTCAACTGTTTTCCTTTTATCGTACAAAAGATTTATTAGTCAACCCAACTTATACTAATATAAGAATAAGTGGGGGCAAGGGCAAATTGAGCCTAAAGAAAAGGAATGCAAGATACTATGCACCACTTTATTCTTCTTCGTCTCTTTTTCTTATAAAAGAGATGAAAGATTTTTCTTATGAAAATCGGCCTTCCTGATAAAAGGCTGATTTTTTTTTTTTTTGCTGGCAGGCCTGGAAGTTTTATCGATTGTAATTTATTCATAGCTTTTAAATTTGTTTTTAAATTCTTTGGAATAGTTTAGATTTTCCCCTTAAATATATAGGTTATCCTTTTATTCTGATGTTTATATCTTATCATCATACTATCTAATAAACGCCTGACAAATATACGATTTTCCTATAATAACGTGACAACAGTATGAATTAAGTAATGGATCCAAATTGTTATTGAAGTGAAACGAATATTCATTAACAAAACTATCATTTAGTCCTTAAATTTCACATAAAATCTTATTTTAGTCACTTAATTTTATAGAATGTCATTTTAGATCTTTAACTTTAACATTGTCACTAAAAATGTGCCCATATTAAAATTTTAAATGTTAAAAAAATATTCTAAATGTATTACGTTTAATTTTTAAAATAGCGATGATAGTTAAAAAAAATCATAATTTTATATTAATAATGTTAGGGTTAGAAGATTAAAAAAATATTTTATAAATTTAAGGACCAAACTACGTTAGCATTACCATCTAATATTGTAATACTGTTTTTTAGTGTGTCAAAAAATTATGTGATTTTTTAAATAATAATTTATCAAAATAAAAAATTCACGTGATATAGATCAGATAAAAATTTATATTTTTATTAGAGAAATAATAAAATTATACTAATTTAAATATTTTAGGGTGCCAGTCACACTTCCAAAATTAATTTAAAATACTAATTATATTTTTAAATACTTTCAAAATTAATTCATTAATATTCTTAAATATTTTAAGGTGCTAATTACTCTTCTAAAATTAATTTAGAATATTAAACGTAACTTTACCCTATTAATAATAGAGCCAACTTATACTATAAAATAACAACCGGAGCCTCTTAAACTATTGTTAACCCACCTAACTCTATATAATATAGCCTACTAAGGAGAATCTTAACTAATGAGAACTTTATATAACTCTGGACAATTCTACGTGGGAAAAGCATTTGGAAAATCCTATAAAAATACTATTCAGATTTAAAATTCTTAAATTAAAGATTTTTATAAAAATATGTTATTATTTACTTATTAAGTTTAGTCAATAATTATTAAAGTATAAAAAATAAAACTGATTTAAAATTTTAAAATTAAAGTAATATTTTGATGGTATTTTCTAAAAAACATTTCCATTGTAAGGTTGAAGTTTTTAAAACTAAACACTGATTTTCTTTTGAATTAGTAGCATTGAATATTTATTTATTGTAGCACATACCCCACCATTTTTATGGTTTTATATATCTGATTCAGGACTATGTATTTTTCTTTTAAAATTGTGAGCTTTAAAAACAAATTCTTTTAATTAAAAATAAAAATTTTAATATAAAATGTTAAGCGATGTTCTAAGAATTGGACTGGACCAAATAGTTTGACCAGTTGAACCGTGAACTGGTCTTAGGCATGTTTCAGTCAAGAGAGAAAACTGGTCAACTAGAAAACCGGTCAAAACTAATAGAACCAATGAATCGATCGCATTCTTTTTTATATTTTTTATTTTTAATCCATACTTCTAAATTACAATTTATACATATTTATACCTGATAAGCATTGGAAAGTGGAAATAAACAAATAAACAGGTCAGAAATATATAACCATATTATTTATAATTTATGAATAAGACAAGTTGTTGGAATTTTTAAGTTACACACAAGTTGGTTTTATATTTATTTTAACTTTTTCTAGGTTCAAGTGCCTTCGGGAACTGGCCTGTGGAAGGGGGGAAAACATCTGTTGTTGTCCTTCAATAATTTAATTTAGAATTAATATAAACTTTAATTTTTTAAATTTATTGTTATTTTAATTTTAATCCTTTAAATTTAAATTTTTTAATTTTTTTTCTGTATAAAAATATTAATAAAAATTAGGACTATTTTATCTCTAAAGTGACTAAAATTAAAACGGACAAAAATTTAAGAAATCAAAATTTGTATCAACCTTTTAATTTATATTTTAATAAAAGAATAACTTAATCATCAATTAATCAATTATATTCTTAAAATCTTGTAATATTTAGTTCAATTTAAAATAGATCTTAATCAACTTAAGTTAGAACTTTTAATTTATTTATTTATAAATTATAATCAATAATCATAATTATAATCATTAATCTATAATATTTTAAATTTTTAATTATAATAAAAATTTATAATAATTATAAATAACTAATAAACTATAATATATATTTTCTTCTACTTTCCGTACCACGTAGAGAAGAAATCTTTAGTTTAATGTTAATCTTTGTTAATTGATTATTTTAAAATTTTCATAAATAATTACTCTTTTTTCAGTAAATTATACACAAAATATAAGGTATCTGTAATAAAAATTTATAATAATTATAATTAATTAATTAATTATAACATATTTTTCTTCTATTTTTTTACCACCTAGAGAAGAAATCTCTAGTTTATTGTTAATTTTTGTTAATTGATTATTTTAAATTTTCTACAGATAATTACTCTTTTTTCAGTAAATTATACACAAAATCCTAGGCATCCACGTTCCTCTTAAAACGTGAGTTTGTTTTATACTCAATTACTATTTGGATGAAATTTTAAAAAATAATTTATAAAAAAAACTTTTAAACAGCTTATAAAAAAAATTTATAGAAAAAAATAGTTTTAAATAATAAGTATTTGAATAATTATTTTTAAAATAATTTTATATATTGATAAATTACTAAAAAGTATGATTTGATTAAAAATAGGAGATAAGAGAGAAGGTAGAGAAAAGAGAGATGAGAGAGGGTAGAGAGGAGAGAGGATAGAGAAGAGAGATGAGAGAGGATGGAGAAGAGAGATGATAGAGGAGAAAAGAGAGATGGTAGAGAAGAGAGATGAGAGAGGAGAGTGGAGAGAGGAGAGATGATATAAAAAAAAGTAAGAGTAATATAGTAATTAGATAGTCCATAAGCTTTTTTACTATTTCAAAAGTTAGTTTCAGTAGTTTATTCAAAACTATGGTTTTAAACCATAGTTTAGTCCAAAAATACTTATGGATAAATATGACTATTTGTTTTAAAATTTCTCTAAACCGAAGTTTGGGCTAGAAGCTTTAGCCCTTTTAAAACATAGGTTTGGGTTTCCCAAACTATGTCTAGTTTTAACTTTTATAATCATTTCTCTAGATATAAATATCGTTTTTAAAAATTAAATTTAAAATATAAAAAAATTTAACATAACTTTATACAATTAAATTAATTTTATATTAGTGGCATATACGAGTTCTCTTCCCTACGGATAATAGTTAGGATAGGGACATCAAAAAACACATAGTAACTGAACATTGAGAATCAGGCTAATCTATTTTAATTGAACGTAATAGTTAAAGTTTAAGGAATTAATGTTTTGATCAAAAGAGAATTGCGTAACATTCTCCATTTTTTTTTAAAAAAAAGAACTCTTATACTACTAAATTACACATTCAGTATATAACAGTCTCTCCCCTCCTTTTCTCTATCCATTTCCGTGGCTTCATCAAATCAAACGTGACCTGGGATCAAAATTTTTGTATAAAAAAAAAAATTGAGCCCGATAGGTTTATTGGCGATGGATTCTAAAACTTGTGTTTATAATATGTCAATTTTATTTTATAATTTTTTTAAATATAGATATTTTTTTTATTAAAAATAATTTAATTCGAGATACTGTAGAGCTCTAAATATGAGTATCTCTTTTAATAGAATTTAAATTTTAATTCATCATATTACGAGGGACTAGCTCATTTCGCTAAACTCAGCCCCATTAATTTATTTTAAAAATTTATATGGCCATTTATTTATTATTTACTTTATTTATTGATTATTTTGCAAAAATTAGATCTATGCATAAATATCTTTTTTAAAGAATAATATAATAATGCTAGCTTATAGATAAGTCATGAGTCAAACTCATCGAGCGGAATGTACCAAGGCCATCAATAAGTAATTTGGAATTTTGTTAACCTTAAAATGAATTGCCCACACATAAAATGCCAAAAAAAAAATTATTGACCACATAAAATTAACAATAGTAGAACGATATTTTTAGTGATAGAGAGATTGTAGCCTCTAAGATTGAGATGTGAAGAGTGAAGACCCCACCTCAAAACGATTTTTCGTTATTGTCTCCTAGTCACAAGCCAATATGAGAGGAAAATTTTGTGTAATGACTTTTTTTTTTTTTTGAAAAAAAACATGTTTAAGCACTTAGATCTTTGAGAGGCACAACTTCTCTTCACTAGATAGTAGATACAACTTTTATGTAGTTACGTCGTATCTTCAATTATATATAAATATTATTTATTTTAAAAAAATTTATATATAACTTAAAATAGATGGTATAACGTTAAAGAAGAGTTGTATTCGTTAAATACGAGTTATATATAAGGGTAAAAATAGATTAGGTTAGACTTTACTTTTAACAAGTTAAGCCCATCTTATAACAAGTCGACTTGATCTGATATGTATAAAGGTAAGACTTGATTTGAAGTATGTTGAAAATATATATATTTTTAAAAACTTTAAATAAGATGACCACCACCTTTACAAAGTGATAATAGATCATTGAGTTTGGATTGTACTCACAATTTCAAGTCAATATAATAACAACTTTTACAAAGTCATAATTTGACTATATATCCCCATGTGTGCACTTAAAGATAAAAGATAATAAATTTGATCATGTTAAGTATCTCAAAATGTGTGTTATGTTATACCAAATTAGAGATGTTGATGAATATTTATAGATATTAGAGAGATGCCTTGAAGTGATGTCTTTTAAAGCAACACGTTTTTAATTAGAAAGTCATAACTATACGTTGAATTTATTATGAACTCCATATGTTTACATAGTATCTTGCATAGCCATTAAAAATATATATATTTTCAACAACTTTAAATAAGTTAATAGGCTTAGACCTTCAAATTGAGCCTAAATATAATTAAATATATATTTACATACAACAACTTGAAAAAAATTATATCCATTAAAAATAAGTTACAGCGGCTGAATTACCTATATAGCCTTGGACAATAAATTTTTAAATGGGGAATTTTCAGCAAATTTCATATAATTTTATGATTTTTAGATGTTTGATGTAATTCTTTTGTTTTTTTTTTTAAATACAAGGCTAGGGAGTGGCTCATATGCATTCTTAAGGGGCAGACAATTTTATCCAAACACGTGTCACGTCTAAGTAGTTACGTGTCATCTTTTCCGTGCTATTCATGGGTCCCAAGTTCATTTTAAATTTTATCGATCCCAGATTGATATGAATGTCAGTTTCATTCAATTTGATATTTGGATTTTCTTCTGAGCTAAAAAAAATAAATTATATTTAGATTTGGGTACAATTTTTTTGGATTTTGTAAAGTACGTATAAAATTTTCATGTAATTTTTTTGACCCTGAAAAACAATTTTCATGTATAAATATTTCAAGAATTTTTTTGTGTAGAACTTGAGGATGCCCCAAATGTGTTTGATAATAGGAAATATGGCAAAGAGACAAGAAGCTTAAATATGTGAAAATATTCTTCCCTCCCTAATATAATTTTTTAACACTCTACCGAGATTAAAAATAGTTATTTTATTAATAAAATTGTATAAAAATTACTTTGATTTACATTTTTGTCTCTAATAAATATGATAAATTAAAAAAATTGTTTCTTAGAACACTTTAAACTAAAACAATTATCAAATATACTCTTAAAATATTGTAATACCCAGTTTAGTTAAGAATAGATTTAGGTTGAACTTAGTACTTTCAATTTTTTTATCTGTAAGCCGCAATCAACAATCTCATTTTGATCTTCAAAAGATTTTAAATCCCATGATAGTAATTAATTCATACTTTAATAGAATTACTGATTACTCCTCTGATTCTAATTATAAGAGTTAGTTGACATTTTTTAGTAAATTAAGGAAGTAAAAAAAATTAATTAACTATGATCAAATATAATCCCACAAGATGGATTCATATAATATATTCTTTAATCTATCTAAATTAGTCAACTAACTCATATATTTGTTATAATTAATTGATTTATTTAATTTTTTTAGTTTATCTAAAAAAGTTAACTAACTCTTATATTTAGGACATGAGATAGTAATTATCATCATGAGGCTAAATATTTTTTAAAGATTAAAATGAGGGTTTAAAATCTTTCTAAGATTAAATTTTAAATTTTTATAATATTTTAAATTTTTAACTATAATAAAAATTTATAATATTCATAAATAATAAATCAAATTATAATATATATTTTTTACCCTGCAATCGGAGAAATATCTAGTTAATAATTAATACTTAAACTCTTCTAAATGATTTTTATAAAAAATAGAAGACTGGGCATAATGAAATCCTAAAATCTTATATTGATTTGATGTTAATTATCTCTGGTATTAATAAGATTTTTTTTTTGTTTAGATTTGATTTGGATTACAGCTATGGTTTAAATAAAAACAACACTGGACCATAGAAACTAGAAAACGCTTCTTCTTCTTGTTTTTTTTTCTCCCCCAGTTTACCGGAAACGAGATCTCTTAAAGCTAGCCAAAGCCTTTTGTTTACAGAAGCTCCTCCACCATCGCCATGGCGACTTGCGCCACACATTCATCTCTCATGCTCACTCCTCACACTTCCCCTGTACATCCACAAAACCTCACTCCTTCGCGTTCCTCCTTCAATCCTAATCCCTTGTCTAGAAATTTCTCTCTCTACCCATTGCGTTTGACGTCTAGAGCGAGAATCTCTGGCAGATGGATCGACGTAAAATTGCAGAAGGAAGCTAATTCTAGGGCTTCCATTGTTGTTGTCGCTGAGAGTGTTGAACAGAGGGATGGTGGCTCCGCCACGAATACTGTTACTAAACCCAAGACTAACAAAGGGAGGGCCGCATTGCCTCTCAAAAGGGACAGGGTATGCTTAAATTTTGTTTTTGTTGATTTTATATGAATAATGGGGTCATGTAATGAACTTGATTATTGGATTTTGCTTTGTATAGGTATTATTTCTTCCTCAGGGATTACAGTTTCAGAAGGTAGTGCGTCTTTATAAACTAAAACTATGCCTGGTGCTTTTTTCCTTGATCTTTCAATATGGTTCATTTCGTATTACTTTCTTCTTTAATATTTGGATCTGAATTTCGCCCATTCATATTTATTCTCCTGGCAAATTATAATTATTGTTTCGTAATTATAATTAAACTTGCTATCGTGGAATTGAGATGAATATGCAAAGCATCGTCGTCACACATTCAGAAGGCCATTAGGTTTAGTTTAGTGTTGAGGGGGATGATTATTTTGTAGGTCTTAGGCTTTAACCTCAGTGCTGTCAAATGTCATTTGCCAAAAGAAAAGTGGTACAGGGTCATGCGGTGCCTTCTTTATAAATTCTATCCACAGCCGTCTTGTGCAATGTTTTTTTTTTTATATATATTCACTTGTCAACTAGAAGGGGAAATAGACGCCTCTATAATTTTTGGTTGTTCTTATGTTTATCTCACAGTCCATGCAAAAATTTATATTGATTTTTAGTTTTCGAAACTTACATACTTCCATGAGTTTCCACTGGTTGCCAAAATGATTTAAATGTCGTTTGTGTTCTCTTTTAAGTTCTGGTGATTGTTGTTTCATTGAATTTTCCGTACTTGCTATGTGTTTTCCCTTCAAGGCTAAATGTTTTTCTGTTGTCTCCCCAGATGAGATATAAGAGGTTCTTAGAGATTGAAAGACTGAGGGAGAGTATGAAGGAGTATGGTTTAAAGACAGCAATATCTTTACTAAAACAAACAGCAAATACAAAATTTGTAGGAACAGTAGAAGCCCATTTTCGTCTCAACATTGACCCTAAACATTATGATCAACAACTGAGAGCAACGGTGAGTTTTCTTCTCTTTGCTTGATTTTGGTATTTAAATTGTAAACTTCTTATAAATATAACAGTAAGACATCAATTTTTCCTCTTTCATTCAATCTTTCAAGGTAAATTTACCCAAGGGAATTGGAAAGCCTGTCAAAGTGGCTGTTCTTACTCAAGGTACTCATGCTACACAAGGGCCATTCTTTCTTCTGATTAATTCCAGATTCCATATCAAGCAAAAACATATTTTTTTTTTATGAAAACTTTTGATGTATCCATTTTGTAAACTTTTGATGTGAGTGAGATGGTGGACATTTTGTCGTTTTATACACTGACTTTCCAAAAGGGGAAAAAATATAAATGAGCACGTGTAAGAGCTTCTGTGTCATGGCATGCTTAAAGTTCAATTATTCTGGATATTAGGGAATTCTAAAAACATTAAGGAGATAAAAGTTACTGAATTACTGCTTGCATCTATATTGCCATCTTGTAGCCATTTTCATATAATTCTATGATTTTTTTTTTAAATACCAAGATTCCTTATTAACAAATGTCTGCTTCTAGCATGATGCAACTACCCTTTGAACTTAAGTAAGCATCTGCTCTAAGTTGATTTTGCTATCTATTTATTCTGGGAAGCTCTTCCCAGTATCAGCCATCAAAATATAGTCCTTTGTGAATGATGGGTCACCTGTTTAAGCCTATGCTCAATTGCTTGTTTTAGAGGGTTTCCTTACATCCATTTGTCGTCTGGGAGAAATATTAGTTTGTGAATAATCTTTGCTCAATAAATAATAAGGTAACTGTAGTTTCTGATCCTAATCCATTCCTCTTAATGGTAACTTTGTTAGCTTTTTGCAGTTTGAGCTTCACATGATAATTGGATGGTTTATCTATCATTTGGGATGAAGCCTTTTTACCAACTCACATAATTAATGTTAAATAACACTTAACTTCCTGAGTTTTATGTTACATATGCAAACAACTCCAACTTACAATTACATTATACAAAGAACTCTCCTATAGTTTGGTTTTCTGGGATTTGTGTCCGTTTGTAATTTTCTTTTTTACCACAGGGAACATTTGTGTGATATGTGTTTAGTCGAAACTGAAGAGGGTTAACTTGCTTAGTTTTATAAACCCTTGGGTTAGTCATTGTAGTTTTGAATTCATGAACATAAGCTAAGGAAATTAACAACCATTTAGATCTAGACTTTCTTTTTCATATTTCTGAAACATTAGATAGTTGATTATTTCTATTTACTTGTTGGCGATTCATCCTGAATAGGCCCTTTTCTTTTCTGACATTTTCCTGCGTGCATCACAATAATGACTTGAGGTATCATAAATTGCTCAAATAAGCTTTTCAATGAAAATGAAAAGGGAAAAGATTAATTACATCGCGAATCATAGTATACTCCTAATATTCATTGCCACTCATAATTCATAGTTTATTTTCCTAGGGGAACAGTTCAATGAAGCAAAAAATGCTGGAGCAGATTTGGTGGGTGGAGAGGACTTGATAGAACAGATAAAAGGAGGATTTACAGAATTTGATAAATTGATTGCTTCTCCTGATATGATGCCTAAGGTGTTACCTTTTCTCACCAATGCTAAACTTTCTCTTTCATTTCTTTTTTAAATTTTTTTCTTGTTTATTAGTGATATACTTCAAAGAACCCATTAAATAATGTTGCCTCAAATTTTCAAAAAGTAATCTGAATGGTTGGTCACTGGCTAAATTATTTACAATATGGTCTCCTAATGTGAGATGAAATCCACCTGTACAGAAGTTAAATAAGTCTTCTTCTGGTTGTTAACGTAGAGGCTGCTAGGTTAATTATTCCCCTCCTTTTTTTAATGAGGTAAATATTATAAATGGCATGATATGAGATGCAACCCAATTGATTCTTGTTTTCAAATGAAGAGCTTTTGATAAGATGCATATCTGCTGCTCATTATATTTTAATAAACCTTAGTATGGGGTGAAAGTTAATTTTTTAATGTGATGTAAGCCATTTTTACTACACACATAACATCTCTCCCTAGATTGAATTTTTGGTAATTCTGTAGACATTATTTAGAGGTGGATTATGTTTTTTGGGAAATTCTTTTAATTTTCAAGGATGCCTATACCAGGTTTCTAGTCTAGAGAAAATCCTGGGGCCAAGGGGCCTGATGCCTGATCCAAAAGATGGTACTGTAACAGCCAATATTCCTCAGGTACATAATACATTATCCATTTTTCATAGGAAACACATTTTCTGTATGAACTTGAAGTACTATATGGTAGCTTTTCAATTTCTCCCTGATCCCCTTCCCCTTCCCCAGACATAATGTATATAGAATTAGTCATACTTGCCAGATCAATTTTTTTTCTGATTTTTGTCCTTTTAAAAGGAAAGGTGGTAGCGAAGTCTAGATTCTCTCTATGTAAGGTGGAAAAATGACTCATTTTGAACTATTTCTTGCTGTCCAAATGATTAGCAGGTCTAGATTTTTTATTACAATAACAACAAGAAGCCTTATCCCATTAGGTGGGATCAGCTACATGGATCACACAATGTCATTGTGCTTAATCAACAACCAAATATTTGGATAAATTGTTATCTAAAAGATCTCCTTCAATAACTTCATTGAGTGTTCTCTTCAGTTTTCTTTTATCCCCTTTCAAAAAACTCTATTTTTGATGTATCCTCCTCACCGGCGCATCTAAGGCCTTCTTTGTATTTGTCCAAACCATCTCAAATAGTTTTCCACCATTTTTTTCTTCAATAGATGCCACTCTAAGTCTGCCACATATATGATCAATAAGAATCTTATCTTTCGTTGTATAACTATACATTCATTTCAATATTCTCATCTCAACAACCCTACTTTATGCTCATGTTGAGTCTTTGAAGCCCAACATTCATTGATGGTTTTATGGTAATGCGATACAACTTCCCTTTTACTTTATTATTAACTTCACCGTCTTTTTATATAATTGATCTCAAATATCTGAATTTTGCCACTTGTGGAATAACCTCCAAATCATTTCTAATTTGTCTCTTATCAAAATTGCAATGCATATATTTTGTCTTTCTCTTGTTTAGGTGAAAACCTTTCAACTCCAAGGTCCTTCTCCATAACTCAAGTTTAGATTTGATATATTCTCTTGACACAGTCAAAAGAACTATATCATTAGCAAAAAGTATGCAGTTAGCAATTTTTTCTTATATAAGCTTAGTTAAAACGTCTAAAATCAGGTTAAACAAATAAGGTTTTAAAGATGATTCTTCGTGTAGGCCAATCCTTAAAGGAAAGTCCTTTGTCTCTAAAGCGTTTTAACACTAATTGTTACTTCCTCATACATATCTTGTATGACTTGAATATATGCAACACAGGCATCTTTCTTTTCCAAATTTTAACCCTAAGAAATGTATTCTTAACATATGGGAATGATACAATTTCAAATATATTAAAGGTTAGAATTTGTTAAAGATGATTTTCATTTTTCCACTTAAAATTGAGAGTACCCTTGGGCATGGAAGACAAAATTTTGAGGGCTGAGAATTTTGTGCTTGTGACATAGAAGCAACTCTTTATTTTCAAAAGCATTTTCTAAATCAGAGTGGCTTGAATTTGTCCTTTTTCAGGCTATAGCAGAATTGAAGCAAGCAAAGTTCGAATACAGGGCAGATAAAACTGGAATTGTGCATTTGCCTTTCGGAAAAACCGACTTTTCCAAGGAGGACCTTCTGGCAAACTTAATTGCCGCAATAGTATGTTCTGAGCGGAGCTGCTTGTGTTTGTGTATGCATTTACTCACAAATGGGGTTTGAATTTGATTGATTGTCATGATTTTACAGAAATCAGTAGAAACAAACAAACCATCTGGTGCTAAGGGTGTTTACTGGAGAAGTGCTCACATATCAGCAATGGGACCTTCTATCAGGTTAAACATCAGAGGGATGCTGGATCAAAACTCACAAGCTTCCATCTGACATCTGAAGTATATTACACTTGTAAAAGCTCGTTTTGCTTCATTTTAATATGCTCTCTGGGTTATGGCCTCTGTTAGATCTTGCACCAAATATCTAATCAGTCAAAAGATGGTAGGAAAAGTGACATAGAGCCCAGGGATGAAGATGGAGATCCTTTGGTGGCTGTATCTATGTTGAAAGATGGCCCCAGCCAAAAGGCAAAAGTTGAATGCAGGCGTCCCAGAGGAGGATAATCTTGTATTTACTTCAACACCTCTAACTTAGTGAATTTTCTTTGCTATGCCATTATGTAAAAGTTTTTAATCTTTAAATCTATGTATAGGTTCTGACCATTTTCTTCAGCTTCTGTGTTCGTTCCACTTGTTACAGTTGGTTTGGGAAATTAAACTTTTATATCTTTTTTTACCATTTGGTTTCCAGCGTTACCAGGCTCTCTGAATGATTTTTCTTTTTCAACTAAAGCTTGAAATCAAGAGCTTGCTTAAAGGAGAATCAAGTCCTTTTATTGGGACCACCATCAATCGTTACTAGTTAATTTTTGGGAAATATGTACTCCTTTTGGTCCTTGTTAGAAGCACTTATAATATTACTTTTTTCCCTTAATATTTTTAATTAATTAACTGAAATTCTCTAACTACTAACTTTTATTGCGAGTAATTTTAATATTTTACAAAAAATAATTAATTTAAAGAACTTCATTAATTTTTGTCAAGTTGTTATAAGTACTTATAAGGATCCATTTTTAACACATCGTAGACTAGCTTCCTATTTTCTTCGGAGACGTCAAGATCAAGGAGATGAGTTGGATAAGGATAGCATTATAGGAAATTCAATTGGGAAATTGCAATTTTTTACAAATAAATCAATAATTACTTTCTCAAAACTTACTACTAGTATGCATGATTGGGCAGGGTAGCTCCCTGCTCCGTACTCAACCTGAAGAAAGAATTGATTGTATTTTGTAATCTGATACTCAACCATACCTTGTAAAAGTCTTAACTATTTCAGGCTAAGCATTGATAAGCTTCCATACCCAAATGGTAATACTTACTCATATTGTGAGACAAATATTTGCAATTATAAATTTAGATATTATTCATGTCTTCAAGAGTTAAATAATATCAACAATCCACTATGAACAAAGCAACAAAAAGATAGTAATTAAAGTTTTAAAATCTATTGAAAAATTCTATGTTCATCCACTTAAAAATTATCTTGATCTATTTAAATATTATATATAAAATAGTTAATAAAAAAATAAAACCAATATAATAGATAGAATAAATATTATACATATAATATATATACAATGTCAGGCTAAATAAACATGATGACATATCTTACCCAGCGTCCTGCCCAACAATAGGCCAGGCCCCAACATGCCTATTTATGTTTCGAGCAGAGCCCGGGCAGGCACACCGAACAACTGGACACTTTGCACACCCCTACTTAATAATAAGATTCATTAAACTTACAAATAATATCAAGTTTTAAAAATTTATCATTTTTCATTTTTAAAATCATTCAAGTCATTTTTTATACTGAAATTTTCTCACCATGTTCAAAAATGCCCAATAGAGGTCATGCTATTTGTACATTTAAGTGTATAATTATAAATAAACTTATTATAAATTTTACATGTTTTATATTCATATGAAATCAAGACAATTGTGTAGCAAGAACGAAGCCATTGCAGAATTCATCATAAACTTGAAATATTTCCAAAAGTATACTTGGATCAAATTCCTTATGACCATTATGTCAAATTTTCTAATCCCTTTGTCATTTGTCCTAGTTTTTTCATATAGGTTTAAGGTTAAATGATGATATGAAAAAAATAAGATATACGACAAAGTATGATTAGAAAACTTGATACAATTATAAGGAACTTAACATAAATTGTCTTTTCCCAAAACATGTTAGATTACATTTGAAATTCAATATTTACATAGGGTTGTGCCATTTGGTCAAGATGAATTAGAGGCCTCTTGAACAAGCAAAATTACATACAAATTTCAATATTCCCAATGGATCAGAACAAATGAGGCAAATGCACGGTCGTTTCAATACAAAATATTGAAATATTAAACAAACGCCATGACCAATGATAAATAAATACACTTGGCTTCTTTTCTCACCTTTGATTCTCCACAATCAAATCTGCAATTTTCCCCCATCGGTCACCTTCCCCCCAAACTGATAAACAACAAATAGAAAATCTCACGTAAAAAATATAAGAGAAAAAAAGTTTCATACTAATTCAGACTTTTCAGTAAAATCCACCTCTAACACGTCTACATATTTATTCAAGAAGTTGATAGCATTTGACTTCTAAAGACATGTTTGGTTTCACGTTAAAAACTAATAAAACCAAACACACGCTAAATAGTATTTCTCTGATCCTTAATATAGGATATAATTGAAGAGTCGATTTTAGTCCTAAATACAAGATTTATTTTTTATATTTATCAACTTTTTTCTAAATTACCTTTATTGATAAACAAGACAATAATTAAATAAGAGAAGGAGGAAAGGAATTAATAGAGATTATTATAGTATTTTAGAAAAAAAAAGTCATATTAACTAACTTAATTAACTTTCTTAATTTAATCAAATTAGTTAAATAGATTCTATATTAAACATGGGAGGCGTATCTCATTTAAGCGTATACATTGAAAAATTTGAAAAGACCCATTGCTAGTTTCATGCAAAAATTTATGGATAATGACAACAGAGGATCTCATAAGAAGGTTAATATCATAAAAGGACTTTCAGATTTTTCAGTGTTGAAATATAGGAATGTAAGTTATGATGAGATTCTAATTTGTATTAAGATTCTTATAAGGTCCTTAGTTGTCATTCTCCCAAATTTATAAGGAGTGATCACTTTAAGTTCCCTTTAGCTATATTAACTAAAAATACCACTTGGCATTTTTTCTATAACAATTTCAATTGTGATACTGAATATGGAAATTTAATATACCCTGCTAGTTACTATCCTACACCATAATTTCCACCATAATAATGTAAAATGCCTAAAGTAATGGCCAGAGAACCATATAGCAGAGTTAAATTTACCTTCTGAGACTTTCTCAATCCAAGGCCCATTCATTACATTTAATATACTGCACACTTCACTGTATTCCAGATCTGGTAACAACTTTGGGGTAAGCAAGAAACATCTGCATCACATTTATGGCACTTCATTACTTATTATACAAAACTTTCAAGGTAAGCAGGTGAAGAGAACACAATCAACTCATAAGGATTGAAGATAGGTTTTGTGTTCCGAGAAGATATATGCTTCCAAGTCCAGAAATCCATGGACCTACTAGCTCCATTCATGAACATGATATCATTTCTGTCAAAACTTGCACGCAATATTTTAGAAGGTTGTTATCAGGTTCTTCATTAAAATCATGATATATTAAGGAGCAAGGGAAACGCCAACATCTACTCTAGTCAGAATACCGTATAAGGCAAGAAAGCCATAGTGCTATCCTTATTGGAAGTCAGTCGAAGATTTAGTGGAGTAGGAAAAAAAAAATATCCACACCACAACTAATGTCTTCTAAAGGTAAGCAAGATGATAAACTGTAAGCATTCCACCATTATTTCATACAGATACTAGTTTAGCAATGCAATGCTTTTATTCTATCGATCATCTGAGGCTAATACTTGTAGCAAATTTCCAACTTTCAAAATGTTAAGCTTCCTATCAAGAAAAACAACCATAGTTGCATGACTTAGGCTAGTCAGCAAATGCATCAGAGAAGAAAATTTATGTATAAGCACATAATTTTTCACATATGGTGAGTCCGTAAAAAATTATTAATAGCCCTTTTAACTGCATGCCCTCTAGAACCTCAAAAACACAACAAACAAAAATGATGAATGATCTTGCCTTATCATAGCCATACAAAAATGATACAGGGAAGGGATTGATGAAAGGTGTTAATACTTACTGTGGTGTATTTGGCTGGCTGGCAGCTCTCACTAGTTGCTGGAACATTTTTCTTTCATTTATCGGGTCCATGCCTGAAAAGAAAAGCTTCTTAACAAACGTCTCTTTCTTGCAGTGAAAAGTCAATCTATAAAGAAATTACTTCAATAAGTACCTTGATTAATCTCATCAACAACTCTGAATGGGCAGTTGGTAAGATCTTGAAGAGAAACAAGATAAAGAATAGTAGAAACTGATCGCTCCTGAAAAAAACATGTCTCAAGGTACATTAAGAGACAATACGCTTATGAAAGCAAAAAAAATATAATTAAATTGAATCATTTTCTTATACCCCTCCAGACTGATGGTGGGCACTCAGAACTTGAAGCTGTCCTGTTGGTCTGATGATATCATGAAAACAAATATAGGGTGTAAGAGACGGCAGCATTGGAATAGGTAAATAGGCAATTTTGACAGCATAAACAAAGTCAGAGCAACGGACAGTTAGAGCAAAATCCTGTGGTAAATGGATATTACTCCAAAAATAGCATGCAAACTATGACCAAAAGGTTGCATTTGGATTTTATTGTAAAATCTCAGAAGACAAGGAAAAAATCAATTACCGTAGAATTAATTTCTATATGCAAAGCTTACATCCTAACAGAAAAAAGAAAGCATTCCTGCAGAACTAATGCAAACTGTGGAGTGAATCACAAGTTTTATGCATTCATCATAAGAAGGGATTAGTCTTTGACTAGAGCTTAAAAAGGATATATAGGAGAAACCTAATGGTTGTTCACTATAGTTCTAAAAAAAACAGATTTTAGATCTTATGATTGCATATGTACTACGAAAATAAATTAATAAGAAGGTCTCAACACAGCAGCCACCTGAACTTCACTTTTATGAGTATTCCAAACTGATCGAAGTCCACATCACGCTCATCTGGGAAGGGAAGAACCATTGAAGGAAAACTGAACCAAGAAAACTAGTAAGATCTCTTCAGATTGGCTAAAGTACATACCTAGTGAAACTTCTCCTGCAACAGCCATCTCTTGGAAATTACGACTAAAGGTTTCATTTATCTGTGCCACAAGGTTCCTCAATGTCGGAAGCCATGTCCCCTGCAAATAACTAAAATGTTGGAGCTTCCATCATGACAATTATATCTTGTCAACACAACCAGGCACACATACTAGATGAGTGAGTCTCCAATTCTATCATTACTGGTGCTTCCACATGGGGTTATTTGCCATCCTTTGTTTATTTTTTATTTTCATGTTTGTATAAAGCATCATCAGTATAAAAAAAATCATCATAATATCAAAATAAAGATGCAAATGGCATCAGCAGCAGTATTATGATTTAACTTTCAGTCTTCACTTTTTATAATGATGAATCATTGTTAAAGGTCCCAAAGAAAGAGTTAAGAACCAGGGTCTATTTGCTATAAAGATAGCATAAATTAATACATGAAAGGCAGAACTTTAGTTGGCAGAGAACAAGATATGCACCAAAACTAACGAAAGTGAGCCAAAGAGGCAAAAAAGATATCACAAAGCAAGCCAATCCATTGCATGTGCTACGTTAAAAAGACAATGGTTGATCACCAATCAAAGGAATGAAAAGGAAATCATAGTCTCCAAATGTAACATCATTGCTAAGGGAAGGAAACTAATGTAAAATCTCCAAAAGCAAATTCATGAAATCTGAGTTACTCACCTTTAGGGTATCTATTTCAGATAGACACCTACTAACTTCCTTCTTATCTTCTTCAAGTTTTGTGGCTAAAGCTCCTATCTGCTTGGTGATTACAAATACAGACAATCGTATTTAAAATAGGGAAGAAAACAGAAGAAAATCGATACAAAAAATGACTGAAATGATACCTGACGCTCACGGTTTTCATATTGTTCCAACACATTATGATTGACAAAAAGTATAGAATTGGCCTGAGAAGTGGTGTCTTGGATAGCAGCTTCCAAATCCTCAATAGTAGAGGGCATCTAAAGAAATTATATCAGAGAAATATTAGTATGCTTGCTTCCCTGAAATTCTAAATTATAAAAGAATGCTTTCATGCTTGAAACCAATGTGCCAGGCTTGTGGAAGATCATAAGACACGCAAAGATACATGCAGTATCTATTATATTCAATCAATGGTTACCATTGAAATAGACATATAGAGAAACTAAATATTGCAAAAGAACTATGAGATCTACCTGGCATCAGAATTGGAAACTCCTTATATAAACCAGGATAATAACACAAAAGAGAAGCCATAAACACAATCTTATCTGTAACATATGAACCAGCAAAGATGTGGCCTTTAAGACACGGGAATTCTTATCTGAACAAATCCACCAATAAGAGAGGACACGTGACTTTCCCTTAGTTACAAGCATAATTAAACATTTAAACTGCTCACAGGCCTTCACTTAATAGTAGGGCTGTTATGTTGGCATCCTATTTAGCATAACACCAACTAAACCATGCCACAAAACAAATCTCTACACTAACCTCAAGAAATTCCTTCTCAAGATGTGGAGTGATGGGAGCAATTGATTCAGCATGCCTCAAACATTCTGAAAGCTGCTGGCGACAATTCTCAGTCTCCTTCTTGCCTGAAGAAGTAACAAAAAGGTGATTGCAAGTCATACGTGGTTTAAAAATGATGTTAAAACAATTAATCTGAAACTTAGGAAAATCTAAAAGTTAAGGAAAAATCAGTTACTCACACGTTTCAAAGTGTAATGATGCTTGCAAACCAAACTTCTCATGCTGCTTCAAATTGGCCTCCAACTCCCTAATCTAAGACAATTGAAAAGACAAAGATGTTAGATAAGAGAAACTTTCTAATATTATACTAATATTACGGCACCAAATATCCATGATTTGATATATCAAAATGTGATGGCATCTTATACCCAATACTTGAGTTAACCAAAACTAACATTTTGATGATACAAATTTTAAAACTTAGGGAATTATTAAGTTAGGAAGCAGGAAAATTCTACTAAGAAGAAAGCAAGTATCTCACTCCATATTATTCTTAATAGCCAAAGAATGGAGTATATCGGTAGACATACCGATTATAATTGCAGACACACAAGAAGGAATGAAGAAATAGATTTCTGCGTACATTCCAC
Source organism: Leucaena leucocephala (assembly GCA_037074615.1). Lineage (NCBI taxonomy): Eukaryota > Viridiplantae > Streptophyta > Magnoliopsida > Fabales > Fabaceae > Leucaena > Leucaena leucocephala. The sequence continues at coordinate 2,047,029 of CM073544.1, read as the reverse complement.
TGCTGTAAATGGTTACATAAATACACATACCGAATCCCAATCAAGGCGGGATTGTGGAATAAAATCAGGAAATACAATTAAGATATAGGGCGGGTTTGGAAACCACCAAAACCGCGGTTTTAAAAGGACTTTTGGCCCAAACCTCGGTTTGGAGAAATTTTAAAACAAACAGCCATATTTGTTCAAACGGGCTTCTGGACTAAACCATAGTTTAAAACCATGGTTTCAGATAAGCTGGTCAGAGTAGCTTTTGGAACAGTAAACCACTTTTCAACTACTCAATTACTATTTTACCCCTATTTTTTCTTACACCCTCTCTCCTCTCTCCTCTATCTTTTCCACAATCTCTTATCTCTCCTCTATCTTTTTACCCTCTCTCCTCTCTCATCTCTCATACATACCCTTTTTAGTAATTTTCCAATTACAAAACCCCTTTTTGTAACAACTATCCAAACACTCATTTATTCAAAACCACTTTTTTCCATAATCTCTTCTCTAAAAGCCCTTTTTCATAAGCTGTACATAAGCCCTTTTTTTCATAAGCCCGTTTTTAAAATCTTATCCAAACACACACATAATCTCAACAATCTCTCAATTAATTCCAATATACCCTCCTCTCAATCAATCCCACTAATTTCTCTTCTACACTCCCTCTCAAGTTGGAACATAGATATTTATCACATCCAACTTGCCAATTATATATTCAAATTTGTCTCTTGTCAATCCTTTTGTAAGTACATCTGCTGTTTGTTCCTTGGAGGGAATATATTTGAGATCAATCGTTCCTTCATCAATCTTTTCTCTTATGAAATGTCTATCCATCTTTACATGCTTTGTTTTGTCATGCTAGATTGGATTGTGGGACATGTTGATAGCTGTCATGTTGTTTGAGTGTAGTCTGATAGGTAGCTCTATTGACATCTTCAGCTCTTCAAGTACTCGTTTCACCTAAAGACTTTCGCAGATTCCAAGGGCTATACCTCTAAACTCGGCTTCAACACCGCTTCTAGCAACCACACTCTGTTTTTTGCTTCGCCAAGTTACTAAATTTCCCCAGACATAGGTAAAATATCCTGAAGTGGACTGTCTCACTGGCGACAATTATCTTGAATGGGCTCAGTCGATGTCCCTTCCTCTCGACGGTCGCGACAAGCTTGACTTGGTCCAATATGACCTGCCATCCTATATACCAAACCAATATACCTTCAACATGAACCTGATCGATATGTCATTGAGGAAACAATACATGAGGCGCCTAAGGAATGTGAAGAGAATACTAGTGCAGAGGGAGACACCAACAAGTGAGATCAAGTCTATACCCGCAGAAACATGACATGTAATGCACCTCAAGCGAATGACACAATCTAAGAGTCGGAACCAGGAGCAAGTCCTAAATAGCCATAAATATAAAATGACGACCTTGATCTTCCAATTGCAGTAAGAAAGCAATGCAGGTCATGTACTAGACATCCTATAGAGAGGTTTGTCTCTTATCAGGATTTATCATTAAAATATTATGCTTTCATCTCTCACCTTGATCAGATCAGGATATCAGAAAATATAAATAAAGCACTTGCCAGCCCTGAATGGAGACAAGCAATGATGGAAGAAATGAAGGCCTGGACAATAACAGAACGTGGGAAGTAATTGAGCTACTTAAAGGTAAGAAAGCAGTAGGATGCAAATGGGTGAAATATCTTGCTGAAGGGAGCCTTGATAAATATAAAGCAAGACTAGTGGTGAAGGCTTTCACTCAAGTCTACAATATGGATTACACCGAGACGTTTGCACCAGTAGCCAAACTAAATACAATCAGAATCCTGTGGTCCCTTGCTACAAACTTGGACTAGCCACTACACTAGATGAATGTAAAAAATGCATTCTTAAATAGGGAATTAAAGGAGGAAGTGTACATGAAAATGCCTCCAGGATTCCTTGGAAAAAGGGAAAGTCAAGTGTGTAAACTGAAGTCATTGTACAGTTTAAAACAATCTTCTCGAGCATGGTTTGAGAGGTTTACCAAAGTACTAAAAGCTCAAGGCTATACACAGGAACAGAGGGACCATACTCTATTCTTCAAACACTTAAATGCAAGGATTGTGGTGTTGGCAGTATATGCCGACGACATTATTCTCACATGTCATGATCCAACAGAGATTGATAGAATTAAAAGGGCACTAAACAAAGAATTTCAGGTTAAAGATCTAGAAGAAATAAAATATTTCTTGGCCATGGAAGTTGCTAGATTTGCGAAGGGAATTAGTATCTCGCAAAAAGAAATATATACTAGATCTCCTAGAAAAAACAGGTATACTTGGTTGCAGACCAAGCGATACCCCTATACGAGCAAACAAAATCAGTGATGATGAAGACCTAGGGAAAGCTGTGGATATGGGAAGATATCAGCGCATGGTCAAAAAATTGATCTACTTATCACACACTTGACTAGACATTGCTTATACTGTTAGTGTGATAAGCCAACATTCTCATGACCCTAAACAAAAACACCTAAATAAAATCTATAGGATTCTCAGATACTTGAAGGGCTCTCCCGAACTGAGTCTCTTGTTTAAAAAATTTGACAAAAGAAACGTAGAGATGCTAACAGATGCTGACTGGGCAGGTGATCAAGATGATAGAAAATCCACATCAGGTTATGTTATCTATGTTTGGGGAAACTTAGTCATATGGCGCAGCCAAAAACAAAGTGTGGCAGTTAGAAGTAGCGTTGAAGCTGAATTTAAAGCCATAGCTCTTGGAATCTGCGAAGGCCTATGAGTAAAACGGGTATTGGAAGAGTTAAAAATGATTATAGAACTACCTATTAGATTACACTCAAACAATATGGCAGCAATCAACGTGTCACAACCCAATCCAGCATGATAGAACAAAGCATATTGAGATAGATACTTCATAAAAGAAAAGATTGATGCTAGGACTATTGATCTAAGATACATCCCCTTAAAAGAACAGACAGCAAATGTACTTACAAAGGGCTTGGTCCGAGACAAATTCGAATATCTTATTGGCAAGTTGGACATGACAAATATTTATGCTCTGACTTTAGGGGGAGTGTAGATAATTGTAGATATTATGGCTGATATCGATGCTGATATATAGGAAATAAATACAGGGATCATTAGATGATTTTATTCTCTATTTGAATTTTATTCTGTTAAGATCATAATCCCATAATATCCGGTCCTTTTAATTGACTAAGACTGTATATATGTATGTGATCATTATACAAGATATAGAAGAATCAATTTTACTCCCCTGCCGTGTTTTACCAGGTAGTCAAACAATTTCAAAGGGAGGGGAAGAGGGATGAAAATTCTGAGTTGTGGACAGCTACAAAGAGATAATTGATAAAGTCCTTTAATTGATGATTCATGAAACACAATCTAATGAGTGGTGTTTGTTATAGGCAAGTTATAATGTGCATTTTTTATGTCTAAGTTTATCTTTAATATATTTTACTTTTACAAGTTGAAGTTTGCAAGCATTCAAATAGTGTAAATGAGTGACAGCTAACTTAAAGTAAGAGGAAGATATCTTCTTTGCTTCTAGCTGCCTGTCTTCAAAAATTACCCGAACTATCCAGGCCCTTTTGTCTGAAATCTGTCATGAAGAATTGCTTTAAAAGCACAAATAAGCAGCTTAAATAATTAATTACCTTGGCCTCAAAGTCAAGAATAGCCATATGCTTTCCAGCAAAACTCCGTCTATAACCAATTGCCTCAAGAAGTAGGTTCTGTCATAATCAAATGGAAGAATGAAGAAAGCAAATCTTTTCAAGATATTTCAAAGAAAATCATTCAGAACAAGAATACTCAATTCTTCCAATAACTCAGTATAAACCTGCAAAAATGATAACAAGAAAGGAACATAAGACCTTATCCTAAATCACCTTAATTTTCATTGCATTGTGGAATCGCTGAATCTTACAATTTCTAGCTTCATCAGTCAGCTTAGTAATGACCATATCCACATCACCCTCCCCCGCCATTGATTCTAATTTCCTTTTCCTAAGTTCTAGGATCATAACAGAAGATTCAATCTATTAGATACACAAAAAAAATATTAGCAAACCAAACAATCAAGAATTTGATTCTCACTGGTCTCATTTCTTCATAATTAAATTAAAAATTCACTAGAAATTAAGTCTGAGTTTTTTGGACAATAAGGCCCTAAAAAGTTTTTACATGTAGAGCATGCTAATAATATTAATAAAACCAATCATGGATCTTCTAATATCTCAAACTTTGGAGATGATGTGGTCCTTGACAAGACAGACACAGAAAGCAAATATGACGCTCTCCTATATTGCAGTATGCAGGACAAAGTAACCCACCGATAGTGCGCATGATGTCCCGGCGCTTTTCCTTCTCTTTAAGCACAGTAGTGTTTATTTCATCCTGGACAGATATAATGCATTACATATTTGAGATCAGAGTGCGTCTTACACACAGATTTTGCTTAACATCAAACATACTGTTGCACAAGCACTTGAAAGAAGGAAACCAGTAAAGAATGAATTTTCTCCTGCCTACCCGCTGTCTACGAAGATTAGCTGCTTCATTGCTTAGGCGTCTCTCCTCATCTTGTAACCTTCTAGAAGCTGTTTCCAAGTTTGCTATAGATTCTTCAAGGTCCATTTTGTGAGACCTCAGCTTCTCGATTTCTCTTGCATCTATATCTGAAAAGAACAAAAGTTGGGAAGGGTAAGGGCCAAGAAACTAGCAACTTAAAAAACTCTGCAAAATCGATATATTGATTAGGGAAAGGTGACAAGAGTAACCTACTGTATGAAAGAAGTCTTGAGCGCTGTACTTGTTCAACAACTCCCGACACATGATTCCCATATCTAGATTTAGACCAACGATAGTGATTATCTGGAGTCCAAAAGTCAAAAATGCCCAATTGTTGGACCCTATCTGCTTTCTGATCAGTTTCTCTGGTACCAATATGCTGAAGAGAAAATAAAAAAGCAATTGTATAAATTGTAGGGTCTGATTCAATAGACCCATATAAATATCCTAGGTGTATGCTTGTAAGCAATAACTAAAATAAACACATACAGAATGATCCAGACCAAACTGTCCAATCAAAACCTCCTTAACAGCTGTAGGAGCATCAAAAACTTCATCAAGACGGGAGTAAATACCAAGAGTACGCATCTGTTGAAGTAACAAACTATCAGGGGGGAAAACAAAACAAAAAGTCTCAACGGAGATGAGAAAAAGGCTCCAGAAAGCATACATCTTCAGAAATTTGAAAAGGCTGTCTCTGACTGCCATCCCCACCAGTATAATTTAATACTGGAACATCAAAGGAGTTCAGATTTTTTACCAAAAGATCCCTATCACCAGAATCTTGAGTAATGAAAGACTGGATCAAACAGAAGTGAAACAAATAAAACGGATTAGAAATTGCAACAAACTTCCTCTAGAAGCTTTAAGATTCCCATTAGAAACATAAAGGAGTGGAGGTAAAAGGTCAGTTCTGAAGTTTATCTTGCAAGATTGCCCTTAAAAATTGGTCATTAACCAAGCCATTTCATTCAAGTGATGCATAGTAATGGCAATTCTGAATTCATTTCAAGGGTGCAAGACAGTTGATTTCAGCAACACTGGGATGATTAAAGTTTAAAACCATAATTACCAGCTGTAACTAAGATAGAGAGAGGTAGTAACAGTGACAATTGAGAAATTTTTTTAATCCCTTTTGCCAGAAAATGTTTCCACACGATCACATAAAATTCAATAAAAATCGGACACCTATTTCTATTTCTAGATAAGTATGATTCTCCTCATCCCCACACTTATGTTCTCCTTGAGCAATAAAAGTGGTCAAATAGTTACTAAAGATGAGGAATAGCATCATGAGACCAAGACTTCTGTTATCAAAACCATGAGAAGAAATGACAAGCATTAAAATTATCTCTAGATAACATAGTACAGAACAGCATTCTAATAAGAAAATAAGGATACCTTCCAGATGTAATAAGGAACATGACCCTCCAGGAAGGCAGCATGAGTCTGCTTTGAGACACTAACCTGGATTTGCAATCAACAATGTAACAGACTTAAAAGAGCCATTCATTACCATGATAAAATGGTTTTGATTATACGCACCTCCAGCAATACAGGACCATAAACTTCTTTATTGAATAAATGGCGATTATCTTGCACCCATTTGTAAGCTTCCATTACCCTCTCTGCCCCTGATTCTCGTAACGCATGCAAACACTTAGTATTTTTACTATCCATCTCCCTCAGCCTGCAAATTTACATTAAATAGAATAGCCATACATGTGTTTACAACAGTAGGAAAGCAATTCAACTTTAATCTGAATTCTACCTGTCTAGACACTCTGACAGTGCTGACTTTTTCTGATACAAAAATTTGTCTGTTTCTGACTTCTCTAGCCTCTTTTGAGATGCAGAATTTTGCAAGTTCAGAATTTCATCTTTTAGTCTTTCCTGAAGGAAAAAGCAGATGGATATAGGATTATAAACACAAAATAACAAGGGATTTAGGGTATGTTTGATTCTATTCTCTGTTTTTATATTCTTAGAAAATTTTGTAGCGTAATTTTGTAGAACAGGTTCTGGAAACGAAAAATTAAAAAAATATGTTTGAATCAATAGTTTGAAAAACACGCCTAAAATGGTGAGGTGAAGGATGAAAGAATAGTTTGCTTTATTAGCATGATTGTCATTTATTAAAATACAATGTTATACGCCTCTTCTCAAATTTTGCAGCAAAAAAAGTAACAAAACATAAAAATATGTTTATCAGAACAAAATTTAACTTTTTTATTTTCCAAAACACATTTTCAAACATGTTTTTTTTTATCAGAGGCAAAAGTGGATAGTGGTGCATTTATTGTAATCAGACCTAGCTAGTAGTACTTGAATGCAGAAAATAAAAGTAGATATTAAAATTAACCATGGAGAAAATAAGTTTGAAAAATTAAATGCAACAGTATATAAAAAGCAAACTAAAAACATGTATCATAAATAGCTATCCCATCTATCACTACTAAGATGTATTATAGCAATTTCTTTAAGCGCAATTCAAAAATTAGTGCAGAAGAAAAATATTATTAAGGAGAGCAATGAAAATGAGGAGAATGAGACATTTTCATATGGTAAAGGAGCAAGGCCATAACCATGTAACAAAAGGGGGGGAAATTTAAAAATAAATTATAAGACTAAACACGTGGCGAAGCTGTCAAATCCCTTTGCCAAAAAAGAAACTCCGCTGAGTCAATTGAAAAGAGGAAATGCCCCCTTTGAAGTTGGGATCCATGAATTTCTCTGAAGTTTGCCTTTTTTAATATTTTCATCCTTTTTTTTTTTTTTGCAAAACATAAGAAACCTTATCTTTCTTTCCAAAAAAGGCAAGCTTCAGGAATTTATGGATCCTCAACTCTGAAACACCCATACTCTGAAAAGAGGCCCCCAAACATTATCATTGTCCACGAGGCATACAGAGACAAAGAAATCTCAGAAATTACAAGCATTCTATTCCAACCTAATGTACAAAGTTACAGCAGTGATGTTTGATGGGGCACTGACAAATTAAGCAAAAACATATCTTAAAGGAGCCAATTATTGAGAATAATATGACTCTCAACCAAAATGCAACTCACAATTTCTTCCTTTGGAGGTTCATAATGAGGCAGATTCTCTAGTTCATGCTCAGCAGCAGCAAGTTCCTCCTTAGCCTTTAAAAATCTTTGCCGATGAGTTTCTTCCTGCCTCCTCAAATCTTCCATTTCATTGCATTTTCCTTGTAATTCCACACCCTATCATTAGTAAACAGTCATTATAAGCAACACAAGAATTGAGCTTCAGCTGACAGCAAACTAGACAAACCCATAAGTAGAATAGATGGGAAAAGACATTTTTTAACATCTCACGAAATAATGAGTCCACCAGCAAATGCAGTAAGAACAAAGATGGTAAGAGTGGAAATAGGCCAAGCGAGGCTAGGCCAGGCCTTGGCTAAATAGGCCTGGCCTATCTCTATAAGGCTTGACATAGCCTTTTGATTAAACAGGTCAGGCTGCCAAAGGCCCCTAATAGGCCCCTACTAACCTATTTTCAATAATTTCAAACAATTCATTTAAATGATATTATAGTATATGTAATACATATTGTATTTATATATATAAGGGAGGAAGTGATATAATTAATTAATATAATAAAATGAAATTCTAAAATAAATTGATACAATTAATTTATATTATAATTTTATTTATATATAGTTTATATATAAATATACCACTAAATATTATTTGTATATTTAAATATATAAATGTAATACAAATATATAGAAGTAGGCTCACAGGCCAAGCTTTAAGTAAATAAGCCTGGCCGATTTATTAAATAGACAAGGTCGCCCCTGATAGGTCCACTAGCATATTTCCACTCTTAAAAGACACTTAGTACTAGTCTAACTAAAAGCATTTGCACAATCCCTAAATGAAAAAGAAAAACTACCAGATGGTTTTCTTTCTCCAGCAGTTCCATTCGCTTTTTGGCATTGCCATTTATAAGGTTGGCAACTTTTTTATATTCCATATCCATTGCTGCGTTGTGCTTTTTCTGTTTCCTGCAGCCAATTAAGGAATAGATTATTCAGCCATAAAAAGGGGTTCTTGGCCACACACTAACATGCTCAGGGTAACCCTATACCGAACATCAGAAAGGTAAGGCCTATAAAGGTCATCATCAAACTCAGCTTAATATTCCATTAACAATATCATTAGTATAGGATAGTTAGATATCAGTTTCTCTCAATTTAAAGATCTAATTCCTTTTAGTACCATGGTTAATCTCACTAGAATGACTTCTTTTATTTAAAAAATATACAAGAACAACAAACAATAATTCTGTTGTATAATACCAAAAAACGCATTCAAATCCTATCACAAATACATGTATTCAGAGTTAACAGAAAAATTTAATCTTTTTATACAAGAATGATTTTCACACAATTTAATCTCACTAGAACGACTTTTTTTTTAATTTAAAAAACTCCAGCATCATGTGATTTTCACGCAAGAATGATATCATATATGAAACTGCGTTTGTGTACCCTACATTATTGGTGAACATTAGGTGTGTACTTTGAGATTGGAACAGTTCATTTATCAAATTTTGGAGGTTTTGACTGGAGTAAAGAGGATAAAAATTTATGGGAGGATGCAAATTATGACATTGTCTGGTGTATTTAAGTAGTATCAGAATGCTTATATGTTTAAGGATACACCATTGTGTTCGAGCTATTATAGCACATGATTGTTCTATGGATTCTTTTCTTGCTGTACCCATGGTTTATTTAAGAGAACCTAACAGTCAGATTTGTAGTAGGATCCAAGGGCTTCAAGTTGGCTAGCGTTCATGGTATGGCGAATCAAAGAAAGTATGGTTCTGATCATAATGGGTGGCATGCCAAGGTGATAGAAAATGTCTCGTGTGAATCCATGGAAGTTTTCATCTAGAGTGATTTATCTTTTAGACCACAGGTCTATGAAAATAGGGTGATGTCTCTGAAATAGGGTTTCAGGAGAACAAATAGACAGGAAATATCCCTTTCTTGAAAGCATTCCCTCACATGCAATCGCTTTTGTTCTGCATAATTCACCCATTTATGATTTCTTTACCATTAAGGATTCCAATCCCTGTTGAAATTTCCATTTTTTCAGACAACTGAATGCTAGAGAAAGCAATGACCTTTGGTCCTTGTTTTCAAAAATTCTGTTCTTTTCTTCTCCAGTTAAGGTGGGAGAATTGGTTTTTCCTCGCAAATCCCACATTCAATTCCTTACACACTATCATATTATGTAAGGGAAAGATGAGAAGCCAATATGGAACTCTAGAGCTCTTTAACGGGTCGAATTTTTTATTCAGATTACAATTACAAGATCAACATAAATGACTATTCCAAGATATCAAACCGTGAAAAACACTTTCTCCTGACCTGTGTATTAAAGAAATCAGATCTGACATCCCTCTCACTGGTTTAAGGGCTCTAAACCAAAAAGTTACCCCAACTACTCCACAACACAGTCCATACCTGTAACATACCTCTCCTACTACTTGTCTCCCTCCTTTTCCCCTCTTCAGTTAAAAACCTATGAGTAATTAGTCTGAACAGCAATCTCTTCCTTTTCTATGTCATTCTCCTTCTTAGTGTGTCAGCTGTAGGTCTTGGGAAAATTCTCAAACCTCTCTTGAGAAAAGACTCCATCACTTTCTAACATGACATAAGGCATACTTTGCTAGGAAAGAACAAGACCTTCATTCACATTTTTGCAACCATGCAACTAGGAACTGACATTTTATTGGATTAAATATCAATACCCCATCACACCTACACTAAGATATTGAACACTCCAATTCGGCAACCAATCTTAATAGAGGACATAAAAAATTAGATATTTAAGAATAACTGTGATTGGTAAGCAAGGTAGCCATACTCGATAGGTTCTTTAAGATCATTTAATATGTTTGCAGCTTCCTCCATCTTCTTTTTAGCATCATTTTCACGATCTTTAACTTCTAAGTATTCAGCCTTCTTCATATCATATCTAAGCCACGGCACTTTCTTTTTCATGGACTCAACCTACATAAAGAAAATAAAGGCATCGGATATTCTAACCAATTATAAAAATAATTGATTTTTTTATATGCAATAATTAATAATTTTTGGGTGGGGGGGACAAGAAAACCAAGATAAAACCTTTTTAAGTAATTCATCCCTTTGACGGACACGTTCAACATCCTTCTCAAGTTCAGCATTAAGGTCCTTTAGCTGTTTCAAAGTTTCTTCATTTTTCTTCACTGTCTGAAATGAAATAGGGGTAAGTGCTCTTAAGTTTCCTGCAACATTTAGTTTCAGGTATATCTGACAACATTCCATGTGGAAGAGTATAGTTACCAGCTCAATTTGCTTCAATGCACGGCTTTTATCAACAAGACCACAGTGAAGGATTGGGAGTTGGGGATCACCAGTAGCCTTTTCGGTCTCTTCCAGAAGTTGCACAGGAGTTAATTTAGCAAATTCACAGACCCTGTCCTGGGGTAAAAACTGTAAAATACAATGATACCAAAGACGGAAAAAAAATAGTCAAACAAAGAAGCTAATATTAAAATCAATTAGCAGAATATTTGAAGCAACAAACTACAGTACCAAATAAATTAAAAGCGCCCCCCTCTGCCGGGACATTTGATGCATTTCAAATAAACTAGTTCAAGAACACATAAGCTTAAAGATCAAATCATTTCATCATTTTGGTCTAGTTTTGATTATGTGGCTGATTGTTTCAGTCCATAACCTCACTGGATCAAAGTAGTACTACTAACTTCAGTGTTTTGCAAATATAAAATTTCTATTTTCAATCCAAAGTTTTAATTTAGGAAATTTCACATGTCATGTCATGGTTGCATATGGGTTGAGTAATAGTAGTGATGTGAAACAGCAATGGGAAGAGGGAGAGAAGAGAGAGGAGGGAGAAACGAGAGAAATAGGAGAGGGATTATTCATTCAACAGATAAAAAGTGATACATTGAGAAACCCAAGGGCTATTTGTAGAGCCCTAATGAAAAGATAAAATTATAATCTAAACTAAACATATATAAAAGATAATCCTCCTCTTAAAAGATGATCAAGATAATCTTGTAGAAAAACCTGGATATCTTATCTTTATTTGGAATATTCTAAAGATAAGCTAACTAATTTGAAATAAAGATAATGATGAAACAAAAACAATCATACCTAAATCCTAAACAATTCAAAAACTAAATCCTAAAAGATTTTCTTAGGTTAGAGGTCTTGAGTTTCCATTACCCCCACAGGACTTTAAGGAACTCTCGTCTAGAGAAGTAGAGGGCTGATATGACTCAAGCAACATGGGAAATGTTTCCCAAAAAAAATACTAACACTGGGAAATCATAAATCAGCGCCTTCAGAGTGACATATGCACAAAAGACTCAAGAGAGCAGAAAATGCCACCCTTGGCATATGGGAAAAAGACTCAAGAGATGGCAGAATGTTTCTTCACTCCTACACCTGCATCTACAAAATAGCAAGAAACCTAAACAAGCCAACTATCAAATGCAACATTACTGGGTAACGATCCCAACTTGAACAGCAAGATCATCCCACTAAAATGAGCAATGCAACATATTTCAACACCAGCATAGAATGGAAGAAAATTGTATTTTAATATTAAAAATGCGTCAATAAAATGCCTTGATTGCAGGTCTTTATACATACTTGAGTCAGATTATTAACTTGGATGTTAAACCGTTGAATGACTTCTATCACATCCTTTTTAGGCACTACTCTTCCTGAAAGTAACACATCAATAAAGCAAATAAATATTACGCCACATAAAGTTTAAGTTTCTTGTAAGTATTTACCAGCACATGCATTTCTTTCTCCGTTTTGCTTTTATGATAAACCAACACTCAGCATAGAAAAATAAGATAAAGGGGGGGAAACTAAATTTTTTCTTAAGCAGGATTTGTAAAAAATATATATAAATAAATAAAAAGTACATATTGACACTACTTAAATACATTGGTAGTTAGTAGTTACTAATTATGTAAACCCTTTCTTGGTTTTCAAAACTAATATTTGAAGCTACTACTTTCTCAAATCAGTACCCAGGAAAAGCCTCAAACTCAAAATCCATAACCAACCAATTTTGACCTTTCATATAAGTCAAACTCAATTAAGAGGATTAACTACTCAAGTCAACAGAATTATAGCGTTCAACGAAATTAGTAACATACATAAAAGAAAATAAAATAGAAAAATAAAACCTACCATTGAACGACCATTCAGACTTGTTGCTAGTATTCATTTTCCGAATAACAGTGATATGCTCATCTTTACTATCCCCTCTCAGTGTAATCTTTATGCAACCTGATTCTTCTCCCCGCTTCACATATGATCCAATACTTGTTGCTCGCCCGAGAAGCTGCAGAAGACAAAGTCTCTATCTTAATATGCTCTGAGAATAAAATATTGAGATTCGAATTTATGTGCTAGCCTATATGAACCAACCTGAGGCTCACCCCCAAGGCCAAGTGCAATGGCACACACAAGAGAACTCTTCCCAGAACCATTGGGTCCAGTAACAAGATTCAGACGAGGACCAGGTTTACATTTTAAGTAGTCAAAGGTCATAAACTTAAGAAGCTCAATCTCGATAATGCTTCCAGGCATATAATCATCTTCTCCTCTGAAACAAAGAATAGAATTGTCCACTCAATAATCATCACATAGACCTTTAATCATATCCATTTAAAAACAAGGTATTCAATGATTGTGAGTATCAAACAAAAAATCTCAGTTTAAATAATCAGATTTCATTAGTGAATGTGCGCAGTAACACCATGAAAGATTGAGCATAGCTCTGTTCAAAAAACAAATACTGAATGATGACGTTGGTAAATTCAAACCCCGCATCCTTGAGTACCATAAGGTGGGTAAACCATTTATTCGAGAAACCTAGGGATGCAGTTTAAACAACAAGAACCGGGGTGGCCCAACCACCACCACCCCAAAAAAAAAACAAGAAGAGAGAGAGAAGGGAAAAACGGGGAAGCGACAACAGCACCAGTGACTAGTAGCAGGTTAACACTTCCTTCTAAAAAACAACAAGGAAATTCAAGTTTACAACTTTAATGGTTTAGTTCTCTTTTTCCTGCACATATTCACATATCGGCCGGAAAACAGAAGAACAATATCAGTGGCACAGCCCTAAGGCCGGAAAGGGTCGACGAGTAACCAAGTTGAAAGGCGAATTGTGATCCAGGGGATGAAGAAGAGCCATCAGGTTTAATGTTGACAAACCTGGCAATTTTGGGGCGCTTACGACGAGTTTCAACCATTGCGAAAAGGGAACTGATCGCTTCTACTCTCTTTTCGACTACGAAGCTTCAACTTTTGCTTTTCTCAGAAACCTTCATGCATTCATGACTAGGGTTTGCTCTGGACTGGAGAAAGCAAGGGATCCGCTAAGCGCGAATGGAGAATTGGCGCCAAATTGGAATGAATTCGGACCTTGTGTGAGTTGGGAAGGGAGGGTTCGGATCTTCTCATACCTTTCGGGTGGTGTCGGATCCCCAGCTGATTGGAATTATTTTTTTTAGATGTACCTAATGCCTTAACAAATTTTAATTTTTAAATTTTTTAGGATTAAAGCTCGCCTAACGCTCGGAATTATTTTTTTTAGATGTACTCAGTGCCTTAAAATTTTTTATGTTAGCAATTTTATCCTTAAACTAATATTTACGATGCAATCACATCCAATCTTAACATAAAGTTTACTTTGTCAGTTAAAATGGTTAAAATGCTGATTAACGAAACCTTTGACTAAAAAATATTTATGTAACATATGAGTAGGATTGTTTACATGGCAAACTTTATCATTTTCATGGTCTTTTGCTGCAACCCTTCTTTTCTTCCTCGAAGTCAAAGCTTTTTTTTTTAGCCTAACAATTTTTAGAAATAAGTTAGACTCACCTATAATCTAAATGCAGGACGAAATCTCCATTCCTCCTAAGCGATACTAATGTCAGACAGGACGAGCCGTCTATTATTCTCAGGCGTAAACCTAGGCATCTAGGAACTAAGATACCTTTCTAAGAGCTGTGACTAGAATCACAATAAAATAGTACTCCCCAAGATTCGAACACGCTCTAAATATTCACATATTTCACTCATTCGCCAGTTAAACAGGCCATGGGTCGTGGAAGTCAAAGCTAAATTTGAATCACCCATCCAAATATGATGCAACAGGGAACCATAATGGATCATTGGAAATAAAAGGCCTATTTGGATAACTGTAAAATTAAGATTTTAAAATAATTTTTAGTCTAAATTTTTATTTAAAAATTTTTTAAAATAAATAACCTTATTTGTTCATAAATATTTACTGTAAACCAATTAAAATACTAATTTACCTTTATTTTTCTTTAATCTCTCTCCTGAGCTACCTGCTCTATCCCATCCTACCTTTCCCCATTACTCTTCTGCCTGTGTTTATCCCAGCATCATTTACCTTCCCATAGCTTCAGCAAAGTTGCAGATCTCTCCTCTCTCTCCAGTCATCGGCCAAGGTAGCTTCCAGCAAGTGCATATCTCTCCTCTCCTCTCTCTCTCTCTTTAGTGGTCTGCCAAAGCAGCTCATCCTCTCCTCTCCTCTATCTCGATCTCTCTCTCACTGCAATTGTACTCTTCTTCCTGTGGGTGAGTTCCTCCATTTCATATTGCCGACATTTGATAGACATATGTAAAAAAGTTTATTTTGTTTTTATATTTTTCCTTGTTTTGAATGAATTATCCCTGTGCCTGCACTTGTGTGGATCTATTATCGTTGTTGACACTTCTTTCCTCCCTGCCGCACTCCGATCTTCCTCTTCTTATTACGCTTTCGGTGTCTGCAGCGGTGTTCTCAGAATTATTTGTCTTTTTTTCCTTCTGGTGCATCCATGTTATGTAAATTCATTCAGACAAATGCTTTGGTAGCTACTGATGAATCGTATGGAATGGTTTAGCAATGGATGTTTCTCTTTCTGATTGGAGTACCGTAACCAAGGACCATATATGATTGAAGGAAATTTTGTTCATGTAATTATTATTTTATCTTATATATTTTTTATAATTTATCAATTATATAAATTATGTAATAACTATTAAAATACTTGTTTATTTAAAATTATTTTTTAGCTTTTATGAAAAAAAATTATATAAAAATTATCTAAATTTTTTTTTTAAAATTTATTTTTAAAAATCTATCCAAATATATACAAAGAGTAAATGGGGTCATTTTGTCCTCCTTTCCCTTGCCTCCCTAGTTCATCCTCAGATGCGATGGTTCTTGAGCAGCAACCCTCCCTCTCCCGTGCGAGAGTGTTTAAGCGGCAACCGTCCCCCTCTCGTGCGACGGTGCTTAAATGGCGACCCTTCCCTTCCCTATAATGATTATCTGACAAAACCCTCTATTAGTCATTCATAGCTGAAACTGCTATGCACTTATGGCATGGTGAAATTGTGATTTTCTGATCATCTAGTTCTTCATAGGTTTTGTTCGACTATTCATCCTAGTCAGTTTTCATATGAATTTGCACGACTTCATGTTGGGAGACTGATAATTAAATTATTCTCAAAGACTTTTAGCTGTTTATTTCCTTCTTCTTTCCAGTTTTGAGTTAAGACCGGTAGCTAATTACTTTGGTATGGGCATCTCCTTCTATCTAATCTTCCTTCTTATAACCACCAGCAACAATCACCTTTTCATCCTCCTCTTACTGTATCGTCAATGCGAGATGTGTATGATCGATTGGCCTGTGGGTTTTGATTTTTCAGTTTTGATGCTTTTGATATATGATTTTTCATTTGTTTTTAGATTGTGCCATGTAAGTTGTCCTACTCGAATGCCACCTATATAGCATTTTAACAGTCAAAATTAAACTTTGATTAGGGTTGGATGACATTGCACCATAAGAATTAGTTCAAGGTTAAAATTGCACTGTAAAAAAATCAGGACACTAGATGCACATCAAGGTATTGGATGCATCTTAACCTAACTTTTTAACTCATTTCATGTATTTTATTAGATTGTTTTGGGAAGATATATTTTAAAAAAATTGCACATTTTTTATTTTTTATATTTATTTAAATATTTTACATACTTTTTTTGGATATAAAAAGATTTAGGTAGGTTCGATACCGATCTTTCACCAATATCAGGGGACAATCCCATAGCCATCAAATCTCTTTTATTATCATATTTGTATAAAAAAGGACTTGGGTCCCAGTTGGCCTTAATCAACATTCTTTTGTCCATGCTGATTATGGCATGACTTGATAATTGTTCACTAAATTGCATTACAATATATATAAACGAAGTTTTTTCCCCAACAAATTAAGTTTTACTATATAGACTGGTGCATCTATTCATGTGGTTTAATAAAATATTACATCAGTTCTTAATTATAAGATATACTTAATTAATTTAGATATGTTAAAAAAGTTAAGTAAATTAGTTAATTGTAATGATTATGTATCAGTTTTCCTAAAATATTATTTTAATCATGTACATTTGAACTACCATTGATAGATATATCTTAATATATGCAATCATATAGGGATATATTGTGGGGGGGAAATTATAATTTTGATAGATAAAGTGAATTAAAGTTTTATATTTAGAAACAAATCTAACATCTCATATAGCTCTTATAATTAGAAAATGGAGTAGGCTTTTTTTAATAATTTCATTCAAATCTTTATGATCATTGTAGGAGAATTGATCATTTGGTTCTCATACTTTGCCTCTTCTTTATTTTAATTTGGTCCTTGTAGTTTATTTTTTTTTCACTTTCAACTTTAGACCTTGTACTTTTTAACTTATTTCGGATTCAGATCCTAATGATTCAAACAGCCACCAAAGGGCATCTCCTATGTCCTCACAATTAGCCGAAGAAGCAATACAAATTGAAGATGCTGATCAAACAAGACATCCAATTATCACTCAGATTTATAAAGGGATATTCATAAACCAAGTTTTGATGTTCTCTCTAAAATAGAACCTAATTCAATTCATGAAGATTTGAGATAAAAATACCTCACTAGAAGACAGCCATGGAAGCTTAACTTGAAGCTTTGAGAGGAAGAACAAGACGTAGGTGCTGGTTCCTTTTGAAGGATAAAGCAACATTATAGGAAAGAAATGAGTTTCCAAGGCAAAGTATAATGCAAATGGATCAATTAGGAAAGAAAAAACAAAGCAAGAGTTGTAACAAAGAGAATTCAACAAGAATTTGGAATGTTAAACCTTGAACCCATTTGTAGGTTTTGGGCATACATGTGACTCCGACTAAGCGTTTAGATTGCCACGTGAATCCGAATCACAAAATGGACTCTGATTATCTAGAAAAGGCACCACAGGAAAAGAGGAGAGACCTTTCTAAGAGGAGAGAGTGTCCTATTATGGGAGTTACGGATCAATTGAAAACCTGACTTCCTCAACAACCTCATATCCCACATATCACGCCATTTCCAGGGATTCTTCATCAATATTTTCTTTTCTTTATTTAAACGATAAAGAGAAAACTACCCTAGCCACATACTCTAAGCCCTAATACACTAAGGGTAGACTATATATAACCCAACAAGTGTGGTAAGAATTTCTATGGTTTGAAGAAACCTCCTATAGGAGGAAATCTAACTTTTACATTTTATAACTCGGTGTTTTTACTTTATTTAGTGAGCTGTTTCCTTAGTGAGAAGGAAACCTTTTTTTTTTATGTTTCCTTCAGTGGCTTCTATAAATAGCCACCATGCAGCACATGGGAGGAGACTAGGATGATGATGAAATATTCTCTATCCCTCTCATCTTCTTCTTATTCCCCTACCTTCTCGTCTTATCTCTCCCTTCATTTCTCTGCCTAATCCCACAAATTACATTCTCATCTGTTTGCATTAGAAGAAGTGTATGTGAGTGTGTTTTGCATCATACAGGCTATTTAGATTCAGATTGGGCAGCTAATGTTGATTATAGACATTCAATGGCTAGCTATTGTGTGTTCTTATTGGTCATCTGAGAAACAAGATGCAGTAGCTAGATCAAGTTGTTGAAATAAAAAATCTCATATATAATTTAATCACTCCATGTTATAACATATATAAGTATGAAGGCTATATGAGATGTAGCGGAAGATTTATAGTTACCTCTCGCCATTAGCTTAGCTGATCTAAGGAAGAACTGGAACTTAACTCAGAGACCTGTCAATCAGATAACACAATTAGATGAAAAGAAAATAGGTTTTTCCAACTGGTGATTAGGCACAACAATGGCAACTTGTGTATTGCCATCACCAGTGGGAAACCTCAGAGAGTGAGCAGAGAAAACTAAGTTATCGCTCTAAGACTCAAAAACTATCGCCCAATAAAAATTATTATTGTTAATTTTCACCATCAGAAAATTAACTTTAATAAACTGAGTCAATTACCCACCTTGAAATGGGCCCAAAATGACTACGGGCTACACTCAAAAATATTTATTAGTTATACTGATTAATATATAAATAAATTATAATATAATAATAAATATCTCACATTCTCTCACTTGACCCGTATACTCAATGTCATTGCCCTGTCAAGGTAAAATGATATCATACTACAAGAATCATGGCGATAAGTCATCTTCTATCGAGTATTACCTTTCATGTATTACATGTAGCATAATCACTTAATGGGTATAACTTTATATATGAACTCAATATTTATTCGGTTCATGTCTCAATGTTTATCAATTTCAATATCACAAATTTATACAGTTATAAATTAGAAATGATAAACCGCAAAGTTTAATTTCATTGCTCATACCTCCACTAACCAAATGAAGGACGAAGTCCCATATAAGGTACATGTGTGATGAAAATGTTCGGCTTCAATCCTTTCGTCAAATGATCAACCAACATATCTAATGTACTGATGCATTCAATGGAAAATTGGCCATCTTGAACTCTTTCCCTCAAGCATAGGAATTTAAGTTTGACAAACTTGCTTCGACTTTTATTCCTTTTGTTGTTTGATATGGCTACTGCAGCTGCATTATCACGGTACACTTTGATTGGCTTAGAGATTAAATTCACAATTTTGAGCCTAACAATGAAATTCCTTATCCAAATCGCTTGTGAACTTGCTTCAAAACATGCAATATACTCAGCATCACCAGTAGAAGGAGTTGTTTGAGTTTTCTTTGCTCTTCTCCACGATATAGCTCCTTCTGTCAATAGGAAGATGTAACCAGTTGTAGATTTATTTGTATCTACGCATCCTTCAAGGTCTAAAACTGAGTATCCAATTACTTCCAGATTGTCTATTCTTCTGTACGTAAGCATGTAGTATTGAGTACCTTGTAGGTACCTGAACACCTTCTTTATAGCTATCCAATGTGTTTCTTTAGGATTACTTTGGTATCTTATAAAATTCTCCTAAAATATAACTATTATTAATTATTTAGACCTATTTTATACTAAATATAATTTAAAAATAATATTATACATGAATTTAGTTTATTTCAAGAGAGCTAACCATAGTAGAAAAGAGTTTAACTAAAATTTAAATGAACTCTACTATAATTATAAAAAGATTTTTCTTAAAATATAAATAAAATAATAGGATATATATAAGTATACAAAATAAAACATATTATGGTAATATACAAATATTCTAAACATACCTTCAAAGGAAAAGGTTATGCAATTAATATAGCTCTACTCAAGCCTCTGAAATTTTTCCTGAGGTCTTAAGATAAGAATATAACCTGAAAAATGTTAATAAAAATATGGTAAGACTAACGTCTCAGTAATCATCAATTTTACTCATTATGCATACTAACATGTGCTCATGAAGTGTCAAGTGAGACCTCACAAAGTAAAATATATACAAAATAATATATTATTATTATAAAATCAAATGAATAACCCATCCAAGTTTCTCCCATCAATCTAACTGAACTGCCTTATTCCCGCTGACCGAACTCATGGGCTAGTGGTAACTGATCACTCAAAAAGCTTACCGATCAAGTGGTATGGATAGGCCAAAATTCACAGAGCACATGACCGGACCATGAGTTTATTCTCCCTTGGTAAACAGGTGGGGGTGTCGCAACTCCTCGGTAAACAGGTGGGGGCACATCCTTCGGTAAATTGGTGGGACAAAAGCCAACCATCAAGCTCCAATGGAGGTTATACCATGTGGTAGAAATACAATTTTATCTTCACCCATCCCCAATGCATAATTTTTAAAATAATCATATTAATCAAAATCTCAATAGCTTGATAATAAATAATACCAATAAGTATCACAATAGATTTTTTCTCAAGATAATATTTTTTTTAAAATTCCAATATTAAGATATAATAAGTTTATAATCTCAATTCAAACTTTCTAAATTAAACCTTAAATCCTACAAGACTATTTTCAACAAAAATCATCAATAAATATTTTATCAATACAATCATATTAATATCAATAGCTTTATATATATATATCAAATTATTCACAAATATCACATTAGCACACACAACGAGTAGAAAGTGGTTACCTTCGCTTTAATATAGGAATAATTATCACACAAGATCTAGAAGGTGACTCTTAGTTGGAAGGCATAAGATATGGAGGACTTTATGTAAGGAATTGGAAGACACGCAGCGGAAATAAACTTTAAAAATTTTCCATTCCTTGCCAGGATCTACCGTATGTGTTTAAGTCAAGTGGAAAGAATCATTACCCTTAGTGTTGCTCAGCGAATTTCACAGCTTCTCTACGTGGGTGGTGATCTCTTTCTGATCGCAAGAAATCGATGGAGTGTTCCTCAGCGACCTTCACAGATTCTCTCCGCGGACGGTGGTCTCTTTCCGATCACAAGAAGTCGACGCCTCAGGTCGGCTTCCTCTACTGGTATCCACACGAACAGCGTTCCAACCACGAACGACGTGCTAGCGTCTCCTGTCCCTCCAAGGCTTTCACAAGTCTCCGTCTCTATTTCGGCAGTTTCTTGTCTGCAAACCTTTTGCAGATTCCGTTCGGCCTTTTGTGTTCTGTGTTATTTTCAAACGTAGCTCCTCCAATCAGATATAGAGGATGCTATGCGTTTTTCCACTTGACCTAATTGGATTTTGGAGTTAATCTTATATTAATTCCGAATTGATACAATATCATATATTGTATAATTTTATAAGAAACTAATTAAATAAAATAATATTAAATCCGTCCCACAGATTTAATTACTTATTTATTTAACTTTAAATAAAGATGAGACTGAGTTATATTTGATTTATTCCCATAAATCAAATTTGAGATATCCTATCAATTTAAATTTCGAATTTCAAACGTGATAGAGATTTAATTTATCCTTATAAATTAAATCTTATAAATATCTCTTATATGAGATATCCTATCAATTTGAATTTAGAATTTCAAATGTGATAGAGATTTAATTTATCCTTATAAATTAAATCTTATAAATATCTCTTATATGAGATATCCTATCAATTTGAATTTCGAATTTCAAACGTGATAGAGATTTAATTTATCCTTATAAATTAAATCTTATAAATATCTCTTATATGAGATATCCTATCAATTTGAATTTCGAATTCAAACGTGATAGGGATTTAATTTATCCTTATAAATTAAATCTCATATATCTCATATATATAATATATATAAATATATATACGAATTTATATATATATACGAATATAAATATAAATGAATATATATACATTCACCTGGATCTTTCATTGAATCTGGACATGTCTTAGATTCAATGAATCTGGACATCATAGCTCGTGTTGGGCTATTTTGTGTGCGACCCTGTAGGCCCATATGAAGTTGGCAGTGGGCCATTTGCTATACTAGCCCACAAGTCGCAAGCGGTCTCTAGCAAGACATAACAACTACCCAAATCATATGAGGATCGATAAACGATGTAACCTTTTATACAACCATATCATGTCCCTTCTGTCACGCGATATTTTGGTCATGGATGAGGCATGGATAATGTCATCCTCCTATTCCCGACCGTTACTTTCTCGATCCCTGAGTAGTCTGACTATAGAGATGGAACTACCTTTCCATTACAGTATGGCCATACATTTCTCAGACTCACTCATCGAGGGGCCCAGTAATATCTCTCCACGAATGTGAGGGACAAATTCCATCTTGACCATTCACATTCCTCCGCATGAAAAACCACTAAGCCCGAACATAGTCTTTATGATCACTCGGTCAAAAGTGACTTTTGACTAGGTCAAAGCTGAGCGTTTTGTCATGTAGGAATCCATGATGATCTCAGGTCAAAGGGCATATTGACATGGTTTGTATATGAGAGAAGCTTATGACGTTACCCATGCAGTTCTCTCATAGCGGGTCGATCCAACACCCTGTACTCTTACATGTGCTTATGACTTTGATTTATATCTCTATACATCTTCAAAGTCATACTGGTCTTATTTCATCTGTGCTCCCACATAGATGATCGACCAGGGACATTTAGGATAATATCATGAATTATCCAAGGATGGTCATCATAGTAAACATGCAAATAATATGATAACTCAATTAATAAATTCATAAATCAATAATGTTCATAAGACAATGATTGGCCCCTAGGGCACGATTTCCAACAACCTCCCACTTGCACTAGGTACAATCATTAATTTGACTAATTCCCATTGACCTAACATGACGCTCATGCTTTGCCTGCACAAGCGGCTTTGTTAGAGGATCAGCAACATTATCTTCTCCTGCTACTTTGCATATTTTTATATCACCTCTATCGTTGATTTCTCTGATGAGATGAAATCGCCTGAGTATATGCTTGGTCCTTTGATGTGACCTAGGCTCTTTGGCCTGTGCAATAGCACCGCTATTGTCACAGAGCAAAGTTATTGGATCTGAGATGGTAGGTATCACCCCTAGTTCTGTGATGAACTTCCTGATCCAAACGGCTTCCTTAGCTGCATCAGATGCTGCTATATACTCAGCTTCCGTTGCAGAATCTGCTACAGTGCCCTGCTTAGAGCTCTTCCAGCTTACTGCTCCATTATTGAGGAGGAATATGTATCCAGACTGCGATTTTTGGTCGTCCTGGTCAGTTTGGAAACTCGCATCTGTGTAACCAGTTACACAGAGCTCATCATCCAATCCACCATAGACCAAGAATAAGTCCTTAGTCCTTCTTAAGTACTTAAGGATATTCTTGACAGCAGTCCAATGGCCCTCACCAGGGTCCTGTTGGTATCTGCTAGTCATACTTAAGGCAAACGAGACATCCGGTCGAGTACATAACATGGCGTACATGATAGATCCTATGGCCGAGGCATATGGAACCTTACTCATGCGACCTCGCTGATCAGATGTACTAGGACACAGATCTTTGCTGAGGTGAGTACCATGAGACATGGGTATGAAACCCCTCTTTGATTCGTGCATACTGAACCTATGCAGTATTTTGTCTATGTATGTACTCTGACTGAGTCCTAGAAGTCTTTTAGATCTATCTCTATAGATCCTGATTCCTAGGATGTAGGTGGCTTCACCCAAGTCTTTCATCGAGAAAGACTTTCCTAACCAAGACTTGACAATCTGCAAGGTAGGAATGTCATTCCCAATAAGTAGGATGTCATCGACATAGAGTACCAAAAACACAACTGTGCTCCCACTAACCTTCTTGTACACACAAGGTTCATCAATGCTTTGAAGAAATCCAAACTCTTTGATTACTTCATCAAAACGATGATTCCAACTCCGAGAGGCTTGCTTTAGTCCATAAATGGACTTTTGAAGCTTGCACACTTTACCAGAGTCCTCGGAACGCACAAACCCTTCAGGTTGTGTCATGTACACATCCTCAAGGAGCTTTCCATTAAGGAAGGCTGTCTTGACGTCCATCTGCCATATTTCATAGTCATAATATGCTGCAATAGCAAAGAGGATTCTGATTGATTTGGCCATTGCTACTGGGGAAAAGGTCTCATCATAGTCCACACCATGAGTTTGAGTAAAACCTTTTGCAACCAGTCGTGCCTTGAAGACATTTACATTGCCATCCATGTCAGTTTTCTCTTTGAAAACCCACTTGCACCCGACGGTTTTTACACCTTCAGGCGGGTCGACTAAGGTCCAAACCTTATTGTCGTACATGGATTGCATCTCAGACTTCATGGCACTAAGCCATTTTTCGGAGTTTGGTCCCACTATAGCTTCTCGATAGGTAGTCGGCTCATTATGCTCAATGAGCAACACATCACGACTATCAGAAATCAGAAATCCATATCTCTGAGGCTGAAGTCGTGTCCTATTAGACTTTCGTGGACCTTGCGTGACTTGAGGAGTCTCAACAACTTGTTGTGAGTCTTCTCTATTTTCCATCTGCAGTTCTGTGGTGTCTTGTAGCTCTCGAACTTCTTCGAGTTGTACCTTACTCCCACTGGTTCTTTTAGAGATAAATTCTCGTTCAAGAAAGATACCATTTCTGACAACAAACACTTTGTTATCAGCAGGGTTGTAGACGTAATATCCCTTGGTTTCCTTAGGATATCCCACAAAAAGGCATTTTGAGGATTTGGGCGCTAATTTGTCTGAGGCTTGTTGCTTAACATAGACCTCGCATCCCCAAATCTTGAGGAAAGACAAACTAGGCGTCCTCCCAGTCCATATCTCATACGGAGTCTTTTCGATTGCCTTAGATGGAACACGATTGAGTGTGAACGCAGCTGTCTCTAGGGCATAGCCCCAAAAGGAGGGCGGAAGATCTGTTCGACTCATCATGGATCGAACCATATCTAATAGTGTTCGATTTCTCCGTTCAGAAACGCCATTCCATTGTGGTGTCCCTGGAGGAGTCAATTGTGAGAGTGTCCCACAATTCCTAAGATGATCTATGAACTCTTGGCTCAAATATTCACCACCCCGATCAGATCGAAGGGCTTTAATTGTTTTGCCAAGCTGGTTTTGTACTTCATTTTGAAATATCTTGAACTTTTCAAAAGATTCAGATTTATGTTTCATTAGATAGATGTACCCATATCTGCTGAAATCATCTATGAATGTTATAAAGTACGAATAACCTCCTCTAGCATTTGTGTTCATCGGTCCACACACATCTGTATGTATGAGGCCCAATAAATCAGTGGCCCTCTCACTGTGCCCAGTGAAAGGTGACTTTGTCATCTTTCCTAACAAGCAAGACTCGCAAGTGTCATATGATTCAAAATCAAATGAGTTTAGAAATCCATCTTGATGGAGTTTGGAAATGCGTTTCTCATTTATGTGGCCCAGACGACAGTGCCAGAGGTATGTGGGATTCAAATCGTTTGGTTTGACCCTTTTGGCGGTTACGTTATAGATATTTCCATGATTGGGTTGTTCCAAATTTAATATGTAATGATCAACATGCAAATCACCATGAGCATATAAAACATCATTACGATAAATAGAACATCTACTATTCCCAGTAATGGAAGTGAAACCTTCCTTATCCAAATAAGAAAGTGAAACAATGTTACTACTTAAAGCAGGAACATAATAGCAATTGTTCAAAACTAACAAAAGCCCAGTGGGCAGAACTAATTCATAAGTGCCTACAGCTAACGCAGCAACCCTTGCTCTGTTTCCAACTCGTAGGTCAACTTCACCCCTTTTCAGCTTCCTACTGTCCTTTAGTCCCTGCACATTCGTACAAATGTGAGAACCACATGCAGTATCTAATACCCATGAGGTGGAAGTAGAAAGATGAATGTCTATAACATAAATACCTGAAGCGATAGCCCCGCTATCCTTCTTGTTCTTTTTCAGATCTTCGAGGTAGAGTTTGCAATTCCTCTTCCAATGACCCGGTTCATTGCAGAAGAAGCAGACTCCTTCCTTCGGAGGCTTTGCCTTCTTTGGTGCAGGCTTGGTTTCGGGCTTGCCTGACTCTTTGGTCTTACCTGATGAGCCATGACCCTTCCCCTTGCCTTTGCCTTTCTTTTTCGTACCCTTTCCTTTCTGAACCATCAAAACACTACTGGGTTTCTTCTTAAGACTCGGCTCAGCAGTTTTAAGCATCCCATGCAGTTCAGAAATAGATTTCTCCATGTTGTTCATGTTGTAGTTCATAACAAACTGGTCATAACTTTCCGGGAGTGAGTTTAAGATCAAATCTGTAGCTAACTCCTGGCTCATGGGAAATCCAAGCCGTTCAAGGTGATCAATGTACCCTTTCATCTTTAAGACATGAGCACTGACTGATGCACCTTCAGCCATCTTGCAGGAATGTAAGGCCTTAGTGGTCTCATACCTCTCTTGCCTTGCCTGTTGCTGGAACATTTCCTTGAGATGCACAATCATCTCATAAGCCTCCATGTGTTCCAGATCTCTTTGGAGCTCCGGAACCATGGTGGCTAGCATCAAGCATCCCACATCGACAGAGTCTTCCTTATGCTTCATATAAGCATCTCTCTGAGCTCTGGGAGCATTGGCGGCTGGCTCCTCAGGAATGGGTTGATCTAGGACATGCGCCTTTCTTTCCTGCTTGAGAACAATTCTCAAGTTCCTAAACCAGTCAAGAAAGTTTGTCCCATTAAGTTTGTCCTTCTCAAGGACAGATCGCAGCGATAATGTAGCAGTATTACTAGTCGTCATGATTCTACAATTAAAATATGCAATGTAATTAGTAATCTCCCACTAAATAAACAACCCTCAATGCAATAGTTAGTGGGCTAAGATCCATATTTGGCTCAAACTTAAGTCCGCTTTGGCAGGACACTTAAATTAAGTTATTTAGGTAGGTAACACCTTTACCAATTACATCAAATGTAACTCTTAGATATTCATGGGATCCTATCATCATATGATCTGGCATGTTCTAATCCCATCTAATGCCTTGAGATCCAAAACCGTTTTGTTAATCTCAATTAAGTCAAACAATAATGAACCTATGAGAGTAGCACCATTACTCTTTGCTTATCTCCCCAAGATAACTCAAAAGCACCCACTTTGGTGGAGTCCACAATTGAGCGATCGAGGTTTTGACAAGTGTTCATAAATTGACGGCATTATGACTTAAGATTTCTTTTAGAGGGCCTAATTTAACTATCTGGTTTATAAAACGCATGTTTCTCAGTTCGTATCTCATACAAGTAATATGCATGTGCTGATCTAATCATAAGATGCATAATTCAAACGTGATACAATATGGCTCACCTATCCTAAGTCCCCTCAAGCCAATGAGAGGAGCTCTCTAGTAAGAAAAGAGAAATTACATATAGAAACCTCTTTTAACATTCGAGGGGAGTGAGATGAGAGGAGAAGGTACATTGAGAGTATATAGAGGAAGGCACGACACGCAGGCCGTATTTTTAAAATTACAACACTTGCAATCTAGAGCCATATTGTTCACCATACCCAAACATTCAAGAATCAATATTCAGATCTAATCGAAGGGCAAAAAAAAAAAATTTACAAAGTAACATAAGTTACGGTTATGTTGCGCTACGAACAGGTAGCTACGGCGGTCCCGCTAGCCGGTTAGCGGGCGGCTGTCCCGCTAGCCGGTTAGCGGGCGGGGTCTCTGGGGCAGCGCCCCGGAAGAAATTTTTTTTTTTTTGTTTTGTTTCATAAATAATCACGAATCTGAATTCGGTTTTCACAAATAATCACAAATTCGAATTCGGTTTTCTTAGACCCCATCTATGCGGATTGATCAAATCAAAAAGCATCACCACCGATTTCAATTTCCTTTTAGATTCCTTTTATGTCATACACAACAAGGATTCCATATATGTCACACATACAACGCTTATTATATGATCGGCTACTACTAACATATATCATATAAATCACAAATCAAGCCTAACTTAAACACAAAACGGCATGGCTCTGATACCACTGTAAGGAATTGGAAGACACGCAGCGGAAATAAACTTTAAAAATTTTCCATTCCTTGCCAGGATCTACCGTATGTGTTTAAGTCAAGTGGAAAGAATCATTACCCTTAGTGTTGCTCAGCGAATTTCACAGCTTCTCTACGTGGGTGGTGATCTCTTTCTGATCGCAAGAAATCGATGGAGTGTTCCTCAGCGACCTTCACAGATTCTCTCCGCGGACGGTGGTCTCTTTCCGATCACAAGAAGTCGACGCCTCAGGTCGGCTTCCTCTACTGGTATCCACACGAACAGCGTTCCAACCACGAACGACGTGCTAGCGTCTCCTGTCCCTCCAAGGCTTTCACAAGTCTCCGTCTCTATTTCGGCAGTTTCTTGTCTGCAAACCTTTTGCAGATTCCGTTCGGCCTTTTGTGTTCTGTGTTATTTTCAAACGTAGCTCCTCCAATCAGATATAGAGGATGCTATGCGTTTTTCCACTTGACCTAATTGGATTTTGGAGTTAATCTTATATTAATTCCGAATTGATACAATATCATATATTGTATAATTTTATAAGAAACTAATTAAATAAAATAATATTAAATCCGTCCCACAGATTTAATTACTTATTTATTTAACTTTAAATAAAGATGAGACTGAGTTATATTTGATTTATTCCCATAAATCAAATTTGAGATATCCTATCAATTTAAATTTCGAATTTCAAACGTGATAGAGATTTAATTTATCCTTATAAATTAAATCTTATAAATATCTCTTATATGAGATATCCTATCAATTTGAATTTAGAATTTCAAATGTGATAGAGATTTAATTTATCCTTATAAATTAAATCTTATAAATATCTCTTATATGAGATATCCTATCAATTTGAATTTCGAATTTCAAACGTGATAGAGATTTAATTTATCCTTATAAATTAAATCTTATAAATATCTCTTATATGAGATATCCTATCAATTTGAATTTCGAATTCAAACGTGATAGGGATTTAATTTATCCTTATAAATTAAATCTCATATATCTCATATATATAATATATATAAATATATATACGAATTTATATATATATACGAATATAAATATAAATGAATATATATACATTCACCTGGATCTTTCATTGAATCTGGACATGTCTTAGATTCAATGAATCTGGACATCATAGCTCGTGTTGGGCTATTTTGTGTGCGACCCTGTAGGCCCATATGAAGTTGGCAGTGGGCCATTTGCTATACTAGCCCACAAGTCGCAAGCGGTCTCTAGCAAGACATAACAACTACCCAAATCATATGAGGATCGATAAACGATGTAACCTTTTATACAACCATATCATGTCCCTTCTGTCACGCGATATTTTGGTCATGGATGAGGCATGGATAATGTCATCCTCCTATTCCCGACCGTTACTTTCTCGATCCCTGAGTAGTCTGACTATAGAGATGGAACTACCTTTCCATTACAGTATGGCCATACATTTCTCAGACTCACTCATCGAGGGGCCCAGTAATATCTCTCCACGAATGTGAGGGACAAATTCCATCTTGACCATTCACATTCCTCCGCATGAAAAACCACTAAGCCCGAACATAGTCTTTATGATCACTCGGTCAAAAGTGACTTTTGACTAGGTCAAAGCTGAGCGTTTTGTCATGTAGGAATCCATGATGATCTCAGGTCAAAGGGCATATTGACATGGTTTGTATATGAGAGAAGCTTATGACGTTACCCATGCAGTTCTCTCATAGCGGGTCGATCCAACACCCTGTACTCTTACATGTGCTTATGACTTTGATTTATATCTCTATACATCTTCAAAGTCATACTGGTCTTATTTCATCTGTGCTCCCACATAGATGATCGACCAGGGACATTTAGGATAATATCATGAATTATCCAAGGATGGTCATCATAGTAAACATGCAAATAATATGATAACTCAATTAATAAATTCATAAATCAATAATGTTCATAAGACAATGATTGGCCCCTAGGGCACGATTTCCAACACTTTATACTAATGAACAAGGATGAAGAAGGAAGACCTGGATCAAGACTCTATGAGAAGTTTTATTTCATGAAGTTGTCTCCATGTATTGGGTAGGAACTTTTGGAACCAGCTGTCAAATTAATATGGATGAGCTTGGCCCCCAATGTGATCCTGATAATTCTAGTCCCGCTTTGCAAGGTAGTGGATTTAGACGTGATTATAGCCCACTCATATTGGTATACTTGATTTCTCCTGATACTATGGAGCATACTTTTTCTTTTCGTTTCTTTTCTTTCTTTATTTTTTTAAAATTCTATCAGATATGATAATTTAAAATTTAAACTAAATTTTTAAAATTCAAATTCATATCTAAATCTGAACCTAAATCTTAGTAATTCTCTAACTAATAATAACAATCAAATCATAAAATCTTAAGTGAAGATAATGGTAGAATAATCTAGATATCCTATTTTATTGAAAGTAATAAAAATACTAAACTTAATAATTTAACTTAGATAATATTTCTAAGTTATTGATAAATAATATTTTTAATCGTGCTTAAATATAAGAATAAAAATTAAGATGTTATAATTTTCTCTTCCTTTTAGAAATTTTGTCCCCAAAATTGACACCCTAGAATACGCAAGAAAAGAAAGAAAAGAAACACATAATCTAAGCAGGGAATACATCCGGTTACTCGTGCAGCATTTGCTCCTTAGGTTCCTTGGGAGATGCCGCAGCTTCCTCCTGGATTATAACATAAACTCGATCGAGAATAGTAGGACGATCGCTTTGAGGGGTCTGTTAAGCCTCTGGATAAAACTTAGCGATATGCCCCAATTTATGGCATTTGAAGCACTATCGGAACTCTCCAGGATGACTCCTACCACATCTCTAACACGACTTGGGTACACTAGATACTAAGGGAGTAGGTGCTCTGCGGGGACTCTGATTTCCCCCAAAGTAGCTCCTTTGGCCTTGGTTCATTTGCTGGACCCCTTGACGGGCATTATCTCTCTATCCCAGGCCTATATTCTGTCCTGATCTCCCTGAGCCACTAGGACTAAAATGTTGCCTCTTCCCCACTCCTCCTGTGGGTCCAGATAGCTAGGCCCCCTGACTAGAGCCTATATCTTCTTTGCTTGGTCTACCTCCCGGGCTTTTCTGGCTATGACTCTCAACTTTATGCACATGCCCTCGAATGATTATGGCTTATATAGAGCTAACGCCTACTGCAACTCTAGCTTGACCTGATACAACAATTGTTGCACCTTCCACAAAGAGTAATTCACCCCTTCCGAGCGAGGAACATACTTTATTAATTCAATAAACTTAGTTATGAATGGGTCCTCGTGCATGTCACCTTTTTGCAGGGAGTAAAACTAGAATTATTTCTCCATACGCAATTCCTTAGGAAAGAAGTGATCATAGAACATCTCCTTAAAATCTCCCAAACTCATCTGTGAGATATTAGCTAGCCCCACACTATCCCACCAATCTCTCGCCTCGTTTTCTAAGTATGTAATAGCCACTTGCACCTTTAGTGGCGAGATGCAAGGGACTGCTGAGAATATCGTCTCCATCCTCTTAATCCACTTCTCTGCCTCTGAGGCCTCCAGTCTTCCCTTAAACTTTGGAGGGATATGCTTATGGACTTCTTTCCAAAACTTAGTGATGTCTTTCAAAAGTGGGGGATAAAAGCCTCCTCCTGATGTTTTCCCCTCCATGCTAACGTGGTCATGCTCTTTGTCATGGCCACTACTATTCTCTATCTCATCATGGTTGCCTGATCTTTGCTTCTCTAGCATCTTTTCTTCAAGCTTCTTTAACCTCTTATTGACCGCACCCAACACTAGCTCCGTCATATGTGCAATTATTGCTTCATAATCTGGTTTAGGCATATCATGCTGAGGCCCATAATCTAGTTGAGGCCTATCCTCCTAGGGCCTACTATTACCATGTGCACTTTGTTGTGATGAAGTTCGTACCATCTTCTCACTACCTAAGGATGTAATCCACTATAATAGTTAAGTACTATAATATA
The DNA here is from genome assembly GCA_037074615.1 of Leucaena leucocephala. Classification (NCBI taxonomy): domain Eukaryota; kingdom Viridiplantae; phylum Streptophyta; class Magnoliopsida; order Fabales; family Fabaceae; genus Leucaena; species Leucaena leucocephala. Next base: position 2,014,520 of record CM073544.1, on the reverse strand, counting down.
GATAATTTATAAACTAATATAGAAAGACATGTGTGAATAATATATATTGACACTACTATGCCATGCAACATACAAAAGGATGTTGCCATGCCCAAATAACAATTTAAAGTATTTACTTACAAAATATGCACCACAGCTTTATGAGAATTTAAACAATTTAAATAATTACTTTAAACTACATTCCAAATATTTAGAAAAATTTAAATAACTTACAAAACAAATTTAAAAAGTTCCCAAAAATGTTAAAATAGTCAAATCCCATAAATAATTAAAATGGTATATAAATTAATTTGATAATTAAATATTCAAAAAAAATTAATAAATTATTTATGGAATAAAATATAATTAAATTGAACAACGTAATCAAGTATTTTATCAGACAACTTTCTGGAAATTTAACAAAATGGTTCAAAATAAAATAGAGTTTTTTTTTGGGTCCCAAAAAAAGCTACAAAGATTTAAAATTAAATAAGTTTGGCTTAACTATAAAGAAAAAAAATCTTAAAATAGAGTCTAAAAATATTTTTATAGAATTAAAACATTTAATGGCCTAAAATAGAACCCACAACTTCACTGAGCAAAAATAATTTTTTTTTTAAATGGCCTGAAGCAGAAGGGCCCATGTTAAAAAAACCAGAAATAAAAATGACAGCCCAAAGGTAATAGCCCCAAAGTTAAAATAAGGGCCTTGTTGCTAAATAAAAACAGAATGAAATGCAAATAAAATCATATAGCCCAACACATTACAGGCCCAAAATGTTACTGTACCAACTTTTTTTAACTCAATGGGCCGAAACATGAGTCCAATTTCTGAAAAATAAAAGATATGGTTATGAAAAAACCAACATAGCCCAGACGCAATTTGATAAGAAAAATAAAAAAAAATAAGGGCCCAAATCGTTAATGAACATAACAGATTTTTTTTTTTTGAATAACCCAAATGGCAAAAATAGAAGGCGATATTTCTGAAAAAATAACCAACAAACATAAATCCTTGAAACTAAAACAAAGTGCCCACCAACGGGGGTTAATCTGAATAGTAAACGACTCAATATCGCTTAAATGAAGTCTTAAATTCGAGCTTTGACGTACGCAGAAAATTTTCGTTGGGAACTCACCCACTATAACCAGGTGCGTGACGCGGGTCGAATCTAGATATAGTCAGGACAAAGTTTCGATAAATTGAGTGGGCAACAAAAAAGAGCCCAAAACAGAATTGAAAAAAAAAATCTATATATATATTAATCAGCAACGAGGACAGGAGCAAAACTATAAACTTTTTTTTCTTTTTCTTTTTTTTTTTGGAATAACGTTAACGGTTCAACACATAATTGAAAAAGATGATATATATATATATATATATATATATATATATATATTTTAGTCAGACATTGGACGTCAGTGGGAACAAAACCTTAAGCCCCTCTCTCTCTTTTTTATTTTACAATGAAATAAATTTATAATGAATCTTATAATGATTAGGAGGACCTAAAACCTAAATTTTGATATTAAATTATAAAATTTTCTTAAAATATAATTATTATTAATTATTTAAATTTATTTTATACTAAATATAATTTTAAAATAATATTATAAATGAATTTAGTTTATTTCAAGAGAACTAAACATAATGAAAAAGAGTTTAACTAAAATTTAAATAAACTCTATTATGATTATAAAAAGATTTTTTTTAAATATAAATAAAGTAATAGGATATATAAGTATGTAAAATAAAATCTATTACGGCAATATACAAACATTCTACATATATTTACTTTCAAAAGAAAATGCTATAAAATTAATATATCTCTATTCAAGCCTCTAAAGTTTATCCTAGAGTCTTAAGATGAGAATATAACCTGAAAAATATTAATAAAAATATGGTAAGACTAATATCTCAGTAACCATCAATTTTACTCATTATACATACTAATATGTGCTCATGAGATGTCAAGTAGAACCTCACAAAGTAAAATATATACAAAATAACATATTATTATTATAAAATTAAATGAATAACCGACCCAAGTTCCTCCTATCAATCCAACCGAACCGTTTTATTTCCGCCGACTGAACTCATTGGCTAGTGGTAACTGACCACTCAAAAAGCTAACTGATTAAGTGGTATAGATAGGCCAAAATCCACAGAGCACCTGACCAAATCATAAGTTCATTCCCCCTCGGTAAACAGGTGGGGGTGTCACAGCCCCTTGATAAACAGGTGAGGCATGTCCCTCAGTAAATTGGTGGGATAAAAGACAACTATCGAACTCCAATAGAGGTTATACTACGTGGTGAAAATATAATTTTATCACAATCATATTAATTAAAATATCAATAGCTTGATAATAAATAATACCAATAAGTATCACAATAGAATTTTTCTCAAGATAATAACTTTTTTTAAATTCCAATATTAAGATATAATAAGTTTATAATTTTAATTCAAACTTTTCAAATTAAACTTTAAATCCCACAAGACTATTTTTAATAAAAATCATCAATAATTATTTTCTCAATACAATCATATTAATATCAATAGTTTTATATATATATATATCAAATCACTCATAAATATCATATTAATACACGTAATGAATAAAAAATAGTTACTTTTAATTTAATATAGGAATAATTACTACACAAGATCAGGAAGGTGACTCTTAGCTGGAAGGCATAAGATGTGGAGGACCTTATACTAGAGAACAAGGACGAAGAAGGAAGACCTGGATCAAGACTCTGAGAAGATTTATTTCATGAAGTTGTCTCCACGTATTGGGTAGGAACTTTTGGAAGCAGCTGTCAAATTAAATATGGATGAGCTTGGCCCCCCATGGATCTTGATGATTCTAGTCCCGCTTTGCAAGGTAGTGGATTTAGATGTGATTATAACCCACTCATGTCGGTATACTTGATTTCTCCCGATACTATGGAGCATACTTTTTCTTTTCTTTTTTTTATTATTTTTTTCAAAATCCTACGAAATATAATAATTTAAAATTTAAATAATATTTTTAAAATTTAAATTTATATCTAAATCTGAACATAAATCTTAATAATTTTTTAACTAATAATAACAATCAAATCATAAAACTCATAATAGTAGAATAATCTAGATATCATATTTTATTGAAAGTAATAAAAATACTAAACTTAATAATTTAACTTCAATAATATTTCTAAGTTATTGATAAATAATATTTTTAATTATGCTTAAATATAAAAATAAAAATTAGGAGGTTACATATCTTCCCAACATACCCGCAGTAAAAGTGTGCCAGGTCTTGTACAAACCTGTGCATACATCAAGTTTCCCACTACTGAGGCATATGGGACATTTTCTATCTGTTTATTTTTAAGCTCAGTTTCAGGACATTGACCTAGATTAAATTTATCTCTTTTTTCAATAGGAGTTACGTTAAATGAACAGTTTTACATTCTGAATCGTTCAAAAATTTTGCCAATGTAAGCTTCTTGAGATAAGCCTATAAGACATTTGGTCCTTTCTCTATGGATCTTTATGCCAATAACATAAGATGCCTTACATATGTCTTTCATATCAAAACTCTTGAACAAAAACTGATTTACTTTACGCAATAATCATAGAACATTGGTAGCAGGTAAAATATCATTCACATATAAAATCAAGAATGTGATCCTACTCCCACTATCCTTGTGGTATATACAATCCTTCATGATATTCTTAACAAAACCAAATGAAGTGATCACTTCATGGAACTTCAAGTACCACTACCGTAAAGCCTATTTTAGACCATATATTGATTTCTTTAGTTTGCATATCAATTGTTCTTTATCTTCTAAAACAAAACTCTCATGTTGTTTCATATAGACTTCTTCCTCTAGTTCACTATTGAGAAATGTAGTCTTCACATCCATTTGGTGCAACTCTAGATCAAAATAGGTAACAAATGTCATGATGATACGGAACGAATCTTTCTTAGATACAGGTGAAAAGATTTCACTGTAATCGATTCCCTCCACTTGAGTGAAGCCCTTAACAACCAACCTAGCCTTGTATCTATCAATGTTGCTTTGTAAGTCTCTTTTGGTTTTGTAAACACATTTACAGCTAATGGCCTTAGATCTACTAGGCAACTCTACAAGTTCCCAAATATGGTTGTTTGCCATGGAATTAATTTCATCAATTATAGCATCATGCCACAATTTAGAGTTCGCACTCTTCATAGCATGAATGAACGCTAAAGGATCATTCTTAATATTTATACGCGGTCAACTTCAGGAGAATACACTACATAGTTATTAAGTAATGCCGATATTCTTTCTCTAGTTGAACACCTTAATTCAACCTCTTAGGTTGATCCAAGTTGCTAAATATGGACATCTTCTATAACATTTTGTGGTGGTTTCACTTGTATGATAGTTTGATCATCTTGTATTTGTCCATCTTATCCAGTATTGTCAACTTGAGACATAAGGTTTATATCATGTTCAATGTCAACTCCAACAGTGGGATAATCATTAACTATTGATGTTCCCTCATGAATTGTATTAGTGATTTGCTCTATATGATCATCTAGTGGACAATCACTCCCACTAATCACATCATTCTTAAGAAATTTGGTATTCCTAGACTCTACAAATCTTTTAAAAGGTGGAGGACAATAAAAATTATAGCCCTTTGACCTTACTGCATAGCTTACAAAGTAAGTTCTAATGGTCTTGGGGTCTAGTTTATTCTCCTATGGATTGTGCATTTTTACTTCAGCAGAACAACCCTATACCTTAAAATGGCTTAAACTGGATTTTTAACCTTTTCAGATTTCAAATGGTTTCTTTAACACTACCTTTGTTGGAACCCTGTTTAATATATATGTGGTTGTCTTGAGTGGTTCCTTCCATAGGAAAGTTGAAAGTTTGGAGCTACTCATCATGCTACTAACCATATTCAGTAAGATCTTATTTCTTCTTTCAGCTACATCGTTCATGTCAGGTGAGTCAGGCATGCTATATTGGGCTACTATACCTTGCTCTAAAAAAAATTAGCAAATAGACCTTGTGCTTGTCATTCACTAGTGTATCTACTATAATACTCACCACCTTGGTCTGATCTCACGATCTTGATTGGTTTCCCAATCTATTTTTTTTACTTTTGCTTTATATTCCTTAAAGACATATAATGTCTCACTTTTATTATAAAGTATATAAACGTACATGTATCGTGAGTAATTATCAATAAAGGTGATAAAATACTTTTGACCATGCGCAGTCAAATTAGGGCAACAAATATTCGTGTGTATAATTTATAGCAATTCAAAACTTCTCTTAGCTCCTTTATATGACTTATTGGTCTATTTCCCCTTATGCAATCCACACAAAAATCAAATTTCGAATGGTCTAAATATGAAAGAATTCCATCTTTATTTATCTTTTAATTATATCAACAGAGATATATTCTAATCTCCTATGTCACAGGCTATAAGAATTCTTATTGATGACATTCTTTTAGTATCACTCAAAACAAAAAAAGATTGAGGCGAATCAGAAATAATTGTAAGTAAATCACGAATCATAACTAAATTCACAATTAAAACATAATCTTTTGACAAAGTCATATGTTTCATAGAAAAAACTAAACGATAATAAAATAGAATTAGTTTTGACATAGAAACTAAATGATAATAAAATAGAATTAGTTTTGACATAGAAATCAAATTCCTATTGTAAGAGGGAATATAAAAAAATATCATAAATGTCCAAAACATAATTATTCGAAAAGGCTATGCGAAAAGTTCTAACGTCTTTCACATGATCTCCTCTCCCACTACATGAAACGATAGTTTTCTCATTAAGATGTGGAGGCCTGCTTATTAGAAAACCCTACATGATAGTCAAAATGTGGATTATTAAACTAGTGTCAATCTACCAAGTGTCATCATTAACGCTAGAAAAATTAGATTCAAAAGTAACACACAATGAAAATATACCTCTCTTTTCAAGCCATATATTCCTCTTGAGACACTCATTCCTCATGTGCTCATTTTTCTTACAGAAAAAGTATATGGCATTCCTTTTGTTGGCAACTGAAACAACATGGATTTTCCTCTTCTTTTTTTTTTATCTTTCTTTCCCTTGTTTCCCCTTCTACTATTAGCCATGGAACTTTATGCTAAATGAGCCTCCTTTTGTGCACTTTTCCTACTCATCAGCAATATAGTCTCTTCCTTAATACTCATGGACAGTAGTTCATCTACTAACCATTTCTCTTTATGTGTGTTGTACGAGATCTTGAAAGCTTCATATTGAGCAGAAAGTGAGTTCAAGGCCAATTGCACCAAGAATTGCTCTATAGGTTCCATTTCAAAGGATTACATGTAAGCCTCATACGCATAATTCAGACATGATGGTACCACCCATCTACTTGTCTATCGGCTTGAATTGCTTATCTAAGTCTTTCAAGTACCCTATGGTTGTCTCACACTTAGGTAATACTCCCATAATGCTCCTGGTGATCCTTTGTTGTATAAGCAGAAGAGATAAGCGGTTGCTCTGCTCCCACATATTATACCTTTCATTTGCCTCTCTATCATCGGAGGCATCATCTAGTCTCGGAGGTTTTTCATACCTCAAGACATAATTCGAGTCTAAGAAACTGAGCTGTAGCAAAACATTATCTCTCCAATCAGTATAATTAGTGCTGTCATTTAAGATTATTTTGTTACTTACATCAGCCATGATCCTGGGGCAGTAATTGGATCTGCAAAATGAAAATAGACAAATATACAAATAAGTTCACTGGTTAGAATTTGAAGTAATAACAATTCACTATGCCATGTATGCATGCCTAGCAAAATGTAACATGCAAGCAATTATAAATAGGTATCACTAATGTCTACCTGTGGGTAAAGACATTAACATAACATATATTCATCTCAAATGATAGAACTAGAATGTATTTGTACTTTCTAATACATATGGGTTACTTAGAAAATAACAATGACATTTTATCCCACCCTAATTAAATGTACAATTATGAAATATCTACCTGTGGGTAAAAATAAATCATATATATACATTTAATTATAATTGATATTTCAAATCCATATGTGATTAATTAAAGCATGCAACAAAATCAAATAAATAAGAATGTTATGGCTGCTTTTCAGAGAATTACACGTTAATCACAAATATCATTAATGTGAATTAAAATTCAAATATGCACAACTTAATAGAGCATTTAATAAATTAATTTAATCAACAAATATGACTAAATAATTTAATTTAAATTCTCCCACTATTTTATGCACCCAAAAAATATTTAATAGATTAATTTCAACTCAAAAGATTTTTACAAAAATTAAATAATTAATTTAATTGTCAAAAATAAATGTATAAAATAGGCAATTAAATAACAAATCAAAATTAAATTTTGTAAACACCTTTTTCCAATATCAAAATAATGAGAAAATTATTTTTTCTTTATTTAAATATTTGTAGTGCATATAATAGTATTTAAAAAGACATATTAAAATTAAAAGAAATTAATTTAATTTTTGAGTAAATATTCAGGAAAAATTAAATTAAATGGCTCAAAATAATTTTCTAGAAATAAAACTAAATGACTCATACACAAAATCTAAATAGAGCCCAAGTACAAAAGTCTAGATATAAAAAACCAAAATCCAGGCCTAAAACGTATTTTCTGGAAGCAATAAAAAAAATTGTCCAGTCCCAAAATGAAGGCCTAGAAAGCCAAACAGAGAGAAAAAAAATTTGTTTAACCCAAAACACGCAAGGGGCCCAATCTGATTTTTTTAAAAAAAATTAACAGCCCAAGTAAACGTGTCAGCCCAATCTGCTTCTCAAAATCAAATATTAGTTAGCCCAGAACGCGAGGCCTAGGAGCTAACCAAAAAAATATCCAATGGTACAAAATTGCGACAGTCCAATCTGTTTTAAGAAAAAAATAACAGATGGCCCAATTCTTTAATGAAACGGGTTTCAGGCCACCTTGTTCTTTGAGTCGAGTTGACCTAACTTGACTCAGCAACCCGAAGCACAAAGGACCCTCGCGGCCATAACCCTTCAACCGAAGCTCGACGCCATTGATGCACCTCCAGTCGGGTTCACGGTCAGTGAAGGTCATAGCTAAGAACGTAATGCTGCAGTCAACGGTTATGATGGCGAAGCTCTCTTCTCTCTGCAATGCTAATGTTTTCGTCAAGTACCAACTTCCCGATGAAGGTCTTGATGCTTTGATTTTGGTCACTAACGATGAGGATCTAAATGTAGGCGAAATCTGTAAAATACAAAGTTTATAGTTCGAGTCGCGTCCAAGGACACTGTCCTTAAGAGATATTTCGCGACCCCTCATCAAATTAGGAAGCGACTCTCTCCAGGATTAAGCGAACTCTTCCTGTAATGATATAGGGAAACATAACTGGTGGAAGATAAAGTAATCTCAAGAGATTGATGTATCATTCTCTCTGTGTTTCTCTATGACATTCTCTATATTTTTCTATGACTTCTCTGTGCTTCTCCTTCATCAAGAAGCCCCCTTTTATAGACTGTGGAAGGACACGAGACATGTCTTTTAGATATATGTCCCTTAGATTCAATAGTTATGTTAGAAAGACACCTCTTTCTTCAACATACCCTTTCACAACCAAGAGTCATGTTAGAAAGACACCTCTTTCTTCAACATACCCTTTCACAACCAAGAGTCATGTCAGAAAAACACTTCTTTCTTTGACACACCTTTTCGCAATATTTAAAATATTTTCAACAATCCTCCACATGTGTCAAAGAAACACCATTAGATGAGTTCTATACATGGATATAATCATTGTATCCAGTGGTCCTTTGGACTATGAACCAGACCTAGACCGATAATACTTGGTACACAGAAATGCCAGTGGTCCTCAGGACTATGAACCAGTACTTCTTGGGTGTATACCAGAGGTACTAACAGCCATATTATACCCCCATATTTTCACTGTTTACCGAGCGATTTTGCACGTTAGGCAGCCATGCGCGTGTCCTATTTTTAACGAATACTCTAGAGATTTCGCCACGATCTCATAGGAGCGGCTCACATCCCTCATTTGTATAGGTAATTTCTTTAAGTGTATCTGCACATAATACACCATCCCGTGAGATTTGAAATCATTAAGAGTTTTTGCTTATCCTCCTCTATGCAATCTAGCACTTTATCACACACCATAGGAAATGACCAGTAATAATATTTTGGTGCTAGCAGTACTAACAAGCGACTTATTCTTACTCATTGAACCTTCTTCATGGGATCACCAATCACAAAGGTTGGGTTGCCATAGACGTCGTAATCACACTGGTTTTAGTCATATTCCCCTCGATGTCTCAACAATTTAATTGTTTTATTCCCTAGGGGTTTTGTTAACGGATCCGATAGGTCTATTTTGATCTCACCAAAATCGATTAAGATAACTCCACAATTTTTAAGAATGCTTATTCTCATAGTATTTCAAACGATTGCACCATTGTTCTCTTAACAATGTTTATTGCCATTTTGCAATTATAACTCATCAATAATTATTGCCATTTAGCAAACACAATTCATCAACACTAGATGTTGTACATCTTTGTTATCCTTAACAAAGGTTATTGCTATTTAGCAAACACAATTCATCAACACTAAGTGTTGGTTTTACATCAAAATATTTGCTAAAAGGTTTTCAACCACTTAGCCTCGGTGCCAGTCAATTCCATAGCAATAAATTCAGAATCCCTTGAGGATTTGGTTAGAATTGTTTGCTTGGATAATTTTCATGTGACTGCATCACCACTAAGAATAAACACATAAACTTTAGTAGATTTTCACCTTTCTGAATTCGAAATCCAGTTCACATCACTATATCCTTCTAATACAGCGGTAAATCCACTATAATGTGTATCATAATTCATGGTATCTTTAAGGTATCTCAATAACCTTATTAGAGTATCCCAATATTCACTGTTTGGATAGTGAGTATATCTGCTCAATTTACTGAGTAATAAACTCAAGATAAATCACTTAACATCCGTGTATTTTAATACAACGGGAATTCACCATACATGATACCAATAGTTATGGTACCCCTCAAATATTTCATTCTCCTCATGAGATTGAATCTTTATGTGTGTATGCTCAATTCTCACATGCTATATCACAATAATTAGTACTAAATTCTCATAATTTGTACATAAAAATTTGAGCAAACAACACCCTCAAATAATGTATTATCATCATAAGGAATAATTACACTATGGTTCTCAAAACCAATATTTTAAAATATCTTTCAAGATGATATATTCCTTTATGATTTCAACACTTAAAAATATATTTAATTCATTCATGCTTTCAAACTCATATTTAAAGCAGCAGAACATCAATATGTCATCCACATTAAAAATTCAATAAGCATTTGCATCATATATTTATACTAAAATAAATATATACCCACAAGTAATAACATCATGAAAATTAAACGTATTTATCTCTCCATAGATAAATGATCAAATTTTCATGCTTCTATCATAATGTTTATTTTAAACCACACATAAAGTTTGATAATTATAAACTTTACTGTCAGAAGTAAATAATAAAGCCTCCATTTAATTTGATCATAACACACTTCATAATTATACAATGAGGCTAACAAATACATATTTTTTTTCACTCATAAATTTTATAAAGTATCCCATATCTTAGACACCCCCACACTTTTAAATATCAAATTATATCTCAATAATTTCTCAATAATAATTCTAATTACATTAGAATTTTATACCATATAATCCCTTTCCATTCTAATTAATTAGAATATTCCACTTAATATCATGTGATAATCCAATAAATAATAACCAGAATTATAAAAAAAAATACCCCTGGTCACATACCCTTCTTATATAGAGAGAGACACACCTTTTCTATATATTGAGAGAGAAGCACCATTTCCATATAGTGATCTTGGAACATCACAATAGCCGTTGGCTAACTGCTCATTGTCGCCTCCACGGACTGACATTATAATGCTTCCATGCACCGTTTGCAAAGGTCTTCGCAATCTGCTTGGTGCTTCGGTACTTCATCATATATTGCCATCCATATATCAAAGTGATGCGGAGTGCTATCCCTATAAAGAACTCAGAAATCAAACCCATTTTCCCATACTTCAAGCACCGCTTCTTCTCTAACTCGTGAGGAATAAAACCTTCAATTCATCGCCCTTGAATCAAAGGCACCCTTCATCATGAAATATAGCCATGATTGTGGCTTCTTTCTAAGAGCATTAACCACATATGCATATTCGTGTGATTCTATTCCATATTATGACACAGATAGCGCCGCGTTTACTTTTGAAGACTCGCCCTTTTCTTTCCTTCTTTGGGTTCTGAATAGTCCAAATCTTGAAACCCAATAATTTGCAGATAATATCTCTTAAGATTGTAGGGAAAATCTACAAAATACAAAGTTTATAGTTCGAGTCGCGTCCGAGGACACTGTCCTTAAGAGATATTTCGTGACCCCTCATCAAATTAGGAAGCGACTCTCTCCAGGATTAAGCGAACTCTTCCTGTAATGATACAGGGAAACATAACTGGTGGAAGATAAAGTAATCTCAAGATATTGATGTATCATTCTCTCTGTGTTTCTCTATGACATTCTCTATATTTTTCTATGACTTCTCTGTGCTTCTCCTTCATCAAGAAGTCCCCTTTTATAGACTGTGGAAGGACACGAGACATGTCTTTTAGACATATGTCCCTTAGATTCAATAGTTATGTTAGAAAGACACCTCTTTCTTCAACATACCCTTTCACAACCAAGAGTTATGTTAGAAAGACACCTCTTTCTTCAACATACCCTTTCACAACCAAGAGTCATGTCAGAAAGATACTTCTTTCTTTGACACACCCTTTTGCAATATTTAAAATATTTCCAACACTAAAGCACATGATGATTGAGTATGATCTGTCTCAATGCGCACCAGTGAAGCCAGCTAGGTACTTGACGAACGATTTGAAACCGGAGCATCAGTGAACAAGCACAAATACTAGAAACTCTCGCCAATGTTATACACAAGTCGGACCTGCTAAGTTAGCTACTTGCTTTCATTTCATGTTTTTCTTTTTAAACAGTAACTAACAAGTAATTCACGTTGCTCTCTTATCTTTCTTCTTAATTCCAGATACACAAAGCAAATGGGTTATTATCAAGAATCAACAAATTATGATCTAGGTCCTATAACCCATATTCTATTTCAGATTGTTACTCTTGAGGATTATAAATTAAAAAAAAAAAGGAGAGGATCTTAAACACGACTCTGATGCCACATGTTAGAATAAAAATATCTTATACATAATTTAATCACTCCAGATTATAACATATATAAGTATAAAATCTATATGAGATGCAGCGGAAGACTTATAGTTACCTCTCACCATTAGTTTAGCTGACTGAGGAAGAATTGGAAGTTAACTCAGAGACCTGTCAATTAGAGGACAGGTTCTTCCAACTGGTGATTAGGCACAACGATAGCAACTTGTGTACTGCCGTCACTAGTGGGGAACTCTTAGAGAGTGAGCAGAGAAAATTAAGTTCTGGGACTCAGAAATTATCGCACGATAAAAATTATTGTTATTAATTTTCACCATCAGAAAATTAACCTTAATTAACTGAGTCAATTACCTATCTTAGATAAGGCCCAAAATGACTACGGGTCACACTTAAAAATATTTATTAATTATCTTAATTAATATCTAAATAAGTTATAATATAATAATAAATATCTATAAGGAGTCTGAATATTTTGTTTGACAACATGAGTAAAAAAGCTTTATCTTGTAAATTCAGTTTTGCATGCTAGAACCAAACATATTTGAGATCAAGAGGCATTTTATAAGGGACAAAGTCATCGACAATCAGATTTTGGGATCTCATGTTCAACATAACAGCAAGTAGCAGATTGTCTCATACTAGACTCTCAAGTTTGAGGAGGCGTGTTAGAGCAGCATTGTGATTTTCTATTTTTCCTTCGGCAGCAACTGTTTTAGCTTATTTCCCCTTCTCACTGCATAATCCTTTCAACCATCTGCTTAAATCTTCTCCGTCTCACAAATGCTCTTTTTCAAATAGTTCCTACAGAAATCAATTTTTCTTACTTGTCTTATTTTGTTAGGGTAATAGTGCTAAATTATTTTCTCTTTTTTTTTTTTGGTTCCTTTGAGTTTTTGAAGCAAAGTCACAGAAATCTACTAAAACCTCTACTCACCAGACCTCAAGAAATTGACTTCTGCTTTCTCCTTCCTACTGATTTGGTTTGTAACTGTGGATAAAACTGAATATTTGAAATAGAAATGAAGAGAGATGAAAGAATGATACCAGCATAATTAGATACAAATACAATAAAGATTGCCATAACATTACACAATCAAATCAGCCCCTAAGATTAGAACTTGGCACATGATTTCCAGAAACCAATCAACCAGAGGGTTCTTTCACAGGAAATCAATAGCCAATAAAACTACAATCTAATTAAGAAACATAATCTACAGGCTATAAAGAACAAAGCTTTTGATAACTACACCTGAAACAATGAATTGCCCCTCTGGAAAAAAAAAACAAGTCAGTTCCATTAGCAGAAACCGGCGATGATTAGAGATCCGAGCAAGATATTCCCCCACTTCTTCATCACCTAACTGGCTCACCATTATAATTTCTTGTGCAAAGAAATTTAGGTAAATTCAGTCTAAGAATAATATGCCCACCGAGTCAATTATAAAGATACACACAACATATCAAATAGATTATGTGTATCTTTATGACTGAGTGTAGAGGATCTACCCAAGAATTTCCTTCTTTGAATTATGCTAATCTGCAATACCAATGCATGGCACCAAATTAAAGGCTTGATTGAAGAAAGGACTTGGGATCAAGTCCTGCAAGGCCTAGATGATTCTGGTGAGTCATAATGCATTTTTCATCCTCATCATCACCTTCTTCTTCATGGGTTTTCTAAATATTATTATTATGTCCACCATGTTGTCATAACATTGCCTCTGCGATCCCAAGCTTGCCACTGAGGTATAACTGTGTAGGGAATATCCCATTTGTGGATGTTGGAGACTGCGTCTGATTGTGACAAGGTCAATGAACCTGTCAATGCTAGTAAGGGTTCTAACAATAAAGTTTGGCTCTCACTTTTTCTTTCCTTCTCTTTCCTCATTTCTTCTAGTAACTCTTTGCTGGTGTCAATACCTGACAAAGAGTTGCATTCACAATTTAGACCTTTAAGGTCTTATAATTATTACTGCTTAATTTGGCAGAGCAAATTTAACATATGAAATTATTAATGCCTTACCTGAGAGGTATCCACCGTGGACGTAGCCACTAAATCTTTCACTTGTGTGCTCTCCAGTAAAGAAAATGCGACCTACTGGGGCCTGAACCATCGCAGAACAAATAAATTAAGTGGATAAAAGAAAGTCTTCTTCTTGTTTTTTTTTTTTTTTGTTTAGAGAACACAAACCACTAATGCACAATACGATATGGAATGAGGCCAGTAGAACACCAAGCTACTTAGAGACTAGGAGAACCACAAATGATGTTCTAATACTCCTCCTATCCTTAATATAAGACCTAATTGAGAAGTTGATCTTCATCCTAAACATAAGACTTATTTACTATATATATCAATTTTTTCCCAAATTATTCCCTCAACAATAATCAAGTAGAGAGGGAGGGAGGGAGTTAAATAAAATGATTAGGATGTTTTAAAAAATATATCATATTAACTAACTTAACTAACTTCTTTAATATAATCAAATTAGTTAAATAAGTCATATATTAAAGACTAAAGGACTAACAAATTTGAATTTGAATCTCAAATATAATGGTCCTAGAGGATGTTTCACGGAGAAGATTTAAGCATGTTACTGTAATCGACCATAACACTCAGATGTATAAAAAATGGCCTGCAGATACTTCTTATACCTTAATGTTGTATTGCTGAATGAATGGTTCTGTTAAAGATGATCTTTCACAACTCTTTTTCATTGCAAGACCTTAGCAAACATTTTAAGGATTTTTACATAAATTTTGTCTCATGTTCCTACAAAAGCTAAAGTCCACTACCTCATTTTTCTTTTATCTTTATTGGATGTTTAGAAATGAATGCGAAGGACAAAAATGTATATTAATGATAGTTGGACAAACTCATGACTTGTCATTTTCGGCATTTACTCCCTTGTGTTTCAAGTAAGATTAGATAAGTTACTTAATACAACAAAAACCAGAATGACGAGAGTGATTATTAATTATAATAGCCAGCTGTTAAGTTCCATGCATGTCATATCCTGTTTTTGTCTTCACATGCAACTTGAGAACAGAACATGAAAGGTATAGCATGCCTTGATAATTTAAGAAAAGAACACATCCAAAAATATATTCAACGTGAAAAACAAACCTGAATATTATGCACAACTTGCGGGTTAGAGATAATGGGATAGTTGCTGTAGCTGCCACGCTGGAATCTATTATTCCACCAACGAGGAACAAATATATCAATGGCATCTGGTATGCTGGGTCCAAACATTTCCCTAAGAACCGCCATAGCTTCTTTTAGGGTCTCTTTATCAGATTGACCTTCTACACGTTTCGATTCCTCATTGGTCAATGTCACAACCAAGATGTGGGAGCCAGGGTAAGCATTCTCCATGTGCTGATGACAAAGCAGCAAATCAGCAGATAATTTGAGAAGATTTTGATGAGCAAGTAAAGTGAATAGATAATTCAATCTCAAGGCCCATTACAAAATATTTTGATTCCAACTCCAATTATTTACAGTAATGATAGATGATAGAGCTCACATAATTCAAAGTCTATGCATGTTGATTAAAAAAGACAAATATTCCGGATCAGTACTGTACTGAAATAATACGACAGCCAAGTACTGTTAATCTTTTCGAGATCAAATAAATCAATTTTCTCCAATTAAATTAGCATTTCCTAGCTTTGAAATTTGGACATATTACTTAGTATTCTAAACAAACAAACAAAAAACAATGATAGCTGGAAAAAGTAAGTAAGAAGTTCCCGTCACGGAACCGATACAGACAACTCCAATAAAACACCAACATTACATACATCATAGGGGAATAATGAGCCACAAAACAATAAAAAGGTAAAAACGTTCAACATATGCCGTTATCCCTATAAGGATATGATTAATCACATAAGACAAATCGAAATAGTTGCAGCTAAGAATGTTTAAAACCATGTGCTCTACTACAAAAGTCAAATTTACAACTTCAAATTAGAAATCAAGAGTTTAGGAGGGTCTAACTAAAGCTAAATCTCCATATTAAAACAAAAAATGATATTTGAATTGATTAGTCTTTGGCCTTATTATCTTGAATTCTTGGACAAGAGGAATAGAAGAACTAATGAGAGGTAGATATACAAACAATGAACTGATTATGAAATTCCATTTTTAACCACTTAAGCCTTCAGGCATGGAGCTCATTAAAAGCACTACACAAAATAGACATAGAATACAAACAAAACAGTGTGAAATACAGCATGGAAGGAAATGACACAGCTGGCAACAATAAAGGAGAATTTCTAGCGAACCTGCCAAAATGTGTAATAGCCTCTCCGCTCGTGAGCATAGATGAAGAATTCCTTTTCGGGTCCACTTGGCCAGAACTTATACGGAAACTTCAGAAAGATTTTAGTGTAGACCATCACATCACATTTCTCTATGGCTTCCATTTTCCACCACTGTTTCATTGTTTTTATTAAACGTATTTAGTCGCATTAAAAAACAGAGTAGTAGTACGTCAAAGATTTCATATAAATATATCTAGACACATACACGCAGTCAGAGCATAACTCTGATATCTTGTGCATTCGGTGTTAGAGATGGAGAAGCGGAGAAGAGATTCTTCTCAACTTAAAAAATCTATGTGATAATTATTTTGAAATTGAAGTTACAATCAATATTTCTTAAAAGTTACAAAGAAAGATTAATATTTTTTATTATTATCGAATCAAGTTTTTATAATCACGACCATAATAAATGCAGGTTGGCGATATCCTGCGTCCATGTGGTGATCCAATATTTGCCCACAGTTAACATTAGACCTTCGTGAACGAGACTGTGGATCATCTACACGTGGATAAAGCAGTCCCTGGTTTTGAAAAAGAGGGCTCCTCGAAATCATCAATCAGAGAGCTTCATTCGAGACCTAGCTATCCCTATGTTTTGACCTTACCAACTAGATGACTAATAGTCTATTATTATTAAAGACTGTGGACCACGCACTAAATATCAGCATGAAAACGACGGAAACTCCTATTATAGGGACACACAAATACAAAAACAAACCCTAGAGATTCCATCATGTTGGTTCCTAGTAGATGTGTTCCTATCAGATGAAAATAGAACTTGAAATCTTGAATCTCTTGCCTTCAGGAAGAGATTTCACAAGTCTGATGGAAGTACTGTAATTACTGAATTACTAGATGCAGCCTGCAGGATTGAATTTGTTTAGAATAGTCTTCAGCCAAAAAAACAAAATTTTGTAGGATGGACTAGATTCTCATTTTGGTGTCCCCCAGTGCTCTAAAAAGCTCAGGGTGATAACGAGCAGGGCCACATATTCAGGGCCAATAACTGAGTCCCACGGCATCTCTAATAGTAATTGTTAATTAACAATATAGGGGCTCATGGGGATGGGAGACAGATAAAGAGAAAAGGAGTACAGGAGGTTCATTATAAAGTGGACTCACTGGTAAGGGCGGGTTAAAGGCAATGAGCTCGCTTTGGAGAACCCCGATACTAACAGATAGAATCACGTAGTCAGCCTCGAAAATGCAACCATCCTCTGTTATTACGGTAACGCCACTTCTCGAGTGCTGCAATTCCCGGACAACCTGCACAAAACCATGCAAAAAGATTCTCTCAGATATTCAGTCTTATATCATCGAATTAATGTGTCAGAAATGAAAATTAATTTGTCAGAAATGAAGGTTCTTCTGCTTTTGTATGTAAATATCATCTAATTTTTAGAAGTATCAACTTTAATTCCAAATTTCTACAAAAAATTATAAGTATTTATCAAAATGCAATATAAAACAAAAATCCAAAATTTGCATTGAAAATGAACAGTACCACCGACTAAAACAATATCCATTCCCCAGCCACAAAAGAAAAACTCGCGTAGTTAATTAATTAAATAAACGAAATACAAAGGGATAAAATTCCACGTGATTCCGAATAGTCAAAGCCAAAAGAATCTGTGCACCGTATAATTTGGAATCAAGATATAAATTCAGAAAAGAGATTCATTTTTTTTTCGCAGAAGTCAGAATAGTATCGATTTCAAGAGCAAAGCCATATGCCAAAATTTACCGCAATTTTTTTTTAAAAAAAAAAGGTAATTTACCCAAAAGTACGAAAATCATAAATTTGGATGCAGATGAGGTAAAAAAATCTATATGGATATTGAGGAGACTTCAACCCTTGACTTATTATCCGTGTTATTGTTGATGTGTCAATTAAAATAGCGTGCACGGTTGTCGAAATCAGGACTTTGGGGCCCATGACTTTTATAAAATGTAAAAGACTTGAAAAAGTATATAAATAGAGATCAAAAATAATTTGTGGGTCACGTTGAGCTTAAGCTTGTTTCTTCCTCTCCATTTTCTACAGGGGTGTCTGCTTCAAAAGGTTTCGTCATTTGGTGTGTGTGTGTGTGTGTATAAAGCCTGTAACCATTCAAAATATAGTACTACTGCCAGGCAGTAAAGGTCAACGGCCATCTGAAATCCACCTGCTAGGTGTCTGGCTTCAAGCAACCAGTGATTACTCGGATGATGACGAAATTGCATTCCAAAGAAAAAGAACTCTTGAAAACAGTCCTAGTTACTAATCCACGACCCCTAGTGGCCTGTGGTCATACCCCTATCAAACAGTACTTGGATTTTAACTCGATAACATCCGGTGAACTTCCACTTCCTAAATTTTCCTTCTTCTTTTTTGCCTTAAATATTTTATATATATAAGGGAAATTAAGTAATATTTGCAATATAAAATATAGAAAATTTACGATACACCTTGATTTATAATAAGTTAAAATCAGTAAATATATTATATTTTAGAGACATGTCTATTTGTGTGTGAGTCAAATTCCCTCTCCCTCTGATTTCATCTCCAGGAATCATTTTGAATTAACATATTTTTTTTATAGTTGTAAACCTGCGGGTGAACTATAATTTTATATCCTTGTTCAAAAAGCTTATCTTGTTCACGCATTGATTAATTATTATTGAAATAGATCATAATTCTGCAGGGTAGAAATCTAAAGTAAAATTATTTGTTACGGAAATATACTGTGATTTACCTCATAAAAATAAAACAGTCAAAAGCTTCAAGAAAAAAGTGTGAGAGTGACAGAGATATCTCTCAAATATAATAACAGAAGCAAACATCTTTTGAGAAGTCATTATCTGCAAACTCCAAAAGTGGATCAATCGAGCTTCAGTAACCCAAAGAGAAAAAAAAATGAAAGCAGGGGAGCATGCAAACAAAGTTAAAATTTTAAAATTTTCTTTTCAACCGTTTATTTATTCTGCTCTCAGCAAAAGACGTACGGCAAACAGATAAGGAACTTTTTTATTGGAATATATGTCATATTATTCACAAACCAGATTCACAAACAAATAAAATTAAGAGGTACTTTACTATAATTGAATTTCTTAATATAGTATTGTTTAAAACTTTGGATTGAAGAATCTGACCAGAGAAAACAACAATGAGTAGCTTCATCAGGGGAAAGGGAGAATAGCAGTATTTAGAGGAGAAATATGGAGGGCGGGGCCCGCAATTCCTTTCCTCCCCAACATTCTGGAGAAAATGGAGAAATAACGTACTAACAGACGGATATGACAGGAGGCTTGCATTGCTTTCCAAATTTTATCTTGATAAAAAATTAAAATAGAGTAAATTAACTAAATTCACCATTTTCTAAAATTAAATCAATTATATGGGATTTTTAAAAATTTATAACTTTTTATATAATATAATGTTATGATATCTTTTATCAAACAAAAAATAAATACGAGTCAAGAATAACTTATTTTAAAAAATTATATTTATTTATCCAAAATTTAACCCTAATAAAATTAGCAAAAGGATTAAGTCAAACCTTGTTAAGCTTGAGACGACTGTCCAAGATTACACCCTCTGAAGTGAAGAGAAAATCTTCAGCGATTTTATAGAGCAGATGCTCATACCCTCGTTCATCCGCAACTAAAAATTCTCTCTCCCCGAAATCTACATATGTGGATATTGGCTCCACTTCTGCACCAAAATTCTCAGTCTATTATTCATCTTATTTTAGTAAAAATAGAGGTAAGAAAAAATATAGATGCGTGAAACAAAATTCATTAAAAATTAAAAAGCATCTGCTGAGCTGGAAAAGAGTTAAGGAATATTGAATAATTTGACAAAGTTACAGCCCCACACATATCAATTTCTTTTGCTTTCTTATTCCTGTCATATGGAAGAGAGGAACGAACAGTAAAAACAAAATTAAAACTCATAATGCTGAAGTAAGTTTTGAACTGACCTGCCATTTCGAAATCATGTAGGATAAAATCAATGGCCAGCTCTATTGGGGTCTTTGGCGACCTGAAATGAAACATTAGAAAGCGGAACTCAGATTAAGAATAATTAGCTAACTAATCATATATTAACAACTAACCACCCTAACTTACGAAGGAGGCTCTGTTATTTTGTTGATCTCGCCACCGTGATCGGCATCCTGGTTCTTCAGCTTCTGAATCGCTGAGTCCACCGCCTTTTTGTAAGAGTCGGCCGCGATTTCACTCGGAAAGATTTTCCCGCTGCAACTCGTTGCGCAAATTCAGTTAGATGCACTAACAGAGGGATTTGAAATTGTATACCAAAACCACAATCGATCATAAAAATGAAAAAAAAAAGAACAGAAACAACTATAACACTCAAATGCACCAATGTATCGAAAATTATCGGAACAAGCAACTCGCCACCGCGGCGCATAAAAGACGAAAACGGCACTAAATTACTCCGGCAAAGTAATGCTCAAATATAAGTGGCAGAAATAGCAAGGATAGGCCGTTTTTGCAGACCTGCGATCATAGATATTGTAGCGCGCATTACTGTAATCAGAGAAGCAGGTTCGGAGACCAGATTTGGCAGCGAGTTCCCAAACAGGATTAGACTCTTTACCACCAACTCCGGCGATCCAACCAGCACCGAGCTCCACCGACACGCCTCCGAAATTTTCCTTCCGGATCCTACCGCCGACGCGGTCGGAGGCCTCCAGAATCACCAGGTCTTCTATTCCGTTCTCGGCCAACAATTTCGCCGCAGACATACCTTTCGTACAGAGAAACTAAAATCAGAACAAAAGGAATCACAATAACCGCATGATCAGAGATGGAATGATTGATCAACAGAGAAGTTCTCACCAGAGATACCAGCTCCGACGATGATGACGGAGGAGCGAGAGGGTGAGTCCATGTCTCTATGTGCGGAAACACGAGAGAGAGATTGAATACGAGTGGAGGAAGAGAGAAAATGAGAGTAGTTTGAGAGAAGCAAAAATAGCGCGAGTCAGTTTTTATAGTTTTTTTTTTTCTCTGTTCTTTTTTAATTTTTGTATTTTTTTCGCTGTTTTGTGATATTTCCAATTTGAGATGTGGGAACTGATGACCTTCCATGACGTTTCCTGCTCACTTTTTCATTTTTCTCAGCCGCGCAAATTTGACGTCTTGACCGACTGAAATAATAATTAGTTTTCTTTCTTAAACATTGCAATATTTGTATTATTTTTTTATCTAAAATTTTTCATCATATACAAAAAATCTTTTTAATTTTTTTTATTTAATACAATTTTAACACACCTATGCACAAAAACTTATCAACTCAGGTTTCAAACTTAAAACCTCATCAATGTTGCTACTAGGAGAATTAGCAGTTCACTAATCTCTTTAATTTTTAATATTCAATTCGATCATAATTATAAAAATTAGTTAAATTTTTTAGATAAATTAAAAAAATTAACATATTAATTAATTATAATTAATATAAAATTTAGTTCACTAATTTAGGTAGATTGACAAGTATATAATATAAATTCATTTTGAGGTATTAAATTTAGTTGTAAATTACTAATTTTTTTATTTACTTAAAAAATTAACTAACTCTTATAATTAAGATTGAAAAGAGTATTTAATAATAAATTTCTATAAACTTTAAAGTTATTTACATATATACAGATAATTCCTAACTATCAATCATGTGCTCCTTAAACTTTATTTTTTCTTTTTTATATAGCTCCTCAAATTTTGATTGATACATAAATAATTTTCATAAACTTTAAAATATATACGGATAAGTAATGTATAAAATTAACTATATAGAAATTATTTACATAAATATAAAAGTTTTTTGGGGGGTTTATTATAAAGTTTTAAATGTTAGGGACATGATTTTTATACAGTCTAGAATTTTTATGTACATTTTAACCGATATTTATATATATATATATATATATATATATAATTTTAAACTTTCAAAAATTTACTATTTATAGATTATAAATGGGGCAAGTCATTTTACATATTTAGCATAGGGAAGGTATTAGTGACCATGCCACACTTTCTTTCTTTCTTTTTTATCTAAAAATGCGTGACCCTTTCATAAATTTTATTAACAAAAATTAGGATAGACCGGTCAACTCAAAAGGTTAAAAAAATCACATACTCTACGAAATTCAGAAAATGAATGCGGTATTATAGATTTCAATTTTATGTTCAAATACATTATATAAATATAATTGCTTTTATATAAAAAATATTTTCAAA
Source organism: Leucaena leucocephala (assembly GCA_037074615.1). Taxonomy (NCBI): domain Eukaryota; kingdom Viridiplantae; phylum Streptophyta; class Magnoliopsida; order Fabales; family Fabaceae; genus Leucaena; species Leucaena leucocephala. The sequence goes on along the minus strand of CM073544.1, from coordinate 1,991,608 downwards.
ATGGTAATAGATCCTAATAAAGTTTAGAAGTTGTATTGTGAATATTCAAATTTTATATTTTAGTACATAAACATTTTGTGGATAGAAAAAAGAAGAAGAAGAAGAAGAAGAGTTAACATGAATTCTTCTCAAACTATATATATTCCATGTGCATTATACGTTCTAAAACTAGGCATATATATTAATGTTGATTATAAATGATTTTACTAAAAATACGTAGACATTAAAACAAATATTATATATGTTTTAAAAAAATATATCTTTAGTCATTTAATTTTACACAATATTTTATTTTAATTTCTTAATTTTATAAAAAAAAAATCAATCGTCTAACCCTATCTAACGTTATTAACAAAAATATACTGAAATTGAAATTTTAAATATTCATAAGACATTTTGAGTTGATATATTAATTTTAACTCTTAGAAAATAATAATGATTATCATAAAAAAATTATTTGATATTAACATTTAAATAATTAAAAATATACTTTATAAAATTAATTAGAATACCAAAAATATATTTTTGGTGAATGCCATTTAACGAAAGGTCATTGGTCTTAAACTCTTTCAAATACACTCCCTTTAATATTATCTCCTAAAAATCCTTTTTTTTTTAAACTATCTTCTAAAAATTCTAAATAAAAATAAATAGTGAAAATATGCCTGTTCAAAATTTATATGATTTTTTTTCCAAATTTTCACAATAATAGACCATAATTCACGTAAAATCTATAAGCTCAATTCTTAAAAGCATTTATCAAAATACATCCAAATCATGACGATGACTCCCAAATTCACCCAAAAATAGCTTCAAAATGTTATAAAATATAGGGAAGTAATCAGTACACACGTCAATGATATTTCTTATTTAATTAATATTCAAGCAATAATTGTCAATGATATTTCTTATTTAATATGCATGCAATAACTTTCAATTCGATCAGACACCGTAATGTTTGAAAATGTCAAGTATTTCTTTTTTTCTTTTTTTTGTAATTGATATGCAGTATTCAGATAATCTATATGCAATTTGACTTGCTTAATTGCTTGCATTTAAACCGTTATAATATAACTTTCTTGGTTCAGTTTTCTTTTTCTTTTTAAGGTTGGACTTTGGGTTCTTTTTTTGGTTGTTGTTTTTCTTTATCTTATAAGTGGATATAATATAATATCTTTTGTATTAATGAAATTAATTTATTTTTACAGAAAGAGTGGCATATCTAGTGAGATACTTAAAGCGCAAGTGATAGTTAAACCAATCGAGGTCATAATTTAAGGGTTGAACCATGATCATTTGAATCATGATTAAAATAATATAATTTAATTAAAATATTTATACACAAACTTAAAATAAAAATATATTAATTTACACGTAAATAAAATATTCTTAGCATATATACCACATGCAATCTAACAAAAGAGTTACTAAAGCATAATTATAATAGATTATTATGTTTTTTACTCAAAACCACATAATTTCATGCTCAGTTAAAAAAAAAGTAGAAAATTTAACCATATCAATTCATCTAAAATTCTAGATCAAACATATAAAAAATTTGTTTACTATTTTACTAATCTAATAAGTTGATTCGGATTGAGTTTTAATAGAATGATATGTAGTATATTTGGAAAAAAAAATTGGGACTAAACCTAAAATAAAGTAATTGTACAAGAATAAAGGATGAAGGCGTATAAACCAAGATTTTGTTTTTGTAGAGAATAATATTTTCTGTGATTCTTATCTCAATCATTTTCGTAAATCTAAAATGATTCGATTCACATGGTCAAGATTCACACAATTAGAGAAGCTTCATCTAAAAAGTTGGACAATAATTGACACTAACTTTTAATCATAAACAAATGTCATAATAATTTTAACTATATATAACTAGATTTCATTGGTTAGTTCAATTTACTAAATTTTTTGAAAAATTAAATCATGGAAAAAAATAGAGAAATCCCACGAAAATAAAATTTAAATTTTAAAATCCTAAATTCTTAAAAAAATGTTATTATTTCCTTATCAGGTGTAATTAATACTTAATAAAGTGTGGGAAACAAAACTAATTTAGATTTTAAAATTTAAATTTATTTTTGTGGAATTCTTTTTAAAAAATATTAAGGAATTATTTCTTATTTTTTCAATTCAAGGATAATCTAAATATTTTTCAAATTAATATAGCATTTTTTAACGTCAAAAACAAAACTATCATTTATACTGAATTTTAATTTCATACTTTTAAAAATATATTATAAATACTTAAAAGGTAGAACTTACTTAAAAACTGAACTTTTTAATAAAGCAAACAATTCTAATTTATTTATTTCTCAATAAATCTACTTTTTCCTTCTTTATCTACCGCCAACTGAGTAATATCTTCATATATTGTTCATGATCTACCTAATATAATTAAAGAGTTTGGTAATAATTTATAATTATTATATATATATATATTGATCAATAGGTATAATGATTCTTATACCACAATTTTACCTGCTCAATCATTTTCACATGTCTAAAATGATTCTATTCACATGGTTCTCACAATTAGAGAAGTTTCATGTCAGAAGTTTGATAATAATTTGCATTGATTCCTAATTATTAGCAATTCATAATTATTAATTTAACTAGACGTGAGGCTTTGCTATAAATTGCGTAAAGCTAATAAGAATGAGTTGCGTGATTTCTAACTTACAAATAATGTTACTTGTTACATATTCTATTTATAGTATATATTGATTGATATAGTAATATTAATTGAGATAATATGAATTCAACTCAAATTAATATGATTAATTATGTGCATCATAAAATCAGTTTAATTTGATTAATTAAAATGTAATCACCGTTGTGAAATAATGATTAAAAAATGAACTATACCAATATAACGTGAGTTTTCTTCTTCTTTTTTTTATGGAAAAATTGTATTTAAATTCTATGCAAGAAATTTAATTATAGAGAAGTCTTGACAAATCATCAAACGATTGTAAAATCCCACGAAACCTATGATTAATTTTTCAATTATATAATGACGGAATTACTCTTGGGAAAAATAACTCAAGCAAAGGGAATGATAACTTTTTAGGAAAAAAATAACAACTCAATCAATAGGAATAATAACTCCTTAATAAAGGAATAATAACTGGAGACAAAAAAATAACAACTGAGATATTTTTTTAGGTGTAGTTTTATCATTTCACAAATCGAAAAAATTAATCCTAAGTCCTATGGGATTTCATAGTCGTTTGATAATTTTTCAGGATTACTATACAATTAGAGTCCTTATATGGGATTTAAATATAATTTTTTTATTGATTTGTTATTGAGATTGATTTATCCTCAATATTTCACAATAGCATGAAAAATTAACTAGTCCTATTAAAAAATGGAAAAGATATATCTTAAAAAAAAAAGGAATCATTTGGAAAGGAAAACATAAGTCTAATCATTTTATGTATAAATCGCACAGAATAAATCAATATCGTTAATATTAATATATATAAAAAAATTAAAAATTATAACAAGTCACAATGTTCAATACACAAAAAAAAAACATGTATCTAGTCTTCTCCGAGAATAAAATATCAACATCAATATAAAATATAAAATTGACACCAAAGTGTACCATTGTAAATTTTCAAAAATTGCAATTCTTTTTTTGACAATGAAAACTGTTATTAATTTTTTTAATCTATATTTTACCATATTTTGATGCTTAACGCTCCAAGCCTCCATTAAAATTAGTAATGCACCTATCATTAATGTTGTTGTATCTGTGATATGATATAACTAACATACAAAATTGCTATTGTAAACCAAAAATAATAAATAAACAGAAAATGACATTTTTGGAACTAGGTGGTTAAATTAATTAATAATTTTAATTAATTCATAAAATATGGAAGATTATCAAATGGCTCGCCCATGGTATGTGACCATAAAGTAACACATGTACGACACGTAATTAATATTATAATCCCATAGCAAACTCTATTGTCATTTTTCTTTTACTTAATGCAATAAAACTATTATTTAATTTATTTTTTATAATCTACTTGTTAATTGGCTTAACTTGCAGAGGAAGAAAATCTATGTCTCTTAATTTCAACAGCTATAATATTATTTTATTTTATTGGCAAAAATGAATTCAAGTTTTAACAGGTTATAAATAAAAAATAGTGCTTTTAATATGATTATTAATGTTTTCATTTTACCTTAGTTTTAACTATGTTTTTTGTCATCTAATGTACTAAAAAAGTAATAATAAAATGGTAAACTTTGTTATTGAATCAACATTTTTTTTTGGCCAAAATCAACATTCAAACTTCAAACTCAAATGGTAAAAATAAATATAAAAATGTATTATTAAAGTGAATAACTATATCATATGGATAGACAGAGAATTTAATATATAAATTACATTATTTATGACTTTTAAATAGTGTAACTGAAATATAGAAAATCAAAATATCTTCATGTAAATCAATTTAATCAAGAGAAATAATAAAATTAATAAAAATTTAAGAAAATAATTTTTTAATCATTTAATTCATATAATTAATTAAAACTCAAAATAATCACAACTACTATAATAATACCTATTAAACATGATAAATTTTTTAAAATATATATGAAATAATATGATAAAATAAGGATTCATCAGTGATTTGTTAAGTTTTATATATTTAGTTCATTCTTACAATAATTTAGTCTCAAAAATTGTTTTCTCTCCCAATCAATATTTTTATTAATTTTGTTGAAAACTTAAAAATTCAAGTTCAAAGAATAAAAGAAAGCACATAGAATAAAATACTATTTTTATAGATAGTATAAGAATAGTGTAGGATATGTAAGTAATGGTTTAAGAGTTCAATTTTTTTTAATCAATATCAAATTAAAATACTAATAGTAATAGTAATAGAGTAAACAAAGGCATGAAATAAAAAAAAAAACTTGTTGTTAATGATTTATAAGAAGTTCCCCTTGTCAAATGTTTTCTACTTTTAGTTAATTAGTAATTAGTAATCCCTTTGAGATCTTCTATAAGGTGATTTAAACCAATGGTCTCATACATAAGTCCTTGATGAGTCATTAATTAATTTTTTTAAAATATTATCCTTGTTACAATTTATTAATTATCCTTGTTACAATTTATTAGGAAGAGAAGTGAATTCCAATGGAGTGCTTCTATACTCTTAAATATGAGTAAAGTGGGAAAAAATTATTTTCAGACAAAATTAATGAGTCAAGCAGTTTATAGATGGAGTAGAAATTAGTAATATTTCTAGCTCAAATTATAAGTCACTTTCTACAAGGATTTTTTGTCCATAATATTATTCATTGTTTGTCAATTTTGCCCTTATAATATTAATGTTTAAATTGTAACTTCTCATATTTTTTTCTCTCTTTCAAAACTTCCTAATAATAATAAAATTATACTTTTTTATAATATAAAATATATTTAATAAGTTAACTATTATTTTTTATGGTAGTTGAATTTGCATGTGATATTTTAAAAGAGAACGTGGAAAGCATTGAAAAGGAGCGAAATGGAATGGGAACACAGAAACTGGCGGCCCCTTGAGGGTTGTCGAAGGTGAGACTTTGGTTGCTTTAGGACACGTGTGGGGCATAGGCACACACGTGCGAGGCATATGGAACACACGTGTGAGAATCGGAATCCCTGAGCTGTTCTGTGAAATCTCATTCTCTTAACACTTGCTGCCTTGGCAACTAAATTACCGCTTTTGTTATTTATAAAAGCTCCTATTATTAATTTATATATATTACGTAATGTTGGATTGTTGGTTGGTTGATCGGTGTAAACTTTGGAATCTTGAGTATATAAATAAAAATCATCATGTTATGCCACCTTTCTTTTTTAAATTAAAACTTTGACATATATATCTCTTGAATTCATATGGTGTAAGGTCACATTATAATTTTTTGGATCTTAAGTTGGAAATTATTAATCCCAAAATTATAATAATCAGTTGTTTATATACTTAGTAACATAATCCAAAAAAAATATTAGATATCAATTGATAATATAAAAAAAAACAATAGACCTCTAATACTCCACCCTCTAATGCCTTTTGTAATGTCTTAATTTGTTAAATATTTTTTTCTCTTTTCTATTAATCACTAAATTCTATATAAAATGAATAATGTTTTTATATTTTATAGGTAAAAATAGTGTAATTTTTATTTTTTTTTCAATTTTTTTAAAAAATAAAACAACACAATTTTAATGATTTTTTACTTAAAAAACGTAAACAATTGAAGACTATACCATTTTTTGTCTATAAGATATCAAAATATCATCACCTATTTTATATAGAATCTAATGATAAACATAAAAAAGCAAAAAAAAAAAAAGCAATTAAAAGGTTTAAATTTTTTAAGAAGCATTAAAAATCTTTGGAGAGTGAGGTATTAGAGATATAGTGATATGAAATCTCATTTCTAAATGAATGATCGGCATTGGATCTTACTTGTCATATCAAGTGATTAAAGATAAATAACATTTACATAAAAGTTAAAAAAAATATATACCCATCGTCTGTCGGTTCAGGTGGCGAAAGGGTGAGACATGTAACCATTTAAAACGTATTCGATCATTGGGGAGTACGCTTTATTGTGGTTCTAGTCGCGGTACTTGGGGAGACATCATAACTCCTGGATGTCAAGGTTTACTCCTGAGGGTGATAGACGGCTCGCCCTACTCGACATTAATATCATCTAGGAGGAAGAGAGATTTCGCCCTGCCCTTGGATCGTGGGTAAGATCAACCCCTTTCTAAAAATTCTTGTAACAAAAAAAAAATTAAAAACATCCAAGCATTTTTTAGTAAAATAAAATTTTTAATAAAAATTAATATTATTCTTCAAATACCTTTTGAATTGTTCTGAAAAAAATTATTATATTTCTAAATATAAGATTTATTTAAGACTATTGACTTCCGCTTAGTTTTCAACTTAGCCTTGCTATTTTTATTCCTAGCTCTTAAGCACATAATATATCATTAAAGATTATAAAAATGTGTTGAAATTACTAAGTGATTTCCCCAACTAAGTACGTATAATGTAGGGTACATGTCGTAGGTTTGACTTTAGGGATTGCTTCAAACGAAAGAAAATAATAAAGAATAAAAAGAATCACTAAATTTGTCTCACCATTAATAATTCTTAATTCCATAACTAACTTGCATTCTACGCCATGTGTCTTCATATTCCATAATCTAGTCAGCTATACTTTTTTATAATATTTTAAATATTAATTCTTATATTTTAAAAAATAAAATTATATATTTTATAAAATTTATAGACTAAAAATTTTAAATAGTTAAAATTATAAAATTTATAATTATAATGAGTTAAAATATAGAAACTGAGTTTCGATCTATTCAAAATCATAATCACTATATTGTGTCAAATTAAAATTTAGTGGTTGATTTCAACTAAACATAAAGTATAAGGATTAAAATATTAATTTTTTGAATAAAATTAGAAAGGGGAAGATGAACATAAAAGTAGGAATTAAAAGGTCAAGTCTCCAAGTAGTGGATATTTTATCTGTTCATGAACCTTCCCTTACAACATTCAAATTATCATTATCATTATTATTATTAAGTAATAATTTCCTAACACGTGCAGGTTGATTATGAATAAATAAAATGTAAAATATATATATTATATATATATATCCCACGAATAGTGCATTGATGAATGACTCAGCTTAGAATAGATTCATTGCACTCCTCTTGTTTTTATCTCATCCTTTTCTTTTTCATTTTAGATGTAGTCACCGATACCTAATTATCTTCAGCTACAATCCAAATCTAAAAGCCTCTTTCATTATCATTGTCCTTAGAAATATCACAGTTCAAGCTTTCATGGAGATCTATGAATGAAGAAGATGATGACATTGACGACCACTTCCTATAAATTATAAAGCGTTGTCCTTTTAATCCCTCACATGTTCCATGCACAAATTAATTAAATTATGGTATGGCAAAAGAAGTGTGGCTCTCCCTCAAATACAAGTCTCCATTTACAAACTAGGATCCTAAGACGAAAGGTCTCAAAAGTTAAGGAAAATGATTTCTTCACACATGCCCTAAAGCGTTACGCGATCGGAAAAGGGGAAAAAATCATCATTCAATTTGCATAACTGTAGGATGATCGGCATCTTTCAAGAATATCTGAGAAACAAATAAATAAATATTTCTTTTTATTCTTAATATAAGATATATTTAACTAAATTAATTATATTAAGGAAGTTAGTTAAGTTACTTAATATAATATATTTTTCTAAAATACTATAATTATCTTCCTTAACTCCATTCCTCTATTACTTTATTATTGTTGAGTGAGTATCAATACGGGTAATTTGAGAAAAAAATTGATAAATATACAAAAATTAATTTTATATATAGGACTAAGATTAATTTCTAAATTAAGTCTTATATTTTGGACCGAAAGAGTACATGATAGAAATTAAACAACACAATATAATAATCAGAATAAGATATCTCAAAATTATTAACGTGAAAACTCCTCAATTATGCAAAGTTAAAAAAACATAGGTCGTACATACCAATAAAAACCAACTATACCATGATGAAAATAAGGCACAAGACAGTCTCAATTTAGTGCATAGACAAGTGCTAACAACAAGCTAAAGCACAAAGCAACAAGCTTATAATTTAGGGTGAAGAAGCTGAAAACCATTCAAAAAATAGAGTTTAGTGCGAATTAAATAACTCTTACATTAAGTAATTAATTAGTAATTTAATTATTGAAAATGATAAATTAGATGTTTCGAACCCACTATCAAATTTTAGCCTGATCTAACAATTAACAATTATCTAAACACCAATTTACTGAGATTGCTATGTAAATATGCGAGAAATGGGGTTTCCTCTCATCTTCTCTTAATTGTCTGCTCCTCCACTTTAAATAAAACCTCAAGTAAAACCTAATCTAACATTTCTCCATTAATAAAATACAAATAGACTTTAAATATTGAGCATTTCTCTGTATGTAAAGAAAGTCCACCCCTAACACTCCTAACCTCAGCATACATACGAGGTATTGAACTTACTCAAACCCAGCAGACACCATTAGTAAATTACCAGTTATAAACAATGACTTATTCATTAGATATTGTGTAATATAAGGGGTTCATTTAACTAAAACATTAACTTAATAGTTAATGAAATCCAATTAGCATATAGATGCACCTCAATTTCTTTTGAGGATGTGAATTTGAATATTGATGCAGATGTAAATTTTTTTTATTATATATAGCTATTTGATTAGATCATATTTGAACATTGTTAGGCTCAATTAGGAGTAACTCTCTCAAAGATATTTTTTATATTCACACATATTTAAACTTAAAACCTCTTGCTTAAATGACCAAAACTCCTTCCACTGTGATCAACACATGTAGGAAATGTATTAGTGGATAGTTTATATGCATTCTTAAAATTACGTTTTTCCCTTGTGAGCTTCATGATCCAGGTCATTTAAATTTTATTTTAGATAAAAATATAATTAAATTTAACTAATATTAGAAACTTTATATTTGGGAATGACATTTAAGTCTCAAAAGAGGGAATTAATATGATACTTAAGTCTCTGAAACAAATTTCTGAAAAATGAATTGCAAATATAGATTCAGAAAGTTGCAAATAGGAATCTCATTTGAAATTAAGAGTTACATTGCCTTATTTGTAATTAAAAAATTTTGCAATTACTTGAATCGTTATTTGGAATTCATTTTTTAGAAAAAATTATTGAGAGCCTAATTGTCATTAATTGCATGTTTTGGGACCTAACTGTCATTGTCCCAACTCCCAAACTTCATTCATTGATTTGTCATGCTTGGAGAGTTGGAGAGAAATGATATAATAATATCCACAATAGGAAGATGTCCATAATTGATTAGCTTGTGATTTGAGTTGTCAAATTGGAATTAAGAGCAAGATGTATCATATGTGCAGGTCAAAAACACAATTTTGAAGACAGTGAATTAGATTCGATGTTATTTATGAATAATTTATTTCTATGTTACGTATCATTCTTCTTTATAAGTAGTTGTATATAAAAGAATATAATTAACAATAAAATGTATCTTGTGTGCAGGTCAAAAACACAATAGAAAGATCCCGACTTACCTTTCGTCCGTAGATTCAGCTGGCGAAGATGTGATACATGTGACTATTTGAAATTTATTAGATCTTTAAGGAGTACTAATTTATTGTGGTTCCAGTCATGACACTTAGAGAGGTATCTTTAGGTATCATAACTCCTATGTACCTAGGTTTATACCTGAAGATAATTAATGGCTCATCCTATTCAATATTGGTATAGTTTAGAAAAAATAGAGACTTTGCTCTGCCTTTAAATCATGAGTGAACCTAATCCCTTTCTAAAAATTTATATAACAAAAATAAATAAATAAATAAAAGATCGTAACTTTTTTATTTGATTTGGTGTTGTTTACGGATATTTTATCTCTCTATATATGTTATTATCAATATTTTTTAAGTAATTGTATATGAATGATGAATTAGTAGAACCTTTTCTACAAGGTGGCCTTTAATTATCTTTCTAATTGCTTCACCTATAGATGTATAGTACAAACTATTTTTCTTTTTGATATAATAACAAAAGTTATTAATTTGTTTTTTTAAAAAGACTTGTAATACAATCAAACAATATTACTATTATTCTATCAATGTAACGTGTCATTGCCTATTTTGAATGGAAGAATAAAGTAAAAAAGCATGATAATAACCACTCGTGGACCTCCAATCAAAATCAACATAATAATAACAATAACAATAACGACTCTTTATGGATGAAGACCAATTATAAAGTGACAAGTTTGGTAAAGTAATATATTCTTAAAAAGCAAGTTTAACTCTTTCTTTCTTTATTTGTTCCCTTATAAGAACTTTTGACCTTGAAATTGGACATATATTTTGGTATATTATTATGGGTTTGAACCAATTTTTTAATGGAGAAACTAATTGGATTGAATTGAAAATGATATGAATCAATAGAGGTGAATGAAATCTCTTTGAATTTGATTGATTGAATGAAGAAGTTGAAGGATGTGAAAGCAAATCATCAAAATTGAAAAGAGAGAATAAAAAGGACAAGGGCTTTTTGATTTATGTTGTGTGAATGGACGTTTCAGAAAAGAAAGTGGGAAAGAGGAAATGCCATCATAATTTTTGAAGTCCCACACAAATCATTGAGCTAGCCAATCTGAATGGATCAAGTTGAAATTTGTCACAATTCTATTCATACATTGATTGATAGTGTAAGATTCAAGAAAAGAAATTATATGCATTCATTGCATTTTACTACAATAATTATATAAGCATTTTTATACCAAGGGTGTTTAATCTAATTATGGATTAGTAAAGCTATAAGGTAGGCGAATTGAGTTTAAATTTTTCTCTTCTTAAAAAAGACCCTTTAGAGATATACATCTTAGTTATAAAATATCGATCCAGATTAATCAATTACTTAAATACTTGATAATAGAATCTATAAAAAAAGACTCGGATACTGAGGACTCAAAAGATTATAAAAAATATATAGACATTTTTATTTTTTAAAATAATAAAAATTTTAAAAATTATAAAATTTTTCAATTTTTATTAAGTTACAAAAACATTCAATTATATTTTATATTTTAAAAGATTTAGTGTATATTTTAAAAAATTAGAAAATGTTTGGATAATTTCAATAAAATTTAAGGGAAGTTGGTATAACTTAATCTCTATTTTATAAAAGGCTTTTGTAAATTTTGAAGATGAAAAAAATAGTTTGTCTATTTTTTTAAATAAAGGACAATTTGTTTAATAAAAATATAAAACAATATATATAAATCTACAAGCTAATCCTCAGTCAGGATCAAATTGATGACATGAAATCTAAAAATAAAAACACAATCCAACAAACGAAAATAAAAATAAACAAAAACTAAACAATATAAGTCAGCACTTCAACAATCAGCCAAAATTTAAGTCTCATCTCAAACCAATTGCAATACCACCATATCAAACAGTGTTTAAGTCCCAAAATAGTTTGCCTAATATCAACAAATCAATAACACACATATAATTATATGTAATTTCAATAAAATGAGGGATATTTGTATAATTTATTTATAAAATTTATGTTCATGTATAATTATAATCTCTTCTATTTATCTTTTTAGATTTATAGTCGTATACTCTTTTTTTTTATAAATAATTTTTTGGCAAGAGGTTGAGTTTACCCATGATCTAAGGGTAGGATAAAGTCTCAATTTCTCTTAGGCGATAATAATATTAGGCAGGGTGAGCCGCCAATTACCCTCAGACGTAAACTTAAGTACCCAAGAGTTAGAATGTCTTTTTAAGTGCCGCGATTAGAATTATAATAAAATAATATTTCTTAATAATCAAATATATTTTAAACTTTTTTATTAATTAAATCACGAACGATATGGCAAAAAGAATAATTGGAAAGAAGGGAAAGACCTGAATAGGGAATACAAAGTCCAAAACTAAAACAACTTTCAAAAGTTTGCCGCCCACAAAAACCACAGGTAAGAGTTGACCACACCTACCTACCTAGCTACATTATATTCTTCAGTGGTGTATTTTGTATTAAAATAAACTTCTAATGGACCCATTAATCACCAAACCAACTCAAATTGCGCTACATAAATTGGGGCAAAAAAAATATTTTTCTATTTCAAAATCATTAGATACAGTTTTTATACCTTTAAAAAATAAAATTATCAATAAATCAAAGTGAAAATATATCAATAATGGTTGATCAAGTAGAAAAGATTCCATTCCTTTTAAGTGAGATTGATGGTTTGAACCTCGTGTAATAGGAAAAAAAAACCCATTGAAATAGTTACCTCCAACTGGACTAATAATACTTAAATGTGGCACAATAATAACAAATATCAAATAAGTATATAAAAGTGAAAATAAAAATCATATTAGATAATTATCCTTTAAACCAACGTTTTTTTAAGTCTAAAGAGTTGAACAAAATATGGATAAAGTTCTTTGTTTATGGATGTATTTGCTTTAGTTTCTGGAGAATAGATTCTATAAAAAATTAATTATAAAGTAATTTTAGAAAATAAATTTTATATGAAAAGTGATTTAAAAAAAAAATAAGTATTTGGATTGTTGTTATTGGAATAAATTTTTGATAGGTAAATTACTAAAAAGAGCATGAGAGGTAAAATGATAATTACATAAAATATAATTTTAAATTTATATTTTCTATTTAATATTAAAATAATAAATAATATACATACATATATATGTTATTAAAGTAATTAATAATAAGTAATTAAGAAATTATATTTATATTTTTTATTTTCCTATACATAATTAAAAATTTAATTTTATATATTTTGATTAATGTAAGTAATTAAAAAGGGAAGTAAAATTAGTTAACATATATATAAAAAGTAAAAATCTAAATATAATTTAACAATAATGAAAATCTTAAGTCAAAGATATAATGAAAAGACAGATGAGAGACAACGATGAAAAGAGAGATACGAGAGACTACAAAAAGATAAAAACTTATAGAGATAAAATTATCATTTTTTATGAGAATATATAAAAATATATAAAAAAAAAGCTATTGAGATTCGTTTCTTATAAATTATTATTTCAGATAAGGGAAACTATAATTTTATCAATAGTCAATTCTAGCATAAAAATAGGTGTTTTGGTATTTTTGGACCCAAATAATCATTTGTTTTTAAAAAATAAACATACACTATGATTCTCGTATAATTGGGTTGGATCCATTGTAAGTTTGTAACTATAAGAATAAGGGAATGAGAATGAGATTAAGATAAGAATTAAGATCGTCTGGAATGAAAAAAGGATTTCGTTAGCTAGAGAGGAACGAGATGAGAGGATGACAGAGAAAGAGAAGAGACTAGAGATGGATGGGATGAGGGGCTATTTGGTCTAAATGTTTAATCTGAATTGATTTTCTATTACCAAAGGGTAGTGGTGCTGTGTTATCCCATGACAAGGTGTATTGTTCAGATTTAGGATTTTTGAAGTTTTGATACTTTTTTTTTTATATTAAAAAATTTAGATAATTTTGATATTAGTTTCTCGTTAAAACCAATGTATAATCATAAGGTTCAAAGAGTAGTTACAGATAACTTATGAGATCACTTATCAAAAGAGTCTTTATATCAGTAGCGGGAATTAAACTCGTATCCTTATGAGATATAAACTCGTTCCTTATTATTTGTGTCAATTTTTATTGGTAAAATTTGATACTAAATATGATAAAATGGACAATCCCATTACTAGCATCCAATATCTAGTACCAAATAGGGCCAATGAGATTCTCAACACTAAAAATCCTTTCACTGGATGGAAGATTTTTTTTAAAGAAATAGAAGTAAAATAAGAAAAAGAATAAGGTTAAAAATGAGTTTTAAAAATTTATTTAGTAAGTTAGAAATGAGTATATGATTGATGTATTTTTTTTATAATTTGGGGTAAAATGGTCCAAAATAATTTTTTTATAATTTGAAAAATGTTAAAGTTGTCCAAAAATTTTATAACTTGAGGTAAAATAGTCTAAAATATTTTATTTTCACTTCTCCTATCTCATTTACTAACTTTTTTATAGAACTGAAATGACCCAAAATATTAAAAGTAAAAGTGATTTTTATTATACTAAATAAAAGAAATACTTAATTATACTTCTACTTCCATATTACCAGACATGGCCTTAGGGTTCTTAAACGTAAGGATCCTTTAATATCTAATTTAATTAATTAAAATATAATAATCACATGAAATTTGTTTTATATAAAAAACTGATGTAAAAAACAAACAATATAATAACATATTTAAAAATTTAGGTTGGATAAATGAAGAGTAAATATATATACATACAAGCTACTCTTTTTAGTCTTTTTTATAAGTAGTATTATCTCTCACAGAGATAGTCCTATATATATAAACAATAATTTAGATTTGTTAAAAATTTAATAAATTTTTTTATCTCTATCCCTAATTAATTAAATATTTTTCTCATCTATTTTTTCTATTCATTCTCTCTTTCAACTATCATTCTCATAAATAAAAATATATTTAAAAAATAATTATATTTCTATTATATTTATCACTTTAAACTAATTTTAATCAATATTTTTATCTGCGTAATTGATTTAGATAGTTGAATATGAATTGAATGTTGTATAAAAACAAAAGAATTGAATTTACATTGAAGTGTTTTTCAACAACTACCACTCAGAAATATCATTACAAGTGTGAAAGTGAATGACACTTGAATTCAATATTAATAGTACTTTTATAACTCCAATCCCTTAGGACCCAATTCACTTTCGTCCAGAAGAGCCGGTGAAAAGTTAATTATATACAAAAACAAAAACAAAAACTAATTACATGTAATATTCTTAGAAATAAAAAAAAAAATATGCACACATGGCGATTTTATTTTGAATAAATAATAATATAAATATTAAGAAAATCTGATTTAATATGAACTCATTTGAACGTTTTTTCTTTGCGGCAGACGCGATGAGACTAGGAAAGTTGGAATTATTAGAATTTGAAAGTGAAGGTGGTAGTACTAATTTTGGCATCAATCAATTGGACGAATAGAAATCTCATTATTTTCATGTGCAAATGTCACGTCAACAAATACCACAATGTAATAAACATTACAAAAATTATGGTAGCTATGGTGTGTGTTTGGTTTTGTCTCTATCAAGTTATAGGATATGCTTGATCTTTCTTTAGCTGTTTCAACGATCGTGATAGGCGCTAACGAGAGTTAACAGTAAAAAATATAAATTTAAAATATAATTATAATTTTTTTTAATAGACAATTTCGTAAATTTTTTATAAGAGCTCTATAAATCTTAGAGCATATTCTAATTTTGATAAGGGATCGATACCGATCATATCTAAATTTTTTTATAAAAAAAATATCATTTTTAGATGTCTGTGCTATTCAATTTCTTTTTTTTTTTTTTGTCCCTTTTCAACTCTTCTACTTCAGTAGGTATATGTTCTTCTTCAAACTTACGAAGGATTCAGTGATCGTAGCCTTTTAATTTGGCGTAGGATCACACACACTTATTTTGTTATGGCTGTTACTTAGTTCGATATGAAGATGTTTCTTCGTCAACTTCTTGATCGCTCTTTACACATCTGGAGATGTTTGAGCCGTACGACGTCTACTATGATCCTATGGGGATTAGGCCTATTATATCTTTCCTCGATATTTAGTACATTTTACTTAGTTTTTTCCTTTGTCCTGAAGTTATTGTTCTGTGTTTTCTGTTTTGTGAATGCGGTTGTTAGATTGATTACGATATAATGCAATTGCATTGGTATATTAATTAGTGGCAATTGTATTTTTCTTTTAAAATATAAACATATCAATTAGAAATTATATTTATTTTTGGGCAATAAACTGGATTTGTTGGTTTGGCAAAAAAAAAAAAGAAAGGAACTAGATATGTTGATATGGTAAAGGCGAAAATAATAGAAAAAGTGGGAGAGCCTATAATATGGCCTTCATGTATTGTGAGAGGTGATGATGACAATATAGGAAAGATAATGAAAAAAGGGATGACGTGGCAATACAAATCAATGATCCCATCTCCCTTTCACTTTACAGTTATGTCACTGATCTTCTTTCCACATGCTCTTTCGCTACCAACCATCAAATTCTTAATTATGTCTTAATGTAAAAATGTCTACAATTAAAAGCATATAATTCACACTTTTTTGTTATGTTTTTCTTTTTATTAGCTCTGTATAATTTTATGTGATTCGGGTCCATTTAGTTCTACAAACTAATTAAAAATCATATATGAAACTATAAGAATTTAATAAAAAAAAAACTACAAAAACCCTATTAAAATCAAGTGAAACTATAAGATTTTAATAAAATAAATATAAGAATCTAATTAAAAATTAAATGAAACATATTAATTTTTTTATTTGATACATATTAATTTTCATTTATATAATTTCACACTGTTGGGTGATATTCTTATGATGAATTATTTTATCTAACAAATAAAGCTCGGTACATTTAGTAGATCGCTAATTCTTTAAATATGATGTCATGAGTTTGATGAAGGGTATGTTCATGGAAAAGGCTCGACTGGGGATACCACCTAGACTCTAAAAAAATTATTTTATCTAAGCATGTCAAAGATAACATAATCTCAACTATTTGAAGTAATAAAGCTTTAACAACTATAAAGCCTTGGGTCCTTTGCAAACAAATGTTGATATTAATAGAATGAGTTTTAGTCGTTTAAACATAATGTCTCGAGTTTGAATCTCTACTAATACAAAAAATATCTTTAAAAATATTAGGCTTAACAAGACTTATGACCTATTCATATAGCCACATGAGGAAAAAAAACAAAAAGAAGTCTTGGGTCCTTTATCACAATTTCCAAATATGAGATAACACTAAAAACACCAATTGTATAAGCACTAATTGGGCCGCCAACTCAAGTTGCTTTTTCAATTTGGGTTTCATGTCCTACTATTGGAGTAAAGAGAGGATTCTTTTGGGCCTAAAGAAAATTTGGTGGATCTTGGCCCATTTTGAGAAGGGGACTTTGGGCCAGAGTTTTGCTGTAGATTTGAATATACTGGTCCTAAAACATTTTTATAATTTTATAGACCAACCAGACCCCAATTAATGAATGAGTACAGCTCAATTGTGTCTAAAGAAATCAACCGAGTTTTGCACACTTAGTAAATAATTAAATTTTTTAAATATAATATTATGAGCTCAAACTAGGTCTAAAGAAACAATTTTTTCCTATTTTTTGTTTTTGCAAAAAAAAAAAAATCTATATATAATATAATAACCCTAGTAAACAACAATATTTACTAGTCATGAGGAGTGTCATTGTTTGTTTGACTCAATGCAATAAACATGATCCCCATTGTTTTTTTAAATATTATTAATTCTTTTTTAAACATGTGCATTCAGATAATATTATTCGAGGTATTATCAGGTATTAAATGTAGACATCCTTTTTAATAAAGATTTAAATTTTAATTTATTATATTATAAGAGACTAATATATTTTATTAGAACTAATCATGTTGGTTAAAAGATATTAAATTGAGTCGCCTTAATTTAGATGAGTTAAAGCTAAACTAGTTGGTATTTAAAAAAGCTATAAGAAAGGAAAAAACATTGACGATAAAACCAAAGTTTGAATCGTAACACTCCTTGTTAGGCTGCACGTAAAAAAATAAAAACAAGAAGACACGCCTGGTGGGACTCGAACCCACAATCGTCTGATTAGAAGTCAGACGCCTTATCCATTATGCCACAGGCGCCACATTTTTAAGGCGGCAGAAATTTTATTATTTTTTTCATGACAAAGGGCTAATAGTTCTATTTTCGCGTATTGGGATTAACGGTTTTTTTTTTTTAAATAAACTCCCACCCTTCTTCTCTTGGGCCAAAGATTATAGACCCAGGCATACAGCAAAAGGAAGCTTGCAATCTAGGTGTTGGGCAGCTGGTCTAATAAAATTAACTAATATCACCCTCAACTAATGAAAGGATGAGATATACGATTATTTATAATATGTTTAAACCCTAAAGAGTACTACTTTGTTATAATTTCAGTCGTGGCACTTGGGGAGGCATATTAACTCTTGGATGCCTAAGTTTACGCCTGGGGGTAATAGACAGCTCGTCCTGCCCGATATTAATATCGCCTAGGAAGAAGGGAGATTTTATTATGCCCTTAGATCGTGGATGAGCCCAACTCCTTTTCAAAAAATTTTGTATAAAAAAAAGGAATTAACTAATATCTCCACAACATAGTTTCATAATAGAATTTGAATAGATAATTTCCCTCATGTGTTACACTATGGTGCTTTTGAAGTTGAGAAGTGGACTATTTACAAAGATCTCAAGCTTATTAGAATATAGGGTTCTAAAAAGTTATTCATGAATCTGATACAAAGAATTTGATTAACAAGTTGCTCAACAGATGTAATATTGATATATGTATCTTAGTTTCTTTGCAAATCAAGAATATGTTGGATTGTGGTTGGGAGTTGCAACTACAATATGTCAAAAGAGATCATAATTGCCATGATGATGCTTCAACTAAGGATGGTTTAACCACATCATCAATGTAGGATATGGGTCCGCCTTATTCACTTTGATCAACAAAGATTGTTTACCCTGTAGCTTGTTTTTAATTTTCGGGCATTGTCCCTCATTTGTACCAACCAATATGTTAGACAAATCAAAATTTCAATTCTCATTAATTTTTTTTATATTTAATACTTAACAGTATCTCAAATAAAATTATTTTTAATACGAGAATACCTATACCCTAGCCAAAACAACATGCACTCACATGATTTTTTTGCATGAGGCTCCACCATGAATGAAAGATTTTTCACCCTTTGTGATATAATTAAAAAAATTCTGTTCCTATGTATTGAAAAAAAAACAACAACTTACATCCAACGTAGTACCTTGCAAAAGTGAGTTGAGCGTGTAAAAATAAATAATTAAATAACAGAAAAAAAGCAAGAGGTGGGAAACATGAAAAGCAAAGTAATCACATTGTCCTCGTCCTTGAATTGAAGTCATGCTTCCTTTTGGCACAATTATTTTGTTTGGTTTCTTCCCTCATTGTCCACAAATAAAAAAAAAACAAAGTAATTATTTTGTTCACCAACAAAAGGTCATCTATAAGGATTAATACCTCGTTTGGTCATCAAATAAAAAAAGCATCCAAATCACAAGGCACATGTCAACGTTAACTAGAAAACACTGAGACTGAACAATTTAGATAGATTTGGATCTCTCTAATTGAAAGTTATTAACTATTAGATTGTGAGCTAATGGCGTTAGAGGGGGAGTTATGTTTAAAGACTTTTGTTCATTCTTCAAAAGTTAGAATAGGATCAGTTGTTGGACATTATCTTCCAAACTTTTAAAAATTTAAATTAATAATCTTCATGTTTAATATTTTTACTATTAATTTCTATGGCGATAAAATTACTATTAAAATTAACTGCTTTTAGTATATTATGATTTTTATATTTTTTTATATATAATATCATTTAAAAAATAACACTCGATATTTGGCATGTAATTGTAAATATTTTATACTTTTTATTAAAAAACATGATTAACTAAATATTTTAAATATTTTAATATGTATTTTATACTTTTTAATATTTTAGTATTTTATTATAAGTATTTAAAAAAAATGAAAATTACATTTTAAATGTCAAGTGTTATTTATTTTAAAATAACATAGTATATAATAAAAAAAATTAATATAGTAAAAATTGTTAACTTTTAATAATAATTTAATCGACATAGGTATTGATAGTTAAAATATAAAATATTAAAATTTTTAATTAAAATTTTTAAAAATTATGGAGGTTATATATAACTAATATAAAATTTAAGGAGTTTTAAATATTTTAATCATTTAAAAATAAATTTATAATTTTTCATTTAACAACATTAAATTATAATATAATGGCTAATATCTTTCAATTGAGGCTTAATTGAGGAAGCCTGAATTGAGCGGATCCACATTTTAATTAGATAGGAGTATTCAATTCCTTTTTAAAATCAGCAAAAGGTTTGGAAAAAAATATTCAATTCTGCCTAAAAGTTTGAAATTAGATTGGGACAGAATTTCACACAAACCCACACGCGCACACACACTACAAGGAGTGTAATAATAGTCAAGAGACGTACGATGCAACGACCATGGAAAATCGGGTTGAAGGGTCAAGGCTTCTACACAACCATAGGAAGAAATAGTCAACAAATAATAGTCACTATACTTTATACGAGTAATTTGTTACGATAATTTATTAACTAAAGTGGTGAAATGACTTGACAACTTTGCTTTTTATATATTTATATGCTCGAATTCTGAGAAAAATAACAAAATAATTTCCTTTCATTGTACATCCATTTTTCCCAACAAAAATTGCAATGATTTTAGTTAAAAGCTAATTTTTGGTGTACTTAGTTTTTTAGGTTAAAATCATGAATTGTGATGTTTTATCAAGTAAGCAGAAATTACAAATATATCTAAATATGAAAATTAATATGAATATTTATTAGTTGAGATATTAAGCGGTCTTATTTTTATAAGAAAAGAAATATAAATTTAAATTTTAAAAAATATATTTTATCAAAAATAGAACTAAAAATACAAATTAACTCGCCACAACGCTAGACCATGTGAGTTGGAACAACCTATATCATGGTGGGTTGACCTTTTATGACGGGTTGGCTAATTAACCCCTACCTAGTTTAAAAGAAAATAGTTTTTTATGTCAACTCACAAACTATAATTGAATTCTTTAAATTCTTGAACTTTTAACAATTAGCTTATATTTCTTTCACCCCTAATATAATATTTAATTAAGAGTTATTATTTATCTTCTTTTAATAAACTTATTATCGTGCACTTGACTTTTAAAAAAAATATTATTATTAATGACTTAGTAAATTATTGTTTTTCTTTAAATCATGTTATTGGACTACAAAAAGAGGTAAAATATTTTAATACTAATTTTAAATGTATTAGGTGTTGTTTTTTCTTAAAAAAAAGTATTGGGTGCCGCATTTTCTTAAAAGGTATGTTTAACCAAAAAAAAAAAATAATTGGCTGTTGCGTTTTTTATACTATTTTCATTATCATATTATTAAGTCTTTTTTAGGACTTTTAAACTTGAGACCAAAAAAAATATTATTAGCCTTTATACTATTAGACTAACTTTATATTGATATTAGGTGTTGTGTTCTTTTTTTTTTTTAAAAAAATATGATAAGATATTAAGATAAGAGGATTTTTTTTTCCCTCTTGCCAAGAGGAAAAATATATAGACTTACGGCCAAAAAAATCTACCATAGCCTTACATCTTTAAACGAACTTTATGTCAACAAATATTTTAATTACATATAAAAAGATAAAATTACATTATTTTTTTGTAAAAATATACGAGTTAAGCAGTGCAAGTTGGCTTTAGCGAGCTTTAAAATGCCAACTCAAGCCGGTCACCAACCTGTGGGTAGGTGACTCCAATTGGGAGGGTCTTAAGTTAACATTAAACTCCTCACCTGATATAAATTTGGTTTAAATTTAAAGTGATTTTGAAATACTCTGAATTTATATAAAAAAGAAAATTAATTATTTTTATAGTAGCATTTTTAAAAAATTCGAATCTCGTGCAATAATGAGTTTATCGATAAATCAGGCTTTTTAAATAAAAATGCTAATTTTAATATATATTTATATATTTAATTAAATTTTTTAATATACATTAGGTATGTACTTGATACCAAACATGGGGGACAATCACGTAATTTAAAGAAAAGTTAGGGCCAGGGCCTTGTTGGTAATTGAGCTTCCCCACACATTTGGACTTGTTATTTTTAATTTAGGGCCATATGTTTTTAAAAAATGGTTTATAAAAAAAAGAGAAAAAGATAAGAAAAGTCTATGTGAATTTTAAAATGATAATTTGGGCATCTAAATATCTAAAAGGACAGATTGGGCATGAGACTCAATCTGTCATTTGTAAATTTAGATAAAAATACCAAATTACCCAGACTAAATGAAGAGTATAGTACGCTATGAATGTGAAGAAGGAACCGTTCTTCCTTTACTCTTTTCTCCGTCAGAATCATCTGGACACAGAGCCACCAAATCTCAGCAGTACCGAATGGAGAAAATTTTTCTCAGAAGTTATAATAACTAATTTCCTGTAAAATTTTTGCTGCCTTTTTTTTATGAAAAAAGTCTTAGTCTTCTCGTTAAACCCCACTTATACCCCGCCCCTCCACCCCCAAGTTTGCAGTTCGTTTTCTTCCTCTGCATCGTCAAACATTGTAGAAGGCATTCATTTTCCTGCACATTCGTTCATTTTGTCCCTTCTTCAAGGTATATTCTCTCCCTCTTTCTGTAAATGGCTACTTTATTGTTGCATTTGGTTCTTTATTATGTATTTTTCCTTTCTTGCATGTTAGGTTATTCCTCCTCCTTTTGTTTACTAGCATTCATTTTACAATTTTTTTTTACTTCAAGGTTCAATCCAGCCATTATTACTGAGGATTATTGAAGGGAAGATACTGAGCTTGTTTATGGCTATGTTGAACAAGATATTGTAGACAAGAGGTTGAGTTACAAAGAATGAGGGACCCTAATTCGATCTTCGGACCCCAGTGCTTTCATTCCTTTGCTTTTCATATTCATCTGTATAGCTAGTGAAAGTTTTTCTGCTTATTGCGAAGTTCAGTAGATTGAAGATTAAGGTTTGTTTTTTTTCCAGAGAAAACATAAAACCTGTCCATTTTTGTATTTTATTGCATTCCCTCAGTCAAGGGATATAGATACTGCTTTAATTACTCTTCCATTGGCTTCAGAAAGCAATGGGGGTTAGATGGAACCAATTTGGATTATGGTTCAAAATATATATGGCCTTGATTTCTTTGTGGGAATTTCAAGTGTGTTGGTTGTTGAACAACGAAGGTGATTCCAACAATTTGTCTTCTAGCTTTGTTTTTTTATGTGCAAGCCATTTGTTGTACTTTGATGAATAATCCCAATGAAAATGCAAGGTTAGCTATGTTGGAGTTTCGAGGTAGAATAACGTTTGATCCTTACGGAGCTTTGATGAATTGGAATCCAAACAATGGTAGTCCTTGCAAGTGGTTGGGTGTTCATTGCATTGATAGTAAAGTTCAAATTCTGTAAGTTTCTCTTTAGTTTTCCTCAGACACAATCCACCAGAGCATAATTGCTACTTTACTGAAAGATAAATATTTGTAGCTGTACTTGTTCTTAATGTTGTATGAAAATTGCTTTTGATACTTATCATGTGTAATACAATTCATCTTTTAAGAGTAATATAGCACTTATTAATGCTTACAGGATATCTCTTCTTCTGATGATTTTTTGTAGTGACTTAAACTCCTTATCTTTGGAAAGGATATTGAGCCCAAAGCTTGGGAAACTTGGTCACTTAAAATCTCTTAAGTATTATTCAACATGTTTTTGTTTATGTGTTCTTCAAAAAAATACATGTTGAATGGAAGTTAGATAAAGTCATTTGAATTCTAAGTTGAAATATATTGAAATATTTGAATTATGGAAGATAGATGAT
Organism: Leucaena leucocephala; assembly: GCA_037074615.1. NCBI lineage: Eukaryota > Viridiplantae > Streptophyta > Magnoliopsida > Fabales > Fabaceae > Leucaena > Leucaena leucocephala. The sequence goes on along the minus strand of CM073544.1, from coordinate 1,967,355 downwards.
AAAATAAATATGACTTAATCAAAGTACTATCCCTTTCTCATCAATTTATTTTTTGTAAACTTCATATAATGGATATGAGGTTTATATATATCCTATGTCCATAAATTAGTACATGTGTCCTTCAGAAGTGTTCCTTTTTCTTTTGGCAGGTTTTGTCATTTCTATCATATTTAAGAAATCTGAAATACAATTCAGATTTGTAGTTAGGTGTATTTCTGAATGATTGAGTTTCTATTTTATTCTAATATTACTTGACTTATGATACTATCAATGTAACTGTACTTCTAATAGAAAATTTTAGTATATTAACATTTTCCTAATTCTTAGTTGAAAATTTTGGGTTGAAAAGGGCTTCTAATTTCTCTTAACGTCTCTAGAAATTATAGTAGAGCATAAATGTGTAAATTTCTATAGGGATGATGCAACAACCAACGTAAAAACCTTCAAAACAGGAAGAGTGTATATTTGTTTAGTCTTTCAGTTATTATTATCTTTCTCCACTATTCCACTGTATGGCTTTGAAAATGTCACTTGTCGATTACTAAAGATGTCTTATTTTTGTTTGTTTAGTTTAACTCTTCCCATCCTGTAACTCCAGTATGTACTAACATGTTAAGTATCTTTCATATAATCCCAATGTGCATGAACAAGTTATATGGATTTGCTGCTACACCTGTTTATGTAATTTACTAGGGAATGGCTATCTATGCAGATGAGACTGTGGGGTGCATGTATTGATTTGGTTGACTAAATAGGATCCGAATGTAGCACTTGACTATGATGACAAACACGTTGCAGAGTTTAGACGAAATCTATAGTGGTGGCTATTAAATCACGAACTAAACTCAAGGAGAGAAGTTGTGTTAAGCCTACTTCCACAAAGCGAGACCGCCACATTGACCAAATGATGTTTGAATTTTTGTAATGTCCAACTTTTGCAATGTTACATTTTTGGAAAGTTCAGTCATTGACCAACTGATGTTCAAAGTTAGTCAATCACTTTTCAATGTTCGACTTATGTACTGTTAAACTTAGTAATGACTTCGACTACATTTTATAATAACTATGTACATATTTTCCCTTTCACATTTACAACAATGGAATTGCAACATATTGCCTACGGGTTTACAATTTCAACAATGGCATTTGCAACTCGTCTAATGAGGTTTGCAAGTCCTGTAATAGGGTTTGCAACTTCAACAATGATATTTACAACTGAAATTATAACCTATTGCTAATAGGATTTGCAACTCCTGTCATAGAATTTGCAATTCGTCTAATGGGATTTGCAAGTTGACCAATAGAATTTGTAACTCCTGTAATGATATTTACAATTGAAATTGCAACCTATTGCTAATGGAATTTGTAATTCCTGTAATGGGATTTGCAACTTCAACAATGGGATTTATAACTTCAACAATGAGATTTACAACTGAAATTGCAACATATTGCTAATGGGATTTGTAACTCCTATAATGGCATTTGCAACTCATCTAATAGGATTTACTACTTGAACAATGAGATTTGCAACTTCCCCTCACACATTTACAACTGAAATCGCAACTTATTGCTAAAGGGATTTGCAACTCCTGCAATAGAATTTGTAACTCAGCTAATAATATTTGTAACTTCAACAATGAGATTTGCAACTTCCCCTCAAACATTTGTAATTTTGAAATTTGCAACTCATAAATTGCAACTTCTCCTCGTAAACAATATCTTGCAATTTTAGAGTTGCAACATATTTTTGAAGGGATTTGTAACTCTAATGGAATTTGTAACTTCAACAGTAGAATTTGCAGCTCTTGCAATGACATTTGCAACTTCAACAACGACATTTACAACTGAAATTGCAATATATTGCTGAAGGGATTTGACACTCGTCTAATAGGATTTGCAACTTCAACAATTGGATTTGCAACTCTTGCAATGACATTTGTAACTTCAACAACAACATTTACAACTAAAATTGTAACATATTGCTGAAGGGTTTTGCAACTCATCTAATGGGATTTACAACTTCAATAATGGGATTTACAACTCATCTAATGGGATTTGCAATTTCGACAATGAGATTTGTAACTCCTGCAATAGTATTTACAACTCATCTAATGGGATTTGCAGCTCCTGTAATGGCATTTGCAATCTTGCAATGACATTTGCAATTTTAACAATGAGATTTGTAACTTCAACAATGGGATTTACAACTTCAAAAATGATATTTACAACTGAAATTTCAACCTATTGCTAATAGGATTTGCAATCCTGTAATGACATTTGTAACCCGTCTAATGTAATTTGCAACTTTAACAATAGAATTTGCAACTCCTGCAATGACATTTGCAACTCGTCTAATATGATTTACAACTGAAATTGTAACATTTATAACTCCTGCAATAGTTATAACTTACTGCACAATTTCATTCAATGTTGGAAGTGAACCACAACTCTCTGAACCTCATAATTTACTGTCAGTCACTCGCAAATGAGTTTACAGCCAAACTTGTTTTTAAGATTGCTCTGCTAGCAAGAAAATTCTTCAAAACAAATTATTCAGATTCATGTGTATGTTTGGCGTGCTTTCCCAGTTTTAAGTCCCCAAAAATATGAAACGTTCAGGGATCAATAACAAACAGCAATGTATAGTATTTTTCACTCTAATGATAAGGGATTTAGGAGCCTAAAATGATCAATTAAGTATACTTTTAACGACACCAAATGCTTATATACTTAAGTTGACAACCTCTAAAATGATAGAGATTTAATATAATCTTCATGTTTTGGGAACGCCTATTATTCTAATAACCCATTGCCCATACATAAAACCACAATTTTGAATTGGCTCAACTGGTATATATGATACAAAGCATCAGAAATATGATTCTGACAAAAACAAAATATGCACAATTTCATAAAACAACACTGCAACTAAAGCAATTCACAGTAAAAAAATATCAATTACAGAAATAATTCCATTTCTACAACTCAAATTTCCATTTACAGAAGTTGGACATTACAAAAATTGAAACATCATTTGGTCAATGTAGAGGTCTCGCTTTGTGGAAGTAGGCTTAACATAAATTCTCGCCTTGAGTTAAGCTCGTGATTTACCAGCCACTACTATAAGTTTCTATCTGGGATCTGAAAGCAATTTCCTGTTGAAAGAACTCTAAGAGCATGCTGACAAAGAATTCCATAGAACTCAAACTGGTGGCAGTTGCAACTTATAATTCCTTCCTGAGGAGCCCAATACACTCTCCAACCTCCCTAGACTTTTGTATGGTGCCTTACGAGGAAACCATCTTCAAATGGTAAAGATGCATAATGAGCAGCCAACACAATTTGTTCTGAAGCTTGGAAAAGGCAAAAGGAGCAAGAATTGTGGCAGCATGTGACTCCATGGGGGCTCCAGTTTTAAGGCAAATATTTTGAAGATTCTGTTGCATAGTTTGTTGTTCTCCAATCTGATCTTTGAAATCCACAGCAATAGCCACCTGATTGTGTAAGCCCAAGTGAACAATAAGGTAATGTTTTACATCTTCCAAACCATAGGGTGGAACATACTATTGAGTCTAATGAACATCCAATCCAAATGTACTTCTAAAAAAGGAACTAACACAGTGAAAACAATTTAACAATTTTCAAATAGAGTACCTACTCCACAAAGTGTGCAAGCCGGGTCTGTGCATTCAGAAATCACTGAATAAAAGCATTAATTGACTTTGACTGACCAGTTGTACTCATTCTTGCAAAAAAATGGCTTCTCAAAAATGGTAATGCCCAAAGCGAATGTAAAGTATATAAATTAGCAATATGCCTGCTAGGCTGCAACCCAAAAGAATTGACCATATCCCTCAAACCTACTTCAAAATCCTCAACAGACTCAAAGATTGTAAAGTTTATAAAATTCAGCCTTCCATTCATTATAACGTTCTCCTAGAACATCACTAAACTAAGAAGGAAATTTTGCTACAATCATCCATATGCAGAAAGCATGTTTAGTTGCTGGCACTTCAATGGATAATGCTTCTTTGAGACACATATTTTGGTCTTTTAACATTGTCTGCGGAGCTTTCCCATTCATAAACCCTAAGAAAGCCTTCCAAGAAGACAATGAAACAAAGAGAGCAAAAGGAAACTGCCAAAGTGAATTATAAAGCCATTGAACTTTTTAAAAATTAAATGCATCCATTACATATAAATTCCACAAATAAGGGATAAAAGACAGAAAATTAAAGAATTCTCAATGATAATGAAAATCATATGCCCATTCTAGATGACTGGCAAAGAAGAAGACCAAAGGACTATAAGATACTAACCCCATTCCCTATCATAAGCCGTATGCTAGGAGTTTTTGTTCCAAAATACAAGTCATTTTGCTAATTTAATTTTCAAGGATAATTAATACAGTTTTTAATAGAAATGGCCTCCTAAGATTTAAAAATTATTGGACCCATGGTCTGCTGACCTATTAAAATGTTTTGTCTAATGCATGGAAAGTTACTTTTAGTTGAACTTTGCAATACACCAACTAATGAGGCATGAGATAGTTAAGTGTATTTAATGAGTGAAAGTTTAGAAAAACTGTAACGTTTTATCATACACCAACTAACTTTTAATGATTATCTTGGTGTGTGTGAGGTAGCTAAATCAACAAAAAGATACAAAATATCACGAAGGAAATAGAAGCTGACATAAACAAAGTGAAATCATATAGATGCAAAAAGCACCTTCACACTACCTTCAATACCTAGGAATAAGACCGTAAGTTTTCTTCTTGTAGAAGCACACAGCCAAAAAAGCAAGGCATTCCGTAATTATTCATTCCAACCCATAAACCCAATGGCATGTCTAATGCAGTCAAGTGATGTGTTGTATTAAATACCTTGCATCACCAAAGATATCATATGACTGTATTGATGAGGCATATGACCAGGCTATATTCTTCAAACAGTTGTTCGAATCAAGGGTGAAGTCAAATTTAAAATTAAGGTATTTCTCCTTAATATTTATGCACATTCTTAGTAAATCTATGCTTTCCTCTTATGGTTCTAATTTCCTAAATGATTGAAGTAAATTTCTCACATCCTTTTCAGTAAAAAGCAGATATCCAGGTTCCACACACTTCTCAAGCTCCATAAGCCGCATCATTTGATGGACAGAAATCCCAGTTTTAGCATACATCAGGATTAAGCTTTTGTCTGAATCTGAAATAGTTCTATATGCAGGAAGAAATTGAACTTAATTTGGTTCTAAAAGTTCATGATTATGGTGGTTGAAAAGAATTCGTACCTGGGCTCATAGCTGAAAAGAATGCTACCACCAATGGAATAGCTACCCGAAGACTCCGACAGAGGACTCGCAACATCTTCTAATACGCACCCCGACTCTAAAATCGTAACTAGCCCTGCGTGATCGTCAACTTCGATTCTGCAGGAAGAGAAGGCACCTGTGGCGTCGGTATGGTCATTTAGTCTAGGGATAATTTGGTATTTTTACCTAAATTTATAAAAGACAGATTGAGTTTCCTATCCAATCTGTCATTTTAGATATTCAGATGCTCAAATTATCATTTCTAAATTCACATGGGCTTTTTTATCTTTTTTTCTAAAAAAAAAGAGTTTTTGGACAGCTTTTAGAAAATGACTTATAGAGAAAAGTTTATGAAAAAAAATAGTTCTCAATAAATGAGTATTTGAATAGTTATTACCAGAAAAACTTTTGTAATTATTAAATTACTAGAAAGTGCATGAGATAAAAAAAAAGCTATCACTTTGCTCAACTTCTGTTCATCTTCTCTCTTCTTCACACGTCTGCTTGTAACCAGCTATGATGGGAACGTGACAGATCACCAGCCACGACATGAAGCACAAGAGACGGCGAGAAGTGACGGATCACCAGCCACGACGGGAAGTACAAGAGAGGTGAGAAGCGATCGACCACTAGCCAAGACGGGAAGCACACGAGATGGCGAGATGCGAAGGACCTCTTCTTCCTCTTCATTCTCAACGATGGACCAGTGACGTCTACTTCTTCCTCCAATGATATGATCGGACTGGTGGAGAGATGTATGCTTCCAAAAAATGACCAGGCCGATGGCGGTAGAGAGAAGACATGAGGAGAGAAGAAAGAGAAGAGAGAGAAGAGATGAGAGAATGTGAGAAAAAATAGAGATAAGTAGTAATTAGATAGTCTATAAATTTTTATACTATTTTAAAAGCTATTCCCAATAACTTATCTAAATTATAGTTTTAAACTATAATTTAATTTAATTTTTTTAAATAAATATAATTATTTATTTTAATATGTTTTAAATTAAGATTTGAGTTAAAAGTTGTTTTAAAAATACGACTTGGTGAGACCCAGACATGCACTTATTATTAGATTAAACATTTTCTTCGATTAGCCGTCATCAGTCATCGCATTCACGCGGCGAATATCACATGGCTTATTCAAACGCATCATTTTTAATCTTGCAGGATAGTCCTTATGCTTTGTTTATTTTTCCTGGGGTCCCCCTCTTGGATTTCCATAACTATTTATTTAAGTAATTTTTGTTATTAATTTATTAATTATTTCATTAAAATTAAACATAATATAATAGGGAAGAGGTTTATATATATATATGATTGTATGACTTGAATTTTAAAAATATTATTTACGTATAACTTAAAATTTGAATGAACTAATTGTACTTGCAAAAAAAAAAAAAAACTTAAGAAAGGGTGTGGTGGCAGATAACATATTATGCTTTCGTAAATTAAAATAAAAAAAAGAGAGAAGATAACATATCATGCTCCAATGGTGAAAAAACCAAATAATAGATGACAGGGAATTATTTACAAAAACTTAAAATCTTAACAGAGTTTCTTATTAAATTTTAAAAGTTGAAGGAATTATTTGTATATTATTCAAAATTTGAGAGTTTTATACAATTTAAATTAAAAATATAAACTATTCTAATAGAATATAACATTGAAAAAATATAAATTATTCGAATAGATAATGGTAGTAATCTGGGACTAAAAATTCAATCATGAGGAGCCCGCTCCTTTTTTGTTTTTCTGCCCCTTTAATTTAACTATATATCCTCCACTCCTGTGAAAATAAACACGAACACCAATTAAATAAAAGAAGTCTAAATTACATAAATTTTTTCTGAGCTTAAAACTATATATAAGTAATCTCTATAATCTTTAAAGATTAACTATAAAACTTTTAAATTTGTATAGATAAACTCTTGAAATTTTAAGTTATTTACAGATAAATAATAAACAAGATTAATAGTATAAGAGTTATATATATATATAGATATTAAAATTCAGTAAAATTTATTATAAAGTTTGAAATTTTGAGAAAGTTATTTACGTATCACATAAAATTTAGGATGGCTTTAGGGAATTTAGCTATAAAAAATTAAAAAAATATAATTTATTGAAAAAAAGAAAAAATATATATAAAGTAATATCTATAAGGTAAGAACAAGGGATAATTAAAATTTTGGAATATAAAGAAGGGCAAAAGTGGAAAGCGGTTCCAAGAAAAAAGGGAAATTTTTTTATGAGGGCAATAATGCTGTTCAAGAAGGTAAAAAATAATGCTATATAAAATAAAACGTTATTTTGGAGAAAAATTAGGGGTATTTTGATTAAAAATGGAAAAGTTAGGGGTATAATTGGTAATTGAGCTACCTAACACAGAAGACTTATAAGGAAACCCTTGCTTCCACTGGCCGACTAGCCCCCATGGCTTATTCAACGCCTAATATTTTGTCTTGCGGGGTGGTCCCTATACTTTGTATATTTCTCGAATGGCTTCACTCTGGATTTTCATTATTTGCTTTCCAACCCTACGCTACCCCAATACTTGTAGAATTTTACCAAAACACACAATCTCTTATCTCTTAATTAAACTAAATTATTTTATAAGAGCCAATGAAAGTTGGCATACATCATTTTAGGAATCTATGTAAGACTTGGGCTAATTTTTAGTATAAATTTAAAATTTAAATCTTTTTAAAAATTAATAAATTATTAAGTCGATTGATTTGTACTGAGTGTATAATTATCAAGATTTTTTGATGACAAAATTTTATTATATAGATATTCTATACTAATTGCTATTTTCATTTAAAAATTATTTATAATAAAGACAACAAAATTTTAAAAGCAAACTTTTTATTTACTCTATCATAAAGTTTAAACCTTACATTTTCACCCCGCATTTATTCCTCCTACTAAAAGCTAGCATCGGATGGCTTGAAAGCAAATGCAAAATGACATCAACAACACACATTTTGATAGCTAACATATAAGTTAATTTGGCTCAAATTAATTTTTCTTATTATTTGGTAAAAATACGATAAAGGATTTTTGTCAAGTGATATATGAAAATTTTAAATTTAACTTGAGTTGTTCGAATCATATTTTTTAATAATTTTCACATAAAACAAACATAATTTTTAATATATTTTTTAAAAATTAATAAATCAAAACAAAAATAAAAATAAAATCTAAATAACTCAAATCTAAACTAAAGGGAAAAGCATTTAGAGGGATGATACAATGAAAAGAAAAGAAAGTGATGAAGGTATATAATTAATGTAAAAATGAAGGGCAAAAGTGAAAAACGTGGTTCCAAGAAAGAAGGGGGATATTAAGTGCAAAAACAGAACGAACAGCTATATAAAGGAAGGTCTCCCTCAGTTCATAGCTCGTACAACTCAGCTTTCTCCGTCGTTGAATGGCTTTCTCTGGCTACATTTGGGATGTTTTCTAGCATAAAATCCTAATCCTCCTTAATTTTCCCTTTGATTTTCCTTTTCGCTTTCTTTTCTCTCTCCGAGAAAATCACAATTCCTGATTTTCTCGGAGATTGATTCGATTCGATTCATTATTTTTTCGCCTTGTTCGTGCATCAATCAATCCATCAAGATGAGTATGGGAAAGTTCGTTGAGTTTCTCGACCAAGGCGTTCGAATAGTCGCCAGATTTCATTCCAACTGTCCTCAAACAGGTCGCAAGTACTACCATCCGCCCTCTGTTTCCGCCGACGCCGACCCCGACCACCACCACGCCGGCTTCGACTACATCCACCACCACTCCGGCTTCGACCATCACCACGGCGGCTTCGACTACCACCACCAACATGGCAGCTTCAACAACCACCACGGAGGCTTCCACCTTACCTCGTCCTTTCAGATGCTCTATCGTGGCCCCAAGGCGGCTTCCGCGGAGGGTTCTGAGACCATTGACGTATTTCTGTATTCTGTTTGAGTGTTTGATTCTGAAGAACATGATTGAATGAGAGAGAAAAATTTTTGAGAAAAGAATTTCAGATTGTTATGGTTAGAGGTTTTCATTACGCAATCCGATTCTTCACTCCCTTGATTCATGTAGCAAATAGACGTATCCACAATACAAACAATATTATTCTTGATTCTTAAAGAAAATCTTGTGGACCAATTCAATAGAAAAATTTCTTTTTGTTGTGCATGATTGACTATCAATTTCTTTCTTTTGTCTTTTTGATTAGAACTTGACTATTAATTTCTGTTCCATTAACTTTGATATAGAAACTAAATTCACCAAAAATTTCGGAGTCATATATTATAATGACTTGTTCTTTAGATTAGACTCTCTGTTTCTGAAGAGAAGATTTTGAATTGAATTTGATTGAGAAGTTTCTTTTCTTTCTTAAATAAATAAGAAGAAATTTTATCCAACCACAAAAGGGAATTTGCACTTCAAGCTTTGATGTGAAAGAGATAAGAGATGCAAGAAAGGAATATATATGGAACGAAAACATCGAATGACGTTTACCACATAAAAAAAAAAAAGAATTTACATTTTTTAGAATTAATGATAATAATTAATTGATTGAATATTATACGATCGGTAGAATATAAAATAACCAAGAAAAATAGTAAAAAAAGAAAACGGGTTTTCTGTATAATCTAACTTTTTTTGAATTTATGAATATAAAATTTTTTAAGAATTTAAATAATTATGATTGAAGATTACGAGTTAAAGATATTTTATACTGAAAAATCTTATAAATAATTTTTTTGTAAAAGATGAAATGATTTTTCTTTTTAACAAAAAAAGATACAAATATTAAAATTAAAGCTAAAAGAATTATAATTCAAGAGTAAAATTAGAATTTGTGGTTAAAATTAAAATTTCCAACAATAATAGCTTTCAAAATATATTATTTTTATTTGTTGATGGAGGAATATTCTTGCAATTTGCCAAATTATGCGGCAGAGAGAAGGCGACCGGTAAAGCTAGTGGGGGTTATTTTGGCAAGAGCAGTCAGTGTTCAGAGAATACGTTGACCGTAGCACTTGGGAGGGACAAGGAGATATTATGTTGGGATAAGAGTTTAAAAAAAAATTTATAAAATTTTTTTAGATAGTTTTTAGAAAAAGTTTTTAAAAAAAAAATTATGAAAAAAAATAGTTTTAAATAAATGAGTGTTTAGATAGTTATTATTAAAAGAATTTTTATAATTAAAAAAATATAAAAAAATATATAATTTTATTAAAAAGAGGAAAGAGTAGAGAGAAGAGAGGGTGAAAAAGAGAGATGAGAGAGGAAAGAGAAAAGATGAGAGAAGGTAGAGAAGAGAGAGGAGATGAGAGAGTAGGTAGACAAGAGAGATGAGAGAGGAGGGATGAGAGATAGCGTAAAAAAATAAAGATAAAATAGTAATTGGATAGTTCATAAACTCTTTTATTGTTCTAGAAATTAGTTTCAATAGTTTATCAAAAATTTAGTTTTAAACTATAGTTTAGTCCAAAATTTTTTTTAAATAAATATTATTTTTTTTGGATACAATTTAGACAAATATTATTATTTATTTTTAAATTTCTCCAAATAAAAATTTAATTTTTTTTTTTAAAATCGTGGTTTCGTGCCTTTTTAAACAAACACATTTTGTATATCATAGTATCATCCGACTGATATCATGTCCTTCCAATAATTTATTATGTGGGATTTTGGATGTGATGTGCTGAAATATTTAATAAATTATTTACCTGAATAAATATAATATAAATTAAATAAATAACTTAATTTATATTATTCGACTAATTTAAATATTGGATATATATATGATTTAATTTAGTATGTTTAAATTATAATCATATTTAAGTATGCATTTAATTCAATTATCTGATAATTGTGAATATAGGATACAGATTTAAATAAGTTTAAATTCAAATCATATATTAACGTCATAAATCGTAAATCGATATGATATGAATATTTTATCTTTTCAAATTAGTCCTTACCTATCTCTATATAAAGAGGCCCCTCCTTAGTTGGAGATATCTGAAATCATATATTATGTTATGATGATATAATTATTTATCTTTTTAAAAATTTTGTCATGAAAGTAAGAAATTTACAACCCACCATGACGATTCAATAAGAGACTGATGTCAGATGAAACATATCTCTTTTTTTAAGTACACAAATTTAAAAAAAAAATTGAGTTCACCCATGAAAATAAGAGCACAATCTCTTTTTCTCTTAGGTGATACTAATATCGGGCAGGGCGAATCGTCTATTATCTTCAGGCATAAACCTAGACACCCAAGAGTTAGGATGCCTCCCCAAACGTCGCGACTAGAGTTATAATAAAGTTGTACTCCTCATAGATCAAATACGTTCTAAATAGTCGTATGTCTCATCTCTTCATCAATTGAACCTACGGACGATGGATAGATGAAACATATCTAATCCAAGGCTTTAGGACAAAATGGCACATGTTGGTGGAAAAGATTTAAGTTTTGCTCCTAAAGAGAAGGATATTGTTGGTGAAGAAGACAATGCAATTACTTCCTTTCTAAAGGCTAATGAGAGGTTGCCTAGGCATATGGGATGAACAATATTTAATTTCTGGATGCACCTCAAAAAATCATAAAAAACATAATAACAGAAAATATATTATATAAGGAAAATGACTAACTAATGATATTTTCAGTATGAAGAATAATGTCGAACAAAAGGAAAATGCTATACAATAGCTCCCCCTCCCTAGTTTTCAAGAGATTTGGACCTCTCTTCAAAAGTGTTTTTTTAAATTGCTTTTATTATATTAGTTTGGCTATATTTGTGAAGTGTAATGTCGTTTTATAGAAATATGAATCCTACTTCAAAATGTTGTTTGGAGCTGTGGGACTACCATAATCTCTTTCACTTTCACTGGAGAACTCCTAAGAAGGGATTAAAGATAACGTTGTCACTTGATGATGGCATGAAATTTGCCGTGTCTTCCATATGATGTGATCATGATCACTTTCGGATTCCACCTTTGCCACTTTCATGATTTGCGTTGGGAGCTCCTCTTGGAATATCCTTTGCAAACTTTCTCTCTGTGTTCTGGATAAATACAAAACTAATATTTTAAAACGGTTTTTAGTTTAAATTTTAATTTAGAAAAATTTTAGAATAAATAGTCATATTTGTATAAAAAAAATTTGGACAAAACTATGGTTTAAAATTAAAGTTTTATATAAGTTACTGAAACTATTTTCTAGAACAGTAAAAGAGTATATAGACTATCCAATTACTATTTTACCCTTACTTTGTTTTATATCATATCTCCTCTCTCTTCTCTCTTTTCTACCCTCTCTCTTCTCTCTTTTCCATCCTCTCTCATCTCTCTTCTCCACCCTCTATCTTTTCTCTTCTCTACCCTCTCTCTCCCCTCCTTTCTCTTCTCCACCCTCTCTCCTCTTTCCTATTTTTAATAAAATTATACTCTTTATGATAATTTTTCAATTACAAAAGTCCTTTTAGTAATAACTATCCAAACACTCATTTATTCATAATTATTTTTTTCCTATAAATTCTTCTTCAAAAATATTTTTTCAAAAACTCTCCAAAAACTATTTTTTTTTTATAAACCCCGTTTTAAATTCTTATCTAAAACATGCTCTTTATTAGTGTAACAATCTCAACTTTTCATTCTTATGGCAGATTTCTGAGTTTTTAGTCAACAAAATTTGGCACAAATCTCAAGGCAACGATATGGGATGGAGGAGGTACATAATTACCATATTCTTTAAAGCGAAATTCATACTTGTGTCGTGGGAGAGGAAAAAGTGTGTAATTTTTTTTTTTAATTTAGTATTACATTTAGGATCGAATCTATATATAGGACATTTCTCTTGGGCTGGTGTTTTTGTCATCACGGCCGACTCAGTTAGTATTAAACATATGATTGAGAGGCTAAATAATTTAAATTTTTTAAACGCATTTTTTACTTCAAACATTTATAAACACATTTAGTCAAATTTTGCACAAACGGGTAAAAGTAAATTAGGGATTTAGTATGATGAAGGGTAAATTAATAAATAAAAATTGTTCTAATATAAACTTTAATTTAAAAAACATATTTTTAAATATTTTTAAGAATATTCTTAATGGAAGTAACAATTTAAACTTAAATATATGTTTTTTAAATGGAAGAGAAGTCCATTTGATTAAGGCAAAATATGAGGAAGGTTAGAATATTTTACTATATTTTTAATTGTTTTTGTTGGAGATTTTTATTTTATAATCCGATTCTTCCATTAATTCATGTTTCAAATAGACAAATACACAACACACCCTATTATGCTTAAAAAAATATTTTGGAACTAACTGACTATTAATTTCAAGTTCATTATATCTGCTAAAAAAATTCCAATTGGGCATATCATATTAATTAATTTAATTGGTATTTTCTTTTTTTTTTTGGTAACACTTTAATTGGTATTTTCATTTTGATTGCTGTGCTAATTCTTTAGACAAAGCTTTCCCTTTCTTAAGAAAAGGGTTTGAATTTGATTGAGAGTTTTCTCCCTTTTTCTTGAAAAGAAATAAAGAAAGAAATATTAGAATAAATGTTATCCGACCCCAAAAGAAAGGTATATTTTTTTGGCCATACAAAGAAAGGTATTTTTAAAAATAAAAATTTGCACCTCATGCTTTGGTTTGAAAGGAGATTAGGATTCCCATGAACATTTGTTGGATTCCTAGTTGATAAAGATCAGAGTCTCAAGAAAGGAATATATATAGAAAAAAAATTGGACGGATTCCCACATGAAAAGAATAAGAATTTACATCTTTTATAATTTTAATTAATAATTAATTCATTGTATGTGATACAATCGGTCAAACATAAAATAATGAATGAAAAAAGAGTAAACCAGAAAAAGGAAAATGGGTTTTTCTGTACAAACTAACTCTTTTGGATTTTTTTTTTGAATTTATGAATGTATGAATTTTAAGAGGAATACTTAAAAATTATAACATATTAGGGATCATTTTCAAAACAAGAATGAGTGACAGAAGCAGTGAAACGTGAGGTCTTCATTATTTTTAAATAATTCTAACATCAAGATCAAGAGGACCAGCAAACACTACCATTGTATTCAATAAATTTAGTGTTATTATTCAAATAAGAAAATTATAATTATATATTCCTCAATTTATCTAAACTAATTAATTATTATATTAGTTATAATTAATTAATTAATTTAATTTATTTAAAAAATTTAATTTATTTTTATAATTAGGACTGTAAAAAATATTGTTTTCTCAGCGTAGTCTATTCCCATAGTTCAAATTTAATATAAATAAAGTTTCAAAATAAGTTGTCCAAATTTAGTCTAAACTCTAAATATCTTTTTTCAATTAAAGATATTTCCTCACCCTTTCGCGAGTGGAAAGTATAGGGCCTGTTTGGATAGAATTTTAAAAAAAGGCTTATGAAAAAAAAGGGTTTATGGACAGTTTATAGAAAAGAGCTTTTAGAGAAGAGTTTATAAAAAAAAAGTGGTTATGAATAAATAAGTGTTTGGATAATTATTTTTAGAATAACTTTTTATATGGGTAAATTACCAAAAATGGTATGATTTGATTAAAAGTAAGAGAGAGGAGAGATGTAGAGAAAAGAGAAGAGAGAGGAGAAAGGGTAGAGAATGTAAGAAAAAATAGGAGAGAGGAGAAATGATGTAAAAAAAATTAGGAGAGAGGAGAGAGGGTGTAAGAAAAAGTAGGGGTAAGATAGTAATTAGACAATCCATAAGCTCTTTTACTGTTCCAAAAGCTAGTTTCAATAGCTTATTCAAAACCATAGTTTTATCCAAAAGCATTTATGGACAAATATAGCTGTTTGTTTTAAAATTTTCCTAAACTAAAGTTTAAGTTATAAGCCCTTTTTAAACCATGATTTGTAACAAAATTAAACAGCCCTATAATCGACATGAAATTATTGAGTGCACCGCGTTAATATAAAAAGATTATTATTTGTACGATGGTTCTAGTGGTTTGCTGGTGTTGCTTAATGCTTGGGGCTGTGCTCGGGTTCAGCAGATTTTTTTCATAGGAGTAAGGGTAAAACGGTACTTTATTATTATAATTATTTTAAATAAAATATTATAAGACTAATATATATATATAATCCTTTATATTTGTATTAAATTTTATTTTAATCTTTAAATTTAAAAAATATATTTTTTATCCTTTAAATTTAATACCGTTAATTTTACTAATTGAAAATACTAATTTAGTAAATTTAAAATGATGATTGTATAATTAAATGTCGACAAAAAATATTTATATTTTAATATTATATTTTTATTTTTATTTTACAGTTCGCATCTATTACATAATTATTATTTTAAATAAGTCAATATTTTTTATTAGCGAAATTAACTATGTTAAATTGAAAATAATAAAAGTACACTTTTAAAATTTTAAGGGTTGAAATAAAATTTAATATAAATATAAAAAGTTAAATATATACTTTAGCTAAATTATATCAACATCCCATTGACATATCATTGCCACTCTCACTCCCATTCTCTTAAAATTCATTCTTGCGTAGCCAACATAACCTAAATGTCTCTCTCAAATAAGAAATATAATTATTGGGTCCTTGACCCCTTTTATATTATATATATATAATTTTTATAAAACTTGTTAGTATATCTGTATATTATACCACTAGCCCACGTTGAATATTGGTAGAGGGGTTAGTTCTCCCAGATTTTATATCTTAGATTCTATTATCTAGTATCTCAATCAAAACACAAGGAGGATATGATAGTACTACAATAATATGATTATAATAGGTAAATACTTTTTTTTACAATAAATTATATTACCCCGTTTTTAATTATAATATCTACTTAATTAATTAATTTAGGTAGATTAATAAAGTTAGATAAATTAGTTAATTATAATTATTGTATGTTAGTTTTTCTAAAATATCCCTTTTAATCATATACATTGAAATTATCCTTAATTAATAGATACCCCCCTTAATATGTGTTATCATATAGGGATGCCGATAAGTCCTAACTTAAGTAACCTTTAAGGGTGATTTTTGTAGAAACCGCCATTAGAGACACTTTTAAAAGTCTTACTAGGATAGAGAATGGGAAATGTCATACTTGTTACATAGTTTTTAATAAAATCAACGTTAAAAGTCATACTTTTAACGTGATTTTTACTAAAATCACCATAAAAAGTACTTATAACAGCAATTTTTAAAGTGCCATAAAAATATCAAAAAAATTTCAAAAACCTAAGGCCCAGTCAGTTTCAGATTCACTTTTCACATATCCGCTTGTTGTCCCGTTCTCTGCTCCACCAATATAGGCTTGGACGAAAGGCATAAACCATTGTTTCCCTTGTTTTTGGTGCCCTCCATCATTGTTGCATTGTTCACTCTCTCTGTCATAGTTCAATCCCTCTGTCGTCGTTCTCATTTTCAAAACCGTAAGACACCGTTTAACTTCTTTATTTGCTAAATTTTCTTGCTTTTATAGTTATGGGTTATCATCCTTATAATATTGAACACAAAAAGAAAGAATATATTCATGTTTTATCGACAGAAAAGTTCCCCTCCACACACACACGCAGAGGTTTTTATATATTTTGTTTTGTTTTGTTAGATTGTTGAATGATTATACTTATGTATATATATTGTTTTTGGTTGTAAAACAAAACAAAAGGATTGATATATGTAATGTTTACTCTACTTGTGATATTATTATTACTACTAAAAAAAGAAAAATGATAGATAGGAGAGGGATAAAACAAGACATTCTCATCATTTTTAGCCGCTCTGTACCATGCATGTATATATATTATGTCTTTGTCCTGTCTTTGTCTCTGTCTTTACTAACTACATAAACTGAAATTGAACCTAAAAAGGTCATGTCTTTACTAATTGTATAAACTAAACTATGGAAAACATTGCCAAAAGGTCATGTCTTTGCATGTATTTATATTTTGTCTTTGTCAGTCTTTATATTTGTGCTCTTTTTTTATATTTGTTTATGTTGAGTTAAAAGAAAGAAAATAATATTTGTACTATGCTTTTTTATATTTCTGCCATGGTTGGATTAATTGTGATAATTAAATATGGTTGGGATCACATAATCATGACCCAATTCTTCACCCCATCACCATCATATTCTTACATTTATTTATTAGTTTTTTAACAGAGCATAGACGGTTCAAGTTAGGACAGTTTTAGTCAGCAAGGGAAGAAAAGAGGAAGAGGCTCAACTCGTATAAAATGGGTTTCTAAGACAGATGAGGGGATACATCCCACAAAGTTGCCGATGGAGTTTAATCATGACATGAAGGCAATTGGTCAAAATGGGGGCATTACTTAATAGTTATGTCAGCCATATAGTACGCTCTAAGATTAGCATCGTATACGCCAACTAGAAGGCGGTAGACCTGAAAGACAAGGATATAATTTGGGAGGATATTTTTGTACATTTCTAATTCTATGTTTCACCTATACTTTAGTTATTGATGGTTTTTGTCCCTTATTAGGGCTTCATCTTATTTGTTTTTTATACGTCAATGCAGTAAAATTTTGATATTCAAGCCACAGCAAGCATAAGGCATCACATTGTAAAGCAATATGATGAACGGTAGAGAGACTTTAAGTCCAACCTTGCAAAGGACTACCTCTAAGGAAGTAAAATAAAGGAGCATTTAAATGACATATACCCCAATGTTAGTAACAAAGTATGGACTTTATTTCGCTAACGGCAGGAAGATGCTACTTATAAGGTTTGCTGTGTGCTATAAACTTACATTTTAATTAACTTAGTTAGTAATGAATGCACATTTTAATCAATTAATCTAACTTTGTTTCATTTTTATAGACTATGAGTAAGATGATCAAGAAATAGTCAAGAAGAATATGTACCACCATTATATGTCTCGAGGGGGTACAATGTCCTTGAGAGCAAAATGATACAAGAGTAGTTGCAGGCTACATAACAAGATGCTGCATCAGACCCTTCTTCATCCATCCAATGTTTATCTAGCCAACAAAAATAGAAGGATGCGAGGGTTAAAAAGGGACAGTACATCACTCTAGAGGTTACTAATGTCGCTGAGAGGATTGTAATTAATTAATTTAAATACTAAGAATTTATACATTATTACTTGCTCTTAAGTTATTTTAATTTGGTTACTTGTATATGTTGTATGATGCACTAGAGGAATAGGTAACCTAATGGGTCTTTTATTCCTGAGAAAGGAATAAACATCTTAGAGACAACTATTAGGACCGTTGACTACCCAGGTCGAGTGAGAGGAGCCCCCAAAGGAGTTATACGAAAAGAGTTTTTTTGGCTCTGCCTCACAAAGAAGAAGCACAGCCTCCGTAAATATGGTGTCTAGAGATGAGTTGTAAAATGTTTGAGATGAACTTGCTGCACAACCACAAAAGGAGTTGAAAAGGATGTACGACGATATGGATCTTAAACTCCAACAAGCTGTTGAAGCCAAACTCTAGGAAGCTGTCGAAGCCAAACTCAAAATGTATGCCAGACTCCACCAGCCATGAAGATGATAGGCTTCCCTACAGCCGCCAAAGTTATGAGGTAAAAAATATTCATTTACTTCTTTTCAAGGGACGTTTAAAATGTATTTTCTCTTGAATAATTTTGTTCATATTTGCAGGGCTCTCCTGTGATAACAAGTGGGAAAAGCTGCGCCAATAAGGAGAAGTTTATCTCATAACCATCTGATCTTAACCCTAACCCTAAGCACACCGAGGACAATGGGAAAGAGGGTGGTTTTTATATTATGACACAAAGGGACTGCAACCCTCACCGCTCATACTACCATGTACCTGGGTGCCACAACAATTCACTAGAATATAATTCCTCATGGCAGAGTCAAGGTCATAGTAGACCACATAAAAAAAGTTTTAGCACTACACTAGTTCCCTGCCCCACTAATGAGGTCCACATATTGGACGATACTCTAGGGCAGTTTATTCTATGGCTAAAAAATCTAGTCAAATTAAGGAAGAGGTCACACTGGAGAAGTTGCCAAAGAAGAAAACATTAAAGGAGTCAAAACCAAAAAAGGTGCCACATAAGTTGAAGGCAAAGAGGGCGAAAGGAGACGAGTTCAAACCTCTTTATCAGAATTTATCCTCAAGATATATGAATATGGAAACTCTTCACGATTTGGCAGAAGGAATGAAGGAAGCACTTAGTTTCACACTTCTGTCATAATTTTGACCACACAACAGCTTTATAAATTCATATTGGACAGGAATGACATAGTGTAATTTCTAAATTTTAAGGAGCTAGATTCAACTGTCACCAGTTAGTTATATTGTAAGTTGTAAATTTATTTTAATACTTTATGTTTTATCATTCGAGTAGTACTAATTCCTTTCTCTATTGAACAATAGCCACTTCTATTGCAAATGCCTGGACGAAGCAAAATGAGACACATATAACTTCATGTGTCCGTAAAGTGTCCAAGAGATAGACACAGATAGGAACCCAAGGATGAAGTACATGGTCGACATCATGACCCGAATTAAGAGGAAAATATATTTTACATCTTACATTAAAGGGTAATTATACTCTTATACTTGGCACAAACATATACATATTATAATACATTCATATATAACGTTGTTAATATTTTGTAGTAAGCATTGGACTCTGCTTGTCATTACCTCTGAAGATCATGTGGTGTACTATTTCAATTCAATGTTTGGACGGCCAGATCCTAAGATTATATCAAACGTCAATATGTCATTTTTTCTTCATAGATTTATTAAGCATAGAATTTAGTAAGTTATATGATGTCTTTGTTTCTAATTGGCGATAGGGCTGTACAAGGCTTCAACCTTTTTAGAGCCTATCCACTTAGTACTAATTCTACATGGATGTATCCTCAAGTAATTTTTCAAATAATTAAGTTTCAGTTTTCATAAATTTATTAGGTATAAAGTTAGTCTCTAATGTGCTCTATGTTTTTCCATTTTCTTAGTACCGCCGTTAACCTGCAATGTTGAATGCGGATATTATGTAATCCGCTATATGCACGAGATCATTGAGATAGGGTCCATAGATAACTTACATGACGTATAAAGCGATTAATATTTAGTGATTTTTTAATTTATTCACATCTTGAATATTTACCTATTACTTCTAACTTGCAATCGTTCGAGAACAACATGAGCTATAAAGATGACCTAATCGACTCAATGAGGGATGATTTGGCAAGAACCATACTTCTGAATTTGCCTTAATATTTGGTTTATTGCATGATTAAGAATTACAATTACTTTATTACCATTTATTACATTTAATTTGGATTTTCGCATTGCTTACTTCATACACTACTAGAAAAAAAATACTTATCATGCTTCATGGTAGTTAAAAGTAAAAATGCCGTAAAAAAAGGCGACGGCATATCCATAAGTAAATCCGCATTTTAGAGATTTTTATGTCCGTTTTTCATACAAGCACCATTAAAAATGACACAGAGAACTTATAACGGCAGTTTTTAGGACAATCGCCATTATAAGTCAATCCTACTGCCTTCCCGCCATTATGCCCTATCTGCAGAAAGAAAGTGTATGTCTCTTGCCTCTTTGGTTCCCAACGTCTTTATCCATCATGAAGGAAGGCCAACAGATACCTGTTATGAACCGTCTTTTCCTCAATATTAAATACCCTTCTATTGTACTTTTTGTTTCACTCCATTTCCTCAATCTGTTTCCTCTTGCATCGTCTTTGTCTTATTCTCTTGTCAGTTTTTTTAAAATGGCATCCTATTCAGGCTCTTTTCCTTCCCGTTTACATAAAAGAACGCGTGATAATTTTGAGGAAAAGCATCCTCTCCCAGAACTGATACCTGCTTCGCCGTTTTCAGACCTCCTCAAATATTTTGGAAAAATTGATAAACATAATGAATACGTTGGAGAACTCAGTTGAAGAGCTCTCCTTGAAGGTAAAGAACTTGCAAAAAAGGGTCAATCGTCTCTGTTTTGATCTCCACCACCAACATAAGCATCGGCACTTTTTACCACCCTTCAGATGACCCAGACGACTACAAAAACTCAGACGAGTCTGATTCATCATCTGATTGAAAGGCTTCACACCTTTCGTTCATCTCCTCTCTTTTAATACTTTTTGGCACTTGGCGTGCGAATGGGATGGATTTTTGTAAAATGTAAAGAATATTCTAATACAATATTTTGTAAGGAATAGTCAAAACATGATATTTTTTAAAGTTAGTTATTATTGTTCTGATCAATTTCCTCAAAGTTCAACACATTAATAGATTAATTTTACCTTGTTTAATTAGCTGCGTATGCGTTCAGTAATGATCAGTACCTTAAAGGAATTGAAATATAAATTGAAGTGCGTATATTTTGAGAAAAATATTAATCGAGAAGTTTAATTTATCCAATAAATTGATAATGCAACTAATTACTAAATACCATTGGCATACTGGTTTACTGTCTAATTTATTATATTCAAGATAATATATATGTTATCTTCAAATATATATATAGTCTAGGATCAAAATTTTTTATTGCAATTTTTATTAAAACCAACCATTAAATATACTTGTAACGGCTGTTATAAATAAAACTGTCTTATAAAGTCTTCACTGTCAGACTTTTTAATCATTTTTATTAACAACCATTTAACTAAAATTTACCAAACCTAATCTGCGGTGAGTTTCATATTTACTTTTCACACAGTCGCTTGTAGTTCTGTTCTCTGCCCTACCTCCACAGACTTGAACGAAAGGCATTTTTTGTCATTTTTCAACTGATTTCAGTGACTCTATCGTCGTTGTCAACGTCATTTACTATCTTTGTCGTCGTTCACAAAGCTATAAGTCATCGTTTAACTTCATTATTTTGTGGTATGTAAGCAAGTGATTTATTGAAGTAGGTTATGGAGTTTTAGGTTTTTTGTTGCTAGATAACCGAATAAGTTTTGTTCATATATATGTTTGTGTATATTATGAACTGTTAGGTATTTTGTTGCTTAAAAATTGAATGAACTGTTTTGTTGCTGAAAAACTGAGCATATTCATGTGTGATATTAGTTGAACTGTTATGTTGCTGGTGAACTATTTTTCATGCATTTATGCTCTGGTGAACTGTTTTGTTGCTGAAAAAGTGAGCATATTATGTCAGAATACTCTGTAGGCCTAAGACCATAGCATATATATCACTTCAAGTGTGCTGTTAGTTGTATCACGTTCTTAACTTTATTTATTATTTTTTAACAAAGCATGGATGGTTTAGGTTCAACAGGCTCAGGTTCAGGTTTTGGTTAATCTAGGAAGAAAAGAGGAAGAGTCTCAACCCGTATGAAACGGGTCTCTAGGATAGATAAGGGGTCAAATCCCACAATGTTACTGGTTGAGTTTGATGTTGACATAAAGGCAACTAGTCAAAATAGACCAATATTAAAAGCTATGTCTGTCACATAGTACGTGCAGTCGATCGATTAGAAAGATAATGATATGATTTAGGAGGATATTTTGGTACATTTCTAATTCTACGTGTCACCTATCTAATTTAGTTATTTATTATTTTTGTACCTTATTACAGCTTCATCTTATATATTTTTTGTACTTCCACGTAGCAAAATTTTGACATTCCTACCACTGTAAGTATGAAGCATCGCATCTTAAAGCAATACGATGAACGATGGAGGTACTTTAAGTCGAACCTTGTGAATGACTACCTCCAAGGCAGCAAGATGGGGGAGCATCCGAAGGACACATACCCCAATATTAGTGACGAAGATTAGAGATTATTTCATCAATGGCTATTTGTAAGAGAAATTAAGAAATAGCCAAGGAGAATGTGTACTAGCACTATATATCTTGAGGGGGTATAATGTCCTTGAAAGGAAAATGATGCAAGAGCAGTTGGAGGCTGCGGAAAAGTAACTGTATCAGACCCTATTGCCTTAGACCCTTCATCTATCAACACCTAGAGTCTATCTCGCCAATAAAAATAGAAGGCTGTGTGGGTAAAGAAGGGATAATATATCACTTCAAAGGTTGCTATAGTTGCTGAAAGGATTGTCAATAACTAATTTAAAAACTAGAAATTTATATTATATTACTTGCTCTTCAGTTCATTTAACTTGGTAACTTATATATGTTGTAGGATGCACTTGGGCAACATGCATTCCAAGGAAGTTTCGTTCCTAGAAAAGGAATGGACATCCTGAAGACAACTATTGGGACCCCTAACTACCCAGGTCGAGTGAGAGGGGCCTCAAAATGTGTCGTATGCAAAGACTTTTTTGGCTCCGCATCTCTAAGAAGAAGCGCTTTCACACACATGCTTCAAGATTAGTTGTAAAAGGTTTAAGATGAACTTAAAGTAGAGCATCAAGCGGAGTTAGATAAGATATGTAACGAGGTGGATACCAGAGTCAAAGAGGTCTTGGATGCCAGGCTCTAGTAGGTGATAATGATAATGGGCTTCCCCACACCTACCAAAGTTTAGAGGTAAAAATATATTCATTTACTTATAGTCAAGGGACGTTTAGCATGTACTTTATTTTGACTAATTTTGTTTATATTTTTAGGGTTATCTTGTAGTGATTAGTGGGAAGGGCAGTGCCAATAAGGAGAAGTTTATCTCCCAACCATCTAGTCCTGACCCTACCCCTGAGCACACTAAGGAAGATGGGGAAAAGTGTGGTCTCTACATTATGACAGATTAATGACTACATCCCTCATCGCTCATGGTACCGTGTACTGGAATGCCAGAATACTTCACCAGAAACCATACAGGCAATTTAAGGTCACGGTAGAGAGCATAAAGAACCATACAGGCGTTACACCGGTTCCCTACCCTATTGACAAGATCAAAATATATCTAATATTATATAGTGATATTTTAGGTAGATCAGGTTACATTTGTTATGATTAAGTAATTTATTTAGTTTTATTAATCTACTAAATTAATTAAGTAGATCTTATATTAATGATCAAAAGAGCACAAATTAAGTAATGGCATATGTTTTGAGTTCTTAAAAAAATTATAGGTAGCTGCATATGGAAAAGGTTTTGAGATAACATCTCAGGACACATGGGCTCTATTCGAGAAGCAAGAAATGGAAGAATTAGTGGGCTCTGATATAACAAGCTTAATCTGCTTCCTCATTGGGATTTGCAGTGGATCTATCTGTGTTATTGTTGTGGCTGCTTGGACTCCTAAAGTACATTGACGTTTCACAGCCACTCTTTCCCTTCTCACCTTCTTTATTGTTACCTTCTGGTTAGTACATTAAATCCCTTATTCTACCTCTTTTGTTTTTTAAATTAGAGAGGCAACTAATGACCTGAGATTATAAGCGGGATCGAACCTGTGACCTCTTACTGACAAGAGAACTTTCGTGGCACAAGTCTATAAGGCCATTGGCCCTTATTCTACATCCATGATCATATTCTTTTGCTCATAATAAAAAATCATTAGCATGTGATCATCATCATCTCTTACATATTCATGTGTTTTTGGTTAGATTCCCAGTCATTATTTATTGAGATGCATGATGATCATGAGATTTCTCTAGTGTTTCTTCATTTTGTAACTTATTAGGTTTATCATTTAGTACTATATTCGAATATTGTCAAACTAATGTTGTTTAATCAAGAAAGCTTATACCTAAAACCTTGTCCAAAGAATATTGAGTTCCTTCCTCTAGATTCAATTACTATTAATTCAATTCATCGACTCCCAAAACACTATTTAAAGAAGAAAAAATTAATCTTTTAGTCCATATAATTTTGACTTGGTTATAACCCAATCCTTAAATTTTGACTCAATGTAATTCAGTTTAACTCAGTTGAAACTCAATCCCTATATTTTAAGTCACCGCAACTCATTCCCTATAATTTTAACAATTTCAAAATTTAGTTCCTAAACTTAATAAAATATATATTTTTTTAAATTATACTGAGACTAATATTTTAAATGGTTAAACTATAGGAAGTGAGTTGAACCTAGTAAAAGTTTAGGGACTCAGTTACAACCGAATCAAAATTATAAGGACAAAATGATTAAATTCTTCTTTAAAGAACATTGAGTTCCTTTCATTTATCTCAACTTCTATTAATTCAATGGGTCTGAGTCCATTTCTCTCCAAAATGTATGAATGTAAAGGATCCAATTAATTTAATGTGTTGATGAAATTGCAGGCGAGGATCTCCATGGCAGTGACTCATGCATGTCTAAGTTGTTACTACGTGTTATGCAGAGAATCCAGAGAGTAAATTGTTTGATAAAACAATAAAAAATAGTCTCTCTTTGATCAAATCAAATCGTGGTATGAATGTGCCTACGCCTCGAGCATCACGAAGATTTAGAGTTTAGTTCACAATTTTCTCCTTCTTCACACTGTACAGAGATAGAGATTCATTCCTGGTCACAACAAGTTTAACCATTGATTTTAGGATGTTGGTAGTGTACTTGTATGGAGAAAATGAGAATTCTTGAGGGGGGGGGGAAATTATCTTCAATTCTTTGTATTTTTTCATTGTAAAGTTCATCAATCATAACATATAGCAAATTGATAATTTTTGTAGGGATATTCATATAATCATATCTACATTATACAGAGTGATCATGCTATGAATGATACGTGCCCCATTAAGTTAATAAGGGTAATTTGATAATTGCACAAATCAAATAAATCATTCTTAGATCTTGAAACTATTTAATTATTTAATAATTTCATAAAATTTTTAGTAATAATTTATCTTCTATATAACCTCTGAGTAATTCTCTCTACTTAAATTAGCATACATCTTGTACATTAAAGAGTTTAAGAAAAGAGTGGCATTGTTAATTTCTTATAATATATTGTTTGTAGAACATTTATATTATATATAAGGGTTAAGGTGTATGCAACACCCTGAAATATTTTCTCAGGTACATCCAACATCCTGAAATATTTTTTAGGTACATCCAACATCCTAGAGTATTTTTTATGCCTTAATCTTGAATGCACCAAAAAATAGTTTAGAGTGCTAGACATATTTAAAAATATTTCATGGTGCTAGAGGCTTCACAAAAATATTTTAATATATTGGATGCAATTGAAAATATACTTCATGATGCTAATTGTATTATAAAATACTTTAAGGTACTAGATGTATTTTAACCCTATATATAAATATATAGATTCTATTTATTTCAAAAATATCTCATGAAGTCTTGGTATTTCTTAGTATTACTCTTTTTTACAAGTAAATATTTTTATGTTAAAAAGTAAAGACTCTCATTAGATAATCTACGTTTAATTTAATTATTTCTAAAAAATTTAAATTGTTCACGATGATTTTGTACTATTACCACCGATATAGTAAGTTAAATGGGGATTTTCTTTTTATTTCTTAAAATAAGCCCATTAAAAGACAAACATGACATGTTCGCATGTTCGTCTTTTGAATGTTTATCTCAGAAATCAATAGAGAATTAAAATACTTTCGACATACAAGTGGTAAATACTAAATAGTAAATTTCTCTCAATCATTTTGCTTCATATATAAGGAAAGAGAATCAAATTCTAAATATTTGTTTAAGGGACTAGAGTGACTCATATATAAGGTACAACCTCCTAATTATAAGAGCTAGTTGAATTTTTTTAGATAAATTAAAGAAGTTAAATAAATTAGTTAATTATAATTAATATATCAAATAGTTGAGTAATTTGGGTATATAGAAGAGTATATAATATGAATTTATCTTGAGAGGTTAAATTTGGATATAATTAACTGATTTATTTAACTTATTTAATCTATCTAAAAAAGTTAACTATCTCTTATAAATATGTATAGAGAAATTTGGGTAGATTAATAAGTATATAATATGAATTCATCTTGAGGGGCTGAATATTTGATCATAATTAATTGATTTATTTGGATTCATTAATATATCTAAAAAAGTAAACTAGCTCTTGTATTAAGGATTAGAGGGAGTAATAAAAAGACCATAGATTAGTAAAAGGAGGGTTGACTAGCTACTACTGCAGTGAGAGTATGTGGCCACATGTCGGCTAGGGACGGACTAGAAACAGGCCCTTCGGTATGTGTGTGACATTTTTGGACTATGCTAAAACCTGACCAGACTGGTCATGGACAAGTCTTGGGTAAGTCCTAGACGTTCCAGACAAGCAACCGCCACGGGAGTAGCTCAAGCAATCTACTAATAACCAACGAGTTTGAGGTCTAAGACCCTATACCCAACCCTCTGAGGCAATCTATTTCCCGAGGTTATTGATCCATTTTGCTAACTCCTCCTCCTTTCTTCTTCAGAGGGAGTAATAAAAAGACGGTGCATTAATAAAATGAAAGTCATGATTTAGAGTATATGTTTTTTTATATTATTTATTAAATCTTATTATCATGTATCTAGTTTCAAGGGTTAGTGAAAAAGATAATTTAACTAATTTAATTTTAAGTTACCTAACTATTTTTCTAGAGTTCTTTCATATCTCATTGTCGCATTCTCTTTGTAGGACTAGCTTCCTCCTCCTCCTCCTCTTAATAATAACAATAACCAATTCAAGATTACCTAATCACAAAGAAAGGTTTAGGGGAACAAGCTCTACTTGGAAAAGTTTACATAATGAGAAGATTGTAAGGGGTGATTTTCAAGGCAAAATATATATTCCCTCTATTATTAATTATAAAAGCTAGATGGGGGGTTAGATTTATTCCTAAATATAATACCTATAATCTATTTTATTTCTCAAAATTATAATTTTTCTCCCAATGTATCTCTATATGAATACACATATTAAAGGTTGTTCAAATACACATAATTAAAATATATATTTTAAGAAAACTAATACACAATCATTACCATTAACTAATTTACATAACTTCTTTAATTTACTAAAATTAGTTAAGTAATTTATTATTGAGTAAACGTCCTACCAAACCATGTCTTTTGAAGCATTGTTGGAGCAGTCTAAGATGATGATAATGAACTTTGAGATGCAGAGGATTTCTAACTTGCCTTCCGTTGATGCTAAAGGTATATTAGAATTAATGATCCAACATAAAACAATACGAAGACAAAAAAATTTAAAAGATGTTAGGCTTTGAATTTCTCCTTTGCAACTTGAACTGTTGCAGAGGTACACCAACATATTATGACGTGGAAAAATTGAATGTGTTATGCTTCTTATTTGATAAGATCATAGACCAACCTCAATCATTAAAATGTTAATGCAATATTTGGTCTTTATAGTTTACCTATTCTTATAGTTTCAAACTACTGGTTTTAGTTCCTCAAATTTCTTTTTGTTTAAATCTTGGATCAAAACTAAAATGAATACAAACTATAAGGCTCAAGCATTGTATTAACCCCCTTCTATGTAATAACCAATCAAGTCCATCCTTATGAAGTTGACTTGAGATACGCTTAAGACACATCACAAAACTAGAGAAACTGTAATCAGAAAACTTAACTGAGAAACATCCAAACCATAAAGATTTTAGATAGGGGCAGGATATATAAAGAGATGTTTGAGGGATTCCTCTTGATGGCAACCAATCACACAGGCAAAAAATATTTAAATGGTGTTGCTGCCGCCTAAGAATTTCACTAAGTCATTGCTTATAGGGAGGTGCAATTGTCCATAAAGATTTCCAAAAGCAATTGTTAAAACCATCTTTTAACAATATGGGAGCCCAAGTATGCATTATTTTCCTTTCCACCCTCTACCAATTCTTACAGATAGATTTAATGCACAAAATGATTATTATATCTGGAATGGCTCAAGAACACATTCAACAGTCTTCATCCAACATTGTTTAACATCAAACTAAAACAACAAAAGGCAAATCACTAGAAGCCCTAGAAAGGGCTCCAATCCAATCCCATAAAGACTTGCATTCAACATAACTTCTAAATGCAGATAATACTGGCAAACTTTATTCTTTACTTTGTATTCATAAGCTTTAAGAAAATCTAAAAGCCCATATAGAGGACAATAATATTGGTTTCCTGCTACTCTTCTTCGCCCTCTTTGCTTTCATTAGCTTTGAGGAACTTTGAAAACCAATAAGCTGAAGATTTGGGGTACCTTGTGAGCCCATTTTTGTAATCCACATACACCACTCCAAAACGTTTCGTATAGCCATCTTCCCACTCAAAATTGTCCAAGAATGACCATGCAAAGTATCCCCTCACATCTACTCCATCTCTGCACATTATTCAAATGAATAAACAAAACTTTGAGATGTGATCCTCTAGTTTAGGCTCACAATTTGCTTTTAAAGTAAAAACATATTTTAGCCACTTATTATTATTCATAAGAAGAAATGTAGTCAAAAAATTTAGCTTATTTCACAAGATGATTCTAAAATCCTGTACAAGAATGCGTCTGTCACCCTCAAAACATATGCTATTGTTGCCTAAAAAATGAAAATGCCATAGGTTACAAAATAGAAGTTCCTGGTTCCAGGCTTCAAAACATTGTTTTTGCCACATGAATTCCCATTCTTATGAACAGACTTTTTTGTCTATGAGTATATATATTTGAGATAAACTTTTCATTTTAATACACCATTAGTGTGTTGTGTTCAGCTTAGCATTCTCTATCTTTTCTTTTTCTTTCCTTCAGTATACGAAATGGGGCCAATTTTGGATCATTGTTGCTATTAAAGGGTTTAGTATTCACAAAGTATTTTATTATTTCCCAGGCATATGATTGTATGTACAAGTAACAATTAGAAAATGCATTGATTGGCAAAAAATTAGGAACAAAAAGAAAAAGTGTGCAAACTTACTTTAATGCCGAACTAACTGAGGCAATATGTTCCTTGAAAGAGCGTACTCTCAATTTGTCATTTAACATTTCATACAGTGGCACCGTATCATCGTTTTCGTCATCAATTCCTATCAAATAGAAAATCCAAAGGTCAGAGAAATGAGAATCACTTGAGAAGTATTTCTGAGGAATCATATCCCAAAAGCTAGCTCAAGAGGTTAGAAAGGCCAAGATTAACATAAACCCAACATTAGAATCCTACACTTCCAACATGAGAGTAGAGAACTTGCAAATGGGTCATCAAATCATCAAGTTACAACTTAGTAATTACAATTAATCAATTGATAGAGATCATATAACACTTGCAATTATTATTTAGAAGGCACTCTAGATAGCATAAGGAGTCAACATTCATAGGGATAGAGATAGAAATATCAGCATCAAAATTAACTTTCAATTCATGCTTATTTCTCAATAATCTCACCACCCAAAAAATGTCAAATAAGTAAGTAACCCTTGATACATGCAGATACAAGCATGAAGAGAAGTATCCATACCATTCTCAGTGACGTATATTGGGAGATTGTACTTTTGAGACAAGTAATTCAGAGTTTTCTGCAAGCCCCAAGGAACAATATAGAGCCAATCTGATGCGGCCTGCCAATTATTTCAAAGTTTGTAACACTTGCTTATTTATGCATTTGTAGATTTGTACAATTGCAGGAATAGAAAGAAATGGTTTATACCCTCTCACCGATGAGCTCACCATCTTCCCACTCCACTGAGGATAAACAGAAAACTCAATTAGAAACAAAATTCAATTAAAGGATATCTCAAAAATATATAGTGTAACACTACAAGTATTACCGGTTCTCCCAATTGATTGTGCTATGTAGTGGTAACCACCTTCAGAGCTTTTTGGGTCATTATAAATTAACCTTGAAGTGTAGTAATTCAGACCAATGAAGTCCAAAGGATTTGCAAGCAAAATCTCCTTTTCCTCATCTGAGAATTTTGGAAGTTGAGGAAGTCGAGCACGCATAAGTTTAGGATAGTCTCCAAAACATAGGGGATCCAAAAACCTAGATAAAATATATACACAATAGGTAAAATTCAAAGTCAGGGTTGGATTTCATAAACAGAAATAAAATATAACAAAGAAAATGTCAACATTCTAGCGTATCCACCAAAGTTGGATCTGGCTTCGAGCAATAAACCCATGAAAAGCTTTCATTCAAACTAGTTCTTGTCTAATTTTTTTCTTTACCTTCCATTTCTCATTAAAGGTCAAAGAAAACTGGGTATCATTTATATTTGCAATTTATATAATAGTATAAAAATTATGATAAATAATTTCTGTAGAACTAGAGAGTATAGAAGTGAGAAATTCTCAGTCAAATCCAGAAAATTAAGAGGATATGAGTCTTCCCGTAAGAACAATTGAAAGATAGTGAAGCATTATGTGTGTGAGTACACACATGAACCCAATTTTTTTTGGATAAAAAATGACTAAGTTCTAATCTAAATTATAGAAAGAAATGATGCAAGGGAAACTACCATCCAACCGTAAAAGCACGGCGCCTTGCAACAGCATCTTGATCTTCAGTCTTATTAGAATAAGGTTCTGCCCATTCACAGTCTACCACGAAGCCTACTTGTCCCCCTTGCTTTTCCTGTAAATCAAGACAACAAAATAAGTTAAGAAAATGATGTATTTACAATATTTTATTTTTTCTTTCCATCATTTATTGTAAAACAAACAGAACAAATTTATTCATATTGATAATCAGACTAACAGTAGGTGTATTATATGGGAAATGGCAAAATGAATCACATTCAAATAAATGACAATGCAAAAACTTTGGTGAAAGATTATGATATACACACAATTTAATTATTTAAAAAAATTTAGTGCATCAATAAAGTACAACACTGTACCTTGTACTTGCTTCGATATATAGATACAACTTTTGCATGAGCTAAGATTTGATGATGTGCTACTAAATATGGTTCTATTGATGGATTTTCAAATCTTCCTGGAGCTTGTGTTCCAATATCATACCCATTTATAGCAGTTTCATCAGGCTCATTGATAGTCATCCAGTTCTTCACTCTATCACCAAACCTTGCAAAACAAGTGTCTGCATAGATTGCAAAATATTCTCTGGTATATGCCAGTGATAGAAACAGAGGGATTAGAGGATTTAAAAGAAGAAATGTTAGGATAGAAGAGAAAGGAGAAACTTTGGAAGATTAAAGAGTCAGAATCAAACTCATTAATAATCTAAAGCCAAGGAAGAAAATGATAGAATAGATAAAGAGGGTAGACGAATTTTTTGAAAATATGCGTTAGAATCTAAGTCATAAATTTTCCAAAGCTAGTGGAGAATCTCTATAGAATAACCAAACATTCATTGTCTTCCCTATGACTACATTCATCTGTACTTTTATAGCCTTGTAACAGAGTAACACATGCTAAACTCATAAATAAATGACACATGGGCACTTATTACAATGATAAAGATGAGACAATAAAACTGACTCAATTGCAGATAAAATATAGACAAAACATACACAAGAAGTTAGTATAACACAAATAACTTGCTGATTTCCCTTATCCTATCCCTTTCTTTCCTTCTACTGTAAGTACGCCGAACTAATGGAGTCCTATCAACCAGACATAGGAAACACATCGTTAAATGATTGAATATTGAATATCAAGTCTAAAGATGACATGATATAGAAAAGATGACTAATTAGCTATTGTTCTCTATAAGTACTTGATTAAATGATAAAAAAGAGTAAATGAAATACTACATTCAGAAAATCATGCAGCATTTGAATTAACCAAATGAGAAGAGCATTTGGAGGAAGTAAATAGAATCTTGAGATATGTCAAGATGACCTCAAGTAAGTGATTGTTTTTCTTAAAAGGAAATGACAGAGGTGCATAAGTGTAGTGGCTTGTAAAACAAAACATATAATTAGGTAAGAAACGAATTGCATGGCAAAAAAAATTAAATCAGCTGCATATCACCTACATGATTTTTTTATTCAACCATCCTCCCATTGACTCTTGGAGATGCAGCGGAAGATCCCAATGATACAAAGTTACATAAGGCTCAATACCTGCTGGTAAAGAGTCCTTAATATATATTGTAGCTGTGACTACAAAAAAGTGTGAAGCTAAAAGGTAAAACGATTTTGTACCCCTTTGAAGAAGAGCATTGATGATGCCATTATAAAAAGCAATCCCTTCTTCATTGACATTGGTTCCTAAACCATCTACATGAAGAAAAAAATAAAAATGAATAATTATCCCCATATTCATCAGACCATATAAACAAATTAAAAGTCGTCAGATATGTAGAGAAAATACAAATTAGGTGGAACAATGCCTGATCTTATTAGCATAACACACGATTTAAATTAGTTGTTCTCATACTTTACATGTTTATGAACATTAAAAAGAATCATTTTAAAAATTGAAAACTAGCTAGTATATTTTTCTTGTATTTTGTATAACAGGAGATTTCATGATTCTTTGGGATATATATGATCATTTTAAATTTTCCTCCACATTTCTTTCATTTACATGCATAAGTTTTCAATTACATATATAACTGGGTTTCAATTAGGGAGTATATGCTTTCAGTTTTAGTGGTTTTCATTTTAGGCATATGAGTTATGTTAGGGATAGAGCCACAAATCTAGAAAGCAAATTCACAAAATCAATGAAGAGAAAAAATAATGAGCAAATAGAGGAGTATGTCCTCTTAACAACGCAGAAACTCACAAAACCTTTAGGCTGTCATTGTCATAAAATTATTTTAAATTGTTTAGCAACTATCCCTACTGTAAACGGATCTATTAAAATTAAAATTCTTATCAGAAGCAGACATACCAGGGAAGATACGGGGCCAAGATATTGAAAATCTGTAAGCATCAAAACCCAACTCGGCTATAAGATCAATATCTTCCTGTTAACATAATCACATGCAAAAAGCTCAGCACAGTTAACAATATTATGTATATCAAGACAAAATTTCGGAGTACATACTCTCATGTGCTATAACTTACAACATAATTGGTGTAAAATCACATTCAGTATAAGATATTTGGCTTCAAAGAGCATAAATGAGAATAGAAGTATGCATAGCAGCAGAAGTAACCAGGCAAAATGCATAACTAATGATGTAAATACTAGTTCACATCAACTCGAGAAAACCATCAACAAACAAGAGAAAAATAAATGGAAATGATATATAAAAGAGTAATATTACTGACCATACACCGATGATAATG
The DNA here is from genome assembly GCA_037074615.1 of Leucaena leucocephala. Taxonomy (NCBI): domain Eukaryota; kingdom Viridiplantae; phylum Streptophyta; class Magnoliopsida; order Fabales; family Fabaceae; genus Leucaena; species Leucaena leucocephala. The sequence goes on along the minus strand of CM073544.1, from coordinate 1,932,941 downwards.
ATCAACTGCTACATCTCCATTGCTTCCGTCAATAATTTTTCCTAACAAAACAAGGAATGGAAACCAAGTATGATCAATAAATGAGACAACAAATTGAAGCATTGAAGTAAATTAATGGACAATCATTCCTTGAATAAGTTCTTATACCTTCGGTATGTGAAAAGGCATCCCATATGCTTGGATCTCTACCACCCTCCTGGCAAGCACCTTCTATCTAGAAATAACAAGAAACAAGAAGTTAAATGCCTGATTGAAAAACTTTGGTATCATTTATATTACAAATATTAATTATCTAGTGCTCAAAATAGAAAACTAATCTTGTTGTTCTTGTGATAAATTTATCATGAAACGACTGAGAAAGATTTCCCTAATAAGATCAGTTTGATTACAGTTGCGTTGAATATCTACTTGAAACATTAGAAGTAGCAATATCATATAATATCATTCTAATAAAATGAAAACTCACTAAAGAATAGCATCCAAAAATTGCACACTGTTTTCACAGATGTAGTATCTGATCAGTGATCACAAACCTGGTAACATGAAGTTGCCACGCCGAAGACAAAGTTGGGAGGGAAGTCGCTGCGAGAAACTTCCTTGTTAGCCATTGCCAAATCGCTCTCTTCTCTACAGATGCCAAAGAACTTTGTTATTCTTCTCCAGAGGTAAAAAACTGCACGAGGCTCAAGTCTCAACTAACCAGCAAGCTCGAATATATATTATATAAGAAGGAAGTTTGAACTCTTTAAGAGAACACCTGATGAGGATTTGTTCTTTACTTAAGCTCTTTGATAAGGGGATACCAATTCTAAAGTTCAAGTAAGCTCTATATTCATTCCTTGATGATGACTTAAATCCATTTTAATATGCACTGCTTTAGCTTTCATTTAGGTTTATTTCATGCCGTGTCCTTTCCTTAAAGAGGAAGAAAAATGAAAGTATCCCCTTCTTTCATTGGGCCCCAAAGTAATTGCTTTTCAATTTTAACATATCAAAGAGAAGAAATTAAATATGTGATACAAGTCACAAGCAATCACGCACATACTCCTTCCAATCCTTAATATAATAGTTAGTTGACTAATTAAAATAGATTAAAAAAGTTAAATAAATCAATTAATTATAACTGATATAAGAGCTCACTGTCTAATTTGGGTTTACTAAAGAGTATATATATAATATGAATTTATTTTAAAGGTTACTAGGCATGTTATAAATGCTACATGTTGTATATATTTTCTTAGTCTTTTATATTTCTGTCTCATATTGAATGTCATCTTAACCTATCACTTAAAATAACCAGACCTAAAAAACTGCACGGGTCTCAAGTCTCAACCAACCAGCAGGCAAAATAAACATCGCTCGACTATTTATTATATAGTAAAATGAAGACCCGCATGAGAAGACGGACTTCATTAATCACGAGTGGGTTTTGTATTTCTTATTGTTTTAATGTTGACATTTTTTAACGTAGATTGATTTACATGTTCACATGAAGAAGAAGACTTCTCTTTAATTAAGAAGTTGATTGCTGGTCACGTTATCCTTTGCTAATAATTGAGTTTTTAAAATTCTGTGTTTGTTTCTATCATATGTTTGTTGCTTATTTTATGTTTTTGTTTGTTGACTATTGATATTGCTAAATATATTTTACTTTTCTCTGCCCACCTGCAACTTAAAAATCATTAGAAGAGAAGACTAATTTTTATAGTATTGAGTGTTGACGAAAACTTCGTAAGGACAAAGACTTCGAATTTAAAAAGTTAAAAAATGTACTGGAGTCATTACTAGCAACATCGTTCAGCTCATCTTTAGTTAGCTTTCTGCTGAACTTTGAAACTCAGATTCAACCATAGCAATGGCAGCGCCATTCATTTGTTTAAAAGATATAAGTATAAATAAATATAAGTAATTAAATTAGTTAAATATATATCTCTTAAGTAAATTAGGTGAATCTATAAATACATCTATAATTTTAGAGATTAAAAATAATAATGGTAGAATAAAAATAGATGATATAATAAAACATTTTCCAAAAATTTTATAAGAAAATCTAGCTTCTATATATTCTGAAGATTGTAAACTCGAAAGAATACAAGATGAAAATAAATCATTAAATCAAAAATGATTTGAGGTCAAGTATCAATTAATTCTATAAAAGACTATTTGAATCAAATAAAGATCTTAAATAACAATAATAATAATTATAAAGAAATAAAAGACGATGTAAATCAAATAAAGCAAACTCTTAGAATAAATATAACACCAAATGTATTACCTGTAAATTTTGATAAATATAAAGTAAACATGATTAAATTAGAACATAAATACACTTTAGATCTAGATTTAAATAAAAATAATTTAAAAATAGTAAATTAATTGAAGGACAGAAAATAATAAATTCAAATATGTTAACAATATATGATGAATATAAACTACTTGATGAAAAATATGCAAGTCTAGAAAGAAAATTTAAGCAACAAGAAGAGGAAGAATGAAAACTTGAAAATTTAGGAAAATTAATAATTGATAACGACTCATGCGAAATGGCGTTACCAAGACATAAAAGGTTTCCAAAATATGTAAATTCAATAAATTTAAAAGGAAAAAATGTACAAGTCTTAAATATAGAAAATATTGGAAAATTGATGACCCAAGAAGAAAATGATCTAATTGCTACTTTAAAAGAAATATATTTAGCCGAACCGACTCTATTTAATATAAATATGCAAACTACAGAACCAAAAACAAAAGAATCCTCGTTATAAAGAGAAAATAATCAAGTTCAGTCTATTCAAGAGGAACCACAAATATGACTACAAGCATCTAGAATCACATAAGCCTATAATTTAGGAAATCAAGGTGAAAATTTAATTTTTTTTTTTTTTTATGATATGAAGATTTAAGATTTAGATCTACAAAGAACTGGACATAGAAATTTAGGAATAAATACTAATTACAATACAAGAAGAGATAATGGAAGGACAACTAGATATACACTTTCATCAGAAGATTTAGAATATTTAAATCCAAGATTAGACAAAAATATAAATTTAACTAAAACATACTTAAATCTAGATTGTGTAAAAAATAAAGAAGAAGTTTTATAAAATTGGGAAAAATCTGTTATTAATGTTATTAACGAAGGAAATCCCAACACCATCTATACCTATAGTAATAGAAAGAACTTTTATAGGAATTGTACAAAACTGTTGGGAAAATATTTTACCAAAAAAATGGATGTTAATGAGATTAGCAGATGAAAGTGTAAATCAAGGAAATGAAAAATTTTAATAAGAGACAACATTGTATAAGTTTATTAAAAAATTATGAAGATGAAATAAGAAAAGATTTTATCGGAGAAAACTCTACACCTAAAGAACAAATAAAAATAATTAAATTCAAAATTAGCTTTAATGAAAATAAAATTATGTTCACTAGATCCCTATTATATAAATCAACATGTATGTGAATATAGTAAATATTATTATGATGCAAATCTAACCGAACATGAGAAACTAATATATAATCAATTATTTTATTTAAAAGTACCACATGTAATTTCAACTGCAATTTTAACTGTTTATACTGTAAATTTAAGAATTCAAGCATACTCTAGTAAATATAATAAATTAGATACTTTAGGAAGAAGAATAAGTTATTTATATATATACTTATCTAAAACATTAATGTATAGAAATAACTAAATATTTACACTAAATAAAATTGTACTAAAATGTTTAGATATAGACTACCCTCATCAATAGGGATGTCAAAGAGAAATTGGAAGAAGAAATTATTATAAAAAGGAAAAGAAATTTAGAAGGAATAAGAGATATAAAAAATATAAATATCCAAAATTTAAAAATATAGATTTTAGAAAAGCAAAGAAAAACTGGAAACCTGTAAAATCTTTTAGAAAAATAAATTTTAGACTAAAATACCCCAAAATCCTATAAAATGTATATGTTATATTTGTGAAAAATTAGGACATAAAATGATCAATTGTAAATAAAATAAATAAAACTATACTAAAATGTTCAGATATAGTCTACCCTTATCAATGGGAATGTCAAAGATAAATTGGAAGAAGTAATTATTATAAAAAGGAAAAAAAATAAGAAGAAATAATAGATATAAAAAATATAAATATCCAAAATTTAAAATATAGATTTTAGAAAAGCAAAGAAAAACTAGAAAATTGTAAAAAAAATTAGAAAAAGAAATTTTAGTCTAAAATACCTCAAAAATCCTATAAAATGTAGATGTTATATTTGTGGAAAATTAGGACATAAAATGATCAATTGTAAAGTGCCAAAGAAAAAAATAAGTGCAAATAATCGATAAAACATTGCACCATAATGAAGAAATAAAATTAATAGAAAAACTTTTAACATCTGGAAATGAAATAGAGGATTTGGAACATCAAATATATATTTTAGAAATAGATTCTAAAGAAGATACTGAATCTAATTAGAGTACCACTGAACCAGAAGAACTTGAAAATCAAAATTACAATCCAATAAAATTTACAAATTTAACAATAAATATGTTAAACACATAAATAGAAGAAGAAAGTAATTGTGATGAATACGAAAGAGTAATAGAAGGAGAATAAGGAATAACTGAATCTATAATTGTCTTTAATACCAAACAATATAATAAAATACGAAATAAAAATTTAGATCTAAATGCAAAAGAATTAATTAAAAAACCAAAGATTAATAACTAAAATAGGAAGAGTAAGAAAAGGTAGAGAAAAACTAAAACAAAAATGTATAGTCTATAAAAGAAAACATCCAGGACAAGCGACTCAAACAAAAAGAACAAAAGAATCCTTTTAATTACAAAAGAATTAATAAAAGAAGAAATAAGAAATATAGAATTTGAAAATAAAATAACTGATATTTCTATACTAGGAATACAAACCTTAGTATAAGGATATTTTAGAAAAAATATAAATAATCCTATAGATCTAATTATAATAGATGATCAAATAATAAGTTCAGTATAATAAAGTATTTTAGGAATAATTCAAGAAAATTTAATATATCAAAAATTAAAATTTATTTTAAATATAAATTTTACTATAAGTAGATTAAATCAACATATAAAATGAACTCTAACAATATACCATAAATTACATAATCCAAAAATGAGACTAGGAAGTAAAGTTATAAGTATATCCGTAATGATAAGACTTGTATTTGGTAATCAACATAAAATTTTCTAGAAGAAAAGAAGAAGGTTCACAATAAATAGAAATTTTATGCCAATAATTCGAGAAATCAAACAAGAACCAGTAAATATGCAAATACTAGAAATTCTAAAATTAAAATTAGATAGAACTCAAGAAATAAGAGAATCTAGTAGAAATATAAACTATCAAACTCAACTTGGAAGAAGGTCTATAAATATGCAAAGAAGAATTCCTCTACAAATAAATATAGGAACTCCTATACAATGAAGTCATTCTTTAAGGGAAATTAGAGAAGTTAATATACTAGCAGAAATAGCTATACAAAGAAGTAATTTAGTTCAATTAAGAAATAATAATTCAGAAATAAATTTAACTCAAAACAAAAATAAAAAATATCTTATACAATTAGAATTAAAACATCAAGGAGAACGAAAACCAGTAAATGGCGAAATAAGAAGCAAATTTAAAAAAAAAATATTTATAAAATTAGGAATGGTTGAAAATCATTTAAATATGGAACATGAAGAAATAACAACAATAATAATAAGATTCAATAAAAGAGATGAATTAAAATTAAATGTATATGTAGATATGGAAGAAAAATTAGAAAATTGTATAGTATTTGGAAATGATTTCCTAGAAGTGGTAAAACCATATCAAGATGAAAGATTATTGATTACTGGAGAAAATATAGTAGTAATTTTAAATAAACTTATTCCATTATAAGTGAATATCATTTTATTCTAATAAAATTAATTTATGAAAAATATGAAACTAGAGCATATCATGCAATAATAGATACTGGTGCAAATATATATTTAGAAAAATTTAATATGTTACCAGAAGAATTATGAAAAAATTGATCTTTAGCTCAAGTAAGAACTATAAAATTCTCCTAAAATATAACTATTACTTGGATCCATTTTGTATACAATATAAATCAATAATAATACAACCAGGTTATAAGTGAATTTTCTTAATTTAAAAAGAGTTAACTATGGTAGAAAAGAGTTTTATTAAAATTTAAAAAAAAACCTACCATGGTTATAAAAAAAAAACTTTTCTTAATCAAAAAATAATCATGATAGAAAAAGAATAAGATAAGTCAAATAAAAATTGCTCAATCTTTTAAAAATTTATATTATAACTATATTGATACTAGAGTATACTTGATTTTATATTATAAATATTTCACTTCTCTATAAATATGCATATTAAGTAAAACGGTAATTTCAAATCTTTTATGAAATATTAATAATGATATTAAAAATTAGATTAAAATGTATATATAAAAATAATGTGAGAGTCTATGCAATTTTAATAAAATTGAAAAAATAATCAATAGCTTAGAAGAATCTATAATTGATATTTAGAATATTATCCCAGGACATATTCCCATAATCAAATCCAAATAAAGTATTATATCATATCAGAGTATGTAGAATGAGCTATACAGTAGCAATATATAATTATTCTACACATAAATCTAAAGAAAGAGGCTATACAATTGATATAACTTTAATCAAGTCTCTGAAGCCTTCCCTGAGGTCTTAAGACGAGACTAGCACCTGAAAAATATTAATAACCACTGGGTGAGATAAATACCTTAGTAACCAGCAACCCTTTCAGTAACTAGCAATCATACTCATTATACATATCAATGTGTATTCGGGAGGTGTCAAGTGTGATAGTTAACAAAGTACAATAGATAAAAAATAACACATCATTGTAATATAATCAAATGGATAAACTACCCTAATTTCTCTCATCAAACTAACTTAACCGCCTTATACTAGCCGACTGAACCCATGGGCTAGTGATAACTACCATATGACTGGCCACTCAAAGACCTAACTTGTCAAATGTTATAAATCGGCCAAAATCTATAAGCACAAGACTAGACTATAGGTTAATTCCTTTTGATAAACAGGTGGAGGTGTCACAGCTCCTCGATAAACTGTTGGTGTAAATCCCTCGGTAAACTAGTAGGACAAAAGTCAACCACCATGCATTATTGGAGGCCTCGTCACATGACAGTAACCAACATAATCCACTCACCAATTTTCATGATATGCATCGTACTCAATACTCAACAAGTGCTCAATTTCAAATTCCATATTCATTTTTCAAATTACAAATCTCAAGATTTCAACACGATATTATAAGTTATAAAAGTGACATTTTTAAGACAAATCCCACGAGACAATTTTATTTTTTATATATATTAACATAATTACAAAGCATTCTAATAGTTTAACAAACTAAAACTACTCACAAGAAACATATTAGCATGTATAATAAGTAGAAAGTGGTTACCTCTCGCTAAAATAAAAAATAATTGCCACGAGTCCAGTGGCCCCATATACAATAACATCAATCACAAATAATCTGGCGCTTTACCAAAAGTTACTCAAAAACTTCAATAACAGACTGATAGGAGTGAAGAGATAACTTAGATGGCAATGGGAGTTAGAGACTAGGCCTAGAATGCTTATATATAATTCAAAATATTTAAAATTATAATCTTATCTAATCTGATCTTATTATTTTTCAGTATTATTATTATCTTCCTCAATATTCTATCAGATATGGTAATTTAAAATTTAAACCATATTTTTTCTTATATATTTATATTATATTATCATTATAATATAAATATGTATATTAGTATATGTATATTTAATCAAAGATATATGTATACTATTATAGATATATTTCCTATATCTACCTATATCTTATATTATTAATCATTTAAGATGATTATTGATAATTTATTCACCCTTAAACTCATATAATTTCTTTAACACTTTATAATAAAATTCCTAACAAGTAATAATTTAATTTTTCTCTTATTTTTTAAATTTTATATATTTCTAAATTGTAAACAATGCATTTAATCTATTATAAATATTCAGTTATTGATTAACAATATTTTAATTGTGTTTAAATATAAGAATAAAAATTAGGATGTTATAAAAACTACAGAATAAGAAATATATATATTAAAACGTAGAGCTCAAAACGTAAAAGTACAAATAGGAGAATATATTCTTCAAACTCCTTTAATATATCAATATAATGAATGTAAACTAGATTTAATTGTAGGAACAAAGTTTTTATATCAATATTTACCAATAGGTTTCTACCAAAATAGTATATATTTTGTAACGCCATGTAAACATACAGTATAGGCTGTAAAAATAAAAAATTATTTAAATAGAATATATGAAAAATTTAAAAAGAAATTAAACCCAAATAAAATTCAATAGTTAAATAATAAAGGAAAAGTAAATATAAGTGGATCGAGAATATCTTATGTAAAATTTGAAACATGTCTATAAATTGTATAGCTAAGACAATTGAAGAAAAATTAAAAGAATGCTCTAGTGAAAATCCATTAGCATTTTGGGAAAAATCTAAACCTATAACAGAAATAAAATTAAAAGATTATAGTAAAAAATTAAATATAAAACCTTACCCATATACTAAAAAGGATAAGAGTGAATTTATTATGCACATTAATGAAATAAAAAATATAATGTAATCAAAGAAAATACTTCACCATTTAGTTCACAGTAATATTAGTCTTAAACCATAATAAAATTTTAAGAGAAAAATCTAGAGTGGTAATTAATTATAAAAGACTAAATGATTTATCAGTAAGAAATTGATACCAAATACCAAAAATAGAAATTTTATTTCAAAGAATAAAAGGAAAGAGAATATTTTGTAAATCAGAATTTTTTAGATAAAACTAACTAAAGAAAGTAAGAAATATATTGCTTTCAGTACATCAGAAAGATTATATGAATGAAATATATTACCAATAGGATATCATAATAGTATAAGTATTTTTTAAAAATACTTAAATGAACAATTAAAAACTTTAAATGAATTCATTATTGTTTATATTGATGATATTATAATATTTTTAGATAATCTAGAACAACATGAAAAACACATGGAACAATTCATAAATACTATTTATAAAAAGGGAATTAATATATTACTTAAGAAAGTTGAAATGAGAAAAACTAAAGTTAAATTCTTAGGCCAAATAATATCTAAAGAGAATTAGAATTACAAGAACATATATCTAAAAAGGTATTAGATTTTGAAAATATAGAAAAAAAAGAAACAATTACAATAGTTCTTAGGAATTATAAATCAAGTTAGAAGTTATATCCTCATTTATCTAAATATACTAGAAGACTAAATAAGTTAGCTAGATAAAATTATAATTTCGAATGGAATAATAATTATCAAAAGAATATTATAAAGTTAAAAGAAATATGTCAACATTTACCTATATTAAAAATTCTTAAAATAGAACCTATAAAATAGATGTTATATACTAATGCCTCAAAAGATTATTGGGGTGAAGCATTTTATTTTAAAGAAAATGGAAAAGAAGAAATTGCAAGGTATATAAGGGAAAAATTTAATAATTCTCAAACTAAATATCATTCAAATTGGTAAGAAGTACTAGCAATAGTAAAAGCCATTAAAAAGTTCAAATTATTAATTGTCTAATATCAATTTATAATAAGTACCAATAATATTCAAGTAAAATATTGGCTATCTAAAGGAATAAGAGGTACAAATATTATTAATAAAATGTTATTCAAATGGCAAAATGATTTATTCTATTATAATTATTTAGTTAAATATATTCCAAAAAAAATAATTTTATTAATGACTATTTAAGCTGGGATGGAGCAAGAACAAAGTCCCAATAATTTAAGTCCCAGCAATTTAGGAAGTCTAATTAATGCATTCAATGTTGGACAACTAATATTTATGGAATGAACTTTAATTCTTGAGATATACACCTTAAATGCAAAAGATATTTTTAGGATATTTTCAAAACATAAATGCAAAAGATATTTTTAAGAGAGCTATTCTCTTATAGGGCTAGCTCAACACGCCTTAAATCCATTTTAATTGGAATACGATGGGATTTATAAATATCATATGAATTATGATCAAAGATTTGTATATAAATAGAAATTTATCATATAACTAATGCCTTGAGATGTTAGATTAAAAGGATTAATATAATTTGGATCCTTTAAGTTTCTATAAATTTTAATTTTAATCTATTAAGTTTTAAATTATAAATTTTAGTCCTTATAGTTTTATAAAGATTTTGGATATTTAATAACGTTAATTAACGTCATTAAGTATAAAGACTAAAGCTAAATTTTGTTAAAAATATAAAACTAAATTTCGTTAAAAATATAAGAACTAAAATCAAAATACATTAAAGTATAGTGATCAAAATTAAAATTGGTTAAAAATATAGGGACCAAATAATTTTGATTTTAGTCTCCATATTTTTAACAAATTTTAATTTTAATCTATATACTTAACAGCGTTAATTAACATAATTAAACATCTAAATTCTTAGTGAAACTATAGGGATTAAAAACTATGGTTCTTGAGGGACTAAAGCTAAACTTTATGCAAATTTAAATGACTAATAATGATATTAACTTAGATTAAAATTTTACTCTAAGTTTACTTAAAGAATGTGTATATAAATGTAAATCTTAAGATGTCTGGGTGAATGCAGACAATATTTCTAGAAAATTTATATTCAGTTAGACTAACTAAAATTTAAATTTAACCAAATCAGATAGTTATATACAAAAATATACTTGATAATTTAATGTTTTAATTAAAAATATCTCTCGGCATTATTTAAAAGTTATTTTTTAAACTCTATATTAATAACCATAAATCATGTATAGATAAGGGATAAATATTAAATTAAATAAGCTCTTTTTTAGGTCCCCTTGAGAACTAAGAGTGTGATGATAATTCCACTTCAAAAGTTCCAATCTTAGCCACCCACTGACCCACTCATATAATAATAGTTTATAAAGGAGTTCAATATATTTTATTTATGCAATATTAATTCGGGACACTAATATAATGTCCACCACGAGTTTCTTATAATTTCTACATTTTAAAAATTGAAAGTAGCCATCACAAGTTATAGCATTGCCATGCATGAAATGATGGGTCTGAATCATTTTATTTTTATCATAGCTTCCTCTTAATTAATTGGTTGAGGCAGAATTAATTAAAAGTTCCGATACCTAAAATAGAATTAATTCAATTCTATTTTAAAATTGGTTAATATATATATCAAGGAAAATTATCTTTTTAAACATTTAAATCAAACATAAACAAGTTTTTTTTTATTTTTTACAGACACAGGTATATTATTATTGGAGGTAATACTATTCGAAATACTGGGCACCACTTCTAACGAAAATTTAAATTTTGGTTTACTACATTATGAGAAGTTATTAGCCCCTTTTACTAAAATCAAATCCCCGTAAAAAACATAAACAAGCTTCAATTAAATTAAATAGTATATAAGGCTTACTACCAGATTCACTGAAAAAGAAATATGAGCATTATATTGGAGAGGAACGGTTATTAGGTTCCAAAACTTCATCAATTAAATATTACTAGTTAAGGTTCAAAAAAATTGATTAAACCATCAAAATTCCCATATTTATAAATACTTGAATTGAATTGATATCTACAAGTTGATGTTTAGCAAATATTTTTAAGACGTAATTGCCATTAAATTGATCTTTTTAAGACTTAACAATAGTCCTCTCTTATCTTTAATTTATCTCATTCCCTAAACGTGTTCATTTTTGGATATATAGCACAACCATATATATATATATATAGATATATAGAATGAATAGAGAGAGAAGGCATCAATATTTATACATAAGCATTCAATTTTACAGTTCATGATTATTCATTATTGGTCCTTTTGAGTTTTGAAGAAAGATTTTTTTTTATGATAACAATATATGTGGAAAATCTGTACATTCTTAGGGTAAATACAATAGTAAAGTTAATTTTCAGTGCTTCATTTCCGTACTTGTTTTTGTGTGTGTAGGCTTTAAAATTTTAAGCTATGGACTCAACAGAAAGCTAGGATCAAAAAGAGAAAAATGTCATGAACAAACTAAAAGCTATGATTCTTCTTCTTCTGTTGAAATGTTTCAGTGTTTTGAAAAGGCAACACATTTTATATATATATATCAGTTCCAATACCTTGCTTTTTCCTGAAATAAGAAAACTGAGAAGACCCATTTAGAACAAATATTAGTTAAATTTGCAATCTACTTTGTTTCTTCTTATTTTCTTTCGAAGAAAAAATATTATAGAGAAATTAAGGACCATACTGCCATGTCAAGTCTGAAGATCCTGCAGCCACCCATACTGATAGAGTAGTGTAGCCTGTTCTTACATGTTATATAACTATATTACAGTTTATAGTTTTGCCCACAAAACACATGCTCAATTTCTAGTCCTACAATGATATTACTCTAAAATAATTTCCAAAAATCATCACACACACATGATATATATGGCCACTTCCATACTCCCAAGTACCGACTGTGAGACAAAAGATTCACAACTATAGCAAAATTTCTTGTGTGTGTGAGTGAGTGACAGAGAGAGAGAGAGAGAGAGTAAATCTAATCACTATTCACAAGTGAGTTTAGACAAACTATGAACAACAAATTGTTAGCTTTTCTTTCCATTTTTTCAATTTAAGAAGATAACAAATACAAGAAGAAGAAGAAGAAGAAGATAACCTGCATTAGGTTTCTCTCTCATCAGCTCTCTTCACAGGATGATTACATATACACAGATTAATTACAGAAAACTCTTTTGAATTCTGTAATACTTCCCAGACACACTCTCGCACAGTCGCATAAGTGATCTAATTATAGCGCTTTGTAATTGTCCATGGAAATTCTTTGATCAGATCAGAGAGAGAGAAAGAAAGAATGGATGATAAGAAAAATAAACATGACATGAAGTTAAATGAATACATATATATCTCTTTGCTTTTTCTTTCCATTCTTCTCCTATCTGGGAAACATCGAGAGAACCAGAAGTAGAGAAGGAGGATAAAGAAATTAAACCCAGGCTTATGGGTTTCTTCTCCATCCCTTCCATCTTCACCACTTACAAGATATGTATGTGTATATATATATACGCACTAACTAATCATGGGAGCAAAGAAGAAATATAATACACCTTCTGAAGATATAAAACCTACCCTACCTTCTCTGAGAAGAGCTCCAACTCTTTTGCCCAAAACCCTTCTTTTAGAAACTCCAATACTTTGATCTCTTCCTATGAACTTCATCCTCTAATACTTTTGAGAAGTGATGGGCTTCTCTTGGATTCCTTCCTGATCAATCACTTTATACACAGTAGTACTATTAGGGCTTTTTTCTCCTTCTTTTTTCTAATATGAAAGGAGCAAGAAGAAGCTTTTTTTTGTGAGGTAATGATTGATTGAAGTGCATGAAAAGAGAGAGAAGAGAAAGAAGGTTTTATATAGTGGAGGGAGAGAAAGAAGAGGCTGTGGTGGTCCTAATGGTTATGGTCATCTTTAGTCGCTAATAAAGGAACCAAACGTGGGGCTTTGTGGTGGATCATATGATATGTCCCAGTACACTCACCAAGCAGCTTACACTTTGGGTCCCAAAACTTTACTGGCGGAGAAAAAACTACATAAAAAAAAGAAGAAGAAGAAAGGAATGTTCAAAGCCATACAAAACACACACTTCATATATAAAGCTCTAGCTCCCTAATTTCTTGTGTTTCTTTTTTCTTTATTAATTTGAACGATTATAATACTCCAAGGCATGCAAATTTCAAGCTCCATATAAAAAAAATAATTGTGTTTTTGAAGGGAAATCGTTCGTAACCTCATATATATTTGTGATTGTCGTAGGTGTAGTAATTAAGAATGAATGGTGAAAACTCAGAAGGAAACTAACATTCTAGTAAAGTAATAATAAGTGGAGAAGTATATTAACTTCATTTTTGTCCTTAAGAGAGATACTCTAATTGAGAGTCTTGAATGTTTTGTTTAATCTTGCTGAAAATATGCGTAAACATCCTTTTTATAATGTTAATTTTTATGACACACACGAACACATAATTATAATATTCACTTTCTTTTTAGATTTCTTTCCTCATGATGTGGTAAACAATAGGTTAAAAAGTATCTATAGGCGAAAATGAAAAAAGTTAAAAAGAATGCAAGCCAAACTCAGAGCATTAACCCAAAGTCATTTTAGATTAATGAATTCAATTTTGAGTTAGTAGTTCAATCAGCATTTATATATTTTATGCATAGTAAAAATATATTTTCAGTCTATCTATGGTTTGTGAATTCAATGGTCGAAAGGTCGAACACTCTGACCAAAGGGGGAGGAGTTCGATTCTTGAGAATATTGCAACGTTTGTAAAGATATCTCTACAACTAAATGAAGTGAGCCAATCCACGTGGATAATGAGTTATGAGCCATGCCCTTAAATGGAGAGAAAGATCAACCTTTTTTTGAATTTAGTGTATCAAAAAACATATTACAAGTCTTATGAAGAAATTCTTACATTGGATTCTTTAATATGTGGAGTTTTTTATCTATTGAAACTCATTAACTCAATTATCCCTCATGCCATCTCCTTATTTTGGGTTGGTTCTATGTCTTATTGCGTTTATTCATAAAGTTTCTAGTGTTATTTTCATAGGGCACATACAAATTAGCACAAATGGTAAAAAATAGATATTATATCCTACAAAAATGTGAGTTTAATTTTCGCTACCGTTGTGAATGCTCTTCTGGTAGGCGATCTCGTAAGTCCCTAATAAATGCTCTATAAACCCTAGGGTCGAAAACTAGTGCCGAACCCATCTAAATTTTTTTATAAATAAAAATCCAAACTTTTTCCTCAGTTTAAAATCCCACATAAAACATTTCATAAAACTATTATTAATTATAATATTAAACAAAAAGTTGTGGGATCAATGTTTATTTTATCATCATGAAAGGGCATTTATCTTCTAAGCAACTGGGCATAAAAAAGGCCACCGAATTTATCAGATAATCATTAATCTATATAATAAAAGACTATCTAATACTTTCAATTGCTACAATCCCATTTTATATCATTATATATTACTTTATAAAATGAATAAACAGAATATTGACACTTGTGAATCCAAAAAAGTACAATAATTGACTTAGTGCTTAGTGGCTGAGGTTTATTAATTCCTAGTGGCTAGAAATTCAAAAGAAATAAAGATGTTTTCAACACTACTTTCGCCATTTGATGTAATAGAAGGCTATCTAGTTTTCCCATAAAAAAATAACGAAAAAAATTATTTTATGCTGTTGAATTTCTCTCAAGCCGTTCCATGATAATGAAATAAAGCAGTTTGAATCGCTATTTTGTTTGTTTAATCAATCGATTTGACTGATCTCTCCTTTAAAACATTAATATTAGGTTTAAATCGATGGAAATTTGTTTGTCATATTATTTGTTAATGCATGGAAGTCAGATTAGCAAAAACATATATGCAAATATGCAACGTTATAATAATATTGATGATAATTTCAATATGACTGACTCAGTAACAAAATTTTACTGCCCTTTTTTATTCGATTTTTTTTTTATGTTATAGGGAAAAAATACTAAAATTTTATACAAACTTTTGGACATTAAATATGGAAAATAATTTTATACTGTACCACGAAAATTAAATTTACATTTTTTTTGGAGAAATTTCAATATTTTAAATTTAATGATGACCACTGATAAAAAACTGAAATATTGAATGTCCTGTACTTATATAGTTAGAAGCTTACAACTCATGATAAATAATTATCAAGAATAACTTTTCTAAAGGTATCTAATCTAGGAGATACTTGAACGAAAGACTTGTTTAGTACGGATAATCACTAATGACGAATTATTAGAAGCTTCATATGAATCCACCATAATTAGTTTTATTTTGGCCAGAATTTATTAATCAACCACAATTTACTAAATCTCCTTTATATATAAACACATAATTAATTTTTTTACTTCTCTAAAAACCAATAGAGGAGTTTGTTTTCGTTCTAAATGTTAAATATAAATTAAAGTGATCTTTTAAATTTAATTTTTTTTTCAAATTCTCTCTATTAATTACATATATTAAGAGATTTTTTTATGAGAGAATAGTTTCTAGTACAAATAATTAAAAGAAATACTCTTTCAATTCTTAATATAGGACCTAATTGAAAGTTGATATTGATCTTAAATATAAGACATACTTCCTATATTTATAATTAAATTACGCCTATCAATACTTCCTTAATAATAATCAAATAAAAGAGGGAGGGATAGAGTTAAAGAAGATTATTATATAGTGTTTTAGAAAAAAAAAATATATCATATTAACTAACTTAACTAACTTTTTTAATCTAATTAAATTAGTTAAATAGATTATATATTAAGGATCGGAGAAATACTTTAAGAAAATTAACACACATTTTTATAGATAAATAACTTAACTAATTTTTTTAATTCTTATAAATTGATTATCTAATTTTTATATATATTAAGAGAGTTTGCCATGAGGAATTCTATAAAGGTTTAAAGCAAACTATCACATCACAATAGTCCCACTCTTCTATCCATACATTGGCAGTATATAGTTCTAGACTATGCTAGAGTTAGTCGATGCTTATTCCTCGTATATCATGATTTTTTCTTCTCTAAGAAAAGAAGTTAATGACTAATAGGCCTTCTACTTCTCTGCGGCATTGTTCCATCAAGCTTTTGCTCATTGCCAAAAATTTCTCATTGCTACCTCCTATAGGAGTCTCCGGGTCTTAATCCTAGTGTAGCTGATCATCCACTCAAACTAGGTATTGATCATTGTCTTGGTAAATTATTGCCTCACCAACTAGCTAATCAGACGCGAGCTCTCGTCACACAGATTCTTCCTTTTGCTCCTCAACCTACAGGGTATTAGTAGCTGGTTTTAGCTGTTGTCCCTTCTTCACATATTGTGTTAGTGCTTGTGCACGTCCCAAACTATTAGAGAATTATTTGTTCTGTTTTTAAATTATTATGTAAGCAATTTCCCTCCCATTTAGTTCAGATCAAATATATGGCTGATATATATGAAAGGGGGACAAGTGATGGAAGGAAGCATGAAAATGGAGAATAGCTGAGACAGAATATTATTAAACTTACCAACTCGTGGCTCAAAATTCAAACCCCTTCTTTCTTTTCTACGGGAACCCTTGCAATGAAAGAAAAGGACCCCAGCTGATCTTGTTCGCACAATTAAAATAAGACAGCTGCACGGTACCAAATCGATCTCTGCACGTGATGCTCACGTGCAAGGCACGATCACTGTCTGTAACGCAGTAGGCAACCTTTGGTTACTATTATTGAGTTTGAATTCATTTTTAATCACCAGAATTCTTAACCATATACAATATTCTACAACACAATTAAATTTTTAATAGGATAAACTAAAAAAGGCGACACAAATTTTTTTTAAGAAAATCCTGAATTACGCTCAATATTTAAGTGTTTTAAAAGTAAGATAAGAGAACGTTGAATTTATAATTAACAATAACGATAAATCTTATCCTAATAAAAAATAATCTATAATTAAATATATGTAAAACAAATAATTTTTAAATTTTTTATCATTAATTATTGATCATTTTCATTTTTTATTTTCGAGGAATAAAACTCATTATTATTGTAGTTGTTGTTTTCTGTTGTTATTATTGCATTTCTAGTTAAAAAAATTTAAACCACAGGCTACTTAACTTGGCTGTGAGGGAGCTTCATGTTGTTTTCCTTCTTTTGGGTTCTAGGCTTTGCTTTAGAAGCAAACATTTCTGTATTAGTAGCTTGTAGGGCTGCCGTGTGATCACTTTACAATGATTTGGGATGGAATTGACAAATATGGCATCTTGTATTGTTATCCCTTTTTCTTGCAATCACCGTACAGATTGAAGCAATATTTTAGTCCAAAACCAAAATGACCAGGACCGACCATTCACATCATTGGCTCTTGCCCTGTTCCTGCAACAGTTGCAATGAATTAGCAGCATGGCAATGAAAAAATAAATTAATTTATATCTGGCAATCAAACGAGGCTTATTATTATTTCATTCTTGCCACGCAGTGCAATTATATTTTCCCTACCAATAACATGTGGTTTTGACCAAATTAACGTAAGAGTAAATTTATATTTAAAGTTGCAAAATCACTTTTCCAACAAAGATTCAAACGTGCACTAATTAATTGTCCTAATAACCCAATCGCTCTCACATGCTGCACTCAAGTTTGACATACCATGCAAAAATGTCCTGCACATTATAATCGTAGGTTCAACTTAATGGTGGAGTTTCCCAAATAGATCTTTAAAACTGACTTCAACCGAAGTGAAAAAAAAAAAAGGAAAAAAGGGTAAACTCATTTTTGAAGAAATAAGAAAACTAATCTTACTCTTCATCTCTTTCCCTCTTCTAACTTCAGTTGAATTATACTCTAAAAAGTGTGCATTGATGGGATATAAGCAGTTGAATACTTCAATAATTGGAAGAGACATTGCAATCATAGAAATGAATTACGGGTAATGTATAAAAAAAAATAGAGACATTACAACTACAATACAATTGGAATTCAATTGACTATGAATTTTTTTACTTGTTCAAGGCCAGCTCAAGCGACCAAATCATTCAATTCAA
Source organism: Leucaena leucocephala (assembly GCA_037074615.1). Lineage (NCBI taxonomy): Eukaryota > Viridiplantae > Streptophyta > Magnoliopsida > Fabales > Fabaceae > Leucaena > Leucaena leucocephala. The sequence continues at coordinate 1,914,137 of CM073544.1, read as the reverse complement.
TATAAAAAGTTAAAACCCATTCCTGAGTAACAAGCTTGAATGCACAAGATTAATGGTGGGTTATGCTAAGCTTACTAGCCAAGGCTAATTGTTCAGTGATTTTGATTTTGATTTTGATTTATAGATTTATCATTTATCAATAACTCCTTGTCCCTCCTAGGCCCTGGAGCAATAACCAATGGACCCCAAACTAGAATGGATAGTGACACAACAATCACATATAGTCTCTGCAATAAAATGGGTAAAACAAACAAAGTAGCTTAAGGGATGACCTGCCCCCACCCAAGCAACTTAAATGACCAAGTTGAGAGCCAGAAAATATATCAAGGGAAAGTCTCTTTCCAAGTACGAACAAAGCCAAACAGTTTATGCAGAAAGCACCAAATCGAAAGATTTATTGCATCAACCTACCAAATTTTAAAAAGGCATGAAATAAAGTCTGGGGAGTCTGAAGTTTGACCTCCGCCTCTGGACACGTTTATGAAAACATTATATCCAGGCGCCAACTGTATCCAAACAGCAAAAGCTGCATCATTGCAAGAAGCATGTTGCCTGGAACGCTCCCACCCTATGAGGAACAGGGAATTCAACCAAAAAAATATTTGACCAACACAGTTGCAGTTACTTTAACCTGCCAACTTTTTACAGAGCAACAGTTATAGATTCATCATATTGCAAGGTTTCTGCCTTTTGGGGATCATAACTTAGTTTTGCTCCAAATACGTACATGCAGATGCAGTAAGCAACCATTTCTTGCCAGTCAAGAATCTTTATTATATATTCCAAAAGAAGTCAACAGTTTGGTTACATGGATGAAAATGACACATCACGTTGCTAAATTTTTTTGAACCAAACAGACAACTACTTCTGAGTCATATCATTAATTAAAGGAAAATATATAAGAAGTAAAACACAATAAACACTAGATTTTTAAGCCTCAACTGCGTCTTTTTCATCAAGAAATTCCATATATAGAAGGTTCTATATCCTGCTTAAAGATCTATGATGATGTACTTGACAATATTAACGTCTGAAACTAAAGATCTATGAATCAAAAGTTTTGGAGGAAAGCTTGTACGGTAGATCATCATTGGTCCGGATAGATGAAAGCAGTGTATTCTTCAAATCATTTATATCCTTGAGCAATTTCTCATTCTCCCAGTTCTTCCTCTGTATCTCAACTTCAAACGCTGAAGTAGGGGTTGCGGGCAGGGAAAGGAAAGGTTGCAATACATCATTGTCCATTCAGGAGAGGAGACTAAAGCATGGGAAGTTATATCCAACACTCATATTATACTCAAGAAATTGAACTCCATAACTGAACATAAAAGTTTTGACAAAATATGAGTATGAACATCCATAGTAATTCAGTTTTTCCAAGTTCTGCAGTAAAAGGTGACCTACTGTAAGATGCTACATTGCGACCTTGTCACTTAAACTCTTACTCCAGCAACCTGCCATGCAGGAAGACTTGTGCCACAACTATTAAATCCTTGTTTGTTAAGAAAAACTAAATTTTCACCTTGGGCCATGGTAAATACCTGTAGTTGTAGCACTAAAGTTTGAATTTTTTTTATTAAGAATGTAAGATGACTTTATACATACTTTGATATCACATATTGGAGCAGCTTCCTAAAGTCTTTGAAGATTCATGTATATATCCTATATAACTTGACACTTATATCATCCACTTAGGCCAAACAAATTGGAGTATAAAAGCTACTGTTAACTTGTTATGAACTTGCAGTCCATCTCTCAAGATAAAAGGGAAAGAAAAACTTTGCAATATCACTCTTGTCCTATTTTCCTAGAGGTCCGTATCTGTCTTTTGATTTACTTATAGATGACATCATATCAAGTACTCCACATTCATTAACACTATGAACCAATTAAATATAAAATAATCATGACGAAATCGCTTAACCTGAAATAAGAACACAAATAAAAAGCAAAAAGAGTTCCTAGAAAGCCCTGTATGTAATATATAGTCCAAATATTAGTCCAGGAAATGATTCCAGACACACATAGAAATAATCAGATACAGACATCAAAAGAGAGAATTAATGGCCATGAACTACTTCATGTGACTCTGATGTCAACAACTACTTCATCTTCGAATTTTTCAAAATATTGTGTTTTTTATCCAGAAGCTGAATTTCATTTTCAAGTGAGTCTTTCTCTGACAACAATGTCCTTACTTCACATTTCTCTCCCGTCAATGTCAGCCTGAAATCCTAGGCACATGGTCATAAAATTTTCCCTGCAAATCAACTAATCACTCAGTCATCAGTACCTAAATTGCAATGCTGCATAAGATTATGCCAACTTAACAAGTCACATATATTACATGAAACCAGGAAATTTCCATTAGCAATAGGGAACATTACAAAGTTGTTACATTATAGGTGCGATTCTATCTTGTATGTAGTTCCACGAGCCCCAGAAACACTTGATTTAGGGGAAAATAAGCTGAGAACCAAAATGGACAACAACAACAAGCCTTATCCCACTTGATTTGGAAAATTAATTTAGCCTGAAATAGGACTGAATAAGTTTTTATTAAATGATATCAAAAGATATAAGATCCCCACTTCTTGAGAGTTGCCATATTTATTTTGGAAATCTCAATATTCCTCAAAGTATCATGGAATAATTGATATTATTGCATTTAGGAAGATGAAAGAGCCCATCTAACAAAATTCCACCTTCTGACATTTAAAAAATTGCAGAAATTTAAAATCCCGTAACAAGGCAGAATTCAATATCAACATCAACAAATATGAAGAATTGTTCTAAATCCCTCATCACTCATGTTCTTTCCCATCTCAGCCTGCTTCATTTTGGACAAAATAGCACAATTCTTAAAGACAGCCATCTCAGCCTGCTTCTTTAAAGGGAGATAGAGACACCCATGTATACACAAATGGGAAGCCCAAAACAAAATAAGAGATCAATATTTACGTCTACAATAATGAGGACTTTCAATACCTCTTTTCAGTAATTCTTTTTACAATCTCAGCCCGCTTCATTTTAAGACAACATATCTCCTTTTCCAAAGAACTTACAGAGGCCTTCAACTTATTTAAACGTTATAAGGAAAATGAAAACGAAAATTTGAATACCTCACAAAGAACAACAAAACTGGAACAGTAGAGATAAAATTACTATTCAATTGCTGGTCAAGAGAAACAACACACAGGGGCTTTTAGAATTTTTCTTTGTCGTGCATTCTTGCATGTCAATGCAAACATCATACAGACAAGCAAAATAAAATTTGAAACCAGAAAATTTTACTGACATAGCAAATAGATTGAATATCTGGGAAGGAACGATCTACTTTCATCATAAGTACGCACATATGGTTCAGTCTTCATGAGTCGTGCAACTTGAATATGCACATAAAATTGCGTTTTCATGAGAAATTAGATTTGATATTTTTAATATAAAATCAGGTTGCTTACTAAGTCTCAAATTCAAATAGAAAACATTTCTTCTTCCTACGTTTCTTTCGCATGACCTGGATACTAAAGGCATGCCAGCAAAACAAGTATTAAAAAAATGAAGGAGAAAAAGCAAATAGCTCAAAGGGGGCCTTAGTTTGGTGTCCTAATAAGTATCAAGCAAATAGCTAGTGGATTTGTGCTATAACAAATTTTTCCAAGAAGAAATACTGAACCTTGATTCCAATTGGATGCGGCTCCAGGATATGAAAACTTATCAGAACTCTATAAAAAAAAGAAATTTCTATACATGGTTCTCAAGTTCACTGTTTATAAGAACCAATCTTATATTTATTGACAATTTCTTGGTTCGTGATCAAGATCATTGGATACTCCTGCCCAATCATGAAAGAACGCAAAAATGTGTGTGTATTGTTCCTTATCTAACTCCAAATGAAATTTTTTTTAAGCCAGAATGCCCCTTTCTTGCCAACATTAGTGTGTGTAGCCTGTATGCTATGACCTAAGTTATTGATGTATTACTTTTGTTGCGTCCTGACTATTCATTCTGTTAAATTTGTCGGATGAACTTGATTATTACATGTATTTAGTGGACCGTGTATTTTTAAGTTTTTATCTTTTGATTTGCATCTCTATGACATTTCAATAACTTAAAGGGTTGTCTTTATGTATGAGATATGGTAACTTCTGAAAGTATGATAAGGTTTCAGTAGTTTTATGCCTATCAGAGAGTTTTATGTATTTATAAATATTTTTCGTCATAAGAAAAAGGATCCTACCCTTTCTCAATCTTGACAACCTAGATGTTATGATAAAAATATCATTTGATCCGCTTTATAATATTACAGGATTCCAACACAACTTCTCTGTTTGAAATATAAAATCAATGCACTCTGTTTACGTGTTTTATATATAGATATTAATTGATCAGTGAGTTATGAGTTATGACCATTCCGTGCATGAGATCAGTATTGTCAAATGAGGTATCGAATAAAATAACTACCGAAGACAGTATAATTCAATTCAAAACGTGCCACTGAATATATTTGATTCGCCCGTTTTGAGTTCTTTTCCCCTAAATCACATTTCATTCCAGCAAAACAAACTGAGAGAATTTAAAAACAGACCCTAAGACAGCGCATTCCATTATTCAAGTGAAATTAATCTCGACACATCCAGAAACTAATAAGCAAGAAGGAGATTACCAGCGACGGTGACATATCCAACAGTCTCGAACTGCAACATGTAAATTGTTTTCATCAACTCCGCTTCTCTTGCCGCTAAACCGCTCTCAATTTCCTCACAATTCACGATCCCTGATTCTATCTCTCACGTGATCTGTATAGTAGCTTCGATTTCTTCATTAACCTTATTCTCAAAAGGAAATCGTTGAACAACGGATTAGTCGATAGAACCCTAGCTTTTGCATCAAGAAACGAAGCGATCGAAATGGATGAAAAGGAAGAGCAGAAGAATCTGATCGAGCATGTCCTTTAGATATGAAATGTGAGAAAGAATTGCTCCTGAATCCTCCATTGCTCGTTTCCTTTTGCTCTGTGTTTGTTTCAACTTTCAAGCAGAGAGAAGCTAATGAAATGCTATATAGCTGTTTGTAGCCAAATTTTATTTTTCCCGCGCTCCAAATTAGTGTCACTGACTCTTGTTGGAAAATAAATAAATAATAAATATTCACCAAAAAATAAATAAATAAATAAAACAATAATAATATATAACATAAATAAATACTCGTAGTTAACTAACTCATTAGAAATTGTAATTAATCAACAAACCATCTAATTGCACACACAAAAATCCCTAGTTACCCCATTTAGAGTTCCAACCAAACATATCCGTTTATAAATTTCAAGTTCAATCCACAATTTAAAGAAATTAAACTTCAATTCTACTTTATACATTCATAACCTAACCATTAAATATCAATTTAGTTGGTGGAATTGTCATGATTTAATTTAAACTCCAAGTTATCATCAAATCCTAACTATAATTCTTCCAAGTCATGCAATAGAATAAAACTAAACCCCTTAGAATTATTTAAAAAATTTATAAAAGAGAATTAATTACCTTAAAATCTAATAATAATTGAGTAATATGTGATGATAAATTAGGGTTAGTTGGAAGGAGATGGGTTGGGCTGAAAAGGCCTACCTCCTAGCAAGTTGATATTTAACCAACTTAAACCCGCGCGTGGTGGGTTAGCGGGTTAACCTGTCAACTTTCCACTTTCTTTTTTTTCTTTTTTAATTTTTTTAATTTTTTTATTTTTTTTCTTTTCACACATAAAATTTAAAACAATAAAATAATAACTAGCCGACGAGGGGATGGAAGTTAGATTTAGGCTTGATAGACTCAGAGTCAAACTAAAAATTGATTAAAAATAAATAAAATAATAATAATTAAAAAAAGGTTGGCGATTTACACTAAAACATATTTTTTTTTCAACTTAACATATCATTTTTGGACGAGTTCGTGGATCTAACCTAAATTATCATCTCTATACGATAAATAATAATATATGTATGCTGTCTACTTATCATTCAAATTTTTTAGGGATTAAATCCCTCCCATAGAATCTCTCAATAATTCTATCTACTTGATATAGTCCCATAAAGTCATTTAAACACAATTTAATATATATAGTGCTGGAGCTATATATTCGACTCTAGTTGGATATTTTTTTTATAATTTGTACAGTAAGCATATAGCCTAATAAAGTTGGGGATAGACTCCAGATTTGATGTCACCAAGAGCATATTTTATGCTATTAGATCAAATGGTTTTCTATTCTTCGGCGCTTTAGTTCAATCACAATCCCACATATTTCTATGCCTTAAGCAACATAATTAGGCTACCCTAAACCTCAATTTACTCAATGATATTATATCTTAAGGTCACTAAATCTTATAAGTTAAAATTGAGACGTTAGATTAAATACAAGAACATGAGTTGTAAATTATTCACATTTGAGTGTCAAGTTTTGGAAGATCACTGACAAGTACCTACCCCTATCTGTACGAGGATGACAACATATACTAACGGGAGAACGTGAATCGCAAATTCTTTAAACTTAGATTGTCAAATTATAGATTATTTGGATAGATTTAAAAAAAAATGATAAAAAAAAATTAGATAATTTTTAAAAAACAATTAAAAATGAGTTTATAAAAAAAATAGTTCTATGTTAATAGTTATTATTAAAAAAATTATTAAAAATAATATAATTTTATTAAAAGTATGAGAGAGGAGAGAGAATAAAAAAGATAGAGGAGATAGAAGAGATAGTGAAAAAGATAAAAAAAATAGGAGAGATGATGTAAGAAAAAGTAATAATAAAATAGTAATTAAGTAGTCTATAAATTTTTTTACTATTCTAGAAACTACTCTGACCAGTTTATCTGAAATTATAGTTTAATCCAAAAAATTTTTTTGACAAATATAACTATTTATTTTAATTTTTTTTTAAATCTAAATTTTACTCAAAAAAAAAATTTAAAATCATGGTATAAAAACCAAATAGGCCCATAGTTAATCTCAAATCCTAATCTGAATCTTAAAATAAAATTAAATTGCTCTAAAATGGTCATTTGACTTGCTTCTATTCTTATTTCTTAATGCTATTTTTCTTTCTATCGTCATCAATGGTGCCGCTTGAGTGTTCTTCTTCACGCCTTGACACTCAATACTCCAAACCAACCAAACCAAATGTAAATAACCAAATCGAAAATAAAATGAAAGGAAAACTTATTTTAGATATATTTTTTTTTAATTTTTAATTGAGTATCTATATTTTTTCAATAAATTTTTTAATTCTATTTTGTTAATACAATTAATTTTTATATAGAAATTAATAATATTAACTCTAATAAAATTACATGAGTTAACTGAACTAAAAGGATAAAATTAAAGAATTTAATAAGAAAAAAAAATATGTGGGTATTAAATTAAAAATTTTAAAATATATATAAATAAATGAAGAAAGATTTTTCTCTAAAATGAAATATTAAAATTGACAATGTAACTAGGCCTTAGCTGTAGTCAATGTTAGGTTTTTCTTCAGGAGGTCAGCAATCGCTTGAGGGTGACTGGCTAGGCCATTCCAAACTAGTACCTCCACTGATGACAAAAATTTATGATATCATGGTGGGCCCAAATACTAATTAGCTTGACTGGGGACCAAAATGGAGCCAATAGATTTTTTCAGGGTCATGTAATAAGTCGGTTTGAATTCACGTTCACTTATTTATAAAAAAAAAATTATGTCAAAGACTATTGACATAACTAATAAAAATTTAGTAAAAATATATTTAGTATCTTAAATTAATTTTAAAATAATAATTTATATTCTAAAATATTTAAAAATATAATTAATACTTTGAATTAATTTTAGAGGTGTGACCAGTATCCTAAAATATTTAAGGATACAATTAGTACCCTAAACTAATTTTAGAGGTGCGACTATCACCTTATTTTTTTAAATTGGTATAATTATACCCTTTTATTGATATTGATAGAAATACAAATTTTTGTCTGATCCATATCACGTGAGCTCTTTATTTCAACACGTTATTATTTAAAGTGTGACATGTGTCATATTATTTAAACAAGAGTACTAAATAAACTCTAAAATTGACATTGTATAGAATTCATATGTGAAAATTATAAAATGTCATAGTTTATTTAGTGCAATTTATTAAAACAATATTACACATGTGACATTTTAAATAATAATGTGTCAAAATAAAAAGTTAATGTGACATGTATCAAATGAAAGTTAGTGTTTTTGTTATCGAAAGGGCAAAATTACATCAATTTAAATATTTTAGAATGTTAATTGCTCCTCCAAAATTAGTTTAAGTTAATTGCTCCTCCAAAATTAGTTTAAAGTGATGATTGTACCTTTAAATATTTTATAGTGTTAATTACACTTCTAAAATTAGTTCGGGGTGCTAATTGCACCCTTAAATACTTTAAGATGCTAATTATTCCTCTAAAATTAGTTTGGAGTGCTGGATGCATATTTACCCTAAAAACTTTATAGCCATATGAAGTGTTGGTGGCTTATGCAACTACAATTTTTTTAGGTAAACCTACAAAAATCTATTATTAAATAGTAATTGGGCCTGTTTGGAAGAGCTCAAAACCTTGATTTTAAAATAGATTCTAACCCAAATTTCAGTTTAGAAAAATTTTAAAATAAACAGATATATTTGTTCAAAATAGATTTTGGACCAAACCATGATTTAAAACTATAGTTTTGGATAAGCTATTGTGTGTGTTTGGATAAACTTTTGGAAAAGAGCTTATAGAAAAAAGACAGCTTATGGAAAAGGATTTTTAAATAAGAGCTTATAGAAAAAAAGTGATTATGAATAAATAACTATTTTGATAGTTATTTTCAAAATAACTTTTTATATTGGTAAATTACTAAAAAGGGTATGATTTTATTAAAAAGAGAAAAGAAGATGAAAAAAAGAGAAGAGAGAGGGTGAAGATGAGAGAGGAGAAAGGGTAGAGAGGAAAGAGGAGAAATGGTATAGAGGAGAGAGGAGAGATGGTGTAAGAAAAAATAAGGATAAAATAGTAATTGAGTAGTTCATAAGCTCTTTTACTGTTCTAAAAGCTACTCTGACCAGCTTATCTGAAATCATACTTTTAAACAATTGTTTGGTCCAAAAGTCCTTTTAGACAAATATGGCTATTTGTTTTAAAAAAATTTAAAACTGAGGTTTGGGTCAGAAACCCTTTTAAAACCTAGGTTTGGAGGTTTCCTAAATAGGCCCATTAGGAGTAGCTTTTGGAACAGTAAAAGAGCTTATGGACTACCCAATTATTATTTTACCCTTATTTTTTTCCCTCTCTCCTCTCTCTTCTCTTCTCTTCTCTTCTCTTCCCTGCCAGTTCTGTCTCTCTCGCCAACGTCATCTCCAACAGCATCGACGAGCACAACGCCCTCCAACGGAATTAACGAGCACAGCAAGCACGGCAACGAGCACGGCGCCATTTTCTTCCTCTCCATCCGCCTCAAATTCGTCTCCACCTACGGCTATAGTGCATGTGCTCTTCTCGCCTTGTGCTTGTTGTTCGTTGCCAGTAGAGAAAAGAAGATGACCTGCGGGATGGAAGAGGAAAGAAGAAGGTAAACAATGACAGTACCCATGAACAGTATCTAATAAATAATTAATATTTTTTTTATCTCATACCGTTTCTAGTTTACCAATATAAAATATCATTCTGAAAATAATTATTTAAACACTCATTTATTTAGAACCACTTTTTTCTATAAGTTATTCTTTAAAAATATTTTTTTTAAAGTTGTCTAAAAGTATATTTTTTTGAGAAACTTTTTTTTTTAAAATCCTATCAAAATACACTAGAGCTGGGAATGCGGGCTGGCCCGCCAAAAACGGGCCAGCCCGCTCCCAGCCCGCCAACAAACGGGGCGGGCTGTGCAGCCCGCCCCAAAACGGGCTGGCAAAACGCCAGCCCGAGCCCGCCCCCCCTTAGTGGCGGGCTGGCCCGCCAGCCCGCCAGCCCGCCACTTTTTTTTTTTTTTTTTTAATTTTAAAAAAAAATATTTTTAACATTTTTAAAATACTAATAAAAAATTTCTAATGTTATATTAGTATAATAAAAAAATTACTCATGTTATACTCTTAAAAATTTTTATTTTTTATAAAAAAATCTCAAATTTTATAATTATAAATCTAAATAAATATTAACATAATATTAATCAATTATAATATGTAAACATATATTAACAAATAAGTAATTATCTTTACTAGTATTCGATAATAGGAGTATTCAAAATAACATTTAAGTAAAATAAATATTAAATAATAATATTAAATTTAAAAAAAAAAAAAAAAAGTGGCGGGCTGGCGGGCCAGCCCGCCACTAAACGGGCCAGCCCGCCAAATTGGCGGGCTGAGGGGGGGGCGGGCTGTGCAGCCCGCCCAAAAACGGGCTGGCATTTTGCCAACCCGAACCCGCCCCCTTAAAGTAAAACGGGCCCAGCCCGCGGGCTGGGCCCGTTTTACCAGCTCTAAAATACACACGTTAATCCGCTCCAGTTTTACTGTTGGCCATATATTTGCATAATTTTTTTATTGGTTTGACTTATATCCAAACTGTTTTCAAAAGAAACAAATTTTCGCTAGTTCTTAAATGACAGCACGGAAATTCATCTTTTACGCTTATCTTTTACAATGAAATATTAAAAATTAACGTATAAGAATCAACCTAATTTTTTTTATAAATTATAGGAAAAATCCCATTTAAATCAATTTGGAAATCCAAAATCAACCCCTCAATTCAACAAATCCTTCAACAAGGGAACCAGTTTGGAATTTTAAAATGATATATTTTTACCACATTAACCCTCGCTTTTTTTTTTTAAACATAAGTCACCTCCGCAGGTCGCCGACAACCACCCTATTGCCGTCCTCGGTTGGACAATTTTAAGCAAAGTTGGCCACATATAAAATTTAATTCCACCAACTTTAATTTCCAAAAATTTATATAACCACTAAACTACTAAAATTTCTTGATGAAGTGGTGCAAAATAACATATAAGATAATTATGAAATTTTGATCATAACAACGACAAATTAGCCATTTACATTGTTTTAGCTCAATGATTATATATTCTTTAGAGAATCAAAAGTTGGCATGATCAAATCTCATTTTGATTACCATTTTCTGAAAAACTGACTAATCGACCGCTAGAGTTCCAATTCCAACAGTTAATACAAGTGGGTAGAGTGATAAAATTTAGAAATCTCAAATTGGTATTTGAGATTTGTTGAATTGGGGGCACTGATTTTGGATTTAGACATCTCAAATGGATTTAAATGAAAATTTTCCTAAATTATAAGGGTTAAAATATTAAATACTTTTATTCAATATTTATTGTAGAGAGGAATAGCGGATAGACTCACAAATGGGGGGAAAAACGGCCATTTGTCTCTTCGGTTCGTTAGTATTATTTGATTCCTATTCATTATTCTAATATTCTCAACTTGCGTTGCTTACGAAAATTGTTGTTCGCGATTTGATTATTGATTTGAAATTCACAGAATCAGTCTCATGAGTTCCCACGTCTCCTCCACCTTCTTCCTCTTCGAGTCTCCAAGGTGCTTTCTCTGTAATAATCTCTCTCGTCGTGGTGACTCTCTTCTCATTCCCGCTTCATCTTCCTCCAAACGGTGTCGGATTCTGTGCCAGAAGATGTCCTCCTCCTCTGAAACCTCCTTCCCTACCTTCACCGCTGTCAGCATATCTTTCTCGGAGCTCAAAGTATTCCTCTCTCTCTCTCTCTCTGTGGCTACCTCTTTCTTCATTGTGTTTTTTGTTCATTGGGTACCTTGTGATTATTAGTTATAGTGAGCGAACTAATTCTGAAATGGATTTCAAATTATCAACATCGAAATGGTGATAGTTTAAATGCGTTTGTTTGTGGACATGCTGTTGTGATTATTGAAGTATTGATGCTTATTTTTGTCAACTCTGAAGATATTATCGACACAATTGTGTTGCTAAGAGTGTAATATGACCTGTGTTTTTTGGTTCGTTTTAATTTCCTGTGGCAGGATAAGAACTCTGACTTGTCGATGAAGATTGAAGAAGGGTTTGGGCCCAATGGACTAGGAATTCTATCGGTCACAGATGTCCGTGCAAAGTTGCTTTTATATCATCTATTCACATACATGTTTCCAGCCTTGATAAACTTCAATATTTTTGGTTTTGGAGGGGTTGAAGAGTTGGATTTACTTAGTTTTTATATAGTTCATTGTGTTGCTTTGCACATAAATTGGCATTGAATTTTTGGGGGCATTGTGTTCACAACTGCAACAATATATCTCTTGGGTTGGGCTAGCCAGTGTTATTACCCTTATGGGTTACCATTATGATCTAACATGGTAACTAATCCTTGAGGCTCTCCCACCTAACATGATAGATTGATAGCCTTCTAGGTTGGGGCTCTCCTCTTGGCTTAAGTTGTGAGACGTTGACTCTCAAAGGGGTATGCAATATTATGCCCCATCTTGCTTAATCTTTTAGACCAAGGATGTTACTCAAGCCTTGATGGTCTCGGACATAGTCTTTGGGTCGGGATCTCTTGGCTCAAGTTATAACAATAGATGATATCAACAAAGAGTTAAGAGGTCAAGCATGTACCAATCAACTGCAAGAACCTGGAATATTATTATTATTGACGTTGGGATTGCACTTAGACATGTTTGTGTTCTCTTACCATTAGTTTGGGAAATCAAAAATGCAGAGAAAGAAAATAGAGGAAATGACAAATGAGTAATGTAAGAATGGGTGCATTATGTCTAAAATCATAACGCGTTATCTCGTGTGATAAATTTTCGTGTTTGTCTTCTAAATCAATATAACTATGGTTTAGGTAATTATGCTGGAACTGGATATTTTGTTTTCTGGCTGAACTATACTTTGTGAACTCATGACCCTTTAATTGACTCTAGGTTCCTGGATATTCTTCATTACGTACTGATCTTTTGCATCTTGCACCCAGGTAAGTGCTTCAAAATAGTATTTCAACTATCATTGTGGATGCGTTAATTTAGCATCACAGATGATCAATAGAAGCATGCTATGTTGCTACTGAGAAGTTTTCCATACGTTCTGTCAGATTGGCTAGTCTCCCAGAAAAGGTGAAGGAGGAACTTGAGGATCCTCATAGTAGGTAATTTCCTCTGTTATTAGAAGTTCTTACCATTTGATTTTCACTTTTTATGATATATTCTACATAGTCACCCGGGTATATCTCTATCATCTGCCATCAGTCCAATACCTTTACTTCTAGATATTTGACAGAGGAAAATAACCTCTATTTTTTCTTCTATCCACCATGAATTTGCAGGTACAATTTTGGCTGGAGTCATGGGAAAGAGAAGCTTGAATCTGGGAAGCCTGGTAAACTTTTTCATCTGTAAGATATAATAAATTCTATTTGCAATTCAAACGAGCTTTGAAGTCTTATGCTTCAAAATGACTTGTGAGTTGTGGTAAATGGAGAACTAATGGACCTATATTTTTATTTATCTGTGAGAAATATAAATTAGTGTAAATTTGAAGTTTAATTTGCAATAAAAATATGTGTATAAAAGCATAAATAAATTGAATATGCTTAGGCTATATAATATTCTTTTGAGAGATTCTTGATGAGGTAGAAATAACCAACGCTTTTCATGTTTTGTTACATGTGCATACAAGCCTACATTCTTATCCACATGCATCCTTTACATTGGATCGAAAGAAATTCTTAGCTTATTGAAAGTAGAATAAAAGTTAAAAAGCTCTTTTCTGTTTGTTGGTGTACTTTACAATTGCACATGTAGGATGGGCATGGGCATTGCTTCTGCCCTAGAAAGGTTGAAATTTTATCCAAGCCTCCGATGATCTGAACAAAAACTTTCTGTAAGGTCAAGTTGGGATCACAGGGTCTCATACCACAGAAAAGCACTCTGAGTTTCCTGCTAGGTTAATCTGTGATCTAACATGAGAAAATGTTAAGGCAGCTTTGGTTGATGGTGAGATGGAATGCTTTATTCAGCATGAAATAACCCCAATTTATGGCTTTGAATAAGGGTTCAAAATGAATCAAATGATATGTATTTTATCATGGCCGTAATATGTTCTAAAAGTGACTATCTGGCATCAACATAAAATATATATTACTACACCTATATGGGTAGGTAACTTTCTCTCACAAAAGTTATGTTATTCTGGTTAACATTATTTTTGTATGTAAATCTACTTTTTTCATAAATCAATGTTTTCAATTGTATGATTTCTTTCACACATTATGCTACCTGTATCTTTGAAAAGTGTAATTGTTGGTATTTGGTTGCATGCATAATTTTATGAGAAAACTATTTAATTATCTCCATATTTTTCTTAAATGAGGTTTCCTTTTGTCTTTATCTACTTTTTTTCTTCCCCTACTGCAGATCTATTAAAAGGTTCTTTCTATGCAAATCCTATACTAGATAGGCCTACAACAGAGGCATCTTTGATACAACGGTAAAAGCAAATAAAAACAGAGTTTTGTTTACTCAGCTGTTTCTCACCCTTGGCCATTATAAGATCTATAAAATGACTGATATGGAGTCAACTTTCGCTTTACTGTATTCTCAACTTTCGGAATGAGTGATTATTTTTCTTTAAGAAATACCCCTAACACAATATTGTTACATAATTATGTCAAGTTATCATCTGCTTCATTGAGTTCTGTTTTCTTTTCACTTCAGTAAAAGCCTCTTTTAACTCTAAATGACTGAAATGGGAAGTGCTTTCAAATCTGTAGCTTGTGAGCATATGTATCACCTCAGATTTTCCATGTTCTGTAGGTATCCATCATACTGCGGATCAAATATATGGCCCAGCAATGCATTACCGGAACTTGAAGTGGGTATGGCCTAAACCAATTATGCATGTTCAGCAGTTTTCTATCGAATGTTGCTGGAAGTATTTCCTGTAATGTTATTTGAGTGATCATGTAATTGATGATTGTAGACCATTAGTTGTTTTTCTGGATTTGCCATTTGTATGCGCATGCAGCACTGTTGCTGTTTGCTTGCGTACTTCTTTATCCATTTTTTCTGGTTGTTTCTTCCAGATAGTCTGATGCTTCTCTTCATGCTAC
Source organism: Leucaena leucocephala (assembly GCA_037074615.1). Taxonomy (NCBI): domain Eukaryota; kingdom Viridiplantae; phylum Streptophyta; class Magnoliopsida; order Fabales; family Fabaceae; genus Leucaena; species Leucaena leucocephala. Next base: position 1,898,987 of record CM073544.1, on the reverse strand, counting down.
TTTATAATTTCCGCTGGAGTAGATTATATATGGCGCAACCTCTTTATTCCCTCATCTTCTTGGCTTACTAGATGTTACATTTAAATTTGGTCAAGAGCATGTTATTCTTATGTTTGTCTTGCAAATTACTATAATTTGAGATAGTGACAACGAAATGTTTTACTTTTTGTGATCTTTATGTTTTGCTATATCGTTACATGATTACTCAATCAATGTTCACTTGTTTCGGATGTGTAGCTTTCAAAGCACTTGGGAAGCTGATGTTTGATGTTGGGCTGATGTTGGCATATCACTGTGATCAATATGGTAATACAATTAGTTTATATATGTTCTTCAGACAAATAAGCTACCAATGGACTCTTGAGCCCCAAGGCTTCTATTTCTGTGCACATTGAAATCAAATAACGATCTCCTTAGACCAAGCATCTTCAATAATATGTGAAATAGTTTATATGTTCTATGTGGATTTCCTAAAAATGGATTTTTGGCCCATTTTTCTTCCCCTTTAACTTACCATGGTAAGCTGGGAATTGGCTTTGAGTTCTAAGATCGGCCAAGTGAAAGCTTTTATCCATATGTCCTTATCAGGTTAAGGCTGTGACTTGTGTGGATCATCTGTAACTGCTTCCTTGTGTTCTTGACAAAGGTTTTTTAACAATTGTATATATTTATTCTCATTTTTCTGGAGTAATGATTTTCTGTCACCTTCAATTTGCTTCTCAGTATCTAAAGGGATGATAAAGCACCAGAATGAAGGTCTGGAGCCAGTACTTCTCCGCTCCCGTTGTCATAAAGGGCGTTTGCTTTATTATTTTCCTGCAAAACAAGGGTAATTTTGATATTCTATTCTTTTGCTCATTCAAATTTTCCATGTTAATATCTGATGAAAGCAGTAAGCTGAAAGTTGAAGTTTGTTTTATTTTTTTTCACGAATATATGAATAGAGCTGAAGAGATGAATGTAATTATGTGTCTCGAGATATAATATGAAATTTAGAGTCCTTTGTTCGTTCATTTAACTTTTCAAAGGTGCGATGTAAAATCATTTTACTTGCTAGATTTTATTAGCCCAAATTTCTTGTTCTATTGAGGACAACGTAGTGAATCATTAAGAACTGAAACCTGCAATTCAAAACTTACTCTAGACATTCATTTGTTTTGTCTTTTTACTTTAGCCTAATGGCTTATCTTTTTTTACTTTACATTTTTTTCACTTCCTTTTGTAACCCCGATTTGATAATATTGTAACAACAATCACATTTTCAATCGATGGATAAAAGCACAACATTTCTTCATATCGATGTTATCTCCTAAATATTTGTTCTAGTTCTGCTCATGGACTTGAGTATTTCAGGTTTTAGCAGAACTTCCATGATAAAGGACAAACTGTAATTTACAGAATACTCTATTTCTAAAATTGAATTTAGTTAATCTTGTATTTAGCAATACTTTATAGTTTATAAGTTTATGTATGCATAACAGTATTAAAAAAGTTGTGAATGACCTGATTTAACAGCATTCTGGATGGAAGCTCCATGTCTGATTGGTGTGGTTGGCACACCGACCATGGTTCACTAACAGGTGACCACCATGTGTTTTTTGTCATAAAGGTTTTATTCTAGAGTGCTTTGTTGATATAATAACATGCATAGGAAAAATAATAAATTGTCAAGAAAAGAACTGATATTATTGTTCTTCACTTGTCATCTTTTCCCCCTTCCTATTCAAATTTGAATTTGCAGGTCTGACCTGTGGTATGTTTAAGAGAAATGGTGCGGAAGTGCCTTGCCCTGATAGTACTGCTGGCTTATATATCCAAACACGAAGTGACCAAGTTGTGAAAGTATGCCCTCCTTTCCTGCATTTGAAAATAACACAAGATACAATTCATAAGAATATATGATCATTGAAACCTAAAATTTCTTCTTGGTCCATTTCTCTTTGAGCATGAGGGTGCTCGTTATTCTTTAATGGATTTACAGATAATGTCGATTCTCCAAAAGTCAAAACTGTACTATTTATTTCTATATCAGAAAACATGTTGAAATAAAGGGGTAAAATTCACACGTCTATAATGTCAAATAACATTAATCCATAATTTTTTGATAAGACCATTTCTTTTATTTAAGAAGGGTAAAAAGACAAATGACTGCAATTTAGTCAAAAACAAACTTGCACTTTTCATTCTACTTAAATGGACTGGAATTTTAATAGCAAGAAACGCTGATAATAAGGTTTTGATATGCATAAAGATCTTTAAGACATATAGACTAAAGATAGGAGAAAATACCTAATAGAAGTAAAACTTTTTAACAATAATATTGTAAGAAATGGTTGGCAGTATTTGAAGAGAAATTTAACTGATGTATGATGCAATTTGAATGGATATGGACGCATGACATAATTCAGCATGAGTAGTGAGGGTTCCATAATCTTTTGCAGTCTCTTCCATTTATATTTAGGATGAGCAAGATGAAAGCATATATAACAGACACGCTACTCTGAGTAGGAATGACGGTTGCATGTAAACTGTGAAAGCATCTGTCCAGTAAATTTTAACTTTTTCTTTTTAACAAAAAAAGGTTATTAGTTATGTTTTGGTTTTAAGTGCAAATGAATATTCAACTGAAAACCGAATGAAGCTTCCTTGATTCCTTCTCATAAACTTAGCTCATGAAGCTTAGAATTATTATGCTTCAATAATTTGTAGGTACTCATTTGATGTTTTACCCATTAGGTTGTGTTTGGAAAAGATGATATAGCTTACCAAATTGGCGAAACCACTGAAATATTATCTAGAGGCTATCTTTGTGCAACACCTCACTGTGTTCAGGTAAACTCTAAGCCTCAGAATCACTTTGTTGTTGCTTTTAAGCATACCATGTTTTCTGGTAATCTTACTAAACTATGTTTTATTAAGTTATTATTTTCTTTCTTTATATGACACGACTTCGGTTTCTTTTTCTCTATGCTAACTGTTGATTATACACTCCAGCATCTTTCTCTTTCATTATTTTTTCCCTAAAAAGTCTTTCATTTTGTACATTTAGTGTTCTTCTGGACCAGTTATCCTTCACATTTGTCAATTTTTGTTATCATTTGCTTAATGTCCAAATACTTTCTGGGGTCTTTCAGTTTAAAGCTCATTTTTCTTTTTTCCCATCGTCTCTCTTGGATGGTGATGGTTTGAATATGAGATGGTCTAACTTAGCCAGCTTAGTAGATAAACATGGAGATTTGGAATGCTACGGTTTGATTATAAGATAATGTAAAGTAACTTTGTGATATATACAGGTGGATAACAAAATGAAATTTTTCCTTCATGTTCAGCATATATTTGGTATATAGTACCTTCATGTGTCTCTTGAGTTGTAGCGTATCAGATCCCGACTTACTTTCTACTGGCATCTAATCTTGTTAAATATGGAATTTCTGATACTTTTAGGCTCCCAAGGGAGAGGAGGCTTCTGGTATTGAACGTTCAACATTTGCATTCTTCATGCAACCTGACTGGTATGTGTAATCAGATATTAAAGTTATCTTTTTTTACTTTAGTTGACCATGCTGAATTCTGTCCTGCTTTAATGTTTGGTAAAGTTGAGGTTAACTATGAATCCAGGCTTAATTAACATTTTTGCTTTTCAGGGATGAAAAACTCAATTTTCCTGAGGATGTTCATATTCATAAAGAGGTATGCATTTTGAATCCCCTTACCCTGGGGATTATCAATACTGATTAAACCTTAAAAACTAGATTTTCATGTAAGAGAGCGTTTACTATCAAGTTCCATAAATAGTTTATTATGATCTCTAACATGCTTTATTTGGCGAAAATCCATATGATTTGAAGCGGGGACAAAGGATTAGTCTATTGTATGGTATGCTAAAACTTAACTTCAAGTAAGAGAATTAACATTCATGGAACACTAAACAACTGTTATAAAGGTTGCAAGACCATGTTAAAGCACAACTCAAAAGGCTAAACAATTAAATGAACCATGAATAGTTTATTATATTCTCTCACAGAACCCATATGACCAATTTGGCTTTTTTTCTTGTGGGAATTATAATGAGGTCCCAAGTAAAGAATTTAATTGCCCAAAAGTCTGAATGATAACTAAGGACTAACAATGAACAGTTCTAATGCAGGAATTGTCAATAAGTTTATGTTGCTTGGAACTTTTTAGTAATTAAATTCCTTTCTTAGGATCTCATAGTAATTATCCATTTCTTCTTTTAGTAAGTTGATCAAATTCTGAACAAGGTCGTGTTCTCACTATGCATAATACTTCAATAAAGAAATTATTGTGCAATATATCTTTCAAATCCAAATCACAGCCTCAAACTTCTACCTCCTGTATATAAATTTAGGTGTGCTGGATTTCTAGAGGCTAGATCTTGCTTATTCTTTCTATATTTTGCAGCTTATACCATCAAATGCTGCCCTTACTTTTGGAGAGTATTCAGAGATGCTGCTAGACAAATATTACCACCAAAAGAAGTAATGTTAACATTTTTCCTATTGATGTCTAATCATAAATTGAACTCCTTTGCCTTTGTAGATTTTCTCTTGGTTTCCCATTTAGCTGCTAGTTAATCTGGTTCTTTAGTTGATGTTCATTTGATAGTGTCTTTTTTTTATAATTTTTTTCCAGGACCTAAGGTTTAATGTTACTATCATCACAGCCTAGAACTAGCTGGGAGGAATGATTTTCCCATGTCAACAAAATGACAATTCCTGGGAGATTGATAATTCCAATGCTGCAAATGGTCTTGTAATCTAGTGGTATATAAGTTTTCATTTAAGTAAGAGGTCACGGGTTAAATTTTGCTCAAGCAGTTAGTGTTTACCCTTTAATTCCAAAAGAAAAATAATGCCAATGCCATGAATAGAAAGCACTACCTTCGATCATAATTATAAAATCTAATTGATTTTTTTGGATAGATTAAGGAAGCTAAATAAATCAGTTAATTATGACTAAATTCAACCCCTTCAAATAAATTCGTATTATATACTCCTCAATCTATTCAAATTAGTCAATTAACAGTTATATTAGTTATAATTAACTGATTTATTTAACTTCGTTAACATCTCCAAAAAAATCAACTAGTTATTATAATTAAGATGAAGGTAGTAATTTATAATGGCATTCTATATGACTAATGAATACATCTATAAAATTGTAAGTAGCTGCGTCATGAACATTATAGCTCATCTTGAATTTCATGCATTTGTATCTTGGTTAAATCCTAACCCTTTTTCCTATAAAAATATCTATAGTGGAAAGTGAAGTGTTAGCATTTGTATCTTGGTGAATAATATCCCATGTTTCCCTCTTAAAAATCAAGCAATTTAATATGAATTAAAAAATAAAACAAAAATCATATATTAAAATCACTATTTGGTTTGGCTCCCCAATCATCTTGTGGGAAAGTCGTTAATAAAGATTTTAGATAACGTTAAAACTGTTAGTGGGACCCTCCTGCCCTTGGGGAGCCCTATTCACACACGTGAATAGGAGACAATCTAAGTGACATCTTACACCAACATACAGTTTCGGTTCATGTTGGATGTATTGCTATTTTTTGTCCTTTATACACTTCAATTAAAAAGTATTCAAAAGGTGTTTGCTCTTCTTTGTTAAATCTGATTATAAGATAAACCCTTCAATTGTAGGAATTAATCAAAAAAATTATTTTAATTATAAATATAAAATTTTAATTCACTTTTTTTATACAAAGATCTTAATTTACTTTATCTTTTAAAATTATAATTTTTTTAATATTATTTTTATTGATTGAATATATTAAAAGTTTCTATTTTAATGTAGTAAAGAGAATATTTTATAAATAAAAAACAACATATTTTTGACAACTAAATAATAACGGAGATTTGAATATGTAACATAGGTTAGGTTTGTACCTGTGACATTTGACACCAAGGGAAGGATTTTGTGAGTAGTTAGGTGCCATTGCGACAACATATCGACATTGGCTTAACTAAGGTAATGTCAACAAATTCATATTCATGTCTTTATAAAATTATAAAGACTAACTTTTTGAGCATAAGAGACTATAAGAACATAATTTAAAATTATATGAATTAAAATTAAAATTTGATCAAACAGTAAAGATTACCAATAACATTAATTTTCATTTTTAAAAAAAAAATCAATCTCTTTTCACTTGACTCAAGATCTGCCTAACCAAAAGTGCAAGCTTTTGAGCAGAAGCAGGATTAATGGGACCCAATAATATTGCCCTTTTTTGTGAGATTGGGAGACAACATTTGACTACTCATAACTGAAAACTACTCAACCCATCAGGCCTCCCTTTCTTGTCCACTTAGTGGTCCGCTCCGTTTCATGAGGATTTTGTTTGTTTGGTGGGTTTATCTTTTTCTTTTTTTATATATAAATGAAATATTTAATGCCCTCACATCAATTTTCCATGTGTTTATTTATAAAATTTAGATTTGTTTTTTACCCAATAGTCTTACTGTAGTTTAGTGGCATAGATTCTCCTCTCTCTAAGTGGAAAGTCATTAGATTAATATTTATTTTTTTAATTCAAAAATAAATTATTCGACAAAAGGCATTATTTTAGTTCATAAGGTTAGTTAAGTAAATTGTTTTATTACACTAAAAAGTTATATCCAACAACTTTTTTAAATGATCTTTTTTTATCTTTTCTACCCTTCTTTATAAGAGTTAAAATCGTTTATTTTACCCTCTTCTTAGAGCTGATACTATGAATTGGACACGTGACCTATCCTAAAGTGACAAGTTCGGGTTTGCAACTAGAGCCTCCACTCGCCAGCACTCTCCATGATACTTTTTGTTTTTTTGGTACAACTTTCCTTGATACTTACTACATGTATGAATCACCTTAAATTAGCTTCAAATAGCTGATATAAACTGGATTTTTTTTATTGAAAGAAAATATTATTATATATATAAAATGGAAAGGAAAAAGTCACTAACATGAAGCCAAAGCGATATTAACTAGATATTGGCTATTTATATTATCTAAAATTTGAAGTATGAACTATATTGAAGGCAAAAAAAAAACGAAAAAGAGAAAGAAATATGAACTATATTCTTTATTATTCATAAAGAGCTCTTTTAGAGTTTGTTGAGCTCAAAGACTATACAATATTAGGTAAAATATTGCTTGCCTCTTCATATATATATATATTCATTGTATGGATTCATTTTGTATCAGATTACTATAGTTGTTTTAAAATGTTCCCCCTTCGGGGAAGGGGGAACATTTTAAAACAACTATAGTAATATGATACAAAATGAATCTATACAAAGAATTACAACAATCATATTCGATAACAATAGAATTAATATGAATAATAGGAATCTAAATAAAATAAAAAAAACTTTATATTCTTTTTTTTATATGATCAAAGGTGTCCATTTTTAATATATATTAAATATTATTAAATTATATTTCACCTAAGCTATGAGGACAAAATTGACATTTTATAAAGTATTATAGGTGTGCAATAGGAATCAGAGCTAGTAATTTGGATTGGGCCCGCTGCAACTCGTCAAAAAATAACAGGTTAGGTTGCTAAATCTATGGCTCATTCCAAACCCGCACTCGCGGTTGGCGGGTTAGCCCGTTTTTTTTCTTTTTTTATATATTTTTTTTACCATTTATATTACACTTTACTAATTTTAGAATATCAACCAAACCAATATTTATATTACACTTCATTTATACTAACTTTATCTCATTGAGTCATTTCTTTATATATATATTATTTTATTATTACTTTACTTGTGACAGATTTATTTACGGATAGTGACAAAGCTGGTGAAATAAATATTTTGACAACTTCAGATCATGTTTCAAATCTAATTAATATTGATACATATAAATAATTTTTTTTAAAAATATATATAAATAATTTTTAAAAAAAAAATAGCCCGCCAACCCGCCATAAAAGGGTCAGGTTGGTATTATACCAACCTGCCTAGAAGCGGGCCTCTTAAAATAGGCCCGCATCCAACTCAACCTGTGGCGGGCCAACCTATATACGACAGGTTGGCCCGTAATACCACCTCTAATAAGGATTCATATGAGGACCCCTATGAATGGATATCACCAAAAAAAGTGCAATCTTTCTTTTTTATAAATTTTAAAGGTAGAGTGAAATCTCCCTTCCTCCTAAGCGATACTAATATCGAGCAGGGAGAGTCGTTAATTACCTTCAGGCATAAACACAATCACTTAGAAACTAAGATGCCTCCCTAAACGTCGCGACTAGAATCACAATAAAGTGGTACTCCCTAAAAATTAAATACGTTTCAAATAGTCTATATCTTATTTTTTTGTTAGCTAAACTCACAAACGACGTGGAGTACCAAATGTGTAATCCTTATTACTAGTGCAATCTTCCTTATTACCTGTAAGCCCCACCAAACAAGTCATCTATAGTACCTGCAGTAAAGATTACCATTACACACTTACAATAGAGTTGAACCAAACGGGCTATAGAGCATAAATTTTTTTATTTTTTTTAATAAATATGTTTTTTAAAATTTAAATTTATGTGTCACATGAGAAATCAGTTTGCACCCAAATTAACATCCTGTTGGTCAATTTAAATTTATTGGCAATAAATGTAATAACATGTCATAGTTGGATTTGGATACGCGCCCCACGCACACATACGAAAGCATGAAGAATATGAGGGAATGGGGAGGAAGTCGGCAGAAGATAACTCAATCTTATCGACAAAAATAACGTCTTTACACGTCGGCCCTGAAAGACATGAGCCGCCGAGTAACGAACCTATGCCATACGAAATCAATTAATTAATGAATTAATTAATTAATTGATATTTATGCGTTTTCTTTCATTTCAATAAAAAAAAGAACGTGATCAAATAATAAAAGACAACAATTGCCACGTGGCATGATCAAGTCGCAGCAAGTATGAGCTAAAAACCGCGGTGGTGGACTTGTGTACGCCGTCTGGTGGTGTGTGTGTCACTGTGTCTCTATCACTCTGGTGTTAAGTTTTCTTTGGTACTTTTATTTATATTTTAAATTAATTATAAGGACCATAATTACATTTATATCCATCATATTAAATTCTTCACTCACAATTTATATATATTATTTTTTTATATAGAATTTAAGTTAAATTAAAGATATTAAAACTAAATAAGATACATAACAAAATACGATTACAGAATTTGATAAAATAAATATAATGAACTTGTAATCACGCATAATTTAAAATCACGTGTCTATAATTTTAGATGACTAATTAAAGAATACAAAATTTAATTAAAATTATATGAAACTATAAAAATATAATAATAATAATAATAAAAAAAGCTACGAATATCTTATTAAAAATTAGGTAAAATGATAAAGGCTTACATATTATTTTCTTTTCTAAATTTAATTTAGAATAAATAAAGAATTAAAATATAGATAACTTATTTTCAAAATACAAAAGAAATATTTGTTACCAACTCAAAAGAAAATGTTTTAGTCATCATATCAGTTTAACTAAATTATTGGTGGTCGAAAAAAGTCATATTATAAATTGATGGGCCAGTTATATTTTAATTTTGTTGACATTGGAATGGAAATCGATTAGACAATAGACATAATAAATTATTAAAAAATAATAAAATTTGATAACATAATGACTTGGCCTTAAATCAACCACAATTACTTTTCCTAAATCAAAAAATAAAGTAAATTATGGAATAGACATTAATGATAATCATTAAACTTTACCCAACATAGTACTAAAATAAAGCATTAAATCTAATTAATATAAGTTATAAATTCAAGAAATACATGGGAAAACATGTAGAATTTCATATAATTCTAATCTTATATAAATATATATTATCAAATATAACTTATATATTTCACATAGATTAAAAAATTAAATTTTATTAATTATTCTATAAAATTTAATAACTTTTCAACTTTATTTCTATTTAATATAAATTATACTCTATTGAAACAAAGTCAATAAAATAATAAATAATAAATAAAATAGTATATTCATATAAAAAATTTTCTCTATGAATAGAACTAAAATAAACCTTCTCTTTATCCTATAAAACAAATAACATGTATATTAGAAGGCAATTACTACCTAATTTAACAATCATAGAAACACATTAGACAACAAATCACTTAGCATGCATTTACATATGCATAAGGCTAAAAAATTCAAAAAAGAAATTTTAGTACAAAAATTTTTAGAATGAGGGTTGGACCCACCTACGATCTAAGAGTAGGATAAAGTTTTTCTTTCTCTTATGTAATACAAATATTAGATAAGATCTGTTGTTAATTATTCTTAAATATAAACCTATACACTTAGAAATTAAGATGTATCTCCAAACATCACGATTAAAATTATAATAAAATAATAATCTTTAAAAATCGAATACATTTTAAATAGTCGTATATTTTTTTTTATGTTAAAGTTGATGAGTTAAAAAATTTAAAATTGAATATGGACAAAAAGAATAAAGCTAACAGAAGAATTGATAACATACACTGCCCCTTTCCAAGTAGTGTCCTTGTCATCTTTCCAATGTCTTTCTGACCAACCTACTTCGTTTGCCTTCATTTCTTTAATATGTCATTGCCCAACCAAATTCCATTTCAACTTCTATTTTATCCATGTATCAAAACCGAATTTGGGTTTCCCGGTCATACTACTAAATCAATTTTTTAACCGATTTTGTTAATAGTTTTGAGGAGAACAGATTAAATTTTATATTTTTTTTTATTAAACCTAAAATAATATTATTTTTTAATTATATTTATTAGTTATTTTTAGCATATTTTAAATAGATTAAAAAAATTTAAATCTTATTAATTATATTATAAAATTTAATAACTTTTTAACTTTATCTATATTTAATATATATTACGCTCAATAAAAATAAAATTAATAATATTAAATAAAGGGTAAAATAGTACATTTGTATAAAAAAAATCTATAAAAGTTAAAATAGTACATTCATATGAAAAATTTCTCTCTTTACCCTATAAAAAAAATAAAATTTAACTTTCTCTTTATCCTATAAATAAGATCAGAGGAGTATTTTGAGTTAAAAAAATAGTATTCCGTTGGATATACATTTTAGTATGGATTATTGCATTTTATTTAAATATTACACCTTCTAAAGTTATATATATAATATATAAATATTTTTATATATTTTAATTAAATTATATTAATTTAATTATAATTGAGTTGACCGTTAATTCAATTATAATTAGATATTGAATTATCTTTCACCCTCTTTTTATCGCTTGAAATTAAATTCTTATTTCTATTATTAAATAGAGTTATTTAGAAGTGTAAGATTCTATTATATCTTTCTGCGTTCTTAGTTCGATTCTTAGGAGAGGTAATTATAAATACTGAAATATTGATACTGATAATAAAATCTAATAAATAATATAAAAAATCTTATTGTTGTTTGACAAATTCAGACATTTAATATTTAAAATATTATTGCTTGAACCGGCATGCTTTGGTTTTTATTATATGATAACTATTTTAAATTTTGTGGCAACTATGGTTTTTTTTTTAATTTTAAAACCATGTGACTTATATAACAAAATAAAAAGACCAAAATTAACATGAACATTGCTTAAAAATAATGTAGCCATTTGAAATTATAAATAATAATCCAGTTTCTTCGCTGCTTACTGCTACCGTTTTTTAGCATTAGATTTGGATAATTCAGATTTAATTTGGAAGGTTTATATTTTTAATTTTTTATTTATATTTTATTTTTCTTATAGATTATTATTTTTACTATTTGGACTTTGTTTGATTTGACGCAATTCAAAAGCTAAGTTCCTTTGCGCATACAGTAATTTCTCAACAAACTTTTGATTTGACTATGCTTTTACATGAACTCACCTTAATTTAGTTCTGTTTAAATAAAATTAACAAAATTTATTTCACATTCATGAGGAAAATTAATTTCTAACTAAAAGAATAAATATAAATTAATATAATCTAAATTTATTTAAACTGAAATTAAATTAAGGAATTAACTTTATATAACATACAATCTATGCATCAAAACATCGGGGTCAAATATTTTTTAATAAACAGTAGTTAGTGTAAGTAAAATATGCTTTGATCGCTTAAGCATGGAGTCTCACGTTTGAGTTCGGGTAAATATAAAAAATCTTTTTAAAGAGTTATCCCTAATTTATTTATAATCCGTCCTAAATTTAAAAGATATTTCATTTTAATCCTTTAATTTGCAAATGTCTTTTAAATTCTCCAAATCATTTAATACTATTAGTTTCCTTAATAAACAAATGTGTTGATAAAATATTCTTAAATATTAACCAATAAAATTTAATTTTTAAAAGTAATATTCCCTCCTATTTTTTTTATAAATAACATTATTTTTTATAGAAGTTGTTCTATATATAAGTAATAATTTATCTTTATCTAAAAATTTAATACATATTTTTTATCTTTACCCCTAATTAATTACATATTCACACATCTCTTTTATATATTTTTTTTTCTATTTATTATCTCTCATCTCTTTTCTCACTTATTTTCTCTCCCAATCATTATCCTCATAAATAAGATTATATTTAAAAAAATAATTACATTTTTAGCATATTAATTATCTTTTAACTAATTTTAGTTAACATTTTGATCTGTGCAATTTAGGTAGTTATTATTTATAAAAAAGATATAATTGAGTAATAATTATTAAAAAAATATTCTAAACTAACAATATTAAGATTAAATGTGGTAAAGATATTTTATAAAATTAGTAAATCAAACTAAAATTTTGTGCAAATGAAAAATATACATTTGCCTAAAAAAATCACACGGTTTGCATGTCAGAATAGGAAGGTTGGGAGAAGCTACACCTATGAGCCTATAACAGCAAATAAGGCAAGGAGCTACAAATTGCATAAATTGACCTTTACGTAAGCGGGTGGGACCACAAGACGTGGGTAATTAATTCGTGTGCACCTAACGTAAAAGGAAATATTACATCTAGGTACCCCAAACTTATTAAAATTCTAATCTGTTTTAAAAAAATATAATGGAAAACTTTACAATCACAATTACTTTTGATTAAAATTTTGTTGACTAGAGCAACAATTCACTGAGATCTTAAGCAATTTAATTTTTTTGTTGTATAGACAATTTATTTTTAAGTTTTAAGAAAATTATTATCAACATGATTTCAAAAGTTACCCCATATTCTTTCCAAAAAAAAATTGATACTAATAATTTTTAAAGTTTTATAGTTAAATATTATTTGATAGTATTATTAAGGAAGAAATTGATTTTGTTCACATAAAAAGAGGTATATTATTTTTATTAGAAAATATAAACTATTTCTCATCCCCACTTGTTTACTTGTTGTGATTTAAAATATGCGTATCTTTTTATTAAAAATAATTTTATTTAAAATATTCTTTATATTTAGTTTCAAAATATTTTTAAATTATTTTAGATTTATGACTAATTTCTATGGGACTGTAAGCATAAAAGTAAAAACCATCTTTTAAGGGTTGAGATTAATACTGTTATCTCAACTAATAATTTATTAATTATTTTAATTTTATTATATATTTTTTATATAATTTGTTTTTTGCCACTGCATTATATAAGTATTATATTTAAAATTTCAGTGCCTATTTATAAAGGTATGAAATCATTGTTCTAAACAAAATTTTGATTCAAATTCTAGTTTAATTTTTTTTAAAATAAATAATAATATTTATCTAAAAATATTTTTAGACTAAACTATAATTTAAAATTAAAGTTTTGAATAAGCTATTAAGATTAACTTCTAAAATAGTAAAAGAACTTATGAGCTATCTAATTACTATTTTATCCTTACTTTTTCTTATACTATTCTCTTCTCTTTTTTTTACCTACTCTTATATCTCTTCTTTCCTCTTTCCTCTCTCTTTTTCACCTTCTTTCTTCTCTCATCTCTCTTATTTTTAATAAAATCATACCCTTTCTAATAATTTTTTAATTATAAAAATCCCTTTAACAATAACTATCCAAACACTCATTTATTCAAAACTATTTTTTTTTATAAATTTTTCTCCAAAAATTATTTTTTAAAAACTATCTAAATTTTTTTATAAATTATTTTTTAAATTTTTATCCAAACACCCTTAATCATTTTTTTAACTTTAGCTACACTTGGTACTTTCATCTTAACAGTAATAATTAGATTTTCTGAATTAAGTCCATGAATGATGAATAGCCTTTGCGGAAAAAAATTAGCAAGTGGGACCCACCGAACATCCGACGCTATATAAATATATGCCCACGCTCTCCCTTTCTTTGTGGCGATCATCTGATCCAATTTTTCCTCTCTCATCCACTCATTCTTCTCTCTCTCTCCCCTTTGTATTGGGGCTATGGCGGTTTCTCACTTCACTCCAAAACCCCAATTCTCTCGCCGTCCTTCTGAACGGGAATCCCGTCGGAGCCTCCGTAAGCGGTGTTTTATGATGGTCAAGCAGCAGAAGACGCGTTTCTACATCCTTGGCCGCTGTATCACCATGCTTCTTTGTTGGCATGACCATTCAATTTCCGATTAGAGTTGCCTTTGGATCGCGTTTCAGCTGCGGAACAATTGGAAGAGTCTCATTTCTCGGTCAATTTGGATGTTTCAACCATTCTGGATCTTGATTCGCTCAACTGGTGGATTGCCGGGAATAGGAATTGTGACGAGGAGAAGATTCTCGAAGCATCTCACACAGGACGTGATATAGTTTTGATTGTATATGAACAGTATATGTATCATGTCCTATCAAATCGCTTCTAAGGACGACAGTGAAAGAAGAAACAGAAGAAGAAGAAGAAGATCCCTTTAATGGAGGGCTCATGCGAATGGGTTGTGTACTATGAGGTTGAATTTAATAATTATTGAAGAACAGGGGAAAGAAGAACAGAGCCCTTCAAGATGATGGTGAAAAGGGCCAATCTGGGAGCGTATGTTGCCCCTTTGTTTTTACTGTCTTGGTGAATTGAATTTGGCCCCTAATTAACTGACTTGAGGGTACAAATTTGGGTTTTTCTTTTTTATTCATAGTGCCGTCAATCTGTGATTAATGTAATTACCTGATCTCGTTTGAATGAAAGCAGTTCAGTTTTGCTAAAAGTGGAGTGTCTCATTTTTTTTAATCACTCATTTTATTATTTTAGTTTGAGGAAAAGGCTAGAGTGTAGAAAATGCTCTGAATCTGATAAACCAGGGTTTGATTTTCTTGAGCACGTCTTAAGAATCTCTTCCCCAGTTTAGATTGGAATATCAAATAAGAACCATGGTTTTTAATTAAATTGTTTCAACAATGCCAGCTGAATTAGGTTTCCATCACTCATTCATAGTGATTTGAGATATGAGATCTCACTATTCATTCAGATTCTCGGAATAAAATTACCGAGCATTGGTTTACTTAGCTGTTAACTTTGATTTGAGCATGTGATAGTTATTGATGAGTAGCTGTCTGTCCAAGTAGATCCATTACCACCCTTTCCCAGATGGGTTACACTGGTTTCATGCTATGAAGTCTGACAAAGCACGTGTTTTCCTTAAGATTTGAGCTTGAGCTCACATGGCATGCTGCCTCTATCATCACTATTCACTCACACACTTACCCAGGCCAACTCAACTTCTTCTTCTTAAGAATGTAAACCTGATGTTTTTTTAAACACAATCCTTGTATTTGAAATGGCAGGCATTTCATTTCATAGTACACCAGAATGTTAAATATTCATTTTGTATCCAATCTTCTTAGCATCAATCAATTTTGAAAGGAAAGATTATCTGAAAGGTTGGTTGGTCAAAAGGAAAATTTCAGGGTAAACTATAAACATATCTGCAGTTCCCATTATCCCAACATCTGCATAAAGATCATATGTTTTTCTCTTACGTTCATATATAATGCTAATGCACTTGAAGTTTCAGAATCCTGTCCTGTCTATGTTTATGGCTGTAGAAATTTACTCCTATATCATATGTCAAGTTGCTTTATAGTAGCAGTGTGTTTGCCCAGAATGCTCCAAAATCTAACACAAATTCCAGTTCAGTCTGAAATGTTTTGCTGCTCTATTCCATTCTTTATATATATGTATATATATATATGTTTGGTCACTGATGCCACGTTGTTAAGCTGCATTGAATGCGATTCTGATCATGTGGAGTTTTTGTCACGTTGCTTCTCACAGTAAATGAACGCAGTAAGTAAATTCATTCTGCTACAATTCTTCAGTTCTGCTCCATTGTTAAATCTCATTAGCTTAAATTTACAATTAAATTCCTCAGTTTCTTCATTGTTTGGAATAGGACAGCAAGTTCATTATTATATATTTGTGTTTTCAGAATTCTGGTTGTTTCCAGATAAAATAATAATGTCTCTTCTAGATGTACACATAATAGGCCAGGCCTATGAAAGAATAGGACTAGAAGATCATAAGAGAAGTCTCTGACCTCTTGTTATAGCAGTAAATGAATAAACTTGTAAAAAAACAAAGAATGTCTTTAACTTTGATATTATTTGAGAGAATTGAATGAAATTAGAAGTTATATTATTAACCTAGGCTCAACTACTGCAGAGTACTACAAGGGAATGTAGAAGTTCAAGAATATTACAAGATGAAAACAGTAAATTCTATTAAAAGAAATTGCACTATGATGAAGCAATGTGTTGCCTGAGTTTCAAGTTAATTACTCCCTCCAATGCTATATAGAGAGAGAGAGAGAGGGAGGAGTGAGTTATACCATTTATCATTTTTTTTTAAATATAAGACATCGATGTATTCTGTTTTTTAAATTTTTAATTTTTTTTCATAAACTAATATATATATTAATAAGGTTTTCATTAAATAGTAGTTCCAAAGTAAATTATTAAAAAAAATATTTTAAAAAAATTAATATATATATTTTTTTATAAATAATTTATTTAACTAATTTTTTTAATATTAATAAATTAATTATTTAGATTCTATTAATATTGCGAACTAGTTGCTTGGTTGAGATAAATATATTTTGTTGGGTAAGTCAACATCCTAAGTAGGTGCTGGTGAAGGCTCAGCTTATATCCATGCCAGTCTGGGGAAAATAATATCAGAATTAATTATATTAATTCCTAATCTTAAAGTTTGTGTCCGACTTTGATTTGATAACTTGAGATTGTTCTTTGAAACTTCTTATATAGGGACTACATGATCAGGTTGTGGAATGGACAGTATGGTCATCGCCAGTATCTGGAGAATCTGAATCCATCATTTTCCTTTCTTTTCTCATATTTGTTATTTCATTCGATTAAATTATTTTAGAATAATCTTCTACTCTTTTCTTTTGATTTTTAATATAAAATTTATTTATTTTTTTTAAAATTAAATAAATAACTTAATTATAACATATATTAAGTATCATTAGATTATATATACATTTATAAGTCAAGCAAATTAATTTAAAAAAAAGTAAATATAAACCCTTTAAAATAATTTATTTAATTTTATTAATTTTTAAAAAAATTAATTGAATCTTATATTAAAAATATAAAAAAAAACTTGGATGTGGAGAAGGAGCTGGCAAGACTTACTTTCTTGAAGCATTTTAGGTAAAGTAGTATTTTACACTCTAATTTTATTTTTGTCCTAATGCATCTAGTATCTGCCATGTTATCTTTTAATAATATATAGCACCTAATCTTATTTATAATTTAGGGTGTTGAAAGCACTTTAAGTGCTTATTTGGATGGAACCAAAATCTCAATTTTAAAAGGGTTTCTGGCTTAAATATTAGTTTAAATTTTTTTTAAAACAAACAGTCATATTTGTCCAAAAGGGTTTATGGATTAAACCATAGTTTTAGATAAACTCATAGGAATATCTTTTAGAATAGTAAAAAAACTTATAGATTGACTAATTATCATTTTACCCCCATTTTTTTCTACTCTCTCTCCTCTCTTCCGTTGTGGCATATCTTCTTCTTCTGTCGTCTGCCGTCCTCCATCGCGAAGACTGTGTGAGCCTCCGTCATCACTGTTTCTCTGTCATTTTTTGGCTGTGGATCACGAAGAGGAAAGTCATAGGACTTCTATCCTCTTTCTCCTCCCTTCAGAATTACAGCGGTACTAACGGGGGTTAGTCCAAGTAGTAAGGGGCTCGGTATCGCTTAAGCGATATCTCGAGTTCGAGCCTTGGCGTATGCAGAAAATTTCCGTTGGGAGACTCACCCACCATAGCCAGGTGCGCGAAGCAGGTCGAATTCAGATGTAGTCTGGGCAAAGCTCCGTGAATTGGGTGGGCAACAAAAAAAACAAAGAATTACAGCAGTGGGTCTTGGAGAAAAGGAAGTCACCGTCGTCGATAAAACTGTAGTGGAGGAAGTTGCAGAGTTGGAGGAAGTCGTTGGTGGAACTGTAGCGGTGGTTCCCTCACTCTGCATTGCCTCCGTTCCCATCATTATAAGACGACGCCCTTCATGAGAGAGAGATCTGATGTAGGGACATGATGCTGACAGTGATAGAATTTGTTTTTATCTCATACCCTTTCTGATAATTTACCAATCATAAAAGTCATTTTAGTAATAACCATTCAAACACTCATTTATTTAGAACCATTTTTTTTCTATAAACTCTTCCCCAAAAGCTTTTTTTTTTAAAATTGCCTAAATTTTTTTTTCATAAGCCATTTTCTAAAATCCTATACAAACGGGCCTTAAATAAGATTTAGGCATTAGAAGTATTAGAAAAGTAATATCAAAGTGTTGGAAACATCATAAATAAAATTAGTGTGCTAGATGCAATTGAGAAATAACATCGGGGTTCTGGATGTTACTTTATCCTAAAATTTTTATTGCCCAAAGATATTAATTTTTTTTTTTAAATGACCAGTGGATGTAACTCATCTTTAATGGATGTAACTTTTTTTTTAATTGTGTACAATATATATCTTAGCCTATATATAAATGTCTTCTATTTTACTTTTGGAATATAACATGCGTAACATATTTTCATTATATGCAACTTTTATATATATATATATACACGTGTGTAGTCTATCTTAACAATGTGCAGAAGTCTTTAAGGTAAAATATATTTATATATAATTAAAGATATATTACGTACTGTTAAAAAAGAGTTCCACTCATTTAAAGACTTAAGTTTAAATAAATTTTAAGTACCTTTGGCTAATAAAAATTTTAATGGGGATTTCTCTTAGCAATTTTACTTTTATCTTCTATTAATAACTGTTTAAATAATTGCAAAAAGAAATGTTTAAATAATTCATCAAGGGCTACCGATCCAAGAATGTAAAGGCAACCCAGCTGTTGATTTTCATTTTACTTCGAAACTTTATTATATTAACATTGTTTGCTATGAAAATTACGTTTAACTCATTCTCATGGTCTTTGGGGATCATAAACTACCTTGGATTGAACGAATATAGTTTTTTTTTTTAAAAAGGTAAATTAATGCAAATATGAAAGATATATCACTGTCCTGTAAGCGTGTAGTGTGAGATTTAAGTAATTAATATATTTTTAATATATCATGTGAAATTCATAAGATATGAATCCTCTAGTCCGTACACATGTTATATGTATGAAATATAAATTTTGAGGACCGCGCATAAATAATGGAGTTTATTAACTAGTTGTTTATATACTCCTTCGGTCATAAATATAAAACATAATTAATAAATTAATTTTAGTTATAAATATAAGATATATTTTTTAAATTTATTATTTTTTTTTAATTACCTATATTTATACTCTCTCAACAATAATCAAGTAAGAGAAAGAATGAGGGAGTTAAGAAAAATGATTAAGGTATTTTAGAAAATATACTATAATAACTAATTTAACTAATTTTTTTAATTTAATTAAATTAATTAAATATGTCATATATTTAGGATTAGAGGAGTAATATATATTATACACATATTGATAATTTTTGTCAGGGCCTTGTAGTTCAATAACACTAATCTCCTCCCTTAAATCTTTCTTAAGCGTAAAATTGTGAATTCAAAACTTATGATATAGTGGTTGCATGAATTATACTAATATATATAGATAATTTTTTATTTTTGTTTTTGTTTTTTATAAACCTAGAATATCTTCGAGTCACTTTAGACTTAAATCTAATCTTCGGTATATCGGAAATATTAAGATTAAATCTTTCCTAATAAATAAATTTTCTAGAATTTAAACTTATATTTTATTTTTTATAAGAGTGACACCGCTTACCGTTTTAACAATAGCATGTTGGTTTTATTCTTCATATTTTGTATAATGCTCCAGAAAATATATTTAATTTATTAAATATTGGTGTTGATTTAAAAGCCAAAATAAATGTTCAAATATTAAAACTTAATCGTTTTGATCACCTATATATAGAATGGAAGAATGTTTGCTAAAAGAATACACAATAGCCACATAACAAGGAAGACCACTTGCAAATGATGAAGTTATATGATAATCATGGATTAGTTTTGTAAATTACTCGTTTAGGGATAATTTTGTAAATTCATATTCTAACTTAATTCCTCTCATGGTATTTATAAATCATTTCCTAAAAATCAAGTCCTTTCCCCCAATTAATTTTTTGATTAGGTCCTTTTTCCAATTTTCCCAATAATCATCAAACGGTTATACAATTTTTTTTTTGTTGCCCACCCGGTTCACCGGAGCTTTGCCCCGATTACATCCGGATCCGACCCGCGTCGCGCACCTGGCTATGGTGGGTGAGTCTCCCAACGGGGATTTTCTGCGTACGCCAAGGCTCGAACTCGAGACCTCGCTTAAGCGATACCGAGCCGCTTACCACTCGGACCAACCCCGTTGCTAAACGGTTATACAATTGTTTTGCCGTTAAATGTTTTTACATTTATTGAATATGCAACTATCCCTCCTAAATCCTGACCAACAGAAATCATAGGCCCAATTACTTGGCCCAAAAAGGCCCAATTCGTTTTTGTTTTTGCCAAACACATATCAGGCTATCACAACCCGTTGGATACCGGAAAATCCCCCGGCATTCAAAATGTAGAGGCCCGCTCAAAGTTCAAATTCAAATTCAAACTCGTCGGAGGACATGACCGTTGGCCACTTCAGTTTAAACCCTCGCATATATTCCATTCTCATCGCCTTAATGGGGTTTTGAATCTCTCGCTTGCTCTCTCCAGAGATCCTTCAGACACTTCCTCTGTGTCTGTTTGACGCTTCTTCGCTCAAATCTCCAACACCTTCATTCTGAATCAATCGCCATGGAAGGGAAAACGAGTCGCCCTTTGCAGACAAGCAACAATGTCAACATCGGACCAACGGCAATGGCAGGCGCTGGGAAAACGATCGAGGAGATGTACCAGAAGAAGAGCCAGCTCGAGCACATCCTTCTCAGGCCTGATACCTACGTTGGTTCCATCGAGAAACACACTCAGACCCTCTGGATCTACGAGAACGACGAGATGGTCCATCGCCCTGTGACCTACGTCCCGGGTCTATACAAGATCTTTGATGAGATCTTGGTTAACGCAGCCGATAACAAACAGAGGGATCCGTCGATGGATTCCCTCAAGGTTCTGATCGATGTTGAGCAGAACTTGATTAGCGTGTACAACAATGGGGATGGTGTTCCTGTGGAGATCCATCAGGAGGAGAAGGTGTATGTGCCCGAATTGATATTTGGGCATTTGCTAACCAGCAGTAACTATGACGATAACGTGAAGAAGACGACCGGTGGTCGCAATGGGTATGGTGCGAAGCTTACCAATATATTCTCAACAGAGTTCGTGATCGAGACAGCTGATGGGAAGCGCCAGAGGAAGTACAAACAGGTATTGTGGATTTTAATAAATCATTTCTTTCAGAACTTGAAAC
Organism: Leucaena leucocephala; assembly: GCA_037074615.1. Lineage (NCBI taxonomy): Eukaryota > Viridiplantae > Streptophyta > Magnoliopsida > Fabales > Fabaceae > Leucaena > Leucaena leucocephala. Next base: position 1,877,073 of record CM073544.1, on the reverse strand, counting down.
TTCCGAAAATTTTTACCAATTATGTTCTTGCACATGTTTCTTCATTTTTAATTCTAATTAATTGAAAAACTTGAAGATTTTTGTGGTTGATAATCTCGAAATCTCCAATGTGTCTATTCAATTTAATATCTCCTAAATTGAGCTTGGACGTCTTTCTTTGAACAGCATTGAGGGAGATTAGTGAAATCGAAATATATTTATGTTTCTTTGCTTTGATATAGTTTCGTGATCCAACGTTTACTTCTTGGTTAATATGTTTTTCGTCTTGCATTCTTGATCTATGTAAACTTCACGGTGGAAGGTATTTTCCGACAACATGGGGAAGAAGTCTGAGCCAGCCATAACAAAATGCAAAGAGGGTGAGAAATGGACCAAGGTTTCCTTTAAGCCTGACTTAGAGAAGTTCAAAATGAGCTATCTGGAAGAAGATGTTGTTGCTTTAATGAAGAAGCGAGTTGTGGACTTAGCTGGCTGTCTTGGAAAGACTGTGAAGGTTGAACTTAACGGGCGCTCGATTCGATTAAAATCTTTCCGTGATTACGCTGATCTCTATCTGAAATCAGCTGAGAAATCCAGACCAGTACCCCTTCCAAGGTTCTGCTTCTGAAGCACGGTTGAGAATTACTATGATCTTTTTATTTCAACCATACTCATTTGTCTGTTTTTTCATATTGTTAGGTTGCATGCAAAAATAGGTGAGAGGTGGGAAATCTGTGCGAGTTTAAGTGATGGACAATTTCAACAGGTAATTGGAAAACTTATCAAGTAAAGAAGCATGTTATTTCGTTATTGTTGTGAATTCCTTTTCTGATTGTAATTTGAATCTGAATTGGAATTCGAATTGTTTTTTACAGGTCAGTTTTGTGAACTCTATTAATACAATAAAGGGTGGAACTCATGTTGATTACATTACCAATCAAATCACAAATTATGTGATGAACAAAGTTAACAAGAAGAAAAAGGATGCCAACGTCAAAGCGCACAATGTGAAGAATCATTTGTGGGTCTTTGTCAATGCTCTGATTGACAACCCTGCTTTTGACTCTCAAACTAAAGAAACTCTTACTACTCGCCAAAATAGTTTTGGTTCCAAATGTGATGTTCCAGAATCATTGCTAAAGGAAGGTTCGTCAAGATATAACTAGGTGTTACTTTTAATATCTTCAATTAGTAACAATTGCTTACGGGCATATGGCACCAATTATTTTGAAGATATAACTTGGTGTTTTGCTGATATAAATACCTGCAGTATCAAATTCTGGAATAGTGGACACCCTCTTATCATGGGCAGATTTCAAGCAAAGTAAAGATCTGAAGAAAACCGATGGAACTAAGACTCAGAGAGTTCGTGGGATTGTAAAGCTTGAGGATGCCAATGATGCAGGAGGAAGAAATTCCGAAAAGTGTACCTTGATATTGACAGAAGGAGACTCTGCTAAGGCTCTTGCAGTAAGTTTTTCCCCCATAATAATAACAGTACTAAATAAGTTGTTCTTTCAAGAATTCTGACTATTTTAACTTCTGTGAAGATGGCTGGGCTCTCTGTCGTGGGTCGTGACCACTATGGTGTTTTTCCATTAAGGGGTAAATTGCTCAATGTACGAGAGGCAAGCAGCAAACAGATAATGGAGAATGAAGAAATTCAAAATATCAAGAAAATTCTTGGACTGCAGCAGAATAAGGAGTATAGCAACGTTAAGTCATTGAGATATGGTCATCTGATGATCATGGCTGATCAGGTCAGTTAGTTCGGATTTTTTGTCTTTTATTTTCTCTCTAGAAAACCATGAATGTTCGGTTGGAAACAAACTCGCAAATGGTCTTGTTGCTTTTTGGGAGTTTGAGAATTAAATTTTATGGGCGCAGGATCATGATGGTTCCCACATCAAAGGGCTTCTGATCAACTTCATTCATTCTTTCTGGCCTTCCTTGCTAAAAGTTCCATCTTTCATGGTTGAATTTACAACTCCAATTATAAGGGTTCGTATTCTTGTCAAATTAGCAGTACAAAATGCCAACAGGAACATTTTGTTGGATTGATTATTTAATTTTGTCAAATTTCAACAGGCTTTTCACACGAATGGGACAAAATTATCATATTATTCCATGCCAGAGTTCGAAGCATGGAAAGAAAGCTTGGGGAATAGTGCAAATGGGTGGAAGATAAAGTACTATAAGGTTTGGTGTCTGATATGATTCGGAAGCATGAAACCCCATTACTGTCTGAAAACCGTCCATCTGGCCTAGCTTTGGCGTGAGTGCGCACTGATCTGCTTCTCCACCTGCAGGGTTTGGGAACAAGTTCTCCACAGGAAGGAAGAGAGTACTTCAGAGATCTTGATAAGCACAGGAAAGACTTTGTCTGGGAAGATGAGCAGGATGGGACAGCAATTGAGTTGGCATTTAGTAAGAAAAGAGCAGAAGATAGGAAGACCTGGATCCGTAACTTTGAGGTTTGTTCTGATTCGACTAATTAATTAGTTTTGTCCATTAAACGATGCTCATCAGTAATTTCAACCTCCATTTGTTCTTGCAGCCTGGCACTCACCGTGATCATATGGCCAAATACATAAACTACAGAGATTTTGTCAACAAAGAGCTTATATTGTTCTCAAGGGCAGATCTTCAAAGGTCCATTCCTTCTATGGTTGATGGTCTCAAGCCTGGTCAGAGGAAGATTCTGTTTTGCTCATTCAAGAAAAAGTTGCTCAAAGAAATTAAAGTTGGCCAGTTCATTGGTTACGTGTCTGAGCACTCAGCTTACCATCATGGTGAGCAGAGTCTTGCTACCACTATTATCGGAATGGCACAGGATTTTGTGGGAAGTAACAACATCAACCTCCTCAAACCAAATGGTCAATTTGGTACTCGTAACTTGGTAAGACAAACAAGTCTATCCTTGTAGTGCTAGCACCATTGAGGCTTCTTTAGCTTCATGATTTGTATTTTGATGGTCATTGCTTCTTACAGGGTGGCAAAGATCACGCAAGTGCTAGATACATTTATACTGAACTTAGTCCTGTAACTCGGTGTCTCTTTTCGGAGGATGATGATAAGCTTCTGGACTATCTCAATGAAGACGGGAAGTCAATTGAACCGAACTGGTATTGTGCTCTCCTAAGTTTTGCAATGAATCATTATTTTGGAATAAGAAACCTCGTAACTAAATCATATCCCCGTTTAAATATCGTACAGGTACATGCCAGTTATACCAATGGTTCTTGTGAATGGTAGTGAAGGAATTGGAACTGGATGGAGTTCCTTCATTCCCAATTATAACCCAACAGACATCATTGCTAATGTTAGGCGCTTGCTGAAAGGTGAGGAAGTTGTACCCATGGATCCATGGTACAAAGGGTTTAAAGGAATCATTGAGAAAAGTGCTAAGGAAGGAGGGTACTCCGTCAATGGTACGATAGAGGAAGTAGATGAGCAAACTTTCAGGATTACAGAGTTGCCTATCCGTAGGTGGACTCAAGATTATAAGCAGTTCCTTGAATCTGTTACTGATGGGACACCTAATGCCAAGGATACACTCATCGAGGTAAGCTAACATATTTATACAGAAGTTAATTGTCCATGTGTTAGTGATTTATACAAGCATCCCATGCATAAGGCACAGGCACGCATCAACCTAAGAAAAACATAAAACATATTCATAGTAATTTTGTTCGTCTCTCCCTGTTTTATTTAATTCACAACAAATTTTTCCTGTCTGCAGGATTTCAGGCAAAATGGTGATGACGCTACTGTAGATATAGAAATCAGGTTGAAACAGGACAGGATAACGGCTATCATGCAGGAAGGCCTGCTAAAGAAGTTAAAACTGACTAGTACTATTAGCACAAGCAACATGCACCTTTTTGATGCAGAGGGGAAGATTAAGAAATATGACACCCCAGAACAAAGTATGCCACTAGGAGTATGGAACTATTTGGAATGTTATACTTGTTGGTTCACTGGTAGTAATTGCTCATGTGTTTGTTTATGCAGTTCTCGAGGACTTCTTTCCCATGAGGCTGGAGTATTATGAGAGAAGAAAGGTAAATGATTATGATGGTCATAAGAATATATTTTCATGTCTTGGAGTTAATTAGGGAAGACTTATGAGAGATATGGTTGTCCGTGCAGAAATATAAATTAGGCAATCTTGAACGACTTTTGTTAGTGTTGGACAATAAGGTCAGATTTATCTTAGGGGTTGTGAGCGGAGAAATTGTTGTAAGTAACAGAAAGAAGGCTGATTTGTTGCTGGAGCTGAAGCAGAAAGGTTTCACTCCCATGCCAAGGAAAGGTAAATCAGCAGAACCACAAATTGCTGGGGCAAATGATGACAACTCAGAAGAGCAGGAGAATGACAGCTCTGGAGAGCAGGAAAATGCTTCAAAGTCTGTTAGAACTGAAGGAGCAAGTGCGGGCGACTATGATTATCTGTTGTCAATGTCAATTGGAACCTTGACCATTGAAAGCGTTCAGAAGCTACTAAATGAAAAGGATGAAAAGACTAGGGAGTATGAGATTTTGAAAGCAACACCACCAACGGCTATGTGGTTGACGGATCTGGATGAGCTAGAGAAGAAACTTGATGTAGGAGACAATATCTACCCTCATTATCTTTCTTATATTTGAATGTGTTGAGTTTCATTTGTTAATGTAATGGCATTTTTTCAGGAATTGGACAAAAAGGAGGCAGAGGAGGAGCGGAAGAGATCTAGTCAAGCAAGTAAAAGGACTGGTCGGGCTGTTGGCACAAAAGCTCCCGCTAAGCGGGCACCACGAAAGAACAATAAGGCCGTCGAGCCAGAGGCTGAAACCATATCTACTACTTCAATGGAAGTTGGTAAGTTTGGATTGTTAGTATTATCTTGAATGCGTATTAGAATCCCATGGGTAGAAATTTAAAATTTTAATGTCCATCTGGGTTTCTCTTCGTTTGCATCACCAGAGAAACCTGCTGAGATTGCTAAACCAAAAGGTAGGGGAGCTACCAATAAAGGTCCAACTAAGACTAAGAAGAAGGTATGTTACATTTTTTGACCTTTTCATCCCATCCGTATATAATGGCTAGTGCACTTAATCTGACCTGATACTTGTTATCAGGATGAGGATGATGAGGATGATGATGAAGTGCTATCCCTTCAAGAACGCCTTGCTGCATATAACCTTGGACCATCTAGCAGTAATAATTCTACAGGTAAAATGTTCTTATACAAGGTTATGAGGATGATAACCTTGTCGTTTATCCTGGTATATACTAAGTAATAGTATGCTTTAAACAGTTATGAAAACTGAAGAACCCCATGTGCCTGCTGCTGGAAAGAAAGAAAATGGCAAAAGGGCTGCTGGCAAAAAGAAGAAGTCCTCAGCTCTTACAGTTTTGGACAGTTCTGATAGTGATAATGAAAATGTCGGCCGCGACATGGATGAAGATGATGATTTTGAGTTACAGCAGCAAGCTGCCCCAGAACCAGAAAAAAAGAGGCGAGTTAGGAAACCTGCTGCTCAGAATGCTGCTGCCAACAAGCAGCCTGCAGCCCCCAGGAAGAGAGGTGTAGCAGCCAACAAGCAAACTCAGTTGCTGAGTCAGAAATTTATTACTGATATGTTGAAGCCAGCAGCTGATGATAATTCAGGGATTTCACCGGAGAAGAAAGTAAGAAAGATGAGAGTAACCCCATTTAACAAGAAAAGTGGTTCCATGCTGGCCAAGGTTTCAAACAAAGATGAAACTGAAAGTGAAGAACAGTCTGGTTCTGCTTCTACATCACCTGGTGTGGATGAGGTAGTTGAAGTTGCACCAGCACCAAGACCTAGACTTCAGAGGGTTATTCGCAGGCCAAAAACATATGTATTGAGCGACACTGAAAGTGATAATGAGCCAGATGACGACGACGATGATGTTGAGGCTATTGAGGATTCTGACTTTGACGGAGACGAGAGTTCTTAAGCATCTTGCTCAAGTAAGCTGGTTGAAGACATTGTACTTAATGAAGCATGAGCTATGGCAACAACTTTTAACTGAATGTAATTACAAGAGCCAACTTAACTGAAATGATTCTCTTTTCCTTTCCTAGTTATCAAACTCTGTGTAGTTGACATTTAGGTCAAATTATCTCTGCTGAGCTTGAGTATTGTTCTTGACATTTTCAGATTGGAATAATACTCTAATTGCTAAGATTTAGTATCAGAACATTGTCTCTGTTTATTTTGCAGATCTTTAACTAGATTCAATTAATAAAAAAACATAAAAATCAATCCTTACTCCCATCTTACTATAGTATGCCTTTAAGAAGATTTTTGCCATCCTTCTAAAAGGCATACTATAATAAGTTGATTTTTTGTTTCTCTCTCTTTCAAAACTTTGTTAATAGAGATAAAAGTTAAAAAAATTATTAATTTAAAATAGATTTAATTGTGTGAATTAGTTAAAAATATTAAACGATTAATTCTTCATTTGTGTCAATCATTCATCATTGTCAACTACCACCCATCATCTCTAGTTGCCATCATTTATGACCACCTGCTAACCACCACCGGCCATCACCACTGATCATTGCCAACCACCACCATCAACCACCTTGCTCAGCAGCCACCATTAACCATTGCAAACAACTATCATAGGTTGCCGCCAGCATTCACCATGGTCAATCACCACCATCACCAAATGAGTGGTGGGTGGAGGTGGCCAATGGTGGTGGTCGGTGGTAGGCAACAATGGGGCAGCGGGACTGCAATAAGGGCTATTGATGACTAGGGGCAGGTTGTGACTGATAGCAGAAAGCATGTTTTCAAAAGATTTATTCTTCAAATAAATATGATCAAACAGATTTATTTGTTTTTATTTTATTTTAGAAAATTTTTACAAAATAGTTTACAAAATGTTATTTTTCTATAGTCATTTGACAGGTTGGATTTAAATTCAAGTGATTGCTCTTAAATTGTTTATAAAAACATAGCATGTTGATCACTTATCAAATAATCACTTATCTATTAATTATAATTAATTTATTTATTTAATATTTTTAACATATATTTACTTTCATTTATAGCAAGGTTCGGACAACATCAAAGGCTCAAGTTTTCAAGAAGCAATGCCCCCTTGGATTTGCAATAGAGACATCCATGCAATGAATTGAATTTTCATACAAACAAGAAGATCGATGCGATCCGATTTACTAAGTTCATAACGTTCCTCTGCCTTTTTTTTGGGGGGGGGGGGGGTCAGTCAGTACAGAAAATAGCTGCCGGGAAGTCTTTTAAGCATATATTCAAATTTCATAATTATGTCTTTAAATTGATTTCTTGAATAGAACTGAAATGTTTTATAAGACTAATAACTGTTGTGACTTCTGTGCAGATTCTGGTTAGCAGCATAAAAACTAAAATGAACTATTACAACAAATAGATACACCTAGAAATCAAACTACAGGAACTCACAATAATAAGACGAACTAAACCCTACAAATTTCATAATCAAACATTTCATTTACCTGAGAGAACTATACTAAAAAAAAAACTTCTTGATCAGCTTGTCACATGGCAAGACTCCTTTTCGTCGCTTCCATTTTCAATAGCAGATCCTTAATGTCTGCTTCCATTCTCATTTTCATGTTAAAGTACTCCAGATGCGCTCTTTCCAGTGCCTGGTGTTCTTCAAATTTTTGTTTACGCATTTCCTCAGTCTCCGCCAGTCGCAACTTCGAGAGCCGGCTGACGTACTCTTCTTCAATCTTTTCATTCTTTGCCAAGGCAATGCGTTTCAGGCCTTCGGCTTCTCTTCTGGCATCATCCGCACGTGTTTGAAACATTTTAGCCTCTGCCAGTTTAATTTTTACTATACTCTCAAATTCATCAAAACCATAGTCCTTATGGACATTCGTCTGCAACTCTTGCGGCGGAGTCCGTTTATCGTTCTGGTCAAAGCTTGAAAGGATGTTTGCTGGCCGTTCCAACACAGGCGTCTTTTCAGAATAGATAGATTTCATCCAGGCAGCTTCATGGCTGGGCTCAGCAACCGCATTCTTTTCTTTAATTTGTTCCTTCCCAGGAAAGTTCTGTGTCAAGGCTAATTTGGGAGAATCTCCATCTGCAATAACCATGAAGAAATATATCAGCTCCATCAAACTTAGTTCTACAAATTCTGAGTTGCCAGTGTTGCAGAAATCAAATGAAGGAAATACATGCCAATAGTTTGTTTTGAAAAAGAAAACAATATTTGAGAATTTCGTAGTGATCTGTGGTTTCTTGATTTCTTATAGATTGGATATGATCTGAAGTACAGCTGTGAATGGCTTTGAAAATAGTATCAGTAGAATAATTCCATATGATGCCAAACAAATACAAAATATTAAAACAACTTATTGAAGCAAACCGGCAAGGAGTCCCGATTCTTTCACTCAGATTTAGTAAAAAGTAAGTTTAAGCTGTTTTAATGAAGGGCCAAAAGATCACCAAGTCTTGAAAGTTGAAACACTATGAAATGTTCACCAAGGACGTACCAGAAAACCACATGGAAGGTATTTAAGGACCCCCTGAAGTAGTCCAGGCCTCACCACTCAGCATTGGATTTTTTTAAATAAAAAAAGAAAAGATCACATTGGGAAAAAAAAGGGAAAACGCAAAACTGCACAAACTTCACCATTTTTAAACATCAGACGATTACTCAACTGAGAATTTAACGAACATTATGTTACATGTATGTTATGCAGCCAGAAAGAACAGTTTGCGGTGCAAGTTCTGGCTCTATCTCATCATGAAAAGAAAATGTATATTTGGCATGCATTCTCCACAGGTCCTAAATATTGTAGATATTACCGTACAGGAGAAGAGAGGTCTTTCATATGGTTAATTTAACATGGCCCAAATGAATGGAAGACAACAAGCATTTTGAAATGTAATTGCCCAAAGCGCAGATAAACCAATACATCTAATTTGATTCTTAAAATCACTAAGATATACTTTTCACTCCTACTTAACAAAAAGTTTTCTTAACAAATGTATTTTTTGCAGACCACAAGGCACAGATTTAACTGCTGTAAAAATAGGTGCAAACATTGAACCAAAAGAGACAACAGAAATATCTAATCATTGAGACAACCAATACTTACCATTTAGGAAAGACATGATGTGGCTATAAACCTCTTGAAGTTTAGACTTATTTGCCAACCTTAGCAGCATTTGATCAGCAACCTCATGCAGCTGTCTCCCTCTCATGTCTTTGCTGGCAGAAAATATTCTCTTCACATATTCAAGCTCCTTGCGAAGAGCTTCAACTGACCAATCTTTTGCAAAATTTAGAAACACTTCCTTGACAAAACCAAACATCTCTGAAGCATGATCACAGGCAATACAATGAAATTGCATCTCAGTTACCCCTTGTACCCCAGTAGCACTGTGTCCATTTCTAATATATGATTCACGTAACCCACAGTCCGTATGGCACCAATGAAGGCAAACATCACACCCGACCCAACTACATGTATTTGATGCATTGTCAAACTTTGAACACACAAGGCACATACATTCCCTGCAAAAGCCACTTCTCTGTGCACATACTTTACAATCGCATTCATCCACAGGCAATTGACTCCGGCATAAAAGATTCCTACATCTTAAGTTCAGAAAAATCTCAGCTAAATCAGTAGACGAAATGCTGTTGTCTAACTGAATAAAATTAGTTAAACCTGTTTTCAAAGCAACCAAAATTTCCAATTGAACTCGGTGGGCCTTTAGTAAAACCTCCAAGGTTATATCAGACCTGTTCTGCAGAACTTTCTGAAAAGCAAGTATTTGCCCACGCTTATCTGCATTAAGCATAATCTCACGAATGCTCTCTTTCAAGCATGATGAAGTCTGTCCAGCCATTTCATGAAACTTTTTAGCCATTGCAGGCACTGGTTCAGAAACTATTTTTGCAATGATAGTCTCAACAAACTCAATTCCACCCATCTGAAATTGTTCTTGTTCCTTGTGGCTTGCAGTTCTATATAAACTACCATTACTCCTGTCTCTCATTTCTCTCTTCTTGTCAAAACTATAACTTGACCCAATGTCATGGGAACCAACACTCTGTGAAGGAGATCTAACATCATCATGGCGCCTTGACTGTCCTGACAGCTGCTTATGAAAACTTAACTGCCTGTCAAGTCCACTGGCCATTTTTGAGCTACTTTCTAGAACCCTAGAAGGCTGACCTTCTACAACCCTAGAAGGCTGGCCTTTCACAGCTTGGCCATCCAAAATACCCCATGTTGCTTGGGACTGACAAGAAGTCCCACTGCCATTAATCAAAGTTCCTTGACAGTAAGGAATTTCTTTCTGTTTGGGATCAGTCTGAGACTGACCTTGCCAGCCTCCATGAGAAACTTGATCTATTCCCTGAAATAATGGGCGACTATGGACAGATTGTTCAAAGTCGATCGAATTTTGTGTGAGAGAACAGCTTGGATTGTGATAAAAAGATTGAGAACCTGAGAAAGACATTGACGCAGTAAATCCTTCTGAGTTGGTACGAAATGTACTCAAAGACTGTACACTTCGAGCTTGACTGGGGGATTCAGGGGCTGGTGTATTCTCATTAGCACCAATAGGTAACAAAACATTAGGCAAGCTAAGAGAAAGATCAAGATCCTCCATTGAAAGACTTTCATCTTTATGTTTGCTGAGACTTGATTGGTCAGTTTTCTCTGCTTTCCTAACAGGATATCTAGAAAACAACTCAAAGCCCCTTGTACTTGGACCTTCCATGGCATCGCCAGAGTATGTTGTGAGATCTCTGGGTCCTCTGTCATTCCACAGACCATCTTCAGAAGGGTGAACAACATCAGTAGGAGTCACAGAGACACTTTTGCCTTTATCCTTCACATTGTTGGTTACAGTCTCCGTCGTCATTTCCCCATCAGTTTTAAGCACTTCATTTTCTGTTGAAACGTCCTTGTTTGGCTCTGGTTTGTCAGAGTCTGCCCTGGTTTCAAGATCTGCACCATTTTCCTGCTTATGTTCCTCTTCATGAAGCAATGATTTCTCTTGCTCCGCACCTTCCTTTGTTTCCCCCTCACATGTGATTTCGACTTTCAAACTCTCTCCTGCCTTGTTATCATTATGAACAGAAGTTTCGATTTCATTTTCGGTATCATGCACTTGATCAGTTGGATCATTCTTAATATCTGGCAGCTTTTCATCTTTCTCCACATTCTGTTCTGCTGACTCGGTTTCCTCTTCGGGTTTTGCCTCTTCTTTATTTAACGCTTCCGGTATTTCATGCGTAGTAGTATCTGTAACATTGAGCTGCCTTTCAGTCTGGATTTCCTTCTCATCAGCCTCCAAAGGAATAGAGGTGTGGCCTTCATTCTTAGGTGCAGCATTAGGATCCTTTTCTGGTTCTGTTTCAGGCATGGGTTCTGGCTCCAGCTCTCCTTCTTCCATTTCACTACTACTACGGCTCTCGACCTGCACTTCCTCAGTTTTCTTCACCTCAACACTCTTCGATTGCTCACTCCTTGATTGTTCACTCTCTGAATCCTTGGACCATGATGGAGACTTGGACTTCGACTTTGCATCTCTAGATCCTCTTGAAGAAGACCTCATCTTAGACTGCTCACTCATCTTAGAATGCTCGCTCTCTGAATCTTTTGACCATGTCGGGGATTTTACATCCCTCAAATTCCTCGGAGACCGCACTACTCTATCTTCCAGTCCAACTCTGCTACCCCTGCCACTATCATCAAAATCCTTTAACCCACCGCCAAATCTCCGCCACGACGACACACTGCCTTCCCGCCGAGACCGGTCCCTCTCAGACCGAAAGCCCTTCGGAAAATCCCTCCTAGACCCACAAAAACTCTCCGACCTCTGAATCAAACCCCTATTCCCTCCAGCTCCGTACCCTCGACTATCTCCAGTGTCCCTGTAACGATCAAACCCCTTTCTGCGATCAAAACTATCAAAATCATGGTCTGATCGCTTCCGAACCAAGCGGGAGCCTTCCCGATCCTCATCCATCGTTCGATCCCTGTCATACCGAGACGCCGAAGACGATGAGGAAAGCAATCCCTTCCGCACATTATCAGGTTTGTAGTAAAAGGTTCTGTGTGAAGAAGACGAGGATCGATTCAGATTCGAATCCTTGCAGCCATTTTTGTCTCCGTACGAATGGAGATCCTCGCTAGACCTCAACCTCTTCATATCGAGAAAACCCCCCAAAGCAAACAACAACCACAGGAAAACACAACGGCCACCAAATCAGTAATCACCCAACAAGACAAATATATGCTTATATAAGCCAATGAGCTGGAGGACTCCAAAATATATCTCTGAGCTCATCGCACAGCAGCAAGAATAGCAAAGAGAATACCTAGGGTTTCAAGAACCCTATCTCGGTAACAAGGCCGGAGAAGGACGTGCAGAGAAGGAAAAACTAAGGCTGAAAGAGAAATTACCAACGAGACAGGAAACAGTTATTGATTGGAAGAGGTACCGGCGACGGTTCTCCGGCGGAAGATTAGGGCAGAAGTGGGTGATGCGTTCAAAGAAGAAAATTGAAGAAGGAAGTTGAAAAAGTCCAGAGATTTTATCACAGTCAACGCAGTTTAACCGCTGAGAGAGAGAGTTGGACTTGGATACGCAAAGTGCGTAGGACGCAATGTGTGTGACTTCGGGGAGACGAGAAAGTAAAAGCAAAAGGGTGTGCGCATTGCGCATAACCGGCGAATAATAGAGAATTTTTCTCAATAAATTAAATAGAAAGTTTTCTTTTTTTATATTTTCTAATCTCAAATTCTCGATACAGTAAATAAAAAAATTAATTTTTAATCATAATATTTAAAGAGATATTTTAATTTTTAAATATTTAAATTTATATTTAAGAATAATATACGACCCGTCCTATTCGATATTGGTATCGTTTAGAAAAAAAGGATATCGCTTAGGAAGAAGAGAGACTTCACCTTATATTTAGATAGTAAATAAATTTAATTTTTTTTAAAAAAATTATATATAAAAAACAAAGTTTGGCTATTCTCAGTTTCACCTTTACCTGAAAATAATTTGGAGGTAAAATCCGTATCCGAAGAGAGGGCATTTTATAGTATATTTTTTTATTTTTAATATAAAAATTAATTAATTTTTTAAATAAATTATTTAATTATAAAGAATATAAAAATTAATTGATTAATTTTAATAAATTAAAAAATATATACTATAAATTTATTTTAAAAAGTTAGATTTAGTTATAATTAATTAATTTTTTTAATCTATTTAAATAAATTAATTAATTTTTATATTAAAAACGAGAGGAAGTAGTATTTTTTATCAAATGAAAACATATATTGATTTTTTCAGTTTTTCTTATTTTGGCCAAATATATATGCCTTTTACAAAGACTAAAAATTACTTCCCCTTGAAAAAACATATTTTTCTATCATAAAAACACAAATTGTCCCATACCAATTTAATCTGAGATGACAAGTTCGAAGTTGGGAAGGCAGCTGAGTTAATAATTTATATTTTTATTTAGAAAAAATTAATATATAAATCATATAATTTCACTCTATTTTTAATTAAATCTTTATAGTTTTTTTATCCATATTTGTCCAAAAAACTTTTGGATCAAACCATAGTTTAAAACCAAAGTTTTGAATAAGCTACTGAGACTAACTTTTGAAACAGTAAAAATGCTTATGAATCACCCATTTACTATTTTACTTTTATTTTTTCTTACACATTCTCTCGTCTCTCTTCTCCACTATCTCTCCTCTCTCTTTTCCACCTCTCTCTCCTCTTTCATCTCCCTTCTCTCTTCCCCACTATCTCTCCTCTCTCATATCCAATATCTCTCATCTCTCTTCTCTACCCTCTCTCCTTTCTCCTCTCATATTTTTAATAAAATCATATATTTTCTGATAATTTACTAATAACAAAAATTTTTCTGCTAATAATTATCCAAACACTCATTTTTTAGAACCACTTTTTTTTTTATAAACTCTTCTCTAAAAAACATTTTCTAAAAGATATTCAAAAATCTTTTTTTTCTATAAGTCATTTTCTAAAAATCTATACAAATAAGTCTATATACTAAAAATAGATATCATCCTTGAGGAGTATCCAACAAATTTGAATTTCACGAATGGCAAAGTTGCTCAAGATTTTGATTTATTTAAATTCCATCTTAAAAAAGTTCATTTGCTGCAATTCACAAAAATTAACGAAATAATTGGTTTTTTTAAGTGAAATAAAAAGTGTTAAAATAAACTATTTCTATTTTGTTGATTATGATTGAATCAAATGGAAGGAATTTGATACTTTTAAAACAAGATTATGGGTTCCAACTTTGGAATATAAAAATATCACATTAAAAAAAGTTATCTATACTTAAACTTAATAATATTCAAATCTAATTTAACAATAATAAATATTAAATAATTATATAAAAAATAATTTTCCCTTTCATTCAAAATAATCCAAATCTATGTTACTCAAGTGAAAGAGAGAGATGCACAAAGAGTGGAAGCCATGTGATAACCAGAATCATGGACTCCATTTCTCTCCTCACTTAAACAATTCGGCAAAGGAAACAATATTAATTTATTTAAGTAGATGCCTTGGGAAAAATATTTAATCGGATAAGAAAAATTGTGGGCTTCGTTCACCACTTACTTGATGATAGCTTTTAGATTTTTCACACTTGTTAAAGAATGAACAAGTAGTGTACATATATATATATATATATTCAAAATTACTAAATTTTGATATTTTGGTGATTTTTCTATAATTTTCACATTCAAAAATAACTAATACTGTATGATAAGAGACTAAGAGTAGATTAGCCTTAAAAAATGTTAGGACTAATATATTTAAGAAACCTGAGATAATTTTTCTCACGGATGTTACCTATATTTTTTTTTATTAAATTTTTTAATTTTATTCTGTTAAATTAAATATTTAATAAATAGAGAAAAAATATAGTTACCAAATTAAAAATTTAAAAAAAGTATATATACATACAAAATGGTTTTCCTTAATTTCTTTTTATAAATTTTTAAAAAAATTATTATGAGATTTTAAAAAAATATAATTAATCACTAAAATATTTTATAATAAATAAGCAATATGTTATTATATATTATTCACTTGTTATAAGATTTTTGAATAATTACGTTCTTTTCTTGAAACTACATATAATTTTTTCTTCTTTTAATGATTACATTTATTTTTTAAACTTTATTTATTGATTCTACAAGGGAGATTTTTTTTTTATAAATTGTTAAGGGATTTTTTTTTCAATGAAGTAGTTTTGACAGGAAATGATTGAAAGACATATTGATATTTTAAGGAGAAACTACATACAATTTTTATAAATAATTAATTAAATTAATTTTTTTAATATATATAAATTAATTATTTAACTCATATAATAAAAAGGAAAATACTCATTTATATATAAAACGTCTCGATGTTATTTATGTTTATACAAACAAATAATATGTTTTGTCCCTTTTCTTTTGTTCTTGTTTATGCATGAATTAATTGAGACAGCTTTTATAAACCTGGTTTTGGTTTGGAATTCACATGACAATATTTATGTGGATTCTTGCCCGAGATGGTGGAATTGCCAATCACATGGCAACGTGTTTACCTACGCACCATAGAATATTAAAAAGACCCAAATGCATCTCAAAATGCTGTATGTTTGATCATTGGCTTGAATATTTCTTTTTAAGTATAGGTATAGAAGGAATTCTATTTAAGATATTATTAGACATAAAATATAGATACTTCTCTCAATCTAATAAGAATTTAAATATTAATTTATATTTTGTGAGTGATTAGCTATTTTTGTTAGATCCAATTGTTATTGGTTATTTGTTTTCAATTAAATAAATTGTTTTTTTATGCAATTAACTTTTCAGATTGATTTTTCTTAAAGAATAAAATTTTTCATTATTTAAGGCCCAATTGAATGAGAGATATTAGAATCTATGTTTGTGTTTGGAAAAACATAAAATCAAAGTTTTAAAAGGGTTTTTATCCCAAATTTTAGTTTATTTTTTTTTAAATAAACAGTTATATTTGTCTAAAATAGCTTTTGGGCAAAATCATAATTTAAAATTAAGATTTTGAATAAGTTACTGAGATTAACTTCTGGAACAGTAAAAGAGTTTATAAACTACCCAATTACTATTTTACCTTTATTTTTTCTTATACCCTCTCTCATCTCTCCTATTTCTTCTGTCTTTTCCACCATCTCTCCTCTTTTATCTATTTTCTTTCTTCTACATCCCCTCTCCTCTCTCCTATCTACTATCTCTCATCTCTAGTATTTTTAATAAAATCATACAATTTATAGTAATTTTCTAACTACAAAAGTCCTTCTAGTAATAACTATTTAAACACTCATTAATTTAGAACTATTTTTTTTTCATAAACTCTTCTATAAAAATCCTTTTTTTAAAAGCTGTCTAAAAACTCTTTTTTTTAATAACCTATTTTTTAAACTCTTATCTAAACAGACACTATTTGTACTGCAATGCTATATGAACTGCTGCAAAGGCAATCCATGCATACATATAGTAACATGATACAAGGAAGATATGCTCTTCTTCCATTTTGAAAGTATCATAGCCAACCATCACTTGATAGATAATTTACTGAGAAGTTGGAACCTAATTAGTTGATCTTTCTAAACATGCAAGTCTACAACTCTTACCTCCTGAATGAGAAGAAAATTAGAGATGATAGCATACTATGTGAGAAAATTATCAAAAATAGTATTTATTCGATTCTAAATATAAGATATATTTAACTAATTTAATTATATTAAGGAAGTTAGTTAAGTTAATTAATTTAGCATATTTTTTTAAAACATCATAATCATCTTCCTTAATTCCTTCCCTCTCTTTCGTACTTGATTATTATTGAAGAAGTATTAATAGGGATGATTTAGAAAAAATGATAAATATAGAAAAGATGCCTTATATTTAAGATCAACATTAACTCCTTAATTAAATCATATTAAGAGTTGGAGAAATAGTTTTTTTTTTAATTTTTTTTTTGAAAATTTCCCTATTTAAAATTCTATTCTCTCTATTTTTCTTTTCATCTAAACATAGGGTTAGTAAGAATAAACTAAATTAATAAAGTTTAAGCAACCATAAATTTTCTATATGTTGTAACAAATACAAGTGGACATTTCAATTAATACTAAATATAAGTATTTCTTTTATCCTCATGATGATGAATGTAGATTAAGGCATGAATAGAGGTCAAGTGTTCAAACTCTTTTAATATTTCAAAATAAAATTTTAAAAGTAATGTATAATGATTGAATATTCATCATTTTTCAAAAATTTACATTTTGTCCTAATTTCATCTTCTCCAAAAAATATTTTAGATGAAGGTAAGTGTATTTTTATTAATAAATTATTATTTTAATTATTTTCCTCTTTTTGATTTTGCATTGAGTTTCTTTCTCTTTCCAAGAATAGAATCACCATCTGAATTTTTCGTAGCTATTTAATTGAATATATATTTTTGAGGGAAAAATAAAAGATTTTATTGTTTTATACTCTCCTTTCTTACATGCCTATTATGCCGCCACGCAGTGAGCACTGAGTGATTTTTTTGTTGGTACAAAATTTTTTTAAAAAAGAACTGAGTTCAACCATAATTTAGAGCAGGATAAAATTTTTTTTTTAAGAGATATCAATATTAGGTAGGGTGAGTTATCTATTTTTTTTAAATGTAAATCTAAATACCTAAAAATTAAAATATCTCCCTAAATATCATAACTAAAATTATAATAAAATAATAATTTTTAAAAATTAAATATATTTTAAATAGTAATACTTTGTCAGTTAAATCCAACCACAGAGCGAGCAATTCTTTCGCCTTTTCCCCCCTTACGTACCTATTTATTTGATTCAAATTAGAATTTTAGTTTTTTTTTTAAATTATTCATTTTTTATACTTTTTTTAAATTATTCCAAAATAAATTATGCATTGAAAAGTGTGCCTTTCGGGTTACTAATAACGTAGAAATGTCGTATTAGCTGAGTTAAAGGCCAAATCACGGTCATGGTTAATTTATCAGATTTGACTGAAAAAATCAACTTGCTAACTTTAACTACTTTTAATTAGGGGCAATTCAATTTGAGTTTAACTTCCCATGTAGGCAGTTAACTCAATTCGTTAACTAGTTAAATAAGTTGTAGATATGTTTCTTAATTTTACTTAATCCTAAAATTAAAATTAAAACGTTACCCAGCTCCTATCAGTATAATTTAATTTAAAGTTAAAGGACACTTTTACCCTCAAACTATTCCTAAACTATTGAGTGACCTAATGCTGCTATCTTCAAAAAGACATTTTACAACATTATCTATGCACACCTCATCTTATCCAAAATATATAATATATTTAATTAGTTTAATTAGAATAAAAAATTATTTAAGTTAATTAATATGATATATTTTTTTAGAATATCTTAATTATTTTTTTAACTGTCATTCTCTTATTTGATTATTGTTGATAGAGTATTAATATAGATTATTTAATAAAAAATTGATAAAAATTAAAAATAGATCTTATATTTAGAACTAAGATCAACTCTATAATTAAATTATATATTAAAGATTTAACGAATAGTAAAAAAGAGCAATAAAATAGTCTAAAATATTACATATAAAATAAAAAAAAATATAGGAAACTGGTGGTAGTAGACTATGCATGATAAATATGAAATGTAACAAATAAATAAATAATTGGCTATATTAAATAAATGTAAGAAACCAAGTTTTTAAGTTATTGTTTAATATAATAAACCCATGACGAGAGTATTATTTTTTTTATAATTAAAGATAAAAATATCATGAAAGGACAAAATTAATAGAATGAAACTTTTAATTTTTTATGTCTAAATATCTTTCTTTTGTGTAATAAAAAAAAAGATGAGACCATGTAATAAATTTTAGATACCTATGTAATAAAAAAAAAATCTCACAAAAAGATATAGGAGATCAGGAGGGATAGGGGGTCAACCTACCAACCCAGGTTAGCCCGCCAACGGGTCTCCCATGTCTAAAATGGGAATTGTAGCATTAAATGATTTCCCTGAAAATAATACTCAATAAATTACAGCTGCAGCTGCAAGGAAAACAGATGAAATAGGACGGTGACACGTGTATTGAAAGTGAATGATGAAATGAAAAAGCTGTCTTTCTTTGACTCTTTTACTGACTTTGACGTCACATTTATTATTATTATTATTATTTGTTGCTTCCAAGTTGACACTCTTTTCAACACTGTTTGATTTGATCCTCTGCGGTCACTTCTTGGTACTCCCTTGCTATAGGACAACCATGCTCTGACTCTGCGCATGTGAGATGACAACACTCCAAAACTCGAAGGAGCACTTCTTCATTGCCCATATTTAAAAGGCTTAAAAAGACAATTTTGGTCCTGAAATTTTTCACTGGGTATATTTTATTAAAAAGGTTATAAGATAATTTTAATTTTGAATTATTTTATCAAAAAATTAAATTATTTTTAAATTATATTCATAATTTTTAATATAAAATATATTTAATTAATTTAATTATATTAAAAAAATTAATTAAATTAGTTGATATATTATATTTTTTAATTATTATAATTATTAATTAATGAATTTATATAATATATATTTTTAAAATATTATTATCATTTTTTTTAATCTCATTCTTTCTTCTTTTATTTAATTATTATTAAATCAGTATAATTTAAAAAATATATATATTATATTTAAAATTAAAATTAATTTTTTAATTTGATCGTATATTAAAAATTAAAAAAATATTAAATTATTTATTAGAGCAATGTTATTTTGTAAGGTTCTAAGTGTTAAAGTCATTGTAACGTTAGTTATAGGGGGAGTACCCGACATTGATGTTGATCGTAGGCTCTAAATTGACTTGGAGGCAAAAAAACATTATTAATTTTAAA
The DNA here is from genome assembly GCA_037074615.1 of Leucaena leucocephala. Lineage (NCBI taxonomy): Eukaryota > Viridiplantae > Streptophyta > Magnoliopsida > Fabales > Fabaceae > Leucaena > Leucaena leucocephala. Next base: position 1,857,099 of record CM073544.1, on the reverse strand, counting down.
AAATTCATGAAAGAGTAACTCATGATTTTTCCCTTAATCTTTTAATTTTACTCTTTTATCGCTTTTAGTTAATATAATTTTATTTTATTAATATTATTAATTCATATATAGAAATTAATTATACTAGCATGGCAAAGTTGTTGGAAATTGTGCCCTAGGGGCCAATCATTGTATCATGTTATCATATTATTTGCATGTTTACTATGATGACAATCCTTGGATAACTAGTGATTTTATCCTAAATGTCCCTGGTCAGTCATCTATGCGGGAACAGAAATGAAATAAGACCAGTATGACTTTGAAGATATATATAGAGATATAAATTAAAGTCATAAGCACATGTAAGAGTACAGGGTGTTGGACCGACCCGCTATGAGAGAACTGCATGGGTTAAGTCATAAGCTCCTCTCATATACAAGCCATGTCACTATGCCCTTTGACCTGAGATCATCATGGATTCCTACATGACAAACGCTCAGCTTTGACCTAGTCAAAAGTCACTTTTGACCGAGTGATCATAAAAGCTATGTTCGGGCTTAGTGGTTTTTCATGCAGAGGAATGTGAATGGTCAAGATGGAATTTGTCCCTCACATTCGTAGAGAGATATTACTGGGCCCCTCGATGAGTGAGTCTGAGAAATGTATGGCCATACTGGAATGGAAGGGTAGTTCCATTTCTATATTCAGACTACTCAGGGATCGAGAAAGTAATGGTCAGGAATAGGAGGATGACGTTCTCTATGCCTCATCCTTGACCGAAATATCATGTGACAAAAGGGACGTGATATGGTTGTATGAAAGGTTACATCGTTTATCGATCCTCATATGTTTTGGGTAGTCGTAATGCCTTGCTAGAGACCGCTTACGACTTGTGGGTCAGTATAGTAACTGGGCCACTGCCAACTTCATATGGGCCTACAGGGTCGCACACAAAACAGCCCAATGCGAGTTATGATGTCCAGATTCATTGAATCTAAGAGATGTCTAGATTCAATGAATGATCTAGGGTGGATATATATTATATATATATATAAATCAGTATATATATTATATATAATATAAGAGATATTTGTAAGATTTAATTTATAAGGATAAATTAAATCTCTATCACTTTTGAATTTGAATTTAAATGGATATGATCTATTTGAATTTGAAATTCAAATTGATAAGATATCTCAAATTTGATTTATAAGAATAAATCAAATATAATTCCGTCTTATCTTTATTTTAAATTAAATAAATAGGTGAATTAAATCTGTGGGACGGATTTAATATAAACCATATTTATTTAATTAGTTTCTTATTAAATTATGCAATATATGATATTGTATTAATTTTAGAATTAATATAAGATTAATTCTGAAGCCTGGCCCTATTAGAAGCCCGATAGCTTCCTATATATTTGACATTAGGGGCTAGGGTTCTATACATCTCTACACACACATTCAGACGTGAGAAGAGGGAGCAGGGAGAGTGCAAAAGGTTTGCACATAAGAAACTGCCGAGATAGAGATGGTGAGGACGGAATCTCTAGAAAGCCCTAGAGGGACAAGAGGCGCTAGCACGTCGTTCGCAATTGGAACGCTGTTCGTGTGGATACCGGTAGAGGAAGCCGATCTGAGCTGTCGACTTCTACGATACGGCCAGACACGAAGAAAGGTCGCGACCAGAACACACTTAGGTCGCGACCAAACGGGCATCTGAACGTCAGAAATCCGAAAAGAGGAGACAGGTCGCGATGTGAAGTTGAAGAGGTAGCGACTAAAAGCTCCAGAGGCGACAGGTCGCGACTAGAAGCAGAGTAGGTCGCGACTACAAACTCCAGAGGCGACACGTCGCGACTAGAAGCTGAGGAGGTCGCGACTGAAAGTTTCAGAGGCGAGGAGTCGCGACTAGTGGACACTGAGGTCGCGACCAAAGCTCGAGTACCGAAGGTAACACTTCTTTCTCCTTGACTTAAACACATTCGGTAGATCCTGGCTAGGAATGGAAAAATTTTTAAAGTTAATTTCCGCTGCGTGTCTTCCAATTCCCTTCAAAAGTTACATGAGTTAATAAAAAAAAAGAAATAATAAATACTAAAATAAAAATTGAAGGAAAATATATGTGTATGTAAAATAATTTTCTCTAAAATTTAATAATGTGGAGCAATTGATACCTTTCTACCATTAATATAAAACTTATTTACTTATTTCGATTATAATTATAAGAGTTAGTTAATGTTTTTAGATAGATTAATGAAGTCAAATAAATCAGTTTATTATTATCAAATTCAATCCCTCAAAATATACTCATACTATATACTCTTCAATTTATCCAAATTAACTCTTATATTAGTTATAATTAACTGATTTATTTTGTTTCATTAATCTGTCCAAAAAATAACTAACTCCTATAATTATAATTGAGATAATATTTAAATTAAAAAATATTTAATTATAACATTTATTTTGAAACTTTTCTGCCCTAGGTCATTCATGCCTTGGACCATTGCCTCTCCATTGATTTATTTTTTTCATCAAATACAGGTTAATCACTTGTCTCCAACAGCCCCCCACTTCTTCCTAAGTAAAATTAAATGGGGAATTACTATAAAATTTTAAGAAAAAAATTACTGTGATATCTTTTTAGGGATATTATAGTAATTCCTCAATTAAATTTTCACTTCATTCTTTAATATTGTTTGACCTTGATAAATTGTTGGATTGAGTCTAAAAGAGATTAAAAGAATTTGAATTTAGTCATGTTGGTGTTGTGCTGCTAAGTCAGTCACAACAATTACCATACTGATAGCTAAAGCAATGGAAGAACTTTTTTAAATGAGGATAATTATATTATTTTATAAAAAAAAAAACTTAGTGTATGTTTGTATTAATTTGTCTTAAATAATTTTATTCTATACGAGATAAACATGCCAATTTTCTCTTAAATTGTATGAAAATACTTTTTTAAATATTTTTGGGAATTTTACAAAAAAAACACTTAATTACAAAAATAGCCTATAGAAACTTTCATAAAATTATACAATAGTCTATAGATATATTAATTTAAAGATACATGGTATTATTGCTGTCCTAGTTGCTGTGAAGTTAAAATAACAACCAAAACAACTAACAAAGGAGATGGAGAAAGTTTTTTCTTTCTAGCCATCATGATGGTCGTTAGGTCATTCCTCAAAAAAATTAATTTTATAATAATCCCTAAAAACTTCGTAAGATTAAGTGTGTGTTTGGATATCAATTCTAAGAATTGATTTTGGCCAAAATCATGGTTTAAAATTTTTTTACACAAACAGTCATTTTTGTTGAGAATTGATTTTGGGTAAAACCTCAATTTGAAACCTAGATTTTGAATAAGCCACTGAAAATAACTTTTAGTTTGAAACCTAGGTTATGGATTATCTAATAACTATTCTACCCCTACTTTTTCTTACACCCTCTCTCCTCTCTTATCTCTCTTTTTCTCTCTCCTCTCTACACTATCTTCTCTCTCCCCTTTCTTTTCTATTATCTTTCCTTTCTCTTACTTTTAATCAAATCATACATTTTTTAGTAATTTATCAATATAAAAAGTTATTCTCCTACTAATCATCCAAACATCTCTATTCCCAAAATCTATTCTTCCCATAATCTATTTTCTAAAAGCTAATACAAATACACCCTAAGCTATTTCTAAAAACTATTTTAGGATTTTCATTTTTTTTATTTAGCAAAGCATATTCCTACCTTCTGAAGTTTAAAATATAAATAATTTTTATTTCTCTCAATAAATATATTTTTTTAATTTTAAAATTATGTTATCTTTTTTATAGGGATAAGGTTATTTACCATCTCCACTAATAACTTATTGGTAGGATTCTCATATTTCATTTATCCTTATATATCTTTCTCCCAAATTAAACTAATAAGAATTTATTTCACACATTTTTTATTTAAAAAATTATTTTAAATAATAAATCAAATAATATTATCCCCAAAGTTAACTTCATGTAGTAAAATAAAACATGAATTACACTACATTGGGTGTTATTTAATTAATTCCACCAAAATAGGTGTGTTTGGCATGGTTGTTGCCATGCTAAAATTTATTTTTTTAACTGAAGAAGTTAATTTAAATTCAAAATGATCGTTGGTATGATTTTGAATAAGTGAGCAACCGACTTGTTGGTTAAAAGTTACCTTAAAGTTAAATTAACTTTTTGTCTTTTTTCTTTATGTTTAAACTTTATAAACCTGATTTTTTAATATAGTATTATTTAAATAAATTTATATCAAATTATTTTTTTAATAAAAATCTATCCGTACATAAATAAATTAATTAAGGTTGATATTAATCTTTAATATCATATTTTTTTATATTTATTAATTTTTTAAATTAATTGTATTAATATTCTTTTATTAATAATCAAGTAAAAAAGAGAAGGAGAGAGTTAAAAAAAATAATTAAAATATTTTTTTAAAAATATAATATTAATTAAATTAATTTTTTTAATTTAATTAAATTAATTAAATATATTATATATTAAGAATTACGATGATAAGCATACCATAAGCCAAACACAACCTTTCGTATACGTGCTCTAGAGTCCACACAAGGCTTCCTTCCTACGTCCCTTATCCATTAAGTGTGTGTTTGGGCATGGTTTAAAAAGTTTTTTTTTTTAAATAAAATTTTAGTTTAAAAAAATTTTAAATAAAAAATTATATTTATCCATAAATTATTTTAAATAAAATTATAATTTAAAATTATAGTTTTAAATAAACTATTCAATTACTATCTTACTCCTACTTTTTATTACACTATTTTTTATCTCTCATCTCTCATCTTTACTTTCTCTCTTCTCTCTTCTCTACCCTATCTCCTCTCTCTTCTTTACCCTATCTCTTCTCTCTTACTTTTAATCAAATCATAATTTTTTTAATAATTTATTAATATAAAAAATAATTCTCCTACTAATTATCTAAACATCTTTATTTTTAAAATCTATTTTTTTTTAAATTTTATTCTTCACGAAATTTATTCTCTCCAAATTAATTCAAACATCCCCTGAATCGTTTGAAGAAAATTTCTTCTGATTCTGAGTACTCTTCTGTAACAGTACGTCATGCCATCTTCTCCATTTCTTCTTCCTCACTAATAATTCATCTGACCCCCAAATTCTCTTTCTCAATTTCCTCTTCTTCTTGACCTGAAAGTTGAAGGCTTTTTCTTGTTCATCCATGGCGGCTCAGGCTCTTCCTGTGGGTTATTACTGTCACACCAGAAGAGGACCCAAGACTGAAATCAGAAACAGAAGGAGCCCCAGGATTCTGATTCTGATACAATCCTGCCTGAGCAGAGGACCTTTGAATGAATCAAATGCTCAAGGGAAGAAAGAAGAAGTGGTCATGATGGGAGGGAAATCAGGGTTTCTGAAATTGTTGAACAGTTTTGAGAAGCTTGGGAAGAAGGTGAAGAAGAATCTTAGCCCACAGCAGAAGGGTGATTGGAAAGACTTGTTGCTTATGAGTTTATCTTTTGCTGTTTATGTGTATATTTCCCAGAAACTTGTCTGTGCTTATTATGCTTGGTCTTATATTCCCAAACAACCATGGTAGTTTAGTTTACTTGTTGCTTCTTTATCTTCATAGCTCATTTTCTATCTCAGAAAGCAAGTCAATAAATAAGCCCTATTTATTCCCTTGTACTTACTGCTTTTTTTGTTTGCAGCTTCAATTCTTAAAGGTTTTGGTCGCCCACAAAGCTTAAACTGAATCAGTTGTATGTGTGTGTGACACTTTAATTTATCTATTTTTTAATAAAGAATAAAATAGATAAATTAAAATATTTGGTTGTTGATGGACGACAATAAAATCATACAATTGACCCAATAAGGTTGCATGTTGTTGTATTAATCAAGAATCTTCTAATGCCCAAACTATATAGTTATTGGATTCTGTGTCTGTTCTATTCCTTCTCAATCTATTCATTAACCTTTGAATCTCACAACTCAGACATAATATCTTTTTGAATTTAGTTATTATTTTTTAATGTCTTGTAACAAATAAGAAAGAGTAAAAAAAAAACACACACACACAGAAGTTAAGAATGCTGGTTTTTACAAGAAAGCTACTCAGGATACTCCTCAAGTCAAGAAAAGAATCTCACTTTGCTTTGAGAGGAACATAACGTTCTTTGCTAAAAAGGTGGCCAGAAGAGTACAGTTTGAAACCAAATTATATGAGTAGTGTGACAAAAGGATGATAAATAGGGGGTATTGTAGTTTTTATATTTTACTTTTTCTTTATAATCTTTAATATAAGAGTTAATTAATTAATTTAAGTATTAACAAAATTAAATAAATCAGTTTAATTATAATAAATGAAACATGATCTCCTCATAATACTCCTATATAATATTATATTATGTATTTCCCCTGATCCTAAATATAAGAGTTAGATAGAGAGTCTATTTTAGTCATAAATATAATACTAATTTACTTTATCTCCTAAAATTATAATTTTCTCCTTAAAGTATCCCTATATAATTTAATATATTAACGTAACTTATATCAAGGTAGTTTAAATACAAATAGTTAAAAGGGATATTTTAGAAAAAAAATAACACAATCAATACAAATAACTACCTCAATAGAGGTTGGTCCGAGTGGTAAGCGGCTCGGTATCGCTTAAGCGAGGTCTTGAGTTCGAGCCTATGCAAAAAATCTCCATTGGGAGATTTATTTAACATAGCCAGTTGCGCGACGCGAGTCGAATCTAGATGTAGTTAGGACAAAACTCCGATGAATTGGGTGGACAACTAAAAAAAAACTACCTCAACTAATTTTCTTAATATATCTAAATTAGTTAAGTAGATATTATATTAAAGATTAGAAGTAGTATAAATTAAATCAATTAGTTTGAGAAAAAATAATAAATATTAGATATAAAATAAAATTTATATTTAAAACTAAATCTAATATTTAAATTAAGTCGTATATTAAAAATTAGAGAATAATATAAATTATTTGAATGATAAAAGTTGCACCTAAGGGCAACTATGCCCACGTAACAGCAATTTAAAGTAAATATTTAGCCATGGAAGAGACAAACTCCAAACGGTAGTTTCATTGGATCTCATCAAAGATTCATGTTTATACATTCTCATTCCAACGTGCATGACTAATTGTAAATTTTGAAAGTAATCTAATAAAACAACATGACCATCCTATCCAGAAGACTTAAACCTTTGACTCCTGAATAATTTACCACGTGCCAAGAAATGGACTCTAGAGAATCAACTCAAGCTGTATTCAACAGCTTTTAATTAGTCAGATTTTTGCCTTTCACGCTTGAATAACATAATGAGCCGATGAAATAGTGCCAGCAACCCCTGCCAAATAAGAATCAGAAAATTATTTTGCTTGGGTTCAGGCCTTGGTCCAAACATTCCTTTGTATATCTCTTTTTGCTTTTGATAAAGAGCCTTGTCGTGTTCTGCAAGCAATCTCAATTCTTTTGCTATTGCTTTATCTTCTGGGGCATGCTTCTTTGCTTTCAGAAAATCCTCCCTGGCAGCATCTGTTTGGCCTAGGGCTGCCCTAGCCTTACCTCGTCTAAATAATGCCTTCACATTGTTTTCATCCTCACTCAATACCTGCAGGGTCAATCATCTAATCAAACAAAATTCATTGAACCCCATGCAAAATCCTTCCTTTTGGGCAGGGTTGTTAAATTCAATTTGCATCAGATACACTTTCCCAGAGAAACACTAGCAAACTTTGGGCTTTATCTAAATTCAACTGGCTCCATCGAAACTGAATTTAGTTGGGACCAGTCAAACTAAGATATGGCCACTTCTGCATTTGTGAAAAGTGCTTTGTTTAAATAACAGCACTCATGCTAAATTGGCAGCCAAAACTATCCTTGTTGTGACAGTAGGTATACCTTTTCACTGATCGAGAAAATCCAACAAGAAAAGCTTAATACTAAAGGAAATCCCTAATAAGGGATGACGACGACAAATATAACCCTAATATGGAATGGTCAATAATGCAACTAATGGATAAAAAACATTTAACGTTTCCTCCATCAAGGTTCAATGAACCAATTAAACATGGTATTGTCTTTACATTGTCAACTTAATCAGAGCATCATGTTTATTATGGTCATATTCGAATCACAGCCCACAACATGGGAAATGAACTGAAATATAATGTCAAATGAAATCCCAAGCAAATAGCATGGTATCCAAGAACAAAATAAACGCGTGTCAGAAGAAAGGCAAGAAAAAAGCACTTGAAAACTTGGTCTATTATATATTATAAACTTGTATTATCATATACTTACAAGGCTACATTGTCCTATGGCTTCGTCATAACGGTTCAGCTTAATAAGACATGCAGCCATGTTAAGGTGGCAAGGATTCTTAACAGCCAAAGCCATATCTCTATACTTCCCAAACAGCTGGAACATGAAGTCATCTCCCATATATGCGATAGCCTGACAAGAACCAACACAGTCAAAATGATTGATCCATTATAACAGAGAAAAGAAAGAAGAAAAAGAAGCTGAAGTGCTAAGGAAGTGTGTGCAACCATTTCATACTGTTGCATGGCCTCCTCCAATTTCTCCTCTTTAAACAAAGCATTTCCATCCATCTTTCTACGATCAGCCGCACCAATCCTTTCCTCAACAGTCATATCACTGCGAGGTTTCCCCTGCAAAGTTACAAGCTATTAGCATCTGATTAAGTCTAATGACATATGATAATTCTTAGGCAACTTACTTCTTTTGTTTCATCAAAGCCTATGAGCTCAACTTCATAAACTAAATCTGCCATAGGTGGAACATTTGGAAAAGAGAAGCTGCCATCCTTTCCATATCCTAGTTCCCAGCCCACGCGCAGTAAGGCACGCTCTCCAGCTTTCATGCTAGCCACACCAATAGCCAAGCCAGTCATTTCTTTCTTTTCTGTTTCACAGCAATACCATCAAATTTTGATAACGTGTCAGCACAATATTGCACTTGGAAACTAGAGATTGCCGATAAAATATCACAAAAACATTAGGAAGCAATTAGGGAGAGAACTTTTTTTAGGCTAGAGGAGAGAGCAAAGGGTGAGTGTGTAAAGGAAGAGGAAGCAAAGTCGGGCTTGTAGTCATGTACCATTAGCACCTTCTAACTATAACCTTAATGAAGGTTTCACAGAGCAGCAAAGATTATTACTTACAGAACTTTCATGCATCAAGTCTCCCAAATTGCACAAACTACAATATTTTAGAAGTACACAAAACATCCCATCATTTAGGACAGCTTATTTTCATTTATCAATATGCATGAGTACCAGAAGATGACGACACTATTAGACATAACATATCCAGTAAGTTACCAAGACAGAAAAGAAATTAAAATATAGACATCAATATAAGTGCAATCGCACAGCCAAAATTTACACAAGTCTTGATACAAGTATGATGTCGACCAGTGGAGACAGCACATAGATTTTATGCTGATCAAGAAAATACCTTTTCCTAATATCATTTCAATGGGTCGTTGCTCATCCCATGTGTCTTCAAACTTGTGCTGTGAGCTTTCTGTCCATGCCCTGTAATGAACTACCATCGCATGCCATCTAGATTAGGGTCATGAATTTGACAAGCCGGAAAAGACAAACCTATTGAAGAAACGGATGTTAAGGGTGGGTAGGAATAAATACACGAGGACAGACACTCAATGTCATTCTGCCCATCCCCATTTGTATCCTTTTCTAGACTCTGCAAATGAGTACTTTAATGGTAAAGCAGCACTTGATGTCTAAATATGTTATGTTTTGATACTACAGCAACGACTATGTTGCTATGTATGTAGACGTGATCAATATACGATGAATCTGACATCATACAACCTTACCATAATTTTGCAGATGAATTCTAGTATACACCCCCTAAAATACATTAACACTCAGCACATACTACATTTGGTGAAAGCTGATTTAGTCGCACTCTATCTACTATCTATTACTGAAGTTAACTAGTCTCATTCTTAGTCTCACCCCAACTTTAACTAATAAAATGAGATATAAGCAATCAGATAACATAAAAAAAAAAGTCCATCTACAATATAGTGTAAAATTAGTTGCACTTGGATAAATTTTGAAAAGCTTGTAGATGCACACATTGACACGTCTTTAAAAAGCTTCAGTAACAATGAAAGCATTTAATACCACGAACTACGGACATGATGCCATAACAGAAATATAAGACCAGCCAGTGATGAAACAGCATGATATGCTCCTATATTACTCAGGAAATGAATAATGGATATTTCAAACTATGGGATGAACAAATATACCAGTGTAGAACTACAACTGAAACGTGGTACTTACAAAAGCATGTTGAATATTTGGTAGGCTTCTGACCATGACCTTCCTTAATTATTTGTTTTGTAACATTCTCGTGGAGGATTTCAACCTCTGAGTCAACTTTAGGGGGATTACTCACTTCCTGTGGAGGTTCCCCTTTAACAAATGCAGAACTTTCAGTAATTATTTCATTTTGATCTTCTTCACCAGCAAAGAATAACAACAGAAATTATGGATCTCGTTTAGAACATTCCTTTATAAGACTTATATAAGTTAACCATATGTATCATTAAAGAAAGACCCTATTTCAATCAACAAACAAACGTGATAAGAATATATCCCTCACCATATCCCGTCATTTTGCTTATAGTAGCAACACTACACATGGACTAATGGCATAACATCGTTGGTCAGATAAGTAGAAGAGATCATCTAAATCCTCGAAGTTTAAAAAAAGTGTGCAGTAAAGATACAACCATCAGTAGCAGATGACATGTGGGGGTGAAAAATTAATAAGAAAAAAGATGTTATTCGAAGATCATTACATTGCTAGCATACCAAACAGGGCACATTGTGACACTATGAAGGCAGGAATTAAAGAAAAGCATTTGGACGTGAAAGGTCATAGGCCATAATTCACAAAACTCCTAATTTCAATGTGAGAATGCACGCAGATCATAAATCAAATGATAATCAAGCTATGAGCAGCAGGCAGAAGCTGAAAATTTGAAACGCATGACCAAAGAATTTCGTGATCAACAACTGAAAATGAGCCAAAAGAATACCAAGTGGTTGAGTTTGAGGCTCCTGAACTTCCTCCATTCAGCGAAATCCTACAGGTCAAATGGATTTCAGAGTCTCTGGAACCCTGCATAGCACAGAAAAGAACCAGTCGGCAAATCAATTGAGAAAAATCACTGGGAAAGCATTTCAATGCAATCAGATTCTAGAACCCATTTTCCCGCAAGACTTTTTTCCGGAAAGACAAGCACAGGAAATTTGGAAGCAAAATTGAAAATTGTTTGAATCAACCCATACAGAGGAAGTGTGATCTCAGGCAGTGAGATGTTCGCGTTATCCTTTACAGAAGCTGCGAGCCAAAGCCTTAAATTTTCCACGATCGAAGAAGATTCTAGAGAGAGAGATTTAGAGAGAGAGGAACAATGCCATAGACCAGGTTGACCCAAAAAGGAAAACTGCTATTGCAAGAATTATATAAGATCCATGCAAATGTAATACAATCTATGTTAGTGGAAAATAAAATCTCCTATACAAAACATAATTTCTTTCCCTCTTAAAACTCCCATCATCTTTAAAATTTTACAAATACCCTTTATAAAGTTTTCACCTTTATGCAAATAACTTATTGATGCTAATTTGCTCGTTAGTTTACTCTAATAGAATAATACTAATTTTTATAAAATATATTTAATTAATTTAATTAAATTAAAAAATTAATTAATATAATATATATTTTTTAAAATATTTTCATTATTTTTTTAATTATTTGTTCTCTTACTTTTTTCCTCCCTTATTAATAATTGAGTATTAATAAAAATAATTTAAAAAAATAATAAATATAATAAATAAATTTTATATTTAAAATTAAAATTAATTTTCGATTAGTTACTTAATGACACGAGGAGTATGATATTTTGCATGTGACTTAACTGGAAGGGAGGAAAGAAATGAAAAAAAATTAATGAATTTGATTTAAAAAATCAACTAGTTATAAAATTTTAATAACTCATTTTTATATTTAAATTAAACTTGTCAAAGCTTTTCCTTCCGTTCCCTCCCCTTCATCATGGATTGTAGAAAGTAAAATCCGAAATTATTAACCGGAGGTTGATCAGGTTTTCCGAATAAAACGACGCCGTTTCATGCCTTTTTCATCAGATTCAGACCTCCGTTCTTCATTTTCCTTTCGACGGCGACGGGAGCCGGAGCCGGAGCCGGAGACAGAGTCGAATCTGGAGTGTGAACGAAGGAGGTTGAAGAAGATGGCAGACAATGGTTACCTCATGGGAGTGTGCGACGGTGAGGATGGAGAACAGAGAACGCTGTGACGGCGACTGGGGCGAGCTGGTGGCTGGAGGTTGATCTCGCGTATTCGCTTCGACCTTCTCTTAAGTGCGAACTCTGTAACTGTTCTCTATTTTTCTTTTTTCTTCCTCTGGCCGCCTCCTGCAAATCGAAGAAGAAGCAGCCGCTGTGCCTCTACTGTTCCTTCCATTCAAAACTAATAAAAAAAAAAAGAAAAGGAAAACGATTAAATCACCCTTAAACGCCCTAATTTCTATTTACACAAATTTATCCAAAAAAAAAAGAAATTAAGATTCTGAAAATTAATCCATTTCAGCCCAATTAAATTTCATCAATGATTTTTAATTAAACTCTAAAACTCTGCCCAAAGTAAAACAACATCGAATACCACATGAGTAAAACTATTAAATTGAAAATTTAATCATAATTTTTAAGATCTAATCAATTAATTTTCATAAAATATAAAATAACTAATAAATAAAATATCATCTAATTAATTTCAATTAGCCACAATTTATAGTTGAAAAGGTTAAACAAAGATGATATATATATATGATTTATCAATATGGTTGATAATTTTTAAATTATATTTTTTTAATCAACAGCCATCTAACTTTAAATTGACCCCCAACCATGATCCTCGACCCATTGTCTCGACTGATTCTATTATTAGTCTGATTTTTTAGTACCTTGCTCTTCATTCCCTCCAACCAAACAAATAGTTAAACTTCAGAGGTATATAAAATTCTAAATATAATGCAAAAAACCTTTACGGATATTTGGTCAATAAAACATTATGATTCATTGGTGAAATAACAAAATAATTAATGATTTGGGGTTATTTACAAAAACTAAGAATTTAGAGGATTTGTTTTTTCAAATTTTAAAGGTGAAAAAGGTTACTTACACACATGTTAATATTTTGGGGGTGTTTTATATAATTTAGTTATAATTATTTCTATGTTAAATAAATTAGTAAAAAAATTTAAATGAAAATTAGTATAAAAATTAAAGAAAATATAGAGTCTAGGAGAACGTGAACAGCAGCAGAATGGAACCTAAGAAGACCCCTGTTCATAAGCCAGATTTGTAGAAACCGGCTTCCTAAACTTTTGTTGTTTGATAATTTGATCTTAATAAACTTAATTAAATAACAAGAAAAATTGATAATTTTGGGATTAAATCTCAATCAAATTTTGAAAAACTTAGTGAAATAATCTTAAACAGTTAAACTCATAACTATACTACTCTAAAACATAGAATAATAACAACATTAATCTTCATATTTGCTTTTTCCTTATAATTTGCCTGTCGAAAATTTGAAATGCCCTAATAAATCATAAACTTGGGTCAATTGCTAGTATTTTTTTTTCCTTATAATTCTTCGGTATATTGGGACAATTTCATCCAAATGCTTGAAGACCGTCAAGCTTCCAAATGGGAAAGAAAAAGGTGGTCAAGATGAAAGGGGTTTAGGGATAGAAATGAAGTCTTTTGTGCTCTTCAAGAAACCTGCAAGAGATGCTTAACTTCCTTAGGTCACATTCCTTTGGGATTTTCGAGTACCCAGAAGCAGCAATGGCATGTTACTGGGGCAACTATTAGGGATGTGCATGCTCGCCTGTCCAAAAAAAATATAGGATGTATTTTGCAGCCCAGATACCTATCAATATCTAGTAAAAACTCTAACTATTTCGGGTTATGCATAGGCGGGCTTGTATGCCCAAATCGTGATATCCTGCTTATATTGTGAGAAAAAAAATCTGCAATCATGAATTTTTAAAATAATACTATATTTATATCTTTAAAAATTAAATAATATCTATAATCTACTAATAATAAGGTAACAAAAAGATAATAATTAAAGTCTTAAACTCTATTGCATATATATATAAAAAAGCTTGAAATCTGTAGCCGATTAGAATATCTGTAGCGATATTGCAACACCAATCATCGAATGTTTGACAAGTAAAGCATAGGAGCAACTTGGGTATTTAAATAAATATAAGAGTTATGTTCAAGACTTTAAAAACGAGCAAGAAGAGTTGTTAGCTAAAGTGAAAAATGTAGAATTATAAATAGAAGATGCTAATAAAAGAAATAAAACTCTAAAAAAATAATAATAGTATATATATAGTCGAGCCAAATGAGCAAAGCGATATATCTTGCCTGATACTCTACCCTACTCAACACTCAGCCTGACCCGGCCCTACCTAAATATATTTCAGGCTTTTTTTAGTCAGGTTGGGCAATTTTTCCCTGGGGCGAGTGGGCTAGGCATATGGACATTATGCACACTCCTAACAACCATATAATTAGTCAATACATTTTGTGAAGAAAATTATTATTAAATAATTACCAAAATATTCAATGATAACTGATAAATGAACACTATGGATGTTTTCCCTATTTTTTTGGACCTTTTATTTTGATTTTTTAACTATAAATTCATTGTAATTTAATGTATTAAAACTTGTCATATTTTTCCTTTTTTGGACTTCTCATTTTGAATTTTTATATCATGTTTATTATTTTGATTATTTATCACTTAAATTTACTACAGGTATTAATGTGATATTATCTCACCAATCAATCAATAATATAATATTTAAAAGAAAAATATATAATCCAATTTACTTTTAAATATGCTAGTTATGTGGTGCTCCTCTCAATATACTTTATGTTCACATCATACCCATGTTAAACTGGTGTTCACTTGTGTTTTCAGCAGTTAAAAAACTGTCATCTTCAAGGGGATTTGATTAATTACTGTCTGCAATGGGCATTGTTTCAGTGACTGATCAAAATCAATGAGATTGAAAGCTTCTAATGTTGTTCAAGCCAAGTTCCATATGTTGGAATTGTTTTGGCAGAAGCAAGTAATTGCCTATTCCCACCAAAACCATAACATTAGATTTGGTGGTTTAAAACTTGGAACTAAAAACACATTCATCATCAGCAACAGATACTAGTCCAGCTCATAACTTTATAGCTCATAACTCATCAAGTTATGAGTTCAAATCTCAATGTCAAAAATTTTGCAAGTTTTCAAAGGCATGGTTGACCAAAGACCCAATTTAACTAAACTTTTGTATACCAAAAACACACATTCATCATTTCATCATATCATGTCATATTCCTTTGGGACTTTAGAAGTTGAAATTTTGAAGAATTGGAATAGGTGCTGAGTTTGTAGTGTGGAATCCAGATGTAGCTCAAATAACAAGAAGCATCGATGGCATGTTATTGGGCAACGATGGACACCTTCAAGAGAAAAGCTCATCAGGTAAATGGGAATCGCGTTCACCAGACCCTTCCTCCATATTTCATTTACCAGACATGTAACAGTTCCTACCAACATAACAAGAACTAGTAGGCACCTGACTATGTCTGATCCAGAGATCACAACGAAAAAATGACTTCAGAAGCCTAATGCAATACGAAACTGATAAAATCACCTCAAAAGGGCAAAGCCAGATAGTTCAAATAAGTAGAAAAAGAAAAACATAGTTAACATTACAATGCTTAGCTTAAACAACCAACACATAGAACGATCATTGATCAAGATTTCACTATCTCAGTGTAATGCACATCAAAATATTTAAAATCAATACAAAAGGAGTGGGGGATTTGTGATGTGAAGTCCAGATGTAGCTCAAATAACAAGAAATGCAGAAATGCATGTTATCGGGCAACGATGAACAACTACAAGAAAAGTATTTGAGATAAATGAGAATCTCATTCATCAAAATCCTTCTCCATATTTTGTTTCCCAGACTTGTAACAGTCCCTACCAGATTCACAATGAAGGTAGACACCTGACTTAAGTCTGGCTCACAACAAATATCATTATAACCAGAAAAATATAGCGAAAAGCAGAAATCCACTTTTTTTTTATTAATCAGTGTATTGGAAGTCCTAGTGGATGAACAACTAGAATAATATATTCCACAATATTACGGATCAAGATAAATATGCTTTCTTCAGCAATCGTAAGGAAAAAAAAAAAAGAACTAAATCAAAAAGCAGTTGAATCAGACGATTGAAGACAAGAGAGAAGCTCGAAAAGGTTTTGCACGGGCAAATAACACTACAACACCACCATAAAAAGAGGCGGCCGAAGAACCAGAGATAGGGAAGTATAAACCCTAGTGTATTTATAGGAAAGGATTCTCGATACGGGGAAATTGAAATACATCCGCTAGTTTTTTTTTTTTTTAAAAAAAAATCATTTGAGTAATTTGGTTAATTTTTGTTTTTGGCCTGCTTTCTTTCTGAATAATGCAAGGTTTTAAACCTTAAAATAATGTCTTATATTTTTATTATTTTTAATTAATTAATGAAATGTTTATAGTTTAGTATGAAGGAATGAAAGATAGAAAAATAGTTTGTTATGATCTCTTTTTTCTAGTGTATATTTTAGATTTATAATTATTACTCACTATTTTTTGCCTTAAATTTGTAAAACTACATGCAATCATTTGATTTGATCAAAAATTGAATAGTATAAAATTATATTATGCTATTCTCTAGAGTTAAAGTGTTGCAAAAGGAAGAGTTTCTATGATTGTAATTTGTAAATTGGTATTTCCAGCATTTTTTTTTATTGACATGAATCTAAACTTGAGATTGAAAAAAATCTAACACTGACTCACATTTAAACCAAGAGGAATCAAATCAAGCAGATAGCATGCATCAAGTAGCCACATCAATTTTCCATGACAGAATATATATATATATATATATATATATGTGTGTGTGTGTGCCTATCATTGAATTACTCTTGCTCTTATGCAATCAGATGAAATGCGGAATCAGTACATCCGCTGGCATATTATATTCCTCACAATTTTTCCTTCCCCAACAGTTGTGGCCGAAATCATCAGACGCGCAAAGAAAAGAGCACCTATACATAAAATGGCACTTCAATTGCTCGATCCAATGAGGGAATTAGGGATACTTTTGTGCGTCCATGGACCCCAACATGTTCAATCAGCAATTAACTTGATGGAGATCACAAGAGGGCTATATGTCACAGACATGATAGAACTCACAGAGGGAATCGCAGCAACAATAGAGGAAGTTCAAGGAGAAGACACCTTGATTGTGAATGACGAAGGTGTGATGGAAATGAGAGACGAGGTGTCAGAATTGTTCAAAGCTTATGTCGAAAAGGACGGTGATGGGATTAGAAGAACCTTGGCTCTCACAACTTTCAACAATATGGCCCAAGATATTGCCAATTTAGCAGAGGACTTGATGATTGCCCTTATCATAACACCATTTCACAGGAGCCAGCGTGAAAATGGAACATTGGATCCAGGCAATCCTGGGTTCAGATATGTGAATAAAAAGGTAATGTCATCAGAACCAAGCTTTATATGCTCCATAATTTTGACTACACACATATTTTCATGCATTACATGGTTAAAACTGAGTCCTACTATTCATAGTTCAGAGTCGTAATATTTATGACATGAATAATGTAACTTATTATATATATAGGGTAAAGGTCTAATTTTTCTTTTTTAAAGTTTTTGTGTAAGAGTTGTGGATATTTAAAAAAAAAAAATTAGATTAATATTATTCTAAAAGTGTTAAAAAAGGAGCAATATCACCCTGAATGTTAAAAATATTAATGGTCATTAATTTTTAAACAGTCAATGTTAATCTTTTAATGGTTAAGGCGATTTTGCTCATTTTTTAATATTTTCAAAATGATATTATATTGATTCAAGAAATTTTTTTAAAGGCCACATAAGAAAACTTCTAAAAAAAATTAGATCTTAACCCTATAATATATATATATATATATATATATAGATTGATTGAGATAAGTATTGAGACGAGTCTAACACTGGTCTCAAACATAATATTTGACTGTTATTAAGTCTAAAACACCAGTTTCTTTTACTGTTACTGTGTTTGTATCAGGTCTGTTAGTTTTTCTTGGTTTATGACTACAAGAAATTCGTAAGCAAACTCGGTTACTTTGTCCACAAAAGATATGTTAATTTAGCAAGCCATAAAGAATTACAGACGCGTGCTCAAAGTGAATTTTGTTCAGGTAAAATGCTAGGAGAGTTATATCTAAGAACTTGTAGAACCTGACAGAGATGTTCTTTACCCCATATATTCAAATACTTTAGATAGCATATATTGAACAAGTTAGTTAGGATGTTGATAAACAAATAGACAGATTCTTACCAGTTGCTGCTTTAAAAACAAAAAAGGAATGGATATATTAGTTTTTGTTTTTGGCCAAAAGAAACTTTGAGTTTAAGTTAAATCATTTACAAGACAATCTATCAAGAGTTTGTTCTCTTTCCCCCCCAAAAGTTGTTTACACAAGAAGAAAGATTTTACTCTATACATTTCTATCTTACATCAAAAGCTATTTTGAGGAACATTTATTGTAAAATGCTCCATGTTCTGTGGGGATTCTAGTGGATAGAGGCATTGGATCCATTGAGAAGATCTCAAAACCTAGGGTATCGTTATACGTGGCGGTCAACTTCGTCGAAGGACAAGATGATATAGAAGCTCTTGCCTATGCTACTAGAGTATCAAAGCATCCAGGAGTGAAACTCACAGTGATAAGGTTTCTGGTAGATACTGGTTCAGATGTGATATATACAGGTCATAAGGTCCCTTAAGTGAAGGAGGAGGAGTAAATCCGACTAGACGATGAATACTTCGCACAATTCTACGAAAAACAGGTCGTTGGCGGTCGGATTTCGTACATGGAGAAGCATCTTGCAAACTCAGCAGAGACCTTCTCTACACTAAGGTCATTTGAAGGGCAATATTCACTTGTGATTGTAGGGAAAGGAGGAGGAGTGAACTCTATATTAACAAAAGGGATGAATGACTGGCAACAATGCCCAGAATTAGGACCAATTGGGGATGTTCTTTCAGGACCAGAATTCTCAACAAACATCTCTGTGGCGATAATCCAGCAACACAAACTTAGAGGAGAAATAGAAGGACTTGATGAAGACTTCTCTATAATGCAGTAGAAATTTTGACAGCATCTAGCGTATAAGTTGGCTATACAAGTGAGTTAAATGAAAAATCACTTAGTGAGTGTTTTAGATAGTGGAGTGTACTCACACATCCACTTTGATAATGTTTTTTGGTTAGAAACCGGATGGTATACCTAGCTGACAGCTAAAGACTAATCCTCCAAAGGTATAGAGATCACTGCAGTGGGTTTTGCCTCTCCCAACAAAACTTTACCTATTTACACGGCCTAGTTCGAACAAATAACGTAATGTTTAAAGGATCTAGCTATATACCAAAGATGCTGAGCTTTGTTAGTCACTTTGATAAATTTTTATTGACTCTTTAGCTAGTTGTACACTATATGGCTCCTAAGTAAGTTGTCATGTAGATGTATAAGAGATGTATAGACATTGTAGAAGGAGATGCTAATTGTAGCAAGAAGGAAGATGATTGCTAGGGCTGAAGAGTGTAAAGATGATGTAAACTTTAAAGAATATCAGCATCCTAATGTTACACTAGATAGTTTGAATACTGCTTCGGACCTCTTTATAAGAGTTGTATGACAGTATTTTTTCAGGCCAAAATAAAAGATGTCCCTCGCATTAACTTTGTCTAAACTATTGTCTTGATTTGACTTAATTTTGCACCTAAACTAAATCAAATCAAACCTATGAACACGTAAGAGGTAGCCTACTAAATGAATTATACCCCTTTTTGAATGAGAATCATACCCATATAGTCCAACCTCTAATTCCATATAAGCAAACAATTGAGTAACCCAGGGTTCCTTTGCAAGGCTCGTCTATGGAATTATTGATTGGTTCCAAAACATATCAGATTCCTTATTTAGAGAGGATCTCGTTCCTATCCTCGAGCATATCATCATCATTCTCATCAACTTAATCAGGTGGAAACGGAATATTGCAATCCGTCTTAGTAAGGAGTTCCAAACTGGAACCTCAATTACTTTACCCGCCATGTTAAGATCGGCTCTGCTCTGGATACAGCACAGCGCTGCACCAGGTTCCATGATCGTTAAGAGTTGAATGCTTCAAATGCGCTTTTCTCCTTTGTATTATAACCTCTCCCCAAACTCATTAGTGCAGACATTTCTTCTTTATCGTCTTCTTTTGCCTCGTTCTCCTTTCTTGCTATTTTGGGACTCTTAACACTCTCAGGGCATATGGTCAGGAGAGTAATTTTGTAATTAACCTTTTTTATTTTTGTATTCCCGCCCGCACTCGAAAATAAACCACAAAGGCACAAGTAGCTAGCTGTAATTAATCTTTTTTATTATATATAATTGATCATTTTTTTTAAAAAACAAAAAAAAGAAAACAAAATGGAGGGGGGCATGAGATAGGCCTAACAAAATCTTTTCAACACAACAATCAAACAAGACAATTATGAACTAGTACCAAGAATGTTGTTTAGTAGGACACTTATTCCATACTTAAGACCTTTTCAATTGTTATTAAAAGGAAAGAAAATTTCGTCATACCCTTAAATCGTAGGTGAGTCTAACTATTTTTTAAAAAATTTTGTACAAAAAAATACAAGATCTTTTCAATTGTTTTTATTACCTTCAGAGCCAAATTCCCCCTTTTTTCAGCTTATTTCTTTTTTCTTTTTCCTTTATAAAACTCTCATTTCACTTTTATTACAACATTTTTCCTTACTATAAAAAAAAGATAATTATAAGAATATCAACATTATAATTCTATAATTTCAAATTATGTTTTTCTCTTCAAAAATTAACATTGTGCATGCACTGCATGGCAGTAAAATGCTCTCAAATGCATCTCAACTGTCTTCAACAAGGCTCATGCAATACTCAATTTACCTTTGACCTCAATCATGCTCCAGCTATTTATTTTGTTAACAAAATTAAAACTTGACTCATTGCATAATCATGCCCCAACTATTTACCTTATTGATAAAAATTGATCAATGTTTCATAATGATGTGAATTCAAATCTCAATACATATGAAAAATTTATTATTGCAATTTTTTTCAAAAATAAAAATTAATCTACTACTACTACTCTAGTCCTATTTATAAATTACTTCCAACATATTTCACACACTACAAAACATTTTAAACCTCATTAACTATACTATAAAATTCAACTACTTTCCAACTTTACTTCTATTTATTATATATTATACTCCATAAAATCAACGTCAACATAATAATAAATTAAAGATAAAATGATATATCCATATAAAAAAAATTCCCTTCCCTATAAATAAAATCAAAATAAAACTTCTCTCTCTACTCTATAAATAGAACTAGAAGAGTATTGTTCATGTCAAAGTTAGACCCCATATTTTCATGCTCAAATGGGAAGTATAGTAAGGATTAAATTTCACATCTAATATGATGTCATGATCCAAGTCATCATATATATGCTAGGCATCATCCTAGTCATCCACCCTGTCATCATTCAGCAAATTGATTAGCCACAAAAAAGAACAAAAACAAAATTCAAATGTCCATGTACTAGACGGATTTTAAGGGCACAAACTGAAGCAGTTCAATTTTCAAATAGTAACATCTCAGCTCACTAAGGCTGTTGTGTGGTACACAATACAACTAACATAAGCCATAAATCTGACCTCCATCTTCATTCTACAGAATCCCAAAAAAAAAACAACAAAAAATCTTCATTCTACAGCAATTGTGACCTATACATCAGATGTAGAAATTACTTCCTGAAATAAGATACATGTAGGGGGGGAAAATGAGACAACTCTAACCCGGGATTGAAATTTTGCAGTTGTAGTTTAGAAAGGACCTCAGTTGAAGCAAAGTTTGTTTCTTCATTGAAAACTGAATTAGTTCCAGAAGAAAATGTTTCAGCCAAAATTCAGCAGCACATCTAGCACTGAATGGCAAGGATTACAAATAGTAACTAGAAACCCCCCTGAAGCTGTTTCTTCAAATCAAAATGGACTGGACCGTCTCCGCGTAAAAGAATAACCAAGAATGAAATGGTTGAGCGTTTCAAGCTTTTGATCTCTTTTGCTTTTGAGGAACAAAACGGACTCCTTGCTTACGGAGCTCCAAGGTCTTCACCTTGCCATCCTCTAAGGTAACAGATATCTTTGAAGTTCCTTCAATTACATTAGTGACCGATCCCTTGTGCCTGGATAAAAAGTGATTAAACACGTTGACTGTAATGCACATCAAACTCTTAGAATAATTTTGCTCATACAAACAAGGCAAATGTCTCATGGAAAATAATTCTATTGATTGAATCATTACAGGCAAGCATATCAAATTTTCATATTTTTTTAACAAAACCCAAAAGAAGCAAACTTCGCGAAAATGTATGGATACTTGACTTCAGATGGTAGTAGCATGGTTTGTTTACAAGAGATCTTAGTTGCAACGTACATAATACTCTTTTTGCTTCTTTCACATATCGAAACTCATTTTCTTAGAGGATAAAAAGGGAAAAATGAAAATGCAGAGGAAAAAATATCTTCACAAATAGGACAGAAAAAAACGCCATAGCCAAACAGACAACTCAAGTTTGGAAATTGAAGGATTAAGTAAATAGAAGACATATATGAAAGAAACGGGATATGTTCCACACACCAAGTCAACGCCCCGATATTTTGTTTTTAAAAAAAACACATTCATATACCCGGAGTTCTTGTTAGATATTGAAGCTTCCAAGGAGAAACCAATGAATCAGTAGTGATAAAAAAGTTCAGGGTCTGCCAAATCAACTTCCAAATGCTATTATCATTACTATTTTTTTCTTTTTGGCCTGAGCTTCCAAATATTATTGATGCAGCATACCAAAGGGTAAAAAAGAAACTAACCAAGAATTGTCAGATGACTGATGAATTTCAACTCCCTTTCCAATGGCATCTTTACCCAATTTCATCAATATCCAATTAGCATCCATGATTTTATCCATTGGACCATCTTGATGCAATTGTGCAACATCTTCATCCTCATTGTTCGACACTTTCTCCATAAAAGGTGAAGGCCTCTTCCTTTTTGACCTCTGTCCCTTGATTGTAATCTTCTCACCCTCGAGATTAAGAGAATTTTGAATTTCAATGCTAGGTTTCTTAAATTTCAATCTCAATAAAGGTTTAGGGTCTTTTGGCAAAGAATGTGATGGTTTATGATTAGCATTGTCATCTGTCTCGTCAGACCTGCCTTTCCTCTCACATTGTGATGTAGTTTGTACAGTTCCGTCTTGACCAGTCTTTCCCTCAGTGCGGCGCTTTCCAATCAAGATATGAGGTCGCTCTATGAAACCAGATTCACTCCCATCAGCAACATTGCTCCTAAAAGAGGCTGAGTTTAACTCAGAAACTTCTGGCTTAATTTTCGCAGGCTTTATCAAATTTCCTTCTCTTCCTGAAACCTTTAAATCTTTTGATTGACAAGAATCAACTCGGTTTCCTGCAAGTCCAATTACTGATATTATTATTTCTCTTAGGAAACTAAAGTAAAATGAGATAGATAGATCTCCAAATGCTAACCCATGGTATAACAGAAAGTTCTACCCAAAATGTGTTGCAGAAATAAACCCAAAATATTTATAACTAAAGCCTACCTTTACCAACAGCATTTCTAGCTGTGCCATCATGTCTGTCTAACATAAACTTGTCTCCTTTCCCTGATTGACTAATATCTTCATTGCCTGATATGAAATTTGAACCAAAATAATCACACAAGAAAACAGAGTCGGGGAAAGGCTATCTAATGATTCAAGAAAATAAATCTGGACTCATTTAAAACGTAGTTACAAGCATATTCCATAATGTGTAAAAAATAGGTCGCTATTGCCACGCATACGGGAGGCAGATTTTAAATAAGAAATTGGCCGTAACCCAGTTTCATTAACACTGACCTAAAATCTCCCATTATTAAATTAGTAGGGAACAAAAGGTAAAAAAGGATTAAACTTCATAGAGATACATACCATTAGTGCTAACAAGATCTTGATCTCTTTGGCAACTTGAAGTATCAGATCGTGGAGAATTAGTCACATTAATTTTCCGTGCCCCAAAATTTATAACCAACTTCTTTCCCTTTACATTCTGATTCTTATCACCACTTTTTCCAGCCTCCTCTTCACTATCAAGAGTTTGAGCCTTACTGCTCTTAATTCGAACAACTCTAGGTTTTCTCTCTTCATCACTGATCATCATCTCATCTGCAAACTTCTGTTTCAAAATTCCTGGCTGATTAACATAACCTTCAGTTTGACTCAGGCTTCCACCAGCAGGGGAAGAATAAACATCAGGACCTTCATGTCTGTGGGATTGGATATCATCATCCAAGCTATGAACAGATTTGACATCACTATGTCCTTCCAAACTTGGATCAGTTTCACCAGTCTGATAGTCCTTTTTCTTGGAATGCTTTTTACTTGAACATTTCTTTGCATAATCTTTTGTCTTCTTTGTTGAATTATCAGAGAAATTCTTCAGAGAGAACTTAAAAGATCGCACAGATTCACTCTTCGCTTTTACAGGCTCACTATCCTCATCATCTGAATATAGTGAAATAGAAAATATTTCTTCTTGAGTCGGTAAACCAGCTGCAGCCCTCAAGCTGGCAATTAAATCTCTGTCAGCGATATCTCTTCTCTTCCAAAGTTCTTTAACAGCATCCTCAAGATCCTTGACCTGCAATATACACGCAAACTATAAATATTCCATTGCAACGAGTTCCTTTCTCAAAAGGCAGTAAGGAGACCCAGACAAGGCATACCACATACCTTATAACATTCCCCACGACATGTGGGGCATTTATACTGCAGATTCCCATCCACTTGAAATTGAAGATATTTTTCATCACTGCAAAACTTTTCCATAAATAAGCAATCCCAAGAAGCCCCTTGAATTACAAAGACAATAAAGATGGTGCTTCGCAAAAAATGGCAAAGTAGCAAACACTGAATACTCAAGGCAGGAGCTGTAGACACTAGACAGTAGAAACAGAAAATTCAAAGTAGCTGCAAATACTGAACAAGCTGGAAAGCTCACAACTTCCTATCTACAATGAAAATTTCCTTTTATACACCGACTTCTTAATAACCTTCAAATACATGGTTGCACTCTGAAAATTAAATTACCAATGCACTCACTGCCAATAAAATATTAGGACCTACAAGGATTAAAACTATCGAGCTACAACATATCATAACATTATTGCTAGCATTTTGACATTAATAAATGAGCCGGACTACTTTTTATTTTAAATTGGAAATGGATAAAATAATATTTTAAACATCAGAACCTATTTGTTGCATTAAATATTAATAAGAATAACAACAGCCTGTGGACAGAGGCATGTATAGACCAAAAAAATGCAACGGTCCATCAATCAAAATATATATCTGGAACTGCAAATATTACACAGAAAAATCAGGGGATCTTCAAACCTTTATGGGAAACCTAACCTTATATTATCACAATGGCAGTGCACCCAACGCTGGCAAACATCACAGCAAACCATTGGTGTCGATTCTGAATCTCTATAGACCTACAAACAACCCAATGAAATCTCTATATACTTTTTCTTATTCATGCACAACTTCATATTTTACAAAGAAAGCAGGGTGGACGTAAAGCCATATAGAACCCTATGTCAAAATTCAAAAAAGTATTTCAAAAGGGTAAATATCTGTATACAAACTGCTTCACACACTTCAATTTCTATACAAATCATAGATAAATGAGGATCCATAACCTATAACTAAGTTCAAGAGTCCTAAAAATTAAATAAAAATCCAGCAGATAAGTCCCCTGCAGAAGTAAACCAAAATAATGTCAACGGAATTCCTATTGGAACTGTTATAGGTTCTTACCCTGTGGTAATTTTGAACGGGTTATTTGGCCCAATGAATTAACATCGTAATTCAAGAATCAATTGGACCTAATAATTCATATACGAACCTTTATAAATAATACAGCATCGCCAAAGTCCTGAGACTTATTGATGATTCATAACCAAATGGACTATTTACATAGTCATAGCCGAAGATTTAGAAAAGAGACTCAATCAGCTAGGGATTGAAGGTAAATTTAGCTCAGAACTCATGTTCCAACTCCTATTTCCTAAGAGAATAGCAAGGCCAACGATCAATACCTTCAGACAAACGGGACAGTAGTTTCCTTTCACAAACAATCTTCCACATGCATCACAGCAGGTGTATCCCAGAAACCACCTAAGAAAAAAAAAACAAATGGTAAGTCCGGGTCTCAATTTAAACATTCAAGATCTGCAGGAAAAAAAATCACTAACTACCCAACAGGTTAAAAACGTAATGGATACATAAACCAGAGTATTCATATAAACTTTGGATAATGTATCTGATGAAATAACCCTAGCCCTAATCCTAGTTAATCTAAACTACTCAAATTCTAAAAGATAAAGATAAGATAATATTTATTCAAATAAAAGATAAATCCTAATTTAAAACAAAATTAAATCTAAAAGAGAATCTAGATATCCTGATCCTAATTTACATAAAACAAAGAATCCTTATTTTTTTTATACACCGGAACAAAGAACCCTTATATAATAATAAAATAATCCTAACCCTAATTATGTTTCCCATCATATCTTCTATGAGTAGAAAGAGTTTTAACCATCAATTTGGCTTCTAAATATATCATTGTCAATTTCAGTCCTTGATATCCACGAGTTTAAAGGGTACTTCTTTTATATTTATTTACTTTTTTGTTTAGTTTTCCCATTTAATCTACTAATCTATACATTTTGTAGGAAGTCGGTTATGTGGCTTAAGTTGTAAATAGTGTAAACTACGTCAACAGGTATATTCATCAGTTCCCAAAGTATTATAATGTAGCTTGCATATATACACAAAGGTTGACAAGGTAATGGGCCTATCTCAAATGGTAAATTAGTCATGACAAAAAGGGTTAAATCATAAGAACGAATGTTTGGAATGCCATAAGTATGAAACAAAGGCATGCTGATACCTCACACTTAGACCATTTCCAGGAACATTGGATCCACAGCTGTGACAACTTGTATGTTTTGAGCACAAATAAGGCCCAGAACTAACATTCTGCATTATTCATAAGCACAAATTATATGATATAAAATAAATATTGAGATCACTGGGGATAAGTGATGCAGACTCTACCTTATGAGGAGGATGTAGACAATAACAATGATAAGCACCATCACACCTTTTACAAAACATGAACTTACTTGGATCTCCTGTCCTTCTACAGGCCTGGTGGAAACAGATAGATCATAAGACTAACATAAAATAATGCAACATGAGTGCACTGGCTGCTTAACTGCTAAGAATCACCAATATCCACTTAATTATATAATGACGAAGGCAATAACCACTCAAGATTTATACCTCTAGTTTTCATTTATATTAAACGTTCAAATTTCACCTCCCCTCTGATAGTTACATAAACAAATTAAAAATCTGAGCTGCATACTCAGGCTGTTAAGATGCACAAATCACTTCATCAATCTAACAGCAACAACAAGAAGCATTATCTCTCTAGGTAGGGTCGGTTATATGATTTCATTCCGTCCAGGGTAATATGAAAATATTACGGGAAACAATAACAAAACCAGATTGAGAGACAAAACATCAATAGGGAAGCAATCGATCATTTTTCACCTACAAATTTGAAAACAAAGAAGTCGCTGATACAAAATAACATGAAAAAAGACAAGCTCACCAGTATTGCACATCACGCATTACCTCACAAATTCGGCAAGCACGACAAGTCCATGAACTCCAATGAAATAAATCTACAATAAAGACCCAGAGAATGAGAATCTACAATAAAGACTTGGTAAATGGTAATAGAGGAAAGCTGGACCATGTTAGAATATGGGCAAGTATATCTTCTTACCTCTATGTTGAGCCCAACTTTTTAAGCAGCTCCGATGGTACTTCTTGCCACAACTTTTGCATGAAAGCATTTTTTTAGCTCTTTCACTTCCTTCATTTTCAACACGATTGCACATTCGGCAAAAGACCTTGACATTCAAATTACCATGTTCTTCTCCAGCAAGATTCCCAGATGCATCCTATTTATATATATAATCACATTAATTAAAAAGAATAAAGTATTCCATATGCTATAACACATGCAAGTTTGATTGCACTCATTAACACCACACATATATGCGACTTAAGCTTATAAGAAGTCTCATAAAATTGAATGGAAGATCATTTATTCCACAATTTTGGAACAAAAAGGGGCAGAAAAAACACTATTAATGTCATATAGCGGCTTCAAATTTCCATTCTACAACTTCTCATTTAACAGCCAACGCAAAAAAACACTATCAAGCCTTTTCCCCTCTTTAGCATGCCGAGGACCAAAGCAAACAGGAAGAAATTTAATAGGCCAAAACAGAACACCTCCTCTGCCCCACCCAACCTTTAGTTAAAAAATTACCACTGGATTGTACAACATCGAAATTAAATTTAGCCAAATTAATCTTTCACCCATATGTATAATTCTTCAGTAAGCTCCCATCAGTCAAGATTTGAGTGCAAAGTAAATCAAATTAGTCAGAACACGTGGGATACAGAAAAGACTATCAAATTTCCCATTCTAACCAGCTGAATTTCATAGAAACGTACGCACAGCTATAACATTAACAAATCCAAACACTGACAAAAACATTGACCTAGAAATTGTCCCCAAAAACCTCACCACCGCATCCGCGGACTCAAACTGACGAGCGTACTCCTCGGCAGCAATCATCGCGGCAGCCCCCTTCCGCTGCAACGCGACCCTTTTAGCCTTAGTTGACACTGCATCGTCCACCTCATCGACAACGGGGACCCCATCAGCCGCCGGCGTTGACTGCAACTGCCTCTGAGGTGGCGGCGGCGGCGGCGGCTCAACCTTAGGGACGGAGACTTGCACGGTCCGTTCCCTTTCTGAAGCCCTAATTCCCAAAGGATCCTTAAGAAACTCATCGATTCTTGCCACATCGTCCAGGAACTCATGCTTGGCCTTCGATGTATGGAGGGCACGAGGAAACCCTAGCGAGCAGAAGCAGATTCGGCGACTGAAACACCCAAATTAAAACAGAAAAATGGAAACTTTGTGAGATGGAAATGAAAAAGGAGAAGAGGGAGGTAAAGAGCAAGAGTTTATATTATAGAGGAGGCGCGAGATGAGAAGTAACCATGTAATTGGGCAAGCAACGTGAAATGCCATATTGGGGATTTAGATTTGAATTTTGATGTTTAGGGGATCGTCCCCTAAAATTACTTCGTCTTAATAATTTTTTAAAAAAGCAAATAAAAATAAAAATAAAAAGTGTTATATGAGTCGAGGGACGAGGGGAGAGTGGCCGCTGTGAGAGCGTCTCAGGGCGAAGGAGGAAATAGAGACAAAGGATTATTTTTTTTTTTTTGTTACAAGACAAAGGATTATGATAGATAAAGATATCTCTCCCTGTAGGCGAGAAGTATCGTCTTTAATGGGCCTTAATTAGCCCAAAACCTGAAGCCCAAGATAAACTCTAAGCCCAAATTTTAAAGTCAGGCCCATCATCTAAAACTATTTTTTACTTTCAGTACCTGGTAGGGTATGGAAACCGGATAGATGAAAAATTAAGGCCTTTAATTTTTTGCTAAAATTTCAGACGGCTCGCCCTGCCCGACACTAGTATCGCCTAAGAGAAAAGGAGGCTTCGCCCTGTCCTTAGATCGTAGGTGAGTCCAACCTCTTTCTAAAAACTTTTGTACAAACAAAAAAATTTTGTAAGAAAAAAAATAAGGAAGGTCTTATTTGATAGTAAACTTGAAAAATAAATATTTTTTTTGTTTGCATTTGATGTATATTATATTTTTATAGTTGTTATTAAATAATTTTTTCTATTTTGTAAATTAACAATAAAGATGCCATTTTGTATTTTTAAAAATTATATTATTCTTTCTAACTTATTTCTTTTCATTTTATGTATTAAATAAATTGATAATATTTGATTGGATGACTTTAAACTACATTTTTTTGTTGGAATGAAAGAAAAGTGAGATAGAATGTTGTAACACCTTAATTTCAAATATAAGAGTAAGAAAAATAAGGAAATTTGAACCAAAAATATACTATTGAACCTAAATTTAAAGTGATTAGGCCCACAATGCCTACCCTACCTTATAAAACTCATGTAAGCTCAAAAATTGCAAGTCAAAAGTCTAAACAAAAAAGTTTTTAAGGCATCTATTATCTATGAGTTTAATTGACGAAGGGGTGAGACATACGACTATTTAGATTGTATTCGATTTATGGAGAGTACTACTTTATTGTAGTTCCAGTCACGAATGCATAGGGAGACATCCTAACTTGTGGATGTCTTTACTCTGCTCTTAGATCGTGAGTGAATTCAACCCATTTTTAAAAAAATTAATTATAAAAAAAAAAGTTTTCCAGACTTCGCGCCATGTATATCTTGGGCTTAGCCATAATTGCCAATAATAACTCGAGTTTATCGTTGCGATAATAGAATACATAATGATGATCAAATGGTATTATAATTTAGTGGTATTAATTAAAATTTTCTTATAAGGATGAAGTCATAGGTACCATTTTCACTTATAACCTCTTATTGTTGGTACATTCCCTTCTAATTAAAAAACACAAAAAAGAAAATAATCCGTAACAAAGATAATCCTCTTTAACCACATGCAAAAGATAAATTTTTCCAACCTCCAAATCAAATCAAACTAACTCAAAACTGGAAAAAGGAGTAACTTAAAGGCTACTAATACATGGATGGCATCCCATAAGATCAAACTTTGATACTCCCTTCAATTTTAAATGTAGAAATTAGTTACCCATCGTCCGTAGGTTCAACTAGCTAAGGGGTGGGACATGCGACTATTTAGAACATGTTTGATCCCTGGGAAGTACCACTTTGTTGTAATTCCAATCGTGACGTTTGGGAAGACATTCTAACTCCTAGATGCCTATATTTACGCTTGAGAGTAATAGATAGCTCGCCTTGCCCGACATTGATATCTCCTAGGAAGAATTGAGACTTCACCCTGCCCTTGAATCGTGGGTGAGCCCAACCCCTTTCCAAAAATTCTTATACCAAAAAAAATGTAGAAATTAGTTGTGAGGTTTATTTTGACTCTAAATATAAAACCTTAATCAATTTTATTTTGTAAGTTTATAATTTTTCTCAAACTATTCCTATTAATTTCACTTATTAACAATATTTTTATCAAGAGATAGTTCATATGCAAATAATTAAATAATATTTTAAAAAAACTTGTACATTTTTTTTATAAATAACTAACTAAAATAATTTCTTTAACTCATATAAATTAATTATTTAACCCTCTACATTAAGATCCGAGAGAGTATTACCTATCCAAGAGTATTGTCAAAAGGACTTACCCCCATGACATAGTTCAAAATATCACTCCTGGCATAAAAAAACAATTGCCATCTCAAGCTATAAGCTCCACATCACTCACAAGCATGCAATTCAAGATAAGGTTGTTCATACAGTGGCCATAACCAATACCATCCCATATCTCTCGATTTGTTTGGGATTCAGTATGTAGTTTGTTTGACATACTTTACTCTACGTGGTCACCATTCTAAAAAAAAGTGTTAAAAAATGATCAAGTAGAAATTACATAAATATAATACATGCTAAAAATAGAAGGAAGGGTAATTTCATTTATACCGGACCCAAGTCATATCAATAATATGCTTATGTCATTTGTTAGCCATCGTGAAACCCAAGGCCCCAATAAAAATCACCGTCAAAAAATAAGATTGCAAACTTTACCATGATATTATTATTTTTAAAAAAATAATGATAATAAAAATGCACGGATCACATAACATTATTGTGTTATATCACCAAATAAATATTTAAATAAATTGTTATTAAAAAAATCCTACTCAACAATTTCATTGAGTATTCTTTTTTATCTTCCTCTATCTCTTTTTAGAAGACCCATATTGCTTGATTTAACTTCTCACGCAGAAAAATTCTATTGTAAACTCTAGTCGAAAATGGAGAATGACACTGTTGAAACAAGATATATCTTGATCAAATAATGCAGTATTTGGGATAAACCTCCTATACTTCTGGGATCTAATAAACAATAGTAATGCTGTGATTATATTTTTGTCCAGGGAATCTTCAAGCTGGATTATACAGGTGGAGGTGGAAGGTCTAGTACAAGCCAAAAACCCACACAATCTTCTGAGTCCAAGTCTTCTTGGATGGCAAGGAAGTGCAAGCCTCCACAAGATTTCTTGGCTTCTTCCCAAGCTTCAGCTTCACTTGTTGTCACAGGAGTTTTCTTATAGCTCGCATATATGTACCGAGTAGAAATTCCGACCGACAGAGTCAGAGAAGCACGAGCAGTGTCTACTTCGATCGAACTCACTTCCAAACCATTCATCCAACCTGTGGCAGTACAGGTTTATGATTCTTTAAATTGTAACAATTGTGTAAGGATTAAGGAATGCCAACAATCAGAGAGTGCAAGAAGAAAGTACAAGCTTTACGTAATTAAGATTGCCCAAGTTCTCCCGAATCACATGTAACAAACTTGGAACACTAAAGGTAACCGTTAAAGCCATGGTTTTAGTGGTTTCTAACGTGAAACCAAGCATACTCAAAATGGTCGTTTGATACACAAACTAATAGGTATGGAAAGAAGATAAGAGCAAAAAATAGATGAAAAATATCAATAGTGCACATAAGTAAATAATAATAATAAAGGACAGCTACTAGCAAGTAATAATAACAAAGACATAATAGATGCAGCATATTTCATTTTTTCTTACATGAGAAGTGGGTTCCACTTCCATTAGCAAACCAAACAGGCCATAAATTTTACAGTGATCTGCTATCCTTAGACTATGAAAGAATATTCATGCATAAGTTTGTCTTGTTGCAATTCAACAAGTTTGAGGCAGCTATCCAATTTTGTAGCTAGAAATTATAATAAAATTATTCACAGGATTTTACTTAATAGTTCAATTTACTCCTTGTCAAGTCCCGTTATTTCAATAACAATTAAGTTTCAATTAGACTAGGTATGGTGGCCAGTGCATTTTCAACATTTTTAAGAACAATGAACGTTTGTGTTAGGATATCATCAGTGAAATATAATGTTAGAGATTATAATTGAACTCTTTATAGGTAAAGGGGCACTCGAAAGATATCAACAGTGAAATATAATGTTCTATAATGGTTAGCATTCAATTGACCATTCGATGGTCGAAACCTTTGAAATAATAGAGTTGATCAACGCCATAGTTTCATCCAATTAATTTCTTCGCTAGCAATTTGTTCTAAATTCTTATATGTCAATTGGCAGAACTGTACCCATAGTATGCAAGAGGAAGAATACCAAGTCATTGAGGAACTCATGTCAAATATACAGAAGGAAATTTGTATGTTACCTGCTAATGGCTTAGCACGAGAAGATGCAACAGCCAATCCTGGAATCAATGTCTGGTCATCAATTTCAATACCCAATAAATCCAGATCCAGCCCAGCTCCGAAAACAAAATTTTTCTCTAAGGATGACACCTCCTCTCGAACAGCTTAAAAACAGGTCACTGTAAGTTAGAGAGCAATAGTCTTGGAATTAATTAAAGTATTCAAACATGTTGAACTAAGTATGTAGCTATGCGTTAGATTTAAACTACTGTCCTAGAAGTATGGAGTTTGATACTGGATGGAGATGAAAAACTAGTATACAGCTTCTGCCTCTGTACCTGAGTAAGGCAATTGGACAAATGCCCATCTTTCCCCAAAAAGATTTTCCGGAAGCTCCATAGGAAAAGGGTTATCTAGTGCTAGAAGAGGCTTCGACCCCTTTTGAAATCCAGGATGACGCATATATACAGTTTCATAACGCTCCTCAAGCCATAGAAGCAATGATAGGCACTGAAACAGTTGAGATGAACCGTATAAAATTATATGCCTAGCCACTTCTGACAAGGATATGATATTTGAACATAGTGTAACTGTATAAATATCATATGCAATCACATGGCACTGATGTTTTCTCATTTTACACAAATAAGTGGAAGAATCATTTCAACCTAAAACTAAAGATGCACCATTAATCTGGGGAACACTAGCATAAAGACATTAGTTCAGTTTTCTTTCTTTTTTTTGGTGAACTAAATTAGTGTAGGAAAAAGAAAAGCGAATAACAAGAATAGCGATCTTATTCATCCTTAAAACTGTCTTTTTTTACCCAAAAAAATGTGCTTCAAAATTCCTTTTGCAACATTTAGAAATCACCCGCTGTCAAATCCTCATTGCTTCATGATTAAATTTAAAATACTTGAAATTATCAAGCATTTGAGCTGAGAATAGAATTGAGTGGCATTTTAACATGCTCCAGCTTAGTTGATATTAGTTCCAAATTTTTGTTATTGATATCCCTTGCCATTGGTGAGATACAGATTTGTCTGCATTCTGCATTATTTGACTACAGCATTTGAATTTTTATCCCTATGACTTCAAATTTTTAAGCTTGTTAACAATACTCAAGTGATTAAACCCAATGCATACTAAAAAAATCCCTTCACAAGTTAATAAAAGTAAACAAACATCTTCCATGTTCCTAGAGATGCGAAAGCGAAACCCATTATCAGCACCTTCACCTGAGTGGCAAGTTCAGCTTTTTATTCAAGCTTTAACAGACGATCAGATTTCAGATCACGTAGGTTTCAAGTTAGACGCGGTGTCTATCTATCATCAAAATAACTAAATTGAAAAAGCATTCAGGTTTTGAGCCTCAGTAATACTAATGAGATCTTACCCACCCGCTTACTAGGAATAGGTGTTATTCCAAGCTCCTTACATGCTTTTGTAATTATGGTTTGCATCTGTGACCTACAAAGCAACAAAACATTGCCGTTAACTTTCCTTAATCCAAACTCCAAAATCTAAAGATTTACCCACGCAAAAATATACATATTTGGGTATTATGTGCTTCCAGCAACTGGTGCTCTTAATTTTCTAATCATCTTAAGCTAAGTCTTTGGAGGTTAAACAGAGCATATTTTACAATATACACAAAAAGTTACCACAAACTTGCCCAGAAATTTGCATATTAACATACAAATACCTGAAGAATCGGATTTTTTCAGGTAAGGGAACGCCCAACTCTTCGCAAATAGTAACAATGGCATCCTTCAAAGTGATACTGTTGATAACATTATTTGGAAAATACTTTGTGTACTGCAGAGCGAGCCCATTGTCACACACAAGTAGCTCCCAAACCTTCTTGCCTCTAACATCAAGAATGGGTCTAGAGCAGAAGTCCAACTCCCACTCTGTTATTCTCTCCGGCTCAGTTTGTGGGTCGAGAAAGCTCAATTCCGCAGTCGGGTCGTCTTCATCTAGGTCATCGAGAACCCCTTCTTCTTCTTTCTGGGTCGACACGGAGCTGTCAGAGACTGAATTGGGTCGAAAATGGCGCAGATTTGAGTGGGTCCTGGTGCTATTCGAGGGAATAATACTTGGGATTCTTGTGGGTTTGGATGGCGATGTGAGAATAGAGATGGAATTGCGATGTTTGAAGGTTGAAGTAGTTCTGATTCTGGTGGGGTTGAAGCTTACAGTAGCCATGGCTGCTTCTATCGGTAATTGATAATTAGCAGCAGCGAGGTTGAGGAAGGTAGTAGTAGAGTTATCCTCTACCTCTACCACATGTTTCCGTTACCGATAGCAAGCAGTAGGGGCGTGACACCCTGCCCGGAGCTGCAAAATGCAGCCTCAAACCCGACTTTGCTTGATAAAAGTATTAACAATTTTAGGTTGGGTATATGTGAGTTGAGTATGAGTCGTATGCCTTAAATTGTGATGCTTTATTCATATTATATTATAAAAATAATTATAATTCTAAATTTATAAAATAATATTATATTTATATTTTTAAAAAGTAAATAATATTTATAATATATTAAAAATAATAATAATTAAAGTCTTTAAATATATTATATATATAAAAAATAAAGATTAAAATTTATAGAGGTAGGATGTCGATATTATAACACCAATAATTAAATACTTAGTAAGTAAAGCATATGAATAACTTAGTATCTATATAAATATAAAAATTATGTTCAATACTTTAAAAATGAGTAAAAAGAGTTATCAGTTAAAATAAAAAATATAAAATTACAAATAGAATAACTTAAAAAAATTTAAAAAATAAATATATATAGTCAGACTAAATAAGTAGGGCGGCATACATTACTTAGTCTGCCCTATTTTCTTTTGAGTTGGGTTGAACAATTTTTTCTTAAACACAATTTTTTCAAATATATTATAGATATAATAGTTAATATAAAATAAAAAAAATTCTTAAATTCTTTAATTTTAAAAGGGAGGGTTAAGGGAAAATTTTCTCTTCCCTTTTTAAATATTTGATAATGCTAAACTAAAAAAAAATTGATAAAATCTCTCCCCCTCTCCTCCCCCAGTCCCTCATGCCAACACACTATTAAAGCAAAATGAATTTTCGTTTTTATTGCACTCCTCCATATTAGTTGTTAGTTTTAACCAAACATGGTTTGGAAAATTATAATAATGGTTTTGAGTATACTCTCTCCATCCCTATGATACTAATAATTTCAACAAATTCATTATAACTAAAAAAATAACATTTAACTGTAAGCTTTACATTTATTAATAAAATTTTGAGGTGGAGAGAAAGATACGAAGAGCCCTATTTAAATATTAATTATTTTAGATAAAAAATTTAAATATTAATTATATGGATAAAATTGACATATAAATATTAACAAAATTTGTATATATTAATAAAAAATACTTATATTAAGGATTTGATTTATAATTATTTTTAAAAAAAAATTGTATTTAAATCTTATATAAGAAATTTAATTATAGAGAAGTCTCATGAAATCATCAAATGACTATGAAATCCCACAAAATTTGAAATTAATTTTTTTAAATTGTGAAATGACGGAACTGCTTATGGGAAAGAACAATGACAAATCCATGGGAAAAAAATAACAAATTAGACAAGAAGAAGAAAAAATAACAACTCAAGTAATAGGAATAGACAATTTTTAGAGAAAAGAATAACAACTGGGGCCAAAAAATAACAATTGAGGCATTTTTTTTTCAACAAGCGTTCCGTTATTTCACAATTCAAAAAAATTAATCTCAGGTTCCGTGGGACTTTATATTTATTTAATAATTTTTTAGAACTTCTTTACAATTATACTCCTTGAATGGGATTTAAATATAATTTTTCTAATTCTTTTTATCAAAATTAAGGATTTGATTGAAAACTAATCTTTATGTATATAAGGCGCTAGGTGTATAAAGTTTTCCCCATCTAAAATATCTCATCATTTTATGTTTGAATTAATAATTTTATTTATCACACTTAGTAGTCCTTTTAAACTCTATTGGTTATCAAAATAAGAGCACGATAAATAATGACTTTAAGTGCATAAACAGAAAGTTTAATCATGTAGAAAAAAGGGTAAAAAAATATGTAGAAAAATTACAATTAATTTTAAATTTAAATCATTCAATATTGGAAACTTAATTCATCCTTCAAAGAATTTTGAAGATATATATTTCAACTGATGATTTAATTATTTCTATGCACTTTTTAGTTTTATAGTTTTAATTTCAATAGACAATTTTGTATATATGTCTAAAATTACTAAGCTTTTAATATTATGATTCGGCGTAATCAATAAAAATTATAAGGAAATTAAATTATACAGATTAGGTTATAAATCCAATAATTTACAAGATAGGCTTGCTAAAAATGTATCTCTAATTTTTTTATTTAATTAGATTCTATTAAATAATCAAAATAATGTCCAAGCTTGTATTTCTATTCTATTATTTATTGTGCCATGTGGGTCTCTCTTGTAATAACAAATGGCTCTTGGAAGACTGAGGATAAGGAGAGGAATAAGAAGAGTCCTCAATACTATATATACATACAGGCACATATATTTGTTTAATCAACTACTTATCAAACAAAATATTTGTTTAATCAATTAAAATATATTTGATATGAATTTATAAACAATATGATATCAACTGCAATTATTATTTTCAGGGTAGATGTTCAAAATTTGAATCACCAATAAATATTATTTTAAAATTTGAATTAATGAACTCAATTTATGCCATGCTAAAATAGGAGTTCAAAATTTTTGAAATCAATAAACATATTTTATTAGTTTTATGTTGTGTGGTTCATAAGACAATCACTAAAATAATCATTATAGCGAGTCCTATGTTATAGAATACCAGTAAAATTTTAAGTATTGTTAAGTGTCAATCTAAGAATGAAAATTTGTCGCTTGTACTTGTGTTTCAAGGGAACATTCACCTTATTTTAAACTAGAGTGGCAGCATGTTTTCCTATGAAGGGAGATTGATGCTAATCTTCTCATATGGATTAGATCAAGATTGGGACAGGATCATACCTTTCCCCAATTGAGGAGGATGCAATTTCTACATTGAAGAGAACATAGGGTGCTTTGAACACTCACCTTATCTCTAATACTTACCTAGTTGGGTATTCTATGACACTGGTTGATGTCATTGTAACATTCAGGGATTATAAATATAACTATTAGAATATTGTTTCCTTTATGCCAAGAATCCACCAAAGATGAAAATACATAGAGAAGAATTGGCATTGAAATTTAAAATACCAACAAAAATTAATTTCCTAGTAAATAATGGAAACATAATGTATAAAAAAGGTTCTATTACACCTCAGAGGTTCCCTATCAAAAAGATGAATTCTAATTTTGTTCATTTCATTGGATCATTCTAATTTTTGTTTAACCCCTTTTTAGCAACATATTTCTTAAAATTGCTCTTGGTGAGTGGCGATAAAAGTGTGAGTTGATTATGGGAGGCTTATGGTCTACACAAGTTCTTTAAATTAAAAAAAAAATACTAAACTGAATTAATGAAAATTGTGGTAAAATCTTGATATATTAACAAGTAACTAATTTAATTAATGTTTTTAATTTATTTATAAATTAATTAGTCAGCTCTCATATTTATAATTAATTTATATATGAATTAATTGTCATAAAACAATATATATATTTTGCAAAAAAGGAGTACATATGTTTATTATGATATAAGTTTAGTCTGATTCAATATTAGATTATACTCCTCTTAGGG
Source organism: Leucaena leucocephala (assembly GCA_037074615.1). Taxonomy (NCBI): domain Eukaryota; kingdom Viridiplantae; phylum Streptophyta; class Magnoliopsida; order Fabales; family Fabaceae; genus Leucaena; species Leucaena leucocephala. Next base: position 1,817,510 of record CM073544.1, on the reverse strand, counting down.
AGTTGATAACGGTCATAAATATAAGATATATTTATTTATTTATTTATTTTAAATTACTCATATTAATACTTCTTCAATGATAATCAAGTAGGAGAGAGAATTAAGAAAAATAGTTATAATATTTTAAAAAAATATATTATATTAACTAAATTAATTATTTTTTTAATTTAATCAAATTAATTAAATATATATTGAATAAATATTTTGATTAATTCTTATAAAAGTAATGCTTCAAGAGCTTTTTTTCATCATCAACCCCTCCAAATAATCTCATAACACCAAAAAATTATTTGTTGAAGGCAAGTAACAATCAATGTCCTTGTTTTACATGGCCCTCCTATATGGTGTTCATAATTAGAACCGTTTTAATTAATAATTTTTATTAATCAAAATTACCTTTTTCATGTTATCCTTTTTATTTTATTTCTTTCTAATGTGTTATCCTTTTTCATGGCAGCTCGTTCTAAAGCTTTTGAGGAATTTTATAAGGAGTTAGGGACAAAGTCGGGAGAACGAAATATTTATAAAATTGCAAGAGATAGGGAAAGGAAATCGAGGGATTTGGATCAAGTACGATGTATTAAGGATGAAGAAGGCAAGGTCTTGGTTGCAGATGGTGATATTTAAGAACGGTGGGAGACCTATTTTTACAAATTATTTAATGACGAGGGAGGAGGATCGAGTTATGAGATAGGAGATTTATCACGAGAAGTTGAACCAAATTTGGCATTTTACCGTAGGATCCGTGTTGGCGAGGTTAAAGAGGCGCTTAAGAAAATGGAAAATAGTAAAGCGGTTGGACCTGACGGTATTTCTATTGAAGTTTGGAAGTGTTTAGACGAAACGGGGGTGGTGTGGCTTGCTAAACTATTTAATGTGATCTTAAGTTCTAAGAAAATGCCCGATGATTGGAGGAAAAGTACTTTAGTTCCTATTTATAAAAATAAAGGAGATATTCAAAATTGTGCAAATTATAGAGGGATAAAGCTTATGAGTCACACTATAAAGTTATGGGAAAAAGTAATTGAACACAGGTTGAGATTAGAGACTGATATTACGGAGAATCAGTGTGGTTTCATGCCAGGTAGGTCTACAATGGAGGAGATTTATTTATTAAGGGGGTTAATGGAAAGGTACCGGACCAAAAGAAGAGATTTGCATTTGGTCTTCATTGACTTAGAAAAAGCGTATGATCGAGTGCCAAGGGAGGTGCTTTGGAAAGTTTTAGAAAAGAAAGGTGTGCGCATGGCATATATCAAAGTAATAAAAGATATGTATGAAGGAGTAACTACTACTGTAAGAACGTCTGGGGGCGAAATAAAGGATTTTCCCATAAAGATTGGCCTACATCAGGGATCATCATTGAGTCCTTATTTATTTAATCTGGTAGTGGATGTTCTAACTAAACCTATTCAAGATGAAATCCCTAAGTGCATGCTTTTTGCGGACGATATAGTTCTTATGGCGGAGTCAAGAGAAGAAATTAATTTTAAACTTGAGTTATGGAGAAGTACTTTAGAGTCGAAGGGTTTTCGTCTGAGTAGAAGTAATACTGAATACATGCATTGTAATTTTTCTAAAAGGCAAGTTAGAAGTAACTTGGAGGTCAGATTAGGAGATCAAGTTATTCCACAAATAGATAAGTTCAAATATTTGGGATCAATTATACAGAAAGATGGTGAAATTTTGGAGGATGTTAATCATAGAATCCAGGCTGGGTGGTTTAAATGGAGAAAGGCTACTGGGGTTATATGTGATCGGAAAGTGCCAGATAAAGTAAAAGGAAAGTTTTATCGTACTGCTATAAGACCAGCAATGCTTTATGGAAGTGAATGTTGGGCTTTAAAAGGACAACAAGAGCATAAAATTGGGGTAGCTGAAATGAGGATGTTGAGATGGATGTGTGGGCATACAAGAAAAGATAAGATTTGCAATGAACAAATACGGGGAAGAGTTGGAGTGGCACATATTGAGGAGAAAATAGTGGAGAACCGTCTTAGGTGGTTTGGACACGTACAAAGAAGGCCAAGGGATGCGCCGGTGAGGAGGGTGGATCAAACGGTTTGGAGTCCGGTTAAAAGGAGTAGAGGAAGGCCAAAGAAAACGCTCAACGAGGTCATTGAGCGGGATCTCCTGGTCAATAACCTATCCAAGGATTTAATTTTTGACAGAGCACAATAGCGTCGTATGATCCATGTAGCCGACCCCATTTAATGGGAAAAGGCTTTGTTGTTGTTGTTGTTGTTGTTGTTGTTGTGTCCCAAGTCTCTTCCACATCTTTCCAAACTTGTCATGTAGCCGTTGTGAAACTGCCACCACAAACTTACGGTTGAGGAAATCAGTGTGCAAATTCATGAGTGGATGCACATGGAGCATAAGTTGACAAAAATGACAAAATAAGATGTGACAAAAATGACATATAAGGATCCTAGCTAAGTTAAAATGGCAAGAAGAAAACAACCCTTCAAAACTAAGACTCCCTTTAGAAATTAAGAAAGTTAGTACCGTGCTTGGATCATTTTATTTTAAATGATTTTGCATCACAAAATAAATATATGAAAGGAGTTTGGTCTTATGGAGCATAGTTAAGTGCTTCTAAGCTCTTACTTAATTGCCTATTTAATTTAATTATGAAAAATTCATTTGTGCTACAGGAGATGTAGGAGATTAATTTGTGAGAATTTTGTCTCATAAAATGTAAAAAATATTAAAAAAGGGATTATATTAGTATCTAAATAGGCAATTAATATATTTTTGAGATAGCATTGGGAAGTCTTAGAAGTTAATTAGACAAAAAAAATTAGTTGAATTGAAAAAAAAAAATTGATATGGCTTTAGGATTGCTGATTTTTTGTTCAAAAGTAACTTTAAAATTAAAACAACTTTTTCGACTCATGACTTCAGCTTTTTTCTTCTTCAATTTTTTGAAATTAATTTTTAAATATATTATTCAAATATTTTTTTAAAGTGGACTTTTTGTTATGCTTTGTGCTTCACTTAATTCCATCTAATGCATAAAATAATTAACTTTTCTTGGTCCCGTATGCAGACAATCAAATCATTTTTAGATGAAACCCTTGTAGCAATTCCTGACTCATTCTTGGATTCACCTATTGGAGAGCTACGACCTGGTCGCACAGATCTTTTTGCTAACTTAGAAAGTATACCGCCTCCTCCACACCCAAGAACAAGAGAAGAAGAAGATGCTATATATGCTTGAGTTTTCACATGTATTCTTCAAATCGAGGTCTTAAGTATATCAGCTATCTTGTTATTTATTCCCTTATATATTTTTTTTTGTTGCACACCCGGTTCACCGGAGCTTTGCCCCGACTACATCCGGATCCGACCCGCGTCGCGCACCTGGCTATGGTGGGTGAGTTTCCCAACGGGGATTTTCTGCGTACGCCAAGGCTCGAACTCGAGACCTCGCTTAAGCGATACTGAGCCGCTTACTACTCGAACCAACCCCCGTTAGTATTTATTCCCTTATATTAATTGGTCTCATGTATTCTTCAAAATCCATTTTTGGGAGAGAAAGTGGTGGGTCTAGTGTAATTCTATACGTCAAAATATTGATGCTTTAGTTAGCTGCCTGTTGTAAGCGATTGACTTTTGAAATTAATTTATTCATTGTAGAGACCTTAGGAAAAAGATGGAATTTGCTAGTGTGTGTGTGGGATTGTGCTTCATTGCATTACCATAGATGACTTTTTTTTAGTATAAAAATTTTTAGAAAAGAGTTGGGCTCATTCACGATCTAAAGGTAAGATAAAGCCTCTATTTCTCTTAGATAATACCCATGTCGAGTAAAACTAGCCATTTATTACTTTCAGGCATAAATTTAAATACCCAAGAGTTAGGATGTCTCCAAGTACCGTAACTAGAATCACAATAACATAATACTTTCTAAAAATTGAATACACTTTAAATGATCATATATTTTATCCTTTCCTTAGTTAACTTATGTGGCTAGGCTTATAGATTGCATTGATAATGAGAATTGCACATTTTTTTATAACGTATTCATAAGCCCATTACACATCTGCAATACCATATAAAATGTCAATTTTGTCCTCAATCAATAGCTTATGTGAAAAGATAATATTTGCCCTAAAAATAAATCCTACCATAGAATTATAAAAATCTATTTATTTTTTTTATTTTCTCCCTCACCTAAAAAAAATCCAAAACTCAATGAATTCTTCTACAACTCGTAACCACCATCTCCAATCTACATTGAAAGCAAGGTGAAGGTTTCTCCCTCACCAGAAAACACCCATCTTCTCGCCAGATTCAGTTCTCCTCCTCCTCCATATGCAAGGAGTAGCATCTGGAAAGCATTGAGGGTAGGGTGATAAATGTGAGCATCCTCATCGGAAACTTCCTCCCAGTTTCATAAGCAATGTTTTGATGGAATCTTATCGTTGAAGCATGGGTCTTGATTTGAATATTATCCTCACAAGCATCGGTGGCCAATCTGGTTGTGAAAAAACAGAATAGTTGTAGAATGTTCAGGAACTAATAATTGGGAGAGGTTATTCTATTAAGGGTAAAACAGTCTTTCTGCTGTATATTAAAGTTAATTAATTATTAAAAAATAACTCATTGCACCTTTCTTAAAAAAAACTTACCAAACAGTATCCCTGAAATAAATATTATTAGACTGTATTCCCATTACATTGCATTGAACTGAATTGTGTAATGGAAATGAACTAAACGGCCATATAATTATAATAATCACTCAACCACATTTTTAAATTTAGAATTCAATTATCATTAAAGAGAGTTTTTTTCTTAAAAAAAAATTGTTTATTTTTAAAATTGGAAATTTATTGTAAAGGAGGCTTTCTCAAATTTTAATTACATGATATCATTGTGAAAATCATAAATTTGTCCCTGTTTAATGGTACACGGTTTAATTTGAATTCCTTTATGAGAGACATTTTTTTGTTGGCTTTTGCTAAATGCAACTCTGACACAATACTTCTAACACCAAAGTCTAGGGAATTATCTTGCCGTTTTAGTGCCTGTTTGAAAAAAAAAAATTAAAACGGGCTTATGAACATATTTTAGAAAATAATTTTTTAAAAAGAATTTATAAAAAAATAATTTTAAATAAATAAGTGTTTGGATAGTTATTAGTAGAAGAGGTTTGATGCTCGATAAATTATTAAAAAAATAAAATCTAAAATAATAATTATATAAAATAAAATGTGTAATTTTTATTTTATGAGTGATATTGAAATAATAAATAATATATATATTTTATTTATTAGGTAGGTAAGAAGAAATAAATTGTAGTAAGTTATGAAATAAGCAATTTTATTTATAAATTATTTTATTATACGTATATTTATATTACTCCATGCAAAGACCAAACCCGCGAGGAAGGAGCCACAGCTGCGTCCACGACAAGTCGCCGGTGAGTGGTTGTCATGACGCATAGAAGAAGAGCAAAGTGAAGGACATGAGAAGAGGAAAAGGAAGAACGAAGGTGGAAGGAGAAGAGAGAACAAAAGAAGCCTTACGGGAGCAGGTGAAAGGACAAGAAGCAGGTGAGTAATGAATGACAGACAGGACCGAAGACTGAATTCCTTGGGCAGTGGAGAAAATAAAAAGTAAAGGTAATTTGATATTTTTATTATTTTAAAAATTAATTTTATTAATTTATTTAAAATTATAATTTTATTTAAAAATATTTATAAAAAAATATAACTGTTTATTTTAAAAAATTTTTAAACTAAAATTTAGATCATAAATTTTTTTTAAAACTATAATTTTATGAGTAGCTAAACATGCCCTTAATCCTTGAGGATGAAACATTTTTCTTCACAAAGGTGAAGAAATCACTTTTGTCAAAGTTACATCTGTTTACAAGGAGTCCCACTGATTAAATTTTTAGGAAAAAATCAAGCATGTCTTAGATTCTCTTTTTTTTTTTTTTTAAATTTAGATGAGTTCGACACCGATCTCACACTAAAATTAAGGCTATATTCTAAAGCTCAAAAAATATTTATAAAAAATTTACGATATCGTCTATTAAAGAAGCCTTTACAACAATAACAAAAATTAAACTCGTATCTTATTCTTTACTATATACGTTAACTATAATTAATTTAGATTAGCTTTTTTTTAATCAAATGTCTCATAGCATCTCGCATTTGAATCCATACAGCATCCACTAAATTACATCTCGATGTCAACTATGTGTACACAGCTTTCATTAACTTTTTCATGGGTTCAAACATGACTTCTTCAATTCTTTAGAAGGAAGTTCTTTCTCTTGTTAAAATCTTTCATTTCTTTGATATTTATTTTATTTCCACTGGATCTTTCTATCAAACCTTTAGTAACATTGTATGCTCTATATGCTTTGCTTCCTCGTAAAACTATATTTTAATTATTAATATCATTTTATCTTTTGATAAAAAAAATCATCATCAATAGAATTTTCCAAATTCAATCAAGATTTTTTTTTTTAATTTTTATTATTTTTATTTTTCTATTATTTCTTTTGGGACTCGAACAAAATATGGTGTTCATAAGATTGGGGATTTTTCTGCTTTTAACAAATTATAGGATTTATTTATTTCTCCATTTACGAGTGTGACGCATTTAACATCCCCGTAATCTAGCCAAAGAAAAAAAAGTTGCGTGGTTTGTCCGGGCGTGTTTGATTTATTCTGAAACCATGATTTTATAAGTTTTAAATTTTTTAAAAAAAATAAATAGCTATATTTATCTATAAATATTTTTAGATAAAATCGAGGTTTAAAATAATAGTTTTGAATAAGCTATTAAAACTAATTTTTAGAAAAGTAAAAGAACTTATGGACTATCCAATTATTATATTATCTCTATTTTTTTATACCCTCCCTCCTCTCTCATTTTTAATCTTTCATCTCTCTTTTCTACCATCTCTGATCTCTCATATCTTATCTCTCTTCTCCACCTTCTCTCATCTCTCTTTTTTACACTCTCTCCTCTCTCTTCTCTTTGCTCTACCCTCTTTTCTCTCTCATATTTTTAATCGAATCATACCCTTTTTAATAATTTATCAATATAAAAAGTCATTCTAAAAATAACTATCTAAATATTTATTTATTTATAACCACTTTTTCTTTTATAAGCTCTTATTTAAAATTTTTTTCTATAAGGTATCTAAAAACTTATTTTTCCTATAAGTTTTTTTTTTATCCAAACACACTTTATAAATCCTACATGGGACTGTTTGGATAGGATTTTGAAAAAGGGCTTATGAAAAAAAAGGCTTATGGACAACTTATAGAAAAGGACTTTTGGAGAAGAGTTTATGGAAAAAAAGTGGTTTTGAATAAATACGTGTTTGGATAGTTATTTTTAGAATGACTTTTTATGGTGGTAAATTATCAAAAAGGGTATGATTTGATTTAAAGTAAGAGAAATGAGGGAGTTAGAGAAAAGAGAAGAGAGAGGAGAGAGGGAAGAGAGGAGAGAGGAGAGAGGGTGTAAGAAAAAATATGAGAGAGGAGAGAGGGTGTAAGAAAAAGTAGGAGAGAGGAGAGAGGGTGTAAGAAAAAGTAGGGGTAAGATAGTAATTGGATAATCTATAAGTGCTTTTATTGTTGAAAATGCTATTTTAAATAGCTTATTCAAAACTATGGTTTTAAACCATGGTTTTGTCCAAAAGCACTTATGGACAAATAAGCCTGTTTGTTTTAAAATTTCCCCAAACTGAAGTTTGGGCCAAAAGTACTTTTAAAACCGCGGTTTGCTAACTTAGCCCTATATCTTCTCAATATTCCTACGAGCCTGTTTGGATAGGATTTTAAAAAAGGGCTTGTGAAAAAAAAGGGCTTATGGACAACTTATGGAAAAGGACTTTTGGAGAAGAGTTTATGGAAAAAAAGTAGTTTTGAATAAATACTTGTTTGGATAGTTATTTTTAGAAAGACTTTTTATGGTGGTAAATTACCAAAAGGGTATGATTTGATTTAAAGTAAGAGAGAGGAGGGAGTTAGAGAAAAGAGAAGAGAGAGGAGAGAGGGAAGAGAGGAGAAAGGAGAGAGGGTGTAAGAAAAAGTAGGAGAGAGGAGAGAGGGTGTAAGAAAAAGTAGGAGAGAGGGTGTAAGAAAAAGTAGGGGTAAGATAGTAATTAGATAGTCCATAAGTGCTTTTACTGTTGAAAAAACTATTTTAAATAGCTTATTCAAAACCATGGTTTTAAACCATGGTTTTGTCCAAAAACATTTATGGATAAATAAGCCTATTTATTTTAAAATTTTCCCAAACCGAAGTTTGGGCTAAAAGCCTTTTAATTCCTCATTTCCTCTCCAAGATCCAAAGAAACTCCGATGGTGATGGAGTCGGAGGCCAAGATCAGCATGACCGATTGGAGTTCGCAAACGAACTGGACCATTGCTTCTGGTTCTCTTCAAGATTCTATCACCTTCGAATCCTCACTGTCTTTGGCCAAAGGAGGTGGCGATGAAGTAGGAGCGACCACTGTGGATTCGACACCCAAATCCTTTCTTATCCTCTATCCTGCTTCAGCTGATTCTGGCCCTTGCGAGATCAAGAGTAAGCGCAGAGTTTGATTCACCTTTTGTTTCAATTCGAGCTGTAAATTGTACTGTCTTGAGAAATTTATCCCATATTCAATTTCTTGATGTCGGATGAATATCTTGGGAAAATTCATTAATGTGTGATGCTGAATTTCATTCAGTTTTTAATATATTTTAGCTTGTTGGTGAAATTTGAGTATGCTCTGCGAATTCGAGTTTGTGAAGTTCCGTTGGAATTCTACGTTTGATGTGTTTGTTCACGGGGTCATTAATCTGGTTTCTATCATCTTTCTTCAATTGAAACTTCTGTTGGATGGATATCCATTTTCAGAGCGTTTTTCTTTATGGTTGTTCTTTGGAAGCTAGAACTAGATACTTTTTCTTCAAATGACTTGCAAGTCTCACAATTCTTGTATAGCTCTAGCCTCTTCTAACCGTGGTGCCTTGTGAGTTGAAGTTCTCTATCATTTTCTCTCCTTCCTCATTCTTCCTCCTAGCATAGATCCTTCAATCATTTCAGAAATGTCAGTGTATCATTATTGCGATTAAGTATATCGTGTATTGTTCCCATTATCTAGCTGAGTCCACTGAGTTGAACCTTTTGCTTCCATATCTAGTGTTGAATACTAATAGCTTGTTTCTTTGAGGAAAAAACTGTTTCTTTTGGCCACTTAAGGGAAGATTTCTTGTTCTGCAGTTAGTTTTGCACAAAAGCATGAGGTCTTACAAGTTTATGTTCGAAGTACAGCCAGAGTGTATGAAATTTACTGTGAACCTGATGTGCAGAGTAGTAATGAGTATCTGTGTACTGTTCGCTGTGGCATTGCTGCTAGAGATGGAGAAGTTCTTCACGCGCTAAATGTTGAAGAAGTTGTTTCTTCACATATTAAGGGCTTGAACAAAGAGTTGGTTGAAGAAAATATTAGAAGTGAAGATGAATGGGTTGATGTAAAAATTCCAGATTCTCCTGTGTTGGATGGGGGAAACGATGGTTTGCAAACAAAAGCCTGTATTAACTCAGCGAAAAGCAGTCAGGTAGGCTTATCCACTCTTTCCACTTAATTACTCATGCTGTCTTGCCATTTGATTTCATTACTCTTTTTTATTTCTTAGTATTCTTGCTCTCTTTCTTGGAGTGCAAACCCCTGTTGTTAGTCATATTGGCTGTCTTCCTTATACATTTGGGGGCTAAAAAGAAACCAAAAGAATGGAAGATAAATAATGCATGAGATCAATTCAGCAACCGGTTCATTAATGGATCTTCTTTTGTACGCATAGATAGCTTGTTTATAGACTCTCTGATGTACTTGGCACCTAGACCTTCAGTTTGTGCTGAGGAGTAGTGTGTTGTTGATTTGAGTGAAATGATTCAATTTTAGGCCCTTTTGCTTTCTATAATGCAAGACAAGGAGAATGGAGGAAGGATCAGATTGAAATCAAAGGGAAAATCTCGAAAGTTGTGTTTTGTTGTACTTTCTTCAACCATCCTACTTTCTGATCTAGGGATTTTCCATTATGTTCTCTCCTTTTCTATTTTTTTTTATTGGCCTCGGATGAATTGTTGTATTTTTCTTTCACTCTTGGTCAATCTAAAATGACAATACAAAATATGTACATGCATGACAAATTTTGTTGAGAAAGAAGAGCCTTGGATTATGACAACACCTTATTTGCGTTAGGATTTGAATGCGATGTGCCCTTATCTCTTCTAATAATTAATTCTTTTATTTATAAAATGATCACAAATTTGGCATTAAATAATAGTAGCCATAGCCAATACAGTTTGGCATATTGTGCTTTTTTGGCTTTTGCTTTTTCACCATGTTCCTTTTCTTGTATTTCTTTCTATTGGATGGTAACATTCCCTTAGTTGTGCTTTTCCTCTATTTTTCTTGAGTAATTTTTCTTCATTTATAACAATGAACGTGCTGATTGATGGAAAATTTCAGGATCTCTTTGAGGCTACAGCAGAGATTTCTGATGTAAATCCTTGCATGTCTGTCACACTTCGGCTGCTTTCACTCCAGAATAAAGGCTGTATTTGTATTGATGAGATTTACATGTTTGCTGATCCTGTTGCTCTATCTGATTCTGAAAGACAAGAGAGCAATGCAGAAAACTCGTCTGGCAGTTCTCTCATGGCTATGTTTCTTCCAACTCTGATGCAATTATCAAAGACAACTGCTCTGAGCCACACAAATGAGAAGAATCAACCTGTTAGAAAGGAAAATCAATATTTTCTGGAAGTTGATTTGGGAAAAAGCCATCCACGTGATTCTGTAATTAACACCGAACTAGAAGGAAGAGCTAGCAAAACTGACCATCAAGAAGGGGAGCTGCAAAAGGTGAATGAAGAAAGTGTGGGTCCATCTCAATCAGACATGCTCTTGCAAGATGCTCATGTTGATAGCAATCTTACAACAACCTCCCAAGCTGCTACAATGGAGAACAATCAGAGTGAAACACCCTCACAAGCTGCTAAAATAGAGCGCAACGATAGGGATACACCCTCAGAAGCTACTGCTATGGAGAAAAATCGTGGGGATTCTCTGGATGTTAATGTGGGAAGGGCCCTGGAGCAGCTTGTGTCTCGAATGGACAGGATGGAAGCAATCTGTTTGGGCTTTCAAGAGAAAATGCTAGTGCCCATAGGCAGCATTGAGGCTAGGCTCCAGCAAGTAGAGCAGCAACTTGAAACACTGACCATCGAATTACAGAATTCTGGATTGGCTTCATGCTCTAGAATTTATGCCCCAGATGGTTCCTGCATTCAGTCAGATGCTAACTCATGTGACAATTGTCATGGTAATAATGTCACTGGAGGATTGGCACCAGAGAAGAACAGATCTCATGTTGAAGTACAATCTGTCTCCCCCAATGATATGTCTGATTCAGCAAATACTACTCAATTGCACCCTGGTCTTATAGTTACAGCTCCCGAGTTTCTTGATGCTGAGGATGAAGAAGAAAATAAAACACCGGGATTAGAAACAACTTCAAATGATAAACAGAGGCAGCATCTGTCAATTGATGATGCTGTAGCTTCTGCATTAGCTGGATTTTTATCTTCTGTATCTTCAGAAACTCCGAGGTATACCAAAAGTCTTGTAGCAAGAGCCCCTGAGTTTATAAATGAAAATGATCATGAATATAGTGATGCTTCACCTAGAACTTCATATGAGATAGAGAATAATGATGATTCAAACGATCTCAAAGACACTGAGGGTATTAATTGCGTGCAAGAGTCAACTTCAAACAATGTTTGTTCAGAAAGAGAAGAGGTGAGCAGAGGTCCTAATGATAAAGATTCAGAAGGGGCTGTCAAGGAATCTGAAGAATATTGCCAGCATAGTACTGCAAAAGATGACCAGAAAGAGGTTCGCGTAGAAGCTGGCGTCCTCCTAGCTGAGCATGATCCAGGAACGAGTTTTGAGCAGACTACAGAGGATAACAACAGCAGAAATATTAGTGATCAGATAAATAAGGGTTTGTCATCCACAAGTGAGGTTCCTAAGCTGAGTCAGATTGATAGTATCTCTAGTAGTTCCACTGAGGGAGAAGTTTGTGTAGAACTCGTGCGGTTCCGAGTAGTTCCAGGCACCGTAGCAACAGAAGTCCCAAAGGAAGCCTCCCATGAAGATATTATAGAGAATGTTCTTGGATTTTCATGCGGTTCCTCTGTGGTAGATTTCAAAACATCAATCTTAGATGTAAAATTCAACTCTCAGGGAAATCATGTTACCAAGTTTTTCCTTGAAGATCTTGTTGACACTCCAGAGACGAGCTCTCAGGATCATCATCCTGTGGGGGAAAACAGTGATGATCTTCCCATTAACGAACAATTTAAGACCAATGATAATCTTTCAGTTGCAGAGCAGAATGATTTGATCTCAATCGATGTTGCAGAACCAGTGAATCCAGCCGCTAATGGCCATTTTTCAGTGGATAAAGACTATTGTGCTTTGATGAATGTGCCTCTGGAGGTTGAGGGTGATAATCTGCAAGAGGATAGTAGACGCAAGGGCAAGCAGGATGAAAACACGTTTCTTAAAACCTTTTTCTTCTGAATATATTCTCCTTTGTTATTAGCGTGTCTTTTATTTCAGTTTTTTTCCTTGGGGTTACGTTACGAAGGTCAATAGGGTTTTGTTTTATTTGTTGAGGAGTATTTCGATTAGCTTTTTGGAAGGGATTTTTGGTTAATGTGAGGAGTTACACATACGAGTATTTCTGAAATCATGATTTGGAAGTTTCTCAAACAGGTTGTTAGTGTCTGTAAATAGCCAATGACATCTTCAGTCTAAATTCAGGATTTTAGTTGTTGTTAAGGATTGTTAAATAAATTGGAGACAGAGCCAAAAGGATTGGTCAAATGGTGAAATGTGAGCATGTGACGTGTGGGTACAGGGTAATCAAATAATACCAATTGGCTTATTAATGATGGCAATTGGCATCAAATTCAACTTTGAATTTCTTGCAGAAATGTCGAGTGCAAAATAAGCGTAAATTAAAACTCCAGATTCTTGAACAAGATCCACAAAAAAACAATTGAAATTTAATGTTAAGGCATGGGGAAGGAAGAAAAGTTCAATTATTAAAACGTGAAATGACCAGGACACTTTTTTATGGTCGCACTAAGCTAATAAAATCTTACAACAGTCAATGAAAAGTCATAACTGAGCTTACAAATGAATGAATGAATGTATGCAGTTGACTACAAAACATAGATGACTCTAAACATGGAGGAAGAAGAGAATATAGAGCAAGATGAAGACCAACTTAGAGAGAAGACAAAAACAGTTACAGGGCAAGAGGAGAAGAGAAGCTAGAGAGAGGATTTCACATAATTTCTGAATATGAGGATCAAAAGATTCATTATCTCTTCTCTCTCTTTTTAATCTGTTTCTGAAAGTTTCATGTACATTCACTTTTGTCAATACAAAAAAGTTGGATTGGAAATATTACCATAAAACAGAACAGCACTGGAATCCTTTACTAAAACCAAATTGCACCGTTGGTATTTCTGCATTTGTAATCCTTTTTTGATATTTTCATTAATATTTAATAGACCTCTCCAACTATTTGCGGAAGACTTTCAAAGAGATAGGTTTCATATGAAAGGTAATCATCACCAATACTACTTGGGATTTGTCCAAAGTTGCAACGGAATTCAGTCCCATAACAGAAGCTCAAGACTTTTACGCATCACCTGAAAAAACATGAAACAAGACAACATCCAGTTAAGATTCGAATTACTATTAATGTTTACCCGTGTATCATTTATATGCATATACAGCTTCCCGTAGTCCAAATTGTATCGCCAATATTTTGAAGATTACAAACTAAACTTTATCTATGTAAAAGCTTATATGACTTTGAAAAAGAAGAAACAACATATGATCATGCTAATTCTTCTTCTAAGATGTCGAAATAGAAAAATATTGTAAGCTTGTGATATTAGAGTAACAAAATATTTTATTATGATTTTTTTTCTGAATTCAATGACCAAAGATTGAAAAGGGTATAACAAATTTTGGAACTTAAAGCATCCAATTCCCATCACAGTTTCAATAATGAAAAGAAAATGAATAACAATAAAGCATAAGTTTCTTACATCCCATACTACCAAACCAAAGTTTATCTTCAATAATATCTACTGAAGCAAGTCAAAACAGCATAAGAAAATGAATACATATTACCAGCTGCATAAGCATTATGTAAAGGATAACAGAACATGTCCCAGAACAAAAACTGCTTACTAGCCACTTTTACCTTTTCACTATAAGAAAACTCTATAGTACCATGGGATCATGTCTAGTGACTTGCAGAGTGATTGAAGTTGTATCATCAGATTTTATTCCACTGAATTATATTATTTTCAAGTACAAACACCAGAATTTCAATAAGGCAGAAAATTTCTGAACTTTTGTAAGACAACTTTCCAATCATTTTTAGTATGATCATCACATGGCTATCAGTTAAAACAGTAATAAACTACAGGACAAGAATCATCCCTAAATACCCAAGACTCTCAAAGGGTTCAGGCTCGATCAAGCAAGGACATCATAGAAAGGTAACAAATGTTAGCCAGAAGAGCCCAAATGTCATAGAAGTCTAATTTTTATTGGAATCAACTCGCCAGTCGCCAGAGTGACAGAGATGAACTCAAGAATGAAACTCAGATGGATACAAACCCAATCTGCCCAAATAATTCAAAGACAGAAGAAAGGATAAATCAAAAGGGATTACCTATACAATGCCTTGGATCTACTAGGCAGAAGAAAAGGAGGTTCCTAGTGTTCATAGGCTATTGTGATGTCTCCTGTTCTCTCTACAGTGCTGTTTCTTTCTTTCATTTCTCGTAATCTATCTCCCTCTTGATTGTTTCCTTTTTAATTGAATGCTTCTTCTTACACCTGAAGCAACAACTCTGGGTGTGCCCTGAGATAAGATAAAATTTGAACTTTGAAATTCAAATTTATATATAAAAAGCAGGAAAAAACAACAAAAGCAGAGCCCAAGAGGAAATCAAACTATTCAAGGCTTGTGAATAGTTCAGTTTCCTCCAATTTTTATATTTAATCGTAGTATAGAGTCAGAGGTTTACTTGCCATGTGCAATCCTGTTTCCCTTAAAATTTGTTCGATCAACTGGCCATAGGAGGTATTATCATGTAGAGTTAGCATTGTTCCTTGTAAAAATGAAAGATTCATTACATGCCCAAGTGTATTAGTCGAATTGGATTACTTTTCATCCAACTCTTTCTTTTTCTTCACTTGAAAGAAATGAATCCCAGCTGTACAACAATAAAATCTGAGGTCAAAAGAGTGCTAGAAATCAAAGTTTTTGAAGTATCATGGAAACAAATTGCTCAGCAGCCATGCAGCTATAAATCTCCTAACTTTTATGACTCATCTGATTGGAAACTTGATCCATGAAGGCCTTTACTATTCAAAAGAATCAAAACATCACAAATCTCAAAGAAGCTGCAGGGGAAATACAATGACTAGATACAGCAAAAGAAATCAACAATTTTGGGGTTTCACAGGAAAATTTCCGTCATGCATAAACTTTGCATCGTCTTGGATAAACAGCATTAGCTAGAATCAAGCTGAAAACCATGTTATCATTAATATTAGCCTTTAAAACAAGGGTCTCCTGCTAAAACACGACATTATATTACTGACATACCAAACTATATGTAAATTAACTGAACTCATTAGGTTTTTTAATTTTTAGCTGACTACTTAGAATGAGAATTGAAAACACTGTTCAATTTGCGTGTGCCTATTGACAATGGATGCCAGATAAAAGAAAGATAAATTAATAAAAACACTGAACAAAGTTTCATCGACCTCAGCATAGCAGTTGCTCAAAGACATGCATGGTGGTTGCAAACAGTAGTATGCATATTGTCAAGGATTAAAGTAGTTAATATATATGGCAAGTATAACAGTGGGAGGAACAATAAATGAAACTTTTTCTTCTGCAATATAGATATACCATTTCAAGAATTGGTACATGAAGGTGCATGTATATTCTAAATGCACGAGAATAAAGCATCATGAGTAGTGATTTTAATATTTAGCTGGCTGAAGAGATATATGGTATTGCAACACATTGTATGCGAAAATGACATGGTTTCTAACAACATAGGAGTTCATCTGTCCTTTATTTTTCTTCCCGTGTCTTACTTGATATGTGATAGTCACCATTACTTCTAAACACATAATATTGTTAAAATGAGAAGAAAATAAAGTTTGAGGAATGGAACTTCCATTGTATAGGATTTAAAGGGATAATTTCCATGTGAAAATCAGAGAACAAACCTAAGAAAACAAAGAATAATTATTTGAATGTGTCTTCCATGTAAGTTTGAAATGGACATTGGACCTTTACATGTTTATAAAAGGCATAGTTAAACACCTCTTACAATTGGCATATCTGCATTTGTCACTCGATGGCAAGACATTTTCAATGATTTAGGTGTCTGGTTCTCAACTAGAGCTTGCTTAATGTGGGCAGCCTCCCCAGGCATTCCAGCCTTCAAAAGACAGGATCTCAAAGAATTTACAGTGATATCATCAGGAGCACAACCAACTGCCAACATCTTATGAAAGATATAAATTGCTTCAAGCATTCTTCCTTTCATACAATGCCCAATAATGAGAATTGTATATGTCAGCTTATCAGGTTTGCACCTTTTCTGCTCCATTTCTGCTACAATTACATTAGCTTCATCAACATTCCCAGACTTGCAATACCCATCAATGACAGGATTATACATAAATGGTTTCGGAACAATGTCTCTCTGCTTCAATAATCTTAAAAATTCACGAGCTTCATGCAATCTGTTGTTCTTGCACAAAGCACTGATAATAACAGAGAAAGTATATAAATTTGGGGGGATATTTTTTACATTCATTTCATGCCATAGGCTTAAGCCATGGTTCACCTGTCCAATTCGACAGTATCCATCAATTAGGGAAGCATAAGTAACAACATCAGGAGCACAGCCATGAAAGAGCATCTTTTCATGCATGGCCAGTGCAGAGATCATGTCACCAGCCTTGCCAAAGCCATCAATAAGAGCATTAAAAGTGACTTGATTAGGTTTAACTCCAGATCTAATCATTTCATCATAAAGACTAGTGGCCTCTTCCATCTTAGCCAACTTGCTATAACCAGATATTATAGCTGTGTAACTAACAACATCAGGGGAAAACTGACCTTTTAAATAAACTTGTTCTAGTAGATTCTTTGCTCTACCAACCTCATTAATTCTACAAAAACCATGTATAAGAGTGTTAAATGTAATTATATCAGGGGAACAACCACAACTGCTCATTTCATTGAGCAACTTTATGGCTGCATCAGTTTCTCCTGCTCTGCAAAGACCTCGCATTAAAATATTGAATGTGCAAGTTTCTGGGCGAAAATGTGATCCCATATGCTCCCTAAATAAGGCAATGGCATCGTCTACTTTTTCCTGTTTTACCAAGACGTTGAACAACTCATTATAAACAATAGCACTTATTTCAAACTTACTGGACTTAAAATCATCAAGCAATTCCTTCGAAACATTAAACATGTCTGCTAGTGCATAAGAGGACACCAAAGACCCCAACAGCCAACTATCAGGCAAGTACCCATCCAACTTCATACAGTCATACACCATTTTTATTGAGTTATTCGGACGATCTCGACAGAGAGTATACAGAAGCATATTATAGGTCAAGCGGGAATGAGTGATATTCAATCTTTCCCTACTAAACACAAAGAATCCCAAACCCAAATTTGGATTGTTTAGCCTCTTAATAACCTCAAACACGAGTGAAGGAGTCAAGAACTTACTAAAATAGCCCAAAAATCTATCCAATGAGTTTGAGCGGACAAAACTAGTACACACAATCTTAACAAACCAAGCTTCAGCTCTTCTAATCAACGCTTTATCCTCCACAGGCCTCGGGTCAGATCTTACCTGAACAAGACCATGGTAATGGGCAATGGCTATCTTGGAAACTGAAACACTTGAAGATCGGGATGTGACGAATAAGAGGGTCATCCGCTTCCCCACGCCATAAATGGAATTACTTTTACGACCACTTATACATTCAGTTCCTGTATTTCTTCTCGTATCACTAGATTTCGTCAAAGGTCTTCGATTCAAACCCCTAAATTTCATCGAGATGGTGGCAAAATTGGTATAGAAAACATGGGATACCTGATAACTCTGCTCTATTCAGAATTTAGACACTGTGAAAGCAAATGGAGGTCTGCTGGGAGCGAAAGCGCGAATGCAAGACATCTATGATAACTAATTTGCTGCCAAATTGAAATCAGTAGCAATCCATTAACCCTAAAGTAAATAAAGATCCCAAACTTATATCGTTGGAATAAGGGAATCAAGAACCACTCGAGCAGGACAACAAATTTCAACGAAAGCCTTAACATCAATGAGAATGACGGACCAATTAAGAAGATAGTAACTACACTATTAAGAGATGCAAAAGAGGAAGATGAGAGAGAGAGAGCTTGGACGATGACCAACAATAGTGGTCTGCTTCTGTGGCTCTCCCTTGAGGCGTGAGACAGAGAAGAATGGGAAGTAACGGAGCATACTACAATACGGGGTAAGGGAACACGTAGGGAATTTCTTTTATCTTTTAAATCTCATTTTAATTATATTTAAATTTAAAAAAAGCTATTTTTAATTTAAATATTATTTTGTAAGTTGAGAATTAAAAATTTTCTTTTTATTATATATTTGATTTTCTTTTTATTATATATTTTGTAACTATTTAATTTAAATAGTTTAAATTGAGGATCACTGTCATTTTATATCCCTTGAAATTTGAAATAAATAATTATGCAAATTGATATAAATTTGGCATTACTTAATACCCATAAATAATAAGCTTCATTTGTCATATTATATCTACGAACATGCCAACTCAAATAAAATGCTTATGACTTTGATGATCATGCTTTGAACTCAGATTATTTTTAATTAAAGGGATATGTACTAATGATTTGAAATTTTAAATAAAATTAAATTTATAATTTTTTATTTATATGAGAACTTTATAGCTAAACCATAAGATAATTTGCTCGAATTTATTTTTCTTTTTAATCATCATTCATGGTAATGGGTTTGTTTGGCTACAATCTAGTGCTGATGCATAGTCTGTAAGATTGTTGTCTAGAATCGAACTTGGATGATGAGGGAGTTGGTAGGGATTATTTTATGTATTTGGGGCATTTTTTAAATTCCATGAGAAGGTTGTAAAGCATGAGTTTTTTGTATACAACTTGATTAGTTGATTGATGGTGTATTGATCTAAGAAATCTTATGTCAAATGTGATTGATTGTTCCTTGCTGCTTTTTTGGTCCGTTTGGTAGCATAGAACTAGGTTTTATTGCCCTGAATGGTCTATTCGGTTTGAGGGGAATAATAAGAAGGTTTAAAAAAATTTAAAAATTAAAAAAAAAAACAAATAGGGAGATAAAAAAATAAAAAAAATAAAATATAATTTTAATCCTTTAAATTATATTTTGATTATTTAACTCTATAAATAAAAAATAATCAAAATGATAAAAGAAATCTTTAAAAAATATTTTGATAAAAGAAAGTTTCATTTTGATTATTTAACTCTATAAAATGTACTTTTAGTCCTATATTTTTAATATCGTTAATGTCGCTTATAAAATATCCTGACTCAACAAATTTAAATGATTATTGTATAACTAAAAAAATATACTTAATTTTTAAACATTAATAATAATATTAAAACTAATTTCACATAATAAAAAAATTATTTATAGTATTATTTACCCAATGAAACCATGGAATATATGCTTTTTATTTTTAAATTATCTTAAATAGAAATCACCTTAATATATACAATCATATATAAATACTCTGAGGAGAAGATTATAATTTTAGAAGATAAAGTAAATTAAAATTTTATATTTATAATTAAAATAAATTTTTTATCTAAATATTATATTTAATATTAGAGGAAGTATATATTTAAAATTCATTTAAACTCAAAATCACTATTTAAGCAAGCTAATATGATCCTTGGCGCGCGGTTGAAATACACGTTATTTCTTTGATATAATATTTATTATCTTTTTAAATTTAATGATATGTGATTACAAACAAAATGAAACGCATGACTTCTACAAATTATTGAATAATATTTAATATTTTAGTACTATTGTGAAACGCAATTTTGTTCCTTTTTGTGTGCCGGCTGTCTATGTACTGTTCATATGTACTTTACTGTTAAGCACTGTTCGCCTCACTGTCACTGTTCATCTCTTCCTTCCTCCTCAACCGCACATGTCACTGAATTCTTTCTCCTACCGGTGACCGAACAGCGAGCACAGGGCGAGAAGACCACACGCACTACAGCTCGATGTGGAGAAGGCGGAGACGAATTTGAGGGAGAAGGTGGAAAGGAAGAAGATAGCGTCATGCTCATTGTCGTGTTTGCTGTGCTCGCCGATTCTATTGGAGGATGCTGTCGATGTCGTTGGAGATGACGCCAATGACGGAGATAGAAATGTCGTTGGAGAGAAAAAAATAATAATAATAATAATTAAATAGTGTATATATTTTTTTATTATTTTAAAAATTAATTTTATTAATTTATTAAAATTATAATTTTATCTAATTTTTTTTAAATAAATATAATTATTTATTTTAAAATTTTATTAAATTAAAATTTTATCCCAACTTCTAAAACCATAGTTTAAATATCACGCCCTATATCTATGTTTTCACAATCGTATCAAGTTTAGAATAAATACAGAAAGCATTCAAGCAACAATAAAAAGAACCTAAAACATAATTTAATCAACACATAAGTCTTAACTAATCATCCCAAAACTTGAAAAGCTTCAAGTAAGGCTCAACGTGAACGTGCTTTGTCCAAAAGTTTTCATTTTTTAGCTCAACCAGGAAAAAAAAGGTTCATTTACAGAGGTTGGTTATTCCTCACATAAAATCGATAATTTGACGAGTTAAAGCAGGATTAGTTTTACTTATACAAGAAAATTACGTGAGTTTTCACTTCAAATTTAAATGCAATATGCGTTTCAGGGATGATGATTAAGGCATTATTTAGTTAGAGGGTTTTGAAAAAAAAGATAGGGAAGGGGAGATATAAATATGTTTGGTTGAAAAAAATAGAGGGGAGGGGAGATGAATTTTTTTGTCCTCATGTGCTCACCTCTTTTCCTCTATCTCCCCTCCAAAAATAGAGATTTTTAGAGGGGAGAGAAATTTTATATGTAATTTTAATAAAATTATTCTTTATAATATTTTAATTATACCCTCCTCCTCTCTTCACTTATCAAGTATTAATTTTTTCTATTATTTTTTTTGACAATTTTATGTTGATTGCTGAAACATTTTGTTAATTTATATATTATATTAATATATATAATAATTATTAATTAACAAGAGACAATGTTAAAATTTTATTGTATTTTTTATTTTTTTTAATTTTATCATTATATATAAATGAGATAAAAAATATTGAGATTCATAAATTAAAAAATAATAATTTTGATATGAATATTATAAATAAATTTAAATAAATAGGTAAGGGCATATTTATCAACTTTAAATTAACTCTCATTCTCTCCCGAATCAAACAAAAAATATTATCTCTCCTCCCCTACCTTCATACTCATAACCTCCCTTACCCTTCCTTACCTTCTTTTAAATTAACTCAACCTACCCTCCTCTAAATTTAACCAAACAATGCCTAAGAGAAGTTGCTGCTAATTTCTTCGAATAAGAATGCACTAATTCTGTAATTCGGTGAAAAAGTTTTCTGTGTGATCATAAATTTGTGAGCGATCATGCCAAGAAATCGTGCCTCACCACTCAGTCATTCCCCGTTGTATTCATGTACTCATTCGGTAAAGAATCATCTTCCTGATAAGAGATAGAATCTGTCAAAATTTTCGTCTTTTTCCTACCGTGTCTTAAAATTTTCGTCTTTTTCCCACTATGTCAAAACCCACATTTCAGAGTTTTTCTTCAATCTTCTTCTCCCATTGGGAATAACGTGGCAGAAGCTTAACCAGCAAAGCCATCCCTGAACCATACACCACGAATCATTTGATATTCCACACTAAATCGGTTTAAAGTCTTCCTCCTTCACGTATCAGTGACCCACCCATTTTCACAGCCACAGAGGAAGCAAGGAAGGAAGGAAGATAGAGAGAGAGTGTGAGAAAATGGCGGATGAGAAGATGATTAACGGCTCCGGCGAAGCAGAAGGACACGGGATAGTGAAGGTGGACCCCAAGCCTTCTAATGGATTTACTTCCAAAGCGATCGATCTTTTGGAGAAACTGCTGGTTAAGTTCATGTATGATTCTACGAAGCCACATCACTGGCTCGCTGGTAATTTCACTCCTGTTCCGGACGAGACGCCTCCCACTAAGCATCTCCCAGTTCAAGGTTACCTCCCGGTGAGTACAAATTACACTACGGTTTTATACTACCCAATTTTTTCATTGTTATTGAGTTATTCACGTATTTGTTTCATGTGGTGTGTGGTATGATATGATGTGCCTATGCTTGCTGAATTGCATAACCGAGGCAAGAAAAGAACGTGAGCGATGGAAAACAGAGATTAATTAATGGATAGAGTTGTATGTAATTATTTTATCGAAAGAAATAATTGACTGAATTGCTGCTTCCAACTTTTCGGAATATTAATTAACTACTACTCGTTACTCCCCACTAGCGAGTAAGAACTTCTACAGTTTCATTGTTTGCTGGTTTAGGCCATTAGCTATGCCTAGTATGCCGTGTTTTTATCCAAACTTGTGTGATTCAAGTTACATATGGATGTTTAATCTGAGAAGATTCAATTATTGGTTGTTGAGCTGAAGGTTGGAGAATTCTCATGATAACGAGAATGCTAATTGAAGATTCTAGTAGTTTGCTTGTCTGAAAATGAAAATGTTTGAAGCATAAACATAGTTGAGGGTTGGCAATCAGAGGGACTTTACTGCTTAATACTATTTCTTTGTTTGATAAGTTTTAAAGAGCTGTTCTTATAGTGTAACAAGCTGGAATTACTTCAAAGACATCGCTGATATTTTCTTTTTGGTTAAGACATGAATAATATTTATTTATACGTGGCATGGAAATATCAAATAATTTATGGAAATGGAATCATGGAAAGACTTGCAAGTGTAAAATACAAGCATTGCATGGTTCATTCATGTCGAATCTGCTAGGTAACATAAGAATCCAACCGGTAAGAGGATGTTTTACTGACTTATTCTCCTCATGGCTTCACTTCAATGTTTCTTTCAATGGCATAGGTCGGTCTCGTGGTTATAAGAACGCTAAGGTTTGCCCAGATTTATGGGCATTGGCCAGTGCCAAGTCAGTAGCGACTTGTATTATTCTGACCTCTGCCCCAGTTCTAGTTCTTGGTCCTTTTCAGTTTTCTGCACCTGTGCAACATTGGATAATCATGTTATCTTTATTGTTTTGATGTCTGGATTGCATGCGAGTGACTATCAACATTTTCCAAAAATACGTTCTCCCACTGATGACATGCCAGTGAATTTCAGGATTGTTTAAATGGAGAGTTTGTTAGGGTGGGACCTAATCCTAAGTTTGCTCCTGTGGCTGGATATCACTGGTAATGTTCTGTTTCTGTGCATTGAACCATACTATATTGTCAGTTGGGATATATTGCACAAATCTAGGCGGAAAATGAATATGTTAGTGTTTCATATATGCTATCTGAATGATTTCTTTCTCTATTTCCTTCCTTTTCGTCTACCGCCACCCCCCCCCCCAAACACACACACTGTGACTCTTTTGTGGGGAGAAGCAGGATTAACATGGAACTATTTAGTTTGTCTCAATGAAAATATTTATTCTGAATCTGGAGTTGTATGTTTATACCTTGTTTCTTCCTTGCAGGTTTGACGGAGATGGGTATGCGATTCTCTTCTTATACTCAAACTTACATTTTTTATCAGTTTGTTAAAGAATTAGTTTTTTCATGATACTATTGCAGTCACATTTGATCTATAGCAGGAAAGACCAATAGCTTTATTTGCTGAATCTTTATACTGCAATAGCTAGGGGATACTGCCGACCTATAAACCTCAATCATCATGTCATGTTTATGTGGGTTAATGCTTTATTTTACAGCTAACTCAATTACCAATGTTCAGCAACATCTATAAGATGTGTATGAAATAATTTGAATTTTATAGACTTTTTTTTTGTATTATTGAGCATAGTGTAATCGCTAATGATTCTGCTAGTTCAGTCCAAATTGCATAATGTAGTTCTCCAGGAAGTGCCTACTCATATTCTTCATTGTACCTTAGGTGTTTTGCCCCTTTATTTTACCCACTTGCTTTATTACGTAACTCCTTTTGTATTATTGATCATAGTGTATTCGCTAATGATTCTGCTAGTTCAGTTCGAATTGCATAATGTAGTTCTCCAGGAAGTGACTACTAATATTCTTCATTGCACCTTAGGTGTTTTGCTCCTTTATTTTACCCACTTGCTTTATTACGTAACTCCTTTTTACTTGAGCTGGAGGTAAATTTAGCCCTGATTAATGAGTAGCATTGTAGAAGACGATATTCTCAATAAGTACTAATCAGGATTCAGTTTTTCTGTGTGGATTTGGCTGTATTTGGAACATTTCCAGTCATCAAAATTCAAAGAAATGATTCATTCTCACATGCTATGACATCTGAAACGATTTCACTTATTGTCACTGGCTTGTGCTTTTTGAATAAGTTGTTCAATTTTTGCAACTGGATAGGATTTTACTTAGTGTGTGTTACTTAAACAGTGTCAAGTTCCAAATGACTGTGACTGTGAATCAGCTGAACGGACTTCTGTTAGCTAGAATTAGTTTCTTGAATTAACTAACTGTTTCTAGTCGGACATCCACTTTTGAAAGTGAGCTGGCCATTGTATGGTTAGTGCTGTATTCATATCTTCTTAACCCTTGAGTAGTGAAAAATGTTGTTTAGAGGTTTTATTTTGGTATTTGGTCCTCCCATTCTGATTCATACACCACCGAATTACAGAATGATCCATGGCTTGCGTATCAAAGATGGAAAAGCAACATATGTTTCCCGATTTGTGAAAACGTCTCGTCTTAAACAAGAAGAATATTTTGGAGCTGCTAAATTTATGAAGGTAATAACAATAAATTATGTTCATGAGCATTTTTAATTTTATCCTTTGTTGTATATCCCGTTTTCTGAAGTGTGTCTGAAAAGAGGGTAACTGCTTTGAAGTGCACAAACACTAATGCACGACAAAGGGAAAGGAGAGAGAAAGAATAGGGGGAGAGTTTAGACTTTAGAGAGATAAAAGGGGAGAAAGGAAATTCAGTAAAAATCTCAATCTTATTCTAGTGTGATAAATATGTTGATTCAAAGTAACTAGCGATCCTTCAAATGCAAACCCAACTTAGGACAGAGCTAATATCCTAATTATTATAAACCCAAAAGATCTTGATTTATTAAAATGCTATAACATCCCAAATTACTATCAAATATGGTACCTCCATTACTGCTGATCTTTGATGCAAGATATGTACTTATACCATTCACTCTTAGGATTTACAAGACAATTTATTGGGGTTCATTGTAAAATGTGTGTTATTTGAAGAGCAACATTGAACAAATAATTGCTATCACTTTTTATGGGGTATTTGAACTAATTAATCCATTGATGCCCTCATTCATGTGCTACTTTTAATCGCTGAAGTCTTTGACCTTTGTGATTGTTCTTTCTTTTCTTTTATTTTTTTTGGAGGTTAAAAGATTGATGTTCTTTTGGAATATTGAAGAGTGTAAACCTTAGCTGTGTCAGAACTCAAACCCCCTTCTAAAATGAAAGTTAAAATGGGGAAGCTTAGCGAAAGATTACTTACTATGTTTGTTTTAGATTCCCAGCTGTAACATCTTTTCATGTCATTTTTCAGATTGGAGATCTTAAAGGTTTTTTTGGACTTATAATGGTTAACATGCAAATGCTAAGGGCTAAATTGAAAGTACTAGATATGTCTTATGGGAATGGAACAGGTAACTTCTGCTATCTAACATCTTTTAAATTCTAGGTCCTGTGGAACCATAAAAAGTCTGCATAAGTGTTTCTGTTACAATTTCAGAAGTGTTTCTTAACATATTCCTTGGTTGAGGATTTATAAGTGTTTCTTCAGTGTGGAATGGCATAGAAAGTGTAGCATATGCATATTATACATCTGTTAAGCGTTTCTTCATTAGATTGTCCTTATATTTTAACAGCTAACACAGCTCTTGTATATCACCATGGGAAGCTTCTAGCACTCTCTGAAGCAGATAAGCCTTGTAAGTACAACTTCTATCTATTAATTTTCTGAGAAGTACGTAGATACTGATTTTATCTGAAATTTCATTGAATAAGAGGAGAGATTGAAAAGATTGATTAGGTGTCTCTTTAAGCCAACTTAATTTAGGTCTATAAGGGTTCCTTCTTTCTTGAGGGATTAAACCAATTAATGTTTATTTGATTTCTTCTAAAGTGGACTGAATTTATTTATTTATTTTTTATAGATGCCATTAAAGTTTTTGAAGATGGGGATTTGCAAACTCTTGGCCTACTGGATTATGACAAGAGATTGAACCATTCCTTTACTGCTCATCCAAAAGTTGACCCGTTTACTGGTGAATTCATCATCAAATTATAAAATTTTAGTCTGATTTGGTGCAATAGTTTTATCAAACAATAATATTCCTGTATGCAGATGAGATGTTCACATTTGGCTATTCACATACGCCACCATATATAACTTACAGAGTAATCTCAAAGGACGGATTTATGCATGATCCTGTACCTATAACAATATCAGAGCCCATCATGATGCATGATTTCGCCATCACAGAGAATTATGCAATATTTATGGATCTTCCTTTGCATTTTAGACCAAAGGTACTGCAGCTTTTTCACTTTTATAATTTATCTTGGATGATGATATATATTTCTCTCATCTCCTACATATCAAAATAAAAAAGTCCTTTGCTCTGCTCATATACTTTGGTTAAATAGCTTTTAATAAAACATCTATAATGATATGACGCTAAGAATGATCCCCAGCATGAATTTTACTTTTACAGATAAAATAATCAGCATCATGATTGTTTATCTTAATTCAAAGTATGAACTATTAAGTGGTGTGTGAATAAATGTTGATGATTTTCTTCTGCATCTTTTGTTTGGTTTCTGATAAGTACCAATTGAGCTAGTTCATAAAACTTACTTTGTTGAATGAAATCTATTTTTTCAGGAAATGGTGAAGGAGAAAAAAATGATATTCTCGTTTGATTCAACCAAAAAAGCTCGTTTTGGTGTACTGCCTCGATATGCTAAGAATGAGATGCAAATTAGATGGTTTGAGCTTCCAAACTGCTTCATATTTCACAATGGTGTGTTTATTTGTCCCTGTTTCTCCTTGACAAAAATTCTTGATTGATGTCCTGTGACTATGATTCAGTAAAATTTGCAATAAATGTTGAATGCATTGTAACAGAATTTAATTTCTGGCTCCAGCATGATGGATTCTCCCATCAAAACTATAGGATGTCTCAATTAGCTATATGGAGGTTTAACATTTCTTGCAATGACATGCTTAAGACTGTATATGAAAAGAGGAGAAATGTTATATGGATTGAGGCCGTCAATAATGATTGGCTTTTAGAGATTTTCGTGTGCATGGAACTGGCTTATACTGAGGGCACTTTACTATCACATGTGAAACATCATTAACTATGAAACTTTGGGGAAAAAAATCAAATTATAATCTGCATTTAACGTCTTTAATTATCATTGGTCGTTCAAATCTCCTTTATAATCTTTCGTATGAATCTTCTGTTCTAGCTAATGCTTGGGAGGAGGATGAGGAGGTTGTTTTGATTACCTGCCGTCTTCAGAATCCAGATCTGGACATGGTCGGTGGTGGTGTCAAGGAAAAGCTTGATAACTTTGCAAATGAGCTGTAAATAATCTCAATCCTATATGTCATTAGTAGAACCCTAACTACTAGACGAATTTTATTTCTTCTTATACGTTTATTACTGTCTTAGGTATGAAATGAGATTCAACATGAAAACTGGTCTAGCTTCACAGAGGAAACTATCAGCATCTGCTGTAGATTTTCCTAGAGTAAACGAAAGCTATACTGGCAGGTAAGTTTATCTCATCTGTTTTGGGAGAATTCAAGGTATTCATAGGCTTATATGAGGAAAGGAACTTCTCTGAGTAATGGAAATCTAGAACTAGGTTATGAACTTGTCCATTAAGTTTGTAGTTGTAATTTTCAATATCTGTCCTCTTCTTTTCTCGTGTGTTCATGGGGAGAAAGATGAAGCAATGCTCCCATACGTGATTTCCAAGTTAAGTTCTGAGATAAAGTTAGGACAATGAATATAATTAATGCTTGTTTTCCATCACCTGTATTTAGTATTTGCATTATCAAAATCAGGAAGCAGCGATACGTTTATGGAACCATATTAGACAGCATTGCAAAAGTCACAGGTATTATCAAATTTGATTTGCACGCTGAACCAGATTCTGGGAAAACAAAGCTTGAAGTTGGAGGAAACATTCTGGGTATCTATGACTTGGGGCCAGGAAGATTTGGTTCTGAGGCTATTTATGTCCCTCGTGTGCCTGGCACCAACTCCGAGGAAGATGATGGCTACTTGATATTTTTTGTGCACGACGAGAATACAGGGTATAGCTTTCCTCTTCACCCTGGAGAGAGTGATTTTAGGGCCCGTTTGGTGCATAATGGGAATGAGAAAGCTCTTTCCTATAATGGGCAGTCCTAATAGCATTATTCCAGCTCCCTCTACTTCAATAGTTTATGTTGCATATAATGAAATTTTGTTTGCCATTTTGAGAAGAATAAAGTCTAAGAATGAATTTTAATTACAATACTGCAGAAAATCAGCAGTGCACGTCATCGATGCAAAGACAATGCCAGCTGATCCTGTTGCAGTTGTTGAATTGCCACATAGAGTTCCATATGGTTTCCATGCATTCTTTGTGACAGAGGTTAGTGTTAATCAGCTTGTTTAATCCTTCATATCACTCTAGTTCATTCTATCTCCTACTTGACCCTATCTCCTTTCTTCTATGGTTTCGATGGGAAAAGTTGGTAATTCAAAGGATGTGCTTGAGATAGAATTTGAGAAAATTGATTTTGACAACCAAGAAAGTCTTCAGATAAAATATCATGTTAGCTAATGAGCTTTAAGCTTAGTGGTATTTAAGCGTGTTCAACATCAAATCAAAATGACCTAAAATGGAACAAAACTGCAAAAGCAAGTCCAAATTCTTCAAGTACATGCCAAAACTGATCAAGGGCCAGTATGTTTGAGATTATATATATATAAAAAAAAGTGATTTCAATCTAATCATAAAAGTTTTGTTGTAAAAGAATATGTTTTCAGCTTATTTTGATAAGCTATTCTAAATAGGTTATCAAAATAAGCTGAAAACAGATTTTTTTCTCAACACATCCCTTGTGTTTAGCTTAAAGTTCCCCATGCTCCCAACAATTTTTTCATATGTAACTTAATTAAAATCACCACTTCTTTTTTTTATAATCTTAAACAAACTGGCCTTAAATCGGTTCAGTTCCCAGGCTTTCAAAGTCAAACCGAACCAAAAGCCTACTCTTACTTTTTCTATTTTCCTATCAAGGCAGAGTTTTAGCATGATGCAGTATTGGGTATATCACTTTGTTACAAGTTGCTTAATTTTCTAGTTAGATTTATAGGATCTGGCAAATCTGCAAAGGCAATTGAAGATAACCCAAGTAATATATGTTACCTATGATACCCCACTAGGGGCAAAAATAATAATGAAATCCTGGCATACCATAACTTTTGGGTTTTCGAACTTAAAAATCACATCACAGAACATAACGCATATGTAAAGAAACAATTTTACCCAATTTTGCAAATAGCAATGATTTAGGCTTTTATTTTTGTACTGAACCCTTAAAAAATTAATAAAATGGTTTCGATGTCCCAATGAAGGATTATACAATAGATAACAAATTTAAAAGTTTAGTTCGATTTGTAATAATATGATACCTGATGGGAAAATATGATACTCCATATTGTTCTAAAGCACATAAGCTTAACTTATTTCAACTTCAGTACATATATATAGCTAGAAAATACTTGTTCGTTGATGATTTACAAAAGTTGTAATTAGACATGAGCTGAAGAAAGTAATAGATATTTTTATGTTTTTCCCCTGTCCTCTTATATTTGCATTCTAATGAGAAGTCATGGTTCTCTTCACAGGAACAACTGCAAGCACAGGCAAAACTCTGAGAGTTTTAACTTGTAACAGAAGATAATGCATCCCCTGCTCTTGCCTCTGTACTCTGTTTACACATCCTTCTCATTCACAAGTTTGTATGTTTATATATATATATATATATTCACAGGACCCAACTCATACTGTGCAGACTCTTATGATTACATATATTTATAAACTTAGTTAAATTTTAATTTTTAAAAACAATAATAAATCTTTACAATTTGATTGTGACTTTTAAATCTTTTAATATAATTTTTGTCAAGTGGGATTTTTGGATATCATATTTCTTGCTTTTGAATTGATGTTTTGGGCACTTAAAAATTTAAATTGATGTACTACAGACGAGGTCTTGTAGCCTCTGGAGTCTCAACCTATACTATAAGCAAGGTCCAAATTTTGAAAGTCCAATATAAAGCGAAAATTAAGTAATTAATCATGGGTGTAAGTGTGTGAAGTCCCAACTACCCATTTGATTTCAACAAAGAAAGAATCTAAAAATTCTATAAGTAAATAGAATATGATAATAAATTATAATGTAAAAAATGATAAATTTATGCTACTCACTTTTCATTAAAATATTTTAGCGATTGCATTATTTCTTTAACACCTCACAATGTTTTTAATAAAGCACATGGGGCAAAAAAAAAACAATAAAGTATGGAAGTACAAAAAAAGAAGAGCTTTAAAATGATCAAGTAAGTAACCATTAAATTCAGATTGATGTACTCAAATTCACAAGTTTATCTCGGAGGACAAGTTCATAAACCATAAAAATTATTATTTGACTTCACCTTTAATCTATTTAACAAATAAACAAAACCCAAGGAGAGACCAATCACAGAATGATCTCAACCCCTTTAACCAAAGTAACTGAGCCAAGAATGAGTTGCCTCTGAGGGTGGTTTCCTCCTTTCTATATGGAAGAGACAAGCCTTCAGCCTCTTCCCCTGCAAAATTTGATCCTTCTATTAGACCAATAATGAAACATGCAAGTAAAACAATACAGTATATATCCAGGGTTTGATGGTACTCAAAACAGAAAATAATTTATTGTTGAGGACATATAACAAATTTTATATCCCTATTTGTTTTTAGAAAATATTGAGAAAGAGAATCAGTTAATTATGCTCTCTTGCTCATTGAAAATAGAGGTATTCTGATAGAGATTTAGTAGTATGAAATACTAAATCACACATTGAGTAGTATGAGATAATTAGTAGGGTATTTAAGTGAGTTAGTTGTCCTACCTCAACAGCTAACTTTTAAGGTAGGGTTTCCCGTTCCACAAAAAATGAGAGACTTAATATCATATACTACTAAGTCTCCATCATGTTTATAAGTCCAATTGGACGCCACATGCCAAAAAAAATGGCCCTGCCTGGCTAGGCATCTGGTCAATGTAAAAGGGAGAGGAACTCCCTCTCCATCTAAGATGCCAAACAAGGTCAGGGTTTCTAGTACTTAACACATCCAATACCTGAGAAAATCCACCAACTCAGATTTTCATTTGATAGCCAAATTTCGGGCTCCATGAATCTGCATGCTTCCCCTCTCTTGACCAAATAAGTCTCCACTGTGCATGTTCCCGACCATGGACACTGACATGTCATGATGATTCTTTGATGAG
The DNA here is from genome assembly GCA_037074615.1 of Leucaena leucocephala. Classification (NCBI taxonomy): domain Eukaryota; kingdom Viridiplantae; phylum Streptophyta; class Magnoliopsida; order Fabales; family Fabaceae; genus Leucaena; species Leucaena leucocephala. The sequence continues at coordinate 1,785,432 of CM073544.1, read as the reverse complement.
CGGAAGATCTCATTGTTGATTAGAGAATGCTCAGAGGAAGATGTGTTGGCAGACATCGCTAAAGGGTTTGAACCATTGTTCTTGTCTTTTTCCGGAGCAACATTGGAATTGTTATTTTCAAGCTTCTTCGTATTCAGAAAGCGACCCCCACACCCTCTTGCCCTCCTCAAAGCATGTAGGTGACGAGATTCGTGAAGATATGGCTGGTAAAGAAAAAAAAATTGAAGTATTGTGATAATATGTTCTCTTAGGAAAGATAATGATGCAAAGAAATGAGTGCATGCCGCCCATTTCATTAATTTGCACGTATACTGACACAATGAGTTGTGAATCTAGAAACCGAAATGCTACACTAAAAACCGGAGTGCTCATTTTGTCCAACATCACATTGATTGCTTAGACATGGACTACGTACAGTACTTCATTCACTAAAAATTGAAGAGATTTTATAGTGTTCTCACATTAGTTGTTTGTATTTTAAAATGAAAATACTGAAAACTTCCGAAATTGAAGGGTGAAATGAATTTGGATAACTAAATCAACATATCAACCATACCTTTCTAACTTTAATAACTTTCCTTTCAAGCTCAGCCTTAGCCCGCGACTGCCTTCGCCTTAAGATACCATGATACTGCTTTGCATTGACATAAACAGGCTCCTCTTCCATCTCAAGTGGCAAAGGCATTCTAGCATAGTGCATTCCATACAACTGAGGATTTATCTAGCATCATAACAGTAGCAGTTAGAAGAAAAAAAGGTCAACAAGAACTTAATACATTTATTTAGTTCAATTAGAATCTTGAGAAATGTAAGAAGCATATTGTGAAACAAATTCATCCTGAAAGGAAATGCATGGCGCTGGGTAATTATAGGTCATTCATAGCATACATAGATATATAGGTTGGTCAGAGTTGGATCTTATGAAGTTACATGCTTGTAAAGTACCCGTTTGAATTAGCTATGAGGAATTGATTCTGTCTCTTAAAGCGCAAAAGTGTCTTCTTAAGCTAAACACCCAAAGTCTTTCTGGAGTAAGAGAGAGATAGAGAGAGAAATGAAGTGAGTGGAAAGAAAGAAATGGGTTCTGTACAAACTTTCGATCTTTGTTTCACTTTTTCTTTCGCTTCAAAGATACTTTTAAGTTTTAACATGCCCTTTATTTATGGAGAAGCAAACATAATGTATAAATATAAATACACAAAAAATCACTCTATTCCTGATACCAAACTGCAGTTAGTACACAGAGTTAAAGACCATATTTTGAGGCCCATGAGATGTCAAGATTCCAGCATACTGTGCATCTGAGTAAGGGTAAGAGGTTAAAACCTGCATGTATTAAGAAAACCTACTCCAAATCAAATGCGGCACAAAATATAAGATTTGGAAAATTGCCGAAATATTTTTCTGAAAGAAAAAGGGTATTGAGCCCTGGCATAATCATATGGGAGATATTGACTAGCTATAAAAACCTCACAACTACTAGTTCGTTCCTCTTTCCTGTATTTTTGTGAGGGATTTAGAAGTATCTTACAATCGAATGACCGACAAGTTCGGCTTGGGAATTTGAACTGAGGTGTTTGCCCATGGCATGTGGTGAAGAGGACATAGCATATTTGTTGTTTTGGTGCTCTTTGTTGACATTCCCACCTGAAAATCAATAAGAGCTTCTTTAGACAGCATATGATTCCTGTGCGCATGCAGAATCCATGGTTGGACCAAAGTTATAAATTAGTTCCCACTTATGTTCTACTACCAACAGAAGAGAAGAGAATTCTGAGGAAAAGGATGATAAAGAAGAAAATTGTGGGCCTATACTATCAATTTTAATCATTATAGAAGAGGTTTAGCATGCAATATCCTTAATCTTTAGGTACCTCAAATGCATGTATACAATACAGGATATGAAAACCTCCCATGTCAGTACTCTTCTGGTCCTTAATATAAGAGCTACGTAACTAATTTGGGTAGATTAAAGAAGTTTAATAAATTAGTTTCATTATAACAAATGTAACATAATCTCCTTGAATTACCTCAGTATAACATCAGATTATATATATCAGTGTATAAGTTAGGTAAATTAGTTTGAGGGAAAATAATAAATATGAGAAATAAAGTGAATTGACATCTTATATTTAAGATCAGAGGAGCATAAAAATTGCTAGTTTATCACCAATCACGTTTGAGTTAAGTAGAATCCCTTAAGTAAGGTCTCATTTTCAAACCTACTAGATCCGAAAAAATCACACTAGAGTGCTAACTTCTATTTAGAGCTTGACAATGATCAATTTTTAATTAATCAATAGTACTGAAAACTAAATAGTTGTCCAAAAAAAACACTTATCAAGTCACACAAATTTTACTGTATAAAAGGATAGATGTTAAGATTATGATGCAACATACAGACACCAAACGTACCAACTGCAGAAAGTGAAGGTGAAACCATAGGCCGTGTTTGCTTATGAAAATCAAGTTTATCTGCTCCTTCATTAGCAGCTGGTGAATTCATGGCTGAACCATTTATCTGCAATACTGATGAAGATGATTTAGAGGCATTTTCCTCTACACCAAGCCACCATGGCTGAGAGTAAAATCCTGATTGAAGCTGCATCTGCCTTCCACCACCTTCATACCTCCTATCTTCCACATCAGGTTTTCCTGGCATCCTTCCCAAGTTTTCCCCGGAACTAAACAAGGAATAACAAAAACATGATCAAATAGAAACCAATTTGTAACTCCATTGTAGAATTTTAAAGAACACAATGAAGTTAAGACTAATTCAAAGGCCTACAGGATTTAAAACGACAAGCCCTAACAGCCTTAGGTTACAGGTTACAGACAGGATCAAACCCACGATATCTCAATTTACAGGGAAGCTTACATAGGATATAAAGGTATTGGCCAGAGGCCTTCGAGATGTTATGTATATATGAGCAAAAGGAAACGAATTTACTGTCTTATACTTCCCATAATTAAGTTCTAAATAGAATTTTGTATCAAAAAAAAAAGTTCTAAATAGAATTGAATTGATCAAGCAGAGTTCTTCAGCTGGGTGTCTTCCACAGTGAAAGACTACATCACTATCCTTTTCTTCACTAAAATGCTCTTTGAAGTATTTTCCCCATCTTTTCTCGCCAACCAAACAGACCCCAGAAGAAATTTTCTACTTCCCACTAGTTCCCAGTTCCCAAATCAGGAAAAAAAAAAACCAGAATTCCCTTTTTATGAGCAGTTATTGAGAAATCTAAATCAAAGCAACAAGAGAACTTTGCATGATTTATGAGCAGAAAAAAACTCTGAAGAAACTTACTCCAGGTTGCGAAGCAGCAGCAGCAGCAGAAGATTTAGGATTTAGAGCCTCAATTACATTGAAAAGAGACCCATTCTCTCTCTGCCTCTCTGTTTGCAACCTTAAAAGAGACATACGGTAAAAGAAGATGATGGAATTGGAGAAATATAGGTAAAAGAATTAATTAAACGAACGTGAAAAAGAGGAGAGAAAATGTGAGACTGGGTCCACTCTAGCGAAGAAAATCATCTTCTTCTTTTTTCGCTCTCATTTTTTCAGATGATTTGAGAAAGTGATAAAGTTAAATCTGCAGGGTAAACTTTTTTTTTTTATTTCTTACTCACGCAAAGGTCATTATCGGTGTCTCCACTTTGGAAGAAAACAAACGAAAACATATTAAACCTAATTATTTGAATGTGATATTTGTGTGGATTGGAAGAACTAGTACACGTCTTGATAAAAATATCTTTCTCTATTTCTTTTTCTCAACTTTTTCATTATTGATTTCAAAATTTTAATTGAGAAAATTTATTAAAAAATACCTTTTACAAAATTTAGTATCTAAAAGATTTCAAATTGTCAGGCGGTAACTTAATTTCAGTGGAGGTATATAAATATTTTTTATTTTATATATAATTAAAAATAAATTATACATAATTAAAAAATAATTATATTCACTAAATAAATTACGCTCTTTAAACAAAATTTAGGTAAGCTATAAATCTAGTAATGAGATTTTTCAACAATTTTTTCATTCTAATTCTTCTCCATCAATATATAATTCATTTTTAACAAATATCATATAGATTAAAAAAACTTTAAATTTATTAATTTTTTTAATATTTAATAATTTTTTAATTTTATCTTTATTTCATATATAATTATATATTATATCATGAGAACAAAGTGAATATAATAATAAATAAAAATAAAAATATATATTCATATAAAAAATTTAATAATATGACTTATAAATAAAATAAAAATATATATTCTCTCTCTACTTTATAAATAATATAAAAAGAGTAAAATAATTGGTCACATGAATACCCTCTTAATAATTAATATGAACCGTCGATACATGAAACCTCACATGATATTATATATTTAAATTTAATAATAAATTCAAACAATAACTGATATTTTAAAACAATTATTAATTAATTATAATTTGACAAAAACAATTAAAATATAAATAAATAGGATTCGCCAGCTTGATAGGGTCATGTATGGGCAATTTGGACATAAAAATATAGTCTATCTCATTAATGAGCTAACCTAACTAAGACACTTTATTTTTATATTATTGATATAGAGTTGTTAATTTTGAATATTTTATTGTTACAAACTTAGATAATCAAGAGTTTTTCCTACTTGCTGACACATTTCCCATGATATACAACGTGTCTCAATCATAAACGACATACGTGGTCCCCATAAGGATGACCCAGCCAGTTGCCACGTCGTCGGTCCCTGAAGAAGCCATCATCATTATTTGTCAACGCTCCACCAACTTAACAGCCGTTTGCAGACGGCTTAGCTTTACCTTCCTTTTTTGGTTTTGTCGTTTTTCCCACGCAAGCAGTAAAACGACGTTTTTTGTGAGACGAATGAATTCACCTCCATGAAAATTGAAATTGTTGAATCTAATCTTTTGTATTTTTACGATAAAGTTCCAACTAAAAAAAGGGAATTATATTTTTTGTAATTTTTTTAATTAATATATTATTATTTATTTACAAATTTATTGGAAATTTATTTTAACAAGAACTTAAAAAAAGATTATGGTATTCAGGAATATGAATATTGCAAAATATATTCAATTATAAAAAATAATAACATGATGATTTTGTATATTATGCTTAATTAACAAAAATGTAATTTTATTTATCAACTAATGGCTTAAATCTACGTATTTTTATTTAGTCTTTTTTTAGTTATCAAAAAATTAATTATTTCAATGTTAATATTAAATACACTGCACATTTTATAATATACTCCATCCATTATAATTTATAAGAATTAGTAGGTAAAATCTTGTTCTCCCACTAAGTGGAAAGGTGGTGCCACTAAAACAATATGCCATTGCCATTGTTCTATTTAATTATAATCAAAAATAAAAAAATTAATTTATTTTCATCTTATGAGAAAATTGCTTAAATTAGATACCCATTTAATCTTTAATATAAAAACTACTTAACTAATTTAAATAAATTAATAAAATTAAATAAATTAGTTAATTATAATAAATGTAATCTTATGTTTCTAAAATACTTTTATATAATATTAGATTATATATTAATTTTTAAATTAAGTAAATTAGTTTAAAAACTAATACTCCTCTTGTCCTTAATATAAGATATAATTAGACAGTTGATAATAATTTTAAATATAAGACATATTTTTTATATTTATCGTTAGCAAAAAAATTTATATTTATCAATTTTTTTTAAATTATCCTATATTGATATTTTTTCAATAATAATCAAGTAAGAAAGGGAGGGAGAAATTTAAAAAAGATAATTATAATATTTTAGAAAAAAATATGTTATATTAACTAACTTTTTTAATTTAATCAAAGTAGTTAAATAAATTATATATTAAACTAAAAAAAATATAACTGATAAAATATAGGGAGAATTACACTAAAGTCCTATGGAAGACAAGTAATTGTAAAAGAGTCCTATAAAATAATCATACAACTGAATAGTCCTACAAAATTTAGAAGTAATTTTTTAAATTATAAAATAACATAATTACCCATACTATAATGAAATGGGTTCCTTCTATGAGGTGACACAGGGTTTAAATTTTATTATAACGAGGATAATTATGTCATTTTATAATTTAAAAAAATTATCTCCCACATCCCTTAAAATTATTCAATTATTTGATAATTTTATGGTACTCTTTTACAATTAATTATGTTCTACAGAACTTAAATATAATTTTTTTTAAAATATATTAAAATTTTATATTTAAAATTAAAATTCAACTCGCTTCTAAATTTAGAACAAAAAGACTTACGTGGAATACATATTTCTCCCTACTAGGAAGTGGAAGACACGTGGGAGAGGCACGTGTGGGGTGAGAGGGACCCAAAGGGATGGTGAGTGGTGAGTAAGCTGGAACGCAACACGTGGCAATGGAAAAAGGTGGCGAGGTGGCAAAGAGAGGAACCACACACATGCACAACTGTAACATAATTGATTTCGGTCCACATATGATGTACCTGATTAAAAGTACACACAACATTTGTGTTCTCTGCTTTTCTTTTCTTTTTTTCATTTCACTCAAGTACATATGTACACGTTTGATTCTGTGATTCTACTACTTCCAATTCAGACTTGCCTTCTACAGTTGTTCTTGTACGGTGAGTCTTGTTTGACAAGTTGCAAATGCATTTTCAATTTTTCATGGTTCTTTTGAATTAAAAGCTAGTACCTTTCTATCATCTTATTCTAAATGACTTTATTTTATGAGATAAATATATAAAATAAAAAAATTATCTCATAAAAATATAAAAGCATTTATTTTAAATGCTCTCAGACAAGCACTAAATGTGTGTGTTTGGTTTTAACATTAAAAACTTGTTTTAACTTTTTTTTATAGAGAAAAACTTATTATACTATGATTATTATTTTAATACTCTTTTCAGTTCTAAATGTAATAATTATATAATTAATTTTTAGAAATTAAAAGAATAAGTTAAATTTTTTATTTGTAAAAAATATGTTTTAATTTTTTTAAAATACCATATTTAATTATTTTTATAGGTAATAGTTTGAAATAGTTTGAAGAAAAAATTATAATTGTTTTGATATTACTACTGGATTCTATTATCGGATATTTAGTTTTAGGGATTTGTGATTCTCTCTCCTAACATGTGTATTTTTTTTTATAAAAATTGAATTATTTAGGTGAACTGAGATTTTATAGTCAAGACAAAAATAAATCTTTTAACGAGTTCTTATATTTAAGATAGTAGGGAGTAATTTTTAATATGAAATAAAACCCACATTATTTTTTTTAATAAAAAATGAACAATATTTTGTCCAAACGTGTATATAAAAAAAAAAAGATATGAACTTCATATGAATTTGTATCATGAATGGACCAAAAACAAAAGGTTGGTAAAATGTCCCATGTCAAGTATGAGTTAATATGAAAAGAAGCCATGTACTAAATAAAGTTTGGGTAAGTAAAATGAATATAATCAAAATTATTCATGGACTTAATATATTTGATTTTGAATTAAAATGCAAGTGTTTCAGGCTCATTGAAACAGAAAAGTTCATGACTTTCATCATCATCATCATCATCTTGAGGGCATTTTACTGAACTTACAAAGTAAATAATTAGAATCTATTGCGATAGAATGGAGTTATCAATATGGGACACATTGACCAAAACTTGACACAAGAAACGAATCACTAACCACAAATATAAATGCCCTTTTGAAAAGTGAAACTTAAACTTCAAAAACAATTTTTTTTTACTTGCTTGCATTTGGAAAAGCTACCGATGAACTTAAAAGGGTCACTGTCCCTTGCCCCAAATAAAAATTGTTGTTGAGAAGGAAATGTAGGAAGGAGTAGGGTCCTCCATGGCTTAGATATTAAGCTCTCATTCATAAGAATCATCATCACTTTCTTTTGAATTGAGCCTTCAAAACCAAGAAACTCGCACTGCAACTGCAAGCATACATTCATTCATTCATTCATTTCTCTTTTGGGTATTAATATTAATAAAAGTAAACTGAATGCATCTACGCTTAATTATATGCTCCAGTTAAGTTCTAATACCTCAATCATGTCATATCATGCCCTCTACTACTGATTAATTAAATGTTAAATTCATTTGACATGTGGCACAATGTACTATTAATTATTAAATTCCATTGACCCTTAGCATCATATTTTAGAAAAAATTCATTTTCAAATTCAAATAATTTTTTGATTAGGTCCTCGTAATTTCACATGATTTTTAATTAGGTCCATATATATTTCAGGCAAGTGACAAAAAAAATCATCAATACCTTATTAAGAATCCAGTGAAAGTTTAAAAACCTAATAAAAATAAGGAAAAACATCACAAGAACTTAATTAAAATTAGGTGAAACTATATGGACAAGATAAAAAATATAAGGATCTGATTAAAAATCAGATAAAATTATAGACTTATTGATTAATTTTTTCTATATTTTATGGAGATATAATTTGCTGAAGCCATTCCTCTTGGATTGGCAAGGATGGTTATTAATACCCAACAAAGGAACTCAGATTTCATGCTCATTTCAAAAAATGATCAATGTTTATTCACGAGATGAAATTAATGAGTTTGGTGGGTAACGTGTCATTTTTAGTGGAAAGATTATTAGGATTAAGTAGGTGTAATGGAATTGATTTATGAGGCGTAAATGGCTAATTCAAATCTTTCTATATTTAAATTATTTTGGAGTGTGAAAGAGAAGTGATGTATAAGAAACATGCGGTCAGTGGCTTTATAGTCCAATGGTTTAGAAACTCCTCTGAGAACGCGTTAGTTCAATTGTATTTGCAACCTCAAACTATTTATACATACTCTCCTCTGACCCACTCTCTTTATCTTTGTCTCTCTTCATAAACATTTTACATGCCTCCAGATTTAGAGGATTCGTTTTTCTAACTCTAAAGGCTATCTGGTATGAGGGATTTTGAGTGGAGGGGATAGAAAATCTTTATGAGTTGGATTTAAAAAATATGGAGAAATGAGATTATAAAATTTTAATAAAAAAAATTAAGATAAAAAAGTAAAAAAAATTAATTAAAAAACTCTTAACCTTAATTCTCCAATTTTTTTAAATCCAACTCAATTTTTCCCTCCCCTCCACTCCAAATCCCTCGTACCAAACAGCCCCTTAAGATCCTTTGTGGTGGAAGGCTTGGGAACGGTAAAAGGGAGGGAAGCTTATGATGTATCTACATTGATCTGCAAAAGGAAACTACATTATTCAAGCTTTACAGAAATTATAGTGTGAACACAAAGTTCTGTGTGACTACATAGAATTAAGAGGTAATAGTTTTCCTCAAAAAGCATGTGGTCTTCTCAATTCTGTACTTGAGTTGAGACATCTGCCTACAGGTCCACTCTAACCCAAAATTTTTGTTTCTCCTCCAACTTTGGTTTAGAGAATATACTTTTTGCCTTCTGGGCCACAATCAATCGGCTCAGATCACGGAAACATTCCCTCGAGAAATTCGTCAAAGTTATCCTCGTCGTCAATTTTATGATCACTTGCAGAAGTTGAGGCCCTTTTCCCTGTTAGTATGTAAGAAAACCTCAGCTTATAACAAAGTATTAGGTGCAAGGAGAAAGATTTTCTGGAAAATTAAGATATCTATCAACATAATCACCAGTTCCTGAGAAACTTGGTGCTTCTACTTATTACTTCTATGCTAAGGAACAGCTCAGCAGATGTACATCTGAAGCAACCAACAAAACTAATGATAACATGGACTCAAATCCCTCTTCAGAAGAGACAGCCATATATTCAAGATGAAGCCTCACAGACACATGGATGTTTAGAATAACCTCCCACCAAACGGGCCTCCGCTCCATATAACAACAGCATACAGTGTCAATGACCAGAATATCATTTCAGAATGACCCTTTCACTGATAATCATTTTCATTTTTTATGAAAATACCCTGAATTCATTAATCCCAGTCAAACCTACCAACCAAAAAACATCTTACTGAATGCACGAGTAACAAACACTCCGATGCATATTTTATCTGCTGCAAGTTTTTGTTTTCGTAAAAAATAATTGCTAAGTAAAACTGTGATGTAAATCTGTAATTTGCTTCTAAAATAAGGCAACAACAAACCTTTTCGCCTCCTCTCTTTGCTTTCGTTGAGCTCATCTGAATCATCATCACTCTTTGATCGATTCCTACAGATCAAAGGACTCAATCTCATATCTTGTCAACTATGAGTGGAAAAATAAGAGACAGGAACAAAATCCTTACCTCTTTCGGCTGTCTTCCTGTTCTCTTTTTTCTAATTTTTCTTTCTCTTTCCTCCTCTTATAATGAAGCTTCTCGGCACATCTTTAGCAACAGTAAAATGAAAATTAAAAAAAGAATTCCTTCTGCCCAATAACATAGTAGTGCATTTCCAACATTTCAGAATGTAAAATTGATTCATCCAGGATCAGATTTTAAAAAAGTGATTCTCTTCCGACTATGAAATTCCACACCAACATCTTGTAGGATGTACATTCATGAATTGCTAGCAATGGACACATTTTATTGTGAAATGTATTTCCTATAAATATTTAAGGCAAAGTATTTTTTTCCATCCCACAGGAAATTCTTCTCTTAGGGAAGAAGGGGGCTGTGCAAACTCACTGCAAAAGCTAGAAACCTCCCGTTCATGCTCCATCGATTTAACAACAAAATTTTCATGAATATAATGATAATATACGTAACAAAGCTAGCAACGGCATACAAGGACTCACCTCTCACAGCTTACCAACTTGACTAGGGCTTGTTTGTTTTCCCCAGCTTCAAAGTAACAAAAGTTCACCTGTGAAGAATGCAGAGAAATGGGAACATCAAATAAGATGAGGCAAACCACAATGACTCATTTTTCAGGCAAAAGTTTTCAGCAGGACATAGAATAACCCGTTTATAAAACAAGAAATTGAAAAACAAAATATCATATGAAAAGCAAAGGAATAAAAAAAAGGATTAAGCATCTTCCAATTACAGTTTTTTCTTTTTAAGTGAGCCCATTCTAAAGTATGATTAACTTCATAATAGATCAACTCCTCCCTTCACCACAGTTTTTTTTGCCTCTTTCATCTATCAAGTCCTTTTCCCACCATTAAATCAATGGGAGAATTACACACAGGTCCCAAGCAAGAGAATTTATTATTAGGCAATCCTTTGAAATCATCAAATAATTAAGAAGTCCTAAAGGGCTTTAGGGTGAGAGATTCTATTTGGGAAATTACCAAGCTACCCTCTTGAAAAGTAAAATGAGGTAAAAAAGGAGGGTTATCGAGCGTTCCGATTCTCATTCGCACATCGCCTCACTCCAACCTCAATCTGTGTATTGCCTCCTGCTTCTAGCCTTCGCCTCTCTTCCGATGCTGAAGAGATTAAATACCATGAAGTTATTGTGCCAATTCCACAAATTACGTTTAAGCCTTTAAGGTGAGCCAATTTTCTCAAACTCTTCCAGCGTTCCAAGCTACTGTTGTGGTGATCAACTTGTGGCGGCTTGGTTTCAATTTATCCCGTAGACACCTCTGCCTCCCATTCCATTGCGTCAAGCTTTGGGATCTATCCAGCAAATAGTTATTGATGACCTAACTATTTTAGTTTTTGATCCTGGAGCTTCACTTATTGTTTCGTTCTCTTCTATTTTTGGTGATCCAATTACCTTGTTAGTACATTGGATCTGTTTTGGGGCAAGCTTCTAGGGATGACATATAGATTAAATTTTGATTTCTCCAACGAACTTATCTCCATTGTTTACTGTGTGCTGCTCTTTGATCACTTTACCTCTATATGTTAATGGGAGAAGATGCAGAAGAGGGGAAAATAAGTTCATGTGGAGCAAGAGGCAGAGTGAGGGAGGTGAGCAGTGAGAATAAGAGGTAAGAGGCAAGATGCAGAGTGATGGGGTCACAGAGGTGAGAGGCAGAGTCACAGGGGCAACGGAGTTCGTATCAGAAGCATGAGACCCCATTTTTTCGTGAGTTTTTCTCTCAAATGAATGAGGGTAATTTTATAATTGCACAATTAGAATCTCTCGCCCTTAAGTCCCTTGAGACTTTTTAATTATTTGATGATTTCAAGGGACTTCCCAGTGATAATTTCTCTTACATGGGACCTGTGTATAATTCTCCCTAAATCAATACTCCTTCAGTCCCACTCTCTCATTAAGAGGAGTTTTATAGCATATGCCTATATAGAATCAAACTAACACATCTGAAACCCCAGCATAGATATGGCACATAGCAGACGAGTGGAATAGATTAATGAATGATAAGAAGAAAAACTTGCCTCATAGCTTGCTAAGCCATCTTTCTCATCACAATGTTTGTTCCCACATATGAACTGGCCTGCAAAGTTGTGTAGCCAATTAATACTAAAAGTTAACATGATTCTAGCCATTTTAAAACCATATAAAACTAGAAACAACTATTCCTATAAAAGCATGAGTGAAATAGACAAGGAAATCTGAAAATAAAGCACTTGTACAAGCATGATCTCCGGAATAAGCACGCATATACTTCTAGAGGTTTAGTGAGGCAAGTTTAGAAACTAGTCAACTTTTAAGTTGACAAAAACAATGAGTGATGTAGTAGATAAAAACATAATTTTATCAAACCAGATATATTTTGTTTGAGGCTTTACAATTTTTTTCTAAAAGGACCAGTAACAATGCATTTGGATACTTAGATGATTTAAAACTTTATTCACTTAAACTGCATCTCATCAAATTAAGTGTTAGGTTAACAATATAAAAAGTCTAAAACAAATAAATTTCGATAAATTGAACATGAAATTAAATAGACAGGTCTCTTTGCGAAGAAAGAAGTGTATAAAAGTCACACAGACCAAAATGCACAAGATAGACCTAGGGGTGGAAAATGATTCCTCAGTAGCCAGCAAAATGTCATTACCCTTGCCAGATATTACTTCCTTCTCTGTCCTCCATCTGAGGCCAATCTACAAGAATATGCCAATATTAATATATGACATTTAAAATGCACTTAGTCGCTTTGAAAGTTTTAATAACAAAAAAAGTGGAGAGCCTCTAACACCAAAATCCCATGATGTAAAAGGAGAAACAACAAAAGGATGGCGGCATTTTGAAATACGGTAGGAATAAGTTCCATGGGCATTAAGTAAATCACCTTGCCACTCTTGTAATGAGACATGTCAGCAATGCAATATCTTTACAATATTTAACTAAGGCAACAAGCAAACAAGAGGATTTGGCATCACAAAAACTAGAACATTTTAAGAGAAATGAAAGTATAAGCAACACATAGTTTTACAGTAGAAGACCTATGAACATCAAAGACGGTCAAAGCGCACAAATTATTAACTAAAGTTTTTCATAAGCACATTCACAAACTAATATGGCAGGATATGCACATAGTAAAACTCTAAATCAATCAGTCCGAATAATGAAGGTAAACTGACATCAAATAGAGAGGAAAATAGGTGGGCTCTTGGGAGTGAGTAAGCTGAATTTGCATGGATCAATGAATGAAGATTTTAGCAAGAAAGATATATAATACCCTCAGATTAATTGCTTATTTCAACAATCATTAAAAATAAATTCAAAGTGGGAAGGAAAACTAGTGTCAGAGAAGCATATGGAGCTTATATGAAGCAGTTTTGCAATAACATACTCAGACTCCACAAATGGCATGCTTACATCAGTACAAATCAACAGCAATGTCAGTCAGTCATCACAATTTTTATTTAGCCCTTTTTTACCAAAACAATTTGCCTACAGAATGCTCCAGGTGGCAAGCAGAAGTGTGAGTTGACTGGCAGGCATAAAATGCTATTTGAGTTTTCTAAATTTGAGCACCATTATCTTTGAATTGGGCATGATGCAGATTTCTTCTGTCAACTTGGTAAACCAAATGAAAGTCAAAGTCTAAGATTACATCAAGATCAAGTATTCCAAAGTTCTTATTAAATTTTGAAACAAATAAAAATCAGCCAGTTCTCTTTCAATATCAATAAGTTCAGTAAAACAAGGATCAAATTGTAAAGGATACTCTTTGAAAAGCTTGTCATAGTAACGTTTCACCAGCCTTTGTTCCCATGAATGATCCATATCATCTTCTTCAGAGCGTATGAATCTTGCATAGCATTTGAATTAAAAACGTCAGAAATTCAGGCAATCCACATACTGGGAAAATGATGAGTAGACGTTAAGATAAGCTTCAGGCCTTGCGCTTTCAGCAATATCACAAACAAATAGCAACCAAAACCAAGAATGAACTTACCTATATCCTTCTCTGAGTGTGTCTTTATCTGTTTTAACAGGCAAACGTAAATTGGAAGGTTTTTCTTTCCCATAGAAGCTAACTGTAAAACAAATAGAGGATTCTTAGAACTTAGAAGACTTATCAAAACATAATACAGTCATAGCCAGGCTGTAGAAAACCAATTAAAGCTTCTACATAGTAATTAGTAAACCGAACATATTATAATCAATCAACAATCCACAAAGGCAAATAAAAAATAAGAAAAATCTCACAAGAATAAACCACCAGACCCCTGGAACCTATTGTTTTAAGAGATGGTACTGGGTCACAGCGAAGGGGGAGAAATCTACAGCTCTAGTTACTATAAAGGGGAGTGTGAGGATGATTGTAGCCTCCTTCCTTCTAAGTGGAGGAGACTGTCCATCATCCACTTGTTTTAGGACATTAAGGACCGAACAAATCAAGTACTCAAAATTTGTTTAATTTCCTTAGTGTCCATCCCTGGTCCAACTGACACCTAATCAAATGTCTGGAGTTTGATAATAGATCATGACCAAAGAAAATCCAAACGGGCAAAGAAATACTTTTAGCTTTCCTGACAATACGTCCATTATAATACCCGTCTCCTTTCTGAGATATCCAAAACTACTAAAAAATTAAACATTTTTGCACTTACAAATCACAATTACCGCGTCAATTAATTTAAGAAACACACATTTGTGATACTTACACAAACCTTGAGCAAACCAAATTCCAAAAAAATAAATAGAAAAAAAAGATTGAACTACAGCTTTAATATATTACCATACCGTAATCATTTAGGAACTTCTTATGCCGATCATAAGCATTGAGCCCCCGAATATGTGCCTGGTATTGCCTACAATACCATTAAAATGGAATTACTAATTAGGTAAGTAAGCGAGTGCAATAACACAGAAAATTGGGGAAATCAAAATCAGCAAACGCACTGTTTTCTCTCTTCTCTCTCAAAAATTGCTGATTTGAGATGCCCGAATGATGTCATGCTTGTCTCTCCCACAGCAAAACCCTAGCTGCCAACGGTCCGGCGGAACACCCACGATTACCAAAGAAAGAAGCAATGGAACTGGCGGGGTTTCGGGGAACTGTAAAACGACGTTAGTTGAGGGTTTGTCCTGTGACTCCTTTCTATGCTCAGGGAAGACGACATGTCGTTTTAATTAAATACTGTTAGCCTAAACTCGATCCGGCTTATAATTTTATGCTGTTATAGAAAATGCTCCAAGAAAATTACAAATAAGTGCTCTATTAAAAAGATTGATACCAAGTAAGTCCCATAATTACAAAATTAAATGCCAAGAGATTAACGGCCTGTTTGGATATAATTTTAAAAAAGGGCTTATGAAAAAAAAGGGCTTATGGACAACTTATAGAAAAGGACTTTTGGAGAAGAGTTTATAAAAAAAAAAAGTTGTTTTGAGTAAATAGGTGTTTGGATAGTTATTTTTAGAATGACTTTTTATGGTGGTAAATTACTAAAAAGTGTATGATTTGATTTAAAGTAAGAGAGAGGAGGGAGTTAGAGAAAAGAGAAGAGAGAGGAGAGAGGGAAGAGAGGAGAAAAGAGAGAAGGTGTAAGAAAAAGTAGGAGAGATGAGAGAGGGTGTAAGAAAAAGTAGGAGAGAGGAGAGAGGGTGTAAGAAAAAGTAGGGGTAAGATAGTAATTGGATAATCCATAAGTGCTTTTACTGTTGAAAAAGCTATTTTAAATAGCTTATTCAAAACCATGGTTTTAAACCATAGTTTTGTCCAAAAGCACTTATGGACAAATAAGCCTGTTTGTTTTGAAATTTCCCCAAACCGAGGTTTGGGTCAAAAGCCCTTTTAAAACCATGGTTTGCAACGTTTCCAAACACACCCTAATATTATTTCTTACCTGACATCTCGACAGATGCAAAATAACACATTATAAATAATTAAAAAGTATTATATTTTTTAATAATATATTAATAAAATATTAATACTCTAATATTCAATAATTAAATATTATTATTTATACATCTTCTCACAATTTTCAGGTCACCGACAATGGAAATGAAGCCTCCTTCCGGAATTTTATTGAAGGAAAGTGTAATAAATCCCTCTTTTAGATGCTTTTTTGGTCGATTCTGATTGGTATGATTAACAATTAATAAAGCTTATGCTTTTTGTTAAGCGTAGAACTTTGCAGATTATTTGTACTTATTAATACTTAAGCTCTTTTTTTTTTTAAATTAGAGAGACAAATACTAATGATGTAAAATTACAAATGGATTACGATAAAATGCAAGGACACGTTAGTTGATAAGTTACAAACTACTAGCAGTTGGGTAGGACTCTGTTTATCATCGATCTCCCACTTTTTAGAGAGGGTATGTTAGTTGATAGCTTCTCGTATTTAAAAATTGTAACTTTGTAAGCTTTGTTGTTTATGGCAAAATAATAAGGTGTCATTGTTTATGTAAAGATGATTCACTTAGTAAATATTTTATAATTAATACTCCTCCGATCCTAAGTCCATAACTTATTTAATTAATTTAATTAGACTAAAAAAATTAGTTAAGTTAATTATTATAACAGAATTTTTTTAAAATATCATAATCGTCTTCTTTAACTCATTCCCTCATGGTCTTATTCGATTATGGTTGAGAGAGTATCAATAGAGATCATTTAGAAAAAAATTTATAAATTTAAAAAATATAAATTTTATATTTAGGATCAAGATCAACTGATTAATTAGATAATATATTTAGGATTAAAGAATTAGAACTTAATTTATCAAAACTTTTGCCACTTGAAAAATGACAAAATATTTCAAATTCATGCGATGTCATGGATGCAATTTTCTCCGGTGATTTCATGTTGTTAATTAACAAAAAGCATTAACTCCACATGTATATAATCGCAACGGTGGTTTGCACATTATCTTTCAAGAGTTAAAGCCAAATCTTTTATAGCAAGGAGGAGTGTGTTTGGATAAGATTTGAAAAAAGGGTTTATGGAAAAAGCGGGTTTTTAGACAGTTTATGAAAAATAATTTTTAGAGAAGAGTTTATGGAAAAAAAATAGTTCTGGATAAATGGGTGTTGGGATAATTATTATCAAAAGGGATTTTGTAATTAAAAAATTACTAAAAATAGTATGTATGAGATATGAGAGAGAGAAAAGGGTAAAAAAGATATAGGAGAGATGAGAGAGGAGAGAGGGTGAATAAGATAGAAGAGATATGAGAGAGGGTGGAAAAGATGGAGGAGAGAGGGTGAAAAAGATAGAGGAGAGAGGAGAGAGGGTGAAAAAGATAGAGGAGAGAGGGTGTAAGAAAAAGTAAAGGTAAAATAGTAATTGAGTAGTTCATAAGTTATTTTACTGTTTCAAAAGCTATTCTAACCAACTTATCTGAAATCATGGTTTATTCCAAACAGAAGTTTAGACAAATATATACGTTTGTTTTGAAATTTTTCCAAATTAAAATTTGGGCCAAAAACCCTTTTAAAATTTAGGTTTGGGGTTTCCCAAATAGGCCCATAAATAGATGGAGACAAGCTTCCATGTACTATAATAATAATAAATATAATTAACAATTATAAATTATATATTGTCTCAAATGCTATCACAATCTAAAGATTATAGGGAAAAAGGCAAAAAATATTTTATAAATTTCAAAATTTAAAATAAGATATATGAATTTGTAAAAAGACATATAGTCGCCCTTATTTCTGTTCTTTTTTTTCTCTTTTTCTTCTTCTCTTTCTTCTATCTTCCTTACAGACCATTCTTCTTCCTTTTCTCCTTCTCTCTCGGCATCCATGGACAAAAGCAGCACGAGACAGAGGCAGAAAAGCAGTGAAAGCAGCGACGCGAGAAGAAGAGAACAGCTACGACAACACAGAAGCAGATCTCGTCTTGGCCATGTTCCTCCACTTCCTCGACTTCTTAGCTTCCAGTAGACCCACCGCTCTCAGTCCTTCAAGGTGAGGAGAAGAGAACAACGATGACAGCACATAAGCATATCTCATCTCAATCGTGTTCCTCCGTTCTGCATTCGAGCTTCGACGCTCTCCCTAATGACATTGTGCAGGTGCCATTATCGTCACCGGACTTAGACTAGCTCTCTCACGAATCATCTTCTTTTGTCTCCTACACTTCTCTTAGAGATTTACTCCCATCCGCCACTCCATCACCTTCGATCTCTATCTCCGACCCCAACATCTCCATTCGTAATCGCCTCGTCAAGAACTTCTAGTTTCTTTAGTTTTGATGGAGAGAGGGCGAATTTATTTTCAAGGGCTTGTAATTAATCGAATAATTTATAGGTTTTGCCTTATGATTTCCCACTTCTACTTTATTTAGTTCTCTTGAGGCTGCTAATTCTTCTTCTTTGGAATCATCTTATATCAGCATGTAATGTAATTGTTGTCATAAACAGTTTAATTTTTAATAAATGCCGTAAGTAAAGTGGTGAATGTCATTGAAAGTGTTGTTAGTAATGAAAGCTATATATGATTGAAGGTTATTGACTTTACTTATTTTCAAAAATTGTAAATCTTATTAGACGAGTAGTAATTGACCAAATAATTACTTGCAACCAAGTTGTCCAACGAAGTAGTAAAATGTCTTATACAATGTAGTCAAAATAATTATAAAAGTTATAAATCTCATCAGATGAGTAGTAATTAACTCAAATAATTACTTGCAACCAAGTTATCTAACAAGTGAAAATGTCTTATCCAATATTGTCAAAATCATTATAAAGGTTCTAAATTCTATTAGACGAATAGTAATTGACCCGAGTAATCATTTGTAACCAAATTGTTCAATAGAGTAGTAAATGTCTTATTCAATGTAGTCAAAATTATTACAAAAGTTATAAATCCCATTAGACGAATAGTAATTAACCCAAGTAATGCAACCAAGTTATTTAAATGAGTAGTAAATGTCTTATCCGATGTGGTTAAAATTATTACAAAAGTTATAAATTCTATTAGAAAATAGTAATTGACCCAAATAATCACTTGCAACCAAGTTGTTCAATGGAGTAGTAAATGCCTTATCCGATGTGGTCAAAATTATTATAAAAGTTATAAATCCTATACATAATGAAGGGGCAATTTTATCTTTTTTTCAAAATTTTAAAAAGATATATTGATATTTATGACTAATATATCCTTTTACAAATTCATATGCGCTATTTAGAATTTTAAATTTTATAAGACATTTTTTTGTCTTTTTCCCAAGATTATAATGGTTTGGAGAATAGGCAAATATAAATAATTTTGTTTGTTAGAATGAGATATTCTCAATTCTTAATGATCAGCTACCACCATGCATGCATTTTCACCTTCTTTTTTGTGTGTAGAGGTACCGGATTCGAGTACGACATTGGTATATAGTTGTATGCATGGGTATTTGAATTGATTGGTATAAAAGAAAAAATAAATAGTCTAAATTTAAAATTTATGTGCAAGTTAGTTTCATAATGAGATATTTATAATGATACAAATGTCATCTATCCCATAAAAAGTAAATAAAATTTACTCAAATTTCAATGTATTTTAAATTTTTCACATTCTTATTTTTTATTAATTTCTCATAAACAAATTATTTAATTTATTTAAATAATTCCTTTTATAGTAGAATAATAAAATGACTATTGATATCAATTTTTTTATTTAATCAATAATATAATCTATTTTGAAACTTAAAACGCAAAATTTTTTTGCCTTTTTTAATAAATATTATTTAGAATTTAAACCTATGTTATTCTCTTTATAGAAGTTAGACTATTTATTATATCAATTAACAGTTTATTAGTTTATATTAATTTTATTTATGAGGGATTCAATTGAAATGTAACTATTAAACAAAATAATTTGTGAGAGATTAAAGACGTAATTTTATTTTATTAAAATTAAATTAAAGATGCCAAACAGATAAATTATGTAGTAAAGATTTTTTTTTACCAAATATAGCAAAGGTTTATTCAAATAAATAATGTCATCATTAGATTTTGGATATTTAAAATTTTAAACTCTATGCCACGATTAAAATGAATTATTAATAAAATGTTAAAGTATAAATTTATCTAATAAATGTTCACTCAAAATAGTTGGGTATCCAAAAATTTATTTTAGAGTAATGTTGCCCTAAAATTTTTTAAATATAATAATATCCCTATGACCATTACCTAAAGTTAAATTTGATAATGAGTTAATTAATATGTTGATGTGGCATGCCACGTGGCATCCACGTCATCCTTATTCTAGGTTAATATGTAAATTTGTCTTAAAATTTTTTACTTAAGAGCGTTGAGTATCTAGAATTTTTTTTTGTTCAATGTCACCTTAATCATTATCCAGGTTTAATTTGACTATTAGTTTAACCAAATATGTTATGCTGGTTATGAGACATGTTATCAACTTCATTTTTTTCCCAAGTTATACTTATGAATAAGGAAAAAATTAAAAAAAAATGTTTCTCTCAAAGTTCCGTTGTTATTAGAGTATTACTCTCAGCATAATATACTCTGACAATCTCTCAAGATATAACATATAATAGTCTCTTATGTTATTTTCTTATATTTATAAGTAAACATATGCCTATAATAATATTCTATTAATGGTAGAGCTTAGAGGGTGCATTTTTATAATTTTTTCTTAGTTATAAATTTGACTTAAAAAAATGAAATAGATGGCACGTGAACTAATTATCTCAGTATATTTGGTCAAACTAATAGTAAAACTAAACTTGGATAACAACGGGAGGTAACATTGAACCAAAAAAAAAAATTCTAGATGCCTAGCGCTCTTGGATGAAAACTTCCATAGAAAATTTATACCTTAACTCAAAATAAAAGATAATATAAATTTTATATAATATGTCACGTCAGTATATTAGTTAACTAATTATCAAACTTACCGTTAACGATCAAAGTAATATTGTTAGGATTTAAAATTTTTAAAGTAATATTATTCCTAAAAAAACTTTCGGATACCTATTGCTTCTTAATAAAAAAATTTAAGATAAATTTATACTTAACTCATTAATAAAAGCAAATGAATATTTTCTTTTAGTTTCATGTTTTTATATTTTTCTTCGCACGTAACAACCTCTCCATCTCTCGCCAAAGACAAAGCAATTATTTTTTTTATTATCAGGTATGGAAATCGGAATAGTGATTAGATCAATGGAGAGAATATTTTAAGGGTTATTGCTCCAATTGGGTTGAATCAATATCAACTTAATTATAATTAAAATAATTCAATTTAACTAAAATATAGATATGATAAAAAGAATAATATTTAAATAAAAAATATCAATTTAAGAGTAATATTTAAATAGTACTAATATTAAATATTTATATATAAACTATACATATGATAATTCAATAAAATAGAGTTACATAAATTTGAGAGACTACTATTTCTTCTTTTTTTATTCTAAAATGATGTCATTTTAGGTAGAATTGAAAAAAAAAAATTAAAACGGTAAACTCATATATAATTAACTTATCTAGAGACTAATTTATCGAATTATTGGTTTAACTAATTGACTTAAATTAAGTTTTAATATATTTTTTATATACCGTTAACTAGCATGTGGCCTATTTTTCTATCCTATTATCATCATTCGAGTAACTAATTAATTTAATTTTGGTTTATAACTTTCCTCCTACATGAGTGTCTCATAGGACATTATCTGAGTTTTAATATATTATGTTTATTACTGGAGAGTTTAGTACTGTTTATTTAGTAAAATCTTAGTATTTTCAGAAGACAATCCCATTTAAATAATTTTACAATAAAATACTGTAAAAAAGCATAAATATCTGTGTTAAAAAAAACATAAATAGTTTTGCAAGTAGTATATGTGTATATTTAGTAATCCAAAATCACGATTTTAAAATAGTTTTTAATTTAAATTCTAATTTAAAAAATATTTAAAATAAATAATTATATTTGTTCAAAAAAAAATTTAGACTAAATTATAGTTTAAAACTAATATTTTATATAACCTATTGAGAATAGCTTATAGAACAGTAAAAAAGCTTCTAGAATAATAAAAAAATTTATAGACTACCTAATTACTATTTTATCTCTATTTTTTCTCATATCCTCTCTCCTCTACACCTTCTTTTATCTCTCTTATTTTTAATAAAAATATATTTTTTTAGTAATTTATTACTAGTAGAAGTCTTTCTCGTAATAACTATCTAAACACTCATCTATTTAGAATTATTTTTTTTCTATAAATTTTTCTCTAAATTTTTTTTAAAAATTATTTAACAAATTTTTTTCTATATTTTTTTAAATCTATTTAAACTTTAAACAGACTCTATATTTATTAGTAAATAAAAAATATCTCTGTCTTCGGCATTCATCCCAACTGCATCAGAACATCAATTATGGAAACGCTGTCTCCGTTCCAGCTGTTGTTGACTTGTCAACCCGCTTGTCTCCATTAACCAAACTCCTCCTCAACCCTCGTGACCAAGTCTAATTTTATTCATTAAATAGATCGGCATACTATCTATTTATTATTTAAAAACTATTAATTATTATACTATAACTCTATATTATATATTACTCCAATATCTAATATATAAATTAATTAAAAAATTAATTTTAATATTATATATAAAATATATTTTTTATATTTATCAAATTTTCTTAAATTATTTTTATTGACATTCTCTCAACGATAATTAAATAAAAGAGAGAATGAGAAAGTTAAAAAAATTATTAAAGTATTTTAGAAATAATATATCATATTAATCAAACTAATTAATTTTTTTAATCTAATTAAATTAGTTAAATAAATTATATATTAAATATTAGAGGAATATATAATTATTATCTTATCAATATTATGATACAATAATGATTATGAATTAAATTGTAAAAGTCTTTTTACAAATATATATATATAATGTTTATTAAATAAAAATAAATAGCCTATAAACTTTTGTTTATCGAATTTGGTAAAATTGGATGTAGGTAATTTTTTTTTTCGAGTAGTGATTGATATAATGTAAGCTATATTGTTTTATTTTGACCCTGTGTATCATTTCCTTACCAAACAAGTCTTTGTATATACCAAACAAGTCTTTGTATATATGAAAATTATTTTCCCTCTTAATAACAATATTTCAACGAAAAACACTCAATTACCAACAACTTACCGTATATAGACAAACTTTGCTACTTATATATGTAAAAATTTAAGGGGAATATGCAATATTTATGTAAGGTCTCTCATTCAAAAAAAATATATATGAAAAAATTTATATGAACATTATTTTATTGTCAAAATATATGCAATATTTTTTAAAAATCATTTTAAATTGTATATTTTATTTTGAATTTTGTTAAAATTATAAAAATTCTTAAATTTTGTTCAAATTTATTGTGTGCATATATTAAAAAATTCATCAATGTATACTTTTAAGGTCATTTTTTGTATGGATGAAGGAAGATTCGTGAAAAGAAGGAAAGAAAAATATCTCCTATTTATAATTAAAATTTTAAAATTAATTTATAGTACTAATTATACTCTTAAATATTTTAAAGTATCAATTATTTTTTTAAAATTAGTTTGCCCCCTGTTTATATATATTAGCACACAAGTAAGCACTCCCACTCACACACACTAACATAGGTTGAACCTGTGAGATTTATAAGTAGAGGTGAATGTCATTGGATCAAAGATCCTTCATGATTAGTACTTCAGTTGTGATTAAATTGGGATCAATATAATTATAATTAAAATAATATAATTTTATTTTTTATCAATAAAAATAATATAATTTAATTAAAATATATAAAAATATTTATATATAATTTTTAAAAGTAATATTTAAATAAAAAATAAATAAATAAAATATTCGTGCCATACATAATTCCAAATTTTTCACCTAAAACAATTGGTTTACTGATCAATTTACTAGTTCATGGAATCATCTGTGATAAGGGAGCTACTCTAAACAAAATTATGGAGAAATCAATTAGAAGTATGTCTCGCTTTCCTCTGTAAATGTTTAAAAGCCTCATTGTTTTGGATTCACAATATTAACCCGATTGAAGCTGACTCCAAACCGTTTCTCACAATCTATTGTGTCAACAAATATTTCATTCATATTCTTACTCAATTCTCCCCCTCGTTGACTATCACTTGGCAAAAGATTTTGACACTATTTTATAAGTTTTCTGTCATTAATGTTAAGACCATATTTTATCTTTTTTTTTTTAAAAAAAAATTGTACAATTTTTTTTTTAGATTTCACATTGTTCTTTTAATTCAATGTAATTTGTAAAACTCGCATTTATAGTAGGTGTTTAGATTACATCTAAATATTAGTTTTAAAAAGATTTCTAATTTAAATTTTAATTTAGAGAAATTTTAAAATAAATAATCATATTTATTAAAAAGACTTTTGAACCAAATCATAATTTTGTATAAGTTATTGGGAATAATTGTTAGAATAATAAAAGAGTTTATGGACTACACATTTACTATTTTATCCCTATTTTTTCTTATACCTTCTTTTCTCTTTCCTCTCTATCATCTTTCTTCTCTCATATTTTTAATAAAATCAAATTATTTTTGATAATTTACTAATCATAAAAATCTTTTTAATAATAACTATTCAAATACCTATTTATTCATAATTAATTTTTTTTATAAACTCTTCACTAAAAATATTTTTTTTTTTCAGAAGTCTTATTGTAAAAACCTATCTAAAAGTGCCCTTAATATCATTCTATCTTAAATAAAAAAAGAATAAAATTTTACAGAAATTCATTCTCAGCTACATATGTAGACGTTTGAGTTGGGGCGGAGGAACTTTTGGTGAAAGCAATGTGGAGGAGGGGAATAAGAATGATTGAAGCTATAATGGGATCTGGTTTGTATTGGCCAACAGTGGCGTTACCAGATCTGTTTGATTTCAGCTCACTGTGTATATTAGTCTCCTCGTTCACTGTCGGTGGGGTCGGTGCTCTATGTTTAGTAGTTACATTGTCCCTTTCGTCTTCGTTAAGTGATTTCCTCTTTCTTTTTTTATATATATATTTCCAGCTGCCCCATTCGCCCGCCCAAGTCTCCAACCTTTGGGAGAGAAAACAGAGAAATAGAAAATCTCAAGCCGTCCCCCCCCCTCCCCCCTCTATTGTTTCGCTTCTCTTTCAGTCAACTCGATCTCTTCTTCTTCTTCTTGCATTCTGTTGAGCATTGCTTTATTTATTGGTCTGCTTCTAGTTCTATCCCTGTCTTTTTTGTGATCTTCAAAGCGCGAGATCGATCCATTGGTTGCATTTTGATCAGTTTGTTTGGAATTCGAGTGCTCGATCTGTTTTGCTGGTCACTGGGGGATTAGATCGCTGTTGTTGAGGTAAATGTCGGTTCATGTTGGTCTGTTTGGTTGCTGCGGAAGTTGAGAAAATGAAAATCGGATTTTATTTTTGACGTATTGAATTTCGTTTCTTTAGTTGATTTTAGTTCAATGTTTATTGATCTTGTGAAAACATGAAGGCAATGAACAAACTCTTTTAAATTGCCGTAGCTCAGGACACAGCATTAACTGACATTTCACAGTTTAAAATCTAGCTCTTATCAAATCTTCTGAGAATTTAGCTGAAAATTTAGAAATCTGAAGCATTTCAATCTGTTGACTTTGAATAATGCTAGTTGGAAGCTGGAAATCTGATTTACGGTCTTCTCCTTTGGTGTCTAATGCAGATCCGAGTGTTCGTTTCAACAGAGAAAAACGAGCTGCTACTGAGGATTGTCCATATCAAGTGATGTGTGATTCTTGTTGAATTTGAACTACTGTTTGATCCTTTATTGGCTTCTGAGCGGATATAAGTAGGCGGTATGGAATCAGAAGGAGAAGCAGGGGTGAGTTTCATCAGTATTTCAATTTTGAATAATATAAGGTTCTTTTGCTTTTTATTATCATCTTCTTTATATAAACATTACAGTAACACATAGAAGTTTTCTTTTTCTGGAAAGATCTAATTATGTGATACTGAACTGCATAAAAAGTATATTGTCATCTAAGAACCTTACAGTTCATACATCAACTTTGCAGCTATGCTTCCTCCTTTCAATTTTCATCGGCCTCCGACAGATGTTTTATTCTTGTTTGTCTATGGTTTCTGTTCATTAAGAATAAGAACACTTGATCACATCGGTAATGCATTGTTTTCTAACTTTCTTTTTCTTGGTTATATCATTTCTAGGGAAAGCCTATGACAGTGTCGGGTGGCCAAGTCTGCCAGATCTGTGGTGATAATGTTGGGAAGACTGTGGATGGTGAACCATTCATTGCATGCGACGTTTGTGCTTTTCCTGTGTGCAGGGCATGCTATGAGTATGAAAGGAAGGATGGCAATCTGTCTTGTCCTCAGTGTAAAACCCGATACAAGAGGCACAAAGGTAAACTAAATGTTAATTCATGTCTATCTTTCATATATTTGAATGTTGTTATGCTTATGATGCAAATTACAATAACTTATTAAGCTTCTAATTAAAAAAAATAATATGACATTTAATTGGTAGGGAATTGACCTCTTTCCTCTAAGCCAAATGGGAAAGATGTAAGGCTCTTTCATTTTAGATTGATCTGGACTTTTTTTTTTTTTAAAAAAAATGAAGAAGGAAAATCTTTAACACTTTTCTATTCCAAATGCTTGATCTAAGGTAGGGAGGATATACAAACCACTTAAGGAATTGGGTTTGTGCCTGTTGTTCTGACCAAGGACATTTGGAATGTTGCTTTCCATTTAATAAAAAATGAAGAAATGGGATCTGGAAGGGACGGGGTGCTTAAAACGTGTTAGGTACTGAAATGGAATGGAAAGTGGGATTAAAAAATGATTTTGAAGATTAAAAATATATTTCATGCCTCTGCTTCCCAGAAGTTATAAAAAAAAGAATGGGAACTGTTGATGGCAGTAAACATAGTCAAAGGCTGAAGAAAAGGAAAGGAAGTCCCTTTCGTTCATTCTTGCCAGTGATTAACTCATTCCCGGGAATGTCTGTGCATATAGTGCATGCTGATAAACCAAATCATAAATAATCAGATTAATGTAAGCTTTAAGATTTTTTTCCCTCAATTTATTTCTCACTTCTTAGACATAATTGACTCATGCATACGACATGTATTTCATGAAGTCACGCCTACTGTTTCTCTTGATCATGTTCTATATATAATAAAAAAAAAGTACTATTTTGTGACTTTAATTACCACTGCCTGTTGAATTGGTTTTAGGAAGTCCTGCAGTTGTGGGAGATAGGGAAGAGGATGTTGCTGCTGCTGATGGTGCTAGTGACTATGAGTCAGAAAGCCAAAGCCAAAAGAAGATTCCAGAGCGCATGTTGAGCTGGCAGATGAAATATGGGCAGTCAGAGGAGGTCGGTGCTCCAAAGTTTGATAAGGAGGTTCCTAACAATCACATTCCTTTGCTAACCAGTGGACAAGAGGTAATTCAAGCAGCTTGGCAAATGATATTTTCTCTTCCAAACTCCTCTGCTAAAAAAAGGTGCACATTCTCCTTGATTATCTTTAAATGAGATTTGAATTCAATTTCAGGTATCTGGAGAATTATCAGCTGCCTCACCTGAGAGGCTCTCGATGGCATCTCCTGGAATTGGTGGTGGCAAACGTGTCCATAATCTGACATATTCATCAGATATTAATCAATCACGTGCGTGTCTCTCTTTCTTTATGTACCCTCCATCTTTGTACATATTTCATTTGTTGTATATGCCTTGTTATGTTTCTTGTGTGGCTATCTTATAGTGATTTTATACTTGTTGCGCAGCAAATATTAGGGGCATGGATGGAGGAATGGGTAATGTAGCATGGAAAGAAAGAGTTGATGGCTGGAAGATGAAGCAGGAAAAGAATGCTGTTCCAATGAGTACTGGTCAGGTTACTTCTGAAAGAGGAGCTGGAGATATTGATGCCAGTACTGATGTGCTTATAGATGATTCCTTGTTGTGAGTGCCCTCTTAATAAACCATAACAAAATTGCTTTTCTGCTTCTTCTTTTAGCCTTCCACTTTATTTATTGGTCTGTTGGTCCTTGTTAGAAAGTAGTTGTTTTGAACATCATATTATTTTGTATACCAAATTAACTGATTTTTATTACTTTGCCATCAAGCAAAGTCATTCAAACAAACTCAGGTCTTCAGATCTCCGTGTATGAAAAGTATTTAATCTATCTTTTTGTGTTGTAGGAATGATGAAGCTCGACAACCACTTTCAAGGAAGGTTTCTGTTCCATCATCTCGGATTAATCCATACCGTATGGTCATTGTTCTGCGTCTGGTTATCCTCTGCATTTTCTTGCATTACCGAATAACAAATCCCGTGCCCAATGCATATGCATTGTGGTTGATATCTGTCATATGTGAGATATGGTTTGCCATATCTTGGATTTTGGATCAGTTCCCCAAGTGGCTCCCTGTGAACCGTGAAACATATCTTGACAGGCTCACATTAAGGTAGGGCCGTTTTCAGGCTATTATGTTTTTCTCTTGCCTCATCTAAGCAATTCATCATTAAATTGTTCCATGTGTCTTACTATTTCATGCTGATTTTTTTTCTTATACAAAATCTGAATTGCAGGTATGAACCGGAAGGAGAACCATCACAACTAGCAGCTGTTGACATTTTTGTCAGTACTGTTGACCCTTTAAAGGAGCCCCCACTTGTGACTTCCAATACCGTGCTATCTATTCTTGCAGTCGATTACCCAGTTGATAAGGTCTCCTGCTATGTATCTGATGATGGTGCTGCTATGTTGACATTTGAAGCTCTGGCTGAGACATCAGAGTTTGCAAGGAAATGGGTTCCTTTTTGCAAGAAGTACAGTATTGAACCTCGAGCTCCAGAGTGGTACTTTGCACTGAAGGTTGACTACTTGAAGGATAAGGTTCATCCATCATTTGCCAAAGAACGTAGAGCCATGAAGGTAAGACTTTGACTTTTACACACTGGTGACTAGCCTGTGCTTAAGTTCCTCAAGGATATCTATTTAGCTTATGTCTTGCCTTGCTTCACAGAGAGAATATGAAGAATTCAAAGTTCGTATTAATGGACTTGTTGCAAAGGCACAGAAAGTTCCTGATGAAGGATGGGTAATGCAAGATGGCACTCCATGGCCTGGAAACAACACTAGAGATCATCCAGGAATGATCCAGGTAATTTCTTTATTTTGATTTTGGATGATTTCTCATAATTAAGATGACTTGCTACAACCTGTTGTACATCAACCGCTAGATGAACTGCATGTTTTAATGATGAAACCATGTGCTTATCTGTTATTTTTAGACGTTATTTGTTTGTTTCTTTGGTTGATTTTGTCTGGCAATGTTATATCTAATAAGATCGCATGATTTTAATTATAATGTAAAAGAAGCGCAGGTATTTCATTCATTTAACCACTAAGATTGTATACTTTATTTGTAGGTGTTTTTGGGCCAAAGTGGAGGACTTGACACTGAGGGTAATGAGTTACCACGTTTAGTCTATGTTTCTCGTGAAAAGCGTCCAGGTTTCCAACATCACAAGAAGGCCGGTGCCATGAATGCTCTGGTGAGTCATGTTTACAGTAGAATGCGAGGAAATTTAACTTATCCAATTATATTCTTTTCTAACCTACGGCAATTAATATAAATATTGCAGGTCCGTGTATCAGCTGTTCTTACTAATGGTCCTTTCTTATTGAATCTTGATTGTGATCACTACATAAACAACAGCAAGGCCTTGAGGGAAGCCATGTGTTTCATGATGGATCCCAACCTTGGGAAAAATGTTTGCTATGTCCAGTTCCCTCAAAGGTTCGATGGTATTGATAGGAACGATCGATATGCCAATCGTAACACCGTTTTCTTCGATGTAAGTATCTCACAATTTCATATTCAATCATTTTTCCTAATGTCAAGTGCCTTGTTCCTTGGTTTGAATATATTGTACTTTTCATATATTGGAAGTGATTTGACTTCTTTGTTATACTGAGTTTTCTTTTTTCATTTCTTCGTGAATGACAGATAAACTTGAGAGGTTTGGATGGCATTCAAGGACCTGTGTATGTCGGTACTGGATGTGTCTTCAATAGAACGGCCTTATACGGTTATGAGCCTCCTGTTAAACCCAAGCGTAAGAAACTTGGGATGCTGTCTTCACTCTGCGGCGGAAGTCGAAAGAAGAAGTCTAAATCTAGCAAGAAAGGCTCAGACAAGAAAAAATCTGGCAAAAATGTTGACCCAACTGTGCCAATCTTCAACCTAGAAGATATAGAAGAAGGAGTTGAAGGTATCCCTGTTAATTCATTTTTTTTCTCCTGGTTACTATGTACCTCTCAAGCTCTTGATGCATATTTTGCATTTTGTTTCAGTTGGTTTCATTTACTTAAATGTTAACTCTTTATATATGCAACTTTTATATTCAGGTCATGGATTTGATGATGAGAAGACACTACTTATGTCACAAATGAGCCTTGAGAAAAGGTTTGGTCAATCTGCTGTTTTTGTCGCGTCTACGCTTATGGAGAATGGTGGTGTTCCTCAGTCTGCTACCCCAGAAACTCTTCTTAAGGAGGCTATTCATGTTATCAGCTGTGGTTATGAGGACAAGACTGAATGGGGAACTGAGGTATAATGTTAAATTCTCTTTTTCTTTCTTACATTCCACAAGAAAAAAAAATTATTGCCAATAGCTTTTTTGTGTGCTACATATACCATATAAACGTACGGTTGGAAAAAAAAAATACCATATAAGGTATAAACACACACATCTACTATAAAATGGAAAGATTTGAGCTGCAACCTTCCATTGTCAGGAGTAAAACAAGTGCAACTAAGAGGTTCAGGAGTAAAATAGGGAAGATTTCACTCAAATGTTTTATACATAAGTAATTCTATAAAACAAAGTTGAGTTAGTTGTTGAATCAAGGGAAAATTAGGGAAAAGTTCTTATTGAAAATTTTATTAGTAAGAAGGACCTGATAAATATTTTTATACAGAAAGTACCGATACTCTATAAAATTTATACACACAGAGTACGAGTACGAGTACTTTGATTTAGGTTCTTCCAAAAACTTTCAATAGGGACTTTCCCCAATTTCCCCTTGAATCAATTGATCTTTATTCAAATTGAACTAAGGAAGTGATGGAGGTTGTGAAGCCTAGCCTCAGGCTGATGCTTTATTCAAAATATATATTAATTCTGGGAAGATCATCAATATTTGTCTTGTTTTATACAGATTGGATGGATCTATGGTTCTGTGACAGAAGATATTCTGACTGGATTTAAGATGCATGCTCGTGGGTGGCGGTCTATTTACTGCATGCCCAAGCTGCCAGCATTTAAAGGTTCTGCTCCAATCAATCTTTCAGATCGTCTGAACCAAGTGCTTCGATGGGCTCTGGGTTCTGTGGAAATTCTTCTGAGTAGACACTGTCCCATCTGGTATGGTTACAGTGGAAGGCTCAAATGGCTGGAGAGGTTCGCTTATGTCAACACCACAATCTATCCAGTCACTTCCATTCCCCTCCTCATGTACTGTACCTTGCCAGCCGTCTGTCTCCTCACCAACAAGTTCATTATCCCCCAGGTTTGTTTTTCCCCCATGATTTTGGTTCACCATGTGTCTTGATTAACTATATATTAAGACTACCTCAAATTCTAAATCTAGGGGCTAGACAATAGATTAACTTTTATCTTAAATATAAGATCTCAATCTATTGTGTCTCTCAAATTTATAGTTTTTTTCTAAAATATCCCTATTAATTACACATAATAAAAGAATTTTTATTGAGAGATAGTTACAATACACATGATTAGAAAGTATATTATAAAAAAAGTGACTTACATTTGTTATAAATAACTAAATTAATTTTATTAATATTTGTAAATTATTTATTTAACTCTTATATTAATATTAATCACTCAAGGGAATAGTTAATTATAATAAAATTATTTTGTGTAATATTAGATTTTATAATTTATAAATTAAGTAAATTAATATGAAAAAATGATAAATATAGAGATAAAATAGATTAAAGTATTCACTTTGTTTGAGGATTATTGACCAGGGGGCTTGACTTGGAGACTAATAATTCGTTTTTGCTTTGCATGCAGATTAGCAACATTGCAAGTATATGGTTTATCTCCCTCTTTCTTTCCATTTTTGCAACGGGTATCCTTGAGATGAGGTGGAGTGGTGTTGGAATCGACGAGTGGTGGAGAAATGAGCAGTTTTGGGTCATCGGTGGTGTCTCTGCCCATCTCTTCGCCGTGTTCCAAGGCTTACTCAAAGTACTCGCCGGAATTGACACAAACTTCACTGTCACCTCCAAAGCATCGGATGAAGATGGCGACTTTGCTGAACTCTACATGTTCAAATGGACCACCCTCCTCATCCCACCCACCACCCTCATCATCATCAATCTCGTCGGAGTCGTCGCCGGCATCTCCTACGCCATTAACAGTGGCTACCAGTCGTGGGGCCCACTCTTTGGCAAGCTTTTCTTCGCATTCTGGGTCATCATCCATCTCTACCCTTTCCTCAAAGGTCTCATGGGAAGGCAGAACCGGACACCCACCATTGTTGTGGTCTGGTCCATTCTACTTGCCTCCATCTTCTCTTTGTTATGGGTCCGGATCGACCCGTTCACGACCCGAGTCACCGGTCCTGATTCTGAGCAATGTGGAATCAACTGCTAGAGAAACGAGACTCACTTTTGTTGCCACGCTCCTTGGCTCAATCAAGAACAAACAAACAAGCCTTGTGGGTATGTTTAAATGGCTTAAATTTTTTTTGTTCTTTTGTTGTTGTAACTTGTATTTGTTCATGTAATATTGTGCTTTACGTGCAGGTTATAGTTGATAAGAGAAAAAATTTAAATTAAAAAAATTGCGTTGTGTGAGGGTTCTATTCTTTTGTAATACCTTGAGATAACTTAATGGGTTTTTTTGGGGGAAATTCTGTGTCTCCATAGTATCTGG
This sequence comes from Leucaena leucocephala, assembly GCA_037074615.1. Lineage (NCBI taxonomy): Eukaryota > Viridiplantae > Streptophyta > Magnoliopsida > Fabales > Fabaceae > Leucaena > Leucaena leucocephala. The sequence continues at coordinate 1,752,108 of CM073544.1, read as the reverse complement.
TTCCTTACTATGTTTCTTCTATTTCATTAGCCATAGAAAGTAAGAAACTGAATTTACCTATTAGTACTCTTCGATTGGAATTAATTTCCATTATAATCCCTTGCTCTATTATTAACTCCCTGATATGTAAATTTCGTGTGTTTAGATTAGGTTGTTTTAAGTATTTTGCTATTTATGAAGTAAATATGTAAGAAAAGTTTTATCTTAGAAAGTGTCAACAGGTTTTTTAGGCTATCCCATACAGCATTGGAAGTTGGATCCATATATTTGGGACAAAAATGCAAACACTAGAAGGTATAACCTCAATAAAAAAATACTACCTCCAATCCTTAATTAGTTAACATTTTATATAGATTAAAAAAATCAAATAAACTAGTTAATTATAGTTAATATAAAAGTTAGTTAACTAATTTGGGTAGATCAAAAAGTATATAATATGAATTCGTCTTGAGTTATTATATTTTATCATAATTAAATGATTTATTTTATTTTTTTAATCTACTTAAAATAGTCAACTAATTCTTATATTAAGTATCAGAAAGAGAATAAGATTGGAATTACTAGGATGCACCTTGCTAAAACTACAAATGATTAATTAATTAAGCGTAATAAATTAGCTAACATGTTTATTAGAATTATTTTTTATGAATTAAAAAGCTGGCACTAATGGCTTGAAGATATAAGTGATAGGGGTGTGCATAGGCAGAGTTAGGCCCTACCCGATATCTTACCCGAAAAAAGTATGGCATGCATTATGCAGCCCGATGCTCAACTCTACCTGATAAAAGTTCTAACTATTTCATGCTGGGCATGGGCGGGCTTACATGCTCAAGTCGTGATGCTCTGCTCATATTGTGAAAAATTATGAACATCTAAAATAATATTATATTCATATGTCTTTAAGAGTTAAATAATATCCATAATTCACTAAGAATAAGGTAACAAAAAGATAGTAATTAAAGTCTTGAAATCTATTGTATATAAAAAAAAAGGCTTAAAGTTTAAGTAGTTTACAATTGTGTCAATCTCCTCAAAGTTGATAAAAATGAAGCATTTGAAAAAAAAAATATGACTAACGAAGTTTAAAAAGAAGAAGAAAGAAATCAATTTAATTATAAATTTTGAAGGATGCAATTGCCTATTTGACTACTTATATTTATAAAATTATCATTTAGTCACCAGTAGCTATCATATTCGTTCTATATGAAATAATGTAATCTACAAATTTTGATATGTAAAAATAGTAACTAAATGGGCAAGGCAACAACTCCTATCAGATGTTTGGCCCTATCCGAATATTGGCTCTGCCCAAAATTATCTATTTTTTATTGGGTTGGATAAGACACTTTTTGGGTGGGCTCGGGTGGGTTCATCGTATCATAGGCTTCTTATACACCCCTAATAAGTGAGTATGAACTCATAATTTTTTATTTATACGAAAACTTTTATACTACTATGCAACAAGAGTATTAGCATTAGAACCGCCAATTTCATGAATTGATTTGAGACTTTACTTAAACATTTTTTAAAAATAGGATCAAATGAATTTGACTAATTTACCCACACAGTTTAAGAAGCTGAGAGGGCATATATATACCCATCTTCAACTCTATGGGATCGGCCACCACTTATGGATGAAGTATTTCTCGCTGAGCTCATGAATTTCCTTTTTAATATTTTGATCCCTCACTGAGTCACAGTATGTTCTGTTGAATTCTTCATGAAATTGTCTATTTTTTTTTAATTTAATCATTCATATATGGATCTTTTCTTGTCCCCAACATAAATTTTGGATTGGATATCCCATGCCCACGCCGCTGCCCATGCTTTCATGGGTGTATCACACGCCCATTATTTGACCAATATTCACAAGAGCCAACAACCCAAAAAAAAACATTATTTATTTTAAATATAATAGTGTTTATTTACTTTCTAGAGAGTTCAAGGCAATAATAAAAAAGATATGCAAAACCAATTCATGTTTACATACGTGATAAAAGTTTTCGTCACCTAGTAAATAGTTTTTTATAAAAAAAATTAGCTAAGTTAGTTAATTATCTGTAATAATTATAAGTTAATTTTTTTAAGAATATTTCTTTTAATCATATGTATTTGAGACATCCTTAATAGAAATTCCTTTAATATGTATAATTATATAAAGATATTTTAAAAAAATTATAATTTTAGGAGATAAAATAGATTATAGATCTTATAATTATGATTAAAATATATTATTTATTTAATTTTTATATTTAAAATTGAAATAGATATATAACAATTTTTAGTTGTAAGAGATGTCTCAAAAGAGAATACTCCTTGTGACTAAAAGATATTAGAAATCTCAATCACTTACAAAATATCTGGTTCTTTATTACTAATTATCTAAAACGGAAAAAAAAATAATTACTATAAGAGTGCCAAAATAGTTGGTCTTATCCTTTCTAGTTCCACTCCATTATATCATTTTATATTGCCATTCTATGGAGCTATATCTCCATAACGTGGTCCATAGTTTTGTTTTGTGTTTTTTCCCCAACGCAAAGTTCCTTTGTTCATGATAATTTTCATTGAATGGTGGAGATGCCATCCTCTCTTATCAAAGGTCAGGATGAGATTTTGGCAGATTCAAACCGTTGGATGAAGTCTACTGTCAAGATTCTATGACGATCGGCCTTGTACACGCTCTATGAATAGCTGCAGATCGGAACTCGTATATTCAGATATGAACCAGAGTTCGAGCAAGATGTCGTCAATTCACACGTGGCCTTTTCCACTCTCCTGCATGCTTCCCCATTACTCTTTTACGTGTCCATCAAACGCTTCTCCTTCAAACAGCAATTTACCAACATCCCCGCCATAACTGCCCCACGTCACCATGACACGTGGCTGATGGAAGATCCTCAGTGCACAGTAATTTCACGACGCGTGGCTCCACCTAATTAATTCCCCATATTCGCCTGTCTCTCCCTCCTTTTATAAACCGACCATGAGAATGAAGAAAAACAAAGAGGAAAGTCGTCACTCTCTCTCAATTTCTCTCTCTTCTACTTCCAATCCAAGAAGGTGACTTCTATAAAGTTTATTCCTTTATTCTGTTCTCTTTCTTTTTCTGGAAGGATTAGAAAGATTGGTATATTTTTCTTCTGTGATTTTCTCGGGAAAGTGACAGAAGATGGCTTCCACCGAAGAACCAATCCTCGCTAGGATTGACCGTTTGGATAACATGGTTAGTTCACTATATATTCTTATCATATGTTTATTATTGAACCTTCTTAATTAAATCAGCATTTTCTTTTAAGTTCGCACCACATTTTGTCTTGGTTCTATAAAATTTATTTTACGTTTTAAAAGCTGTGACAAAATTGATGCTTAGTAAAATTATTGAAAAATCACTCATTAGAGAGTTTATTATATAAAGGTATCTAAAGGTCAGCTACCCTAATTCTCACATTTAAAAAAGTTAATTAAGTCATTCAATATATCTTATATTTATTTTTTTTTAAAATATTTTTATTTAAAAATAAGTATTACTTTACATTTTCTAATTCCTCCTTTTGTCCCTCTATTTTTAATAGGGATAAAATTAAAAAATACTCATTAATATCCCTTTAAATGGATTTATATTTAGGACTATATGTTGTTAAGTAGCACATGCAACTTATATTTATCTTTTGTCACACAAAAATTTTATTTATCTTTGGCACATATAAATCTTTTTTAAAGATGAAGATAGGTTATAGACGGATGGAAACAAGTTGTAAAGCTAAATATAGCTGAAAATAGATCACCTAAGTCCTTAAAGAAATAAAAAAAATAGGGAGCTTTTTGATAAAAAAAATTTGCGATTAGATATTTTATTGCTTGTCCTTATTATATATATACTTATCCTTAAGTAGAAATTCTTAGATAATAAAATTGAAAATGGCTTCCTTTATATTCATACTATAGTTAAAGGGACATTTCAATGCAATTTTTTTTTGTGAAAATTTGAGTGGAATTTTTTTTGTTTCCCACGGGTTCATCAGAGTTTTGCTCCGACTAAATCCGAATCCAACCCTTGTATCTGGTTATGGTGGGTGAGTCTCCCAACGAAAATTTTTTACATACTCCAAGGCTCGAACTCGAGACCTCGTTTAAGCGATACCGAGTCACTTACCACTCAAACTAACCCCGTTGGTATTTGAGTGGAAATTAAACTAAAATGTTGTCTATGATTCTTAATTGGGCCATATATAAATTTTTGGGCCCACTTTTTCATATTGGGCTGAACTTTTGAACTGGTCGTTTTAATTGGGCCGACTTTGATCTGGTTGGAGAAATGTTATAGTTGAAGCAGTTGGAAGAAATTAGAGGGTACAACAGATCTCCTAAGAGCTCTTTTGAATCGACTCCATCAAGCGGTACAATGACCAGTGATGGCCACGTGTCATCCATTGATTTCTCCCCAAAGAGCTTGGAGAAGCACTGCCGTCCGATCGACCACGCCATCATGGAGACCCAAGTCAAAGGAACGATGATCGAGAGGCTTGACCATCTGGAGGATCGTATGCTTAAGGTAGGGAGAAATTGATATTTAAAGTCTAAATTTTAGAAATTCTATTTGATTTTTCTTTCCTGAAGTTTTTGTTGCTATTTAATTTCGATAAAATATGAAAAGTGCTTTCATATCCTTTATTGAATATTGTTTTGTTGAGGGAATTTTTTATCCAAGTAAATTACAATTTAATATTATTTCAAAAACTTTTCATAAATTTTTGAAATACACGCAATACCAAAAAAATATTTAACAGAGAACTAGAATTGCGCCAGTGCATTCCCATGTAATGTAATGTCCATAAAATTTAAAACAACTAAGAATTACCAGAGTCCTAGAAAAAAGAAACTGATTTGAACAGCAATTTTACAGTAATTAAACTGTGGCAAAGAACTTTTATTCTAATTTATTATACTATATTGATTATTCAATTCACTTAATTCAAAATTGAGTCTTTCAGCACCACCCAAATTTTTATTTCATTATTTTGAAGGAGTTTTTAATGTGAAACTCAGCTAAAATGAAAAGCAGGTATTTTTATGAGGGAAAATTTTCCCATTGTAAAATTCATTACTCAAAGTGAGTCAAATTTACATGAGATGAGGGTATGACAATAATGATCTGATGGGTCTGATGTTATTAATATGAAAGCTATGTTTGCAGATAGAGGCAGAGTGGGAGGAAAGAAGGAGGAAAGAAGAGATGAAAAGAATAACAAAGAAGAAGCAAGAGGAGAGCCCCAAGAAGAAGAAGGGACTCAAACAGTTTGTCAAACATTGTGTCAACGGAAAACACAGAGACTGCACTTTCTAGCTTTTATCAGTTATTTTCAATCCTCTGTTCTTCTTTGCAAGTTGTGAATTTGGTCTTCACAAGTCAAGATTATGAACAATTCTGTTTAACTTATCCTATCATTAGAATCCGTGTAAGCAAAGCTTTCATTTCTCATTTCACTTTGAATTAGATGAGCTTTGAAAAAAAGAGTCTGGGTTAAACCACTCCAGGTCACTGGGTCATTAAAAGCGTTGATCCTTAGGGTTTGATAAGGATTTAAATATGACATTAATAGTATTTTTTTTTTTAGTACAAAAATTTTTAGAATGAGGTTAGGCTTACCCACAATCTAAAGGCAGAGATAAATCTCTCTTCCTCTTAAGCGATATCAATGTCAGGCAGGGCGAGCCGTCTATTACTCTCAAGTGTAAACTTAAACACCCAGGAGATAGAATACCTCCTCAAATGTTGTGACTAGAACCATAATAAAGTAGTACTCCCAAGAATTTAAACACACTCCAAATGATCATATATCTCACTCTTTAACTAATTGAACCCAAACGATGGGTTTAATAGTATTATCTTCACTAGTGTGGCGTTAAGCAGACTAACGTGAACGGCTGGTTAGGACTAATATGGCTTACATGTAATGACTAAAATCAAAATTTATAAGAACCTGGAGTGGGGTAACCCAAAAGGTTTAAATCAGTATATATAAACAAGAGTTCACTGTGAACATACTATAAATTTCATATTCATCAAACCATGCAAAAACACATACTATAAATTTGCCGTTATTTTTTGTCACTATATTTTATTCCGTTCAAAACATTAATCCTTATAATTTCATAAGAATTTAAATATGACTCTAATGATGTTAATTTCACTGATGTGGTGTTTACACCATTAAATAAACTGATATGAACTGCTGACTAGGACTGATATGGCTAACATATAGGAACCAAAACCAAAACGAGTCAAAAATATTAAAGTCCAAAATAAAAAACTTAGAGTGGGGTTTAACTCACAAAGTTTAAATCTATACATGAACAAGAGTTCACTGTAAATATACTATAAATTTCATATTCATCAATCCATGCAAAAACACATACACAAGGATAGACAGAAGTACAAAAGCTTGAAAGGATCAAGATTATATAAAAATCACGACGGACAGAAGCAAATGCCAGACGTGACTTAGTAAGGGAGCAACAAGAAGCTGCTGTTATAAGCACCAGATAATTGTTAGCAAATTAATCAACTAATTAGTCCATGAGTTTACTTGACAGGGATGGCTTTGTTTCAAAAAACCCAGAAGTAGACCAAATTAGTATAGTCAAACAAGCTTGAACTAATTTCATAGATATTGTAAATTTGTAATTACGTAATAAAAACTGGACAGATGAAACAAAAAGATACTAATTATGAAACAAAAACTAGACAGATGGCCAAATTAGTATAGTCAAACAGCTAATTATGTAATCTCTCAAATGACCAAAATACTTAAAAAGTAGTCAACTCAAAGAAACCGCTTCCTTTCATAGTCCCATTTGCCAATGCAAATCTAAAGATCAAGTGACAAGTATAAATATCCACCTATCAGGCCCCAGCTTCTGGGGACCTAGATCGTCTTTCTAACTCTTCATCTGCATTCCTCAGAAATTGATCCCAACCACTTGCAGGGCTAGTATCCAAGTAATCATATGGAACTGCTGTCTTGAGCCCTGGCCTGACACCACAACGATCTTCAATAATTCTGAACTCCACATCATCATCGTCATCTTCACCACCACCATCACTACCACCGCCAACATCATCATGAATCCGATCTAGTTCCTCCCATGCAAACAGCAATGGCAATGTAAAAGCACCCCATGGATTGAAATCCACTATCTTAACCCTCTCATCCTTTGTAATGTAAACATCAAATGTGTAGTCTTCTGATTCATATACATCTCTCACTTTATTGTTGAAGAAATCCAGCATGAGTATGAGCAGATCATTCTTCTTTTCGAGCAAGATAGGGTAAAAAGTAGTCACCTCGCGCTGTGAAATTCCAATTAGTTTCTTCCCTCGAACGAAACATCGAAACTCCATCTCTGGCAGGAGGGATGGGTACCACTTGCGAAGGGCGAGGAAGAAGTTTTGGGGTCTGGATGAAGATTTATCATCACTGGAATCATAAGCATGACACAAGTCATGGACCAATGAGTCAGATGACATGAGCAAGAGAGCGATCTCACTGAAATTGGTGCACCGGAGGCAACCAGTGGTACTCATCCAAGCAGAGTCTTTTGGCGCACTCCAATTCAGCTTGGGGAAGACAGCACCTCCAAGGGATTCAATGGATTCCTTAACTTTCAATTCAAGCTCTGGAAAAGAAGGTGGTGGTGAAGGTTCTTCTGCTTCATCACCAGATCCCTCTGAAACTTGATAATCTTCTTCCTCATCAGGATTATGAATTCGATTGGGAAAGGGATCTTCATTTGAGACAGAAACTGGCAACAGGAAGGGCCCATAGTCATCGAGAAGGTAATCAACAAAAGATTCTGGAAGTTGATGAATTATGGTCTTGATAGACGCTGATTTGAATTTCGGATACCATTCCTGAATTTGGCATCGATTAACCTCTTCCACCTTCATATTCTCTAGATAATGGTGGTCCTCTCAAATAAAAGCAGCTACACTTCTGTTTCTTCAAGTAACAAACATGCAACTGTGGGAACCTAATCAATCATTGCAGAGAATATAGTACATTAGAACCAGCAGAACCTCAAGCTCAAAAGTGATCCAAGGTGTCATGACTTCCCAAATAATTTCATAGAAAACATATACATAGAAAAATAAGTACAAAAATAATCAAGTGTAATAATGCAGCCCAATCTCTCGGAAATCTAAGATAGCAAACCATCTAAATGAAGTCATGACCAACACACAACATTGAGCATGTGAATACTAATCCTTTTAGACAATAGCTCCAAAGACAATGAAAAAATATCAAAATTCAAACGTCGCACAGTCTCTTTAATTCCTTCCAAACCATGTAAACATGTTCGTAGAGTAAGGGCTAATGTTTGAGGAGAAGTCCAATGTTCTTCTGTTACCCTTGACCCTAGATCAAGAGCAAACTCAACATGTATAGCAGAAAAGAAAACACGAAAATTTATTATAAAAGAAATCAGAATTGAAAACCAATTCAAATGGAATCAGTCACCAGGAAAATTGTCTTTACTAAAAAAAGAAAAAAAAGAAAAATTTTGGAATGAAGAACTTCTAGGAAACAAAAAGATACGAAAGTCTACTAAGACGAGTTGGCAGAAATACTGCCATGAAAAGAAGTGCAATTATGTTAATTAGCCAAAAAAACACACGTATCAGCTCGATCAAACGAAAAGCAAACAGTTGTTTAAAAATTAGCATAAATAAGAATAGCATTCAGTGCTTCTCTTCATCACTAAGTAGATCCAATTTTGTTTTCTTTAAGTAGATTCTATAGCTAATGAACTTTTTATATAAATATATATCAGTAAAAATCACTGTTATCTCCTTCAATTGCCGAATCAAAAGAGCTACAAGTTCATAGTGTGAACTGCGAAAACTAAGGCTTTCAAAGAAATAAAAACTACAGAAGAAATTAAGGATATGGAACAATAATAATCAACACAGTTAAGAAGGTAACAAGATAAGATAAACACTCTTTCAAGCTTTTCATCGAACACCTGGCCGTCAAGCCCAGTCCACTACTTTTCACACGCAATATGGTCTATCAATATGCATGAATAAAGTTACCAAAAGGGAAAATTATAATCGTATGCGTAATCAGAAAACATTGTTCAGATCCGTTATATGCTTTTGATGAAATTTCAGCTAAAAATATTTAAGCGGTGAACAAAAACTGAAACTCCTGAAACTCACCACAGCGATGACGAAGGCTCTATGTCTTCGATAATGGATCCTCGCCGTATTTTGGAGTGAGAGGCGCAATCGCCGACTTAACTTCCCGTCTATGCCGCGTCTCGTCGAGGAGATTTTTTTTCATTCGCTTGGTTGCCTGAGGGCATTGTGTTTTAGGGTATGTTTGGGTCAACGGAGGGGAGGGATTTTAATAGAGGGAAAGGAAAAAAAAGGAAAGAAAAGAAAAAAGAAAAATTTTATTATTACCTTATTTAGATTAACATTAAGGGAGAAGAGGGGAGGGATTTTCATATTACCTTATTTGGTTCAAGAAGGAAAGGGAGGGAAAATACTTTTATATAGACAAAATTACTTTATATTATTTTACATAATATTTTAATAAAATATAATATAAGAGTAATATTAAGATATTAAAAAAATTATGGGTATATGAATATTATATAATAATTATATCACACTTCCCCTCTAAATTCCCCCAATTTTGGAGGGGAAATAAAGTTGGAGGGGGGAGGGAAAATTTTAAAAAATTTTACTTCCCCTCCTAAATTTTGTAATGAGCCAAATAAGGGGAGGGAAGTAAAATCCCTCCCTCCCCATCCCTCCCCCCAAATACCCCGTGTCAAACAAGCCCTTAAGGAGGAGAAATGATTATATTTGGTTAAAAAAAAAATAGAGGAGGGGGAAGTTAAAATTTTTGTCTACTCACTTTTTCAACCTCCACTCCGAAAATAGATATTTTTGGAGGAAAGAGATTTTTTTTTTCTAATCCTGATAAAATTGGTTATTACATTTTTTTTAATATTTTAATTGTAATTAACTAAAACATTTTTTTTTATTCTCCCCTACAACTCTTCTTCACGCATGTGATTGGTTGCCTCTCCTTCTCCTACCGTCATTGTCACGCGACCTGCTCCTCTAACCTCTGTAGTAGTTGTCGCCATCGCCATATGCTCAACATGAGTCACCTTAGTCATTGTCCTTTTCTTCTACCTTCTTCCTTTTCTATCTTTCCCCCTTCTTCGTGGGCTCTTTTGAAGAATAAGTTTTATGGGATTTTAGTAAAAATGGCGTCGAGTACAGGTAACATGGATAATGCCTATTTTGTGGGTTGGAATGAGATTTTGAATTGGATCAACAATAGGCTTCAGCCCGATAGATTGTTTGCTTTGTTTGTTTTAAATTTTGGAAATGGTTTTCCTATTTAAGATATATTTATTAGAGAGTTGGCTTTTATACTTCCAAGACACGATTCCTCTTGACAAATGTTCTATTTCTGTAGGCATTAGAGTGTAAATGATGCACAATGTGGTAGCATGATTTCATTTATCCTTTCTATTCTGATATTATAATATATCTTATTTGAAAGACTCATAACTTTTGCAATCTGGTATTTATTCTAGGTGAATTTTGATGAAAAAATAGAGTTTGATATGATACAGATTGATTCCAGTTTCATTCGCTAATTTTGTTAATATTTGATAATGATATTGGAGTTGCCTATGACAATGATATATAAAATAAGACTTTTGTCTATGTATAAAACAAAATATTTTTAGAATTAGCGATGTAATTATGTAATGATATTTGATAATGATATATAATATTAAACGCGTGTAGGGTAGTGTGATGCTCAATTATTAATGAATTTACCATACACGAATCATAGCATATTTAATGAGACAAGATATTTAGCTATACAGTTTGATTTTCTCTATATAATATTTCTATCATGACATATTAAACATGTTAAATAACTTTGTTAATTTATATATTATATTAATATATAATAATTATAAAATTAATGAGAGACAATGTTAAGATTTTATTAAATATTTTAATTTTCTTAATTTTATTGTATATATATGAATGAGATAAAAAAATTTAAGATTCATAAATTAAGAAATAATAATTTTGATATGAACATTGTAAATGAAGAGTAAATTACTTTAAATAAAGAGATAAGGGTATATTTATCAACTTTTAATTAACTCTTCTCTCCTCCCCTCCTCGATCAAACAGAAAATATTATCTCTTCTCCCCTTCCTTCACATCCATAACTTCCTCTATTTTTTCTTACCTTACCTTAATCAACCTAATATACTAGTTGAACCAAACAAAGCTTGAGGGGAGGAGAAGTTATATTTGTTAGTGTGTTTTAGTTTAGTTTGGATTGGAGGTAAATAATTAAAATTGAAAAATATATTCCTATTTTCTTATTTAGATTTCTTAGGTACCCTACAATATTTATATATATCAAAATTATTATTTTCTTAATTTCTAAATTTGAAAATTTGTTATCTAATTTACATTTGTTAAAATATTTTATTAATTTTAACATGTTACTCATTAATTCTAATATAGTTTTTTAAAATTTGTAATCTCTCTAAAATGTGAAACAATTACAAATTAGAAAATATAATAAGATTATCAATCGATCATTACCAACAATCATCAATCATCATTATTATCCTACTCTTAAAATCTTATAATACACAATTAAAAATAAGTCTCAATTGATATAGTTTAATACTTTTAATTTATTTATTTATAAGATGTATCAATAATATCAATTAGTAATCTCACTTTAATTTTTTAAAGATTTTGAGCTCCATGATAATAATTAATTAAGTAATCTTATTAATTAATTTTATGATATTTTAAATTTCTAAAACTCAATACTCCTCTTGTCTTAATATATAATATATTTAACTAATTTAATTATTTTAAAAAAATTAGTTAAGTAATCTAATATAATATTTTTTTAAATACTATAATTATCTTTATTAACTCTCTCTCTCTTATTTAATTATTATTGATAAAGTATCAATAAAGGTAATTTATATTTTTTTTATAAATATAAGAAATATGTCTTATATTTAGGATTAAGATTAACTCTCTAATTAGGTCATATGTTAAAGATCATAAAATATTTTTAATTTATTTATCTATAAGTCATGATCAATAATTTTAATTATTAATCCTCTATGAAAATTTGCAAAGTAAAATTATACTTTAACCCTTAATTCAATCCCTTATTGTTCAGTGATGGACGGAGTGATATACATATATATATATATATATATATAATGTTATCTTATATCTTTTAAATGACTAGTATTATTTTTGTATAAAATTAAAAATTAATTTTATTTAATAATTAAATTTTACTAATTTATAATGATATTAATTAAATACCTAATTATTCAGGCACAAACAAAAAAAAGAAAGAAGGATCTGATTGTCCGTTCTGTGCCGTGCGCGCGCATCGTGTGTTTTTGTTTGAGAAAAAACGACCTAAACGTATATCTTAAATGTTAAAAATTAAAATGTAATTCAGGCCATAATACCACCGTTCCCTTTCCACGAACGTCAGAAAAATACCCGAGGAGTAGTCGAATTAATACATAATATTTGTTTTAAATGATTAATTATTGGTATGTTTAGTTAGAAAAAAAGTGGGAGTGAAGAAATAAAAATTATTTTTACTTTTATATTTATTTTGTTAAGTCATTTAAATTTTATCAAAAAAATTAAGAATTAAGATAATAGAAATAGAAATAAAATATTTTAGATTATTTTATTTTTACTTCTAAAATTTTTAGATAACTTTAACGCTTCCTAAGTTCTAAAAAAATATTTTAGATAATTTTATCTTAAATTATAAAAAAAATATCTATCAATTTAATAGTCACTTTTATCTTACTAAATAAATTTTTAAAATATATTTTTAATTTAATTTTATTTTTATTTCTATTTTTATTTTTATAAAAAAAATCTATTCTACCAAACGTAGCCTATAAATATCAAGGTGTCAGGGAATTGGATTGGGCATGCAAAAACTAAAAAGACCACTTTATAAAAATAATAACTAATATATATTTTTATTTAAATAAAAATCGTTTTTGCTTGTCGAATCAAAATAGAATATATAAGTGGTTTAAAAATAACTTTAAAAAATATTTTTCAATAAGAAAATATCTATCTTTTAACAAGGGGTGTTAAAAAAAATCTAAGAGTAGTATCTACATCAAGGCCTTTATAAAATATTTATTAAATGTGTTGTTTTTACTATGCTTTTGCCCTAACACAGATTTCTAAGTATAAGTATTATTTTATTATATATAATTATATTTAAAATATTGCTAATTACTAGTATAGACATATTTAATAATGAGAATTAAAATTTTAATTTTGTCACATTTTGAAAAAACTAACCTCCTATGTTGTATTCAATCCCTATTGACTAGAAATACTCACAAGCTCCACGGAAATGTAAAAAAGTAGACCAAATTTTTTCCTCACAGGGACCATTAATTCAATTACTGTTGTGGTCTCAAATAAGGCCCTACAAAGGTATTAAGGGTGTCTAACCTTGTCCCATCCCGAGTGTCCCGACTCGGTTCTGAAAATTTCGGGACGGGTTCGTCCCGTCCCGAAATGGACCAGGACGGGACAAGATTAGTATTCGAGACGGGACGAGTTTCGGCCCGTCCCTCGGGAATCCCGTCCCGTCCCGAATTTTTTTTTTTTTTTAAATTTACATTATCCTATCTTTCCCACTTTATATAGATATTTTTATTCTTATACAGATATTTTTATATTGATATTTCTATTCTTTCTTACTATTACTTTTTTTCCCTTATATGGGTAAGTTATTATATTATATCAAGGAGAAATGTTGGTATTTAGAGTAAGTTGTTGGGGTATTTTATATGGAATAATTTATTGAGATGATTTTATTATAATATATTTTAAAAAAATAAATTTAGGAATTCCCGTCCCGTCCCGGTCCCGTTGGGACCGGGACAAATTCGGGACGGGACGGGACACGGGACGCATTTTGCGTCCCGTGTATTATATCGGGACGGGACACGGGACGGGGTTGTCCCGGTCCCGACCCGTCCCATGAACACTCCTAAAAGGTATTGTTACTCTCTAGTTAACAAAGTTGTCAATAGCTATTTTTCTTATATATATAATTATTTTATTAAACTATATTTAAATATTATTAAATTTAATTAAGATAATTTTTTTAAAAATATTTTTTATATTTTATGAGGACTCTAATTCAAAATTTTGTATTTAAACAAAATTTCTTCTATTAGACTATCTTAAAGCTAGTTTTATTTAACTAACTTAAGATAAGTGTAAACTCAACAAAAATTTATTAAAAATTAATAAAATCAGTTAATAATTAATAAAAATAGGCCAATGTTAAAATTTAATTTATGCTCTCATATATAACAAATTAATATCTTTAAATAATTCTTAATATTTCATAACCAATAAATAATAAGATTGATTCCCCATAATTTCGTTACATTTGGTAGAAGCCTACCCTAGGAAATATTAGTTGTACTGTGATAAATTGGGATGTGTGAGACCATATGAGGAGGGCCAAGTGTATGGAGATTAGAGATTAATAATAATGATGATGATGATGATCACGGAGGAAGAAGGAATGGGTGGGAATGGGCCCACCATGGGATGGCACCTTTGGAGGGAACTGAACAAAAAGGGCCAAGAAACAGTCCTTTTCCATTGACAATAAAAGATGTTTTTGTGCCTGCAAGGGTCCGGTCTGACTGGTCGTAAACAGGAGCGTAAGGCGCGCCTCCCTATCATATCTTGGGCTCGATACTTACGAGGCACCCTGGGATTAGTCTGGTTGTTACGCTGGGATACCCGAGTTAGCGATCACATCCTACTCAAAAAAAAAAGATGCTTTTGTAATGTAAGCAAAAACCAAATATACTTTTGTATCTTTATCAGCCAAAAATAGAGGTTTTATTTTCTAAAAAAAACTTAGACGGTACCAATTTTTTACTAAAATTAAGATATAACTTTAGGGCTCAGAGAATATTTATAAAAAATTTATAAGATTATTTATTAAATAAATTTTTACGATGATAATAAAAATTAAACTAGTATCATTATAAAATATAAACTCATTTTTTATTATGTATACTAGTGAGAGAAAAGATGCTTTTGTATGGTTTGGAATAAGTTGATTTGTTTAGGAAGAGAAAAGACACAATGGATGGGGACGTGCATGCCTTATTATTGTTATTATTATCAATATAAATATTAATATTAAATTTATAACAAGTTGAATTGTTTACAATAATTTTTAATATTTACATGCTTCAAATTTTATACAATATTTGAGATTTAGGGATCACTTTGTTTATATTTAGAAGTTTAAAAAAAATAATATTATTCTCAAACTATGAACATTTTATGAATACTCTTGTTCACTAGCTAGGAAGGGGGCATAAAAGTAGGGACATAATTAATTTGGATTTTTTGGGGTGAAAATTGAAAAATTAATTAGGATATTTAGTAGGCATGAGCAACGGACGGGTTAGGCTAACCCGATGGCTAGCCTGTGCCCCGCCCGTTTAATTTTTTATGGGCACGGGCTAGCCCATGCCCGTGCCCCAGCCCGTTTAAGCCCGTATTAAACGGGTTGGGTTGAACCCGTTTGGACTGCAACGGGCATGGGCAGCCCGTTTATAAAAAAAATATTTTAAACCCGTTTAAAGTTCTAACAGCAATCAATGCTCACAGATAACATAGTGTATAGTGATAATAATATAACAATAGTATACATATGATATAATTATTCTTAAAATCACAACCCTACAAAATATCCATTCAAATATTATAAGTTTAACATTATTATTTTATAAATTTTACGAACCCATAAAATTTTAACCCAGCAAAGCTCCATCATCTCTAAAATTAGTGGATAAATATTATAATCTTTGCAATTTAAAACTTCACAACTCCAAGAAAAGTAATAAATATTATAATTTATTTAAAAAAATTATTAAATAAATATTTAAATAAAAAATTATTAAAATATATATACACACATAAACGGGAGGGCACGGGCAGCCCGATGGTGTGCCCGTAGCCCGCCCGTTTAACACATATAGCTCGCCCATTTAAGCCTGCCCGTTACGGGCTTAATTTAGGCGGGCCCAATTCGGGCAAATTTACCCCGGGCCCGGGCGGGTACACCGGGCAGCGGGTTATTTGTTCAGCCCTAATATTTAGGAAAGGAAAATGAATAGTTTGATGGTGTCGTCCAATCAATAAAAATTTAACTTATAATCGACACGATATTATAGGTTTAAATTATATTTATAATATAAAAATATTATTAATAGATAATTTATAAGTATTTATATAAATTACCCTTAAATTTTATAAGCAAAGTACTAAAATTTGGACGAATAAAAATAATAGTTCAAGATTAATATTTTAATTATAGTTGAAGTGCGCTCACTTAAATAATGATTAAAATATATAACTTATTCAAAATGTACAAACATATTTATATATAAGTTTAAAAATAATAATATTTCTAAAAAAATATATTAATTCATAAATAAATAGAATATCTATATATATACGGCATATAATTAAACAAAATAGAGTTATTATAATACATATTTGATTAGCTAAATATTTTTTCTTAAGTTAAAATGATGATGTTTTAAACTTAAAAATAAAAGAGAAAAGAAATATAAAATTTAATTCAATCTATCTATCTAAATTTTTTTTATTAGACTAATTAAAAAATCGGTTCTTCAAATTTATTAGCATGAGCAACTAAATCAAATTAAAATTATAGTGGTAAGTATGCTTTGAGTCTATGACTTTTGTAAGTTTTTTTTTTATATAAAAAGACAAAATGACATTAAGGGCATGTTTGGATAGGATTTTAAAAAAGGGTTTATGGATAACTTATGGAAAAGGACTTTTGGAGAAGAGTTTATGGAAAAAAAGTGGTTTTGAGTAAATAGGTATTTGGATAGTTATTTTTAGAATGACTTTTTATGGTGGTAAATTATAAAAAAGGGTATGATTTGATTTAAAGTAAGAGAGATGAGGGAGTTAGAGAAAAGAGAAGAGAGAGGAGAGAGGGAAGAGAGGAGAAAGGAGAGAGGGTGTAAGAAAAAGTAGGAGAGAGGAGGGAGGGTGTAAGAAAAAGTAGGAGAGATGGTGTAAGAAAAAGTAGGAGAGAGGGTGTAAGAAAAAATAGAGATAAGATAATAATTGGATAGTCCATAAGTGCTTTTACTGTTGAAAAAGCTATTTTAAATAGCTTATTCAAAACTATGGTTTTGTCCAAAATTACTTATGGACAAATAAACCTGTTTGTTTTGAAATTTCCTTAAACCGAAGTTTGGACTAAAAACCTTTTTAAAACCGCGGTTTGATAACTTACCAAACATGCCCTCAACCAAAGGATTTACATAGTTCCAAAGCATAAATTACAGCTTTGGTAAGTTCTTATTATAATAATAGAAAAGAAAAAGAAGTAAGAAATGGTTTCCCGCCAAGGGGAGGTGGGGATAGCTATAAATGCGCATGTCGTTTTCAGACTTTAGATGCTTCTTAACTGTTTTGTCTTTTTTCGGCTGCTTGTCTTTTCACTTATATATCCATCAATATTTTATTTTTATTATTTCTCTTCTTTTGGACTTTTTTCCACATCTCATCTCCTTTTGCGTAAATTTTGGGTTTCCTTTCTTTTTCGGTTTTTCCTCACCTCATTTCTTCTTTTTTTAACGTTACCAACCAATATTCAGTATTTTTTTTTAAAAATTATTTTAAATATTTAAATAATCCACAAATATAATTTTAATATTTATAGTTGTGTCTTTTAGCACCAATCAAACTCAAATTTGAGACTAATATAAATATAATATAATTTACACTACTAAATTAACTCTTTATATATTCCTCATTTCATTTCTATCAATATTTCCTTGTAATATTTCTATTCTTTAACTTCTTTTTTTATTAACAAATAAAAACCATAAATAATATTTCTATAATTTATAATATAAAATTTAATTAAAGAGTTGATATATTTTTTAAATATAAGTTTAATTTTTTATATTTATCAATTTTTTTAAAATTATATTTATTGATACTCCCTCAATAATAATTAAATATGAGATAAGGGGAGTTAAAAGAGATGATTATGATATTTAAAAAAAATAACATATCAATTAATTTAATTAACTTGATCTAATTAAATTAGTTAACTATATCATATATTAAAAATATGAGGAGTACCATTTGTTTATTAATTTGATCTAATATACCATGAAATGTATATAACTTATATATGATAAATTGTAAGGTAAATATGCATCCAGCATCCCAAACTAATTTTGGAGGAACAATTAATACTTTAAAGTATTTAAATATATAATTAGTATATTGAACTAATTATGGATATGCCACTAGCACCCTAAAATATTTAAGGGACAATTAACACCATGAACTAATTTTAGATATACGATTAACACCGTACAATATTTAAATTGATACAATTACACCCTTTCACTTACATAAACACAAATTTTTTGTCCAACCTATAGAGTTTTTTAGTTCGACACATTATTATTTAAATGATCATATACGTTACATTGTTTAAATAAAAATACTGAATAAATTCTAAAATTGACATTAATATAATTTATATGTAAATATTAAAAAATATATTATTTATTTAGTACAATTTATTAAAATAATATTACACATGTGGCCTTTTAAATAATAATGTGTTGAAATAAAAAATTTATGTGACATGTATCAAAAGAAAGTTAATATTTTTGTTAGCGAATGAAAAAATTGTATAAATTTAAATATTTTAAAGTATTAGTCTTATTTCTAAAATTAATTCAGGGTGTTAATTATACCTTTAAATACTTTAAGGTACTGGTTACACCTCTAAAATTAGTTTAGAGTATTAATTACACCCTTAAATATTTTAGGGTATTAATTACTTTTCTAAAATTATTTTAAAATACTAAATACACCTTTACCTTAAATTTTATTACAAATCATATTAGTACTCTTTTCTTTTAGTATTTCTATAATTGATTATACTATTTATTTGAAAAATACGCATAGATTCAGAAAACAACAATGAATTCGCGGTAAAATTTATTTTAATTTTAAATATTTTATATTTTAAAAACAATATGATTATTTTTGAAAATATTTTCCTTTTTTGATTCAAAATTTTATTAATAAAATTAATTTTAATTTTGAATATATGATATTTTTAAAACAAGATGATTATTTTTGAAAAAACAATTTCCTTTTTCTATTCAAAATTTCATTAATATTATTTTATGTTGAAAATTACAAGGTAGTATAAAATTATTTTTTATTTATAAGAAAATTATTTTAAATTAAAATTTAATTAAGTTGTATTTATTTGACATATGTCATGCAGATATGTCCAATTTTTCATATTGTTAGAATTTTTCGTATATAACTATATGATAAAGACGTAACCCGGAATGAAATAATTGCGTTTTCTTGACAAAAAAGGAGAGAAACAATTACATTTTATACAACATAAAAATGATTAAGAATATTATTATATTTACATTTTGATTCTATAAAAAATAATGTCAAAAACAAAAAAAAATACCTGAGAAAATAATACTATCGCATTCTCATCATTACTAAAAATACAGACGAATAAAACAATTATTAATAATTCCTTTATTTCAACATATTTGGATGAATATTATAATTCAATTGTAACCCAACAAACTTGCCCATAATAATTTACATAATCATCTAATAATGGAGATTTTTTAATTAAATTATTAAACACTGAATTATAAAAGAAAGTCAATATTCCCAATATATTTATATAATCAACACAAAACACCTTAATAATGTATATTAAATTTTTTTACAAAAAAAAAATTAGATGAGTTTGACACTAGTCTCCACTAAAATTAGGGTATAGCTTTATAGTTTAGAAAACGCTTATAAAGAATTTACGAGATCGCCTACTAAATGAGCCCTTACGACGGTAGCGAGAATTAAACTCACTTTCGTATGAAATATAAGCCTAATTTTTATCATATGTGCTAACTCTTATTGATATATATTAATCTTTTTGAGGTAGGTACATAGGTTCTTTTCTTAACATGTGTTTTCTGGATCCGGATCTTCTCCTTTTCATTTTTCTCCTCATCTCTCAGTATCACTTCTCTTTCCTTCTTTTTGCCTTACCTCCTCCTTCCTTTCTCCATTCTATTACAAAATAAAAAATAAAAAAAAATATTTTTTAAAAAACACTTTAAGTGTTTTTTAAAAAAATAAGATTTTTTTAAAAAGTAGTTTTTAAAAAGCACTTTAAGTGTTTTTTAAAAAAATAATTTTTTTAAAAAAATACGTTTTTTTAAAATAATTAAAAAACACTTTTTTAAAGTGTTTTTTTAAAAAAATCTTTTTTAAAAATTTGTTTTTTAAAAAAATAATTTTTTGGGCAACAAATGGAGTATGCAAGGCAAAAAAATAAAAAGAAAAGTGATACTGAGGGATGAGGAGAGAAACGAAGAGGAGAAGATCTGCTTCCGTGTTTTCTCATATTGGAAAGACTTGGAACAATGATGACCTTAAAACAACAAAATAATTAATCATCAAATCATTTCTTTAATTAAGCATGTCTAATCAAACAACGCACGCTCATTATCTTAATCAATGATTGTACTCATTACAGAACCTAAAGCAAAATTAAAAATTAATTTGTATTTCTTATCATTATAATAAGCACATGTATTGATTATTATTCGGTTCAAAGTAGGGTCAAGCCAATCAATCACATTTTTTGTGGTGTTTAATTATTCAGTGAAGAAGATAAATATATCTGTAATTAAGATTTTAAGGCTTTTTCTAACAAAAATAAATAAATAAAAATGACTAATTTTATTACGGCAATGATTGAAAAATATGTGAATCTTATACTTTTGAAATTGTGCTAGAGTGCCCTAATTAATTTTTGTTTAAGATTAAACTTAATTATAGATTCCTCTACCAAACACCAAAATTCTTTTATATTTACATAAAAAAAATTATAATTCTTTTGGCAGGATTCATCCACATAAAATAGCTGATTTACTAATTTAACGATAAAAAAGAGACATTCCATGCACAAATTAGAGGGATGGCCGTATTAAAGATCTTAAATAAAGCATAATATTCCTCTAGTCATAAATATGCTAGTTAGTTAAAGATTTATTTTTTATATTAATTATTAAATATAAGATCTCAATTAATTTTATTTTTTATATTTATCATATTTTTAAATTAATTTATTCAACGTATAAATGGATATATAATTTAATATTATACATATAGTATTATAAACAAATTATATCATATTATTATAATTAATTTATTTAATATGACTAAATTAGTTCGAGAGGGGTATGTAGAATGTACATTCTACTATGATTAAATCAAAAGAATAATATTGCTAAAAAAATATCAGTTAAATAATTAATTTATAAAAATTAAAAAAATTATTAGTTAAATTAATTATTTATAAAAAATATATAATAATTTTACTAAAGTACTACTTTCAATTATTTGTTCGTGAAACTATTTATTTTATAAAAAATATTTTAATATATATAATTAATATGAATAATTTTAAAAAATATAATTTTATAAAATAAAATGAATTAATATATATTAATAATTTAATTTATGTTTAATGTATAAATCTACCGATTAATTTTTTACAATGTACACATGACATTATAAAGTTATCTTAGATACAAAAGCGCATATAGAGATCTTAAAACTGCGCAAAAATGCAACCGCTATTAACATCTATTAAATTTCAGGTGGGACCCACACTGCTGTAAAAGTGTAAAAAAGTAACTGACGTTTAGTTATATTAACGGTCATAATATTTTTATACAATTTTAAAATTTTTATGTATATATTTATATCTAAGATAATATGATAGCGCCAGACGCATTCTCACAAAGACATGTGGATTTACACCTTATATTTTAATTTAAAATTTATAAAAATAAAATCTGGTTCTTGCATATTAACATCTATTATACTTTTATGGCATGTTTGGCAAGTACCCAAACTATGGTTTTAAAAGGACTTTTGGCCTAAATATTGATTTAGGAAAATTTTAAAACAAACAGCCATATTTGTCCATAAGTGTTTTTGGGTAAAACTATGGTTTAAAACCATGGTTTTGAATAAACTATTAAAACTAACTTTTTCAACAGTAAAAGAGCTTATGGACTATCCAATTACTATCTTACCCCTACTTTTTCTTACACCCTCTCTCCTCTCTCCTACTTTTTCTTACACCCTCTCTCCTTTCTACTCTCTACCTTTCTCCTCTCTCTTCTCTTTTCTCTACCTCTCTCCTCTCTCTTACTTTAAATCAAATCATACATTTTTTTGTAATTTACCAATATAAAAAGTCATTCTAAAAATAACTATCTAAACACTTATATATTCAAAACCATTTTTTTGTTCCATAAACTCTTCTCTAAAAGTTCTTTTTCATAAGCTGTCCATAAACCATTTTTTTTCACAAGTCTTTTTTAAAATTCTATCCAAATATGCCTTTATACTGCAAGAAGTATGCTCTTGCAAATGTAAGATATATAGTTGTTGATTGATGACATATTTACTTGAAAGAATATTTAAGAGCCCTATAATTAGAGTAGTTTAAGGGCCCTATAATTAGGGTAGTAGCTTTGACTGTTTGAAGGATAAATACAAAGAGAGAAAAAAGAAGGAGAAAAAAAAATGGATCCGGATCTTCTCCTTTTCATTTTTCTCCTCATCCCTCAGTATCACTTCTCTTTCCTTCTTTTTGCCTTACCTCCTCCTTCCTTTCTCCATTCTATTACAAAATAAAAAATAAAAAAAAATATTTTTTAAAAAACACTTTAAGTGTTTTTTAAAAAAATAAGATTTTTTTAAAAAGTAGTTTTTAAAAAGCACTTTAAGTGTTTTTTAAAAAAATAATTTTTTTAAAAAAATACGTTTTTTTAAAATAATTAAAAAACACTTTTTTAAAGTGTTTTTTTAAAAAAATCTTTTTTAAAAATTTGTTTTTTAAAAAAATAATTTTTTGGGCAACAAATGGAGTATGCAAGGCAAAAAAATAAAAAGAAAAGTGATACTAAGGGATGAGGAGAGAAACGAAGAGGAGAAGATCTGCTTCCAAGAAAAATAGATATATCTAAATGCGTTGCCTTTATAAATCCATGATGTGGAGAAGTTAACGCCATTGACAAGAAGGGAGGCATGTTATGCATCATCAGCATCAAATCAAACAGACAGAGTTCTCAAATTACCTTAAAAACTAAGCTTTAAGGACGGTTTCCCAATTCCCACATTCCTTCTCTTGCAAGCACATCCCTATTAATGGGTTTTTGTGGGCACACACCATGGAATTATTAATTAATTAGGCCAAACAAAAATAATTACTACTGAGCAGCCCTCTTGCCCCTTTTGGATTTATTAATTATTATTACATTTAATTTTAACGTCATGTGTGGTGTACTCAAATTTTTGAAGGAATAATTTTTTAATCAGTCACTACATTCTCAACTTTTCCAAATTGTCAATATAAATGTACCCTTTAACTGAAATCACACTTTATACTGCAACAAGTATGTTCTTGCATATGCAAGATATCTGGCTCTTAATTTATAACACATAAATTTTTTTCTTTAAGAAAAAGGACATTTAAAATATTATTATTATTATACATATAGACCATTCAAAATTTAAAATGAGGGTAGGAAAAGTTGGGAGAAGGATGAAATATCAAGGAGAAAAAAATATAACAAATAAACTATTAGTTGATGTGATAAACAGTTTCACTCTATTACAGAAAATAATATAAATTTAAATATTAAAAAACGTATTTATTAAAAAAGATAAAAATATTTTGTGCTAAACTTATAAAAGAATTATATTTTTAATTAAATAAAAAAATAAAAAATGTTGGCAATTCAATGATGCAATCAAATTTAAGAAAATTTACAATATCTATATAACAAAATTATCTTATCTCACCAGGTAGGACAATCACATTAATCACACACGATGGTATTGTATGTTATAAGTAACTAAATATTTAAATGAATGCTTAATTCAAACATGTTATAATATATTTTTTATTTACAAAGACATATATTAATAATCTAGAGATATCAAATCCGTAATCTCCTACATAGTGAGAGCTTCATGCTTGTAGACTACAAGGGTATATTCGGTAGTATAGAAGTGGAGGTAGAATTAAATATTTTTTTATATAGTATAATAGAAGTCACTTTCACTTCTAACATTTTGATCATTTCAATTTCATAAAAAAAGTTAAAAAATAAGATAGGAGGAGTAGAAATAAAATATTTTAGACTATTTTACCCTTATTTATAAAATTTTTAGACAACTTTAACCACTTTCAAGTTATAAAAAAAATATTTTGGACTATTTTATCCTAAGTGATAAAAAAATATACATCAATTCTACACTTATTATTAACATACTAAATAAATTTTTAAAACATATTTATAGCCTAATTCTATTTATACTTTTATTTTTATTTCTATAAAAAAATTTTGCATCCTACCAAAATGTACGGTGAAAATATTGATATCTTGCTGTAATATGTTGATTGATGATTATCGGCCAATTGATCCCAAACAATCAGATAAAAAATATATTAATGTTGACCGATTAACATTTTTTTAAGTTGAAAATCTGTAAAAATATTTCTTCTAATAAATATATATATTATTAATCAGCTGACTGATTAACGTTTTTTAAAATATTTTTAAAACACATAGAAATTATAAATATATATTATTTTTAATTTATTTTTTCTTTCCATCGTGGTAGTTCTTATTGCGTCATCTAGTCAAATATTTAAAAAAATAAAAATAAAACTGGATATATTCATTCACAGCAACATCATTCAAAGCTATTTCTTATTTAACTGCTGATCCAATGATAGCACAAAAATGCCAAGATAAAATGAGATTTACATATCAATTGTGAAACAAAATTTCAATTAAAAGAATATATATATTATACAAAAATCTCATAAATTGTATTATTCATAAATTATAAACAATAAATTGTATAGGACATGGAACTGGACGAATTATACTTTTAATTTTTTTGTCGTCCTTAATATCTGTGTGTCCCTATGCGGGTACACAAAAAAACACATGGACATATGTACATTCAAACATTTGATATGACTATTACCTAATTACCTACTTTTGAATACTTGTGCATGTCTCATTTTCACACATATATTGTATTTCACATGAGTTATCTTATATTTCTATATCATCTTTGTTTTTATTACAAACATAATTATTGTCATGTACTATTGCATAATTAATTTTTGTAATATTTTGCCACAAACATTTATTATCTCAGTTATTAGGCTTAATGAATTTTAAATATAATATTATTTATCAATATTCTTAGCAAATTTTCATATAAAAATTCATCAAATGATTTAACTAACTAAAATGAAAAAAATTAACATTATTATAGAATATATATATTCCTCTGACAAGCTATGTAATTAATTTATTTAAATTTAAATAAATTTAAATTAATTAATTAATTATAATAAATATAACTTACACGAATAAAAATATAATCAGAATGATTCCATAGATGTCTTTATAGATATCTTTTACCATCTTTATTTAATATTAAATTATATATTAATTTTTAAATTTTATACATTAATATGTAAAAAAATTATAAATATAAAAAATAAAATACATCAATGTCTTATATAAATCAAAACCAATCATTAATTTTTATATTTAAAATTAAATAAATATGATTTTAAAGAAAATTGTATTATTGATATGTGCTTTCAAGATAGATCGCAACTTTTTTTTTAAAGATTTAATTATTAAATTAATCCCGTAATTAACCTTAACATTTCAACTTACTAGTATGCTATGGACAACTCCAAATTCTTTCTTTCTTACTTTTTTTTAAGCAATGAACAACTCCAAATTTAGTCACAGTATGTTGTTTTATAAAATTTGTGCCTTCACAAGATGAAAGTTCAATATAACAATAACAATAATAATTTTAGGTTGCAGTTGGATAACAGACCTAAACGGTAAACCTTTGATAATTAATTTTAAAAAAAATAATAATTCGTTGATTTTCATAAAATCAAATAAATGATACGTTTTTTTATAGGATTTTTTTTAATTTTTTTATAGGACAAATAAATGATACGTTGTAATAAATATAAAAATTCAAAAGAATTGTTAGCTTAATAAAGTATAAGAATTTGTATCTTCTTTTATATTTTGAAACTTAAGTTTGAGTGAAAAATGTTCAAAGTTTATAGGATTTACTTTCTCTATATTCACAATATGTACTTTCCTCTTTTTAATAGTTTGAATGTTTTAGGAGAAAAAAGTGTCTTTAAATTTAATAAAATAATTATATTGAATAAAAATTTAGAGATTGAATTGTATCAAGTTAAAATTATAAAAATTAATTTATACAGTATTAAAATTTAAAAATTAAATCATAATTAAGTTAAAATTGTAAAAATAAAAAATATATTTTTTTTATAAAAAATATGTGAACCTCTACAAATAAAATTTGTAATCAATATGTTTCTACTAGCAGGGTGCTCTAGGTAAATTCAGAAAACTTGTATGGTGCAAAAGTAAAAATAAATAAAACTTAGAGGGCAGAATAGCAAATTATTTTGTTGTGATGACTTTTTTGTCTAGTGCTCCACGCCTTTTCCTTCGATTTGATTCTCTTAATCCAGTTCACACGATAAACTAACCCGCTCTTTCCTCCAAATGTCACTTCCTTATTGGCGGATTCCAAATCTCAATTCCATTTCGATTTAAGATTCCAATAAATCTCCCCCACAACCACGTCAACCGGTTCAAGCCGGATTCATTTAACTTTAACCCGTAAACCGGATGGTTCGGTTCGAATGACCCACGTGAGACTTCATTTGGCGTGCATTTCAGTATCATTTCATCTTCATTTCAGAATCTGCACCAAAATTTAAATTCACCATAAATTTCTCTTCTCTGCATTTCAGTTCAGTTCGTTTCAATTTCGAGACGTTACTCTTTCCTTGCAATTTTTTGGTGAGTCTCTGATCTCTCTTCTCCATGGTTCCTCGGTACTATAGATGGAGATGGAAGCTTTGAATTTAATCTACGCCAGATCTTTTTGTATGCTAGAGATTTCTTCGGCTCTTGTCATTTCTGTTCATACTGTTGAGAGTAGGTAATTTTAGTTTTTCCACCGAATTCGCAAGCTGATCTTCACCTCATCCGCTGATAAATTGGTGAGTTCTGACTCTGGATTGAACTGATTCCTGTCCGTTTTTGCTTCGATTTTTTCTCAAGTTTTGGTTTTGTTTGTGTTTTTATAACTCGATTTGCAACTTCTGAGATGATGATAAAGGTGTCACGCTGATACAAAAAATTCCCGCTTTTACTTATTGTCCATCATGTTAAAGTCAACTTGCGAAAATTTTATCATCTTATATTTCTTTCTGTCACTGATTGTTTGGGGTGAGAGATGACGGGTGAAAGGAAAACTTAACATTACTGTGTATTTTAAACTATATACTTTTTATCATCATTCGGTGGAGGTTTTGTTAGATAGTTCAAACCGACGTTGGTTAATGATTCTGAAGTATCGGCGATTTCTTTCAATTTCTTAGGACTGTCCTGAACCTTAGATTTGCAGCCATGTCTTCCCTGACGTATTATATTTTCTTTTAAATATATTTTTTTAACCTTAAATTTGTTATTTATACCTCTTAAACGTCACTATTTTCTTGATCTCCATAGCAGTTGGCTTTTCTTTTTGTTTGGAATAAGAATCATTTCCTTATCTTTATATATCTTTTAGTTTTTAATTTGTCGGGAAGGGTTTAACTTTAATCGTTCTGTTTAAAGAGCCGATTCTCGATTTTCTCCAGATCTAGTTCATGGGAGCATTTGTTTTGTGGTTGTGGTATGGATTAAGCATAGCCCTTACTAGCTTATTGTCCAAGCAAAGCGATTTTGCAAAGCTGATGCCCTAGCCAAGTAATTTGTAGAAGAGAAGACTGACCTTTTGGTTGGTTGAGTTGGTTCATGTTACGAGTGGTTTACCCTTAGTTTCTTTACAACCCCTTTATATTTTTAAAATCCAAAGCTTGTTTTATTTACTATAGGCCATTTTATGTCTTATGGACTATCTGGATATCAGTCTGACCATGTTTTGGGTAATCACTCCATGTATCTTTACCTCTCTGTCCCTCTTCACCTTCGAGTATATCTCCATTTCACTTGTTATTTCTGTAAATATGGGTGAATGGTGTGTGGATTTTTTTAGTTTTTTATGGCCTGGACAATTGATTTCTTCATATTCATCTTCCTGCTCCTTTCTCAACTTTTGCTGTTTTGAGCCTAATGTTTGTTTGATCTGCAGTTAAAAGTCTTGCGATTGATCTCTTCTATCATTCTTAATTTGTTGTTCATGTTTTCTGTTTGGCTGATCTCATTAAACTTCATGATTGTTGTGCTGCAGCTAACTGAATCATGTGCAGCGGTCCAGATAAATCAAAATCCTCTTCAACTTCATCTACTGTAGAAGGCGCAACTAACATCAAAGACATGAAAAAGCTAATTGTTCATACAGAAGATTCATTTTCCAGCTTACTGGAACTTGCTGCTAACAATGATGTTGGAGGTTTTAAGCTACTGCTAGATAGGGATGTTTCTTCAATAAATGAAGTTGGGATTTGGTATTGTCGCCAATTTGGGTCAAAACAAATTATTCTTGACAATAGAACTCCATTAATGGTTGCTGCAACCTATGGTAGTATTGATGTTCTTAAGCTTATACTGTCTTATCCAGAGGCCAATGTTAATTTCACTTGTGGGATAAGCAAGTGTACTGCCCTTCACTGTGCTGCTTCAGGTGGATCTAATAATGCGGTTGATGTTGTGAAACTTCTTTTAGAAGCTGATGCTGATCTTAGTTGCAAGGATGCTAATGGGAATCGTCCTTTTGATGTTGTTGTTGTTCATCCGAAGCTGCAAGTCATGAGAGCAGTACTGGAAGAACTTCTTTCTGATAGTGCGTCTCATGACTCCACTGGTGACTGCTCTATTCCAGTGCCTGTTAATTCATCAAATCCTGGTTTACCTGCCCATTTATTTTCTCCCGAGAATGGATTACCGTCCTCTCCTTCAGGCTCACCTTCTTCTCCAGTGGCCTCAAAGTTCCCTGATACCACTGTTAGCTCTACCTCGGAGAAGAAAGAGTATCCAATTGATCCATCACTTCCTGACATAAAAAACAGCATTTATGCAACGGATGAGTTTCGCATGTTCTCATTCAAGGTTCGTCCTTGCTCCCGTGCATACTCTCATGATTGGACCGAGTGTCCTTTTGTTCATCCAGGAGAGAATGCTCGTAGGAGGGACCCCAGGAAATTCCATTACAGCTGTGTGCCTTGCCCTGATTTTCAGAAGGGGGCTTGTAGGCGAGGGGATATGTGTGAATATGCACATGGGGTA
Source organism: Leucaena leucocephala (assembly GCA_037074615.1). NCBI lineage: Eukaryota > Viridiplantae > Streptophyta > Magnoliopsida > Fabales > Fabaceae > Leucaena > Leucaena leucocephala. The sequence goes on along the minus strand of CM073544.1, from coordinate 1,722,462 downwards.
TTTGAATGCTGGCTACACCCTGCTCAGTATCGCACTCGACTCTGCAAAGATGGTACAAATTGTAACAGAAGGGTGTGTTTTTTTGCTCACACTGCAGAAGAGTTGCGTCCACTTTATGTGTCCACTGGATCTGCTTTCCCTTCTCCACGAGCGTCTGCCTCTTCTCCCAATGTCATGGACATGGCTGCTGCAATGAACCTGTTGCCTGGTTCTCTTTCATCAGTGTCTTCCATGTCCCCATCTCACTTTACCCAGCCGATGTCTCCATCTGGTAATGGGATCTCACACTCATCTGCAGCCTGGCCACAGCCCAATGTGCCAGCCCTTCATCTTCCAGGAAGTAATCTTCAATCTAGTCGCTTGAGATCTTCTCTTAGTGCTCGTGACATTCCACCACAAGACTTGAACATGTTGCCAGAGTTTGATGGCCAGCAACACCTCTTGAATGATCTGGGCTGTTTCTCACAGCCCTGTCCTGGTGCTGTTGCTTTGAACCGATCTGGTCGGTCCAAGACACTAACTCCATCTAATCTTGAAGAGCTATTTTCCAATGAAATTTCATCTCCTCGGTATTCAGATCCAGCAGCGGCTTCTGTTTTTTCTCCCACACACAAATCCGCTGTTCTCAATCAGTTTCAACAGATTCAAAGCATGCTATCACCCATAAATACAAATGTTTTGTCTCCTAAGAATGCTGAGCATCCTCTATTGCAGGCTCCATTTGGTGTGTCTTCTCCTGGAAGGATGTCACCCAGAAGTGTGGATCCAATGTCTCCTATGAGCTCTCGGTTATCTCCATTTTCTCAGCGTGAGAAACATCAGCAGCAACAGCTGCGAAGTCTTAGTTCAAGGGAACTTGGTTCCAAAATTCCTGCTTCAGTTGTTGGTTCTCCTGGAAACTCATGGTCTAATTGGGGATCTCCTACTGGGAAAGTTGATTGGTCAATGAATGGAGATGAATTGGGTCGATTGCGAAAATTGTCCTCATTTGAGCATGGGAACTGTGGGGAAGAGCCTGATCTATCTTGGGTTCAGTCCCTTGTCAAGGAATCCCCACCTGAGATGATGAAGGAGAAGCTGGCAGCTTCTGGTCCCATGGCATCTGCGGAAAAACTGAATTCAATATCTCAGGTTGTATCCGTTGATAATTCTATGGCAGGAGCTTGGCTTGAGCAAATGCAGCTGGATCAGCTTGCTGTTTGAGTCAATCTGACCCATTACATCTTATTGAGATAGGCAATTAATTTCACGAGGTATTATATTCATTTGTTGAATATTTTTCGGGTTGGTGGCAAGAATGGAAGTTAGCAAGAGTGGTGCTGAAGCAGAGGTTGATTGCAAACTTGTTGAAGAATATTATTCTATTTTTTTTCATTTCAAAATTTTATCATTTATTATTTTACTACAGAGCTTAAAAGAGGGGAATAAGCCTCTCGCCTTGCCAATATTTCTCAATAGAAAAGAACATCCTGTTGTGGTTAGGTGTTTTTCTTCCAAAACCCCCCGTTTCAGGATCTTCAGTTTGTCATTTTACCCTCTGCCCCATTTCAAAGTAAGCTGGATGGTTTATGCTGCAAGAAAACCAAACAGCTGTATTTGTTTTCATGTTAATCTTTCTAATGTTTTACCTAGTTGTAATTCTCTATTTGCATATAGAAAGTGGAGTTTCTTATGAAGGAATTAGTGATATGTACCATTCAATATTTATTGCTGGCAGATCTCTTTAGACATAGTGAGAACTGAGGATAATATGTCTTTTGCCGTTGTATAAATTGGATTGTACTGGTTATATAAATTCAATGCTATTTCTTTTTCCACTTTTTGCTTGGCGTGCTATTAGTATATCTGTCCAGAGCCCTACTGGTTTGAAGTCTAATTAAAAAGGGGGAAGAGGTATAAGAAGGAGATTTAATTATTAAACAGTCCCAATTAAGAGTTGATTAGATAGGTGAGGTGGTGGATGATGAAGTTAAGTTAATGAGTGCTTGTTAATTATGTCAATGCTTGGGACAAGAAGCCTCTGATGCCTGAAGATTGAGATCCTCTGCTACTTTGATATGCTTTCTACTACTGGGGATTAGGTTAATTATCTCAGTTTTGCACTTTGAAAATTTGATTCCTTTTTTTTTTAAAAGTTCTTTTACAATTTTACTTTTTGGTAAGCCATCTATTTATTTACTCCAGATGCTGTGTCCAACATTTGGAACAACTTAATTATTTTCATATTAAAAATATTTAAGGAAAAGTTATGGGATGTGAATTGACTGTAGAAAGGGTGAGGAAATATTTTTTGTGAAGAGAGAATGTGATGATGTGATGTAGTAACTAGAAAGTTCTCATGGGGATACATCATGTTGTAAAACTTGTTAGTTGGGGTACTTGAGGGGGAAGATAATTGTCATGTGAATGGCTTTGCAGTTTGTGGGCCATAGTCACCTTGATTTTTTGATACAGCACTACAGAATTGCAATGAGAGAGAAACACATAAATGTATGGGTGGGCACTTAACTGACCTGTCTGTCCCGTTTTACTTTTGGGTTTCTCTCTTATTGTATTAGAGATTTAGGATTTGATTTGTGGCTGTTTGCATTAGGAAGCAAGAGAAGAGGAACGCTGATTCACTGAGCTTAACTAACCATCATGTTCATGTTTGGTCCGTTTATCTTCCCCCAAAATTAGAGAAGTGCGGTTAATAATTTTTAATTAATATTTTTTACTTTCTTATTTTATATATTCTTTTTATTAAATTTTTATGACTTTATTTTTTTAATGTGTTTAAATTTAACTTAGAAAAATTTCTGCTCCCATCCTCTCCAAATCCCTCTATCAAACTACTCGTGGACATAGATATCTCTTTTAATATGGATTGGAACCTAATTTACCATGTCACGAGGGATTAGTTAGACTTAGCGCATTAGTGGTTAGGTTATCTTTTGATGCGCAGTGACTCCTAAAAATAAGTAAAGTCTTTTTTTAAGGAAAACGTGGTCTCATTTGATGACATCTGGTTCATTAAATTTTCTCTCTCTTAATTTACCCTTGTCTGGCATAGTTGTCTTAGAATTTAATAGGGGTAATCATGGTAAAAAAAATGTAAGTTTTTGATAAATTTAATGAGATTTTTTTATCATCATTCACCTAAGGGAAAAAACTCACATGCCAGTCATGCTTATAGAGGGTAAAATTCATAATATCAGGTTTAAGATAGACTTAAGGAGGTGTTTAGTGTTATAGGTAAGAAGGTTTCAACAATAAGATAACCTACTATTAACTTGCTTTCTTATTAGCTAAACAGAATTTACATTTTGGATTGAAGGAAATGCCAATTATATACCAAAATATTATTGTTAATATTTCCATAATTTTTGGGAGAATGGATGACATTTAGGCCTAAAAAGAAGAATTTAGTGAGAATTGTAAATTTTTTTTTGCTAAAGAATTGTAAATTTTGATTTAAATATTTGAATACAAATCTCAGTCGTAAATCAAATATTTAAATCTTAGATCACTCCTATTAATTTAAACTTTGAATCACATGTTTATAATTAAATTAAATTTTGAGAGAATTACACTGAGGTCCCATATAAGACAATTAATTATATAAAAAATTTCTAAAATTATCAAATAATTAAATAGTCCTAAAAGATTAAATTGTAAAATTGCCCAACAGTTTAAAAAAGAGATGTTAGAGCGAAAGTAGATTAGTTCGCGCTTTTTACTCATTTTGGAGAGAGAGAAGCATAAGGAGAAAGATATCACTCTGTGCTATTGTCTCCATTCTTCAATTTTAGCTTCCTTTCATAATGATTTAGATTGAAATATCAAAATCTGTCAAAGTCTAGTTTGAGTTTTATTCGAAGATCGATTGAATTTATCGAAGTGTTTATTGAAAAGTTTCTTTATCGAAAATGTCTTAGATAAATTTTAAATATGTTGTATTGAAACAATTTTAATTCTTATCGAATAAAATTTTAATAAATAGCTTTATCAAAAATGTCTTCAAAAAATATTTTTTTTATAACATAGACTTTTACTTATTGATAATACAAAATTCACTTCAGGATAACCAATTTATTGAAGTATTCTTTAATAAATAGGTTTATCGAATAACTTATCGATAAATACCTAAAGAACAGACTTTTAACCTTTCTTTCTATGATGTTTAATCTTATATCATATATATTTCAAAAATTATTTAAGAAGTAAATTATCACAATGTCAAAATTATCAGTTTAGTACTTGGTTAAAACTGAAATTTTCTCTATTTATCGATAAATTACCTTATCGATTAATACTTTGATAAATAAAGTTTAAAATATATTTTATGTCAAATTGTCTTTATTTAAAAAATAGCTTATTAATAAATACCTTTATCGATAAATATTTCAATAAATCCCTTTAATATATATATATAAAGGAATGGCCAAATTTTTAGTTTAAACAATTACTTTTTTTTAATAAAAGTGTGATTATAAAATTGTTTGATTTAAAATTCTCTATAAGCTCTTTTTTTTTGATAAAACATTCGATAAATTTTTTTAATAAAAAAAATAAAAGATAAAATAATGATTATGAAATTAAAACTTACACTAAGGCATAATTCATATTTTTGAATTATGCCTTTCTCTAATGAATATATATGAATTCTGGTGCTCTAACATCATGTAATTTTCCTAGAAATAGCACATAAACTATAACATCCTAATTTTTATTATTATATTTAAGCACAATTAAAAGTATTATTTATTAATAATTTAAAAATATTATCTAATTAAATTATTATGATTTAATATTTTTATTATTTTTAATAAAATAGGATATATAGATTATCCTACTATTATCTTATTTAGAATTTTATGATTTGATTGTTATTATTAGTTAAAAATTTATTAGGATTTGGATTCAGATTTAGATATACATTTGGATTTTGAAAATATAGTTTAAATTTTAAATTATAATATTTGATAGGATTTTGACAAAGATAATAATAATATACCTATATCTTTGATTAAATATACATATAATAATATACATATTTATACTATAATGATAATATATTTTAAATTTTAAATTGCTATATTTGATATGATTTTGAGGAAGATAATAATAATACTAAAAAATAATAAGATCAGATTAGATAATATTAAAATTTTAAACCTTATGAATTATATATAAGCACCTTAAGCCTAGTCCTTAACTCTTATTACTATATAGTTTCTCTCTTCATTCCCATTAGATTGTCATTGACGTTTTGGAGCAACTTTTGTTAAAGCATCAGGTTGTTCGTGATTAATGTTGTTGTATATGGGACAATTAGATTATTCTTTACTTTTATGAGGGGTAACAACTTTTTACTCGTTGTGTGTGCTAATGTAATATTTGTAAATGATTTGATATATATATATGTATGGCATGTTTGGATAGACTTTTAGAAAATGGCTTATGAAAAAAAGGACTTTTTGGCAGCTTTTAAAAAAAGGCTTTTGGAGAAGAGTTTATGAAAAAAAGTGATTTTGGATAAATGAATGTTTGGATAGATATTACTAGAATGATTTTTGTAATTGGTAAATTACCAGAAAGGGTATAATTTTATAAAAAATATAATTCTATTTATTTTTTTATCTCTCTCCTGTGCTCTCTACCACCAGCGCCCTAGGATAAAACAACGATGATTGAGGAAGAAAGTGACGGAGGAAGAAGATCAATGTTCGCCAGCGACGGAGGAAGAAGATGAAGACCAGCAATGGCAATCTCTAGCTAAGACCAGCAACCCAGTAACCTGATGATAGAGGAAGAAAATGAGCGACGATGACGAGGTTCCGCCACAACGACGGATGGCTCCAGCAGTGACGGCAAAAGCACAACGACGGTGAAGAAGAATCACATAAGAAAGAAGAGAAGAAAGAGAAGAACTTGAGGGAGGAGGGAGGAGGGAGGAGGGAGGAGGGAGGAGGGAGGAGGGAGGAGAGAGGATAATAGAAAAAATAAAGGTAAAATAGTAATTGGGTAGTCCATAAGTCCTTTTACTATTACAGAAGTTATTCCCAGTAGCTTATCCAAAACCATAGTTTTAAACCATGGTTTGGTCCAGAAGCCCCTTTGAACAAATATGACTATTTGTTTTAAAATTTTTTCAAACCAAAGTTTGGGCTAAAAGCCCTTATAAAATCATGTTTTTATTACAAACCAAACACGCATATAAATCTATTGATTTTGATATGATTGTATTGAGAAAACTTGTTTGATTATTTTTATTGAAAATAGTCTTGTGGGACTTAAAGTTTCATTTAGAAAGTTTGAGTTGAGATTATAAACTTGTTATATCTTGGTATTGGAATTTAAAGAAAGTTATTATCTTGAGAAAAATCCTTTTGTGATATTTATCAAATTATTGAGATTTTAATTAATATGATTATTTTGATAATTATGTATTAGGGATAGGTAATGATAGAATTATATTTCTACCATGTGGTATAGCTCTCGTTGGAGCTCGATGGTTGACTTTGTCCTACTTGTTTACAGAGGGGTTGCGACATCCTCACCTGTTTACTGAGGAGAATGAACCCATGGTCCGATCATGTGCTCTATAGATTTTGGCCTATCCATAACATTTAACTGGTTACCTTTTTGAGTTGCCAAGTATATGGTAGTTATCTCTAGCCCATGGGTTCAATAGGTAAGGATAAGGCGGTTCGGTTGGATTGATGAAAGAAACTTGTGTGGTTTATCTATTTGATTTTACTATGATAATATGTTATTTTCTATATATTATATTTTGTGAATTATCCCACTTAACACCTCATGAGCACATATTAGTATTCATGATGAGTAGAATTGCTGGTTACTGAGACGTTTGTCTCACCCTATTTTTGTTAACATTTTTCAGGTGATAATTTCATCTTAGGACACTAGAAAAAACTTCAGAAGTCTGATTAAAGCTATATCAATTGTATAACATTCTCCTTTAAATGTATGTATAGAATACTTATATATTGCCATAATAGGGTTCATTGTGCATACTTTAATATTATATAATATATTATTTGAATTTGATTCTGGGGGTTTATCTTGGGGATAATATTCTAAATATGTATGATCGACTCTTCTAAATTATTAATAATTTTTTAATTTTATTGAAATTGCATATACTCTTACATTATTTTTATATATACACTTTAATCTAATTTTTAATATCTTTAAGAATATTTTATAAAAAGATTCTCTAATTACCGTTTTATTAATTAATATACATGTTTATAGAAAAGTGTAATATTTATATTACAAAATTAAGTATACTCTAGTATCTATCTAGTTATAATATACAATTTATAAAAGATTCAGTAATTTATGTCCTAAATAATTTAACTCATCTTATTCTTTTTCTATCATAATTATTTGGATTTTAAGAAAAATTATTTTTATAATTATGGTATAATTTCTTTTGGATTTTAGTAATTTTTTTATCATGGTTAACTTTTTGTGAAATAAACTAAATTTATTTATAATATTATTTTTTATGTATATTGTGTATAAAATGTGGTCACGTAATTAATAGTAATTATATTTTAAGAGAATTTTACATAAATTAAATTCATGATTTTATATAAAGAAAGTTTTATTTCTTCTGCTACATAAAAGGCTTACAGATACACAATATATGAGGAATATAAATAATCCTCTGAAATGCTCAAAATTATTACACCGAAATGTATGCAACATTCCACTATCTAAGATTCTCATCACAACCCAAGTGTTATGTCCCAAAACAAAAAGAAGAGGAACACACAAAATCTGAGCATGGATATATGCTGGAAGTACACCATACTACAATAGTCATATTCTCTGTATATTATACAGAATCTGAGAAATAAGTTACACTGTCTATGACATGTGCATAGTGATGATAATAAGGTTACTTTCTTCTACCGGACTTTATTACGTATAATGATATGTGGATTAATGTAATCAATCAACCTCTAAGGAAACGCCAAGGTCCTGTTCCTGTTCCCATCCTGCAATATTGAAACAAAACAAACATTATATATAATTAATTAAACTTATACACAAGTATTATTTAATTGATTAGATATCCTTTTTTTTAATTTCCTTGAGATTAATTAATGGTAAATGATATGTAAAAGAATACCTCCAAATTCCAGCAAGCATGCGAAGAGCCATATATATAGTCAAAGCAATCCATATCCCAACAAACCCTTTCATTTTATACAGAACGTACTCGATTCCAACGCTTACAATTGAAACCAATACCTGAAACATTACGTTCACATATCACCACAACAAACAACACCATCTTATATTCTTATATATATATATAAATCCTCCATTATAAGATTTGTTACCCACATGTACCTAAAGACTCAGTTCCTTGAGTAAGTGCAACTCTTCTTTAGTTATATACAACATATTTTTAGTTATGTATAAAGGTCTTCTATTTTATATATAGTTAAAGACAAATTGTACATAATCGAGTAGAGTTAGACCAATTGAAGATATGTTGTATTTGGGTCATTAAATAAATTTTAAGTACCTTTTTGGACAATAATTTTACAGTTGGAGAATTTTCATAAAATTTCATATATATATATATGTATGTATAAGAGTACGTGAGAAACTTGCCAAGGAAACTGCCGCATATGTGAAATCAGAGGCTCCATAGTTGACTCCGTCAAACACGAAGGATAATGCATTGATTGGTTGTGACGCTGCTACAAACTGTTCCATTCATTTCAACACACAACATTTTCAGTTCACAATCGCATCAATTCATTCCACATCCACACACACACACAAATCACTTGATCAATGTTTTTTGAATTGAATTGAGTAGTGAGTGATTCAAATATATTCCTTAAACATTGTTTCAACTAGATAAGTTTTTTTTTATAGTCGATATTCTTATTTGATTCGAATTTAGATCAGTTAATAGTATTAGATATCAAATGATTTGTTTTAAGAAGAAGAGCATCACTTGATCTATGCTTTTGTAAAGTACAAAACTTAAACAATCCAATACTTTATTTTTGTAAATTTAATATATATTTTTAATTTAAAAAGAAACATTATACAGAAGAAGGAAAAAAAAAGAAAACATACAGGGAAGCCTATTTTGATGAGGTGGAGAACACTTGGGGTTTTGGTGAAGACGGTGGCTCCAAAGCCCAAACCAAAGCCGACAATAATAGATAGCCCTACTCCCATCACAAAAGTCATCTGCATATATAATTAATCAAACACTATTAATTAATAACTTAATAACAATAAAGTTTTTTTAAGAAAATGAGCTTTTAGAACTCTAAAAAAAAAAAATAATTATATGGGCTGTAAGATTAAAATGAGCTACCTGAAGTATCCTTACAGCTGCTACTTTGGCCTTGGCGCAGTTTTTCTCCGCAAATGAACATGCCAATATCGCCTGTCACCCCCCCAAACTCAACAAATTATCACTTTGTAATTTTATTTTTGTTTCAAAATATTTGACTTCTAGACTTTGTTTCAATAGGATGAAAAATATGTCGGAGAGAATATTATAAGGTAAAACCATGAAAATAAAAACCAACTCTTGTCAGCTGGTCAGATTGGTGAACCACTCCTCTGACTATTTCGGTCATCAAGAGTTTTAAAAAGGTTGACCGGGTTAGAATTTAGATTCTTTAGTTCCACCCCTTTGCTACTAACCCTTAAACCATTGTCTCGTCCAGTTCAGTTCAACAACCAATCTGATTTTCATTATCTTCAAAAAACTTTCAAAAATAATAAAAATGTTTTTACTATTTTTAATCTAAAGCATTTTATTCTTAGTATTCTCTCCTCCCTATTTTTTTTTAATTTTTTCCATGATTATACAAACACATAATGGATGTATTGTGAAGTGGGTGATTGATTCACCTGAATAGCAATAGCTAAACCATCAGACAAGAGTGAAGAAGTGATCCAAACTTGTTGACAGGTTTGGTGGGCAGCCATTGTAATTGGACCCAACCTTGTTGCTAATGATGCTGCAAATGTCACCACAAATGTTACCGCTACTACTCTGGCCATCAACAACCCTCCTGCACATAAATCCATTCATCCAATCAAATTATTATTATATTTTATATTTTCATCATTAACAATAATCTTGAACTGGCAAGTGCGAGATAATAGAGATGTGGATGTCGAGATGGATGTATAGTCATACGATAGAAAGAGTTGGTGTGTCATTTATTAAAAAAAAATAGTAAAAAATTGTTTGAAATGGCCAATTTGGATATATACAAAGAAGATTATTGGAGGCATTAATATTGAGGAGGGTGGATGAGATATAGTATGGAGTCATCTAAAAAGAGATAGAAGAAGACCGAAAAGAATATTTAATAAAATTATTGAACATGACCTTTTGATTAACAATTTATCTAGAAAATTAGTTGTTGATTAAACACAATGATATTTTGCGATTCATGTAGTCAATCCCGTTGGTGGTAAGTGCTGTCGGTGGGATATATTTAATGTTTAGAGTTCAAACTCTACTTATCTTTGGATATATTATTAATTATTCAACCAAATTTTCTTATTGTATGTATAACAAGATAAAGAAATCCACTTATACCGTTTCTAAGAAAGCGAAAGATTTGCAAATCCTTGATAGTAGGAGGGGTGAGATTAACTTTTCTCATTAACAACACAAAGAGAGCCAATGCCATCAAGTACCTGAAATTATAATAAAATTATAATTAGTATTTTTTGATAATATGAAAATTATTTGATTAGGATAAAAGAGTAATTAATTAATACTTACTGTGAGATGACATGAGCCATGGCTGCACCTTGGAGGCCGAACTTGAAGTAAAATATAAGTATTGGATCCAATGCCACATTTAGTGAATATCCGCTAACTAATCAACAAAATGAACCAAATTAATTAATCAGTTCATATTATATACTATTTTATGACTAATATATACAAAAGATATATAATTAAAAATATAAGTAATTAATACCAATAACATATAAGGGAGTTGTGGTGTCCTTGAAGCCTCTGAAGATTCCTTGCATGCACAAAGCTAGAAGAACAGCTGGAGAACCCAGTGCTCTCAGTTTCAAGAACCTTTCCGCCAGAATCAGCATAGCAGAATCCTAATCATTATAATTAACAAATATACAAATCATTATATTACCTTACCCCATATATATATTTTGAAAAATCAAGCTCACACAAATATATATATATATATAGTTAATGATTAAAAAATAGGACACTTACAGGTTTGGCACCCATAAGAAGTAAGAGAGGTTTTGCAGCAAATATGAGGAGTGATGCTTGGATGAGGCCAAGAATTGTTCCAAATATTAATGCTGTTGATGCTGAAGCTATTTGTTTCTTCTTCTTCTTGCTCTGATTCTTACCACTACTTGCATTCAAGGAAGAAGACTTGGACGTAGTGTTGTTTGTGTTTATATCTGATAATAATTCAGCAACTTTTAGTTTTCAGAGCTTACTCATAAAATTTTAAAGTTAAAAGTTATTTATCTACACCCAGTGCATCGGACTCGGAGGAGGGATCTCTGCTGCCCCCTCTTTGCTGCCTCTTAAATTTGCGCAAGTTCCCAAATGTTTTTTTCTTGTTTCTTTTGATCGTTGAATTCTATATAAAATGATTAAAATTTTGATATTTTAGGGGTAAAAAATGGTGCAGTTTTCATTTTTTTATGATTTTTCAAATATTTAATACTTTAAATGAACAAAGAAACTACACAGCCCAACATTGCAAAATCCTTGGAAAATCGTAAAAATTTAAAAATTATACTATTTTTTGCCTATAAAATATCAAAGTTTCACTCATTTTATATAGAATCAAATGAAAAAAAGAAACAAGATTTTTTTTTGAGAACTTGCCAATAAGGGGCACTATGGGGCAGCAGACACCCCTCCCTCACCAGATTTCCATAAGATGGATTATGGGGAAAGACAGAGATGTATGCAAGCGTATAAATGGAGAGGTTGTTTTCAGTAGTTGACCCTATGACCTCCAGGTGACACCGCAAACAACCTACAGTATATAAACTTCATTGAATAGATAAATATATTTTGACATGGTACTAGAGTCTTACTCTCATTATGATCACTATTGTTCTTCTCCACGTTGCAATTCTCGTCATCATCAGCATTATTGTTGTTATTATCATTCTCTTTGCTGGGTAAACCTTTTTCAATGTCTGATATTTTCTTGAGAGTATCTTCTTCTGCTACAAATGAAGTTGTGACACTGACCAGAGGGAAAATGGTGATCCTTGAAGCCTGGTTGAACAGGGTTATTGATACTCCAGCAGCAGCAAGCTCCACAGGTCCTATATATATATATACAAGTTAGGTTAGGTTGGTCTGCTGATAATGAAGAAAAAGGAACAAGATATAGATTCTGCAATATTCTATATGGCCAGAGAATCATTTGATTACGAGGTTACCTATATGGCCTATGAAAGCAGTGTCGACGAGAGAAGCAATGGGATCAGCAGCCACAGCCATGGCAGCAGGAACTGCCATTCCTAGGAGTTCCCGACCAATTGAATCCAACTTGAACACGTTCCTACTCTCACAATATTGTTCATATATCCAAGACAATATCAATATCATCATATCTATATATCTATATATATATATAACACATGCAATTAATACATAGCAAGTTGCACTATATATAAATATATAAGTTGTCAACACTGAAGCTTATTCTTAGAAATCTATAGAAAAATGTGATTAGTTTAGGATCATATATAATACTCCCTTTGGTCATAAACCTAGAACTCAGTGCATTTTATCTTTAAATTTATAATTTTTTTCTAATTAAATTCTACCTATTGATTATTGCACATATTTGAGGGAATGTTTTTATCATTGGAGTAGATTTTCCATTCAAATGATTAGAAGGGATAAGCTAAGAAAATCAATACATATTTTTTTATAAATAATTAAACTAATAATTTTAATATCTATAAATTAGTTATCTACCCTATATTCCGAGTAGAAAGTGTGATTATGAGTTGGTTCAGTTTAAGACAAGAACACAGTTTCAGATGAAAACAGTGGACAATGATACTCTCTCTCTCTCTCTCTCTCTCTCTGTATACACGTACGTACCTTGCATCTTCGAAGAAAACAAGGAGAGGCAAGTTGAACCATCTGCTGTTAGTTTTGAGGTCTTGGACAGTAGTATTGCCTTCGTTGTTGTCCGCCATGAGATCTCCGAAACCCTCAGAATGATTCAGACTGCTGCTTCTTAATTCTTTCTGAGTTGCTTCAGATCTCTCAGGTGAAGCTGATATACTGCTAAACAATCTGCAGAGTTCAAGCTTTATATAGAGCTTAATTAATGCTGCATGGAGGTTCATGCTTCCTCATGCATGAGATTTAAAAACAATTAAAATATATATTCAGAGGTAATAAAATATATTATATGGAATATAATATGGTCAAATCATGCACAAAATCAGTTTTGAGTATTATAGCGCTCGAGACATCGATACAATATAATAACAAACAAGGTAGTAGAATGCCATGCTTTATCAATTAATTATTTAATTGAAATATGTAATCTTTATTGCACACACAAATTTTTTTTGAAAATAATAAATATTACACCAATTTTCTTACACATATGCTTATTTCATCATAATCAATCAATCACAATAGTATATAAGAGAATTACTGTATAGTCTTACTACATAAGTTATTTAATTAATAAAAAGTACTACAAAAAATGAATAACATATGTATACTGTTTACTTGTTATAAGATTTTTTAATAATTAAATTATTAATTTCTCTATCAATCTCTACTACATATTTTAATTAAAATAACATTATATTTGTTGAATTCATAGAACAATAATACTTACAACTCTTACCTTATAAACGAAAGTTATTAGAAACTCCTTGATACCTCTCTCTCTCTCTCTCTCTCTCTCTCTCTCTCTCCTACCACTCTTGTAAGAAATATTTTTAAGGTTTTCAATTGTTTTGAATCATTTTATAATGTCCTGCAGGTATATTGCTTTTTGGAATATTTCAAAACAAGAACACAAATATTGAAATATGATTAATCATATTGAATAAATATCAAATATGCATGAATAATTTCGTTCATTTTGAAAAACTAGTGCTTCTTATAAAATGAACGAGGGATTATGATATTTCCATATTAAACACCATTTTCGTAGAAAAATAAATTCTAATAAATGGCTGAATAAGGTAGCATGACAAATGCTAAATAAGTTGTAATGCTTCTGACAACTGCGTGGCTGTCTTAATAATAATTCTAAGAAAACGGAAAAAGTTTGGAAATGCATGTTTTTGCACACACACGCACACACGACGAACACACGCTCACACAACACAAACACACACACGCACACATTGGTCATTCAAATATTAATTAGTATTTCGTTTCTGAAATTTTAATCAATATTTTTATTGATTAATCTAATTAAATAAATCATATATTGCATTATTATTATTACTAACTACTCATAATTTATGTCAATTAAATATATTTATTTTAATTATTTATTGTATAAACAATTAAGTAATTACTTATGTGTGTGCGTATGCATGCATATACAGATATACTTATGTGTCTCTGCGTATCTTTTACTCAATTGTTAGCGTTTGTGTAATTTTAATCAATATTATTATTATCATTTTCTTAAATCAATTAAACAACTGATTAAATTAAAATATTTATTATTATATAACTTATATGAACAATAATTAACTATAAATAAATTGTAATTATTTTGTATATATGTTGTCTATATAATATATATAATAATGTTATAGAAGATTTATTGGATATTTATTCTGACCATGCGGATCTGAGAATACTTCCGTAACTACTCAGATATTGTCCACAACTTCGTAATTTATTTTTATTTCATGTTTGACCACAAAACGTTAAATTGGAATTGCATATGGTTCTTTATTTTTTGAAAAGGGAAAATCATCTTGAGGTACATGTATTTTTCCTCAATTTTCAATTTGGCATCCGTGTTATTTTTTTCTCCTTTTAAATCTTTTAATTTTATTTTGTTAACACGATTAAATTATGTACAAGAGCTAATAATACCAATAGAACAAAGTTACAAATGTTATCAGAGCTAACACAATAAAATTAAAAGATTTAATAAGAAAAAAATAACACAAATACTAAATTAAAAATAAAAAAAATATAAGTACATGCATAATGGTTTTCCCTTTTGAAAATATATATACACAATTTGACAAATTTATTTTTTCCCTCCTACGTTTTCTCAAACCATCCCCATGACCCTGTCTGAGTGAACTTTTTTTTGTTGGTATAACTAAATTTAGGTGGGTTTAGCACTGATCTCCTACTAAGGTCAGGGCACAGTTCTACAGGAGACTTATGAGATTGTTTACCAAAGGAGTCATCACAACAGCAACGAAAATCGAATTCGCGTTCTTGTGGGATATAAACCTGTTCTTTACCATATGTGTCAACTCTTATTGACCGTTTGAGTGAACTAAATTCAAAGTTCTTTAATTCTTTTTCCTTAAGTTCCAAATATATACCAATAACTATATATCATTAAGAAATTAGAACATTACAAAAAGATAACAAAAGATGTTGTGAAGATGGGTTTAAAACTAACGATAATTTTTGATACATGAACTATTCAATAATTTTAACGTGTCCGTTGTTTTCTAGTTAATTATATTATTTATTCTTTTTGGGTACAATTTTCTTGTTCAAGGCTTTAAAAAACATTTCACGTGAAGTTGGCAATTAATGTGTCATCTCTAAACGTACACGGGGCATTTGTTTATTCATATTTCCCCCTAACAAAGCCAAAGTCAAATATAAAATTATATAATAGGAATAATAATTAAGAATATACTCTTACATTTATAAATTCATTTCTTTCGCTTCCAATATTTGTATAAGTGGATGCATGAATATGATTTCGTGGATGATTCAATAACCATCATGATTCTATATATGGATTTTAATTTCACTTTTGTATAATCATCAATTTAATTATTGTCAAGTTTATATAACGTATTAGATAAAATCTTATATATATGTTTCATGTCTCAAATGCAATCTGAACTTCAAATAATAAACGGGGATATTGATTTTTATGCTAAATATTTTATGAAATATACAAATATTGTTACAATTAATTATTTGCATTAGTATAATGTTTTCATTAATTACAATCAATCACACATTATTTAATTACATTATACACACTTTGAACTGATAACAACTATACACAATAATATAATATTTTTTATACTATCAACCAAACAGTATCTCACATTTTTTTAATCTTATTATTAGATATTTAAATAACTAATTATTTTAATTTAGAATTTATAGTTATCTCTTTTAATATAGATATTTTTTTAAAGCTCAAACTTAAAATTTAAAAAAATCTAGCAAAATTTTATATGACTAAAATAACTCAACGATGGTGAAAATAATATAAATAAACCTACAAAAAAACTCTCACATCCATCACTCATGGACGTATGTGAGTTCAAGTCACCTTGAGGCTATTCAAATTAGGAATGCCAGCAATGGGGGTTGATCCGAGTGGTAAGTGGCTCGGTATCGCTTAAGCGAGGTCTTGAGTTCGAGCCTTAGTCACCTTAGCTAGGTGCGCGAGCGAGTCGAATCTAGATGTAGTTGGGGCAAAGCTCCAATAAATCGGGTGGGCAACTAAAAAAAAAAAGGAATGGCCCCATCTCATAGGTTTTGTCTTCATTCCTTTACCAACGTGTTTCATGATCCGTACATGCTGATTAATGGGCAAATTTCCTGATTATATTTAATTAATGAATTAAAGTATTCTTAATTAATTTACTAAAATCTCCTACATCAACATCATCAACGTGGCAATAAATTAGAGAGGAATTTGGATTATATTAATTAGAAATCCTGAATTCACTTCATTTATAAGAAGGAGCTAGAAGCAATTAAATATAAATAAACCTTCTTAATTAAGTTATTATTATTCATAAAACATCAAAACGTGTCTCACTTAATTAACATCAATTTCATGCATGCATGCATGCTAATAAATTTTGTCATAAACTTAAAATATTATACTATCAATTATCAAAGATTATTGAGGAAACAATATATATATTTTGAGACCTCCACATTAATTAGTAGGTCATAATCATAAAGGGACATTTTCATGCAAGCGATTATAAGATGTTTGAATAAACTTTTAGAAGTAATTCTAGATAAATATGTGAAAAGGGTTTAATGTAAAAATACTTTTAAACTTCATATTAAAATTGAATGGAAAATACATTTGATGAAATTAACCAAAAGGCCGAGACTATTGTTATACTTTTTTGCATTGAGATTATGATTGGTGGAAAGGCATACTTCCTTCTAAAAGTGTTCTCTTCAAAATTCAAACCCTTGACATTATAGGTAAAGCTCATCTTAGGCTCAGTTCAATGCCACAAGGCAAACTATAGCGCGATACATGTACATCCAATCAATTGGTGGATTTTTTAAATTATTTTAATTATTATTATTATTATTTAAATCTCCTACACTAATATTACAATATGTACAATGGCGGTAGAGGCAATAAATTAGGGAACTGTATTAGATTAATGAGAAATTTTGAATTAAATACGCTATAATATCACTATGAGACTCGCTTAATTAAGGTCATTTCCATGCATGCTAATTAATCAATTTGGTTATGAACTTAAAATATTAATAAAAAAACTTATGGTTCTAGAAGGGAAGAACTCAATGCAAGTCATAATCAATCAAAATACTAGCTTAAGGTCATTCCCATGCATGCATACTTGGATCAAAAATTAGTTTGGCCATTAATCTTCCATGTCCCTTGGGGAGAATATATACACAAAAACAATATAAAACATGAAATAATTAAACTTGTCAAACTTGAAACCAACTTCTCTCTCTCTCTCTCTCTCTCAAGAAATTTCTCTTCATCTCTTTCAATAGATCAAAAGAACATGGATCCTGTGTATTGAGGTTAGGTGTTTTTCTTCCAAAACATCAATGCAATTGCTTTTATATTTGCTTGTGGTTTTATTCGCGTTATATAGTTATAATAGTACTCTTATTCAAATTGTAAAACCACTTCTTTGCTCTTATACTTGTCGAGATTTTCTTTTAGCTTTTCAAATAGTGGGACTATATACCTGCTTCAAATTTCAAAAGCCTTATTGTTATTTTGAAAGAGAAAAAAAGAAAACTAATACTTCCTCTTATCCTTAATATAAGATCAGGACTGGAGGTAGTATTTTTTTTAAAAAAATGTTTATTAATTGTGCAAGTAAGATTATATAAATAAATATATACATATATATAAGTCTAATATGAAATAAATTTTTTAACTTGTTTCATTTTTTGGATGAATCTTTTAATAGATTTTACATGATTATTTTTTATTACTTTAATTTACTCCTAACTCATGTTTGCGAATAAAAGATATAAATTTTAGAAAGAGTTCAAATTCAAAATGATGAAATTCATAAACCTTTTTGTTCCAAAAATCTCCTAAACTTGGGCTTCAGTTTAATTTGGTGGTCTGCATCTATTTTTTGTCAGTGATATTTATGTACATTCAAGCTATTAATTAAGAGGTTTGCGAAGTGTTTTATATGAAAAGATATAAAGAAACGATCGACAATAGATGAAAATAATAATTGACATTTTTTATATACCAATTGGTTTATCCCAAATTTGTGCCATCGTCAGAAAGGCACATTAGCATGAAGAAGTGGAAAAAGATGGGGGATTAAGGCTATATTTGTAATTGCATTATTTATTTTATAGCTAGAATTCTAATTCCTTTTTCAAAGAAAATAAACTTACATTTGAATCTGATGGAGAAATTTATCAATCCATTTGAAACAAAGTCAACGCCTGCATCCCATTTATGTTACTCCACAAGATACACCACACGTGTGTGTGTGTGTATATATAGAGAGAGATTTGAAGGAAGACGAGGATATAGAGAATCAAAACTTATAAGGAAAACTATTTTATAGGTATCTATATATATAGTTTTTTTTAATTTTTAATTTAGTACCTATTTTTTTTAATAAATCTTTTAACTTTACTTGGTTAGCATAATTAGCATATGTACAGGAGCTAACAGAGTAAAGTTACATTAATTAATGATATTAAAAGACTAAAATTAAAGGATTTAATAAAAAAATACATAAGTACTAAAATTAAAAATTGAGGAAAATAGTTATCCTTATAAGGTTCCTAAACTTATATATATATATATATTTGAGTATTGTAAGGCTAAATTGAAAATAACTCTTTTAAATATATTTTTTGCACTCATACAAACTTGAATTAGATATATCGTGTTTAAGCGGTCATAGCTCTTTCCATCTGGACCAATGCCTATTGGTTAAATATAACTTAATAATTAAAACTGAATATTTGGATTATGAGTGGGCTAATCATCATGATCAAAAGGCCAAAAAGATACTCCTTATTTATAAGTCACTTCCAATATATTTTACATAGATTAAAATTTTTTTAAACCTCATTAACTATGCTATAAAATTTAACAACTTTTTAACTTTATCTTTATTTAATATACATTACACTTAATTGAAATAAAGTCAACATAAATAAATAAAGTGTAAAAGAATATATTCATATAAATTTTTTTCTCTTTGTCCTATAAATAAGATAAGAGAAGTAATATATAAAGGATAATTAAACAGCAGCACATTAATTAAACTCATAATAAAATTATATAATTACGTGTAAGTGGTGCAACATTCTACAATCTCATAAGCCGTGATGAGTGTCGTGCAAATTCTGGAGGACAAGATAGTAATTGTAGTGATACTTGGAAATGGATTTAACTACATAACTAGTGTGTGGCGCGTGATTCAACGACACCGTTTTTTGTATCCATGATCCATCATCATTGTCTAAGGAAACGCCAAGGTCCTGTTCCTGTTCCCATCCTGCAATTTCAGTTTCAAAATAATTTCATTAAACTACTCAAATAATCTTAATTTTGTGTATTAATTGATTCACATTTACAAAGGCCAAACAAATAAGCACTTTCTTCGTTTCTATTTATAGGACGGAATTTTTGGAGAGTGTTTTAATTATGTTTATGAGATAAATTACAAAATTTGAGGAATATCTGATATTTCTTTTAAATATATATGTTCCTATTGAAGGCATAAAATGACTTGTTATAGTGCCTCCTTCCCCATTAAAGATTAATTGGCAAATAAAGTGGACATTAAATAAAAATAGAACTGAAAAAATAGAAAAAAATATAAGTATATTTAAGACATAAATTAATTAAATTAGTTCCGAGAATTAAGTAATTTTGTCGAGGTTTGTAGTAAGTGATACTCCCTTTGGTTCTATACGTTATAATGAGATAATTAAAGAGTTTATTTTAATTTTAAATATAATATCACAATCTAATTTATTGATTAAATTTATAATAATTTTTTTCTTAAAATATCTTTATTAATTACTATATTAAAGGGGTCAGTTTCTGTTAATAGGATAATTTCTAATATAAATAATCAAATATAGTATTTTAGGAATCAACATATATTTTTTTAATGAATAACTAACGTAAGTAAATTTTTGAATATTTCTAAATCAGTCATCTCAAGTAGAATTGGAGGGAGGAATGATTAATGTGAATGAATTGGGAATTCGGGGGAAAACAATAATAATAGACATACCTCCAAACACCAGCAAGCATGCGAAGAGCCATATATATAGTCAAACCAATCCAGATGCCAACGAAGCCTTTCATCTTATACATGGCATATTCTATTCCAACGCTCACAATTGAAACTATTACCTGATTCATCAAAAACAGAAAACATCGTACTTTCATTAATCTTAATTAATATATATATATATATGATTAAGGTTGATTAAGGGTATGTATGTAGAAGCTTGCCAAAGAAGTGGCTGCATATGTAAAATCAGATGCTCCATAGTTGACACCGTCAAACACAAACGCTAATGCATTGATCGGTTGTGTTGCTGCTACAAACTGTTCCATTATTCAGTTCAACACACAACATTTAGTTCATAAGTGAATATAATATATATATATATATATATATAGAGAGAGAGAGAGAGAGACATACAGGGAGGCCAATTCTGATGAGTTGGAGAACAGTGGGGGTTGTGGAGAAGACGCCAGCTCCAAAGTACAATCCAATGCCTACTACCAGAGACAGCCCTACTCCCATTACAAATGTCATCTGCATCAATTATTATATTGATTATTAATTAATTAACTCTTAATTATATATACAACTCTCAAAAAGCATTATTATTATATTATTACTTGAAGTACTCTTGTGGCTGCTGCTTTGGTCTTCACATAGTCTTTCTCAGCAAACGAACATGCTAGAACTGCCTGCGACACACCCATAAATAAATAAATTATTTATGTGAAATAATTTTAAGATGCAATTCCAATCAGAAAATATTAGTCTGTTGAGTGGAAAAACCCGTTAAACTTATAAACATCACTTTTCTTGGCGCTCTGAGATGTAGGAGTCATAACACAACATATTAGTTACTAGTGATGAACATTATAACTCATTTTGAAACTCTTAGTTAGTACCTGAATAGCAACAGCTAAGCCATCAGCAAGAAGGGAAGTAGTGATCCAAACTTGTTGACAGGTTTGGAAGGCAGCCATGGAAATGGGACCCAACCTTGTTGCTAATGAAGCCGCAAATGTTACACAGAATGTTACTGCTATTACTTTTAACATCAACAACCCTCCTGATGATGATCCACACATACAATAAGATTATATTTGTCGAGTGTTCTCATAACTTCATTATTGTAATAAGATTCGTTCTCACCGTTTTTAAGGAACCGGAAAATCTGCAAATCCTTAAGACTAGGAGGTAACAGATCAACTCTTCTCAGTAATATCAACAACAGAGCCAGTGCCATCAAGTACCTGAATGAAAAAAAGATCACCAATTTATAATTTGATATATTGAGAGAGAGAGAGAGAGAGAGAGAGAGAGAGACTTACTGTGAGATGACATGTGAAATGGCTGCCCCTTTGAGGCCTAACTTCAAGTGAAATATGAGTATTGGATCCAACGCCACATTTATGGAATACCCGAAAACTGAATATGAATCCAAACAAATGAACAAAATTAGTTATAGGAAAAAAAGGGTCAACTTTTTTTAAGTCATATTTAAAGCTTTTACAACAACATGGGTAGTTTGAGGGAAACAAAATACTTATCCAATCCTTTTTATAAGTTCCAATAACAATTTTACATAGATTAAGAAAATTGATTAGTTTTTCTTATAAAATCTCAAAATTTCTCTTAAAATAAAAGCTATTAGTTTGAGGAGTTTGGCTACTTAGGTAGGAAGTTGTATAGTTAGTTTAATTTGGGATACCAGGTTGAAAAAAGTAATACTTTAAACAAAAAATGTTAAATTATGAAATATGCTGTAGGTAATTTATATAATAAGGATCAGAGTGAGTAACATTGTAGACAAACTAGATTGACATCTTACTTTTATAACTAAAACAAATCTCTTTGGCAAACTCCTATATTTAGGACTTGATGGAGTAGAAAATACCACAAGATAATTACTTAATTAAAAAAAAATTAAACCTACCAATAACATATAAGGGAGTTGTGGTGTCCTTGAAGCCTCGGAAGATGCCTTGCATAGACAAAGCTAGAAGGACAGCAGGAGAACCCAGTGCTCTCAGTTTCAAATACTTTTGCGCAAGAATCAGCATGGGAGAACCCTAATTAATTAACAAAATACAATTCATTATATTACTTTACCATATATATATTGAAAAATCTATAGCAAGTAATGCTATTATGAAAAATGTGACTAACTACTTTTCACATGCTTGGTTTAACTAATGCACATAAAATAGGGAAATTTTCATGGCCAAAGGGATATAGCGCAGCTCATCTTTAATGAGTGTAACTTTCTTTCCGGTGTGCAATTTATCTCCAAACTATATGTAAAAGTGTTGAAAATAAAAGTTATTTGTATGTTACACAACTTAAGAAGAGTTACATGTACTCAAATTCATGTCATTTTAACCAATAAAATTTTTAAACTAGAACTCTTCCTGTTCTAAATATAAGACATAATTAAGAAGTTGATCTTGATCATAAATATAAGACATATTTCTCAAATTTACTAACTCTTTTCCTAAATTACCCATATTGATACTCTTTCAACAATAATCAAGTAAGAGAACAAGGGAAGGAGTTAATGAAGATAATTAGGGTGCTTTAGAAAAAATATATTATAATAACTAACTTGACTAATTTCTTTAATTTAATTAAATTAGTTAAATATGTACGTCTTATATTTAGGACTAGAGGAATACTTTATTTTAACTAATTTTTCCAATTATTTTCCAGAAAATATACATAGTTAATGAGGAAAAAATAGAACACTTACTGGTTTGGCACCCATAAGAAGCAATAGAGGTTTTGCAGCAAATATAAGGATTGATGCTTGAATGAGACCAAGAATTGTTCCAAATATTAATGCTGTTGATGCTGAAGCTATCTGTTTCCTTTTGGTCTTCTTGCTCTGATTATTCTTACAACTACTCTTGCTTTTATTACTATTCTTGTCGTATTTGATAGAAGCATCAGAATTCTCAAACTCAACATTATTATTATTTGCAGACGAAGAAGAGTTTGCCACTACAGAAGCATGATGATGATGATTCTGTTTGGAACAACCTTTTTCAATGTCATTAACGTTGTTGGCCTCATCATCTACGACACTTTCTTTTGTTGGCTTCTTATTATTACAATTGTTGTTGTCGTTGTTGGATTGATGATCTTCTGACGATAGTTTAGTTCCTGAGATTTTCTTGAGAGTATCTTCCTCTGCTACAAATGAAGTTGTGATGCTGACCAGAGGGAAGATGGTGATCCTTGAAGCTTGGTTGAACAATGTTATAGATACTCCAGCAGCAGCAAGTTCCAAAGGTCCTAATAATATTAATTAACCATCAAGGTAGATTTCAGGGGGGAAATTATGATTAAGGACCCAGATCTTCAGAAACTAAATAATTATAGTTTTTTTTTATCATTTAACTTTTTTAAAATCTGGGTCATTATTATTTAGGTATGCTTAATAATTTGTCAACATTTAGAAGCTAGTAAATCATAACAAATGAATAATTAATGTGCTCTCTAGCCTTTATTGACTATAATCATGAAAACATAAGATATAATCCCAATATATATATATGACAGGTTTTTATTAAGCTAGCTAATTAATCATGAACAGATAAACAAGTAAAAGTAATATTTATGAACCTATTATTAGTAATTCAATTTACGCATAAGTATGATTCGATTCCAATTCCATTAGCATTTTCTTTCAGGAGGTCAACAAACTAAAAGTTGAGGAGGTGAGTTAGGTCCTTAGAACTTATTATCATGAACAGAATAAATTTAAGAAAAATCACGATAAAATTTTAAGGAAAGAATATGATCACTAAAAAATTCTATAACAAATAAATAGTATAGACCTGT
The DNA here is from genome assembly GCA_037074615.1 of Leucaena leucocephala. NCBI lineage: Eukaryota > Viridiplantae > Streptophyta > Magnoliopsida > Fabales > Fabaceae > Leucaena > Leucaena leucocephala. The sequence continues at coordinate 1,697,862 of CM073544.1, read as the reverse complement.
TGTTATTGTTTGTTGATCATTTGTTGTGATACTTTTTAGTGATTATATTTTTTCTTTGGAACTTCATAGTAATTATTCTTAAATTTTATGGTGTAGAGATACTTATAGATTATAGATTATCTATCAACAAAATCTTTAAATCTAAAACAAAATTCAAATTCAATTCACATGGCAATTACATGTAGAAGCAAGCATTTGATTATGAAGCTTACGTACCCAAGTGACCAATGAAAGCAGTGTCGATGAGAGAAGCAATGGGATCAGCAGCCACAGCCAAAGCAGCTGGAAATGCAATTCCCAGTAATTCCCGACCAATCGAATCCATCTTGAACACATTTCTACACTCACAACATTCATCCTTAACCACATCAAAACAATTCCCCACCTATATATATATATATATAATTGATTATTACAACGACGACGACTACTACTACTACATCATCATCACCATCATCATTCTCCTCTATCCAAATATATATAAACAGACACTATTGTACTGTAGTTGACAGAGAAAGAGATGAATCTCAATTAATCAATGGATAAACTAGAAGCAAACTAAGACAGATGTGGAAAACAGTAGAAGATGATATAATCTAGGCAGGGGTAAATATTACGTACGTAAATACCTTAAATCGTTGAAGAAAACAAGGAGGGGCAACTTCCATTTGTTCTTCTTATTGTCATGTGTCGGTTCATGCACAGTACTTCCATTATTGTCTGCCATCAGATTCATCGAAAAGAGCTAAATCCCAAATAATACCCCCCACCCAAAGAATCAATCAAATCCAAGTAGAAACTTGTTTGATCAGATCTCTCTCAGGTGAAGGAGACAAGACAAAGCTGATACAGATGAGCATTCTGCAGACAGTTTCGAGCTTTTATAAGGTTTAAATGGTGGTTCACGCATCATCATCATCATACATAGAGTTTACAAAATATAATTAAGATATTGAAAGATGAATGCATTTGATATGATGGAGTATATAATATAATAATGAAGCTATTGCAGAGATCGAAGAGAGAGAAAAATAGCAAAAGATGTAGTACAACTACGGTCAGGAATATTGTCTATGTCATGTTGCTTTGTTTAATTAACTTAGTTAAAACCTTCCTCAGCTCTGAAAAGGCCCGATGGCAACATACAATATAGTAACTTATTGCTTCTTAGTCAAGCAAAAATAAAAAAGTAATTACTATATGCATATAGTTTAGATTTAGAGATTTGATTTTATTGAGAGACAAATTAAATGTGCATGTATTAATATGACAAATTAGTTTGTTTTAAAAGAGAGGTATACATATACATGAAACTAATGAGAAGTATATAAGAAGAGATTGTTAAACTGTTAACTCTATCTGAAAATATGAGAAATATTTTCAACTTTGCCCATATTGATCAAATCTATGTGTTGAAAAAAAAAGGAACATTATTACATTTCTCTCGCAATTTCCAACATATTTTTAGTAGGAGCAACGTTGGAAAAAATATAATAAAGGGAGAATGATATATAACTAAGAAGTTCTTAAGAAAGTTAATATTAAATCATCAATCTTTAAAGATTTTTAGTATTGAAATATATAAAAATAAGTATTAAATTTGAGAACCTAAAGTTGTAATAAGGTTCTGATTTGGTATTAACTTTATTGTGAGAACTTAAAGAACAAGAGAATTTAGGTTATTTCATAAGTTTATAATTTACTAGCTATATACTCCTCCGGTCCTTAATATAGGACCTATTTAACTAATTTGATGAGATCAAAGAAGTTAGTTAAATTAGTTAATATATGGTGTTTTTCGTAAAATACCATAATCATCTTTCTTAACTCATTCTCTCTATTTCTTATTTGATTATTGTTGAGGGAGTATCAATAGGGATAATTTGAGAAAAATTGATAAATATAAAAAATATATCTTATATTTACGACTAAAATTAACTTTTAAATTATGTCATATAGTAAAGATTGGAGGAGTACTAATATGAGAAAAATCTAGGAGACAAAAACTTTATGTTTGATGTTTTCCTAAGTTGAATCTAGACTTGAAATATTATTGATGTATCCAATGCAAATGCAAGTTTTGATAAAATTATCTAATCAAATACTTGCTTTGACCGATGGAGACATAAATTTAAGGATTCTTCATCCAAGGGTCCATGAACAGATTGCACATTAATGGATATTGGGAAACTCATAACATCAGAAAAATTGAAATATTTTTAAATATAATTATCAGACCCAAAAACAAAAGTACACACACATGTTGTCTTTAATTAAAAAAAAAAATCTAATATGATGCATGAGTGTGTACACACACACACAAATAAATCTTCCCCAGTTGAACTGTTGTGATCTCCAACAACTACATATGGAGCCATATGTAGATCAACAAATAGTTCCATAATAACTACATAATTTATTTTTTTATTTTGAATATGTTTGGCCACACAACGTTAAACTCGTTGCGGTCTCTTGTGCAATAAATTAGAGTGAATATCCCTAATTATTAGAAATTCATGGTTGAGAGCTTTCTGGTGCAGGTAGTACTCCAATACTTTATTATTTTTTCATATATATATATATATTATATAGTCCTTTTCTTGTCTCCTCCTATATTTTCTCCGCACACATTTTCGTTCCCCAATTTCTCAACCTTTCAGGCTAACAGACAGATGAATCTGTTACAGTGGACTAAATTCAAAGTTCTCTTTTCTTGAACTTTCAACTTATATATATACATCATGTATGTATATATACAAACACACGCGCACACAAAGGCAGGAACATACATAATGCAAAATAATTGAAGTGGTGTGTGTGTGTGTGAGAGAGAGAGAGAGAGAGAGAATGTGTTTACTAATCAAATTATCAAGTAATTAACCTAATTTGAACACGTAGCCTATACATCTTGATCCCCACAAGAAGTACTTACTTACTCTATAGGAGTGCCATTTAATCTAAATTCTATCCAATTAAAATATAACAACTCATATTTTAATTATAGTTGGCGGATGATTCAATTGAAATAAATCATATTTTTATTCATTTTTAAAAAAAATAAACATCTTAATTTGGTTCAGATGAACTTTTATTTTTCTAAATTAAAAAGTATATTTTTCTTCAAAATCAAATATAACTTAAATTTATTTATTTATTTATCTTGACTTTGTATCTATTGGGTGTAATATATATTAAATAGGGATAATTTTAAAAATTGTTAAATTTTATAACATAGTTAATGAGGTTTAAAGTTTTTTTTAGTCTGTATTAAATATATTAGAAGTAACTTATAAATAGAATTAGAGGAGTATATAAAAAGGCAGCAGTTAGAGCAATAATTAATCAGAGAGGCCTAGTAAAAGAGAGGAATTAGAAAACCCAATAATTAATATCCTCTCAGATTTACAACTTCATATCCTGAAAAGTTTCCAATTTGTCTTTCTGCCACAACGGACGGCTTCTATATATATATTTGCAGTGTTACATTATGGCAGAATCAATTGGACCACCCATGAAGGTTCTAAGGATTTATTTTCTTCTATTTTGGCTATCAAAGTTTTAAAAGGTTATTTTGGACCCTTAATTTAAAAAAAAAAGTGTTTTCTTTTTTCATACTTCTAACCTTAATACCTTATTTTCATTAACAAAAAAAAATATTAAATGTTGACAAAACATTTAAAATTTTAATTCTTTAAAATAAGAATGATTATGAAAAAAAAAAGGAATCATTTGATACCAAAAATGCCTTATAAAATTAAAGGATCAAACTGAAACATTATATAACTTAAAAGGTTTTTAAGGTTTTGGATCAAGACATGCTCACTTTTCTGATTTTAGATTAATTGTCCAAAAGGAACACACAAGTTTCTACCTTTTGTTAATTTAATGTTTTTGAGGGATAAGAAATATATTTTAATTTAATTAAGTTACATATTATTAACAACCAATATTCACAAAAATTGAAAAATAATATATAAATATAAATATATACCAAATATTGGCATATATAAGGAAGATGAAGGGTAACTGCTAATTAAGTGCTAACCATTTTTAAGAAAACGATTGAGATTGTTTAATAATCTTTGAACAAACAATGATTTTACAAGTTAATTAAGATCAAGAGAAAGGTCTGAATCACAATCACAGTCTAAATGTATAAATATGAAAGAAGCTAATGACCTATAATAATTAATTAGAGGCTTACCTAAAAGGAAGAAATCCAGGAATATGCTCTTTGATTTAGAACTTCATCTCCTGAAAGATTCAATTTTGTCTTTCTGAAACAATGGCTTCAGCAGTGTAACATTATATAGCACAAAGCAACATTGGACCATTAAGATTCCGCATTTGTTTTCTTTGTATTTTGGATATCAAAGTTCTAACTAATTGGAGGTTGATAATTTATTAATTTAAATAACTCAACTATGTTACTGAATTTTTTTTAATTTATTTGTTTTATATTTTGGCTATCTAATAAGTTAGGGCACATTATTGTTGAAAAGCTTTATTTATTTCTATTTTGGCTCCCTGATTTATAAAGGGTTATGATGGGTGTGAGAGATCTCAAAGGGCAAAATGAACAGAAAGTGATGAATATGAATAATAATATTTTTGGTTGGTGACAGATATATCTGTTGCAATAATACTACCTACTAATACAAATTTAAATATTTTATGCTTCAAATGAAAAAATCTTTTTTAACATGATTTTTTTCCTATTTTACAGTTTGTATTATTTATGAGCTTATTCAAGGGTATTATTTATGAGCAATAATACTAAACACAGTTTGGATTTTTTTTTCTATTTTACAGCTATCTTTGTTTTTATTTTATTTAGGTATTATTTATTTAACATATAACATACAATATCAAAACTACATAATTTTAAATAAATAGAGAGCAATGGAGGGGCACTCAATGGAGAGAGGCCCCAATCCCCCCTTTTTTGTTCAAAAGTGATATCTATATCTATGCTTACACGCACACACTTCTCATTCATAAGGTTTTACTTTGTTTTTGAGACCAAAAGTGATAGATTTTGTCTTGATTAGTTCCTAATCTTGCGAGTTTTGAGATCCGACATACTGATTAATTTGGTGGATTTCTTAATTATTTTACTTAATTCCTTAATCTTGTACATTGCTCAAGTACTCATTCGTTTCTTAATATAAGATCTAGTTGACTAATTTGAGGAGGTTATAAAATCTAAATAAATAACTTAATTATAATATATTTTAAGTATCATTAGTTTATATAATAATTTATAAGCCAGGTAAACATTAAGTATATATAAATATTTTAAAATAATTTATTTAGTTTCTTTAATATCCCAAAATTAATTAACTGATTTTTATATTAAGAAGTAGATATATTAACGAGTAGTTGATCATCTAGGGGTAATTTTTGTTCTTCTGAAATCTTAATCTTAATCTAACACCATTTACGTGGCAAAGGATGTACGGTGACTCAGTGTTACATTATTAGTTTAAGAATTTAGGTGAGGACCTATATATATAGAAAAAAGTTTGACCTATAGTAAAAAGTTAGTTTATATATTATATATGAAATAAAGAAAATTATTTTCAAGAACCTTTTCTTCTTGTTTCTTTACCCAAGAGGAATCTTTAAAACTCAATGAGAAAACACCATGATTTTGCAAGACATCAAGGTGAAGATCGCCAAATTTATCCAAAAGCCATTTTTTCAAAAAAAAAAAAAAGTGACGATAATATATGAGCTTCCGAAATTAGAGTACTGCAAATTGTATAGTTGTAATGTAATAAATATAATTCAATATTATTTATTGATATGAATGTTTTTTGGTTGTACTATATATATTTGTAATTATGAGTCACCCCTCACCACAAAAAGTTGTCATTAATTAGTGACAAATGTCTTGATATTGCTACTAGACTTTTAAAGATTTTTCCTTGTTGATAAACTAAAAACGTTTGGTGCTAAATCTTTTAGTGGTGGATACAAAAGTCACTTTTTATTACTGGATATATTATTATAATCATATTCAATAGCAGCACAAAAATAAAATATAAAACATTCCTAATTATTGTGTTGTTATTAGAATTCATATTATCACTACTTGAAGAAACATGTATAGGTGAATTAAATTATTTTCTTTTAAGATTGGGAAGGAAGAATGAATGTAAATATATATATATATATATGTGGGTAATGTTACTGATCATCTTGTTACTAATATGTTTCTTTTTGTTAAACTTTACAATCACTAAGAGGTAAAAAAAAAAAATCCCCCTAAGGCTAGTTCAAGTGGTAAGGATATGGGTATACGTTAAAGGTTCAAATATTTTAAGTTTGAGTATGTATCAATGCAGACAATATTTTAAGGAGAGTCATCCCTAATTAGACATGATAATATTTGAACATAACTCAAATAGATAGTCATCTAGAAAAGTTTAAAGCTCGTAGGGTATTAAAAAAATAGGGAAGGATTTGAATTTTAATTAATTGAATAAAGTATGGAAAGGAAGCAAGGTGAAAAGAAGAATAAAGTATGGAAAGGAGGAAATAGTTGACAATACCTCCTTAATATAATTATGAATTATAATAAATCAAAATGTGGGACTAATTAAGCTATACGGAAGAAGTAGGAAAGAAATTATTCAAATTTAAAATCTCTTCCTTACTACAATATATATTGCTACAGTAAGTCATATGAATAATTAATATGAGTCATTTTAAATTTCTTGGAAATATATTTCTTTCATATATTTCACGTAAGAAATTTCATATAATACCATAGTGAGAGACTAGATCAAGGTCATCTCCATGCATAGCGTTCAATTGGTCAGAAATTTTAGATTAGTATATATAGAAGGAACATATATATAACTGATTAAGTATCTAGAGGAAGCAATTTATTTGTATAAAAGCCCCTAATTAATTAAATAACATAAATGAAACTATGATATGCGCTGATCAATAAGAGTAATTAAGAAATAAAGCTTCATAATTAATTAAGCAAAGCTAATTATTAAGCCATTTTAATCTGGGAAAAAATCACTATAATATCCTAAGAAATGAATGTAACTCCCAAAGAATCCCATAACAAATAAACAATATGTAATGACAAATTTCAGTCTAAAAAAAAGTGAAAAATATATCCATGCTGCTTAAGAAAATAACTTATTGATGATAGTATAGATACACACATAAAAGGACATTAGCTTGCATACCTGAAGCTCTCAACAGTATATTTGATTTGATAGTATGAATAACTTGAACTCTTCCTTCAACACCAACCTCCCCTTTAATTTGCTTGCCTCCCCGTGCACACACACTCACAATATTTATAAGACACACACTCACTCACAACTCTCCCTTCTCTTCCTGGACTTTTAATAAATATTAAAGCTTGTTCATCTGTCAGAGAGAGAGAGAGAGAGAGAGAGGAGCTAGTTCATCTGTCATATGAGGGGGAGGTGTAATAATATAATTGCAAAAGATGGTGGACGAGTAATTAATTAAATTAATCGACAAATATTATTGTCTGATGTATCTTTACTGGTCTGAGTAAAACTTTAATAATAAATAATGACACATTCATCTGAAGCTTTTTCTCCCATCTCTCTTTTAGATGTTGTCATTTAGTGAAACTTTCTGCGTAAGATTGTGTCCACCACCAAAGGGTAGTGATGCTAAGCTAGCTAGCTGTAAGACTCCACAACTATATAAATACTCACGATCGTAACTATAAGAGTTAATTATTTTTTTTATAAATTAAATAAACTAAATAAATAAATTAATTATGATTAAATTAATTTTTTTAAGATGAATTCGTATTATATACTTTTTAAACTACATATTTTAACCAATTAATTTTTATATTAGTTATAATTAATTGATTTATTTAATTTTTTAATCTATATAAATAAATTAACTAGTTTTTATAATTAGAATCGGAAGTATTAATATAATTGTATAGCTTTTCTTTGCGAGTTGAAAAGTTTGTGGCGTGTTGCGAACTACGTAAGAATTCCATTATATATAGATGGCCCCACGTTACCTATAGCTAAGAGTAACAATGATACTCTGGCCTCAAGTTATATATTTCAGGCGAAGTAATGGAAAGAAATTAAAGAGCTAAAAGAAAAGAAAAAGCTAAGACTCAATCATATAATATCCACACAATAAAAAGTAAGTCCCCATATAGCTTTATAAATTATGCGTGTCTTTCTCTTTGTTGGATTTACGTAAAGTTCATTTCAAAAGATCACGATGATTCAAAATCTTTTAGTCTGAGGGAACTGACCTAATTTTTCTGGTTTCAATACGTAAAGTAATTCACCTCTGTAATTTGTCATTACATATATATAATTGCCACACTTGCACTTGTTTATCATCTAACAACCCTATGTGTACTTCATTATTTGTGTCTTACAAAATCTACGTGTTCATTGTATACACTTCATCTCAATATTTCGTAGATTAGAAATTTAAATTATTAATTTCAGTTCAAGTTAGTAACTATATTGACTAGAAAAATTTAAATTATTGGCAATTTTTTTATTTAAAAATTTGATTGACTAGAAATATTTGATATATTTTTATATATAGAAACTACATGTATATTAAAAAAAATATATACAGAGTGTACTAATATTCGAATTTAAAATTTAGTAAAGTCCAATTTACAGGAGAACTTGAAAATTTTGTTACGCAACCAGACTTACTTTTTTTATGGAATTAAAAGGGTTCGAACCCATATCTTAGGTGACACTTGGCCCTTTTTTTATTCTTTTTCTAATATTTAAGTATACTACTCACCCTTTATATGTTAGCACATACAGTTGCACTTATCTATGTATATCTTATACATGTGAGTTAATTATTTACACCAAGTTATGCAATCTTTTCCTTAAATAAATCATTTCCCAGCTTGTTGATAGTTTCCATAGTGGAAATCAATTGATTTGATTAATTAATCCAAAAGTTGAATCACTATTATATATATAGATATATATGTGTGTAAAATAATAAAAAATATACTATCTCCGAGCTAGTTTGATTATTAGATTTATTATAAATATAAGATTTTATTTTATTTTTATGTATATTATTTATCATTTTTTCTTTAAATTAATTAATTTAACTTATAAAATAATATAATATTATATATGAGTATTTTAGGAAAATTATGTCATATTTGTTATCATTAATTAATTTATTTAATTTTTTAATCTATCAAAATTAATCAACTAATTATTATATTAAGGATAAAATAAAATATATCTTAAAGAAGATTGATTTCGTGGGAAAAGATGAGGTTTCAATTATTATTTTCTATATATAGTCATATCGTCGTTGTGTTTGGAAACTTTTAAAATTAAGGTTTTAAAATAATTTTTTGTCCAAATTTTAGTTTAGAAAATTTTTAAAACAAACAGTCATATTTACTTAAAAGGACTTTTAAACTAAATCATGATTTAAAATTAAGGTTTTAGACAAGTTGTTGGGACTAGTTTTTGGATTAGTACAAGAGTTTATAGACTACCCAATTGCTATTTTATCCTTATTTTTTCTTACACTTTCTTTCCTTTCTCCGCTCTATTGTTCACCCTCTCTCCTCTCTCCTATCTACCCTCTCTCATTTCTCTTCTCTATCTTATTTCATTTCTGCTATTTTTAATAAAATCATACAATTTCTAATAATTTTTCAATTACAAAAGTCCGTAAGAACTATCCAAACACTCATTTATTCATAACTACTTTTTTCTAAGAACCCTTTTTTAAAAGCTGTCTAAATTTTTTTTTATAAGTCATTTTCTAAACTCTTATCTAAATAAGCCCATTATAATTAAGTAATCTAGTTCATGAAATAGAGATATTACGTATTTGTCGAACCATTAACACTCCTCACAATCATTAGTGATTTTCATAAAGTTAATTATTTGATCGTAATGTACATAATTGATAATTACATCTTAATTTATCATAATAAAATATCAAATCAATTAAAAGACAAAATAAATTCTCATATAGAAAAAAGCTTGAGTGGGAGAAACAGAATCAAAGACAATTTTTCCAATTAAAAGAAGAAGAGACGTGTTGCCATTATCCTCCAATCTGACATTTTCTTTTCTTATAAAACGCTAAATAAATATTAATATCTAATCATGAAATTATATAATGTAACGATGAAAAAGTACATTTTATGTGTGCCAATTTAAAATCCTTCAATTAATTTCACTTTCGTGTGGCAGGCACGAGCTTTGCTTGCTTTTGCCTTTCTAATAAATCATCCACTATTGAATGTGGATTCTGAATAGACGTACGTAAAGTCTAATTTTAAAAAGGAAAAAAAAATTAAAGGCGTAATTTTTATATATTTATTATGATTTTAGAAAAAATTACGTTATATGAATTTTTTTAAAGAAAACATTAAGTAATGTGATGTTATTATTAACATCTATATTAATAACAATCTCAATCAATATACCAATATATCAAATATAAAATTTTAATCCTTTTTGTTACAAAAGAATATAAAATTGATAGCAAATCATATTGTTTATAGGATTCATTTATAAATTATGAAAAAATATTTTATGCTTCACACTTCATACAAAACTGTTTTATTGGATTATTTTGTGATTTTAAAATTTAAGTCCAAAATAAGAAAACACCCAGGCATTGTCTCTCTTCCACAACCATGGTGTCCACTAATCTTGTTGGCAATAAAGTAGCTTTAGGGGCAAATTATATATTTCAACTTTGAATGTACATTAAATTATTAATTGATCAAATATTGTGATCTTCATTAAAGGTGATAGAAAGAAGTGTACTCGATCCTTAGATCTTATATATAAAGGTGATAGAAAGAAGTGTACTCGATCCTTAGATCTTATATATAAGACAGAGAAAAAAATTATTTTAATCATATTTATATGGCAGAGAGAGAAATTTTTTATATAACTATACTATTTTAGCCTTTATTTTTTTATGTTGATTTTATTTCTATTGGGTGTAATGTATATTAAATATGGAAAAAGTTAAAAAATTATTGAATTTTATAGCATAGTTCATGAGATTTAAAGTTGTTTTTAGTTTTTATAAAATATGTTAGAAGTTAGTTATAAATAAGATCAGATGAGTATATATTTATAGTAGGGGCATTCTATATTAACAAATATAAATGTAAAGTGCATTAAAAAAATAGTGAATAAAAATGAATAGGTCGATGTAATGAGACATATATGCATTAATATTATTCCAAAATATTGAATGCGTGGATGAAAGATTATCTAATTTAATTCAAATTCAAATTTTGACATTTGCTTTTAACCAAATTTAATTTTTTATGTGGTTGGCAAAAAAAAAAAACTTCAATTTTGTATGTGATGGCAAAAAAACATTTATATTATGGATTACGATTTCATCATTCCCCTCTTGAATTGGGCTTATTAAAAATTCATAATTGACCATAGATAGAACCTATCCTACTTTTACAGTAGGATGGTTGGCTGTACTGGTAGAGTTGGTATATTTTTTTTAACACGAAGCAAACAAATACGCTATTATTTTATTATATTTGAAAATAAAAATTATTTTCTTATATTAAAATAAAAATATTGTAGAATTAAAAAAAAATAAGAGAGAGATGCATGTGATGTGCATTCTATATTAAATATTATTTAGTGACTTATGCTAGAGAGATATATACACAAACGTTTTGACAAATAATTTAGTAATGCTAGACGTGCAATTTAATTAATTAATTAATTAATGCCCCCAAAATATTTTATGGGAGTAATTTCAGGTACAGCATTTTATTATTGGCACGATAATTAACCATTTATGCCCCTTATACTTGGATAAAATGCTTAATTAATTGCAAGTTACATAAACCTCCTCTATATTTTTTTTAAGCTTATACATTTTCATCCTCCTTATCAATAATTTACCGGAGCAAATTACCCCCTTTCAACATATATATTATTTTAAAAAATCATTTAACCCATACTAGCTACCTCCTCTATATTTTTAATATATATTTCTTTTTTATTTGTATTATATATTATTTATACTACCTCCGATCCTTAATATAAGATATAATTTATAGTGCAAAAATATGCTGCAAGTTTGAGTGAAGAGCACACTTTTTAGATTAGTTCTCAATATAATGGAGTAAAAAACCTCTTCAGCACCTAGCTCAAATTGATATGAGACGTAGATGCTGTGGTCTTTTAAACAAGTGGTTGAGGATTTGATTCTCCACTATCATGTATTGGCTATGCGACAAATCCAGTTGAGAGATGTCTATTTTTTACTCTCTATACCTAAAAGAGTTTAGTTTCTTTTGCCCTGTTTTTGGATCGTGAATAAACCCAACCCCTTTTTTAAAATCTTTGTACAAAAAAAAAAGAGTTTAGTTTTTAACGGAAAATACATTTGATCCTTAAAAAGGCAAAAAAAGAAATCTCTCCAATAAGTAATCAGAAAACATAGATCACATTGAGTGGACACTAGTTGGGTTAGCCCATAACAATAATTTGATTAATTAGTCATTCGGTCACAAATATAATAGCTAGTTGACTTTTTTGGATGGATTAAGAAAATCAAATAAATCAGTTAATTATGATCAAATCTAACTTTTTAAGATAAATTCATATCATATACTTCTTAATCTATTCAAATTAGTCAACTAACTCTTACATTAGTTATAATTAATTATTTTATTTGACTTCCTTAATTTATAAAAAAAATCAACTATATCTTATATTTAGAATCAGAGGAGTATTAATTAATGAATTATTAAGTTATGTGACAACTCATGAATCATCATCATCAACAATCCAAGAATTTAGCAAAGGACAAATACAACATTTATCCAAGACATAAATGCATAACATATGAGAAGATGGGAGCCACAAAGCCATTACAAATGCATGATACATATAATATATATAATGCATGATACATATAATATATATATAGAAAAAAAATCAATCATCACAATCTGTGTAATGATGAGAAATTATTTCTAGTAAAAAGGTGTGTTTATTGGCAATTGGACTATTGTATCAGAGTTCAAATGCTGATATATATATATATCTATCGAGCATCGCCTGCATATTATGACAATTAATTATTCCCTAAGAAAATGCCAAGGACCTGTTCCTGTTCCCATCCTGCAATTTCAATTTAAACAAAGCACTTCAATTAAATTGCCCAAATACCTTCCTATTGAAGGAATTAATAATGCGGGGAAAATAAATAAATAGACATACCTCCAAAAACCAGCAAGCACACGAAGAGCCATATATATAGTCAAAGCAATCCAGATGCCAAGGAAGCCTTTCATCTTATACATCGCAAATTCTATTCCTATGCTTACGATTGAAACCATTACCTGATAATTGAACAACAATATAATCATCATGTGATTATATCGATCAACACAACAACAAACAACATCGTACTTTCATTAATCTTAATTAAGGTTAAATTAAGGGTATAATGTGAAACTTGCCAAAGAAGTGGCTGCATATGTAAAATCAGAGGCTCCATAATTGACTCCGTCAAACACAAACGCTAATGCATTCAGTGGTTGTGTTGCTGCTACAAACTGTTCCATTGGTTCACCTCAACATTAATTTAGTTATCAACAGACACATATGATTTTGAGTTAATTAAGAAGTGGTGCTTATATATATATAATGTTGGTTTGAAGTTAAAAATAAAGAATAAAGGGGCATACGGGGAGGCCAATTCTAATGAGGTGGAGAACACTGAGGGTTTGAGAGAAGGCGCCTGCTCCAAAGTACAATCCTATTCCAACAACACCAGACAGCACTGATCCCATCACAAATGACATCTGCACAATCATATATATCCAACAACAAACAAAATCCTTAAATATATCAAAATATATATAAAAACTAGATAATTAATTTATAAATATTAAAAAATTAGTTAAATTAATTATTTATAAAAAATGTGTGTTGAGTTTTTTAAAATACCATATTTAATCAATTATATTAGAACTATATATTAACGAAAACCCCTTTCATATATACAATTAATAGGGATAGTTTGAGTAAAAAAAATATAAATTTAAAAAATAAAATAAATTAAAATTTTATATTTAATACTAAAATAAACCCTTATTAGCGCCTCTTTATTACAAGACTCTTCCCCATGGTCCTCAATATGAGGTCTTTTTCTATTATGTGTTGTTTGTTTTGATATTCCCCAACTAAAAATGTATTAATTGAATATAAACAACCTCCTTTATTTATAATTAATGAATTTCATTAGGGATAATTTTGAAATTTCAAAAGTATTAATTAATTTTAACTAAATATTTAATATATCCTTATAAAAAGGACTCGAGGGAATATCATGTATTAAAACAAATTTACTTTAGAGATAAATGAATTCATCAGTTTCTGAGATTATTCAATAGATAGTATAATTCAAAGTTTCATCATCATCACCTGGATGACCCTCACGGCAGCTGCTTTGGCCTTTTCATAGTCTTTCTCAGTAAAAGAACATGCCAGAATTGCCTGTCTTCCATCAAAATTAATTAAAGTGATCACTCCAGATTATATTACAATTAATTAAATTATGAAATTATATATTTAATTTCTTTGAGAAAATGTGTCTATATATACTCACCCATTTCTTATTATAGGACATAATAAAAGAGTTAATCTTATTTATAAATATAAGATTTATTTCCTATATTTATTGACTTTTTATCTAAATTACTCTTATTGATATTTCATCAATAATAATCAAGCAAAAAAGGGAGGGGGAGTTAAGGAAGATGATTATGGTGTTTTAGAACAAATATAACATATCAACTAACTTCCTTAATCTAATCAAATTAGTTAAATATGTCATATATTAAAGATCGAAAGGAGTATGATTGACCTGAATAGCAACAGCTAAGCCATCAGAAAGAAGGGAAGAAGTCATCCAAACTTGTTGGCAGGTTTGGAAAGCAGCCATTGTAATTGAACCCAACCTTGCTGCTAATGAAGCCGCAAATGTCACACAGAATGTTACTGCTATCACTCTTGCTAACAACAACCCTCCTGCACATTACACATTGTATTACTCAATTCTTGTCTTAGGTTTAATTATTCATATATGTTTTCACTTTTTTTAAGGATTTACTTAAATTCTCACCGTTTTTCAGGAATCGAAAAATTTGCAAATCCTTAATACTAGGTGGTAAGAGATCAACCTTTTTCATCAATATCAACAAGAGAGCCAGTGCCATCAAGTACCTGAAGGGAAGCATTAGAAATATAGGTAGGTGGATGAAATGAACAAAAGAAAAGTTTTATCGAATAGCTATAAAACCAGTGATGCTATTATATGGCAGTAAATATTGGGCATCAAAAGGGTAACATGAGTATAAAATGGGGGCAATAGAGGTGATAATATTGAAATGGATATGTGGTCATACAAAAAAAAAATATAATACATGATGATCATATAAGAGAACGAAGTAGCATAACATCTATTGAGAAACAATAGAAAATATATCGTTTATAAAGGTTTGGTCTTGTGCAAAGAAGGGCTATTAGATACGAGTAAGGAGTGGTGAGAAGATAGTCTTTAACTTTATGAAGAGAGGTAGAGGGACACTTTAAGGAAGTCATTAATCAATATTTCCTGTTTATTGGATTATTGGAAGAGTTGATTTTATATAAAGCACAATAGCATTGTTTAGTCTATGTAACCAACCCTGCTTAATGAGTTAATGCTTTTGTTATTGTAATTAGTACAAGAGTAGTATGATATCAATATTCTTAAAATTATAATAATGATAAAGATTATTTGGATAAAAGGATGATTAATTAAGGCTTACTGTGAGATGACATGGGCAATAGCTGCACCTTTGAGGCCTAACTTGCAGTAAAATATAAGTACGGGGTCCAAACCCACATTTAGGGTATATCCGAGCACTGAATATATATAAAAAAACAAATCAACAAATATAATTAGAGGGGTAAAGAAAGATAAATTGTGAATATTTTATGTGTCTTATCATTTTTGAAATTGATACTTAAATGATGGTTTTTTTATATGTAAGCTGTATATATCCAAGACAGAAAATAGGTTGACTTCAGAGTTTAGGCTAGATATTAAAGATAAGAAAAACCATTTTACAGATATTTATACATTCTTCAATTTTTAATTTGGTATATATCTTTCTTTCTCTCTTCAACAAATCTTTTAATTTTATTCTGTTAGTACAATTAGCTACTATATATAGGGAGATAACAATGCTAATAGAATAAATTTACAGAGTAAAATTAAAAAATTTAATATGGGTACCAAATTAAAAATTAAAAATAAAATATAAGTACCTCAAGAATAATTTTCCCTAGAGATAATTATATAATTGATAGGCAATTGAACGTACCAATAACATACAAGGGAGTTTTTGTGTCCTTGAAACCTCGGAAGATTGCCTGCATGGCCAAAGCCAGAAGAACAGCAGGAGCCCCTAGTGCTCTCAATTTCAAGTACTTTTCCGCAAGAATCAGCATATCAGAACCCTAATTACACAAATTCAAATAGTTATATTACCTTTCCCTACAAAATTAAGCTTACAACACAGATCTTTTCTATGCTCACCAATATATATACTCCCTATGGTTTTAAATGTAAGAGCCAATAGATGGATTTATTATAATCCTAAATATAAGACTTTAATCCACTTTATTTCCTAAATTTACAAATTTTATTTTTTCAAACTCCTCATATTGATTGCACATATTAAGGGAGTTTTTCATTAGAAGGAATACTTTAAATTTAGATAAACTAACACTCATTATTTTTTTTACAAATAATTAACTTAAATAATTTTTTAATATATTAAAAATAGTTATCAAGCATCTATATTTAAGATTAGTGGGAGTCTATATATATAAAATAAATTTTAGAAAAGGTCCTATTTTTCATAGTCATATAAATAGTGCAACTCATTTTTTTTAAATGATTCTATATAGGTATATAATTAATGCATTAAAATTTGTTTAATTATAATTAAAGGGAAAAATAGATACTTACTTGTTTGGCACCCATTGCAAGTAATAGAGGTTTGGCCGCAAATATAAGGATTGATGCTTGAAGGAGGCCAAGGATTGTCCCAAATATTAATGCTGTTGATGCCGACGCAATTTGCTTCTTATTCTTACTCTTTTTCTTAGAAGACTTGGACGTGTTTGTGTTGATATCTGATAATTAAGAAAATTTAAGTTTTAAGAGCATATATAAATATATAAATAAAGTTATTTATACAATTTCACAAAATGGATAAATGCTATATATATATAAAGTCTTACTCTTATCACTACTCTTGTTCTCCATATTGTCAAGCACAGAGGCTTTGGGCAAAGAATAATTCATTTCAATATTGTTTGCAGTCGCAGAGTTTCCCAAATAATTACTCTCATCATCATCATCATTATTATTGTTATTCTCTTGGGAAAAACCATTTTCAATGTCTGTAATTTTATTGAGAGTGTCTTCCTCTGCTACAAATGAAGTTGTGACACTGACCAGAGGGAAAATGGTGATTCTTGAAGCTTGGTTGAAAAGTGTTATGGAAATTCCAGTAGCAGCAAGTTCCACAGGTCCTATTTAATTAACAAACAAGTCAGCTAACAATATATGGTATTCCTCTTATCCTTAATATAAGATATATTTAACTAATTTAATTAGATTAAAGATATTAGTTAAATTAGTTAATATGATATATTTTTTCTAAAATATCATAATCAGATATCTTCCTTAACTCTTCCCCCTTCTCTTATTTGGTTGTAGTTAAGGGAGTATCAATAGAGGTAATTTGAGAAAAAATGATAAATATAAAAAATATATTTTATATTTAAACTAAGACCAATTCTCAATTTAGATTTTATTTCAAGGACCAGAGGAGTATTAAAGGCCATTCAATCTTGGACACAAAAGAATGAAGATTGAAGAAAGAATGAATGAAAAATGAAGAATGTGGATATGAGGCGTCGGAGATTTAAAAAAAAAAGTCATATAAGTCCAGGCAGAGAGAAGAAAAAAAGAAGAAAATGAAAGACAGGGAGGAGGAAAAAAGGTACGAGGAGGAATATAAGAATATATTAGAAAAAGTTCCACATTGACAAATAGGATTGTGAATTAAAGGTATGTAATTTGAAAGGTAATTCCTATCAAATGGCTTTATGATATTTTCATAGAAAGACAAGCATAATGTATATTATATTCTCTAAAGTCTAACAAGAAGTATTTGTGACGTAGGATGGGAAAAAGGAGAAAGAGAAAGAGAGAGTAAAAAAGATAGATTAGAGAGGGAGGATAGTAAAAAAGGAGAGGGAGAAACAAGAGGAAACTATGGAGAGCAAGAAACTCAATAATCTATTTATTTAAATATAAGGTGTACAAAATAAATGTGTTGATGTGTTATTTATATGCCTCGATGTAACCCTAGAAATTAGATACAAAACATTCTAAAAATCTAAAATTAAATGCAAATAACATTAATAATACTCCCTCTGATCTTTTTTATAACGAACAACTACTAAAATTATGCAATTCAAAATATTAGTTAAAAGTAATAAATGTGTAAGATATATATATTTGTTTTTCTAATTATATCCTTATTTATAAGGAGAGACATGAGAAATAATGAGTAAAAATTTATTAATGGGAGAAAATAAGTGGATTACTTTTATGAGGTAAAATTAAAAAAATCAGTTTAAAATTTAAGATAAAAAAGATTTATTTCTTATATTTAGGATCACCTTTATGAGAGAGATTATTCTCTCACTATAAAAAGGACCAGAGGTTGTAAAAGATAATCAAAATTTAAACTAAATATTCCATGCTAAATATATGCAATCCTAATTATTCATTATTGTCAAATATCCAAAATATATAAAATCCTAATTACCCATTATCTCATATCCTATCAATTTTATTTTGAATTTTACTTACCTAAGTGACCAATGAAAGCAGTGTCAATGAGAGATGCAATCGGATCAGCAGCCACAGCCAAAGCAGCTGGAATCGCAATTCCCAATAATTCCCTACCAATTGAATCCAGCTTCAACACTTTTCTACACCCACAAACATATAACAAATTTAATATTCCTCATTCCATTCAAATTGAGGAAAACTAGATATTAACAATAATACAATTTGAGATTAAATTGAACAGTGGACGATGATATATATAATCTATAATAGGTATATGTAGATGGTATATATATATATATATACCTTGCATCTTTGAAGAAAACAAGGAGAGGCATCTTCCATTTATTGTCTGCCATAAGATTCTATAAAAAAAAGAGCTAAATTAATATTCCAAAACACTCAGAATTAAAGTTCCTCTTTTTCCTTACACACGTTTCACATCTCTCAGGTGTACCAAAAAACTAAAAATTTATGCAAGCTTTATATATATAACCCAACACATCTGAGCTGGCCATGGGTTATGAAAAAATATGGGCGGGTTTATGCCAGCCCATTTTTGGATGGGTTAGTATTTTTACTATTTTATCAATTCAAGCCATAATTAGTGGGGTGGTGGGGACTAGCTAGCTTACTGCAATTTTACTGCATGCCAGCACAATGATTAATTTAATTAGAAATTTTAACCTACAACTATGGAAAAAGTAAGAGTAAACAATTTTAATTCAAACTATTGGATGAAGTTATAAGAGGAAATAAACGATATATTGCAAAACCTTAAGTGTAAAAAAGTGAGAAATAAAAGGCAATTTTCATGCATGCACACATCCTGGTCAATGAGCAGAATTAAGAGAGAGATGCATATAATAAAAGCTAATTTCGCAATTAATATTCCATGTCCATACGCAAATAGAATATCGAAATTAATTAGACATGAAATAATTAAACTTAATTGTCAGATTTATCAATACATATATATATGGAACTAGCATTCATACCAATGGTTTTGATAATGCTCTCAGAGAGTTTTTGAAACTTGAACTGTCTTCTCCTTTGAACTTAAGCTCACTAATTTTGCTTTCTTCTCTCACACAAACACACCACACACCACAAACAGTATTTATAGAAACACACACACACACCACTCAAACTCTCTTCCAGCTAGCACATTTAAATTTAAATACATTAAAGCTTGTACGTTAGAGAGAGAGAGAGAGAGAGAGAGAGAGAGAGAGAGGAAGGTTCAATTCATCTCCCATGCGAGTTAAGTTCTAGATGAGAAGTATATAATTGCAAATTGACGAAGGACTAGCAATAGTTATTTGAATCGATATATTAATTAAGATAAGGCGAGTGTGTGTGTGTGTGATATATATACCTCAACAACCCATCGTCCATAGGTTCAACTGGCGAAAGGATGAGATATGTGATCATTTGAAGCGTGTTCGAACCCTGGGGAGTACTACTTTATTGTGGTTCCAGTCGCGGCGCTTGGGGAGGCATCCTAGCTCCTGGGTGCCTAGGTTTACGTTTGAGGGTAATAAACGGCTCGCTCTACCTAACATTGGTATCGCCAAGGAGGAAAAAAGATTTCTCCTAGCCCTTGGATCGTGAATGAGCCTGACCCCCTTCTAAAAAATTTTATACCAATATATATATATATATATACCTCAACAGATTTAAGAATCTAAAGCTTTTTCTGATACGTTAGATTCGATGTTGTCCTGCAAACATATAATTATATCCAAATAGTAGTGCTTAATTAATTTTCTTCGTAGTTGAAATTAAAGTCTGTGGTCTTCGTAAGAATTCCAATATGAACCACCACACCCAAAACTTGGAACTTCAGAACCAATATGACCTAATTTTTTGTGGTTTCGATATATATATATAAACCTCACTATTTTTTTGTTGGTAATAATATATTTATAAGCCTCACCAGCTAGCTTGTTTATTATCTTTCTACTCTACGCGTGGACTTGGTTTATATTTTATATTTACTGTGTATGCGTGCTTTTGTGTGTCTCTTTTTATTATATTAAAAGGAGGGAAGATATGTGGTCATTATCATCTGACATGTCTTTTATTATAAAATGCTAAACAAATAGAAATTACTTTGTAGTACATGATGAGTTGATGACCCATACGGAGGTGAGGGCCTGCTATATATGTTTATATGTACCCTTTCGTGTGGCTGCCACGAGCATGTTTTTGGTTTTCCCATTTATAAAATAAAAATGAATTTGTCATGGCCTTACCTAATACTTTTTTTTATTCTTAATATAAAAACTAAATAATTAATTTAAATATTAAAAAATTTAGTTAAATTAATTATTTATAATAAATATATATTAATTTTTCTAAAATACCCTATTTAATCACGTATATTAGAATTATCTTTGATAGAAATCGCTTAATATGTATAATTAATATAAGTGTTTTGAAAAGAAATTATAAATTTAGATGATAAAGTAAATTCATGTGTTATATTTAATATTAGAATAAATCTTTTATCTAACTCATCTATTTAGAACTGAAAGTAATACCTAATTTAAAATAAAAACACATAAATCTATTTTTTATACATTTGTTATGAGTGTAGAAAAAATATTATTAGTGAATTTATTTAAAACTATCACGTAAGAATAGGATTAAAACTCAACTCAAGTCGATTGGTCAAAAAACTCAACTCAAGTTAGTTAGTCGAACCAATAAGTCAATAAATCAATCTTATGGTTAGTTCGGTCAGGAGTATTGGATAACTCGACTAAATTAGATTCTTTATTTTTTTCTCTTACTAAGCATGAAATTTCTTTGTGATAAGTTACAAAAAGTAATATTCCTTCATATTTACTTTAGTAACTCTATTTTGATAGATTATATATAATTTATACATAATTATTTCATTTACTTGTGAATTAATCTGCTTTTTTATTTAAATATTATTTTTTCATAGTTATATATAAATATTTTATATACCTAAATTAAATTAAATTATTTTAATTATAATTGAATTGAGCCCGATTCAACCATAGCTTAGACCATTGACCATCACATCGACATATTCAATTTACAGTCAAATTTTCAACATGGTATGACATCGTTATGTTAATAAATAATAAAATTTATAATAAGTTGTAGTATTCATAAATCATAATTATATATTATAACTCCTTAGATTCTAAGAAAGGTATATAGTTTAGTTGTAGGCACCAAAATTAATAGAACATAAGTATCAATTTGGTGGAGGACTTTAATTTTAACAAAGAAGTCAAAAGAAGAGGAAATATCTTTCAATTCCTTAATTAGTAAACAATGATTTGGCAGCACTGTTCATGTTATTAAGAAACGATTTTTAAGAAATGATTGAGGCTGTATAATCATGTTTTAACAAACAATTGATTTTGCAAATAAATAACTACGAAGAAATGACCTATACATATAATTTAATTATTCGATAAAGATACATGTAAGCAATATCTACAGTGGCGGAACTACATGAGGGGTAGGGGTGTTCGCCCCTTTCTATCGCCTAGTACTTTAATTTTATACTCAAGCTTCTTCAAGAGCCAGACATTTTTCTTAGTCAAGAAAGTACTTTAATTTCATGGGTTTTTTTATTCTTCATCTCTTGCCGACAAAAAGTGGAGAAACTTATTGTAACATCCTAAATTTTATTTCTAGTATTACTATTAGGATGTGATTTTTAGAGTAACTTGAGATTTAGAATTTTAAAATTAAAAATTAAGAGATTAAGAAAATAATAGAATATGGTTAGAAATTTATTTGAGTAAAATACATAAATAGAGTTTAATTATTTGGACTCAGAGAATTTTGACAAATGATGATTTATAAAGTAAAATAATTTAGAAATTGAATAATTTGATTTTTATAATATAACTAAAAATTTTACAGAATTATTAAGGTGCATTGCTTATCTTGATTTGAGAAACTCTTTTTCTAGATTCGATCATATTTTTCAACTAGCTCATATTTAATTTAATGATTTTTACGTATGTGACCTTTTGCTCTTAAAAGAATAACTCTGCATATACATTCATAATGTGAGATTAAGTTTTGAGTGTTCAAATTACCATGACCTTGCAAGTCTTTCGATGAAGATGGTTGAAACTGATTTTTAGTTGACTTTTCCATTAGTTTATCACCTCATTGAATTATGATTGATCTTACTGGTGGTCGCAACAACAATTGAAAGAGCTTTCTCAATAATGAATATAATCAAAATAGATTTACAAAATAAGATAGGTGATAAATGGTTAAATGATATGATTATGTGCTACATTGAACAGGATGTATTTGCTAGAATTGATCAAGAAAATATTTTATACCGTTTTCAAAATATGCAAACTCGCAAAATTCAACTTCCTCATTATAGTTATTAATTATATTTAATTTTTTTACTCAAACTATTATATTTATAATATCATAGTTTTATTTATTCATATGATAAAAAATTGTTACAATTTCACCCCATATCCCAAATTTCTAGTTCTGCCACTGAATATCTATACACCTAAATGCATAAATTTAAAGGATTAATAGAGATGTTGTTTTCAACAAAACCTACCCAATCTCTCGGCATAGTGAAGTGTGATTAGTATAAGCATCTAATCAAGTTTATTAAGTCTTCCAATATAAACTTCAAACACTGCAAATGCAAATATGGTTTTTGTCATTTTTTTTTTACTTTTTAAAATAGTTGACACCATGTTTAAATAATTCTAGATATTGGTTCCATACATTATATGTAGCTTTTAGACTAGAAACCTTGTTGTTCACGGCTGACTTTCAGCAATCACTAGTCGTGGACCACAACAGACATTGTAATCGAATCGATTATGACGTCGGTTCTTTTATGACAAATGTAGAAATTATTTCTCTTATCTTAAATATAAAATCTATTTAACTAATTTAATTAAATTAAGAAAGTTAGTTAAATTAGTTATCATAACATTTTTTCCTAAAATACCCAAATCATCTTTATTAAATCCCTCATTTTTTCTCTTACTTTATTATTGTTGAGAGAGTATTAATATGTATAATTTGGGAAAGAGTTGATAAATTTAAAAAATAGATCTTATATTTAAGACTAATATCAACTGTCTAATTAGATCTTATATGGAGTAAATGAGTACTATTTTTTGCTACTGCTATTTTTACTGCACATCATGTGTTGTCATGAAACTTCATTTTTTAACAGATGTCGAATATATTATTTTGCACTAGTGAGTTTATATGATTAATATATAAAATACGAAATAGAAAAATAATGCAAAATAATTGGTGTGGTATGTGTGTGAGGTATTATTTATCAAATTTTCAAGTAATTAACCTGATTTTTGAATTCCATGTCTCGATCTCCACATGCATATAATATAGTAATTTGAATACAACAAAAAGGCTTTGAGAGAAAATATTAGTTAGAGGCTTGCCAAATCCAAGAATATTCTCTTGGATTAGAACTTCATCTCCTGAAAGATTCAATTTTGTTTTTTCTGAAACATTATAATTGTAGAAAAAGCCATTAGTATTGAATTATATCAAGATTTTGTGGAATTGTTTTCTATTTTGGCCATCAAAGTTCTAAGAGGTTATTTTAATTAATTAATTAATTTGTTGAGTTAAATAACCCCACTAGGTCACTAAAATAATTTAGGGTTATATATATTCCTGATAATTAATGAGATATATCAGAAGGGAAAACACCTGACTTGAAAATGAATATGATGAATTTTTTTTAATAACTTGACTATATAAGGATTTTATTTGTTCATCTTTGAGCTTGCATTATTCAACTGTCTTTGTTTAGGTGCTTATTTATTTCTATTTTGGTTTCCTGAGTTCTAAAAGGTACCATAAATGATTGGTGTGAGAGATCTCAAAGGAAAACAAAAGAAAAAGAAATTGAATGAATGTAAATAATTCTTTTCGTTGTTGTAGCTATCTTTGTAATACTACCAACTACAAATTTGAGTATATGAAAAAATAGCTTATAGCATAACTTTTTCTCTCCACAATTCGCATCTATAATTTTGCAGCAATTTAAGCATTATGCAGCAAATCACACAGATTTGTTTTTTAGTGTATAATTTATATAGTAATAGATACCAGAATTAATACTACAACTATTTTTAATTTAAGAGATTTAAGAGCTATATGACTAATTTAGATAGATTAAAAAAGTTAAATAAATTATTTTAATTTGGTGAGGGTTGGGATTTTTTTCTATAAGTACAAGAGGCTGCGTCTTCATTATTGTCAAGGAATCATGCTATCGTACTTGGCACTTCCTTCAGGAGTTCTTATGGGCAATCAGTCTGCTCCGGGACTATCATTCCTCACTAAGTTTTTGCGTGCTTCACTTTTCTGGATTCACAACTCGGAATTGAACAATGCAAGATTCAAGTCAATATTAACTATCAACGGTGCCAAGAAGGCCTTCATCCATATTTTTTATGATGCTTCTCATTTTTCTACCATAACTTGATAGGAAATATTATTGCTTCGGGATTTTTCTCTTACATCTGTCAAAGTGGTTCATTTATCTTCTTTTATTAGCTGGCTTTTTAATAATTCTATTTGTACTTTAACATATTGTACTATGTAAAACTCTTATTTTCTTAATATGTTACAACTAGAATAATTGGAATAATTCCGTGTATTTCTCATTGATGATGTATATAGTAATATAAGCTTTTAGCTAATCTAAAGATATTTATAAAATCTAATAAATAGAGTATATAATTATAATCCCAACTAAATCTATATTTACAAATCATATTTAAAATATTGGAGATATATCCAAAATATTAGAGATATTATCTCAGCATTCCCCCTTAAGTTAATATGTAGATATCAGTCATGCCTAACTTATTGATTATATCTTGAAAATCTTCAACACAAACTGCCTTTGTTAAGACATCTGCCAACTGTTGTTCTGACTTTATATATAGGAAGGATATAATATTATCTTCGAGTTTTTATCTGATAAAATGTATATCCACTTCAACATGTTTTGTATGATCATGTTGAACTAGGTTTTAGCCTATCTCAATGGCTGCCTTATTATCACAATGAAGCTTCATAGGTTTCTCATATGCAAGACCAAGACCGCTCAATACCCCATTAATCCAGAGCAATTTACACAAACCATCCGTCATTCCTCTAAACTCAGCTTCTACACTTGATCTTGCCACCACCTTTTGTCTCTTGCTTCTCCATTAGACAAGGTTTCCTCCCACGAATGTGTAGTACCTAGACGAGGATCTTCGTGTGGTTTGTTCTCCTGCCCAATCCGAATCAGTATAACCTTCAACTTTCAATTCGTCGCTTGTTCTTCTATTTCTGAGTCAGAGTTTGTATGTACCTCAACCCCTAGTTTGTCTCCCCCTATCATGAATAACAGTCCCTTGTTTGAGGTACCCTTAAGATACCTTAATGTTCTCATTATGGCATCCGTATGGTCTTTATTTGGGCTATGCATGAATCGACTCATAACACCAACGGCATAGGCTATGTTAGGTCGTGTGTGTGACAGGTATATAAGCTTCCCCACTAAACGTTGGTAGCGTCCCTTGTCTGTTGGGACTTGATTTGGATATATACCCAGTTTGTGATTCATTTCTATTGGAGTTTCGGCTGCTCGACCATTGCTCATACCTATCTCACGAAGGAGATCCAAGATATGTTTTCGTTGTGACAGTAAAATACCATTGTTAGACCGTGAGACTTCAATTCCAAGGAAATATATACTTGAGCTGCTCAAGGTCCTTCATTTCGAACGTGGTGGTTAAAACGTTCTTTCAAGGTTTAGATTTCCTGAGCGTCGTCTCCAGTTAAGATCATAAACAAAGTGTGACTAGCATCCACACATACTAGTAAAATTGTTAACTTTTCCTCTCTTAGTTTTATAAAAAACGTGTGACTAGCATTGCTTTGTCTATAGCCGAATGCTTCATAGTGGATGTAAGTTTGCCAAACCATGCACGTGGGGACTGTTTCAATCCGTATAATGATTTGCGCAATCTGTAAACTTTGCTTCCGGAAGTTTGGTTGAATTTCACACCCGGTGGCAACTCCATAAATACTTCTTCCTCTAGCTCTCCATTGAGGAATGCATTTTTTACATCAAGTTGATATAGAGACCGGCCCAGATTTACTATTAAGGAGAGAACTATACGAATGGTGTTGATCTTAGCTACTAGGGAAAACATTTCGTCGTAATCCACCCCATAGTTTTTAGTGGTTCTTTTGCTACCAATCTTTCCTTTTAAGTTCGAGAGTAAACACCCACCTGCAACCTACTATTGGCTTCCCTTTCGTGAGTGTCAGCAAATCCCACGTGTAGTCTTTTGCAAAGCATGAAGTTTCCTATTCATAGCATTGGTCCATTCTGGATCCAGTAGAGCCTCTTGTACGTTGGAGGGAATAGCTATTTTAGAGATCTCATTTGTAACTAGTGCATGCGATTCTACTGATGTAGACGAACCCGTACACTTGTAAGTAGAGAATTTTTGTTGTACCTTTCACTACTAAAAAAAACATTTATCACAGCGTTGCTTTATTGCAGTTATAAGAAAGATCGTCGTTAAAAAAAAAGCGGTGATATTTTCGTAAACAAGTTCAGTTTTAAAAACTTTTGAGCAGTTAAAAGTCATCAGATGAGACTTTTTACAGCGGCAACATTTTAAAAACTATGGACTCAATTTCATTTTCACTTTTCACAGTCGTTTATGGTGTTGTTTCTCTTCTTGACCACCACAAACTTTGACCAAGGTCATTTTTTGGCGTTTTCCTCTTAGTTTCGGTGTCAATCTTAGTTGTTAATATCATTTTCCGTCGTCTCCATCGTGAAAGTAGTAAGTCACCATTTAACTTTTTCATTTGCTCATTGTTTTTTACTTTTTCGCTAGATCTATAACTTTTCCTCCAGATCTTTAAATTTTTCGTCAGATCTTCAACTTTTTAGTGAGGCTGACATGGTGGCTAACAGTGGGTGGTGGCAGATTGACTTTGTTGGAAGGAGCTCGAAGAACTTTAATGAAAGAAGCTTATGGATCTTTAGTTTCTTCATCAGATCTTTGACTTCTTCTTTTCAAATCTAGTATAATGCTTTTGATAAGAGTGACCGAGGTGGCCGATGGTAGGTATAGGTCGAGAAAAATAAAAAAAATTCAAACAATTAATAGCAATTTTTTTAGAACTATTGTGAAATGTTACCTTTAACGGCGATTATAAAATTACCGTTAAAAAGTAGACTTACAATAGCGGTAGAATTAACGGCGCTCCTAAAACTGCTGTGAAAAGTCAATTTTAACCGCCATTATAAACCTTTTTCTAGTAGTGTTTAGATCTGGGTCGTATTGTCTTTGAGGAATCCCCTTAGTGGAGTGTTGGGAGACCCTTCGTTGTTGCTCGGGCTCAATAGGTTGAGCATCATCCGTTGTGGGATCTTGATCATGAGACTCAACACAAATATTTTCAAGGGTCAAGTTATTAGTATGTACCTGAGTTTGGACATTCTCGGGAGATTCTAGCATAGGTGTTGTTGTAGGGGCAACTCTAGTAGTGGTGATTCTTCATCATCAAGAAACAAGTCATGGTGCATGTTGTCAATTCTCTCAAATTCTCTGGTCACCTCTATTCCATTTACCTTCTCTTCCTCCATCACTATCTCCCCCTGAAAGAGAAGGATGGTAATATGGTTCAGATTCATCAAAAGATACGTCTAAAGTAGTATAAAGCTTCCGAACATATGGGTCATAACAACGATAACCCCTTTGCAAGTCAGAATATCCAACGAAGACGCAATGTCGGGCACATGGATCTAATTTGCTGCAGAGAACCTTCGGGATATGTACATGAGCCTTACAACCGAAAATCCGTGGTTCAAGATTTGGGATGTGAGGAACTTCAAGCAAGGATTGTAACACATTTAGTGGGTATTCGAAATTAAGGGCACTAGAGGGAGTACAGCTGACAATATAGGTAGCAGATTTAAGTGCTTCACCCCACAAATGGCGGGGAACATTCATGCCAAATAAGGAGGCACGAACGATCTCCATGAGTTGGCGATTGCGTTATTCAGCCAATCCGTTTTGTTGAGGAGTATATGAATATGAGGTTTGGTCGCGGATCCCATGAGATTGCACGAATTCAGTCATTGCAGTATTAACGAACTCTGTCCCATTATCAGTTTGTCGGACACAAATTTGTTGCTTATATTGGACTTCTACCATCTTGTAAAAGTCTTGAAAAACTTGAAACACGTCACTCTTATTAGTTAGTAGAGATACCCAAATCATACGAGTACATTCATCCGTAAAGGTAACAAAATAATGTGCATTAGACAGAGTGGGTACTTTAGAGGGGCCCCATATATCAGAATGAATTATTATAAAGGGAACAGAACTTTTATTCAAACTTGGAGAGTACGATACATGGTGGCTTTTTGCATAATGGCACACCTCACAGTTGAAATTAGAAACATTTAACTTAGAAAAAAAAACGAAGGTTTTAACTTCTTAAGATAACCAAATGATATATGACCCAAACAACGATGCCATAGCCATGCTTCACTCTCCGCCTTATTGATGCTGCGGACACTGTTTGCAGTTCCTTTATTGAAAACTTCAAAGTCTTCTTTGATTAAGTAATAGAGTTTTCCCCGCTTAACACCATAGCCAAGAATCTTCCAAGTTAGGATGTCTTGAAATACACAATAACGAGGCCAAAATGTCACCGTACAAGATAAAGCTTCAGTAATCTGATTGACAGATAAGAGATTATGATCAAGTGATGGAACTACAAGAACTGTGTCGAGGAATTTGATCAGAGAGAGTGCAAGGTCCCTGGCCTGTGGTGCGGGACTCGCTACCATTGGCAGTAGTGATAAACGGTTGCGTGGGAGAGGACACACGCGTCAAGTTATTAGCATCTTTGGTCTTATGATCAGTTGCCTTATCCATGCATTATTTAAACATAACAAATCACAGTTCTTACTACCTTGGCTGCGAAGTGCGATGTGGGCCTTGGTGACTCAGAGTCATTCTTATTCATGCTGGGATCCTCTACAGATTTAGTGTGCATAGCTTTTCCTCCAACTCGTCTACAAAGTTTTTTCAAAAAATCCCACTAATCAGGGTAACCAATAATCTTATAACATCGTTGCTTTGAATGTCCGTTTTCTCCACAGTGAAACAAGTGAAGGATTCATTTTCAGGTGATGGAGGCTTTGTCCCACCATTTTTAGTAAGACAGTGCTTTCTACCGTTGCTTGTGACGTGTTCATAACTTACGGAGGCTCTAGGACTAGTACCATTTTACAACTGGAATAATTGGAATAATTCCGTGTATTTCTCATTGATGATGTATACAATATATATAAGCTTTTGGATAATCTAAAGATATTTACAAAATCTGATAAATAGAGAATATAATCATAATCACAAACTAAATCTATATTTGCAAATAATATATAAGATATTAGAGATATTATCTCAACATAATATCATTTTGTCTTGTCTCCAAAAAAACAGAGAATCATAAACATTTTTAAAGACATATTTTTTAATAATAGACGTGTTGCCATTGTCATCTGACATTTCTGTTCTTATAAAAAGCTAAAGTAGGGTGAGTGATTGTTCCAAATTGAGCCATATATTATTGTAATTTGTAACTTTCATGTGGATGCCACGAGCCAGCAATATTTAATTGTAAAATATATACTTAAAACAAAAATAATAAAGTATTTTTTTTAAAAGGTCACGGAAACAAATTAAAAGAAACACACACTAATATTTTCTACAAATCCTAAGTTCCTAAATATTTGAAGGCATAGTCAAAAAAAAAATCTTCCTATTTTATATATATGTTCTGAGTTTGTTATGACTATGATGAGTTTTTTAGCAATTAATATAGTGAACCCTGATTCAAATTATCTAAATAATATAAAATTAAGAAGCCCTTTCTTCATAAGTATTGACTAGTATTAGAATATCATACATTCACTTTGTTATAATTAAATTTTATTAAATATTTTAGCCATCTAAGCATGTAATTAAAAATTATTTTTAAATATTTGCGTTTTATATTCTTCCTTAATTTGCAAATGCCATTTTCCCCAATATTGCTCCCACGCACAAAACCATGGTATCACTACTTTTTCTGTTGGCAATGAAAATGGCTTTATATCACCAAAAAAAAAATGGCTTTAGTATCAAACTATTTCCACTTGGCACGTCCATATTATTAATTAATCTAAATATGCTGATTTGGCTTAAAATATTTTACTATTTAACGTTAAATATAATATATAGTGATGACAAATTATATTGTGTGATCGGACCAATCTAAAGGCATTTCTTTTTTTATTACTTTCGTGTGGAAGCCACAAGCTACCTCTCTTTTCCCATTTTTTATTCTTCAAATATTTATCGCAATACCTAATTAATCATTAATCAATATGTGTTTTGTGGATATGTGGGTTGTATAATTTATATTAAGTTATGTTATTTACAGGGTTAATATAATCTTTAATATATACTAATTTTGATTTTAGTTTATCAAGTTTTAATTTCTCAAAGAGTAAAATAATCTAAATTATTAGTAAATTATAGAAATTAATTTTTTAAAACAAAAAAATTTAAAGGATTAAAACTAAAATTATGAAAAAGTCTGTAGATCTAAAAGATTTACTCTTGTAATAAGCTTTGCTTTCATTTTATATTTTTCAATTAAAACCCTTATTTTGTTTTATTTTACTCTTTTTTTGTGTCTGAGTTAAATTTAGTTAGAGACTTATTAGCCATAGTTATTTAATCAAATGTCATTCTCCCGATTCATGGAATCCATTACTT
Organism: Leucaena leucocephala; assembly: GCA_037074615.1. Taxonomy (NCBI): domain Eukaryota; kingdom Viridiplantae; phylum Streptophyta; class Magnoliopsida; order Fabales; family Fabaceae; genus Leucaena; species Leucaena leucocephala. The sequence goes on along the minus strand of CM073544.1, from coordinate 1,666,015 downwards.
TTTGTTTGAAATAAATAAATAAAAGAATCAAAAGGAAATTATTCCGTTCACATGACCGTGCGTGTTATGGTTCGCTTTCGATTTCCTTTTCCTTGTAAAAATGTTTAACCTTAAGTATGCTTAACATAATCTTAATTTTTGTTGTACTAAAATATATTTTACTAAGGTAAATTAATAACATTTAATAACTTTGGGGATTTGTAATGGATAATAAATGATTTGACTATAAATTTAGTACTATGTATAATAAGAATATAATAATATTGTTTAAGATTATTTTTATTATATATATATATTCTTTAAATTATACTAATCCAATTAAAATCACTCTTACTATGATTCAATCATAATCCGACTATTACACCTTAAACCATTATCATAGACAGTTAAATTCTCATTCTGATTATGAAAACATTAACACAGACTCTTAAAAATGAACTATTTTATTCATGTCCTATAAACAGTGTGAGTTATTATACATTTTGAAATTTATATTGATACTTTTAAATAAATGTAAATGCAAAATACACCTTTAAAAAAGTTACTTCCAATGAATAGGATATCAAATACTGTGGTTGTACCAGATATCAAATACCCTGTGTGTTTATGAAAAAAGAATCCAGGCGTATGTGGCTATTCTTTTTATGAAAAAACAAAATGATATTATAGTTATTAATAATGTTTTACAAACAACCAAAAAAAGGTAGAGCTTATACAACTATTAGGTACATTTGGTAGTATGAAAGAATTTTTTTTTAAGTGGAAGTGAAAATAAAATTAGGTAGATTTTAAAAGTTTGTTTGATAAGTTAAAAATTAGTATAGAATTGATATATATTTTTTTATAACTTGGGATAAAATGGTCCAAAATATTTTTTTTATAACTTGGGAATGATTAAAGTTGTCTAGAAATTTTATAACTTGAAGTAAAATAGTCTAAAATATTTCACTTTCACTTCTCCCATCTAATTTTTTAACTTTTCTGATAGAACTGAAATTGCCCAAAATATTGAAAGTGGAAGTAGATTATATTATACCAAACAAGGGAAATGCTTGATTCCACTTTCACTTCCCCATTTCCACTTCTATACTACCAAACATGCCCTTAGTAACTTGGTTCAAGAAAGATGGATCAACGGTATAAAAATAAAAATGGTGAAATTTGGAAATCAAGGACCAATTATCTTGCCAAATTGCATGTCCAGAAGAATTCCAAGGTTGATTCCGAGATGAAACTTTTGCCAATACAAATTACTTGAAGCTGGTCATGGATAGAAGGATTTTAATTGTAAATTATAAGAATGTATCCAAGATAAAAGCTCTCTGAAACAAAATGTCATGAATAAGTGAGGGTTAGCAAACATCTTTATACATTTTTTTTTGTACAAAAATTTTTGGAAAGCGGTTGGACTCACCCACGATCCAAGGGCAGGGCAGAATCTCCCTTCCTCCTAGGCGATACCAATGTCGGGCAGAGCTAACCGTCTATTACCCTTAGGTGTAACCTAGGCACCCAGGAGCTAGGATACCTCTCCAAATGCCGCGACTGAAATCACAATGAAGTGGTACTCCCTAGGGTTCAAATACGCTCCAAATAGTCACATGTCTTACCCCTTTATCAGTTGAACCCACATAGGATAGGTTCATCCTTATACATATGAATTGCAATAAAGTCATTCCATTGAGGCAAATTATGATTGGGCACAAAGTGAGCTTCTTTGATTTCTGTTTAGAAAGGATGATAGACCAGCCATTTAGAGATCTGTCAAGAGAGGGGTGACTACTCTACTCAACTGGAAATAATTTTGACTAGCCGCGCATATGTGGCTATTGATTTGATGGTCAATGGTAAGGGGCTTTAAATTTTATATTTTTTTTGGTACGCAATTTAAATTTTATATGTTGAGAATTTTTTTTGTTAGATACAACTATCCTTTTATTAGAGATAATTTTATTTAAAAAATTATTAAACTCTAAATATGAATATATCTTCTAGTGAGAATTCAAATATTAATTCGTTATACTGTAGGATATTAACCTTTTTTACTATATCTTTTTTTTTTGTTACAAATTTTTTTGTAAAGGAGTTGGACTTACCTACGATCTAAGGGCAGGGTGAAATCTCCCTTCCTTTTAGGCAATACTAATGTCAGGAAGAGCAAGCCGTCAATTATCCTCAGGCATAAACCTAAATACCTATGAGATATGATACCTCCCCAAGTGCCTGACTGAAACTATAATAAAATAGCACTCACTAAAGATTGAACACGCTATTTTTACTATATATAACCTTGTTAGTAATTTTATATTTTGAGTTTTGTTTTAGTTGCCCACTCGGTTCACTGGAGCTTTACCCTGATTACATCCAGATCCGACCCGCATCGCGCGCCTGGCTATGAGGGAATGAGTCTCCCAACAGAAATTTTCTGTATACGACAATGCTCGAACTCGAGACCTCGCTTAAGCGACACCAAGTTGCTTATCACTCGGACCAACCCCCGTTAGTAATTTTATATTTTGAGTTAGGTGCATATTGGTGCATGATCTCTTTTTTTTTATGCCCACCTGATTCACTGGAGCTTTACCCCAACAACATCCGGATCTGACCCACGTCGCGCATCTGGCTATGGTGGGTGAGTTTCCTAACAGAAATTTTCTGCATACATCATGACTCGAACTCGAGACCTCACTTAAGTGATACCGAGCTGCTTACTACTCAGACTAACCCCTGTTCGTTGGTGCATGATCTCTTGATTGGCTTTTGAAGATTTTTCAATGGGCCAATCCAAACATTCATAAATTTATTGTAACGGGCTGACATCCCCTGGGCTTTAAGTTATAATACCCAATAACTTCACATTGATCAATCTTTTATCCAACAATGACCTATCAATGAGAGTTGGGTCCAACACAGTCTAATTTTTTATAATATAATAATATTTAAATTTTTATTAAAAAAATATTTATATTTAACACCCGACATTGCCTCAAATAGGATTATTTTGAATAAAAAAATACATATTATTAACAAAAATAATATAATCCCCCCAACCCAAAACCCTAGGATGGAGGGAGGAAATGTAGGAGATAATTGGATAATCAATATAAGGATGTTTAAGTCAAATATAATTAGAATTATGGAAATCTAAGCTATTCAAAACCGATGTTGAGCCAAATCACGGAAAATCTATATCCCATAAGCACAGCCAAGATTTTAAACCTTATATGAATAAAAGAAAAAAAATCACATTGGTCGTTGTAAGAGCTACCTCTTATTTGGGATTGATGCTCAATTGCTCATATGATTTAATTGATAATACTATATACCCCCTCCTATTACAAGACACCAATGTATGATCTTTATTATAAGTTATTTGATGGAGTGTTAATTAATTTTTTTTTAATATCACCTCTATTTATAGTCAGTCATCTTTTAACTATGAGAAAGAATGTAAAAAAAATCTAAAGTTTTTTATTTAAATATGGATAAAATAAAAAATTTATTCATTTGTAGATAAAGTTATTGAATGAACTGTTTATCTTTGATTCCGGTAGGGTAGTTAAAGGAACCTTTTAATAAGGATGTGAGGATTGGATAATTGTATCTAAAACGAGCCAACATCATGCATATATGTGATCTGATAGACTGATACATCATAGGAAATTGTACAGTTTTTTTAATCAGAGCCACCACTAATTGAACAAAAAATTTATTCCTTGAGCCATACACAACATAAAACTATACATTTAAAATTCAACAGTAGTACAACTGATGAACTTCACTATAAATTATTATTCTTCACTTTCCTTAATCATCACTATTCACATTTCTCACCTCTTCATGATTATTATTATTATTATTATTATTATTGCACCAACCCTAGCTATCTATTCCCGCAAATATTAATTATTTCTTTCCATATAAGCCACCCCTACAGACACAGAAAACACTAACAATATCACCTAAAACACAGTTGGATACATAATCTCAGACTCAATCCCTTCCAATGAAGGAAATTAAAAAGAGTTCTCTGATTCTCTCTTCTCTTTTCTCGCTCATCAAAATTGGTCGACTAACTTGGAAAAATCATGAAAGGGAAAAGAAGACATGTCTTGCATCAGACCTTCCAAATCCCATTGATCTCTCACTGCTAAGTGCTCATTAATAATACTATGATTATTATTGATGATCTTATTGCTATTTCCAAACCCAAACATGCCCTGATCTTCCTCAACTTTACTTGAGCTCTGATGAATTATTTGATTATGATCATTAGTGTAAGTGAAGCAACTATTATTGAAGTTGTTGTAGTGGCTTTTCACACTAATAACATCATCAAAATTTGGGACACTATTTTTATTTTCCTCAATATTACTTGGCTCTAGTAATATTGTCCCATAATCTCCATTATTATAAAACCTTTCTTCTATATTGCCAGCAACTTGTGCAGGTAAAGGGAAATTACCAGCACCTTCTACATTGTTCATGTCAAGATGATGATGATGATGATCCAATGGGAAAAAGGTACTGTCGGAAACTAATTGATCTCCGAAGATGATAGGAACTTGCATTATGGTGGACAAGGACGATGATGTCGTGGGCATTAATGGGTCGATCATGCTTGAGTTTCCACTGATCAAGACGTTTATTCTTAGGTTCTGATGAGGAGGATGTCGTCGACGATGATGAGTTGTTTGGTGATGAAGACGAGGAAGTGTCGTTGTTGTTTTTGAACCTTTTCTTCAATGTAGAGTTCCAGAAATTCTTAATCTCGTTGTCTGTTCTTCCATGAAGACGTGCAGCAATTTGAGACCATCTGAATGTTAATTTGGCAAAAATTAATTATTAATTAGACCCAAGATCGACATACGATAATGAACATATATATACTAGTACTTGTAATTTAACTTACAAAGCCGGATAGGATTTTAAATTTTAAATTTTGAAATTTCATCCTTAATATAAGATCTATTTAACTAATTTAATTAGATTAAGAAAGTTAATTAAATTAGTTAATAATTATATTTTTTTCTAAAAGACCCTAATTATCTTCCTTAACCCTATCTCTCTTTCTCTTACTTGATTATTATTAAAAGAGTATGAATAGGGGTAATTTAGAAAAAAGTTGATAAATATAGAAAGTATATCTTATATTTAGGATCAACATCAACTACTCCCCAATTAGATCATATATTAAGGACCAGAAGAGTATTAGATTTTAGAGAGATTAGATATATATTATGATAGAACTCTTCTTACCATTATATACCTTCAATTCTTTCTCTAATTAGGGGATGTGGCCTCTTTTTAATATATTCTAATACATGGAAAGTAATGTGATTTAAAAATATGCAGTCTAAATGACAGACTCAAAGAGACAGAAAATTCATATATAGTACTATCCTCAGTTGGCTTTTTCATCTTTATTCCAATCTAATTCTACCAAAATCAAACTCTTGAGTTTATAAATTGTATAGATACCATAAGAAATCATAAGTGAATGCGATGAAACTGAGATGGGTTTAGAATTAGATTATCCAGGGTTTTTCTTTTAATTTGGTTGAAGAACATAGTTCTACTCTCACTTGCTCTTGAAACCAAAAAATAACATATGTACAATAAAAAAAAAAAATCTAAGAAAATTCTGAAACAAAGAAGAACATAATGATTCGTACCTGTTGCCAAGAAGAGAGTGAAGATGAATGATGAGGTGTTCTTCATGAGGGGAAAAAGCACCACGTTTGAGGTCAGGTCTGAGGTAATTGATCCAACGAAGACGACAACTTTTGCCACAACGAAGAAGTCCTGCGTTTCTGGCAATGTTACTCCAACAACCTTGTCCATTCGTCAACATGTACCTTATCAGCTTCTCGTCTTCCTCCGGCGACCAAAGCCCCTTCCTCAGCTTGCTCTTATTAATATTACTGTTATTGTTGTTGTTCTTCATCATTTTGTTCTTCCCCATCACCAAATCTAGCTAGTATTATTGCTACAGACACAAACAATAACAAGCATTAACATATAAGGCAAGTTTCTAGCTTGTTTCAAAGTGATGGCCTTGTATGTGGTCGATGTAAGAGAAAATTACTATATCCATATATATATATAAAATCAGAGAGAGAGAGAAGGTAGCTTCATGGGGTGGGAATGGTGATGATGATTCGGAAGGTTTTTGTGGGGTTTGCTTCAAAGATGGAATTATAAGAATATTATAATACGTATTTACGTATTGAGCCTTTTGAGTTTGTTGGTTGAGTACAAAACCGACTCGAGGGGGAACTTCCCTTCAACATTTCTGTTCTATATTTCGGCTTTACAATGTACTTTATATTATCCTTAATATAGAAGAGTTAATTAATTAATTTAAATAGATTAAGGAACTCAAATAAATTAGTTAATTATAATTAATATAAAAATTTAATCTACCCAAATTAGTTAACTAACTCTTATATTAAAAACTGAAAGAAGGATTTTATGAGTTCATATTTGTGAACATAGCAGATGCATTAATTAAAAAAAATAGTGAGAGAAAAAAGTAAATGAGTATGTACTTATGAGATATATATACACAATCATGAACACATTCTCTTGTATCACATTTTTTAAACATAAGAATGTTCAAATAGAAATTATGTTATAGATGATTAATGATCACTTAAATGAATAGAGATGCATACACATACAGATAATCTAGATTGATTCTTAAGTTAATATTAATAATAAAAACATACTAACTTCAATTAATTTTATCTTCTAAATTTATAATTTTTCTATAAACTATTAATTACACATATTAAAGGATTTCCATCAAATAAAAGTTTTAACACAAATAATGAAAGATATAGTTCAGGAAAATCAACATATATTTTTTTATAAATAACTAAATTAATTTTTTTAATATATATAAATTAGTTATCTAACACCTACATTATGATTATATATATACATAAAGAATAAGATATATAGTTTCTAATTAAAATATATTTGTATGCATATATGATGAATAATCAACTTATGAATAATAAATATGGCATTTTATCATTTGATAAAAAGATAATTGTAATTAAGAAACTTTTGGGCCATTTATATATATAATACATAGAGAAGAAAGTAATAAGAGACAGGGAGAGGGATGGTTGGTGTTCTTGTCTTTGACTCAATTATTGTGCCTTTCCATACATTTTACTTCACTCACAAGGTAATCATCATCTTTCTCTTTATCAAACGTAAGCCCTTTTGCTTCCAATACACATAATCCTCTCTCTCTCTAGGTTTTTTACTTCAAACTCACGTGTGTTGATATATATATATAATTTCAATTCAAAAATATTTTTATCATCCATTTTAATTTGAGCCATCCCTTAATTATTTTCATGCCATAATATTTGATTCAAGCTTCAAAATAATATTATTTCATACTCTCCCAATCCTTAATATAATAGTTAATTAACTAATTTAGATAAATTAATGAGTATATAATATAAATTTGTATTAAGAGTTTGGATTTGATTATAATTAACTGATTTATTTAGCTCCTTTAATTTACCTAAATCAGTTAGTTAGTTCTCATATTAAAGATATGATGAATATAATGGAACAAATGACTTGAAAGCAAACAATTTGAATCTTGGATTGAAAATCCCCCTCACACTACATTAAATTAATATATTTTATGGTATTCATTAGATAAAATTAGTGAAAAGTCTCCATTTAAAAATTTTATAGGTTAGAAGAATTGATATAATTTCATATACTAAAAGTATCAATATTTAAAAGAATTTATACACAGAGAATACTATTACTCAAACTCATATTTTTCTAGCCAATAAAATTTTTAAATAGAAACTTTTCATTCATTTTCTCTATTTTAGGAGTTGGAATTTTTTTTATAAAAAAATAGATAAAGTGTTGCACACTTGAGAATTGTTTGTTTATTGGATATGTGCAATTTAAGGTAGTGTATAGGTTACATTATTTGCATGTTTTTCATTAGGGTCTAACTACTTATTTTAACTACCATATATGTATCTGAAGCATTTGATGTCCACTTCCTAACAAAGCAATCTCCTTTTCAATCTTTTGTTATTTCTATCCATATCTTGTCAAAATCTTAATTATATATATATATATATATATATATAATGGTTGGTTGCCATAAATCAAAGCATATTAATTACTATAGTTCAATATTTCTCTTTCAACGTGAAACATACAAATGGCAAACAATATTTTATTGACCAAAGTACAATCCAAAGCTTTCACTTTAATCTGCCGAATTTGTACTAAATCAAAGGACGGCAATAGTTAATCTATTGTTATTTGTTATCATCACACGGCTAGAAAAAAGCATTTCAACACCAGTTGAAAATGGCATTCAACATCGCACACATAACCGGTGTAGAAACGGACCGTGTAAAAAGTGAGACCTTTTACACCGGTCACGTAACCGGGGTAGAATGTTTAATTTTTTACACCGGACTAAAGTTTAAATCGGTTCACATTTACATCCGGTGTATTATTTTTAACATCTACACCGGTTTGAATATTAGGACAGTGTAGATTTTTCAAATGTTAACACCTGTTAAATATGGGACGGTGTGTAGAATGTATACTTTTTTTGTCTACATGTTAAAGCGGTTCACATTTACATCTGGTGTATTATGTTTTAACATCTACACCGGTTTGAATATTGGGACGGTGTAGATTATTCAAATTTTAACACCGGTTGAATAATGGGACGGTGTAGATGTTATTAAATTTAATTTATATATTATGATATATGTTCTTTCTACACCGGTAGGTATATACCTCCGCTGTAGATGTTATTAAATTTATATTTAATACATTTCGTTGGCCTGAAGCTTCAGAAATAAACTGCCCAAATATAATATACGACTCAATCATCGATCATCCTCAGTCCAAGATGCCAGAGACATATATATATAATTCAATTGCTCATTATATTATTCATTGAATAAAACTCAATACAAAAATGCTACAATTTGAACAGACAAGTAGAAAAAGGTATTCAGTGAAAGACAAATACTATTGAGAAGGAAGGAATTGAACAAAAAACTCTGCCCACCGATTACGCAGGTCCTCAATATCTTGGTCAAGAAATGGATCAGGTTGATTAAACATCTGAAATATGAAATCAAAATCAAAGAAATTAAGGCATTACTAATATAGATTAGATTGAGAATTAAGAAATACGAAATCATCAAAAATACAATTTTACCTCCTCAGTTAGGTCAATCATATTTGACAAGATAATATTGACCATGTGTCTAACTATGTAGAAGCCGCACAAGTTGCTTTCTCTGGGTTGCCTTCGACTCTGTAATGTTAACAAGATAAAAATTATTTCTCATCATCAAAACGGGGAACCTAGCTAACACCCAATATATACTTTTATTACCTTCTGTGTGATCCATTCAGGGTCCCTCACCAAATTAGCGTGCTTAAGGCCCCTTGCAACTGCGAACGTCCTCATAGCCCTATGACCAAATTAAAGTTAATAAGTTAGTAACCCATTTATCACAAAGATCATTGTGTATAGAAGACAACTCACATGTTCATGATCTTCCTGACATCAACCGAGGGCTTGTAATGGAGGGAGCATAAGAAGAAAACTTTATAGCTATGCTTACATAGGATGACAAGTTTCCAATGATTGCTGTAGAGATTAGTTAAAAGAGAATGAGTATTACAATTAAGCAAATACAAAACTAGTATATATGAAATAAAATGAAATATTATTATTCTTACTCCTGCATATATGGTGCGAAGAAACAATCAATATCGGTTTCACCGAGCCTACTTGAAATGTATGCAAGCCTCGAAGATTGAGAGGTCCCTTTAGCATAAATCTGAAGTGGGCATAGAAATCCGAACTTTTTTTGTTTGCCCTTGGAGGAAACCAACTCAGCTTGCATGTACCTACAGGCAATGCATAAACGATATTAGTTGTAAGACTTGAACTTTGTTATTACATATATTTACATTTAAATTATACTTATATCAAAAACACTTGGATGCAGCCGGAGGTCAGTCTTCCTTGGGAGTGATCAGAGATTTAACGTCCGCATGGTCCAGGAAGGCCGGTGCCCCCACGTCGCCCACAACTGAATCCATAGGCAACGAGTCCACATGGAACATTTTGTCATATGCCAATAGGATCACACGTTGCATGGCATTCAAAGTGGGAGGGGTGTGAAGTTGGCTGGGGCATGAGGCGATGTGATCCGAAACAAGATGCTTTGGCCACAATATGAAAGTCCCTTTTGCTTAGCTCACTGTCTTCACCTCATCAGTGGGAATTGGGACAAGAGCATCTCCAATTAGCACGGCTTCAACTGTCACCCTTAATTGATCGTCCTGAATTTGGCTGTGGTGAACAGTTTCCCCTAGGCTATGGATGGAGCCACGTGCCACTAAGCGTCTAAGAGGATCCTCAACATATAGATCACAATGTTCTGCATCCTCTGACAGCGGCAAGCAACAACTCCCCTTAGTGCTTGGACGGACTGCAGTTGAGGGCGGGAGGGGATCAGTTGGCTCTTGCTGCCTTGATGTCATTATGGATAACATTTCTTCCTTCATCTTTGTGAACCCCTCTTGTAATCACGCCTCAATTGAAGCTTCTGCTTGTGCCCTAGCCTCTATCCAAGCCTCTTCCTTAGCCTCTGCCCTTATGGTGGAGAGCAAGGATGCCAACTCTGCCCTCGGCACCACATGTGGGGAACGTGTTTGAGATGCTCCAAAGTAATCTCTTATACCCACACCTCTTCCAACTCCCCTGACACGGCCCCCATGTTCTTGTTTCCCAGTGGCAACAGTCAAGATGTCATTCCTACCATCTAACTTGAAGGATCCATGGGACTCTTGTTGTTTAAAATCACTCTATAACATAGAAAGAACAAACATAAGGAAAATGATATAATTATATATAGTCTACTAACACAAAATAACGCAAGTAGTGCTTACAATTTTTTCAGCAATCATGCGAGCATTGTCGCTTGTAAAAGTTCCGCTCTTTCTTTGGCGAGCGTACAACCATTTTTCTTCGCGACGTATCGGAGAGGGGGGGTCAAGAAGAACACTAGGATCCGACCCAGCATTTTCTTCTAGCCTCTTCCTCTTGACCCCCAACAACTCTCTTTCTGCCTTCGCATAACCCCCTCGAGACATTGTGTGGGGGCAATCATTCTTGAGGGCGTATTCAATCGCTTTTGCTCTTTTTTCCTACAAGACATGAAGTATTTAAAATCAATACATATGATACTCTGATACGTTTTCTGCAACCACATACAAAAGGATACACTCACCATTGCTACTGGCGTGGTCCGATTCCTAACAAATTGTTCCCACGCAGCTTCGTCAATGAATTGATACTTGCTGCATGGAGAAGGTTGAGGATGACCACTTCTGTCCTGTCCATGCAGATACTGACGAGCTAGTTGTGTCTTGAATGCCCTCCAACGCTCAGCGCAATAAGACAACGTCTTCTTCTTCAAGAACTCATTGTTGGGCACATCGTAAGTGAGCTGCAATGTTTGCCATTGAAAGCAGAGTAATCAACAAACAGTTGTGTATTTGGTATTGCTCTGCATACAATATTAGATAGTTCATATACCCGGATAGTGTCCCAAATTTGATTCTTCACGCGATCATCCACAGCATCCCAAGTCAAATAGGTGATGCTAGGCTTGTTGCGTGCTAGGAGGCTGACAAAACTTACGTACTTTGTCCTGTGTTCACCAGTTGGGTTCCAGTTTCTGTCAAACTCTATCGAAAGCAGTTTCCCCTCTATCCTGTCCTTCGTAATATCTTTCAAACGAGTCGCACTTCTGCCCTTCCTTTGCGTAGTGGCGCTTGGAGCATCGCTAGCCTCAATCTGAGTAACTCTATCCTCCATATTCCTATGTACACAATAACAACATCAAAAATATTAAAAACAGACTTAACCCTTTTTCCTTCAACCCGTCAGAATACACAAAAATTGTTCCTTTAGCAGTTATGAATGGAAAGATGTGCCAGCATTCATCAGGAAAAATAGAAAACCTAAATTAAACGAACATAAAAATGGCAACGCACGTACACAGGGAAAAAAATGCAGAGAACACGTACACGAAATAGCAGAATGAGAGAGACAACAGAGAAGAATGACTGATAGAGCACGGAGAAGCCTCGCGAGAACCACAGAGCACGACGAGCGGCGATATGACAGAGTACGTGAGAAAGGAGAATGAAGGCCATCGCGCCAAGGGGCGGGCTTAAAAAATGAATATAAACATTTAACACCGGGTGTAAATTATTCTAACCCGGACAAAAACATAAACGATGTAAAATTGATACATTTTACACAGGATAATTTTTACAACCGGTGTAAAAAATAACACCGATAAAGTATAATACCGGATAAAGTATAACCCGGTGTAAAATCTAACTATAATTTATTTACAAATTAGACTTTTTACACCGGATAGCACTTAAGACCGGTGTTAATGTTGTAGTTATTTTTTTAAACTACATCATCATGTATCATCCCATCCTTGGCGTCACAATATTCTTATCGAACAAGAATTTGTCTCTGTTATTATTACATCAAAATCATATACGCAATCATAACAAGAACTTAAAATTGCATGTTTAGACTACATCAAAAACAAGAAACACATAGAAATTAATCAGAATCCACTTCTTCTTCATTTAATTGTGGTAAACCTACTGAAAAAGAAGGGATCTCATTAAAAGAATCATCATTGTCAACAACCCTTTTTCCTTGGAGCGCGACAGACCATCTTTCATTTTGAGGATCAGTGATAAAGAACACTTGCTTTGCTTGGTCTGCCATAATGAAAGGTTCATCCCCAAAACTTATATTATTCAAATCCACCAGTGTAAATCCTAACTGATCGACCATAACACCGTTGTTTACATTAGCCCACTTGCATTTGAATATGGGAACTTTGAATTTGGAGTAGTCCACCTCCCAAATCTCTTCAACAACGCCATAATAAGGGATGGCTGCTAATTTAGGATTGTTATCTTTTGAACTAGAGAAATGCATAGCTTCAGCCACTAACATAACACCACTGTTTTGCACGCTACTTCTATCATCTAGGGACTTCGTATAAAAGGAATACCCGTTGATATCAAATGAATTCCAACAGATCACATTATGTTCAGGACCACATGCCAACCATCTAACTGTATCAGAAACACAATCCTCATTTTCAACCTCCAATTTGAACCAATGCGCAAAAGATTTGTTGTGTTCTCTAATCAGCCTTTGCTCTGTCATCATATTATTTGTTTTCCGGACAAGATCTTTATGAACAGCAATATAGTCTTGAACTTCATCAATGTTATTCAAGATGTGTAAGTGTACTTGCTGCAGTTCATTACGATCAACACTCCTCACTGACATTCCGCGTTGACCCCCTGTTTGGCAATGGGTTTGTGGAGACCAGTAAGTCTTACTTTAGACAGGTATTGTTGACAAAAATCCATAGCTTCTTCGGCCACATATTTTTGAACAATGGATGCTTCGGGCCAATTTGGATTCTTCATATACCCTTTAAGAATTTTCATGTATCTTTCAAATGGGTACATCCATCGTAAGTATACAGGGCCACACAGTTTTATCTCTCGCACTAGATGAACGATGAGGTGTACCATGATGTCAAAAAAGGAAGGAAGAAACTGTTCTTCAAGCTGGCACAAAATAACATAACCCTCGTGCTCCAATTCCTCCAACTTTTCAGTCTCAAAGACTTTGCCACATATAGCATTAAAGAAGAAGCAAAGTCGGGTTACAATGTGTCTCAAATCATCTTGAAGGATTCCTCGAACAGCCACTGGGAGTAATTGTTGCATCAATACATGACAATCATGAGACTTTTGGCCTACTAATTTCAAATCTTTCATGGACACAATCCTCTTAAGATTAGATGAGTACCCAGAGGGAACTTTGATTCCTTGCAAACACTCACAAATACTTCTTCTCTCAGCCTTGGACAAAATGTTAGTCTCTTCAACTTGATAGCTCCCCTCACCATCTGGCCTCGGATGTAACTGCTCCCGTATTTCCATTTCTTCCAAATTCAATCTTGCCTTCAAACCGTCTTTGGAACTACCATGTGTGTTGAGAAGTGTTCCAACAATGCTGTCACACACATTTTTCTCCACATGCATCACATCAAGATAGTGCCTTACATGAAGATGTCGCCAATAAGGAAGCTCAAAGAACACAGATCTTTTTTTCCATACATTTTTTTCACTTTTCTTGGTAAGCTTACCGAAAGTGACATTGATGTCTCTCACCTTTTCATAAACTTGTTCGCCAGTCAATGGCTTTGGAGCATTTTCAAATTCTTGGCCGCTATAAAATTTCTTCTTCAGTCGACGGTATGGGTGGGCTTGTCTTAGAAATCTCCTATAACCTAGGTAGACTGTCTTTCGTCCATGACGAAGTTGATAGTAGCAAGTCTCTTCCTCACAAATCGGACATGCTTTATGGCCCTTAACACTATACCCTGACAAATTTCCATATGCAGGAAAGTCATTAATTGTACAAAAGATCATGGCCCGCATATTGAAGACCTCCTTCTTAGCAGCATCAAAAACATCCACACCTTCCCATAGCTTCTTCAAATCTTCGATCAAGGGTGTTAGGTAAACGTCTATGTCATTTCCTGGTTGTTTTGGTCCTGAGATCAGCATAAACAACATTACATACTTCCGTTTCATCAGCAAGGGAGATAGGTTGTAAATCACCAGAAGGACGGGCCATGAACTATGTATACTACTAAGGCTACTATAAGGGTTCATTCCATCGGTACTAAGTCCAAGCCTTAGGTTTCGTGGTTCATTGCCGAACTCGGGAAATAAGTCATCAATCTTCTTCCATTGCAAAGAGTCAGCAGGATGACGAATCTTTCCATCATTAATCCTTTTATTTGCATGCCATAACAATTTCTTTGCATCATCTTCATTAGAAAAAAGTCGCTTAAACCTTGGTAAAATTGGAAGATACCATAACAACTTGGCAGGAGAGTTGTTTGATCTGTACCTTGGTGTCTTACATATTGGACACTTCTCCTCATCTTCAAACTCTTTCCTGTACAATATGCAATCATTTGGGCATGCATGAATCTTTCTATACTGCATGCCTAAAGGACCTATTATTTTCTTCGCATCATAATAGCGTTTGGGTAACGCATTTTCTTCAGGAAACATGTCCTGTAACAAGTCAAGCAATTCTGAAAAACTACTGTCACTCCACCCATGCCGAGCTTTCACACTTACCAATCTCAACACTGCATTCAACAGGTTGTATTTTCTGCACCCTGGGTATAGAGGCTTTTCTACATCATTGCACATATTACCATATGCATGTGACCGCATAAAAGCATCTTCTCCAACATCACGAATCATGTCCTCTACTCTATCATCAGTATCCATGTCATCGTCAAAGGTCTGTTCCACCTATTCACCATGCCATACCCATACCGTGTAACTCTTGCAAAACCTCTCGCAAATTAGATGAGTGTAAATATCAGCAGGATTTTATTTCCTCTCATTCAAACAACTCACACAAGGACAATAGAACCTTCCATTGTCATCATCACCATTCCGTTTAGCAAAATCCAAAAACTCCTTCACCCCCTCAGCATACTCAACACTTATTCGTTTAGCATTTATCCAACTACGATCCATATTTGTGGAAGACTATAAGAATAGAAAAGCAGAAAATAAGAAATTAAATCATTACGTTGCAGCTAATGCATAGAGAGAATAAATTTTCAGTTCTCGAGAGGAGTTCAAAACAAAACTCACCGTCTGTGAAGCGCCGAGAAGTCTTAATGCGCGAACCAGGGAAAAATGAGAGATGGAAGGCGCGAGAAATGTACCAAATAAAAGAGTATTTGGTAAAAAAATAAAAAAAAAGTTTATTTTGTAAGAAAATATACACCGGACAAAATGTTACACCGGTGTAGATATACATATAAAAGTTGTATAGAGTATATTTTACACCGGTCAATATATATGGACCGGTGTAAAATATATCAGTTTTTTTTTCATGTCATACAGAGACCATGTCATCAACTTTTACACAAAAAAAAATATATATATCAGAATATATAAAAGTTGCAATCTTTCCCTACTCGTCAGACTCGGAGTTTTGGGAGTCATCAGATTGGGTGAGATCAACAGGATTAAAGAAGTTATCACGGGGTTGATGGCGGCGAACTTCTAGCGGAAATCTCTAAACTTGCTTTCAGTCTGTCAACTTTGCGATTCAGTTCTTCCACGGAGTCCTCCAGCCCATTGAAGCGCAGTATGAGTTCCTCAAGGCTATCCATCAGAGTCACAACCAGGGGAGGAGGAGAAGGAACAGAAGGGTGAGGATCAGGATGTTTGTCTTCAAAGTCGTCTCTGTTTCTTTTGTGGGGCGGAGAAGGAGGCGTGCGTGAGGAAGAGGCCATTGGAGGAGTCATATAGATGAAAAAAAATAAAACAGAAGAATGGTATACATATATATATATGGTTAACGTTCATGATCAATAAGAATATAGAAGAATGCAATTGGCCTTCTATCATAATGACTACAAACATTGGGAACCGAAGAAGTGAAATGAACGGTCTGACAAATAAAGAAAGCGAGCGGGAAAGCATAGACAGGAAACTGAAGAGGTAGATAAGACAAAGCTAATCTGCACCGGGTGTTTATATTTAAATCGGTTACTTTTAAAATCGGTGTAAAAATTTAATTTTTTTATAAAAAAGACACCGGACTAAATATTTCCACCTCGGTCAATATAAATACACTGTAGAAAGTAAACATCTAAACCGGACCAAATATTTCCACATCGGTCTCTATAACATCCGCTATAGAAATTAAACATCTAAACCGGACTAAATATTTCCACATCGGTCACGAGTAAATACGGTGTAAATATTTCATTTTATTTACAAAAATACCACCGCTCATTTTTTTAAAACCGTCTCCGCATTGACCGGTTTAAAAATGGGGATTTCGATTGCCAATTTTCCACCAGTGTCATTAAGTTGAAGTAACATTGGAGATTTTATTTGTTGTAACCAATAGGATTCAATCATTCATATCAATCAATATATTAATTATAAAATAGGCTAATTAATTTTTCTGATCCTTCAAACCTTACAATAAACTCCTCCTCAACTTTTAAATAGCATAATATTTGTCATCAACAAATTAACAAAATAATTGACAATAAAAGAGTAATTATCTGCACAAATTTTAAATTTTAGGAATAATTTCTTGTCAACTTTTAAAAGGCTAAAGAGTTATTTAGTTTGCACCAAGATTCAAAATTTAGAGAGAGAAAATTTATAAGTTAGCTAATAATATATGAGTTACACGATTATCAGGTCATAAACACCAAAACCCATTCTTTATAAATAAGTAGGCCTACGTGCACCTTCTTTTCTTTTAGCAAAAGTACACCTTGATCATTTAACTTTACATACGATTTTATTTAATATTTTTAGTTCTTTAATATAAACACAATTAGTTTTATTAAACAATTGCCTACATAAAAATTTTAAATATTAATAAAATATTCACGAATACTTATATATTAAATTTATTTTTTTAAAAAAATAACAATAATTGGCACAGATAATCCATTATTAAGACTAATAGTGTTAGGATTAAAAATTAAAAATATACTTTATAAAATTAAAAAATCAAACTAAAAGCTTATATGACTAGTTAAAGAATCAAATATACACTTTTCTCTAAATAAATATGTGAAAAGAAAAACTTGAAGCTTTTAGATTTTAGATTTTTTTTCCTACGTTTTCTTCTTCATTCTTCTAATTTTGTTGGTTGTTGCATATATATAAGAAGATAAAAATAAGGACATATCTATGAATCCTTTTCTTGCTGGCTGTAAAGTGATATCCCTTTGAGCGATTCCCTTTCATTAACTAATCAACTTTCCCACATGCCATTTTTTCCAGGAAAGAAAATTTCATGAATCCAGGAAAATACTGCTAATAATCAGAGCATTCTCACAATCTGAGTCACTTTCCAATCCAAAATAATCAAACCCACATACACATAATTTGAATGTCTTTGTCACTATACTCCAAGGGGCAGTATAGTTATTGTTCTCATCAACTTCAGTTGCCACGACTCTTGGTTACTCACTTTATTAGGTACAATTCTGCAATAAAAGAGGGCAAGAGTGGTGGAGACATTTTTCTACTACGCTCCCTTGTTGCAAAAATGCTTGGATATAGGTTCTGTTTCAGGTGCACAAATTGTGAGAAACGGTGTGTTGCAGAAGGCAAGTAAGGGGAATGAGGGTTTTTTATATTGATAAAATGACATTTTTACCCTTATATAAAAATAATATAATTACTATAAAATTATTATCTTATATAGTATGCCATGTAGAATGTGATGTGTCTTCTATTGATTAAATTCTGTCAAAAAGATAACAATAAATTAACAGCAAGAGGGTCTATAATAAAAAATATATATAAAATTAGAGAGGTTAAATTTAAATTTTAAAATATCAAAGGAGTTGTATATAATTATCCTAAAATTAAGGGGATTTTATATAATTTAACTTATTTATAATATTTTATTATTTTTATCAAGTGTATAAATGACATTACATTTTCCATATAAAAGTCATCATTTATTTTATTTTAACTTACGTATTAAACGAAAATCTACAGCCACAATATTGCCAGTCGTCACCCCCATCATGTCAAAGGTGACAAGGCAAACCCCTGAACAAAATTGAGTGATATGGAAACATTCTGACTCCAAGCATATGATACAGTGATTAAGAATTCGGTTCCACACGTTAACCTGTTTGACTGCGGTCAAGCTTGGTTACAGCTATTTTCTTTTTTTTATATATATATATAAAAAATTTAAAAAATGAGTTGAGCTCAACTACAATCTAAAAACAAGACAAAATCTCATTTCCTTTTAAATGATACTAATGTCAGGCATGACAAACCATTAATTATCCTCAAACGTAAACTTAAACACCTAAGACCTAAAATATCTCCTCAAAAACTATTTCCTAATGATGTGTTTAAAGAAGGAAAAACCGGGTAAAAAAAATCCACCTTAAAAATGTAATTGACCGAAAAAACCTAATATATTTTCATACTTTAAAGATTTTATATATAGAGAATACTGATATTTTAACTTAAGTTCTTCTAGCCAATAAAATTTTTAAACTGGGACTAATCAGCTTCTCCCTTTAAAGAGTTAACTGCCTTAAATCCTTTCCGTTCATAGTCTACTCTTTATTAGATCTCTATGACATACCACAAGGGAAGGAATAAGCAAGCTAACTTGTTTCAGGACCAAAAATAAGCATCCAAATAATGAAACAAGCAAAGTGAAGTAGCAAGAGGGGCATCGTGTATTTATTTGAAAACTGATGTGATTAGGCCTTGGATGATGTTACAGAAGTAATTTGAGCAAATCAATAACTCGAGGCCACATCAAAATATGCTCAATCTCATACAAAGGGCAGCGAGGCATTATGAGATGTTTGGAGGAAGTAGCTTTTATTTGCAAAAAGATTGCATTGCATCCCAAAAATATAGATCTCAGAAATACATAAAAGCAATAAGATTACTTCATCTTTCTTGAACAGTTCAGGGAAATTGTTGCAGATGAAAAGCAAATGTCAACAGAAAATTGTTTCCATCTAGATTTCACCGAAGTTTATGGGCTCTCGGAGGAACCGCTCCATCTGGCTAGCCCTAGTCTTAATCGAAACATCTAGGACCTTCTGGTTAAATTCTACCACTAGACCACCAAGGATGCTAGGATCAATCTGAAAGACCAAAAGCAAAAATCATGATAATGACCTAAGATTCTAAGAAGGCATTTGTGTGTGTGTGTGTGTGTGTGTGAGAGAGAGAGAGAGAGAGAGACAGGAAGAGATAACAGGAAGAAAAATAATGACACAATACCTTCTGTTCAATATGAACCTTTTTCCCTGCCCCTATGATCTCTTGAAGGGTCTCTTTCAGTTGCTTCTCTTCTTGAGGGGGAAGAGGCTGGTCCAACACACGAAAATTAGATACTACAACTACTGCCCAACTGTCTCATTTGACAACATAACCTCATATTCTAAAACAACAGAATAAAATACAGTGGCCATCTAAGCACTGAAAAGTTACCACATCTACACAGCATAATATACAAGACTATAAATCATGAAGTAGAATTCAAAAGTTTTCCTTCATAAGCAAATACAGAGATGCTCCAATAGTGTATATATTCTTATTCAAACTTGATTGAATGAAATACTTTTCTTTAAAAGAATATAACAGTCACATAATGGCTGTGCAACAATATGGGAGTGCAGTTAATAATTTTACTATATTGAATTTTTACATTAACAGGAAAGGGACAAAAAGATGTTGAGGTATCTATAAACCCAAAAAAATTGAAAACTGAAAAATGCCTCTCCTTTATTTGTTTATAGCACACATCAGCAACAAATATGCAAGTCTACTAATGTTCAAAACAAAAGAATGATATTCAAAACAAAGTACAAATATGTAGCGGTAATTTTTTCCTCAAGTAAAAAATTAGGGGGAAAATCACATAAGCGTTTACTTACAATAACAGTGGTCACAATGGCTTTCACTTCTCCCTTATGTGCCATTGTCAACTGTGCAAACTTCTTTGCTATGGTATCTATGTTTCTTAGCCTTCCATTCTCAGCCACAATAACTTTCATAGAGACAGACCAATAAATCGTTATCAGCAGAAAAATAATGCAAAAATCTTACCACTTTAAAATGATTTCTTAGTTAGTATCATTTATGTATTACCATAATTACAGGATATCATATAAAATTCAGAATACGATATAATTTTCAAACATAAGGAACCATCAACAATTTGACTGAAAGCTTCATTTTTATTCTATTATCCTAATTAGGCATTCAATTCATCTCGATCATTTTGGTCAATGCACATCATCCTGCAATGAAACATTTGTGTCAAATCTCATACATGTATCAACTGATTCTTCCAACACATAAAGCGTTCCAAACTTTCAGTGAAACAGCACAAGAACAAACAATGGCCTATGATAATTTTATCCCAGGGAGGCGGAGCCTCAAGGGTTAAGAGCCCAAGCTGCACGGCTGTACATTACAGATGAGGGGCTGTTCTGGAGTGCTTGCACCCTAAAAGAATAGTTTATGCCCTGAGGAACACATGCTGGAGGAAGGCAAAAGAGAACAAAAATTGCAGTCTATCAGTCATTTCCAGTGATGGACACCAAGGCAAGCTCCACAAAGGCACCTTACATTGGAGGTTTTATGACAAATGAGCTCAAACCTCGATGCAATTCCACCATGGAGATCACGGTAGCCACCATTGTCAATACACCTTGTAATGTATGCGAGCTCTTTCCTTCATATTCAAAGGTTTAATGAATAAGGATGAGTACCCTAAATGAATGTTTCATTTATACTATTACAATAGGTGGTTGTAAAACGAACTCAGGATTTTTACCAACTCAAATCTAAGATGAATAAAATATCCTAATTGTAGATAAGCCACATTTTCTAGAGTATTAATGAGAGGTGCGCAGAAGGAGTATAAATTAAGAATGACTGATATACAAGAAATATTGAAGAATGACAATTTAAGGGACCTTTGTTCAAAATTTTAAGGGCATAAAACTGAAAAATTATAATCAAATGTTCAAGCTCATTGGGTGATGTACAGAATGATGTGATAAATCCCTGGTATATTCTAGATGGTATAGGCATGGGAATTAGGGATAGATATTAAATGAGGATGATTGTGTACTAAGATGGACAGATAGAGAATAGAAAAAGGAGGCTAAAGGAATTTGGAGATAAAAGAAGTGATCAAGGTCGTGAAGCAGAATGGGCAATTCAGGAAGTTAATTAACTAGGTTGAGGAGCTGAAAGGTCAGAAGCTGACCATTGAAGGCTATTTGAAGGTTGGGTTGTTATGAGAGAGAGAGAGAGAGTGCTACTCTAGCCTCTCAAACGCTAGCTTTGACTTAATATTCTGGTTTCATTACACATGTATTGTTTTACTTTGAGTTTTGACTGTTACGAGTTGTCTCTTACTCAGTGTATGCTTCTTGAGAATGAAAGGAAAATATTTCAGCGTTGCTTTCCATCACAATTTATATTTCATTTTACTAGTTCTTATTTGAGTAACAGAAGGTCAATTGCATTGAATGCAATCTGCAATTAAGGACAGTAAGGGGAAGATAAAGGAATACTGCCCACTATGTTTCTAAGATAGAGAGTTCTGGCTAGCAAAGAACCAAGCCAAAATAATGCCAGAATATTAATATTAGTAATGGATAAAATATTTAAGTACAATGGAGTTCCTTGTATGATCAGGTTGCATACCACGAAAGAATACAAATATCATAATGAACTAAATGAATCGAATATTCAAGCAGGATAGTTAACAAAAATGAAAGGGAACTAAGCAAAATAATCTGCCAAGTAACTAGAAAAAATAAGGCTGCATTTGGGATTATCATTCAAAGGAAAAGGCAGATTCACTTGCACCATGCCCATAACTTGATAAAAGATCCAAATTCTACCTTGTTCAACATTATGACTTGCACATTACATACAATTTCTAAGATAAGCACCATACTTCTAAGTTCTAGCAAATTTTGCAAAAAATAAACAATAAAAGCATTCAAGTAACATCCCTAAACAAATATCAAATACTACTAATATTGGTCCATTCACCCATTAAATAAATGACAAAACTTAGGGTGGAGATTTGAAGGATTGAAAGTAGAGGAAAATAAAGCCTCAAAATATTATTAATCCTTGAATGAATGAGAATACAAATAAGCCTTTATATAGGTAAAAATATAAGCTAATAGGATAAACCTAGAATCTATCATAATCATAATATCTCAGATTTATTCTTCTCAGATATGATAATTTAATATTCAAATCTGATCCTAACTAACAAAATGTAATATTAATTAATTAATAATTAATTTTAAACTAGCGTATCTCAACACTCCCCCTCAAACTGGATCTACAGCTTGAATATTTGTGTTTCTCAACACTTCCCTTTAAGCTAGGAGACAGCTTGGACGTGAGCAGCATTATTATAGAAGAACCAGAACTTTGAATTCTTAAACCAGTAGTGGCCACTGAACTGAAGTTGATTGGATCTTGAATCTGGATCATGATAAGAGCAACATGCTCATACAATCATGGTAATCCACTTGAATTTACACACTAATCTAACCTCACTTGAGATAGGTAGACTAATCCCATAACCTATGAGATTTTGTGGAAAGAAACCCAAATTATCCTCTTCCATCATAAAGTAACTTGCTTACATTTAAGAAACTGGGCATATTTCGAGGCAGATATTATGAATGTGTTATCATAGTTATCATCCATAAAATACTAGAGAAGATTTAGTAAACCAATTGCTATATCCAGATCAAAAAAGCTTAACCAGATGTCACACCAGGGACAAATAATCAACAAGCATCCAAGCCAAGAACAATATACTAGAGAGAGCAATAGCTACACCAAGGGCTTTGTCACAGAAAATACTAAACACACAGGCATTACACGAGACATTACGTGATATGATAGATAGTCGATTAGTATTGGAAGCACTTAATCCAAATAAATACAGCAACAAAAGGCCACTCTAGGGACTAATCAGCAAGAAAATATTAACTAAAGTGCCAAACCTGTCTCACGGGGACAGAGGAGATCGTGAATCAAATAAAACAGAGATGACTCAACTTGAAAACATCAAACTAGAGTGCAAAACTACTAGGGGTAGGCTAGATTCAATTAGTCAATGCCGGAAAAGACGAATGCCGTCGAAGAAGGGCATTACATGCGTTGCCACAGGCCGGAGCATAAAACTGACGTTAGAAACTTGTGGTTGCGCGTGAGAATTTATGGCTTCAAATCAGTCCCCTGGTGGAAACCAAGTAGCAGGGCCAACCAACGGTGCCTTGTACAAGGAATTGTGGCATGCATGTGCTAGTCCCCTTGTCACTCTTCCCCATGGAGGAGAGCGAGTTTATTACTTTCCACAAGGGCATATGGAACAGCTGGAGGCATCTATGCATCAAGGAGCAGAGCAACAAATGCCTTCCTTCAACCTGGCTTTGATACTATGTGGAGATTTGAAGGATTGAAAGTAGAGGAAAATAAAGTCTCAAAATATTATTAATCCTTGAATGAATGAGAATACAAATAAGCCTTTATATAGGCAAAAATATAAGCTAATAGGATAAACCTAGAATCTATCATAATCATAATATCTCAGATTTATTCTTCTAAGATATGATAATTTAATATTCAAATCTGATCCTAAGTAACAAAATATAATATTAATTAATTAATAATTAATTTTAAACTAGCGTATCTCAACACTTAGGTAACAATTTCAAGTGTTTCTTATCAGGCTCTTCAGAAATTAAACGATAACTTTTACAGCTAGACATCATATGATTGGGTCTTTCAAAAAAGTTCCACAAGCCAAATTGTTATATGAGAACCAAATAGTAGACACCTATGGAACTTTACCTAATTTTTGTGCTCAGATAAAACAGAACAAAGAATTTCCAACCAGTGATAATCAATTTCAGACATTAATGGTAAATGAATCAAGCAGGGCTCAAACAAATTCAGTTTGATTTGAAATATTATGGTTTAAACATGTAGAAACTCTATTAGATTTTAGTGAGCCTGTGAAAGCAGCCGAGCAAACATACATTTACTCTTTTCTTAAAAAAAATAATGACCAAGAAACAGGTTTACAAATTGTTGTGTTGATTACAGGAATGATCTGCATTGACTTATCACAAAGAATCACTTTTTTCATTGATAGGTAGGGATTTTTCACTGATGCTATAAAGATCCATAACAAACTAGGACATCTAAGTTACATGCCATTCAAACCAAGATACAAGATATTTCAATATTCATTTTAGCATTATAAACACAGCAATAACTTTGTCAATGGAATAAAGAAAGAGAAGCTTATAATACCAAGGAAGTTCTTTGTAATAACTGAAAATTTAGCTTCCTTAGAAATTTCCTCGATGGCCTTAATTCTGATATCTTTAGGCACAGACAAGTCCTTTGTAAACTGAGCAAATTTAGGGCTATTCTTCATTGCCTCAACAAGGTCGAGAACCTCAGACTCAACCTTTTCCAATGCATTAGCTTTTACTGCTGCCGTATACAAAGCAGAGGCATAGTTTCCTGAACCTCCAAACAAGGCCAGTGGCAACTACAAAGCAATCAAGAAGCGAAAAAAGATAAAAGAAGTAAATTAATTCCATGAATACCATAACAAAACCATAAGAAGGGAAACACGAGATATTTTGAATTCCTTGCATTTATTTTCAGTAGATAGAACAATCTTTTTTTCTTTTGTTCTCCTCGTAATCACAGCATATGTATACTCACAAGAAAGTATACCACTAGATATATAATCAACAACAACCATAAATTCCCTTCACAGAATGCAAGTGGGTCAGTGAACATGTTGAAGACCAATATGAATATATTCAACTACCTTTACTTTTTCCTCCTTGTTCCCTGATGCCGTGGCATAATTCCTAGAGTCCTGCAAGCATAATATGGGAAGATAATAAGACGCGGTTGAAATTATCAATTGGCAGAAGATTACAGATTTTTTAACGCTTGAAATATATGGCCATATGCATTCATGGAGCATAACAAAACAGTCTCATAATTCCATGTCTCAATTTCACAACACAAGGGAAAAAATTGAAGAGAAAAAGCATTAGGAGATTAACAGATCCAAAATCATCAGCTAATGCTAAAGGAAACCACGGAAGGGGGAAAGAAAACCTACGCACCGACCCACAAAAATGAGAGAAAAACGAAAACATTAACTTCAAATAGTTCGAATAATCGGAAAAAATTTCGTCAACATCAAACAAAAACAAAAAAAACTTCAGTCCTTAAACAATCTGTGTGTTCCCCGCAGGCACTCCGGAGAAAAAAAATATCGTTTAACAACATCGAAGATATAAATAAGGCATCAAATTGAAACCATTGCAAAGAAAATGCTTTCAAAAGTGGTTTGAGCTCAGTTACCAGGGAAGTGAAGGGGGCAATCAGGGATCGATGAAGTGTGGATCTCCGAGCAGAGACAGTATCGGAACTAAGATACGTCAATTTGTTGACGAGAGAGCTGCCTGATCTGATTCGGCCACACAATGCCATCGCCGAGAAACCCTAATTTCAGATGATTCTGCGTTCTGTGGGGGAAACAAGGAACCAGACTAGACGCTTCGCCTACAACGAACTCTGAAGGCAGAGAATAGGAAGCAGGGAGGTCCGGAAGCACGTGCCTTCCCTAACGGGGTATCGTTTTTCCGTCAAACCGAAGTTAAATTTCGACACGTGTATCTTGGCCCTTGGGTTAATTTTCCGCCTAAAAATGGATCAAATTGATTTGTAGGCTGTTCATTTATTTGATATAAAAAATAGAATGGAACGAAAAAACTTATATAGATAGGAATGTTATAAAATTACCAATAATATTAGAAAGAGAAAAAAGATGGAGATAAAAAAATAAAAGAAGTATATATTATATTCTTTCTCTTTTACCTTACAACACAAATAGAATGCCCTATTTATATGTATAGAAATTAAAGATGAAGAGTCTAGTAATTAATGGAGGAATAATGAAGAGTCTAATAATTAATGGAGGAGTAATGAAGAGTCGAATAATTAATGGAGGAGTAATGACCAAGGAAATTTGAAGAGGTAGGGGAGATGGAGATGGACATCTACATTCTAATATTCATAAACAACAAAATTTAGTGACTCCAGAAGAGTCCTTTGACAACACTAATATCTCAATTTTAAAAGACATTCAGGTACCTGAAATTTATGAAAATAAAGAGATCTCAATAAATTATGTTGTCAATAGAATACGATGGGATTGAGATAAAGTTAACAACATAATTTATCTCGATCCCATCGTATTCTATTGACAACATAATTTATTGAGATCTCATTATTTTCATATATTTCAGGTACTTGAATGTCTCTCGAAATTAAGACATTAGTGTTGTCAAAGCACTCTTCTGGAGTCACTAAATTTTGTTGAATATTCTCGACCTGGCCATCTATATTTATAGCTCCTTTTCTTTTTCGAGGATTTTTATCTTTAGAACCGATGGGCCTGCCACGTTTCAAGCGTGCTTTTGATCCATTTGTATCAGTAGATTGTCCAATAGGAACATCAATTCTGATAGGAGCATTCGCAGCTGGAACATGTGACTTGGTCACTTTCTTGGGGTCAGTGAATGCGTCTGGCAATTGATTGGCTAAACTCTGTAAATGAATTATCTTTTAAACTTCTAGCTCACATTATTTTGTATGAGGATCAAGATGAGATAATAATAATTGATTCGAACTAACTTTATTTTTCAGCTGTTTATTTTCTCCCTCTAATGTTGGAAAATTTGATTTTCAAAATGACAATCAGCAAATTGAGCCGTAATAAATCTCCTGTTGTTGGCTCTAAATATTTTATTATAGAAGGAGATTCATATCCAACATATATTCCCATCCTTCTTTGAGGACCCATTTTAGTACATTGTGGTGGAGCAATCGGAACATATACTGCATATCCAAAAGTTCTTAGATGAAAAATATTTGGTTCCTGACCAAAAACCATTTGTAAAGGGGAGACCTTAAGATAACTAGTTGGCCTGATACGAATTAACATCGCTGCATGTAAAATTGCATGTCCCTAAGTAGATATTGGGAGATTTGATTTCATAAGCAATGGTCTTGCAATCAACTGCAAACGTTTAATTAATGATTCTGCAAGACCATTTTGTGTATGAACATGTGCTACAGGATGTTCAACATCGATGCCCAGAGACATACAATACTCATTGAAAGCTTGTAAAGTAAATTCACCAGCATTATCTAGACGTATTTTCTTAATAGGATAATCTGAAAAATGTGCTCTCAATCTAATTAGTAGAGCAAGTAATCTCGTAAATGCCAGGTTACGAGAAGATAATAAGCAAACATATAACCATCTTGTTGATGCATCAATTAGAACCATAAAATACCTAAATGGTCCACATGGTGGGTGTATCGGCCTATAAATATCTCCATGTATACGTTCTAGAAAAGTGAGAAACTCACTTTCTATTTTTATCGATAAGGGTCTAATAATTAATTTTTCTTCAGAACATGCAGCACATGAGAAAATATGGGATTGTGGAATTGATTCTTTTCCCAACGAATGTCCACATGAATTCTCAATTATTCTTCGCATCATTATTGTCCCAAGATAGCCTAACCGGTCATGCCAAATATTGAATTTATTCTCACTTGCAAACTTCTGGTTTACAATAATATGTGTTTCAATTGTACTAATAAATGTGTAGTACATTCCATAAGAAAGAGCAGGGAATTTTTTCAGTGTGCATTTTTTACCAAAAATCATATCTGTGATAACAAGATATTCCTGGTTTTATCTATTTGTTATTTCAATATGGTATCCATTTCTGCGGATATCCTTGAAACTCAACAAATTCCTATTAGATTTGGAGGAATAAAATGCACTATCAATGTATAATTGTGTTCCTCCATGTAACAATATATTAGCTCTTCCAAACCCCTCAATCATCTTTATACTTCCAGATATGGTCTGGACATTGGCTTCTCGCATTACCAAAGATGAAAAATATTTTGTATTTCTGAATATTGTATGAGTTGTTGCACTATCAACAAGACACAAAGCTTCTTTATTAATGTCAATGAGTACCATTCTTCATTAACAGGAACATAGCAAAAGAAACACAAAAGAATTAATGAAAAGAAATACTCATAATTTTATTTATTTTGACAATATTTTTGCATATAATGTAGCGCTTGATGTAATAAATGATGATGAGGATCATGAACCAAGATATATTAGCAAATGTAAACAAAGAGATGATTGGTCAAAATGGAAAGACGCAATTGAGGCTGAATTAAAATCATTAGAAAAACGAAAAGTTTTTTGCCCTGTGATTCTTACACCTTAAGATGTAAAACCAGTTGGATATAAATGGGTTTTTGTGAGAAAACGAAATGAAAATGGTGAAGTAGTAAGATATAAAGCACGACTTGTTGCCCAAGAATTTACACAAAGACCTGGTATTGATTTTATAGAAACATACTCACCAGTGGTGGATGCAACTACTTTTCGATATCTAATTAGTCTGGCAGTAAAAGAAGGCCTCGATTTGCGTCTAATGGATGTTATTACAGCCTATTTGTATGGCTCACTTGACAATGACATTTATATGAGTCTCCCTGATAGATTTGAGTTACCAAAAATATATAATTCAAGTTCTCGAGAACGGTACTCAATTAAGTTAAATAAATCTTTATATGGATTAAAGCAATCAGGGCGTATGTGGTATAATCGACTTAGTGAATATCTATTGAAAGAATGATATAAGAATGATCAGATATGTCCATGTATTTTTATAAAAAGATCTGAAAATGAATTTGCTATAATTGCTATTTATGTCGATGACATAAATATCATTGGAACTCCTGAAGAGATTTCTAAAGCGGTAAATTGCTTAAAGAAAGAGTTTGAAATGAAGGACTTGAGAAGAACAAAATTTTGTCTTGGACTACACATTGAACATCTGAAAAATGGAATCTTCGTGTGTCAAGAAACTTACACGAGAAAAGTCTTAAAACGTTTTTATATGGATAAATCACATCCATTATGCACTCCGATGATTGTAAGATCTCTGCAGAAAGATAAAGATCCCTTTAGACCTCAAGAAGGTGATGAAAAACTACTTGGCCCAGAAGTGCCTTATCTTAGTACAATTGGTGCGCTTATGTATCTTGCTAGTCACACACGATCAGATATATCATTTGCTGTTAACTTACTAGCAAGATATAGTTCTTCACCAACACGAAGACATTGGAATGGGGTTAAGCACATTCTTCGTTACTTGAATGGTACTATGGATATGGGATTATTTTATTCAAATGAACATAAGACTGATTTTGTCGGATATGCTGATGCTGGATTTCAGTCTGATCCACATGTTGGTAGATCGCAAACAAGCTATTTGTTTACATGTAATGGTACAGCTATTTCATGGCGATCAATGAAACAAACCATATCAGCCACATCATCTAATCATGCTTTGAGCTAATGAAAATTCTATTTCTTGTGATGCTTTGAGCTAATGAAAATTCTGATAGAAGCACAAGAACCTGATGAAAATACTAAAAACAGAAGAAAAAAAAACATGAATACTAAAATAAGAAAGACAAGAGCTTGAAACGGCATAACTCGGATTACCAGACTACTCTACAGTACAAAATAAGAGGGGAACACGAGTTCAACCACCTCAAATAACCATATAAACCCTAAAAGATGGCAAGCCAGCTACAAGAGCAAAACTCTGGAACTAGAACGATGGTACCATGAGCATAGCTAGAAACCAATGATGCATTCGCTTTTGCAGTAGCATTGATCCAAGAACCAACCAAACAACTTCTCAAATAACATGTTTAAGATAAAGGAAACAAGAGAAAGTGAAGGATATAGAATAAAGAAGTAACACTTGATATCATTAATTACTGTGATTACAAACTGTAAGAGTTTAAGTCATGCCTACTTTGTCATTAGGCATCACTTAACTGAACTGTAAAACATAGAGATTCATATCGTGTGTGTGTGTGTACGTAGGTAACTAGGTATATTCAAGAGTCCTTCTCCCCCAACATAACAAAAGTAGTCCTAAATGACCCATAAATCCTAAGACATGTGAGTAATAATAACAATAGCCTCATGAGATCGCTCCTCCGTCGGAGTTGGTGGTGGTGGAGGATTGGGGTGGCGATACAACTGCATCACCGTGTGGGTCTTAGTTCCAGTGATCGCCTGCATATATCCGGTCCCCGGTATATGCACAAGACTCCATTTCACCTCTATTATGCACTTTGTCACCGGCATCTCTGAAACAACAGTAAACGAATTAAAGAATTACTTTCAATCTTCAATGCATAAGTGAAGACAACATTTATTATTTTCAGGGGAGGAACTTATATAAAGTAGAAATACTAAGGTCGTTTAAGTAATTTTCTCCAGAAAAATGGCATGAATATCAAAACCCAGTTTTCCTCGCCGGAGCACCGACAAAACGCCATTCGAGTACAGAAACTCACAAAGATTTTAAGCAGATAACGATTGAAACAACATGGAAATAAAATCGAAAGAGCGTAAGAAGAATTTTTTTTTTTACTTTCTTTGCTTCAAATGTCTCCTTCTTCTCTTTAGTCTTGCACTTTTTCTCTTGGAAATATTCTGAATATGAATATGAGGTGGTGTGAAAGAAAGAAGTATCTTTCTAACATGACTCTTGGTTATGTAAGGATGTATTAAAGAAAGAAGCATCATTTTGATATGACTCTTAAGTATTAAGGACATATGTCTAAAAAGTATATTTTGTGTCCTTCCACATAAAGGGATTGTTAACGAAAAATTTATAACAAATAGTTATTGAGACCTTTCTTCTTTTGCATACTTTGTCCCTCTGAGTTATATTATCTTCTGTCAGTTATATCAACACGTATCTTTACAGGAAGAGTTCGATTAATCCTAGGGAGTGCTATTTCCTAATTTATTGAGAAATTACGAAATATCTTTTAAAGACAGCGTCATCAAACATGATTGGAACTATATATTTTGTTATTTTAAAGATTTTGCTAATAATCTTAAAAGATATTTCCTGCTAATATTATGAGTGCATCATGATGGGTGTTCTCCAATTTATTTGGTAGATTAAAAAGGAAAAGAAATAAGATAGGAAAAGAAATAAGATAAGTTTTCATCTTTTGGTTCCTATGGTTAAGATTTCATTTGGTAGGTTTTGGGATTGTCAATTTACATTCTCTCCCAACTTGATTCCAGAATTCCCATCACTATTTAACTTCTTCCGTTTCATTTGGTTCCTGCGTGGGACCACGTACACCACCACACCCATAAATACATATATATATACACACACAGCATACGAGAGAGGAGAGTTCGTAGGTTGCTTCTGTGTCATATATATATATATAGTTTGCTTGCCTCGATGGCTAGTATATGTATTGTTGAGGGTGAAGGAGAAAGAATCAAATTACAGAAGGCATGATGGGTCTATTTCTTTCAAGGAATGTTATCGTGGCATGCAGATTATTCTTTCAATATATTTTCTCGAGAAAAGTTGTAGGCAATGGTTTATTGAGAAGGCTAAGGAAAATGGGGCGCTTGATGTCTCGTATTGGTAGGGATTTGCAGCGATACGATGAAGGTAGTTGTTGCCAAGTTGTGGGAGAAAACCAAATGGAGGAGGAAAGGATATTTGAGAAATAACAACAGAGTAAAGGCGAAGCACTGTATAAAACTAATGGGAATGGCCTGAAGTCTGATGAGGAAACAAACACCGTTTGCCTTAGAAGTGAGGGGTATAAAAATGACTTCAATTTGAAAAAATAAAAGAGATGTTGCAGCGTGTTTTGCATAACAGTATGTGAAACTGAGGCCTTCAATTATTAAATGATAATTTATTATTTTATCATGCCAACGGTAATTTTCTCAAATGGCATCATGTGTCAATACCAATTAATATCCATTACGGTGCATATCTCTGCTGGGTATATGAGTTTTTTTTTTCTTTTACTTGCCGTTGGTTCATATCAAGTATTTGATTATTGACATTTGAGTTTTCAAGGAGCATAGCATTTGGAAAATGGTTTATTATGTGTAGTGACAAAATCTTCTAAAAAATTTTAATTTAATTAGAACAGAAGGGGATTATATGAGAAATTCTAATTTAGTTGGAATTATTATTTGCTAAATATAATTAAGATAAAATTTGAGATCTAAAAATCTAAGGATGCTTAAGATTTGGAGTGCTTTATAAAATTTGAGTTGAAAAAAAAATTAGATCCATACAAAATTTCTAAGTTGGAAAATTATATGCCTTGCTAGTCTCATTTTATAAATATGAAGTTATGTATTGTAATTAAAAATAGATTAAATGGAGGCTTTGTTATTTATTGATGAATACAAATTTTGTAAAGGCTTTGTTATTTATTGCTGAGAACAAATTGTGAGAATAATATAATTTTTTGTTGCTTCAAACAAGCATTTTAAGGATATGGAAATTTAATCATTTATCTAGTAAAGAGATAAATGTGTTTAAATTTTTATTATTTATAGGTGTATTTATCTTAAAGTAAATATACATGATTATTGTGATAATATATTGAATTTTTATTATGTTATTGAAATTATGGGTGAATTAAATATGATTTAAAAATGTTTCAAAGATTGATTTTGAGAATCATTATGTGAATAGCTAACACATTATTTAGGGTGTTATTTGCTCAATTTATTTATATACAAATTATAAGAATTTGATGCATTAATATTAATTCTTGTGACATGAGGTATGTTATATGGAGATTGAGCATGCATACATAAAAATTCAATCTTATGAAAAGAATGAAATGTTTGAGATGTCGGTATCATATACAATAAATACCTGCTGTATTAAAATACCCAGATGTTAAAGTGGTGATTTATCTTGAGTTTATTACTCTATAGATTGAACAGACATACTCAATGTCCAAGTAGTGAACATTGTGATGCTCTAATAAGATTATTGATATTAGGGCTGAAAATACGGACTAGCCCGCCAAAAATGGGTCAGCCCGCCAGAAAGACAGTCAGCCCCAAAACAGGCTGGCAAAACGCCAGCCCGAGCCCGCCCCCTCTTAGTGGCGAGCTGGCCCCACTTTTTTTTATTTTAGAAAAAAATATTTTTAATATTTTTAAAATACTAATAAAAAATTTCTAATGTTATATTAGCATAATCAAAAAATTGCTCATGTTATACTCTTAAAAATTCCTATTTTTTATAAAAAAATATCAAATTTTATAACTATAAATCTAAATAAACATTAACATAATATTAATCAATTATAATATGTAAACATATATTAACGAATAAGTAATTATCTTTACTAGTATCGATAATAGGAGTATTCAAAGTAATATTTGAGTAAAAATATAAAATAAATAATAATATTAAAAATTTTGGGGGGAAAAAAGCGGGTTGGCGGGCTGAGTGGGGGGCTGGCATTTTGCCAGCCCGTTCCCGCCCCCCCCTTTAAGGTAAAACGACCCAACCCAATTGATATACCTTAAAGGGATTATGAATTATGATACACATTATAGTAGATTTTTCGCTTTATTAGAAGGATACAGTTATGCGAACTAGATCTTGGATTTAGAAGGGCCAAAATCTACTAGTGGTTATGTGTTTATTCTTGGTAGTGGAGCAGTCACATGGAAATAATGCAAGCAAATAATTCTAATCAAATTCTCAAGGAATTCTGAATTTATTGTTATGGAGTTGGCTGTTACTAAGGCTGAGTAGATGAAAACCTTTTAGCAAATATTTTGATATAAAACCAACACTTAATGTTTATGAGTTGTGTTCGTTTGAGATAGTATGAAAATAAGTATGCTTAAAACTTAAGATTGTGGAGTTATCTCAATTGATTTTGGTGAAGTCAAAAATAGACCTATCGAATCCATTAAACAAAATTCCTACGGAGAAAACAAAATGTTGAGACATCAAGTGAATAGGACTAAAGACAGTTTGATTACGACAGCGATGACAACCCAATATTTATAATTGTGATCCCATGAAGAAGGTTCAATGGGTAAGAACAAGCCGCTTATTAGTTCTACTAACATTAAAATATTATTACTGGTGATTTCATATAATGTGTAAAAAAGTGATAGATTGCATATTAGAGGGTTGAACAAAAACTCTTAATAATTTTAAATCCTATAGAATGGTGTATTCAGTGCAGATCTAGAGCATTCGCTCTATAAACAATAGAAATGCGGGGGTATAATATATGCCCAAGAGGTGCTGGTTCATAATCCATAGGACCACTGGTATCTCTATACACTAAATATTATCGGTCTAGGTCTGGAACATAATCCATAAGACTACTGGATATAATGATCATATTTATGTATGTAACTCAGCTAAGTGTTTCTTTAACACATGTGGGTGATTGTTGAAAATATTGTAAATATTATATAAGGGTGTGTCAAAGAAGAAAATATATTTTTGACATGACTCTTGATTGTATAAGGGTGTATCATAAAAATAAGAAGCTTTCTAACATGACTCTTAGGTCTTAGGGATATAAGTCTAAAAGATATGTCTCATATCCTTCCACAATCTATAAAAAAGGTTGTTAACAAAATATTTATAACAGATAGTTGTTGAGATCTTTCTCTTTTTATATAATTTGTTATGTTGAGTTATATCATCTTTAGCCAGTTATATCACCATGTATTTTTACAGGAAGAATTCGTTTAATTCTAGAGAGTGTCACTTCTTAATTTACTAAGGGATTACGGCATATCCCTTAAAAAAATATTTTTATATACTACTCAAATTATATATTTTATTCTTTTTTTCCTCCATCGGCTATTTATATTGATTTTGTAAGCTTGGAGAAGAAGCTTCCATGGGAGTAATGATGGATGATGTGGCGTCACATGCTTCTTGGATCGCAAGTTTTGAAGATGACACTTATGCAAAATAAAAGTGGTTAATTATCTCCCCAAAGATAAAATATATATTTAATTTTTTATATTAATATTAAATTTTATTTAGCCTTTTAAATTAAGAAAGTAAACTTTTAATCTTTTAAACTTAATATTTTTTAACTTTACTAATAAAAAATGTTTATTCATCAAACTTAAAGTCATGACAATACAACTAAACATTAACAAAAATATATTTATATTTCAATCATTTTAAATTGTGTTATATTATATATTAAAAAATTAAAATTTAAATATATTTTGTCAGTATTTAATTATTAAGTTATCATTTTAACTTTGGTAAATCAACATTTTTTTATGGGTAAAGGTGCATCCAGCACCCCAAACTAATTTTGGAGGAGCAATTAACACCCTAAAGTATTTAAAGGTGCAATTAGCACCCTGAACTAATTTTGGAGGTGCAACCAGCACCCTGAACTAATTTTGGAGGTGCAACCAGCACCCTAAAATATTTAAAGGTGCAATTAACACCCTAAACTAATTTTGGAGGTGCAATCAGCACCCTAAAAAAATTTAGTGTAATTTATTAAAATAATATTATACATATAGCTTTTAAACAATAATGTATCCAAAAAAAAATTTATGTGATATGTATCAAATGAAAGTAGGTTTTTTTGTTAGTGAAAGGGTAAAATTGCACCAATTTAAATATTTGAGGGTGCTGATTGCACCTCTAAAATTAGTTTAGGGTGTTAATTGCACTTTTAAATACTTTAGGGTGCTGGTTGCACCTCCAAAATTAGTTCAAGGTGCTAATTGCACCTTTAAATACTTTAGGGTGTTAATTGTTCATTCAAAATTAGTTTGGGGTGCTGGATGCACCTTTACCCTTTTTTTATTAATGAAATTAACGATGTTAAGTTTAAATGACTAAAAATAGAACTAATAAAATGAGCTAGTTCGTGGGTTGTGGCTCAGTCCGCCACAACCCCCAAGCTGTGAGGAGGCGAGCTGGCTCTTAGTAGCCCAAGTTGCCCTGTTTAGGTGGCGGGCCACCTTTTTTAAATTTTTTTAATATTTTAAAAAATTATTTTTAAACTTTTAAAATATTAATAAAAAAATTTTAATGTCATATTAGCATAATCAAAAAAATTGTTAATGTCATACTTTTAAAAATTTCTATTTTTTATAAAAAAATCTCAAATTTTAGAACTATAAATCTAAATAAATATTAACAACATAATATTAATCAATTACAGTATGTCAACACATATCAACAAATCAATAACCATCTTTACTAGTCTTCGATAATAGGAGTATTTGAAAGAATATCTAAGTAAGGCAAATAATAATATTAATATTTTTTAAAAAAAAAGTTACAAGCTTGCCCCTTTTTAAAAGAGCTAACCCGCTTCAACCCACGGGCTGTGAGGGGGTGAGTTGTATAGCCTCCCACTAAAAGTTAGTCCGAACCCACCCCGTTTAGGTTGAAGCCCATTTTAGTAGCTCTAACTAAAAGTATATTTTTATAATTTAAGGGACTAAAATAAAATTTAACCTATACATAAAGAATTAAACATATATTTTAGCCTAAATTTAAATTAGGTTAATACTATGGATATTGATTATATTAATAGTTGGAAGTGATATTTGCATTTTTGTAGTTAGTTATCCCATATTAAAGCAACTCCAAAAATGAAGGGCAGTTTTTTTTTTAATAAAATATTATTATGAAAGTAAGAAATCAAACAAGACCAAAGTTTCTGCTAGAGCTTGTAATGATCACACCAACTTGTTATTCTAATAAATCAATCATAGTTTACACCCAAAAAAAAATCAATCATAGTGCATTGAACTCAAAAGAAGACAAAAAATAGCCAAATTTCAATCAAATAGCTAGAAAGTGAAAACTAAAAACTAGTTTAAGAACACAAGTCCTTAAGAAAAGGCTAGGAGGAAGAGAATGTGACTGAGGAAGGGACAATTTCAACAAAATTCTTCACAACATACTAATAAAAGTTAGTCTAATTAGTAAAAAATAGATTTATAATTTATAAAATAAGTTTAAATCCGTTCTCAATATAATAATTTTATTGTTAGACAATCTATAAGACCTTTGAGCCTCTGGAGGTATATTTTAATCTTGATGAGTTTTGGAATCTAATTCGCCTAAATTTTTTTGCACTAAAAAAAATTCTTAGCCCACTCCAATCTCCGAGGCCCATTCAATCCACTAGTTAGCTCTGGGTCAATAATTGTAGGCCTATCCAGGACAGATTATAACCATATAAGGTCCTCTTTTATGAAGAAGCATATGAAGTTGTTGATGTGGGCTTTTCAGGAGAATTTGAAACTGATCTTTTTAATGATCACCAGAAAGAATAGGAGAGGAGATTAGTGTTAATAATGGAGGAAGTTTGTGGGATTGACTTTCAAAGCTATAAGCACCAAATTTGGATCATCTAGATTTAAGTTGGACTTTCATATTTATGTTTTTTAAATCATTTTAATGGGTATAAAATCTAAAATAAAAATAATATTTTAATTGTTAGTTTTTTTTAAAAATGATTTTTAAATAAATTATATTCAGATAGTCCAAATCTCATCAACTGAGACTGGGTCCCAAGCTTGCTTGAATGTTTGTGCTCCACAAAGGAGGCTAGTTAGAAATGGACGGCCAGTGTTAAATCAATAAGGATGGTCAAGATCTTGGTTTCAAAATGTCGATGACATGGCACAATCTGAAGCGTCTCAAGAATCAATCCCGCATATTTCACCATGTAAGCACAAAGCATGCCGACACATCCTACACCATTAACCGTTAAGCAAAAGACAATATTGCATCTTGAAATATTAAGTGCAGTAATATTCTGTTTTTTAAGAGAAAATCATATAAAAATACACTTTAAATTTTAAAATTTTAAATTAATTTTGCTTCCTATATTTTAATAGGTATTGATTATACCTTATAAGTAAATAATATTATATTTTTTTTAGTTATTATTGATTTATGATATTAAAATTTAAATAATCTTTTTGTGAGATTTTTTCTTTTTTGAGTACGAAAAAGTTTAAATAAGTAAAGTATTAGGAGGTTTATTAAGATTAGTATATATCTTTAGTCTCAAATAGTATTTAGAGAAGTATTTATAGTTACATATCATTTATAAATAAAATTATTATATTAACAATAAAATTTAAATTTATAATTTTATAAATTATGACTAGTTTATTTTTAATTTGATTAATTTTTGTTAATTTTTTTTTTAAATGTGCTCATAACTTCAACCAAACACTTTGTAAAAAAGAAAAAGAAAAGAAAAAGTGATTAGGTATTTGGGTGGAGTGGGTTTCACGTGGTGGGCTTGATTTGGTTTTGATGACAACTGACAAGTGACCTTGAAGAAGAAGAAGCAAAAATAATGGGACGTATGTCGATGTTCATGATACTATTTTATTATAATATTTAAAAAAATATCTTAATTTTTAAATATTTAAATTTATATTTAAAAAGTAATTCATGACTTATTATATCTAATATTAATATCATTTAAGAATAAAAAAATTTTATTCTACTTTTATATCGTATTTTTAAAAAAAAATCTATAAAAAAAATAATGGGCGGGAAAGGCCCATGTCTTTGTGTGCCCATATATTCATGAAAGGGCAAATAAATGCCAAAATATTATTAATAGTATTAGTATTGGTGGCTATAAGATACACATAGATCTTAATCCTTTGGGACACGTGTGCTTCTTACAGGCCGTAAGCTTGATTTCACTTGTAATGTTGGGTTTCAACGTTTGGAATATCAGCAGCCTCTGCAAAGTATCTGTATATTTTTCCCCTTTCTCCCCCACAAAAGAGTCCCCATTTCTAAACTCCAAAGATGTGACATCAATTAATAATAGACTATCACAATTTTACTTTTTATTTCGTTTTGCTTATATTGATAAATATAAGGGAAAATTTCATTAAAATGCCTTTAAAATTTGCTAAAAGTGATATCAATTTGCAAAATCCAAAGCCACACCGATGTACCAAAAAGGATTTTAGACATGTTGGTGTTTTTACAATATTGTCCACCATGGGCCCACCCTTGTTAGCAGGCCACCATGGGCCACTATTTCATGCTTTTAGATAAAATTACCAATTGTGGAACTCTTTAAAACGTGTTGTCATTTGTTAATAAAATATAATGAATAGTTAATGAGGTGTAATAAATATTCTGAAAAGTAGTTTTTTAGTTTAAAAGTATAAATATATAAAACTCCCTGCACACTTTGTGGCAGTCAGGCGAAGGGGGTTGATGGCATTATTTTAACTGAGGGGAAATATGGTAAAAACCAACATTTCTAAATTCTTTTTTGGTATAGTGGATTGGTTTAGGATTTTACAAATTAGAATCACCTTTCTGAATTTTGTAATTTTTAGAGGTATTTTAATGGAATTTTCGCTAAATATAACTTATGAGATAGGGATATCAACACTTTTATGATGAAACAGAACACAAAACCCTAAAACTATAACCTAATATAAATACTACCTTTGCCCAAAAAAATAAATACTACTTCGATTATAAATATAAAAATTAGATAAATAATTTATAAAAATTAAAAAATTAGTCTCATTAATTACTTAAAAAAATGTGTGTTAGTTTCTTTATAATATTATTTTTAATAATTTATATGAGAAATTATTCTTTTAATAAAAAAAACTTTTAATATGTGTAATTAATATGAAGTGTTTAAAAAAATTATAATTTTAAAAGAAAGTTGATTTGGGTATTATATTTAAAATTAAAATAAGCTCATTTATTAATTTTTATATTTAAAAATAGATGAATTATCATATGTGTGTATGAAAAGGATAACAACTACCAATTCTTTTATAAAATTCTAGAAGATATATAGGAGTGAGATATTACATTGGTATTTATTTCTCAAAATTTGACATTTTATATGCCAAAGATAAATAACACATAATGAAGGCTACATAACCAATATGATTACTCCTCTTATTGTGAAGAAGCTGTTTAACGTATCTCATTCAATAAAAAAATAATAAAATATTAGTTATATTTACTAGTAAACAAAAAAAAGAAAGACAAATTCACAAACAAGCATGAATCTTAGCCAATAGAAATTACACCAACCTAATTAATGGTCTTGGGCTTAAATCATCGCTCACTAGAAAACTTACGGGAAGAAGTTTACCCTCATGATAATCTAACCCAGTTTTATATAGTTATCTGATTAAATTAAATTTAAAATTTAATTTAAAAATACCTTTTTTTAAAATATTTTTTAAAATTTTATATTTAAATAACAAAGATTCTTTATACTTGAACTAACGTGTATTAATATTCTTATGATTTTTCTAGTCAACTAAAATTAATTAAAATCTAAAGCGACCATGATATTTTAATTAAAAAAATCAATTTTTATTACTTGGCAATCCAAATATATAATATTTATGATCTCATTTTTTACCAAGAAAAATTGGTCAAAATGGCCAAATGGCTCAAATATTGGGAAAAGATTACCAAATTCAGAATTTACAAATTTCCTTTCACATTCTGCAATTTTTTCCCCGTGATGCGTGCAACTTTTCTTTCATATTTCTACAAGTTAGGTCATTTTCTACCAAATATTTTAGTCCCTCAGTCCTTTTTACCAATTTTTCTATTTTAGTATTCCACACCAACTCTCTGTTTTTTTTTTAGAGAGACAATTTCTCCTCCATCTTTTTCTCGCTTCCAGAATTTCCTACTCTCTCTCTCTCTATACATATTCTTTAATAACCTTCCATTCTCTCTCCTCAACTACCTGGTACTTATAATTCCATTTTACTTTTTTACACGCAAGTTACATTAATAAGGCAGTATTAAATTATTCCAACAAGCGAGATGGTAAGCGTGATTAATCTAGCAAGGAGGAAAATATAAATTTAAATATT
Source organism: Leucaena leucocephala (assembly GCA_037074615.1). Lineage (NCBI taxonomy): Eukaryota > Viridiplantae > Streptophyta > Magnoliopsida > Fabales > Fabaceae > Leucaena > Leucaena leucocephala. Next base: position 1,624,350 of record CM073544.1, on the reverse strand, counting down.
AAAAATTATATATTTTTTAATAAATATAAATTATTTACACTAACTTTTAAAAAGAATTAATCTTTAAGTCTAAAATAATTTGAGGAGAGCTAATCGAATAAAAAGGCTTGGGGTCTTGGGGACACGCTAGATTAAATAAAAAAAATGCTATATTAAATTAAATAGGTGAATGTCTTGTGCATATTCACTAATAATACATATTACATGCCATAAAATAATATTTTTATTCTAATTAGTTTTATATATTACTCTTTCTGTCATTAATATAAGGCCTAATTAAAAAATTATATTAGTCCTAAATATAATATATATTTTTTATATTTTTTATATTTTTTTATATTACCCATATTAATACACTATCAACAATAATCAAATAAGAGAGGGAGAGGGAATTAAGAAAGATTATTAAGATATTTTTTAAAAATATATGACATATTAAATAATTTAACTAATTTTTTAATTTAATTAAATAATTAAATAAATTATATATTAATAATTAAAATAATATATTAATTAATACCAATTTGTTCGGCCTCCTCACTAATTCAATATGAACAAGAAGTCAATCAAGAAGATCTGGACTAGTTAATGAGCATAGAATTGTCCAAACCAAACCAGTTAACGTGGCGTACTTAAAGAAGTTAAGTGTATTAAATCTATCTAATTAAACATGTTATAATACATAAACGTGACCTAATATATTAAGTTAAATAAGTTTGTTGGATTATTACTTTCTATTTTAATAGAGCTAATTATTTTTTTTAAATATATCTAAAAAATTAAATAAATCAATTAATTCTAATTAATATATAATTAATTAATTTTAATTTTATTAATCTTATTAAAAAAATCAATTAATTTTTATAATTAAAATTAGAAGGAATGTCTACAAATTTGGTCCATCTGACAGTGATATCAAGCTATGCGCCATCGGCATAATGGGATATTTCCTTTTTTGTTCGAAACATAAGGGGATATTCAAATCTAATACGATTCTTTGCTTTTACTTTTGGTTTTTCCATCCTTCCCATCTCTCTCCCTCCAATTAATAATATTAAACAAAGCGTTGGTTTGTAAGTTAAAATTTTTTACATTATTTAATTATTTTTAACTAATTTTTTAAATTCATAAAAATTATTAATAAGTTCTTATTAAAAAAAAGATTTTGATAAAATATTTCTTATACATTAATTGATTAGGTGGACTTCCTTTTTAAGCCGTGGGTTCAGTCTTGAGTTCATATGGCGAGGGAAACCCGGCATGATTTGAGCGTGTCTCTAAGTACTCTTTATTCCATTTTCAATTAGTAAAAATTATTTTATGATAAAGAAGAAATAAATTCGATTTAATTGTCAACATTGCACTGGTGCTAGCTGCATCCTTAAATCACGTTATTTTTTTAAAACAATTGTGGATACTGGACACGTGTCATGAAATGGCAAAGAAATTCCAGGCAAAGAATATTATCATTGGTGGCTATAAAACACTCATAGATCTCAATGTACCACCTGTGACAATACGGTAGGTTGACTTTTAGCACATATAACATTTTTTTTTAAACTAATGAATACTTGTAAGAATAACGAGTGACTTGTTTTCTTAAGATAATGTCACGTCTTTTTATTATAAAAAAATGTAAGAGTGTCAATTGCTCTAAATTATTAAATTTTAGGTGCAATGGCTCTCTTGCAAATATTTCAGAAGCGAAAATGCTTTTTAATTCAAAGATTTTTTCACCTGAACATGCCATGTGTCAGTCAACGTGTGTGTTTGAATAGATTTTTTTAAAAAAAATTTATAAAAAAAACTTTTACATAACTTTTAGAAAAGAGCTTTTAAAAAATAATTTATAAAAAAAATTATAGATAAATCAGTGTTTAGATAGTTATTACTAAAAGGGTTTTTATAATTAGAAAATTACTAAAAATGGTATAATTTTATTAAAAATATGAGAGATTAGAGAGGGTAAAACAGAGAGAGGAGAGAGGGTGGAGAAGATAGAAGAAAGATGAGAGATAGTAAAAAAATAGATAAGAGATGAGGGAGGGTGGAGAAGATAGAGATAAAAGGAGAGATAGTGAAAAAGATAGATGAGAGAAGAGTGAGGGTATAAGAAAAAGTAAGGGTAAAATAGTAATTGAGCAATTCATAAGCTCTTTTACTATTCCAAAAGCTACTCTGACTAGCTTATCTGAAACCATGGTCTGGTCCAGAAGCTCTTTTAGATAAACATGGCTGTTTGTTTTAAAATTTCTCCAAACCGAAGTTTGAGCTAGAACCCTTTTAAAACCTAAATTTGTGGGTTTTCCAAACAGGCAAAAGTCCGTTTATATATAGACTTTTAAAAACTACTTTTAGAAAAAAAAATTTAGACGCCTTTTAGATAAACTCTTCTAAAAAAATAATTTTAAATAAATAAATAAGTGTTTAGTTTGTTATTATAAAAAAGATTTTATGATTTATAAATTACCAGAAGAGTATGAGATGGGAAAAAATAAATTAATAGAATTTACTGTTTATAACTCTCTCACCCACCACGGCTTTGGAAGAAGAAGAAGATGTAGAGGAGAGATGCGACGACACGTCAATTGACGAGGAAGAAGAGGAAGACAGAGAGACTAGCCTACCTCTAAAGGGCCACCAACGATACTCCCCTAGTAATAGCCTACCATTAACGAACAGGTGAGGCTCTACCAGCGACGATAAACCATCGACAGACAGGTGAAGGTGGAAATATTGGAGATTGTGCCCTAGAGGCTAATCATTATGTTATAAACATTGTTAATTTATGAATTTCTTAATTATGTTATCACATTATTTGCATATTTACTGTGATGATCATCCTTGGATAACTCATGATCTTATCCTAAATGTCCCTGGTCGGTCATCTATGCGGGAGCAGAGATGAAATAAGACCAGTATGACTTTGAAGATATATAGAGATATAAATCAAAGTCATAGGCACATGTAAGAGTACAAGGTGTTGGACCGACCCGCCATGAGAGAGCTGCATGGGTCAAGTCATAAGCTTCTCTCATATACAAGCCATGTCACTATACCCTTTGACCTGAGATCATCATGGATTCCTACAAGACAAACGCTCAGCTTTGACCTAGTTAAAAGTCACTTTTGACCGAGTGATCACAAAGACTATGTTCGGGTTTAGTGGTTTTTCATGCAGAGGAATGTGAATGGTGAAAATGGAATTTGTCCCTCACATTCGTAGAGAGATATTACTGAGCCCTTCGATGAGTAAGTCTGAGAAATGTATGGCCATACTGTAATGGAAGGGTAGTTCCATTTTTATATTCAGACTACTCATGGATCGAGAAAGTAACGGTCAGGAACATGAGGATGACGTTCTCCATGCCTCATCCATGAACGAAATATCATGTGACAAAAGGGACGTGATATGGTTGTATGAAAGGTAATATTGTTCATCGATCTTCATATGATTTGGGTAGTCATAATGTCTTGCTAGAGACCGCTTACGACTTGTGGATCAGTATAGTAACTGGCCCACTGCCAACTTTATATGGGCTTACAGAGTCGCACACAAAATAGCCCAACTCGAGCTGTGATGTCCAGGTTCATTGAATCTAAAACATGTCTTAATTCAATGAATAATCTAGGATGAATTTATATATTTTATATAATATAAGAGATATTTACAATATTTAGTTTATAAGGATAAATTAAATCTCTATCACTTTTGAATTTGAATATAAATTGATATGATCTATTTGAATTTAAAATTTAAATTGATAAGATATCTTAAATTTGATTTATGAGAATAAATCAAATATAATTCTGTCTTATCTTTATTTTAAATTAAATAAATAGGTGAATTAAATCTGTGGGACAGATTTAATAAAAATTATATTTATTTAATTAATTTCTTATCAAATTATCCAATATATGATATTGTATTAATTTCATAATTAATATAAGATTAATTATGAAGCCTGACCCAATTAGAAACCCGATAGCATTCTATATATTTGATATTAGGGGTTAGGGTTCTATATACAACACACAAGAAAAGGGGCAAGGAGAGTGCAAAATATTTGCAGATAAGAAATTGCCAAAATAGAGATGGTGAGGACGGAATCTTGAGAAAGCCCTAGAGGGATAAGAGGCGCTAGCACGTCGTTCGTGGTTGGAACGCTATTCGTATGGATACCGGTAGAGGAAGCCGATCTGAGTTGTCGACTTCTTGTGATCGAGAAAAGAGCACCAGGTACGACGAAGTCGCGACCAGTTGACACAGAGGTCGCGACTAAATTGGCATCTGAACGTCAGAAATCCGAAAAGAGACTACAGGTCGTGACTAGAAGCAGAGGAAGTCGCGACTAAAAACTCCAGAGACGACAGGTCGTGACTAGAAGCTGAGTAGGTTGCGACTGCAAACTCCAGGGGCGACAGGTCATGACAAGAAGCTGAGGAGGTCGTGACTGTAAACTCCAGAGGCAAAGAGTCGCGACTAGTGGACACTGAGGTCGCGACCACAGCTTGAATGCCGAAGGTAACACTTTTTTCTCTTTGACTTAAACACATTCGGTAGATCTGGCTGGGAATAAAAAAAAAATTTAAAATTAATTTCCGCTGCGTGTCTTCCAATTCTCTTCAGGAAAGAGGAGAGGGAAGAGAAGAAATGAGAGAGGAGAGAGGAGAGAGGAGAGAGGAGTGAGGAGTGAGGAGAGAGAGTGTTAGAAAAAATACGGGTAAAATAATAATTAGATAGTTAATAAGATCTTTTACTATTCTAGAAGTTATTCTTAGGGACTTATTTAAAATCATGGTTTTAAATCATAGTTTAATTCATAAACCCTTTTAAACAAATATAATTATTTGTTTTAAAATTTTCTTAAACTAAGATTTATGCTAAAAACTCTTTTAAAACTACGGTTATAGTGCTATCCAAATAGGCACTTAGTTAACTATTAATGTTATAAATCAAAGTTTAGAGATAACATTATAGGAGAAAATGTTATGGAAAAAAAGTAATTTAAAAGTGATTATAGAAAATAGTTTTCGGAAAATAGCTAATAGAAAAAAAAATAATTCTAAAAAAATAAATATTTTAATAGTTATTATTAGAATAATTTTGATGATTGATAAATTATTATAAAGAATATAATATCAAAAAAAAAGTTAAACTGATTTAAAGGGAAGAAGACAACAATATCTGAAGGGAAGAAGATGGCGATCTCTAACGAGCTCCGATATGTAACGAAGGAAGAATGACGAGCTCTGACAAGCTGTGATCTATAATGAAAGAAGAATGATGAGTGGAGACTGGGTTACAGAAGAAGAATGATGAGTGGAGACGGGGCTACAATTCCTCAACAAAAATACAATTCAATTTTTTACCCAAAAAATTACAATTCAATTCAAAGAGTCAAATGGGTTTGTTTTGTTTTCCTACGCCATAGTAAAGTAAGTAAGAACAAATAACACTATTGACAAAAGGAAAATGTAACAAATTTAAGTAAATAACAAGCAAGCGCAAAAAAGAAACAAGATCAAGATGTGATGGCATGTCCTTGTTCTTAAGGGTTAAAGTCAATAAATCATTATGGCATTTTCGTCAAAAGGACTTCAATAATTAATTAATTAATGCATAAGCTTTTGATAATTATTGTCCCTTTTTCTATCCTTTGAACTTATAAAATTAGTTTAATATATTAATTATATCTTTAAATATTTTAAAATATTAATTATATTTTTAAAATTAATTTAAAATACTAATTATAATCTTAAATATTTTAAAATAGTAATTTTTTTAAAATTAATTTAAAATACTGTATACATCTTAATTTTCAACTTTTAAGTTAACCACCTGTTACTATTTTTTAAGTGGTGGCCCCAAATTTGTTTTGACCCTTTGACGAAGCGGTGGTGAGCCGCCCATTAAAAAAGTAAAAGTGACAATGTTACTCCGTTTAAGAAAAGTTTATGTATATTTTTATATTTAATATAACCTTACGAGATACACATTCGTGAGAAGTTGATAGGTAGATTTACAAACTAATTCTAAATTGAATGATCGTTTAATATTTGATTTTTTAACCAGAATTTAATATTTAGATTTGAACCATATGAATTTTTAGATTTAACTTAATTAAAAAAGATTCTGACTTTTTACCTTAATTTGTATAACTTTCTCTCTCGAGGGAGCTTGGATGATCCACATTATTAATGTTTGTGTTTGTTTTTATCTATCTAGAAAAAAAGAAAGATAGTGTCAGTAGGTAAAAATTTGCTTAATACCTATACATTTAATACGAAGATATTTATGCTTTAAAAAAAATAAAATAAAGAGATGCCAATAAATATTAATATAATTTATAAAGATTTGGTTAATATCCGCAAAGACGTCAATTCATACTTTTTTATTATTTTGTTAATAATTAATTTATAAATATTTTTTAAATTTTAAATTTTTTTAGATATAAAAAAATGATTTGAATTTAAATTAGAATGGAAATAAAACCTTTAATTTTATCTTTAAATAATTATTTATAATTATCCGTAAATAATATGCAAACTCATAACATATATCTTGTCTTTTATATTTTTATTAAATTTTATTTAGTCTTTTAAATCTAAAAAATATACTTTTAATCTATTAAATTTAACATTGTTAATTTTATTAATAAAAAAATTGACTCAATAAATTTAAAATAATAATTATAAGATTAAATGCCAATTATAAAATTTAAATAAAAATATTATAATAAAAAAATTAAAATATAAATATATTTTATTAGTATTTAATGGTATAGATATTATTTTAAATTTATTAAATGAATATTTTATGTTAATAAAATTAATAATATTAAATTTAAATGATTAAAAATTTATTTTTTTAAAATTTAATATAAATATAAAAAATTAAATTTATACTTTAGTATAATATATAAAATATAATATTTAAGAAGTGTGGATGGATTTGGGGCGAACGGAAAAGAAAAAAAAAACAAAACCTAAAGGGGGGCCCACATCTGATCTGAGCTTCAACCACGAGAGTCCCAAGGTCCCCCTCTGTTCGGACACTTGCCACTCCTTTATCCGCCAACCATCACTCTTCTGTTCCCTTTTTTGTTTAATAGTAAAAATAAAATATTAAATATTAAATTCAATTCTCTCGTATACGGAGCAATTTTTTAACCTAAAGAGATAATTCTCCTCTATCTTCCTGTCGCTTCCAGAATTTCCTCCTCCTCTCTCTCTCTCCTCCAAAACCTTCCATTTTCTCTCTTCAACTACTTAGTGCTTATACGTTCCAGACGATACCCACGAACAAATTCATATTTCAATCCCAATTCCCAATTCCCAATTCCAATCTTGGTCTCCAAAAACAATTGCATCTTTTCTTGTTGGGGACCTCAAAACCCAGAATTCAGAACTTACCTCTCTCTCCTCTCTCTCTCTCTCCTCCCCCTTTTCATAGTCGAGAAAGAGATTTTCGAATCTGAATACCCTCTTGGATCAAAGTGTGAAAGATCTGAGCTTTTGTTGGTGGGGTGCTTCAAGAACAAAAAAATATGATTCAGCTGTTCTTAGCGGTGGCTTTCTCGGCGGTTCCTCTGATTCTGTATGTTCCTCCGATGAGAAGCTTGAACCTGTTCGTGGAAGTCATGGAAGAGATTCTGAGAGAATCAAGAATTTATTCCAATAGGATGTATCCACGTGTCCGTGTAGCTTGGTCCAGAATCATGGATTGTATGCTCTGTACCAACCCCAGGTGATTCAACAACAACAACAACAGGTTTTGAACTTTTGATGCAAATCTTGATTCCTGTACATAGCTTTTCCCCTGAATTGCTGTTTTTATTCATCGTTCTGCGATTTTCTAAGTTTAGGTTTCATGTAATCATGAGTGTTTCCTCTTCAATGTTCATTCATATGATCCATTGAACGTAATAATGGTTACAATGTTCTGACTGTAATCAGAAAAAGAATCGTTTTTTCTGCTGATTAATCAAATCTGAGGTGCTTTGTTTCTCAATTTGCAGTTTCATTTAGCTCCTTCTCTTCTTCGTCTTTTGTCAAGTGAGAATTTTCTTTATCTTGGCAAAAAGGAATTTAGGATCTTAGGTTTCTAATGTGATATTAGGGTGAATCATTCAGCACAAATAGGATCCAACCGCAACCTCTCATTTAGTGGGCACGAGGTGGTTAAAATGAGATTAAACTTTGCAACTCTCATTTGAAGGAGAGTTTTTATCTTACTTGATCTTGATCACCAGCCACTAATTAACACATCAATTACATAATTTTTAAAAGAAAATATTAGAGAGAAATTTATCATTAAAAATTTTATTAGAAAGACGAGATTGATAATTTTTATATATAAGATACTTTATGAATATTGGAAAAGAAATCTTTTGGCCGAACACCAAAAAAAAAATAAAAAATCAACATGGAATTTCTTTCAAATTTTTCTTTTCAAAAACTGTGAAATAATTAATTTTAAGATAAAAAATATTTAATATATTAAATTAATTTTAGATGAATAATTGATATTCTAAAATATTTAATAGGATAATTAATATTTTAAATTAATTTTAAAAATATTAAAATATTTAAATTATTATAATTTTATTTTCTTTTTAATAAAAATATAAATTTTTATATAAATTTTTTATTTTAATATATTATTATTTAAAAAATTATATGTATAATACTCAATAAATTATTTTTTTAATTTTTATATATAAATTTTATATATTATTAATGTTAAAATTTGTTCAATATTTTTTTAAAATAATATGATATCTGTGATATTTTAAATAATAATATGTTAAAATAAAAAATTTATATGATATAGATTAGATATAAATTTATATTTTTATTAGTAAAAATATGAAATTATATTAATTTAAATATTTTAGGATATTGATCATATTTTTTAAATTAATTTAGTATATTAATTATATTTTTAAATATTTTAAAATGTTAATTATTTATTTAAAATTAATTTGAGATATTAGATATATTTTTATTTTTTATTTTATTATTAGTATGTAGGAGCCGCATACGAAATCATATTGAAATTTAATGCTGCGTGAATTTTCACGGGGCTTGTATTAGAAGTTACTATATTGATAACTATCAACGTTGGCGGAAATTAAAAATGGTGGTTAATTTATTAAATTTGTGTAAAATTAATTTTTTTTATTTTAACTCATATTAAATGAGGGTATATAAGAAAGAGAAAAATAATAAAGTGTCAGATTTAAATATTAATTATATGGATAAAATTAACAAATCAATGTTAATTATTTTTAATTATAATTTATATCTGTGGACTACAAAAAAATTTTAGACGTGGCTTATATTATGAATTGTAATATATATATATATATTTATTGGGCAGAATATATATATTCGATATGAGATAAGTATTGAATGTGATTGAAGGAATTGGAAAAGTCTAGAAGGTTTCAGCCATCGCAATTCAGGGTCAAAGAAAAAGAAAAAAAAGACATGGCGAATAGTAATATTCCTTTTGTTCCGATTTATTTTAATCTTATTTATATAGTAGAGAATACAATTTTATATATATATATATATTATTTTTATTTATTATTTATTTATATTAATTTTATTTCAGTTGGGTATAATATATATTGAATAAAGATAAAATTAAAAAATTATTAAATTATATGATATAATTAGTGAAATTTAAAATTTTTTAGTCTATATAAAATATTATAAAAATAAATTATAAATAAAATAAAAAAACATTATCTTATAACCGAGGAACAGACAAAACTTGAGGTGGAAACAATTACAAATGAAGCAAGTTAAGGAAAAATAAACCTGGTGAATATTAAAAGTAAATATAGGTTTTTTATTATTTTAGTTTAAATGTAAATTTTAATATTATTTCATTTAAAGCTTGCATAAGAATAATAAAATTGAAAAATCAAGTTCTCTTATAATTTACATGACAGAAAATAAGTCTTTATGTATTTAAGTAAAGTCAAAGTATTTTAAGGATAAAATTTATGATTATATATAACATAATATTTTGATATTATTTATTATATACGTTTAATATTTTAATTTTATTTGTGATATAATTTTATTTAACATATAACAGTAACAATATAATAAGTATTCATATTTTATAAGTAAATTTATAAGTAAGTAGATATATTTTTACAACTAATATTATCAAAATAACAAATATCTATATAAAAATTTATAACTCCTAATTTACTATAAGAGTTTATACAAAAATTTGTAAGTATTTATTAATGAACTTATAAGTACACATACATATTTTAACAACTAATAATATACAAAATAACATGCGTGATCAAAGAATTTGACCTAATAGATATAAGTAATTTTACTTAAATTTTTTTCCCGGATTTTAGTTCATATTTTACTTAGAGTCTTTTTTTTTTCTGGGTAAGAAATTATAAATATATAATTTTTAATAATATTAAGATGATTTAGTTATCTTATAACTAGTTATAAGATAAACTATAATTTTGTATTAAAAACTTATATAGAAATAAATAATTGGTTGATCTTATCTCTGAAATCACTCAAAACAAAATCAAAAGGTCGGTTATGGGATATTTTTAGAGGGTTGGGCACTTAGGCTGTCATGTTTGGCAGTCTCTATTTTCTGTTAGGGCAGTGAGACACAACCCCAACCATTCTTTGGATCATATTTTTTTTCTTCTTCTCATCAAGCATCTACCTCTTCTTAAAATGGTTATGTTATATGAAACAATTTTTTTTTAATTTTTTTTTTAAAAACTCATTTATCACTAATATCGTTGACACTCAAGAGTTCAAGACTTTTCTTTTTGTTTAAAACTAAAATTTACGTACAATGTGTTTGGAATCATGTCAATGTGATTATAAAATTTTAACATGATGTTTTAAGTTTAAACTAAATATATATATATAAATTATTAAAAAAGATAAAATTTATTTTAATAATTTTTATATGTTAAAAAATTAGTTTCAAGTTGTCGATTAAATTCTATAAAAAAGATTTCGTGTGAGTAGATGAGGTGAGTCAATTATTATGGACTTCATGTCCACTTTTTTTTTTTTTTATATATATAAAATTAAATCTTATTATTCATATAATTTTCATGTAATTCTATGGTTGAGGAAATCTGGTTGTCTCGAAAAATGGTATATTCAAATTTCGGCGGTGAGAACACCGTTTGTGTTTGATGGAAGAAAGATCACAAAACGATAAGACAGCCCATAGAATTGCTTGCTAAAGCAAGAATGTGGTTTTGTGTTGCGTGGGCCAATCGTAAGATGCAGCCTTCAAGCATTTTTCTTTTGATAATAATAATAAAAAAGACAATTTATTTAAAGATTATATAGTAGTATATACAATTTTACTCATAATATTTTTAATTTTAGTACAATTTCACCCATAATTATTTTAATTTGGTATAATTTTACACATAATTTTATTTTTCAAGTATTAAGAATTACATCAAATTAAAAATATTATAGGTAAAATTATACTAAATTAAAAATATTATGGATAAAATTATACTATAAATAAGATTAGGATACTGGACACATAAAGAATAAAATTATGATATTGGACGCTATATAACCTTTTATTTAATAAAAAGATAAAATAGTAAGTATAAAACTATTGAGAAACAAATTGGGGCACAAAATTTAAAAATAAGAATATAGTACAACAAACCAATAGAAAACAAACTAAAACACAACAAAATTATAAACGAGGGGAACAAGAAGATGCAACCGGTACATCCAAAAGACAATTAGCACTTCAAAGATCAGATAAGTTTTGAGTCTTATCTCAATCCAACTGTAATACCACTAAATTAGACACTGCTCAAAGTCCTAGAGCACAGGAGCAAAAGTTACTTAGCAGACTTTAGATATTGGATACTTTGTTATTGGAATCATATCATACCAAACCACTAATATAAATTCAGTCTAGCGAAATAGATTAATTTTTCTCGATATAATAAATTAATATTTAAATTTCTATTAAAAGAATATTCACATTTAATACATGCGAGTCAATGAGTATCTCAAATAAGATTGTCTATGATATGAGCATACATATACTAAGAACAAAAAAATATATCATACCAATTCAGCACTTGATCATACTAACATGAGTTAGGTTTAGTAAAAAATGTTAGTTCCTCACAATATGGTGAACTAAGATTTTAAATCTTTACTATAATAGATGTTTAAATTTAATACTCGATAATAACTCAACTAAAATTACGTATTAATAAAAGGATATTTGTGATTATAAAAAAAATATCATACCAAATCAGCACTTGATTTGAGGATGCGATGCTTTGCTGTCCCTATTTTATGAGTATGCAACAATCAAGGGCTTGCAATCTATCCGTGTTTATGGATACTAAACTTTCTACACGAATTTTTTTTTGAATGAAATTGGATCTTAATCATATTTTTGTTAATGGAGTAATATGATTTGTCTAACGGTCAACAAAACAACCATCAATAAACATACAATACCAAACATATAATAACTGATTAATTTATTACTAACTCAGTTCCTAATTATAAAATTTACTTAACTGATTTAAATAGATTAATAAAGTTAGATAAATTAATTAATTATGATGATTATATGTTAGTTTTTCTAAAATACCCTTTTAATTATGTGTATTTGAACTATTTTTAATAGATACATCTTAATAAATCTAATTGATAGGAAAAAATTATAATTTTAAGAAAAAAATGGATTGATATTTTATATTTAAAAATAAATCTAACCCCTATCTAGCTCTTATAATTAAAAATAGAGGGAGTATATTATTTTATTAAAATGAGGGCATCTAGGTAACACCAATGTTGTATTGCATTCAACAAGTAAAAAAAGAAGAAGAAATGTTTCATATTTGTAGAGAAAGGGCACTTTTACTAGTAATTAATAAATGTTCCATATATATGCGCTTACTTTTCATTAACTTTAACTTAATACTTTTTCTTATCCTAATTATAAAAACCTATTTACTTTTTTTTTGAAAGATTAAGAAAACTGAATGAATCATTTTAAAATATTTATATATTTTTTTTATAGTTTTTTTAATTTTTCAAAAAAATCAATGTAATTTTATAATTAAGACTGGAAGTAGTACTAATACTATTATTATTATAATGTTTATTATTGGAATGAGGGACTCTCTACTTAAATTCAGTATACTTATGTAGTGGCTTGCCTTTACACTAACCCCAACAACATTTTGTGTCGTTGGCTTTTCCTTTTGTTATAAGGTTGTGCCCCTTTTAATTTCATGTTTAACAATATAGTATCTGATTTTTTTGGCTTTACAATGTGATATCTGATTGAGTTTTGTGGAAAACAAAAATGCTTATTCATGCCATTACTAGAAAAATTATTTTCAAAATTAATTCCATAAATCCAATATAAAAATGTACAATTTTGAACTCACAATAGACATACTTAGATTCTCTTTTAAGTGTGTAATTCCATAAATCCAATATAAAAATGTACAATTTTAAACACAATAGACAAGTTTAGATTATCTTCTAAGTGTGTGCACAAACAAATGACTTTATAAGTTATAATTTAGTGGTATGAAAGTTTCTTTATAAATGAAAGATTATAGGTTCAATCATACTTTGATTCAATACACACATATAACTAAAAGTGAGGGATGGATTATTTTGTTGACTCTTTTTTTGGGAACTTTGGATAATTGTTACAAACAACTTTGCCTATAAGCTACAACATTAATATGAGACAAATCTTATTTAAAATAGGCTTGTCAATTTTTTCTCACTCATCATGGTAGTGAGATCCATACAATAATTTTAATTTGGATGATACTCTATACTTATCATGAGTGATGAGCATAGAAATTCAGTAACTTCATATGCGTTTTCAAGACTTCAATCACTTTGCTAGAACAATAATTTTATTTAATAAGAAATTTGCATTTTGCATTTCATAACAGAGAGAGAAAGTATAGTTCATAATTGATCTTATTTGTTCCTCATCAAGATTCAGTGAACAGAGAGAGAAAGCAGCAGATACAACATTTTATTCACAAATCTTGGGCTTAATACAAGTATTGATGAATCCCTAATTTTCAGATTCCTCTTATCAGTTTGTAGAAGAAGATAGAAGGAAAAGAGACCAATATAATAAAAGAATATGACTATGAACCTAAATAAACGAGGGTCGTTTGCGGGAATTTATGTGTTCTAGAGATATATTATAAAGAATGAAAGAATCAACTATAGCAATTCCCCCAGGTTTGTCTCAATTAAAGCAAGCTAGCTGGATAAGGTGCAAGGCTTCAAGAACCAGAACACGTCCAAGGCTCTTGCTTCTTTTCCATCCACTATGGGCATGTTCTCAGGAAATTCCTCCTTCTTTTGCCCAACTTCTTGAAGAATTCCTCTCTCCTGCAAGATTTATTCCAGATGGACATTTTTAAGTACATCAGTGATAATATTTAGTTATATAACAGGAAAAATGCAAGTCCAAGTCTGCAACTGGAACAAAGAAAGCATGTGGTGCTGAAAGAAGCTTGTGAATGAACAGTATGCTCTTTAAACAGTCTTGCAGCGAAGTTACCAGAGAAAGCGTGATGGTAACAAAATAGATGATTAACATGTATACCTTCCAATTTGTTAGTGGAAATGAACTCTATAAGGAAAAAACTAACATATATAGTCTACGTGTTTGCTATCAAGTTCTTCATTTAGATTATGACATGTGACTCTAACTTAGAAAATCCGTTTACATGTTATGAGGAATCTCTAGAAAAACAGCACATACGCTTTTACTAATCTTTAATTACCTTAAATCAAACCACTAAACATGTGGCTGGCTAAAGAAGAGGACCTCAAACTATACAACGATCCATGGTGTCACGGTTCATTATCCTTTCAGGTAATAGGCATGCAGGACCAAAATATTATATTATCATCTAATTTTAGGGTCAACTGGAGATGATTTAGCAACTAGTTAGCCTTCAGAATCTAATCTTTCATCAAAACCTTTTGGAACTTACATTCCATCTTAAACAAAGACCTAAGGTCTGGTGTCAAGGGCAATATTCCAATTTATCATCAAATTTTATATCTCGACTGTGTATTATTTTCAATCCGAATAGTAAAGAAGTGCAGCTGGCTACACACCATTAATCTGGATTTGGAAGCCTTTGAAGGGGTAGTTGTATTTGGATCACGACCAGCAGAGAAGCACTGAGGAGAGGGAGGGTTTGTGCGAATTTGCAGTAAGTTCTCATCTTTCTTGCGTCTCACATTCTCCAAGTCCAGCAGAATAGGCATATTTTCGGTCTCATCCGCTCTTCTGCAGAATATAATAATAAACGAATGATTAACGGAATATAATAAGTTGTAATAGTTCACAGTAACAATCTTTTGATTGATGTACAACCATGTTTATAAAAATAGTCAGGCATAAAAAGTAATTCTATCTGTTTTGCTCGATTGAAGATGAGTATTTGAATTTCTCAACTCCATATATATGATAACTGTCCTCGCCAATGCGCTAATGAAAAATTTGTTATTCCTTTGATCAGATCACTGTATTTGTTTTAAACAGTAGTAACTAAAGGAAACTAGAGAGAATTTTGAAAGTCAACACTAAGCTAAAAAGCAGGGACAAACCTGAACAACGTTTTTCAATGGAAGGATATCACTAAACGGAAAGTTAAAAAATTTGAGATTAACAAGTGATGCTAATGCTACTTATCTGTGTTAAGGGTCAACAATATTGAATAGATACCAGGTAAACCTAAGGATATAGCTACAGATGGAGATGAAACCATAGAGCATTTTGCAGTCACTGTCAAGCTAAAAAGCATGGACAAACCCGACTAGTGTTTTTCTTGGAAGTTGATTACTAGATGGAAAAAGTTGAAGAAGTTGAGATTTATATGTGATGCAAATGCCAACATGTATGCCAACATGTCTATGATAGAGTCAGTGTTTCGTAGATACTAAGTAAACATATGCATATGGATACAGAAGGAGATTAAGCTTACTTCTTTCTCTGCAGCTTTGGTTTATTGCTGCTTTCTCCAGATTTTCCTGTCACTTCAAGCAACGGCTTCCTTTCTTTGCTTTTCTCTTCCTTAACTGACTGCTCCACAGGCTTAACAGGTGGAGGCCCTGTCTTTGCTTTTTGATTCTCCTCACACTCTTCAGTTTTCACCTCACTCATATTTACGTCATTCTCTCTCTCTTTGGCTCTTGTTGCCAATTTCTTCAGTTCATTACAGAATTCTGTGATTTGGCTCAAGATAGGCCGCCCTGCAAACAAATTCTTAGCTGAGAGTGTGGATCTCAGTGAAGGCACCTTGTTGTTGTGCTGAGATGTGTCGTCATCAATGAGTTTCTTTTTCTCTTCGCTTGACTTGATTGATTCCTTCATCGATTTGAATAGATTACTCGGTGGGGTAACCAGGTTTGGGTTTTGATTCTCACTGTCGTGCTTGAATTTGAGTTTACCATCAGGAGAAGCCGAAGATAGGGTTGGCACCCTTCTCTTTAACTTGTGATCTCTATACCAAGATCCAACATTTGAAAATTAGTCACTGAAATTCTATATTATTCTATATTCTTATAATAAACAGAACTTACGACAGCATTAAAAGGGGAAAAAAAGGTATCTTCGTAAGTACCTCCTATTTTGGTCACCCAATGGAAGAATTCCAGGAGAATCACCCAAGCTCAAAAGCTTCCAGAAATAAAAACAAATGAGTAATAAAAAAATTAAAAAGGCATTAAAAACTTCATTAGCAAGACATATATTAATATCCTAGGAGTTCAGCTGATCTAGCTAGCTCAAGATTCTTAAATCCTAATCTTCTTGAGTTTCTTTACACAAGAGTCTGAAAAACACAAGTAGAGAAGAATGGAACCTTGGAAGGAGTCGATCTGAGAAAATCGTCCACTGTCTTGGGATGCTTACAATCTGAAATGACCATTACCGAGAACCGTTAAAGAAAAAACAAAATTCAAGAAACCCAGGTGCGAAAATAACGTAAATGAATCATAGAAGAGACGCAAATTCTAACCGGGTCTGCAAAACCAGCCCTCATCGTCAACGGATTGGTCTGGGGCCAAGAAATCGACCCATTTTGGTGCGTTAATGTGCTCGTACTTTTCGTCTTCTACAAAGTGCCACTCCAATCTCTTCCAGTCGATCTTCGCAGGTTCCATTACTCACACACAAGGAAGGAAGGAAGGAAGGAAGGAAGGAAGGAAGTGAGAGGAAGAGGGAGGGATATGAAGGGGACCCAGAAAAACGGAAATCGGGTCGCCGCAGAGAGCGAAGTTCAGAGAAAGTAGGGAGAGACTGAGGAGTGCAAGAATGAGAGAGAGGAAAGTGTAAATGTAACCGTTATGGGATCGAGGAAGGTGGAGAGTGAAGCAGGGAACGTTGGGAAAATGGGTGTTACTAAATTCTCATTTCTCTGACCGTTAGAGACTTGTTCGTCATTGACTTTCTTACTGAGTTTTCTTCTGGTGCGCACGGATCTATTATAGAAATTCTGTACCCGGATAGTCTTATGCCCATTCCCATTTAATTGCAAATATATTTTTAATATACAAAAATAAGATATATATTTAATGCTAATTATGGAATTTTCATTATTTATGAAATAAACTAATTATATTACTTTTTTGATGATTTTTTTTTATTGAGCTAGGTCCCAACTCCCAAGCACACCATCAATAAGCATGATATGACAAATATCCTTTTATTTCAAGTTCTTTTTTAAATTTAATTCATAGGAAACTAGCATCTTAAGCCCTTTTAAAACTATATTTTACTTTAAACCAAACAACTACTTAAACTAAATATTTTTTTGGTTTAATTAATGTTTTTGGTCTTTTTTTTTTAATAATAAAAGGAATACTCCTTAGCGTACTTCATCATTGCGTATAGCAAGACTGCACTCCAAGTCCAGAATGGTAGCCAAATCTAACGGTACTGCGGGAATAAAATGAGACCCTTCTTGCAGCCTCACGCCCTTTCTTTGCTAGGAAATGAGCAACCTTGTTGCACTCTCGGCTCACAGCTAATTTTGACATTCCAATCTCTCTTAATAAGAGCAGACACTTCCTTAAGAATATTATGTGTCTTTCATCAGTTACACGTTAAGCAGCTCGATAGCATTGGTTGCTTGAGTCCTTGTAGGCAAGCCCTCAGCTCTGCCGTCAATGCATCCCCATCACCGTCGAGTTTATGCAAGAAGCCTTGAAGAAATTTACCAGCTCCATTTCTAATCAGTCCGCCACAAGCACTCGACATCGTAGAGGGGGAGGAAGCGCCGTCGACGTTGAGCTTTACCCAACCATCTTCTGGTGGGTGCCATCTGATTGCATCACTCCAGAGAAGAATCCCTTGTAGTTGAACACCACTAAATTGTCGCTGCATCTCATCTATATTTGCTATCATTGCATTAGCATTGGCGATAATGGCTTCATTACCCGCTTATTCTAAAAAATGGAAAGATTTCTTCGCCTCCAAATGCCACCAACATACCACAGCAAAAAGAGCCTTATACACTTATTGCCATTTAGGTTCTCTGTGGTAATATTCCACCAGAACCACTCGTCAAAATTCAAGTAGCAGAAGCGTCTCCAAACATCAGGCGCAACAAGCTTTTTCCGAAGACGCTTTGTCTCATAGCAGTCTCGGAAAACATGTATGGCATCTTCTACTGCTCGGTTACATATAGGACAACAATCATCTTCACTGAGACCTCTTCGACGTCGTGTTGCATTAGTAAGGAGACATTTCCTAGCCGCAAGCCACATCAAAGTTCTGCATCTTTGTGGTACTTTCAGTTTCCATATTTTCTCCCATGATGAATCACTTCCTGTATCAGTTTGAGAGAGAAGCTTGTATGCCGATTTCACCAAGAAATTGCCACTCCGATCATGCTTCCACTTGATACTAGAGCCATCATCAAGCCTTTCTATACCTGTATCGGCTTCCTTCCACACCGCTTTGATTCCTGACCATACGTTTGACCCACTTCGTTTTGCATCAATTCGAGGCATGAGGTCATTTCCACAGCGGTACTTGTCTTGAACAATCCGAACCGAGAAATCATCTCGACAATGGACAAGTTTCCACCCCAATTCATGAGATGAGCACGGTTTTGTAGCTTAGCATGTCTCAAACCAAGTCCTCCTCTATTTTTTGGCTTGCATACAGCCTCCCATGCAACTAAAGTTATCTTCTGAGTATCACTCGTGTTTCCCCACAAGAAGTTTCGGTTAAGCTTATCAAGCGTCTCACAAGTATTAGCAGTGAGGAGAGGTTTGCATGGTGTAGCTCGGGATGGCTGAAGTAACAAGTAATGGGCGTACACCTTCCAGCGAGCGAGAGAGAATTTCTATTAGCCAATCGAGTTTTAACTTCACCAATGACTTGGTCAAAAGACTCTTGACTTACAAGTTTACATTTATTGTAAAATTTCTATTATACATTTTTATAAAAGAAATTAATATTTATGATGTATAAATATAATTTTATTGTTACATAACATCAAAAAACCTAAAGTAAATACATAATTACCTGAGCCATTTTCATTTACGGGATAGTTCCATGCTTGGTTTTAGGAAAATGAAATTATGTTTAGGATAACAGACTTGGAATGTAAAGTTGTAAACAGCCTTCCTGATCAAGAAGTTTGTAGCCAAACGTTACTCATACCAAAAGCAGTTCAAAAAGATCTTAAATCAAAGAAAAAAAATTTAATGAATCCAATGTGCAAATGAGACGCGATATCGCTTCACGTTAATACAAACCAAATTCATATACTGCATAAATAAATATTCAAGACTAAAAGTATAATTGAATTATTTGTAATTTGTAATAATCACACAAAAGAGACTTCAATTCTAAATTAAATTCATGTTTTCCTGGACTCAATTCATTGAAACTGTCATCATCATATGTAATTTAACTAAATTTCAAGAGAAGTTCATGACAAGTAGTCTTTTATCTTTTGACTCTACTATTAAGCAGATGCATGAATCCCCAAATATTATACGTACATTGAATCAATGTGAAGAGACATCGAGCAAGTAGAGACAGAATCTGAGGATAAAAGGAACAAGACTTGGTTACATAACTCAAATTTCATTAACCACCAGAAGATGCGACTGACGACTGTTATGGATGTTTCTAGAGAACACTTATTACATAACATGTGGCCGCTGAGTTCTTTCTAGTGTTTCCTACCTACGTGTAATGAGATTTCTAATGCCAAAAAAAAGGAGCAAAATCAGGTAGAAGAAGAAAAAAAGTGGGAGAGAATAAGAATAATAGAGCAGATAAACCTCCAAATTTCTTCTGTTCTCAACATCTTAATGCTAATTCCTTGAATCCTCGCCAAACACCTCAGTGTTGCAAACTGGGCACTTCTGAAAAGAACACCACAAAACGAGGTTTAGCTTATGAAAATAGATTGAGCAGAGACAATTTGGGTAGGCATGAAAGAAAAAACAAGGTACAGTTGTTGAATATTTTTCCCGTTTTCTAGTTAATTAAGCCGTTTGGAAGTCGATTGAATAATTTTTTTTTTAAAATAACAATATTCACTATTCATATTTTGATTAAAAAATTTGCAGTAAAGCCCCAGAAAATTCATCCTTTGGAAAAGCGTAACCTTTTTGCTTTGGCCATCAGAGAAGTGTGACTTAAAAGAATACATCAATGACTGACCTTGTTAATGCTAAGCCATTTGGAGATGCATTCACTATGGTAAACATGCGTGCATGGCAATTTCATTTGTTCATCACCTCTTTTGTATGTCATCTGACAAATCACACACCTGTTTTTCTTGCACTTTGGTCATTACCAAATAATGGACTTGGGAAGGAGAGAATAGACTCGTACATAATTGGGAAGAAAAATAAAAAGAAAGGTGGGAGCAAAATGATTCCTATGAGTATGAAAAAGATCCCACAATACATATACAGTCCTGAGTCCTTGGATATGGCAGTATCAAACTCAGTCAATGCAGCAAAGAAAACTACGCCTATGAGTAGGAGCAAAATGAGGAGGAAAATTTTGAAGGGGAATGTGAATACAAAAAAGGGGGGGAAAATAAGTAAAAAGTATCTTTCTTCTTCTCTCTTGCTTAGATGTCCTTGAAATTGAGAGAAATGAAAAGTGACTATTTTAAAGTTACTCAAACTTCCATATTTTAATCAAATGTGTAACCTACAAACAGAAGCTCTGTTATGATACAAAGCGGAGTGGGGAACCCACCCTCAAAAGGCGCCTCGTAAGGGGGAAGAACCACACCACTTATATACCCCAGCGAGCAGCCAAAGCTACCCGATGTGGGACTTAGGTCATTACTCTGTCCCATAACAGTGGCCCTCCCCGGAAGAGCCGGCGTCCACGCCGGGCAGAAGTCGCCGCTGGGACGAGCCAACGGAGCCACCCGGGCAGAGGCCGGTGCCAGCTCTGATACCATCTGTTATGATACAAAGCGGAGTGGGGAACCCACCCTCAAAAGGCGCCTCGTAAGGGGGAAGAACCACACCACTTATATACCCCAGCGAGCAGCCTAAGCTACCCGATGTGGGACTTGGGTCATTACTCTGTCCCATAACAAGCTCAGGTCCAGATAATGCTTCACTTCCCTTCCAACTTTTAACAGATGAAATTTGTGAAAGATTTTGAAGTTAAATATTCACATTTTATGTTACTTCCACATTCACCCAGCTTCCCATGGAAGGTAAGATCTCTTTAACCCCTATATTCCACTTATTCATTCCCCTCTTTGTCACATATTCAGAAAAAAGAAGAGAACCAGGAATCTACCTTTTCCCATAGTTTTTTCTTTTAAACATGCTTTTAAGATTGTACTTTGAGACTGGAAGCAAATCGATATGTTCTTTGGAAAGGCCTCTGCTTTGAGTTCCAACTGCCTCACCCAAGTCCAGTAATTCCTGAAATATAAAAAAATAAAAAATGACCATAGGCAAATCACCAAGTTCAACTTCACTTGTCAAAATGTGAACCACGTTCTCAAAGGGGGTCTTCCCTCTAACACAAACTTCCTGCATCTTATTAGAAATACCCCTGTTTCTAAACCCATAGGCATTTTTATATTGCTTAAAACTACCATATCACTTTTTTTTTTTCACATTAAACAATGATTAACACCTTCATCCTTCGATATATTTCATTTATATGTATAAGATAAGTTTCCCAAACAGGTTATACTGTAGAACCAACTTTGTAAACTGCTTAAGATACATGACCCCCCTGAAAAATTGAGAACTTTGGGGCCATAATGCCTGAAATTTCTCATCCTATGTACTTAATGTCTCTACAGCAAGGTGTGACATGGCATCTAATTGCACCACAAAAAATTGGACATAATAATTGAATGGCTGAAAAGAAAGTTTGTACAAAAAAAATTAAAATAAAAATTGAAGCCATATATATGTACAAATACTTGAATCACACCTCATAAGTCATATTATCAGGATCAATGCTGTCTTGCTGCCATACAACCTGCAGGCAATGCACAAAAAGGGTTAGACACTCGTTTCTAATATCAAAAGTTAGATCCAGTTTTTGTTTATTAGGTTACAAGTTGAAATCTGCAGATAGTAGTAAGGGTTGACATCTTGCTGAAATTAAGAGCTTGAACTACTGAACTGCAACTCTATCTTCTTTATCTTATTTCTGATAGACCAAATCCAAGTTTCAAAAGTTTATAGTGAATTAGAAAGCATAATGTACTCAGTAAAAAATCAGTATAAGGAATTCCTACGTCATATTGGTGAGATTATTTTCATTTTTATTTATAAACATCACAAAACTATTGAATTATCCTGACAATACCTAGCTTTTATAACCTAAAAATACAAATTTGTAAGAAGAAAAATAAGTAGATAGTGCATCTTGGGCATAATATCACTGCCTTTTGTTGCTAAAAAATCATCTACATTAAGGATAGGAACAAGCAAAGACATAGAAGAGGAGGAAAATGATTTAAAGATAAGAATCACAGTGAGAAGTAAAAATTCCGTCATGCAGAATCATTTAAAAATGTCATAAATGTCAATCGTGAGAGGTCAAGGTAAGGAATAATAAGTGAAAGGCCACCCTCTGTGGTATCCGCTTTATCATGATCTAGTGATCTACCAATTTATTGGAATTATGCTTTAAAACTAATATAAAGGGATAAGGCTTGTTGTTGTATGCTGTAAAACTAACAGGCTATCCTAATAAGTCTAGCATATATAGCTCAATGCATATTCTTATTGTCAGTCAAGACAGTCTTGGCTGCATAGTTCTGAGGGGTATGTCAATTCCACAGGTTTGTAAGAAATGAAAGATTTATTGATAAACAGATACTTTATTTGAAGAAA
Source organism: Leucaena leucocephala (assembly GCA_037074615.1). Classification (NCBI taxonomy): domain Eukaryota; kingdom Viridiplantae; phylum Streptophyta; class Magnoliopsida; order Fabales; family Fabaceae; genus Leucaena; species Leucaena leucocephala. The sequence continues at coordinate 1,600,917 of CM073544.1, read as the reverse complement.
TGCGGAGGCTGGATTGATAGAATGTGATTTGTGATGGAAGTTTGCAATGCCATGCCGAACCAACCATTAAATTGTATTCTATTTTTCAATTATATGGTCCCGGTGCTCATACCTTGGAGACAGCAAAATATAAATAAGAAATTACTTACTTAAAGCCCCAAATCTGCCCAATTGAAAAGAAAGCTACCTACCTGAGTACCAGGGGAATCTTGATGATTAGGGCTGCCTGCAAAAGAAAACCCAAAATAATAAATGCTATCATACAATTTTCATAATATTCAGTGACTATAATTAAATTGCGAAAATTTGGAAGTCCTCCCCCATATGATCATTAGTTCATGCATATAGTACAAACGAAATAAGAAGTTTGAACCAACATTCTTCAGGAATAGTCTGCATGCCAGACACTCCATCTCTTCTGGACAAAGAGTCTGTTGTGGCAGGCTCCTCAATGGTCATTGTTGAAGGGCTTTCCCACTGTCCCCTGTTGACCTCCATCCTTGGTAAGGGAAGGATATATTCGGGATAACCAAAATAAGATGGACACAAAGGGCCAGACATGTCGTATTTGTATGGGCTCATATTCATCATCCAGTTGGCACTTTCCTGTACAGACGAAATAGGATAATTGAAAAGACGTCATGGTGATGTTCAATTGAACAAAATAATTAGAATTGTGGAAGTAGCAGAGATAATGCTAATATGAGGTAACGGAATGACTTAGATAATTTTTGGGAGCATCAGATCAATGCATTGGTAGTTCAAGACGCTATAAAAAGATATACCGATTTCAATGTGAAGACAAATATCAATTGTACGGACAGAAATATTACTATCTCACAGAATAGCTTCTGATACAACATCATCCGTATACAATTGCAGTTGAACTCAAAGAAGCAACCGTTCCTACTTCTATGTCAAACTTTCTGATGAGTACTAAACTGTTAAGTAACAGTTAAATACGGATGAAATTTCGCTCTCAACCTAACAATTAGTGCCACTTACAAGACTAGACTTCAACTTCGGAAAAACAAAGTGCTGGCTTCCTACAACAAGGCACTGATACAGAACAGGGAGAAGGAAGGAACAAAGAAAAGATCACGGGAGAGAGATAGAATTGTTAGAATATTTAATCAATCCAACTAATCCTAAGCTCATAGATAACCATTAATCTAAACCAAAGTAAACCGACCAATCCTAACTTATTCAAGTATCCTAAAATTCCCAAATACTATTCATATCACATCACTATTTTATAGCCTTCTAAGAATTATACATATAAAACTGATTAAACAGTAGTTTTCTCATCTGATTCCTCATCACCCATATTTGGTATCTATGGTAGTATTTGGGGCCAATTCTTTCATGGATAATATCAAACTAAACCTGATCAGGCACGGATCCGTTGTGGAGACAATTCGCTGGCGCATACGTGATGCCTTCAAAGAAGTCCATGAAGCTTTCAGTAACAGGATAAGGAAAGCCCGTATCTATGTAATGTACCTCCATTGGTCTATTATCGTTAATATTGAAACAATATTTTGAAAAGAACTGCGAGAAAACAACAAAATAAAATTCACATCATAATCGAACGTTGAATATTGATTTTAAGAATTAGGAAGCCAAATCAACAAATATCAACAAGTTCAAAATAAGAAGAGGAAACTTATATAACTCATCTCCCTTACACAGTCAAGCGCTTTCGAATTCAACAGAATGCAGTTCGAGGTAGCTTCAACAATCCTGAAAAAAAAGGTTCGACTTGTTAGAACCAGTCAAAGCCCATTTTCTGACTTCCCTGAATCAGGAGACCAAGAGCGTATCAACATAAACATCTTGAGGCAGCACTACGTACTTCTCTCGAAATATCACCAGTCAGTCGAAAGAAAAAGCGTAAATAATCAAACAGAAATTCAGTTAAAACTCCGTCTGAACCTTCTCTCACATTTCATTTAACGCACATTGTTCCGTTTCCAGGAGCGTAATCCATGAGAGAAGCTTACAGGTCACACGAGATTCTCGCCTGCTTCTTTATAAAAAAATTGCCCCGGTTTCATGGCATTTCTACGAAAATTGACAGGCATAAAGACAAACTCCATAATTACAGCTCATACAATGCATTTTCCTCAGATTCCAGAGTAATCAAACAGAGACCAAAATTTTCACATATATGCCTTACCTTCTTCACATTTCGAACAAAGCGTCGCGAGAATCGGAGAATCGAAGGAGAAGAAAAGGTACAGAACAAGGAATCAGAGAAGTCCTGGAGTGTGGAAACCTCAGTGGATGGAATTACGAGAATCCAAGTCGGAAGAGAGAGAGAGGATAGAAGAAGAAGAACAAGAACAAGAAGAAAGGAACGAGTGTAGGGGGTTTTATCGATGAGGGTGGCTCACTTGCAGTTTTGTTTTGTTTTGTGGTGCTTTGGTTTCGGTTTTGGGCTTCGTTTGTCTCTCTCATCCGAGTTTCTCTCTCATTGTTTTGGTGGCAAATTCAGAGACACGCAAGATGCAGATTAACTAAACGACGACACTTGGACTTCTACTAAGGCCCCGTTTCGGTCTTGGAATATTTTGATATAAGTGGAAATAAAAAATAATAGATTCTTGATATAATTTTCTTTTGATACGAATGAATTTTTATTTATATGACAATGGGGAGGAGTCCCGACGAATTAGAAAATGATGACGACAACTACGAAGAGTCGTGGAAGTGGCGATGGCTATGGCTTTAGTTATGAGAAGTCATAACGGAGCAAGAGGTCGACGAAGGTGGGAGGTGAGATGGTCATATTAAGGGGGGGAAAATGAAGAAGGAGATGAAGTGGAAATATTAAAAATGAAGAAGGGTGTATTGGTCATAAAAAGAGCCTCTATGGGAAAAATTACATTTTCCATTGGGTCATTGAAGGAAATGAATTTTCAAATTTCATTAGAAAACTGCTTTGGAGGAGGAAAATAAACATGTTTCAAATGAACCAAACACAAGAAATTGTGATTCTATTTCCATTTCCTTTTCGTAGATTTTATTTTTAGTGAACCAAACTGGGCATAAATGTATTATTACTTTTTCTTTTTTCTCTTTTTTACTTTGTTTGTATTTGTAGTAGCAATTGTTAATTTATATAATTAATATAATTCATCAAATTAAAATATTTAATATATAAATCTGACAAACATATATTATTTAGAATACTAATAATTAATATTTAACGTTGGATTAGGTTGTGATTTTTTTATAAATATTTATATACTTAAAAAATACTATGTCATCTAAATTCTGTCCAATCAAAATATAATAATTTAGCGGATGAATCATTTAAAAAAATTTAAGCTTTATTTTGTTTTTAAGAAAAATAAATACTCCCTCCGATCATAATTATAATATCTAGTTGACTTTTTTAGAAGATATAGGAAACCAAATAAATTAATTAATTATAATTAAAAATAACTTATTAAGATGAATTTATATTATATATACTCTTCAATCTAATTAAATTATTCAATTAGATCTTATATTAGTTATAATTAATTGATTTATTTTTTCTATATTTATCCAAAAAGTCAACTGAATCTTATAATTAAGATAAAAAAATAATAATTCATCTGAACAAAATTAAAAGGTTTATTTTTTCTTAAAAATAAAATAAAATTTGAATTATTTTAAATGAATCATCGGCTAACTATGATTAAAATTCGTTGAATTGTTATATTTTAATTGGATAAAGTTTAGATAACGTGATACTCGTAGAATATATAAGTATTTCTCCTCATTTTTATATGCTATATGTTGATTAAATAATGGGATAAGGTTCAAATTTGACCCAGATGTTTCAACTCATGAGCTGTGCGTATCAAAAAAAAAATTTAAGAGCAATATTGTCCCAAAAATTTTCAAATCGTAGCAATGGCACTTTGACCGCGTTACCTATAGTTAAGTTTGACTATTAGTTGACCAATATGTTACTAGGGTATGTCCATGTGGCATCCACAACAACATATGCTCTATTTTATCCAAAAAAATTTACTTATGAGTGTTGGGTATTTGGAAATTTTTTTTGTTTAATGTCGCCCCAACTATTATTTAAGTTAAATTTGACAATCAGTTGGTTAAATATACTGAGCTGACAATTCTACATTCATCCACTTCTTTTCTCCAAGTCAAATTTATAAATAAAAAAAATTAAAAAAATACATTCATCTAAACTCTGCCATTATTAGAGTATTAATCTCAAAAAATTATACTCTAAGAACCTCTTAAAAATAAATGATAGTCATATATAATATCTTCTTATATTTATATGACAATATATACTCGTGATTATTCCTAAAATCCCCCACTTGTGTTATTTTCTATATTTTTTGCTATATTTTTATGCTAAAATAATGCACCAAATTATAATATGGTCTCTCGATAGAAATATTTGGAGGATGAATTTTTTTCTTAATTATTTATAGATCCAACTTAAATGAAGTAGATTACATGTGAACTAGTCAGCCATCATATTTAATCAACTAACAATCCAACTAAACTTGGATAATGGTCACGGGACATTGAACAAAAAGAAAAATTTCATATACTCATCACTCCTGAGCAAAAGTTTTCGGGACAAATTTACACCTTAACACAATAAAAAATGACGTGGATATCACGTAGGCATGCTATATCAGCATATTAGTTAACTAACAGTCAAATTTAATATTAAGTAACGGTCAAGTAATATTTCTACGATTTAAATTTTTTTAGAGTAATATTAATCATAAAAAATACTTTCGAATACCTCCAGTTGAGTGAAAACTTCCTAGATATATTTATACCTTGCCCCTTAAATAAGTAGGTGGACCAATGTATTTACAAAATTTTACTATTTGTAAATTGTTTGTAGGATGTCATAATTTATATTTTATGTTGTTTTTTCCATTAAATTTTATATTTCATATTGATTGCTTTGATATTATATATATTATTTAAATACTAACTTATTATTCTTTAATAGAATAAATGGTTATTTATCAAATATAAATACTTTACATGTAATAATACATAGAGTATTCTTTAGTGAAAGGTTATCAGATACTGAGTAATGTCAATATATTAGTATACTAATATATGTAATTAATGTTTTAGCAAGTTGTAACATTTACAATTAATAAATAATAAAGCTGATTTTTCTAAAACGTTGAGAATCATAAAAAAAAAAACATATTTATTATTAATATCAAATGGCAGGTAGGTAAAGGTAAGTGGGCAATATATATCTGTAAAGAGCAGTCACATTAATGAAGAGACTGGACAGATTTTCTTTGCATCATGACTTGTAAAATCAACAAGCTTCTTGTTAAAAAGAAAAAACAGGTCAAAGATTTGCCACCTGATTACCAACCAATATTGTATTTTCTGATTTATTACTATTTTTTTTATAAACATATCTACTCTTGTTAAATATTTTTTAAATATTATTTTATACATATTTAAACATGTTTATGTTTATTTAATTGTTACATAATACACATCAATATAAAATAAAAAGTATGTATTAATTGAATTTATTGACTAAAATAAGGTGGAATATTTGAGTTGAAAAATAATATCATATATTGGATAACTATAAAACAACCATTTTCGTTTCATTTTATCGAAAAAAATATAACTATAAATTAAAAAACCATTTAACTAAAGTTACATAAAATACTATATAACTATAAATTAAAAAACCATTTAACTAAAGTTACATAAAATATTATGTTTCAATCAAATTAAAATAGGTGGATTATATCATATCTGTAACCCTTTTTATTAGCACTTTTAATTTAAGTTATTTTTATATTATCATAAAACTGTTTAAAAACTCATTTGTTTTTATTTTAAATCACAATTGTATTAAATTTGAATTTTTTAAATGAAAACTTTTTATTTCTCAAAATTTGAATAATAATGATATTAAAAATACTAAAAAAAAGTTTAATTATTGTTCCGTAAGAAGAATGGAAAGTAATGACACTAAGGTAAAGAGCAACTATTGCGTGGTTAGTTATGCTTCACTTTTGATAGTTGGTTCTAATTAAAGCAATTTACTAACTAATTAACCTACTTATCAACCATCATTAGGTGAAACTTTTTCAATCATTGAGCCTTTTTCTTTCTTTATCTTAAATAGTAAAAATTTATTTCCTTTAATTATATATTTGAATGGGTAAGTTTTAATTTACTATTCTGTGGTGGTAGGAAATTAAATTGTCTAATTTTTTTTATTTCATCAATTTGTAGCTTACTCATGATTTTTTAACATTTAAATTTGTCTTATTACTAATAGTATTAAACAATTAAATTTTTAAATCTCTAGTCCAAAAATAAAAAAATAAAAGTAAATATAAGTTATTAGTTTAGAGGAGCAAGTCTCATTGCCTAAACAATGCTTACTTATCAAAATGCGTATAAATCACTCATCATCAACTGGTTATATTATTAATAAAATTCAAATTCACACTATTATTTTTTTTTTTCTGATATAACTCATGCATCCATTATATTCATAGAGGGTTCAAACCTATAATCTCATGTTTAAGAAAGACAGAGAAATTTAGTTATTGGGTTATAATAAGGCCCACAAACTCACATTATTATGAAATATATGAATGATTGAATGGTTTTACTAATGATTATTGAGTGCTAAAAATTTTATAATTCTTAGTCAAAGTTGATGGAGTTTGATCTTGTTCATAGAATGAAAAAAAAAACTTTAAAAGAGCTTACTCTTTTTTAAGCTTAATAATATCCTAATTTAAATTAATTCATCTAATTACTAACAAGTTATTTGTCCAGTTGATAAGTAATCTTACCTCCATAAGGAGAAAAATACGAGTTCGAATCTCGAAAAGTCCACTTGTTAAAAAAGATAAAAATTCTTTTGTACTCTAAATCTAGAAAGGGATATATCGCTGGTTAAATAAAAAAATAATTAATTTGTCTAACTAATTAGAATATTCCTTTTGTAGCAAATATTACTAATTAAAATGGCATTTTTATGGTAAGGATTTTACACCAGTTATTATGGGATAGTGTAGAAAGCGTGACCAAGTGATATTTTTATAAATAAGATATGAGACTATTGATTTTTTATCCTGATTATTAATTTAACACTTTTTTATACCGATTATATCTATACTGTTTGAAAAATTGGTATATAAATATATTTTTAATAGATATAAAAATCATTTTTACTATGGTGTATATATAATTTAAATGTTAAAATAAAATGAATGAGGAAGGGCCATAAAATATATGAGAAGGGATAAATAGTTGGGGGTTGAATATTTTGTGAAGGAGGTTGGAGTTGGTGACCAACATATTTGCATCACAACATGTAACTATTTAATGTGTTTCACTTCCAAATCCCCAAAAAGCTGCTCAAGTTTAACTTGAAATCTCACAACAATCCCGTGGCACTGCTCACTTTAATAATGTTACTTTTCACAGTTTGAGTTTCTTTTTCTTTTTTCTGGTATTTTTTATAATAATAATAATGTATCATAACTATACAACATATATGATTTTAAATAAATACACACACACACAAACGCCCATATATAAAGAGAAAACTAACAATGATTAAATGTTTTGATTATTTTGTGTTGCACTCTTCTGTGTTTGCTCGTTTCTAAAATTCAATTGTAATAGATATGACTTAGCAATAAACAAATCAGTATGATAATTTAAGTTTATAGTTAAAAAAATTGGTTTTGTTCACTAATTTCTGTGTGTAAAGTCCTTCTTATGGGAAAAGGAAATGGGTACGTGTGAAAAAACACCAATTCATCATTTCAAAAATATTAAAAACAATCTATATGAAATTTTGAATAATATAATCAAGCACTTTATCACATTCAAACAAAAAGTATAATAAAATGACAGAAATTAAAATTAAAAAATATTAAAATAACAAAAACATTGTACTTTCAAAATAATACAAGGGAAATGACATTTAAAAAACTTTTAAAAATTTTTAATTACACTTAAGGATCACCAAATTTTATTAACAAGCTATTGGATGAGGTGGTAACAACCCCATCCCTTTAAAAAGCGTAATTGTTGAGAGAAGCGAAAACCCTTTAACACGGTCTAAATCTCAAAAAAGATTACAAGACTTAAAGTAGTTTGAGGGATACCCTTGTAATTCAATAAAAAGGATCACCAAATTTTAAAAATGTTAAAGAAATATTAGTATCTGCAATGAGAAATAATTTTGAATAGACAAAAAAGCCACTTACCATTGACATAGGGATACAATGGTAAGGAGAGGGCGTTCTTGTTCAATCAAAATAATCTTTACATTGGCTTGTTTTAGTTTCTCCATATGCATAATTTTAGTTATTGGGAAAAAAAGTTGGAGTGGTCATATGGGGACAAGTAGAAAAGCTTCAATCTTATGTGGAAAAGTGTGATTGAAAGTGGGCAAGAGATTCATGGGACCATACAAGGCCTTGATTGCAAGCAAGGAATTGATCTTTTCTTAGTTCAATTGTGATGTGTCGGTCTCTTGGAACCACATACACCAAACAAGTGGGATGAGAGAGAGAGAGATGGTCAAAAATCAAGCAAAAGCGGCTGCGATTGGTTGCATCTAGACGGTCAACTTGGTTAAAGTTATATTCCATTTAATGATTATTGGGGAGAGCTTTTTTACAATAAAAAATATTATATTTATGATCCTTTAGTTAAATTCTTTGGCCACTTGACATGAATCCTTTAACAACATGTAACTTAATTTTTAAATGGACAAAATTTATAATCCCGAATTATTCTAAAAATACAAAAAGAAAAGTTATTCTAAACATGTGGAGGTTAAAATGCCATCTACCTCAACTAAACGAAGAATATCACAACATAATAGCAAGATATTAATTAAATAATATATTTGAGATTCCTATCTGGCATTTTAAAAATAACATACTCCTCTAGTACTTAATATAAGAGCCAGTTAACTTTTTTAGATTGATAAAGAAAACTAGATAAATTAGTTAATTATAACTAATATAAGATATAGTTAACTAATTTTGATAGATTAAGAAATATATAATATGAATTTATCTTCAGGATTAAATTTAATCATAATTAACTGATTAATTTAATTTCATATTTTAAATCATATAATGGGTAGCTTGCTTGTATTAAAGATCAAGCAGATGATGAGCAGACTATGGGAGGTGCAACTCAAATATATTATGAGAGAAGGAAATAAGATGACAGATATTTTGACAAAAGAGGAATTATCTAAATCTTCACTATATAATACTTGTCTGTTTTATTTGAGAAAACTACTGACTTCCGAGTGTTTAGGATGAAAATATAAAATGTCACCTAAAACAATGAAAATATAAAAAAAAAAAACTCATTTAATGTTCACGAGCAATTACGATTATTCTTATTCAGTCAAGATATACTTCGCTCGAATTAAGATTCAGTTCTCAAAGATCAGTTTAGAAAGACCTTTTGTTTTGGACCTGAAGTTTCAGAAGAAAATAACTGACTCTTCACATTTTCAGGGGAAAGAGAATTAATAATTCTATCCAATTTAATTAAAAAAAATAAAAAGATTATACATCCTCAAGCATCTTCATATTCAAGATAATTTTAACTCATTCACATGAATTTTCTTGCAGCATTTTAAACGTTTCGCCTAAAATCTCTTCCCAAAAAAACACCAAAGACTAAGACTAGGTCATGCTTCTCTTTGATCCACAGATCGATGAGTAATAATCATTTAAAATATGCATGTATTAAAAATAAATTTATTTTCATTGATAGAAAATAATTATATTATTTCAATAAATCAATGCTGAAAAAAAGGTATCCAAAATAAATATTTTTCCATCATAAATGAGAAGAATACAAACTCATATAAAGAGCAAAGATTAAATCAACAATGAAACCATACTAACTTCACCACATAATCAAATCAAAAGGCTAAGGACGATAATGAGCATTTTATTCTAGGAATGAAAAGAGATGACTTTAGAACAACGTGTAAAAACAGCTAAAGGAAAACTGCGAGTGCCAGTTAAATTTTCCTGCCACTCAAATAAATCATGTTTATAGGACCAAAATTTTGATCCAAAATTGTAACTTTTGTTCTGGGATATTCATTTCCCACTGAATAAAATTATTAACCAAAATTTGCCGCAGCAATTAGTCAACGATTCTCTCAGATCTCAACCATTTTCATCACCATCTAAAACTATAATAAAAAGCATGACTAAAACTTGAGAAGAACTTAAGCACCACCAGAACCATACTTCTTTCCAAAGACTATCACCTGCAACTTGTCATACCCAGCGAGCACACCAGCACCGGCAACGGCACGGAGGATGTTAGCACCAGCTCCCTTGAAGAGTGACTTGGCACCCTCGTTCTTGAGGATTTGAGAGAATGCATCGAAGGAGCTCTTGTACTTCACAGCTTCTCCAGAGGTCATCATCATTCTTCTTCTAACTGTGTCAATTGGGTATGATGCAAGACCAGCACCATTGGTGATGAGCCATCCAAGGGCAAAGCTAGCGAAGAAGCTATCCTGCAATCATCATCAACAAAGGAAATCGACCAAAGGTTTCAGCGCATGATCCGATCATTTAGGTATTTCTGAGTCTAGAAAGAAAGATCAGGTAAACACTGAATTAAGCTTGTCAAACTACCAGGATTCCATCATGAGACTTAAGAAAGTGTAGCAAAGTAATGCAAGAAGAAAGGTTGAGAACTAACCTGCAATTTTCCGGTGAGGAGAACTGGCTTCAGAGAATCGTACATTCCAAAGTAGAGACCACGGTACACAATGATTCCAACACATGAGATGTTGAAACCACGGTAAAGTCCGGCAACACCATCAGATGCCAATGTCTTCCTGTAGACATCAACAAGTCCATTGAATTGCCTCTCTCCACCCTTCTTTGCAGCCTTGGCATCATTGGCCAGACGGGTTCGAGCATAGTCAAGGGAGTACACAAACATAAGAGATGAAGCACCAGCAGCACCTCCAGAGGCCAAGTTTCCGGCAAACCATTTCCAGTACCCATCCTTATCCTTCTTGAAGTTGAAGAGCCTCTTGAAGTAATCCTTGAAAGCAAAGTTCAAAGCCTGCAATTTTGGTTGAGTTGCAGCATTAGCATCACTCTTAAAACCAAAATGAACTGGGAGAAACTATCAAAGGCTACTCGTATACTAACCTGAGTGGGGAAGTAACGGATGACATTGGCGGTGTTACCTCTCCATAAGGAAACCACACCTTCCTCCTGCATTGTTCTCTTAAAGCAATCACCAATACCCTTGTAGGGCTCAGAAAGCCTACCGGATTTGATCATCTCATCCTGGTTCTGGATCAAAAGTTTAACACGCTCGATGGGGGCAGCGGCAGTTTTGGAAACAGCTGCTGAAACACCACCCATGAGAAAGTCAATAAGAAAGTTGCCTTTCTCTGCTGGAGCTGCAACGAAGATAGGGGAGGCAGTTGTTGCAACAGAGGAGAGATCAGTAGTAGCTCTGCATGCAGACATCACGGGATACTGCAATGCAGCATTTGAGTAGTTTCCGAATGAGTGCCTCTGGTAAACAGCAGCAGGCTTATGGAAACTTCCATCACAACTCTGCACATTAGGTGAGAGACCATATCGGAGATGGAGCTGGCTTGCAACCTTATCAACAACTGTAGGGTGCTGAACCTGATCAATCATGGTGGCTTCCCTGAAGAATGGACGAAGCAAATATCAAATGTTATTACAATAGTGTTTGGTTGTAAGAATCAAATAGGGTTAAGCTTCCCTAAAGAATGCAGACAACCAATAATTTTCTCAAAACATGCTTTGAATAGTGATCCATTCAAATGTCCATAACAAAAAAAATGACAAACAATGTGATAAATCCAAGATGTGAGACCTACAAGCTAACGGGATGCAAAAAAAACTTGAAATAGAGGCACAGACATGCACCTATTATAATGTCACAACATCAACGTTAGTTCATGGGAGCTCATGAGGAACAAGACTATATATTCAATCAACCAAACGGGAAAAATATATGTTGGAATCAGAAAAATGTTGATGCACGAGGATATTCAGAACAAGAAATAGCAAAATTCAATTCAATTATATATTATAAACTATATAAATACTCTTACACTACATGGATGCATATTGTGGTCATAGATAGTAAAGATGTCAGGTAGAAACTCAATAATTCATAAACTGGAAGACACTACCAGGAGCCTGTGGTGAAGGCTATTACATCTACTTAATGACAAAACATGAATAATAAACATGAATTTCTTCAATCATTAATATCTATTTAGATAGACATGTACAAGGGGTTTGCAAATGAATTAGTCAGCAAAAAAATGACAAACAAATAACCAATCCAATGAAAGCAGATGGTCGTAGCCTATAAATTTAGGGACAAATCAGTTAACTTGAAACATAAACAGATATCTTACGATATATTTAACATCAAATAAACCACTGAAAGATCCAATAAAAGGTGAAAAGGAACAAACTTTTTTGCGATATAACTTAAAGATCAAGCCAATCTCTCAGATCTGATCGTCAGAAAACGGAGCAACCGACAGGCAATGGAACCAATTAAGAAAAAAGAGAGATCCAAAATTTACGGATTCAAACATGAAAAGAAAATCCACAGAAGCAGAAACAAATTCATAGACAAAAATGGAGGACAAGATGAGGGATCTAAAAGATAAAAACCCAAATAAAGCAGTAGTACATGGCATCAAAAAAATACCAGAATAAGAACAAAAAATGAACCTTGAAACTGGAAGTATTACACAACAACAGATCTGAAATGGGGATGCGAGTTAGATCGCAGATCTGGGGAAAAAATGGGGAGGAACTGGGAGTGATTGAGTTATGTATACCTGCGAGAGTATGAGCGAGACGAAGCGAAGGAAATTGGTGGATGAGCGAGATCCTTGGAGAGAAGGGAGGCGAGGTTTGAAAGGAGGAAAGTAGGTTTTTATTGGCTCATTGAGGAAGGAGGGGGCTGACGGGCTGGGCTGGCCGGTGCGTGCGGCGTACACCTCACTGCACACTCCTTTGTGGGGCCCACCCACCATTCTATCATTCGTAGGATTCGAAGTTGCGTTTCCTTGGGTTATTTCATTTTTTAATTTCTTAATTAGAAGATATTGCTTGGATTCTATTAAAAAAAATTTCTCCATATACAGAAACTGGAATCGAACTTTTAATAATTTATTTTAAGAGACTGGAGTCCTCACCACTTATTCTAATTTAAATTGGCAGTTGTGTTTACATTCAATTGAGATTAAGATGATGTATTTACACCAAGCCTAAAATAAATTCCACCATTCATCACCTATGATAATATTAGTTTTTATATTTTATATTAATTTATATAAAATCTGATTATATAAATATAAATTATATACTTATATAGGCAGTTTTATAATTTATATATTATACGTTTATAAATTATATCAGCTTTTTATAAATGCAACAATTTCATATATAATTATAAAATACTAATTTTCTTTATTAATCATTATTTCGATGCCAAATGATCGAATTAATTAAGGCTAAGAGCGTATCCCTGATAAAAGAGACGAGGGGATTAGTGCCCACTAAATGCAAAATCAATTATATAATTAAATTATAAATAGTTGCCCTTACTATTCTTTGGAAAGCTCAACGCAAGTGGATACCAAAAAATTTAAAGGAAAATTAAAATAAATGACCTGAAAAAATATTATTTACTATAAAATAAAAATTGTAATCAGTTTAAAGGACAAAATATTAAAATATAAATTTAAAATAACAAAATTACCTTTAACAAACCGTCTTTATTTTTTACACTCTCAATAAAAAAAAATTAAAAGTAAAACGGTATCCTTTTTTGCAATATTTATTTTTCACTAAGTTCTATGTTCATCTAAACAATATATCATATAATTAACAATAATTAAACTCGTATTTTTATTTTTCTTTTAATTTTTATATTCATATAATTAATATATTATTTAACTAATCAATATATCGCCAAGTTACCCTATTTATATTAGCAACACTGATATCAGTTGAACTCTTTTCATAAAAGTAAAAAAATGAACTCATTTAATTAATATCGTTTGAGAATATAGTATACTATCTGGAATTTTTTAAATTTATTAACATTACATTGGTTTTTTTAACTCACATAGATTTCTTCTAAAATAAAAAATAAATCATATAAACATATATTTAATTGTCTATAAAATTGAGTAAATTTTATTTTTTACTTTTTAAAAGTTATATAACTTTTCTTTAACTTATATAAAAAATTATAAAAGATCTTGAGTTTTATTAAAAATATATAATTTTTATTTTTAATAAATTTTGTTTGATTTTGTAAATAAAATTAGAATTTTGATAAAACTGAACAATGTGTAATTTTTTCTCCATAGATATATACGCAAGTTCTAAAAATTGAGAATTCTTTTGTTTATTTTAGTGAAATTTAGAATTTTGTATTAGTTTTAAAAATAGTACGTGGGAGAAAATGTAGAAGATTTTGTTGAGGGAAATTTAGTATATTTAATTTTATATTTTTGTATTTATTACTTCTAAATAATTATAATTTTTATGATCTTTCTGAATAAATATTATCTCATCCAGGTCTTTCACTCTAATTTTCCCAAAATTTAATGTTTGATGTTTTCCCACAAGGAGAAAGGGAGTTAAATTTATTTATTTATTTTTTATAGACTTAAATTAATTTATTTAATCTTATTGTTTTGAGAATAATTGTATTATTTGTTTTCTCTAGAATTTGATTACTCTTCAACAGATCCTATTAAAAAAGTTCTCCCTTCATAAAAGGAACGCCACAACGTGTTTTTGGTCAAAAGTGAACGAAATGGACTTTTCCATAGGAGAAGTTTTTTTTTTTTTTTTTTTTTTACATTTTCCATAGGAGAAGTTGTAGATGAAATGTGATTTATATGCCTGTTTGAGTTTCATTAAGATTTAGGTTTTAAAATGTGATTATATGCCTAAATTGGATAAATTTTAAAATAAATAGTCATATTTATTTAAACATATTTTTAAACTAAACTATAATTTAAAACTAATATTTTAAATAAGCTATTGAGAATAATTTCTAAAATAGTAAAAGAGCTTATAGACTACCTAATTACTATTTTATCCCTATTTTTTCTTACATCATCTCTCCTCTCTCATATCACTTCTCCACCCTCTCTACTCTCTTCTCTTTTCTCTCTCCTCTCTCCTATTTTAATAAAATCATATATTTATAATAATTTACCAACAATACAAATTTTTCTGGTAATAACTATCCAAAGACTCATTTATTTAGAATTATTTTTTCTATAAATTTTTCTCTAAAAACTATTTTTCTAAAAATTATTTTCCAAAAGCCCAAACTATTACATCACATCAATATCAATGTGTTTATTTTGTTTGGGAATTATTGGGGTATTAAGAAAATAATTTAATTATTAAATTTTTATAAATAATATAAATTTATTATCAATTCTTATATTAGAACTTGTGATTATTAATTTTTTATTATTATTAAAACTTTTAGATAATTAAATTATTTATTTAAGACCTCATTATAATTTTTTTTATTTTTTTAATGATAGGTTCGGACAAATTTATAATTTTTCTATGTATAGCTAGAATGTTACATTTAACCTCATATTTAATAAAGGTGTTATTATTCATATTCATATTTTCTCTGCTGAGGGCAAAGCCGTCCTCTTCTTAAAAGTTTAGTTTTAGACTAGCTGTTAAAAACGAATATCTAATTTTTCCCATTTAATTCTAAAAAAAGTAATTATAAATTATAATAGTATTTTGTTGACCTAACATTCGCGTAGATATTTGACGTCCCTTGTAGCAATATATATATATATATATATATATATATATATATATATTTGAAATACCAGCTCTGGGATCCCCACATATGTGGAGTTTAATTATAAAATATTAAATACTCTTATAATATATTATCCATATAGTCTCTCTACTTTTTTATATAACTTTTCACACAGACAACTTTGAGTTATATATAAATTACACTCTAAAAAGTCATACGCATATAAAATTCTTATCATATATTTCTCACATACTTAATATATAATATTATTTAATTAATTTAATTAAATTAAAAAATTAATTAAATTAATTAATATTATATTTTTTTAAAATATTCTATACCAGTATGTAGTAGTATATATAATGAGATAAAATATTAGTTATTGAGAGTTTTGTCTCATTCTATTTGTTAATATTTTTTATGAGAAAACTCTATAGTTGTTATGTAAGGGAAGAATCTAGAAGCTTGAGCTTTTATGGTTTGTTATATTACTTCCGTCACTTTTTGTATGTGCTAAAAAGTGTATATTATCATCTAGGGCCTTTTTTTTATATGCTCGATTAGAGATTTAACTATTTGACTTGTATTTTAATTATTAAATTAATTGTGAGTGCTGGTAGAAGACTTAAGGCCTTTAGGGATTATACACGTGATATTGTGGATACATATTGACTACTTACTATATTATAAGCACTATTTAATAATTATGTTTGTGTTATGGGCTTTAATATTATTTATCCTGGGTTTGGTATTTGGAGGCCTATTTGAGATATTTGAATTTGATAACTATAATATTTGTGTTAATCATGGATTGGATCCTATAATCATGTTAATGAGGTTGAATAATTTTTAACATAGTTTTGAATGCGATAGTTATATGAAGTTCAATTATCCATGTTAGATTCTAGAGTTGGGTTTGGTTCTTTTTCTAACATATATATGTTTACATAGTAATAGAAATTTTAAATATCCATGATAAACTCTTTTAAATTATTGACTATTTATTTTTTATCATGGATAACCTTTTTAAAATGAGCTAAACTCTTTTAACCATGATAGTACTTAAATGATAGTTTTATCTTTTTCTACCATGGTTGCTTGTTGATTAAGAAAAATCTTTTTATACCATAGTTAGTAAATGATTGATTAGTTTTGGATAAAGAGGGTTTAAGGTGGTTAATTATTGTTATTAGAAGAAAAATTTTATAAAACACACTGTAATATTTCGGGTGTACCTTGAATCCGACTTTAACTCACCTAGATACCCATATAAAACTAGAGCACCGTTACAGACTTCTGATTACATTACACAACAAGTAACATTGAAGAGGGAGGGAGAGAGAGAGGAGGAGAGCAAAAGCCCAGAATGTACCACTACTTTTGATGTGCTCTGTTTATGCGTATATACCTGCATGAGGGGGAAAATGATATCTAAAATCACGTCCCATTTACCTCATAACGGGTATATTATATATATACACCATACTCTCTCCATTATTCTCATAAAGACCACAATCTCTATTGGGTTTTGCCCTAATCCACTAAGGGTAGATCAACCTATTTTCCAACACACACTAACTCAAGGAAAGCCAAGGAACCGTCAAAAGAGCGAGTTAGTTTTCTTGGGATACTATTGTAACTCGGTCTCTTGCTATTTATAACCTCTTATCAAGGCTAGTAATAGCTAACTGGATTGAGTAAAAATCATAAACCTAAGTATGGTCTAATGGACATAAGGGTCATAATTAGGAACTATTTTATTCAAATTAGGATACTATAATATCTATAACATCTAGATATAATAAAATATTCTATAATAAATATAAAATATCTAATATTCTCCCACTTAATATGTACACTAATATTAATTAGCTTGTTAAGATTCATTTAAGCAATATTATAAGAATTATGACAGTAAGTCCTCTTTAATCGAGTATTACCTTCAATGCATCATAAACAATACTCTTACTTAATGGGTCAAAACTTTATAAATAAACCCCCAATGTTTATTCGGTTCCAACTTGAATATTTGTTAATCTCATATAATTTAGATATTAAACACAACAAACCAACTTGAATTTCATCACTTATAACTCATCTAGATCACTAAGTATGATCCATCTCTGTTGAGATATTTGATCTTTTGATCTCTCTAAAAGCAGGATCTTTATTTAAAGGATATATCTTTATGTGTTCTATGATCCAATGACTCTATATAGCCATATAACACTCTCTTAATGTGTTTAAATTAATTTAATAATTCAAAACCCTACGATGAAATTCCTCAACCAGCAATTTTGTAACTTGTCACTAAAAATAATTAAATTAGGCATTTCATGGTGAAAGTAAAAAATTAGTAGCCGCTTAACAATCTCGCACTCCTCCGTAATGCTGCTTGCTTAGCAAATCATAGAGGTGTGTAGTAATGTTAGCCTTTAATGGTTAAATCATATTGCTAAACTAAACAAATATAATCATTTAACAAAAAAATTGATTTTTTTATATATTTACTAAATATAAACATCTCTTCTAACGAGGATTCAAATATCAGTTCATCATATATTAAAAGATCAGCCTTTTGTGTTAGACCCAATCAGAGCAAAGTTAGGATCTAATTATGAATGGTATTAATTTTAAATCATATCTAATCAAAGCTTATATAAATGTTGGTGATATATTAAAAATATATTAATATTTTTTATTGGCAAAATATACTTATTATATCTAAAAAAAATTGGTCGATCAGAGTAATTGTTAATGATTCTATTTCTATCACGACTCATCATGTTTTATGAAAATGAAATATGAGAGATTTTCATGGTTATTCTTCTTAAGATGAAATATGATGTAATAAGGATAGGGATATTAATCTTGTCTCCCAGAAGCCATTTTTAATATCTATTTTTCTTTTTTAACCTCGTTTAAATATCTGCTTCTCTAGTTTTAGTATTGTTTTTTTTATCCTCAACCTAAGTCACCTAATTGAATTTATTATATAAATATATAATTTTAACCATAATTTATTGTTCTTGGACTTTTAAATTATCTTGTTCTTAGAATTTTCAATTATCACTCATTCTTTTGTATTAAATAAATATAAAGTTAAAAATTCATTAAATTTTAAAATGAGTTAATAGATTTGTTTTTAATTTCGATGAAACACAATGAGAGTATTTCATAAATAGAATTATGGAAGTATTTAGAAAACCTTCTAATCATGATGGAAAACGTGTGAACAAGCCAATGATCAGTGGATTAGCTGGCACATAGTCCTCTCCAATCAGGCGAGCAAGTGGACGATAAAATATGTATAGCATTGAAGGGCAAGTTTAGTCTATTGTGTATGAGTCTCTCTCCACCTTTCTTTGGTCTCTTCTCTTCTACTCTCTCCAATTCGAAACATAAAGCTTTCAACTCATGATAGTGTTTTTTATAAGCTTCAATTTAAATTTGTCTAGTCATTTAATGTTTTTTTTATTTATTCTCACTTTTAGTTAATTATATATTTCAGCAGAATTTATTTATTTATAAGCTTCAATTTAGCTTTCAACACTCCTTCCTCCGACATGTATTTCAGCAGGCTTGTTCAAAACCTTACGAGCAAGATTTTCAACCTGGCGGGGTAAAGTAGCAGAAAAGAGAACAGTTTGACCATCTGGTCGAATATTCTGAACAATTGGAGTGATTTAATGTTCAATGCCCATGTCAAACATACGATCAGCCTCGTCCATGACTAGATAAGTGACTCTACGCAGGTTAGTTATCTTTCCTACGTAGAATCATGTATAGCTAAAAAAAAAATTAAATAGGGACTTTTCATAAATTAATTAGTTTTTATATTTTATTTTAAAATCAAATATTAGGCAAAATATATTATCTCACAAACTAAACTGACAAAAAAATCAAATAAAAATAAACATTTGACAACGCTAATATCCTCATATCTTGATGAATTAAAGTTAAAATAAAATCTGAACAAACAACAACTCAAGCTATTTTATTTATAATTATAGTATAAATATAACTTTTATGAGAATATAATTAATATGCGCAAAAAAGTATATAAGGTCACTTTACATCTATAATAATATTATGCATATTATATAATGATACCGAATATATATATATTATTCTGCCTCTTATATACTGAGTACATAAATAAAAATGTCCACCATATAATTTTGCAGGAATAAACATCTATTATTTGTAATATCACAAGAAAAAAAAATAGAGAATAATGAATTATTCAACTCTAGCAGAACTGAACCAGAATGTGAGTTCTAAGAAAAGAGAGAAGGTTAAGGTCTTAATCATTCATGTCATTGACATAATACATAAGGATAAACACAACACTAATTACTCAGAAGCATAAACAAAAGCATACATCAACATAAAACACAAAATAAACTAGTAAAGGCCACTGATTCTTATCGGATAACCACCTAAACACCAACATTCTAATCATCCTTTTTCACAACATTAGCATCACTTTCAATACTTTCCATGCAATCTACATCAGCTTTAGATATCACAGACGGTTGGCTTGATTGATAGAAGAACTTGAACCCTGCAATCCTACAAAGGACGTATCAGCATCCTACATGATCACCCACAAACACCATTAGCAAGATGACTCATTAGTTTCAGAGACACAATCCCATAAGTATGTTATTTAGTGCTGATATAATGACTTGAAGATTAGTGGGAAAAGATTATACCTTTCTGTAAATGGTTCCATATTTTTCAACATGCCAACCAGCTTCTTCACACAATGCCATAAGCAAGTCCAGAGTGTCTGAATGTTTAGGAAGATTATAGTTTCCATGAACTCTCAAACCAGAAAATATTTTCCGTCTCATTGCTCTTTGATTCCTCTCCCTTAACTTATTGTTTTCTCTCTCTTGCCCATTGGGAAATCGCTGAGTCTTCCCTTTCTCCATGCTTCTCGTCTTTTTCTCTTCTTAGCTCTCACTCTTGCTGGAACTTTCCTTTATATAGCCAACAAGTTTGATTCTTTCTTACTTATTATGGCACTCAAGAAGACATGCAAAAGATGTTGGTTGGTTCTTTTCTTGAGGCATCTCTGTTTTTTTTTATAGTTCTTTTTTTCTTGAGGCATCTTTACCGTACTGAAAGTCATACAAGTCAAAAATATAGTCTGAATTAAGTTTTTAAAAGAAAAAACATGCTTAATACACTATGCACAAATTCTCCTGAAATTAAAAGAAGTACATAATTTCAGCCTGTCTAGTATAATCATGCTTGAACAAAGGAATCTGCAGACACAATTATGACGCTTCTGATAGGCAGTCGTGGATATACCATATCATGCAAAAACATACCATCGAGTTGAGTTTTTTTAGGGATAAATAAATGATTTTTGGGGGCAAGAAAAGAAGCCAAGTCTTTAATTGAGGTTAGAACAATTGTGGGCCAATGTTTATGGAGTTGAATAACTGAATCATCAATACCAAACCACTTGGTTAAAATCAGTTAGATGATAAATATATATGTTACAAATACAAATTATTTTTCAAAATTACCAACTTTTATGGAGTTGAATAGTAGCTTGTAATAATTGATATCACTAATACACAATCAATTCATGAGGATAAAATGAGAAAATACCAATAAATATTGTATATAATGTCAATTTAGAGCATTTTGAAGCTCTTGATGACACTGTTTCAATCAAAATAACTCACATGGAGTTACAAGTTGTTCCTCTAGGAGGAAGAAGCTAAAAGAGAATTCAAACAGGACTTTAAAATGGCACAAGACATAGGAGAAGGAAATCAAGCAATTTGAAAGAGTTCTAGAAAACTATCACAACTATTGAGTGAAGAATGATGGAACATGATTCAAGATTGTGGCTTTGAAATAACTCATGTTACCAAGATCTATAGAATTCTCATGTGTGATGTTGACCAACTACGTACATTTGTTAAATGTCCCCTGGTGGCACATAAGAATTCACTTATAAATACTATGAAAGACTTGGAAATTATGTGAAATTTGATTATGATTAGGTAATTTTTGATGTTTTGATATAGGCATTCCTTATATTTTGTTAACAATTTGGTGACTTTTGATGTTATGACGTAGGTATTATTTAGTTTTTGTTAACTATTTAGTGATTTTTAATTTTTTTTGCATACACACGAGTTTTGATGTTGGCTTTGTATAAAAAAAATAAGAATAAAACTTTTGATCGATATTACCTGTTATATAATGATATTTGATAATAACATACTCTTCTAGTCATAAATATAAGATTTATTTTGTAATACAAATTACACTATAATATATATTTTATATTTAGGATTAAAGGAATATAATATTGAGCATATTGCTTAATACTAATGATAGCTACATAATGAGAAGACCTTAAAAATAGAGAGATTGCCATTTTGTGCCTTTCATGAGACTTGTGTGGGAGAGTAAGAGATATTTTATGATTATGTGAAAGATTGATCGAAAAGAATAAAAAAAAGGCAGGGGACTTGGATGTGACTTTACTGAAGAACTTGAAAGTTTGAGGGAGAAAAGTTGGATAACAGTAACACAAGCTGTCTCATTCGTTGAATTAAAAACTAAAAGTCTAAAAGCTTAGGAAAGATTGTTCTTTCCAAAGTCCTCGTGAAAAAAAGGATGCGGATCCTCTCCTCATCATTTCTTTTTTCATTCTTCATCATCATTTCTCTCCTTTATTTATTATATCTTGCCTTCTTCATCCGCTGCCCCTCTTTTTACTTTTTTTTAAAAAATGTTTAAAAAAAGTGTTTTTAATTTTGTTTAAAAAGTGTATTTAAAAAAAAACACTTCTTTTTTTTTTGTAGCGGATACATGAGGGAGGAGGCAAAGCATAAAGTAAAAAGAGGGGCAGTGAATGGAGGAGGCAAAACATAAGTAAAGGAGAGAAGTGATGATGAGAGATGAGAAGAGAAGTGATGGGGAGAGGATCCGCATCCGAGAAAAGGCTAGGCTTTAATTTGCTTTTAACTGTAATTAGCAGCTTATCATTATTCATTAGGTATAAGATGATTAAAATCAAAATAGATATCTTAGGGCCTAAATATTATTACCTATGGATTTGAAAGTAAATTACTACCATTATTTATCCCATAAAAGTAGTTGAACGTCTTAAATTTGTCATAAATTAAAATCATTTTTATGGGATAAACAATCATTTTACATGACACAATTGTTTACCAATGGTCTTTAATATATGTTGTTAATTGCTGAGTTATTCATGTTCCTTACATTTTTTGTTTTTATCATTTGTTGATAAAGTGGTCGGTAATGGAGGATAAATGTAATGTTGAGCCTACAGTTAAACTCTTGTAAATTTAGAGCCAAGTGGATTTTGGTTTATGTAAAAATCGTCCGTATATTAGACTCAAAGCTCATAGGTTTATATTTGAAATTGGAGTACCACACATTTTTTATATAACTAATTAATCTAGTCAAATTCGAGTATTGTTGAATCTAATTAATGGCACCTCTCTAAAAATATTTTTTTATATTCCCACATTCTCTAATTTAAGAACTAACTGTGTTATATATAAAGAGATCGATGATTCGATATTTGCCTAGTACCTATACTATTAGCAAAAGATGAGCAAACAATTAATTTGTAATGAGAAGAAGGAAAATTTGATAACACGGGGATCAAATATTAGAATATCTAAGTCATACATCTAATGGTTAAAGAATGAATTAAGGATATATAAGCAAAAAGAGAGTCATTTCAAATGGTTTAAGCACTTTTGGTATAAAGGACAAACCTTAAACATTGGTCAATATATGTAAAGACAAACATGACAGTTTAAAGTTAGCAAAATTGACTTGACAACCTCTTAGCAATCATATTAACATAGTAATATACTCACTTAATCCGATTCATATGACAGTTTTGGTCTCATCATAAATATTAGATCTCATTCTCTCTCATCTCTATATTAATTTTTTAATAATTAAATAATACGGCTATTTTTGAAAAATATCACAAATTCTCTCCATGTTAATTATAAATAATCAACTTACATACTTTTTTTAGATTTTATGAATTAATTAATAAGATTAAACTTATGACGACATTGCCAATGCTCTTTGATAACCCCTTGCAAATTACAATTCTATTCATCTCTCAGCACCCACCTCCAATAATTAAAATTTCGGAAGTTAAAAGTGCTCTACTAACATTATAAAAAAACGTGTACTACTAAACATAAAGAGCAAAAAGGAAACATAAAAGTCAACTCATATTTGACCTGTTTAACCTTCTGAATTAATGGTGACAATGAAGTTAGATGCATGGAATATGCCTAGAGAGAGACCAAGTGAACAACCAACAAAATGTTTCAAATGCTGGTCCAATCAGAAATGCTAATGAAGAATGGTTAATGGGATTTCTAGAAGGACTTGGACTTTTTACCCTCCACTTCTGCAAAAGTATTGGCTCTGCTTATTGAATCTATGTAAACAAACCAATGGGATTAGATCTAGTCCCTCACAACGTGAAAAATTAATGTTAGAATTTTTACTATAAGAAGTGTTAATATTTAGTGCCCAATAGTATATCGAGTATGATTTTCTCAAATAGGAGGATGCCTATACAACAATAATAAAAATAAGATTTATTCTACTAGGTGGGGTCGGCTATATGGATCGCACTATACCATTGCGTACTATCAAAAATCAAATACTTAGATAAGTTGTTGACCAATAGATCTCGTTCAATAATCTCGATGAGCATTCTCTTTGGTCTTTATCTACCCTTTTTTACCGAACTCCATATTGCTTGATCAACCCTCCTCACTGGTGTATCCGATGTCCTTCTTTGTACATGCATATATCACTTTAGACGATTTTCTACCATTTTCTTCTCAATAGGTTCTACTCAAACTCTTCCCCGTATATATTCATTATGAATCTTATCTTTTCTTATTTGCCCACACATCCAAGATAATAACTTTTTTTAATTAAAGGGGTAGACACCATTAGCATGAAGAGAGATCGAATCTATGATCTCCTATTTACAAAAGAGCTTTTGTATCACTGAATTAAAAGGCTTTTGATATTTAACTAATAATGATGGATGGAGGTTGCAACCGTCCATTAGAGAAGTGAAAGATTTGTTATATCCATATGCGCAAACTATCTAATGAAGGAAGCAGATCATATTAGTAAAGACATGATCATGCAGAATCCACATTTTAGATGTTATGCTCAATTGAGAGCGGACACGGCTACAATTGTTTTACTGTTTGTTCTTTATTTCTCCCTTTTTAAGTCTTGGCCTTGCCTCTTTAATGGGGAAAAAGAAAATTTAGATTGATCGTATTGTACTCGGTCAAAATTAACTTGATTGAGTTAATTCGATTCACTTACATAACAATTCAATCAAAATTTTAAATTAGCAAAAAACCTGAGTTCCTGGCCAGATCAATCAACTTTCAATCATTAGTGCAAAATACTTATTTGACTACTAGATTTCGTATCTGTTAGTAGAAGAATATCAGTGGTAACACATCTGTCATCTTTTCCCCTCTATTATCTTACTCATAGGCATGGTAAGTACCATATTATAGTGCCTGTTTAACGTGCAACAGATACCGTAAGTCAAACATTTACGATATTTATTCCATGGGAATAGATGCCGTAAGTCCTATTTCCCGCTTCACTTTCTTCCACTGCCCCTTATATGTAGTAACGAAAAGTCACTTTTACCTAGTGCATACTATGTGGTTTTGCTTAAATGCTTGGTCCTACCTATAGAGGTTCTCTGTTTGATTCGTGGTAGTAAAAACAAATTGTCATTTTTTTTATTACCCACTCTGTTTACTAGAGTTTTGCTCCGACTATATTCGGATTTGACTCGCGTCACGCACCTAGCTATAGTGGATGAGTCTCCTAACGAAATTTTTTTGCATACGCCAAGACTCGAACTAGAGACCTCGCTTAAATGAAATCGAACCGCTTACCACTCGGACTAACTCCCATTAGTAAAAAAAAAAAAAAAAATAGTCATTTAATGCCTCTAGGATCGGCACAAGAAGACAAGTTCCACCACAGCGTGATATGGTATCTAATATATTGACTGACAGGATTTTTGTTTTTTAAAAAGGTTATTTCAAGACGGGCCTCCTTGTTTTAATGGTCTAGAGTTCTTGGGCTATTGAAAGAAGTAGTCCATTGCTTTTTCAGCCCCACTTAAATAATTGCTTTTTATCAACTAGAGTTAGGTGTATGGGTTCAAGTGGTAAAAAAGTGAGACATGTGACTATTTGGAACGTATTTGATCCTTAAGGAGTACCACTTTATTGTGGTTTCAGTCGCAGCGCTTGGGAAGGTATCCTAGCTCCTGAGTGCTTAGGTTTACGTCTAAGGGTAATAGACGGCTCGCCCTACCTGACATTAGTATCGTCTAGGAGAAAGAAAGATTTCACCTTACTCTTGGATCATGGATGAATGCAACCCCTTTCCAAAAATTTTTATACAAAAAAAAACTAGGGTTAGGTGTAGCAGAAGGAACTAATATCCCAAAACATGATGAACCAATATTCGAATTGCCATGTGCTAGTATTTAGTATCTAATAGTGCTTTAAATAGAATTATTTTCAATAGAATAATACCTATTTCTAATAATTTTTTTTTTACCAATATAGATTGTGTCTAGTAGGAGCAGCTAATTCCTAATAACACAGTAAATAAACTAAGATTCAAATCTTGAATAAAACTATGAAGATACTCATGCAATAGTAAGAAAAGTAATTCCCTTTTTTCTTTTTTAATTTTGGGTAATTTATAAGTAATTTCACTTTAGTAACAACAACTAATTTCTAAAAGCTATATTTGACTCTAAATAATTCAGATTAAGCCAGATTTAATTTTACCTGGGTATAAAGCTCTCAATAACATTTTTTTTCATGTATAAGACTTGAATTTGAGACTTTAGTTTATTTAATAGGAATAAGCATATGATGTCGCCTATTGTTAGCACTTAAATTAATTATTAAATTAATTTCTATATAGTATATGAATCAACCTAAATTGTATTCTCTACGTGGAGTCAATACATGACTTAACTCTGAATTAGACTAAGTCTGAGAAGGTTTAGTAGAAGAGAACTTGATTAATAATTTTTAGAAAAATAAAATGAGATAATAACAAAAATAAAATAAAATAAAAGTAAGAGTGTAAAAGGATATCACCAATAAGACGAGCGCTTTCAGGGATTAATACGTGGCTATCATCATTCAATATTATATCTAAGTTATAATAATTATATATGCTAAGTCCTTATCATGCAAAATTCACCCTAGACAACCGCCATGGTCATAACCAAACAATCCACAATTATACATAGATCTAGCATACAATTGTATCTAGAATGATTAGCGAAAATCCACTTAACATATGATAAATTAAACAATAAATAATTTGTTCTCCTAACATAGATATTCGATCAAAAATCCTACAAGAGGAAACGTAGAATATGAAATAAAGAACATCAAATCATAAACTGAAATAATAAATCACAAGGGTTTGATCACAAAGGTATCTTAATCCAAACTCTAGGTCCAACATATACAAAAGGAAAAAATCAAAACATAAAATTGTTCAACTCCTAACTCCAATAACTCAAGCCAGTATATCTCTCTTCAATAACTTAAAAGTAAAATGACGGAATTGTGAAAAAGATATGAAGAAGATGATTGCGATAGTGGTGATTAGTGATTGATTAATGCTCCAAGGTCCTCGTTTTATAGGCTTAGGTTAGGCTGTGGCCTTGATGTCTTTCTTATAGATGTGTGACTCTTCAATGTTGACTCTCCAAAACATAACGGTAATCTCCATTTATCTTTAGTATCATTCTAAACTGTCATCTTTTATAATATCTCTAGAGATAATCCTTTTAACTTAAATATCCTAAAAGCAATTCAAATAAAAAGTAATAGAATAAAAGAGATAAAATAATTAATAAAAAAATATAACACGTTTATCTATTATCCTTTAATTAAATTCAAATGCTAGATATTGAGAAATTATCTTTGAATTAATTCAAATGATATTAGATTGATATAATATAATATAATACTAAGATAATATAATATTATATTAAATGAATGAATTAATTAATATAATACAATACAATATTATATTAATGGAGGTATTTTGATTTTCTTTAATTAGATATTATAATTTTCTCCTTCAATTTGGCAATCCCTCAATTACCCTTCCTCATTGATATAATATAATATAATTGTGTAGTAGTTGATGTATATCCTAATAATTATTTATTTATTTTTCTTAATTTTTTCAAATACATAAAAGCAAAATATCTTCATACAAATAAATTTAATCAAGAAAAATAATAAAATCAATAAAAACACAAGAAAATAATATTTTTAATAATTTAATTCATATAAAAAATTAAAACACAGAGTGAGCAAAATTACTACGATAATATCTACTAAACATGATAAATTCTTTGAAATAAATATAAAATAATATGATAGAATATGGATTTATAAGCATGAAATCAACCAATTGTCATTATTTTATGTAAGTAATATTTTTTTTAATGGGACAATTTAAACATTTTAAGTTAACTTAATTATCATTTTTGGCCAAATTTAAACAAATCAAATGTAAAAATAAATCATCAGTTATCCAGGTACTTGATTTAATAGTAGATTAGCTAGAATACAAAATAGAAGAACTAATATTCGAATTTTATCTTGTTAAAAAGACCCCTAAGGTTGAGGAGAGGTATCATGATTACAAAGTTTTGATCTGTATTAGTCCTGATAATATGACTTTGAAAAAGATCCTGACACTAGAAAAAAGAGTAAACCATCAGTTTGTTCTCCTTTAATTTTATACTTTTTATTTTCAATATTTTTATTTTATTAAAGCAAAACACAAAATGAACATAGTCTTTTAATTTTCAATTTTTTTAAAAAAATCAGAATAGAAAATTATAAATAAGATATGAAGTTTATAATTATTATTACTTGAATAGTTTAATTTAAATATAGGAAGAAGCACATGTACTGCTCGAGAATAGAATAACGAAAGACAGAGAATAGAATATTTTCTTTGAATATGATTATAAAGCCAAATTGATGAAATCGAAGGAACATAAAGAATATTATGTTTAATTTCATATGAAATAGGAACCACAAAAATTGGAGAAGGAATATCAGCAAGTGTCACCGCCCATTACCATTCACTTATACCATGTGGCCATACCTAAAATCTCATATTTTTAGTCATAAAGTTTATTTCATAAACTAATAATTTAGCCCTTTTCTAAAAAAATAATAATTTAAGTTCATGAAATAAAAAGTTATTAGATTATAGTCTTTGTGGCATCACTCAGAATTTAAAGTCCAACTATTACTGTGTACAAAGAAACATCATCATTGCTAGCAATAAAAAGAGAGGGAGAGACGTTATTATTTATTTTAGTCCATCACAGACAAAAATTTTATTTAAATTTATTTCAAAGTAAATAATTGAAACTAAATCTATCAATATTCATAATTTAGCATACTTAACAAAAAAATCTATAAAATACATATATGAAGTTATTAAATATAATTAAATTAAAAAATTAGCATAAATTTTTGAGAGCATATAAATATGATTTTGTAAATTAAAAACGTAGGTAAACTCGGTTAGTGAACTTGTGACTTCAACCACGAATTTTCAGTTAATACAAGTTTAAATAGAATTGGTATGATTTTGTAAGTTAGAAATGTAAAAATGTAAACTTGATCAGTCACTCATAAGTTTGAAAACAATACATATATTAATCCTAACAATTTTATATAGTAATATTTTTAAAATTCAAGATTATCAAAAGATACAACATATTTATCAGCGTGCTAAATGCCTAAATGTTTTTTTTTTAAAAAAAAGTAAAGATTGTTATATATAGAATTATGAGCTATTCATGATTCTCTTCAGTATAAACTTGAGTACCGATCTAGCCAACATATTCGTTCATTCATTGAGTTAAAACAAACAATAACGAAAGCTTCTCCTGGAAGTTTCTCATAAAGTTGCATATGTGTTAAAACAAACGAAGGTAGTCTTAAGAAGATTAAAGAGAAAAGAATATTAACCACAAAAAAATGATGAAAAGACAACAAACCCTAAAGTTCTTTTGGAGTACACATGAGGTGAAGACTAAGTTAAGTTTAACCTCTTTCTTTCTCTATGAGGTGAGGATATTGTAAGAGTTACCAGGATTAAAAACAACCCTTTCTGCTAATTGTAAAGCAACAAATCATCACAACATAAATAGAAATATAAAACTAAGTAGAGGCGGAGAGAGAAAAAACTCAATAGCTTGGTATTCTTAGAGACTTAGACTACCATCGACCAGGCACTATCTACTTATAGGTTGCGATTATATGAACTCTCTTAAGATTAAATAATATAGGACTTTTATTAGCATACACCCAGACATTATATGAAGCATTTTTCCAATGTGAGACTTTCTTTAGATACAACTCACGCTACAAATACAACAAATTCAATTCAACCTCTCTACACATACATGTAGTGTATGACTTTTTATATAGACTAGAACCTTACATTAAGTGGGTAAGAAATATTCTTCCGTTCCTTAATATAAGATTTAATTAGAAAGTTAATCTTGATCCTAAATATAAGATCTATTTTTAATATTTATTAACTTTTTTTAAAATTATCCCTATTAATACTTCCTCAACAATAATCAAGTAATAAGAGATGGAGGAAGTGAGTTAAAGAAGATGATTATGGTATTTTAGAAAAAAAAATATTTCTTATTAACTAACCTAACTAATTTTTTTAATTTAATTAAATTAGTTAAATATGGCGGAATGAGTAACTGACAATCAATTAACTCTACCCACTACTAATATTCCAACAAGTAACTTAATTAATTATTGTCAACATATTGGACAATTTTTTGTGCTGCACACACGCCCACGCATGCGCACGAACATAATTAAAAGGGAATTGTAATAAGACGAACCCTAGTGAAAGAGAAACTGGGCTATCATTTTCTGAGACAATAATAAATCTCAGTAGTAGAGCTGGAAAACACAAAGAAAAATCAATGGTAGATCTGAAATGGAGCTATAGCTTGCTCCCAAAGATCAGTGACGCTAGATGTGTATGTGAACAGTGAGTTCCAATTATGGTTTTGTTTATATAGCAATTCATCTCAGCCCGCTCATGTGTCAACTTCAGTTCTCAGTACTCTCCCATATCTCTCACACACACATAACACAAGGCCAAGAATTTTCCTGCAGAATTTGCTGCATGCACTGATATTTCGCTTTCAAACCGTATTAAGGGGACATATACATACATATATGTATATATATATATATAAAGACAATGTTTTGGGTTAAAGAGAGAGTCTCTCAAATTTCAAGTTAATGAAGGTAGCTACCTAGTGGGTCTCTGTGACGCTTCACAGAGACTTTTTATGAAACAGCAGCGCGAATATAGCATCTTGCCAAACATATTTAACTTCACTTCAACTACTCTTCTTATTAATTATTATACGCAAATATATTTAATTAAATCCATTACATGCATGCTACAAATTTTATTATTCTTACAGTCCTTAATATAAGACATATTTACTTAATTTGATTAGATTAAGGAATTTAATTAAGTTAGTTAATATGACATGTATTTTCTAAAATATCTTGTAATCATCTTTATTGAATTCCTTCCCCTTTCTTTTACTTGATAATTGTTGAGACGATATTAATAGGGATAATTTAAAAAAATATTAATAAACATAGAAAATATGTCTTATATTTATAACCAATATTAACTCTCTGATTAGGTCCTATAGAAGAGTATTACTTTTATTGAATACACTCACAAACTGAATAGTTGAAATTTATATATATATATAGTTCAAAAGTGTATTGGTTTAGTTGTCTAAAGAAATGAGAATTAATTATAAATAGGGAGCAAATGATGAGATTGATTATTCATAATAGGAAAGCTCAATTTTTGGAGCAATTTTTAAGGATTTTGTTCCTTTTGGGAGTACCATTTCCAAATTTCTTTTAGGTGACTAACAAAATGTCGAAATACACTAATAATAACGCATTCTAAAAGTTGAGTGTGCTAAATTTGGAAGTTGTAATTCCAAATTTTCTTTATATGACTATTAAATGTTGAAGAGCATTTTGGTCAGTAGACATTTATTTTTGAAAATGACCAAGGTCTCTTAAGTCGTCATAAATAATTAATTATTTAAAATTATATATATAATAAAAATAATTTTATTATATATTATTTATAATATGTAGTATATCATGAACTAAATAATTGAAACATAGTATATCTTTTATGGAAGTTGAAAATTATATTTTTGTTGTGAGGTATATCCCTTGAATAGGTAGTTGAGAGAGTTGATTTTCAGTCATCTAATTGGGATGGAAGTAGTTTATCTTTTACTTCCAATATGAGAGAGATTAATTTCTCCTAGTGACAACAATATATTCTAATGGAACAATATGAATACGGGGAGAGAATGTTCTTTTTTATAACATTTGAGATATCAGACACCCCATATTTAGTACTTTTTCTGACTCTTATTGTCTGGTATTTGAATAATTAACTTATCTGGATTGAAGCTGTGTAATGAGGACGTTCTTCCTTAGAGATGTGGGAGAGAGAATTTACTATGCTATAAATTAAGAAACACTTCATATTTTATTTAGAGAGATAAAAAGAAATTGATCGTTTCAAAAATACTCGATCTTAAGATAGAGAGATTTCAGACGCACTATTTAATAAGGATGGTTTTTTGGGTGGACAACGTCATTTTCAGATTAACCTCATGCCCAAACAAGCGTATTGACTTTGTAGATAAAGATATGATAATTTTTAAATTTTGATGTAACTTATTCTAAAGAAGTGTTACTTTTAATAAATTTTGATAGAATTTTTTTTGTATAACATGACTTAAAAAATACCACTTCAATATAAATATTAGTTTGTACTTTGTTATTGGAAAAATTCAAAAAAAAAATATTTAAATTTCAAAATTTCAAATCAAGACTTTTTACAAAAAAAAAAATTGTAAATAGCTTTTAAAATATAGTAAACAGAATTTTAAAATTTAAATGGGTATTTTTTAGAATTTTCCCTTTGTTATTTGAATTTTAATTTTCGTATACAATAATGAACCCTCTTACACACTTTTAATTTTGCATTCTTCATAATGCTTATAGTTAATTAGGCCATTATATTCTACAAATTGAATGTAACATTTTAGGAGATTATCTATATGTATCTGAATTAATTAAAGTTATGGTCATGAATATATCACATTTTTTTAATAAACCTAAAAAGTACTCCTATTAATGAGAGTATATATGCTAAGTCGATATTGTGCTAAATTAGTATGGTTTTGAGTTTAAGCCTTGGCTATATAACACATAATTATGTTATTTTTAGATATTGGGTGGTTTGATAAAAAAACATGAAATATGTTTATTCTTTTAACAAAATACAATAAAATCAATCTAAAAAGTTATGCATAAATTAATTTTTTTTTTGGTGTATGTATAAATGTAACGAAAATAAGTTATTTGGAGAATTATATCTTAATTGTTAGCTATTAAAGTTGGGGAATTCAAAGCTTTAATAAAGTCTCTCTTTTAAGATTATCTTCTTGATATGGGATTTTTAACAATACACCGCGTGCTCAAAAGTTGACGTGGTCAGAAAAGTTATACTTCAAAAACTAACTGTTGGAATTAGTAACCTAAAACCTCTTAAGATCATTCTTTTAAGTCTCTTCCCGTGTATGTGACTCATGAGAACAAATTTAAAATTTTGTAAAAGATATATAACAACAATATGGACCAAGAAGATATGGATAGAATTGAGATGGGTTGGACATGATGGGTTCCGGCATGTTGCCTGAAATTGCGGGTTATGTTTTAATTAAGGATGTGACACTTATATTTATATATATATTTATACATACATATATATTACACAAATTTTAAGCGTAATTAATTTCCTTTGTCTTACATACAGTCAATCATCCAACCCTAGAATCATTCACTAGGACAAAGGGGATTATTCCCCACTTTTTCTTCTTCTCTAACCCAATGAAAGCGATGGGATCATGGAAATTTCTTGATCTTTTTTCCTGCTATGATTTAATAAAATTAAAAAGTTTATATGGTACATACACAGATTCTTTTTGCCAGCATATGGTACACACAGATTCAATCAATAGTTTTGCAGAACACTTTTTTGGGCAACAACACATTTACTTTTACTTGTGAATCACAGGATATGTAAAAAATTTCACAAGTCCTCCTCCAATAATTGTGAGTGAAACTGAGAAATTTACAATTTATTCTGTATGCTTTCTTTGCAAAATATTTCTAGAAGATCTGTCCTATCAAGTAATAATTGAATTTTATAGAAACTTATTAATAATTAATTTCCTAATTTTCCGGTGCTTTCAGTAATTTCCCCCTATTATTACCCTATATTAAAACTAAATTATCTTCCTAAATAGCTGCTAATGGAGTTGGCTTAATTAGTTCAATAATTTTACTATTGCTTTAATTTTATGCTTTTGTTGTCTTTTTTAAATTCAACATTCATTATCATGTAGTGTTGTTAGTCTCATAACGCTCAGTTGGATAAAATTTCCCTCATACAACCTCACCAACTAACTTGAGAGGTTTATATATCCCAATTATATGATAGAGGGAGCTCGCATATATATATATATATATAAGTGTATATTTTTCTATGTATATAATATAATTTAAGGTGAACGTTTTTTAAGAGATCAGTTTCATATTCTTCTAATAACATAAATTCCATACAACATGAAATTAATTAAACTTGTTCCATGCTTTCTCCTAACAAATTAACCCACCATGATCTGTCATTATTAGAGCAAAACGTAGCTTTTGCCCATCTCTGTTTCTGCCTCCTGCTTCACTGTCACCTACTTGTTCCATATCTCTCTCCTCTCTCTCTCTCTCTCTATATATATATATATCACTAGATGCACTGCCTTGCTCCTTTCATTTTCAAGGTCATATATATAAATGTATATATATGGTTTGGCTTCTACGCGTCCAACCTGTAAAAATGGCACCAAATTCTGTGTGCTTGATATAAGCTCCACGTGTTCAAAGCTATTGCCTGTTTCTTATTGGAAATTTCTCTTGGCGAAAACTTTTTTTTTTCTTTTGTAAGAGGAATTGAATTAAATTCACTAGAGGATATCTGACACTACTCATACCTGCAAAACTTGAATATAAGAATGAAAACAGACAACTCAAACGTCATTTTCTACCTGGAACACAACGCACCTCTTTGTTAACTAGTAGCACTCATATACATACATGTATATGTTCCTTGCTTATAATTATTGAGTTATATATATATATATATATATAACATTTTACATTCAATCTGTGTGTGTGTTTGGATAAGATTTTAAAAACGGGCTTATGAAAAAAATGAGTTTATGGATAGCTTATAGAAAAGGGCTTTTAGAAAAGAGATTATGAAAAAAAAAAAAGTAGTTTTGGATAAATGAGTGTTTGGATAGTTGTTATAAAAAAGGGTTTTGTAATTGAAAAATTATTAAAAAGGGTATGTATGAGAGATGAGAGAGGAGAGAAGGTAAAAAGATAAAGGAGAGAGGAGAGAGGAGAGATGGTGAAAAAGATAGATGAGAGATAAGAGACAGTGGAAAAGATAGAGGAGAAAGGGTAGAAAAGATAGAGGAGAAAGGAGAGAGGGTGTAAAAAAAGTAGGGGTAAAATAGTAATTGAGTAGTTGAAAAGTGGTTTACTGTTCTAAAAGCTACTCTGACCAGCTTATCTGAAACTATGGTTTTAAACCATGGTTTGATCCAAAAGCCCGTTTGAACAAATATGGATGTTTGTTTTAAAATTTCTCTAAACTAAGATTTGGGCCAGAAGTCCTTTTAAAACCGCAATTTTGACGGTTTCCAAACACGCCCTGTAACTAATACCTGTCTCTTTGTTTGTGTGTAGAGGTAGAGGTAGAGAAAGTGGAAGAAAACTAGAAGATGGTGATTTAAAAATCATAATGGAAGCCAATAATATATTTTGAGGTCTTAAATAAGAAATGTAATTATATAAAAGTATAAGCAATGCAATAACAAATTTTAGCATAGGAAATAATAAGTTTATGTTTTAAACATCATAAGAGAAGCCAATAAACTCAAACTTGTATACCCTAGATCTATATTAAGGGATAAGGTCTATTTAGTATCTAAAACTATTTTTTACGTGTGTTCAGCACCTTAAAATATTTTATATTTATCAAATATTCTAAAGTATTTTTTTATGTGAGTGCTTTTAGCACTCTAAAATATTTTGTATTCATCAAACACTTTGAAGTATTTTTTCAGATGAGTGCATTCAGCACCATAAAATATTTTGTATTCATCAGACATTCTGAAGTATTTTTTATGTAAGTATTTTTTTTAGGTAAATACGTTCAGCATCCTAAAATATTTTGTATTCAAATATTTTATAGTGCTAGAAACACTTGAAAAAATACCTCAGTACTTGGATGAACCTTAACCCTTATGTTAATGGAATTAATCTGATAATGTGAGAAGCCCTAATTAAACAGTAAACGCGCCATCCCAAGTAAATGCTGCAAGTTGGTAAAGCCTGAAACAACAACTCGTTTGCTTGGAGCGAGAGAGAAAGAAAGAAAAGTTAAAAATCACACACAAATGTGCTCTCTCTCTCTCTACTTTTCTTGTGTGTGTGTGTGGTGCGACGACACTCTCTTATCTCAAGGGAGGGGAGACAACCTGCAAAGTCCCGTTTCTGACTCCGCCTTTGCCTTTCTCCTTAAAAAGCCTTTAATTCCTCTTATTGTTTCGCAGGGGGTAATTTCTTCACTCTCTTTCACACACTGTTTGCCTTCCTTCTTTTACCTTTATTGCACAAAACATCTTTCGTGAGCATAAAGTTAGGGTAGCCGAAATGAGGATGTTGAGATGGATGTGTGGGCATACAAGAAAAGATAAGATTCGTAATGAACAAATACGGGGAAGAGTTGGAGTGGCACCTATTGCGGAGAAAATAATGGAGAACCGTCTTAGGTGGTTTGGACACGTACAAAGAAGGCCAAGGGATGCGCCGGTGAGGAGGGTGGATCAAATAGTATGGAGTCCGATTAAAAGGAGTAGAGGAAGGCCAAAGAGAACGCTCAACGAGGTCATTGAGCGGGATCTCCTGGTCAATAACCTATCCAAGGATTTAGTTTTTGACAGAGCACAATGGCGTCGTATGATCCATGTAGCCGACCCCATTTAATGGGAAAAGGCTTTATTTTTGTTGTTGTTGTTGTTGTTGCACAAAACATCTTTCGTCAAAATAAATTCATAACTTCACTCTCTTTCACACACTTGGAAAAATAATGCATGTATTTCATTAGTTTGATTTTAACTAGTTTTGTTCACTTACTTTTTGCAAACCAATTGTTATAATCCGTACTTACAGGTGGAATATCTTCATAAGTAGAGCCAAACATATAATTTATCGTGTCAAGACGGATATCTTCATAAGTACATGCAATTTATTTCAAATAAAGACCAAAAGACTTTGAAATTACACTACAATATTAAAGGACCAAAGTGAACTTTTGTTTTGATAGAAAATGACTAAAATGTCTTTCCTTCATATGGGCACTTATTATTTTGTTATTGTTAGTTATTAAAATGCTTATATGCATTTGTAGATTCACATATAAATATTGTAAATTTTTGTATAGGTTGTTATAAACTATACATGAGTTGTACATTTTTATTTGTACACTTGTAAATTTTGCTAACTTTTATTAGTTGTTAAAATATTTATTTTTACTTGTAAATTTATCCATGAACACTTATAAATTTTTGTATCGGTTGTTATAATATAAATTGTGAGATGTAAATTTTTCTACTGACAGTTGTTAAAATACGTATATGCACTTATAAAAAAATAAATGAAGGGTATTTTTGTCATTTATCATTAAAAATGAAATTTCACTTTGGTCCTTTAGTATTGCAAGTGTGATTTCAGAATCTTTTGGTCCTTAGGTGAAATAAAGTCACACATGTGAGGGTTAAGTGAAATTATCTTTATTTTAATAATTATTGGATTATCCTTAGTTCAACTATTAACCCCTGAATTACTATCTCAACTGATCGGTCTGATTTCCACTACCATAATCGTAATTTATGTTGTGTGAAAGTCTTCTAGATGTTGGCTTTTATATAATTTCGAAAGTGTAATATCTATACTAATGTTAAATTTTAATTAGTAATAAAATAATATCATAAAAAACAAATACAAATAAATAAAGCATAAAGCCAATTAGGCAATAATAAATATTTGAAGAATGAGAGACTGCTATAGTACAAGGAAAAGAAAGCAATGTTCAAGTCACTTATCAATATTCTTAATTCAAAATGTTTACCTATATAGCTCTAGATAACTCAACATTTTTCCTATTCATAACTATGAGACAAAAATTCCAGTATTTCGTTCTATATAACTAATCAACAGAATACATCCTTAGCTTTGTAAAACTCTCTCATTTTTGTTGTAACATGCTCTTAATTAATTAATATCAACACAAGTCCATTTAAGAATAGATAAACTAAGGCAGCAATAAATAATTATATTATATAAGTCAATCATTTTAGAATTCCAATTAATCCCTGTAGTCAAAAGTAAATAACATTACAAACTCAACAATCAATGAGGGTGAATAAATTCATGAACATGAATCATATTTTCTTCTTCATATAACACACCGACTTCCACAATATATCACAGATAAAATGTGGTTTATTTATAATTTACCTTTGTTCTACCCCCCATTTTTTTGTTTGACCTAATTAGCTAGCTACCTCAACTTTTCCTTACCCTGAAACATGCTTATGGCTCTCCATTTCCCCTCATCACAATATCCTCTCTCTCTCTCTCTACTGTGTGTAAACTTTTCCCACACACAATATATTTATAGACTGATCTATCACAAGTGGCCAAAGAACCAAACCATCCAAAACCAAATCGCCTTGCAAAGCATTAAGCATTTTAGCCATGGCAGATCCTCAGTCTTGGTTCAACTTCATCCCTCTTCTTCATCCTCCTCATCACTGCTCTTCCTTTACTGCTACTACTTCTCATCAATCCAACGCCTGTAATAATTCCTTATACCCTCTTCATCATCATGCTCAGTACTCTAATCATAATCACTGCACATCATCATCAGCATCATCTTCCATTATTCAATACCAAAGCTCTTCGGCTAGTTCCTCCTCCACTTTATGCCATCATCCTCCAAATTCCCCTCCTCTCAAAGAAGCCCTGCCTCTCATCAACAATTTAAGCCTCACAACATCAAGTGAACCCTCAAAAAGAGCCCTAGAAGGGGAAGATGAAGAAAAGAATGAGAGAATGGAGAAAGAATATGAAGAAGATGACGACGAAGATGATGACGATAGAGAAACTGTGACTGTAGTCCTAGGAATAGGGCTTCCTACTAGTATGAACACTTCTTCTTTTTCTTCTTCTTCTTCTTCAAGCAGGCTGCAGATCTCAAATTCTGTTGAAATGGCTGAAAAAGGGGAACTTGGTTTGGTTTCTGGATACCCTTTGGAGAGATTAAACAAGGGTCAGTATTGGATTCCAACCCCTTCTCAGATTCTCATTGGCCCTACTCAGTTCTCTTGCCCTCTATGCTTAAAGACTTTCAATAGATACAATAATCTTCAGGTACTAGCTTGTTTTTTTCTTTTGTTTTCTTGTTAATTCATCATCTGACTTAAGAATTAAAGTCCTTAAATTTGTTCCTCCTTTTTCATGGCTTCTCTTTTCTTCTTTTTAATTTTTTTTGGCACTCTTATCTAGGATTCATATCTGAACGTGTGCTCTGTGGTCTGTCTCAGACTCATAACCAGTACTTTTAACTAATTATCTCTAGTGTTGTTTTCTTAAACAAAATTAATATATAAATCTATTCTTTTTGAATATGTTCCTACTTTTATGTCACCTAGAACGTTGTGCTGCACATACAAATGAATGGAAAAAGAAGCAAGACAAATCATTAATAACAGCGCCTCTTTCAGGATTCAGATATTTCTTTTATCAAAATTCAGTTGTCTGTGAGACTCTGCGCTCATCCATTCAGTCTCTGAAAGACCTCAGTCTGTAAACAAAGCACCTGAACAGTAAAAAATTTAAAAGACTTTGCCTTTTGATCGGATGAAAGCAACCTTGGGACCTCATGTTTCTGAAGGCTATGAAGCTCCACTCTTCTTCCTATACCTTTGATATGCATATTTTAAGAAGAATTAAGGAAAAGAAAGCATGTAGATCTGAGCTATAATGAGCTTTTGTTTCGTACAAATCGTACGAACTCCAAGTTACTGCTAATTTGTCTCATCTTTTTCTGGAAACATGAAATGATTAGCTATAAGAAAACTATCTGATCTTAAGAACTTCTCCTTTTAATTTGTTTTGATTTTATTTGTTGACATGAATTAAGCTTTCGAATTCATCTTTCACAGTTATATGTAGAGAGAGGAGAGAGATCTCAAATATTTACTTCTCAATGTTGAAATTAGAGAACATAATGAAAGCATTAGATGATAAGAACTTTTTCAATTTTCACAGTTATATAATTAAAAGAAAGTTCACACACACACACACACAAACACTAGGTTTTTCTTTATGCCCGTCTTGACTTGTCTCTTTTAGTTTTTTTTTTTTAATTTTTTACAATAACTATATGGTTTCTCTAGTTATCTACTCTTTCTAGCCACCAAGGTAGTTTGAGACCATAATAATCCATGGCATGGCATCAACTTTTAAGAAATAAAGACGTTAAATCAAACTTAAAGACTTGTTTTTCTCTTTCAGCTGCCAATTTGAGGGCATTCATACAATATTTAAAATAATTGTATGATGCCTGAAGATATTGGAAGACAATTATTAATTCATTAGAACCTTCAAATTTCTTCATCTAAACCATTGATTAATTCGAAGTAAATTATACATATCTTGTATTGTTCTACATGCATCCACTAATTAATTGGATGGGTTTGTGCGTGTATATATTCTTGTTTCCTAGTCTGTGGTGGTTGATCCACTTAATTAAGTCTGCAACTTCGCTGCATTTGAGTCTTAGGCCAATGACGATTTTTGTTTACGAAGAAAACAGATGAAGTAAACATAGATTAACATTAAATATAAAAAATTGTAAATGAAGACAAAGTTGCAGGAGGGAAGTGAAGAAATTTGTAAGACTTTGAAGATAGCTTGTTGTAAAAATTTGTTGTCCTAGTGTGGGTATCATGTTGATAGCATAGGTAAAAAAATTGTTTCGAGTCATGCTTAAAGATACTGTCTTTAGAAGTTAACTCGCACGCACAGATTCAAGTCGTGGTTGAAGACATTACCTTAGCTTATATTCTCCTTTTCAGTCCCTATTATAGAATAACTTCTACAAAGATTATGTAATCCTTAATATAAGTCACTTATAGAGTTTCATTAATATTTATTTGTCAATTTTGCCTATGTAATTAATGCTTAAACATAGATTTTCGTATTTTTCTTTTTTCTTTCAGAACCTCGGAGTAAAGTTGAAAAAGTTTATTAATTTAAGACATATTTAACGAGTAAACTGTCATTCTTTGATTTGCTCAAATTATTTTAAAGTGTCATATAATAGGGACTATATATTGATGAGGCTCTCTTTAACTTGAGCAATGTGGGATTTATTTTGACACACGTACAAACTGCAACGTATCATCGTTATGAAAATCACGTATAGAAGATGTAAAAGAGTGATATATAATGGGTTTTTGTGGCAGATGCATATGTGGGGACATGGATCACAATACAGAAGAGGAGCAGATTCTCTAAAAGGGACACAACCAACGGGAATGCTAAGGCTACCATGTTACTGTTGTGCACCAGATTGCAAGCACAACATTGAGCATCCACGAGCCAGGCCTCTGAAGGACTTCAGGACTCTGCAGATTCACTACAAGAGGAAGCATGGAATCAAACCCTACATGTGCCGGAAATGCGGCAAGCCCTTCGCAGTCAAAGGCGACTGGAGGACTCACGAAAAGAACTGCGGCAAGCTCTGGTATTGTCTTTGTGGATCTGACTTTAAACACAAAAGGTCTCTTAAAGATCACGTCAAGGCCTTTGGCCATGGCCATGGCCATGCAGATTCTAATTGCTTGCATAATAATAATGAAGACGACGAACCAGCTTCTGAGATTGAACAAGATGGTGATAACTCCTCCATGTGATTCTAGCTAGTTTGTGATGTGGTGATATTCCAGCAGTTCCACTATTTCACAAAATATATATATATATATATATATATATGCGCTAGCTTGTGTACTAATATATGTAGACTTTCTTTTTAGTTTTGATATGTATTTCTTCTCTGATGTATGACTACTGTGTGATTGTTGTGTGTGTGTGTTTTCTCGTAATGTGTTTTAGGTTGCCTTGTTTTTCAATTACTTTTGTGTTACTATATTATATTTGCTCTGTTTGGATTTTGTGATATGTAAATATATATCTCATTGAATATCTTGAGATGAAAGTAATATATTCTAGCTACTTGGTGATTAGATGTTCTATATGGCAATCCAGCTAGCAAAGCAGTGTTGTTAGTTATAAAATTTGGTGTGCCTTTTTTATCCTTTAATTTTATATATGAAGTTTCATTTTCATCCATTAATTTTATAATTATGTTTTCTCAGTCATCTAATTTTAATATTCTCAAATATTGACATATTTTAAACAAAAAATTATCATGTGAAACTAACGGTTTAGAATTATACGATTAAAAAAGTATTTTATAAAATTAAGAATCAAACTGAAATTTTATATAACGAGCACCAAAAAATGCACTTTGCCTAAGATTTAAATTAGTTCTAAGTTCTATTAATTAAACCCTCCTACTCTAAGAATAAAAGTGATTAGCTGAAATCATAAGTCTAAACATTCTATTTAAAAATAAAATATTGAATTAATTTTACATTATTATAATTCAACTAAAATTATAGATTATTATATGTCCATGTGCGATCGATATATATATATATATATGTGTGTGTGTGTGTATCCTTATAGAAAAGAAAGCTAGTAAACATTTTTAATTACCAAAAGTTTTCGTTTGTTTTGTTAAATAAAAGTCATTACATATTTCGTCCCCCCAAAAAATCAGGTACCTGGAAAAGGTGATGAGTTTGATATATCTAAAGAGGAGAGTAGACATTTTTACCAAATAAAACGGTATAAAGGCATATCTAGGACTTAAATAATTTTAGAGAAATAATTAGAATTTTAAAATATTTAAAGGTACAATTAACATTCTGAATTAATTTTGAAGGTATAATTAGTATTTTAAAATATTTAAGTATGTAATTAGCACCCTAACTAATTTTAGAAATACGACTAATACCCTAAAATATTTAAATTAGTGTAATTTTATCCCTTCACTAGCAAAAATACTTACTTTCGTTTGATACATATTACATAAATTTTTTATTTTGACATATTATTATTTAAAAGCAATATATGTAATATTATTTTAATAAATTACACTAAATAAATAATAAAATTTCTCAATCTTCACATATGAATTATATACAATATCAATTTTAGAGTTTATGCAGTACTCTTATTTAAACAATATGACACATGTGACCTTTTAAATAATAATATGTCAAATAAAAAGCCCATATAATATGGATCGAATATAAATTTATATTTCTGTCAGTGAAATGATAGAACTCTACCAATTTAAATACTTTAGGG
The DNA here is from genome assembly GCA_037074615.1 of Leucaena leucocephala. Taxonomy (NCBI): domain Eukaryota; kingdom Viridiplantae; phylum Streptophyta; class Magnoliopsida; order Fabales; family Fabaceae; genus Leucaena; species Leucaena leucocephala. The sequence continues at coordinate 1,557,127 of CM073544.1, read as the reverse complement.
TGCTGGTTGCACCTCTAAAATTAATTTAGGATGTTAATTATACCCTTAAATATTTTAGATTGCTAGTTGTACCTCTAAAATTAGTTCAGGTTACTAATTGTATCCTTCAATATTTTAAGATATTAATTATTTTTTTAAAATTAATTTAAAATATTAAATGTACTTTTACCTAATAAAGAAAAAAGTTAATACATTAGTCATTATATACATGCATGAGCTTCTTGGACTATAACAACGCCCCTTGTCCCTTCAGCTGACCAAGTTGTTCTCCAATAAAAAATCAACTCCCAATATGAAATTATATATAGCGTTGGGAATGGCAGCCCGCTTCAAAATGGGCTGACAAAACGCCAGCCCGAGCCCGCCCCCCTTAGTGGCAGGTTGGCCCACCAGCCCGCCACTTTTTTTTTTAATTTTAAAAAATATTATTTTTAATATTTTTAAAATATTAATAAAAAAAATTAATATTATATTAGCATAATTAAAAAATTGCTCATATTATACTCTTAAAAATTCTTATTTTTTATAAAAAAAATCTCAAATTTTATAACTATAAATCTAAATAAATATTAACATAATATTAATCAATTATAATATGTAAACATATATTTACAAATAAATAATTATCTTTACTAGTATTCGATAATAGGAGTATTTAAAATAATATTTAAGTAAAATAAATAATACTATTAAAATTAAAAAAAAAAAAGTGGCGGGCTGGGGGGCAGGCTGTGCAGCCCGCCCAAAAACAAACTAGTATTTTGCCAACCCGAACCCGCCCCTTTCTTAAGATAAAAAGGGCTCAGCCCACGGGTTAGGCCCGTTTTATCAACTCTAATTATATATATATCTAATAATATCACTTGTTCGATTGATCTACATGCAATTTGTGCCCACGTGTCATTGACATTACCATGTTACTCATATGGAATAAGGTAGGAAGAGAAGACATTTTTTTGTGAAAATTTTAGATCAAGTTCTTTATATATATTTTATTAAAGTTTTTTAATCTTATTTTATTAAAATACAATTTAATTTACATGTAAATTTTCAAATATTATGTTTTAGAAGAAGTTGTATATAATAAAATATATAAAAATTATGATATAATAAAAATTATTAATTTAAACGATAAATGTTTAATAATCAAAATATAAAATATTAGATCTTTAATTTAAAATTTTAAAAGTTATGTATTAGCAACTCAAAATTTAATAGAGTTTTGTGTATCTAAATATTTTTTAATACATTCATTTAACTTAAACCTATATAAAAAAATAGTATACATGATTAAAAAATTTGACAAAATAAATATAAAATACTTGATATAAGAATGATATTTGTACAATTAGTAAAACTTATTAGGATATAAACAGATTGATTTCTCAAACTTTGTATAATATAAAAATTTTAAAAGTTAAAGGGAAAATTATAATTATTTATAGCATTCTCAATAGTACAAAAGATAAAAAAATGTATTCTTCTAAGTAAAAAGTAAGTAAAAAGGATGATAAAAATAATCTTTATTGTAAAATAACAAGAATAAAATTCTATATGTATAAATTTTTAGAGGAAACCATGAAAAATGATAGGCTAAGTTTTGGTTAAATAGGTTTGAGTACTTATATTTATAATTGAAGCTTTTAAAAATATTTTATATTTTAAGCAATAAAGGCTGTAAGTAAATTTTAAACTAATTAAAGTCTATATAAATATAGATTTTTAATAGGTTTTAAAATTTATATATTTATAAATAAATAAATTTAAATAAATTTTGAGTATATTTAAAGTATATATATAAATAATATTAAATAGATTAAGTTTTGTAGGCTTGTAAGTAGACATTCAAAACAATGCTTAACTTATTTAAACTAAAATGCCTTGTAGTTTGGGTTTCCTAGCTTATTTCTATCCAAAGTAGTTCCACAAAACCAACAAAAAATAGGCTTAAACTAATATATATATATATATATATATATATATATATAATATAAAATTATAACAAATTAATATTTATAATTAGTCACTCCATAAGCTGACACGGTGACACGAGGATTTCAGTCTCTCAGTGAGTCGCCCGGAGCTTCTGGAAGTCCCTCTCACCGTCTCTCTCCCTATGCTTCTCTCTGCCGCATAAGGAGGAAATCGAAATTTCGAATGGCTTTTGCGATCGGTCTCCCTCATAACCTGCTTCTGCCCAAAGCCTCCCATGGGAAATTGCAGGTGAAATCGTGCTCTCCGATTCAGATTCAGACCAAGAAACGATGCTTGCGATGCAATACGCTTTACTCCGATGAAGACAATTCCCCCACCGCTTGCTCTTTCCATGGCCACGCCAACGGTATGCCTATGCTTCTGCATCATAATCTGGTACTTCTCCCCCACCCCAATTTAACTTCTCTGTTCGTCTTGTTTTCGTCGTTATTCCGCGGCGATTGATTTATAAATTATTCAAACTCTAAATTTAATTAATTTAATTAGATTAAAAAATTAATTAATTTAGTTAATATTATAATTTTTTTTAAATCATCTCTCATCTTTCTTTTTATCGAGAGAATAAATAATTTAAAAAATAATAAATATAAAAAATATATATTATATCTAATATTAATATTAACTTTTAAATTAAATTTATATTAAGTACGTGAGGAGGACAATATAATCGCTCTATTCCTGGATTTTTCTTGTTTGCGATTTCCAATCTCTCTTATGAATCAGGGATTTGAAAACTCTTAGGAAACCGTCCACAGAAATCCCTATCTTCAAACTTGTGTCGGCTTCGCATGTGTCCAGAAATTCATTCCTGCTTCTTCGTTTGGATATCTGAATGCTTTTATGGGAATTATGTAAGATTTTCAACACCTCACGAAATTTATCAATTTCTAAAGATTAAATTAGTGCTTTGGGTATTATATGTGTCTAATTTTTAACAATTTTAGTTTTTTAAATTTCATAATTTGGTTCAAGTTATACCAATTTATTGTTACATTTTTATAAGTGAAATCTATGTGCCTATATTTTTCTCTAATTTTTAATTTCTTACCTATGATTATTTTTCTTCATATTAATTTTTTTAATTTTGGTATATTGTTAGTTTCTATACAAAAATTTATTCTTCTAATAGAGTGAAATTATAAGATTTATTTTAAAAAAAAATATGTATCAAATTAAATATTAAATAAAAGTATAAATATTTATAAACAGTTTCCTTTTTGTAACATGTGTGTCTTTAATTGAAGTGTAGTTTTATAGTATCCTGTTTATAGTTTATTCTATCGGGTTGTTCTAAAAAGTTGGATTTAGATTAGTGAGAGTCAGATTGATTAAACATATTATATTATCGAATATGCAGGATACGGAACAGATAGAGTATTTGATAAAAAGACAAATGCATAAAAAAGAGTATTTGATAAAAATAAATAAATAAATCCTGCCCTGAACTTGTATTATCCTAGCTGAATTCAGTGAACTATACCAGGCCGAAGCTGACCACTTTATTGGGCTTAATATTGGGCCAAGACCCAGCCAGGGCAGCCCATATAGAAAGCTAATTGGGCTGGTGTTGCAGGGGAGAAGGGGTTGTTCTCGTTGGCGCCACCACACCAAGGGATAGACGGGGAGTGGACGGACGAATCAGGAGTGATAGTGTACAAATGGAACGACAAAGATAACAGACCCAACACCGGTCGCCGCAATTGGAAGAGACGGTGGAGCTGTTGTGCCGAGTATGATGAGAATGCCCCTCCTTGTCGACGAGCCTCCCATGTTTCCTATGACGACGGTTTCACTTTGTATTAGCTATCTACCTCTCACTCTCACTCTCACTCTCCAATCCCCTTTCTATATATATAATGGTTTTATTGTATATTTAGATCAAAACATGATTTCCAAGAGCATATATACAAATACTTTTTCACCACATGCTCTAGTTTGATGGGATTATAGCCTGATATACTAGTTTTGAATTCACAACCATTTACTCTTCAATGACATTTAGTATCAAAGAAATAACATGCGTGAGAATGGTTAGCTTTCTATTTTGGCCAAGATTATAAGAGAGCTAGTTAAGTCTGCATTAGTCACTCGCACTCCAACTGACTGCATATTATAGAGAAACACAGGATAATTAAAGTGGAAATCTCTCAGGCTATAATCAACAGAGCAGTACTTCATTCTTCCCAGACACAAGAAAATGTTTGATGAAAGCTCAGACTTCTCTTAAATACATAAGGAGACTGTCATAAACAGGGGCTATGCTAATTTCAATTTCAATATCAGATTGAAACTAAGACATAGCAGAATTGCAAGCAACAAGCAGCATGTTGATCATACAGAAAAATCATACGTTACCAGAGAGACACAGGTTCCATAATCAATATGAAAAGGACCCAACCGTCTTAAAAGACTCATGAACGTGCGTCAGAATCTCCTTATCTCTGTTCCACTCCGGCGTCGGAGCATTCACGAAATGGGCATAAAGCTTGTTCTTAGCACACGTCACAGAAATCAAACTATGAGTTCCAATCCCATCGATCTCATACACATAATAGATCTGACCGTTCTCATACTTCTTCTCCTCCGACTTCAAGCTGTCCGCATTCGCAATCAGATCCTGCAATTCCACGTCCGATAACGCCAAATTGTTCAGAACCGTGTCCTTCGGAGCTAATTGCCGAAAACCAGAAAGGAAAGTGAGGTATTCTTTTTCTGTTTTCTTCCTCGGATTGAAGAACTCGCTGTCCGTTCCGTTCGTTCCCTTCTCTACCTTCGACACGAGGCGTTCTTTCCAACCCTCGGGGACGTCGTAGACGTACTCCGCGGAGTCTTTCTTGTTGGAGTTCCCGCCGTAGCCGCCATAGTTGGCCGCGCTGGCGGCAGTGCCGTAGTAGACTCGGTAGTTGGTAGAGGAATCTGCTAAGGTAGGAAGAGGAGTAGTTGTGAGTACAGTGGCAATAGCGGCGGCGGTTAAGGCAGCCGTTAGCGGTGGTTTGGAGGATGAAATGGGGAGGAGAGGTTTGGATGACGGAGAAGGTTTTGACGGGGCCGTGGTTGTTGCGGCGGCGGCGGAGGAGGGGATGAGTGGTGGTGAGAAGAGGGTGGCCATGGCGGTTTCGATTATGAGGGAAACGTTATCCCTTCGGGAGGTGGAAGTTTACATGTTTCGTAGTTTCGATTCGTTTCATTATCCGAATAATCCAGAGGAGAGAAGATAGGCCGTGGTAAGCTTGAGATGGCAACGTGGCTGCTTACATGACCAATAATATTGTGCCACGTATTATAAGAAGGGTGATGTTTAACAATTTTAAAATAAATTCCATATATATTTTTTTAAAATTTCGATTTTTTTAGGCCAAATGAAATAGTGTAGTAGTTTTGTAGCCATTTACTGTTCATTCTCAAATTAGTACTATTTGTTGCAACTTCTATATTATCGGAAAATTTTCAGTTGTAGTAAATTAACTTCTATTTTCTCCTAAGAAAATTTAAAATTTCACTGCACGTCTGCACGACCCCAGATACTGAAATAAAATTAAAATTTTATAGATGAAAATATATTAATGTGTCTGCTTTTTTTGACCTGCCTAATTTATAACTATAATTATATATATTGCTAGCGTAATTTATATAACTTCAATTAATAAATTTACAGAGAACTAACAACTTACATTTCTCATATTTCCAGTATAATTTATAACTAAAATTAGTAAATTTACAACAACATATAAAATAATTTGCAATGATACATAAGGAACGTCTCAGCGGTGGAACTAGAAATTTGTGATTAGAGGGATGAACTTAAAAAAAAAAAATCATCAGTTGAATAAATAAACTATTCCTTTATTTTTTTTAGTATAAGAATTAATTGATTTTTTTAGATAGATAAAAGATAATAAATAAATTATTTAATTATAAATAATATAACAGCTAGTTGCATTGACTAATTTGTGCTGATTAAATAGTATATAATATAAATTTATCTTAAAGATTTAAATTTAGTAATAATTAATTAATTTTTTTAATTTTTTTAATCTATTAAAAAAGTAAACTAACTCTTTAAAAATTTGTTAATTATAGTTATAAATTAAGCTGAAAAAAAAAGGGAAGGTCAAGGGTATTAATTTTTGTCTTAGGAAGCGCACTGAAATTTCAAAATTTTTTAGGGACAAATAAAAATTAATTTGCTTCAGTGACCTCAGCTGAAATTTTCCTTATATTATTATTATATATAAGCATACATGCTTAACTTTATTACTCAGTGAATTCATTGCTTTTAAGTTTCTGCTAAACAAATTAAACTTCGATAATTTTAAACACAAGTTAAATATTTGAATTAAAATAAAAGATACACAGATGATAATAGAAACAAACTTGAATTTTCAAAGATTTAAAACGTGTCAAATTGAATTTAAAAAAAAGATAGATAAAATAAATAACCTAATCACTGACAACCCTAGTTCTAAGGGCAACTCATAAGAGTCCAAGAGCTAAGTATTATGCACGATAGGGAGAGGAGAGCAAGATTAATAGACGTACAAGGCATGAACGCTAAAGGACAACAAGACCATAAGTTTCCTCTTTCAAAAAAAAACAAAAAAACTGCAACAAAGACGGGTCTTATCCTCCTAATAAGGTTTTTCGTTTTAACCGAGGCATTTCGTGGCTTCGTATTAACTGCCACTGGTCTATTTTAAGGTGAAGTACCCTAACCTCAAAATAACCTAATCCTTGTAAAGGATCTAGAGACTAGTCTGCGATTAAATTTTGTAGCAAAATTTCCTAAGTATCTTTGGTTGTCTATGTCCTTTTTTTAATTAAAAAAATAAATATTAACAACTTAAAATTATAAACAGAATCAAACTTATAACACTGTGACCTCCACTTGTAAAAACACTTTCATGTCATTAGGATGGTAGGACATTAGCATTGTTTAGAGGTGGTAAAACGGGTTCAACTCGCAAGCGGGCTACACAGCCTGCCCCTCTCAGGCCACCATCCCATTTTTTTTAATTATTAATATTATTATTTATTTTATTTAAATATTATTTTAAATACTCTCATTATTAAATATTAGTAAAGATGATTACTTATTTATTGATATGTATTAACATATTAAAATTGATTAATATTATGTTAATATTTATTTAGATTTATCGTTATAAAATTTGATATTTTTTTATAAAAAATAGAAATTTTTAAGAGTATAACATTAAAAAAAATTTACTATATTAATATGACATTAAAAAAATTATTAGTATTTTAAAAGTTTAAAAATAAATTTTTTTAAATATTAAAATAATTAAAAAAAAAAGTAACTGGATCGGGCTAGCAAAATGCTGCCCTGTTTTAGGGTTGGTTGGCACATATTCCCACCTCTAGTATTATGTTATTATTTGATAAGTTAAAATTATTACCTTTTAAATTATTGTTGGAATTTCTTTTTTTCTCATATTTCAAATTAAAGACATTTTTGGAATTTAGATTTTATAAAATTTAATCTCACTTGATCTCTAGGGACTTTACAATAATTAAGTCATTTTGGGATCTTAAATGAGGATTTGCAAAATTGAGGGGTATCCCCTTGTCCAACTCCCTTAAAATAATAACATTGCAAATTTGATAAGTTTGTGATTTCATTTTTTTTTTATATTTCAAATTAAAGATATTTAAGTAATTTATTTTTTTCCATAAAATTTAATCTCAGATAAATCTTAGAATACTTCACAGTAATTAAGTCGTTTTGAGGTTTTAAGTGGGGATTTGCAAATTTGAGGGGCATCTCTGTGTCCTTAAAATAATAACATTGCACAGATGTATTAGGAAAGATTATGTATTACTCTAGATTATTCTAATAATTTAATTAGATACATGATGATTCTCTCTCATACAACTGTATAAACTGTAAAGTAGTTGCACCAACCTGACATTTCAGAATTCACATGGCACAAGTAAGACATGAAATGTGGCTTGAGAGCATTTAGCCCCATATATTATTCTACACAAGAAATAAATAAACAATATGTAACGTGGCACATGTATAAGATATTAGCATGAATATGGTAGTTAAGAAATTTAACGGAAAAGAGAGGGATTGAATATGGACAAGAGAGACAAGGAAGAGAAGATGGGTACAAGGTTGGCAGAAGTTGGTATTATGAAGGATGACTGCCTAACATGTGTTTCCATTGAATGGGATGATGATGTGTGTCATTCTCATTCTTCATTTCTCAATTAATACGCCGCTTACTTTGTGCTCTCTTTAATTATCCCACACTATTCACGGAATATAAAATAATTACCGTCCAATATATTTTTTAAATATTTCTCCAATCTTATTTATAAATTATTTATAACATATTTTATCTAGACTATAAAAAATTTTAAATTTTATTAATTGTGCATAAAATTTAACAATTTTTTTGCCTTTACCTTATCTAATGCATAAAACAGTGACGGCAGAACAAGGGTCGACAATAATACAAATTTAACATTTTACCTTATACCCTTTCTTTGACTCCATCATATCTCCATCAAATTTGCAAAAGTTCTGACGGAGGTGAAGAAACAAGAAGGAGGTGACAATGGAGAGGAAGAATTAGGTGGTGATGACAGAGAATAAGGTGCGGAAAGAAAAAGGAGAGGAAGCGGCTCCATTGTCGACCCATGTCTTCACCTCCAATCAATCTCTCCATTGCTGGCTGTCATTGATGGATGTCGTCAGAGGTCTATTTTAGACTGTCGTACCCGTTCATCCCCTCTTATGTGAGTGAGGTTATCTCATTAATTTATTTTTATTTTGGCCAACATGATTGTTTATTGCTTAATGTGAAAGGACTAGTAATTTTTTAAATTTATTATCTAGTGAATATATTTATAATAAAAATTAAAAATAATTGAAAAAAGAAAAAACTTTATTAAGCTTGCAATGCATTAACTTCTTATTTTAAAATTAGTTTTTTGGACTGAAAATTGCAACCCCAGCCATATGCTTAAAGGTAGAAGAAAACCTACCACTAAATTTAATATCATCTGTCAAATTAATTTGATCCGTCCTGATTGAATATATTGTAAAATGATTTTTTTTATTATAATTCTAAACTATTCTTTTTTACAAGTATTCTTCCATATTGGAGGCAATAACAATACTATTTAAAACACAGTTGAGTATTAAATATGAGCAACTTTCTTAATAAAAATTAAAATATTAATTTATTAATGTCATGAGAGATTCAGTCCCTTCCGTTAGACTCAATCCCTATTAGTTTATTCTAAATAAGAGAGTTTTTTATTTGCTCGTATCTGACCATTTTAATATAAAAAATACAACCAAGAACTCTTTATTTAGCCAAAATGTTTTACATTATATACTCCTTTAATTTTTAATATAAGATCTAGTTAATTAATTTAAATAGATTAATAAAGTAAAATGAATCAGTTAACTATAACAAATATGACATGATCTCCTCAAAATAGTCATATATCTTAGATTACATATCAATTTATAAATCAGGTAAATTAATTTAGAAAAAAATAATAAATATTATATATAAAATATATTAAAGTCTTATATTCAGTATGAAATCTAACATCCAACTAACTTTTATATTAAGTAATAAGTTGAGCTAATTTTAACATATTTGATCATCCCTCGCCCGGTAAGAAGATGATGAAAAGTTGATTCATTAGATAGTTGTGTCTTATCAATGATAATAAAAATGAGGAACGTCATTGCTTCTCTTGGTGCATGTGAACTTATGAAGAGTGATACCATTGAAGAGATGTAAGTATTCCATGCTTTAGGCCTCACCCTAGCACTAGATTTTTCCAGAATGACATTCCACCCAGAAAAACCAAAATCCATGCCTGCCGAAATTCCACAAACCCTCTTAATATCTTGCTTACTAGATGTACGTTGATCTTGAATCAACATGTGATAATCAAGCAAGCCTAAAATCTCCTTGATGATTTTATCAGGTTCATCTGTAGTACCCCATGATGCATAGCCATATTTCTCTTGAACTAAATCATGTTTAGAAGGATAATAATGCCCTTAACAAGCCTGGTTTCACCATCCTTCCAAAGCTGGGTGAGAGAGTACAGCCAGACATGATATTGAATCACTTGATCATCTCTTTATTACTTGCCCCTTTGCCAGAGCTAGATATTGAGTTTCCAAATGAAAAGGATGTTCTTGAAAGGCATGAAATGCTCCACAAAAATTTCCGAAAAGGATCATAAGATGTTGAAAAGCCTTCGAGCCTCTCTTCTTTGGATCAGAAATTACATTATGATGAACAATATCAGGTTCCCACCTATTGGTATTGGAAGTATTGCTCAATGTATCATCAAGGACGGTGCGATCTCACAAGCCATTGAATCCACGGTGATTTCAGATATAAGATCATTGCTTGAAGCTCATCCCTCTTATTACATTCTCCCTTATCATTTAGGTATAAGCTCCTTGAATGATTGTGTTTATTGTAGTTATGTTTCTTTGATAAGAAAATTCTAAAAAATATATTATTTTAATTTTAAAATTTTAAATTAGTTTGTTTATTACACTTTAAAATTAAATTTCTTTTTTTGAACATCTGTATAAAGAATACACTAAAACGATTTTAAGTAAGCACTTCTTGAAAAAATCCTGATAACAACACAATTTTAAATATATGCGGGGCTGTTTATGATATATTTATTATAATATATAATTAATTTAACTATTAATTAAGATAATTAATAAATATTTTTTAGTGTGGCCCGTAGTCATTTAAGCTTAGTCCAAAGTAGGTTATTGACTATACAAGTTACCATCATTATACCTAATTATCAGTTTGAAGAACTTGTCGTTTATCTAACAGTATTTCTTGATTGACAGGTATCTCTAATCGATTCCAATTCTTCTTAGATCCAGATCAGTAAAACTAATGACAAGAGATAACTTTAAGTCGTTCATTGTATCTCATATAAGTTTTATACTTATATATATTATAATCTAAAATGATTATATTATCTGAAAGATATTTAATTTCTAATACTGTTGTCTAAAACACTGAGGAAAATCTCATTGAAAGTGGGCTTTAATCCGGTTGTGTTTGCTTGATCTTTGTATTGAGATTACATTTTTTCTCTGGACTTCATAATCAATCAAAATGCGAAGTCATTTGAACCAACAAACCCCGGCAAGATGACTAGGTCTTCCGTCAGGCTGTGTACATTAGAAAAATTTTACTAAGAGAGATCTCTCGAAAAGATTATTCTCTACCTTTGATTCTACCCAAAAAAAAAAAAAGTACAGAGCCGTTTGCAGTCACCACACACAAAGCACAAGATAAATAGCATCAAATACTTCTTATTTCTTATTGAATATTCATACACAATAAATATAAAAAATCATCATATATAAGCATGCATAAGGGCCATGTATCTCAACCCTCTAATGTCCGCAAATCAGTTCAAATCATCACTCTGTGCAACCATAAAAACATCCTAATCGATTCCCATGCCTAGTTCTTCAAAATAGCTAGCATCGACAGGATAACGGAGGCGCCGATGAGGGCGACGGAGCTGGAAACATGTCCCGCAGCTCCAACATCGGGAGCTGCAGCCGGCGAGGGCGACGTGTTGGAGTCCTGAGCGGAGGCAGCGGCGGAGAAGAGAGCCACGGCGAGGAGGGCAGCGAAGGCCTTGAATGTGCTGATTGGTGCCATAGCTAATGAATAGTGAGAGATCTTGAGAAAGTCTGAGAAGATTCTGGAGAACGTAAACAGGTTCGAAAGAAAAGAGATTGCAGAGGGATAGGGAAGAATTAGGGAGGGAGGGGTATATATAGAAGGAGAAGGCGCGTGGATGAATACCGCTGGCGCCGAGCAGAGAGGAAGCGCGTGACGCGTTAGGGATGACTCTGAAGTTTCCGTGAGAGGCCAATTCGTTAAACGACTCCTTACGCCTTCTTCTTGACTGCCACTGGTCTATTTTAGCGTCGTGGACCCGTTCATGGCCTTTATTTCTCTGTTGATTAGAAGGACTCATCCGTTTCTTAATGTATTCTGACCATTCTCTTTATGAACAATATTTTCACTTACAAGATTATTCTATTTTATAAACAATAATTTATTTTTCTCTAAAAAAATTAAATTTTTTTATCTTTATTCCCAAATAATTATATGCATTTCTCATCTCTTTTCTATTTCATTCTTTTTTCTAACCATTTTTCTCATAAATAAAAATTATTTAAAAAAATAATTATAGTTTTAATATATTTATTATTTTTAACTAATTTCAATTAACAATTTAATCCGTATAATTTAGGTAGTTGTTGCTTATAAAAAGGATTGTTGGGAGTAAAAGTTAATTAATTAATTTAAATAGATTAAAGGAGTCAAATAAACTAATTAATTATAACTAATATAAGAGATAATTAATTAATTTGAGTAAATTAAAAAATATATAATATGAATTCGTCTTGAGAGTTTGAATTTGGTTATAATTAACTGATTTATTTGACTTCCTTAATCTATCCAAATTAGTCGACTAACTCTTCTATTAGGGACTTAAACTTTAAAGGAGTATTGTGTTATTTGAAAATTCAAATATATAATACTCCCTCCGATCTTAATTATAAGAGCAGTTGACTTTTTTAAAAGGATTAAAAAAGTTAAATAAATCAATTAATTATGATTACTAAATCAATCTCTTAAAATGAATTCATATTTTATACTCCTCAATTTATCTAAATTAGTCAATTAGTTCTTATATTAATTATAATTAATTAGTTTATTTATTTTTTTAGTATATCTAAAAAATTAATTAAATCTTATAATTAGGATAATAGTTAGTATTAAATAGGTAACCACAGTTGTGTCAAACACGGTTTAAATTCTTCATGTGTGGAAGACATTGGAGAATCAATCTTGTCCAGTTGTCCTCTAGCAACCAAAAGGTTAAGACCCCTCACAGCACGTCTGAAAACATGGGCACATGCTAATTAATTAGAAGGTAAAATTATATGTAATACTCTAAATTAATTTTAAAAATATAATTAATATTTTAAAATATTTAAATTAATATAATTTTATCTCTTCATTAACAAAAGCATAAGATTCTATTTGATTAATATCATATAAATTTTTTATTTTGACATATTATTACTTAAAAGATTACATACGTAATATTGTTTTAAAACAACACGATACACTCTAAAATTAACATCATAAATAACTCATATATAAAAATTGAGAAATTTATATTTTTATTTATAAATAGATAAAATTATACTAATTTAAATATTTTATAATATTAATTATACTTTTAAAATTAATTTAAGATATTGAATACACATTTACCTTTAATTAAAAGTATTTAGAGGACTTTATCATAATTATTAGAAGTAACGTTCCTATTAAGTAAAATAATTTTGTTCTTTTTTCAGGTTGGAGTACTAGTTTGATTATATTGAACTGTTCAGTAGCGGAAGCAAAAACATCGAACTGTTTGGCAGCAAAATTATGTTTATATATAAAGAATACACTAAAATCAATTTTAATTAAGCACTCCTTGAAATAATTACGATAACAACACAATTGTGTGTGTGTGTGTGGCTATTATATATATATATATATATATAAAAATTTAGGTAATTAAATTTGACACTCATCCTCCATTAAAATTAAAATATAATTTTAAAATTTAAAAAATATTTATAAAAAATTTACGAAATCATTTATTAAATAAATTTTTATAATAATAACATAAATCGAAATCATATTTTATATATGAGGCCATTTAACGTGCTAACTCTTGTGTCTATTGTATACAAAACGCTGAGGAAAAAGAAAAACTCATTGAATGTGGGCTTTTAATCCAGTTGTACTCGCTTATGTGTTGCGAAATAATAGTTTTAAATTAATATGACACAGTTTTAAATTTCGCCCAGAATCAATCATTTACCGTATGAATCAGATACTTCGTATTTCTTATTGAATATTCATACCCATTAAATATAAAAGATCATAAATAACCAATACATAAATGCCATACATCTCAACTCTCCACCCCAATGTACACAAATCAGTTCAACATCGTTACTCTGTGTAATGCTAAAACATCCCTAACTGCATATATAAAACGAATCATCACCAATAGGAAAAAAATCAATCGATTCACATGCTTAGTTCTTCAAAATAGCTGGCATTGACAGTACAACGGAGGCGCCGATTAGAGCGACGGCGCTGGAAACAGATCCGGCACCTCCAACATTGGGAGCTGGAGCCAAAGAGGGCGGCATGTTCAACTCCTGAGCGGAGGCGGCGGCGGCGGAGAAGAGAGCCACGGCGAGGAGGACAGCGAAGGCCTTGAATGTGCTAATTGATGCCATAGCTAGTGGTTAGAGAGACAACTTGAGAGAGTCGAATTCGATGGAAGAGACTAGCGAAATTGCAGAGAGATGGAGGAAGAGGAAGGGACTGAGGGATACGGATCTCCTCAGAATCCCTCCTCTCAGAATCCCTTAGAATCGCCTTGCACCCTTGCCTCCTCTTCTTTTATCCATTCTCTTCAGAAAAAAACTCATCTTCTTTGAACATTCGCTTTTTTAAAAAAAACAGTTTTTCAAAAAAACAATTTTTTCTAAAGACATTTTTTCAAAAAAATAGTTTTTTAAAAAAACAGATTTTTTAAAAAACAATTTTTTTAAACACTGTTTTTTTATTTAAAAGAAAGAAACAGATGTATAAAGGAAGATGATTTTTTTTGAGGAGGCATAGGTGCAAGGCGATTCTGAGAGGAGTTATTATGAGGAGATCCGGGACTGAGGGGTATATATAGAAGAGGAAGGCGCGTGGGCGAAGACAGCTGGCAGAGAGGAAGCGCGTAAGGGGTAGTTGTGACTTTGTGAAGCTTTTTCGCGAGGGGCCAAGTCGTTAACCAGCTCGTTGCTTCTTCTGGACTGCTACCGTACCGGTCTTTAACTAATTAGCGAGGCGTGGAGTACCCTTTCATACCCTGTTTATTTTGCGGAATTATGTGACTATTTATTTCTTAATTTGAAAGCATTTATAATTTTCTTTTATAAAAACCAATTTGTGGATGAGGAATAGTAACATTTAGCTCTTACAAATTTATCAATAATATTTAGATAATAAATTTTTTTATTAAAAGATGATTTATAAACATTCATTAAGATAATTATAAATATGAGTTTTTTTATATATCTTTCTCAGTCAGTTTAAATATTATTAAATTTAATTAAAAAGATATTTTTTAAAAATATCTTTTACATAGATACGGATTCCAATTTAAATTTCAATTTTCCCATATTTGGAAATTATTATTAATTTAATCTTTTTTGGGGAAATATTATTAATTTAATCTCAAATGTAAAACAATAGTTCCACAAGTACCACACAAAAAATCAACCACTATAATTCTTAGGTGCTAAGTCTTCTATTTTGGTCCATATATTGTCCTTTAATTTACTATACCTTTTGGGGGAAAAGGGAGGGTAAATTTGTCAATATATTCTTTTTTTTTAACAAAGGGCCCTACAAATTCATAAAGTTGTATCTATATTCCTTATTTTATGGGTTTGATTTGCTATTATAGATAGTCTGAATTTTTTATACATTACGTAAGTAATATTACAAAAAATATTCTCATATATTTTCAATTTTTATATTCCTGGATCCTAATTATAGCATTCAGTTATCTTTTTAAATAAATTTAAAAAATTAAATAAATTAATTAATTATAATCAAATCTAACCTTTTAATATAAATTTATATTATATTTTTTAATCTACTTAAATTAGTCAATTATTTTTATATTAATTATAATTAATTTATTTATTTTATTTTATAAATTTATCTAAAAAATAATTAAATTTTATAATTAGGAAGAGAGGCACGGTATATATTTTTTTCATTATAAGAACTTAAAGTCCTTAGTGGGTAAGCTTTTTCCCTATATTGGCGTTCAGACCACGATTTCAAAGTTATACCAAAAGCAAAGAAAGTCACTCCAAAAAGAACTTTTGTTTAATAAAGTTGTTACTTTATTAGTTTAATATTTTTTGCCAAAAAATAAATAATTATGGATCCATCTCACAAGTCAGATATATAGTATTTTTTTCAATCAAAGTCACCCATTATATTGGGGAACACTGTGTAAAGATGATCTTTAATTTATTATATTGGTGAACACTGTGTAAAGATGATCTTTAATTTACTTTAATAATTTTGTATTCCAAAAAAGCAATTTTATTTTTTTTAGTTGTCCACCTCGTTTATCGGAGTTTTATCCTGACTATATCCGGATCTGACTCTTATCACGCAACTGGCTATAGTGGGTGAGTCTCCCAACCAGAATTTTATACATACGTCAAGGCTCGAACTTGAGACCTCGCTTAAACGATACCGAGCCACTTACCACTCAGACTAACTTTTTCATCTTATGGATAAGGGAAGGATTCGAAAGCCACTATTGCCCTTTTTTTTAGTTACAAAATTTTTAAAAAAGGGTTAGGCTCACCTACAATTTAAAGATAGGTCAAAATCTCCTTTCCTCTTAAGCAATACCAATAACGGGTAGGGCGAGTTGTCTATTACTCTTAGGAGTAAATCTAAGTACTCAGAAACTATGATGCATTTCTAAACGTCGCCACTAGAACCATAAAAAAGTAGTACTCCTCAAGGATTGAGTACGTTCTAAATAATTATATGTATCACTCTTTTATTAATTGAACTTACGGGTGATTGGTGAATGAATCATGCAGTATTTTTAGGTTTTGATTGGAGTTTTCTTTCGAAAATATACTCAAACTATTTTAAGATAAAAAAGTATCCCATGCTTTAATCTGATTTTAATATTTTTAGGTGTATTATTCCTTCTTGTTTGTTTCATGATTTGGATCACATGCATGGTGATTTGAGAATATATACTAAGCTTCCAAATAGAATTTGAGTTGTCATTTTGACAGATCGATTCCTCTTTTAGCCACCACTAACAGAATCGTTGCTCTCATATGCACAGCCTAGCTACACCTAATTGTGCATTAAAGAATCAGCTTTTAATTTTCATTTTCGCCATATTATAATTATTATTATTTTTCTTAAAAAATAAAATAATTCAGGTTCAAGCCAACGGCTAAAAAATTTGATGGAATTTTACGTTAGCTACCTAGGGTCTATTTCTCTTCAATAAATTTTAATGAGTTTTCCAATGGTACCATTCGTCCAAGCAGAGGATGTAAACGTTGCAAAGCTAACTCTTGCAACATGGACAATGGATATGTTGGTGAAATTTTTATGAAAAAATTACATTAATCTCACATACAAAAATTAACTATTGAGAAGTCTAAAAAAATTATCAAATAACTATAAAATTTTTTAAAATTTAGGATATTTTTTTCAAATTGTAAAATAACAAAATTACTATTTAAAAAAAATAGATCGATCTTTATTTTTTTTTGCCCCCATTATTATTTTTTACTCTATAAATTATCATTCCTATTATTTTAGTAGTTATTTTTTTTATAGAGTTGTCATTTTTATTATTTAAATTATTTTTTAAAGATATTTTTATTATTTTATAATTTAAAAAATTAATCTTAAGTATTATAAAATTTTATAATTATTTAATAACTAGTAGAGATTTTTTTATAATTAAATTTTTTATGCAAGACTTAACTGATTTTTTTTTAATTTTTATACGAGTTTACTTGTACGTGTTTTCTTTGCCGCCTTTTGCTGTTGGGCTTAATAGCTACTCATTCTGATACATTAGCTATTGGAGCTTTTTTTTTTTCAAGAAAAAAGGATAAATTTTTTTTTTATCATTTATAAATTTCTATACAGAGACTAAATATTATTATGAAAGTTATAAATATTATTATGAAAGTTATAAATACTATTGACAGAGTTATAAATATTATTATAAGAGTTACAAATACTATTAGCAGAGTTATAAATACCATTACAAGAGTTACAAATACGATTGACAGAGTTATAAAAAGTATAATTTTATCTTTTACCTCAAATTTATAAAGTACTGTTTATAACTCTGCCAATGATATTTATAACTCTCATAATGATATTTATAACTCTGTATATAAATTTGTAAATGACAGATTAAACTTCCTGCTCAATCTATCTTTTTTAAAATTCAGCAATCCTTTTTAATTTTTTAATTTTAAAAGATCTTTTATTATCTTTTTACATATATATATATATGTGTGTGTGTATCATTTTATCTACTTATTAATAAAATTGCCTCTTATAAAACAAAAAAAATCGCTTTTCTCAAATATAAAATATATTAACCATTCTAGAGTCCAAGAATTTTTTAAAGAGACCAATTATGCTCTGCAATATTATTTTGGAAAATTCTTAAAAAATATCTATTTAAATTTTAAAATTTTATTTACTACGTTTTATAAGTTATTTATACTTTTTTTTAAATTAATTTAAAATTTAAATAGATATTTTTTTAAGATTTTTTCTATTATTTTACATATAAAAAATGGCTCAACAACAAAATGTCCCACAAGAAACGGTCAATTAATTGACAGCAACAACAGAAAAAACTCAACCAATTTTCCTGCATACAAAATTGGAAAATATGATCGAAAAAATAGGAAAGTATTTTTTATGGAAAGTTAATATCATAATTAGGAAACAAACAAATTAATCACAAATTCCCTTAACCCAAAAAAGCTATAAAAGCGTCCCTAATCCTTGCGGTAAGCCTCAGGCTTGCATCTCATTCTCAGTTCTAAGGCGTGTTTGGTAAATCAAACTTCTTTTTGATTTCTACATCACAGAGAAGTTCCTCTTCGTTTTACCAATCCGCCATGGAGATGAAGAAGCTTGCCCTCGCCGTCGTTCTCGCCGCTGCTTCCCTCACCGCCGTCATGGCCGAATCTGAGGCCCCTGCTCCTGCACCTGGACCGTCCAGCGGAGCCACCGCTCTTGGCTCCTTCGTCGGCGCCTCCGTCCTCTCCTTCGTTGCCATGTACCTGTAGATTCGAGTGACGGTTATATTCTTATGGAATATATTGATAATTGTTTGTAGAGAGGGAAGGAAAAGAAGGGAGAAATCGATGGAAATTTCTAGGTTTCTGAGCGAGAAAAGAAGGTAGGATCTGAGATTTGGTTTTAATTTCTTGTTCGAGTTCCTGGTTATGCATTTCTGTTTTGGTTTGCTGGGTGTAATCTTCCTTCTTTTCTTTCATTCTTGCTGAAAGAGTGTTCTTGAAGGGTTTGTGATGGATTGATTTTAATGAAACTCGAATAAAATTCCCTACATTGGGCGTTTCTTCTTCAATTCCATGTACCATGTTGAACTGATCTCACTGATAATACGAAATTAAATTGCAGGTTTAGCTTAACCAAACCGTCTTAATTTAATTATTTACAGATTTTTCGAATAAAGAAGTTCATACTTGACCCGCTGGGCCACAGGATGGAATTCTATCAAATTTTTTAAAAAAGTTTGAGTTAAGAAGTCGGCAAATATATTAAAAAAATATTCTTATATCTTATAAAATATAAGATTAATTTTTTAAAATTTATTTAATAAACAATTTTATAAATATTTTATAAATATTTTTTAAATTCTAGAGTCATGTTTATTTTTTATTTTATAAGAACATAAATTTTATTCTATCTATTGTGTGAAGATTTTTTTAACAAATAATTTTATAAATATTTTGTAAGAATTTTTTTAAACTCTAAAACTACCTAAATTTTTTTTAACAAAAAATAATAATTTTTATATTCTACACAATGAAGCTGAAGAATATTTTCTATATGTAAACTCACTTTTACTTTATATTTAATGTGCACCAAATAATTATACGTTAAACTAAATATTGTATTCTCTTAAATTTTTACACAAAAATTATTAAAAATTCTCATTACAAAATTTATTATTTAAAAATATTTTAAATTGTTTTAATGACCTGAGTGCAGTCTAATAGAAATATAGGATACTACCCTGATCTTCTTAGTATTAGTAGGTATTACTTTTTTTTTCAAGTGTAACATAATTTCTTTTTATGTAGAACTTTTTTATTGCACTTTTTCCTTGATACGCTAAACATTAAATATAGAAAAATAAATTAAAGCATAAAGTAACAAATTATATTGTATGTTACTAAAAATTACAATATTCTTATTAAATATTATTTTCATCACAATACTTAATTATGAAGTACTTCACTTGATCATGACAAAAGTACTATCCATAAACTTTTTTATTGTATTTATTTTACATGGAAATATCAACCATATCTTTTTTTTATATAAAAACTCAACAATCACCACAATTAAAATTTAAATTTAAAAAGTTATTTGAAGTCTCCTCCTTTCTCCTTATCTTTAAATCTCAACAATCTCCTTTTTTATATATATTAAATCTCAACAACCTCTTTTATTAAAATTAAATTTAATAAAGAAATAATAAATAAATAAACGGTGGAATAGTTACTTTATGAATTTCACTCTATAATTCATAAAAAAATATCAAGAAATATATTCTACTATTTTATTGTATATTGTACATTCAACAAATAAAAAACTTTAAAATAAAATCAAAATAGATATAATTGGATTTTATTTATAAAACAAGAAAATATTATCCACTCATTTTATTCCACCACCACATATCTAGTATTATCAACTAATTATAAAAAAAATATCATAAACCAATCTAGTGATCTAACGATATATAATTGATAAATGAAAAAAGGAAACATCAAAATAGATATTTTCCCCATTTCATCATATATTAATTCATAAAAAATATTAGAATAAATATTCTCTAATTGCATTGTATATTGTATATGAATTCTAAATAGATATTTTTATATTTTATTCTAAAAATTATCATAGTCTATAAATAAAAAAAGACGATAGAATAGAACATGATTACTGAAAGATATCTCAAAATGGAATTTAAATAACTAAGATATGGATATGGGAAATGTAAGTACTAATCACAACTATCCACCATGTTTCCTTTTGAAAAATGAGAATGCTTCTTTTTAGAAAGTAAACCAAAGGAGGTTACAGATGACAATTAAAAAGGGTCTTTATATCAAACTCTCCAAGAACCTACAATAACAATCAAGAATAAACATATTCCTTTGAAACAAAATAACAACAAATAACAAAAGAAAATATCCCAAAAAGTAAGATGTCTCCGTCTATGTGTGTGTTTGACATAGCGGTGGGGAATCAATTCTGGGCGAAAATCGCGGTTTGAAATTTTTTTACACAAGCAGTAATTTTTGTTGAGAATTAATTTTGGACAAAACCTCGGTTTGAAACCTAGGTTTTAAATAAGCCACTGAAAATAGCTTTTAGTTTGAAACCTAGGCTATGGATTATCCAATTATCATTCTACCCCTACTTTTTCTTACACCCTCTCTCCTCTCTCCTCTATTTTCTCTCTCATCTCTCCTCTCTTTTCTCTTATCTCTCTTTTTCTTTTTCCTCTCTCTTCTCTTATCTCTCTTTTTCTCTCTCATCTCTCTTCTCTACACTCTCTTCTCTCTCCTCTTTCTTCTCTATCATCTTTCCTCTTTCTTACTTTTAATCAAATCATACCCTTTTTGGTAATCTACCAATATAAAAAGTAATTCTACTACTAATCATCCAAACATCTTTATTTCCAAAATCTATTCTCCAAAATCTATTCTTCCCAAAATCTATTCTCCAAAATCCATTCTCCAAAAGCTAATCCAAACACACCCTATGTAAACAAATCAAAGGTTAATAAGCGTAAGAACATAGAGGGAAGAAAGAAAAATCTCATCATCGTTTGAATAGAAATCAAAACCTCACCCCATTAATTAGCATCAACATAGTAGTCAAATCTATGAAGAAAACAAAAAATTAAAGGCAAAAAAAAAAAAAATAATCTAAGAACACAAGAGAAAAGAAGAATATCATACTCCAAAAACCTACTGCTAGGCATGATCAATCATTAATAAATGATGGTAATCAAGAATAAATAAATCCTTTTGAAATAAAATAACACTACATAGCAAAAGAAAAATACCAAATAAAAAAACCTTGGTAGATGTCTCAATCTGTGGAGAAAAATCTTACATCTTGTTTGAATAGAAATCGAACAACAAGCCAATCGTTTGTGAGTTTAATTGAAGAAAAAGTGAGACATGCGACTATTTAGAGTATATTCGATCCCTGGAGAGTAATATTTTATTGTGGTTCTAGTCACGACGCTTGGAGAGACATCATAACTCCTGTGTACCTAAGTTTATGCCTGAGGGTAATAGACGGTTCGCTCTGCCTGACATTAGTATCGCTTAGGAGGAATAGCGATTTTGTCATATTTTTAAATCGTAAGTGAGCCTAACTTCTATCAAAAAAATTTTATAAAAAAAGAAAAGAAATCGAACAACAATGTACATAGTAATCAAATCTCTAAAGAAAACAATAAATCAAAGGCTATAAAAAATTTAAGAATGTGGAAGAAAAGAAAATGATCCTTACATGAAGTTCTCCAAGAACCTAGAGTTAGACTTATCAATCATTGACAATCAAGGATAAACAGAATCATTCAAAATAAAAGGACAATAAAAAAAAAATTACAAACAAAATATCTCAGGGAGATATTGGGTTTATGAAGAAAACACAAAATCAAGACTAAAAAATGTAAGAACATAGAAGGAAAAATCTCACAACTATTTGAATAAAGGTCGAAACCTCATCCCCACCAACAATATGACGTGATATTGAAGAAGTTATGCGTACATGTATACGAATAAATAATAATGGAAACCTCATCCCCACCATTTGAAAGCTAGAAGGACAAAAGAATAAATAATCATAGGTGATATTAGAATGAAACAATTCCTACAAGATCTAGAAAGATATTTTATTGAAAAAGTTGTAGATATAAAAAAATGTGACATAAAAGCTGAATCAGTTTGAATAAAGTGGAAGAGATAAAAAATATTAAAAAAATTTAAATTTAAGAAGATTATTTGAATCTGAATATTTTTATTTAAATATTTTTTAACAAAATTTAATTAGGACAAAATCTGAATATTTAACAAAATTCAAGCCAAAAAATTAGGAAAAAAGAAATTACATGGACCAATTAAATTTTTGCTACGCACTTTACATATATAAATTTAGAACTTCCTTCCACTTTTATGTATTTTTTAATCAAATTACCCCAAATGAATCTCTTGGTTGAAATGGAGTAGGTTGTAGGTTCTATAAATCAAGTTACTTGCTATTTAAAACTAAATTAAACTTTGACTAATCTAATTTGAGAGTTTAAATTTAGTTCTTTTAAAATATTTATTTTTAAATAAAATTATATTTTTTATATTCTTAATGTAAGAACTAGTTAACAGATACGTTTTTATCCTCAATATAACATATTAATCAAATTATCTATTATATTTATCATATTTCTTAAAATATATAACCTAATGTTATAAAAGAGTATTTTAAGAAGTTTGGGTTATATATATTATAATTAAATAATTTATTTAACTTATTTAATTTATAATAAATAACTGTTGCAATAGACATGGAAGCCAATGATGACTTGTACTTCATTCATTCAAACTCTAGTGTCATTCATCCCAGACCTTGATATATTTTATCATACATATATAGTGCCTGTTTAGTAAACTTTAAAATCTTGATTTTAGAAGGGTTTTTGATTCAAATTTTGGTTTAGAAAAATTTTAAAACAAACAGCCATATTTATTCAAAAAGGTTTTTGAAAATAGCCATAGTAAAAGAGTTTATGGACTACCTAATTATTATTTTACCTTTATTTTTTCTCTCTCTCTCATTCTCTTTGCTTCTCCTTCGCAAAGTGAAGTCGTCTTGCTCGCAGCCAGAGTCGCCATCCAGATCTACCGTATTACTTGCCAGGAGTCGTCGTCCACGAGTCGTCACCAATATTTTTCGTCCATGAATCGCCTCCACAGTAGTCATCCAGATCTGACGTCTTGCTCACCAGGAGTCGCTGCTCGCCATCGCTAGTAGTTGCTCACCGTCACTTGTAGCTGCTAGCTAGTCTCTAACGGAAGAAGAAAGAAGAAAGATGAACAGTACGAGTGAACACTACATACACTTTTTTTTATCTTATACCCTTTCTAGTAATTTACTAATTATAAAATTATTCTAATAATAACCATCCAAACACTTATTTATTAAGAAACACTTTTTTTTTATAAAGCCTTCTCCAAAAACTCTTTTCTAAAAATTATCTAAAAGTTATTTTTTCCATAAATTTTTTTTAAAAGTCTATTTATACAGCTTCATCCATATTTATGAAACTTAAAACAAAAAGGAAGGTGCATCAGCAAAAGTGAACAGCATTGAGCATCTTGGAAGTTAGAGAATGGAAGGAATCTGAAGACACATTTCAATTCACTCACATGATCTCATAAAACCGATAACTCTGTTTCTTGACAGCTCGCTCTCCATGCATTGGTCTAAAAAACTCTGTGTTTTCTTCTTCCCCAAACAATCTTAAAAACGCAAAATGCTCTGTTTTTCTTTCCCCCTTTTTACTAAAGCCTCATCAGAATCATCTGGAGAATCCATTCCATTCTTGCTCTGCCCAACAAAAATGTTCTCTTATGTGACAGCTCTGAGTTTCGTGACAACAGTGTGTTTGATCTCAAAGAATTTGGTGATTAATGCTCTTGAACTCGAGAATTACTATGACCTCCTCGCTCCTTCTCCATCAACAATGGCTGCTGGATCAGCCTCTGTTTCCTCAATTTCTGCTGGCTTAATGGCTTTCTCTGTTCTGTTCTATGTTTTGGCCATTTTCTTTCGCTAGAAGAGGGTTCAAATATGAAGTCTATTTCAGAATCATGTTTGGTGTCTAGTTTTTTCTTTTGGTTCCTATCTCTCGTGTAGTTTCAGTACCTTTTTGTATCAAATCATGTGGTAATTTCAGTAATTACTTTTCCCCTTTTGCTTATAAACGTGATTAAATAAAAATGTTTGTGAGTGTTTGGTTTTTTATCTGTTTCCACTAGAATGGAATAAACCATGATTTTGAGGGTTTTGAACATGAAACTAGACATATCTTTGTGGGTTAGTCATCATACAATAATATAAACCTGTTTTTTTTTTATTTAATTAAAATTATTTTGAAGTTATTTTGGATTTGAGACTGATTTTTTTTTAATATAGAGTTTAAAAAGTTTTTATCTCTCCGTATATTTTTTTTTTGACTTTGAACATCGTTGGGGATTAGACAGCTTATCACTTTAAATAATAATTTATTGGTAATAATATAAACCCTTTATTTTAAATATGAAGCATTTTTACCAAATGTAAATCCATAAAGAGAAATAGTTTTTCTTTACCTCAAATATTGCTCTATTGATATAAACACAAAAAGAGAATAAAACATTCAGAAACAAGAGTCCGCAAAACACAATACCAACAAAGAGAAACAACGAATAAGTAGAAAAGAAAAAACAACAAAACAAAAGAGAAGAATTGGCTTATTCCTTTCTTGTGAGGAATAGTGGAAAGAGAAATACTATAAGAAACATAAAGAGTTAGAACATACTTCAAAAGAAACCATTGGTCCCAATAACAACATTTAGCAGTACCAAAGTATATGCGATTGATTATAGCAACATTATCAGTTTCCACAATTGCATTAGAGACATTCAGTTCAAATGGAAGGATAAAAGCTTCCATTTTCTTTTAAAAGTAGAGATTTCTCCTGTGCATTGTACAGAAAAAATAAAAAAAATATTATAATTAATTATTTATTTATAATTATTATATATTTTTTATTATAATTAAAAATTTAAAATATTATAAAAATTTAAAATTTGATTTTTAAAAGATTTTGAGCTCCACAATTATTTTTAAAAAAAATTTAAATCACATTATAGTAATTAATCAGTAATTTAATTAAAATAGGATTCAAAATTTTTTAAAAATCAAAGTAGAATTACTGATTGGGGTTAATAATTAGGACTTCAAGATAAAAAAATTAAAAATAGATCGTCTCATCAAATTATAAAAATATAATTAATAGTTGATAAAAATTTAGATGAATTAAATCCATACCTTACTAAGATCAGACTATTATGTTTCCTGCCTGGTAAAGCTTCCACTTTGTCAACAAAGCCCCACAAGAACTAACATTATCTCTATACACAATGTCAACAGCAATTGGGCCAAGACAAATTGTTAGGGAGTCAAGATTTTAATTTTATTTTTTGGACCGTATTAATAAAATAATGTAGTAATTTCAAAATACTCTGGTGGACATTTTAGAAAAAAAGACATTAATTTTAGAAAAAAGACCATTAATTTTCCTTAGAAATCCGCAAAATACCCTATATAATAAAACGTGAGACTTTTCAAAATACGCATTATATTTGAAATGATGGGTAGTATGAAATTTATACTCCCCGGTGCTATATATAGTGAAATTTAGAGAGTTTTTTTTTCGGTTTTAAATATAAAAAACTATCAATATTCATCTCATTCCTCAAAAAGTTCCTTCATGACCTTCATTAAATATGGGTGAAAGTTCACAAATTAAATATGAGAAGGGAAGGGGCTGAGCTTTTAATTATATTTTATTTAGTTCAGGGAAAGGAGTGGAGATAATAACTAATTTACTATTATACCCTTATATGTTGGTTCATAATTTTTTTTTTTAAATTCTATGCTATATAGATTAATTTACATCTTAATTTAAATTATATGAAAATTCACTCTCCTTCCATATCTAAATTTGTAACACAATTTTGACAAAGTATTGAATTAGTTAAATCTTGGATATTTCTGGTTAAATTATTTAATATTTGTTGCATATGTAGTTATTGGATATTATTTTATTTTGTTTAGTTTTAGAGATTAATTGAAGATGAATTGGGCTTAAATAGATTTAGTTTTATTATCTCTATCTTTATTTCTGGATAAATTTGTGTAAATAGAAGTTAGGGAATTAAAGGGTAGTTTTATCTTTTTAATATTAAATATTAAGTTTCAGTTTATTTGATTTTAATCTTTTGTTTTATTTCATTTTCTTTTCTTTCAGGGCATCCAACGACGTCGCTGAGAGAGCAGAGGATAGTGTTCATCATCGTCTTCTCTCCTTCGACTAAGGACCGGAGGCGGACTGCTGCAGCTTCGCTCTTCTTCTTCTCTGATCTTCGACCATTGACGGCCTCAATTGAAGTGAGGACGGTAGGAACGCCGCTTTGCCGTCTCTCAATCTGTTCGTCTTCTCCTATTGGATTCGTGCACGCCGTCTGGATTGGGATAAGTTGGAGCTCGACGCCGTCGCCGTTGCGGACATCTGCTTTTCAGCCGTGGGTCTCTCCATTTCCACAAGTTCACAGCTTCACTGCAGTCCATCACCATCTCCACACTCTGTCATCACTTCCAGTGTCTTCAATAAGAGGATCTGAGTTGACATAAGTGGACGTAGGACTAAGGAGACGGAGTACCATTTCCAAACTACAGAAACATTCGAACAGGTATCAGTTTCGGACTTTTTAACTTTCTCTGTATTCGATTCAACGTTATGATGTTTTGGAGGGAATCCATGTTTTGTTTGTAACGGGGAATAATAGTGATTTTGTCTCGGTTTTATGTGTTGCCTCTTGTTATAGTTTGTCATTTCCCACTGGAATCTGGTTGTAGTTTGATTCATGATTATTAGTTGACAATGTTAGGCGCGAGTGTTTCAGTCTGAAATTGTGGTTTTCCCTGTGGTTTGAAGTTGGGTTTAAATTCTGCACAAACTCTTGTTGTTTTCCCATGTCAGGTAGCATGATTTTAATCATGCTTTTGGCTCAATTCTATGTTAAGAATGCTAGGCTAATTTGAGCGTTAAATCTTAAATCACAGGAAACATCTAGGATTTGCCTTGGAAATTTTGAGTGTCATAACTAAGTACCATTAGATTCTCAGTATGAATCTACCTATTTCTCTTCCTTCAGTTAGAGAGCAATGATGGCCGCCATGATTTCACAAAAGGTTGCTGAAATCCTCTCATTCTCCTCCTCCTTCGTCTTTCTTTTCTTTTCTTTTTTTTTTTCCGGGTAAAACATTCTTTGTTTTCTTCTAACTTGATCTTCGAAGAGGAAAAATCCTATCTCTCAGTCTGAACCTTTCTCCCTCTTCAGTCCCCACTTTCACTTTGACATTATGTTCACAATTAATTACCTCAAACATGATGCAAAACCCAAAATTCTTTTGGATTTCAAGTTCATTTGTAATATCCCAAAATGCTTGTGAAAACCCTGGCTTGAAGACCAGAAGAGGCTGTTTGGTCAAGAGTCTAGAAATCCCAATCTTAGCATTGTGAAAATTTTCTCAACTTCCTATGTAAATTCCAGAGACCCTTTTGTCATCAGTGGCAAATCCCTGATCTGTTTCAACCAAAAATCATCTTCGAATCTGGGAAACCCCAAATTCAAAGGCATACCCTAGTCAAAACCCTTACTTCACACACCAAAAAATTGAAGGGCCTACTGTTGAATGAACTGACTGGACCATTTTTTTGGCTCTTGGATACGCAACCTTTATCTTTGACTTTGATTCAATGTCTTAAGGTAAGAGTCTGCTAATGCTCCTCTCTGTCCTTTGGTTTAGAGTGAGCAAGCAGATGTTTTTACAATACCCAATTGGTCTTCATGAACACAATAACACATTTTCCATAATGGTGAAGCAGTGCTGGATTCATTGGGATCACCATTCCTTTGGTAATGCTGATTCCTAAGTTTTATCATTGTTTGCAATATAAGAAAAAAATATGAGAAATATATAAAATGTAGTACATACTATGTGTTGGTAAGTAGGTAGAAGGAGGGCTTAAATAGAATCAAGCACGCTAACTGAAGGATCCTTTTTGTCATGAAAATATTCACATGGCTCCCCTCTGACACATGCTCCACAAGCAAAGAACATGATTCACAAACTTAAAATCAACAAACTCCCCTCTGAAACATGTTTATATATGCATTGACTACCATAAGCACATATTGTTTTTTTGATAGAATCTGCAAATCCTTTGCAATATAAGAAAAAATATATAAAATGTAGTACATACTGTGTGTTGGTAAGTACGTAGAAGGAGTGCTTAATTAGAATCAAGCACATTAACTGAAGGATCCTTTTTGTCATGAAAATATTCACATGGCTCCCCTCTGAAACATGGGCCACAAGCAAAGAATATGATTCACAAACTTAAAATCAACAGACTCCCCTATGATGCCATTAACATTTACTTTGCAGAGACACATTTGTATTCTTTGGATTCACTTATGCATCAATATGTATCCTTAGCTGTCTAGGAATTTAAAAGAGCCATGGTTACCAAGAAAGAATATTAATATCTTACCCTTTGTTTCCATTTTGGGTGATATTGTACTTCTTCCCAAAACAGAACATTCTACAAATGCTGGCGTTTCCTTCCAATGCTTTCCACATATCAATATTCTTTGGCCCCTTCAGCCTATATGCTATTAAAATTCTCAGGTAGTAGCATCCCATCCCTCCTTAAAGTTTGCAAGACTGTTGAGCATCTATGCCAAGTCCATGCACAAATCATCAGGAAAGGATTAGAGCAAGATCATTATCTCATTGCTAAGTTCATTTCCGTCTCCAATTCCCTTGGTCCTCTCAATTATTCAAAAAGTGTTTTTGATCGTGTTATCAGACCCAACACCCTTCTTTGGAACTCTCTCATTAGAGGGTACTGCCAAAAGAACTTCTTTGCGGATGTTCTTGATGTTTTTTTACGCATGAAGAGAGAGGCTTGTCTTTCTGATAACTACACATTCCCTTCTGTGATTAAAGCTTGTTCAAATTTATGCATTGTGCGGGAAGGAAAATCAATTCATGGATCAATTGTGAGGTGTGGGCTCGAACAGTGTGTATTTGTAGGAACGAGTTTGATTGACATGTATGGGAAATGTGGAGAGACCAGGGATGCTCGTAAGGTATTCGATGAGATGACCGAGAGAAATGTGGTTTCTTGGACAGCTATGGTGGTTGGGTATGTTGCTGTTGGAAATGTTGTAGAAGCAAAGAGGTTGTTCGATATCATGCCGCAGAGAAATGTCACTTCATGGAATGCAATGATTCAAGGGTTTGTAAAAGTGGGAGATTTGGGCAGTGCTAGAGGTATATTTGACTCCATGCCTGAAAAGAATGTGGTTTCCTTTACGACTATGATTGATGCCTGTGCAAGGAGTGGGGATATGGTGTCTGCAAGATTATTGTTTGATCAATGCTCAAATAAAGATCTTGTTGCTTGGTCTACTTTGATATCAGGTTATGTCCAGAATGGTCAGCCTAATGCAGCATTGCGAGTTTTTCTAGAGATGGAGTCTTTGAATGTAAAGCCTGATGAATTCATATTGGTTAGCTTGATGTCCGCTTGTTCCCAGTTGGGGTGTTTAGAACTCACCCGGTGTGTTGATTCTTATGTAAGTAAGAGCTTTGTTGATCTTCAACAAAATCATGTGATGGCAGCTCTTATGGATATGAATGTGAAGAGTGGGAACTTGGAGGGGGCACTAAAATTGTTTGAAAAGATGCCTAAGCGAGATCTAATCTCATATTGTTCAATGATACAGGGGCTGTCAATTCATGGGCATGGAGTTGAGGCTATAAGCCTCTTTAATAAGATGCTGACAGAAGGAATAGTTCCTGATGAGGTGTCCTTCACAATTATCCTGACAGCTTGTAGTCATTCCGGACTCGTTGATGAAGGTTGGAACTATTTCAATTCCATGAAGCAAAAATTCTGCATCAGTCCTTCTCCTGATCACTATTCATGTATGGTTGATCTTCTTAGCCGATCAGGGCATATAAGGTCTGCCTATGAACTTATAAAATCAATGCCTATAGAATCTCTTGCTGGTGCTTGGAGTGCACTTCTTGGGGCTTGCAAGCTATATAGTGAGTCGGACTTAGCAGAGATTGTTGCTAATCGACTATTTGAGTTTGATCCTCAAAATGCTGCCAATTACGTGCTGTTGTCTAATATCTATGCAGCTGCAGATCGATGGATTGATGTTTCCTCTGTGAGGAATAAGATGAGGGAAAGGGGTGTGAGAAAGATGCCTGGCTACAGTCAGATTTAGTCCAGAACTGAAATTGTGTTACACACTCTTCTTTGTTGAAATTGTCAATTTCCTGAGGTGATTTGTAAGTTCGATCATTGATTTTAACACTACTAGGATAGATTGAGAATACGGTTGTTGGTATAGGAGTAGCAAACTTGAGCTAGAACTAGGATTGTTGATATTAGGGGATGAATTTCATTAAATTGAGAATTGATAATATCAATTAAGTTGTCTAAGTGTTGATGTCATGTTGATTGTGTTGATGGTAACTTTTTGGATTCCTTCACAATTGGGTTTCGCTTTGAGTTAATGACATAGAGGATTGCCATTCGCTTGATGTTGTTTGTGAGTAGATACCATTCCATTATACAATTGCATCAGTTGCCTAACATGCTTTATTTTCAAATCATTATAAAATTTCAAAGATGATATGTTTCCTTTCCCATTAACAAACCACTTTCTTCAGGCATTGATTTTCCTTCACCATTTTTCTGTTAGTTGTGCTACTTTCAGGAGACAAGCTCCAACAATGTTTTTCTGTTTCTGTCATTGGGAGTTACATGTATGAAATCAATAGAATCCAGTGACTAATTCTGAAACTTTTCTTGACTGATGATTAGGAGAAGTGTATGAGTGGTATAATTTAACTTGAATGTTGCTTTAATTATTGGTACGAGGATACTATATGAACAGTTTTGCATGGCCAGTGCCTAGATAAATGAAATAGAATTCTTGTACTTCATCCATGTCTGATTTTTTGTGGGAGGGATTTGGTTTGTGTTTACCTCTAAAAGAAATTCTGACTTCTGAGCTTTTGTCTAGGTTCAAACAAGACAAACAAGTGATGCATTAGAACGAGGCTGCATACCAAGAGTGAACTGAACTGAACTTAAGCAAAGACTATGGTTTTGTGGTCATATCCACCTACAGCACGGCAGTTAGCCATAACTGCTGGTGCATTTATAGCCGGTGCTTCATTATTTGCTGTTGGAGCTTATCTCTCTCTGGTAAATATAGGTCCTCAACAAGCTCGGGCAAAAGCTCGCAGTGAATTAATCAAGAACCATCTCCGTAAGATGTTGGATGATTGATATGAATATTTTACTTCACTGGCTCTTCTACGCCATCATCTCAAGTTCCAACTTTTTGGCATGGTAGCTCAATTTCCTTGACATTACATTTGGTGAAACATCCGGCCGTTTATGGATTTTTGTGGGATCATAAAATGGAGACGGACACAATGGTACTCCCAATCACTGGTGGTTGACATTTGCTTGAATCAAAGGACTCAGATAATAGAGACTTTGTTTCTTTTTGATTTAGCTATCTGATTGGGTCAAATTCTAGTATTGTCAAACCTAATTGGGAGTAGCTTTCCCAAAGATGGTTTTTGCATTCACACGAATTTAAATTCGATACCTCATGCTTAAGCGACTAAAGTCTCCTCCGCTAGAATAAATTATGAAAGTCATGATACCAAACGGGACATTACAAATGCTCTATCACGCGTTATTGTGAAAGAATTAGGGTATAAACAAGGTAACCCTAGCAAAAGTCGCTGCTAAGATTGAAAGTAGCAGCGTAATGTTATGAAAGTCGTAGCGAATAACTAATAAGCTGCAGTGCATTCCCAAAATCTGCAAGTAATACCTCGAGGTATGTAAAAGAGCTTCAATACTCTTCGGCAACTTGGAAAAAGTCAAAGGAGTCCATTAACACAAAAGCCAAAGGGAGCCGATGCTAGAGAAGACAAAAATATAAGTTCTTTTATCCTGCTTCTACTCCATTCTTTAGCTTAGGGATGCGAATGTCTAATTCTGGTTTGGTGTTTGGTTTTCGCATGTGTTTCCAAAACCCTGACTAAGGTAGGAGAAGTAGCCCTGTAAGGGGTAGGTTAACTTCGCTTCCGCTACTTCTAAACAATTAAAGATTTCTTCTTCAATACATGCTTTTAATCCATATGTCATATGATTGGTGATAATAGTTGTATGTTATGCATATTTCGCTTTATCAATCTCTTACATGATAAGTTATGTCATGCATGATGGATTGTGGGTTAATTGCCTATGCATTCATGTTCATCTCTTGTATGATTAAGTAACTTGGCAACTAATCACTGCTTGGTTAATCCTGGGATGAATCTAGAAAGACAAGATGGTGAACATGTTAATGGAAGTCCTAATCAGACAAAATTAATCATGACAAATGGTCTATGTGTACTGGCATCTATTGAACTGGAAGGTAACTAGTGTTGGGAGTAAATATTGAAGATGAGATCTAGGTGACACTAGATTGACCTCTTAAAACCATTTTTTTTTCTTTTGAGAATTGAAAGCAATCTGAATATGAACTTCAATCTGTTGATTTTTCCCAAAATTATATCATTCTCTCCATTTTAGTTTATTTGCTTGCTTCCGTACAACCTTGCTTGCTTCTTACGCATGATGAAGGTTGTGATACTCCTATTCTGGGTATAAAATTGTGATTTAATAGTGAATGACTAGACCATGTCTTCTTGCAAAAGAGCCTTATTGTGATCCAATAACTTCACTGACACTACATTCTAATTTCTAATTCAACAAGAATGATGTGAAAACCCATTAGGGATAGTATAAAAACTATATGTTCACCAAAGGGGTAAAAGATTCAACCAGTATTACATTATCATTTAAGCCTACAATTTGTGGAGAAGATTTTGTAGCCTTAAACAAGGAACTTTCAACAGCTTAATCTCTTTATCCTCCTTGTCTTTACTTGGTGGACATCTTATAGGATATCCTTTTGACGTGTCTCTATATAACTTTGTTCCTTAGGTTCTAAGATCAGTCTCAAGTACAGGTACTCTTTTAACTTCTCGTGCAATTAAGCATTAATCTTAGATAATCAAAAGCCATTGAATAAAGACAATCCTATAGTTCTCTTGAATGTATATCTTACATGAGTTGGATCTTGAGGGCTTACTAGGATTAGGACCAGTTTCAAGACTCAAAGTGATTTCAAAGATACTTACAGATAATTAAGTTGCATCCTTGCTCATTAGATTAGCCTTTGTTAGTAATGCATTGCATTTACTTTATATAGATTTATACATGATCAAGCTTCAATTTCAAGGAAGAGCAACAAAATATAGGAATAGTTTGTACAATTGTTATTTAAGACTTTGCATAAAGAGAAGAGGATGACCATCACTATCATAGCTTTACAATGCACACAGAGAAGACTATATTTACAAGACAGAATGCCATTTGGTTTAAATCAAAAGAGGAAAAAGCAAACACAATAAGAGAATTAGTTGAATTTGGCGATGTATTTGAGGGTTGATATCCTACGGCGAAACACAATGTTTATGGTGTTTAAATGGAAGGAGAAGATTTGCAATACAAACAATTGAAGTCACATCATGTTTGGCAAAAAAAGAACTAATCAAATCCATCATTTCATTGACTTCAAAACGGTGTGCTTTGATGTTATATCATGTGTGGCATGACAAGGCTTGTGGATCAAGCAAATGGCTAGGATTAAACGGCAAATTGATGTTGCCGTATCTTTGATCACGCGATGCATGCCACCTAACTGCCAGCGAGGCTTGATCATGAAACTGCTATGCAAGGGCGTTTTCATTAGTTCAAGAAGAGGCTGAAGGAACAGCAACACTCCTATTCATGACCTCAAAGCTACTTCAGATTTGTGATTCTTTGCAACAAATTTGACAGATCTCCCTATGTCTAAGAGGTAAATTGCTCTCTGTTTTTTTGTGTCTCAAATTTAACTAGATATCGTGTTATTGCTTCATTAATTGACTAAATTTTCATTTTTTTTACAACAAACATCCGATTGTCTCCCCTTTCTTTATAGTTCACAGTGATTTTCTTGGTTTTCGCTCTTTTCTTTCTTACGTGTATGAATGATTCAGGTGTGAACGAAGAAATAAAGGGCATTTTTTAGTCATGGTTTGTTAAAAGGATAATTTTAATAAGTAATGATTGTGAAAGTATTTTTTCTTACCTATCATTGGTTCCTTAGCATGTTGATAAGTGAGGAAGGCTTCCCTACAATTTACTTACCTTATTAATGTCTAACCTATGTTATTTATGGACAAGTGATGCTAGGGGTAAATTTTTCATTTGTGTGGAATCAAATGCTCATATGAAGACTTCTTACCGCCAACTCTCCAAGGCTTTTTCCTATTTTCTTCTGTGTATTAATTGAAATTATGATGTGTATTTTATTCGATGTGTATTAACCCAACGTCTACTAGGAAGTTATCAACTGAGATCTTTTGGTAAATGGCATATTTGAAAAGTTGGTTGTTGATAGAGCATATTGGTGTCATGCAATCGTCTTCGTGAAATAAGGCTTGCTGTTGTTGTGTTACTCAAATTGGTTACTCTGCTCTTTATTACTGTACTCATCTCTACTCTTTAATCTCTGAGTTGTTTAGATCAATTATTCTTCTAATTACTCATTGTTGCCATTTGTTCATTTTAAATTTGTGGATCCATTAGGTATTGCAAGTTCTTTGCTCGTGGAGCATGTATCAAAGGGGACCAATGTGAATATTCTCATGACAGAAAGAATCCTTCAATTAATGTGCTTCCTTCTACCATCTTACCAATTAATGATACTTAACACTTTTGTATTTCTTTCCTCACACTCATTTTTTTTTTTAATTTTGAAAACAGATTTGTAGGTTCTATCAGAAAGGAATATGTGCTTTTGGTGGTCAATGCAAATATAAACATATCCAAACTTCTCAAGTGCAATCTTTGGAACATGAAAGCCATCTCCTGAATTTTGATAGACATGGAAAGAGTATAAAACTTAAGCATCAAGATTACCAAAAGAATTGCGATGCCAGTGAACCCAGTACTGCTTTACCATTAAGAAAAAAGTGTTCTTGTGTTCCTGGAGACCTATGTGTGTACTGTAAAAAGTTCTGCTTTTATCATTCTGAACCAAATGTGAGAGAGGAGCATTTGCAAACTTGTGAGAAAAAGGAAAAGTACCTTGAGACTTTGAATAAAAGTCAAGAAATAGAGTGCAGAATTTGCTATGAACGTGTTCTTTCAAAAGCTAAAGCAGACGAATGTAAGTTCGGTATTCTTTCTGAGTGCGATCATCCTTTCTGTTTATCATGTATCAGGAATTGGCGTAGTAGTGCTCCAACCTCAGTGATAAGGTTAAGGTCCCATAGAAATGTGAAGACCTGCCCCATGTGCCGGAAGTTATCATATTATGTGATTCCAAGTACTATATGGTATTTTACAATGGAAGAGAAACGGGAAATTATTGACAACTACAAGACAAGCTGCAAGTAATTTCTGATACTCACTTAGTTGTACCTGCATGTTATTGGTTTAAGTGATCACTAAATTCAAGTTTCTATATATAGGCCTTCTTTCATCTCCCATTGTCATATTCCTTGTGAAATGGGATATGTATTTTTTTTGTTATACCCCCTTATTATTTTTGCTGAGGAACAATGTGCCTAGTGAAGAGATAACTTGGCGACTGTCTGAAACAAGAACATAGATAATCCCAACTCAATTCAACTTAGACTGAAAAGAGCTGATTTAACTTGTACAGAGTTTTTACTTGTTTGTTATTGTTTTTCTTTTCAGGTTGATTAATTGCAGGCATTTTGACTTCGGAAATGGGTATTGTCCCTTTAGGGATATTTGTTTCTACAGGGTAAATGAGTTACCCTCTCTACAGTGTCTTTTGCTTAAATGTTTTTCTTAGGAAATGAGAGCTGTAAATGACAATGTTCATTTGATTTTTCTGTGAAATTATTGTTTTCTTTTGCATAACAATTGTCTTTATGGCAATGAAAGTATTCAGAAACTCTCAATAGGCTCATTGTATCTGTGTTTGAACAACAATGAAATTGTTTTCCACTTCTCTTAGTAACCAACCATCTGCAATCTATAGGCATATTAAAGATTTTTTTTCCTTTTCAATTGAGGTCAACTATATTTTGTTGCGTTGCAGCAAATGCCGTGCCTATTGTAATGTTAATATCTTTATTGATAAAACAAGATTTTTAAGGGGAACAAAGAAAGAAAAATTGACAGATAGATACATAGATTGACTTAGAGTGGCAGTGTTGTAAAGTCCGAAACCAAGTTTTACTGGACCGTGATGCTGCATAAATTTCTAAAATCTTGTATTAAGGATTGCTGATTACTTGTGAGTGTTTTTGGATGATTTTACTTTTTTCATGTCTAATTGTTTGCTGTGATAGGCTAGATTAAAATTTGAACTTTTAGAGTGATTTTGATTGTTATTTTCAGCATACTGTGAAGCCTGGTTCGTATACATGGATACATCACAAACCACCACCACCTCCACGCAGATCATATCTAATGAATATGCTCAATCAATTTTGGGAATCAGTCATTCCTCCAAGTTTGGAGTTTTTCATTGATATGGATCCATCAGAGATAATGCGTTCATCAGAGACACTAGTTAATTCAATGCAGTTTGATGCTGACACCTCAAATGAAGAAACTGACCCTTTTAGCTTGGCTGCTATGTCAGAAGTTTTAGATTCTAGTTCAGACACCATTGATTCTGAAGACTTGAATCTATTTGAGATTATACCATTAAATCATCAGGGTCCGGATGGTTCATGGTGGTTTGGTATTGAAGGTTTTGATGATCAAGAAATGGGTGTTGTGCCTTCTCCAGAGGAGCAGGGGGGTTCATCTTTGTCTGAACCTGATATGCCTCCATCAGAGACAATTGGTAGTTCTTCTGGTCATGAAGATACTAAAGAATCAAATGATGAGGAACTGAATCCTGTGGAGCCATCATGATTCTCTATGATGCTGCATTGTAGTGTGAAATAAGGGGAACTGTTAAATCTTTTGCTTAAATTTTGGAGGTGAGATTTACTCCTCCTATTCTGATGAATCTCACATAGGTGAGCTTTACTTCCCATTTATTTCTTTCTCATCAGTTCAATTGAATCTTAATTTTAATTTACTTCAAAGAATTTAGAGTGCTGCTAGAATTATTGTGAGCTTGGCTTTTTCCAGGTTGTGGAATTTGCCGTGACATTATTTCATATATATGTAAATAAGGGTGGAAATGTTAATGGTATTGCTAATAAAATTTTATTAGACATTGCCCTGTGTCTTCTTCTTTTTTTACCTTAGTTTTTTTCCACCGACCACTTTCATTGCCTACAAATTTTAATGCTATTGTTAATACAGTCCTAGTTGGACCTGTTGATTACAGTTTGTGTGTGCGCAGCCTCATGTGAGAGTGTGTAAAACAAAATGTTATTATAACAAAAAAAAAACGAAAGAAATGAACACATTTCATAGATTGTGTTTCAAAATAGAGGCATCCATTTTGACACTGGTCTGGAAACTGGTCCTGCAACTCCAGACGTTGGAGCTGGTGCCAGAGACAATGATGAGTCCTAAACATGGGCGGTGGTGGCGAAGAATGTGTGATTTGGCTGGCTATTAGTTTGCAAAATCCAATTTTCTAAAAGAAACTGTTTTTTTTATTTGCAAAATCCAGTTTTGGGTTAATATTCTATTTTCCAGAAGTTAGTTTTGTTTAGAACTTCAAGTTTAAGTGAAAACAAGAAGAAGAAAAGAGATTACGTGTTTCAACTTCAGTACAGACAAATGAAAAGATGACAGATGATTGCCTAATAACAGTGTGTTTGCAACTATGCATTGAATGAGACGGTGAAACGGTCAGGGGCTTCCTGATCATATTCTCACCATCCTTCTTGGTTTCTCACTAACTACGCGGCATTCACTAAATTGCATTTAATTCTTCAAATGTTAAAATATAATCCCTCCTTAAACATTTCATAAGACGTATTTTAAAATGTATTTTTAGTTATTTTATAAAACGTTTTGATAAGTTTCAATTAATTTTAAATTTTTTTTTTATATATGCTCATATTCAATAAGAGTAGCAATAGAGTAAAAATTAATATGAAATTAGAGTTGAGTGTAATTAACAAAGATAATATTAAAAATTATTTAAATTTTATAATAAATTTAATATTTTTAACTATTTTTACTATATATATAAATAAATTAGAAACGTTTTATAAAATAAATCGGGATGGTAGGGAGTCCTATTTTTAAAGTTACACTCTCATTGCTTTGTTCAAAACATAATTTTAACTTTGAACAAAAATCAACGCAACACCGAACACATACTAGGACATTTTGAATTAACTTGTCAAATCACACATTAAAGGACCATATCTTTCTTAGTCTGATTTCCTATGGAAACTATATAACTCATTTCTCACAATATTTTAATTGAAGGACCATATTACCTTGCCTGTTATTTAGCAAAATTTTCCATGTGGTTTTGAAGTCTATTATTGGAAATATTTCATTTAGATTTATACAGAAAATTATGTTCTAATGGTAGTATTTTTGTGCTTAATTGCTAGAAAATAAAAGGATTAATGTGATTCTGATTTATCATTAATTATTATTAATTAGGTGAGCTAATTTTGTGTAGACATTCATTTTTAGGGAGGCATAGAGGAAGAAACAAGTGAAAAAAAAGAAAGAAAGAAGCTGGAATCACGATACGATCAAACAGAGAGCTTTAATCCTGTAGTATTAAACTCAAACTCATTCGCCATTAATATACAAAATAAATAATACGTGTAACACCAAAGATCTTATTTCTTCTTCCTAGAATATAAGAATGCCACAAAACTCAAGTCTCCAATCAACATAAATCAAATCACCACTCTGTAAAATAATACATCAGTATGCGTATGTGTATAAAACGTGTAATCATAAAATAAATGGAATAGCCTAGTTCTTCAAAATAGCTAGCATTGACAAGACAAGGGAGGCACCGATGAGCGCGACAGAGCTGGAAACAGATCCAGCAGCTCCTACATCGGGAGCTGGAGCTGGCGAAGGCGACAAGTTGAAGTCCTGAGCGGAGGCAGCGGCAGCGAAGATAGCCGCAACGAGGAAGACGACGAAGGCCTTGAATGTGGTCACCGGCGCCATAACGACAGGTAGAGAGAGAGAGAGAAAGAGATTGGTAGAGTCGAAGAAACTTGAGAGGATAGAGGACCTTCGACGGTGGCGAGAGATATTGGGATTTCAGGATTTGGGAGGGAGGGGGTTTATATAGGAGAGAGCGGAGGGGACAAGGCGCTTGGGGAAGGAAGGCGTGGGACAGGTGGCAGGGAGGGGGAGCGCGTGAACGGAGGGAGGGGGTCTTGTTTGCGCGTGAGAGGCAATTCGATAATCGACCCGTTGCCTCTTATTGACTGTTCCAACGGCATAGCTAGCGTGGAGTAACAGTGTGAAGCATCTCGTTTTCTTTCTTTTCAAACCAAACAACCCACCTGGCATGCCCTTGCTCGTTGCAATAATCTCCAACCAGCTTTGAAAAACTGCTTTTCACATGTGAAAGTTAAAATTTGTTTACCAAGTTTTTATACAGGAGCTGCGGATATATCTATAAGTTTTTTTAAATTAATATTATTTTAAAAATATTAAAAAATATGTAAAGTTGTCTAATTAACTTTTCAAAAATTACTCTTCTAATTTTATTTATAACATAGAGAAAATTTGTATTTTGGTTTTATTTATAGGGGAGCGAAAAAATTTTTTTATATAAATATACTATTTTATTTTTTATTTATTTAAACTAACTTTATTTTATTGAGTGTAATATATATTAAATAGAGATAATGTTAATAAATTATTAAATTTTATGGTATAATTAATGAGGTTTAAGGTTATCTTTAATTTGTGTAAAATATGTTAAAAGTTATTTATAAATAGAATCATATGATAATTGTTAACAATTTTATTAGAATAATATTGCTTCTTTTTAAATAGGAAAACTTGCATTTAAGTCATATGTAAAGAATCTAATTGCAAATAAGTCTCAGGAAGTCATCAAATGATTGCGAAGTCCCACGAGATTTGGGATTTTTTTTCGAATTATAAAATGATGAAACTGCCCATGGGAAAAAACAACTCACAAGTAATAGGAATAACAATTTTATGAGAAAAAAATAACAACTCAAGTAAGAATAAAATAATAACAACTCAAACAATAAAAATAAAAATAACAACTCCTAGAGGAATGAATAACAACTAGGGGCAAAAAAATAATAACTGAGATATTTTTTCTCAATAGTAGTTCTGTCATTTCATAATTCTTAAAAATTAATCACAGGTCCCGTGGGACTTCACAATCGTTTGATAATTTTCTAGGACTTCTCTACAATTAAAATCTTTACATGGAACTTAACTATAATTTTTCTTTTTAAATATTTTTGAAATGATATTAATCCAAAACAATTTCATAATAACCATAGCTCATACTCATACGTCAAAATCTTTATAATAAAATTAGACTTTAGCCTTTTATAGCATAACTAAATAAATTATTGATATTAATATAAAATATAAAATTGTAACAAACAAGCTATTATGGGGATAGTTTTTTTAAACACGTTTCTTATATTTATATGAACTTAAATTTGAGATCTCATATTTAAGTAGCTATAAATCCTTTCTACTAAAACTAACGTCTCTTGATACATATAGTTCATTTTATGTTTCTACGAATAGAGGAGCTAGTAGAAAAGTTTATTTTAATTTTAAATATAAAATCACAATCTATTTTATTTCTAAAATTTATAATCTATTCTTTAAATTATCTTTATTAATTAGATTTATTAAGGGAGTTTACGGTAGGAATAATTTTTAATATAAATAATTAATTTAATTAATTTTTTTAATGTGATTTTGTTATTCATATGTACGTAGAAAAGTTTTTGTTATTTTTCTTAGCAGCAAGTGTCCATTAACCAATTGTTAAAGAATAATTTTTTAGAAGCGTAGAAATAATTTGAATAAGTTTTATTTCTCTTAATAAAATATTTTTTATATATATAATTAAATTTAAATTTAGAACGTTATATGTAAAAGAATAACTATATGTAAAGTTTTTTTTTTGTTGGTTGCCCATCCGGTTTACCGGAGCTTTGTCCCGACTATATCTGGATTCGACTCGCGTCGCGCACCTAGCTATGGTAGGTGAGTCTCCTAACGGGGATTTTCTGCGTACGCCAAGGCTCGAACTCGAGACCTCGCTTAAGCGATACCAAGCCGCTTACTACTCGGACCAACCCCCGTTGGTAGTTTTTGTTATTTTATTTTTTTGGTTACCCACCCGATTCATCAGAATTTTGCCCCGACTACATCCGAATCCGACCCGCGTCGCGCACCTGGCTATGGTGGGTGAGTCTCCCAACGGGGATTTTCTACGTACTCCAAGGCTCGAACTCGAGACTTCGTTTAAACGATACCGACCCGTTTACCACTCAGACCAACTCCTGTTGGTAGTTTTTGTTATTTTAAATGAGAAGAGGATTTCAGAACTGATGAGTTTAATAAATGCTTGAATTGTTGGGAGTCTGAAAACGTCTATGCAACTAATGTCACCCACTTAGTCAAGCAGCAATTTATGGACTCATAACGTTGGATATCACATGGCCTCTTCTTCAGCTCTCCAATTAAGCCCAAGGCCCAAAAAAATAATTAAAAATAAAATAATTATGTACTCCCAAACTTTCAAAATTCCATTACAAACCAAAATTAAATAAAACCAATATTAATATTCCCTCTATTTCTTAATATAAGCTCAGTTAATTTTTTTAAATAGATTAATAAAATTAAATAAATTAATTATTTATGATTAAATCTAACCTCTTAATATAAATTTATATTATATATTTTTAATCTATTTAAATTAGTTAATTAATTTTTATATTAGTTATAATTAACTAATATTTTAATTTTTTTTATTCTATTCATAAAAGTCAACTGACCTTATATTAAAGAACGGAGGAAGTACTATATCTTTAAAGAATTGAAATATCATCAATGAAGAAGTTAAGTCAAGTAAATGTAATTTGATTCCTCTTGAATAAAATTAAAACTCCAAATCCTATAAATGAAAAAAAAATACATTTTGAAAATTCTATCTAATTGGGCTTAAACTTTGAGCTCAAACCTATGGATAAAAAATCATAGCAAGAGAATTACTTAAAAGTATAACGCGTAAAAGTATAACGGAGTTAGTCCGAGTAGTAAGCGGCTCGGTATCGTTTAAGCGAAGTCTCGAGTTTGAGCCTTGGCGTATGCAGAAAATTTCTATTGGGAGACTCACCCACCATAGCCAGGTGCACGAAACGGGTCAGATCAGGATGTAATCAGAACAAAGCTCCGGTAAACCGGGTGAGCAACAAAAAAAAATAATGCGTAAAAATAATTGCAATTTTTTTATATTGATGAAGCTAAGAGCAATCCTTGATAGTAAAAATAATTGCCAAGTTTTTTTTATTACCCACTCGATTCACCGGAATTTTGTCCCTACTACATTCGGATTCGACCCGCGTCACGTACCTGTCTATGGTGAGTGAGT
The DNA here is from genome assembly GCA_037074615.1 of Leucaena leucocephala. Classification (NCBI taxonomy): domain Eukaryota; kingdom Viridiplantae; phylum Streptophyta; class Magnoliopsida; order Fabales; family Fabaceae; genus Leucaena; species Leucaena leucocephala. The sequence goes on along the minus strand of CM073544.1, from coordinate 1,513,560 downwards.
CTCCTAACGGGGATTTTTTATATACGCCAAGGCTCAAACTCAAGATCTCGTTTAAGTGATACCGAGCCGCTTACCACTCGAACTAACCCGTGTTAATTTTAATACCAAGGCTTCTTAGGTGCTAAGTCTTCTAGTTTGGTCCATAGATTCTCCTTCACCTTTTTAAGCATTATTGGGGCAAAGCGCTCCCCAAGATTTTAAGTACATCCATCTTTATTGGGAAAAAAGGTAAGCTAGTTTATCTTTGTATTCATTATTTGTGGTTTTGCTTTGTTAACTTTACATGGGGGGAATTGTTTAGCAAAAAATGAGTTATTGTATGATATATTATTAGAAAAATTGAAAGAACCAAATAAAAATAGATTTAATGATTTTTTTTTATATTTTACATCATTTTTCTGGGATTATAATCATGTCATAAAGATTTGAAGTATATAGTAGGTTAGCTAGTGTTTGCTTTTCTTTCGGCTTTTGGAAAGAAATTACATTTATGTTGATTGATTAATAGTATTATTATATGTTATAGATTATTTTGGATAAATTATTGACAATGATGATGATTTAAACTAAACAAGCCAATATTTGAATACAAATTAATATAAAATTCAAAAGTAAGCCATACTTTTTATAAATTATAAATGGAGTAACTTATTTTTTTAATTTCTTTAATTAGATATGAAGATATGGGCCACTCTAACATCAGTGTAAAGAAAAGTGGAGCAGGTTAGGCCAGCCATTAAAACTTGCCATACTCTAATAAAAGAATAAAAATTTTAAAAACTAATCCCTTTCTCAAAATACAAAATTAATTAATAAGATCAGGTACATTTAAAAAAAAAGTCACTTTGGTAAACATGATGTCCTGGGTTTAAATCAGATCGTGTATATAGAATAGGCTTTGTTGGGAAAGACAAACTTTATACTTTAAGAGGATTAGTCTCTAACTATCAGTTAAAAGATACCGTCTTGGCTCTAGAAAAATATTTCTTTTGATTTTATGCTGTATGTATAAACAGGAAATATTATCCATCTATTAAAATTAGATGGTAAATTAAAAAAAAATTAATCCACTCTACAACCAAACCAATAATTAATTTTTTTTTGACATGCTACAAATTAAAGAATATATCTTCTCCAGATTCCTCTTCCATCTTTGAACTAACAAAGCTTGTTTTGTCATCCTTTCTTTGATATGTCATTAAAATATTGTAATAAATCAAATATAGCATTTGTTTTAAGAATGTTTCACATATTCTTATCATAGAAGCATCTTGAAACTACAAAAGAATCATGTTGCAAACATTTTCTGATATGTTATTCCTTCTTGTTATGATTTGGACCACACACGTCACCTTTGAGAGATATATTATTATTATTTTTAAATAATAATATCATATCATATGCACGGCTCAGCAATTCGTAAAAAAGATTTTTTCTTTTAGTCACTTGGTCTTCCTTTTATATTTAGGATTTTTTTACGAATTTATTCAATCTATAAAAAAATATAAATATTTTTTAAAAAATGTTTTTAAAATTTGAAAAAAATATTAAAAAAATATAATCAACGCAGTTTATAATACATTGCTTATAAAATTAATATTGGGATCAAAAGTAATATTTTTAAAATTATATATTTAAAAATTATTCTTTACTTTTTACATAATATTAAGTTAAAAAAATCAATTTAAAATTTTGAAAAAAACGATAAAAGTATTCATAACATGAAGAGTAACAAGAAATTACAGTGTAATTTTTTGTTCAATCACTTTCCCTACATTAATGCATGCAAATTTAGGAAATACATAATTATAGGCACGATCCAAAAAATAGGAAATTTGTTTTAAAAATTAGGAAACAAACAAACACAGTTGTCATCACACAATCTCTTCACCTCAAAAAGAGCTATAAAAGCATCCCTAACCCTTCCATTACTCTTCAGGCTGCAATTCTATATTCTCAGTTCTTCTAGGCGTGTTTGGTAATTCAAACTTCATTTCAAACATCACAGAGAAGTTCTCACCTCGTTTTACCAATCCGCCATGGAGATGAAGAAGCTTGCCCTCGCCGTCGCTCTCGCCGCCGCTTCCCTCACCGCCGTGGTTGCCGAATCTGAGGCTCAGGCTCCCGCTCCCGGACCGTCCAGCGGAGCCGCCGCTCTCGGCTCCTTCGTCGGTGCCTCTGTCCTCTCCTTTGTCGCCGCCATGTACATGTAAGCGACGGGCATATATTTATGATATATATATATATTTGTGTAGGGGAGGAGAAGAAGGAAATTTACAGGGATGAATGTGGACAGAGAAATTAGAATCTGAGATTTGGCTTGAATCTCTGGTTCGACTTGTTGGTTTTTGCTTTTGGTTTGGTTTGATGGGTGCAAGGCCCCTTCTTTTCTTTCTTGTAGAAGAGGGTGATCTTGAAGGGTTTGTAATGGACTGATCATACGAAACTCTAATAAAATTTCCTCTGATTATTATTTATTATTTATGTGTGTATGCACGATCATATTCCTTCAAGACAAATTTGAGAAATTGACGCAAGGGTCACTACTTGACCCTAAATATAACCAAAAGAAGAAAACTATTTCTTTTCAACATGTGGAAGAAGCTTGTCATCAACATTACTAGATAGTTTTCTGGAGAGAAAACCATATTTTTTAGATGTATAAAAATTAATAATTAATTATACATGCTAAAATTATGTTTCTAAAGCTAAAACTACGGTTTTCTATCAAGCTCTCTTTTTTTTTATATACTTTTTTAGAAACTATTTTTTATTAAAATTATTTTTATCATTTTTTCCAAAAACTATTATCTACCTAATCCAAACATACTCTATAAACATGTGTACATCTCCAACAAGGATTTTAATATATTTTTTTATATAAAAGATGGCAGTGCCTAAAAATAAAGTAAATTTATAGTTGCGAGGAAATAATTCCTAAAGTCTCTTTGTGTCCACAAGTATTTGAAGATGAGCCGGGCACGTGTCTAAAATAGTTGTTCTTGATAAACCGTATTTTGTTAGAACATCTGCCACACAATTAATATTTTTTAAGATATACTTAAGTTTCAATTTCTATCTGTTGTTCATCATTGATTTTATTTATAAAAGAACCAAGCTCTGCAATAACTATTATTGTTATTGTCAAAGAGAATGTCAATCACATTTTTTAAATCTGATTTAAAAATAATTTTGTTGAAACATAAATCCCGAGTTAAATTGAGACCTTTAGATATTATCAACTCTTCAACCTAAAAAACACTACATTGATTCAGGCCATGTTGAAAAACTAATTACCCACCTGTATGGTCCTAAGAATTCCATCATAGCTTCTCAGCACGAATTTTAATTTTTTTTTTTTGATATAACAAGAATTTTAATATTGATTTGACCGGTTTCCGTTGGTTAGCTAGATTATTATTTTCTTTTGTTACCCACCCGATTCACCAGAATTTTACCTCGACTATATCCGGATTCGACCCGTATCGCGTACGTGACTATGGTGGGTGAGTCTCCTAACGGGGATTTTCTACATACGTCAAGGTTCAAACTCAAGACTTTGTTTAAACAATATCGAATTGCTTACCACTCGAATCAACTCTTGTTGGTGGTTAGGTAGATTATAATCAATAAATAGTTTGCAGAAAAAGAGAAATTGAGCCCAATATGAAAGGTTTGTTGGGCCTCATTTGAAATATTAAGAGTTCTGTTTGGAACCTTCATCCATTACTGACGAGCTAGAAATTATGGGCTTGAAAATAAGCTTTTGCCCAAAAAAATTATGGGCCAGAAAATAAGTTTCGACCCAAAAAAAAGTTGGGCAAGCCTAGTTCCGCATATATCTATGGTACCAAGAAATCCCCGGGCAGAACTTGCCATCTCATACTGGAAAATCATTTTGCACAATCTATATATATTTTAACCACCGGGGTTAATCCGAGTAGTAAGCGGCTCGATATCGCTTAAACGAGGTCTCGAGTTTGAGCTTTAGCGTACGTAGAAAATCCCCGTTGGGAGACTCACCCACCATAACTAGGTGCGCGACGCGGGTCGGAGTCAGATGTAGTCGGGCAAAACTCCGGTGAACCGGGGGCAACCAAAAATATATATATATATATTTTAACCAACGGGGGTTGGTCCGAGTGGTAAGCAGCTTGGTATCGCTTAAGCGAGGTCTAGAGTTTGAGCCTTGACGTACGCAGAAAATTCCCGCTGGGAGACTCACCCACCATAGCCAGGTGCGCGACGCGGGTCGGATCCGGATATAGTCTGAGCAAAGCTCCGGTGAACCGGGTGGGCAACTAAAAAAATATTTTTTTTTTAATTTTTTAATTTGGTACATATATATTTTTTCTCCCCTTAATCATTCTTTTAACTTTAATCCATTGTTACACTTAACTTTCATTCAGAGGCCAACAATACTAACATAATAAAATTAAAAAAAATAGGATCCAAGTTAAAAATTAAAAAAAAGTATAAGTACCTACGTAATGATTATCTCTAACAAAAATAAAAATTTAAAGATTTCATGACTCGTAACTCTCTGAGCTCTTTTTCTTTTGCCATTGCTTAAAAATTTAATAACTTCGTGTGTGTGTGTTAAATTTGATATATGTAAAAAAATTGTAAATAACTATTTTTTACTCTTCCAATAAATATGGGAAGCTCCACATATTATCTCTTGAGAAATATTTACATATTCTATTAGTGTCATATCATTTGAATTTTATCTAATTAAATTATAACAACTCAGCTGATGACTGATATAAAAAAATTAATGACTAATTTTAATTTTAAAAAAATAGATATTTTAATTTGAAAACATAAAAAGTCATATGAACCAAATTAATAATTTTATTTTTTTCATAAAAACTAATATTAACATATATTGAATTATTATATTTCTCCTCTCTAATATATATGAAAATGAACCTATCACTCCCACTACCCTTCATTAAAATAATGGAAGGCTTGGATATGGAAACGATAAATACCTAATATTTATTATATTGTTTTTATCATTATTCAGTATAAAAGACATTTTGCATTCATAAAATCACTTTTCGTCCTTCATTAATTAATTTCAGATGGAAAGAAAAGGTATGCTTTTATCAGTTTGTTGAAAGTCTCTTTTAACTTAAAAGTCATAAGTAATCTTAAAGCTGCATGTTGGAAATAGGGTTTTAGCAACTAATTAAAATTGTAAAATGAATTTTCTAATCATTAAAAAAAATACACAAACATATATGTTTATTTACTTAAAAAATAATTTAAAAAAAATTAATTATTAACTCCTTATAATTTTTTTTAATTTTTAATTAGGTCCTTAGATTTTTCTTTTTTTTATTGAGTCCTTTAATTTTACTTCGTTGATCTTTTAATACTTTATACATAAAAATTATTAAATGGTCATTGGACCTATTTGGTAAAAATTTATAAAAGAGTTTATAGGAAAAAATAATTTTTGGATAGTTTGCAGAAAAAAAATTGTAGAGAATAATTTATAAAAAGAAGTAATTCTTAGTAAATGAGTGTTTAGATAGTTATTACTAGAAGGACTTTTATAATTATAAAATTATTAGAAATTATATGATTTTATTAAAAATAAGATAGAGGAGAGGGTGGAGAAGAGATAAAAGAGTAAAGAGGAGAGAGATTATAAGAAAAAGTAAGAATAAAATAGTAATTAGATAATCTATAAGTTTTTTTACTGTTCTAAAAACTAATCTCAATAGCTTATCTAAATTCTTGATTTTAAATTATAGTTTAGTCCAAAAGCTCTTTTAAATAAGGCCAAAATACTCATAACGCCCCTTAACTTTAGCCCTGTTACGGATAACTCCCCTCATCTTTAAAAATTTAAAAATAAAACCCTCAACTTTCATATCTTGACAATTAACCCCCCACCGTTAAAATGTCGTAAAATCTAACGGAATGCATATCACACTTTGCATATCTAACAGAGAGTATATATTAGGTTGCTGCTGATGTAATTGTGTTAGCCTCAAATCACACTTTAGCGGGTTCGAACTTTACACCTGCTACTCAAGACACAGCCTGCAACCACTCCCCTTTGTGAAATCACTGCAATATAATATATATATACTTATTAAAATAATATTATATCTATATATTTTCTAAGGTCATTACAGGGCATACGTTCGGTTAGATTTCACGGACATTTTAACAGTGGGGGGTTAAGTGTCAAGATATGAAAATTGAGAGTTTTATTTTTAAATTTTTAAAGATGAGGGGGTTATCCATAATAGGGCTAAAGTTAAAAAAATTTATGAATATTTTAGTTTTTAAATAAATATGGCTGTTTATTTAAAAAAATAAATAAATTAAAGTTTATAATTTTTTTTAAAAATTTTGATTTTAAAAGTTTATAAATATACACATTAATAGTGTCCTTAGGATGCCCCACCTTCCCCTCGCCTCCTTTGCTATCGAGAAGATTTTAGAGAAGATTGCTTTGACGGTGGCATTGCTCGGTGACCTAATCTCCCCCTTCAACCTAGTCTACGATTGTCTTCTTTTTTCATTTATATAAAATTTAAAAAAAAAAAATTAGATTCACTGATCTAAAAATAGAATAAAATTTTTATTATTGTCAAGCGTAAATCTAAATACTTAAAAATTAGAAACTAAAACTATAATAAAATAATATTTTTTAAAAATTAAATATATTATAAATAAATATATATCTTATTTTTTTATTAGTTAACCTCACATGTTCCTCTATGATTGTTGACGACTCTCCCTCACAAATGCCTTAACCGGACCCCACCCACGATGAGGGTAGTCCAGTCATGGCCAACATGGACCTTGTCAATTGTATATTTAACACTGTTAATCCTTGTCTAATGGTTTTATATATAAAGGACTATGGGTTTAAAGGAATAAACTTAAAAGGGATTCAATAATAAAAAAGGAACACTCCAAAGAAAGAAATCATAACGACCCGGGAATTTCCCATAATTTAAGACATGTTTAGATATAGTCAAAATTATAACAATAGATTAAAAATATTTTAGGACTAAACTATAATTTATATTAAAAATTAAATAAATAATCATCAACTATTTTAAAAAATTTATAAACTAAACTAGATAAATTTATAAAAATAATTTTTAAATAATAAAAATAATTTTAGATTATATAATATATTTTTTATTTTTTTATTATTTTATTTTATATTTTTTTAATAATTTATCTATTAAAATATCGTAATAATTATCTACATATTTATATTTTTTTATAATAATTTTTTTTATAATTTGTTTTTAAATTATTTTTTCTCCTCCAACTCTTTTCCATAGCCTAAACCAAACGCATTTCTAAACACCTGCTAAAGTTTTCTAAAAAAGACGCCAGCTGAATTTGTTTGACAAAAAGACTTTTGAGCACAAAAGTCCAAATGAAACATTTTTATTTCCCAGCTCTCGAACGGCAAGGAGGAATACAGATTTCGATCGATCTTCTGGAGCGAGGAAAGCGGTGGAGTACGCGCGGTAGGGTTTTCATTTTCATTTTTCCCTAGTACGTTTAATCTTATTTCATATTTGTGTCAATTCCAAGCATTGAATATTCTCTAACTCACTTCCTATCTTCGATCAATCAGAGAGGGGAAGAGGGCCTGAGCTTTGAACTTTCTCGATAGGTGATCAATCTAAGTGTACGGAGGACGAAGGGGAAAGAGTAGCATTTTCGAACCACAGAAACATTGCAACAGGTAACTATTTCGGACTCTTTCACTTGCTTTGACTTTGCTGCAATCTTAGGATGTTTTGGAGTGAATCCATCCCTGATGTGTAACGTGGAATAATAGTGATTTTGTCTCGGTGTTATGTGTTGCCTCTAGTTAGCGTTTGTTTTTCTTGAAATGTGTATATGGTTATAGTTCGATTCCAGATTATTAGTTGACTATGGTTGCTCTAATTTTTGGGTGATTGTTCACTGTTTGTGAGCCTAATTCCTGTATCTCTGACTCCTGAGTTCCGGTTGAATTTGGAATGTGTATTGTGTAGCGAAGACCAGTCATTATTTTCCTGATTGAACGCATGCATGGGTGATGTTTAGAAAGTAAATAAAGATTACGAGTCTTGCTGCTTTCGGTTGTATAGATTGAGGATGTTGTTGCAAGAGGTGAGCTTGTAATCATGATTTGGTAGCTGGGGAGTGGTTTCTTCTTTAATTTCATTTTCTTAGTTGTGCTTCCCGTCGGATGGCTTTTTAAATTTTTATTTGGAAGAAAATAATGTTACATTTTCATTTGAATCGGGTTAATTTTTACCGGTCGTGGAGTTCTCTTTCTCATTGAATTTGGGTTATAACTTGGCCTAATGTGATGATCTGTTTCTTGCATGGAAATTGATCATAAAGTTATTATTTCAACCATGGTGTCTTGCTCCAAATATTACACGTCTGGGGTCAAATCCTGTTGATGCAGCTTGCTGTGTTTTGGTTAATATGAAGTCTGGAGCCATATTTTTTTAATTGTTTTTTGCTTACAAAATAGTGGTTGAAACTCTTATTATACCTGCTTATCCGTCCAAAATTTAACAACAAATTGTAGGGTCATAGCTTTTAATATTTCTTTGATTGGCGTGAATGTTTTGGTCTAAATTGTGATTTTCTCTGTGATTTGCAGTTGGGTTGTGATTCTGCATAAACTTTTTTTCTGTCCCATGCCTGTTAACATGATTTAATCCTGCTTTTGGTCTATATTTTGTGTTAGAATTGTTAATCTAATTCAAGCTATGTATCACAGGTGTCAACCAAGGATTTGCCTAGGAAATTTTGAGTGCCATAAATCAATACTTTTTGATTCAGTATCAATCCACCTGTTTCCCTTCCTTCAATTGGACATAAAAAATGGCTGCTATGATTTCACGAAAGTTAGGTTCTAGGCTGCTAAAACCATCTCACTCTTCTTCTGTGTCTCTGTTTTCTTCTAATTTCAAGAAGCTGCAAAATCCAATCTCTGAGTCTGAATCTCCCTCCCTCTTCAACCCCCAATATTATTCCACTTTCACTTCGGCTCATTCTTCACAATCAACGGCTTCAAACATGATTGTGAAACCTAAAACCTTTTGGGCATCAAGTTCAACTATAATATCCCAAAATTCTTGTAAAATCGTTGGCTTGAAGGATCAGAAGAAGTTGTTTGATCGAAAACCTGGAAATCTAGATCTTAGTATTCTGAGATCTTCCAGTGTCAATTCCCGATACCGTTTTATTATACAGTCATCAGTGGCAAAACCCAGATCTTTCTCAACTGAAAAACCATCTCCAGAATCTGAGAAACCCCAAGACACACCAGAGGCATACCCTAGCCAAAACCCTCAGTTCAAGCACCAAGAAATTGAAGGGCCTACTGTGGAACGGGATCTTTCCTCTTTGGCTGAAGAAACTCGAGATGTCCTAGAGAAGATGATGAAGAACATGCATAGCTTAAGCAAGGCAATGGCTTTTCTGGGTCTGGTTCAGCTTGGATTAGGAGCTTGGATCACATATATTGAGGGGTCTTCTTCGCCAATCACAGAGGTTTCTATGCAAAGTTTTCTAGCATTTGCATTTCCATTCTCGTTGGCTTTCTTGCTGCGTCAATCTCTGAAGCCAATGTACTTCTTTAAGAAGAAGGAGGAGGAAGGAAGGTTACAGATTCTCACTCTGACACTTCAGGTGGCCAAGCAATTGAATCTTTTCTTTGTGAGAACTCGGGGGATTTCTATCATTTGTATTACTGGCTTGTCCGCTGGAGTGATTTATCTTGTCCTCTCCAGATGACTCAGTTGAAGAATAATGAATTGTAAACTAACCATGTTTGTGGATTTTGATTGCTGTCGAGTTTCGGTTGACAAGGCAAGCTATGTTTATGACCGATTTAAATAAGATGGAAGTTGATTGGGTGTGTTTTTATCTTGCCATTGTTTTGGTTCTGAAAAAAAAATATATATATATATATGTATATGTATATGTATAAATTTGTATTTAAACAAAAAGTATTTTACAGTTTAGTTTAGTTTCGATTTTTTTATACACCTCCAATTAATAAATACGCATGTTTTTGTATAAATTTATAAAAATTGTTCTTATTTCATGTTTTATTAAAATTGACTTTTTTTCATTCATGGATTGATAGATAAAGTGTTTTCCTCTCTTTTAAGCTTAAGCATCTGTAGTGTGCTAAGTAGTTTGTGCCATATGAGCTCATACAGTTAAGATAACGAAACAGTTTTGTCCAACTCAATTTCCACAACAACAAAAAAAATACTTTTCCCCTCTTTTTCAGTCTATCTCCAATATCTAACAAAATGAAGCTACAAAAGAAGAGATTGTTGCATGATGTATACAGTTGAAGAAAACATAGGCCCATCATGTCAACAAACTTCAATTCACCTATATCCAAACTAAAATCAAGATCCCTACTACTTCCAAAACATTCTTCCCACCTTCACCCGATCAAAATCCTGCTTTATCAAAACTAGAAAAACTCAACAGATCTCTAGTTGATTGCAACGTCCCCCACCATTTACACAATAATAATATTTCAAAAATTAATCCAGGAGTGTCCCTGAATCCCTTTCTTATTTTGTGAACAAAGTCCCCACTCTGATGCAATCATGAGTAGTCATCATTGTAAGAACCAAATCTCGTGGTGTGCCTAAGCTTCATTCCGTTTTGGTTTCTCTTCTGACACAGGTGAGACTGTAACACAAGAATAATATTTCCCATAATTAGACCAGGCATGTCCTTCGGTTCTTTTTCTTTTCGCTCTCTCTTTTTTGTGATCAACATATGGAAAGCCCCTTTTGTGCAGCCATAAGCCTCCACATAATTTTGAGAACCAAACATGGATAGTACCAAAAGCCGCCTTATGTTTTGGTTTCTGTTCTGATATAGGTGAGACTACGGGCAAAGGGCGCAGAAACAATGCTGGTGTTTAAAGAAGCGCCATTGTCAGAAGTACCCTGAGAATCCCTCTTCCACTGCATGCTCCTGGCTCCAGGTTTAATAGGGGTCCAAGGCCTAAAGGCTGGAGTACCTCTTGGAAAGGGAACTCTGGAAAATCCTGCAGAAGGAAATGGAGAATCCCTCATTACACGTGGCCACGTCATGGTTGGAACAGATTCTACATGTGCGGCACTTTTCTTCACAACCTGCAAAATGAAAGTAACATAACTTCTCATTTCATTAACCATGTGTATTAGCAAGAAACTACAAACATTATGCACAACATGCATCACTATCCAGCATGCTTTCCTCCCAGAGTATAGTAGTAATCTTAGTCTGCCAAAATCTAGCAAACATTGCTTGGAGATGAGATGAAAGTTGTATATTATCTTTTATTCTTTTGTGTTTTACATGGAAATTACTGGCCACGTCTAAATCGCAATATTTCCAGAAAGGATTCTCATGGAGATTATAAAAACAAGATTTCCTGAATGCTACCATTTATTCTCATGTCACATGTACCTTAAGAATGCGTGACATAAAAGAAGTGCCGTCCAGAGATAATGCATTATCAGCAGCCTCTTTTTTCATGAATTCCACATAAGCTGACCTGCACAAGGAATGAAAATCAGTATAGAGCTGCCCAAAATATGTGTACAACCAAAGAGCAAGACCAAAATACGAGACATCCTACCCTTTTGGTTGGCCTGTTGCTGCTTCTGTGAGTATAATGACCTTTAGCACTTCCCCAAACTTGTTAAAATGACGAGACAAGCTATCTTTGGCGGCAGCAAAATGTACCTGAGACAATCAAAACCATGTAAATTCAGAAAAAACAGATTCTGCATGTCCTTGAAGCCTTCCCTCCCCGACTCAGAAGTCCACAAAAAGGAGCAAGAGTTATTACATTGCTAACAAAAATGGTTCTGGAATCAGCATCAGAAGCACTTGAACCTGGGTATTCAAAATAGGAACCTTAGGTAGATGAGAGGTGATTCAAAGTCTATAATAGTCACTTAAAAATGATACAGAAACAGCAAAAGAACAAGGTGTAACGTATATGTGCAGCAAGCATGAAATGTTGACATGTTTCTCTTGGTAGCAGGAAGAAATTCCATAAAAGGGAATCTAGAACTAACCAGCAGATAATTTTTTCTTCTGAGACTCTTTCTGAATATCAGCAGCTTGGTTTTCTAATTTTTTCTTCTGAGACTCTTTCTGAATATCAGCAGCTTGGTTTTCCTATCAAATGTCATAAGATTAATGAAGACAAGCCATAACTTAACTCATGCACATAATGATGATCTAACATAGAGTGTCGTGAGTATATAAAAACAAGCATATACTTATGCCAGTAACTCACATTTCCATTAGCAGACTTCAAGGATTTGGAATTCCCCCTCAACAGTTGCAGGCCAGATCTGGGAGCTCCTGTTCCACTATCTATTGTTCTGTGACCATCAGCTTCCGCAACCTCTCTTGATTCCTGTGGTTTCCAAGTACTTACATTAACAGAAATATTCATAACTTTATTGGTAGCATTAGGTGCAGAAGCAGCAGCTTGCTCCTGAGTTCTATTCCTTTTTAGGGGCATACTATCATCTGCATTATTGACTGCACCGTACTGAGCCACCAGTGAATCCTCACTTCTGTTTCCACTGGAGAAGCCAATCTGAGGAGCACCAGTCATCTGATGATCCATGGCATTGACATCATTATAACGTTCATTATCAGATGTAGAATCAGAAAGAAAACCACCATCACGGTCCAACAGAGTCACATTCACAGCATACTGCCCAATGTAGTCGTATCTTTGAAGATATAGTGATTGGTCTTGTTCCTGACTTGTATAATTATCTCCAAGTTGTTTGCCACCATCCAATGGATTCATACCATGACCAAGTCGGTCAAATACACTTCTTGAGGATTTGATTTCCATTACATCTTCAGCAGCTTCTGCTGCTGCATTAATCACGGTGGCCATGGGATTTTGCACCCTCAAAACAGGCTGTTTCACTTGAGAATGTTTGACCGAAGAGGAATTACTAGTGGGAGTAGAAACCACAGAACGAAGACGCTTCAATGAGGGCTCCATTGTCGTGCCCAAATTAGATGGACCTGACATTGCCACTGCATCTCGAACTGCAAACTGGAGTAGCCGTCGAGGAGCATTCATAGTTGCTTTTGAAACGTCCTTCTGTTAATTTCTTATATGTTAGAAGTTTAAGAACAAAAATCAATAGCCACTACTGACTTACCAAACAACAAAAGTAAGAATGGGGAGCTAAAGGAGGGTAAAAAGGAACCTATCAAAATGTTGTAATTTTATTAACTTTAGAGTGAATTAGATTCTCTCAAACCAGATCATAGAATTTTGAAAGTCACTTAAAAATGCATCTATGGAATTGCTCTTTAATTTTTTTTTATGAATAAAAGCAAATATAAAAGTGTCACATGAAAAAATACACCATTTACATCAAGCTGAACAAAAATAATTAAGCACTATCCCTCTAGTATGAAACACACCACTTATGTTTCCTCTTGGAACAGAACTACCAATTAAAACCATAGAAATTTGTCAGTGAGCGGATATTATATAATCAATAAATCATACAGGAGTTCAAACCTTTGTTTTCAGCTGCCCCTCAGGCCGGCCCCTTTTCTTCCTAACTGGAGATGGATATTGTGACCTTGGACTGTGATTTACTTTTGATCGGGCCTTTTCCTCCAAATAAGCATTGTCAACCTCAGAGCTCCGCAGAGGAGGTGGCTCAGCTTCTCCACTCACTACACCTTTCCAGTCTTTGTTACGCTGACTTATTGACAACTTACTAGACTTTCCTCTTTCTGTTTGTGAATCTAAATGCTGAGAAATGTCATTTCCCGCATGGACCTCTGATAAAAGCTTTCCCTTGGGAGCTTCCTCTTGCAATTCTTTAGGATGTACATACAAATCTAAATGCACAGCCAGATGATCCCACAGCCTAGAGGAAGTGGGGAGCAATATAATTATGCATAAAGTTAAGAGTGTATGATACTAGCAATTAGCTTTACCCATTAAAGAGAATATAAAGAAATTACCATGATACAAAATAATCACTATCATCCCCCAAAAATACATCCAACTCGCTCTTTGCTTCTTCTTTGCACCGACCATTCCTCAACAAAACAATGACATATTCCTGCATGGCATAGGTTGAAATTCATTTTACGTTTGTAGTGAGCCATTTTTCAGCATCTCTGACAAGTTCAAGTCCATCATATAATGGAAACAGGACAAAAATAAATTGTGTCATTAAAATTAATATGAACATGGAAAAATTAGAACACACAAGATGCCCTCCATCAGATTAACAGCATTGGTCAGTAACTTAATAGAGGCTACTGGCTAAGAGATAGTTATAAAAGTTCATGAATATCAGACGCAAGTACAAACACAGACAAATATGCTTATATCGAAGAATTTATTCAGTTAAATTCAATAGCATATATATCTACATGTAGACCTAGTATGATATAAAAAATGTGTTCCAACAACAAAAATTCATCTAGCAAAAGATTTAAATGTAAATAGCTTAGACTTCAACCATCAATAAATCTTCTCAACCCAACCAAATCAATAGACTGCTTTACATTCAATGCTTTGTCCATTTCACATGCTTTATCCCTGATTTACCCTAAAACTAACTCCTGTTATAAACATTGTTCTTTTGTAATTTTAAATTCCACTTGTTCAAATTTTATTGGAAAAAAGTAGATTAAACATATAAGCTTAAGTACCTAATTTTTATCACCTATTGAAATGTCATTCAAGTGTCAAAAGGCATCTACACCTACTTATACCAACAAATTCCACAATGAGACTTTATTATCTTAAAAATATAAGAGTTTGAACAAAGAAAATTCTGAAGACAGAATAGCTTAAGAGGCCTTAAACTCTAAATAATAGTTTTACAAACCAATCCTATTCAAAGTAGTCAAAAGCAAACGGCACACTCATGATGTTAGACCTGTCACCTTAGCCAAGAACTAGAAAAGATGCAGGCCCAAGTGGATCAAATTGCTAAAGTAAGAAAAAATATGACATTGAGAAAAAAAGTAGATAAATGTAATTTGAAATGACACTTTATATATAAAATTTTGAAAAAATACGACATGTGAAAGAACAATTTAATGGATTGTTTACATAACCCAAAAAATTTAATAGCAATAATATTTAGAAGTTAGAATCACTATTTCATCCTATTATGAAAGGCTTGGCTGAGGTATTCAGGTTATGTTTCATAGTTTTTGGGATTGAGCTGCTTCATGAGTAAGGCGCACACCCTTCATAGAAAAAGTGCAAAATGTGAGCAACCGAGTTCCTCTTGACACCTCTGAAGGCAGCACCCATCACATGGTGTATGGGACCTCACTTCGCCCTTAGGAGCTAAGGTGAGCACCTCTTAACTACATTCCTGTTAAATAGACATTTTACAGCTCCAGAAGCTCATTTTGCACGAGACAGAGCACAACCAAGAACATTTACATGTGCTAGCCATACAAGATTGTCATCAAGTTTCATGTCCTCAAATTGAAATGATCAAAAGTCCATAATCCTATTTCCAACATGAAAAGTTAAATCACGCTTTACATTTGTCTAGATGAACCACTGCATAATGTGCAAATATTTTAATTTGCGAATGATTTAACTAATTTACTCATCTGGTCAACATTTATTAGAATTTCCCTCCTCCAACTACCTCTCCCACCATTCAATCCTCAGTACGCTCATACCTCACAACATACGGAATGATCAGATACTGTTGCACATCGTTAATCAAAAGGAAAAATTAATTCCTCCTTTCTAGACACCATTCTAGGTTAGCGAAGTTTCTCTCCCGGTTCATTTTCAACTACTCAAACAAAACAACTATAAAACTCAAATGCAAGATTTGAGACCACCAAAAGGGTGCATACTTGGACATGTAACGGCATTTCCCACTGGCACAGAAATCAGAGCAGTACAAATTAAATACAGTAGCGGAAGCCTAGTCATTGCTCCATAAACCAATCAACAACGCATGCCATAACAATTCCAGAACAGAAGAGAATGTTAAATGGTCAGCCCAGACTGATAGAATCCCACCCATGATACACTAAGCTCGTACCGCAAGAGTTTCATCAGTGTATTCGCCCATGAATTCCTTCAACTTATCCATCAATGTTTCCTTCAGCCTTTCCACTCCATCAACCGAGAAATCTGCATTGAAGGCCCGATCATCGCCCCGATCAGAGGACCCCATTTTTTAATGCGAGAACGCAGTAAATAAAACCCTAACAGCGTGTATCTACCAAAAAAAGCTTTATCAAAATCGCGAAGGCCTTAGAATCCTGACTAACTGTGAAATGTTGTCAGAATCCTTCGACGAAGTGTTGAAATTCCTCCGGAAACAGAAGGAAAACGACGGCGAGATGACTTCACCGTTGCGATGAAGGATTTTCGGCATTGATGGAAAAACGCAGAGAGTTTTTGGGCTTCGCGAGTAGGGGAAAAGAGAGAATCTGTACCCTACCACAGCACCCTCAACCCCATGTCCATGTCCGTGGCATGAATTGCCGTTTAGAAACACGTAATCGCTAGGGGCGGAAGAGATTAGGGTCACTTGATAACAATAATTATAATAATAAACGAGCCTAATAAAGAAAAATTATTCATATGTAAGAAAATTACATATAAATAAGCTTTTTAAATTTTATCTAATAAAAAATATTTAAATCAAACTATACTTATAAATTTAGTTCAATATTTACGAATCAAATTTAATAAATTAATAATTATAAATCAGATTTTCATAAATATTAATCTCTTAAAAATTATTAGTACTATCACAATGCTTAATATAGAAATTTATTAGAGAGTTAAATTTAATCATAAATATAAAATTTTAATCAATTTTATATCTAATATTTATCATTTTTTTAAAACTAAATTAACTAACTTATGAACGTTATATAATCTAATATTATATAAAAATATTTTAAAAAAATCATGTCATATTTATTATAATTAATTAATTTATTTAATTTTTTTAATTTACTCAAACTAATTACCTAACTCTTATATTAAATTTGGAGAGGAGTATTAAAGTTTAGGACTTGTATGGCTAATTCTTTTACTTAGAACCTGCAAGTAATATTTCCTAACAATAGTTATTTTTATTATATTAAGTTAAATGTATTGAAGAGGTCCACATTAACTTGACATCAATCCCTCGATATATGAAAATACTACAACAAACTTTAATATATTTAGATATTTGTATTTACTTTTGTGCTAATATAGAAATGAGAAAATGTGGTATATTTTAATTACTCATGGGCTCTATAAATAGAGATCTTAGTATATGATTTAAATAGGAATGATGGTTGAGTCCTAACCAAAAAAAGAGAGGTTAAAATAATTTAACCAAAGAACAGTTGATTTGTTGTTAGAATGTTATGAATGGCTTGTAATCATCTCATCATGTGTATTCATATATTACTTTATTTTTGTTCATTTAACAGGATATCAGAGAGTCAGGTTCATTGTGTTCCTACAATTAAGAGTGTATATGGGTAGGGTTAGGTAGAATAACCTATACTTGGTACTCTGCATAAAAAAAAATATGAGCTGTATTTTATAGCCTGATACCCAATTCTACCTAGTAAAAACCCTAACCATGTTAGGCTGGGTATAGGCAAGCTTGTACACCCAAATCGAGCTGTCATGCTCATATTGTGGGAAAAAATATGTAACTATGAACTTCTAAAATAATATCATATTCATATGTCTTCAAGAGTTAAATAATATTTATAATCCACTAAGAATAAGACAATAAAAAGATAATAATTAAATTCTTGAAATCTATGCCATATAAAAAAAATTTGAAGTCTAAGTAGTTTATAATTATAACTTTATATCAATCTCTCTAATGTTGACAAGGATGAAGAGTCTAAAAAAATAAAATAAACAATTATAATTTATAATGTAATCATATGATGATTAGCAAAGTTAAAATAAAAAAGAAAAAATTAATATAGTTATAAATTTTAAAAGATGTAACTTAGCTACTTAGCTACTTAACTACTCATATTTCTAAAATGACCCTTTAGTCACAAGTAGCTATCATATTCTTCCTTCTAAATGTAGAATCTAAGGGAAAAATAAAAAAAAAATAAAAGAATAGGTACTCTTGGATAAGACAAGGCAGGGCAACCCCCTGCCTAGTGCCTAGCCTAAAAAAAATATGAGCTGTATTTTGTAACCCAGCGCCCAGCCCGACCCTATATTTTTTTGGCTGGGTAAAGCTTTTTTATCCTGAACTCAATATGACATATCAGGCCGTGGACTTTGTGGACACCCTACCTACAATGGGGGAGGATCTGATACTTTTGCCATCAGTTCACTGGTCCATTTTGGTACTACATTCAAAGAGCTCTAAGAAAACAGTTCTATTAGTGGTAAATCCTTTAACACCAATGCCGAGCTTCTGGTAAGAATTTTCTGCCAACAAGATGAATTAATAAAGCTTGGATTGGATTGGAAAAGGCACAGGAAGGAAGTTTTAAAATTGGGCTAGGCATGTAGAGGATCATGAGCTTCACAGTTTGAATTTTCTTCACATTGGTTTGGGGAACATATTTTGAAGCGGAGAGAGGAGAGGGCATTAAAGTGGTTCCATCGTTAAGCAATTTTCAAGTACTTGATTGATTTGCATTATCATTCTTTTCCTTCTCAGTCACGTTCAAGTCTTTAGCATTTAATAATAATAATAGGTAAGTTAACCCAGAGGTTAAACAGGTTAGCATGATACAGGTTTAAGATGACAAGTGTAGATTAAAAAAGATCCATTTTTTAAATAAACCACTATTTACCAAAACAACTCTACTACTTCTTGGCGGACTGACAAATTGAACCGCGGTTTCAACCTATATTACTGGCTCACTCCAAAAGAACCAAAACTCGCTGAGATTGGCATATTATTAGTAGAAGACAAGAGTTCTTCATGCTGTTTTGTAAATTGAAAGTGTTTGGTTTAATTCTCTTTACTATGCCTTATTATTTGTGTTGTCAGTTGACACTTTGATTAGTCTAATTAATGTCAAATTGGGTGAGTGTTAAAGATATTAATATGTTATCAGCTGGTTAAAATATTAACTTTGTTAGTTAAGATCATAATTAGTTAGTTAATCACTCCTGGGCTCTATAAATGGAAGTCTTAGCATGTGATTTGTTGAATCTGAACAAAAGAGGTATGTTGACATAGGTCCTCACATCATGAATCTCTAAGGTCATGTTTGGAATGTTGACTCTCATTTTGATAGATTGAGAATAGGATTAGGATTGGGAGTGGGAGTGGAATTGAGGCTTTAAAAATATATTTGGTACAGAGTAATATTTAGAGGGAAAGATTTCATTAATTTTAGTTTATAATTAGGGATAGTGTGGAAAAGATAAAATATAATTAGGGATAGAGTAAAATTAGAATTTACAAAATATTATAAGGATAATTTGGTCAACAAAATGTTCAATCCCTGGATTAGATTTTCAATACTAGGGGGAGTGTGGTATTGGACAATCCCATCTAAGTGGCATTGGGCAATCCCAAGCATTACTTAATTCATCATTCCAAACATACTAAAATGTTCAATCCCAATGCCAATGCCAATTCTAACCCTCTCAATGTTACATACCAAAGGTGGCCTAAAAGTTTTGGGATAAGTAGTTTCACTTAAAAAGGTTGATTTGTTATTGTAATACAGTTAATAGCTTATAATTTCCTCGATCCTATTTAATTTAGCTTTTTAAAAGAAGTTTATAAAAAAAATAATTTTAGAGAATAGTTTATAGAGAATAATTTTTAAAAAAAAATTAAAAAATAAGCATTTAGATAGTTATTACTAAAATAACTTTTAAAATTAATAAATTATTAAAAAATAGTAATGAAGAGGAAGGAAAATAAGAATGCCGGAGACATTAAATAGAAAAATCACGTAAATAAACACAAGTATATTTCTATTATAAATAATATTATTTAAGATATTATTAAATATTAAATATAAATATATCTTATAATAAAAATTTAAATATTAATTTATTTATATTACAAGAGACTAACTTCTTTCACTAGTCATAATCCACGTCAATGAAAATAGTAAATATTTTTTTATTATAAAAAAATTTAATTGAGTTAGACATTTATTTTTTATTAAAATTAAAATATAATCTCAAAATTCAAATAGTATTTATAAAAAATTTAAGAGATTATTTATTAAAAAAACCTCACATAATAATAACAAAAATTGAATTTTCGTTATTTTGTTACAAAAAAACTGATGAATGTTGATGGAGAAGAATGACAGAATAAAAAAAAAACTAGATTTGAGAAATTGAAAAAAAAGGAGAGCAGAGGTAGAAATAACATGCGGCCACACCACCAGCGCAATCTATGCGCCATATGATTGGCCCAACTCATCAACCCCCTTAACCCCCAATAATAAATTAATAATATTACATTTTTTTAAATATAAAAATTAGATAAAATATATTTTTTAATCTTAAATATAACATTTTATTTTATTTTATCTCTTAATTTTATAATTTTTTTTAAAACAATAATTGCATGTAGTAAAAAGATTTTATTAATTGGGAACAAACTTTACAATATGAGTAGATTGAGTTATATTTCTAGTGGGACAGGTGATTTGATACGAATTAGGTATAACAGCGTAATTGTGAATAACACCTGACAATGTTTCGAGATGGCATTGAAACTTGAATGGATGAGGAACACGTGTCACTGATACGTGTCGATTACTAGGATGAGGATAGCAACGCATGGGAAAATGAAAGTGAGAGAGAGGTGAACGATAAGGATGTTTTAAAAAAAAAAAATGATACAGATGTATTCTTTTTCAAGATGACGAAAATTTTCAGGGTTAAGTGGTAATATTTATCAATCAAGTCTCTAAAATTTAATAAATATGCCTAATTGCATTGTATGTGTCTAAAGTTATGTATTTTCAGCCTAATTAGAAATTACTTACAAGTATCTTCTATTCACATATTTTTTTAACTCATCCTACATTCTCTTTAAAAAATCAAAAGTTTCATTTACACCAATACAAGAAAATAAATTGAACGGACAAAAGAAACTTGTGGCATTTATATTTTTTATTTGATATAAATCTGATTTTTTTTTTAAAAAAGGAACCCTATACAAGTAATTGTTTAATTTATAAATTAGATTTATTTTTTCCAGCCAAATAAATTCAGTGTAATTTTTTGGCCATCAATAAATCACTATGTTATTTCATATACAAAACATTAAGCAAATTAAATTGAAAAACTTTCACAAAAATATTACTTCAATTTCAAAGTCACAAATAAAAAATTCTTATTAAAATATGTTATTATTTACTTATTAAATTTAGTCAATAACTATTAAAATATATAAAATAAAATTAATTTAAGATTTTAAAAATTAAGTAATATTTTCATAGAATTTTCCCAATTAAATTCTTTTGTATGTTTTACTAATCATTACAATAAAACACGAAGATTATTTGTTTTTTTTTTAAAACAATATATAGAATTACCCAAGATTATACTCTTATTTGTTTTTTTAAGCTAACATAGGACCTGTTTAGATAAATTTTTAAAAAATGACTTATGAAAAAAAAATAGATCTAAATAAATGAGTGTTTAGATAGTTATTATCAAAAGCACTTTTGTAATTGATAAATTATTAAAAAATATACGATATAAAAAAAATAATTCTCTATTATTACTATTCACTCGCCCGTCATCTCTCATCCACCGTCTCCAGTTTCTTCTCTCTCTTCTCTGCTTTTTCGTTCCTTCTCTTTTATTTCTTACCGACAATCTCTCACTCTAAATCACTCCCCCCTCTTTCTTCATTTTTTCCCTCTCGTCCAGAAACTCAAACCCTCACAACCTCCTCTATCTATCGATCTTGTCTCCTTTTATGTCTACAGATATGTGTGACATCGAGCAAATCTTCCTTCAAATTTGAAAAGCTGCTTGGTTATCTGTTGCTAGAGCCTACGTTGCTTGCTTCCGCTATCGAGATCTGAAGAGAGAGAAGGAAATGGCGCAGAGATAAGGCAGAGGGAAAAGAAGAGAGGAGAGAGAATGTAAAAAAATAATAATAATAAAATAGTAATTGAGTAGTCTATAAATTTTTTTACTGTTTCAGAAGTTATTCCTAATAGTTTTATCCAAAACTATAGTTTAGTTTAAAAGCCTTTTTAGATAAATATGACTATTTATTTTGAAATTCAGAAGCCCCTTGAAAACTTTATTTTTTTATGCTATCTAAATAGGCACACAAGGCTCGTTTGGATAGGCTTATGGAAAAAAGAATTTTTAGATAACTTTTAAAAAATGGCTTATGAAGAAGAGTTTATGGAAAAAATAATTATAAAAAAAATAAGTATTTGGATGATTATTATCAGAAAGACTTTTATGATTAATAAATTACCAAAAATGTATGAGATATTCACTCGTCATAAATTCCAGTGACTACTGTAGCTCTTCTTCTTCCTCTCCTGCAGCGAGTCCAGCGACAGCAACGGCTGTCGACTCTAGCGACAGAGGGACTCCAGCGGGCATGGCAGAAACGAAAGGCTGTCGAACCAGAACCACGACAAAAAATAGAAGGTTGTCTAACCAAAACCATGACGGAAATAGAAGAGCAGCGATGATGACACGAAAACGAGAAGAAGAGATGGAGAGAGAGAAGAGGAAGAAGAAAAGAGAGAGGGTGTGAAAAAAGTAGAAGCAAAATAATAATTGGATAGTCCATAAACTCTTTTACTCTACTAGAAACTATTCCCAATAGTTTATTCAAAACCATAGTTTTAAACTATAGTTTAGTCTATAAACTTTTTTAGACAAATATAATTATTTATTTTAAAATTTTCTAAACTAAAGTTTAGATCAAAAACCCTTTAAAATTAAGGTTTGATTTTAAACCAAATACACGCATATACTCCTATACCAACGTACACTCAATAATACATATAAATCAAGCCTGTTATAAAAATAAAGAAAATGCAAGAGAGATTTAGAATGAGAAAAATGAGAATGACAAGAGAGAAAGAGAGAGTGATTCTTATTCTTATTGTTATCCTCAAATGTGTGTACATCATCCTCTATTTATAAGACACCAACATTGAAGACTAATCCTAAAGAGTTATAAATACATAAAGAAGGGAATTAAACATAATTGTACAATTAGATGTTATAGAGAATGAATATTAGAGACCTTTCAATTTGGGAGTTATAAGTTATAATGCCATTCAATATAAGATAAAATTCTAAGAGACGATAACATCCACACAATATAATATTTATAACACTCCCCCTTGGATGTTCATAGATAAATATTGTGCCTCATTAAAATCTTACTAGGAAAAATTTTGTAGGACAAAAACCTAGCAAAGGAAAAAAAGTATACAATATATATTGAAACTGCCTCATTAAAAATTTTACCAGAAAAACCCAGTGGGATAAAACCTTGGTTAAAGAAAAAAAATGAGTACATCATGATCCTTACTCCCCCTAATGATAATATCACATTTATCTCCCATTATGACAACATCAATTTTATTCTCCTTGATCACTATCCGTCATTTCATATGAACGAAATGCACTAGTTTCTCAAATAGATTATTTCAATACTTTTTGAGCATAGATTCCTTTTATCCGAACTATGCATAATGTATTATCATATTTTTAAAGTATATTCCACCAACATATCTTCTGGATATATTGAAATATCAACATATTTTTCATCTGTCTTATACACTCAAATATCAATCTCATTATCCATTTGTGTACCTGCAAGAACTTAATTTTTTCAATAAAATTAAAACATGCAACACCAATACAATAAATAAATAATATAATTGAATAAATATATGGGACTTCTGGCCTATTAAATTTAATATATTTTTATAAACAATAAATATTATGAAATTATTGGGCATTTAACTCTAGACATTTCCTTATATACTTCAGGCATTTTAAATCCTTAAAATATTATCATATAAATTTTACTATTTAGTAATCCATATGCATATACTATAACAATATATATTAGACGCATATTTTTTTATACTATCAATTTAGTAATATATGCAAAAATTATTGCCTCCGCCACATAATAATATTTCTTATTATAATCATCACTAGCTTTTGTGAAAAGTTTTATTTTCACATAAATGTTTCCATACTTTATATTTCAGATGTTTGGATTGTAGGTTCATAATTTTTATCTATCGAAATAATATAATTCTATTTTCATTGCGTCTTTGCCCTTTTACTTTTTCTTTTGGCCAAACATTTTTCTATCTACTTTACATGACTGATCTACATAAAAGATCCTCATTTAACGATATTATTATCAAAATTGTTGTCGATAACTTTATCTTTTCAGTTCTATTTTTTTATTTTAACATAACTTATTGAGATTTCCTTATTACATTTCAGGTACCTGAATCTCTTTTGAGCTTTTCATGAGTAGTTATATCTTGTCACTCTTCGGGAGTATCTGCCTCTTTAATATGATCATCTTAATTACATGTTCCTCTATTTTTAATATTATATTTAGAACTGATTAGTGTTTCATGCTTCAGGCATATCTCAATTTGATTTATGCTAATTGAAGCATTTTTAATTGGAATATGAGATTTGATAACCCCCATTTAGGTCCATAATCAATCTGGCAGATATTTTATAATATTTTATAAATGCAATATTTTATAAACTTCTAATTCATACTACTATATTTGAGGATCTTGCATTTGATAGTAATAATGCATTCCTTATGTTCTTCTTTCCAACTACTTAATTTCTCCCCTCATGTTGAGAGAATTTTGTCAAATGACAATCAACTAATCATGTGGTATAAGTCTCATAAATCCATTTGCTTCTTTTAGAAACATCATTTTGTTTTATTTAGAGACAAACAAGAAGAACGATGTTCTTACCCAACGTTTATCTCAACTTTCTTTTAATAACCATCTATGTGCATTGTGGTGGATCAATAAAAATAAACATTGTACATTCAAAAATATCTGACTCCTGCCAAGAGCTAATTTTATTGGGAGAATTTTATTAGCTTGATATGTATATGTGTCATAACATATCAAATCAAATATGCCAATACTGAAATAGAAATCTTGTTCTCATAAGCATTGATCCAGTTACTTATAGAGGTATTAATAAATGATTCTCATATTCTGGAAATTGTGCACTCAACATAATGATTATATTTATTCAAATAATCTTGCAAATTTCTGGTTGTAAACTCATAATAATCTCACATGTAACCATCTTATAGATGCATCTATCAAATTTAGTAAATATTTGTATGGCTTACATTCTTCTGAATGGGCCCATATAATATGACTTTGATATATTTCTAGAAATGTAGAAATTCATTCCAAATAATAACTAGTAATATTCTCATGATTAATTTTGTTTGAGAACAAGCAACACATATAAT
This sequence comes from Leucaena leucocephala, assembly GCA_037074615.1. Classification (NCBI taxonomy): domain Eukaryota; kingdom Viridiplantae; phylum Streptophyta; class Magnoliopsida; order Fabales; family Fabaceae; genus Leucaena; species Leucaena leucocephala. The sequence goes on along the minus strand of CM073544.1, from coordinate 1,488,046 downwards.
TTTTTAAATTTTATAATATATTAGCTATTTATAAATAATCTTTTGGTTCTTCAATGGATGTCAATACATAATCTTCAATAATCTATTAGATTATATATATGGTCTATTATGATCAAATAAATCATGCCAACAATACATATGCTTGGATCGGTAAACTTTTAGTTTGCTATAATCAACAATAAATTTTTTAGTTTTCATAACATATAACTGATTTACAATTTCAATATGACATCCATTTTTTGGAGATCAATTGAACTTATATGAAGATATAAGAAAAATTTTATCCAATATTTTCTCACACTTATATTTCAACAATCTCCCCTCAAGTGTGAGGTATATAAACATGTTTTTTTTTCCAAGTATTTCACTTGGAATCTAAATGCTTCCCAACTCATACAATCATAGATTTCAATCCAATTGGGTAATAACTTTCATGCCTTTAGCGAACCGAAACTCTAATGTATATATAAATCATAATTTCCATTATCGATCATCTCGTAAGATAAATATGTATTAGTTCTTCAGGAACTATTTTAATTTTATTATATAAAGTTCTTCAGAAACTATCATACATAATTATAAATATTATATAGTTTTTTATCAATGTATAACTCTATTACTCATTGATAAAATACTTCAATATATTCAAAGTACTATAAGGGATAAAGTGAAATGAAGAAAATAAGATCAAATATATATCATCAACATTATAATACAAAATAATAAATTGTTATGATATTTATAGCTTTCTTTCAAATTATCCCAACTATTTTAGTATCTCTAAATTTAGCTATCATAGGTCAATAATTGAGTGACTAATATAATTAATCTAAAAAAATTATTAATTCCACATAGAAATATATAAATAGCTAATAGTTCACATAATACATTTTTTTAAAATATGTTTGTATCAATCACCATTTTAATTATCAAATAAATAAAGGAGTAAAAATTACCTTCATAATTTGAACACCCAAAATTATATTTAATTTGCATGTGCTTTCAACTCAAATTTAAAGCAGCAAAACATAAAAAATATCAAGTTATTATCCACATTTACATTAATCAAGCATATTTATACTAAGATAAATATATATCTCTCATATAAATAAATGATTAAATTCTCATGTCACCACCATAACGCTTGGTTCACACAATATAGAAATTTTGATAATTCATAAAATTTGCTCTCAATTAGTAAATAACAAAGCCTCTAATAATTAATTTTTAATCACAACACACACTTTAGCATTTATAAAATGAAGCATAATTTTTTTAGAATATCCATATATTTTAGGCACCCTACAATTTTAAATACTTCAGTTATATATGAAAAGTATTTTTACACCTTAATAATTCTAATTAAATTAGAATCTCGTCATATAATCCCTTCTCGTTCAAATTAAATTAAAGTTCAAATTAAATTAAAATATTTCATATATATGATGATAACCAAATAAAACATAATAAGTGTAAATAAAATGCACTAAAAAAATATGATGTATAAGGGAATAATCACATGACCATGCTTATCAACGCAAGGACCATGATACACTAATTTATAAAAGTAATTACCTAATAAAATCAGCCCTTTATGCGTCATTATTTCCCCAACAATGATGTCAAATTTATAAACCGAAAATCTTCTAACAAAAATAAATTCACTAAGGAGTATAAAATAAATTTACAAACATAAATGTAATAGTATTTCTAGCAACATAAAATATTTACTAGGCACTCCAAAGTGCCTCTTGACACCTATAGGTTCAACATCAATTTATGTTTAAGATAAAAAAATTTAATTTCTTTAATAGAAATAAATCTATTAATAATGTTAATTTGAAAACTAAAATAATGCATTTGCTAATAAACACACCATAATATGAATTAAAAGTATAGTTGAAAATTCTTAATTTGAGATTTTTAGTTTTTCATAATTATTTCTTTTCAGCATTAACAGTCCACTGTCGCAGCAATTATGTGTATTAAAATTAGAACATGTACCTGGAGTGAGAGGTTCAAATCACACAAACGTCTACCACCAATTAGGATCATCATACTAAGTGGTTATTCCCAGATATATGAGTTAAAACTCAACACTGAAGTCATCTATAGTTTCCACAACTTATTGCATTGGGAATATAATTACTTTTGATATTGTTCATAAATCCCTTGATCCTTTTGGTGTCATCACTAATTTTGATATTTAATTTCAATAAATTGATACAAATTTGTCTATATAACTTTCAGTCACATTTTAATGTTTACTTTTTGTCTATATGACTTCTAGTCATATTCTAGTTATATTATATTTCAATAGCACATCATCAATTTTGTTTAGATATTAATTTTCAGGACCTTAGCAAAAATAATTGAAAGTTATAAGCTCTTTTGTGCAATTAAATATTTCAGTCATTAGCCTTCAGGGCTTTGATATTTATAATTATTAGATTATCAAATTGTTATAATATTTTAGTTCGTCATACTATTTATAAGAACCACAAAATGGTATTCTATCAAATAACTATTATAAAAAATGATATGACTTCTGGTCATTTAATAAAAAAATATATTATAGCTGCTAGCTATTTAATAATAAAAAATTATAATATCCATGTATATAGAAATAGATAAAATATAAAAAGAATAAATATATTAAAACATAATATATAAAAGGGTTATTACAATATAAATAAATATAAATGATATATATATTTGCTAATTATATATGCAAGCAGCTATTATAGTATATGTGAGTATGATAACCATTGTTATTATAATTAAAAAAATAAGAAATAATATGTATATATAAAGGTATAAATAACATAATAAAAGAAATAAAAATATAAAACAATAATGTTTGGCATGTGAGCCATTAAATATATAATAAACAAAAAAAAATATAATACTTCACATAAAACATAGATATATAATACGATAAAAAATTAAAAAAACATGATAATAAAAGAATAATATGATACGTAGCAAATATATATAATTAAAATTTTACTCCACAATTGAGTAAATGAAAGCTAATATAGAGTACCATTGTACATAATATAAAAATACATAAATTTGTAAGAAGTTCATACCTCAAATCTTCATAGCGAACTCGTGCTGATTACGTGTGATAAAAATAAAGAAAATGCAGGAGAGATTTAGAATGAGAAAAATGAGAATGACAAGAGAGAATTAGAGAGAAAGAGAGAGTGATTCTTATTCTTATTGTTATCCTCAAATGTGTGTACATCATCCTCTATTTATAAGACACAGACATTGAAGACTAATTCTAAAGAGTTACAAGTACATAAAGAAGGAAATTAAACAACATAATTGTACAATTAGAGGTTATAGAGAATGAATATTAGAGACCTTTCAATTTGTGAGTTATAAGCTATAATGCCATTCAATATAGGGCCTGTTTGATAAGGTACCAAACCATGGTTTTAAAAGGGCTTTTGGCCCAAATCTTGGTTTGGGAAAATTTTAAAACAAACAGTCATATTTGTCTATAAGTGCTTTTGGGTAAAACCATGGTTTAAAACCATGGTTTTGAATAAGCTATTAAAACTAACTTTTTGAACAGTAAAAGAGCTTATGGACTATCCAATTACTATCTTACCCCTATTTTTTCTTACACTATCTCTCCTACTTTTTATTACACCTTCTTTCCTCTCTCCTACTTTTTCTTACACCATCTCTCATCTCTCCTCTCTACCATCTCTCCTCTCTCATCTCTCTTCTCTACCTCTCTCATCTCTCTTACTTTTAATCAAATCATACCCTTTTTGGTAATTTACCAATATAAAAAGTCATTCTAAAAATAACTATCCAAACACTTATTTATTAAAAATCACTTTTTTCCATAAACTCTTCTCTAAAACTCATTTTCTATAAGCTGTCCATAAGTCTTTTTTTAAAATCCTATCCAAACAGGCCCATAAGATAGAATCCTAAGAGACTATAACATCCACACAATATAATATTTATAACAAAGCCATTATATTAACATGATGATTAATTTTAAAAATTATTTTATTTGAGTTTAGCCCTTGTTGTTAGATTCAATAATTTTAAATTATATACTTTATAAAATTTTATTTTAAAAAGGATAAATTATGTTTGCATTTTAACATATTTAATATAATATTTTATTTTTATTTTTATAAACAATATTTAATTATACAATCATTATTTTAAATTTATTGAATTAATATTTATTATTAGTGAAGTAAACGGTATTAAGTTTAAAAGACTAAAAATATATTTTTTAAATTTAATAAATTAAAATAAATATAAATAATTAAATATATATTTTAACCTAAAAAAAATATCAGTGTTAAATAAAATGAAAAAAATCTCTAAAATTTAGAAAATTCTATAAATTAAAATTAACTGATTTTAAACTCAAGTATGAATATCTATAGTGGATTAAAGTTATAAAAGTATAATTCAAACAAAATAAAGTATAAAAACAGAATTAAAATAAATTATAAACACCTAGAAATTAATGTTTTCTTTACAAAAATTAGCGGCACGATATTCTCGTTATTTGCACATGATGTAACGCGTAGCATGAAGAAAACCGAAAAAAGGAAAAGATAAATAAGGGGAGAAATATTTATATAGGGCTTAAAAGAATTTTGAAAAAAGGCTTATGAAAAAAAAGGGTTTATTGATAACTTATGAAAAAAGACTTTTGGAGAAGAGTTTATGGAAAAAAAATGGTTTTGAGTAAATAGGTGTTTGGATAGTTATTTTTAGAATGACTTTTTATGGGGGTAAATTACCAAAAATGGTATGATTTGATTTAAAGTAAGAGAGAGGAGGGAGTTAGAGAAAAGAGAAGAGAGAGGAGAGAATGAAGAGAGGAGAAAGGAGAGAGGGTGTAAGAAAAAGTAGGGGTAAGATAGTAATTGGATAGTCCATAAGTGCTTTTACTGTTGAAAAAGCTATTTTAAATAGCTTATTCAAAACTATGGTTTTATCCAAAAGTACTTATGGACAAATAAGCCTGTTTGTTTTGAAATTTCTCCAAACCGAAGTTTGGGCCAAAAGCCCTTTTAAAACCGCGATTTGGTAACTTACCAAACATACCCATAATTTAAGAGAATTATATTATCTAAATTATATCTAATTAAAATATAATAAGTCGACTCATATACAAAAATTATGATTTATTTTATTTTTTAAGAAAAATAAAAATTTTATTGATAATAAAATGTATTGATTTGGTATACGTTGATTGAATAAATAGAATTAAGTAGCACTATGAAATATAATATAAATATTTCTCAAATAGGGGCGGTCAGATGGGGCGGCTCGGTGGGGCTTCTTACTTTTGTCCACCGTATGCCCCACCGCTCTGAAATGGGATGAACCTTCCTCCGACCTTTCACTCCACTTGTACCATTTTGCCCTTATTTCCTTTTCCTCTCAAACCAAAAAATAAAATTATTAATAACAATAGTCCTTCGAAAAATTACATTACAAATAAATAAATCAAGTCCATTGTTCGGCGCCAACCTTGATTCCTCTAGCGACTTCTTTTCTTCTGGTCAAAAAAATATTTTTACTCGTTGCTCCAAGTGAAAAGAAACTTGGCTGCTTTAAGTATTACCCACAATACTAATTCTAAGATTTAGTTATCTTTAAAAAAATATTAAATTAATTATAATTAATATAATAATTAATTGACTAATTTAAATAAATTGAAAAATATATAATATGAATTTATCTTTAATTGACTAATTTAGATAGATTGAAGAGTATATAATATAAATTTATCTTAAATAGTTGAATTTAGTTATAATTAACTTATTTATTTAACTTTTTTAATTTACTTAAAAAAAATTAACTAGCTTTTATAATTATTATTGTAAAAAATATTAGGTCTCGATTTCAAATACGTATAAATATAAAAAATATATTTAAGAGAGCTATCTCCAATTAGATCTAATAATACTCAAATTTAATGTAATTTGATTGAATTGCTACATTTAAAAAAACATTTTTCAACTTTTATTAATTACATTACTAATTTTTTTTCTTGGAATTCAGAATATTCTTTGCTAAAAATAGAGACCAGCGACTGCTCTCTTTTAAAGTATGGGGGCCAAAAAACCAAACCTCTTTCAATTTGTTCTAGAGTGGGGAATTATTGAACATCCAACCACCAAAATTTAATAGAGTTGAGATTACATCCTATCGTCTATGGAGGCCTTGTATCTTTATTTTTTTAAATTAAAAAAAAATAAATATTAACGAGTTGAGATTACAAACAATATCAAACCCATAATTTCTAATTTATAGAAAAGTTTTTATCCCATTAAACCTACAGTCATTGTGGTGGAGTTAGAATTTTCTCTGTCTAAGCACTGATTAATACAATTATAGACTTAAGAGATCTTATCTTGTAGGATACCACTTTTGATCACATATTTTAAGGGTCCGTTTGGATAGATTTTTAAAAAATAACTTATAAAAAAAGGGGTTTTTAATAGTTTTTAGAAAAAAAAAGCTTCTAGAGAAGAGTTTATAGAAAAAAAATAGTTTTGAATAAATGAGTATTTAGATAATTATTATCAGAAGAATTTTTGTGATTAGTAAATTACCATAAAAAGTATGAGATAAAAAAATAATCAACTGTGCACATCCCATCATATCATCTCTCTCATCTTCTCTCTCCGACAAATGATGACGACGATGGCCTGACGTGGAGGAGTTGAAGACGACAGAGCTGGACGGAGGAAGAAGTCGAAGACCAACGGCCCACACTACAACGGAAAAAATTACCCACCTTGACGACGGAGCTAAACAACGACCAGTGAGCGACCCAGTGACCTAGTGGAGACGAGTGGGACGACGGGAGGAGAAAAATAGGAGTAAAATAATAATTGGGCAACATAAGTCATTTTATTGTTCTAAAAGCTATTCCCATGAACTTATTTAAAACTACGATTTTAAATTTTGATTTAATCGAAAAGTCTTTTTAGATAAATATGACTGTTTGTTTTAAAATAATTTAAATTAAAATTTGAGCTATAAATCTTTTTAAAATTAAGGTTTTAAACTTACCTAAATACGTAGTAAAATAGGAATGATTATATGGATTGAATTACTCACTATTCTTACCATTTAGATGTGAAGTTCTAAGTGATACAACTATTTTAGTGAGATTGAATATATAATCTTCATTCTCCTTATTAATTTTTTCATCTTCTGTACCACTAATCCTACTTCTAAATAGAAAATATTGTATTTACTTTATCTTTTATATAAAAGTTAGTTAATTTTTTTATAAAAAAGTCAAATAATTTAATTAATTATGATTAAATCTAACTCCTTAAAATAAATTTATATTATATATTTTTTAATCTATCTAAATTAGTCAACTTGCTCTTATATTAATTATAAATAATTTATTTATTTGATTTCTTTAATCTATCTAAATAACTAATTAATTTTTATATTAAAGAATATTAAGGAATGATATAGTAACATAGGATCTGTAAAATGAATTAAATTGTTTAATGAAAACATATAGATTGAATTACAAAATTATATAGGCTATTATTACTTTTTTTAAATAATTGGGAAGGATCAGAGTGAACAAGATGACTTACATGTGAAGTCAGCTAGATTTTGTTCCAGATTCGCTATTCATATCGCCCCAAGGACCTCTCACACACTTTGGTCACATGACTCTTCATTCTCTGCTTTAATAGACACATACATTTAATATAATCATTTTTAATAAACATATTTCACATCCTCCTTTGATTCTGTTGCTTCGTTTTGCCAGACAAACGCCCCCTTATTATGATATTCCCATTTCTTTTTTTAAAAAAACTATTATAAAAAGGATTACTTAATTTTATAGCAAGTTTCCAATGATTGTCTCAGCCAATTGATTATGGGCATGTTTGGATAGGATTTTGAAAAAGGGCTTATGAAAAAAAAGGGCTTATGGACAATTTATGGAAAAGGACTTTTGGAGAAGAGTTTATGGAAAAAAAATGGTTTTGAATAAATAGGTGTTTGGATAGTTATTTTTAGAATGACTTTTTATGGTGGTAAATTACCAAAAAGGGTATGATTTGATTTAAAGTAAGAGAGAGGAGGGAGTTAGAGAAAAGAGAAGAGAGAGGAGAGAGGGAAGAGAGGAGAAAGGAGAGAGGGTGTAAGAAAAAGTAGGAGAGAGGAGAGAGGGTGTAAGAAAAAGTATGAGAGAGGGTGTAAGAAAAAGTAGGGGTAAGATAATAATTGGATAGTCCATAAGTGTTTTTACTGTTGAAAAAGCTATTTTAAATAGCTTATTCAAAACCATTGTTTTAAACTATGGTTTTGTCCAAAAGCACTTATGGACAAATAAGCCTGTTTGTTTTAAAATTTCCCCAAACCGAGGTTTGGGCCAAAAGCCCTTTTAAAACCGCGGTTTAAGGCCTTACCAAACAGGCCCTATATATATATATATATATATATATTATACGTCTCGGAGTGTTTGAAAATATTTATTTATGTTAGCCTAACTTTAAGAATAAAAAATTCAACATTTATATCAGTTTACGATTATTGCCTCATGCAATGCAATAGAGTAAGAAAGTAGGAGAAAAAAAGTATGATCCTTGGGAACTTGATCCCCTCAATTGAGAAAAAAAAAATAGGACCATTAAAAACTTGGATCATCCCTCAATTAACTTATATAAAGTATGAAATAATATTTAATTTTTAAAATAAAATTAACTCTTTTTTAATATCATAAGGTCACAACCTAATAATTAACATCCTTGATATTAAAAGTCAATTAAGAGATGCTTAATTGAGAAGATCCAAATCAGGGTAGCTTAAAATAAGGTCTTTTTTTTTGCAAGAAAAAATAGCATATTAAATTTTGCTTTGTACTACAAAAATATGTTTCTACATCTCAACAGTCACCAAATCGTTTTTACTAATATTTTTTAAATAAAAATATATATTTTATTAAAAAAAAAATACAATACTAGAGTCTAGAACTATTGAGAATTTACAAAATCAATCTAAAAATAGATTTTTTTTTAAAAAAAATATATGATTAACTATAACATGAATATTTGTTAAAATACCCTCTGTTGTATAAGTACTCCAACTGTTAAGAAATAATTCTGGTCATAAGTCCCAAGTTAAAGTATTGAAAGTGATTAAGGGTGTGTTTGGAAACACCCAAACCGCGGTTTTAAAAAGGTTTTTGGCCCAAATCTCGATTTGAGAAAATTTTAAAATAAATAGGCTTATTTGTCCATAAGTGTTTTTGGACAAAACTATGGTTTAAAACTATAGTTTTGAATAAGCTATTTAAAATAGTTTTTTCAACAGTAAAAGCACTTATGGACTATCCAATTACTATCTTACCCCTACTTTTTCTTACACCCTCTCTTCTCTCTCCTACTTTTTCTTACACCCTCTCTCCTCTCTCCTACTTTTTCTTACACCCTCTCTCCTTTCTCCTCTCTTTCTTCTCTCCTCTCTCTTCTCTAACTCCCTCCTCTCTCTTACTTTAAATCAAATCATACCTTTTTTGATAATTTACCACCATAAAAGTTATTCTAAAAATAACTATCCAAACACTTATTTATTCAAAACCACTTTTTTTCCATAAACTCTTCTCCAAAAGTCTTTTTCTATAAGTTATCCATAAGCCCTTTTTTAAAATCTTATCTAAACATGCCCTAAAATTTAAAATAGTTTCACCCAACAAAATAATCAACATTGTTACGATTATTACTAAGATTTTTATTTTTATTATATCTGTCTTGAAATAAGAAAACATAACTATTGAGAGGGGCAAGTTACCCTACAAGACCCAGCTGGGCATGGCAGATGGCCATGATGGTTCTTCCTCAAACAACGACACGAACACGTCAGAGAGAAAGCCCGGCGGCCAAGAAATACCGAAAAAGTAATTTCACCAAATCCGCATGGGTACTTTCATAATTTCTTACCATGAAAAAAAAAATATTGATACGCGTCTCTATGAGGCCCATGTTCCATCGCCATTACCGACCTCACAAGCCCTTCAAATCCCCGTTTCTCTCTCCGCCCCCCAGCCTTTCCCCAACTTTCCCTTGCTTTTCCTTCTGCCCCAAACAGAAATTCCCAAGTTTCTCTCTTTCTGTGTTTCGCTTCTTTGCAATACATCGAAGGGAAATCATGGTTCAGATTCAGAAAACGGAGAAGGAAGAGACCGAGTTCAAGGTTCCTGAAACAATCACCCCTTGCGTCAACAACTGCGGTGTCACAGTTAATCCGGCCACCAATAATATGTGTCAGAAGTGCTTCGCCGCCGCCGCCGCCTCAACCACAACCTCCTCTACAGGGATTTCTGCTCCTTCTAAATTTTCCGAGGACAAAAGTTCTAGATCCGCACCGTCTCGCTCGCCAAAGAGGTCGCACCCATCTGATGAGGAGCCGACGCAGAATATATCGTCAGATCGGACGAAGTCGGATGAGACAACGCCATCTGAAGCCAAGCGGGTGGTGAATCGATGTTCTGGATGCCGAAGGAAGGTCGGGTTGACCGGATTCAGATGCCGGTGTGGCGAGTTGTTCTGCGCTGAGCATCGGTACTCTGATCGACACGACTGCTGTTACGACTACAAAGCCGCCGGACGTGAGGCGATCGCGAGGGAAAATCCGGTGGTAAAAGCGGCGAAGATCGTGAAGGTTTGAATCTGCAGAAACCAAAGGAATCTGATAGATTATTACTACTCGACAACAACACGATCATCATCCATCTGTACGACGCGATCGAGGTCCGATCCCGTCATTTCTCTCTCTCGCAAGAGATAATAGACATGTTAGCATAAACGTTAATGTTTTACCGTGTGTGAGACAGAGATTGTTACCAAAGACGAATTCCATGAGATCGTCCGTGTTCCGATCAATCTATGATCATTTTTTCTTGATTGTTCTACCTTTCCTTTCCTTTTTTGGTCTTTGTTTTGGGTTGATAATGATAAATTATTGTGATTTACGACTACGATTATGATCGTCTTTCTCTCGCTTTGGTTTTTAATGTTCCTTCTCATTCTATACTTTAATTTAATCTGCTTGCCACTTGTCAGAATTTGGAATAATCGCAGCTGAGAGATGATGGGCATGGAAAAGAAAATTTGACAAAAGTTTTGGGGGCACAATCGTCATTTTGATCGTTCTTTTTTTGGAAATGAATTTTCGATGATAGTGATGAGAGAGGCATGTGTGCCCACCTTAGCTCGATATGTTCATGCGATATAGCGCGTGGTATCGTGGTACAAGAGAGGCGATATTTACTGTGACAATGACTGGGGGCTTTTATAGCCAATAAAAACATGCCACGTGTTTGAGGCGGGCTTAAAGGTGGATTGATAAATACGACGCGCGAGGCGGCGAGTGAGTTGAAGAAAAAGAAGAAAATCAGGACTTGGAAGCGTAAGCCACTTGGGTTTTGCTTGGGTGTGTCTGCCTTTTGTTTCGAATTAAATTAATTTTCTTTTAAAAAAAGGAAAAGACAAAGGAACGTGTAAATGGGTAAGGGGATGGCAGGAGTAAGTGGGAATCTGTAGGATTGTCGTAATCCAACGGCTGTGATTGATGGTGGATGAGGTTGGAGATTCAAAAGGGGACCACCCACTTGTCCATTCAGTGACACTCATTGTGTACGATATATTCAACCATGGATCAAAGCCAAATACAGCGAAAAAGATAAGAAAATATTATTTAAAATCTACAATTTTAAATCAATGATTCTAATTTCACAAAGAACATATTAGTTATAAATATTAATCTATCTTTTCATAATTTTAGAGAAATGACGAAAATGCCCTTAAAAGTGACACTCATTGTATGAGATTTATAATTTTTATAATAATTTTGATCATTGTAATAAAAATATTTACTATTCTATTTAATAATTTAATTGTAAGTAAATATGTTAATAAAGGTGGTCAAAGTCATTATAAAAGTTGTCAATCATGTTATACAAATTATAATTGATCTAAATAATTATTTACAACTAAGTTGTTAAAGATAGTAGTAAATATCTTTACTACAGTAGTCAAAGTCATTACAAAAGTTATAAATTCCATTATACAAGTCATAATTGACCCAAATAATTACTTGTAACTAAATTGTTAAAGAGAGTAGCAAATGTCTTAACGAAGGTAGTCAAAGTTATTACAAAAGTTGTCAATCACATTACACTAGTTATAATTGATCTAAGTAATTACTTACAACTAAGTTGTTAAAGAGAACAAAGGTGATTAAAATCATTATAAAAGTTGTCAATCACATTACACGAGTAGTAATTGACCCAAATAATTACTTGCAACTAAATTGTTAAAGAGAGTAGTAAATATCATAACGAATGTAGTCAAAATTATTATAAAAATTGTCAATCCCATTACACAACCAGTAATTGACCCAAGTAATTACTTGCAACTAAGTTGTTAAAGAGAGTAGTAAATTTTTTCACTACGGTAATCAAAATCATTATAAAAGTTGTTAAATTTATTGCTCGAATAGTAATTGACCCAAGTAATTCGGCCTAGTTCCCTCCACAGTAGACATCTTCCCTCTCTTATTCACGCCATTCATCATCATCCCCCCGACAGCAACTCATCCTCCATCATCACCCATTAACTCTATTCCCTCCAGAGCTGACTCCACCTCCATGTTTCCATCTTCTACCATCGTCCCACTACTATGCCCAAAACAGCAGCACAAGATGATGATGATAGCAGCAGAGCAGCGTCGACGACATAGAAACAGTGTAGGGACTGCAAGAAATAAGCCTAGGACTAGCGACAATCAGCGACGACAGGAGATAGAGAAGAGTGAATAGTTACGACAACAGGGAGAGAGGTGAGGAACAACAGTAGAAATAGAAGCACGTCCAACTCCACTACACCTATCGCCTACTCCACTCTCCTTTTCTTCTCTTTTTCTCTCCTCCAAAGGAGGTTGCACTGTGCTCAGAAGCCCAGAGAATAGCCTAAAATAGGTAAACTACTAAACCTCTTTGAGCAGAAGTCCCAAAAATATATAGAAATTGTTCATAGATTAAACTACAAATAGTGAAACAAGGACTAAACTATAAATAGTGAATATTTAGGGACTAAACTTAAATAGTAAAAATTTATGGACTAAATTATAAATAGTAAAAAGTTTAATGACCTTAAAGTGGTTCAAGATGGTACTGTTTGGTCCCTTAAAACATGAAAAATTAAGGATGTTACATGCACTATTGAGGGAAATCCTCCATTACCACACATGGAGGTGCCTCCTCCTTCGGTCACTGCTCCGCCCCTCTTTGCCGTTGATGCTAACCTCTCACCTCAACTACCTCGACTTTGTTGATTCGTCTCCCTATTCCCACAACGCTAACTCCAGGGATGACCCTTTCTTCCCACTGCTGCCTCATCCCAAGCTCTACCTCATATGTAGCTATAGTGGTCACATCGTCCCTCGCCCGCACGACAAGCCTCTGTCGTTGGTAGGAAGAAGGGAAGAGGGAAGAGAGAACGAAGAGGGTATGTAAGAAAGAGGGAAAAGATATAAGGAGAAAAGGAAGAATGATAATTTTGTATTTTTTTCCAAATTTTGAAAAGACAGATTAGTATTTGTAACCAATCTATCCTTTGTGAAATTATAATTACTAATTTAAAATTTTAGATTTCAAATGGTATTTTCTGATCTTTTTCCCTTGATTACAAAGTGATTTTGGATAATATATTTTATATAAAAAATAATTTTAAAAAAATAAGTGTTTGGATTATTGTTATCAAAATGACTTTTTTTATAGGTAAATTATAAAAAATGACATGAGGTAAAATATAATTAATTAAAGTGTAATTTTAAAAAGTGAGAGAGGAGAGAAGCAAAAAGATAAAAAATCATAGGGGCAACATTATTATTTCATATGAGAATATCTAAAAAATGCACGTAAAAGTTTGTTGAAATTCACTCATGGGAAATCATGGTTTCGAATGAGGGTAATTTTGGTTTTGTCAATAATCAATTTGGCACAAAAATAGATATTTGGGTGCTTTTGGAACTAAAATAGCAAAAAATACTTTTTTTTTTTCAAACCAAACACACACAGAATTAAATTAAAGTGTAAATTTGTCTCAAAAAGTTTTACCAAGGAGCATTGGATATCTGGAAGTATTTTTAGGAGTAATATTACCCTATAAGTTTTCAAATCATAGTAATGTCGCCCTTACCGTTATCCAAAGTTAATTTTAACTGTTAGTTGACTAATATACTGACATGATCCACCTCATCTTTTATTTTAGATTAAGGTGCAAATTTTCCCTCAATTTTTACTCAGGAATGCTAGGTATCCGGAAATTTATTTTTTAGTTCAATGTTGCTTTGACAGTTATCAATGTCCAATTTGATTATTAGTTTGGACAAATATGCTAAGTTGACCAATTTATATGTCATTCATTTCATTTTTCACAAAGTCAGATTTATAAAGAATGAAAAAAATAAAAAGAATACTTCTCTCCAAACTCCACGATTATTAGAGTATCATTTTCAATAGACTATACTCTTATAGCTTTTTGAAAAAATAACATGCGATAGTTCTGCATGTTATCTTATTATACTTATAAGATGACATATGCCTTGTGATTATTCTTAAAATCAACTCCGTCATTCACATATTTTAAGAATTCTCATGATTCCCCCTTGTATATATATGCTATTTTATATATTTTTTCTACTCTATTTTTATGTTCAAAAAATATACCAAACTAAAATATAATCAATTGAGAGCAATAGTGTAGCTTGGAGGATGATTTTCTTATTGATAATATTGTTATTGATATATATTTTTCAGAATTTTTTTTTATAATTTTAGGATTTATGTAAGAATTAAGGTTTATTTTTATTTTAGAAATTTTCATATAAGAACTATGAGTATCTAAAAATTTTTGTTGAATCAGTTTTGTCTTAAAAATATTAAAAAAATGAACAAAATTACTAAGTTAAAAAATTAATATTATCTAGCATAATTTTTAAAGACTAGAGATAACATTAGTCCTTTTTAAATATTCTCGGGGTGAAATTATTGATCTAACAAAGACTTTTAAATAAGTACTCATATTATGGAACAAAATTCCACCTTTGTATAACTTAACATTGAACCCGGATTCTAGGGAAAAGATGGTAAATGTGTACATGAATTTTTTAGGGTTTAATGGGAAGCATCGCATCTCTATGCGTTGATATTACGGGATATGTTTTCGTTTATTTTAAAGCATAGATCAAATAAAAATAATAATGCGTATAAAGATCAATCCATATATGTGTATGTATGATCAATCAATATATATGTACTACTCTGGTATTTAATATAAAATCTAATTGAGAAGTTAATTTTAGTTCTAAATATAAAATTTATTTTTTATATTTATAATTTTTTTAAATTATTTTTATTAATACTCACTCAACAATATTTAAATAAAAGAGATAAGGAAAGAAAGATGATTAGAATATTTTAAAAAATATTTTATACTAATTTAACTAATTTTATTAATATAATTAAATTAATTAAATATATCTTATATTAAAGATCAGGAGAATATTATACATCAATAACAAAACAATTCTTCATTGTTATTTAATTATCAAGAGCACAGGCCAATTTTACCATTAAATATATCACCTACTCAACACCAATAATTGGGGACATTTTGACAAGACATCATATTCCTTAGTGCCCTAAACAAATACCCTTCAATATTTCAAAAATAACAAAAATATCACTATAAAAAACCTAGGGGGTTTTAAAAAAAAATATTTACTCCCTCTAGAGGAGTTTGAGTTGAGTATATAAAAGTGTTAATCTTAAACATAAAAAATAGATATGGTTATTAATGAGTTTTTTTCTATTTTACTCCTGTCACAACAAATTAGCAAATTATAAATAAAGTAGAGAGAGTGAGTGACGATATGACACAAAATAAAATTATATTTAAAAAATAATTTTATTATTTTTATGTACATTACTTAACAAGAGTAAATTAATTTTTTTATCAATTAAAGACACATTTAATAATTTAAATAATGCTCCTTGATTCATGTGATTTGGGTTTCAACTAGTATTCTTACAAAAATAACATCAAAGGGTGTTGGATGTATAGAAAAATTATATCAGATGTTAGATGTAATATAAATAAGATTAATATATTTGATGCAAGTGCAAAAATATGCTACGAGAAATTACATCATGTACTAAATGCTACTTTATCAAAAAAAATGATAATAACTTATCGTTCGTGGGTTCAATTAGCGAAGAGGTGAGATATGCGATTATTTAAAGCGTGTTCGATCCCTAGAGAATACTATTTTGTTTGGTTCTAGTCACGGCACTTGAGGAAACATTCTAGCTCATAAGTGCTTAGATTTACGATTGAGGATAATAGACGGCTTGTTCTGCCCGACATTTGTATCACCTAAGAAGAAGGGAGACTTAGTCATGCCTTTAGATCATAGGTGAGCCCAACTTCTTTCCAAAATTTTTTCTTGTAACAAAAAAAATGACAACAAAATTCAGAAGTTATTTGTTTTCAAGGATTTCAAAATTACCATTCACTTTACAAAAAATTACCATTTGAATTATGAGTATTTATCATTAAAGTAGCACAAATTTACCACTATTTATCATTCAAGCATAATAAATTTATAAGTGAAACTTACTATTAGGAGTCCTTAGGGAATAATTTTCCCTATAAATA
The DNA here is from genome assembly GCA_037074615.1 of Leucaena leucocephala. NCBI lineage: Eukaryota > Viridiplantae > Streptophyta > Magnoliopsida > Fabales > Fabaceae > Leucaena > Leucaena leucocephala. Next base: position 1,471,286 of record CM073544.1, on the reverse strand, counting down.
ATCACATATGCTTTGAAATATAAAGAAATTGATACAGGGGAATATGGTAATAAGATCAAAGAAAGTATTCTTAGGATTCCAATTTCCAAAATATATTAAAAAGAATGATAGAATAATGAGGTGTCACTGAATTTACTAATGATGATGGTGTTGTTAACAACATTATATTTGATGATTTGGTGTTAATGGTGGGTCGTGATTCTTGTCCTTCACTCCTTTGTGTGTAAACCTTTTGATTAAAGTTTTTGTTGCAGAGAAGGCATAAAGTTTTTAAATCACTATGATGGTAAAATCAACCCACTCCACTAATAAAATTATTTGGCTACTTTTTATCTAGCTACTAAACTAATATTAAATAATTTTTACATTTTTTAAAATTTTATAGAAATTATGAAGCTATTTTATTTTTTTCATTTTTAAAATAAAAAAATTGTATAATTTTAACAAAATTCACAAAGAATCTTGTAAATTGTTTTCTATTTAAAATTTTTTTATACATTTTTTCAACAGACAAATTTGTATAAACTTTAACTACAGAAGTTGTGTAACTGAAACAAATTTAAGAGGTTTGATCATGTTTAAAAATAAAGTAATTCATAATTTCAACAAAATTTAAGGGATGCTTATGCAATTCTTCTTCTTTTTAAACTTTTTTGTGATGGGAGATGTTGGGTCTATGAGAAGCAGATGTTTCAATTTCCATTGTGCAAAAAAAAATATATGCGTATGTGTATGTGTGTGTGTGAAAAATAAGTTAGGCAAAAAACATAAAAGGGATAAAACACTAAATATGAACACATATTAATTCAAACTACTACCTCCTTTTGTTAGAGCCATAGTAACATCTTAACTTAATTGGAAGGATCAATGAAAAATGTAACTTGACATGCTATATATTACGATGGGGAAAGAATAACAAATTCCATTTTGATAATACATTTACAAACAATGATAAACCAAAAAAAAAAAATCAAAGGGGATTAGGTCTAACAGAAAAGACTAATCCCTTATAATATAACGAATTAATATTCGAATCCTCGTTAAGATAGATGCCCATATTTAGTACATGACAGCGCCTCAAATATTATTGTCTCTAATAGGAGGATAACTATCCTTGACAGACAAAAAAAAAAGAGAAAAAGGAAAAGCGTACAAAAATAAAAGAAATACTGTATTATGGTGCCCAAAATTAATTTGATTTGACTCAAATTATAATTATCAATGATATATATAGTATAAAAATGTTTAGGTGGTATAAGAAAGAACATCCTATTCACCAAAAAAGAAGAAAGAACGAACATCCAATGGGGGTTATGAAGGCTAAAAGAGAAGACACTCGGCCATTTGGCAAAATAAGAGAAAGTTGTTTTGAGGGGAAGAATGATGGGCAAATAAAGAAATGAAGTGCGTATAAAGATGCAATAATGGAATTTAGAGCTTTGGGTGGTTCCATTTTCAATTTAAAATTGGCCCACTTCCAACTTGAAAGAAGCGCAAGCTTCCACTTGGTGTGTGTTGCAGCAATTGGTGAATTGACCTTTAAATCAAGATAAAGAATTCCAATTAACAAGGCAGATCCCATTTAGTTGACAAAGTTTATTTGTGATGTTTATTAAATCTTTAGGACCAACTGACCAAGGAGTATGCCAAACCAGAAGTCAAATATAAAAAACTTGGGAAACTAGGCAAAAAAAAAAATCAACTCACAATAAAGGAGAAAGTTTGCAGTAGATACAGCAGAAAAGAACCTGCATTTTATTTCACCTGCTCAGAAACAAAATCATCCCCCTTGATTCTTCCTAATTTTTTAAGAGAGATTCTCGTATGATCTTCAAGTCACTATGAAACAAATAAGACTGCTAAAGAAAGAAAAGCATTTTCCTTCTGTCTAGCATTAGAAAGATGTTACTCGTTCATTAAGCTAAAAATGAGATATAATTTATTATCCAGAAGTGACCGTCTTTTTTATCATAATATTTTATACTTATTCAGACACACAATATAATTTTCATCTGCAAAATATTTTTCCTTCCATAAGCATAACGGAGGATCATGTTCCCTTTAAGAAAAAGGGGGAAATTACACAGATATGAAATTCTCAATATTTGTTTAACACCGAGGAATGAAAAGTAAAAACAAGAATCTTCCTGTTTCAACACATTGTGCAAATATCCCGTGTCAAATAGTCAAGTTATAATGAAGAAGGTAATGTCACAGGGAATTCAAGGCTATCAACTAGAACAAGATCATGCAATGTCTACCCATCTATCCTTTAATGCATCATCAACTAAACACATCCAATTACACATAGGCAACTAAATGCTGATCAGACCACAAAATGGTTCAGATTAAAGGGGAACAGGGTTAAATCAGCATAAACAAGAGAAAAAAAACATATATATATATATATATATATATATCTCACACCTAGGCCCCATCTGGCTGCATAAAGGGGTTCGCAATCTCATCTGTACCATCAGTTGGGGACACGAGCATGACAGCTGTTCCCCTACAAACCTGGAGTACAATAAAAGCAGTCAAGCCCCCAGAGTAAAGAAATATTCACTTGTATTCCAGAAGTTATGCTTAATAAAATTCAAACCACATAATAGAAACTGGAAAGATAAGAATCATTTTACAATAAGTTTGTGCATGCACTGTTGTGAATTTCAAATTTAGCAGGATGCTAATACCATAAATTCTTTCAAGTGGCTTCAGAATATATAAATTTTTATCAAATTTTTCCCTGTTTTTCAGTCTCAGAAACCCTTAACATACACAAACCCATAGCTTTTCCTCCAAAGAAAAGATTCTTCCTCCCTGCAACTCCTTAACACACTCAAACGAACTGCCTTGAATACTCTTATTCAGCAATTATTGGATCCTAGGAATGGCTGGACAGAGAATAAAAAATATAACAACTAGGAGTTGCGTCTTTTATGCAGCTCGTTTTGTGGCTTTATTTTTGTTTTCTTTCCATGTAATTATTCTCAGATCCAGAAAAGTAAGTTGACTAGTTTATACAGGTGCTGCCTATATTAAGCAAAGTATCAATAATTAAGCACCCTTTTGTCTTCCCGAGCTAGCAAAGCTCAACTCAAAATCAATGAAGTTCATTTGACAATTCTCTTCATATGACAATGGATGTGTTTGCCTTGATTACCAAACTGTCCAAAGAACCCACATAATACCATCAAAGTTTGGTCATTCGAGGCAATAGTTTCAGACTTTAAGGTTCCAAGTTAATAACATAATATTTTTGCCGTTTCCTTCCCAACAATGCTTCAAGACAAATGGCAAGAAGCCCCTTCCATTTGGCCAAAAACTTCCCATCAAAGTTCAGACATTTAAGTTATAAAATAATTTAAAGTTCTACTGATTTTCATTGCTGATTTTCTTCCTAATATAAAAGAAGCCATTTCCATCTGTTCTTGATAAAGTAGCTTTTAGAACCAAGATGCATGGTTCATTTATTTGTCAAATGAGTACCCCTTTTATCTCTTAACGTCTAAAAGAATACTAAGGAAAAATATCCAGTAGCAGGCTTCAAATAAATGGTTCATTGACTCAAGTTAATTTTGAGTACCGGTAAACTAAAATTTATTAGACAGAAGATCTAAGTTTGATGTTCATGTGATAAAAATATATACTCATAGGAGGAAACCTACAATTAAGCCAAGACGTCTGGTCTGATCGGTGGTTTTCAGTGGGTCATCAGGATCTGCAGCAGAAGAGAAAATAAAATGCATTTTGTTTATTATGACATACAATAGCATAAACTTTTCAAGATTAACTAAAAATGTTACGGACTTGTCCCAGAAAAAATAAATTTTTAACAAATCTACTCTATCTTTTAAGTCCCGAAAATTTTCCCAAACATGAACAGCGCGACTCGTCTTGGCTTCTGTGCAAAAGCATGGGGCCCACTGTAGTAACTCTAATGGCAGTTCACCAGTTAAAGCAACTAAAAATTGGTCTTATGCACACCAGAGTTCAGTGTATTATTAGCTTTTTAATTGTTTATAATATTTTTTTTTCAATTGTTACAATGCTACACCTTTTCTATTGTATATTTTCTTGTTATGAGTATTGGATGGATTAATTCACTTGATACTATTTAGGAGACTGTGGAACTTGGTTTCATAATACTTCACAAGTAAGGCTTACCAAGTATGCAGCATGTATAATACTGTGGATTCATGCCACTATGTTAACCGTGAAAATCTTATTATCACTTCAAATCTTTCGGCATATTCAGCCATACAAGAATACAAGAATTGGTGAGGTAGCATCAAAATGTTAGCTTATCCATCTAAGCTGTACAAGTGACCTTTATAGGAGAAATGAAGAAGGGATTAACAATTTGCATTCTTCTTCTTCTTGTTTTTTTTTGTCTTTTTAAAAAGAACACATCAAACTCCATGCAGAAAGATGCAGAAGTTGCATTTATGAAGTTGAATACATAACTCAGAATTAAGGACTCAGTCAAAACTATTAATTCATATGTTTCTACCAGGGCAATATATAGAGACACACCGCATATGTTAATAACTCAAGAAAAGCAAAATAAGGTGTTGGTAATATTTACCTCTTAGAAACTCTACAGCTTCATCCAGGACAAGGTTAAGTAACTGATCATAACCTTTTAGAGTTCCAGTCACTGCAATGCCACAAATTAAATATAAGGTTGTATAGGAGAAGTTACTAACACTTTGTTCCATAAAAAATGCACTCTTTCTCAAATAAATCTTTGCCACTTACTACTTTATTAATTGATCCTTCATAATCTAAATTCATAAGCTCCTCTGCCGCCATTAGCAACAGCAGATTCATTGGCAAAAAAGTTTATATGAATAAAAAAAGTAAGCCTAATTTATGTGTTCAATAACTGAATTGAGCATACGGCATAATGTTGAGTGACAAAAATATTATTTTTACTCTACAAAGAAAAATATACTGATATATGTACCACACTGCGTTCTAATAAATTGTATTCAGATTGTTCATCATCATCGATATCATTATTTTCTTTTAATTAGCAAATTAATGTTTGCTTCAGAGAATTTTGGATCAAGAAGGACGTGGCATGAAGTTGAAGCAAATGACACAGGTACTCAAATAAAGTCACAAATTGGTATTTAGGGACAGCAAGTCCCTGGTGAATAACAACAAACTCATATACAGAGAATTAGATCCATACGTTAGTTTGAAGTGATAGGAAAAATCAGAAATCAGAATCTGAAGCCTAAAAAAAACTGCTTATTGAAAAAGCACACACGTTTGCCAAAGTCTGCTTAGCCAGTTAAATATTCAAATACTCCAGTTCAGTCCTCTAAGATGCTCTAAATATCAAATTGATACTCTAGAGATTTTTGTCACTTTAGTACCAAAAAGTGTGTGTGTGTGTGTCTCAATTTTACAGTTCTTGAGTAGTAAGATGGTACTGAGACACCGACAAGAAATAAGTAGAGTTAGGGTGGAACTGATATTTTTCGCACCAAAGTGACATGAACTATTAATGAAGTATTAAATTGATAATGACACCATCTTTCAAGTACCAAAATAGGTTTTTGCCTTAAAACAATCCAAGTTGAGCTCTATCTCCAAAAATCAATAAAACTTGACGGCCTAGTCTATTAAACAACATGACATTAAACTAGGGATAAAAAGACGAAATTGGATTACCTTGTCTGCCACCAGTAAGCTTGACTTGAACCCCTTTGTCCACAAATTTTGCCAGGTCCAGAACAGTTTCTTTCCTACCCGACTGATTATACAATAAGACCCAACAATTAAAGAAAGGAAAAGCAACCAGGCGCCTAAAGAAAAGAAGGAAAAGAGCCTGAACCAACACAAATAGCCCCTTCACAAAGCTTTTACATTTTCCCGAATCAGTGCCAGATAAGCTTACCATGTCTCAGTAGTAGGATTCGGAGGCTTCTATTGAATTTCTTCTGCATCACAGCGAAAATCGAATTGTAAATCGTAAAATAGATACAGAAAGCTAAAACGAAATCCATACAGCACAGACACTAATGGAAAATCTTGCAGAGGGAGACGGAGTGTGAAGCGCGCTCACAGAGAGAGAGAGAGAGAGAGTTGGCGAAAGGAGGCTTTGCTTAATGCTTAAAATCGAAAATTTGCGTTTTAGCTGTGCTGGGGAGTGTGGAGCTTTTGGGCGGGTTAAATAAGACCCGGTAATGCTGCTCTGAGGGATTGTTTGGTTGGAGGTTTTCAGAAGAAGAGAGAGGGGAGGAAAGGTTAGGGGAAAGGTTAGGGGAAAGGTTTGTTTGGTTCAAAAATTGGAGGGGAGGGGAGGCAAAAAATTTTGTCATCTTCTGCTCCCCTCCCCTAGCATGTCAAACCTCCAAAATCGGAGGTTTTTAGAGGTTTGCAAAATGTTGGACAAAATTACCCATAATAATTTTATTATATTCCAAAGCTACCCCTCAAGTCTATTTTTTCGTTCCCCTCCCGATGAGGCACAGCAACGACAACGCCTCCGCCTCCTCCTTCTCCTCCTCCTGCTGCCATAACTTGTGCTTCTCTCTCTCTCTCTCTTGCTTCCTACCTTGCCACTCTCTGAAGGAAAAATCACAAGAACCAATTAATCTAAAAACCACAGTTTAGAACAAAGCTGATCCAAAATCTTTCAGAGAGTTCAGATTAAGAGTAAAATATTTACATTTCATGAACCAGAAGACCCAGAGAGAAAAAGCTACCTGAGATGAAACAATCAAGTAGCGACAAAACACTAAACAGAGAAAAAGATAAGGGAAGTGGAGCACAAAACAAGGAATTAATAAGAGAAAACGATAGATAACTGGAGGCTTCGGATGGTAAGGTGAAAGCAATAGTAATAATTGTCAAGTTTAAATAAAGATATAATAATTTTGAATAAAATATTATAAATAAAAAATAAATAAATTTAAATAAAAATATAAGGTTATATTTGTCAATTTTTTATTATCTCCCCTCCTCTCCCCTCCTGAACCAAATAAGAAATATCACCTCTCTTCCCCTACCTTTACACTTATAACCTCTCCTACTCTTCCCTATCCTCTCTTAAATTAACCTAACCTACCCTTCCTTTCATTGAACCAAACATAGCCTAAGGCAAACCGGGAAAAACGCAGGCCTTTCAATATGGTTTAGGCCCTTTCAAAAGATCCATATAAAAAATTTAAATTTAAAAAAAAAACATTTAATTTCAGAATAATCTTCTTCAAAATTTCATATATCCTTATATTGACAGCAGAGGGTAATCTCTCTCGGGACATTGGGGGCGATCCTTGTGGTTTGTGGAGGCATTGCTACTGGACTTCGACTCGATGATCAGTGCACCAACTACCCGATTTGTTCTTCTGACGCTTACTACAATTTCCAGCTTTGCAGACTCTTGGTCTATGGACTGAGTTATTGCTTTGGATCCTTTCCTCTCGTGTCAAACTGCCTTCGTGTTTGAGTCCATGAGTTTTATTTTCTGGCTGCACTTTATTACTTCTCTTTTTTACACCTCGTATGTGGATTCAAGTAACGAAGGGAGTAAGATATGCGAATATTTAGAATATATTTAATATTTAGGGAGTATTATTTTATTGTAGTTCTAGTTACGACGTTTGGAGAGATATCCTAACTCCTGGGTATTTAGGTTTACGCCCGAAGATAATAGACGGCTCGCCCTGCCTGATATTGGTATCGTTTAGGAGGAAAGAAGACTTCGCTTTGCCCTTAGATCGTAGGTGAACCTAACTCTTTTCTAAAAATTTATATAAAAAAATACTTCTCTTTTCTACCGTGTGCCGCATGTTTTTAACGTTTCTCTCGATATGTAATGCGACCCTCTTTAATATTTTTTTTTTATAATATATCTAAAATATTATAAAAAATAGTACCTAATTTTTTGTATTATAGATTTTTAAAAAAAACTTTAGGGCTATCTGTGACATCTTGATTAGACTTGTAATAGGATCTACCAAATAAAACTAAACTAAAATGCAATACGGCAGGGCAACTTAGGTCAATTCTAGTGGAGATGGATTCCTTAAAGCATTGTTGGTTGGGAGGTTTTGGAGGGGAGGGTAGGAGAAGAGAGATATAAGTATATTTAATTAGGAAAAATAGAGTAGAGAGGAGATAAAAAAATTTGTCTTTATATGTTTACTTTCTCTTTTCTATCTCCTCTCTAAAAGTGGAAATTTTTAGAGGGTGAAAAAATTTTCATTTAAATTTAAAAAAATTATCTATAGTATTTAAGCTCCTCACGTATCAGTTTCCAATTTTTTTTCTCACGGCCATGGCTGCAACACGCATCACTTTTAATATTCTAATTTTTTTTCCAGTTTCCTCACGCATCCTCACGCATCAGTTTCCTTTGAGTTTGAGCTATTGTTTATTTATATATTATATTAATATATATAATAATTATAAAATTAATAATAAAAAATGTTAAAATTTTATCAAATTTTTTAATTTTTTTAATTTTATCATATGTATATATGAGATAACAAAATTTTAGATTCATACATTAATAAATAATAATTTTAATATAAATATTATAAATAAAAAATAAATAAATTTAAATAAAGAGATAAAGGTATATTTATTAATTTTTAATTAATTTTTTCCCCTCTTTTTCTAAACTAAATAAAAAATATCATCTCTTTTTTCTTATTTTTACACCCATAATTTCTTTTACCATCTTTTAAATTAACTTAATCTACTCTCCAAATCAAACAAAACCTAAGATTCTAGCTGGTTAAGAACAAATTAATTCAAATTATGAAGAATAGTTTACAACAATATCCAATCTAATTGCACCTAATATTTATGAGTCCTTTCTGTAAAATATGACAGAACAGCAAAATAGAAGAACAAGAGCGATTAGTAATCTGATTATCAACAAGTGATGAGAAAATTCCCTTGGAATGATGGTTCAACCTTCACAGCCATCTCTGGATAAGAGTTTCAAGCCAAATAAATCAAGAATCTGATTATCAATGGATTCAGCTAATTCTTTGATTCAAGAACTTTAAACCTAAAGATTTATAAATGTAAAACTAACTGATTGTAACTTTTGACAGAAACAGATTCTAAAACATTCCGATTTCATTGATGAAACACAAGAACAGATTCAGTCAATTACTCTAATGCGACTCAAAGTTCACCAGATCTGAATCACAAAAAGGAATCTACTCAATATTAAATCATACAAATGTACAAAATCAATTTTCTACTCAACCTCCAGCTCCTGATGTCTAGAACAGAACATTCAAATCATATATTCATCACTCTAACCTATAATAACAGAGTAAACAAGAGAATGTGAGTAGAGAAACTCTGCATTTAAGCTCCAAGGCTCTGGCTGATTCATTACTCCAAGAGGACACGATGATTAGTGACCCATGGACATCAGAATCACTGTGCCAAGCTCAAACAGATCTGCCATTGTCATAGTGTTGAGAGGGGAGAGAGAGAGTGCGAAATTTCCAGGAGAGAAAAGAGGTAGCAGAGGAGGAAGAAGAGAACCCTTCTGGTTTTCCACTTGCTTCTATATATAGCCTCCCCTCCATCGATTGTCCAACTCCAGCTCTGGTTAATTGATGGAGGTTCCAAAGCTAGGTCCCTGAATCTGACATGGCTTCTTCATAACAGTATTCTGGTAGTTTGCAGCTAGAAATTTTCGGATCTAGAGCGGAGTGTCTGAACGAATTCCATATCCCATGCATCCAGACCCCTAATTTTAGTTTTAGGTCTCACAGTCATTAGGTTTGAACGATGGAAATTGGTTTCCCCTTGTGATGGAATTTCGTTTCCATTGGACCATGGAATCAGAAGGAAACAAAATTCCATTGACTAGCTTTTCCTCCCATGTTCCGATTGCCTTTTCTTGGGTATCCTTCTAATTACGTTATTTTCTAAAACGCCCCTGAAATCATAATAAAAAATAAACTGAAATAATATGCTAATGAACACAGAGTCCAAAGAAAATATCCAAAAATCCAATCAAATCATCAATTTATTCACAAAAATTCCCACTATCAGATTCTACAAATAATTGGCCAAATGCTAGAATTAACTCAATTAAACCTCCAATTAAACCATGTAAAAGTGTATAAAAATATTCGTCTATTACATCCTTTCTATACATACTGTCAAAGGCTTTAATACGTGGCTCTTTAGATTTGTTGAAAATTTAAATTTTAAAAAAGTTCCTGATCTAGACTTTATTTAAAAAAAAAAATTAAAATAAATAATCATATTTATCTAAAAGAATTTTTAGAATAAACTATGATTTAAAACTAAAGTTTTAAATAAGCTACTGGGACTAACTACTAAAATAGTAAAATAGCTTATGGACTATCTAATTACTATTTTACCTATACTTTTTCTCATACCCTCTCTCCTCTCTCCTCTATCTTATATCTTTTCTACCCTCTCTCCTCCTTCTTTTTTACCTTCTCTCCTCTCTTATCTCTCATATTTTTAATAAAATCATGCCCTTTTTAATAATCTTTTAATAACAAAAGTCCTTCTAAAAATAACTATCTGAGTACTCATTTATTCAAAATTATTTTTGTTCTATAAACTCTTTTCTAAAAATTATCTAAAAATTCTTTTTTTATAAATCTTTTTTTAAAAGTTTATCAAAACAGCTCCTATATCTCCTTTTACTTATGTTAAATGAAACAACTTTTTAATAATAATAATAAAAAAGTGTATCCTTCCAAGTAGGGTATTATACACACAAACATTGACTAGAATTTGAACTTTGAACATGCTTGAGTAATGAGAATCTCTTTAATACTTATTTATATCTTAACATTTTTTTAAATTATACTAGGAGAGTTTAAATTTTAATCATGACAAATAGCTCATCATCTTAAGTATAGACTAATATTAGGTTGCATTAACTAACAATTTCTAAAATTACTATATTTATCTAACTAATTTAATTATATTAAAAAAATTAGCTAAATTATTTAATATGATATTTTTTTAAAACATATTAATAATCTTCTTTAACTACCAGATTTAATTATTGTTGTTGATAGAGTATTAGTAGAGATAATTTAAGAAAAAATTAATAAATATAGAAAATATATCTTATATTTAAAATCAAAATCAACTCTACAATTATATCTAATATTTAAAAAAGGAGGAGTACTACAAATGAGTAATTCTCTCCAATCCTATATATAAGTAATATTCTCTCACATGGAGTCAATCACGTTATAAGTGTAATCAATAATATCCTACAACTAATCCAATTAATTAAACCACTCAATTGTTAAAGGAAGTAATAAATCTTGTTATGAAAATAATTAAAATTATTCACATATTGTTCATCACATTAAAAGTGTGGTCGATATCCCACAATAAGATCTAATAAGTTGAACCCCTCACTTATAAAAGAAAATAATAAATGTCATTACAAAAATAGTTAAAAATAACGTATAAGTTGTTAATCATGTTATAAGTGTAGTCAATATCTTATAATTTGATCTAATTAGTTGAATCTCCCTAAATTATATAAAGTAGTAAATCTCGTAACAAAATAATTAAAAAAATTCAGCATATTGTCTATTACGTTTGAAATGTAGTCAATTTATCCTTTTATCTATTAACATGTACTTTTTAGAATTTTAAAATTTAAATATTATTTTTTTATTTTCCTATTTATTAATATATTTGGTTGGTAAATCAATATATTTGATATTATATATTTTTTAATAAAAAAAATTCATATTTAACATTATATATATTGGTTCAATGTTAATTCATTCATATTTGACATTATATATATATTGGTTCAACGTTAATTCATTGACTAAAAAGAAAAGACTATGGTAATTCTGTCAATGCTGGGCCTTCTTTGGGCCACAAAGCGAGTTCTCGGTTTTGATCCGACCCAAATTAAGGCTGAAGGGCATATTAGTAGTTTGATGGAAAGTTGAGGGCTTTTCAGTTAATAAAAATCCTCTATATATATTTCTCTCTGCGACAACTAGGGTTTGCTGAGGGGGAGGTGGAATCTGTGCAGGAGGCTTTAGGCTAGCGAAGCTGCAACAATGGTGGAAAAGACGGCAAAAGGAAGAAAGGAGGAGGTCGTCACCAGAGAGTACACAATCAACCTCCACAAGCGCTTGCATGGATGGTAACTTTTCATTTCCATCTCCTTGCCTGCTCATAACTTGCTGCGATCCTACTCGTTTCGTATGAAATTTTTGCTTTAAAGCTTAGAGTGGGAGCTTTTTAAGTTAATTGGGATGAATTTTGGGGTCCGTTGGTCCCTTTGACTTGTATTAGGGTACTTGCTACTACGATTATCCTGAAGTTAAATGTGTTTTATGTTATATGGTTGTCATCGTTGGGGTTTTGATCCAGCAAGTAGAGTCAGCTGATATGGCTTAATTTTTTTCTTCTTGGTTCAGATGTAGATATTAAGATTCAAACTTGCTTAGAATGAAAGTGTATACAGGATTGTGTAATGTGTATCTACTGAGCACTAAATAGATTGCTTCCTGTCTGTGCTAATGTATTATTTTGCGTTCTTGGTTCAAATGTAAATGACAGCAACATTTCTTTCTATTTATGCTTGTGAATTATCACGTGTGATTAGGCCGTGTATTGTGTATGTCCTTGGATGATTGAGCCTTTTGCAACATGAGCTGTAGACTAACATATAACTCGAGTAGCTTGAAAAGGTTCAGTTTGTTTACATCCCTTCCCTACTGACATTAACGTGTCAATCAAATTCTTCTGTTAAATCATGTTCTGCTTTTGTTAGCTTCATGAGAAAGCTCATTGTGGCGAAGAATTTCTGCCGGGACCCACTGACACGATTGTATCATCAATAACATATTGCGAGTCCTTTTGTTCCTCTCTCTAATATGTTGTTTCCTGCCCTCTAATTGCATGCAGCACATTCAAAAAGAAGGCTCCAAAGGCAATAAAGGAAATTAGGAAGTTTGCCCAGAAGGCTATGGGAACAACTGATGTGAGAGTGGATGTCAAGCTTAACAAGCATGTCTGGAGTGGTGGAATCCGCAGCGTCCCAAGGAGAATCCGTGTTCGCATAGCCCGAAAGAGAAATGATGAAGAAGATGCCAAGGAAGAGTTTTTCTCGTTAGTCACTGTTGTAGACATCCCAAGAGAAGAATTGAAAGGACTGGGCACCAAGGTGATTGATGAGGAGGATTAATCTATCCGGCCTTCTTAGATGATAGTCACTTTCTCTATTTTTGGCTGTGTTTTTATTTACTTGCTGAGTTACATTTGACTGCTTTGAATACGTCTTTTGTTACCTGCGACGACAGGATTATGGAATTTTGTTGGATTTACTATGCAGAGCGTTCAAATGACACATTTCCTATGCTTATGTTGTCTTATTAATTTCGTTTTTCCCTTCTAATCCTTCTTTAAGAAATAGATCAGTATTTGATAGCTAGCTTGTTTCTGTTTAATGATGTCTGTACCCTTGTCAATCTAATCCTTTACAAATAGAATCCTGAATCTCTATTTGTTCTGTTCGAAGGCTCACTTTGAGTCATATCCACCGTAACTAATTAATCTACGTGGGGAGTCATTATCTGGGTGTATGTGAAGTTTCGATTTCAATTCTGGCAAGACTCGTTTTGATTACTGATAATTTATTGTAAAGTTTAATATAATATTATATGCACATAATGTTTGTTTGTGCAAATTTATTGGGATAAATATTGGGTCTGTTCATAAAGAGGAACGTCTTAAGCTCATGGTGATATCCTCGGTGGGGAAAATAGCTATTTTAGTTGTTTGATTATATTTTTCGACTACCCTAATTCAATTTTAAATTTTAGATTATCTACACTAAATTTGAATAAATCATTTAATATTTTTTTATAAATTTTAATTTTAGTATGTTGCTTTGGAGCATACTTTACATATTGTAACAATTTAAAAATTAATATTTTTTATATCTCTTAGGATATATTTAATTATATTAAAAAAATTAATTAATATATTATATTTTTTAAAAATATTATAATTTATATATATTTTTTTATTTAATTATCGTGAAAAGAGTATTAATAAAAATATTTTTAAAAAAATAATAAATATATAAAATAAATTTATATTTAGCTAGAATAATTCGCAGGGAAATTGGAGGAAGTCAGATTAAATATGTATTATGAATCTGGATGTCTTGACCTTGAGTTTTTAATTTCATCGTTGTGTGAACGAGGGCACCCGATGTAGACATCGGTTCATCGATTCAAGCAATTTATGCTAAGCAAAGAGTTGAATATTGGAATTTCTCACCAGAGACGCTGACCAGTGACCACGAAGTTCCGGCCGCCAATTTAACAAACAATGAACATTCATAAAAATTGTGATCCAAACGTTGCTACTTTATTTTTCCTTCACTACGGAAATAATATGTCAGTAGCGCGCGAAATTCAACCGTTATAGGTTGGTAGCTTATTCCTGAGATCCATACCATAGCTTATGAATTTTTGGTCCTTTCTTCTCTTCTACAATGCATGAATCATGCGAGCACCGAAGAAGATATGTAGTTCTGTTTTTTCTGAAATTTCTCTTCAATTTTACAACATTTCGTGCCTAGAATCTCTTCTTACGCGTCTGCTGGTCGCGTTGAATTCTTCACATTCTGTCTCCTGCTGCAGGGAGATTCATGCTCGAGTGCTCAAATCTTTGAATTACAGAGATGGTTTCATTGGGGATCAGTTAGTATCTAGCTACATGAGACTGGGATTCGCAGATGACGCAGAAAAGCTGTTTGATGAAATTCCCCACAGAGACCTGGTCTCTTGGAATTCTTTAATTTCTGGGTTTTCAAAAAGGGGAGAACTTGGTAAGTGCATGAATGTATTTCTTAAGTTGAAATCTGAGCTTACGTTGGATATGAATGAGCTGACGCTGATTCCCGTCGTCTCAGCTTGTACTTCTGCAAAAGCCCGGCATGAAGGTCGTTATCTTCATGGTAATGCAGTGAAATTGGGCATGAAATTGGAATCCAAGGTCGCTAATTCTCTAATAAATATGTATGGCAAGTTTGGCTGTCTTGATTCTGCTTTCAGGCTATTTTGGGAAATCCCAGAACGAAATCTGGTATCATGGAATTCAATGGTGGCTATCTGTACCCAAAACGGGATCCCTGAAGAAGCTTTTCAATACTTCAACATGATGAAACACAACGGACTTTTTCCTGACGAGGCAACAATCGTCGCCTTGCTTCAAGCTTGCGAAAACTTGCCTATTGGGAAATTAGTAGAGGCCATTCATGGTGTAATCTTCACCTGCGGTCTGAATGAAAATCTAACAATTGCAACCTCGCTTTTAATCTTGTACTCGAAGTTAGGGAGATTACATGCTTCTCATGAGGTATTTATGGAGATTAGTGAGCCTGATAGAGTGGCTTGGTGTGCGATGATCGCGGCATACGCCATGCATGGGCGTGGAGAAACAGCAATAGAATTCTTTGAGAGGACGGTAAAGCAAGGAATGAAGCCTGATCATGTTACTTTTACCCATTTGTTGAGTGCTTGTAGCCATTCAGGGCTTGTTGAGAAGGGAAAATACTATTTCCATATAATGTCTGATGTTTATGGAGTTCAACCCAGATTGGATCATTATTCATGTATGGTGGATCTTCTTGGTCGCCGAGGTCTGCTCAACGATGCTTATGAGCTCATTAAGAACATGCCTTTAGAGCCAAATGCTGGAGTCTGGGGTGCTCTTCTTGGTGCTTGCAGGGTTTATCGTAATATCGACCTTGGGAAAGAAGCTGCAGAGAAAATGATTGAATTAGATCCATTAGATTCAAGAAACTACAATATGCTTTCCAATATATACTCAGCTGCAGGTTTATGGAATGATGCATCAAAAGTGAGGGCTTCAATGAAGGCTATAAAAGGTCTGATCAGAAGCCCTGGAATCAGTTTCATCGAGCACGGGAAGAAAATCCATCGATTTGTGGTGGATGATTATTCTCACCCTGAAGCTGACAAGATCCATGAAAAGCTTGAAGAGTTTATCAGAAAGATTCATGAGGCTGGTTTTGTGCCAGAAACTGATTCTGTTCTTCATAATGTTGATGAGGAAGTGAAAATGGATATGGTTAACAAGCACAGTGAGAAGATTGCTCTTGCATATGGCCTTTTGGTTACTAGTTCTGATGAGCCAATAGTAATAATGAAGAACCTTAGAATTTGTCGTGATTGTCACAGCACTGCAAAGTTTGTCTCACTGATAGAGAAGCGAACTATCATAATCCGTGATTCAAGGAGATTTCATCAGTTTTTGGATGGATCATGTTCATGTGGTGATTATTGGTAATAAATTTTATGGCTTTGATGGTGCTTGAATGATTGTTACATATGGAAATGGACGGCATACAACAGTAATTTAATAGATGACTTTGTGTTCACGTTTTTTGAAATAGTTAGAGTGGCAGACATTATTAACCTAAGATTATAAACGTGACTGATCCTGTGACCTCCTCTTTATAGAATTTTTTTTACGTCATTAGACTACGAAGCTATCCCCGTACTCACATGTTTTCATTTTCACTTTCATAGCAAGTATGCAGTTCAATGTTCTGACTCATATAGGCCCCACATCTTCCTTTTCTTCTGCAGGTTGCTTATCCAATACAAAGTGAAAGGCAATTGAATTATTATGGATAAAAAAAATTCTTTTTTTGTAAATTGATTGACTTGAAAATGTTAGGAAATAGGCTAGTCCACCCATAGTGGATTAAGCCTAGGTCTATGAGTATTCACAGTGGAGAGAATAGTTATAGACACTGGCTGGAAGAGGAAAATATGAGAGAGTAGAGAGTTATCATAAAACCCACTCCCCCCTCATTTAGGCATAATATCTGCATGCGTGCATCTATAATACGAGTGAGATCAGAAGTTTTTTCTAGAAAATATTTTTCTCTGTTTTCTCTCTTTCAGTGGCTCTCTGTTCCGTTACTCTTTCTTGGTGTTTTTACTGTGTAAACGTAACTAGAGTCCAAACAAGGTGCTTCGATTTTCTGTAGGTATCTCGGTGAACTAGAGAAGATCTAAGGTACACCCAAAAACTTATATTGGTATCATGAGCAAGGTTCTGTGCTTTCGTATTTTTCTCTGTGATTTTTTTATTTTCTGGTTAGATGTTGTAATTGTCACTATTTATATTTTTGAGTGTTTATTTTGTGAAAAGATGCATGAAGCATGCATTTAAACCATAAAACAGAAGTAAACTCACCGTTGACTGAATAGAGATCCTTCGTTCAAAATTGGTTTATTAGAAAATTATATTTTTATGCCTTGAAATTAGTCCTATTGCATAGAGCACGAAAAAATGACACTAAGAACGTCGAACGGAAAAGTTATGGCGAAAAAATAAGTCGAGTCCGACGGATTAGACCTATTTACCAGTCGGGTTCGATGTACCTGACCTGTTTACTAGTTGGGTCTGTACAACCTAGTTGGAGGTCATGGACGATCAAAACGCACCGTTTTGATCATCTCAAAAAGGCGTCATTTTGATCTGTTTCTAAAAACACAAAAAAAAAAAGAAAAGAAAAAGGGAGGCAGTACTGCAGTATGCTTTAGCCCAGTTCGAAAAAATAAATTCAGCTGTTGGGCTATCTGCAGCTCAGTTAAAAAAAAAAAATTGGGCTGTCGGTTAGGCCAAACTCATTTAAAAAAAAAACTTCTTTGGGCAGTAGAGGTATGGGTTGGATAAGTAGATCCAACTAGGACCCACAAACTAAAAAGAAATTAATTTAGAAAAAAGGAGAAAATCTTGTGGTGAAATGTGGCAGTGCCCACGTGGATGCACCAGACTGGAGTGTGTAATGCCCGCGCTAATGTCGAGAGTGGGTTTTGTTCAGTTTTTTAATTTTTCCTAAATTTTTTCTTCTTAGAGCGCGTGAGGGAGCGTGAAACCTCCGATTGAGGTGTAATTTATTCTTAAAAATCTCTAAAATCAATATCTTTATTTTGTTATATAATTTGCCTAATTTTTAATGCAATTCTAGACCTTTTTGTGAATATTCAGTGTATTTTTTTGGTATTTTTTTAGTGTTTAAAAATTTTAAAAAATTATGATAATTAATATTTTTTATTCTTTAGGTGAAAATGACTTCATCTAACACTAAATTCTTAGAATATGATTTATATGATGACATCTTATATTTGGATGATGAGTTACCAGTGTTTTAACCTCAAAATGATAATGGGGATGAAGAATTTCTTGGTGAAGAGATCCACAGAATGATTTTATGGAAGGTTAAGATGTCAATGACTTAAATGAGAATCTTCAAGAGGATCCCGAGAGAAACCTAAAGAGGATTCAAAAATAGAACTTGATGAATTTTTTGAAGGAGATCCAGAGGAGTTGGTGGAGAAAGTACTGCAAGAGGAACCTCAAGTGATATTTGATTCCGGACTGAGGTCAGAAACTTTATTCCCCATCGAACCCCTTCATGAGCAGCCTTTCATGATTTTTTTAGACTCAAACTCCAAGTCGGTGGCTACTCTTCATAAAGAATCTCCAGTTGAAGACGGAGAGGAAGTGAAACAACCTCTTACCCCTGCTTTGACTATGAGCATAACTGAAAGAGATGCAACCAAACTGATAAATATAAAAGGCATTAATGGCGTGCTTGCCAAATACATTGAATTCATGACAAATAAGGAGACTACTAAATTTTACCTAAAAATCATAATAGAGTATATAAGAGCAACAAGGGTTAGAGGTAAGCCCAAAGGAAGAAATATTGGCTTAAAACTATAGAGTTTGTATCTAACTGTAATAAGTCGCCTCTCAAACTTAAGAAGCTAGGAAAAGTGATGTTAGAATATTGTCATACTCATATCAAATGATGTATATTTGTGTTTAATTTTTTTCTTATTTTGCTTTTGTTAAGGACATGTTTTATTACTCTTTCTTTATAAAGACTTACAATTTATTATATGCCGTATATGTAAAAGAAACATGTTTTATTTTTTTTATCTTAGTTATGATTAATGTATACTCTTTTATAAGTGGGAGCTTTTTAGATAATGAGTCTTCTGAAAGCAAATTTTGATGAGAATAATACTTATATTAATTTTGATAAGAAGTGATGGCTATTGCTAGTGCCTATATGATGGGAGGTACAAACGTGTTCTCCTGATCGTGAGTCTAGCGATATTATTATTTTCTGATAAAAATGATAAAAATACATGACATTGTATACTTTACATGTGTTATATACATAAATTCACTTAAATGTTCTATAGCTCAATAAATTAATGTATGATAGGTTTATCACAGAACTGATATTAAACAATGGCATCAAAGAACATTATTGCTGAATTAAACAAGGGAAAAACTCAATGGGACAATTGGGATATTTGACACTAAAATGTCCAATATATTCTAGAAGAACAGGATGCGATTGAGTCATTAACAATGGTGATGGTGGAACCTGAAGTTGAAAATATAGTCTAACACAGGAGAAAACAAAAGGCAGACCTATCTTGGAAAAAGAAGAATAGCATTGCAAGAATCTGATGCGATACAACAAGCTAATGACCCATTGCAAATTCCAACTGGACCAATCACAAGAGCAAGAGCTAAAAGGATTAAGGAAACTTTGAGTGGGCTAGTACAAGACACCTTGACAAGGCAAATGGCATTTGTTGGAGCATCAAATCTGGATGGAGAAGTTGAGGATGTCATTAACATCATTTGGGCTGAAAATGGAGCTGCTGATCATGTCTTGGGCTTGGAGACCTCAACTTAAGGAGCTTGGATCAAGTACAACACATGAGAAGATTTTTTTATTTTGTTTTGGGCCTAATTAATCATATTTTGGACTTGTATGATGTTTAATTTCGTTTTAAGGCCTTTTAGGTCAAATATCTCAATGTAACCCTACAAGATATTGTAAACCTCACTCTTGGAGGGAGACTTGAATTTGGGGAATGAAAGGCTGCGTTTTTGCACCTCCAATTTGAGAGTGGATTCTCTCTAGGGTTCTTCATTGAACTAACAGATTTATCAAGGCTTGATCAACCTTGTGGCATCTTCAAACACTTTGGGTCCTTGTTCTTACATGCTCAAGGGTTCAAGTGGATCACCAGACCTCTGTTTAGCTTTCTTGGGGTGAGTATATTTCAGATTGGTTGTGGGTTCGTGGGATCTTTTCCTTGTGGGTTCTCACCATCTTGGTATCAAAGCTTTGGATCTAAACTCAGGTCATATCTTTATGTTTGATTACCTTCAATTTCGTTCATAATTTTGGTGTTTTATTTGGTGTCTGTTCGTCTTCTGCGTTTCAGTCTATCATCAAAATTGTCACGCTTGTTCATCCGCCTTTCCGTTGAGTTTTGTGATGTTTAATAGGTCATTTTCATTGTTCAGAATCTCTTCTTTCTGCTCGTTTTGGTTTCATCTAAATCCGAGTTTTCTAGGGAAAGTTATACCCATTCTAAAAGGGACGCGTTTTTCTGGAATTTCTGGAATTTCTGGGTTCAGATTGCTCATTCTGTTATGTTTATGGTATTTTCGTGATTTTCTTTGCATTGTTCAGTGACAAAAAGAAAATAGTACAAAAAAAAAAGAAAAAAAGAAAAAAGAAAAATTGTTGTGCTGGTAGTGTTTTGAGCAAATCATCTTCATACCCAGAATCGGTTTCTGATTCTTCTTGAAAGTCCATATTCAATACTCTTGATGTCCCAGTGTTCCCAAGTGTTGGCTGATTCTGCATATTGTGATTGCTTTGTTTAAATTGCTTAGTTCTTTAAAGAGCCTCAAGAGGGATTTAAGAGTGGAAAAAGGCAAGAGTGACATACCTCAATTTAAAAGCCAAGTTTGAGTGAAACACGAGTGTTGAGTGTCATTCTTGAGGGTAAGAAAATTTGTGAGGGATTCTATTTCACTAACACAATTATTTTTCTTGAAGTCTCAATGTCTAATGCAGATGGAACATCCGATGGAGGTGAAAATCCAATAAGTGTCAACGACACCCTTAGGGCAATGTAGCAGCATTTTGAAAGGATGAATTTGGTTTATGGAGAGATAAGGGATAGAATGGATAGACAAGATGAAAGAATTGCAAATCTGCAAAGGTCTCGACCTAATCCTAGAAGGCATGAAAGGCAAAGGGGGGTTTCTATGGATGACTTTGAATCTGGAAATAATGAAGTTGGTGATAGTGAGGGTGAATTCAATTCTGATTCTGAAGCTGAACTAATAGGGAATAGGCATAGAGGGGATAGGTATGGGAGAAGACATGGCATAAATAACCCAAGGGGGAGAGATAGAGTAGATGGGAACTTTGGAAGCATCAAGATGAAAATACCACCATTCCAAGGTAGAAGTGATCCTGAAGCCTATTTAGAGTGGGAAAAGAAAATAGAAATGATCTTTGAGTGTCATAATTATTCTGAAGTCAAGAAAGTGAAGTTGGCAGCAATAGAATTCACTGATTATGCCATTGTTTGGTGGGATAAGTTGGACATTAATAGGAGGAATAATGGAGAGAGGCCTATAACAACTTGGAGAGAAATGAAAGCTTTAATGAGGAAGAGATTCGTTCCCAACCATTATCTTAGAGAGCTTTACCAAAAGTTGCAGACCCTTACACAAGTTTCTAGGAGTGTGGAGGAGTACAATAAGGAGATGGAATTGGCCATGATAAGAGCTAATGTGCAAGAAGATAGAGAAGCAACTATGGCTCGATTTCTAAGTGGGTTGAACAAAGATATAACTGACGTAGTGGGATTGCATCATTATGTGGAGCTAGAAGACATGGTGCATATGGCCATTAAGGTGGAAAAACAACTCAAGCGTAAAGGTGCTTCAAAATTTCATTCTGGATCCAGTTCTTCTTTCAAACAGAATTGGAGGAAAGGAGAAAAAGCTATCCAAAAGGAGACCACTAAAGGCAAAGAAGCAGTTCCATTAAAAAGCAAAGGTAAATCTGATTCCCAAATTTCTAGAAATAGGGATATAAAGTGTTTCAAGTGTTTGGGTACAGGTCATATTGCTTCTCAATGCCCCAACAAGAGAGTCATGATTCTGAAAAATAATGAAGTTGTGACTGAAAGTGAGAGTGAAAGTGATGACTCTATGCCCCTACTTGAAGAGGCTAGTGATGATGGGATTGAATATGCTGTGGAAGGAGAATGCCTTGTGGTTAGAAGAGCCTTAAATTGTCAAGTGAAGGAGGAAGGGTTGAATGAGCAAAGGGAAAATATCTTCCATACTCGCTGCCTAATTAATAACAAGGTATGTCATTTGATAATTGATGGTGGGAGTGTTACAAATGTTGCAAACTCTACATTGGTTGAGAAATTAAATTTGCCTACTGTTAGACATCCTAGACCATACAAGCTGCAATGGTTGAATGAATGTGGAGACATTAAGGTTGCTAAGCAAGTTCTGGTCTCTTTCTCAATTGGCAAATATTGTGATGAAATATTGTGTGATGTTGTTCCTATGCATGCTGGACATCTGCTTTTGGGAAGACCTTGGGAGTTCGATCGAAAGGTGAAGAAAGATGGGTTTACCAATAGGTATTCTTTTGTAATGAACAATAGACCCATTACTCTTGTACCATTGACTCCAAAGCAAGTGTATGAGGATCAACTCAAGATGAGAAAAGAGAGAGAAGAAAGAGAGAGTGAACTGAAAAATGAGAGAAAAGAAATTCAAAAAAAAGAGAGGAGTAAAGAGAGGAAAGAAATTCAAAAAAAAGAGAGGAGTGAAGAGAGAAAAGAAAAGATGAGTTTTTATGCAAAGGGAAGTGAAGTAAGGAGTGCCTTTTTGGGTGAACAACATTTGCTTCTCCTTGTTTACAAGGAATCCTTTTTGAACACTAATAACTCTAGCTTTTCTTTTCCAAGTGCCGCTGATTCTTTGTTGCAGGAATTTGGAGATGTGTTTCCTGAAGAAATACCACCTGGATTACCACCCACAAGAGGAATTGAACATCAAATTGATTTCATCCCAGGAGCAACAATTCCTAATAGGCCAGCCTATAGAAGCAATCCAGAAGAAACAAAGGAGCTTCAAAAGCAAGTGGAAGAGCTCATGGCAAAAGGATATGTTCGAGAAAGTTTGAGTCCATGTGCAGTTCCAGTGCTTCTGGTGCCCAAGAAAGGTGGAACTTGGAGGATGTGCATTGATTGTAGAGCTGTTAACAATATCACTGTAAAGTATCGCCATCCCATTCCTAGATTAGATGATATGCTTGATGAATTGCATGGTTCCATTGTCTTTTCTAAGATTGATTTGAAATCTGGATACCATCAAATTCGAATGAGAGAAGGGGATGAGTGGAAAACAGCTTTCAAAACAAAACATGGTTTGTATGAGTGGTTAGTAATGCCATTTGGGCTAACTAATGCACCTAGCACGTTCATGAGATTAATGAACCATGTCTTGCGTGCTTTCATTGGAAAATTTGTTGTGGTTTATTTTGATGATATTCTAATTTATAGCAAAAGTCTGGAGGAGCATTTGGATCATTTGCATTGTGTGCTTGATGTTTTGAGAAAGAAAAAATTGTTTGCAAATCTGAAAAAGTGTGATTTTTGTATGGATAAAATTGTTTTTCTTGGCTTTGTGGTGAGTGCTAAAGGAATAGAAGTTGATGAAGAAAAGATAAGAGCTATAAAAGAATGGCCAACACCTAAAAGCATAACTGAGGTGAGAAGCTTTCATGGCTTGGCTAGTTTTTATAGGCGCTTTGTGAAAGATTTTAGCACACTTGCTGCACCACTTACTGAAGTTATAAAAAAATCTGTTGATTTTAAATGGGATAAAGAACAAGATGTTGCATTCATTGAACTTAAGGATATATTGTGTTCTGCACCTGTGTTAGCATTGCCTAATTTTAACAAAACTTTTGAGATTGAATGTGATGCATCTGGAGTTGGAATAGGAGCTGTTTTGATGCAGGAAGGAAAGCCAATTGCTTATTTTAGTGAAAAGTTAAATGGAGCAGCCTTGAAGTATCCAACATATGACAAGGAGCTCTATGCACTTAAGAGAGCATTGGAGAATTGGCAACACTACCTTTGGCCTAGACAATTTGTAATTCATACTGATCATCAATCTTTGAAGCACATTAAGGGTCAAGGTAAGCTGAACAAGAGACATGCAAGGTGGCTGGAATTTATTGAGAGATTTCCATATGTCATCAAATACAAGAAAGGTAAAGAAAATGTGGTGGCTGATGCATTGTCAAGAAGGTGATGATTCGAGGTCGAATCCTTTTCAGGAGAGAGGGAATGATGCAATACAACAAGCTAATGACCCATTGCAAATTCCAACTGGACCAATCACAAGAGCAAGAGCTAAAAGGATTAAGGAAACTTTGAGTGGGCTAGTACAAGACACCTTGACAAGGCAAATGGCATTTGTTGGAGCATCAAATCTGGATGGAGAAGCTGAGGATGTCATTAACATCATTTGGGCTGAAAATGGAGCTGCTGATCATGTCTTGGGCTTGGAGACCTCAACTTAAGGAGCTTGGATCAAGTACAACACATGAGAAGATTTTTTTATTTTGTTTTGGGCCTAATTAATCATATTTTGGACTTGTATGATGTTTAATTTCGTTTTAAGGCCTTTTAGGTCAAATATCTCAATGTAACCCTATAAGATATTGTAAACCTCACTCTTGGAGGGAGACTTGAATTTGGGGAATGAAAGGCTGCGTTTTTGCACCTCCAATTTGAGAGTGGATTCTCTCTAGGGTTCTTCATTGAACTAACAGATTTATCAAGGCTTGATCAACCTTGTGGCATCTTCAAACACTTTGGGTCCTTGTTCTTACATGCTCAAGGATTCAAGTGGATCACCAGACCTCTGTTTAGCTTTCTTGGGGTGAGTATATTTCAGATTGGTTGTGGGTTCGTGGGATCTTTTCCTTGTGGGTTCTCACCAGAATCACACTGTTGAGTGCAATGGTTAATGACTTAATGTGTGAATTTGAGACACACATAACTACACAAACTATGTGGATTGCCCTTAAGGATAAGTTTGGCGGAGTTTCCACTACTAAGCTTAGAAGGTTGACAATTTAGTTCGATACCTATAAATTAAAGCCAAATAATCCTATGAAGCAACATCTAAGAGAGATGTCCAACAAGATTCGTGAATTGAAGGAGGCTGGACATAATCTATCTGATGATCAGCAAGTGCAGGTTGTTATCAGGTCATTCTTTGCAAGTTTAGAGTACATGAAAGTTAATCTTACCCATAATAAAAATATCATCACTTTCAATTATGTTTCTAAACATTTAGAGCTAAAAGATGAACATCTAGAGGCTTATAAGTCCACTGGACAAGTCTATTTAATCGAAGATGCCGGCCCTGCCCATTCAAAGCCTGAATTTAATAAGGGTAAGAAATTTCAGAAAAATAGGAAGAAAGGCAGTTCTCCACCTAAGAAAGGCAAACAACAATACAAAAAGAAAGTAAAGAAAGGCGACAAGAAAAAGTTAGACCTAAAGAAGGTCAAACACTTTACCTGCCACAACATGATGCATTTCACATGTGAATGTTCTAAAGAGGCCAAGAGCGGAAAGGTAACAGTGAATTATGTGAATTCACATGTCTCATTTGCTTCTAGTACTATTTTTCTAACATAACATGTTTCCTATTCTTGGATTATTGACTCAGGCGCCACAAACCATATAAGTTGAGATAGAGGATCTTTCATGGAATACTGTCAGTTGCAATTTCAAAGCAAGTGGCTTTACGTTGGTAATAATGCAAGGATCGAGGTTCGAGACATTGACTCTTGCAAATTTATTTTGCGTGGTAGAAAGACCTTGATGCTACATGATGTGCTTTAATCTCTCGACATCCGACATAATTTAATTTCTATAATTTGTTTATTAGACTTAGGGTTTAATGTAAACTTTAATAGTAACGTTACAGACATTTATAGTAACTCAATATTTTATGGTTTAGCTTTCCGATATTTTGTTGGTAATTTTAATACTCACGATTGTTTTGTTATTATTTCGAATAATCCTGATATGAATATCTGACATGCTAGATTTGGACATATTAATCAAAATAGAATGATTAAATTAGCAAAGAAAGCATGCTGGGGGTAATCCCTAACATGGATATGTCATTATGTGAAAGTTGTCTAGCTAGTAAGACTACTAGAAAGCCATTCGGTAAGAGAATACGAGCCAAAAATCCGTTGCAATTAATCCATTCCGATATTTGTGGTCTAATGAGTATGAGGGCGAGACATGGAGCTTAGTATTTTATTATATTTATTGATAATTTTTCACAATATGATCATGTCTATTTGATCTCACATAAGTCTGAGGTATTAGAGTATTTTAGACGATACATAAATGAAGTAGAGAATCAAATGGACAATAAAATCAAGGCATTACGCACCTTTCAGATCAATTCAAACAGCTTTATGAAGAAAAATAGATTATTAGTCAACTAACTATCCCTAGCACACCTCAAGAGAATGGGGTTGCCGAAAGAAAAAATAAAACTCTTTTAGACATGGTTAGGTCTATGATGGCTCAGGCAAACTTTTCAATTTGACATTGGGGTGATGCTTTATTGACGTCAACCTTCATACTTAATCGTGTACCCTTAAAGTCAGTTGACTTCCACGCCCTACAAGTTATGGACTAAACGCCAGCCATATCTAAGCATCCTTAGACCTTGGGGCTCGGTGGCATATATCCATGATAATTCTCATAGACATGGGAAATTGGGTCTTAGAGGGAATAAATATATTTTTATAAGATACTCTAAAATCTCAAAAGGATATATATTCATAAGTGAAATTGAAGATGGGACAGTGACTGAAACAGAATCAAGAGATGTTGTATTCATTGAGACAAAATTTTTCAGTAGGGGAGATGTTGACCGCATTGTATCTTTTTATGAGACTCAAGACCAGGACAATGCAGAGGAAATTGACAGACAAGAATCCTCTAAGTATGTCAATATGAGTAGGAGCCAAGAACGGTCAACACAAAGACCGAGACAAATGAGAAAAAATAAACAAGTAGCTCCGGTCAAAATAAGTAATAGGGAAAGTGTTCCAAAGAGACGATTCCAAATAGAAGACGAAACACTCTTAGTTACTTCAAAATGGGATGATGAACCCCGCTCTATTCATGAAGCTTTGGCAGGTCTTGTCAAGGAGGAATGGAATAAAGTAATGAAAGAGGAGATGAACTCAATGATAAAAAACTAAGTTTGGGAATTAGTTTATTTTAAAAGGGCGTAATGCCATTGGGAACAAGTGAGTTCTTAAAATTAAAAGAAATGTGGATGGATTAATTGACAAATTCAAAACTCGATTAGTTACGAAGGGATATACACAACAGGAAGGTATAGATTACGATGATACTTTTTCACCTGTTGTGCGCTTAAATTTGATAAGACTTATTCTGGCAATAGGAAATAATTTAAACTTAGAGTTGCATCATATGGATGTAAAAATTGCATTCCTGAATGGTGATTTGGATGAAGAAATCTTTGTGAAAACAACCAATAGGTTTCATTGAAAAAGAGTTTTAGTACAAGAAGTGTAAACTTAAAAGATTCATTTATGGATTAAAACAGTCATCCAAATAGTGGCACTTAAGGTTTCACAAGGCGATAACCTCATATAACTTCCAAATGATAGAGGAAGATCATTGTGTTTACGTTAAGTGGTTTGAGGGTAACTTTGTAATATCATTCTTATATGTAGATGACATATTGTTAGCCAAAAATAGTCTTGACTCGATGATAACTATTAAAGAATGGCTTTCATCAAATTTTAAAATGAAAGACATGGGTGAAATAGAATACATACTTGAAATCAAGATTCGAAGGAATCCCTATAAGAGAATCCTCACTCTTTCATAAGAGAATTATATCAAGAAGATACTTGAGTGATTCAATGTGAGTGACTGCAATCCTATGGATATCCCTATAACCACTGGAGTAGCCTTCAGTTTTGACATGTGTCCTAAAATTGAATTAGAAGAAAAGCAAATGGAAAGAGTTATATATGACAGTGTCGTTGGTAGCATGATGTATGTGATGATGTGTACAAGACCAGATATTTGTTATGCCGTGGGGCTGGTTAGTAGATTATAGTCCAACCTCGGTAAGAAACACTGGAAAGCAGTGAAGAGAATCTTGAGATACTTAAAGGGCACAACTAACTATGTATTATGTTATCAAGGAAGTGATATGTGCCTAGTTAGATATTTTTATGCTGATGTAGGCGATAATGAAGAGGAATGAAGATCAACTTCAGGATACATATTCTTAGTTAACAACAGCTCCATCTGTTAGAGTAGCAATAAGTAAATGTGCATTGCCTTACACTTTATGGAAGCTGGGTTTATGGCATGCACTACAGCAGTGCAAGAGGCTATTTGGTTGAAGAGATTTATCGAACACCTATGATTTGGGAACGAGAGTACTAATTTAGTGTTGATACATTGTGACAACACTGCAGCTATTGCTTACACTAAAGACCCTAAGTATCACAACAAGACCAAACACATTGATATCAAGTATAACTTTGTGAGGGATTATATAGTACAGAAAATTATAAATGTACAATACATTTCAACCAAATGTATAGTTGCAGACCCCCTGATTAAGCCAATAGGCAAAGAAATATTTAAGAAACATGTAAAAGGTATTGGCATGCGTAAAATATAAAGTTGTAGACTGTATGTAATATTTTATTTTTATTAATGATATCATGTCATTTATTATTACTTATAGATCTGGATGAAAGTATACAATGTCTAGTATGTCTTACAGGTTAAAAATTTCAGCTCTCACCAGTAAAGCATTAAAAGATGAGACATGTGTTCACCAGTAAAGCAGTAAGTGTGCTGATATGGTAGAGAAGAAATACAGTAAATGTCTTCTTGCCTTAAAACGTGCGGTAAGTTGAGATGAGATCCGTGAGTATGGATATAGATCAAACTATGGATACCCACATCCATAAAACCTGTAGCCAGATAATAAATTTTTCAAAATTGGCGTCATATTATGTTAATAGAATTGAAGAGTTTGGGTTTAGATATTATGAGTGTTTGGACTGAAATTTGTACGGTGTGATTGATAGAATCAAAACGACATACACTCTTATAGGATAAGAGGAACACTATAACATATGATTCATACCGCATGTGCTAAAGAATCACAAATGGAAAGCAAGTGAATCAATACATGCTTCATTGTTGTGTAAGGTTTAGAAAGGTACTATTTTTTCATAAATGTCCTTTGACTTTTACAATATTATGGAGGTATGTTTCAGTGATTGCTACTTTAGTATATGTCCTATGGTCAAATTATATATGAACCAAAGGTATTATGCTAGGAAAACGGTTGATTCATATCAAAATGATATATGGCGAAAGAAAGATTACCAAAATATACACATCCATGATGGTGTCTGTGACTGGTCCTTTGTGATATTATTTTTTGTTAATTTCATAAATGTGTATACTATGCTCTGAGTTATATACTGATTCAAGAGGGATTATATTAGTCATAAGAAAAGTGTATATGAGTAAATCTAGGACATTCAAGGCACTATAACTTATTTTTGTCTAGTTGCATTAAAATGTTGTTTTGTGTTGATCTCTGTAATAGGAATTTCTAGTGCAAACACCTTAATAAAGACGTCATGCCTACGCGATCACGGCAAAACACCTAGTATGAAAGAAGAAAGAGAATAAGATTAGAGCCACGATATCTAATCTACTAAGTGTGAGTGGGAGAGTTAGAAAATGGGTCAGTCCACCCATAGTGGATTAGGCCCAGGTCCATGAGTATGCACAGTGGAAGGAATAATTATGGACACTGGCTAGAAAAGGAAAATGTGGGAGAGTGGGGAGTTATCACAGTACCCACTCTTCCCTCATTCAAGCATAATATATGCATGTGTGCGTCCATAGTGTGAGTGAGATTAGAAGTTTTTCCCAGAAAATATTTTTCTCTGTTTTCTCTCTTTCGGGGGCTCTCTGTTCCATTAATCTTTCTTAGTGTTTTTGCTGTGTAAACGTAACCAGAGTCTAAATAAAATTTTTTAATTTTGTGTGGGTATCTCGATGAATCAAAGAAGATATAAAGTACGCCTAAAAACTTATAGAAATTATAGTACTAATTATGACTTGGAAATAGTATTTGCTTGAAGATCCCATCGTTTTCCAAGATGTTTCAAATGATTTGACGTGGCTCAAGTTTATTTTATCTCAAATTAGTTGTGTTTATAACCTTTGTGATCTGTGCCGAGCCACTTGAAGACCGCCAATCACACCCTATGATTCAAGTTGAACAAGCTATAAGATTTTTTCCACTTTTTTTTGGGTAATAGTATTGATTATTATTCTTATTTTAGGATCAAAATGCAGCAGTCTATAATTTTAAATTTTTTTGCGGCCTCTATAATTTTTTATTTAGGGAATGTGTCTTTTGGCATGCATACATGGTTTTCAAAATTTATTGAAATTGCAATTTTTTTTTCTATTTTAGGGACAGATTTACATATATTTTTAAAATAAAAAACAATTATTCGTTTTTTATCTATGTACTCTATTTTATTGTAATTTTCTATGAATGAATTTGTCATTTTTATAGAAAAGATTTAAAAAAAATTGTTGGTGGAGATGTTAGTGGTTTTATCAATAATAAGTATGTTTTACAGGATTCGAACTGATTTTTTTTACTTATAAAGGTGAGACTACTTACCAACTCAACTAATAATTTATTAATAAAATATATGTATAATTTATTTCTCCTTTTATAAATGGGTTATATAGCACTAAATATCCTGATCTTATTTCTCATATGCATTTAGTATTTTAATCTTATTTATGGTACAATTTTACCTATAATCTTTTTAATTTAGTGTAATTTCACCAATAATCTTTTTAATTTAGCTTAATTTTTTATATTTGAGAAATAAGATTATGTGTAAATTTGCATCAAATTAAAAAGATTGTGAATAAAATTATACCACAAATAAGATTAAGATACTTGACGTGTATGAAAAATAAAATTAGGATATTTGGTGATATATAACCCTTTATAAATTTGTCTAAGTTTTGAGAATAAAAAAAATTAAATCATTTGAACAAAATTTAGAAGAATAATTATCAATTTTAGAAATAAAAAATGCAACTTTGATAAAGTAAAGATGGGAGTGTGTATTTACACAGAACCTAAGATAAATTGCATGGTTTATAATTTCCTATAACTTTTATTTTATAAATATATTGATTGATTTAAAATAATTAAATTACTTATTTTTTATTTATTAAAAATTATGATTAAAATTCAATGATTTCAAATTATTTGAATTATAAATCTTAACTTACAAAAAATAAGTTAAAAATCTTTAATAAAATATTTAGAAGTAAAAATTGAATTAAACTATATACGTTCAAGTAGGGGTGGTAATGCGGGCTAACCCGCCAGATACGGGTTGGCCCGTCGCAGGTTAGGATGAAGGTGGGCCAGTTAAAACCAGCCCGCCTCCAGGCGGGTTGGTGAAACACTAACCCGAGCCCGCCATGGTGGGTTGGCGGGCTAACCCGCCAACCCGTCAGTTTTTTTTTATATTTTTTTATATGTATATGGTTATATGCTAATTTTTAAAAAAAAAATCACATATGTCAATATTAATTGGATTCGAATCATGATTGAAGTTATCAAAATATTTATTTAGTCAACTTTATCACCATCTATAGATAAATCTATCACAAAGAAAATAATAATAAAATAAAATAAATATATATAAAGAAATGATTCAATGAGATAAATTTAATATAAATTAAGTGTAATATCTGTTGTTTGGTTAAGATTCTCAAATTAGTAAAGTACAAATGTGCAATATAAATAATAAAAAAAAAATGGGCCAACCCGCCAACCCGGCGGGTTAGCCCGCCGCAAGTGCGAGTTTGGCGGGTGCGGATAAAAAAACTCACATCTAAATAGGTTATAATTTTTATAATACGGGCTTAACTTAAATTACCACCTTGGCCAAGTATGGGAAATGACCTGAAGCGAATTTCATTTCATACCGCAAATCTTCCGCGCCAAGCTTCGTTTTCATTTTTTTTTTTTTTTTGAAAGAAGAAGCCCGCGCGTGAGACCAATTGCAGAACCCAGACCCCATAAACCCTTCCTTCTTCAAATCTCCTTCGTCTCTCTAACCGATCTCCATCTTCTCCATTCATCCTTAAAGTAAGCTCTCTTCATGCTCTCTTTTTATGTGTATTTCAATTGAAAAATGGATGCACAGGAACTCCCTCTCGCGTCTCCAAAATTAGGGTATCCCATTGATGGTGATGATGAGAAAGTGATCTCTGGACTTAGTACGGTGCTGGTTGCTTCGATTCAAGAAGCCAAAGATAGGATTTCGCATATAGAGTTTTTATTTTGTAGGAAGCTTTATCCCAATTTCCAGTCAAAATCTAAAGCTCTTCACAAAGTTTACTCTGAGGCTAGAAAATCTCTGGAAGAGCAGTGGAAGGAGAAGGAAAATGAACTGTTAGTCCAGATTGAGAAAATGAGGCTTGAAAATCAACGACTTCTGGAGGAGAATCGGCTGTTGAAGGCTGAGGAGGCCAAAGTAAAGGAACCATTGGAGAAGGAGTTGCTTGCTAGACAGCTCAGAATTGAGGAGATGGAGAGGGAGATCGGGAAGAAGAATGAGGAAATTGATGAAGGATTAGTGTTGCACAAGAATTTGGTAGACTTGGTTCAGTCAAAAGAGTCCTTGATTTTGGAAAGGGAGGAGATACTGAAACAGTATGTTGAAAAGAACAAAGGCTCGATTGCTAGGGTGAAAGAGTTGGAGGAAGAAGTTGAGGATCTCAAACTTGGCATAAGAAAGAAGGAGGAGAAAATGGCAGAGGAGATAAAGTTGCGGGAAACGTTACATGCGAAGAACTTGGAATTGATCTCTGAGATTGAGGGTTCTGAGAAGGAGGGGAAGCAACTTTTGGCTCAAATAGTTGAGTTGGATGAAGAAGCTACAGGAATTCGGAAAAAGCTTAGTATTAAAACACAAGAGGTCGAGGAAAAGGAAGAAATGCAGAAGCAGTTGATTAAACAATTAGATGAACAGAGCTCGGAACTGTTGGAGAATAAGAAAAAGTTGGATTTTCATGAGAAGGAGAAACAAATTCTTCTGGAAAAAATGAGAAGTTTGGAGGAGAAACTTAATCTGCCGCTTAAACCGAATACTGGAAGAGGGGAATCATCTGAAGGGGTTGATTCATATCAAAGGTTACTTAAAGAAGTTGAGTCAATATCATCTGAGCTGCAGGCTGAGAAAAGGAAAAGGTTGCATGTCACTGAAGCTTATAAAAGGATGAAATCTCAGCACAATTACCTTCGTGAGAAGTTGGGTCTTACCTCAGAAAATATGCTTCCCCTGAACAAACTGGAAAATGAAAGTGATCTGTACAAGCATAAGGATCCAATTACGGCACCTGGTAAGATTTGATTGTTGAACTGATTCTATTTAGTAGACTTATCAGGCATTTTGGATTAGGAAAAATATGCAGTTTATTAGTCGTATGCTATTAAGCTCCATCAAAATGTAACAGGTGGATAATTTTATAATTTGTGATTGCATTTTTTTAAACTTGTTAAATTCTTATCATAGATTTTGATAGTAAGCTCATAATGAACTTTACCCATGTTTTGTCCTTTGAATTATTTGTGGTTCTTGTGTTCTAGCTTTGCAAAGTTGCATCCATAAGATGCACCCCAAGGCCTACACATGCCCTTTGCTTGACATTGGCTAAGATGGAATACGTGTCTCCTACATACTTGGCTAACTCTCTATTGCTTGTTATTTCAGATCTTATGGTTCCAAGTCCAAACACCTCCACAGATAATCGTAAGTCAGAAAAAGTAAAGAGTGAAAACTTAGAGGATGACTTAGGAGGTAAATCACATTCTCTATTGATATTATTCGTTGCTCTTATATGCATAAATTCAATTGCCTAAATTTTTTGTTGAGATTTTGAATGTGTCCATCTTAGGTTCCTCATCCATCATGTACTACCTTTTTATTGCAGGTCTTGAAAACAAAATCCCTGATACCTTTGTTGCTGCATGCGACCCAAACAAAGTAAAGGAAGAAATACTCGAGGATGACACAGGAATCAAAACCATTCCTCATTCTTCCAGTTTCCATCGCAGCCCAAAATGCCCCACCAATACAAAATTGACCTCTGTATCTGGCACAAAGCGGCCTGCATCATCATGGAGACAAACCAGATCTCGCCAAAGTCGAGTAGGTAATGACCCACATGATGATTTTCTCGATACTCCTCTTGAGAATGTTAGAGCAAATTTAAATAAAGGTTCATCAAACAAGGAAGACCAACCAGAGCGAGTCCAGAAAGATGTTAGCATGGGCAGCTCAGATGATGAAACACAGGATGCGAATGCCATAAGCAGTCCCATAAACAAGCAATCTTCAGTTCCTTGTTCCAGCAAGAAGAGTTTTAAGTACATTGAACCAGTGAGGAAGAAAGATGAGCGAGAAAAGTTGAAAGGAATTGAATGCAAACAGTGTAAGAAATTCTATGATGCTGTTCTTCCAAGTGATGAGGGTAAGGATGCTGATGGTAGTAAGCAGAATTTTCGATGTGAACATCTTGACGGTGTTTCTAGGCATCGGTATAGATATGCTCCTCCCATGACTCCAGAAGGATTTTGGAATATTGGATTTGAATCTGAATTATGAGCAATTTTTCCCCACATTGCTATTATATTACTATTTCAATTCTCCAACGTCAAAGTATAGCTTCCTCAACTAATGCCTTGAGGAAGATTATTAGAATGGTAATTTTAAATTTTTTTATCAATTTAATACATGTTTAATGATTTAACTGTTATTTTTTTAATACGTGGGAATAAGTCAAAAATGATTTATAATAGTGACTATAGTAGTATTGCATTAGAGTTCTAAAAAGTCGTAATATAAAACAATTTTTTCCCTCAAAGAACAAATATAATGAAATAGGATTTATGAGTCTGAAATTATTTTTCTAAAATGATTATTTCAAAAGCTAGGAAGGCATTTACTTCTGGTTTAAACTTTCCTGGGCCATTATTGTGTACTTTGAAAAGGATTTGGTTTACATTATTTAAATTTTTGTGGCTGGATTTATACCATTTTCCATTTGACTACTTAACAATGAAATTAGTGAGAAATTCTAATAATTACTATGACTTTTGTATTTTTCTTTTTTTTTTAGTTGTCCACCTGGTTCACCGGAGTTTTGCTCCGACTATATTCGGATCCGACCCGCATCGCGTACCTGGCTATGGTGGGTGAGTCTCTCAACGGGGATTTTCTGCATACGCTAAGGCTCGAACTCGAGATTTCGCTTAAGCGATACCGAACTACTTATCACTCAGATTAACCTCTGTTGGTTGTATTTTCCTCTTCTATTTTTGTGAATTGGATCCTTGAGCTTTGTTGGACTTTATATATATCCGTCCACCTTTAATGGGCTAACCAAGTGCATGGCCCAAATGTTTAAATTTAATTAATTAAACCAACAGGGAAGGAATCACACGTATATTAGTTTGATTGATAAGAAGTTGAGTCATAATTAGGTCGTCAGTTCAAATATAGCCTCTAATATAAAAATTTTATTAATAGAGAATTTATAAGTGTTGTGAGTATAAAAGTATGCTCTGGTCTTAATCAGCCTATGGGAACCAACTACCTAAACTTTCTCATAAAAAATTCAGTGAAGGAGTCTATTTCTTTTGTCAAAATAGGGTGTGAACCAACAAAGCTTGTCATAGTTAATCTATAGTTGGGTCATTTAAACACGATGTTATAGGTTCGAATAAAGCTGTGTGTGTGAAAAAAAAATTTATTGAGAGAAATAAAACTTATTTTAATGATTTTTATGTCTTGAAAAAATTAGCCTTTAAGCTGTCGACTAAGATATTTAAAAAAAAATACTATGTGAAATCTTATGCTGTGATTTGTACAAGTGCCAAAAAAGAGCAGATGTTGTTGGTGGAAGTTCTTGTGCCTAAGGAAAAATGTGGTGTCAGAAATTTTAAACTAAAAATGAGTGAATCGCAACTTTGGCTTTGTTGGGAAATTCATCCTCTAGAGTGGTTTAAATTAATTAAAATTGGTGTTTGATTAAAAACTAGACTAGAAAGGCACGTGGGTTATTGATGACAGAAACTGAATAACTCACTTCAAATAATTGTGAGGCGTTGTTTTAACTTTTTTGCATTCATCTCACACTTTCCTCCGACATTCTTCTTCTTCTTCTTCATCTTTTTATAATGCTCCGACCCACGTCTCTCAGGTTCAATGTTACCTTGTCAGGAATAAAACGTTTCTTGACCCCATAAAAATCATGAATAACATGTTTTATAAGATTTACTTTTTTAAAGCAATCCCCTAATAACATAATTTTTATTTACCCATAAAATTTAAACTCGTGATTTTATTTAAATAAAATCAAGTATTTTTCATTCAATCTAATAAGTGTTGGGTAACTCCCTCCGGTTATTATTATAAAATGTCTAAGAAGAAATAAATTATTTTTATTATAATTCACCTAATGGGTATTAATTATATTTTTTAAGATTGTACTTATTTAAAAATTCATTAATTGCATCTTTTATAGCTTATTGGATACAATTCGTATTACTCTTCCGATTTTTAATATAAAATCTAATTAAAAAGTTGATCTTAATTTTAAATATAATATTTATGTCCTATATTTATTTATTTATTTTAATTATTCCTATTAATACTCCGTCAACAATAATTATGTAAAAGATGAAATGAATGAATTAATGAAAATTATTAGAGTGTTTTAGAAAAAAAATATGACATATTAACTAACTTAATTAATTTACTTAATATAATTAAATTAGTTAAATATGTCTTATATTAGGACCAGAGGAATATTATATATAAGCAAACTTAAAATTTTATTTCATTTTAAGATAAGTTAATGGCTTAACTAAATTTTTTTAATTTTGATGAAGTTATTAGAAGTGTTTTATAATAAAAAATTAAGGATCAGAGGTACTAAATAACACTTCTAAGTCCTTTTTAATTAATTCTCACGTATAAATGACAATTAAGTTGTTAAATACATTTTAAATTGATAAAAAAATTTAAGTTTGCCCTAATTAAAATTTACTCTTTCTATATTTATAAATTATTGTCAATTTATTACCTCTCTCTTTATAAGGAGAATCAAATAGATGTAAAATTAAAAAATAATTATTAATAATTCTTTAAATAAACTAATATTTATGACCAAAAATTTTTGTCTATAAGAGCCATATAATAAATACTAGAGTGGTATTAAGGTAAGAATATGGTTGTATCCTTTATTTAAATTCAAACTCTAACTATGAATTCAGTGGAGGGATAATATTTCTTTCTTATGAACTCACTCTCTCTCTCTCTTCTGTTTTCTTTTTTTGTGTGCCAATCTTTCTTATGAGCTTAATTTTAATTATTGTAATTAAATACTCCCTCCAATCTTTATTGTAAGCTTTATTTTTGTGAAAGGGTCTAGTTTAATTTATAAACTTCATTTGGGGTTTGTCTGCTCATTTATTATATTTTTTTCCAATTTTACCCCTGTTAACTGAATATATTGCATTTATTTTTTTGGCCAATGTGTATTGCATTAATTAAAAGTTCGCTGAGATTTGTATTTACGAGAGGGAGAGAATGATGCTTTAAACAAAAGCGTGTAGTGGGATTCTTTACCATTTATTATCTCTTCCCAATATATTCCTTTTTTATCCTTTTTTTTTTATTTATTTCTCTTACTCATCCTTCTTATAAATAAAAATATAGTTTAAAAAAATATTTTTTTACATATTTATTATTTTTAATTAATTTTAACTATTTTCTTAAACAACCTAAAATAATTATTTGAAACTTATAATAAAGACATAAAGGAGTATAATGGAATAAAATCCTAAAAGCATAGAATGGATATTATGAAATAGGTATAAATAGTTGTGGCAATAGTGTGGCCAATTTTTTTTTATACTTCAATTTTTAGAAGAAAGTTAGGCTCACTCATGATCTAAAGGTAGGGTGAAGTTTTTCTTCTTCCTAAGTTATACTAATGTTAGGCG
The DNA here is from genome assembly GCA_037074615.1 of Leucaena leucocephala. Classification (NCBI taxonomy): domain Eukaryota; kingdom Viridiplantae; phylum Streptophyta; class Magnoliopsida; order Fabales; family Fabaceae; genus Leucaena; species Leucaena leucocephala. Next base: position 1,433,108 of record CM073544.1, on the reverse strand, counting down.
AGCTGTCAATTACTCTCAAACATAAATATAGGCACTTAAAAATTAAAATATTTTTTTAAACATCGTAATTAAAATTATAATAAAATAATATTTTTTAAAAATTAAATATATTTTAAATAATTATACATGTTAGCTAGTTAAATTCACGAGCGAGCGGAGGTAATACTGTGGCCAATTTTGAACGTGGATGTCAGTGTGGCAGGGGACCATGCCATATGATCTCTGTACCAAATTCAATTCAATTTAATTTTGTGCAAATAAAAGGTAGCCCATTAGGTTGTCTCTTTTAATTCCTTCTTTTCCTATTCTTTCACCTCTTACACCTTTTTCACCTTCCATAAATTTTTCACTCTGTGTTTTTAAAATGTCCCAAATACATATTTAGTTTCCCTCCATTTATTTGTTTCCCTCCACTATTTTCACCACAAATCTCAATCATTAGATGAAATTTTAATCATGGGAAGCCCATTTATATTTGGATTAGCTTATTTTAAATAATTTTACTTCTTAAAAAACTTTTTTTAACTTGATTTTAGAGGTTTCCAAATACAACTAATTATACTAATAAAATAAAAGGATACACATTTTAAAAAAAAATAACATTATAGAGAGATATTTATACGTATTCTTTTCATCCCTATTTATAAGTGGCTAACTAATTATACTAATACAATACAAATAGGACTGCCATTTCTGTGTACTTTCCCCAATTCTGTACGCAATGGTAGTTCTTCAAAAGATATGCCACTGATTGATTCCCAAAATTCTTCAAAAGCATTGATAGGTTGGTTATACCTTCACAAATAAATTAAAGGAGCGACACTCTCTCACATTTTATACAAATAGTAAAATACCCAATAAAAAGCCTTCTCCAATCCTATTTCTTTTCCAGTAACACAACGAGTATATACATTCAGCTCTTTCTTCGCCTTTGCTCAAAGACTAAAGACCATGCCCCTGATATCCCCCTCCTTTCTTTAACTTTGTCCATTTCAACATCTTCATGAATATATCCCCTAATACAATTTTTTAAAAAGACTGATTTGCTTGTGAGAATCGATAATATAGATGACATTCCGGGTGCGCATAAACTATTTCCGGGTCGGGCCACTTCATTCTTAGCATGCCTTCAAGGGATTTCCCCACAAACAGTCATTGTTAGCAAAGGAGGAAGCTTCCAGGTGGTCAAACGGAGACCCGACGGGTATGGACCCGCACAGGTGGTTGTTGCTCAGGTCCAGGTGACCGATGTACTTCGCTGATGACAGCGAACCGGGTATCGGACCCTTCAAATTGTTGTAAGATAAATCCAACACCATGAAGTATGATTTTGACCCGAACACGTCCGGTATTTGGCCTTCCAATGCGTTTCGGCTCAGGTTCAGGATACCCATACGTGAGTTACCCGGCAGATTTGGAGGGATTTGCCCCGACAGAGAGTTACTGTCTAGATTGAGGTTGGAAAGAACGGCATTGAAGGCATATCTTTTTTCTTTTTTTGGTTACCCATCCGGTTCACAGGAGTTTTGCCCTGACTATGGTGGGTAAATTTTTCAACAGGGATTTTCTACGTACGTTAAGGCTCGAACTCGAGATTTCACTTAAGCAATACCGAGCCGCTTATCACTCGGATTAACCCCCGTTGGTTGAAGGCATATCTTTTTAAAACTATTTATGTAAGACCTCATTTTTTGCTGAATATTTTTAAGTTCAAAACCTAGATCCAATTTGGCAGTGGCCCAATGGTTTTAGCATAATTTGTCTATTTAGTATTTAGTATGCATGTTTAATAAATAAATAAATGACCTATCATCCGTGACTTCAATTGGCAAAAGGATGAGACATACGACTATTTAGAACGTGTTCAAATCTTAGAAAGTATCACTTTATTGTGATTCTAGTCGCCGCGTTTGTGGAAGCATTCTAACTCCTGGGTGCTAGGTTTACGCCTGAGGGTAATAGACGGTTCGCCCTGCTTGACATTGGTATCACCTAAGAGAAAAGAAAATTTCGCCCTACTCTTGGATCGTGGGTGAGCCAACCTCTTTCCAAAAATTTTTGTATCAAATAAATAAATAAGATAAAAAGATATATTGAAAAAACACATAATAATGATGTAATTATGACAATTTAAATCATGATTGGAATAATTTTAATACATATATAAAGAAATTAAAATAATCCAAATTTAAATATAAAAATAAATTGAATAAAATTTAATTTATAATATTATTTATTGAATTATATTACTAGGTATATAGTTTAGAGGTTTATAACTGTCCTTCTTAATATAAGTGTTTCTTCTTAAAATCGAATTCGAGATCTAAAAAAACCTAACAGAACCTTAATTTATGATAAAGGATATTCTATCAAAGGATAGGATGCAAAAAATTTGATAACAAAGTTACCACTTAGGCAGCTTGCTGTTGACAAATAAAGCACACCATTTTAACACCACGTGCAAAAGCAAGTCTGGTTCCTTTATCACTTGGTAAAATTAAGCTTTGTTTACAACTAGAAAGATGAGACTGAAGAATAATAAAATCTAAAGAACCAAAACGAAAGAACACTGGTGGTGGAGGTTACGTCTAACGAGAAGAGTTATTTTTTTATAATAGAGCGAATTAATATTCGAATTCTCACACTCTGATAGATATTTATATTTAATATTAACAGTATCTTAAATATAAATGTGTCTAGTAGTAAAATATATATTATAAAAGAAAGAAAGAAAGAAAGAACACTATGGACTAGAGGAACAAAGATTAGTGGTCCTCACAAGGCAAACGAAAAAAGGGCACATGGCATGAGGCTGTGCCCTCAAGTTTTGGACATAACACAAAAGTGCTCACATGAAAGCATCAAATTGCTATCCCTGCGAGAAGGAAGACTAATTCTTGTGTGTGAGAAGCACAAGGTACAACTGGTGTTTACTTTGCCTATGCTACACATTAATCAATGACCCTATCAAAGCCTCATCACTACATCAATACTCCCTTTTTTATGGGAAGGTTCTAACTAATATATACATACCAATAAGAACAATTAAAATTATTAAATGTCATAAAATTTGAGTAATTTGCAATATTACTTCTATCAACTATATTAAGCTCTAACATCATATTAATTTCCACTCTCTCACTGCCCTTATTGAATATAAGCAAACATGGAAAAATATTAAATGCCACTGAAATTATCAAAACATCTTATATAAAGGACTAAAAATTCCTTCTAAAAGACCTCCTATAATAAGGGCAAAAGGGAGTATATGTCATAGTTTATAATTAATATTTATTATAATGATTCCAAAGATAACAAAGTTCAGATAATTGAGATTAATTATACAAAACAATAGAGATGTTACTTATAAAATTTAAGCTGGGTGATTTAAATGAAGAAAAGCTATTGGAGTTACTTGTGATTGAAAAGTACCTAATAAAATTAAAATAAAATTTTGTCATACTGCTATACGACCAACAATACCGTATAGTAGTGAATGTTTGACTTTAAAAAGATAGCAAGAGTATAAATAGGGCTAGAAAAAATCTTCTCTCTACATTATAAATAGAACCAAAGGAGTAAGGCTCAATCTGAAAGAATGAAAATACACCTGGTTAAGATGTGATATAATCTGTAGTAATTTTCATTTTTCAACCAAAAATGTCCTCAGTAATAGATGATTCTTCTTCTGTATCAGTACGTGTTTGAGAAGGTGTTTGAAGTTGTTCATAGTTCAGTTGTCTGGAAGCTTCATATAATGCAACGCCAACACTTACAGAGAGATTCAAACATCTGACATAAGTTTCAACTATTGGGATTCGGATGGTACCACCACCATAAGGTTCAGAATTGCAGTCTTGTAGGGCTTCAGGAGGCAAGCCACCCGTCTCAGACCCAAATAAAAGATAATCGCCTTTTCTGTAAGAAAACTCCTGCAAGGTCATTAGATATTATTACTCCTTCCTCTCCTACTTATAGGAACTAGATAATTAATTTATAGAGATTAAAGAAATTAGTTATTTGTAAAAGATGTGCATTGATTTCACTAAAATACCCCTTTTAATCATTTGCATTGAAAACTATGCCTTAATAGAAACTCTTTAATAAGTGTAATTAATAGGGATAATTTGAAAAAAATATTAAAAATTTAGAAGACAAAGTGAATTAAAATATTATATTTAGGACCAAAATAAAACTCTTATATTTAGGATTAGATGAAGTAATAAATTATACAACTTCTGAGTTCTTTTTTTAAAAAATTATACAAACCACTGTTTTATTTTCAAAATTGACACACACTTTCTCTTAAACAAAAAGAAAATTAGATGGACCACTCCAAAGATTTGCAAACATTACACAAATTTCTCTTAAATTTTTAAAACTCACACAAACCTCCAGGAACAGGAAAAGTCAAATTACATAGTCCCTTTTATTTTCAGGGGAGATTTGTGCATATTTTGGAACTCAAGGAGTTCCTCTGCATTTTGTATCAAAACTCTAGGAAGGTTTGTGCCATATATGGTCGCTGTTTCTGGGACCTTTGTATTGATTTAAAGATAATAGGGAGGCGTGTATAATTTTGGCAAAATTTAGGAGGTTTGAACTGATTTTGAAAATAGACAGATTAATAGAATTTTACTAGTTTGTGTAATTTACTCTTAAAAACTATTATGACCTTCAGTTTAAACTTCTAACCGAAGTTGTGCTTCATATAGTGTAAAAGCAAAATCCTCTAGCCAAATAGTTACAAGTTTGATCCTTGTTTGCCTCATTCTTTGTCCTTATTTCACTATTTATCTTCAAATTGGAAATTACAGTTATTATTTTCCCCTCTTTCTCACAAGTTATAGACACACATATATATGGAACTGTGCCAATTATAGGGTTCAAAATCTGTGGCATAGTTTCAGCATTTCTTTCTTCGATCAAATTGCTATCTCCCTAGAGTTCTAGTGCATCAGATGAAAGACAGTGAATATCTATTTTTAATGAAAAAAAGGTTCAAAAGAAAGTAAATGATTTAGAATATTAAGGATTTCACCAAAACCATAGAAAAACTAATGACAGAAAGAGACAAATTTGTCAGTCAGTTAGGGCTGAAAGAACGAAAGAGAGAAATGTCATCATCAGAGATTTCAACGAAAATCATCAAAAGGATTGACAACTCACCGAATGAACTTTTGTTCCCCTCTTTGTAAATGCTAGCAGCCGCTTTTCACCCTCCTGCACCAAACAATGGGGACATGTTGAGTCAGAGGAAGACCATATAACCAACACCTTTCAATCAGAGTGACAACAACCTCAGTTCCCCAAGTTTCATATTCAAGACTTATACAACAAACAACAACAACAACAATAAGCCTTATCCTATAAGTGAGGTCAGCTATATGGATCATACGATGATATTGTGTTCTATTAATAATTAAATCTTTGGATATATTATTAATATTCAAGACTTATGAATGAAGAAAATTGGTGTTGGAGTGTCCCCTGTGAGTTCAACCAGCTTGACTCAGATTAATTAAGGTCTAATGTAACTTCCGGACACTATGGTATTCAATCCAAAAGGAGAGACTAAAATAAAGGTTAGTGGAAGTTACTTTCGGAATGATATATACCTGCTGCCTGAAATAATCGCGAAAATCTGTCCATGAATCATGAATTTTAACAACTACATATCTGCAATTTTGCATTAATACTTGAAAACAAATATAGAGCTGAACAAACAAACAAGTGCATGAGCAAAACTCACAGGAGATAAAGGGGAAGAAGAGAATGTGAGAGCTTGAGTTATATAAAGAAAAATAGACAATGGCATAATTTATAATCAATTATTAGACACTAATATCCTTTAAAATAACAAGAGATGAGCATTCATAAATTAGAGGATTTCAATGAAGAAATCTACAAACATGTTTCCATGGATACGGCCAGTAATCCAGTCCTGCTCGCTTTAATTTATTGCTATCCACTTTGAATGCCATTGGCTGAAATGATAGAGTAATACCACCACTATCAGTAGCAAATTTTGATAGAAGAAAATGTGAAAGACTACAATCTCAAAGTCAGATAAAATGCGATGAGATTTCGAGAAGTAATATTCACCCCAACCAAGTGTAGTCCAACAGCTGATGCCGCACATGTTCTAGCAATGGCACCTGTGTTTCCTGGAATCTGCCGAAAGAAAATCAGAGACATTCAGAAATTAAGATTGTCTGTGACTTGAAACAGAACATGTTATAAAAATGACTGTTAATGAACTAAATGTTATCAAATATATTGCTTTGTAGTCTGTAAAATTAAGGTATCCTTACTTTGTTTTTGAATTTTTTTTTAATACAGGTGCCAAATTCCTGTGCTGAGGTAAACTTTAACTTTTTGGAGGCTATATAAACTTTAAATTCACTTAATTTTATATGAAGAATTAATTCAAATAAGGTGAATATTTAAGATACAACTTTGCATCAAAGCTCTTGGTAGTTACAATAACCAGTCTCAACTTAGCTTTCTTTTCATTTCTTCTGACAATTCTGACATTAGCATCAGCAGATAAATGAAATATTTTTGAAGCAGTTAACATATAGATAATGGGGGACAATAATTTAGATCCAGTTAAAACAAGCTTTACCAGCATGGCAATTGAAAGGTTTGAGAAACAAGCTATCCACAATCAAGTTATCATCTGCAGAATCACATCATATTCTACTTAGGAGTGAAGAAGCATAGACCATATATTATCTCAATTTATTGCCAACTTTGATATTAATCTAATAAATAAGAATCAAGAACATCATTTATCCAATGGTAAGCACTTCTTTCTTTTCATATTGTATAATAATCCCTAACTTCATCCCTTTAGTCTTCAGAGATTTAGTCCATGCAACAAAATTCTTACATAAACATAGAAGTAGAAATATGCAATTGATCAGTAGAAGCCAACATGTTCGCAAAGCAAAAATTTGTTTATTAGTCTCAAATACATCATTCTATCAAAAGGAGATTAGAACTTGGCCTTCAACCAGCTCATTTGCAAGACCTAATAGTCATATCAAATTCCAACGCAAATCTTCTGGTCTCACAAAAGCAAAAAGATTTCTGAATAAAATTGTGGACAACATAACCCAATCTGACTCACAAGTAACCAGAGAAGAATTTAAATATCCCAATTTCCTATATCCCATGAAATGAAAGTTATTCATCTTGCATGTAAGCAACCATGCCCCCAAGAAACTCAATGCAAAATTTTAACATGCAAATATATATATATATGATTCCTAATGCAAAATCAAAATCAATCAAATTTACCGGCAGCAAGAGGTATGCCAGAGGTTTAAGAGAAAACGAAAATGTCAACTATGAACTAAACCATACCTGGGGAGACACCAGCACAACCTGAAGAATCTTGGAACGTGACGCCTCATTCACTGCCTCGCCAGTCCCAGGGGGCAAAGGGATCTGTTGACTTATTTCAGCTTCCCCATATGTAAAAACAACACGAAAATCGAACTGGTTAGGATTACACATTGAGCGATTTGCCCAGAAACGAAGACCCTGAAATGTGAATGTGCAAAAAGACGTAAGAAAAAGAGAGGAAATTACTGAGAGAGCAAAGGGGAGAGATACGATGAGAGGTAAGATAAGGATGGAGAATGTGTTTGAGCTGAACTAAGTTGAAAGGACGAAAGAGAGAAGCTCTTGGTCGAAAATGGAAGTTGATTGCTTTGTGTAGGGATTTGAGGCGAGTAGAATCCATCAATGAGGACTTCCCTTCTACTCTTTTTGCTCTCTAGCCTCTTCCCTTCGAATCTCCATTGCTGTGTGATGTTATTGGAGTCCCTCTTCTCTTTTTCAGTATGCTCGGGTAGGGGTGATAATGCGGGTCAACCCGCCGGATACGGGCTAACTCGCTGGATACGGGTTGGCCCGCCGCGGGTTGAGATAAAAGGGGGTCGATTTTAACCGGCCCGCTTTTAGGCGGGTTGGGATTACCCCAACCCGAGCCCGCCAACCCGCCAACTTTTTTTTTTAATTTTTTTTTATTTTTTTCATAATTTTTTTTATTTTTTAATATAGATGCCTACTTTTTAAAAAAAAATCATATATTTTAATATTAATTAGATTCGAATCATGTTTGAAGTTGTCAAAATATTTATTTAGTTAACTTTGTCACAATTCATAGATAAATTTATCACAAAGAAAATAATAATAAAATAAAATAAATATATATATAAAGAAATGACTCAATGAGATAAAGTTAATATAAATTAAATGTAATGTCCCTTGTTTGGCTAAAATTCTCAAATTAGTAAAGTATAAATATAGAATATAAATAATAAAAAAAGTAAAAAAAAAAAAGGCTAACCAGCCAACCAGGCGGGTTAGCCCGTAGCGGGTACGGGCTTGGCGGGTGCGGGTCAAAAAGACCCGCATCTAAATGGGTTGCAGATTTTGCAACCCAACTGCCATTTTTTGGCGGGTTGGGCCTGCGGGCCCAACCCAAATTACCACCCTATGCTCGGGGATGACCTCATTTTTTTTATTACATTTATTATTATTATTATTATTACTCAGTTTAAATTTACTCATTTTTGTCATGCGGGTCATATATCTAAGGTGTTTTGAGGATGACAATTATACAATTGGATTCCATACTTATTATAAGAGTTAATTTTAAGATTAAATTTAATTTTAAATATATAATAAAAAATAATTTTTTTAAATTTATAATTTTTTAAAAATATTTCTATTGATAGTATATATTAAAAGATTTTTATCTAGGATAGTCATAATAAAATATAATATTTTAAAAAAAATAAATTATATTTATTATAAATAACTGATATAATTAATTTTATTAATTTATCTAAATTAATTATCTAATTTAAATAAGAGGTATAATGAAAAAGGAAGCACTCCTTCGCTTACTCAAACAGTCAAAAGAGTCAGTTTTTTTTCCCCCTTCTTGAGAGGCGATCAAAGAAAAAGCTTGGAAGAATTTTAAAAATCTTCCCTTGATAAACTGGATAAATAGTAAGCTAGGCTAATATATATTTTAGTTACGGCAAAAGTATATTTTAGTTATGTTTCTCTCTCATCTAGTGTTTGTTTGAATTTGTTAAGAATATACATGTCTATGTAAGTTGAGAGAAATGCAAAAGAGAGAGAGAGAGACCATGTGAGTGTCTGAATCGTTTTGATAAAAACACTCGTGTTTGTGTATGGAAACAAAGAAAATGAATACGATGAATAATAGCAGAAACCAGAAAAACAGATTAAGTTACAGTTCTGTTTGTGTTTTTGTGTTCCTTTACAAATTCGAGTGTTCCTATAATGATGGATCTGTAAAATGCAAGAATAAAGAATCTAGAATGAACGAAGTTTATATTCAGAAAAAGAATGTGTGAGACTACCCAGCAGAGAGAAAAAAAGATCGTCGGATTCCGGAGACACTCAAGCACTGGACATTAGAAATGGCTCTGTTCTATGTTTATGAACAGAGAAATAAGCACATACTCGTTCGAGTCTGTGGCAGAAGAAATCCTGAGAAATAGCAAACCCATAATATTAGCAGTTGAAATATATCCTGAGTTTCTTGGAGGACTGCAATGGAGATGGGAAGAAATCTACGAAGGATACCTAGAAGTCCGATGAAACAGCTTGAGGATCCTAGCAAAACCAAATCATGGAACAGACTTAGTTGATCTTACACATCAAAGTCACATAGACAAAGTAGAAAAGTTTCAGAGAGCAGTTTCTAAGAGGGAGAGTGTTTTTCTAGGAGTTGCCAAGCACATCCTAAAATTGACTCCCTCAACGGATTACTGGATTTATTAATTATTTCTAATTTATTATTAAATAAAGCAAAAATTGTCTCATCCAAGCGTAGACCCTAATCCGTTAATGGTGTACTAAGAATTTGATGCACCAAATCAATGAGATCATTTTTCTTAATGTGGTGGCTAAATAAAAAATTTGAAATAAGGGGGGGGGGGGGGGAACTAGAAGATGTGATATTCTGAACAAGTTATACCCAAATCTAAATGCTTTATGGGGAGAAAAGTAGCAATTAAGTATTTGCCTAATCATAAGGCATATCCTAGCTCAATATATAACAATAATGCAAGTAGCTGAAATTAAAAATTGGATATTGTACTGTTTGGAAACCACGAAAATTATGGTTTTAAAACGGCTTCTGGCCCAAACTTCGGTTTGGAAAAATTTTAAAATAAACAGTTATATTTATCAAAACCTCGGTTAGAGTAGCTTTTGAAACAGTAAAAAGCTTATAAACTACTCAATTACTATTTTACCATTACTTTTTCTTACACTCTCTCTCCTCTATCTTTTCCACTAAATCTCCTCTCTCCTCTATCTTTTCTACCATCTCTCATCTCTCCTCTATCTTTTTCACTATCTCTCATCTCTCTTTTATCTTCTTTATCCTCTCTCCTCTATCTTTTTTACCCTCTCTCCTCTCTCATCTCTCATACATATCTTTTTTAATAATTTTTCAATTACAAAACCCCTTTAGGTAATAACTATCCAAATACTCATTTATCCAAAATCACTTTTTTTTCACAAACCATTCTCTAAAAGCCCTTTTTCATAAGCTGTCTAAAAGCCCGTTTTTTTCATAAGTCTTTTTTTAAAATCTTATCCAAACACACATATTATCTTAATTTGTAATCACTTTTTAAACCACAATTGATGACCCAAATTGTTTAGTTAAGGATACCTCTATTCTTTTGACCCAAATTTGAATTTATTTTTTCTTTTTAACGATGTGAAGCTGATTATCATCTCAACTAACAACTTATTATTTAGATTATATTATAGATAGTGTACTAAGTATAGTATGATGTGTGTCCAGTTTGTGATAATTAATAACTTAAATCATATAATAATAAATTAAAATATAATGAAGGTTTGACATCATGATGTCATTAGAAAAATATATTATAAAAAATATTTATTGTTATAATACACACAAATTTAACTAAAAAAATATATATTATACTTTAATTTGTTATATAATACACACAGAATTTTAACAAAAAAACCTTCATTATACTTTAATTTATTATTATACGGATATGATTTAAGTTATTAATTATCTATATAGATTTAATAATTAATGACCCAAATTATTTAGTTAAAAGTATCCTTATCCTTTTGAGATTTAGAGTATAAAATTTTTTTACCTCTCTTAATAAATACGCTCCCTATAATTTAAATTTATATTTTTTTTTAATAAGGTGAGGCCAATTATCATCACAATTAACAACTTATTGTTTAGATTATAGATAGTGTAGTATGATGTGTGTGAAGTTTGTGATAAGTTTGTAATAATAACAAAAATGGGTGCCTAACTTAAGAATATTGTGGGCACGCTTGGGTTGAATTGAGTCAAGATTATGATCACTTTCCATTATCCAATCAATTCTCACATCCTAACTCCACTAATTAATTAGTTCAAATCAAATCCTTTATGTTAAAACTAATAATAATGAAATTGAACCCAAAGATTAAAAAAAATAGAAAATGTTATAAATTTTAAAAATCATAATTACTTTTTTAAAATTTAAAATATTACTGAGATGTTTAAAATTTACCATCAAGTTTTTTTCCCTAAAAAATTATATTAAATTCTTTTAAAAATATAGTTGGGACAGTAATTTTGATTATGTTTTATATGCTTGAAACTCTGATCTTTTGACTCAACAAAGTAATATTATTTTGGAAAAATAATAAATCTTTTAAATTTGGAGAACAACAATTTTTTTTACATCAAGATGGATTGAATCCTTAATCACTATTTACACATGCCACGCCACACCCCCATCTAGTCCTTATGACCTAAGCTAATTTCAAGTGGCTTTCACAATAACGTTTAATTTTACAGATTATTCATGAGTTTATGAGGATGTGAATCAGATTATTTTTTAACATTTCTAATCTAATTGTATTAGATATTAGATAATCATCAATATTTTTAAAAATATTGATGATCGTTATTATAATTTATTTTGCATAAAAAAATGAACTAATTAGTTTTTCCTAATTTCACCCTTTCACAATTTTCAATGAGTAGAGTACGTGGTTGCATTCGAGACACAGAGTGTTTCTGAATATGATGCATTTAATAAAGGTAAATTAGGATTTTTTTTTTCTGTTTTATACAATATCAATGATGATTTAATATTCACTGGATAGTTTGATGTGAGTTATATATTAGATTTGGTGGAATAAATAAAAATATTTCCACCAATCCTATGTATGTGATTTAGTTATAAGATTTATTTTAATTCTAAATATAATATCATAATTTAATTTATTTTTTAAATTTATATTTTTTTAAATTATCAATATTAAAAGGAGATTTTCAACAATAAAAATAATTTTAATATAAATAATTAAAGAAATATTTAAGAAAAACAAACAAATATCTTTTAAAATATAATTATTTTAATTATTTTTTTAATCGTTATGAATAAGTTATAAAAAAAAAGGAGCAATAAAATAGATGTGGAAGAATGCCACGTAAGAAATCAGCATGCTTATCTTCCACTTCATCATGTTCCTCAAAAGCCAGAAATCCTATCGCTGGCTATGTATCCCTTGATCCGTCCTTTTGCATTTACATTATTTTAGAAGTGAGCTGATGTAAAATAGAAAGTAGATAAGTTGGCCAAAAGCTAGAGAGTAGATAAAATTAAAATTAAAAATTTTATATTATATTGTCACCTCCTCTAATACTTATTATAAAACTCCATTGATATTTTAAACGAGTAGTTTATAAATCAAATAGATTAATTTAGTATAAAAAAATAAATATAAATACTTTAAAGTGATATATTTAATTTTTTTAATCTTTCTAAAAAATTAATGAGATCTTATATTAAGAATCAGATAGAATAATTGATATTGAAGATATTTTTATTGATATTTTGCATGCATAATTAATTATTAGAAAAATTAATATTTTTATCTATATAATTTTGACTCGATTATAAATAATTTTTAAATTTTAATTCGGTACAACTCAATCCTTATAATTTAAACTATTTAAAACTCCAATCCCTTAGTTTCATGAAAATATATAATTTTATTCTTTAAATATTTGTATTGATATTTTAAATAATTAAATTATAAGAATTGAGTTATATCAATAAAGATTCAAGGATTAAGATACAATTAAATTAAAATTAAGATATAATTAGATCAAAATTATACAGGCTAAATTATGAATTATAAGTTATAATAGAATGAAAACTAGAACAACTCAAAAATAATTTTCCCTTAATTATTTTTTCTTGGATATTTTTTTTGTATTATATATTTAGAGAGAGAGAGAGAGGAGTGATATGAAAGAAAATCAGAATGAGGATGATTGGTGGGTTGGAGTGTGGATTTATATTAGCCACGAAAAAGATTCCAATCCTATCCACAAAAACCATAAAACTAATAATAGGAAAAGAGAACACAGGCATAAAGCTCCACCAAGCTATAACTGTTACTTGTTTGGCGGTTTTTTTTTTGTTATTATTTTTTTAACATTTAAAAAAAGTATTGCAGTCTCTCACTCTCCCTTTCCAAACTTATCAATAAACCAAAAAAAAAAGTACAAAGCATAAGGGCATATTTATTATATTTAAGAATAGTTTCTGAAAAAAAAAAACCTGTGGGTTGGTTTGGTTTGGTTTGGTTATGGAACCAAAAGCCAAAACTGCCCAAAAAAACCAGAAACCTCAAAACTAAAACCTCTTACGGTTTTCTTAATTATGCCGAGGTTTTGTGTTGCCTTTGTTTTCTATTTAGTCTTTATGCATTCACATGTCATCCCTCACCTGTGAATGATCTCAAACTCAATTCTTATTTGTACCTATTATTGCTATCTGCATCTTATGATGTTCTTGGGAAAATTACGCCTACCAGCCCCATTTTTTCATGAAATCTAACTTCCTTTTTTCAGCCTTGATACTCACAAAATTAGTATAATCATATTTTGAGAAATAAAAATGACCATTAGAGATGGATAATTCCTTAGGAATAATGGGGGTGATTTCTTTTTCATGATTTTTGAACATTAACTTTTTAAGATATATTTTATGATACTAAAATCTAATTGGAGTCAGCCAATTAAATTCGTAAATAGATGAACTTATTTTCTATTTAATTTAGTCAAGAGTTTTAGGAAAATTAACTAGATTAAATTTTATATTTTTTTATCATTCTTGAGCTTAAAATATTGTTATGTTGATTTAAAACAACAATAGCATATCATATTCATAGTTTATTAACTATTTTAAAATAATACATAAATATTTTTATATATTTTAATTATAATTAAGTTGATATAATATAATTATTACAATTAAATTATTGTCTTGACCGATTCACTCACCGATCTAATTTCGTGCCTTGATTAATTGTGGATGAGAGTTGAGTTGACCCTTTTGCAGTGGAGACAAATATTGAAGAGATGAGAATGAAGGAGGTGGAAGAGGCAAGTGGGAGGGGGAAGAGTACAATGACGGCTGTAATCAATTCATCGAGAGAGATTCATTGATTCAAGTCATGGGCTTCATTATATCAAAAAAAAAAGTCATGGGCTTCAAACTTGACTGCTTTAGAGAGAGAGAGAGAGAGGTCAACCGGTCAATGTCATGCTCTCCCCCATAAAATTTATGAATGATTCTACTCATTCTGATTCCTGTGGGTCAACTTTGTTCTTCTTCTGTTCCCCCACGGCGCACACACAAAAAAAAAGCCAACCCAGTTCGAGTCCCTACTTAGTGGGGGTGTTGGGGAAGAGAATAATCTAAGTAGCCTTACCCCTACTTTGTAGGGAGGCTGGTTCGAACCCGCGACCTCAGACCCCACGGTAAACGAGCTTACCGCTAAGCCAAGCCGACCCCACAGCACACAAAGCAACCCAATAATTTTATTAGAGACATCTATATATATAAACATATCGTCTTTAAAGTTATATTTTTACTCTACAAATATTTGCTATGGACACGTATACTTTAAAAAAATTGTTAAATGTTGCATCAGTTTTTGTTTGGTATAAAAAAATTTAGATATATTTAGTACTGATCTCCTACTAATATTAAAGTTTATATAACGCTTAAAGGAGACTTACTAAATCGCTTACTAAATAATCCCTCACAATGATAGCGAGAATTGAACTCGCGTCATTATATGATATACATTTATTCTTTACCGTATGTGACAACTATAATTGGCTATTGCATCAGTTTTAGATAGTTTTAGATATGAATATTTGATTGGATCATATTTAAGTATTGTCGGGTTCAATTAAAGGTAACTTTCTCAAAAATATTTTCTGCATTCACACGAATTCAAATTTAAAACCTTGTACTTAAGAACCAAAGCCCTTGCATCAATTTTAAATATTATAGACTACATTACTTCACAATTATTTTTAATATTTCTATAAGTAAAATGTTATAAATTACTCCTAATATATTGTACTACATCCGATCATGATTATAAGAGCTAGTTAATTTTTTTGAATATATTAAAGAAACTGAATAAATCAAATAATTATAACTAATATAAGAGCTACTTTATTAATTTGGGTAGATTGAGGGGTATATAATATGAATTTATCTTAAGAAGTTAGATTACTCATAATCAACTTATTTATTTGATTTTTTATCTATTAAAAAAATTAAATAACTCTTATATTAATAGTGAGAGAGAGTATTATTTTTTAAAATATGGAAGTATATAATGTTATAAATTTTATAAATATCTATGACATACTGTTCAAGATTTCCAATGATAGATTGTACTTTGATAAAAAATGTTCATATAGTACCTAATATATTTATCTTATTTCTTATATTTTTAGTATCATAATCTTATTTATGGTATAATTTTATCCATAATTTTTTTAATTTGGTACAATTTCACCTATAATCTTTTTAATTTGGTGTAATTTTACATATAATCTTATTTCTCAAGTACTAATAATTACACTAAATTAAAAATATTATGGGTAAAATTATAACACAAATAAGATTAGAATACGAAACGCACATGAGAAATAAGATTAATGTATTAGGTGCTATATAACCTTTGATAAAAAAATAGAAATTTTTAAAAACTAAGATGTCTCTATATAATGTTTCCTATATAATATATTATTTTTTAAAATACAAAAGTATGTGTTGATCTAATGAAGATATTAATTTTTCCTATAATGAATGAAAATAATTTGTGTTTCATTAAAATTATTTGTGAAATCAGCTGGTATGCCAAATGGGAATAGTATTCTGCTTTTCCTAGTTTTAGAAATATTAACACTTATCTTCACAAATTCATAATGAGTTAAAAGTGTAATTTTTCAACAAATTTAAAATTTTTATTTTATCACCAAGCAGGCTTTATTTTTTTAGTATTATTTTTTATTTTTCAAATGGAGTAGATGTGTCATATTGGGCATGCAGGGTTTTCTGGAGAAGCCATGATTTGACTGAAGACTTTTGCTTTTATTTTTATTTTTAATTTTAATTTCTAATTTTTGAGCCGTTCCTACATTTTCAGTTTTCACACCCTCAAAATTCAACACTAATGTCTGAATCCATGGTAGCATTGTCTTGTTCTTACTTCTTAGGGCAAAAACTTTGACATAATATATAAATAAATAAAAATAAAAATGTCAAAATTGTTTGACAGTACCAGATTCCACGAGAATCACGTTTCTTTTCTTAATTCATTTCTCCTTCAAAACCTGTTACTGTTTCATTAGTGGTTTCAGCGTTACTACTATAACCGGATCTTGACCCAAACACATTCTTTTTTTTTTTTCGGAATTTAATCGAAATATTTGTGTTATTATTTTAATTTTAATTTTTATTATATTTTTTTTCTAAATTTATGTATCATTCTATTAGAAGTAATTATATTCGAGATACTATCGAATACTAAATATATGTATTTCTCTTAACAGGATTCGAATCTTGTTTCACCACGTTATGGGAAATTATCCCCTTCTATTATATCTAATCCTTGTTGATTAATTTTTATTAGTATAAAGAGCATGATTCAAAATAAATATTTTATCAATAAAACTCAGCACAGATTGTAAATGGCTAAATTTTTTAAACATAATATCCTAAGTTTAAATTAAGTTATGTATATAAAAAATATTTTATTAATAGGAGATATAAAATTTATTTTAATAATATTTACGCGACGGGATAATTAATATCTATCTATTAGTTAGGATGTCGTGGGATTTTAAACAAATAATTTTAAGAGTGATTTGATTTTAAATCATACATAATTTTCATTTACTATTAAAACTAAAATTATATATTTATCAAAATTAAATTTCCATTTTTGTCAAATCTTGGATGAAAAATTATATATGTCGTATTTTCATTTTTTAAGAAAATGAATGGAAGCCTTTGGAGGAAAATTGTCAGTTTTGGATATTTATGTACATAATTGGATGGTGAGGCTTGAAGACAAAGTTGATTGAGACAGATATTTTGTCTTCTTATCCATATTCCATTGAATCATTTATTAATTATCTTAACTATATTTTAAATTTTTTCTTCCATTCACCGTTGGCTTGCTTTATCTTAATTTTAATTTGTTTCTTTATTTGCATGAATTTTTTTAAAGAATATATAAATATTCCTTTTCATGATGTGAACAGATAATTACCCATAAAACTTTACCATTCATATTTGGGAACCAGAGATTTTTTTCACAAGGCATTTACCTTGTTTGGACTTCCTTCCTTTTTCTGTAAAATAAATAAATAAAATAGAATTATTGACATTGAAATGGAAGGACTTCGTCTTGATTCTTTTTCTCATTTTCATACAAATATGTAAAATTTTGACCCGCAATTTTGTACTTGTCTAGGTTATATATATATATAGAGACAAATGTGCATGTACCTAAACTAATTTAAAAATAGTAATTAATACTCTAAAATATTTAAGGACATATCAGTACCTCGAATTAATTTTAGAGGTGCAATTAGAAGCCTAAAATATTTAAGGATATAATCAGCACTCCAAACTAATTTTGGAGGGACAATTAACACCTTAAAGTATTTAAATTGGTACAATTTTATCATTTCGTTAATAAAAATACTAACTTTCGTTTGATATATACCACATAAATTTTTTATTTCGATATATTATTGTTTAAAATGTCACATGTGTAATATTATTTTAATAAATTGTACTAAATAAACTATAAAATTTCTCAATCCTCACATATGAATTCTATATAATGTCAATTTTAGAATTTATTCAATATTATATTATTGTTTAAACAAGATGACACATGTAACTTTTTAAATAATAAGATATCAAAATAAAAAGTTTAAGTAACATGGATCAAATAGAAATTTATATTTATGTCAGTGAAATGACAGAATTATACCAATTTAAATATTTTAGGGTGTTAGTCGTACCTTCAAAATTAGTTCAAGGTGCTAATTGCACCTTTAAATATTTTAGGGTGCTGGTCGCACATTCAAATTAGTTTAAAGTGTTAATTATATTTTTAAATATTTTTAAATATTAATTACTCTTCTAAAATTATTTTGATCTGGATTAATGTAAGCTCAATTAAATCTTTGAATCAAAACTCATAATTGCTTATGCAATATTCTCTACTATCATCAATACAAAAATTAATTAAGAGTTTAAATTTGATTATAAATATAAGATTATAATCTTTAATTGATTGAGGTCATGAGAACAAAGTCACAAACTCCTTTTTATTTTCTTTAGTTGATTTTTTAACATATACTTTTCCTAATTTAATCACCAAAACTTCCGGAAACCATAGGAAGAAGTATTCAAGATAAGCACTAATAAAGAGATTTTTCTATTTTTGTTTGAAGTTGCCATCAAGAAAAATCTTAGGTAAAATTATGCATGAATCTCAGATATAAAATAATATTGTCCCTTCCGGCAACCAAAGAACACATCGTACCATTCTAATATAAATTATGTTTGATACATAAGACGCTGATTAAAAATGTTTTTCGTTTTTACTAAAAATAAATATTATTGGAAGGCAATAATAACTAAACAAATATTACATATTAAGAATTAAACCTCCAGTATTACACTTAATATATTATATAAAATTCATATAATATTACACCAATTTTTTTCATATAAAACTATAATATTAATATATCATA
Organism: Leucaena leucocephala; assembly: GCA_037074615.1. Classification (NCBI taxonomy): domain Eukaryota; kingdom Viridiplantae; phylum Streptophyta; class Magnoliopsida; order Fabales; family Fabaceae; genus Leucaena; species Leucaena leucocephala. Next base: position 1,413,901 of record CM073544.1, on the reverse strand, counting down.
ATTCACCTCAAATTTAATGTGCAACATAGAATTTACGATTAAAAGTATTTTTTTTAAATTTTTTACTAAAAAATAAATATTATTGGAAGGAAATAATAATAAAACAATTATTACATATTAATAATTAAATTAAACCATCCGTATTGTATTTTATATATTATATAAAATTCATATAAAAACTACAATATATTTTTTACATATTTGTATTTCCCAACTCCACAATCAAACATTCAACCTGCATCCATAAACAAGGGTGGCTTTGCCCTTAAGCTAAGCATCGCTTATCCATCAGACCATCACAAGTTTGTGTGCTTTTGTGACGTAAAATAAATGAATAAAAATGAATTTATTATCATGATTGTCTCCAAAAGTAATTTGCAAGAAAAATAATAAGCAACTTCTATTGGATTTTGAAAGAAATTATATCCATGTAATAAATTATATTTTAATTGAAAATCATGAAATGTCAAAATTATAAGTTATTTTTTTTTGCCAGCCTAATTTATAAGTTAATCAATTTAATTTTTTAAAATGTTTTGTTACTTTTGTATGAAACTTTTTAGTTATACTTACCCCTAACATGTTTTCATTATTAGAAATAGTGAATAACAAGATTATTCACATTTTAACAATTATATCATTATTTGTTATATAGCGAAAACAAATTTACGCAAAAATAAAAAAAAAATAAAAAAAGAGAAAAATATATAGGGATTAAATCTAAATTAAAATGCCAACTTTAAATTAAGTGGGATAGATTGATTTTAGATCAAACTCACAAGATATGAACTACTTTTCATATCTCATAATTTTGTAAAAAGTTATTATTCTCAGAGGTAATTTTTGAACCTTTTAAACATTTAAGAATCTCAGTAAGTGTGCAAAACCAAATATGGTTGGTTTATTTGGTCAACGAGAAAAGAAAGACCAGCAAGTTTTGTCAGGGACCACATAATCTCATCATTGGCATAATCGTTATTATTGGCAGATACGAGGGTGATTACCGTACAAGAAACTCCATAAATATGTCACCAATGAAAGCTCAACAAACAAACAAGCAAGCTTCCTTTTCTTCTTCCTCCTTCTTATCTGTTTCTGTCTGCATTTCGAGCTCAGATCCAGACTCAAATCGTTCAAAGATCACAACTTTGGAGTTTTAAGTTCTCTGAATTACAAGACGTATGCCCTTTTTTCTAGCATACATTTTTCTTAAGAAGAAAAAAAGACATTCTTTCTGGTCGCGAAATCTATACTCTGAACTCTGTTTTTTAGCAGCAGAGTTCCAGAAAGATTCTTAGCTGAACTTGAATTCTGTCTCTCTCAGGTTTTAGGTTTTCAAGATTGAAGATAAAAATTCACATTCTTTCTGCAAAGTTTGAGGACAGCTTTCTGGGGTTTTCGTAATTTCCGAGGTGAATTTCCCTGTCTGACCCAAAATTTCTCCAAGAATTTCTGGTGGAACTTTATAGTACTTATCTATGTAAGAAAGAAATATGAGATATACCCTTTTGTTTTTTGATGGTGAATTTTCAGGAACATGAGTGTTATGTATAGTCCCAATGTTCTAAATTACTCAGATGGTGAGCTTCGGAGAAACCCAGAAATGGATTCAATTCATCACCACTTGAATTCTGGATTAATGAGGTACGGTTCTGCTCCAAGCTCATTTCTGGCAAGCCTTGTTCATAATGAGGAAGCTTCTAGAAGCATAGATCATCATCATCATCGTCATCGTCAGAATCCATCTTCTTCAAGTGCAGAAATGGAAGCCATGTTGGCAAAGCTGGTTTCTTCATCATCAGACAATGGATGGATCAAGCAGGAAGAAACAGGGGAATCTGTTTCAGAGGGACACAATGGGTATAATAATTCTAATTATGGTTCTCGGATGATTTATCAATCTCAGACTCAGCAGGTTCAAGACTTTCCAAATGGGTCTTTAGGTTCTTCTGGGAATGCTTTTGATGGCTCATTCAATTCATCTGAGTCCGAAGTTAGGTCTAATAATAATAATAATAATCTCTTTAGACAGAAAAGCTCCCCTGCTGGTCTGTTCAACAATTTCTCAGTTGAAAACGGTATGTATAAGCTTTTCTGTTCTCTCTTTCTATTTTCATGGCTTTCTCTATCTTGTATTTCTAATTGAGGAAACACTTTCAAATGATTTATCAAGAGATTTTGACTTCTCATACAACTCAGATATAATTGAAAAAAAAAGGAATATTAAAAATAGAAAGCTCATAAGACTTGACAAGAATCCTTGAAATAAGTTTATTTTTTTCTTAAAGGCCTCGCTAGATCCTCTAGGAGTCTTAGAGGGGATACCTGTGGTGGGTGATGAGAGCGGGTAGTCAATAATCTCAAGATTAGTATAGGATCTAGAAAATAGTATAAAAAGATAACAGATATATTTCAGAAGATTATTAAATTAGGTGAGAGTTCAAGAATCACTGTTTTATCTCTAAAAATTTTGCAGGTTTTGCAACATGGGGTGATCATGTTTCAAATGGCCAAGCTTCTACATCAGCTAGGGCATTATCATCTTGTTCAAGACAATTGCCTGATATAGCAGAAGATGGGAATGAAAACCTAGAAGAAGCAACTTGTGTTGAAATTGAAAATAGAAGAAATCTGAGAAATGATAAAAATGGCAACAACAACACTGATGAATGTTACATTCCCAGCTTCACAAGTGACTTCTGGGATTCTCCTTCATTCAATGACACCAAAACAGCTAGTGATAATGATGTACTCATGTTTTCTACTTCAAATGGTTTTGAAACTCAGGTACATAAAAAAAGCCTTCAAATTTCTCAATTCAGTTTATTTGATTTGTACCTAAATTTGTTATTTTCATTAGGACTTATTAAACTGATATATTTTCTCTTGTATATATATTGGTGTACTCAACTCCTTTTAATATACACAATATTTTCTCCTATACTTTTCTCTCTTGTTTTGTTTCCGACATGTCTGTAATCTTGTTGAATGTATTTGACTCTCAATATGTGTATTCTGCTATTTTGTTTCTCAGAATGCTGATTTTGGATATAATCAGAATGTTGTTGGTTTGACTCATCATTTGAGTCTGCCTAGTTCTTCAACAAAGTCAAAGATGAGTGCCATTGAGAAGTTTCTTCAAGTTCAAGGATCTGTTCCTTGTAAGATTCGAGCTAAACGAGGTTTCGCCACTCACCCGCGGAGCATTGCAGAGAGGGTAAGAAGAACAAGAATCAGTGAGAGAATAAAGAAGTTGCAAGATCTCTTCCCAAAATCTGAAAAGGTAATAAAACAATCTATGATAATGCTCTGTTACTTACAACATTACTACATGTCACTGAGATTTCTTAGGACTTAAGTAAAACCTTTTTTTGTGTTTTGGTCTTTTTCTCTCTCTCATGACAGCAAACAAGCACAGCAGATATGTTGGATTTAGCAGTTGATTATATTAAAGATTTGCAGAAACAAGTTCAGGTACCAAATAAAGTTTAATGAAGTTTTCTTTCTTTCTTTCTTTCTTTGTGTATTTTTCCCCAGAAATTTCTGGAGGTACTAAACAAGATTGTTCTGTCTCCTTCTCTTGCAGATGCTCACAGATACTAAAGCAAAGTGCAAGTGTTCAAGTAACCAGAGGCATAACTCAGTGACTTGTAGCTAGCAAAAGGAATGATGGAATAATTTCTTTTTTTCTTTAGATCAAATATCTCAAAAATTAAATAAAAAAAAAAAAGAATTATGAGACATGACAGATATATCACTATTGATATGTACTTCTTAGAAGAAAAAAGCTTATAGAAATTAGAAAATGTAATTATATGAAATTATGCTGATATTTGCTAAGAAAATCATTTAGGTCTAGTTTGGATTGCTTTTCATTTTGCTTTAAAATGTTTTTCTTCCTTATTTTCTCTGTTTAGTGTGAGTGCTTGTCTGTAAATTAATTCTCATGAGAAAAACGAATGAAATGCAATAATACATGGCCAAATTATCGGCCCTCTTATACTATCCACCTTATAGTCTAACTTTATTTTTAGTTAGTTCTCTATAATTTTTTTTATCATGTTCTAATAGTTTTATTAAATTTTTAATAATGTTTATGTAGATTTTTTTATCAGGCGCTTGAAATTACAAGGATATTTTTTTATTGAAAATTACATGGATATAAAGACATGATAAAAAGGGGAAAATTATAAAGTTCTAAATAAAATCAGATAAAATTATAAATATTTAATAAAAAAATATGACAATGCAGTTAAAAATGAGGGAAACAATAAAGAGATATGTTGATTAATCTATTAATAAATAAATATTATGGCGCATTTATACTAGTTGATTTAAGTTAACTAAAGGTATTGAATTCGAGACTTAGATATATAACAACCCAGATGATATGGTAATTATCTAAAATAGTCATTTAATTCTTGATTTAGATTAGTCTAATATTTTTGTTGTGCCGGAAAGATGGCCTATTGGCTCGCTCAAGATAAGATAAATGCCTTTATATTTTTTTTATTTACTTTATTCTTTCCATTTTAAACTTAATTAATATCCCTATATATTTTGTAACTACCTTCCCATTATCTATTTTGAAAATCTGTATATTTTACCCATTTTTATTTTATAACCGCCTACACTCTTGATATACATATTTTAAAACTATTTTTTATACGTTCTTTTTATTTGTTTTATTCTAGCCATTTTAGACTTAATTAATATTCCTATGTATTTGGCGACCGCCTCCCGTCATTCTTATTAACTCCTGAAGTATTTATTTCAAATATTTATCTTATCTTCCATATTCAGTGATTCTGAAATATTTTGCAAATACATTTTTCCATGATTATTTTATTCTACATATTTATCTATTAATATATAAAAGTAGGAACACAAAGCGGGCTTCTCTATAATATTTAAGTCTGATGATCCCCGCATATTTTATCAATATAACTTATCTATTATTAACAATTATTGGATTGCAATAAATGCATAAATACTGAATTGTCAGGATTTTTTAAGATGTTAAATTAAAACGTTAAAATTTACGCATGAACTTCAAATAATATATGAAAAATATCTGAAAGCCTTAAGCCTTGGGAGCATCCTTGGACAATAACAAAGACTTGGCTAATTCACTTACCACGCATCAGAAGAATATCAAACGGAGTTTTGGATATTTTCAGCATTTTCTTTGTAAAATTTTAATTTTGATGGTTAACATTTTCATTTGAATCCTTCTATTTGTATGTGGTAAAAGAAAGAAGGTTTCATGGTTGTGATTACAACGAAATAAGAGGATTCTTATAATACAGAGTCTGGGTTTTTGGAAGTGCTATTTTAGCAAATTAATATTACATCCGTAAAAGTTCTATTTATTCTTATATATTTTCCATTTTGTTTTTGGAGGAATTTTTATAATAGAAGCTTAGGCCATGTTTGGTACAATAAAAATAGAAGTAGGGAAGGAGAAATAAAATCTTCCACTTCTCTTGATTGGTACAATAGAAAGCCACTTCTACTTCTAAATTTTGAGTCATTTAACTTCTATAAAAAAAAATTAAGAAATGAGATGATGGAAATGGAAGTGGAAGTGAAATATTTTAGATAATGTTACCCAAAATTATAAAATTTTTGGCCAACTTTAACCCTTCTCGAGTTATAAAAAAATATTTTAGACTATTTTACTATAAATTATATATATATATATATCAATTCTATACTCATTTTTATCCTATCAAATAAATTTTTAAAATCTATTTTTAATCTAATTTTATTTACACTTTTTGTTCTTTCATTAAATAACGTCTTCAAGGATCAAAGTTTGGTGAACGGCTCAGTTGTTCTATCCCAAGAATGATATATATTAACGCTGTGAAAATTGTTTTACTAAGGTAATTGTGATACTAAGGTTATACTCGTTTTAGAAAATTGTGAGTTTCAATATACGAGTGCAACTATTAAACTTTGGATGCTACTTTTTTGTTTTTTTTTTATAAATTTTTTTAGAAAGAGGTTGGATTCACATACGATCCAAAGGTAAGGCGAAGTCTCATTTTCTCCTATACGATATTAATATTAGGCAGGGCGAGCCATCTATTACCTTTAGATGTAAATCTATGTACCTAAGAGTTAGATGTCTCCCTAAACGTCGCGATTGGAACCACAATAAAATAGTACTCCTCAAGATTTAAATACGATCTAAATAGTCATATGTCTCATATTTTTACTAGTTGAATCCAATCAGTACTTTGGATGCTACTAACTATAGTAAAGTTGTATTTTTTTTCCCTCTATCGTTTTGGGTGATGGGACCAATTGATTAATGGCAAGCCCAATTTATTGTAAACTCCTTAGATCATCTTTTTATATGTTCGAACGATGAGTACTTTAGTCTATAAAACACACGTCGAACACTTTTTAAATTGTATAAGTACTAAAATTTACAAAAGATTTATTAAACTTAAAGATACACAATAATTATAGTAAATATAAAAATTATACTAATTTTTTTAAATCTTAATATTTCTTAATATTCTTTTTTTTTCCCTCGAGCAATCATCCTTAATATTCTTAACATGCCAAACACCTTCGAATCCAATAGCGTATCGCTTCAGCTTTCCTCTTCCTTTTCCTCTTCTTCCATACTTAAACTCCCTCCTCCTTTACTCCCAATGCGTTTCCTTTCACGTGACTTAAATTCTCAAGCTACACGACACCCACCATTTGTTCATTCACATGGAAATCGTGAAAAGCACTCTTCTTCTGCTGAGATCATTCAATTGGCTTGAATCTGAAGAGGGGTTCGCATTGTAGGGTTGATTTCGCAAAAGGTGTTTTCAGTTTTGGAGAATCCTTACGGAGATGGCTCGTCGGCAGAGTGATTTAGAGGAGGGGATCGACTACATGTTCAAGATTGTGATGATCGGCGACTCTGGCGTCGGGAAATCCCAGCTCTTGAATCGTTATGCTAGGAATGAGTTCAATGCGAAATCGAAGGCGACGATCGGAGTTGAATTTCAGACTAAGACGGTGCTCATGGATCACAAGGTTGCCAGGGCCCAGATTTGGGATACTGCTGGTCAAGAAAGGTCTATTTTGAGTCCTCTTCTTTCTCTGTGATACTGTTATTGCCCCAAGCTAACAATTTGACCAGATTATTTAGAGTATTTAACTTCAATATCCGAAAACTGAGTGATTTATGTGAAAAAACTGCAGTGTTATGAGTTTTTTTTTTCTTGAGTTAGATTTAGGTAGAGTTATTTAAGAATTTGAGTAAACATATGGGGTATGGACTAAATTTTTTTAAACGATCTAATTATAAACATTTTTATCTGTCATGTTTTATTGGGTTGGCTACGGGCAGATGCTTCAAAGTTGCACCTAAGTTCTGTTCTTTGTTCGTGTTGGAGACTATCTTATGCCTTAAAGGCTAAAGTTAAGAGTGCATAACAATGTAGGAATCAAATTTTTAGATTGGTCAATCTAAGTTTCTTGCTGGATATTGTGGTGAGCTAAGGATATCATGTTCTATGTCTTTGATTTAGCACTATTTTATTAGACTCGACTTCGTTATGTGTTCTGTTTTACATGGTTTCACTTATGTTATTTAATAAAACTTATTCACCTGAGAATAATTATTAGAAGAAGTTGGTAAAATGTAGTTTTGCTGATTTTTTCTATTTACCAATAGAATCAAGTTATTTGTAAGATTTTCTTATTTGAAGCAATTAGATCACCAAAACTGGATACCTAGTAGTAATAGGATCCAGTCATTAGTATAAAAAAAAAGCAATTAGATTAATATTTTTGTAGGTATGTTAATTATGTTAAAAGTGTTTTTTTATTAATGTTTTCTTGGATAATTTCGACCTCATTTGTTCACAAGAATAATTTGATATTTTTAGATCATATTTGAGTGAACTTTAATTTTCTTTTTCAATTTGAAATGTCTTATTCTTTAATTATCACTAAATTCCTGATATCAAATTTAATGAGATATATGAAATATACATGATTATTTTATGCAATGTATTTCATTTGCATGCGCTCGCATGCCTTGCTTCAATTTTATTATCCAGGTCAATAAAGTTTTTCAAAATCACACAGGTATTAAATTTCGTTTATCTTTTGTTTAGTATTTTCCCCTCCAAATAGAGAGCAGGAAATGAGTGAACTATAATGTGCTTAGTTTCACATGCTTCAATGGATCATGCATGATTGTAGGCTTAGTTCAATTTAATTAACAACGCAAAAGTGATACCTTCTAAAATCACACAGTGTATTAAATTTTGTTCATCCTTTTTGAATATATTTTTTCCTAATAGATAAGCAGAAAAAAATGAACTAGGATGTGCTTGGTTTTACATGCTTCAATATGAGTCATTTCTGAGACAATTTTGGCATTTGTCACAGGTACCAGGTGATTACTTTACTACTGCCTATTACAGAGGAGCAATTGGTGCATTGCTGGTATATGACATAACCAGGCAAGATACCTTTGATCATGTTGTAACATGGTTGGAGGAGCTACAAATGCATGCAGATAATAATGTTACTGTTATGTTTGTTGGCAACAAATGTGACCTTGGTTCGATGCGAGTGGTACCTGTGGATGTAGACAAAGAGCTTGCACAGAAGCATGGTCTTTTCTTCATGGAGACATCAGCGGTCGACTCCACCAATGCAGAGCAAGCTTTCCTCGGTCTTCTCTCTCAGATCTAACTATCCGTAAGAAGTCTCTAAGAATCGAAACTGGAGAAAGTAAATCTTGAAGGGACAGAATATTTATGTCCCTTCGAATGACCTAGAATATCAAAAGGGCCCAGAAACTAAAAGGAGGATCAATTGCTGCAGTTTTTCTTAGAACTCTCTTTCAACTGGAGCTGCAAGGACTATTACCTTTATCTTATGTGAGGGCTCTCCTTCTCCCTTGCTATGTTTTGTTACTTCTATGAATTTTTTTCGGTTTTCGCTGTTATAGGATTCTCTGATAGAGATATAGCATGTAGGATAACCTTTTTTAACGAGTATTTTGATAACAAAACTATCTACATTGCCTCTAATCTTATATGGCCCTTTTTTCACTTTTTCCGGAGATTGTTGGTGGACTCATCTTTTCCTCTAAAGGTTCAAATTATTTTGGTTGGGTTGGCTGGCATGCTAAGAGAACTCAACTTCTGATGGTTTGATGAAATTTAGTAGTCTATTCGTCGTGCCTGTTACTGAGCTTTTTGCCATGATTATTGCGTAGAGCTGCTTCCTGAACATGGAAATAGGATATTATTCTTTCGATTTTTTAATAATATCTTACTGCATAATGGAAATAGAATGAGGTTATTGCATGATTTTGATTAAGCTATGGATAATACCTTTTTGGTATTGGTTTGTCTATTTCTTATAAATTGCTTGTCTAGTATTTCAGGCAGAAATGTAAACATGTTATATATATATATATGAACTCAAGAACATGTTCCCATGTATGTTTGTATTCATATATGGTATTTATTCATCATTCAAGATTCAATAGTTAGAACAAGAAAAATTCTTCAGGGAATGCCGCTCCACAAGTATTTGAGATGGAGTAAACTGATCATTAATAGTCATACAAGCATATTAATATATCCTTCAATGTAATCAATCTTTATATATCTACCTATATTTTTATTTGTACATGATCCAGCATTTTATCTGAACATCTACACTCCAAATGAGTCTCCTCGCAGTGAAGCACATCAAATCTTTTTCATATTACATTCATAAAGAAATAATAGGCATACACGCAGTAATATCTATAGTCTTTACACATGTCAGGTAATGTCTTGAGTTCAATCCTCTGTTTGATGTATTCAGTTGATCAAGTTTTCTGTTATCCCTCCTTTAATAGAACCTAATAAGGTAATTAGCTCCTTGGCAAGTTAAAGTGCTGGATGCATCATCATAAGCATAACTATAAGCCATAGGACAAGATGCCTTAAATGCCTTTGAATAACTTGTTGGCTTGCATTTGCGAGGGCTATTGAACTTTCCAGAACAGCAATATTCTGGCTTGTTAAAGGCCATATATGCACTTTGCACCCTACGACTCTACCTTTGCTCTTCAACTCCAATCCTCTAGGGCATCTTTTGTTCAAATTTGTAAGGCATGTTATAGCCTTACACATATTCCCAGATCCTCCGGAGGGGAAAATTGATACTGGCATGTTATAACCATCAACTAGGCTAAGATCATAGAAGTCCCCGGGACTGTCTAGGCTGGTGGCGATCCTCCAGCTCCATTGCATTTGAGCTTGCCTCTGCAGTCTCCGGTAATGAACATTCCGTTGTTGGAGACATCGAAGGAGCAATGGCGCCGGCCCCAGAACCGGCCGGACCACCCTTTTGGAGCGATGATGTCTATGGTTTGGTTAGGTTTTAATTGAAACCCACCTTCCATTAGTTGAGGTTTGCCTGGAGCTGTTAGAATTGCAGGCCATATTGTCTCCCTACATTTATTCTGCAGAGTGAAAACTGCTGCTTCTGATGATCCTGTAGAAAAAGAACCCATCAAGAAAATAAAGTAAACTGTCATTAGATTATCATAAAAAAAACTTTCAAGAACATTACTCTATAGAGCATGTAAGAATAATGGGACATTATTAGTACCTAAGTAGGAGACGAGAAAGACAAGAATGGGAAGGTATTTTAGTGCCACCATAAGAGTTTGATTGTGGTGTTTGGGATGTCTTTTTGTGGCCAAATGGAATGGGTTATATACTTGTATAAGAATTAAAACATGCTTTAATATTAGAGGAAGTTCCAACTAAGAAAATGATAAGAAACAAACAAACCCTTTAACTGACTTGCGAATAAAGGAAAAACAAGGGCGATGTTGTTTTTATGTTTAGACAATTGGCAATGTTCCATATCAAAATATTAAACAGATGACTAAGTTTTGTTTCATTTGTTAAACCGACTGGATTTTTCTGGTCCAGAACCAATCAAGGGGACCTAGTCCTTGTAAATCCGTGTGGAGCAGATGATTCTGTTCATTTTTTAAAAATTTGAAGAGCCATATATGTTATAAATATGTTTTAATATCTGATAATATTTTAAATATAATTTACTCTAATAAGAAGATATTGTTATGTTAACAAAAAAAAAAGTCAGTTATTTTTTAAACTGAAGTAGTCAGTTCTCTCTAAATCACCTCTTTCCCGATAATTCTGTGTCTCTGACTTTATAATTCTGTGTCTCTGACTTTATGTCGATAGTTAAAGACATTTTTTTAAGGTATAGAGATCATTGAAATTAATTTTATCTCTTTTAATAAAGTCTGTTTTTGTGCATACGGAAATCAAACATTCTTAGTCAGGTTTTGTTGGTTCTGAGATGATGTTTTTGTTTTGGGTCTATAAGCAACTTCTTGTTTTAGTTCCTTGCATTACCTTTTGCTAAGACACTCTTTTTGTTTCTTAGGCCTGTAAGACGACGTTGGCCCAATTTGATTAAACTACGTTACTTTGGAATACAAGTTTCAAGTACGTTGTGTTAATTAAGTGAATAACTATAAAATATACCTGTTATAACTTATGTCTCTATTATAGTTATTCAACGATTATTATTTTTGAAACGTATTAAATTTTATTTTATTTTTTAAATTATGGATAAAGAAAAGAGTCTTCTTTATCGATAACGGAGACTAATCTCACTAGGTAAGAAAGCTATACACTTTCCAACCAAGTTTGAGACATATATAATATAATTAATAATTAAAATTAAATCCTCAATCACTTATTTAGCGGATAAATTTTTTTACCAATAATGTCAATGGATTTATTTCACACGTTAGCAGTTCCGTGACCATTTGCACACGGAAAGTGCAAAAATTGGATTCTTTCATTCCTGGGAGAATTATGCTCAAGAGCCAAAATGAGAAGTTATTTATATATGGAGACATTAAATTTAAAATTACATTGCAGGATCAAGATCATACTTTAAAAAATAATAATAAAAAGGTGTGTAATGATTGAAATATCTATTAAAAAAAGAATTTACCTCACTTCATAGTCACTTATAAGTTAAATAATTTAAGTCAATTGCAAGGAAATTTATCATCAAGGCAAAAAAAAAAAAAATTGACATGTAATGAATTTAAATTCTCTACTGGTATGTTTGATAGGATTGAAGAGAAGTAGAAATAAAATTAGGTTGAAAATAGATTTAAAAAATTTGTTTGATAGGATGAAAATGAATATGGAATTGATGTATTTTTTTTATAACTTGGGGTAAAATAGTTCAAAATATTTTTTTTTATAACTTGAGAAGGGTTAAAGTTGTCCAAAAATTTTATAATTTGGCGTACAATAGTTCAAAATATTTCACTTCCACTTCTATCATCTCACTTTCTAACTTTTTTATAGAACTGAAATTGTTCAAAATATTATGAATTAAGATGAAAGTGTAAGTGGAAGTGGCTTCCATTATATCAAATAAGAAAAGTGAAAAATTTCACTTCCATTTCCATATTTCCACTTCTCCATTATCATTTTTATTGTATCAAACATGCCATGTGATTATTGAATGAGATAAATTATTTGTTTTATGAGAATTTCAATTATTACACTTTTTTGTTTCATTAAAAGATTATCATTTGGCCACTTTTCACTCCTTCCCTCGAACAATTTCTCTATATACATTGTGTGGGGTGATACGCTAAGGCTTAAACTCGAGACCTCGTTTAAATAATATCGAGTTATTTATCATTCGGACTAAGTTAAATTTTCATTAGATGTTTACATACTTCTCATTTAACTTTACGTGGTTTGAGTCTTGTGCAAATGATGAGTTTATTTTCTGACCCATCGAGGCTCAATTTGTGTGTATGGCTTTACTTTAATAGAATCTAAGGATTGGCTCTACAGAATAATTTTAGAATATTAATGTCCTTATATATAAATAACTTCCTGCTTTGGTCTTAATTATAATTTTCCCTTAAATTTGGTAGGGGCGATGTGGGGATTATTGGTGCTTTGGTGGTTTCCCACAAAAGCCCATTGGTTTGTGATAATATATTTCAGAATACTATAAATGATCGCAGATCGAATCCCATATCTCCCGCCATCATAACAATCCCAAAAACGCTACAGATATTTTTTTTCGCCGTTTCTCTTCCGGCGAGATGGAGTTGCCCGTGGTAGATCTCTCCCCCTACTTGGCCGTCTCCGGCGACCTCAGTTCCGACCTCGTTGCTCTTTGCTCTGAGGTCAGTCGGAGTCTGACGGAGACCGGAGCTCTGCTCATCAAGGATCCCAGATGCTCCGTCCAAGACAACGATCGCTTCATCGATATGATGGAGAAGTACTTCGACAGCCCTCAGGAGTTCAAGAGCCGCCAGGAGAGGCCTCACTTGCATTACCAGGTAAGGAAAAAGGATACCCTAAATGGGTGGGTATGTTTGGTTGCCCAGAAAGTTTCTTACAAAGTTTCCTGTTTTAGCATTGATGGGGTGGCTGAATACATTCAATTTTTTTCTCTCTAAAGTTGGCTTCTTTTTCCCTTTTAAGTCCACAATTTTGATTATCCTGCCTTATTATTTGGTCTAAATTAAATGATAAAATCAGGATTCACCATCGGCTTGTAAGCTTTTTATATCGTTTTTGCTTGATTTGTGAGAATGTAGTCACATATGATATGGGCTTGGTTTATTTTTAAAAAAGAACAAGTCTTTGAGTGAATAGTTAAAACTCCTGAGTCAAGATCGTTTTACATTTGGGCATCCCTCCATGTTACTTGTTCATTCAGTGATACTTTTCTTGAGACGAACGACACCCTATACTAGCAGGCTATTATGCATTGTTAGTTTATTCATCAGTGGCTTGCAGTCAATCTAGTTCAAGTATTGATGATAGATCAATTTCATATATTATATGTGGAGAAAGTCAAACCTGGAAATATCTGTATGTGAAGAGAAATTTTATGTAATTTGGTTGTATAGGTTGGGGTTACACCAGAAAGAGTGGAAGTTCCAAGAAGTTTGGTTGATGAAGAAATGCAAGAGAAACTAAAAACAATGCCAAAAGAGAACCAACCTCATACTCCTGTTGGACCTGATCTCAAGTGGCGATACTTTTGGAGAATTGGTTCTCGACCTTCAAACACTCGTTTTCAGGTCTCTCATCTCTTTTCTTCAGCCATCCAACATTAGCTTGTTTGCATAAATTATTCTTGATATGATCTTGATTGTTCAGGAACTCAATTCGGAGCCAGTTATACCTGAGGGTTTTCCTGAATGGAAAGAAACGATGGATTCCTGGGGATACAAGATGATTTCAGCAATAGAAGTGAGTGTTTGTGTGGTTGTTCCACCTTTTTCCTTCATTTTGGCTTTTTTGTATGTGTGTGATTTCAGTGATGGCACATTTCTTATTTAGGTGGTTGCTGAAATGGCAGCTGTTGGCTTTGGACTACCGAAGGATGCATTCACTTCTCTTATGAAGCAGGTGTCCACATTTATCAGTTAAACTGGAATTTCATACATCTATTTCCCTTTCCCAGTAATAGCTGTTAGGTGGTTAATTATTTTGTTAGTAAACAATAACAAATGCTATTATTAATAGGGAGCTAAGAACAATGCCGAAAATAAAAGTTGTGTAAGATAAACAATAAGTGAACACTGACTTATGAGATCACATACAAACATTTGGAGACTGATATTGAGCCATTAACATATAAGTGTTGCTTGTCTGGTATGCAACAGCTTTTTCAATATATTGATTACAAATTTGACATTCATTGGCTTTTGATCAATGTCACTTGTACATTTGCAATTGATTTCTGTTACCTCAAGAACTGGAGGGTTTATTTGTGGGCATAATTATGCTGCAGATACTCCTATTGAAAAGCAAAACATATATGCTCTTTGATAAATCAGGCTTACTATTGATTATGCAAATGTAAGCTTCGAAAATAAATTGAAAAGGATGACTCTTTTGGATGTCAACCTATTTTGAAAATATAGCTACCTAATGGGCTATACCTTGGTCATTTATCGATTCAATTTACTTGAGGATGAACCTGCATATTCATTTCAGTAGGTAACAAGTGAGAATGACTTATGTGACCTTATCATTTGTTTCTATTGTTTACTGGTCATTCTTGGCACTGTGCAGTATTAGTTCTCTAAAATGAGTTACAGCTTCGATCATGTTTTTCTTGTTTCCATGTTTCCTTTGGTAATTATCTGTAGTTTGAGGTTTCTATTCATATCGTCTTGTGATTCTGTCAAATACCAGGGCCCACATCTGTTGGCTCCAACAGGTAGTGACCTTAAAAAATATGGCCAGGAGGGAACTGTGTTTGCTGGATATCACTACGACCTGAACTTCCTAACAATTCATGGTAGAAGTAGATTTCCTGGTTTAAACATCTGGTTAAGAAATGGACAGAAAGTTGAAGTGAAGGTTCCAATTGGGTGTCTTCTTATTCAGACAGGGAAGCAGGTATTGAAATGCCTGAATTCGCTAACATTCCATGCTTGTTTGGATTAACTTATTTTAAGTTTTTTACATTGTAAGAAGTAAACATGTGAGGAGTTTTGTCTCATAAAGCCCAAAGGTACTTATTTTAAGTGCTCCCAAACAGAGGCGCCATCTAAAAAGAATCAGTTCTAATATATAAGAGTTCTGGAATCTCAAGCTGATTTCATTCTCATGGCTTGGGATAATTTTTTCAGCTCTCCTAGATAAGTGTAATCTATTATTGACATCATTCATATGATCTTGTGTTTTACAATGAAATTTATTTTGAATGCAGATAGAGTGGTTAACTGCAGGGCACTGTGTAGCTGGCATGCATGAGGTAGTTGCCACAAATAGAACACTAGAAGCGATTAAACTAGCGCAAGAGCAAAAGCGTAGCCTATGGAGAGTATCTTCAACGGTGAGTGAGGACAAAAAATAATAATCTTTTACTCTCTTCGGCCTTTAATATAAGAGCTAGTTGAATTTTTTAGGTATATTAAAGAAGCTAAATAAATCAGTTAATTATGACCAAATCCAAACCCTTAAGACGAATTCATATTATATATTTATTAATCTACTAAAATTAGTCATCTAGCTCTATATTAGTTATAATTAACTGATTTATTTGACTTTTTTAATTTATCCAAAAAATCAACTAACTCTTATATTAAGGACTGGAGGAGTATCATGTAAGAGCTGAATGAACTTGACTTTTCACAAGGTTTTGTTGACTTTTGCCTCTCAAATGTAGTTGTTTGCACACATAGCTTCAGATGCAGTTCTGAAGCCGTTGGGACATTTTTCAGAGTCACCACTTGCAAGCCAATATCCACCTACCTGTGCTGGAGAATATGTTGAACAAGAGCTTGCAGTAATCAATCTCAAAGGAAAGAAGTGAGGGCCTTTGTGACCAAAAATTGTAATAAGAAGTTACATGCATTGTTTTACTGATAGTGGGGGCTTAATTGTTGGGGCTAGAAAGTGAAATTGTGGCTTTATTTTCCGGTCTCAAAGAAAAAGGAACGATGAAACTTCCGATTGAGCTCTAATTAATTTCAATGAATTAGATGCATATTTTCTCAAACGTGTATTTAAGGCTCTCAAACGTGTGTATTTTTCCTTTTAATTCTTGTTTTCTTCTAGGCCAAGTCATCATGAACTAGAAAACGATTGGTAAGGAAATAAGTATTTGTATATAGGGTTAATACAATCTTTAGGCTTTTAAATTTATACGAATTTTAGTTTTAGTCCCTTAAATTTTAAATCATGGGTTTTGGTATTTTATGGGGCAAAATGATTTACGTTTTTATTAAAAATTATAGGATTGTATTAACCCTTATATATATATTGCATATAGCCAACAATGTAATTCATTTGTGCTGGGGAAAAAGAAGTATGATGTAAGGCAACTTCACTTTTTTGAATTCAAGGTGAATTTAAGGGGTAGACACTATTGGTTTGGGTGGGATTGAACCCGTAATATAATAGAGTTTCTATACTATTAGGTTATAAGACCTTTGGTTAAAATAGTTTTACTGGGATGTGAATCTTCTACTATTAACTATTAAACGCAGGATTTGGATTTATAGAAACAAAGAATAAAAAAAAAAAGGTCTCATATACTTTCACTCTTTTATGTCATTCTCTTGCAAGTACATAATTTGTTATTATAAAGGACCACAACCCACTTCACATTTGGCAGGATTCATGTGGTTTGAATCTTGTAACTGTTTGTTATCCAGCACCTCACTTGTGGAGACCAGACTGAAACCACTGTTAGTTAGTTACTTAAGGTCTCTAAAGGCATGGCATTAGCATGACAGTGTGTTAGGACAGGCCTGCTGAATGACATGAGTCTCATCTTGTGTATATAAATAGAAGAAACTTGTTCAGTGATTTTGAGTAGTAACAAGCAAATCAAAGATCAAAGATGACGGTGTTTAGGTCCGGGATTCGGGTTCTGCCATTGTTACTGGTTTTGTTGATCATAATGACAGGTTTGGTTGCAGGAGGGCAAGGTACTCCTTGCACGAGAACCTTCTTCTCTTCATTGGTTGAGCTCATACCTTGTAGGGCTGCAGTTCTTCCCTTTAGTCCCATTCCACCTGGTGAAGCTTGCTGCAGTGCTGTTCGAGCTCTCGGACAGCCATGTTTATGCTTACTTGTCAATGGCCCTCCAATTTCCGGTATAGATCACGACATGGCTTTGCTGCTTCCGGCGAAATGCGCTGCTAACTTTGAACCATGTGATCTCTCCCTCCTTCTCTCCCTCTATTCTTTCTTACTCCCCACATCCTTGATACTAAGAGTTAGTTGATTTTTTTAGATGAATTAAAGAAGCCAAATAAATTAATGAAATATAACTAGTTTAAGAGCAAGTTGACTAATGTTAGATTTAGACATAATTAATTGATTTATTTGACTTTTTTAATCAATCTAAAAATGTCAACTAGCTCTTATATTAAGTCTAACTGATTTAGTATTTCATTATTCATTCTACTGTTATAAGGAACGTAGGTATATGATGATGTATTAATGCCAAATATGTTTTGTTTGTGCAGGTGATATCATGAAGTGAAGTTGGAGCTTGAAAGAGCTACAACGTGCAAGCTTATTAAAATAAACTTGTTTTTATATGTTAGGATTAATATATGCCATATCCTTCTAAGTTCTTACAATAAGATGTTATATGGGTTATATGATCTTTCTTGTCTTTCCTATTCTTTTCAGTGTCGCATGTTAATTTATTATAGAAATGTTCTCTTTTTTGGCTGAAAATTCATAAAAATTAAATTTGGTAATCATTTTCACCTCTCGTATTTATCTTTCATATTAGATATAAAATTATACAGTTCAAATTAAATATATAATCAATTCAATAAGAATGAGCAAAATGTCCATTCTCTTTGATTAGACACTAAATCCATACAAATTAGGTAGAAGAAATAAATGCAAAAAGAAAATTAATTTACAATACCTTATAATTTTACTTAATTTTTAATTAAGTTTCTATTTTTTTAATTAAATTTTTATAATTTCACCTAAATTTTAATTAAATCTCTGCAATTTCATGTGACTGATAAAAGTAAAAAGACTATAAGGACTTAATTAAAAATTAAGGAAAGCTATAAAGATTTGATAGGAAAAAATTATACTGATTTAATTAAAAATTAGATGAAATTATAAGGATTTAAAAATTAATTTTTCAATGCAAAAAGTAATGATATTTTTTAGAAAGAACTATAATTAAAAACAAATACAAAGTGGGAAAAAAGTTTCAATTTTATCAACACCCAAAACTTGGAAGAAAAAAAAATCAGAGAATCACGTGAATCTGTAAAACATTGTTATACAGCAAAATTTATATATTTAATTCTTTTCTCTAAAGCACACCATTATATTATAACTAAATTAAAAAATATATATACGATACACAAGCCCTTGAGGTGTCCTTAGCTTTCTTGCAGCTTCAACTCTGCCTTTCAAGCTCTGTCTGCTCACTTTTTCTGCACTTTAGCTTTGCTGCACTATGAAGAAAGAAATCATCCTAAAAAATGCACATGCAATACCTCGCCATTTGCTTTAATTCAATTTAATCCTCAAAGAGATTCTGATTTGGTGACATTCAAAATCAAATACGTATGTGTTTATAAGCAAATATATGTTTATGTATATCTTACTTATTGTTTTTTAACCAGTGGCACAATTGTTATTTTTCATTTCATTTCTTTCTATCTTAGGTTAAGTATTTTTTGGAGTAGCATTTAGATTTTTAAATTAATTTATGGTTCATCCAGTACTCTCAAATATTTTTTCAGTTACACTTAGTATCCTAAATTTAGAGTGTCCATTGCTATTAAGAAAAATACTTTAAGAGCAAAATTATATAAAAAATACTATAGGAAACATGGTGCTACTGAAAAAATATTTTAGGGTGCTAGATATGAACCACATATAAGTTTAAGATACTGAGTATTATTAGAAAAATACTTTAGGATGTTGAATGCATTTTAGCTCTTCTTTCTTTTAGTCTCATGTTATTATTCTCTGTACCGAATGCTTCATCAGGCCTTTAACTTTACTGTTATTGCATTAACAGAAAGTTGAGAATCATTAAGCTTTGCTTTCTCATTTTATTCAAATCTAAAGTTACATTTTGTCTTTGCAAAGAACCCTCTAAAACCGACACGAATTCTGACAAGTACTACAACCAAGTTTGCAATGTCTTGTTACGTTTAATAACATAATCTTACTTAATTACCACACCCTTCTAAAGGCAAACAAACACAGAAATGGCCCATCTTTACGTAAGATCAATCTCAAGCTTTCCCACATTTTATTATATCTTGTTTTCCACCTTAAAGATCATTAAACAAAGCAGCAAAAGCTCATCAAAATTATTCTTTACTTAGCCTAAATCTTTAATATTATTAAGAGAGCACTTCTAGTGTTGAAGAAGCTCACAGAGAGAGAGAGAGAGAATCATAAGGTATTGCTGTTTCTTTTATTATATATCTTTTGCCTTCTTATGTAGATCTTCCTTACTTGGGAATCAAATTTCTGGCTACTTGTAGGTAGCAACCTTAGCAGCAAGTTCTTGATCACATGAATCTGGTACTAGAGTTTATAGATACTCATGATCTTAGGCCTAAACATGGTGAAAGATCAACAAGTTCATCTGTAGACGTTGAAAACCAGCTGCTGAGTAAAACTAGATCAATCCAAATCAAAACCTATCATTCCGTTTCCCAATCCAACCAAATTTACCGTTGCCACAGTATTCAAGTCACAGAAAACATCAAGTCATCATGCAACAACCTCGGATTTCAATCATGAAACGACAAACTCGTACTCAAACAGCAATGCATCAAGGCCATCCTCATCCTCAAGTCAATATGTCTGGCCGTGAAGATCATGAAGACTACAATTTGAGGGACATGAACCCACAACTTGGAGAGCGGTGGCCTAACGGAGGAGGAGGAGGAAGAGGGTGGATGATGAGTGGTGTTGGAGGTGGTGGAGAGAGATACACAAGTACATATGACCTTGTTGAACAAATGTTCTATCTCTATGTTAGAGTTGTGAAGGGCAAAGATCTTCCTTCTGGAGCCATCACTGGAAGCTGTGATCCTTATGTGGAAGTGAAGCTTGGGAACTATAAAGGAAGAACAAGGCACTTTGAGAAGAAGATGAATCCAGAATGGAACCAAGTCTTTGCTTTCTCGAAAGACAGGATTCAATCATCTGTTCTTGAGGTCTTTGTGAAAGATAAAGACATGATTGGCAGAGATGATTATCTTGGAAGGGTTGCTTTTGATCTCAATGAGGTCCCAACCAGAGTTAAACCAGATAGTCTATTAGCTCCTCAATGGTATAGGCTCGAGGACCGGCGAGGGGAAGGCAAAGTAAGAGGCGAAATCATGCTCGCTGTTTGGATGGGAACTCAAGCTGATGAAGCATTCCCTGAAGCTTGGCATTCTGATGCAGCTTCTGTATCAGGAGAGGGTGTTTTCAATATCAGATCAAAGGTTTATGTCTCACCAAAACTATGGTATCTGAGAGTGAATGTTATCGAAGCTCAAGATGTGATACCGAATGACAGAAATCGCCTACCGGAAGTGTTTGTGAAAGCTCAAGTGGGAAACCAGGTGCTGAAAACAAAGATATGCCCAACAAGAACAACAACTCCACTTTGGAATGAAGATCTTGTTTTCGTTGTAGCTGAACCATTTGAGGAACAATTGATGATCACCGTGGAGGATCGTGTTCATCCTTCGAGAGACGAGGTTGTTGGGAAGATAAGCTTGCCATTGACAATCTTCGAGAAGAGGCTAGATCACAGACCGGTTCATTCTCGCTGGTTCAATCTCGAGAAGTTTGGCTTTGGAGCAATAGAAGGTGATAGAAGAATGGAGCTGAAATTTGCAAGTAGGATTCACTTAAGAGTTTGTCTTGAAGGTGGATACCACGTTCTTGATGAATCCACCATGTATATCAGTGATCAAAGACCAACTTCAAGGCAACTATGGAAGCAACCGATTGGGATACTCGAAGTGGGAATTTTAGGAGCTCAAGGACTTCTTCCAATGAAGATGAAGGATGGTAGAGGAAGCACAGATTCATACTGTGTTGCAAAATATGGCCAGAAATGGGTCAGAACAAGAACAATCCTTGACACTTTTAGTCCCAAATGGAATGAACAATACACTTGGGAAGTCTATGATCCTTGCACTGTGATCACACTTGGAGTTTTTGATAACTGCCATTTAGGTAACAACATCGAAAAAGGAGGTCGAGATTCGCAAATCGGTAAAGTCAGAATCCGGCTATCTACTCTCGAGGCTCATAGAATCTACACTCATTCATACCCTCTTCTTGTTCTTCACCCACATGGAGTAAAAAAAATGGGAGAACTTCAACTAGCAGTAAGATTCACAACTCTCTCATTGGCCAACATGATTTACATCTATGGCCACCCTTTGCTTCCCAAGATGCATTACCTACACCCTTTCACAGTGAATCAAATAGAGAATTTAAGATACCAAGCAATGAACATAGTTGCAATGAGACTCGGCCGAGCTGAACCGTCTTTAAGAAAGGAAGTGGTGGAATACATGCTTGATGTTGATTCTCATATGTGGAGCATGAGAAGAAGCAAAGCAAATTTCTTCAGAATTATGTCACTTTTCTCTGGTTTTGTCTCAATGGGAAGATGGTTTTCTGATGTTTGCCATTGGAAGAACCCAATAACAACAATCTTAGTTCATATCCTGTTTCTCATACTGATTTGGTACCCAGAATTGATTCTGCCAACTCTGTTTCTGTACATGTTCTTGATTGGTCTCTGGAACTACCGGTTCAGGCCAAGACCCCCGCCTCATATGGATACGAAGATTTCGTGGGCAGAATCAGTGAACCCGGATGAACTTGATGAAGAGTTTGATACTTTTCCGACTTCAAGGTCACTTGATGTGGTGAGAATGAGGTATGATAGGCTTAGAAGTGTTGCAGCGAGGATTCAAACCGTGGTTGGCGACATAGCTACTCAGGGTGAGAGGTTTCAGTCTCTGTTGAGTTGGCGGGACCCACGAGCGACGAGTTTGTTTGTTGTGTTTAGTCTTGGTGCTGCGTTGGTCATGTATGCTACTCCGTTCAGAGTTGTGGCTTTGGTCACTGGTTTGCATTGTTTGCGCCATCCAAGGTTTAGGAGTAAGATGCCTTCTGTTCCAAGTAATTTCTTCAAGAGGCTCCCTGCTAGAACTGATAGTTTATTGTAAACTAGAATGAATGTGCTTTTATTATTCATTTCGTTTCTAACTTTCTATTATAAATGATTACGAAGCCAGAATAGTGAGTTTCTGTAGTTGAAGTGAACTATTGTTATTACCTAATCAAAGTTAGACGATACGGTAAAATTGTTGATATCTCATTCATATTTATATTTATATTGTATCGGTTATAATCATCTTTGATAAATAATATTTGATTATTAACATAAAAATTAGTTGACTAATTTTAGTTGATTAAAAAATTAAATAAATCAGTTAATTATTTCTAAATCAAAATACTTAAGATGAATTCATGTTATATTAATATAAGAGTTAATCGATTTTTTTAGATAAATTAAAGAAGCCATATAAATTAGTTAATTATAACCACATTCAACTCCTCAAGACAAATTTATATTATATATTCATTAATCTATTTAAATTAGTCAACTAGCTCTTATATTAATTGTAATTAACTAATTTATTTGATTTTATTAATTTGTTTAAAAAAATCAAATAACTCTTATATTAAAGACCGGAGAAAATACTTCTTACTCTACCTAAATTAATTAACTAATTTTTATATTAGTTATAATAAAATTTATTAATAATTTTCTTAATCTATCTAAATTAGTAAACTAATTTTTATATTAAAAATTGGCCAAAGTATATGAAATTAAGTTCATATGTTATTTTTTGGTATCCGAAGCAATCCAGGAAAGGCTTTAGGAAACATGAAATAATCTTGCAATTGAGGATGAAGCAAAGCAAGAGAGGAGCAAAGCGAACAAAATTGTCAAGTTTTGTGTAGCATCCCCAGCAACGAGAATGAAATCATTGTTCAGACTTCAGCTCCAAGTGAGTCCAAATGGAATAATATTTTTAATTTATTTTCAAATTTAAAGTATATTAATCATTTATCCGTTCTTCTTTTCCATAATATATCAGAAATACTCGTATGTCGCCGGAAATAATGTTCATTTACTTCTATAATATTTATATATCAGAAATACTTATATTATTCCATCTAAACTGATTTAGCAAGTCCACTCTCATATCTATTCATACTCGTATTCAGTTATACTCATTCAAATGAAAAATTCTGCAAACCAAGCAAGCACTCATCTCTCCGTCGAAGAAGAATCTCTCTTCTTTTATACAACCGCGAACTTCTTTCAGAATAAAATCCCAAAACTGTCGTGATGCCCTGATACTACTGCTAACCAAATACATCCGTTTATATAATAAAATCAATCAGTTCAAAAGAGCAAAATTGAAGAAAAATAAATCCCTTGACTAGAATAAAAAAAAATCATATTCTTTAGTCATTCCACAGGGAAGAATGGCCGGACAGTGAAAGCTACTCGGAACTAGCTCAACAAAAACAGAACGAGTAAAATTAGAAGTTTAAGACTCTGCTTAGAAGACCAGCTCATGAGGTTTCATGCCTGCCTTGAGAGAAAACCTTGCAGCCAAATAAGCCTTCAAGTCTGGAAGGCTCCCTATGGCTTTTATCAATGCTGCATCCACTACTTTCTGGTCATCTTTTTTCTCTTGTGGGATCACATTTTTCTCCTAAAATGATAAAAAGAAACAGATATAATAAGAACACAGACAATTGAAATCACAGAGAGAACAATTGTACAGAGAAAGCAAAATTGTCAACAGACCTCCTTCTCTGCCTCAAAGAACTCTCCCTCTCCCTTTTTCTGCTTCTTCTCAGCTTTCTTGGCGAAGTATTTGTCGTCAAACTTCTCCAGATTAACTCCGGAGATATCTACCTTGGTGGATGTTCCGATGACATAAGACTGACTTACACGCCTCAAAGGAACTCCATTTACCTTGAATGGACCTGAAATGTCAAGGAACACACATGAGAAAAGAGATGAGCTGACTTTAAGGGCAGGGCCAACATAAAAACCAAAGAGGAACAATTAGCTACAAGTAATTAGAACTAGAAGGGCTACAAAACTATAACATATATTCACAAACAGTAGCATTTGCACAAAGGTACTTACCAAGAAGGCACATTGAGTATGAGGTTGAAACATATACAGCTTAAGCAAATAAATATAATGTGGCAGCATTGCTAAAATAACCTCCTCCGCTCTAAAAGCTAGTTAATTTTTTTGAATAAATTAAAGAAATCAAATCAATCAATTAATTATAACTAATATAGAAGCGAGTTAATTAATTTAGATATAATATAAATTTATCTTAAGTTTACGTTTAGTTCATTCCCTTAATCTACCCAAAAACAAAAGTCAACTAAAGTCAACTAAACTGGAGTATGTCACAATTAAAATTAATGAGAAGACATAATAGACAACAATAGAACCGATTTTTTATCAGAACATGTGAAATATGATCCACCAACAAAATCATTAAACTGAATGAAACACATTACTTACCGGTAACAAGAAGCAATCCAGAAGGAAGCTGCTTCAGGAACACTACTCTCTTTCCCATGAATCTCCCAGCAAGAGGTATCAATACTGTCCCAGGAGTAATGCTGGCCCTAAACACAGAAACAGCAAATATAAAAACATATCACCAGAAATGTATTTAAAAAACGCAAGGCACCTGAGCTTAGTAGGTTTTGGTTTGTGCTTATTGACGAGAGGCTTCTTAATGTCGTCGGCAGGGTAGAACTTGGGAGGCTTCTCGGCAGGAGTTTCAGGCTTAGGTTTCGGATCGTGATGAGGGAAAACGCCGCCGTGTTTAGCCTTGATGGCCCACAATCCTCTCTTGTGGTACATCTTCGACCTCGAAAACTTTCCGACCCCTCTTACCAAGTCAGGATTTCTAGTGATCCTGGCAGTTTTCGGCGCCATTGTTTTCTTCTTCGTTCTGCTGCTAAACCCTAATCTTTCAGCACAGGGAGTAAAAACCTGCTGTTTATTATTTATATAGCGGTAAATCTATCGGATGAGGCGCTTGAGCCGGCCATGCCGGCAAAAAATGCCCTGCGGTCCGGACTAGATCCTGGTCAGGGCACCGGATGGGTATGCTGCCTTTGGCCCTGCCCAAAAAAGACAATATATATATATATATATATATATATATATTTAATAATATAATATAAAGTGTAATATTATTTTCATTCATTATTTATCCCCTGATATTTAGATAAAAAAAATTATCCACTTCTATTTGTTTTGTTATTGGGAGAGATTAATATAAAATTATAATTATAAATTATTTAGATTTTTAAACTCATTTTCTTTTAATATAATAGACTTTAAATTTGTAATTATATTTTTTTATTATCTTATTTTTAATAAAATATAAATATTATTTAATTTTTAAAGACACATACGTGCCTCTGTGTTTTGTATCTGGTTGAATGTTGAGCTCTTGCCTTTTGGAATGCATCTCAGATCCTCTTTTTATTTTGGTTTTTGTACTCTTACTTAATTTAGGTTTAAGTATGAGCGTTAGTGATTTGCACCTTATTTCTCGCTCTCACACATCTGAATGTTCACCTTTCATTTCTGATTTCTTCTTCATTCTTCACTTCATCTTCTTCTTCGGATTTTCTTTTAGACAAAAACTGTATAAAGAGGGTCTTTTCAGTCTTACCTGCCAGATTGTCAATTTGTGTCGGGCTAACTCGTAATTTGCAGGTCAACCCGCATTACCGCTCTACTCATCCCCGGTCTCACCCACAACCATGGAGAGCATGGGAAATTTAGACGCCAAAATAGAGCAACTGTTGAATGTAGAGAAGTATATGGGACTCGCTGGCGACGTGTGCGGCACCAAAAAAGCTGTCATTGACATTTTGCAGCTGTGCTTAGAAGCACGGTCCTAGAATCATATGTTATAAGGAAGAATAATTTCATATGAAATAAACATTCAATCAAATTCTTAGAACCTAACTAAACATGACTGATACAAATTAGTCACAGTGGAATGCTAAAAACCCAAGATTCTATACTAAAACTGGTGAAAAATAAATGGGAACAGAACAAATTTTTACTGTCTCTTGGTCTCATGCAGCGGCTTTCAGATCTCAGCTGAGAGAAGTTTTTTTTATACAAAAATTTTTAAAAATAGATTAGGTTCGAGTAGGATGAAGTCTCTCTTCCTCCTAAACGATATTAATGTCGGACAGGACGAGCTGTCAATTATCCTCAAATATAAATTTAGATATCCAAAAACTAAAATGTCTCTCTAAACGCCGCGATTAGAATCACAATACAGTAGTATTTCTTACGAATCAAACACATTCCAAATAATCGTATATCTCATCCCTTCATCAATTAATCCACAGACGATGGGTTACGAAAGAAGTTATTGCGCCTGTGGTCTGGCCACCTTCAACAGGTCAAACAAATCGGGATGTTGAAATTTGGTTACATTGAGGACATTCATCATCTTTAAGCATTAAGCTCCAACTTCATCCTTGTTGCAAAGTCATGCGAAGTTAGGGTTGCTACTGTGGACTGTCACAGCAGTTGTTCATGTGCTCTTGTTTTTTTTCCTATGTAAAGCCCCCATTTAGATTTACTATGATTTTCAAGTTGAGTCTCTTGTTGTGCCTACATGAGTCAGTTTAATAGCTCATATCAACTTTTAATACTACTTCTGTTCTTTAATATATATAAGAGTTAATTAATTATTTTAAAAAAATTAAAAAATTAATTAATTATAAGTAATATAATAATTAATTGATTAATTTAAATAGATTAAATATTATATAATATAAATTTATCTTAATATAATAGATTTAATTATAATTAATTAATTAATTTATCTAAAAAAATTAACTATATCTTATATTAATGAATAGAGAGGAAATAATTTACTTTCAGTAAAAAAAAAGTAGTTGCACATTGTCTAATAGCATGTTTCTCGTGAGAAAATATACTTATCCACGTATATTTATAAAAAAAGTCAAAAAAATATATTGGGGAGCTACTCAATTAACTAGATAATACTTGGATTTAACCAATAGTTAAATTAGATAGTGATATAAAAAAATATATTTATACACATAAAATAAAAAGCATAATAAATTGAATGATATTTTATTTATTTTATTTTTATAAATAATATGGCTGATTTCAAAAATCTACAATACGCTTTAAGAACTCAAAAAGTATTTTAAAAATGTGTTTAGTAGAGCAAGTTTATTATCAAATGATGAGAAATATTAAAAAAAATATACAAAATGTTGCCAAATTTGTAATCTTACAGCCAACTCCAGTGTACTTCCCACGAAGAAGATAACGAGATAAACCCATTTCCTCTGTTTTTTCAAAAGCCTCTCGCTTCTTCATCTTCCATTTCCACTCTTCGATAGAAGCAATGGCTTTATCCTCTTCCCTTTTCTCACCACCCCATCTTCTTTCCAATCACACTACAAAATCCATTTCAACTTCTTCAAGATTCTCTAATCACCTTCTGAAATCTGTCTTTCCACAACCCTTTGTCAAATCGGCGCCTTCTCCGGTAGTTACAACACCCAGAAATTACCGGAGACCCTTTGCTGTTGCAGAAGAAACTGTGGTCACTACTTCACCTGACCCGAAATCCGACGCCGCGAGGAAGCTCTATATTGGGAACATTCCACGCAATATCGATAACAATGAGCTTGCCCGGATTGTTGAAGAGCATGGTGCTGTTGAGAGAGCGGAGGTAGTTGAATTTTTTAACTTCTTTTTCTTTGCATGTACAATTTTGCCGCTGAATTGTGATTTGGAGTTTGGAAAATGTTGGTCTTTAAATTGAATTTTGGTTGAATTGAAGACTGAGGTGGATGTGAGCTGTATTTTGTGTGACGCTACTCGTGTAGAAGTTCAGGCATCTATTAAATGAAATGAAATAAGATGTAAAATAGAACTGGATAAGTGATTTCGTAGATAAAAAGGACATTTGTTTCCAACTCAGGTAGGCTGACTATTTCAAGTTTTCAAAAGCCATTTAGAGGAAAATTTCTGAAATCTGATCTCATTAGCACATCTTGTTTCTCCTTCCTTGGTAATTTTTCACATGATTAATGCGAAGATTTCATAGAATTCTGATTGCGTGAGCTTCTGGGCATACATTGTTACTCCCTAATTTACCAACAGTGGTTTTTAAAACATGAGGCACGTTCACTGTTTAATATACATATTGTTGTTTAGAATTGATATTTTATCATGATATTAACAAACATAATGGACTTGGAATGATATTAGGACTTGGAAAAATGCCACAGGGTGCAATCTTTATGAGCATTATGAGTATGGTAGACGTTAGATGTTTCCTTTTTTTGTCCCATAGAAAGGATTTGTCTTTTCTGTGGTGCAATCAAACAAGGCCTAAGTTTTTTGTCAGAATTGTGATTAGAATATGACTGTAAACCTACATGCTATTACTCATGGCTTTCTCTACATTTTCCCCCTTGATAATGGTTGATATTTCACCTCCTTTATCATCAAACTTGTTTGTGGCTTCATGTCTGTGTGATAATGTAAGGCAGGATCATTACACTTATAAGTGCTATGAATATGGTGTCTTTATTTATAACATGCCAAGAGATGAATTATTTGTATCCTTATCAAGTTGTATAGAATCTGCATTTATAACATGCTATTAACCTTTTATTTTCATAATGATCTGATTGATAGGTTATGTATGACAAATACTCTGGAAGGAGTCGTCGCTTTGCATTTGTTACAATGAAGACGGTTGAGGATGCAAATGCAGTAGTTGAGAAGCTAAATGGCACTGTAATTAACATTTTATATTGATGGCATTTATAAAATTAGAGCAAATAATTCCTAATGATCTTCTAACAATTGGGGACTCATGTACTTCTTGTTTTGGTGATAGGAAATCGGAGGTCGTGAAATCAAAGTAAATATAACAGAAAAACCTTTGCAAACAGTTGATCTATCTATTCTCCAGGCAGAGGAATCTGAATTTGTTGACAGTCCCCACAAAGTGTATGTAGGAAATCTTGCCAAAACAGTAACAACTGATGTACTTAAAGACTTCTTCTCTTCAAGTGGAAATGTTCTTAGTGCCAAGGTTTCACGTGTTCCTGGGACCTCAAAATCCACTGGTTTTGGTTTTGTCTCATTTTCTTCAGCTGAGGATGTGGAAGCTGCAATCTCATCTTTCAACAATTCCGTAAGTTGTTCATTTGCAAGTTTTTAAATCCATATATGCTGAAAAAGTGAAACCCTAGATTATATACTCAGAATGAAGTCCTCCCCCTGTTCTTGCTTATAGTGATGCAAAATATTTACAAACTTGCTATGGTAGTTTTTAATTAGATATGTTTGGAAGAAAATATCACACCTGGTCTATAATTTTATCGAATTTGTTTTATTTGTAGTTCATAATTTTTTTCTGAACTATGAATTTGGACACCACTTTTGTCCATGTGAGATTAAAAAAAAACTTATGCTTTTGTCTCAGACAGGCGCTGAACACAACTTGATTGTGCATGTTTTGACTCTTTTCCTCGCATTGCTCATGAGAAAATTACATTTGAGGACCCAAATGTAAAATATTTAGATTAAAGACCTTAAAAATCTTAACTATTTTCATAAACTAAAGTTACTATGAGGTTTTACAGTAGGTTTTAAGGAAGTTACTACTAATAGTTTGTTTAGGTAACAGTTACCATGATTTCCAAAGCAATATTTGTGAAGAAGCAACAGTTTCAGGATGTCCTGTAAACGTGGGTTTAAGCCTCTTCTAATGGTTCTGCAAAGACATCTTAAGTTTTTGGGAAGTTATTACAATGTTATTTACAACTACAACTTTCTTAAAGTCTAGTAAACTTGGTAATGAATCCCGTAAAACCTGATAATAAATTAGATTTTTGGAAATAATTTGAATTTTCAAGGTCTTTTAACTTGAAAAATTTAACATTTGAGGCCCCCTCGATGTAACCTCCCCCTTTTCAATTCTTATCCCAATAAATTTAGATTTGACTGTTCATTGAAATTTGATTGTACACTTTGAGTATGACGGGAACTTCTATGAGTGGTTAGTTTGCTTTCTGAGTTACATGCTGACTCTGATAAGGGTACTAACATGTCTAAAAACCTATTGATTGCAGTTGTTAGAAGGGCAACGAATTCGTGTGAACAAGGCATAAACGGCCAAAAGCAATAACTTGGAAGCTTGCTTGACTTCATATCCTCTAGTTGAACCATTACAGACTTTGCATTAAATAGAAGCCATAAATCTGTTCTATTTCTTGTCTTAGCTCAGGGGCCAAGTTCCTCCAAAAAAAAAAAAAACATGAGAGTTGAATGCTTCTGTTGGAAGATATTCTGTAGGTTAGGTTTTTGTGACCTCACTAATTACTTGTAATTGTGTTGCTTCTTTTCATCTGTATTCTGTACCATGTAATATTAATATGACAGGTCTCGTTGAGTTATGAATGTATTTATTTAGTTCCTATCTTTGGACTTGAACTTGACCCCTTGATTGACCTGGAAATTTTGGAGCCTGTATTTAAACAAGTTGTCACATTTTTCTGAGCTTTTGAGATGGAGTTTTATGCAGCATTCGATGTGATTTTTACATTGTATTGTTGAGATGGGATGAGACCTCGCAAGTTTTAAAGGGTAGTTTGAAATCCCAGCTCAGATCTTGTAATGGAGAAGTACAACAATGATGTAAAAATAAACAAGATATGGGATTAAGAAAACTAAAATAAAGATATCTATTTTCCTCACCTTTCTTAAAGGGAGATGCAACTCTTGATAATTGGTTATAATCTTCGTCAATCCGTTCCTTTTATGAATAAAACTTTCCTAGTTCTATTTGGATTTTGGCTGGACGGATGCTATCTTAATTACTCTTTCAATTTAGATTTTTCCCCTTTTCTCCGTGTTGATTTTTGGGCATGTCCTGATAATTTACTATTTCTACTGGAATAACGTGAGTTAATGGTTTTTAATTTGCTTCGTGATTTTGTAGTCATTTTGATTGGATTGTTATTCATTGTGTGAGTGGATACTGTGGGCATTTGCATAATATAGTTTAATGAATATTAAAATTGTGGCATTGGATTTCACATCGCCTTGAGTGTGTCGAGCCACCTTCTTTTAGTCGTTGTTCTTATATATTTGAAGAAAGTTGATCATCTTTTCCAAGACTGTAATGCTGTTTTGACTGGTCTCAGCAAGGCATTTGCTGCTATTCAACTTACTTTGCCAGAGGATGCAAGGAGGGCACCATTTCATTCTATAACACTGACAGAGGCATTTGACCTTGATGCAATCATGTTGGATGGCATTGACGAGGAGTAAGGTTTGTTCAACTTCTTCCAATTTATTTTGACTTCTTAAATCAGTACATGACCTATGGATTTCTGTCGCAGGGTTAAAGATATCCACTTGAGGAGTCAAGAAGAGATCACTCTCGCAAGTTATAGAAATGGATAGATATTTTATTTATCTTTATTCTTAATAGTTGTATGCTCAAGTATTGAACTTTTGTCTATAATTATATTTACCCTGTAGGGCCTTTATTTGTCTTTATTTTTAATAGTCCTCACAGGACCTTTCTGTGTTTTGAACTTGAATTATTTTGGGCGTAATTAGAATTCGATTTCGACTTACCGAGTACAACACTGTTATAGATTCTTGATTACGTTTCACAACAAATATATTGAAAAGGAGAAATGGAAGAGACGCACAATGGTCGTAGAAAAGAGAGGAGAGGAGAAAGAAAAAATTATTCCAAAATAATTTTTCTCTGTACGTGTATCTCTGCATGAGGGGAGGAGTGAGATCTATATTCATTGCCCACTCCCCCCATGTTTTCCTCTTAAAAATTGATGAGGATAATTGCCATTTACCTCGAGGTGTATATTTATTATCTCCATTATTCTTATAATTTTCTTAATTTTTGTTGGGTTTGGATCTAATCTACTAAAGGTAGATCAGCTCATTGGTTCCATAATGTAGGGCTATGCAAGGATTTCTTAGAAATTTCTCAAAGGGATTATGTAAGGGCAAAATCCCATCTGATCTTGATCTCTGAGGTGAAAACATGATATGTATCTCTAAGTCTAGTTAATTAATCTTGTGTAAATTTTAAAAGTGAGTTTGAAAACCAATTTTCCCAACCACTTTATTTATATTATATGTTTAAAATAATCTAAAATCTCAAAGAATTTAATTATTATAAAATGGTGTAAAATATAAAATAAAAAATTTCTCAGTTTGAGAGTCCCAAACTGAAATCTCTGAGTTCCAGTTCCTAGAAATCTGCTTTGTATCCCAATGCCAACATCTAGTTCCATTCTAGTGAGTCATGGCAGTCTTTAATGAAAAAAATAAGAAAAAAAAACATTTGGGCATTTTAAGGGGCATTAGAGAGCATGAGAGGGTGGGGTAAGGGTATTAAAGACCCCTTGCCTGATTTTTGTCACTGTTGGTTGAAAGCATAAAGGACCCCAAAAATCAATATCAATATTAATTAAATATAAATTTTTAATAAATCACTGTTTAAATACTCAGAATGGCTTAATTTGCACAAAGAACCACATCTAATAATATTTTTTGGCTGAGAAACCTTTCAAATTAACTATATATATTAGAATATGGAATAAATTTAATATTATCAAATACATACCATATTTTAGCCAAAGTACCGAATACAAAAAAGATGCTAGCTAAATTTGGATTAATCATTACTATCATATACTAAACGATTCTCATACAAAATATACAATCAATGATATAAATATCTTCGTTTTTTAAGATTTCATATATATATATATATATATATATATATATATATATATATATATAGAACGCTCATTAAACGTGGAGCGTAGACCATCAGATTCTATCTTCTCCAAGCAAAATCCACTCAGAATTGTGTACTTCCATATTACAGTATATATATATATATATATATATATTTGGTACATGAATTTTTAAAAAAAGTTGCGCTCACCCACGATCTAAAGGCAGAGCGAAGTCTTTCTTCCTTCTAGGTGATATCAATGTTAGGTGGAGCGAATCATCTATTACCCTCAGGCGTAAACTTAGGTACCCAAGAGTTAGGATGCCTCCCCAAGCGTCGCAACTGGAACCACAACAAAGTAGTACTCCCCAGGGATCAAACATACTCTAAATGGTCGTATGTCTTATCCATTCATCAGTTGAACCTACGGACAATTGGTTATTATAGTGTGTATATATATATATTACTATTTCGTTGCATGTGACTTAATTTCAAGTTTAATTATTAGTCAATCTTAATTACGTGCTCTTCAAGCCCATAAATTAATAAATCATTAACTTTGGTTAATCAAACCTGTCCAAATGGGTTTACAAGTTAGAAATAATATTTATATTTAAAAAATTCCCCCCTTCAAGAGACGGATGTGACCTGATCTAGTCTTTTTAACTTACTTTTTTTCTTCTTTTGTACTAAAAAAATTACCCCCTCCTATAATCCTTTCATAAGACCCTATATTAATAAATTTCATCAACTCAAACAAATT
Source organism: Leucaena leucocephala (assembly GCA_037074615.1). Classification (NCBI taxonomy): domain Eukaryota; kingdom Viridiplantae; phylum Streptophyta; class Magnoliopsida; order Fabales; family Fabaceae; genus Leucaena; species Leucaena leucocephala. The sequence continues at coordinate 1,379,666 of CM073544.1, read as the reverse complement.
AATTAAATTATTTAAATGCCAAAAATTATAACAATTGAGATCCAAAACAATCCTTTGACTGCTATAGGGAGAGAGACGTAAAAGAAGTTAAGAGTTGGAAAAGATAATGATATTTTTGAAAATATGTCATCATGAATTCAATAATTTTATAATTTAATAACATAAAAATTATCCTAGTGAGACGTCGGGTTAATCTTATATTAAAAATTAATGAGTAGGGTCTTATATATAAAAGCAGACAAAATATATATTACATCAAGTTTTAATTATAAGAGTTAGTTGACTTTTTTAAAAAGATTAAGGAAGTCAAATAAATCAATTAATTATAACTAAGATAAGAGTTAATTGACTAATTTGGATAGATTGAGGAGTATATGATATGAATTCATCTTCAGGAATTGAATTTGATTATAATTAACTGATTTATTTAGATTTCTTAATATACCTAAAAAAATTAATTAACTCTTATAATTAAAACTATAAGGAATATATATATACTTATCCGGTCTTTAGTATAAGACTTAGTTTATAATATAATTATATTAAAAACTATTTCTTATATTTAAGACTGAAAGTGTATGTATGTATGTATGAGTAAAGCTTATCATGAACTTACCTTCGTTGGAGGAAGGAACCCTTTGAATTTGATCGTGTGTGTCCAATATGTCACTGTCATTTATGTTCATGTTCAATGTATTGTATATAACAAGCATGGTCAAAGACTCAAAGGTGGCCACACAGACATCGTATTGACTTTTCCAACGTTGGCCCCAAGTCTCCTCTGCTTGCTTCCTACGCAATGGCAAACACGAACCAACTCAGTAACTTCTTTCTTCTTCTTATATATAGCCCTGCTTCTTCTTCTTCATCACTCTCACCATTCCCAGCAAACAATTAATCTTCTCAGGAATCAAAAGGAATATTCTAAAGCTTCTATCTTTAAAAGATGGGTTTGTCTTTAGGGTTTCTGAACTGCTTTACTGCTTCGTCTTCTTCTTCTTCTTCTTCTTCATCTGCTAGAGTCGCTGATCATACAGAAGCCGAAGGGAAAGCTAATAAGAACATGAAATCAGAATCTTCAAAGAAATCGAAACCAAAGGGAGCTCCAATTGTGGTTTCTCATTTCCCACACAACTCTTATATTTCCCGATTGTAGGAGCTCTGCTGCTCTCGTCTTCATTCATTCATTTCCCCCCTGAATTATACATGTAATTTCCTGTATATTTTTTTTGCAATTAATTAATTTTATTTATTAATATTTTTTGTTATGAGCTATCTTTGTCAAAAAAAGAAACATGTTAGACGGCAAATGTTGGCTTTCTTGAATAAATTTTAAACCTGCGTTTTCTCTTCATACGTACTCGAATGGAGAAAAAAGTTCTCAAACAAATAATTGGCTTATTTAAAATACTCTCAAGTCAAGTGTAAAGTCTGATAATGCGTGGATGCTCTGTTTGGATGGAGAAAAATCTTTAGAAGCAAAGGAGACTAGAGAGGAAAATATGGGGCAAATGAAACGTTCGGCTGCCCCTCCTCTACCAAAAAACCACATCATTTTGGGTGTAAAATATTGATGGTGAACACTTTAATTAAGTAGTATCGGTATTTTTCTAATAACACACAATATTTTAAACTAATTTTTTATATATTTAATATTTTAAGTTTTTATATATTTAATATTTTAAAATATTTTTTCAGTAGCACGTAATATCTATCTTAACTTAATTTTTGATGTATCTTGCATCTTACAATATTTTTCTTATTAGCATCTAGTATCTGAAAATAATTTTTTGTATAATTTCACCTTTAAATTATTTTTCTCAGAAATGACGAACGCCATAAACTTAAGATATTGAGCGTTGCTTGAAAAATATTTTATGATGATGGATATACTAAAAATTAATTTATGATACCGAGTGTTACTAAAATGTATTTTAATATGTCAAAAATTAGTTTAAGTTAATGCGGATACAATAGAAAAAATATTTTAGAATTTTAGATGAACTAAAAATTAATTTAAAAAACTATTAGAAAAATACTTCGTATTAGTTAATTAAGGGGGGGAAATGTTCACCATCAATATTTTATACTAAAAATAGAGTAATTTTGGACAGAGGTGAGGCAGCTTAAAAGCAGAGGAGAGAATCCAGGTTCACTTTTGTCTTCATATAGAATTACAGAGAAGGGAGGGGAGGTTAATTAAAAAGAAGGTAGAGAAGATTATGAAATTTATTTGGTTGGAGGGTAGAAAAAGGAAGAGGAAATTTTTTATTTGGTCTAAGAGGTGAGAAAAACTAATTAAAATTTGATAAATATGTTATTGTCTCTTTATTTAAATTTCTTTTTCTTCATCTTCTTTTATAAATTTATATCAGAATTATTATTTCTTAATTTATAAATTTTAAAAAATATTTTACCAATTACATCTAATATTATAATCTCATATCTATTACATCCGATATTATGATATTATTTTACTAGTACATCTAACACTTTTAATATTATTTTTTAGTTATATTCAATATCCTAATCTTATTTAGGAAGAAATACTAGAGAAATGACCATTGACCAAGATCCCTCAGAATAATTTTAAGAATTTATGGTCCCTCTTCATAATTCCTAAAGTTGATCCCTCAGCATAATTCTTGCCAAAGATCCATGTCCAAGCTCCACACAAGAACGTGGAAACCACTAAAAATTTGCAATTAATAGTCAAAGAAGTAAATGATCTGTTAGGCCTTGTGACTCCAATGTTTTAAATTATTATTTCGTCCTCAGAAGAGATGGGGGGAAATGAACTTCTAATCCATGTGTTGAAGAACCTTTGATGTTCAAGTGTGCCTTCTCCATAGTTGGGGTGTGCCCAAATGTCTAAAATCAAACTTTCACAACATTTACAAATTACAAGGCATGTGTCCATCAGTGCACTTTCTGATGTTCCGTTCATTTGAAAATCTCTGTCCAACATGTCATATAAGTGCTTATATCATATGGCACCCACCGATTAAAACCAGACAGGAATAGTAATATTTGAGACACAACAACTAGGAATTACAATTCCCCCAAATGATGTACTAAGATATAAACATGTACTTTTGCAAGTTAAGCACAAGGACCATCACCTTCCATTCCAAAGCTAATAATCTATTTGCAATCTTAAAATATTATGACTTTGCATTGACCACGGCAATTGCAAAACTAAGAAGAACCATACAAAGACTGTACCCAGATGAAAACTGCAATGCAGCGAGTTCCAATGGTCAAGTAGTAAATGCTAAAACCTCTGGTAACCTCAAAACATTCAGAGTACCAGAAGCTTACACTCACTCACTCTTCAACAACATTCACCAATTCATATTCAACTAAAGAAAGATTGTTATCCTCTTTAACCTCAAAATTGGCAGGTTCTATGGGTTCAATCCTCCCCCATTTATCCACTGCTAGCCTCATAGATCCCTTGAACATGTCAATCTTCGCGTTACGCAGAATTAAAGTTGCACCCAGATTCATGAGATCCACTGTACAAGAGAATATAAACCATGTCAACATACATACAATCACTAATGCGATAACAAGGCTAAAACTTCCAAACTCCAAAATTAGATACCTCGTAATAAGAACCAGAAAATAGTATAAAAAAAACAAGGCTAAAACTTACAACATTTGTACCTAAGAAGGATACATTATGCACATAATAAACAGACAAGAATCACCATGAATGAGGCTAATCACGCATATGCTACATATAACTTAAATCAAAGCACAAATATAGAGTAGGTAAAAGAGGACAACTAGAACAGTTTAAGGCAAGCCGCTTTCTATTGCCAACTTTACGGCACAAGCAATGAGGGCAACAAACTGGGAAGAGAAGTCAAATGATATTTCCTTGAAAGGACAAAACTTGGGGTGTACTTCTTCAGTACTTGCTTTATGATTCTCTAACGTTTTTCTCACTGTAAAAACTGATGACAAATGGACAACAATCCAAAGACTCTGCCTAGGTCTGGTCATCACCAGAAACCCTTTAGAAGCTTACTTCTATATTTGCAACATCTTTATCAACACAGCACACTTGCTTAACAAATGATTATAGTCCAAGTCAACCATACATATATCAACAATGATACAAACCCTCAGCAGTATGCACCAGAGGAGGATTACTGAAGAATCACATGAATCAATAGCTGAACCGCATGAATCAGTTATGAGGATGAATCTCACGAAACAGCAATTTAAATGGCTAAAATATATTATATTTTAGCTGGGTTCAGCATTCCAGTCCAACACAAACCAGTTGTAAAAATCCCATTTCACCCTTGTTATTATCATTCTTTTCAAATAAGAACATTCAGAAAGCATACGGAGCAAAGAAATCTACAATTTTGACTCATTGAGAAAAAAGGGTCTCTTTGCCTCAGCACTGTCATTTGTAATTATCAGTATGTTTGCCTCTGCCAAACTCAATGCACAGATCCTTTAGACAATGTATATTTATTGAGCTGAATACATAAAAATGCATATCTCTTGGCTAAGAAATGAAACTGCCAGCATAAGCAGATTACATAAGATATGTATACACAAAAATGTCTATTTTGATTCAAGATAATAGCAATTTTATATTTTTAAACAATATAAAACATAAAGCACATCTTAAAATCTTATCTCGATTATCGTATCTTTAGCCTTTAAGTTATTATATTGCTATTAGTAATTAGTAATTGTTTCAGTAACATAATCAATGGCTAATCAATTATCTTTAAATAAAATCAACATAATAATTTATTACAATCCATCCAATAATTATAGTGAAATGAACTTAACTATTAGACTTAAAAATAGTAAGAGTAAAATTTTTCCAAAACTTGAAAAACTAACTGGCACACAGAAATAATAAGACGAAGAATACATCCTGAAATCAAAGTAAGACGTAGATGATCCTAATCAAACAGGTTCATGAAATCAAAATCTTCTGCAAAAAAATTGCAATCGTGAATGAATAAGACCATTCTTATCGTACCCTGTTCGTTACGGGCAGTGAAAATAATGGTTCCGGTTTCATCACCCACAAGACACTCGGCGATGCGTGTTGGACGGGAAGGCCGAACCAAAAGCATTGACGGCCGACCACCGCGATTGTTGATCGACTTCACCTCCTTAGCGCTGACCACCTTCACGGTTAGCGTGTGGCCACTGGTACCCGGCTTTAACTGGTCCACCTTGGTAAACCCATAAAGAGCATATATATATATATATATATACACACACACTTATCTGGTCCTTAGTATATTTACACTAAAAACTGTCTTATATTTAAGATTGGAAATATATATATATATATATATATATATATATATTAATTAGTAAAGCTTATCATGAACTTACCTTGGTTGGAGGAATGAACCCTTTGAATTTGATCATGTGTGTCCAATATGTCACTGTCATTTATGTTCATGTTCAATGTATTGTATATAACACACATGGTCCAAGGTGGCCACAGCGACCTCGTATTGACTTTTCCAATGTTGGCCCCAAGTCTCCTCTGCTTGCTTCCTACGCAATGGCAAACACGAACCAACTCAGTAACTTCTTTCTTCTTCTTATATATAGCCCTGCTTCTTCTTCTTCATCACTCTCACCATTCCCAGCAAACAATTAATCTTCTCAGGAATCAAAAGGAATATTCTAAAGTTTCTATCTTTAAAAGATGGGTTTGTCTTTAGGGTTTCTGAACTGCTTTACTGCTTCTTCTTCTTCTTCTTCCTCTGCTAGAGTCGCTGATCATACAGAAGCCGAAGGGAAAGCTAATAAGAACATGAAATCAGAATCTTCAAAGAAATCGAAACCAAAGGGAGCTCCAATTGTGGTTTCTCATTTCCCACACAACTCTTATATTTCCCGATTGTAGGAGCTCTTGCTGCTCTCTTGTCTTCATTCATTCATTTCCCCCCTGAATTATATATATAATTTCTTGTGTATATTTTTTTTTGCAATTAATTAAGTTTATTTATTAATTCTTTTTTTGTTATGAGCTATCTTTGTCAAAAAAAAAAAAAAAACATGTTAGCCGGCAAATGTTGGCTTTCTTGAATAAATTTTAAACCTACGTTTTCTCTCCATACGTACTCGAATGGAGAAAAAAGTTCTCAAATAAATAATTGGCTTATTTAAAATACTCTTAACTCAAGTGTAAAGTCTGATAATGCGTGGATGCTCTGTTTGGATGGAGAAAAATCTTCAGAAGCAAAGAAGGCTAAAGAGGAAAATATGGGGCAAATGAAACGTTCGGCTGCCCCTCCTCTACCCAAAAACCACATCAATTTGGGCGTAAAATATTGATGGTGAACACTTTTTAATTAAGTAGTATCCGATATTTTTTTTCAATAATGCACAATATTTTAAACTAATTTTTTATTCATTCAAAATCTTAAAATATTTTTTCAGTAGCACACAATATTTATTTTAAATTAGATTTTAGTGTATGTTGCACAGTAAAATATTTTTCTCAGTAGCATCTAATATCTTAAAATAATATTTTATGTAATTTCACCCTTAAATTATTTTTCTCAGAAACAACAACTACTCTAAATTTAAAATATTGAGCGTTGCTTGAAAAATATTTTATCATGATTGATGCACTAAAAATTAATTTATGATATGGAGGGTTACTGAAAAATATTTTAAAATGTCTAAAATTAGTTTAAGATTAATGGGGATGCAATTAAAAAAATATTTTAAATTTCTAGATGAACTAAAAATTAATTTAAAATATTAATACTTCTAGAAAAATATTTCATATTAGTTAATTAAGGGAAAAAAAGTGTTCACAATCAATATTTTATACTCAAAATAGTGTAATTTTGGAAAGAGGTGAGACAGTTTAAAAGCAGAGAGAAGCCAGTTTCATTTTTGTCTTCATATAGAGAAGGGAGGGGAGGTTAATTAAAGGTAGGGTAGAGAAGGTTATGAAATTTATTTGGTTGGAGAGTAAAAAAAGGGATGGGAGGTTTTTGTTTTGGTTTCAGAGGGAAGAAGAGCTAATTAAAAGTTGATGAATATGCTATTGTTTCTTTATTTAGATTTTTTTTCTTCTTCTTTTATAAATTTATATCAAAATTATTATTTCTTAATTTATTAATCTCAAAAAACCTTTTACCAATAACATCTAACGTGACACGTCATCTTATTTATATTGCACCCGAAAATATGATGTTATTTTGATAGGACATCTAGCACTTCTAATATTATTTTTCAATTATATTTAATATCATAATTTTATTTATAATTCAAGATATTTTAATTTTATTTATGATTTAGAGTACTAGACGTACTATTAATAAGATTAAATTGGTGGAAGAAGTATTAGAGAAATAACCATTGACCAAGATCCCTCAGAATAATTTTAAGAATTTATGGTCCCTCTTCATAATTCCTAAAGTTGATCCCTCAGCATAATTCTTGCCAAAGATCCATGTCCAAGCTCCACACAAGAACGTGGAAACCACTAAAAATTTGCAATTAATAGTCAAAGAAGTAAATGATCTGTTAGGCCTTGTGACTCCAATGTTTTAAATTATTATTTCGTCCTCAGAAGAGATGGGGGGAAATGAACTTCTAATCCATGTGTTGAAGAACCTTTGATGTTCAAGTGTGCCTTCTCCACAGTTGGGGTGTGCCCAAATGGCTAAAATCAAACTTTCACAACATTTACAAATTACAAGGCATGTGTCCATCAGTGCAATTTCTGATGTTCCGTTCATTTGAAAATCTCTGTCCAACATGTCATATAAGTGCTTATATCATATGGCACCCACCGATTAAAACCAGACAGGAATAGTAATATTTGAGACAAAACAACTAGGAATTACAATTCCCCCAAATGATGTACTAAGAGATAAACATGTACTTTTGCATGTTAAGCACTAGGACCATCACCTTCCATTCCAAAGCTAATAATATATTTGCAATCTTAAAATATTATGACTTTGCATTGACCACGGCAATTGCAAAACTAAGAAGAACCATACAAAGACTGTACCCAGATGAAAACTGCAATGCAGCGAGTTCCAATGGTCAAGTAGTAAATGCTAAAACCTCTGGTAACTTCAAAACATTCAGAGTACCAGAAGCTTACACTCACTCACTCTTCAACAACATTCACCAATTCATATTCAACTAAAGAAAGATTGTTATCCTCTTTAACCTCAAAATTGGCAGGTTCTATGGGTTCAATCCTCCCCCATTTATCCACTGCAAGCCTCATAGATCCCTTGAACATGTCGATCTTCGCGTTACGCAGAATTAAAGTTGCACCCAGATTCATGAGATCCACTGTACAAGAGAATATAAACCATGTCAACATACATACAATCGCTAACGTGATAACAAGGCTAAAACTTCCACAAACTCCAAAATTAGATACCTGGTGATAAGAATCAGAAAATAGTATAAAAAAGCACGGCTAAAACTTACAACATTTGTACCTGAGAAGGATACATTATGCACATAATAAACAGACAAGAATCACCATGAATGAGGCTAATCACGCATATACTACATATAACTTAAATCAAAGCACAAATATAGAGTAGGTAAAAGAGGACAACTAGAACAGTTTAAGGCAAGCCGCTTTCTATTGCCAACTTTACGGCACAAGCAATGAGGGCAACAAACTGGGAAGAGAAGTCAAATGATATTTCCTTGAAAGGACAAAACTTGGGGTGTACTTTCTTCAGTACTTGCTTTAAGATTCTCTAACGTTTTTCTCACTGTAAAAACTGATGACAAGTGGACAACAATCCAAAGACTTTGCCTAGGTCTGGTCATCACCAGAAACCCTTTAGAAGCTTACTTCTATATTTGCAACATCTTTATCAACACAGCACACTTGCTTACAAATGATTATAGTCCAAATCAACCATACATATATCAACAATGATACAAAACCTCAGCAGTATGCACCAGAGGATTACTGAAGAATCACATGAATCAATAGCTGAACCGTATGAATCGGTTATGAGGATGAATCTCACGAAACAGCAATTTAAATGGCTAAAATATATTATATTTGAGCTGGGTTCAGCAGTCCAGTCCAACACAAACCAGTTGTAAAAATCCCATTTCACCCTTGTTATTATCATTCTTTTCAAATAAGAACATTCAGAAAGCATACGGAGCATAGAAATCTACAATTTTGACTCATTGAGAAAAAAGGGTCTCTTTGCCTCAGCAGTGACATTTGTAACTATCAGTATGTTTGCCTCTGCCAAACTCAATGCGCAGATCCTTTAGAAAATGTATATTTATTGAGTTGAATACATAAAAATGCATATCTCTTGGCTAAGAAATGAAATTACAAGCATAAGAATATTACATAAGATATATATTCACAAAAATGTCTATTTTGATTCAAGATAATAGCAATTTTATATTTTTAAACAATATAAAACATAAAGCACATCTTAAAATCTTATCTCGATTATCGTATCTTTAGCCTTTAAGTTATTATATTGCTATTAGTAATTAGTAATTGTTTCAGTAACATAATCAATGGCTAATCAATTATCTTTAAATAAAATCAACATAATAATTCATTACAATCCATCCAATAATTATAGTGAAATGAACTTAACTATTAGACTTAAAAATAGTAAAAGTAAAAATTTTCCAAAACTTGAAAAACTAACTGGCACACAGAAATAATACCAACAAAGCAATCACATAAGACGAAGAATATATCCTGAATTCAAAGTACGACGTAGATGATCCTAATCAAACAGGTTCATGAAATCAAAATCTTCTGCAAAAAAATTGCGATCGTGAATGAATAAGACCATTCTTATCGTACCCTGTTCGTTACGGGCCGTGAAAATAATGGTTCCGGTTTCATCACCCACAAGACACTCGGCGATGCGTGTTGGACGGGAAGGCCGAGCCAAAAGCATTGACGGCCGACCACCGCGATTGTTGATCGACTTCACCTCCTTAGCGCTGACCACCTTCACGGTTAGCGTGTGGCCACTGGTACCCGGCTTTAACTGGTCCACCTTGATAAACACGGGCTTTCTCTTCGCCGCCGCAGTCCCCGCCGTAGCTGGTGTTGCCATGATCGGAATCTTAAATTCTCTGATAGCACAACGTTTTTGAGGTTTCTGCTTTGCAGGATGCGAAGAAAGACCTGTGTGGGGGAAATGAGAATTAATCCATCATAGCAAGTGTTAAACCCTAACCCTAGTTTAAAATTTGGGAATTTCATTTTGGGCCGAATTTCATTTAAGTCTAACGGAAGTCGTAGGCTTTGCCGCCAGGCCCATTACTTAACAACTCCCATGAGAGGGGAAAAACAAGCAAAAGTGAAGGCTTTGTATGTAAAAAAAAAAAAAATGAAAGCTTTATTGGGAAACAAAACCATTTCAATTATTTGTCCGTTTCAAAAAAATTAGTCTCTAAATTATTAGCTAAGAAATACCACATGATTTTTACTGAAAAAAATAACAAATGAACAACTAAAATGGAAACAAATTACTTTTGTATCAAAAAGTGAAAAATTACTTTATGATTATGAACAATATTTATTAATTAATTATTGTTAGTTAGTAATATTTATTATTTAATCAGCACAACTTGTTTATAGCCAAGCCTTTGAGGACTTCATAGCCATTTCTCCATTTCGTGGAACTTTTCAATAATTAGAATCCTTCTATGAGACTATAAAGTAGTTTTTCCCTTTAATTTATTTAATAGTGCTATAACTTGTGTTAAAAACTAAAAGGTAAGTAACCAAAGTTAATTTAATTGATAAGAAGTTAGCTTATAATTTATAAAATCGTGAGTTCCAATCAGTTGCGAATATGAAACCTAGTTAGTGTGGGATCTAAAAGTACATCTACAAATGTTCTTTAAATTTGAAGGCATATTGGGTGTTAATTATCTTCAAAATAATAAGTATGGAATTAATATATGGTTCATGTATAATTAGAGCTTGTGCGGTCATAAAGCACAATTAATATAAGCAGGGTTTTTATCTTTAAAATTATGTTTTTCCCTTGAGTATCTAGATTCTAGGATTTCTATTCTAATAATCCAATGCAAAATATCTTATCTTTAACCTTATTTAAGAGGCATCCAATGCTCAATTCCACTGAATCTAATTCTAATCACCGTTAATACACACTTCAATGCTTACCAAATACTTAATACGTGTACCAGAAAATCAATACTTAAATATATAATGTAAAATCTATAAAAACAAATTATATTTTCATATATTATACTTCATGTAAGAACTAGATAACTAATTTGTAGATATTAAAGAAATTAATTAAGTTGATTATTTGTAAAAAAAATATGTATTGATTTATCTAAAGTATCCCTTTAATAATTTGTATTGAAAACTACTGGAAAATCCTCTTTAATATATGTAATCAATGTAGAGAGTTTAGAAGAAAAAAATTATACTTAAATGACAAACTAGATTGACGTCTTAAATTTATAATCAAAATAAACCCCGCTACTAACTTTTATATTTAGAACCGGAGGGATGCTACTCATCTCAAACATAGTACTTTTGTTGTCACAGAAAAAAAACCATGATACTCCTCCGATCTTTAATATAGGATATAATTGAAGAGTTGATATTGGTTATAAATATAAAATATATTTTATATATTTATCAATTTTTTCTAAATTATCCCTATTGATACTCCCTCAACAATAATCAAGTAATAGAGTGAGAGAAGAAGTTAGAGAGGATGATTATAGTATTTTAGAAAAAATATATTATATTAACTAATTTAACTAAATTATATAATCTAATCAAATTAGTTAAATATGTTTTATATATATATTAAGAAACATAAGAGCACTTTTGTTTTTAACTAAAGGGCAGACACTAATAACCAAAATACTCATAACCTCACATCTACACATAAAATTACATGCCACTAGGTCACTGGATAATGGCCAGTATTACTATTTTCAAAAGTGTATAAGTTTGTTGGGCCAGGAGGGCCCCACAACAAAGTTACCACATGCTTATTTTTTTTAGTATAAGAATTTTCTGGAAGGGATTGAGCTTATCCACGATTTAAGGGTAGAACGAAATCTTTCTTCCTCTTAGGTGATACTGATGTCAGGTAGGGTGAGCCTTCTATTATCCTTAAACGTAAAATTAGACACCCAGGAGTTAAGATACCTCCCTAAACGCTGCGACTAAAACCACAACAAAGTGGTACCACGTATTCATAGTACCCAGATGCTTACCCTCCGGAGAAGGACAGGCATATAGGCCTATAAGGTTGTGGGACCACCTAGTGATCAAAGTTACCTTACCAGCTCACTGTCTCAGTTCATCAGATTCCATGTTTTTTTTCCTGTTATTTTCTGTTCTGGTTCATGTTGTTGTAATGCAGACAAGACCAGCAGGCATAAGCTGTGTGTGTAAATATAAAGCATATCAACCACTACCATTTATACATGGGACCTCTATCTCTCTACCTTGTTTATGGGGGTTGAGCTGCAACACAAACATTTGACAAGACATGTCCAAAAACATGGCATGTCTTGCCCTCCTGGTTTTTTTGTCACCTTCTCCAAAAGGTCTTTACCATGAAATCTTCACTCAAGATATTAGCATTGCAATTATATTGTTCTTTTGGAATTAATTGAGTTGATAATACAATTATCAGATGACAGATTCTCTACTGCTCCATTCAACGCCTTCCATCTCTAGAAACCAAGGCTATATTTGCTTTCCAGTTTAAAAGATCCAAACTTTCGATCATATAGCCTAGTGGCATGAATTTTCTTTTATAAATAAGAAATCATAAGTTCTATTTTATTTGTAATCTTATATCATACCTTGTATCTCAAAAACTAAGGATATATTTGTTTTCTAATTTGAAAGATTTAAACTTACTATCTTATAACCTAGTAGTATGAAATATTCTTTATAAATAGAAAGTTATGAGTTTAATTCTAGTTATAATATCAGACCATATCTTGTATATAAACCAAGGATATATTTGCTTTTTAGTTCCAAACTTTTGACCTTGCTAGTCTAGTTTTCCTAAACCCACATTTTATCCGAAACAATATAATTATGATCATGCTTGTTTATTATATGTTTGAATTAAACCCACGTTTTTGCAAACCCTAATCCAAATTTTATGTGAAACCAGAGGATTCAAGTCAGATAGGGAGAGAAAAGCAGAGAATGGAAGTTTAGTGACAAAGATAGTTGATAGATGCCTTGTTAGATCATGATTCATGAACATCCACCAAATCTGAGAAATTTTGTGTAGATTCAACTGAATTTAATCATTCTATAAAGTGGAAATAATTCAGTTCATGAAAAAGCTCAGCATTAATTTATACAAATATATGCATACATCTGTATCATGATTCAAAGAATTACACAAAAGCAAGGGAACATGGTGGTGTCCTATACAATCTCGTGTGGGTATAAAAGAATTAAAGAATGATCTTTTTTCTGTTGTGTATTCTATCATTGACTTATTGGATCCCCTTTGCATCAACTATATTTTAAGCAATAATTCATCTTTGTACACCTGAAGAGAGTGGCATGCTTCACAACGAACCATAGTCGAACCCGATCAAATCCCAATGGATCAGCATGTAGCAGAAGAAAATTGCAGAAGCTGCAGAAATTAGCCTTCTCTTCCTTCTTGTGAGGGCATTTTTCACATACCAATAAGCTAACGTGTTAAAATTACAGGTGAGATCGAGCTCGCGAGTCTTGGCACATGCACTCAGGGACCGGATACTTGGTAACATCCCTCCCGGGCTTCCGGAGCTCCGGCTGCCCTAAGGACTCATGATGAAGCTCTTTGATGATCCTGTTAAACTCTGCTTCCGCAAGCGAAGAGTTCAGAAAATGGGGCAGCATCTGTCGCTTGTTCGGTGTGATAAATTTCTTGTGCCCTGCATACGCTCGGTGACCCTGCAAAATCACAATAACATTCGCCAATTAGGAACCTCAAGTTTCAAACCAATACTGCTAAAATTGCTTGGGACACTTCGATAAACATTCTGATCATATCCAACATTTCAAAGGAAAAACTCATTTGCACAGAGCATTTTTATGTTACGACATGAATTTCTCAACTAATTAGAGTGTAACTGGTAACTGATAACTGGTAAGTATACCTGAAGCATATGGCCCATGTTTCCTCCGTGAGATGGCATGAAAACATCGCTCTTCTCGGAAACTATGTAATCTATGGCAGCCATCAAAGACGCTTTCTTGGAAAACGGTTCGAGTTCTCCCGGCAAGGCAAGATCATGCTTACTGTAGAAGAGTGGGAACTCTTGGATTAATGGAAGCAAAGCTGCTTTTCCACCCAATGGTTCCCCTCCAGCCCAATAGATTATTGCATTCTTAGGAGCTCCAAGACCTTTAAGTAACCTAACAACAAAACCAAAACATATATCATAAGAAATCGCTTCGTTTAACTCATACTAAGCAGCAGCAACAACACCAAGCCTTATCCCACTATGAACAAATTAATTTTACACTTAACACGGAATTATCATGTTTACCTGCTAACTTCCACAGCATTCAAGGGGCATAGGCCAGCAAGCTTCCTTTCTTGGGAAGTCATGTTTGATTTTGCAGTCAATAGCTCCGGCCGGTTTATCCTCTCTTTTTGTACTATCTCATCGAACTCGGGGCTTAGACCGGGAGAGCACCCGGTTCTCGCCCACACATCCATTTCCATTCGAAGATGAAGTGCTAGGTATGGTCCCTTGCTTCTCATCCTCTCTGCGATCTTGTCACCGAGTTCCTGAACCGGCACCGCAAACCTTAAGGCCCCAAAAGCAACCTGGGAAGAAGAAAAAATTTAAGGTTTAATATTACTATTAGAGTTTGTCTATCTAAAAGCAATTCTCATGGAAATGAAGTTTCTCTCTTCTTCTTTCCCTTTCACTCACACAATACCTTGCATCGAAGCTTCTGAAGATCAGAAGGAAGATCCTTTGACAGCCTCGAATCCAAGCCACGTAAGAGCAGAACACCTTCTCTAGTAAGCTGCAAAAGGACAACAGAATCATAAGAATTCCTTTTCTTCTTCTTCTTCAACTAACTACTTTATCTTACAGACAGGATGATAAAGCAGTTTTTCATCATACAAGGAAACTCCAATTATGTGAATGCAAATACTAAAGCATTATAGCAACACTTAAAGTTTAAGAGAAGCTAAGTAGTAAAGAGTAAAGCTATGAGCATAATAACTTAGCGTGTGCTTAAAAGAACATTAAAAAAAGACAAGAAAAAGAAACAAAATTCTTACTCTTCTGTGATACCGAGCACGAATCCAACTGGGAGTGACATGAAGTGGAGGGCTTCCTTCCACTGGTCTCGTCATTAAATGAGTCGAAGGTAATGCAGAAACCACTCGAACGTCATTTGCAAGGACACTCTTGAAGTGCTCCAAATCAAATATATCAGCAAATTCACTGCAAATATGAAAGTATTATAACATAAGTGCTCATTAAAAATAACAAAGAAACGACCCAAATTCATATAAAGTTGAGAACTTTCTCTTCTGGGTAGTTGCAGAAAGGATTTTTTTTTTTTTTTACCTTTCGTCGCCCCAAATATGGTTGACTTGCAAAATGGGGACAACCAAGGCAGCTCCGAGGATCCTAGCAATAACAACAGCATCGACAATTTGATTCCTCTGTTGATTCATGCCACCAGAGACGACAACCATGAGGTATTTCCTTCTGTTGTTCATAATCCCTTGGGTTTGTTTCCTATAATCCCTACTGAAATCCAAGCAAGGCCTGTAACCCAATCCGTCCGGTTGCTTCCAGAACTCGCTCTTGTCAACTTCTCCATTATCATCATCATCATCATCATCATCATCAGTTTCCTGTTTCACCTCCACATTGGACGCCAAAGGTAGAGACAGCCTCGTATTATCCAAAACCTCATCTTTCTGAACATTTTGATGGGCAGATTCTGAATGACGGTTTGAGATTACAGGGAGATTGAGCTGAGGCGAAGTAGTAGCACATGGGTAGGGAGAAAAAGGGACATCGAAGTCGAATCCAAACTTGAGCATACCAAAGAAAGCGACGAAGAAGAGAGTGAGAAACCAGATTCGTGAGCTTCTTAAAGAGAAGAACTTGAAGCTTCGGGAAGATTTCTTGGGGGATTCAAGGAGAGATTGAAGGGAAGAAGAAGATATGGAGCTGATGATCTGAGAAGGAACAGAGATGTAAGAGAGCTTGCGAGCCTTGTGATTCCACTTGGCCATTGAAGAAGAAGAGAGATGAGAAAGGGTGTTCAGAACGAATAAGAAGAAGAGAGATGGAGGAATTGTTCAGGGGTGGGATCATATATGAATGATGAATAAATGTGTTGAGAAAAGTAAATGTGACAATGGGGGTTTGGGGTTGGTGTTGTAGAGAGAGAAAGTGAGTACAGAGAGTGAGGCGGCGGGAACGCGAAGTCAGATGAATTGTATGCGCGTAATGAAAAAGGAGGAGCTGGGTGTATTGTGGTTAAGAAGCCAGACCACTCGCTTACCTTCGGTTTAAAGATTGGACCTCGTTTTATAACACGGATTTGTTTATTCCTTTCTTTATTACTTTCCTTTTCCATCACCAAAAACCAAATATAATTTATTTAATATTATGAACAGTGAATACCAGTACAAACATCAGCATATAAATTTTATTGTTCTTAAAAATATATATATTTATATTTTAAAAAAATTTTAAAAAAACACTACTTAAATTTTAAAATTCTAAATCAATTTATTTATTATACTTTGTATAAAAATTACTCTTATAAAATAAATAATAATATATTTTTTGTAAAAATTTCTAATTTAAAATTTTCCTTATATTTTTTGTGTGAATTATTCATATATCTTACACTTTTTATTAAATTTAAAAGACTTCTTTATAATTCTTTAAGTAATTCTGTTAATATTTTCAAAATAAAAATCATTATTAGAATAATAAAAAAATTATATTTATTTTTATTTCATGAAAAGTCTGCGTTTTTAAAAATAAAAATGATCTACGTGTAAATTTTTATAAAGAAATTATATTAATTTTAAATACAAATTTCTTTTAGAATCTATGTGATATTCCTAATAGCTATAAATTAATCCTCTCAAAATATAAAAATTATCAAAATAAATTTTATCTCTCCTAACAAAATTTTTTTTACAGAGACTTCTTAATTTATACATAAAATATCATGTTTAAATGATCTAATCATCTTACTATTATTGGTCAAATACTATACTTTTTAATTCTAGAAAATTATTTTAATTTACTCAATATTTGTACTTAAAAAATTATAATATAAATCATTTAAATTATATTGAATTATAAAATTAGATAAAACTATAATTTATTTATTTAATGGTCATTTTATCCATCTTTTTTATTAAATTTTATTTAGATTAAATGAAAGGAATAGAAATTGGATTTTCAACGACCACTGGATTATACAATCGGGATAATAACATAATCCGATGAAAATGCCTATGGATTTGTTTTCTTTTTTTTCGTAATCTCTTATCCTAATTATTCTCCTGTAATTTATGAGGTCATAATTTTTTATATATAAAAAAAATCATGGAATGGGGTATGTTTTGTTAGGCAAATTAGCCACCATCTCTTACCAGTTTGTGGGTCATAATTATGAAAATTTCAGATGAAATTTCCTACCTACTGTTGTTAGTTGGTTATATTTATATGTTCCGTTACTGCAAACAAAGGTGGCATCTTACCTTTAATGGAAGGTAAATAAATTTATTGCTAACTAACTTCTGTAAATTTATTTTCTTTTTTTTTTCATTCATGAGTATTTTTTAACTCATATACTCAATCTATTTCATTAATAATTAAAATCACTCATTTTTTTTTTGGGTAACTTCCTGTATGAGCATTTTACCAATTAGGAAAATAGGGAATAAATGAAGGGGGTTGATGATTTAAATAGGGATAGAAAAATTATAATATGATTATTATTCATGCATTCGCAAGTAAGAAATCTTTTGCTTTTAAAGAAAACTAAATATTACGTATCACATTATTCAGATCACCAGAAAAGTTGGGAGTAATATCGAGTTATTTTATATGGGTAATTTTTTTACTTTTATATATTCTTTTTAAAAAAATACTGATAAGTTATGGCTTTAATAAGCCATACTGTACGGGTGTACGGGTATGTATGTAAAGGGAACATAAAAAAGCGTACAGTAAAAGGTAAATGATTTTTAATTTTAATTTGATTGATATATTGGTTATTCATTATAATTAAAAATTAATTGGCATAATAATAATATCATCACCAAAAAAAATTTATTTTTATTAATCTGAATTTGGCCTTAAATGGAGAAAAAATCTTCCCAAACCTAATTTTTTGTTCACTTTATAAAATCCGGGACTTTAATTATAAAATTAAAACATTAATAAGTTATGAGTAACAAAATTATCATTAGAATCCATTATCCAAGCTTGGATATTGTAATAAAATTTTAATTTTTTTAAAATGATGAATTACCTGTGGCACGTACGGGCACAGCCTTAATGGAAACTGGCCGTTTTGACGATGCTCAGTGCAGTGAGTCTTAAATTCAAAGGGAGACAGATCGGTGCTCCACGGTGCCCTAGTGGCATGCTACTAGGGGGGGCTATGAAGGAGGCTTCCCTGTGATCTCGTATTCCGTGATGTATACGACTCGTCGTTTTGTAGTAAAAGCTTAGCCAGCTTATTTTATTTCATACTTTATTCAACAATTTGGAATTGACACTAAAGAATAGAATAACAAAAAATTTTAAATTTTGACTAACTTATTGAAATATCTAATCATTATAAACTCCTTTTTAACCAAAAATAAATATACACTTTTAAAAGATTAAGTTGTATTACAAGGTTAATTCTAATAAAAAAAAATTTAACTTTTTAAATACAGAGTTTTAAATTTAAATATATTTTTTAAAAAATTATCCTTAATCAAATTTGATAATGCTTAAATTTGACTCAAATAAAAAATTATATAAAAAATAATTGAATTGTAATTGAATTATAAAATATAAATATTAATTAATTAAATGAATAAAAATTTAAAAATTAAGTTGCACAAAATTTATAAATTAAGTTATAATTAAATTAAAATTATATTGAATAAATGAGTAATTTATTTTTTGTCCATAAATGATTTATTTAGTTCATAGTTTTTATTTTTAAAAACATAAGAAAAAAATGTGGATTTGAAACGAGGAGGCTTGGGTTGGAACTTGGAAGGAGGCGCCAGTGCATAGTGCCGCCATTTGGAATTTGGAGCAGTATTTGTTTTGTTTTGTATGTGTGGTTCTCTCTCATGGAGGCCCACATTGCCAGTTGGAGCCTCTTCATACCCTGGCTGGCACTCCCCACTTTCCACGTCATTCCTTTATCTTACCTCTCACATCTATCTTTATCAATTACATACAGGTCTCAAATAAAAAATTAATTACCTCTCCACTTATAAAATACACAAGTTTGACATGTAGTAAGTATAAAAGTTTGATGTGTAAAAAAATTGAGAAAACACAAAATAATTAATTTTTTATTTGGACTTTTTTACAATTCTCCTATATAAAATTAGGTTAAATTAATTTTATAATAGTTTATTAATATTTAATTACTCAATCACCATTTAATAAATTTATTGAATTAATATTTTTTAATAAAAATAACAGTAGCAACATTAAATGACTGAAAATATATCTTATAAATTTAAACTAAAATTTGATGTTAAATTAGAATATGAAAGTAAACAATAAGCCACACAATATTAAGGGTCTTTTTATTTTCTAACAAAATCATAATTTTAAAAAAAAATTTAGCTCAAACTTTGATTTGGATAAATTTTAAAACAAATAGTTATATTTGTCTAAAAAGGCTTTTGGACCAAACAATGGTTTTACATAAACTAGTCACAGTAATTTTTGGAACAATAAAATAGCTTATGAACTACTCAATTACTATTTTACTCTTATTTTTTCTTACACTATCTCTCCTCTCTCCTCTATCTTTTATACTATCTCTCATCTCCCCTATATATTTTTCATCATCTATTCTCTCTCCTCTCTTCTCTATATTTTTCACTATCTCTCATCTCTCATCTATCTTCTTCACCCTCTCATCTCTCATACATACTTTTTTTAATAATTTTTCAATTATAAAACCTCTTTTGGTAATAACTATTCAAACACTCATTTATCTAAAATATCTCTTTTATAAACTCTTCTCTAAAAATTTTTTTTTATAAGCTGTCTAAAAGTCTATTTATTTTATAAATTTATTTTTAAAATTTTATCCAAACACACTAAAAAATAAATGAGTTTGAGTGAGGAAACACAAATGCATAACGATGAGGGGATGATTTAATTAAATAAATCATAAATACCAAATAAAGCCAAACAAAAGCCAATCAAACAATGACATTGTAACATCCCCACTTCCTAGTCATTAATCCAAACATTCCAAAGTCTAAAATATCATAATTCCAAACAATGGCAAATTTTTCCTTGAAAATATAAAAACAATAAATAAAACACAGCGGCCAAAAAGAATTATCTTTCTAAGCTATCCTTAATTATCTTTCTAAAATATCTATTTTACTTTTTCTCTTCTATATACAAAACTCAATATCAAATTTCAAGATCTTAATTAATTAAATTCAATACTAAGAGGCATAATTATTGAGTTATTAAAATTTAATGATTATTGCTAGTTAATTTGGATAGATTAAAATGATATGTTTGTCTGCCAACACAAATGAGAATGTGATCCTAATTTCATAATATAAATTTTTCCTAACAATAAGATAAACCTTAATTTATTTGACTTCATAAAATGTCTAACAAATTGTACTATTTATGATATATGAACAACATGCTTCGTTTTTTGGAAAAATTTATAAATAGATCCCAAATAAGGAGGTTGATTACTAGTAAGTCCTTCCTCTAACAAAATATTAGGATGATGATGGCTAATAAATACTAGAGATAAACATCTAAATAGGACCTAATTAGTAATTAAATTTCTTATTATGGGACTACGTATTTATTTTTCTCCCGTTCTTAGAAAATGAAATAGATTTTTTATATATTTATTATTTTAACTAATTTTATTATCTACATAATTTAATTAGTTATCTTTTATATATAGAACAGGAGGAAGCACTATTTATGATATATGAATAATATTTCTCATTTTTTAAAACAATTTCAAATAGATTTTAAATAATTAAGGAGCTGACAATTATTAGAATGACGACTACACAAGACTATTATTATTATTTATTTTTTTGCTGAAAGAACCACATAAGATTTAGGGCCTATTTAGATAACATTTAAAAAAAAAGTTATAGTCAGCTTATAAAAAAAAATTAGAAAAAAATTTATAAAAAAAAAATAGTTTTTAATTAATAAGTGTTTAGATAGTTATTTTTAAAACGAATTTTATATAGGTAAATTATTAAAAAGGGTATGATTTGATTAAAAGTAAGAGAGATGAGATAGAGAAAATAAGAGAGATGAGAGAGGAGAGAGGGTATAAAAAAAAGTAGGGGTAAGATAGTAATTGGATAGTTTATAAACTTTTTTTCTGTTTAAAAAACTAGTTTTAATAGCTTATTTAAAACTATAGTTTTAAACTATAATTTTGTCTAAAAATACTTATGGACAAATATAACTGTTTGTTTTAAAATTTTTTCAAGCCTAATTTTTTTTTAAAATTATAGTTTAGGGTAAACTAAATAGACCCTTAATTAATAATTAGATTTCTTATTTTTGGATCTATTTGTTTTTCCCTTATTTTCCAAAAATCAATGTAATATTCTGGCGAACAAACTCAATGTAATATAAAAATGTACTTAAATAATATATTATAAAAACTACATTATATAGAAAATTATAAATAATACCAATCACAAGTAGTAGTAGCAGCAGCAGCAGCGGAGGAGCTGGAAATTCTATGATGGGACTATTAATTGTATGATACCATCTCATTTACGCTACACATAGAGCTCCAGCTGTGAAGATCTGCGTGGGCTAATGTGATCCGTTGGATTTAGCATGAGTGGGGCCCACATGCTTTAAAGAAGTTTGGTTTGGTGCGATTGTTCAAAACTTGGAAATTCCTTTGTCCAACCAATGGATGCTTCCATTTTCAAAGTCAAAATACGAAATATTCGACGGTAGCTCCTCCTGTCACTATTATTATTGCTTTTTGAATACTAATATTTTCAAAATTCATGAATATTTCTTGTATCTACTTCTTGTTACGGCACTCAGAGAAGTCAATTCATCTACCTGGAAATAATCTTAAATTTATTAAGCTTTGTAACTTTACATTGAATCCCCTAAATTCTTATATTTATATTTATATAGATAACTTATTTACTAATAATTTTGCTCATTAACTTGTGCATGCGCACGCGCACATATATATATATATATATATCTTAAAATTAGTATTGAGTTTGATTTCTGGATAAAATATCATAAGAAACATATACGAACCTTAAAATTAAATACTTAATAATAAAATCTAATAAATAGTATCAAAAAATACATATCTTAAAATTTATGGACTTATATGCATATGATTCAAAGTTTGAGGAGGTTATATACACGTAAAAATATAATTTTTTTTTCATTTAGTCCAGAGTATTTCTATCTTTTTGATGCTCAGAACACAGAAGATTTTTACTTCTTTTAATAAGGCGCTTCCTGAAATTTAGATTTTTGTTCTCCTCTTTAAAGGATGAAGACATTTACCACCTCAACTAACATCATAAAAATATAATTTAGAAGGTAGGTACACTACTAGGAAAAAAATCTTTTTACACCGGTTAAAATGAGCTTTTAAGACCAAATTTAGGTTTGGTGTTGATACAGGCGTTGTGCTTATAACCAATGTTAAGAGTGGGTGTCCAATAAAAAAAATATCCACCCTTTAGATCCATATTATTGCTATCACTGGTCTATAGAGTTGTTTTTTAATTAAATTTCATAATTATTAGTTTTTATCCATTTAAAACATTATGATAACCTAATTACAAGTTAATTATGCAAAAATATAAATTCAACAATAAATCCAAATATTTCAAAATGCAATTGAAAATACAATATAAATTTCAATTAACATACAAAGTAATCAAACAATAACTCATTAATATGAGAAGAGTATATATATATATATATATGAAATTTATTAAAAATATACTTACAAGTCAATTGTACTGTCTTGTCCTAATTCCTTCCCTGACCTTCATTACTCTTCCTTATATATACTTATTGAATCTTCAGCCAATTGTTTATTCACAATATATTTTTTTACTTGTTTGTTTTATCTTCAATGCCTCCAAATGAGTCAGATGATTCTTGAATATTAGATCTCTTAGATGTAATTTAACCACTAATATATGCTTGATACTGATAGTCAGTTCATTTGGTGAGCATAGCTAATGTCAATGCCCGCAACCTCAGATTGGGTGCTACATTTACCAATCTTTAACATTTCAATCCTTTCTAATGCTTAAAATGGAACATGGCTCCACTATACCACATCATCCATATGGCTAGAGAGAAGATTCCTAATTAAAGAAACTGATTATAACATAGTTGATTTCAAATTTATGAACCGTATTTCGTATGGTTGATTTTATAATCGAGTGAGATTCTATTGGATGGCCATAAATCAAACTGAAGGCCAATAATAAGGTACTATCTGAGAAAATGGAAATAGTCTTGGTGAGTTGAGAATTAAGACCGTTAAATTAGAGGATAAAAAATGTAGAGCTGAAGAGTCTTATAAGGAGAAATTTATAGAGCTGAATGAATGACTTTTCATTCTCAATTGAGTGACCGTTTGAATAAGTGAAGCACTGATGCATGTAAAAGGTATCTGATCAATTTTAAAAACTTCTAACTTAAATATATATACAGATATATACTTAATTATAGCCTTTTAAAATTCGTTAGATCACCTTTAGCCTGTATTTACCCTTAACTCATTCATATCCCACTAAATTTTACAATGAAAAATAGTTAATCAGCTCTACAAATTTCTCCTTGTAAGTCTCTTGAGCCCTGCATTTTTCATGCACCCTCCAATTCAATAGTCTCATTCCTCAACTCATTATTACTATTTTCACTTTCCTAGATAAAATCTTAATATCGGCCTATATTTTGGTTTTGTTGCCAACCAAGAACACCACTCGATTATAACTAACCATACATAATACACTTTTTGTAAATTGGAGATCAACTAAAAATCTTTCCCTAGCCATATGAATGAAATAGTATGGCATTGTTATGTTCTATTTTTAACCTTAGAAAAGATTAAAATGACTAAGTTTAGTGAACTTAACACCTAATCCAAGGGTCGCGGTTCAATAGCAATACTTACAAAAAGGAATTGGGCATCACCAGCAAACAGTTGTCGTGGTTCAAACTATCATTGTTAGATATCCAACACTCTACAATCATTTAAGTCCTCTCAAAGTGTGAAAATAATAAAGCAATCAAACAAAAAAAAGCTTAGAAAAACACAAAAAGAGGAAGGTCCGATAATTATATAATATATATCTGTGTGTGGGGTTTATCAAATACTAGTTGAAAATGAAATAAACAAATAAATAATAAGTTTAAGATAAAACACCATCTAGAAGCAAGGAAACTATATTTCCGATCATTAATCCAAACCTTAGCAACTTAAACAACACAATGCAAGTAAACTCATAGTACTAGCACAAATAGAAAGAAACAAACATAGGATCGGGCAAAGATCGAACCCTAGCAATTTGAATGAATACAATGCAAGCAAGAAAGAGAGCAAGGAAGGAGGGCGACTACTTATAGAAAATGATGGAGCATGACGGCATTGATGGGAGAGACGTCGTCTAGGTAGAAGGAAAGAGCGAGAGAACCCTGCGATAGTGAGAGAGCGAATACCACGAGAAAATAAGGAACGAAGTGGCACTAGATAGAATCGTAAGTTTATAAATTAGGTTATAAGATGTACACTATACATACCCATAAACTGGTGTACATAAAATTCATAAGATTTATATGGGACATACCCACAAACCGGTGTAAATAAAATTTAATTAAACTAAAATTAATAATCTTTCCTCTTGATGGTCATGCCATTATTATTAGTATTATTATTATTTGGTTAGATTAATATTAACCTTTAAATTAAAGATCAAGAGAATAAAATACTAATTTATATATTTTTATACATATTAATGTGGCCCCTTGCCAAAAATACATATATATTTATAAATTAAAAAACTACAACCTAATAAATAAAAACCTACTTAATTAAAAACCTAAAACCTATTTAAATAAAAAAATTAAATTAAAAATCTTAATAACTTAAAAATACTAAATTTAGTCCTTCTGAGGAGTAGGAGGTTATAGCGCTCAAAGGTTTATCCCAGCCATCGTTTGTCGGGTCATCGTCATCATCAGGCAACCTGTCTACGTGCCTTAGGAGTCTGTTAAGCCTGGCCTATATACGGCCGGAAGACCATCTCAGAACGTACACATCATCAGTTATGAGAATGTAGTCCTTCATTAGTTCAATGACTGAAACTTGGAGATAGACAAAGGCCTCCATCAAGTCGTTATTGGTGGTTGGGTCAATGGTAGGTGGTGGTGGTAGAGACAGTGACAGGGGAGGGGTGGGCCAAAGGGAGGTAGAGACCGAGTGTAGAAGCTTATGTTTTTTGGCCATATATGGTACCGAAGAAAGAGAAAAAGAGAGAAATTTGAGACTTTTATTTATATTTCCAATGTGCCTATTTATTGTCGAAAATGCAAGAGTGAAATAACGTGTATGTTGAGATCACTAATAAGAAGTGTTGGAATACGAAAGAGCTCTTGGAGGGAAAATGTTTTGATAAAATAGAAAGGTTTTAGGCCGGTTCAAATAAAGAGCCGATGTAAAAAATAATATTTATAGTGACTCACATACTCTTGGATTGTCTAATAACTCCGCAACATCATCGATATGCCCATAAACTACATGTTGATGATTTGGCAAGTGGAAACTTAGACTTTCAACAGCTGAAAGCCTATGATGGATGTCAAAGGAGAAAATACGCCAAGCAGCTCACAAGTAGAAATGTACCTAAAATCATAGTACTATTAGATTTCATCAATTGGTCGTTGAGGATTCCCTTCTTAATAGCATCAAAGATTGAAGCAACAACTCTATCATTGCCTTTATTAACATACTTGAATAAGTACTTAATTGAGGTAGGCTAATTACACTTCTGGACATTGATATGCACTTCAGACATTGTCAATAATGTTGGATGGAAGGCACTACAAAACGATTATCCAAATGTATACTTCAAATTTTAATTGCATTGCCATCATCTCTTCTCCTATGTGTGGGGTACCCATCTTCAGCAATTATAGATTCATCTTTGAAGGTTAGATAATATTGATGATTGTGAAACTAAAGGTTGTTTCCATTAGCTACAATGCAACCCATGCAGACATACCTTAAGAAGCAGTTTAAATTCTGTTTGTTAGTATGGAAATCTTGTTAATAGATAATTTATAAATACCTATATAAACATTACGTTCGTTGTGTCTTAAATGTTTGGTGTTGATCTAATATATGATTCTCCTCTTGTCCTTAATATAATAGTTAATTAATTTAAAAAGATTAAAAAAATTAAATAAATTAGTTAATTATAACACATGTGACTTTATTTTCTTAAAAAATTCCTAAAAATCAATAGATTATATATTAGTTTATAAGTTAGATAAATTAATTTTGATAAGAAAAATAATACTACCTGCAGTTTTTAATATAAGAGCTAGTACTAGTTAGAGGGTTGTATTTGGTTATAAATATGAGATATTAATCTATTTTATATCTAATATTTATATTTTTTTAAAATTAGTTTATCTAACTTATAAACTGATATATAATCTAATATTATAAATAAATATTTTACAAAAAATATGTCAGATTTATTATAATGAATTAGTTTATTTAGTTTTTTTAATCTATATAAATTAGTCAATTATATATTATATTAAGAACTGAAAGGAGTAATAAATATGAGAAATAAAATAGATTAATATATTATATTTAGAATTTATTAGAGATGACATACTAATTAAAACCAAAAAATATTGACATTTATTTAATCGTTAAAACAAAAAATACTTTACTTATATAATAACAGCAAATTAACATTCATTAGAATGTGAAGTGAGTTTGCCTATCTAACAGGCTAACACTTTAACATTTATAAGTTGATGTAATTTTGTTGACTTTTTTAGTCTGTAATCCGTAAGCATTTTTATAAGTAGTTTTATTTGGGTGATGCAAGCAACCTGAACCCGGCGTGATGTTGTTTCTCACACTTTTTTGTTATCAATTTATTAATAAGAATCAACGGGGGTTAGTCCGAGTGATAAGCGGCTCGGTATCGTTTAAGCGAGGTCTCGAGTTCGAGCCTTGGCGTACGCAGAAAATCCCCGTTGGGAGACTCACCCACCATAGCCAGGTGCGCGACGCGGGTCGGATCCGGATGTAATCGGGGCAAAGCTCTGGTGAACCGCGTGGACAACAAAAAAAAATTTATTAATAAGAAATTATTTTACTTAATTAATTAATAAATAAATGTGTAACAATCAATGTAAAACAAAAGAATTGAATATGAATTAGTTGAATGAAAATCATGGCAGTTGACCTGTTAAGATCATGCCATTAATTAATTAATTAAGTTAATCTTCACCTCACGTTTCACGCAAATCTTCTGGTTCAAAATGACAATGTAATATGGTTTTATTAGTTTTAATTTTGTCTATTTCTTTTTATATTACTACGTAGTCGGTAGTTCTAATTAAAGCCCTCTGTTTAAATTAAATATACATAATTCTGATGTGATTTTTTTTTTAAGTTTTAAAGAGTAGCTTTTAAAATTTAGAATTGAATAACTATCTTTATTCTATGTTTTACATTCTTCAATATATAATACACACACTACCCATAATATTTTATGTAGAAAATATTAACGGTAATATTTTTATAAATAAGATATGAGGCTATTAATTTTTTACAGTGATAGTTAATAAAACCAATTTCTTTATCGTCAATATGATAATTAGTATAGAAAGTAAATATGATTTTTTTTTACCTTTACTACATAGGTTGTGGCTAACTAGTGTAGAAAATCCAAGGTTTTTTATACTAGTTATATTTACACCAATTCTCCGATCAGGGTATAAGGGTCTTTTTATCCATTGTAAAAATGTTATTTTGCATTAGGGATTGTTTTATTTAAATGACTCACTAAATACTAAGAATTACGACACAACCTTATATATTTGTCCATATCATCACAAGAATCATTGTACACAATTAAACAAACATTAATTTAATCTTTTTAGGATATAGTTAAGATTAGTTAGTTGGTACATAACATCAGTTAGAATAGTTTTTCATCTCTTTGCCCTCTTTTCTCATAAATCATAACTATTTCTCTATTTGGTGTTATTCTAAAATTATTTCATTTCTTTATTTCTTGCCCCGTATTTTTCTTCCTTCCATTTGGTTGGTATACCTTCTTTGACTCATTCAAATTCTTACAAGTCATATGATATTGTTAAATTAAATGACGTGCAAATCAATAACTGTTGAACAACTTTGGTCCAAATTAAATTGATTTAGAAAATCAATAACTGATTGTCACATCTTAACAAAACGGATTGAAACGTTTGATGATATAGACCCCAACGAAAATGATGAACATTTAATTAGGGTTTGGATATTAAGTAGTTAGGTGGTCTTGTAATCTCTCTCAATCGCAACCACTAAACCTTGACAACTCCATAAGATATATATTAATTAGGGCAAAGTGGTTGTACTGCTTTGATTAGTTGTCTAAGCTATATCTTATATATAACTTTATGCATTTGGATTCTAATTCTAGCAAGCATGGCAAAGCATTATATATATATATATATATTATGAAAAGGTGTAATTAATTAATTTAATTATGTATAGAGTTATTTTGCTCTCCAGCGAATTACAACACGCCATATATTCTTCTTTTGATATAAGTAGGTTTGGAGACCATTAGGGTTTATATATATAAATAGATATATGGGACCTACCCATCGTCCGTGGTTTAACTGGCGAAAAGATGGGACATGCGATTATTTGGAGCGTATTCAAACCCTGGGAGTACCACTTTGTTGTAGTTCCAGTCGAGGTGTTGGGGAGGCATTCTAGCTCCTGGGTGCTTAAGTTTACGCCTACGGGTAATAGATGATTCGCCCTGCCCGATATTGGTATCGCCTAGGAGGAAGATATATTTTACCCTGACATTTGATCTTGGGTGAGCCTAACCCCTTTCTAAATATTTTTGTATATAATATATATATATATGGGACCTGACTTTAGGAATATGCTATAAAATAAACATGCATAATGAAATGAAAGTATAATTGTAATCTTAAGATAATTGTTTAGTTAGCGAGGGAGGCATGTGACATGACATATAATTAACTTTTTTATAATGATAAAGTTGCAAATACAGCTTTTCTTTCGTTTTTAGTATATACCTTTGGTTTTTGGCAAAATACGACATGCCAATATTCACACATAAATATTAGTTCAAATCCACACAAATTAATCTTTACCCAATTATCATGCCAACAGCAAAAATTATTTTTAATAAATAATAAATAGTACGGAGTTATACTAATAATAATCGTAACCAATTATTGTTAATTAATAGTCTTCATTATGTAATTTTTCTTCATTCTTAACGAAGGTGAGATTGTGAGATTATTGGATACCTAATTTCCTAGGCTAACACATAATCGTTAATTCGTTAGGTAACAATGGAAAATATATATGTTTATAATATATATATATGTGTGTGTGTGTGTGTGTGTGAGTGAGTGTGGGAAAACTTGGAATATATATTATACGTGAGAAATTAACAATATGAATATTGGAAGGCAATGGAATTGTTAGTTGATCAAATTCACGAGTGATATAAAAGGTGGAAATAATTATTAATAGGAATCATACACTAATGGATATGTGAGCAAGCGGATTATTAATTAATTAAAAAAATGAATGGTCTTTATATATATATATATATATAGTGAAATAATTGTAATAATAATGATGGATAGAGAAGTAGGTTTGGGTGAGTAAATAATTTCATGACGCATTTGCTAAGGTAGGTACGTAGGTAGAGGTTGAATTCAGATAATTACTTGAAATTATTATAATTTTTGAAAATGAAATTAATTGTTAAGTATTATTTCAATTATTAAATAGCTACTATTTTTATTGATTTAGAAATTATATCCCACACAACGATTTATCATGTTTTCGGACTTAGCCCTTGTATTGTGTCAAAAAAATAAATAAAGAAAATAATTGAAGCTGAGTTCTCTCCATCCTAACTCATGATTATACTCCATCTAATTTCTTTAATGTTTACTTGGAGGCTTGTGACATAATTTTTAATTAATTAACTAATTAAATTACTTAATCCTAAAGATAGCATAACACTGGGAATTTGACTTTGAGTGCAACTGACGAAAATAATGTATGTCCACCATCATGAATTTTGGGCACATATTACTATAAAATTATATATATTTAAAATAAAGAATTTTAATTATTCTTACAAGGTTTTGAAAAAGCATACTTCCAAAATCTTATAATAAGAGTTTCAAATCTGATAATAATTTTTAGTCTTTAAAAAGTGAAAAGAGAAAGATACAAAAATACCCTGAATGTCCTAAATCAGGATTTTTTATAAAATTAAGTTTTGCAATAAAATTCTCTAAATACTCTTAATTTGAAATATGAAAAAATAAAATAACAATAGCAGTATAACATAATAATTTTAACATCCCAATGGTAACAACTATTACTAATTAATTTCAGAAAAAATTCTCTCTCTATTTTAACAAGTATTAATAGGTTACTGAGTGTTGATAACAACAATTTAATAAGTAATAACTTTAATTTATTAAATAATAACACCAATCAAAATAGTAATAACTCAGATGATTTGGGCGATTTTGCTTCTAAATTTAATCACATGCTAGTTAGTTCTTAGTAACTTCATAGTGATTAGCTTATTTTTCTGAAATTGCATATTGCAGGGCATTGTTCTTGTCTTTCTCCGAAAAGTAAATAGGATAAACGAATAAATAATAAGTAGTCACATGCAAGGGAAGCAAGTTGGAATATAAATGGAATCAAAGAGCTCTGAACATTTCAGGGAGGATTGATATGAAGGCAGAAGTTTGGTCCAAAATTCTGGAAAATCAGGCATGTGATTATAGACATGTGAATGAAGATCATTTGACCGTTATGTCCATTAAAAGTACGAAATACATATTGGCATTTTGTGTGTGTGTATATATATATGTGACCAGAGATCTGTATCTTCTTAATTTGCGATTCCCTAGAAGCTATACACAAGATTAAATAAATAGTTAAACTTGTTTTAGCTTTGGATTGACTCATACATATATGGATCCAATTAATGGCATTTTATTTTTTAACGCAAAAAAGAAAAAAAAAGACCCTCTGATAGTAATATAGGAGTCCATTGCTCTGTTTGATATATATATATTTGGTACAAGTTTTTTTTTAAAATAAATTAGACTCACACACGATCTAAGAGTATTTTTATACCAATATTTAATATATATATATATATATATATATATAACGCTACTGACAAACTGACATAAAAAAAATGGTTACATTAAACTCTCATTTAATTTCTTGGCCAAAGCTCACTAAATGGGTTTGTACCCACTTCGGCCTACACAAGCCCTCCATCCCAGTACTTAGGCCCCTCAACATTTAAGACCGTTTCTTAACGGTATAACACTATTAGATCATTTAAAAACACAATTAAAATCATGTAAGAGTACCAACAGGCATACAGGGCTTTTCACTGTTTAATTATGAGACCTTGAGTTCGAGTGAATAAAAAAAATATATTTAGAAGAGATATTTTTAATTAGGTATGATAATACTCGAATATGACACAGTCAGATAACCATATTAAAAAAAATTGTTATGAGATCCTAAACAAGAGATGTAATTACTCAAAAGTCTCAATGACAAATATGAGCTAATAAGTATAAGTTCATGTGTAGAAACTAACAACAATTAACAACAAGTTCATACTACGTAAATTTTTTTAGTAATTAAGTCTCTTCCTTAAAACCTATAGTAATTCTCTCTAAAAATAATCACTGATATTTATATTAATACAGTTTTTCTCTTTTAAACAATCTTAAGAAATCACTTGATTATTTACTATATCAAATATTACAACGATTTGATATTAACTATAAATATGATTATCATATTATATGGTTGTATGTATGTGTGAGTGTAAAGAGGTAACAAATCTTATCAAAAAAAGTAAAGAGGTATCAAATAATTATTAAAAATTATTTAATTAATTTGAAATTCCCCTGGAATTTAAACTTACACTCTTTGGTTTGGGGGATGGCAATCATAACAATGATAATAATAGAGGAGAGGAAGTTGATATGTGTGAAACTGAAAAGTATGCATTATTGGGATAATAGGATAAACTTAAAAGAGTGGGTCACTTGTGTCATACTGCTCAGCCTCTTCCCCAATATTCTCTTGTCTAGCCCATGTGCCTTTCAACAATTCAAGCCCACCTTTTGCAGGTAATAACATGTGTGTATATAATTATGTGGAACTAACGGGGGTTTGTTTGAGTGGTAAGCGATTTGATATCGCTTAAGTGAAGTCTCGAGTTCGAACCTTGGCGTATGTAGAAAATTCCCGTTGGGAGACTCACCTACCATAGCCAGGTGCGTGACGCGGGTCGGATCCGGATATAGTCAGGGTAAAGTTCTGGTGAACCGGGTGGGCGACAAAAAAAATCAGTGTATAGAGCGTGTCCGAACCCTAAGGAGTACCACTTTGTTGTGATTCCAGTCGTGGTACCTGGGGAGGCATCTTAACTCTTGAGTGGCTAGGTTTACGCTTGAGGGTAATAGACGACTCGCCCTGCCCGATATTGGTATCGCTTAAGAGGAAGGGAGATTTCGCCCTGTTCTTGAATCATGGGTGAGCTCAACCCCTTTCTAAAAAATTCTTTACCAAAAAACAAAAAATCTGTGTGTGACCAACAAAATATGACATAATTAATAGATGACTAGATTATTTAAATATATAGTCTTGAGTTAAAACTAAGTCGTGTGCATGAAAATAGTTTATTAAGAGAGATAAAACTCACTTCAGTGATCTCTACGTCTTAAAAGAATTAGTCTCTAACTATTAATTCTACAAAACAAAAAATGAGAGAGAGAGTATACTTTGTGGTCAAACAAAACTTTATCTACACTTGGATGGGACTAAACCATATATACAAATGCATTCACTTTTCAGGTGAAGAATTCAATTACATTTACAAGGGAAATAGCTTAATTGAGGCCGAAAAAGGATGGTTAGCTTGTTTCAAAATATACATCACTTTCAGAGTTTCATGTATTATAGAAAAAATTGTTGAAAATATTTTTATTACAAAATTTATTGCCCAAAGATACATGAGGACCCAAGTCGTTGAGCATATCTTCAGGGGATATAATTTTTCTTCACATGTATACAATATATCTTTAGTTATATATAAATATTTTTTATTTTGCACATAATAAAAAATATGTTGTATATAACTAAAAAAAGTTATACAATCGTTAAAAATATATTGTATCCGAGTTCTTAAACAAATTTAAGGTACCTCTTAATGGGGATTTTTTTAACAATTTTTCCTTTATAATATTGAAATTATATTGCATAAAAATAACAAATGTTAATTATGGATATATATCTTTCGATAAGGTAGGAACAATGAGATTTTAATGCCAAACTAGGCTACATATATATATTTGAAATGTTGATGAAACATAAGATAAGACATGCAGGCTGTTTGCTTTGCATCATTAATGTGTGTTTTGAAATTGGATGAGAATAGAAGAGAAGGCCAAATAATTAGGTATGAGGAAGATTGCATGAACAGAATAGAAAAGAGTGGGAATTGCATTGATTGAAGAGAGAACTGAGGAAGGGGAGGATTTGTCCCTCTTCCATGTGCCTTCATAAAGGACCTTTGTTTTTCTGCTTTGTTTCTCTCTCTCTCTCCATATCCATCAATCAGTTCAACTTATTCACTAAACAGACATCAGTCCTAATAGAAAGGGTTTTAATTATTTAAATATAAGGTTTTAAATTTAAATTTAATTAAATATGACAATATTAAAATCTGATCTGACCATTGATAGTTGTATAAAAAAATTCAATTTACTCACATAATTCTTTACATATCTTCAAATTTCAAATACTTTCCCATCAATCCGAAGGAGTGCTTCTCTTGAATCTATAAACAATTTAGCTTCTATATTACATTAATATTTTACATACTAAAATATATTTAAGTCTATATATATTTCAAGATGTTTTTCCCAATACTCAGAGACACCAAAACCCTAAAACTCTTAAAAATATATAGACCTGGAATAGGTTTAGCCCAAAAGATTATAGTAAGTGTGATTTAGTAGAAAGGAGTGAGATTTTGACTAAATTAAAAATGAGAAAAAACACTTCTCAAATAATGGTTAGATTATATTACAATATTTGCTTTCTTACAACAACAACAACTGCACATATTATTTTGCATCTGATAATATATTATTATATGATATGATATTAACTTGTGTTAATTTACAGCATCTCATGACGTGGAGATTCCTGAAGGAATTTTTTGAACCAATGAGCAGATTTCTTTGGGGTCCTGGTGCGTGATTTATCTTCAAAATCAACAAAAACCATTCCAAATCGAACACTGTATCCATCTATCCATTCAAAATTGTCTAACAATGCCCATGCAAAATATCCCTTTACGTTCACTCCATCCCTGCATTATTACATATGTATATTTCATGTTATTATTAACAAAACTATATATATAACTAATTAAAGCATATCATCATCTTTTTTTTCTTTCAAACAATAAAATGTAATAATATATCCAACATATGATCAATTAATTCACGTCAAGTTATACATAATCTTCCTGAATTTTGAGTTATGTGCATGCATATATATAATTAGATATTTAAAATGTTTCAATATCATGAACCCATTAAACTTTTATATGTTTATAGATGAATTATCTACATATAACTCAAAATTTAAGAAATTATTTCCGCATAAAAAAAGTTTAAAAGGGGATTTGGTCAGTAGAAAAAAAACACACCCACCCACATATTCTATTAGAGTTATATGCACAAAATTGAAAGTTTCGAGGGTTATATTTCTTGTCAGTTTTTAAACATAAATCAAAGGGGTTATTTACATATGGGCCAAAATTCAGAGTTTTGTATACCTTAGCCTAATTAATTAATTAATTAATTCCATCATTAGTTTCATAATTATATATGTGTGTGTGTGTGTGTGTATTGTAGCAAAAAATGACTTACTTGATGGCTTTTTGAACTTGAGAAAGATGGCTGTGGATATAATCTATTCTCATGTGATCATTAAGGTCCATCTTACCTGTGTTAGCTTCATCAACTCCTGCAAATTTGATTCATCATGAAATTAATTAGTAAAGAGTAATACCCAAAATTAGTCCGTTAAACAAAAATACACAAAATTAGTTTAGTTTTGCGAAGCCAACCAAATGCATGATTAAAGCTATTCTTCCGGTCATTAATATAGAACTTAATTGAAAAGTTAATCTTAGTCTTAAATATAAAATATTTCTTATATTTATCAATTTTTTTCTTCAAATTATCCCTATTGATACTCTATCTTCAATAATCAAGTAAGAAAGGAAGGGAGGGAATTAAGAAAAATAATTAGGATATTTTAAAAAAATATATGTCATATTAACTAACTTAACCAACTTCCTTAATCTAATCAAATTAATTAAATAGGTCTTATATTAAGGATATGAGGACTCTGTAATGTTTTAATTATCTCAGTAAAATAAAAGTACCATTCTCTGTGACATAAATCACTGGATTGTGGAACTTTTTCTTGGTATAGACCAGAAGCTCATGAAGTCCTTGAGGATATATGTATAGCCAATTTGAAGCTGCCTGCAGCAAAAGATTATATATACTTTTTCAAAGAGAGAATACTTAATTAACAATTAATAGATGAAACCCTATATGTATTGACTAGTTAGCTTGTATTTACCACTGGACCGATGGGGACTCCATTTTTCTCACCTGATATATCCAACAAAAAACATGTTAAAATAAATAAAGAAAGTTGTTGGTGATACCCTCATTACAAAATTTATCGTCTAAAAGTACCTAAAATTTGTTTAAGGATCCAAGGTATAACCTATCTTCAACAAGTGTAACTCTTCTTCACCTGTATACAACTATATGTGAAACAGATGATATGTTGTACATATATAGTTGTAGAAGAATTGCACTACTAAAAATGAGTTATACCTGTTCAAAGACCTATGATTTTAAATATTTTTAGGTAATAAATTTTATAACGAGGGGGTTTTCAATAATAAATATATATGTATGGAGGCTTACTTGAGACAGAAACACAAGCATCAGAGAAAGCGGTATGATTAACATTGGAGCAAGGAGCATGGGCAGCATAGCTGGAACTGTAATAGTTCAATCCAATGTAGTCATATGATCCTTTCACCATTTTTGATTCCTCCTCTGAAAATTTTGGCAATCTCTCCCCAACTCTCTTCACCATCTCTTTTGGGTATGATCCTGACTTTAGAGGCTCCATATACCTTCCAATTTCACAATATTTCATATATATATAACAACCGGATTTTAATTGAATCAAAATTATACAGATTGAGTTAAACTGAGTTAAAGTTTAAGGATCAAATTACAACTTTATCAAAATTTTAAGGACTAAAGATCAAGTTTTTCTACTATTGTAGTCCTTAATATAGAACATAATTAGAGAGTTAATGTTATTTTTAAATATAAGACATATTTTTTATATTTATCAATTTTTTTTTAAATTATCCCTATTGATACTATCTAAAAAATAATCAAGTAAAAAGAGGATAGAAAGAGTTAAGAAATATGATTAGGAGTTTTAGAAAAAAAAATTATATTTATTAATTTAACTAATTAACTTTTTTAATTTAATCAAATTAGTTGAATATATTTTATATTAAGGATAAGAGGAGTATAAACTTACCAGTCATAGGTGAAAGCCATAGCCCTTGATGCTGCATGTTTGTCTTTCTCAGAATCAGATATAGGGACTTGCCATCCACTGTTTAGTACTATGCCAATCTTCCCCTTTTGTGAACTCTGCATCAAATAAAATCACCCCCTAGCTACTCATAAACTTTATTACCAAATTATATTTTCTTCGGTCATAAACGTATGAACTAGATAACTAATTTATTGATATTAAAAAAATTAATTAAGTTAGTTATATGTTCAAAATATATATTGTTTTCCTTAAAGTATGACCCTTCTTATTATTTGCATAAAAAACTTCTATTCCTTTAATAGAAAATTCTTTTAATATGTAAAATCGATAGAAAAAATTTAGGAAAATAAATTATAAATTTAAAAGATAGAGTGAATTGATTTTTTAGTTAACAATTAACCTGGTACTTTTGTTTGTAGAGGGTTGCGGCCGCGGCATGAGCAAGAAGGAGATGGTGAGAGACGATGTAGGGCTCAGTACTTGAATTGCCTGCACTGCATCTGTTGAGCCAGCTTGAGCATCTTCCTGGTGCAAACACGCCATGCTCATAGCTTTGTGAGCTGAATGTGAGTGGCTCATTTATAGTTGCCCACATCTTCACTTTCTCTCCAAATTCCTTGAAGCACACTTCTGCATAGTCCTTAAAATCATCCCTGCATGGATGGATTTCACATGCAAAATCCATTAAGTGGCGCAACTTGTTCTTTTCCCTACTATCCAGTTGTATATTGCCTTAGAAATAGGGTTAGGGTTTTCATGTACAAGAGTCGAAACTTAGAAGGATTTTAATGGGTTTTATTATGTCCTTCTGCTCATTTAATCATTTACTTGAAATTTACCGTATAAACTACCGGGTTTTCATGTACAAGAGTCGCATATATATAGAGAGAGAGAGAGAGAGAAACCCTTTGATTTAATTTCATCAATAAGATTATGATAATATGCGATGCCTTGTTTGTTGACTCCTCCCTTAAGATTTCCTCCTGATCATGATGAGATTGAATGTGAGAAAACTTCTTTGTTAGTTTTTTTTTTTGAAAAATATACAAATACCAATTAATGAGTGTGTGGGTTGTAAAAACATAATTAAAATGATCGTCGATTATCGTACCGGGTAATATTCTATTCCAGGAGATAGAGAATCTATACGAGTTAAATCCTATGAACTTCAATGTGGTGACATCCTCCTGCAAATGAAAAGTGTTAATTAATTTCCTCAAATTTTCATCATATATATATAATTGACAAAAATTAAATAATTATATTTTGGCAACACAATTAATTAATTAATTAATTACCTTGTAATGGTGGTATGAATCAGCAGCAATATCTCCAGTACTAGAGCCCTTTATCTTATCTGATGTATGTAAACATGTCAATCTCAAACTTAAATCATTATGTGCTCATAATTTAATTCGTTATATATACTAACTCAAATTTTAAATGAATATTTGCAGGCACTATATTCAAATTCAAACGCAAAGCAACTCTCATTTCATAATATATATATATATATAATTTCATGACTTCATACCCTTTGCTAAAGAAATGTGGTGAGAAATGATTTTCAAAAACGAAATAACACTAACAAAACATTTTCTCTGCTTGAATGAATTTTTGAGGAAATAATAATATAATATCATGTCCTAAAATATATTAAATAGTAGTTATAATTAAATAAAAATTGCATATAGTAAAGATATGAGAGTTGAGAGAATACAAAATTTTTAACATAACAAAATTCTTCTAAAGTGATAGGTAAAAGTTCCTGGACCTAATTTATCTACAAATATTCTCACGCCTGTAAAATGTAGTTCTTCCCAATTTTATAGAAAACAACAACAATTTTAAATTAATCAATCTAAAAATTAAATAATTTCCCCATTTTACTCATATTAAATATGAATAAAATGAGAAAATTAAAACGAATAATCAAGTGATGCCTTATAAAAAGACCAAAAAACCCCTCTTTCAAATACCTCACAAATTAAATAGGAAAGGAGGGAGTAGTATTTAGATTTAAACATTAGAAAGATGAGCGTGATCATCAAATTAAGAAACTTTTTTTTGAAAAAAAGACATCTAGTTATGAACAAAAACACCTTATGTTTCAAAGCCAATTAATTAGTAAAACAAAAAATTATGAGAAGGTGTAAGATAGATTGTAATTAAATGTAATGTTATTATATATAATTGAAGAGAACGTTTAATTAATTACTTGGCTGTTGAACGAAGGTGTCCCATATGCTAGGGGTTCTTCCCCCTTCCTTTACTGCACCTTCTACCTTTAATTCCCACAAGAAATTAACATTAATTACACCGCATTCATATTAATTACCCTTCAACTAATTAAGTTAATAGAAATGTAGTTAATGAACAATGAATGAGACCTGGTAAGCAGAAGTTGCAGCTCCAAATAAGAAATCCTCAGGAAAATCGCTACGTTTAAGAGAGGAACAAGAATTATTTGAATCAACCACAGCAAAGAACAAGAAAACTAGCAGAAGAATGACCCTACAAGATTTCATATCTCTTGACTGTTTTTTTGGTAATTTTTTTAAATGATCGATTTGCCACACACAATGTGAAATTATTGATTTATATAGTAAAGTTAAAAGCTTGTTTGTTGAAGGGTTCAATGTGGGTGTAGAGAAAAACATGGCTACTAGGAAGGAAGATATCTACCCACCACATACCCCTTGTTTTCTATTTTGAGAGTTTGTTTAAAGAGGGTTTGGTGGTATGAGCTATTTAGATTTTATTTCAATGGTTTAGATTTTTTTATTCATTCATTAATTAACATTATTCTTATTTTTTTAAACTAAGAAATACTCTAGATTTTTGTTTAAAGATACCTAACTGTTACCCGCCACATGCCTCTTTTTTTTCTCCCTAATTTGAGTATTTGTTTAAAGAGGGATTGGTATGATTTATTTAGATTTTATTTTGATGGTTTAGATTTTTTTATTCCTTAATTAAAAATATTCTTAGTTTTTTTTAATCTAAGAAATACACTAAAAGGTTTTGTTTTGGTTTTAAACACAAAACCACAATTCATTTTGTTTATAATTTTTTGATTTTTTTCTTTAAACTCTCTGTATTGATTAGACATATTAAAGGATTTACATTAAGAGAATAGTTTTTAATACAAATGATTAAAAAATATTTTAAAAAAATTAACACATTTTTATATAAATAACTAATTTAATTAATTTTTTTAATATCTACAAATTAATTATATATAACTCCTACATTTAGAATTAGAATAAAGTGGATAAATTTGTAAACAACGTTATTTGGAGGAGAATGACCAGAATAAAGTGGAGAAAAACATCTTCATTAAAGTTACAAACTCATTATTACAATTCACAGAGGATTAATCCCAAAACTCTCAAGACTCATGATAGAGACCCAAGTTAATCTCCCTCTCTTTATATGGAGTTTTTAAGATAATCTAGTAATAAAATAATTAACACTAATTATATTTAACTAATTTCTAATTCAATCTTCTAACAAATACTATGGTGGGTTAATAAAAATTTGGGCAATTTCCGTTTTCCCTGGTTAATCCCTTTTTTTGCCAAAGATTACACTGATTAGTGATTATCCACAAAATATATAATGTTCACTTTTTCTTGAAGAGGGGCGCTGCACGCAGCACCGTGCTATCAACTTCATCAAACTTAGGCGAGTCCACATCTTACATGGAGTTAGAGTTTTTGGACTTGAGAGACATTTGTGTTAAATGCTCCTCAAAGTCATCGATTTCGCCATCATTCTGATCTGGAAATTTCTCAAATTTGTCCAAATAAAGAGGTCGTTCCTTTTCTACTTCGTTCTCTGTCTCTGAGTCGATCTCAAACAGGTCTAATAAACCTTCGGGATCTGAATCCAATTCTGTGTCCATATCATCCTCCGCGCACTTGTACTTGTTTATTATTTCATGAAGTTTATCTGCATTCCCTAACTGCAATTTCATAACGCTACCGGATTCAATACTGTCATTGTAATCAATTTTCTGTTTTTCCTCAGTGGCATCGATCTTGCGATCGGCTTTGCTCTTGAGCTGTGCTTGAAGCATCTCAAGCTTCTGCTCAAGTCTTGGAATATATCTCCTCACAGTTGGAAGGCCATCCCTACACTTGGATATATCCAATGCCTGCATCAGAAATTAAAAATGAAGTAAATATTATTATTACTTCTGACAATATCTCAGTAATTAAGACCCACTAAACAAAATGGTCATTTTTTTAGATGAAATGCACTAGCAAAAGCAAATTGATAGCAAGAATTCGTTGTATTTTTTCAGCCTCAATTTGAATGACAATTTCAACACTGGTAAGAGTAAGTTGCAACGTTAATGCCATTAGCTAAGTAAGGATGCTAGTCATTTAGTCATGAAAAATAACGGAGATTTTCTAGCTCTATCGCCTCGAAGTTTTCCACTAATGGTGAAGTCAGACACACAAAAAATACAATTAAAATAATAAAAATAAAAAACGGAGGGGAATTTGAGGAATCAAATCTATGGGAACTTCAATCTATTACTCTTACAAGAGAAGGGCCAAAATCTGAACAGAAGCTTGGACCAAAAAAAGAGGATGTGAACGATGCCGCCAGACCTTTTTCCTAGACAGAGTAACCCGAGGAGACATTATCTCGGTAGCTGAGAATAGTTCTTCCCTCTGTACATTATGATTGTGTCATCTTCTTGAATGTCAAGCACGATCCCTCCCGTCACTCTCGCCAGCTCTGCAGCAATCTCCTTGACCTCCTCCGGTGAAAATGTCTTCACTACCACTTTCAAAGTCTGGTGTTTCTTCCAGTGCAGATGCATGTTCAGAATCCCACCTTGGTATATTCTCCGTCTTCCGACAGGCACATAATTTTCACATTTGAGGCCCATCTTTAGGAAGAAAAAGTGCCCTGCTGGCGTCAATGTCTCAGGATCATTGGTTGTTTCAGATGAGTCTGCAGGCTCAATCTTCTTCAGAGCTTCAGGAAGTCTCTCTTCTTTTTTCCGAGCCTAGAACGGTGAAGAAAGCTATTAATAATTTATTAATTGATGGAAATGACAGACATAAAATACATATCGGTAAACCAAAAGTATAACTTAACACATGTTTTCTCAAACCTGAGAAGCAAAAAAAGAAAACACTACTGTTAGCAGAAACCGTGTTATCTACTTCGTTAGTGGTCCCTGCCCTCCATTCCCAAACACAATACATTAGTGCACTCCAAATCAAAATTGTTCAGCAACGTATTTTAAAACTCGTGCCCAGTTGCATTTGGCTATTCAAGCAGCAGGCCATCAGTGCATTAAAAGATGAGTGCAAGTTCTGTTCAATTCAATCTAAAAGGTAAAATAAAAGCTGCACTATGATGACTGTAATAGCAAACAAGAAAGTGTAGCCACATAACAAACAGAGTGGCACAAAAAGAAAAAGAGACAAAGCGTTTGAAGAGACAGTGGCAAGAGTCGATGGAGCAAACTTAATTTTAATAGAAATATGCACTTACAAGTGAGGCTTGGGCAAGAAAACAAGAATTTACCTTTTCCAATTTGTATAGTATTTTTTCTCCTGCTGTCATTCTTTGGTATTCTTTCTTCTTCTTCGATCTAAAGAACTTTAGCCACCTTACAACTGCTCTTTTCCCCTTTATTTTGTCATTACAAGCACAAGTGACAGTTGAGGACTCTTCAGAATCCTGAAGTTGCTTTACAATTTTATCATTAGACTTTAGGCATGGGCCTGAGTAAATGCATAGGTGTCCCAGGAAAGGAGATGTTTTTACGTCGTAGTGTACCATTGGCATAACCCAGTATGCTGTACATAAATGGCTCATTTAAAGTGATCCAATGCTTGATTCTGTCACCAAATTCCCTAAAGCACAGTTCTGCATAATCTGCAAAATCCTTCCGGTTTGCAAAATCCAATGGGGAATTCTTTCAAACACTTGGAGGGCAATATGAAGGAAGGGTCCGTTAATGTGGTTGAATACGTACACAATTTTGGTCTCAGAAAGCCACCATATTCATATTCAAGAGCTTGAGGAAGGTCAAAGTGAAACAGAGTTACAAAAGGTTGTAATCCTGTAGTGAAAGACGCAAGAATAAATGTAATTTGATAATTTGTTTGATTTCCATTATCATGA
The DNA here is from genome assembly GCA_037074615.1 of Leucaena leucocephala. Lineage (NCBI taxonomy): Eukaryota > Viridiplantae > Streptophyta > Magnoliopsida > Fabales > Fabaceae > Leucaena > Leucaena leucocephala. The sequence continues at coordinate 1,336,192 of CM073544.1, read as the reverse complement.
TTGGATGTTGTTCTTTTGCTGACCTTTAGATAAGAGTTCATCAATGAGATTGTTGTAATATCTAATTCCTTCTGGGTTCACACCTCCCTTTAAATTCCTACCTAAAACATAAATTCACGCATGAGTTTAATCGAATCAACGAAACAATTCATCAGCGGATAGTTAAAAGCATTTGAAACAGTGGAAGTGTTTTTCTCACAGGGTAGGATTCTGGGCCAAGAGATGGAAAATCTGTAGGCATTAAACCCAATATCCTTCATTATGGCCACATCCTCCTAAACAGAAATTGAAATCTTGGTGGTTAATAAGTTCAAAAGCTAGGGAGAGTCATTATCATCATAATGAACTTTGTGATGCAAATTCGAAAGATTGAGAGTACCTTGAAGCGATGGTATTGATCAGAAGCAACATCTCCCTTGCTGTGATCAGTTATCCTTTCTGAAGGATTGAAGCATAATTGCATGAATCAACAAATCAACCTTCTCTAAATCAAACCAGGATATGTGTTGTGAAGTTTTAACTTTCTAGAGACAAACATTTTATCATCCAATGATCCTTCTCCTTCATAGCCCTTAATTTAAGGTATTTTGTAAATTGTTTAAAACTAATTTGTTTTAAATACCCTTTACTTTGATAATCTTCCTCTTCCTATCTTTAATATAGAAACTAATTAAAGAGTTGATATTATTTCTAAATATAAGATATATTTTTTTATATTTATCAACTTTTTCTCAAATTATCCCTATTAATACTACTTAAATAATAATCAAGTAAAAGAAGAAGGATATAAGTTAAAAAAAATGATTAAGGTATTTTAGAAAAAATATGTTATACTAATTAAATTAATTAACTTCTTTAATTTACTTAAATTAATTAAATATGTTATATATTAAAAATCGAAGGAGTATTTTTTAACTAGCTAGACAACCTCTTCCTAACAAACTCATTTATCTTTTATTTAATGAATTTCATTAAGGACAATTCTAAAACGATTTTAAAAAGTATTATTAATTTTAACAAATTTATTTAATTTATATAAAGTTGTAAATAAATTCTTATAATAATTAATAACGACTAGAGAGTATAGATTTTGAATTATATGTCGGGGTCAGCCAAGATGTGATTTGATAATCAATAATTTGTAAAGATTAAAAATATTACTTAAGTTAGTTATTTATAAAAATGTGTATTATTTTTTTAAAATATCATTTTTAATCATTTGTTTTGAATAGCTAAAGGCTAATCTTTTCGAGATGTAGAGATTATCGAAGTGGATTTTAACTCTTCCAATAAAATTTTTTTTATACACATGGCATGGTTCGAACATAAGACATCATGTTTAAGGGACTCAGTCATTTACCAACTATATCAATCTTTGTTGGTAGAAAACTCTTTTAATATGTACAATCAATAATAATAATTTAAAAAAATAATCATAAATTTAAGAAATAAAATAAAATAAAATATTATATATATATAATCAAAGTAAATTTTTTAACTAGATATATTTTGACAGTATATATATAAACACATCAAAAACCCTGAAATTTATTTGTGTTTTAGATTAGAAAGTGGCATCTATTCAATGTATCTTACAAAAATTTAAATATAAAAAATTACATTAAATGTTTTTTTTTTTTGGAAGTTTAGATCCTATTTCACCATGAATATGGATCTTTACAAAATTAACATTTTAGAAGATCCAAATTATAAAAGTACCTGGAAATTTATGAGTACAAATGTCCCACATGCTAGGGCCTTTCCCTGCTTCATTTGCGGCACCTTCATACTTCAAATCAACCCCAAATCACACACACACACACACACAAATATGAGATTATGAAAGATAAACAAGATTAATTATGTGTAATTGGGAAGATAAAAAGCTTCATAATGATTAAAAAAAAGAAAAAGGAAAGGAAAAGAAAACCTGATAAGCAGAAGAGGATGTGCCAAAAAATAAACCAGAAGGAAAACTGGTGGGATTCACAGAAACTGCAGCGGGAAGAAGAACAAAAAGAAGACGTGTACAGTATTTTGCCCACATTCTTTGCTTTCAATGTTAATCTCACACTTCTACTCCCAACCAATTCACGACCATTTTTATTTACAAAGAATAGAGCCAAGAAGACCATTTATCTCCATGAGAAATGACTTAAATCCCCATATTGACTATTGAATTTAAGGGTGAATTTCTCACACAAATGTGTAAATTTTAGGGAGGGGTATTTTAGTAATTTTCTATGTGTAAAAAAGGGGAATTACACTAAAGTCCTAAAAAGATAAATTATCACTATTAGATTCCATAAGACCATCAAATTGATAAGAAATCCCAAATAACCTGAGTGATTTATTAAAATTGTGAAAATATAAATTTACCTTAAGTTATCAATTGACAAGTTAATGTGCTATTAATGATAAATAATAGTGTCATTAATAATAAGTCAGAGCGCTTCAATTGATAAGTGAATATACCGTTAATGACAAGTAGGTGCTATAATTGACAAGTTAGGATATGACAAGTCACGGTGTCACTAATAACAAGTCATAGCGCCTCAGTTGACAAGTCAATGTACTACTAATAATAAGTCAAAGTAAACTCGTCTTTCTACAATTCTAATAAATCTCCCGTAAATTTTTTGGGGTTTCATATCAATTTAATAATTTTATGAAACTTGATAGTGATAATTTGTCTTCCTTATAACCGGAGTTTAATTTTTCTAAAAAATTATCCCTAAATACTTTACAACCTCTACATAATATATGAAACTAGCGAATTTAATTATGTATAATTTATCTGTAGGGAATATATAATTCCCTTTGTTTTCATATTACTAATTATCTAGTATCTGGTCTTACTGATTAATCTATATTAAATGTCGTTAGGTATAAATCAGAGTTTGGAAGTTTTTTTTTTCCATTTACGGTTTCAAACCAAACACATCTCGTTGTTATTCGGTACAAACCATCACGATTAATTTATTACTATATTTTGACTTCATTTTTCTTACATCATGATCAAATTAAGTACATCAAAATATAACTAAATTTTATCTAAGGGATATCATTAGCTACTTAACTAACACAACCACCACCATTACTAAATTGTTGTGTTTTTGGTCAACTTGCATACAAGTGTTCAAAGGACAAATATGTTTGAATTTCATTTCTTACCATTTTTTGTTTGATTTTCTTGATTAGGGTTTGTGTGTAATTACGTAAGATAAGAATTTATTTCATTATTGCTGTCTACTTTGTTTTTTTAATTTTTTTTGGGAACCTCTTATCTCTAAAAACTACTATTATTATCTTAATGCTAGCAAAAGGGAGAATAGATTTCATATTTAAACTGTCATAATTAAATATTAATATTGAGAGAAAATAATACTTAAAACCTGTACAGCTCATACTATTAAGTAGGGAGAATTAAACATTTTGTTTGAATTAACGGTAATAAGTTAGAATATAAAATCTATAATAAATCATCTTTATTTGTAAATTATGAATAATATTTTTTTTTATTTCATACATTGCATATGACTCAGTCTTACCTAAATTATTGGACTTGAAATTTCTTTAAAGTAAAATACTTTTACCACGCTTCAATTATACCTTAATTAGATGGACCTTCTCTCTATTTTAAAAATATATAGATTAATCCAATATGTTAACAATGTTAGGAATATTCTTAAAAGATTCTAAAAATATGATTTTTTAATTAAACTTTATCTTAAAATATATTTTATTTACTATTTTACCCCGTATTAATAAATTTTAAAAAATATGATGAAGAATTAAAACTATAAAATTTTTCAATAAATTATATAATATATTAAAAAGCTTGAAAATCTATGTATTATAATTATTTTTTGGTTGTGTAAATTTTTTGCGAATATAAGTGTTTAATAATTTTTATGATAAAGAGGGGTATTTTGGTAAAAAAAATGGAAACTTAAGTGAGGTTAATGAATGGAAATGGAAACTTAAGTCAAATTTAGGGTATATTTGGCTCAATGGAAGGGAGAAGAGGGGAAGGATTTTAATGGAGGAAAAGGGAAGGAAAGGAAGATGAGAAATTTTATTATTAACTTATTTGGATTAATATCAAAGGAGAGGAGAAGGAGAATTTTAATGTTACCTTGTTTGGTTTAAGAAGGGAGGGGAGAAAAAATATTTTTACATAAACAAATTTACCCTTATATTATTTTATAGAATATTTTAATAAAATATAATACATGAGTAATGTTAGAATATTAAAAAAATTATGAGTATATTAGTATGATAAAGTAAAAATATTACTCCTCCTTTCTAAATTTTTCTAATTTTGGAGGGGAGGTTAAGTTTAAGAGGGCAGGGAAAATCCCTCCCCTCCCCTCCCCTAAAATTTTTAGATACCTAAATAAGGGGAGGGGAGTAAAATCCCTCCTCTTCTTTCCCCTCTCCCCAAATCACTCATATCACTTAACTAACGATTTGGGTGAATAAAAATGGAATCTCAAATGTATATGTGAGATTAGTGTAACATGTATTTTAATTTTAAATGAGGTCCATATATATTTTTAAAATAGGAGTATGTGTAATTAAAAAAAACTAATGAGTGGTTAGAGTTAAGCTATATATTAATTTTATGTAAAAAATATGAAATAGATTGACCCTATATTATATAAAGATTAATTTAATAATTAATTTAAACACTTACGATATCCCTTGACTCGTAGTTTTTTTTTTTTGCTAATATGTATGACATTTTTTTATGAATGTCAAGGGCGATAAGTGTAGAAGATTGGCATTGATTTTGAAAGAATATTGTAAAGCTATGCATTGGAAAGTTAGGTGTGCAATAGTTTATTATTAATTCATTTATATTCAAATATTGGGTCCTTCAATAATCACCGCGTCTACTATTTTTCTAATAAAAGCTTCATGACCAAAGTATATCACGGTTTCCTTTTATAGACTCTATTATTGTGTGTCTTTGCTCAACTTACATACAAGTGTTCAAACTTCAAAGGACCTAATGTGTTTGGTTTTTATTTTACTCTTTTTTGGTTTCATTTTCTAAATTAGCATTTGCGTGTAATTATGCAAGATAAAAAGTGGTCTCCCTCTTGCTATCTGGTTTGTTTTTTAGTTGGTTTGGGACCTTTTATCTAATTTTACTAACAAACCAAACCGGAAAAGAAGAAAAGTGGCCCCAAAAAATTGGAAAAGAAAATTGCATTGTTAAAATGTCATCATTAAACATTAACAATTAGTGAAAAATAATGCTTAAAATTTGTATAGCTCATTATATTAATAATTAAACATTTTGATCATATAGATATCAAGATAAAACATACAATCTATAGCAAGTCCATCAATACAATCAAGTGGCCCTTATTTCATTTCACTTATCCATCAAATATTCTTCAGTACCGAGAATCATTCCATTGATGGAGAAAAGTTTTGAACCATAGAGCTGATCTTTTATGGTATCGTTTCTGTCCCTTTTTGAAATCTACGTATACCATTCCAAAACGAACTCTATATCCAAAAATCCACTCAAAGTTGTCCAAAAGTGACCATGTGAAGTAGCCCTTCATCTTCACTCCATTCATATACACACCAGTACAATTGTGATTTTAAAAAACTTCATGTTGAATCCTTTTGAGTTATAAACTTCAGAAGTAGAATACTCCTCCGATCTTTAATATAAAAGCTAGTTAATTAATTTGGGTAGATTAAAAAAATCAAATAAATCAGTTAATTATATCAAAACCATACAGACGAATTTATATTATATATTTCTTAATCTACCTCAATTAGTTAAATAACTCTTATATTAGTTATAATTAACTAATTTATTTAATTTCTTAATCTACGCAAATCAATCGACTAACTCTTATATTAAAGATCGGAGTCGCAGTTCAATTCTACAAAAAGAAATGTACCTCATGGCCCTTCGAATATACACAAGGTGGCGATTCATATAGTCTATCCTCATGTTGTCATCAAGTGACTTTCCTCCATTATCAACCTCTTTACATCCTGCAAATGTTTGGAGAAATCTGACTCGTGAAGAAGAAACCAAACACTGATTATGGCATTCTAAATATTATAGGTAGCTAAATTCCTTACCATTTTCTGTTATGTAAATGATTGGATTGTTCAATTTCTTCTTGGTGTATTCTAATACATCTTGAATTCCTCGTGGATAAATGTATAGCCAATCTGTGCCAGGCTGCAATATTATTCACTTCTCAATTCCTTTCTCAAATTGATATTTATCATGGGAAACTGAATTTCTCTTTCTTTAACTTCTGCTTTTGTTTTAGAAGTAGTTTCTGTTCATACAATAGCAAAAATAAATTTGTTTGCCATCTAAAACAATGTTTGTTTTGAACAAATAAATACACATGAAAACTGAAAACAGAGGGCTCCTCTTCTTGTCTTCCACGGCTAAGTATCTTAATGAGAAAAGAATTACCTTTGGACCAATGGGAATTCCATTTCTTTCAGCTGATAACATTAGAAGAAATGATAATGAGTAGGCAAAGGTACAAGAAGAACTTTAAACAATTGAAGAAGAGACAATGTATATGCTTCATTTTCTGTAGCTTACTTGTAAAGTTGAAACAAGCATCTGTCGCAGCAGTTTGATTTTCACTTTGGCAAGGAATATTAAATGCATAATATGTTGTATAATAATTCACCCCTATGAAATCAAAGGACCCTTTAACCAACAATGATTGCCTTTTGGAGAACTTGGGCAAACGTTTACCCACATGTTTAACCATTACTTCAGGGTATTTCCCAGAGCTCAGTGGCTCCATGAACCTTGAATGAAAATCATTATATAATCAATGTAATGGTCTCATAGTTATTAGGCAATAATAACAATTTTAACTCAATGTAAGAGACACACTTACCAGTCACATGAGAAATCATTGGCTCGAGATGCTGCATCTTTGTCAGCTTTTGATTCAGATATGGGAACATACCACATCATAGCTAGTGTTACCCCAACTTGACCTTTCTGAGAAATCTGCAGCATGAAATGATCATTCACAGGAAAATTTAGTGAAAAAACACATATTATGTGCTTTTGGATTTAGATAATGAATGATAATAATTATGCACTAACCTGGTACTTCTTCCTGTAGAGTTTGACTGCTTCAGCGTGAGCAAGAATTAGGTGGTGTGTAACAAGGTAAGGTTCAGTGCTAGAGTCACCACCAGTGCAGTTTAGGCCCAAGAAACCGGAGCACCTTCCAGGTGGGAATACACCATTGGCATAACCTTCAATGCTATATGATGATGGCTCATTCAAAGTGATCCAATGCTTTACCCTGTCACCAAATTCTCTGAAGCATAGTTCTGCATAGTCTGTAAAATCCTTCCTGTTTGCAAAATCCAAACGGAGGTTTTTTCTCAAACACTTGGAAAACAATATGAACAAAGGATCCATTTCCATTCATTCTCAAGAACAAAATCATGGAACTAGTTCATCTAATAATGCAGGGATCACACTGTCAGTTACGTTCAGTCAATTTTACTGTTACTACTTAATGCTTACACAATTTTGGGGCTCAGTAAACCACCATATTCGTCTTCCAGAGCTTGAGGGAGGTCCCAGTGAAACAGAGTTACGAAGGGTTGTATTCCTGTAGGTGCAAGACATATAAGAACAAAGTGTGATTTGATTAGTTTGTTTTCCGATGTCATGAATGAAAGTTATGCTTCAGCTAACCTTTAGATAAGAGTTCATCAATGAGATTGTTGTAATATCTGATGCCTTCTGGGTTCACTCCTCCCTTCAGATTCCCATCTAAAGAAGATAAAATGTTAGATATGAGTATAGAAATGATTAATCGGAGGACAATCGAAGTACGTGAAAGTGTTTCTCACAGGGTAAAATTCTGGGCCAAGAGATGGAAAATCTGTAAGCATTAAACCCAATGTCCTTCATTATGGCCACATCTTCCTGAAATTGTTTAAATGGGTAAACAGTATTAGAAAATCTTGACAGAAAAAGAAGTTCAATAGCTACGGAGAGTCGTTATCTCAGAAATATAGTGCAAATCACGAAAATGAGAATGGGCGTACCTTGTAGCGATGGTATGAATCAGTAGCAATGTCCCCATCACTGTGATCAGCGATCCTTTCTGGAAAGATTCAACAACAAAGTAAACCATTCAAGTGAAAGTGAAAACAGAGGATATATATATATAAAGAGTATATGACTACTGTACCTGGGTATGTGTGGGTGAAATTGTCCCATATGCTAGGGCCTTTGCCTCCTTCAAATGCCGCACCCTCATACTTCAAGCCAAGGCCAATCGCACAAGAAATATGAAGAATAGAGTAGAATGTGAAGAAATTCTTGTTTACGTCTGAGATTGTGGATTATGATGAAATTTAGAAAAACCTGGTAAGCAGAAGAGGAAGTGCCGAATTTGAAATCAGGAGGAAAACTGGAGGGATGAACACAACCTACTAAGTCGAACAGTGCATTAATGGAGATTGCCAGAAGAAGAAGACGAAGGAGAACATGAGAGAACTTCCTCCACATCCTGTGCTTTTGATAATTTCTTGCAGAGAAAACTGAAAAGAGCAGAATCAGCGAGTCAAAGTTTATAAGAATCTTGGAAAAGGAAGTAACTTGACATTTGGAATGAAAATAATGGGACAGCCACCCATATTATAGTCGTGGATTTTGGCTTTTATGATGACACGTGTCCTTCTAAATAAAATTGGAGAGTTGTTAAATTTTCTTAACATGTAACATGCTATAAATAGTTTTTTTTTAAAAAAATTTTTTTAAAAGAGTTAGACTCACCCACAATTTAAAGGTAAAGCGAAGTCTCTATTCCTCTTAAGCGATACTAATATCGGGTAAGGTAAACCGTCTATTATCCTCAAATATAAACTTAGATACATAAAAACTAAATAACTTATAAATATATAAATGTGAATACATAGTATGATTTGTTACACATGTTATATTAATATATTTTATATCAATAATTATTAATAATATAAATATTGTTCTGATTAAATATTTTGTAGGTGTATTTGAAAATCTTGATAGAAATTAGAAAACGAAGCTAGTTATAACTTCTATTTATACAGTTTAACAATTGAAAGCTAGTGGTTGAAAAAAAAAGAACAATCAATAATTAGTAATGGAATTCAGTGTACATTATTTAAAATTAATGCAACGTATTTAGGAGCGCCTATGAAATGTCTGCTACTTATTATATGCTAATGCTAGATTCATGAACAATGGTAGATTCATGAATATAACAAGAAACTAAAGAGTCAACAAGATTTTTAGTTGTCTCTTAACTAATTCGTATAACCTAAAAAATAGTAGTAGATGAATCAGTTATTTATGATTTAGATATAGAAAAATTAGGATAATTTTTTTTAAAAAAAATCCATGCCAATTAATTATTAAAATTTCACACGTAGAAATCAAAATGTTATAATAAATGGGAGTATTATGAGAAAGAAAAATTTAATATGAAAAATGAGACTTTATATTCATAATCATGTAAAACTCTCAAATAAACCTCATATTTAACACCGAAAAAAATATATTCTTCCGGTTATTAATATATGATCTAATTAATGAACTAATTTTAATTCTAAATATAACATATATTTTTTATATTTATTATTTTTTTAAATTATCTCTATTCATACTTACTCAACAATAATTAAATAAGAGAGATAGTTAAAAAAAATGATTAGGGTGTTTTAAAAAAAAATATCATATTAACTAATTTAACTAACTTCTTTAATATAATTAAATTAATTAAATAAATTTTATATTAAAGATTAGATGAGTAATAAATTTTGTTTAAGTTCTAAGAGTAAGAAGGTTATCCACAATTTATTAAGCTTCAGTCTGTTTTCTTGTGATCTTCTTCCTCGTTTGGGGTAATAAAAAAAATTTCCCCAAAAGATTATTAGATGCTCTCAACGTGCATACTAATATTGGATAATGTAATAAAAAAAAATTCACAAAGGAATGAAACTTTTAAGCATTGTTTGGTTCAACTTAGGGGAGAGTAGGTTGAGTTAATTTAAAGGAGGGTAAGGGAGATTATGAGTGTGAAGGTAGGGGAGGAGAGATGATATTTTTTGTTTGGTTCGGGATAGGAGGGGAGGGGAGTTAATTTAAAGTTAATAAATATGCCCTTACCTATTTATTTAAATTTATTTATAATATTCATATCAAAATTATTATTTTTTAATTTATGAATCTCAAAATTTTTTATCTCATTTATAGATAATGATAAAATTAAAAAAAATAAAAAATATGATAAAATTTTAATGTTGTCGCTTATTAACTAATAATTATTATATATATTAATATAATATATAAATTAACAAAATACTTCAGCAATCAACGTAAAATTGTTAAAAAAGAGAGAGAGAGAAAATTGATGCTTGATGAGTGAGGAGAGGAGGAGGGTATAATTGGAATATTAAAATACTACAAAGGATAATTTTGTCAAAATTGTATACAAAATTTCTCTCCCCTCCAAAAATCTCTACTTTTGGAAGGGAGGTAGGGGAGGGGAGGTGAGCACATGAGGACAAAAAAATTCACCTCCCCTCCCCTTCATTTTTTTCAACTAAACACATTTATATCTCTCCTCCCTTACTCTCTTCTTCAAAATCCTCTAACCAAACAATGCCTAGACAATCTAAAGACCCTGTTTGCTTGAGGAAATGGAAATGGAGGAAGAGGGGAAGAGAGAGAGAGATAGGGTGGTTTGGTGTGATGGAAGTCAATTTCTTTCACAATTCTAATACCGAGATTTTGGCACAAAATAGAGAGTTACTTCCTTCGATTTAAAATATAAGTTATTTTTAATTAACTCACTAAAATTATTAAAGATTGTTGCCTAATTAAATCTATTTTAAGTGTTTAGATAGTTTATATAAAATTATAATATTGATAAAAAAATTAATTATAAAAAATAAGTGTTTGAATTATTTTTCTTAAAATTATAATTTTATATCTAAAACTTTGATTTTAGAGACTATCTAAGCAAATTTTTTAAATTAAATGATAATAAATAATAAATAAAATAATTTTTTTGTTCAAAATATAAGATCTCATTCATAATAATAAGATCTTATGATAAGAGAAAATAGCTCCTCATATTTTGGGATAAGAATAGTTCTCATTTTACTTATACATGTTCGTGTACAATATATCTGTTATCAAAACTTATTGCAGAGGCTGAGAGAATAATTTTTAAAAGATAATAAATATTTATTATATTCAAGATGAACAGGAATGAAAACAAATTTTAAATTTAATGGTGTCACCAAAAGTCAGAGCTATTATTGACACTATTATTTAATGGTTAATATGACAAACACGACCCTCCCACATACTTTTCAGGAGTTATTAGTAATTATTTAGTAATATTATTTGTAACAACCTAGAATTTTGAGCTACGCATTAGTGATAATTAAATTTGATTTGTGAATTAATCTAAGTGATTAATTGATGCTTGTAATTAAGAATTAGAAAGTTCAAGTGTTATTTGGAAGTAAGGGAAATGAACGATCGGGAAGTGACATAGCACCTCTGTCACTTGGCATAGCAAGTGTCAGCACTTGCCATGACAAGTAATACAGAGAGGCACGATTGCCTCTCTATGTCACTCTCCACGGTGAGTGGCGGAACTTGCTGTTGCAAGTAACGCAGAGAGGCATGAGTATCTCTTTGTGTCCCTCGCCGTGGCGAGTGCACGATTTCTGTTATAAAAGGAGACGTTTCAAATGCAAACATTAGGGTTTCTAGAGGTGGAGGACGACCAAGCTATGCTAGGGCACGAAAGTTTTGATGTTCTAGACTTGAGTTTCCTCTTTCTTTTCTCATGTTTTTACATTTGGAGCTTCAGGATTTTAGGGTTCTTGTATAATTTTGAAATGGTTGATACTCTGACTAAAATTTTTGTTATCTAATATGTTATTGAGACTAGACTAAGTATTTAATCGATTTAGTTTTAGTTAGATTTTATTTTGGTGAGATTTTAAAATTAAGGTTTGATAAAGTGATGAGATTTTGATAATTTATGGTAATGTGGCAATTGGGAGTGGGTTTTGGTGATTGGGTTATGTTATTATGGGTTGGAAGTGATATTTAATTAGTTTAGAATGTTCTTTTAGATTGACACTAATAGAAAAAATACTTATCATAGCACTACTTCAAGGCGGTTATAAAAAAATTATCATTAAAAAAATGCAGTGATATTTTCGTAAATAAGTTCAGTTTTAAAAACTTTTATCGGTTGGTTTTTATAAAAATCGCCGTAAAAAGTCCCTACAAAATTTTAAAAACCATGGATCCGTTTTCAGTTTTATTTTCACTTTTCACAATCGTCTGTAGTCTCGTTTCTCTTCCCCACCACCACAGACTTTGACAAATGTCATTTTTTGATATTTTCCCCTTAGTTTTGGTGCCCATCTCAATCCTTAATGACATTCTTTGTCATCTCCATTGTGAAAGTCATAAGTCACTATTTAACTTCTTCATTTGCTTTATTTTTTTTTTTTTTGCTTTTTTGCCAAATTTGTAACTTTTTCTTTAGATTTTAAACTTTTTTGCCAGACCTTCAACTTTTTAGTGAAGTTGGTCGTGGTAGCTAACAGTCGGTGATAGCAAATAGACCTTGTTGGAAAGAGCTCAAAGAGCTTTAATGAAAAAAGCTTATGGATCTTTAGTTTCTTCATCATATCTTTGACTTCTTCTCTCCAGATCTGGTCTGATGCTTTTGATGAGTGTGACCGAGGTGACTAATAGTAGGTGTAGGCCGAGTAAAGCAAAAAAAAAAAAAAGCAATTAACGACGATTTTTTAGGAACCGCTATGAAAGGTTACCTTTAACGGCGGTTATAAAAATGCCGTTAAAAGGTAGATTTATAATGACAGTGAAATTCATGGCACTCCAAAAATCATCGTAAAATGTCATTTTTAAACATCGTTAGAAGCTTTTTTTTTTTCTAGTAGTGCGAATTTCAAAAATAGTTATTTTGAAGTTAGAACCTTAGGTTGTAAATTGGAGCTTTTATTCAATTGAAACTATTGGAGGTAAATTGATGATTCCTCTATGTTAGTTGAGGTAATTGGATATAAAATTAGGTATCTGATTGGTTTAATGGAGGTTTTGTTGAGATTTAGAGTTGATAGAGGGTTAGAGTACATATTGAATGTTGTTAATTAATCACTCAATTATTTGTAAAATAAATGTGGTGATTATATAATTGTGTAGATTGATTGTTGACTTTAACTTTAAGCACAGGGTTAATCTTAGAGGTAATTATCTTTGGCTTTGACAAGAGGTAATAATTTTCTACCAGTTATACATATTAATCTATGTTTGTGAGTGTTTTGGAAATGTGATATGTGAAAGAATTATTCCATTATAATTATGTTGAAGTACGTACTATGAAATTAAAATATTATAAATTGTCTTTTGGTATTTAGTTCAATGAAATTGAGTGTTATATTTTGAGAGTACAATGACTTTTGCAAATAGTATGAGTTTAGTTTGAAGAGTACTATGAAATATGGTTATATGTATCAAATATATTATTATTATTGATTATGTTCTATGATAAGTTCCATGATTGAGTTTCATAATTGACTTGCAAGATATTGGTAACGGGTTGAGTTGTAATAGTAGAGATTTATTATTATTATCACGTGGTAAAATTTCCATGGATGCATAATAGTAAGCCAGTCCCAACAGTTCTAGGAGGGGTTGTCACAACAGTTCTATTAAGGGCTTTTATGCCTCAATAGTTCTATGAGAGGTTATGACACCCTAACGGTTTCATGAGGGGACCTATAGTCCGATTGTGTGCTGTGTGGGCTTTAGCCAGCCCACATCACATAATCGATAAGCTTTTAGCCCATGTGTCCAGTCAGAAGATATAATGATGGTTGGGATGGTGCATTCTCTTGTTCATATGTTAATTATATTGATATGATAATGTGATAAATTATTATTGTTCTATAATTGTTCCACTTGGCACCTCACGAGCACTACTAATATGTATGATGAGTAGAACTAATGGTTGCTGAGACGTTTGTCTCACTCCATAGTTATTAATACTTTTTTAGGTGAGATAACCCTCGTGTTAGTTCTTCAGGGAAGGTTCTGGAGGCTCAGTTGGCTGTAGTTGCTTGTATAGCCTCTTCATTTACTTTATGTTAAATATTTTGTATATTATCACATTTGACATACTTTGCTTATTGTTGATAATTGTGAATTGATTAATTTGGGGTGTGTGCTAATAATGGGCCATAGGCTCTAGGTTGTTGCATATGCTTGGACTTGTGGAACTTTTGAATTAAGATTTGTCTGATATGTACTATTAAGTAAATATGTATTGTTGGGTTTATGTGTGGTTATTTCTAAGTTTGAAGCCTAGAGGCGGTGTGGATTGTGATATAGTTGTAAAGCTCTATGTAAAGCAAGGATTATTCTTTTTCTAAATGTGTCAGTGGAGTTGAGTCCTTTTTAATATAGTTTTAGTTAAGAAATGATTAGTGAAGTTCTTTTATCTATGATAACCTTGTGATTATTAGTTTGTTGTTTTTCTACTATGGATAAGCTTAGAAGATTTAGAAAAGATATTTTATAACCATAATAGTTCCTTTTATTCCAAGTGAAGTTTTTTTTTATCATGCTTAATCTTTAATAAATGGATTTGAGTTCTTTTAATTATGATAGAATTTTTGAAAGGATAATTTTAGTTTTTCTATCGTGAATAATTCTTTTAAATATAATTTTTTACTAAAGTAACTTTTAATTAATTATCTAAATCCTTTTCTACAATGGTTAGATTTTAAACAGTTGGAAAAAATCTTTTTTCTACTATAGTAACTTTTGAATAACTAATTTTTTTCTATCATAATAATTGATCAAATAGTTTTAAAATGAGCTAATCATTATATTAAAAGAAGAACTTTACATTATTCATATAATACTTGAGCTTGAAAGGCCATCTTAATCATAAAAGGCAATGTAAATGACTCTAATTGATATAAATCTAATAATTAATAATTAAGCTTTAGGTTTCAAATTTAATTTTTAGAAAAGACACTTATCTTAGGAGGGATAACCACGAACTCTGAAATTATGATACCTAGTAATAAGATATGATTAATATTATAAAAAAAATACTTAAGCTTCAACTGATCAAGAAATCATTCGAGGTTAGTCATCTAATGATAGTTAAATTGGCATTAACTATATTATGATTAAAATTATATAATTTAATTATAATATTAAAAATATTGATATATAACTATATAAAAAAGTTGTATTTAAATAAAAATTATTATTTCCTAAGTAAATAAAATATTTATGTATAAACTATATATAATATATTAAAACACAAATCTAACGTAGTGCTATTTTTTAACTCAAAATATATCATTTTAAGCTAATTTAGGGGAGAGAAAAAAAATAAAAAATCAATACAAGCGACTTGTTCAAAACTCTTAACTGAATTAGACTTATGGACTAGTTCACTAATTTTATTTATTTGATTAATACTATGATAAACACATACATATTTTCCGTATATATGTATTCATTCTCTAAAACTACTTTAAACACAGAAATATACTTTAATCCTTTATTTTCCATTAATTGATTTTGATGGATATAATGATATTAAGACACATGGATAACTAGAATGTTAACTATGAGAAATAATTACATATTCTAGAAGTGTCATGTCATCTGAATTTTATTCAATTAAAATATAATAATTTAACATATTTTAATTTTAGTTAGTTGATGACTCATTTAAAATAATTCATATTTTATTATTTTAAGAAAAAAATAAACCTTTTAAAATTAAAATATTTATTTTTTTAAAAATATAATAAAACATGAAGTTTTTTAGATAAGTTATTAACTAAGTTGTTATATTTTGATTGTATAAAATTCATATGTCGTGGTACTTCAAAGTATTTTTTGTTAACTATTAATGTTTAACGAACACATCATAAATTATTGGCTTGTGTATATGTTGAATGGAAAAATATTTATATCTTTAAGGAGTGTCATATCATTTGAACTATGTCTAATTAAAATATAATAACTTAACATATTTTAATCCTAATTAGTTAACGACTCATATGAAATAATTCACATTTTATTTTGTTTTTTTTAAAATAAACTTCTTAATTTGATGCATATGAGTTTTTATTTTTTAAAATTAAAATATTTATTTTTTAAAAAAATAAAATAAATGATGAACTTTTTTATATAAATCCTCTGTTAAGTTATTATATTTTAATTGAACATAATTAAGTGATGATGTGATACGAAATATTCCTCTTGTTGAATGTTTCATTAAGGGGTAAAAGCTTTTGACGTGATAAATTAATTAATTAACCATTAACCTTAACCAATTAATCTCTCAAGCATGCAATTCACTGGTTGGAAAAAATGTAATTCAGTGATGGCGAAGTATAATTATTAATAAACATTTCGAATATCTAATACAAGTTAAAAAGAAAGAAAGTAAAAACATATCCATCTCATCTCAAGGTAAGTGATGGTGAGACTTATATCAATATAGGAGTGGAGTATCTATCAAATCCATTCTACCTAGTTGCTCTCTGTTTTTTTTTTTATCTATCCACAAATATCCGATGCCAATATGAGTAGAGGAAGTAAGGCTCAATTTGTCAACCCGCTTAAAAATAGTAGTTTATGTTAAAAGAAAAGAGTCCATTTTAATATGAGTTTTTTTTATATGCACCTGCCAATCCGCTAAAAAAGTGGTTAATTATGAGTTTCCTAAATTTAAACCTAACTCCATCTCTCATGGATTCGTTATTATTTTAAATTTTATGTTAAAAAAAATTAAAAAAAATGGAAAAAATTAAAAAAAAAGAGAGAGAGAAAGTGGTGGCGGGCTCGCGTTAGTTAAATACTAACTCGCAAGGAGATGGGCTTTTTTAACCTAGCCTACCAACCCTCAATCCGCTACAGGCTAACCCACCAACCCGTATTATCAACCCTAAATATAAGATATTAATTAAATTAGAATAACCCACCGCCAGTTGATCCAACGTTTAATATTTCCTAAAAAAAATACTCTTTCCATTTTAATTTATAAGACATTTTTAAATAAAGTTGTGAAAATTAATAAATCTTATTAAACACAGTGAGAGATATTAATTTTTTAATTGTAAACATTTAAAAAAGCCCTCCTGACCTAAATTGACTCAATTAATATTTATTATATTTTAATCATAAATATAAAATTTTAATTTAATTTATTTATTATATTTATTATTATTTTTCACAATAATTAATGATTTACTCCTCCTCCTCAGCGGTGAAAATTAAAAGTTCTTAGTAATTTTCAACGCAGTCCATTGATTTCTGTGAAAAGTTAAATATCATCTAATGAGATCTATCCTTTCTTTATCCACTCTCTCGAGTCCCGCGAGATTCCTGCTCTGCATAGTCGCGATCTGCCTCCCAAAGAGGGAAAGGTCCTCGTTGTCTATGCAATACCCGCCGCCGATTCATCTTCACCGTCAGATTCATCTACAACCGTCATTCATTGGCCCACATTCCTTCAACGGTATAGATTCTCTTGCACTTCCCAATGCATGAGATCGCAGCTCCTCCAAACCGCACCCACACCTTCCAAGTTCCATCCCTGTATATTGCTTCGTTGCTACTTTACTTCCCTTGCTCAACTTTTGCTTCAATTCCACCTCATGCTGAATCTGAAGAGGACCAAGAAGAAAGAGAAGGTATTACTGTCGCCAGAGTTTGGTTCACTTGTCAGGATTTAATCTTTTCGATCTTCATTTTTGCCGCCTAAATAGGTAGAACCGTGGAAGAACCAGCTTCCTACTCGAATTTCATTCGTTTAATGAATTTTATGTAGTTTGAAGTGATTGAAGACTTTTTGTTTTTCTGGTGATGGTTATTTAAATATGGTTAGCCTTTTATATATTTGTATTAAGGGGATTAGAGTTCCGCGATCTTTATGCTGAATTGGCACTTTGATTTAGACGCAGATCGGAGGTGTCTGTTTAATTTGATTCGAGCTGATTCAATTGTGATTGGTGAGCTGAGTTTTGGATTAAGGCTTCGAGGAAGAGACCATAAAATTTTGAGGTAAGGTCACCCCTTGATTTGTTTTTTTTGCGACTTGTTATTGATGTCCATTATCTGATTGGATCTTCTGGAGTTGTTATTTGTGTCTTGAATGACTTGTAAGATCTCTGCTTTGTAACATTTTATGTGGTTATCTTAATTATTTTTGCTTGCCTTTCTCTTGATCCGTTTCCAATCATTAGGAAAATGCCAGTATTCCAGTTTCTCTGTCACTTTTTTATGATATATTTTCCTTTTTGTTACTCATGATTCGTATGTGCTGAGCAAGGAAATTGTTAGATTGCTGATCTGTAGCTGAGGACATCATTAACCTTTTAATTTTACTTCATGAAAGGGTGCTTAGAAATTGAAAGTTGTCATGTTTATGGAAAGCTTTCTACGTAGAATTCCTTTTTGTGAATATTTGGTTGTGTGTATGTATTAATTTATTTTTCAATCCTTTCTTTTTTAAATTTATATTAATGGATGTGAAGAATGAAGTGCAGTCAGCAACTTGAATTTTGAAATACTTTGATGATTCTTCTTTATTATGGCTGCAGTGTTGCTCATAATATTATTTAAATGTGCAGCGTTCTAGTTGTTCTTGCATAAAGCACAAAGCATGTGGAGATTTAAGCCATTCATGCAAAAAGAGCCAGCTGGGCTTGAAGGCCGTTCTATTGATGTTGGTAATCTTAAAGTAAATGTCGTGAAGGCCATTGCTGAAGGGGGGTTCTCTTGTGTCTACTTGGCTCGTGATGCTGTACATATGTCAAAACAATATGCTTTGAAGCACATGATATGCAATGATGAAGAATCACTTGAATTAGTAAAGAAGGAGATCTCAGTCATGAAGGCATTGAAAGGGCATCCCAATGTTGTCACACTTTATGCTCATGCAATCTTTGATATGGGTAGGACAAAAGAGGCATTCCTTGTTATGGAATTTTGTGATAAGTCTCTAGTTAATGTGCTGGAGAGCCGAGGAGCTGGTTATTTTGATGAGAAGCAGGTTCTGATAATCTTCAGGGATGTATGTAACGCAGTTTTTGCTATGCACTGCCAATCCCCACCTATTGCTCATCGGTAACAAGGCTAACTACTTATCTGATGTTTGTTGAAATTAAAAATCTGTCTATTTATATACATTTTTCATATCTTGGGATAACTTTTGGAAACAATTTATTGATGCATTTTCATCCTTATATTTATGTGCCTTTTAATTTTACGAGAAGAAATTCCCTGTTGTTGGTATATCTAATTGAGCAGATTAGCAGATCTGCTTCAGCATCATCTTTTGCTAACTCACTGATGAGTTTCCCCCTTGTATTTTAACAGGGACTTAAAAGCTGAGAATCTTTTATTAGGCCCAGATGGTTCATGGAAATTATGTGATTTTGGGAGTACTTCCACCAATCACAAGCGTTTTGAGAAACCAGAAGAAATGGGGATTGAGGAAGACAATATCAGGAAGCACACAACTCCTGCCTACAGGGCCCCTGAGGTAAGTAGAGGGATTTTTCCCCTTGAATTGCAGTTTTGTGATGCAAGTTCTTGATTAATTCTATTCCTGTAATGCATTTTAGATGTGGGATCTGTTCTTGAGAGAAGTCATCAATGAGAAAGTGGACATATGGGTAGGCTGAGCATTGGCTTTCCTCTCTTGATTGGTGAATTTTAATTTTTGTAGCGTAACTGAAAATACACTTTTAAACATCTTAGGCATTGGGGTGTCTCCTCTTCCGTATATGCTACTTCAAAAGCGCATTTGATGGTGAATCAAAGTTGCAAGTCTTAAATGGAAACTATCGCATTCCTGATGTGCCAAAATACAGTTCATCCATCATGGACCTAATCAGAGATATGCTCCAGGCCAGACCAGATGACAGACCAGATATCACGCAGGCAAGAGCTTTGCTTGATTGGCCATTCATCTCCATGAATTTAGGTTGGTCTTAGATCATCCATGCCGAAGGCATTCTTAGGCGCAGGAATGAGAAAATAATGCTGTTGCTCATGTCAGATATTTTACTGTGTTGGCAGGTCTGGTTTCGTGTCAATGAGCAGTTACCTATTGATCAGCAGAAGTCATTACCGGATAGACCACCTGAATTGCCATCTTCCAACAATCACGAAGGTAAGGTGTTTTATGATTAAATGTGGCCCAATTTGCGAATTAGAGGTCTTTTTTTCTGTGTAAAATATGAAAATGTAGTTTAGTACATGTGTCATGGTGTGGATACTTGCAAACGTGAAAGGAATGTGTATAAATTTTGGCAGGTTCTGCAAAGCCTGCGACTCAATCATCTCCAATGCCTCGTCGGAGTCCACCTCCTCCACCTTCATCTGGAGAAATTAAAACTTCATCACAGTCATCCCATTCTTCTAGGGGAGGGGGAAGTGGAGAGCAGCTTGGCGCTTTCTGGTCTACCATGCATGCAAAGGACTCGTCTGCCCCAGAGGTTAAGAGAAGACCAATATTTGATGAAGAACCATCTAGCTATCATGTCTCAGCAAAACAGGATAGAATTCGTCCAGACAATAACCAATTACCCAAAAATGTTAGTGGTAAAAAAGTGGATATTGGACAACCGCAAAATGTGAGAAACAGTGAACATGGAAAATCATACAAACCTGATACTGAATCTTCCAAGGACTTTGAAATAAAATTTTACCAGGACACGCATCCTGCTGGTGAGAGGCGAGCTTCTTCAAGTAAGGAGAACGCAGCTTCCTTTGAAGACAAGGCTTTTGACACATTTGTTGCTGAATTTGATACCAGTAAGCTTAGCTCTGGATTCAGTGATAAAAAACCTGAAAAGGAGGAAGCATTAGAGGCTGAGGTGGAGAAACTCAGAATGCAGCTGAAGGAAGCTCAGCTGGAAAAAACTGAAGTAACTTTAAAGTACGAAAAGCTCTCTGCTATATGCCGATCTCAAAGGCAAGAGATCCAGGATCTCAAGCAAACCCTGGCTGCAAGAACTCCATCACCAAATAAAGAGTGTCTGAGAGCTTCTCCTACGGTTCCATCATCTGCGGCTACTGTAATCTTAACTAATCTAATTTCCTACATTATTCATTAACTTCTCACATTGTTTTTAGGTTCTTTTTGACACTGCTGTAATTATTGTGTTTACCACCGCAGAGGGAGAAGGTTGGTGGGACGATATGGGAACTCGAGCAAAACAAAACTGAAACAAAAAGTCCCAGTTCAGAACCGAAGTCATGGCAAGCTTTTCCAGAGGAAACCCAGGAACAAAAGTCTGCTTCTGCGGACAATAGTAGAGCCAAATCTGTTAGGACTAGAAAAATGAATCAAAACGAGCAACCAGGTCAACCAAATTCAGATTTTAATACATGGGGTTTTGGAGCAGATAGTTTCACTGCTGTATCTGCTGCAGGCAGCTCACAGGTGCCTAGACCCCCTGGCACTGGTGGGAGTAATAATCCTCAGGCTTTTGGTAATGCCAAGACATATGGGAACAAGTCAACTTCCCAACCTGCGGGGTGGGCTGGTTTCTAATTATATGCTAAGTTGTCCAAGAGAAGAAACATTTTTATCCTTGGCCCCATATGTTTGAAGAGTAAAATGGGTGGGAACTAACTTTATTTAGTTATACACATCCAGCTCCTTTGGTTTGTGCGGTTTGAGTGCTTGTGTTTCTTTTTGGGAGATCATATTAGAAAAAAAAAATTGTTTGGTACCTATGATTGTAATATTTTGGAATCGTTAATCTTTAATAGCATTTACATTTAAAAGGTCAAATTGTTTTATCATTTTGGTGATTTTGAGAGCCTCACAAAAACAAAAATGATGCTGGGAATCCAATTAGGGTGATTATGGGTTGGCTCAGGTTTTATGCCAAATAGAAATTGATATTACGATGAACTTAAAAATCTGTTCCTTATGTGGTTTGTCTTTTTCTCACAGTAGTGTTTTTTTCCCAAAAGAAAACTATGATTCGTTATATTGCAAGGAATTTGTCTTTTTTTACTAGATTTAATCTGCATCGGTTGATTTATAGTGAGATGAAAGGAGGAATATGAAAAAAAAATAAAGTTTAAAACTGAATCAAACAGCTTGGTCCAACAAATTGAAAGAGATCGGGCCTCTTTGTAAATTCCTCTATGTTTTAGGAAAAAAAAACTTTTTTCCTGATTTAAAATAATTGTCATTTTGCCCATTGTATGTAGATTTAGCTAGCCAAAGGGTAAGCTCTAAAAGTGAAAGATGGCGAAATTTCTCTCTGGCGCAAAGGCTTCTTATTCTATGCCTTCAACAGATGAAGAGGATGACATTTTGATGAGGAGTTCTAAAAAGATTAAGAATGGAGGGACAAAGCAGGATGAGAATCTACTACAAGGAGATTGGCCAAAGGTAGGAGAAACTGGGTTTGGGATGAATAAAGGGACAACCTCATTCGCTGATAAACTCAAAGGGATTGAGGGTGAAGATGAGATGCATGCAGAGAATGTTGAGCAAGATGAAGAGTTAATATCAGATGATGATATGTCTGAAACTCCTGGTCAATCAATGGACAAAAAAGAAGAGGAACCACTTGTCAAAACCATTGAGGACCCAGGAAGAAATTTTCCAACGTTTTGTTTTTCAGGAAAAATGAAGAAGCGTCTGTACAAGGCATGGAATAAGGCTGTTATTGTGAAATTGCTGGATAGGAATATTGGATATAAAGCTCTGAGTACAAGGTTACAAGCCGTATGGGCAAAGAAAGGGGTAATTAGTCTGATCAATATTGGCTATGGCTTCTTTGTAGTTAAGTTTACAGCTAGGGAGGATTATTTCAGTGCACTGATGGGGGGACCATGGATGATATATGATCATTATCTGACTGTAAGACCATGGGAACCTAGGTTTAAACCAGAGAAAGCTAAGATTGATAAGGTTGCAGTATGGGTGAGGATGCCAAAAGTTTCATTAGAATACTATGATGAGGAAGCACTCACCATTATAGGCAACAGAATAGGGGAAACAATTAAAGTTGATATGAATACCTCCTGCCATCTAAGAGGCCATTATGCTAGAATCTGCGTGTTAGTTGATTTGAGTAAACAGCTAATGCCAGGATTCTCTTTGGATGGTGAGGAATATTATTTAGAGTATGAAGGCTTACATATGCTCTGTGTAGCTTGTGGCGTGTATGGCCACAAATCTGAATCATGTCCATCAAAGCAAAGGACATCTGAAAGGCAAAATGGGAATGAAAGTGAGAAGTCAAAAAACAGTGATCAGAGGGAAACATCGGTGAGGGAAAATGATGGTGAACAGGAGCAGTGGAGGGTGGTGCAAAAATCCAGAAGGCAACGGAAAATAAGGGATGGAAGAAATGAGATGAACAAACAGGAGATGCGTGGATCACGGTATGGGATTCTTTCTGAGATGGAGGAGATGCCCGTGGAAGTGCAGGCGGATGATGACAGTCGTCGGAGCACTGTTCAACAGATGCAAGGGGCAGAATACAGAAGGAAAAATACCGTTGCTGTAAATGTGAACGGGAAGGAGGAGATGACGGCTATCACTGTGAGGGAAGGACGGGTAGGTTCAGAAGCAGATATGGGAGCAGCGGAAGGAAGGAGGAAGAGTGAGAAAAGACTTAGAGAAACACGAGAGGTGACACAAGGAGGACAGTTGATGTTGACTTTGGGGGAGGACAATAATGACGGCTATTTGGAGGAACAGATGAGGGTGGATGAGGCGCCAGAAGATAGGCTGAAGTCAAGAAATGAAAATGACGTTGAAGAAGCGGAAAGAGGAAGAAAGCCATTAGAGGAAGGTGACGGTTTGGGCCAGGATGAAATAGATCCAGAAATGGTTATGCAGTTGGGCTCTGAGCGTGCACATTTGGATCAGTGTATTGGGCTGGAACTAAATAGCCGAAACTGGATCTTGGATGAAAGCGATGACATGGGCTTTGACTTTATGGTCCAAGAGACACCAGCTGAGGGTCAGGTTTGAGCTTTACTTGGGCTGTTATTTTATTAAATATTTATTTAATGGATAAGATTTTATATTGGAATATTAGAGGAGCATGTGGAACTGGGCTTCTAAGAAATGTTAGGGCTGTTTGTAAAGGCCCAAATCCTAGTTTAGTTATTTTGGCTGAAACTAGATGTGAATATGATACTCGGTTAGATATTTTGAAAGCTTTAGGATTTGATGAAATCAAAATCATTCCTAGTGTAGGGCGATCTGGTGGTTTAGCTATTTTGTGGAAAAGTAGTAATATAAATATTCAGGTATTAGAAAATAATAGACAATTTTTCCATCTGCATTGTGAGTTTCCTGGATTTAATAAGTTCTTATTAACTGCTATTTATGCAATACCTCATTCAAATTTTCGAGAAAATTTATGGGATAGATTAAAAATGCTTTCGACAACAATATCAATACCCTGGGTGGTAATTGGTGATTTTAATGATATTATGAGCTGCAAAGAAAGGGTGGGAGGAGCTCCTTGTAATTTTAAAAGAATCAAGTGGTTTCAAAAACAGGTGAGTGATTGTCAACTTACTGATTTACATTCTCACGGTCAAAAGTTTACATGGAAAGGACCCCTAACTGCGGGGTATACTCGGTTATATGAGAGATTAGATAGAGCTATGGTTAATACAGAATTTTTAGCAGAATTGCCAGATTGTTTACTTAAGGTACTCGCTAGAACA
This sequence comes from Leucaena leucocephala, assembly GCA_037074615.1. Taxonomy (NCBI): domain Eukaryota; kingdom Viridiplantae; phylum Streptophyta; class Magnoliopsida; order Fabales; family Fabaceae; genus Leucaena; species Leucaena leucocephala. The sequence goes on along the minus strand of CM073544.1, from coordinate 1,311,360 downwards.
AAGTTCTCTGATCATAATCCGATCATGCTTCAATTTATGAATGGGAAGGTCGATAGAGGGACTAGACCATTTCGTTTTGAAGCTATGTGGATGCAGCATGACAACTTTAAAGACTTTTTGGATGGTCACTGGGATTCTGGTCATGAATTAAATGGACTTTTGCAAAATGTGGCAGATTTATTGATGGATTGGAATAAAAATGTTTTTGGAATGATTGAGAAGAAGAAAAAAGAGATTCTTGCTAGGCTAAATGGAATCCAAAGATCAAGAGCGTATGGGTACTCAGTTTTTCTGTCTAATTTGGAAAAGGAACTGCAAATTCAGTTTGATGAAATATTAAAGTTAGAAGAAATGAAATGGTTTCAAAAAGCACGTACCGAATGGATTGCAAAAGGGGATAGGAATACTCGGTATTATCATTTGAAAACGAAGATGCGGAGAAGAAGGAACATGATTAATTCTTTAAAGGACCCAATGGGGAATTGGGTGGAAAATGAACAAGAGGTGAAAGTCATGATTTCTGATTATTTTAAGTCGCTTTATGATAGGGAAGAAGATGGTCCTTGTATGATAAACACTAACACAAATTTCCCTATAATAAATAATGAGGGGTTTAAGAGTGTGTGTTCGATTCCTTCGGAGGAAGAAGTCAAACAAGCAATCATGGCGATGGGTCCTTATAAAGCTCCTGGGGCTGATGGATTTTCTCCTATATTTTACCAAGCAAACTGGAATAAGGTAGGAGGTAAAGAGGCATTCATGGGGAAAATGGTAAATGCGGAGGCGAATAAGACTCTGATTACTTTAATTCCCAAGCGGGAAAATCCTCAATTAGTGAGTCATTTTCGACCAATCTCTTTGTGTACCACGCATTATAAAATTATCTCTAAAGTGATTGTGAATAGATTGAGAAGTTGTATGGATGAACTTGTTTCACCATATCAATCTATCTTTGTTAAAGGGAGGCATATCCAAGATAATATCATTATTGGGCAAGAGATCATGCATATTATGAAAAAAACAAAAGGTAAGACGGGGTTGATGGCTTGGAAGATTGACTTGGAGAAAGCATACGACAGAATACGTTGGGATTTCTTGCAAAAAGTTCTTCAAGATGTTGGGTTTGAAAATGATTTCATTAATTTAATTATGAGTTGTATTTCATCAGTTTCATATAATATTCTTTGGAATGGTTTTCAAAATGAATATTTTTCTCCAAAAAGAGGTCTCCGACAAGGAGATCCAATTTCACCCCTTTTGTTTGTGTTGTGTATGGACAGATTGTCTCATATTATAAATGATGCAGTTAATTCTGGAACCTGGAAACCAGTTCACATTGGAAAAGGAGGCCCAGTTATATCTCACTTGATGTTTGCAGATGATTTACTTCTATTTGGAGTTGCTACAGAGACACAATCTGATTGTATGATGGATTGCTTAGATATGTTTTGTGGAGCATCAGGAGAAAGAATCAGTAAAGAAAAATCTTCTATTTTCTTCTCGTCAAAAGTTACTACGGGTACAAAATGCAGAATTTCTAAGAGGATTGGTATTGCTGTTTCTAGTGAGATTGGGAAGTATCTGGGGTTTCCAATCATCAGAGGGAGGAAACCTACAGAGACTTTCCATTATATTATAGACAGGGTAAAATCAAAATTACAGGCATGGAAGGCAAAAACATTAACAATTGCAGGAAGAATCACGCTAGCTAAATCTGTTATAAGTACAATGCCAATGTATCCTATGCAGGTAGCTAGATTACCTACTGCAGTATGCCATGAAGTGGAAAGATTACAAAGGAACTTCATATGGGGACATTCTGATAATGACAAGGGGTATCATCCAATTGGGTGGGACCAAATGGTTAGGCCTAAGTCACATGGAGGTCTTGGTTTCAAACGACTGAATGTAGTTAATAATGCTTGCGGAACAAAGATAGCATGGCAATTGGTGCAAGGTACAAAAGGATTGTGGGCTGAAGTTCTGTTACATAAATATATGTTACGCAATGAGGAGAATTTGCTGGAAACCAGGAAAGGTGATTCTGCTTTATGGAAATTCATTGTAGAGCAAAAAGAGAATGTTGAAAAGGGCATGAGATGGCACATTAGAAATGGTCAGGGGGTTAATTTCTTTAATGACAAATGGCTTTTTCAAGATAAAAGCATTAAGGAGCTGTGTAGGAGAGAAATTACATATGAGGAGAATAATAGTAAAGTTATTGATTGGGTTGTGGAGGGAAATTGGGACTTCACAAGACTAGCTAATTTAGTCCCAAGTCATGTTTTTCATAAATTGTTGACGGTGGTGCCTCCGAGGCGAGATGCAGGAATGGACGTGCTTGTTTGGAATGCAACTCATAATGGCAATTTTACAGTCAAAAGTGCTTATTATATGATAGAACAACCATCTGACAGTTCTTTTAATGCCACATTTAAGGAAATATGGAGGTGGGAAAGGGCAGAGCGTATAAGGACATTTATGTGGATTGCATTTAATAATAGATTGCCCACTAATGACTGGCGTAGCAAGTGGTCAACTTCATCAGCAATATGTCAACACTGTTTTCAAGGTGTAGAAGATACTTTACATATTTTGAGGGATTGTGAATATGCTAGGGAGATATGGTGCATATGTGTAAAACCCAGTTATCACAATCAGTTCTTCTCAGCAGATTTGAGGAATTGGTTTTCTATGAACTTGAAGAGGAACATGGGATTAGTAGATGATGATAATTGGAAGTTGTTATGGGGCGTTGGGATTTGGCAGTTGTGGAAATGGCGAAATAAGGCTATCTTTGAACCAGACTTCGTTAAACCTCAGGAGCCTTATATAGTTTTAAGACAGGTTTGGAGAAATTTTGTGAGTCCACAGGAGCAATTTGATCAGATTGTGGCGAGTGTCCCGGTTCTTAAGTGGGAAGCCCCCCCGAGAGGATATTGTAAAGTCAATATTGATGGGTCCCTCACAAGCACACAAGTAAAGGCTGGATGTGGAGGGGTAATTAGAGACTATGATGGGAAGTGGATTGCGGGGTTCACCCATACTATTGGTCCTTGTACTATCAATGAGGCAGAGCAATGGGCTATCTTTAAGGGACTTTCATTGGCATGGGAGTTAGGTCTCAAGAAAATTATCCTGGAATCAGACGCAAAAAATATAGTCAACTCTATCCATATGGAGAATAATCATGGGCACAGTCTATTGATGTTGCAAATTCAGTCATTCCTCAGGCGCGAATGGGATATTCACATTAAGTACACGCCAAGGAAGCTTAATCAAGTTGCGGATGCATTAGCAAAACAAGGATTATCTAAAACTTGTTTTTTGGGAACTTGTCCCCCAAATTTGGAGGCAATAGTGTCTAGAGAGAGAATGGGAATTGTTTCCCCATAGTGTAATTTCTTGTAATTTGGGTTCAGCCCTCATTTGTATAAAAAAAAAAAGCTAGCCAAAGGGTAAGATATATAACTATTTAAAGCGTTTTCGATATCTGAGGAGTACCATTTTATTGTAGTTCTAGTCGCTGCCCTTGTAGAGTCATCCTAACTTTTAGATGTATAGTTTTACGCTTGAGAGTAATTGACGGCCCGTCTTGCCAAACATTGATATATCCTATGAGGTAGGGAGATTTTACCCTATCATTAGATAGTAGATGACCTTAACCCTTTTTCAAAAATTTCTTTTACCAAAAAAAAAATAAGTGCCATTTTTATATTTAAATAAGGTATTAAATATTTTGTTTTCTATCTTGCTTCTTATTAATGTGCCTATTAGTAGTCAAATAATTTTTTTCTAAATATAGGTATCATCCTATCAGAGACAATAATATTCGAGACACTATCGAACACTATATATGTATATTTCTCCTAATAGAAATTTGAATATTAATTTACTATATTGTGAGAGACTAACATTTTCTATTAGATTCAACTAAATTGGTAGTTAAATAGAATTTATTTTAAAAGATACTATGCATTCTTTTTGCCAAAAAAAAGGCACTAGGCATTTTAGGAAAGTACTAAATTGATTTTACAAACTTTTAGATTAATATTAAAAATATTTTGGGAAAGTATATGTCTATACGATGCTTTTTCTTTGGGACTTGAAGGTGGGGAAATTGAACCTTATGTATACGAGTTTAATTTTTGCTGTCATCGTGAAATTTTTTTTAGTAGGTGATCTTGTAAATTTTTTATAAATTTTTTTAAGCTCTGAGACTGTACCCTAATCTTGGTAGAAAACCAGTATCGACATCTAACAATTTTTGTATAAAAAAAAAATTCAAAATTTTTGTTCATGTAACACTTCTTCGATAATAGGCCAAAAGTCTTAAATATTTTATTAATATTTAAAATATTATATAGTACGTAATATTTTAATTTTACTTTTTATATACGTCTAATATTCTAATCTTATTTATAATATAATTTTATTCATAATTTTTTTAATTTATTATAATTTTATTCATAATCTTTTTAAAAATAAAATTATCTGTAAAATTATACTAAATTATAAAAATTATGGATAAAATTATATTATAAATAAGATTATGATACTAAACGTATATGAAAAATAAGATCAAGATATTGGGTGCTATATAACTATATTTAACTATACTAATACATCTAACATATTTTTGGTTTGGGTCAACAATGGATAGTCTTTGAAATAAAGTCTAACTTTTGAAACGAGATAGGAATGTGCATATTAATTTCATAAAGGACTTCTGGAAAATAATTGAATAGGGACTCAATCCTTAATATATTCTAATCTATTTTTACAATGAGATTTGTTCTCTATTAAAGGGGGAAAACAATGTGTTACACTACAGATATCCTGAAATGAAATATGATCATAAATCAAGTTCATGAAAACTTCAAATTAAAAATTTTAAATCATATTTAGCTTGAAAATTGATTTATATAAAAATAAAAATTTATTTTATTTTAACAACAATTCCCCCCACCCCTAACTCTTCACCAAAACCAAACAAACAAAAAGGAACTTAATCCCTCCTAAGAAAAGTTTTGGATTTGATTCTTTTTGATAAAAAAAATTATATTAAAAATTTTCCTTTCAATTGAGACCCATCCAAACTTAAATCCACACTAATCAACAATCAATAGAATTATATAAAGATTATTTTTTTAAAAAAAACTTATGGACAATTCAAATCTCATCAGTTTACACCAATTATTACATGTTGTGTAGATTAATATCATCAATAAAGGTATAAAAAAAGATTAATATACAAAATAAAATATAAAATTTACCATATGTATGGTGAAAAATACATGCATCCTACTGGCACACACACAAATAATTAAATTTGGTTAAAAATAGGAATATTTGATTAGAAGATCTCAACCTTTAGATGTCCACGTCATTGGATTGATTTATTTAATTATTTCTTGATCTCAACCATTAAATGTTGAATAAAGAAAAGTTTTACAAATAAATAAATATTTTAATTTTATATCAATTCAACATAATTATTTATTTTTTTAAGAAAAAAGGGGAGAGAGAAGAGGGAGCCAGGGAGGGAGAGAGAGAAACGAACTGGCACCTAGACTCAGTGCCCGACTCCGACCCCAGCTTCGTTCCATCGTTCTTGGATTCTTCCCGCCGCGATTGCTCGGTCAACGACTTTTTATCACTGTTCGGTTTTACTCTTCAGAGCTTACTTCATTCCTGGTTCAATTCCTACTCGCATCGAAACCCTTGCTTGCTGCATAGCTCTGAGCTGATTTGGGCTTTGGTTAAGTTTTAGCTCAAAATTCCCTGTGAATTTCGAGGGTTTTCACGGTTTTCTGTACCTGGGTAGTTCAATTCCGGAGCTAGCTGGCTATGGACTACGAACCGTACGATAGTAGCGGTGAGTTTACTTAAAAGTTGCTTCTATTTGCTCATATTATTAACATTGAGCTGTTTTTGTTTGTATTTTAGCATTAAGGTTTGTTTAAAATTTTTCTTGAGTTTCTTTGGCTGCACATTGCCTGGTGCTTTTGAACTTTCTTGATATTCTCTGGGCTACTGAAAGGAAGAGAACGAACTTCAATTACGACCCAATTTTCGATTTGAAGTATTGTTGAGGAATCTAGGTTTTTTGTTGCTTTCTGTGATCTCTGTCCATGTTAACAGTCATTACCACAGATTGTGCATCTTATGGTACAGCAGAGGTTCAATACTTGTTGTGCCTTGACCACCGGTATTCTGATCTAAAATTACCCCATGGAGATCAAGTTGTTTAACTTTTTTGAACTAATATCGTCCAACATGTTCTCTATATTATAATTAGTTAATGTGACTTACTTTGAGTTTCAGAAAGGTGACTGTCCAAAGTACCTTTTTCTAGTTGGTAGAAAGGTTTGCATAGTGGCCACAGTTTGATGGTTGGAAATATGCGATTTATCCTTGCTATGGCATATATATGATATTTCTAGTGAACAGAAGTTGGAACTTTATTCAATGTTTTTCTTATGCATAATATTGACTGTTGTCTATTCTCTTCTGATGATCCAATCTAATTTGTATTATCCCTTTGCATGATTGGGATGATTGCAGGTACTGATGATGATCTTCCACCTACCCATCAAAATAGAATCCCTAGAGGAGGACGTCTAGCTGGAAATGGAAGATCTGCTGTAGGTTCAATTCCATATCCCAGGATGTATGGTGAAACTGATATGGAGGCTCAAATTCACCAACTTGAACAAGAGGCATACAGTGCGGTTCTACGAGCCTTTAAAGCTCAAGCTGATGCCATTACTTGGGTACATTTGGTTATTCTGTTTTAAAAATTCTGTCCATTAACAATTTGTTTGATCAGGTTCCATTGATTGCTATGTGTCATGTATCTTCTTCAGGAGAAGGAAAGTTTGATTACAGAACTCAGAAAAGAACTGAGATTATCAAATGAGGAACACAGAGAACTTCTAGGTCGGGTCAATGCAGATGATGTCATACGAAGAATAAGGTTGAATAAATTAGGAAACAATGATTTTTGCTCTGTGCATAATTGTTATTTTCTTTAATTTTTCCAAAGCACGCTCTTATATTTTGTTAACTGACACTTTTGCCATTAGGGAGTGGAGACAAGCAGGAGGCCATCAACCTGGTGCGTTGAGCACTGGTCAAGCAATTCATGATTCAGTGACAAGTCCTACAGTATCTGCATCTCGAAAGAAGCAGAAGATAACACCATCTGTACCATCACAATCTTATGGTGGGCCTTCTCCTCCATTTCACCCCCAACCAGTGGCTATGCCCCACCAGCCATCATCTTCAGCAAAACGAGGAACAGTTCCTGGATCCAAGGGCAAAAAGAATAAACCAGTGAGTAAATTGTAAAATCTATATTGGAATATACTTTTTAGTGCGCTCAGCTAAGGTATTTTGATTATGCCCTTGACAGTATCTGAAGAAAGTCTTTTTTAGTTATAACAAAGTTATTAATATAAATAAAGTGGAATATTTACTGAGTTTTATATTATCTTAGCAACATTAGTATACTTATTTTAATCTTTTATTCAGGGTCAAATATTACCTGGTGCATCTTCAATGAAGCAGTATCCTTCCTCAGGCCCAGGTGGAAGGAACCAAGTAACCAATAGAGTTTCCTCTGGTGCCATTATGGGAGAGCCTGCTGAGGGAAAAACATTTGATTCATTGATTGGTAGAAGAGTGCGAACCAGGTGGCCTGATGACAATAACTTCTATGAAGCTGTTATCACTGACTACAATGCAGCTGAGGTATTTACAGTCCTTAAGGAAGAAGAATGCACATGCTTTTTGCAGCCATATCTACATTGGAGTTGGACACATACTCTATTTCTATGTGCATCTTGTATGCCGACATGACAAATGCTTTTTATGCTGCCGAAAGACGAAACACTTTTATGTCAATTTGAAATTATATATGCAGCTGGTATGCCGACATGATCAGAAGTGGTTAAAAAACGTTGAGGGTTAAAAATTCTTGAAATTCACTGAAACCCCACAAAATGACATTTATGTCAAGCCCATTTAAAACTCTTTTAAAATAATGAATATGCATCTACGACATTTATAATATCAAGTATATTATATTAACCATAGTCCTCAGCATATTATGTACATTATTTCATTAGCATCCGCCTTCAGATCTGTGTCCTAGTTTTTTTCCTTAAAAAATTCTTTATCTCTATGTCATATATCTTGAATATGTCATATTCCTGTATCTGTACTTCACACCCTGCTATCTATTAGGAATTTGTTTCTCAATTAATATGTAATTGCTGACATTTTTTTGTTTTGCTTTTTAAATTTTCAGGGCCGACATGCTTTGGTCTATGACATGGGGACTGCAAATGAAACATGGGAATGGGTTAATCTGTCAGAGGTATATCTATGCTTTGTCTCACCTATGCTATTGAACATCTTGCTTTCTAGTGCCTGCACATTTTGACACCAATCTATCATTACAAAGCTATGTTTGCAAATATGTTTGGAACTGGTCTTTTGAACATGAAATGGCCATGATGCAGGAAGAGAACTAGCAGACTATCTTTTGACTTCTCCAACATAGTAAACAAAAGAGTCTTGACAGTCTAGTCTTTAACCTATTCGGATTTTTGTTTGTGATATCATGAATCCTGAAAGTATATTACATGTACATAGTAGCTAAATGTCCATGTTATTTCTAACAGATTAACATATGACATGGACGAAGATTTCATAATTAAGGAAACATGGTACTTGATGATGCTAATACAATCATTTTCTTTCAGAATAGTTAGGACATAATGCATCATCAATGCATATTAAAGGTTTTATTATTTATATTTCAAAGTATTAAAATATTGAGCCAATTTTTAATCTCATTTGTTGACTATACTTCTGGATAAAATGTTGTGCCATTGGTTAGGAATATGTATTAGCATAAAATAACTAAATGTTTTGAAAACTTTTTCCTTTTATGAAGTCTATCAACAAATTCCTCGACCATTGTTATTCAATGTCATTAGCATGCATCTAAGTATCCTCTGGCAAGTTTTCCAAACTTCCATTTTCAAATTAGTACTCAGTTTCCTTTTTCACCCACTTCCTTTTGTTTTCTCTTCTAATTTCCACCAATTCACCATTCAGCTATTCCAATTTATTTAGTGTTTTCATCCAATCAGTAAATAACCTGCTATTTGTCATACTTGATACTGTAGCTACTCCTACTGTACGAGGACAAACACTTAAAAAATCAACCCATACTTGTTTTTCTTCCTTTTCACATGTCCTAAGTTGGGTAAAATATTTTAGTTGCATCCCTGAAGTATAGGGTTTGTTTGCTCGTGCGCCACAAGTCTAAGTTTGAGGCATTGCTCTCCCTTGTGTCTTGAATATTAAGTGAAATCTGGCAGAGTTTTAGATTCTCTTTACTACTATGTTGTTGTTGATGCAGATACAGTATTTTTAACTGCAGATCTCTCATGAAGATATACAATGGGTCGGTGAGGATCCTGGAATCAATCATCGCAGCACTTACAGTGGGCCTGCTCGTGGTATGAATAGGCCTGTAGGCCGTGATAATGTTCCGGGAGCTGGAAGAGGTAGGGGAACTGCAAAAGGACAATCTAAAAAAGATTTTTTGCCATCACAGAATGGCATAGGAAAAAGGGCTCCAGATGATATACAAATACGTCATACAGACACACTAATCAAGGAGGTAACTGAAAACAAGATGCTTAGATTGGAAGATTCTTTGAATGAGATTGGTTTATCATTTTGACAAGTATTTAAATTTCTGGTCAACTTGGATAGGTGGAGAGGGTATTCACTGCAAATCATCCTGATCCTTCAGAAATTGAGAAAGCCAAGAAAGCATTGAAGGTAAAGGATTGGACAGCCATATCTCATCTCTCAATTCATCACCTTAACGGTGGATGTTTAATTTTTTGTGACTGATCAGCATGTAAATAAATGCAGGATCATGAACAATCTCTCATAGATGCAATTGCAAGACTCACAGATCTCTCTGATGGTGAAAGTGGTAAGACCATAGAATAGTGTAGACATTACTTGGTTATTGAATGGGCTTAATTTTCCAAAGAAAAAGAACATGTCTACCGAATCAAATAAAATTTGAATTTTTGTTCGTTCCAAAAAATATTTTTTGGACCATATACAATGTGAAGTTCATTTTCGTGAACTGGAAAAGTTCATAAAACAATTTAAATAACTCAGATTCCACTAAGGATTAGTATGAACTAGTGGATACATCAGGGATTTTGGCGACTAGAATGCTAGCTTTCTGCTTGAAAAAAAAATGTCATCAAAACTTGCAAAATTGACCTCTTTGGGTTTTATGGTGTGTAATTTGTTGTCATTTTTAAAGACCTCTGTGTTCTTATTGTTTGAACAGATGAAGGCGGCCGACATTTCCGACATGCTCAAACAATGGATCGAGATTGACAAAAGGGCAGAGTTATGATGGGGACAGACTGAAAATAGAAAAAGGAGTGAACTTTGTCGTTGTTGTATTACGCCATGAGGATATTTCGTTCTAACAAATGATGATGATAACTCGTAGGCTTTTGGGATCTTGTGGATTAGTCAATTTGTGTAGGATCAAAGTTATTATAGTTTGGTTATAGTTATTAATTTTCAGGTTAAAAAATTTGACTTAGGACCAGCTGCTGATATGATGCTTGTATAATATTATATACCATTAGTGATGTTCTGTATAATTTGTTGCATTTATTTATTTATTTTTATTTTTTATATTTTTGTTATAAAAGTTGTTGGAAAGGGGTTTGGCTCTAAAAATAGGGTGAAGTTACATTTATATTTTTGTCAACTTTAATCTGTTAACCCTCCTCTCCCATCCTCTTTTCCCTTTCTATCATGTATTGCTCTTTTTTTTTTGGGGGGGGGGGTGTGGGATATAAGTGTCTGAACTGATGTATTGGGTTGGGCCTATGTGGAGCTTATCATGGAGGCCCAAATGATTAAATCGCTTGTTTAGGTTATTATAACTATAAAATGTGACTAAGAGGGTTGGTTCGAGTGGTAAGTGGCTCGGTATCATTTAAACGAAGTCTCGAGTTTGAGTCTTAGTGTATGCAGAAAATTTTTGTTGGGAGACTCATTCACTATAGCCAGGTACATGACGCAGGTCCGATCTGTATGTAATCGGGGTAAAGTTCCGGTGAATTGGGTAGGCAACCCAACAAAAAAAATTATAAAATTTGAATTACTATGATATACAGCAAGTATATGCTTCTAGGTAGTTGTTTATCATGTTATACATTTTTGTCTGTACGAGATTCTTATAAAAAAGGCTGATAAATTGCCAACAAGAAAAGTTAAGCTGATAGTCATAAAGATAAAAAGAGACTAAGAAATAAAAATGAGACATATATATATATTGAATGAATGAATTTTTGTGGGGGAAACGTTGTGTTTCACTTGCAGCTTCTTTAGTCTTTAAACCTCAACTTTAATAGGCCCCACTTTATAAGGTTGATGCATCAATCATTCCAATTCTGTCTGTATGTGTGCCTATCTTCTTCTATCCCCACATTGTATGTGTACACTATATTTTTAAAGTCAAATTCTTTGACTCCAAAACTGGGATTTTCAAAAAGGACCATTATGTCTATGCCTTACAATAATGTAACATGCATTATTGGTATCAGTCCCCGTAAAGAACCAATAAGGATTAGGCTTGAATTTTGAAAGTTTTATATAATTTTTTTTATTTTTATATCCTCTCACAATTATGTTGTAATTAATAATCTCTTTTTAATATTTTTATTTTTCTAAATTACTCCTCCGGTCTTAAACATATGATTTAATTAAGGAGTTAATTTTTATCCTAAATATAAAAACTATATTATATATTTATCAATTTTTTTAAATTAATCTTATTGATATTCTATCAACAATAATCAAATAAGAGAATGTGAGAGTTAAGGAGGATGATTAGGATATTTTAACAAAAATATATTATAATAACTAACTTAACTAACTTCTTTAATCTAATCAAATTAGTTAAATATATTTTATATTAAATAATGGAGGAATATAAAGTATTTGTTGTGAGAAGATTTAGAAAGAATACATAAAAAATTACATTAGACATTCCAAATTTGGGTAGGCTCCTATCAAAAAGTAACTATTATAACAAAAATATATGACTTAATCATAGTTCAGCCAATTTTACTTTATTTATTCATTTAAATGAATCACAATAAAAAAAAAATTGTTTGTGGATTGAATCTTTGTTTCAGAGTTTCTTATATAATAACATGACAATAGAAAAGTTTCCATCTTTAATGTCCATCTCAACTATTTAGAATCTAAAATCTTTTAGTCCTTTCAAATTGGAGGCTTTGGGAATGACTAGACAATTTAGTTGTGTAATTACAACTAATTATATTTTATTTGACGAAAAGCTTGTTAGATCACATTTTAATTATAAAGATAATACTTTATCAAAAAGTAATTCTAAACTTTATATATGGACACATGTTTTATCATTCTATTTCTGATATTTTTAACTAGTTTATTCATTTCATTCTCTAAATTTTTTAAGAAAAATTATTATGCAGTTCAACATAAATAATTTAATTACTATAAAATCCCACAATAAGTGAGTAACATATAATAATAACATCCAATGTAGAAAACGACAATATGTTCTATACTGTTTATTTATTATAAGACTTTTTAATAATTAAATTATTTATGTGAAATTGTATAATAATTCTCCTAAATTCTTAAAAACTCGTCTCTATATAACTTTTGTTTTTGTTAAGTATAGGTAAACGATATTATTTAAAGTATTGTCGAATATTAAATATGAGTATTTTTTTTGATAAAAAATTAAACCTTAATTTACTATGTTATAAAAAATTAACCCTTTCTACTATATTTAATCCACGTAGATGTCTGTATATATGTTTTCAAAACAGGTGGAGGGTGCAGGGAATTTTTGCTTTTTGATGTGTTAGTGTCATTTTCCTAACACATTATTTTTTTATCTTTATTTCAAAAAATATATATACAATTTTTTTCAAATGTACATAGATACATGCATGTAAATAATTCAATTTTTATGAACACACAATCAAACAAAATTTGTGCAAAACACAAGGACTCTTGACATGGACTCCACTTTGTGTAAGTGTGTGTATATACACACACACATACGTACGTATGTATATATGTAAAGCAATTTGTCCTTGTTTGTAAAGTGGTCCTTCCCCACCGTTGAAGGTGGAATGCAATTTCAATTGTCTCTCACAAAAACAAGTTTGGAAAAACATTTCCATGTGTCTTAGAGCATTCTTAATTTCTTATATAATTAAACCTCACGCTTCTCCATATCACTTTGATTTTAATAACTAGTTAGGTTCATTTCCCTCATGTACAGTGTAGTTTCTTCCTTTCCCAGTGTCATTTCTTGGATCTTTCCCCGTTAAAGTACTACACCCCTCACCTCACCTCACATCACATCCACTTACTGTTTTAGTAAATCCTTGGATCGATTAAATTCTTAAGGATGAACGCAGCTTCTTTTGATACCCAATTATGAAGACAGATCAATCAATCAAGCACTGTTTGTTGTTGGCTTCTTCTTCTTCACTTGCTACTTCCTGTTACTAATCAATGGCCTCTGTGCATAGCTTCTGTTCATGCGGGCTGACTTGTATCAGAACCAGGGAGGCTTGGAGGAAGCCATTCAGGATCAGAGGCAGAAGGTGTTTGATAAAATGCCAAAGCGGGAAGATTTCAGATTCAGGGGAAGAAAAGCGTGGGAAAGTGAAGCTGAGGATGTTAATTGCTGGTGGGGGAATTGGAGGGCTTGTTTTGGCTCTTGCAGCGAAGCAGAGAGGATATGATGTGAAGGTTTTTGAGAAAGATTTGAGTGCTGTGAGAGGTGAAGGAATGCATCGTGGGCCGATTCAACTTCTTAGTAGTGCTTTAGCTGTGCTCAAAGCCATAGATGAGAAGGTTGCAAAGCAGATCATAGAAGCTGGTTGTGTCACAGGAAATAGGACTAATGGCCTCGCTGATGGTTTAACTGGGGAATGGTATGCTTCATTCTACTCTCAAATCTGTTTATTTTACCTTTGGACATTAACCTGATCATGAAAATTTCAGTTCATTGGAAGGTATATTACTCAGATCAGTGGGTGTGAATATAATTTGAGGAGGAAACAACCGCATGCATGCCTTTGGGGCTTGTCATATTGAATGAATCTTTTCTTTCCTTACTCTTTTATACTGGTTATTCTTGTTATTAACCTCTTGTTGAGCTTTCAATAATTTAAATTTTCACATTAACATTATAGCTATCATAAACTATGTATGGGGCATTGTCGATACTTCTTAGTTTTGGAAGTGCTGGGTTCTTCCCATTTTTTGGAATGTTCTATATATAAGGAAACTGGGTGGATGAATTTTATCTGAAGATTTTTGTTCTTGATAAGTTGTTCTTCCCCATTTCAGGTTTACAAAGTTTGATCTTTTGACTCCTGCTTTGAAGAAGGGGCTTCCTCTTACCACAGTCATATATAGAATGTCACTGCAAGATATATTAGTGAACGCAGTTGGGCCAAAAATACTTAGAAACAAATCTAAAGTTGTGGACTTTATACAAGAACCTAACAAGGTTTGAGATTCTTCCCCCAAAAAAAAACTATTTTCTGATTACTGAACGCTGCAATACATTCATAATTGTTTATTCATCATCAGGTTAGATTGGTCCTTGAAAATGGACAGCACTTTGATGGTGATATTTTAATAGGGGCAGATGGAATATGGTCAGAAGTAATTTACAGTATCCTTGATTCCCTTAATTTTTAATTTGTTTGCAAATCAGTTTGCTTTTGACACTGGTTTTGGAATTCAATATCTGTCTGTTCATCTTCTTAGGTGCGTTCAAAGCTCTTTGGAAAGCAAGAAGCAAACTACTCTGGCTTCACGTGCTACAGTGGATTAACAAGTTATGTGCCACAGTATATAGATACTATTGGGTACGTAATTCACTCCAGCACTTTTTTAAGACAGTTAAAAAAGTGAGAAATTTCTGGGTTGGAACTTATAGCAGCTGCTAAAATTAAATAAAGAAAAAAAATATATGCTATGAGTTCCTGATACTACTGGTTACGTAGTTGCAGTTCTTGGTACCACACCAGTGATTTTCTTTCAATAAACACTTGTCCATGTGTGTGTTAGTTCTGTTTAAAAAGTTTGATTGCAAACCCTATATTAACTACATTCAGGTTCTGCTCTATAATAAATAGATATGGAAAGAACAGTAATGTTGAAAATTAGTCGCTTTACAGTTTCTTGTGTTATCTCTAATAATTTATCTCTATCACATAATATAAGATTATACCCACCAAACCCATTGTGTAAAACGTATCGGGTATTACCAAAATTTGAAGGTTAAAATCCAAGAGCAGCTTTTACCTTAAAAAAATATCCATTTCTGTCATTCTTGGTTTTGCTAATTTGGAGTTTGTTTTGATTTGAAGGTATCGGGTATTCTTGGGCTTTAACCAGTATTTTGTTGCATCAGATGTTGGCAATGGGAAGATGCAGTGGTACGCTTTCCATGGAGAGCCTCCTTCATGTACCAGTTTCCCAGGAGGTAACTTCCAACTCTCAATCAATTTCTGGTAAATTTGAACTTCTTGGTAGGCAAAAAATTGATAACATATTCTTGGCAGTGCTGTGTTGTTTAATCAGTTTCATGTAGAAATTGATTTTCCTAAGTGGGTGTAGGTAAAAAGAAGAGGCTTCTGGAATTATTCGGGAAGTGGTGTAATGAAGTGATCGCACTCATATCAGAAACACCAGAAGATATGATTCTTCAAAGGGATATTTATGACAGAGACATTATCAACACTTGGGGAATTGGGAGAGTCACCCTATTAGGTGATGCAATCCATCCTATGCAACCAAATCTTGGTCAAGGGGGATGTATGGCAATAGAGGTTTGTTATCTTCAATTTTCATCTCCAAACTATTTTCTTGAATATATTTGATAGTGATGGAAATTTAGTAGTATATGATACTAAATCCCACATTGAGTAGTATGGAATGTTCAATGAGATATTTAATGGGTCGGTTCTTCCACCTTAATAGCTAACTTTTAGGGTAGATTTCCTAATTCTACTTAAGTACCCCATCAAGTTCAATGCTTCGTCCCTGTAATATTATCTCCAATTATTTGGGAACTTTATGTGAATCCTTAACTACTTACTTGAGACAATACATTTCAATTCGCCTACCACAGTTAATTATGATTCACCTGGCACAAGCAGTAACCCTTTTCTTATATCATCAAAGCTGCGAGAATTGAATTTGGGAAACATCTATGTTAAATCTTCTGTTGTTTGCAATCGCATTTTCAGGATTGTTACCAGCTTATACTCGAGCTTGATAAAGTAGCTAAACATGGTTTTGATGATGGAAAGCCTTATGAAGTTGTCTCAGCTCTTAGAAGGTATCTTGTTTGGTTCCCTTGAATGAAAATGGATATAAACTGTGTACATGTGCGCGCGTGTATATTTGCGTGTGTCTAGGAATCTTGGTGAGTGTAAACTAGCATGATATTTAGTTATTGAAAGAAAGAACATAACTGCTATTATCAGCTTCAGATTTAGAAGTGTGAGCTGAAATCCCATAGTTTTCTTATATAATATGAATACCAAGAACACGGTACTCACTTCCGTCCTTAATATAAGAGCTAATTAATTTTTTTTTGTAGATTAAGGAAGTCAAATAAATTAGTTAATTATTACCAATCCAACCCCTCAAGATGAATTCATAATATATACTCCTTAATCTACTAAAATTAGTCAATTAGCTCTTATATTAGTTATAATTAACTAATTTATTTGGCTTACTTAATCTACTAAAAAAGTCAACTAACTCTTATATTAAAGACTAGAAGAGTACTAACTATGAGGTTATTGTGAAAGTTAACATTATAGTTTACATGATCATACATATTCAAAGCACCCAATTAAAAACAGATAAATATTACTTGAATTCTCTGTGTTGAGATCTGACAATGATAACCTCCCTATGGCCCCATTTTGAACAGTAAATTTTTTATGGAGGGTAGGCATATAAATTAAGAAGAAGCCGTATCTTACTTTGGGAGCCAATAATAACTTAATAGATCATTAGCTAGATCTTTGAAAATATAAACTTGATAATTATGAGTCCCCACAATCAGAAAATTCCAACAACTATATCTCAAAACATCTTTGTCTGGTGTTTTGAACATAAACATCCGAATTAAATGCCTTCAACCATTTTGATGCTAGGATGAAGATAACATGATAGTGTACCAAACACCTCATTGAATTCCAGAAACCTTTAACCTGAAAAGAAATTTTCTTGGGAAAATGTAAATTTACCATTTTGACCACTGGTTAGATACGAGAAGAAGAGGCTGTCAAGGGTTAAGATCGTACACACAGCAAGCAGGATGGCATCAAAAGTGGTAGCCAATTACAAACCTTATATTGAGTTCAAATCTGGGCCATTATCAGTATGTTGTTCTGTCTCCAACTTCATTATTATTGCTTGCCTGATTCTTCTTCTTCTCAGTTTTAATAATCCTTTTGGTTTCATTGTTGTGGATTAATTAGCAGAATGTAGTGGTAACACATCCAGGAATTCATGTGGCTCGAGCTGTTTTGCAGTTGAGTTTTCCACATTTTATTGATTGGATGATTGCAGGCCATGGGTAAGATATAGAGTTCCTTGTGATCTGAAAAATCTTGCATCTTTTCAGCTTTGATTATTCATATTCGTTCTTCTTCTGCAGGTTATGGTGAACGAGGGCATTATTCAGAAATGCAGGAAAATAAAACATGTCAGTGAAGTTATATATATATATAGAGAGAGAGAGAGAGAGAGGTTCCTCTGTTAAACAGTCAGGTCCAAAAGCTCATGAAGCTAGATCCAATCAAATATGCCTAGGTTTACGCCTGAGGGTAATTGACGGCTCGTCCTGCCCGATATTGGTATCGCCTAGAAGGAATGAAAACTTTGCCCTGCCCTTAGATCGTGGGTGAGCTCAACCCATTTCCAAAAATTTCTATACCAAAAAAAAGAAGAATAACAATTAAGAATTTTAAAAATATTTTTTCTTCAAATAAATTGGAATGAGTTTTGATATTTTTAAAAGGAAAAAATAATCTACATGTCCTTATAATTTTCTTCAATTTTTAATCAGCTCATTGAAGTTTATTTTGCTTGAATTAAGTCCTTATTATTTTTTATAGTGATTTTAATTTATAGAATTTATGAAATTTCATTTATATAAATGCATGGGTGCTAAAACGGTGTTAAATAAAATGAAGGAGATTCTATAAAGTCTATGAAATTTTATAAATTAAAATTAATGGTTTTATATTCAATGACGAATGCCTAAATCAAATTATAAGAGTTCAATTCAAAAAATAAATAAATAATAGAACCTAATTCAAAAATGATGTAAACGATTAATTTTTCCTTTTTAAAATTATTATTCAAAAAAATATAGAAATAATTCCAAATCATCCAGAATATAAAATTAATATATAAAACTTAGCATACAGTTAATTGAGAATTTTTTTTTTACAAAAATTTGTAGGAGGTTGGATTTATTCATGATCTAAGGGCAGGGCGAAATCTTTTTTTTTCCTAGATACTAATGTTAGGTAAGACGAGCCATCAATTATTTTCAGGCCTAAACCTAGGCACCCATGAGTTATGATGTCTCGCTAAGCGCTGTGACTAAAACTATAACAAAGTGGTACTCTCTATAGAGCCAGCTAAACCTACATATTTTTTTTTGGGTACAAATAATTGGGAATATTTTGATATTTCCAATCTGTTATATATATATTGGATAATTTTGTGCAATGGGTTCTATGAATCTTAACGATGAAATAGAAAATAAAACATTAATGAATGAATGAATGAATGAATAATAATAACTACAGTTCAAGATTCATCTTTATAGATTTTTTTAGATTCATTTAGAGATTAGGATGAATATAAATATAAAAATAACTACAAATAAATATTATTTAATGTGTTTCTTCTCTCGAGTACTAATTTCTTTTCTTTTCGTTTTTTATTGCTAACTCTTTTGATGTCATATTCATATGTTCGCTCATATTTATTTGATTATTATGTCTTCTTCTTTGTTTGTATGGGAGCCAACCTAATTTAAAAGTGAAATAATTATTTATTGAAGACTGAAGTATGGTTTTTAAAAAAAAATATTAAAGCCTATTTTGGGTATTTAGAATATTAAAACCACAATACAATTTTTATATTGTAGTTCTGTATTTTTCCAACACACATTAGCTTGAAATTTAAAAGAATTTTATTTGAAAACCATATGTGAATTTTGGGTACAATATAAGTAAAGAAGATTTATTCGACTTCTGGCAAAAACAAAGAAAAAACAAGAAGATTTTTTTTTTTATTTGACTTAATTAAGATGTGAAAAATGGAGAAAGCACTAAAGACCAAATTCACAACAAAAAAGGCCATATTCCTTATCCTCTTACCCACATACCCAACCACCAGATGGAGGAGGGCATTGCAACCTCAATTTCCTCATGAAAATTATATTAATTACATTTTATTTTATTTTATTTTGTATTTATATAATTTTTTTTAAAAAAAAGTATACAAATTGTGTTCAATGAAAGATGAATTATACAAACTTCTCCAAAGAAAAACCATTTAAAACTACAAATAAAAAATATTTTGTTTCAAAACATAAGTCTTGTATGACAATAAATAATGACTTTTATTAAAACTGAAAAAAAAAATCATTTTATTTGCAACTGAAGTTTGTGTATGTTTTAAAATATATGGGCAACATGAGTAATTTCACCAGAATTAACTAAGGAAAAATAGGTAATTTATTTTTTATTTTATGAGAAGTTTGTATTAGTGCACACATATATAAAGCCCATTTAGATTAGCTTTTAGAGAAGAGATTGTAAGCTTATGGAGAAAAAATAATTTAAAAGTGATTATGGAAAAGCTCTTATGGAGAGGAGCCTTTAGAAAAAAAATAATTACGAAAAAATAAATGTTTAGATAATTATTACTATAATTACTTTTGTGATTAGTAAATTACTATAAAGGATATAAGGTGAATAAATAAATAAACATATGCTACTATTTATCATCTTCATTAGCTTCTCCCACGGCTACATTTCTCCCACTCAAAAGCTATTCCTACCAGTATATCCAAAATTTAAGTTTAAACTAACTTTTGATCTATAAGCACTTATAGAGTCTTTGAGGGTGTTTGGATAATTTTTTCCTAAACTATAGTTTGGGTCAAAAATTCTTTTAAAAGTATAATTTTAGTCAATCCAAGCACCAACATAATCTATAATACATCCCATTATTTATAAGTTATGAATAATATAGTTGATGATTTTTTAATTAAAATTCTTATATTTAATTTAATACACGTAAAGTCGGTTGCATGATCTGTCTTCTTCTTTTTTTCCTTTTTGTGACATATATGGTCAAATGTGCTTTAGGGGGGCTTTCCTTGTTAAAATTCTAATAGTGATTTCGGTACCAACCATGTTTTTTCCTTCTTGAAGAAGGCACTCTTTTCTAGTTTTCCCCCCTTTATTGTTAAAACTACTTTTCCATGAAAAACAACAAATTTGCCCCCCAAATTTATTTTTTTTCAGAAAAACAAATCTGAGTTTGCTTAAGGTGTGTTTGGATTAGCTTTTGGAGAATAAATCTTGGGAAGAATAGATTTTGGAGAATAGATTTTAGGGAGAATAGATTTTGGGAATAGAGATGTTTGGATGATTAGTAGTAGAATCACTTTTTATATTGGTAAATTACTAAAAAGGGTATGATATGATTAAAAGTAAGAGAGATAAAAAATGATAGAGAAGAAAGAGGAGAGAGAAGAGAGTGTAGAGAGGAGAGAGGAGAAGAGAGATAAGAGAGGAGAGAGGAAAGAGAAAAAGAGAAATAAGAGAAGAGAGGGGAAAGATAATAGAGAGGAGAGAGGGTGTAAGAAAAAGTAAGGGTATAATAGTAATTGGATAATCCAAAACCTAGGTTTCAAAGAAAAAGCTATTTTCAGTAGCTTATTCAAAACCTAGGTTTCAAACCGAGGTTTTGCCCAGAATCAATTCTCAACAAAAATGGCTGTTTGTGTAAAAATTTTCCAAACCGCGATTTTGGCCAGAATTTATTCCTAAACGTGGTATCCAAACACACGCTAAAGCAGAATCTGAGAATCAATTGTTGGATGCCTTAGCTGTGAGGATTTCGTATTTCTCTCTCCTTCTTTTAATATATTGTTGGAGACAATTTTATTTTTAAAAAAAAATCACTCTCATATTCCACAATAAAATTTAAAATATAAAAAATATTGTGAAATTACCAAATTACTATAAATTCAATTGTTTTTAACTGTAAATAAATTTAATTATATTTACCAAAATCTCCTTAAAATACTCCCTTTCTATGGTCGGCTAATTATAATAAAGTGATTTCGGTCAAATTTGAATTTTAGACCTCTTGATTACCAAAAGAATTTATTATCATCGAGCTATTGAATATACTTAATTATGTAATGCATTATTAGAAATATAATAAACTTATGTCATTTTCTTTTGAATAAAAATTGTCAATTTACTATATTGAAATTTTTATTCCAGCTAAATAGTTGTTAATAGAGCGGTCAACGTAAAAAAAGCAGTTGTGAACAGAATTGTCAAATTTACTGTGATGTAATTGTGAATTTATTGTATTAAGTTGTTAATTTCAACTGGATAATTGTTTAGTTACTTAACAACTACTTTCATCAAAATTAACCGTCAATTAAATATAAAGAAGTTATTAAGTTTGATAGAAAAGTTGTCAACAAAAGTTTACAGGTGACTGGTAAGGTTCTTAAAGATAGTTCATAGTTGTTAATTTGTTATCCTCAGCTATGTTGAAGTTGTAATATTTTCCCTTTTTTAATTGATGAAAAAGATAGATATATGTTTGGTCAAAAAAGAAAAAGACATATATTATATATGTTCTCAAATTAATGACGTTTTTCAATCAATATATATATATATATATATCCATATTAAAATGAAATGAAATTTTATGGAGAAAAATTAGGTGCTTAATAAATCTTCTAGAGGAAGGGATATATATCCATTAATCTAAACAATAGATAATATAAGAGCTAATTAGAAAATTATATTTAATCTTAAATATAAGATTTTAATCTATTTATATATAATATTTATTATTTTCTCTAAATTAATTTACCTAATTTACAAATTGATATATAATCTAATGTTATACATAAGTATTTTGAGAGAGATTATATCATATTTGTTATAATTAACTGATCTATTTAGTTTTCTTTATCTATCCAAATTAGTCAACAAGTTCTTATATTAAGGACCGGAGAGAATAGTACTCCTCTGATCCTTAATATAGAATATATTTAACTAATTTAATTAGATTAAATAAGTTAATTAAAATAATTAATATAGCATGATTTTTATAAAATACCCTAATCATCTTTTTTAACTCCTCATTCCTTTATTATTTGATTATTGTTGAAGGAATACAAATATACTAATTTAAAAAATTGATAAATATTAAAAATAAATCTTATATATAAAATTAAGATTAATTTTTGTCTTATATTAAGTATGAGGTTAAAATAATTGCACCTTATAAGTTATTATTTAAATATGGTGGGGTCCCTGCGAGATAAGGGAATTATTATTTTTTTTACAAGGGAATTATTCTTGTTCTTATCTTAACATTCTTCCTGCGAGAAAACATTATTATTATTATTATTATTTCTATCTGCATTATTTGACTAAATATATCTTCCAACATAAAATGGAAAAAGAAAAAGAAAAAAAGAATATGATAGTTATTTTTTTTGGTACCAATCGTGTAGTTTTGTTATTATATGTTGGAAGAATTTTGAACCAACCATAATTTTGTGTTATTTATGAGGTATGGGTGGGCAAGAAATTGAAGTCGCTTTCCCAATAATATATATATACACACACACTTATAAAATTTTAGTGAGAAATTAAATAACTACAAAATATAATTTTGATGCCATATACTTTTTTTATATAAGTATAGGTATTATTCTTTTAAAGATAATCTGTACTGTTTAATATTAAATATAAATATTCTTTTAATAAAAATTTAAATTTTGATTTTATTAACTTTTTTTTCATTAGATCTAATTTTTATTGGTGCAATAGACGTATTGATTGTGTGAGAAATAAATAGGGGTGTGCAACGGGCGGGTTGGGCTGGCCCGATGGTCAGCCCGTAGCCCGCCCGTGAAAGGTTAAATGGGCACGGGCTAGCCCATGCCCGTACCTCAGCCCGTTTAAGCCCGTAATAAACGGGCTGGGCTGAGCCCGTTTGGGCTCAAATGGGCATGGGCAGCCCGTTTACGAAAAGTGAAAATTTTTCCTATTTAAACTAATTAAAGTTCTAATAACAATCAGAATAAAACAACAGTGCACAAATGATATAATTGTTCATCATAAAATCTTAAAAGAAAACATAATCATAAATACAAATTTTTAACCACACAGTCCACAATGCACACAAAATATAATTATTCTTAATTGAACTATGATCATGCATCATCTTCATCAGATTCACTTGTGATGGTAGTAGACGGAGCTGCCTCTATCTCTACAAAACAAATTTGAAAAAGTATATTAGTCTACAATTAAAAAAATGGAACAATAAAAGTTTAAAATACTATTGAAATTACCTGCAACAAGACTTGTTGACTGCTCAAAATTATCAACATCAAACTCCTGCAATTTAGGGGGAGTCATTCGTAGCCAATTTTGAGCACATATGAGTCCCTCGGCCATGCTTGAGGATAAAGAGCTCCTAAAAGCATCGATGACTCGACCTCCAGTACTAAAAGCTGATTCAGAAGACACTGTAGAGACTGGAGCAGCCAATAAATCACGGGCGATCAGACTTAGAACTTTATACTTAGAAGAATGCACTTTCCACCATGCCAGAAGGTCAAATTTTGATTCAGAATAGTCAAGTAAATCAGCTTGAAGATATTCATCCACCTCTGAAAGTTGTTCAACCCTTTTAGTCACAATCTTGGCATTAGCTAAAAACTTCTTAAAAGTAGGATCAATGGCAGATAACGACATTCCAAGGTCAACATCTGGAACTATCACATTCCCCCTACAAGTATTGGCATCGATTTGCTCTAATAATGGCTCAGACTGAGATGTAGAGGCTTCCTTGCTAGAAAGATTGAAATTACTTGCATACTGATCCTGCAATCGATACAAGACATCCATAATCTGCTTCAACTTTGCTTCACGCTTTGTCAGATCAGGGAAAATTGTTTCAAAAGCAACTTTGACATATGTGAGCTTGTATCGAGGGTCTAGTATCACTGCAACAACCAGAAGTGGATTCAATTTCTCTAAATTCCCCCAATACTTATCATACTTGGTTAGCATCCTTCTAGCCATGTCACCCAACAGAGAATAGGAACTAGCTATACTTGTGGAAAGGTTTGATTGAATGGCGACTATATGCTGAAAACAATCATTAGTCGTCACATAATTTGACCCAGAAAATTTTAAGGTCATGGAGTAGAACAACTTCAAAAACACAAGAAACTCCTTCGCAACACTCCAATCATATGCAGTAGGAGGTTGCACTACAAGGACAGTAGCTGTATTAATGGCATCAGCATCAGCATCATCAACATCAACACCCCAACCCCAATCATCATGTTGCCTTGAATCAAATTTAACTTGCTTCCTGAAATAATCCTTATAATCTGCATCTTCTTCCTCCATCCTAGTGAAGACCTTGATGAACTTAATTGCACTGTCCAACATAAGGTATGTCGAATTCCACCTAGTAGGACAATCCAAACATAATAGGCTCTTCGAATCAATTCTCTCTTTTTCCACCAACTCTTTAAATCTGCGTTGTCTTCCTGGAGATGATCTAACAAATTTAATCGCATGCCGAATGAGCTCAATGGACTTGTTCATCTCTTTTAATCCTTCAGAAACAACTAAATTTAGTATGTGAGCAGCACACCGCATTTGCAAGAACTCTCCATCAAGAACTAGACCATTCCAACTCCTTAAGCGCTTTCTCAAATAAGCAACTGCAGTATCATTGGAAGAAGCATTGTCAACCGTAATAGTAAAGACTTTGTCAATGCGCCACTTCAACAAACAATCCTCAATTTGCTTGCCAATCGTATCCCCTTTGTGGTTCTCAATGACACAAAAATTCAAAATTCTTTTCTGCAAAGTCCAATCGTCATCAATCCAATGAGCAGTCAAGCACATATAGTTTGAGTTCTGAACTGAAGTCCAACAATCTGTAGTAAGGGAGACACGAACTTTAGATCGTTTAAAATACTTTCTCAAGCATTTTGCTTCTTCAACATACAACTTGTAGCAATCCCTAGCAACTGTCCATCGTGAGGGGATTTGAAATCTAGGTTGAAGCTCTTGCAATAATTCTTGAAAACCCTCCCCTTCCACAGTCTTAAAAGCCATCTCATCCTTAATGATGAATCTTGCAAGTGCTTTTCTGCATCGCTCTTGACTAAATACGTGCGTTTGACCAGAACTAGAGAAAAAACTCTGTGCCTGACTGTTTGCTTTATTTGGATTTTGTGGGCACCTTGCCAAATGTCGCCAAAGTTGGTTTGTCCCATGCAAAGTTGGATGACTTGCGTAATCTACCCCACAATAGTTGCACTTTGCCCGATGTTTACCTTTAGTTTCACTTAATGGCATCCTAGTAAAATGTTTCCATGCGTCAGATGTTTGCCTCCTTCTTTTCTTTGCTTGTGCTTGACCTTTCCCTTCCTTATTTGGTGAGGTGGCAGTACCTTCAGTTTCAGTTTCATTAACCTCTTCAATAGCGTCTTCCATTGTTGTGATTGGAGATTGTTCAGAGCTCATTTTCCTTCCTGCTCAAAAGTAGCAATACAGACAGATTCAAATTAAAACATACAGAAACAGAAGCAATACATAATTTCAAGTGAAACTAGACAGAAACAGAAGCAATACATAATGTCAAGTGAAACCAGGCAGAAACAGAAACAATACAGAATGCCAAATTAAAAGATACAGAAGCAATACAAAAAGATATCTATAATCTTGTTAAACAGACAGAAGCAATACAGAAATATACCTCCTAATGTTGTTACAACCGACAGCAATTCAGAAGCAATATAGAAGCAATAGTAGACCAAAATACTAACTGAGCAATTCCAACAGCAACAGAGTTCACTTAAACAAATCACTGCCCGATGACCAAAATACTAACTGAGCAATTCCAACAATACTAATTGATAAAGCAAGGAACAACAGATATAACATCAATGACACTATCAAGAAATTCCAAATCAATGTTTTTGTTGTTGGTGACGACGCAATTCCAAATCAAGAAAAGTTCGGATCTCCAAGCTAAGCAATTCCAACAGAGCCAGCATTTTATACAGAGAGAGGGGAAAGCTTTTCCATATGACAGAGGAGTTCCTTCGCCGTCAAAGCTCAACGAAGCTTTTTTGGTCTCCCTCCCATGGGGTCGACGTCGCGGCAAGAGCAGGAAAACTTACAAGAGACACAGAGGGTGTGGCGGCAAGAGCAGGAAAACTTACAAGAGACACAGAGGGTGTGGCGGCAAGAGCACTAAGAGCGACGCCGAGGAAAGCCGAGAGCGACGCTGAGGAAAGCCGAGAGCGACGCCGAGGAGACCCGAGAGCGACGCCGAGGAGACCCGAGAGCGACACCGAGGAGACCCGAGAGCGAGCGACCACGGTAACAAGTGGAGGCCCTTCTTGCCGCTGCTTCTTGCTTGCTCCCAACGGCGACTACTGACTAACTGCCGACTGCCTGTGTGAGCTTCGATTGTTTGGCTCGCTCTGTTCGAACAGGATGAAATGAAGCTCAGGTGGAGCTGGAGGCTCAAGGCTGCAGTCGCTGTCGCTGTGGAGGAAGGAATCGCCAAACCAAATGGGTACTGCAGCCGCTGCTAACGCTGAAAGAGTGAAAGGCAGAATTAGGGCTTATGGAGACTGGAGTCAATACTGAATGCGGCAGGAGAAACTGAGAAAGGAAAAGGAATAAGAAAATAATGTAGTGTAAAGGAAAAGGAATATAAAAAAAATATAAAAAAAAATGTATATACATATACAGGCGGGCACGGGCAGCCCGAGGGTGTGCCCGTGCCCCGCCCGTATAATGCACGTAGCCCGCCCATTTAAGCCCGCCCGTTACGGGCTTAATTTGGGCGGGCTCAAACCGGGCAAATTGACTACGGGTCCGGGCGGGTGCACCGGGTAGCGGGCACTTTGCTCAGGCCTAGAAATAAAGATGGCAACGGCATGTCTCTCCTTGTCATTTTCTTTTGGATTACAAGTGATAACAATGGAGATCTGACTAGGGGTGTGCACAATGCCCAGAGCCCGGTCCAGAAAAAGTCGCCCAAAATATATTTGGGCAGGGCAGGGCACTGGGCATGGTATGCCGCCCTGCCCATTTGGCCCGGCCCTATATATATATTTATTATTATTTTATTTTTTTTATAATCTTATTTTTTTATTAACTTATTCTATTTGTAACTCTACACTTTTCACTTTAGTTGACAACTCTCCTTGCTCATTTTTAAAGTACTAAACATAACTCTTATATTTACATAGATACCAAAGTTACTAATATGTTTTACTTGCCAAGCATTCAATTATTGATGTTGTAATACCGCTACAGATATCCGACCCCTACAGATTTTAATATTTCTTTTTTATATATACAATAGACTTTAAAACTTTAATTATTATCTTTTTATTACCTTATTCTTAGTGGATTATAGATATTATTTAACTCTTGAAGATATAAATATTATATTATTTTATAAGTTCATGATTGTAGATTTGTTTCCACAATATAAGCGAGGTATCACGATTTGGGCATGCCCAGCCCGCCCATGCCCAGCCCGCTCATGCCCAGCCCAAAATGATTAGGGCTTTTACCGGGCAGGGCCGGGCATCGGGCTGCAAAATACAGCCCAGACTTTTTTCGGGCAGGGCACCGGGCAGGGGAACTGCCCTGCCCAGCCCTGCCCATGCACACCCCTAGATCTGACCCATGATCTACCTTTCATTTTTCTTTCTTTGTTTTTGTTTTCAATTGATATTGAATCTATAGATTTGGATCTATTAATTGAGTTCTCTATCTATTACTGCTCAATTGAGAAATACTAATCATTAAATTATAATTTAATGGTGTTGATGTAAAGACTTTTATTGTTTTAAAAAAATAATATGTTTTAATTTTCTCTCAATATCGTTAGATCATAATTTAATGGGTAATATTTTAAGTTAAGGAGTAAATTTATTCTAGAAGTTTTCATTAAAGAGTGTGGAGTATTCGAAAGTTTTTTTTAGGAGTAATGTTGTCATAACTGTTAACTAAAGTTAAGTTTGACGATTAATTGATTAATATGCTGACATGATATACCACGTGACATCCATATAATCTTTTATTTTAGATTAAAGTATAAATTTACCTAAAAAGTTTTCATTCAGGATTGCTGTATGTCGAGAAGTTTCTTTTAGATTCAATATTATATTGGCTATTATCTATGTTCAATTTAACTATTAGTTTAACTAAATATATTGAGCTAATCTTCCACGTGTCATCTATTTTATTTTTTCGAAGTCAAATTTATAGATAATGAAAAATTATAAAAATACATTCCTTCAAGTTCTATCGTTAACATAGTATCACTCTCGAAAAACCATACTTAATTTTAGTACATTTTCTTAGCATAAAGTAGAGTAAAAAAATATAAAAGATAACGTATGATTTATGAGAATTCTTGAAAGGCGTAGATGACATAATCAATTTTAAAAATATCTACGCGCATATGTTAATTTATAAGCATAATAAGATAATATATGGGATTTCCATATGTTATTTTTTAAGAGGTTACTAGAGTATGATGTACTGATAGTGTTACTCTAATAACGACAGAGTTTGGAGAGATATATTTTTTTTATTTTTTCCCCTTATTTATAAAGATGACTTGGGAGAAAAAATGAAGTAGATGATATATATACTTATCAGTTTAGTATATTTAATCAAATTAACGATCAAACTGAATCTAGATAATAGTCAAAGTGATATTAAACCTAAAAGATTTTTAAATACCTAAAGCTCTAAAATAAAAACGTTCGGGGTAAATTGTAAAATAAAAGATTATATAAATTCTATTTAACATACCATATCAATATATTAGTTAACTAATAGTCAAATTTAACTTTTATTAACTGTCATGATGATATTATTTATGATTCAAAAACTTCTAAATTAATATTATTCTAAAAAAAAATTGACATCTAATACTTTTAAATAAAAAATTTTAGGATAAAATTATATTTTAACTCTAATATTTTTGAAGGACCATATTTACATCATAGGTGAATTGAATTTGAGAAGAATATCTATACTTCTCCAATTAAATTATATCTTATATTCATTATATGAATAGTATATTTAATTGAATATGAAACATCTTTCCCAAGGAAATCTATCATGAGAGGGAAACAAACAAAATAAACACAAAGTCCAAACAAGGGATCCAGGGGGGAAAACCGTACAAGCATTAGCTAGCTAGCTTACCTGTGAGAATATAAAACCCAAAATCCTCCAAAACTAATGTTTATTTATTTACAAGCTTAGTCAACACCAACATTGTTACCCCATAGAAAACTTAAAACTTAATAGTTCATAGTTAATATATATATATATATATAATAGAAAATAGACTGATTATTGAATCAGTCAAAATACCAGTTTATAGTTTAACAGTCCAACCGTGATTAAATTGGTTGGAAATAAATTAATATATTTTAAATAATAAATGTTTAAAATAAAAAATAGTTATTCATAATAGTAAAAATTGATACTTAAATTCAAAGACAATTAATATATATATTAACAAGTAAAATAAAGTAATTAACAATAAATATATTTTTTGATCACAACAGGTTATCAGAGCTTTGATGACTGTTGGCCTTTTTTTTTAAAAAAGAAAAAAACGAACAAGGGCCATAAATGTCTTTTTACTCATAAAATTTAATTTCATTTTGATCTATAGAGTGTAGTGAAATTTCAAAATTATTTGGGGAATCTGATGTTAAATTGCTAAAGTAGTCCTTAAATGAAACTTTCCCTTTTTTAAATCATATATATATTTAAGTATAAGTATATTTTTATTGGAGACAATCTATTGAATATAAACACTCCTTCTAATAAAAATTTTAATTTTAGTTTATCAGACCCAATCTTGTTAATAATTCATTTTATCCCTTCTTTAAACTTATTTTTGGAAGAAATGAGAAGGTTGTGTTCATTTTTTTCCCCAAGATAAAGGACTGGGATTGAGACCTGCAATTTCTGCTAAATAAATAGTGAATGAGAGGGACAATGATGATATACAGTTTTCCCAAAACCAACCCCCATGAAACTGCAACATTACATTCTCTATATTTCTCTATTACTTCCTACTTCGTTTCTTGGGCCTTTTATCCTTCCCTCCACTCCCCCCACCACCTTCCCTTCCACGTTTAGCAGAACCTGAAGCATTATTGTTGTTGTTGTTGTTGTTGTTATTACTTTCAGCTACTTTCTTCGGTGGCCTCCCTACACTTCTCTTTGATGTTGTCTGATTGCTATTATTTCCACCACCATTCCTCAATGTTCTCTCCCTCCCACCCTTTTGTTCACCCTTTCCGCCACTTCCCACAACCTTCTTCTGATCTCTTCCGCGGCCCCCTCGTCGGCCGCCCCCACCACCGCTCTTCATTGCCTCGCCGGGGCTGTTTTTCTTTATCCTTTTCAAGAAATCTGCGGCTGCGCTCCTCTTTTTGTCGGACGCAGAGGCTGCTTGTTCTTCTTCTTCTTCTGCCGCTGCCGCTGCTTTGCTTTTGTGATCTGATTTGGGAGGGCTTGCCTTACTACTGGACTGAAGCTTCTTGTTCTGAGTGGCTCCGGCCCCTGTACCACCGAGGTTTTTGTTTCCTCTTCTCATGCTTCTTGCTCCGGTCACCGGCTTCTCCTTTGACTTAGGTGGCAGAGGCGGAGGAGAAGGAGGTTCTTCATCTGAATCATCAGAAACCGACAACGGTGGCCTCTTCTGGGGTGGTGGTGGTGGTGGTGGTTTTTTCTCACTGCTTAAACGGTCACTACCCTTAAAGGTAGAAGCAGAGGAAGGTTTACTGGACATGGAACTGCGTTTCCTGCAAACCAGTATGGGAGCAGAAGCCTTGTGCTTGGAAAGCAAATTGTTATTAGAAGAATCAGGCTTGACTGAGGATGACGACGGTGGGGGCGGCGGAGGTGGGAGTGAAGGAGGGGTGTTGTCATTGTGGGGTTGGGAGAAGTTCCTCATCTCGTCGGAGAGGAGGTTGCAGAGGTGGGTGGCGGCGCGTGAGTGGAGGGAGTGGGTGGGGAAGAAGGTGATGAAGTTGGTCAAGAGGAGGAAGAGGTCACGGAAGAAGGCGGTGGTGCCGGAGGAGTAGTTGCCGTTTCGAAGCCGCGTTTGTATGATTTCTAAGTCCACGTGCTCACGTACCACGCTTTTGTATTTTTCCCATTCCTCCTGCACCAAACAACACACCAACAAAATTCAGTAGATTATTACATTTATTGATATATAAAATAATATAACATGTAAAATCCTACAACAAGAACAATCCTTATCCAGGGACGGCTACATGAATTACACATAACAGGTAAAATATAATAATTGTTTAATTTTAAAAATATAAATATAAATATAATATATATAATTTCTAAATTCTAAAAATGGTTATATTTTAAATATCACAGTACTATATATGTTTCAAGTAAAATATATTATGTTTCACCAAAAAATAACTATACATACATATATATATAATAAATTAGGTGAGTCTCGTATGTAATGCATATATGATCAAACTTGAAAAATAAATGTCATAATTTATAAATTTATAATACATGTATTGTTACAATAGTTCTATTTGCACCTTTATTATAATTTTTATAGATTCTCTTTTAAATTTATAGAAATAGCTAAAGCTTAATAACTTAGATTGTAGCGAAATTAAGTGACATTTTACTAATATTTACTTAAATACTCTTTATTATATTAATAAAGTTGAAAATAGTGAAAAAAAATTAATGTTTCGTTGAAATTTGAAATCCACAAATATTTTGAAAAATAACAAGCAGCTCAAAACGACAATTTCTATGATTTGGACGAGTATACTGATGATCCATATATAACAAATAAAAAATGAAAAGCAATTTCAGTAAAAATGTATTATTAAAATAGTTCAAAGAATAAAGTTTTTTATAAAATAGTCAATTATATTATATAAAAAATGTCCATAGAATAAGTAAAACAAGACATGGTTGGATGATTGGATCCAACCACATGATCCTAGCACGAGATGATGATTGGATCATAAAAAAAAAGTTAAAAAAATGAGATGACGAGAGTAAAAATAAAATATTTTAAACTATTTTACTTAAAGTTATAAAATTTATGGACAACTTTAATCCTTCACAAATTATAAAAAAATATTTTAGACTATTTTAACCTAAGTTATAAGAAAAAATATATATCAATTTTATACTTATTTTTATCCTACCAAATAAACTTTTAAAATTTATTTTTATCTTAATTTTATTTTTATCCTACCAAACGTAGGGTTAATTTTTTTGTCAAAAAAATTATTCTTATTTTTCAATTATTAGATAAACTGATCCCTTTTCTGGGTCCAATATTATTGGCTGATCCACATAGGACATAGGCCAAAATGAGAACTAACTAATAATGGGCCCTAAAGCAGCATGATAAGCACGTTGCATAGAGAAGAGGTCCTCCATAGCACGTGCTAACTAAAAACATTTACATTTTTAGATTATATTTCTTAGTTTTTTTTACCTAAATCAAGAGAAAAATATTCTGGCAAAAAAAACATAAAAATATACAGTGTGTGGCATTCACCTAAAGAAGAACAGGGAAAAATTTAAATGAGGGGAAAAAAATACTGTCAAGATAAATTTTGACATGTTCAGACAAATTTGGAAAGCCATAATCTAAAATAATTTTATACAAAATTATATCTATATATATACCTATAAGAGATGTAGATTATTAGCTTTTTTAGGGTTCTGAATGACGATTATCTGACCTTCTATATAAAGGACGGACAAAGAAAAGGTTCTTGATCATATCCAACTACCTCTTGTCCAAATCTCTGAACTCCCAATGAGTCACTACTTTTCTTCAAAATCAAACACTCTATAATTTTAGTTTTATTTTTATTTAATCTTTTTTTATAAAGTTTGACGA
This sequence comes from Leucaena leucocephala, assembly GCA_037074615.1. Classification (NCBI taxonomy): domain Eukaryota; kingdom Viridiplantae; phylum Streptophyta; class Magnoliopsida; order Fabales; family Fabaceae; genus Leucaena; species Leucaena leucocephala. The sequence goes on along the minus strand of CM073544.1, from coordinate 1,277,898 downwards.
TTTAGTTTTTTTTTTCTTTTTAACTTTTGGGTAGATTCGTTTAGTCATTTATGGAGTTTTTGAGGTGCTCACAGCAATGATGAACACCACAATGTTGAGATCTATATTGGTTAAATAAATAAAAAATTAATTTAAAAAATGATAGGGAATAGATTATTTTTATTTTAGATTATGTAAACATCAAAATATTTTTAAAAAACAATAAAAATTTAAAAAAATTAACCTAAACCATCTAAATTAGTGTTTGTCTTAACACTTATACTCATTCGTTTTTTTTTTACAATAATTTTTAGAAATGGATTAGGTTCACCCACAATCTAAAGGTAGGACGAAATTTTTTTTCCTTCTAGGTGATACCAATGTCGGGTAGGGTGAACCGTCTATTACCCTCAAACGTAAACCTAGATACTCAGGAGTTAGGATGTCTCCCCAAACGCCGCGACTAGAACTACAATAAAATAGTATTCCTTAGGAATTGAACATATTCTAAATAATTATATGTCTCATCTTTTCGCCAATTGAACTTACGAACGATAGGCGTGATACTCATTTTAGTTTGTAATGGGTGGTGTTCACAAACTTGTTGCCCCATGTAAAACCAATCCCTTTCAAAAGTGGTCCCCATTTGGTTCACAGTCATGATTTATGAACGTAAGCACCTACTTGTTCTCCACGGGGCCCTTTTTATTATAAAGTTAAGTATACACACGTCTTCGTTTTTGCTCATACCATGCTCCTATTTTATATCCTAATACCCCCAACAAAACAAATTTTTGTGAATTGTTTTCCTGCAATTAATTAAAATTTGAAATTCAAAATTGTTTTTATAGCAGTTTTGATTTGAGGCATTTGCATGCATGTTATATTGGGCGTTGCAATAAAACGTAAATTAAGGAAAAACAAAACAATTTGAGAAATTTTGAATGTTGAAAAGCGTGAAATACCGGTTTTGTCCACACGCAAAAGAAAAGAAAAAAACGGAGGCGAATTTTCGATGGGGAATACCTGGCTTTCAAGACGGCGCTCGAACAACGAGCTGTTTTCATGTCCTTTGATCAGCTCCAAGAGGCCAACCAACGGTTGTGATTTCGCGGCCACCTCGTCGTTCTCCGGCGCCTCCTCCTCGCCGGAGACCTTCTTCCTCTTTCGCGTCTTCCTCTTCCTCGTCAAGCTCGCCGAGCTCTGCACCTCGCCGCTCTCCCTCGTCCCTCCCCCTTCCGAGTGGGCCTCCGAGTCTCTCCACTCGGACGAGTCCTCCACTTTTTTATCATCACTCGGATCCGGTTTTTTCGGCCCGGCTTGAGCCGCAGGCGGTTCGGGCTTCATATCTTCCTCCCCGGTTTTCTCTCCTGCGGATCTTGAACCGGTCGAATTAGACTCATTAACTGATTGGTTGTCCCGGTCGGAGTCGTCCCCCGTTGGATGCTTATTAGTACTGCTGTTATTACTATTATTGTTATCATTACTATTATCATTTCCATCGTCCTCGACCCGCGTCCCCGGTTCAGAATTCGCCGGTCCAGGTTCTTCTCCTCCTCCGTTCTTTTCGTCGTTTTCCGGTTTCCCGGAGTCTTCCAGATCTGGTTTCTCATCTCGTTCTGCGTCATTCTCCTTCAAGCTTTTTTCTCTCTCTTCCTCCAATCTCTTCACCTTATGCTGCAAAGACCTTTTCTCCAAATTTTAAAAAAAATAACAATAAGAAAAAAAATAAATAGATCTAAAACGAAAATAGTGAATAAAAGGAATATTAAAAGTCCGGAAATGAAGGGGGAGAGAGATACAGAATGGAGACGTCGTGACGTTGGACCTCTCGCCGGAGCTCAGCTACCCGGAGCTTACGCAATTCGTCGAGCCAGGGAACGTGATCGACGACGTCGCCGGCGGGAGCGCAGTTCTCCGGAGGCTCCGGAACGGCATCGTTGCATTGGGCGGTGAATCGGCGTTCGAGATCGAGGAATTTCTGCTCGCAGTTGCGTGCGGTGGTGAGGAGGTGAGGGAGGTTGGTGCGGTTCTGGATCTCCATGGCGACGGTGTCCCAGTCGTTGGAGCCATGGCGTTTGACGGCGGAGGCGAGGAGAAGCTCCTCCCACCTGCCCCATGTTTGACGGTGGTGATGTTGGTGGCGGTGGTTGTTCTTGTGGTCGGGGTTACGGTGGTGATTTTGGTTTCGCGGCTTTTCCATGAGAAGATTTAAGAATAACTGCAACTTAGTTGCCCTTGCCTCATTTTTCTCGGCCCTCAATCCCTCTCCAAAATCCTCTGACCAAAAAAGATTTTGCGTTTCAAAAATCTACTTCCTCCCTCTTATGCTTTAAAAAATGTGAACCTTTTTTTGGGCACGTCCCAAAACACCCCATATACAATTAACCCAAAAACAAGGGAAGGTGTATGTGTGTATCTATATATATATATATAATTAGGTGTGTGCTATGTATACGCACGAAGCACAAAATAATCATACAATTTTATTTATGACTTTTTTAATAATATTTTTATTGTTATGATTCATGAGAGATTATGTATTAAATGAAGTAAATCATACTTTTCATAAATAATGCAGGTTTTATACATTATATATAATATAATTGAAAGAATAAAATACTACCGAAAATATTCATTTCAATCCTTCTAATCATTATTTAAAAGTATTTTTTATACGCTCAAAGTTCAGGTAAATTGAATATCTAAAGATATTTAAAAGTAGGGTTGAATATAAAACTCGATATATCCAATTTGACCTAAATTAACGTATCTAAAACCCAATCCAACACAAGAAAAATTTAGACAAATAAAATAAGATTAGGCTGAACTCGATATGCCAGGTGAGATTGGGCTCAAGTTAATATAGCAAACTGAGTAGTCTAACCCGACCCGATAAATATATATATTGTTGTATTATATTATGCATATATTATAAGTATTAAGTTTAGACAAAGACAATTAAACCATGAACCCGGTTCAGTCCAATCTACCTAACCTAGTGAATGTCGAGTTTTTTGTAGGGTCGGACTAGAATGACCAACTCAAAAAATATATTAAACTAGACTGAGGGTTAATGTCATATTCGACCCAGATCAGTTTTTATGCAACCCCATTTAAAAAGTCACTAATTTTGTTTAAAATTTAAAAAAAATTAATTTTTTTATTATTTAAATGCTTTTGCCAGCCTCATTATTTAAATTTTAAACTCATAGGGTTTGATATCGCCTTATTCGAAACTTAACCAACATTAAATAAGGATAATAAATATTTTATATTATGTCTCATATAAAGAATTAGAGGGAGTATTAATGCTTTTAAATAAAAAGTTAATAATAAAAATAGTAAAAAGGATAAATAAGTAATAATTACACAATAAAAAGATTAAGTATTTTGGTTTTCGTTTCTTGGTAAACGATACGTTCCCATTTTGTGTGTCCTAAATGGAGCTTAAAAGAATGTTTAAAGATAGAAATATTTGTGTAAATCTTGGTTTTCAATAAAGGATGTCTAGTTTACGCTAGATTGGGGTTGGGAGGCATATTAACGTAATCTCAAGAATTATATTGGACTGGTTAAATGAAAGTGATAAAAATTAGAATGCTCGAAAATTAGATTTTTTTTGTATAACTTTTTTTTATAATTTTTTCATGTTATTATCAAATTATTTATATTTTTTAACCGTCTGGTTAAGCATGAAAAAGGATAGAGACTCAAGCAATATTAAGGGACATTAGCCATATATTTAATTTATTTATAATCATCTATAAATATAATATAAATTTAAATTTATTATTCCGTTATTTATTGTACAAATTGAATTATCTACCTTTTTTGTCCTTTTCTATATTTTTACTCTCCTTTTTATTATGTCATTATAAAATGTTTCCAATCTTTTGAATGGATTTTAAAACAAATCATATTAATTTTAGTTGTAAATAATATTGCTTACGATATTTTATATGCATATTTTTTTATGAATATAAATATCCTCCTATTTGAGGCACTATCAAATACTAAATATAGGTATATATCTAAATACGAATTCAAATATTAGTTTATTATAATATAATATATTAATCTATTCTGTTAGTTATTTTATATGCATATTATATGACGATTGGAATGATTTTGCCGAGTTTTTTTTTTACTAAGTATATATATCATCTTGTTTGATACAATTATATTTAAGATACTATTAAGTATTAAATATTAATATATTCATTAATAAAAATTTTAATTTTAATTTATTATATTATGAGTAACTAATTTTTTTTATTCGATCTATTGTTGATATTTTGTTATAGAGCTCTTGTAATAAAACTTTTTTTTCCAATAGCCATATACCTTTTCGTAGGTTTATTTAACCCAGCCCATCAAGGTCCAATATGCCTAAACCAAGAATTTGATTCATTACTTCTTTTTTTTGCACATAAGATTGATCCCCCTAGCTTGCAAGGGATATGTCAAGCTAGTACTTGCTATATTGTTTATTACAGTTTTTTTAACACTTGAAAAGGGTTACATAAATAGAAAAATAAATAAATACATTCTATAGTTACAAGAAGGGGTCAATTTATGCACTAATTTAGATGCAACATCTAGAAAAGGTACATAGTGTATATTTAATCCTCTAATTTTATGTAACATTTTAGTTTGGTACCTTAATTTTATAAAGTATATTTTTATTTTTTCTATCTTTAATAACATTAATCTCAAATGATATTTTCTAACAATACTTGGTATTTTAAAAATTAAAATTAATATATCAATATTTAAAATTTTAATGTTAAAATTTTTTATTAACAGTGTTAAGGTTAAAAAATTAATAAGAAGACATTATAAAATTATAAGACCAAAATAAAATTTATAAAGTTAAAAGATTAAAGGTGCACTGTTGCCAAAAGTAGAAGGCATTTATTCAAGACAACAACACTATGGCTCATATACGAGGGGGGAAATAGAAAGTAGAATGGGAAAAAAGAATGGAATAGAATTAGGTGTGGAAAAAATTGTTTTCTATGCATAAAGATAGGAAGAGTAATTGTTTTACATAATATTTGGTATGATAGAAATAGAAAAATAAATATAAAATTAGTAAAAATTATTTAAACATCTAATCTTAAAAAATAGTAAAATAAAAAATTAGAGAAAAGTTTCCCATTAAACTTTTTTATTGAGAATGATCTAATAAAAAATTGCACACAAAAATTACGGATTCTCTGCAAATTTTTTTATTTAATTTTTCTGTAATTTTTTTACGCATAGAACAATTAATCAGTACTTTAATTTAAGTTATTTTCACAAATAAAAGTTTTAATAGTAGATTTTCTTTTCCAATTTTCCGTAAAAAACCATGTGATGCTTTGATTATTTGACTACTTTCCTTTTATCTAATGCCATAATTTAACTATTTTTTCTAATATTTTGATTTTATTAATTTTTATTATAATAATGTAACTTTTAAAATATATTTAATAAAACTAAGAAATATTAGTCTAAGTAGAAGGGATTTAACTATTTAAACATGAAATTTTGAATTTGAGTCCGTATAAATATAGAAAATATTTTTAAAAAAATTATCCTAATTAGACTCAATAATATTCAAATATAATTTAGTTAGATAATTATATCAAAAGAAATATATTTAATAAAGTTTTGATACTTTACTCCATTATGAAAAGTTTGATTTGTCATTTTCAAAATCTGATCCACTACATTTTATTGAGAAGAAGAAGGAGAAGAAGCCACTTGTTTTAACCAAAGACAGTTTGTTAAAAAAACTGTAATATCAAGAGGAAGGAGACCACATGGTTTAACAAAAAACAATCACATGGCTCAACTAGAGGCAACCACATGGCTCAATCAAAAGCAAGCTTGCAGCTCTATTTATATAAACAAGTAACATGTATATAGTATAAATAATAATTTTTAATAAAGAATGTTTAGAACTGGATTTGGGTTAGGGACATAGCAATGAAATCTCAAATATCATTTTAGTTTGGTTAAAGAAAACTAATAAAATGAGAATCTATGAAAATGATTTTTTAAAATTAAATTTTTTATTTTGTTCATATTATTATCTAAGTATTTTAATTTTTAACTATTTTAATGTTTAGATAATAACAAAAAAGGCATTTCAATCCGATTTCTTTTTTATTTTATTAGGCTAGGTAGAAATGATAAACACATTAATCATCAAATGACGTAAATGTGGGGAGCCTTTCTGAGTATTGACCTCAAATTTAATTTATTTATAACCATCTATATAAATAATAAAAAAACATAATTCATTATAATATTATTTTATTGTCCTAATTGAATTATGTAGTTTTTTTTTGTCTCATCTTTCTATTCTCTTTTTTATTATACCATTTATACCAAATTTCAGAAGTTATTTAAGTTTATGATAATAATGTATTGTATATGGATTTAAAAAAATAAATCTAGTTACTCTTAAGTTATAACTTATTATAAGTTTTATATTTTATATAAATATTATCTAATAATGTGACTATTTTTTTATGATAGTTATCCTTATTACTCTTTTCTTTAGCTACCATTTTTGTGACATTTATAAGGTGTTCCTTGGTTGGGAAAAAACTTATGTAGAAAAAAAAAGATTCCGGTGCTATAAGAAGAGGGTATTTTATATAGGGCATGTTTAGGAAAGCCTAAAATTTAGATTTTAAAAGGGCTTTTTATCAAAATCTCAGTTTGGGAAAATTTTAAAATAAATAGCCATATTTGTCCGTAAGTGCTTTTGGACTAAACCATGATTTTGAATAAACTACTGAAACTAACTTTTGAAATAGTAAAAGAGCTTATGAACTCTCCAATTATTATATTACCCCTACTTTTTCTTATATCCTCTCTCATCTCTCTTCTCCACCCTCTTCCCTCTCCTCTCTCTTCTCTCTCCTCTCTCCTCTCTACCCTCTCTCATCTCTCTTCTTTTTTCTTTACATTCTCTCCTCTTTCCTACTTTTAATCAAATCATACATTTTTTAGTAATTTACCAATATAAAAGTTATTCTAAAAATAACTATCCAAACATTTATTTATTTAGAACCACTTTTTTTTTCCTAAAAACTCTTTTGTAAAAGCCATTTTATATAAGTTGTCTAAAAACTCTTTTTTTTCTATAAGTCATTTTTTAAAATCTTATCCAAAGTAATAATAATTTAGATGCGGCCTAAAAGAGAATGAATTTAATTGGCAAGTATGAGAATTATGGATAAATTAAAATATCTTTGTGGTATATATTGAGGATAGTTAACAATTTTTTTTTTCTAGAAAAAAGTTTTTAAGTTACAAGTATTTAGAGAAATGATAAAACTGACATCCTGTACCGATATATTCAGCATCCAGTTCACCAATGAATATGTGCCATCTATCTTTTGTAACACATCATCTTTAACGGTATTTCTTCTTCTCTCTATCTCCGTTCATGATTTTTCACACACACAGGGAAAGAGACTCAAGCCTCCTCTGCTATGGTGATACCAACTGCTTTATAGCCTGAGACTAAAGCTAATCTAACTTCTTAAATATTAAGATCTAGATCAATCTGAGTAATCCAAGAAGTCATTTTTGTATAATGTGTAGCTTCTTTGCAAGATCAAATGGGAGAGAAAGTATAGCATAAAGTAAATAATTGCAGCGACATAAAGCATTTGGAAATGACATTGCAATGAGCCAAGCAGTAAACAGGTGAGGAAACTATGGCCAGTTGTGGCCGCCAATCCTATGTGCCGTCCTCTCTTCATGATTGTCGCTACAGCTCCTTGGCCAATGCTACCGCTTCTCCTTGGCTGTCATTCTCTCCTTCTCCGATCGCATTGGGGTTAGTTAGAGCCACAATCCTTGGCCGCCAAACCTCTGCCCTACCCTATCTTCATGATCGCCGCTGGTCGCTGCAGCTCCTTGGTCGTTGTCATCACTTCTCCTTGGCCTCCGTCCTCTCCTTTGACGACCATCATTGCAGCTCTTTAGCGACAAATAAGGTTCAAGGTTTTGTCTTTTGGTTTGCAGTGGGACAACCATGGATGCCTGAATAGAGATGGAGTGCAAAAGAAATGTGAACGAAGATGGAGAGAAAAAGGAATGATGAGTTAAAAAGGACAGATGACACATAGTCATTGGTAAACTCGATGTTGATTATAAAATTATTGGAAATAAGTTTTGTTCATAGATAAATTTTTTGCACTAATCAATAAATTTACAAATGGGATTTGTTAGTAATTAGTTGAGGAACAAATATCTCTCCCTTGACGACATGAAGTTATATATATAGAGATGGTAAAATATACTTTTAATTATTTAAATATTTTCTTTTTAATGTTTTAATTTTAGGGAGAATAGTATAATGACAATCAGAAACTTACAAGGAAATAAATGTAAAATAAGAATCTATATATAATTAAAATTTCAAAAATTATAATTAAAAATTTTTTATTTTACATTAATCTACTTAATTTTATTAATTTTTATTATAATTACATAACTTTTAAAATATCTTTTTATATTTTTTTAAAAAAGAAAAAAGCCACATGCGCGCCATTCACCTGCTACCTAACATCTCAATTCTCGAGCTTTACGGCATTCCAGAGGTTAAATAACAATTTTATATTGTTGGCCAAATAAAATAATAATAGTAACAATTCGATATTGAGATTGGAAGATCGATAACGAAATACGCTTCAGCGCATTATAACAATTTCATATTGTGGTTAATTTTCAGTTCATCTTATATTTTAAGAAAGATTAGTCTCTTCTATTCATAAATAAAACATAATAATTAATTTTAATTAAAAAAGTAAAAAAAAAAAAGTATTTGTGTGCGCATTTATGCATTGGAGAATGCATCATCTATATATATTGCCAACAACGAATGCATCCTCTATGATAAATCATTGGATTAGGTGAATAATGAATACGATAACCTCTTTAATATGGACACTTCACAGAGAGATGTATGCACCTTAGGTTCAATTCTATGAATTGAGATTATTTAATTTATGATTTTGATATAATTTGTTGATCCAGGTGTTTGGTTGGCACGAAAGGAATTAAACTATTAACTAAATTAAAAAATCAAATGTAATTTTAATTGCAAAGCATTACAACAGATAAGGTAATTCCCTGTGTAATCCGGATTCAAACCTACATGAATTAATGGTGTGAATGTCTATTTCATCCATAAATCAACATTACATTTATACCTTTTCAATTTCTTGCCTTAATAGGGTTAAAAAAATTTATGTTGCATTTATTTTTCATAAACAAAATATAAATTTCATTCTATTATTCCTTAACGCATGACATCCAAAATAAATACTCTATAATCGTCACTCCATTACATTATCACTAGTAAAAAAATGTATTTAGCATCGCCTCATTTACACCAAAACATGCGGAGACAAAGTAAAAAATGTGATCGGTGGTATTTCTATAAATATAGACAACTCTTTATCTCAGATAATCATATACACGGTGTAAAAAATCTCTTCAAACTAGCTTTATGGGAACCTGGTCTATATTTTTACATCGGCTCCATAAAAAGCCAATGTATTCTTTACATCGTCTCTTTAGTTGAATTGGTCTACAACTTTCTTGCTTCATCATAATATTTTCCCTATAAGTCCTTTCGTTTTCCAACACTTTTGATTAAGAGTAATCAATTGTGTCTCTTGGAAATCTCAACGCATCATTTTACTCTAGCATTTTCAACTATAAGTAGGCTGGTGGAACTTTAAAGTCTCAAATCTATATCTCTTCTTATCTTTCTTCGGCAATTCCATATGGCCAAAAAAAAACAAAGGCAATATCTACACTCCGGCTCCACCTCCTGTCAGCTTAACCTTTCCCCCTATCGTCTCCATCACTATCATCGCCACCGCCACTGCCACCACCTGCCATTGACCCAACCACCAACAAAGACTTGTTGGAGCCTATTATATACCTCTAAGTTTCAGTTGTTAAACTGATGAAGGACTGCATTCGCATAACTGATGATGTGAATGCTCTAAGATAGGCTTTTGGCCGTATAGAGGCCAGGCTTGATAAACTCCTGAGGCACATGGATAGGCTGTCTGATGACGACGACCCAGAAAATGATCGTTGGGATAAACCTTCGAGTGCCACAACCTCCCCCTCTCTAACAATGAGAAGAAATAATTTTAGTTTATTTCAAGTTATTAGGTTTTTTAGCTTTTTTAGGTTTTAAATTTTTATTAAGTATGTTTTTATTTATTAAGTTTTAATTTTTTTAATTTATAAATATATATATGTAATTTTTGGTGGCCCCTCGTGGGCCACATCAATATATATAAAAATATATAAATTTTTTTTTTTTGTCTCTTGATGATCAATAATTTTAAATATTAATTAATTTGGCTAAATAATAATGACACAATAATAACAATACTAATAATCATTGCCACTAGCAGGAAAGATTATTAATTAATAATGGCTAGTTTAATTAAATTTTATATACATCAGTTTGTGGGTATGTCCGGTATAAATATTATGACTTAATTTATAATCTTATGATTCTGTCTAGCGCTACTTCGCTCCTCATTTTCTCACGACGTTTGCCCTCTCACTATCACGGGGTTCTCTCGCCCTCTCCTTCTACTTCGACAGCGTCCTTCCCATCAACATCATTGTGCTCCATCTTTTTCTGTAAGTGGTTACCCTCTTTTCTCAATCTCTTTTTTACTTGCATTATGTTCGTTGAAGTTGCTAGGATTCGGTCTTATGATTGTTTCTTTAGATCCGTGCTAGTGGTAAGAGTTTGCTTGTATTGTGTTGTTTAAGTTGCTAAGGCTTAGCTTAATGGTAAAAAATATAGTTTCCTTGCTTCCGAATGATGTTTTATCTCAAACTTAGTATTTATATGTTTATTTCATTTTCAACCAGTCGATTTGATGAACCCCACACACATATATTTATATACTTATTGGACCTTTCTCATTTTGTGTTTTTCCAAATATTTTTCCTTTGATTGCTTTATTTTCACGCTTTTAGAGGACTTAGACTATTGTTAAGTGTTAGATATCTAACGATGATAGTTTCAATCATAACAACTGCTTGCTGGTGATGCTCGATTCCTTTTATGAGTATTCTTAAAGATGAAGGCCACAACTATTGAGTTGGGTGTTAGGTTCACTAAACTTAGTCATTTTGATATTTTCTAAGGTTAAAAATATAACATCATGACACCATGCCATTTGGTTCATATGCTTGAGGAGAAGATTTTTATTTAATGAATCTAAGTATAAGTTAGTTGATCTCTAATCTATGAAGAATGTATTATGTATGGTTAGTTATAATCGAGTGATGTGTTCTTAATTGACAAAAAACCAAAATGAAGGCTAATATTAAGGTTTTATCTGGGAAATTGAAAATAATAATGATGAGTTGAGGAATGAGACAACTGAGTTGAAGGATGAAAAACACATGGCTTAAGAGGCTTAGAAGGAGAAATTTGTGGGAGCTAATGAACAATTTTTTATTGTAAAAATCAGCAAGGGTTTAGATGAGGGATGGGTAGCTACAGGAAAAAGTTATCTCATTTATTTTAAAGGCTTTAATTAAGTACATATGTATATATACATTTAAGTTAGAAGCCTTTAAAATTGATTAGGTAGTCTTTATCTACATCTATGCTTTAATCATTCAAACAATCACTGAATTGTACTATCTATGAAAAGCCATCCTTTCACTTCTATAAATTTTTCCTTATAAGACTCTTCAGCTCTATGTTTTTTATCCTCTAATTTAGTGGTCTTAATTCTTAACTCACCAAGACTATTTTTATTTTCTCAGATAGTACCTTAATATTGGCCTTCAGTTTAGTTTCTGGCCATTCAATAACATCTTACTCGATCATAAAATAACCATATGAAATACAGTTTATAAATTTGAAATCAACTATGTTATATTTAACTTCATTGAATAGGAATCTTCCGCCTAGCCATATGGATCAAGTGGTACAATGGAACCATGTTCTATTTTTAGAGTTAGAAGTATTGAAATGTTAAAGATTGGTGAATGTACCACCTAATATGAGGTTGCGAGCATTGACATTAGCTATGCTCACCAAAGAAACTGGCTATTTGCATTAAGCATTCAACGGGGGTTAAATTACATATAAGAGATCCAACACTCAAGAATCATCTAACTCATGTGGAGGTGTTGAAGATAAAACAAGCAAGTATAAAAAAATATATTGTGAAGAAACAATTGGCGGAATATTCAATGAGTATATACGAGGAAAAGTAATAAAAGTTTGGGAAGGAATTAGCACAAGGTAGTACAATTGACTTGTAAGTATATTTTTAATAAGTTTGATATATATCCTCCTGTTATATGAATGAGTTATTGTTTGATTATTTTGCATATTAATTGAAACCTATATTGTATTTACAATTACATTTTAAAATATTTGGGATGACTGTTAAATTTATATTACTGTATAATTAACTTGCAATAAGGTTATCAAAATATTTTAGGTGGATAAAACCCGTTAACTATAAAATTTAAATAAAAAAGTACACACACTTTAGACCGATTATAGCAATAATAAATCTAAAGAGTGGGCTTTTTTTTTATTGGACACCTACTCTTTATACCTGTTATAAGAATAACTGATGTTAATTTTATATCAGACGTAAATTTGGTGTAAAAAATTATTAACTGACTGTATCTAAACTACAACCAAATCAAATCTTAATAACTTATTTTAACTAGTGTTAAAAAGACATTTTCCCCCCATGTATTCCTATCGTTATATTCTCTATGATTCTTCGAATCAAATCGTCTTGTGTATAGTTAGGGCAATACTGTGGCAACAAAGCCCCTTACAGGGTGTGTTTGGAAAACACCCAAACCGCGGTTTTAAAAGGGCTTTTGGCCCAAACCTCGGTTTAGGAAAATTTCAAAACAAACAGGCTTATTTGTCCATAAGTGCTTTTGGACAAAACCATGATTTTGAATAAGTTATTTAAAATAGCTTTTTCAACAGTAAAAGCACTTATGGACTATCCAATTACTATCTTACCCCTACTTTTTCTTACACCCTCTCTCCTCTCTCCTACTTTTTCTTACACCCTCTCTCCTTTCTCCTCTCTTCCTTCTCTCCTCTCTCTTCTCTTTTCTCTAACTCCCTCCTCTCTCTTACTTTAAATCAAATCATACCCTTTTTGGTAATTTACCACCATAAAAGTCATTCTAAAAATAATTATCAAAACACCTATTTATTCAAAATCACTTTTTTTCCATAAACTCTTCTCCAAAAGTCCTTTTCCATAAGTTGTCCATAAGCCTTTTTTTAAAATCCTATCCAAATAGGCCCACAGCTGGGGTTTTTAGGTTTGCTATAAAAAATAACATTATAATTACATGTAAGATTTATTATATGCCTAATGTGGCCTCTATGATGGCCACATATAAAAGGATCCACATAGTCCAAGTATAACAGAATAGTAAACTTTTACGACCAAATTACAAAAGGTTATAATTAGATAGAGGAATTATTATGGCGTTTTAAACAAAAAAAAATTAATTATCTAAAAAATTATTATAAAATTTAAAATAAAAGATTTAACTATTTAAAAGTTTTAATAACAACTGAAAATAAATAATGAGAAATTTTAGGAAACATATCCTTTCATCGTTACTTTTTCTCATATTATGTGATTATCACATTTTCACTATATGATTAAAAAAATAAATGGTTGAGATGTAATTTTTTATAAAATTAATATTTTTTTATATTAAGATATTCTACTATAGTAAGTTATAAGGATCAAATTTTAATAATTTTTTATTTTTCTCTTTTATAAAAATTAAATGGTTGAGATTTATTATCTTATAAAATTATATTATAGAAAAATAATAATTTTATAAAAGATTTCATTTTAACCATTTAATTTTTAAGCCTATGGTAGGGATGAGATGATGAGAGAAAAATAGAAAAAGTGATGATAAGAGGATCTAAATCCCAATTTTAAGGGTAAAAGTTGACTAAAATTTTATATTATTTAAGACTTTTGGTAGTTAATTAAGTCAGGACTTCATGGTAATTCCCTAATTAAATTCATTAATATTTAATACAGGTACATGACATTCATTGAATGACTGGTATTAACTTGGTCAATTATATAGTAAAATTCAAAATTAATATATATCCAGTATATTATTTGGGATTACAAATTAAAAGTGTTTCATTAAATGAATATATTAATTGGAGACACAGGTGCAGAAGGAAAGATAATGAAGAGGTAGTCAGTCAGAAAGATTATAAAAAAGGTCGTGAACCCTTTTTCCACTCAGGTAATTACGCTTGTGAAACTTCTATCATATCACAAATATTATGGTCATACATTAGTGAGAATAAAGAATTTGCTAAGGTGCAAATTGCAATTTTTTTATACGTTTAATTTGTTCATAATCCTTATTGCAAAATAAGAATTGGTCATCGTTCAACTAAAGGGAGGGAAAGGAAAGGGAAGAAAGATATTTTATTTAGATTGATAAAAAAAATTTAATATTATATTATTTAATCTAGGAAGGGATGAGAAAAATACTTTAAGGATAATAAAAATTATTATAGATATAATAATCAATAAAAATTTATTTTTCTCCTCAAATTTCCCTAATTTTAGAGGAGGGGGAGGAGGAAAAATCTTAAAAAAAAAAATTTCCCCTCCTAAAAATTTCATGATGTCAAATAAAGATAGATGAGAAAGATCTTTCCCTTTCTTTTCCCTTCCTTCCAAATCCCTCACTCTTAAAGACATATTTAAAAATAAATCTAAATTCACAGAAATCATGTTTCCGTTTAACCAAAGGATGTGTGTGGGGTCCATCCCCAAGTGGGGTTAAATTGTCTATAAAAAGAACACTAAAGTTATTTTTTTATCCCGTTCCTTGTTATGTATTTAATTTCATTTTCAATATTGAACGAGTTTTTGTCGTAATTATTAATTAATACCTAAACACCTTTCCTGGGTAAGTTTCTTTAATTTCTTTCTTTAAATGATAATAACAATGTTGATCTCTTTCATTTGATGTGCCTGCTTTCATGGAAATAAAAAAAAATAGTTTTGTTAATTAAAGAAATAAGGGAAATCTATGTTTAATTGATGTAATTATACGTTAATAGCAAAGTTTAGCGACTAATTATGGTATTATATTAAAACATAAAACACGATGTGACTTTATAGCAACCAAAGGGAAAGCCAATTAACTAAATTTTGACCAAAGAATTTGTTGAGTAAAGCAGTCAAGCCACGTAGGACGTAACGAAACGGGTTGAAGGTTCATATTTGACTACATGTTGACTGTTATTATCTATAGCTATTACTTTTTAAAGCATGAGTCATAATTATTTACGCTACACATGTTAAAAAAAAATTGGTTAGAGTTGGTTTTTTTGTGTTCTTAAATTTTTTTTTTTTTAATTTTATGTCTGATAATCAATATTTCTTTTTCAAATCTCAAAATAAAAAATTTAATAATAAGAATATATATTTGTGAAAAACAAGCAACTGTATATTTTGAATCCTAGCATTTTTTTTTATAAAAAAATTACTTATATTTGGGATAGGAGGTAATAACGTTTTTTCGTGTCTTGTTCTTTTGTTCTTCTTCTTGTTTTTTTTTTTTTATTAGAAAAGGAATTAGGTGAGTTACAGCCACATAAACAATTATTGTGGAAAGACGAAATTGGTGTTTACCTTTTTATAGTGTTGATATGGACTTGATTTGGTGAAGCCCAGTCTAGCACAAAAACAAGATTGAGCCAACTTGAACAGCCCCATTGACATCACAAAACAGCTTACCCAGCTCATTTAGGCCTAAACCCAGGTCCATTATCTTATGACCACAATCTTTTCCAGACAAGGCCCATTAAAATAAATACTCATATGCATGTATTGAACGGGCCTCCTGGTTAAACCTCAAATTTATTGCTCTACCAATAAATGTTAATCAAATTATAAATAATTTATTCATAACTTATAAGATTAAGAGTTCAAATCCTATTACCAATATAAAATTTTTATCGGTAATAGATGACTTATAAATACCTTTGTAAGTACTCTTCGAACATAAAGTATATCCAGACTCTGGTGAATATTATGATCCAACTCACCTAAACTTTACTTATAGAAAAAAATTATATTGTTCCCAACAAATTCAAGGGTCAAAACATTACATTTATTCTGCCAACTAAAAAATTAATTACTCTTTATACACCCTCTATATCATAAACAAATAATTAAATCATACTGGGTAAGAAATACAATTAAAACTTAAAAGCAAATGAGATAAAGTTAATGTGCCTATTTGGATTGCTTCAAAATCGTGATTTTAAAAAAGCTCTTAGTCCAAACTTTAATTTAATTTTTTTTTAAACAAATAGATATATTTGTTCAAAAGGGTTTCTGGACCAAACTATAGTTTTGAATAAACTTCTAAAATAATAAAAGAGTTTATAGACTACCCAATTACTATTTCATCCCTACTTTTTCTGACACTCTTTCCTCTCTCTTCTACAGTTTTTTGTCATTGTCGTTGTGCTACTACCGTTGTTGCTGGTTCTAGTTCGTATGTCACTATGGTTGGGGTCCGTCGTTGCCGCTGGTTTTCTTCCTCCGTTGTCAGGTCACTAGGTTAATCTTCAGCTAGAGCTCGCTATCACTAGTCTTTATCTTCTTCCTCAATCGCTGGTAAACGTTGGTCTTCTTCCTCTATTGCTGATTTTCTATTAGGATGCTGGTCTTCGTCGATGATAGATGTGGAGAGAGAAGAAGAGAGAGGGGGAAAAAGGAAAGAAATTGAATTTTTTTTTATAAAATCATATTATTTATAGTAATTTATTAATAATAAAAAATTTTCTGATAATAATTATTTAAACACTCATTTATTTAGAATAATTTTTTTTTCATAATTTTTTTTAGAAACTATTTTTTAAAAGTCGTTTAAAAGCTATTTTTTTATAAATTATTTTCTAAAACACGCCAATGTATGTTTTGGGCTCCTTTTTTATTCAGATGAAAATGTTAAAAATATCTTATAAAGATAAAGATGAAAACTCTCGGAAGAATTATACTCTTGAATAAATAAAAAATAAAATGGAGGGAGTGTATTGTAAAATTTTACAAAACTTAGTCATCAGCGGACAACTGAAAAATAAAGAAGGCAACGGACACGGTCCTCTGAATTTTGTGATATTGACTATTGCGCCATAATTACAAGCCTGAATCACAGATTTCAATTCCTGGTTCAAACGTCGGTTACTAATTTAACCGCCGGTTTTGATCAGAAAACGCCAAATTTCAAGTTTCCTTTCCCTTTCCTACCATTATCGTCGCTACCTGTTACCTCCTTTCAATTTGCGTTCCCTCCTCTTTTTTAGGGTTTTAGTGTGAAGCTCTCTAGTCCTCTGCTCCTTCCTTCCTAGTCTATCGCTTAACTGCAAACTTGACGTAACTCACAATACAATTTTGAAACTTTTTTAAATAATTCCATACCCCTCTTCAAATATCCCCCGCCATGGCCGTAGATCCCAGTTCCGCCGCCGCCGCCGCAACGACTGTACCCGCCGTTGCAGTTGCGACAACAATGGCGCCAGCTCGTCCTTTGACGAGTCCACAGCCATTATCAAGACCTATATCTCAGCTTTCTCAACCTCCTCCCATACAACTCCATAACTCTCATCTTTACTCGTCTCAGCCCTTCTACGCAGCACAATCGCTTCCCATCAGGGCACAGAACCCTCATTCCAATTCTCAGTTGTCCAAAGCTCATGATCCTGTGCCTCAGGGGGTGCTTTACCCTGTGGCCTCTTCTGGCCGTGGATTTATTCCCAAAGGTGCTCGACCTTTATCCGCTGATCAGATGGTCACCGTGGCGAACCCCGGTGTTTACCCACCAACTCATTCTCTGGTGTTTCCCCACGGTGTTCGACCCATGGGTGCGCCTCATTTAGACTATCATCTGAATTACCCCTTGCATATGGCGAGGCCTCCCAATATGCAGTATGCTCATCATCTGGGTATGGCTGGAGGCGCTGGCTCTGGCCCCATTAAGGGCGTTCCGGTTTCTGCACACCCGAAGGTTTGGGGATTTTCCAGCTTTTAGTTTAATGGGCTATAGTTTCTGTGGCTTCTTAATGCCTTAGAATTTTGAATTATGTTAAATGGCTGCAAATCATTGCTCACTGGAAGATGCAAAAGGAAAAAAAATTATACGTTACTGTTTGTTATATGATACCGGTTCAGTCTAATGATAAAATGTATAATTCTTCTTAAGAATTGCAAATTGACATGAGTTGAGGGTGGGGATAATCAAAATATTATGCTTGGAATGTATATCTTGTGTGAACTTTTTAGCTTCTACATCAGAGGCTTTAATGAAGCTGACATTTTGTTTTGCTGTACCAAAAGTTAGTGAATTTTAAAACGTTTCCTCTGTTTTGGTTTAGGTTGCTCCTCGGTCTACCAACGGCTATAAAGATGCCAGGTGATATGCAGATGATGTTATGTGTACAATTTCCTTCTGTCATCTTTTCTTCTTTAATGCTGTAAAACTGGTGGCATTTTGTTGTGTTACTTAGGGAGAGAAGCAGGGAAGATGCTTGTACCATCGTCAGAGATAGAAAAGTGAGAACTCATCTTTTAGTATCTTATCTTAGAAGTTATGCATTATAAACTCCTCAAGTTAAAATGATTAGAACTAGAATCCTATTGAATTCATTTATATTTGATTTGTGATAATAGGAAATTCTGTAATGAATCTCAATAGATTGCAACTGCTTGTTGGAAATCTTATCAAATTTCAACGGAATCTGTTTTTTTAATGATCTTTCATTAACCTCTATTACGTTTTCACCTTTTTTTTCCCTGGTTTGGTTCTTGTCTTTATTAGATATATGTAGATCAACAGGAGATGCTGCCTGCGTTGCGCATCAGAATATAAGGATGATTAGAAATTCTTTTATACTTAATTATATTTCATTAATTTCTTTGTCATAACTCATTATGTTAGGACAATAAAATAGTTCTGTACTGTTAGTTTTGAACACCCGAATTGATATCACGTGATAATATGTTGGCTTTCTGTCACAGTGTTTTTCACCATTGTGCTAATTGAATGATGTTTCACTGCTTTAGGTGAGAACTACAGAGGATTCATCTCTCTATGCACTTTGTAGATCATGGTTGAAAAATGGCGTAAATGAAGAAACCCAGGTTTGATTTATGCCTTGGATTTTTTATTTTTTCTCCAATAATGATTTGGCATCTGCTTGAGAGCTCAACCATGTGATGTTGACTAACTGGGTATACCTTTATAAGTTTAGATTCATCAGGTTTTATTGTTAAAACAAGTTACAGTAAATGTTAGCGATTCTCCATATGTGACGGTCATTTATTCTTTGACAGTATACAAAAATGGAATGAACTAGTGCCAATTAACTTAACTGAATTCTTGTGCAATCAAAGTTATAAATGCTGTACAAGACTCTCACTAATCTCATGCTTCATATAATGTCAATGTGTTCTTACGTTATATTTATCTAGGCTGGGCAGCTACAACAAGATGTTATGAGGGTACTTCCCAAACCATTGCCTGCATCGGTGGTGGCTGGTTATATGGCGAACAACAAAGAAGATGAAGATGGAGATAAGCAGGAAGAGGTTGGTTTATGTGGTTAACTTCGTATATTCAATAATTCAAATGTTTTGTTAGAGTGAAGGTTTTACATGGAAAATTACTGTTTCTTCAGTAATGTGTTACAGGATACTGTTGTTCTTGTGAAGATTTTGATTATGCTTCTGTCAAAAATAAAACTTCTACGTATGTTTTATATGGAAATTTATCTTATTATTCTGAACATCTGAGGTGTACATACTCATTTCTATTTTCAGGACGAGAAGATTAATGAACAGTCATCTACACAAGATCTATTGAAGGGACATATCCGACGTGCTAAAAAGGTTCGAGCACGGTAAGTATTTTCCTTTTCAACTTCTAGTTTATTTATTGATCAGCAAGTTACGTCCTCTGTTTGGCTCAATACATTGAGTTAACACATGCACGCACACGTGCATGAAGTTGCAGTTGAATCACAGAGAATGTGTATCTAAATTTCAGTAATTATTAACCACCAAATTCTTATGTTTTGCGACCCTGGTGCTTGCTAAGTGATTCTATAGTACTTGGCATTGAGTTTCCTCGGCAATATTTCCCACTGATGGTACATATAAGTAGAACAAAAAACTGCTCATCAAATCAGTGTTGTAAAATACAACACCGTTAATGCAGCATTTTGGTGTTTCTCTTTGTACATTGTAAATCAATCGTTCATTATCATTATATTATGGATTTTGTGTGCTTTTACATATTTACCAATATATAAACATGTTTATGAGTCTCCACAAAAAATCTTCTTAATTAGATGCAACAATTAACCCATTAACTGACGGTTTATGAGTTTTTAGGTTTAGTTTTATGACATGATTAATGTAATTTAAGACAGACATTTCTCATATTTTGTGATTTAAGTCTTTATTGTATCCTAGAAGGAAGTCAATATCACGTGCATACTGACATACTGAATTGTCCTGCTTGTAGATTAAGGGAAGAACGATTACAAAGAATCACAAGGTACAGAAGTAGGCTTAGGCTTTTGCTTCCTCCATCTGTTGATCAGCTCAGAAATGATGCGGCTGCTGGGAACTGACCTTACCGACTTTGCTGGTGGCGACTGAACCATCAGAGGCAAGATCCTCTTTGGCAAATCACAGTTGGTACATTGTTGATTTTTGCCTCTAATATCTGTTAGACTGTTACCCAACTGTAAATCTTATATCTTAGAATTCCTCTTCTTCAGCTCCCTTACAAAACCAGATTTTTTTGATTTGGTAATCACATGGTCCAATGTAAATTTGTTTTAGTTACTTGTCATTAAAGTATGTGACTTCTGGTGATTGTTCAAATGAAGTGTCGACCTTTGGCCTTTGAACTACCAACAAATCAAAAACTTTGAATTATTAAGGGAGCTCAAGAGAAGTTTAGAGGTTTACATTTTACCTATAGATCAAAATATGAGAGAGCAAATGTTTAATCCTTCCGGGATCTCTTTTTTGACTTAAAAGTTGGTAAAAAAGAAATTGACTTAGTGTAGATAGTTCTAATTCTCAAACCCCAACAATGCATTGGTCAATCGATTCCCTTTTGGCGACTCTCAAAAGAAGATATGCAAATTGAATTTGAGGCCATTTTCTTTTTCCCACCTACAGCCACAATCTCCTTTGACTCCATAGACTCTCCAATCTCTTTGCGTTGTGCAAGTATTCAATTTGTAATGTTTTTAAAATAAGGTTGAGAGTTACTATACATTCTCACATAAGTAATTTAATCATTAAAAAGTCTCGGCAACATGCAATAAGATCCGGTGCATGAGATGACAACAGCTTGTGGGATGCTCATTTGTGGAATTTTTAATGATTTAATTACTTTTGTAAGACTGTATAGTAATTGTCCCTTTTTATTATTACAATTAGCTCCTAGTACTAAATATAGTATTGGCAGTTATTTTTTGTAATTATAAAAGATTAATGTTATTGAACTCGTGACCAGCGAGAGGATCTTTATCCTCATAACCAACATGGCACTCGAATATTGACTAAAATATTATGTTATCAAAGTTGGGATAACTTGTATTAGAGCTTGTAGTGATTAACTGCAAAAGGACGAACTGATTTGGTATAATTTTGTACGTAATAATAGATTAAGTTTTGAATATGTCAAGGACTTATTCCCCGCTGTCTCTTGCTACCGTCAGAATTTGTTGGGGTTTTTGGTGAGTTTGCCAACAAACCCAAAACGTGTAGGACCAATTCTGATTGCTGGTTTCACACCAAGAATCCGTAAATAGATTGTAATATCTTCCATTGAAGGGTTCTAGGAAAGTAGAAAAGAAGTTTCTCCGAGGGAAAAAAAGATATATTAAAATAATTGAGATAGCTACCAAATTTTTAAAAATCCCTAGTTTTTTTAGTGGAATATCGCTATGGTGTTTAACATTTATTTTTTTTACTTGAATTAAGATTCAAATTTCTATTAGAAGAGGTATTCACATTTAATGATCAATAGTCTTAAATTGGATTGCCTTTAATAAGAGAATATCTATATTTAGCAATTTTTTTTATTATTTTCATTAAAATAATGAATTTTAATAGCCAATGAAAGCTAGTCCAATTGAACTTAATTTAACTTATTTATCTTAAAAATGTGGATTTGAATCTTGTGGATGTAAAGATTTTTGTTAATGAACGATTTGTAAGTGATCTATGAGAATTTTGAGTCTTGAGACATGTTTTGATTTTGATGAATTTTTATAATTTTCTTAATAATGAATTTAGTGACTTTCTAACATAAAATTAAACATGCATTAAAAGACCATGTTGACCTTAAACTGATTTTTTAGGTTTCAAATACTAAATTACATTTTCACGTTTTGGTTGTTACAAATATTATAGATTACATGTATGAAATTTCTACATTTTTTAAAAAAAAAATTAAGTAAAGAACTTTGAAATAAATCAAAATTATTTTTGAAGGCTGAAGCTATAATAAAAATAATTATTGATATAAAATAATAAAAATCTTCAATGAGTTATTATTTTCATTAAACATGAAATAATGTGACTTATTTGGTAGGATCCGAAAAAGCATAACTAATCTGAGGAAGTTTCTCTAAGTGTGATTAAGATACCACATAACCCGTCTGTAAGTTCAACTGGCGAAAGGGTGAGATATACGATTATTTGAAGCGTGTTCGAACCCTGGGAAGTACCACTTTGTTGTGGTTCCAGTCGCGGCACTTGGGGAGGTATCCTAGTTCCTAGATACCTAAATTTACGCCTGAGGGTAATCGATGGATCGCCCTGTCTGACATTGATATCGCCTAGGAGGAAGGAAGATTTCGCCGTGCCTTGTAATCGTGAGTGAGCCCAACCTTTTTTCAAAAATTTCTTATACAAAAAAAAAAAGATACCACATAAACCTAATTAATTAGGTTCCAAAATATTAAAACAGCATTTTCAAGTTAGGGTAATCAGATATATTAAATATTACTTATGCTAATCATGAACATAATGACACCGTCACCATCCAACCACTACAATTTGAAATCTTAATTAATAATTATAATATATGTTTGGGGTTTGTGATGCAATATCCTAAATTCCACTCTGAATCATTGCCTTTTTTCTTTTTAATTTGATGTTTGTGAGATATTCAAGGGATAAGATTGGGATTTCAAGTCGAAAAAGGTTTATCAATTTTTATTTGCATATCTCAACGCTTGGCTTTATATTTAATTAATTTTTGCATTACCTTTCAAATTCATTATCATTGCTAATTGCGTGTTCAATATCGCTACCTCCCCCTTCAATCCTTCCATCAGTCATTTCTTTGTTTCTATTCTCATGTTCTGTTTTTTTTTTCAATTATTATATATAATTATATGATATTCCGTATCATCGATTTATATCCGAGTTTTGTCTTAATGCCTGTATTGTATATCTAGCACCACTGGAGATTTTTCTCGTTTGCACGAGAAGCGTTAAAAAAAATATATAATTAATTAATTATAATTATTATCAATTAATATTACGGTTAGAAATTTGAAATATCATAAAATTATTTAATGATATTACTAGTTAATTACTATTATGAGATTCAAAATTTTTCAAAGATCAAAATGTGATTACTAATTGAAATTATTGATTATTATTTATAGACAAAGGAATTGAAAGTATTGAGTTAGATCGACCCAGATTAATTTTTAATCGAACTGGATATTATAAGATTTTAAGAGAATAATTGATGATTGATTGATTATATAATTTTTGAGTTTTTTTTTATAAAAAATATATTATGCTTTTATATTTGGTATTATTATCAAGTCATATTATTATGCTTTTATTATCAAGTATTGTTGGATCTTCTGATTAGTACATTTAATAAAATTTCCTTCCATTTTTTAGGCAAATTTTCTTTAATTTTTAATTTAGGAACTAGATAATAAATCTACATATATTAAAAAATTATTTAAATTAATTATATATGCATGTTTATTTTTTTAAAAAATATTCTCTTTAAATTGTTACATTTGACCTATGCCTTAATGAATAATATTTGAGAGACAAAACCGACCTGTGATATCATATTTAGAATCAAAATAAAATAATTTTTTAATTAATTTATATATTTAGGACGGGGAAGTACCCAATTTTTTGTTACGGATAAAGAGTGTCATCCATCTATACTAGAGAGTAATTTCTTTTAAAATATTTTCGGAAAATGGTAGACTCTTTTCAACTTAATTTCGCATATAAAAGTTAATAATCAAATATGAAACCATGTTCTTGAATAAATTTTGTCATTAATCCCACTAACAATATCCATAAACATGGATATGGAAAATTCAATGCTTTCAAAGCAATCAAAATGCAAAATCAGATTGAATATAAATGGCAAGGTACAAGCTGGGTTAATGCATGGCTATATATATACTTTAGTTTTTTTAATTATTATTGAAATAAATTGATTAGAATCCATTATCCATTATTGATATAATTGAGCTCAATCCTCTAGCTAGGTTTTAATATTCGTTCTTTAATTCTCTACCCTCACAATCTTGACGTACGATCGATATCTCATGTGAGAATGTTCAAAACCTAATCTTGGCACAAGAAGTTAATTGGTGGATTTGTGCATATCTCTAAATATATTTTAGTTATTTATTTACAATATCTACTAGATAATGTGAGTTTATTAATTTAATTGTTACCACTATAATATGTCATGGCTTCATGCAGCGAGAGTGTTAAAATATTTTATACAGAAGAAAAAATTATTGGTTAATTTGTGTAATTAGAAGAAAAATTATTGGTTAATTGGGTAAGTAGTAGGTAAAAATGGTGTAATTGGAAAAATAATAATTTTGTGAACTAGAAATGTTTTTTGGGATATTTTCAATAAAAAAATTTGTTCCAGTTTATTCAAGTTGATCCTATTTGTCCTCTCATTTTTTTTTACATTTGTTTTAGAAAATTAGCTTTCAAGTTCATGCCCAGTGCCCTGCCTGAAAAAAGCATGGGCTACATTTTGCAGCCTGATGCCCGGCCCTACCCGGTAAAAGCCCTAACCATTTTGGGCTGGGCATGCCCAAGTTTTGATGCCATGCTCATGTTATGAAAAAAATCTACAATTATGAACTTCTAAAATAATATCATATTCATATGTCTTCAAGATTTAAATAATATCCATAATTCACTAAGAATAAAATAATAAAAAGATAATAATTAAAATCTTGAAATCCATTACATATAAAAAAAATCTTGAAGTTTAACTAGTTTGTAATTGTAACTTTGCATCAATCTCCCCAATGTTGACAAAGATTAAGCATCTGAAAAAATAAAATAAACAATTATAATTTGTAATATAATCATATGATGATTAGCAAAGTTAAGAAAAGAAAAAATAAAAACTTAATATAGTTATAAATATTAAAAGATATAACTTACATACTTAATTACTCATATTTCTAAATAACCCTCTAGTCACCAGTAACTAGGGGTGTTCATAAAGCCCGCGGCCCGGTATGCCCACCCGAGCCCGCGAAAAAATGGCCCTGCCCAGCCAGATAAATATAGGGCAGGGCTGGGCATCGGGCAGGGGGTTGCCCTGCCTTGCCCTGCCCATGAGCGCCCCTTTTTTTTTATTTTTTTATTTTCTCCGTAGATGCTACATTTAGAAGGGAGAATATGATAGTTACTGGTAACTAAAGGGTCATTTTAGAAATATAAGTAGTTAAGTATGTAAGTTGCATCTTTTAACTTTATTAATCATAATATGATTACATTACAAATTATAATTATTTATTTTATTTTTTTAGATACTTCATCCTTGTCAACATTTGGGAAATTGATGTAAAGTTGTAATTATAAACTACTTAGACTTCAAGATTTTTTTATATGCAATGAATTTCAAGACTTTAATTATTATCTTCTTGTTACCTTATTTTTAGTGGATTATAGATATTATTTAACTCTTGAAGACATATGAATATTATATTATTTTAGAAGTTTATAATTGCAAATTTTTTTCACAACATGAGCATGGCATCACAACTTGGGCATGCCCAGCCCGCCCACGCCCAGCCCGCCCATGCCCAGCCCAAAATGGTTAGGGCTTTTACCGGGTAGGGCCGGGTATCGGGCTGCAAAATACAGCCCATGCTTTTTCTGGGCAAGGCACCGAGCAGGGGGGTCGCCCTGCCCAGCCCTGCCCATGAACACCCCTACCAGTAACTATCATATTCTCCTTTCTAAGTGTAACATCTAGGGAAAAAAGTAGAAAAAAAAAGAATAGGTGCTCATGGGCAGGGCAGGGCAGCCCCTGTCCGGTGCCCAGCCCCAAAAAAAGCATGTGCTATATTTTGTAACCCGATGCCTAGTCCTGCCCTATATTTATCGGGCTGGGCAGGGCTATTTTATTACGGACTCGAGTGGACATACCAGGTTGCGGGCTTTATGAACACCCCTAATAATTATAATATGATTTTTGACTATTTGAGTTAGAGTTCAATTTTCAACAAACTACCACCAAGTCAAGAAGTCTATTATTATGAATTACATGCATGCATGTATGCATGCATGTATGTATGTATGTATGTATGTATGTATGTATGTATGTATGTATGTATGTATGTATGTATGTATGTATGTATGTATGTATGTATGTATGTATGTATGTATGTATGTATGTATGTATGTATGTATGTATGTATGTATGTATGTATGTATGTATGTATGTATGTATGTATGTATGTATGTATGTATGTATGTATGTATGTATGTATGTATGTATGTGTGTGTATGTGTGTGTGTGTGTGTGTGTGTATAATTTAGTGTAATTAAATGAAATATAAGCAGAAAGTAATTCTATCTTAAAGTTTGTTTAATTAGTACATCCACATCTTACCATGTGATGTAAGATACACAAATGAATATGATAAAACTAATGACTTTTTTTTAATAAAGACTAATTGATTTAAAAATTAAGCAATATATAAATAATTAAGTACACTTGTATGTATGGCTCTTATTCCTTTTTTTTTTATATATATTATCAACTAGTATTTAGCATTTTTTCTAATTCATATTACCAGGTATCTAAGTAACTGATTAATTCAGTTTTAGAGTTTGTGACTGCCTCTCTTAACATATGTGTTTCATTTAGAACTTGAGATCAAGATCCATAAAAATTTAAGGAAATCTTATACTATTAGATTAACTCTGTATTAATTAAGTTACTCTTAAACGATGGCTTGACAACAAGGGACCCAATAATACTTCATGAGCAAAATTTTAAGTTTTTAAATATTGTGAATAGAAAAATATGTCGTGGGAGATAATACTAGATGTTAATTAAATCTTTAAGAAAGACAAAATTTTATAATCACCATAACTGACATGTGGCAATTTTAATTTTGATGATCCAATTTTTTTGGACTGTTCTAATGATGTAAACTAAATCTGTGTATTTCTTCGTCCACAATAATTGTAAATTAAATAAAACTCTATCAACTTGTTAGATTTTTTATTAATTTATATACAATATATGATGTTTTAAATAAAAAAACAATTTTTATATGTGAAAGGTGAACATTAATTTATTACTAATTTATTGTCTCATGATTGGTATAATTATTGTTCTGATATATGAATTTGGTATGAACGCTGGATTATGTATACAAATTTGGTATATATTCTGAAAGGAAGATCAGTATAATAAATAATTACATAAAAACACTGACACATAAAGTGAAAAACAATGAAGAAAAATACAAATTATAAATATTCTTTTTTGATTCTTTGGCTGTGAGAAAGAACAATGAAATAAATAAATAAATAAAAAGTGAATAGTTGAAACTAATATATGTGAGACTCTTTATACATACATGTAGGGACAGACGTATCTCATGGGAAATAGGGGTCGTGTTTCCTACTTTCCTTTATATCTTTGTACGATATATGTATATTTCACCCTTATTAGACTTTTGCTCCCCTCATAATTTTGTTTTTAATTTCGTCCTTTAAAATGGGTCTAATTGATGTTTGGGTTTTTATTTTTTATTTTTGGTATATCATATATGGAGCCACAACTCAAACAAAATTGTACAAGACCCCATACCTAATAAATTCATATACGGTAGATTACATAAAATCCCAATGGGGTTCCTTTTTTTTTTTTATACAAAGATTTTTAGAAAGAAGTTAAACTCACCTACGATCCAAGGGTAGGGAGAAGTCTCCTTTCCTTTTAGGCAATACCAATATTAGGCAAGACAAGCTGTCAATTACCTTCAGGCGTAAACTTAAGTACCCAGGAGCTAAGATGTCTCCTGAAACAGCATGATTGGAACAATAACAAAGTGATACTCCCTAAAAATAAATACGTTCTAAATGATTGTATGTCTGACCCTTTCATCAGTCCCCAGTGCATTCCTAAAACAACTAGTTGATTCGAATGGATTGATGATAACTTCAACCCGCTATTCAATCAGTCCGCACATTGCTTTCCTTCTCTAAATACACAACTTTATAACATCATTTATCTTCTCCATCAACTGTCATTGTTGTCTTCCCTTGGGAGCACCGAGCACATACAATTTGAATAAAACTAAAGTGATTAATTGGATATGTATTAGTGTAATAGTTTCTCTCAATACCTCCTTTCATCCGAAATTTATTTTGTTCATTTAATTTAATTGTCTACTTAATGTAACGCTAGAAAGATCACCCACGGTAGCATTAAACTAAAAATTGTTTTATTATATTAAATATTCCACTAATTAGTCATTAAATCAAATAAACAATTAAATAGACGGATGTGATTGTTTATGAAAAAAGTAGTTTCCAGTATTTTAAAAGGAAGAGTGACATAATTCATATAATCATTTATATATCATATTTATAATTTATTTTTTTAACTTATATTTGTTTATTTAACAAAAAAATTAGAATCAATTTGAAGGAAAATACAAGAAGGGATAGTAATTTGAAAGAAGACGAAGCACACAAAGGTAAAAGCCTAAAAGGTATGTGCACTGTGTCTCTTGGAAAATTTCCATTCCTTTCTTTTGACGAATTCCATATAAAAGGAATTCCAATATGCTTTTTCAAGTGTTCCATCATTATATATATATATATATATATATTTGGTACCTAAGTTTGAAAAGAGTTAAATTTTTGGGAAATCAGGTACTAAAGAAGAGAATTAATAACCTGAAGTCCAATAACAACCGATCAACATGTAATGATAAGTTATATGGTAAAAAAATGCAAAATATTTATGTTGCTAATTTGTCATTGGTAAGATTTAAGGATTAAATCCCTTACTTAGGACTTTATAATCAATCCTTTAATTTTTTTTATCACATGCATGCAACATTATGATTAATTGATAAAAGACATAGATAAAAAATAATTAATTACCATAAAAAACAAGAGAATATATTTCATTTCTCTTTAATCTCTATCATTTGGCCAAAAGCAAAATCTCTATCACAGTGATATATCTTAATGAGAAGAGTTTGATTTCTATATATGCAAACTAGGATAATAAATGACCAATATAGAGTTTGTCTAACGGTGTAAGGCCCCGGTAGGTCTTTCTAAGTCTTGAATTCGATTTCTAGATAACACACATATATTATGAGAAGCAGCCATGAACTCTGAAACTATGATACTTCGTAATAGGATCTAGTTAATGTTATAGAAAACTAGGGTAAGGAATATGTCATACTATTTTTTAATTAATTTTTTAGTGAAACCCTCATTTTTTTTAAAATGATAATTAAATATGACTCTTTCTATTTTATGTTTCATTTCTTTTTAAAATAAAATTTTATAGTTTAAATATAATAATTTTAAAAATCTAGAAAGTAGTACATAATTCTAGATAAATGAAAATTAAAAAGGAAAATACTTTACTTACTCTAAAAGTCTTCTTCTTTTTTTTTTTTTGGGTGAATTGGTTTTCATCAGAGGAATGTGCCACTTGAGCAATGGAGCCTGTTTGTTTCCCACATGCAAAATCAAATAAGTCTGCTTTTTTTCATTATTAGATGAAAATGCAGCGACAAAAATCACAATCTTTGATTTTTATTTTAAAAAAGTTATTTGTCCCCTAAAGGAAAAAAAGAAATATTTTAAAAAAGATGGTTCCTTCATCAACTCCTTCTCTTCACTTCTTGTGGGGTCTTTTGGTCCTCCAACTTGCACTTGAATACCTCGGAATGTTGAATTCTTCCACTTCACAATCACATTAATTAAGT
The DNA here is from genome assembly GCA_037074615.1 of Leucaena leucocephala. Lineage (NCBI taxonomy): Eukaryota > Viridiplantae > Streptophyta > Magnoliopsida > Fabales > Fabaceae > Leucaena > Leucaena leucocephala. The sequence continues at coordinate 1,247,492 of CM073544.1, read as the reverse complement.
TATTATATATCAACTCCCACCATTAATTGCTTCTTGAGTATAATTAATTTAATTAATTAATAATATGTCATATGGTTCTATGTCTATTAATATAGTATATGATTGAACACTAATAATTTATGTCATAAAAGTTAAAATAATTAAGCCCCCACAATAAATATTGATTATAGTATTTACTTTTGATCCGTAAATATAATGAATATCCTTCCCTTACATGTTCTCTTTTAAAATAACTAATTAATAAAAATAAATTATATATATATATATATATATATATATATTGATGCCACTGGAGTTGGATTAAGGATATCGACCTTAATGCTTACTAGTAGTTTTGTTTAAGATTACTACGTCTTTGAATATTTCAGTAAAGGACAAAAGAAATATAGTAAGAGTCTTCAGATCGAATAAGTACGTAGGGATATTCTTATGGAGTTATGGTGTTACAAGGAAATGACTGAGATATACATATTTTCTATAGTAGAGATAACTCGGTTTTATTTTTAAATATAATATCATACATTTGAACTTGGTGAATCTTGAGAAAAAATTATCCATTTGTTAATTTCATCTAACTTGGTTTCAATTAGTAGGAAAAAGACTTTATCTAAAGAAGTAAAAGTACTAGTATTTTAATGAAGCATATATATATATATATATATATATATATAGTCAAGTAACTTACGCTACTGATTAATTATTATGAATAACTTAATTAAGTTGGGTGAAAAATATTTTGACGATAAAGAAATGAGGGTTACGAAATGATGGGTGACATAAGACGCAAAAACGAACCACAAATCATTGGGTGACATCCAAATAATAGCAGTTGAATTTTGGTGATTAGGTCACGTCATGAATATATATTTTTTCTTTTAGGGTTAATTAATATATATGTGTATATATAGATATATGGTTGGCAATTAATTAATTAATGAGAAGAAAGTAATGGGTCCATGGTCGGTTCTATATTTTAATGATTACTGAATTTTGCTTTTGCATGGTGCGTTTGTACTGATATCACCATTGAGAGCCAGCGCATGCCCTTCTTATTCCTTGCATGATTTATCAACTTCAGTTATTCCTTTCCTCTTTTCCTTCCTTTATTATATAAATATTTATGATATTCAATATTTTTTATTGAGAAAATGACAAAAAAAGACCATTTGAAATTCAAAAGGACAAAAAGGGCCCATGAATTTGGAAAAAGACAGATTGGGCAGGAGGCCCAATCTGTCATTTTAAAAATTACTGTTCACAGTTGCAAATATCATTATGGGAGTTGCGAATACCATTAGCAGAGTTGCAAATAAAAAACTAAATTGTATTTTTTACAACTCTGTCAATGGTATTTGCAACTCTTGTAATGGTATTTGCAACTTTTTTTATGGTATTTACAACTCTGCTAGTTATATTTGAATTCCTATAATGGTATTTGCAACTATACTAATGGTATTTGCAACTCGAATAATGGTATTTGCAACTGTGCACAGTAATTTGAAAATGACAGATTGGGCCTCCTGCCCAATCTGTCTTTTTGAAAATTCATGGGCCCTTTTTGTCTTTTTGAATTTCAAATGGTCTTTTTTTGTCATTTTCCCTTTTTTATTTAATCAAAGATATAATTTCTTTTGAAGCTTACAGCGTAAAAAATTTTTAATTCTCTTTACAAATATATCTTTTAGAATTTGAACTATATTTTTTCTTTAAAAAGGTGAGGCAGCTTACCACCTCGATTAATATCTTGTTATAAATATTATATTTAATATTAGTTTTAGTATTGTGAGATCTAAATAGAAGTAACTCTCTTAGTGTTTTTTTTTCCTATTTATAAAATTTAAACTAATAACCTATTTAATTAGTGCCTATTTGATTGAGAGAATATAATGAATGAAATGAGATGTAATGGCAGGAAATATAATGTAACAAAATGATGATTATAGATCATTTGTTTAATATTATTAAGGAGTCGTGAAATGAAATTTATATTTTATCTAAAAAATACGAAATGATTTTTTAAATTCTATCAAAATAAAAATAGAAAGTATAAATGTTTTAAATGTTGATTCATAGAATAGGGATTCGGGTAAATTTGAATTTGGATTATATAGCTAAAATTGTATAATTGGGATTACTTAATTCTTCGTAATCTGTTGCAATTAATATTACGTTTGATTACTTTGTTGTGTCAACCCTAAAATTAACAAAATGCATCACGATCACAGGTAAACCTACTATATAGAATTGAACCAAACGTACAGTTAAATGACGTTGAATTTCTTCCATTTGACCCGGTTGTTTGGTGCTTTCCTTTAATCATTCAAAATCATTCAGTCATTCATGTCTTTTTCTCTCTTATTGCCTTTTCTATTATACACATTCAATTTTCCTTTCTCTTTCGGTTTCCATTAAACTATCAATATATATGATACAGCACGAGCAATGTTAATTAGTTTTGATAAAAGGAAAAGAGAACGTACTTGTTGGCCTTCTCTCCTCTTAAGGGTAGGGATCTTTGGTAAGAGGGATTTGGAAGGGAGGAGAGGGGAGGAATTTTGTCGCTTTTCTCTTATTTGACACCACAAAATTTTTAGATTTTTCCTTCTATCTCCTCCTAGCTCTTCCCTCCAAACTTGGAGAATTTGAGGTAGAAAAAAAATTAAATTTTTGTCTTATTTTGATTATTATATCTATTATATTTTTAATATATCTAAAATGCCCTTTACACATCTTACAGTTATTTATATAAAAATATTTTTTCTCTCCTCCTTTCATGAATTAAACAATATGATATTAAAATCCCTCCTCATCCTTTTTTATCAATCAAAATAAGGTAATATTAAATCCCCTCCCCTTCCCTCCATTAAAATCTCTCCATTTCTCTCTTTTTAGTTGAACCAGACATACCCTTAATGTTAGTTGTGTTTTGTGGACATAAATTACTATGGTGTTTTACTATTAGAAGCAACTAATGACAAGCGCTCCTTCATCTAATAATTTTCTTCCGTTTTAATCATCCCAAAATAATATTTTGTACTACATGCATCTTCATGATTGGTGTGTGTCTATATATATATATATATATGCTTTACTCGGTTTGGTGTTATATGTGAAGTTCATTTTTTGTCAATAATATATAGAATTTGAAAAATATAAGTTGCATTTTAAAGGATTTATAAGAAAATATAATTTACAAGCCTTTTATAAATTAACTAGAGATTTCTCCCGTATATTGCACGGGGAACAAAAAAATAGGTTATATTTGATTAACTATTATAATTATTATAAATTATTATTATTTTTAAAAATTTAAAATATCATATAATTAATTAATAGGATTATTGATTAATTACTGTCGTAGGGCTCAAAATCTTTCAAAGATTAAAGTAGTTTATGATTATTACAAATTATCATTAAGATTAAAATTTTAAAATATCATATAAGTAGTTAATGTGATTGCTAATTAATTGCTATCATGGGGTTTAACATCTTTTATAGATCAAAGTAGAATTATTGATTGGGATTATTGATTGTATTTTGTAGATAAATGAATTAAAAGTATTGAATTGGATTGAACCATGTATTATAAGATTTGAAGAGAAAGTTTATGATTTTATATTTTATATTAACATAAATATTGATGGAAATATTGATATATATATCGATTATATCAATTTCGATATTGATTTTGATTTAGAACGAGTCTTCTTTGAACAAGTTTCTTGCCCCAATGAAAATAAAGCGTAAAGCAAATGTTGAAAGTGATCAACCATTTAATCTGGCCAGAGTTTCTGTCATGACATTGAACTTTTCTGGGGCCAAAATATAATGAAATAATTATAACAATTCTGGAAACACGTAGTTATGTTGCTAACAGAATTATATAACATATTTTCTTATCATCATATATTTTTTTATAAAAAAAATGACTTGATAACAAATATATACAAAATATTTACTAATCTTAATATTTATAAGATATCTTTATTCTGAAATTATTGAGATGACATTAACATCAAATTATATAATAAAATCATAGTCTTGTATTATATGTTGGATCTTGACATCATATTAATCGTTTGGCCGGCTAATCATTTTTTTAAATCACTATAACACACATCATAATATACTCAAACATAACGATGACAGGAAAGAGTAATATTTAATTAACTAATATATATATATATATATATATATATTACACACACATAAAAGGTATGATTAACTAATATATAATTTTATAATTTATTCATAATATTATTTATTTACAAAAATCCTGCTTTAATGTTGTGTATATATATAACTGTAAGTTGCTTCCAGATTTGTCTATCTATACGCATAAAATTAATATTAATAATATTATTAAAACAATGATAATGTTATATATATGTGGGATAAGGAGAACACACGAGTAGTATTGCCACAAAAAAAGTGTATAAATAAAGAAGGTGATTATATTATATTATAGAAATAAATAAATAAATAAATAAATAGAATGGAAAGTGTATAAATTAAGTTGCTTCTCGTGAAGACTCATAATTGGGGTTGTAAAAGGGAAAGGCCGCTTTAGGAGACATGTTTATCTATAATGGCTTTTGTGTCTCTCACTCACAAGAAGCAAAAGGACATATATCGAAGTTTAATTAGTTTCACTTTTCTATATATGATCAATGATCATATATAAAAATAAATAAATACTCCTCTGATCCTAAATATATGATCTATTTAATTAATTTAATTAGATTAAAGAAATTAGATAAGTTAGTTATTATAGTTCATTTTTCCTAAAGCATCATAATCATTTTCTTTAACTCATTTTCTTGCTTGATTATTGTTAAAAGAGTATCAATAGGGTAATTTGAGAAATAATTAGTAAATATGATAAATATGTCTTATATTTAGTACCAATATCAACTCACTAATTAAATCCTATATTTAGGACAAGAGGAGTATATTTTATACATATTAATAATTCTCATTAATTCATATACTCCTGTTGACTCTTTAACAAATGAAGCACTAGACCCAGTTTTGAGTGATTAATTATGAAAAATAATAATGAAGGTAAATTAATTCAATAATAATATATATATTAATAGAATAATTAGTTGAATTATATATGTTGTTTCTATAATAAAGGGAAGCCCATGCATAATTAATGAGTGTGGGTTGTGTATGTTGTGTGTGATTAAAGTGTTTGAAAATGAAATCATTGAAAAGTAGGAAACTCGTAAATTTAAAGTCTTCTATCGATCGGCTTTATGAAAAGTAGCCCTTCAACCTTGTTGACTTTAGACTATCCCCACTTACCCACCATGCTACATTTAAACCTATCTGCACTTAATTTTTCACCATTACAGTCATCATAATTATCATTAATCATTACTCACTATCACCATATATATATTTGAACTTCTATAGCATATAATCCCTCCAGTACTTAATGTTTAAGAGCTTGATAATTAATTTGTAATAATTAATAAAATTAGTTAAATTAGTTATTTATAAAAAATATGAGTTAATTTTTTTAAAATATTCCTTTTAATTATTTGTATTGTAATTAATACTCCCTTAATGAAAATACCCTTAATATATATGTGCAATTCATAGTTATAATTTAAAAAATTATAAATTTGAGAGATAAAATAAATTAAGATTTTATTATATTTATAACTAAAGTAAACATTCTAAATCTTAATTATCTTCAACATTTAGAACTGAAGGAAGTAATTTGTTTAATTTTTCTACGAAACATAAATTTGGATACTTCTGTATCAAAAATTGAGAAAAAATTAGATGAATTAGATTTTAGAGTTTAAATCAAAAGTTGGTCGTCTCACGACGTAGAAACGATAGAAATACTTAGAAGTTACGCAAAAAGACAAGGACTTGACGACATGGTTAACTATAAGTCGTATTCAAATCCATGCTTTCATGGAAAATGAACCATATTCTCAAGGATTGGACCACGTTTCATTATAGAGAAATTTTATTAGTAGTAGTCATTCCTCGACAATTTCTTTCCTTATTGTATCTAAAACTTTATTCTCTTCATAGGAGAAAAGTCAGAAGTAACACATAAATGATCAGAAATCAAACTAAATTAAAAGAACATAATATCCAATAATATCAAATTCACAAAAGCCAAAATGAAAACCTATCATCATGATCATGATCAGCATCAATCTCAGAAGTCAGAAACTTTGCTCACATATGTACAAAACCAATTTCCCAGCACGATCAAAATCTCACGACCATTCACTCATCAGGATATAAGCTAGGACACTCGATAAAGAAAAACAAAACAAAATTGTTTGGTATCTAAAGAGAACATCATATACGGGTGTGTATGAAATAATACAAACACTTGAAATGAAAAACTAATGCATACATACATACATACATACATACATACATACATACATACATACATACATACATACATACATACATACATACATACATACATACATACATACATACATACATACATACATACATACATACATACATACATACATACATACATACATACATACATACATACATACATACATACATACATACATACATACATACATACATACATATATGTATATATATTTTTGTGTGTTCGATCAGTATCATCATGCATATGTTGTTTCCTCTAACTTTTTCTGTACGTACCAATATGGTTTGATGAGATGTTTTGTTCAAGACTGGTGTGGTTTGGAGTGAGGAAAAGGATAGAACTTGGGTTTGGCGAAGGGGAAAGCAATTGTGGGTTTAGAGGAAGAAGCAGAATTATTATTAGTATTATTATTATTATTGGAGGAGGAATTATTGGGTGCAACGCGCTCACAGGAAGGGCACATGGTTAAGGTGGTGGCCGGTAATTGCATGAAGAAAGGGTTCGAGTTTGAAGCCTTCAAAGCTCTCAGTTCTTGAAGCTCCTTCTGTAGCATCCTATTCTCTTCTGATAGAGTCTCACAGCATCGCTTCAAGTATTCACAATCCACCTCCGTCTGCTTCAGCTTCGTCCTACACACAAACAGACGCGCACACACATATGTATATCTAATGAATTTCACTTTCTAGAACATGAAATCAAGCTTTGAGTTCTAAATAATTCATGATCGATCAATATAATGTGTCCTTTTAAAGTTTCTCAAAGGTTGTAAAGTATTGTAGTGGGGCCATCTTTGTTTTCAAGATTTATAAGGCCAAACACGAATAACCTAAAGTTACAAGTATAATTGAATTCACGATCTTCCACTTATACAGAAATTTTTATGTCACCAAACTACAAGGCTAGTGCCTAATATTGAACCTGGCTCTCATCCAATTTTCAACTTTTCCAAATTATGAGTATATGTATATATATATACACGTGTGTGTGAGTATATGTAGGTAAATTATATACGTATACGTGTATGTATATTGAATATCGTACCTTGCTCTTCGGTTTTGAAACCAGACTTCGACTTGGCGAGGACGAAGATTAAGTTGTTTGGCAAGAGCGAGTTTTTGTTTCTAATACACAGCATATAGAATTATTGGTTCAGAAGAAAACAAACAAAGCCTTAATTAATTGGATATATAGAGAGAGAGAGAGAAGGAAAGAATGAGCTTGATTTCTTACAGGATTAAGAGTACTGTGTTCTTTGAAGCTTTCTTCGAGAAAAGCAGATTGTTCTTTAGAGAGCCTAAGTTTCTTTCTGGTACCACAACCCCGAACACCACCAACGTTGTTGTTGTCCTCTTCATCGCTTGCTCTTGATGAACAACCCCTTTGATCGTAGTAATTATAATTAGAATTACCTGCTTCACCTTCTGATTCATTATTCTGCAGCCTCTTTCTGTTGTTGTAATTATTCCCTGATCCTTTATTATTATTACTACTGTATATACACAGATCCACCTGAAACGATGACGCTCCACTCATCGGAGACGACGACACCACCGTCCTCTCCTCCGACTCTTCCTCCTCCGCCTTTGTCTTCACCTTCAAACCCCTCCCTGAATTAGCCCCCACTTCATCACCTGCCACCATATATATATATATATATATATATATATATTGCTCAAGCAATATACACGGAAGAAACGAGAGATCCAATAAAGAAGAGAGGCACTTACAGTTGTCAGAAGGAGGAGGCCATGAGAAGGAAGATAGAGGTACAGGTTTGGAGTGAGGAAGAAGATGAAGCTGTAAGTTGTTGTTGGATTTGGAAGAAGAGGAAAGAGAAGCAGAAGGGAATTTATAATTCGAAGCTTCATGATCTTCTTTCACAGTAGTACTGTGATTTTCCTTCTTGTTGCCTTCTTCTTCTTCTTCTTCTTCTTCACCGCCTTTGCTGGTGGTAGTGATTGGACCAATCGATAAGGTAGTGTTGAGGCCTAAGGCGAGTTCTTGAGGAGGCTTATTATTTTCCATGAAAGTGAAAGGCTTCGAAGCTCCTAATCTCAATCCAAGCTCCATCGTCATCTGCTTTACTTCTGAGCATATATAGGAATTCAACACACACTGAGATTTACAGAAGTCGAAGATAATATAGAAAGAGGAAGAAGAAGAGATTGACGGCAAAAGGCTTGGGCGAACGACTTTGTTATTATAGACGACAGGGAGAGAGAGACTCTGACCTTTTCTTCTCTTTCAAGTAAATTCTTTTTTCTTTTTTTAATTCTCGAGGAACTCATGAGTGGGTAAATTTTTTTATAGATAATTAGAGAAAATGAAAAGGAAAAATCTTCTCATCTTCTTTGGTCTGTGCAAGAAAAGGATTTGAGTTTGACTGACAAATCTCTCACCAAGGTTGACACACACACGTGATTGACCCTGTTTCTGTGGGCAAGGGGTCTAACTAATTATCATCAAACATATATATATATATATATATATTCTTATTCCTAAATAAATATATTAATTATCATTTATATTTATCGAATTTAGGTTTACAACATTTTACTAACTTTTAGGTAATTCTAGGTAGACCTGTATTATTCCTTTTTTATTAATTTATTTTGGCCAAACCTTTGTTATATTAATTTGAGTTCCATACCTAAGTACTTTCATAAGTACTTCTATACCTATACATAAGTACTTCATGAGTTTAGTCCAATCATACCTAAAAACATTCCTAAAAACACAAATAATCAATTTATAAATAAAAAAATTTAATATACAATTTCCTATAATTCGTTTTATTTTTTATTAGGTCATTATAATTTTTTCTCGTTATATCAAATCCGTATTATTTCTTCAATTATAGGTATTAGTTTTTATACTCATGATTGGTAAGAGAAATGATATTAAATAATGATGCAGTTTTTACCCAATATACACCTGGATTAATTTTATTATGTGGATACAAATAAAATTAAAATTAACCAAATTAAATTACAGATTATATATAGATTCAAGTGTACAGTTATAAGCATAATGGTTTTTTTATGTTTATATTGATAATAAATAAATTTTATTCCATCATTTCATTTAAAGAAAACTTTTTTATTTTGTATTTTGTGACAACTTTTTGTCATTTTGTTACCATCCACGTCAACCTTAATTAATAGATTGCAAGCATGTAAGCATAAGGGTTAATGCTTATAACTGGAAAAATTAAAAATCCAATAAAATGTAAAAAAAGAAATCTACAGAGATCTAATTAAAAATTAGATAAAATTACAATAGAGATCATTATAAATCATGAATAATATCACTTATCTTGAGTTTTATACATTTAGGTACAAGTATTTCCTAAATTATAACATTATGTATGATTATGAAACATGGTCCATTATTGGAAACCAAAGTGTGTAGAAGTGTTATGTTGGCAGAGAAGAGAGCAATGAAATGAATGAATAGAGGAAATAAAGCAAATTAAAACCCCACCATCACCACCCAAATTCAGTGGCAATTGAGGAGAGCCCACCGCCTTCAATCTTGCAAGGGATTGAGATGATATGGATAACTTCTGCTTGGAATCGAATCCCATGTGATGGGTTGTACAAACAAAAATTTTCCCGGAAAATGGTAGAAAACGACATCTTTTCATTTTCCCTTGATGTTGATGTTGATCCCTATATCTTTCTCTTTTTTCTTTTTGAACTACATAAGATGGATTTCTCATGCATTGTATTATTAAGTTTAATTTGATATACATTTACATGAATTACAAATGATTTATAAGTAGCGCGGCTTACTATAAATTATACTTGATACGATTTTTATTATATGAGTTAGATAACTAATTTATAAAGATTAAAAAAATTAATTAAGTTAGTTATTTGTTAAAAATATATACCGGTCTCCTTAAAATGCTTTCCTTAATTATTTAATTTGCATTGGAACTACATTTATAATGAAAATCCCTTATAATATTCAATTAATAGGGTTAATTTATGGATAAAATTATAAATTTGAGAGATAAAATAGATTGAGATTTTATATTTAGAATAAAAATAAATTCTTTAATTAGTTCCTACATTTATGATAAAAAATATATTAAGTTTAGTTTGAAATAAGCTGCAAAAAAATTATGCAAAAAAATATCAGTACTCAAAATTAGGTCATTCTGACCAATAGAATTTGCAAACAGAGACCTTTAACTGATTTTCCCATAATTCTATGTATAACTCTTTTTGGGTGAATATATATTTGAGTAAAATGAATAGGTTTGGGACACAAGATATTATTGCAAAAATTATGTCAATAGTGTAAAGAGGAGAGGAATTTTCATGGATTTGTTGCCAAAAATTGCTCTGAATTGATAGTGTGAGTAGTAATTATTTAAGCATTTATTTTGGAAGAACAAGATCCTGAAAAATATATCGTGATGAGGAAGCGGTCCAATATCCCCTTAAATTAATTGGAATAATGGCAAACACAATTATAATATGATGCTATAAATTTCTTTTTTTGTGTTATAGTAATAATTATGGACATGGACCACTTGATGAGTTGATGCTGCCACATTTTAAAATGTAAATAAATGATTTTTGCTTATTAAACTGCCTAAAATCCTACCAACTATATACCAAATGCTGTAAAATAAAATAACACAGGATTCAGATTGTACCAATTACCAAATGAGCCAAATCTTAAAAAGTTTGGATTGATAGATCTTTAAATACGAAATTTTAATTGACTTGTCATTATATTTTGAATAAAAATATTGCTAAATTCTGAAAATTTTTATTATCAATAACTTTTCATTAGTTTTCTTGAAAATTAAAAAAAAAACATTTATAACTTTTTTATCTTTGAAAATAGTTATGGTTTCAGGTTCTTTTAACATGATTTCCCCCCGAAAATGTTAGTTCTTGATGAATGTAATTTTTTCAATAATAAAGTAAAATATAAATGCCATTGATATAATTGGTTCAATAACACTTGGTCGAGATCACTTTAAACAAAATTTTTGGTTTGAGATTTGTGGACAAAAAAAGTTGGCTCTAGAAGATCTTTACATTATTTATTATGATTCATATAGTATTAAGAAAAAAATATGTGAAAAATTCCTATTAAAAAATTTATTGATCACAAGCGTATAAAATTTTTTATAAACATAAAGTATTAGTACTCTAAAAAAAATTATATAGAGAATATTAGTATTCGAATTCAGGTCTTTTTAATTAATAAAATTTTTAAATATAAACTTTTTACCGATTTTCTTTAGTATTAAAACAATATAGCTCTTTTGAATTATTAGATAGTATTAAAAATGATATAAATTGGTTAATGAAGCTTGAATATATATAATGTACAAGTGTCCCACATTTGCACTGGTTGCAGAAACAAAGCAGATGAATTATGGTGAGTTATATTATTGAAAGAACATTTGGTTCCTCCGACACCCTTCATGCTTGTGTCTTCCATCAATCTTGACCAAAAAGATTTATATAATTATTAGCCTATTGATCATCATGATTCATAAATCATGATTATCACTTCATTTTCCATGACCCACCCCGACACATCATACATAACTGTCATGCTTTTCTATAATTTTTATCCAAAATCATAATTTGTCCTTCAATATCATGCATGGTTACTAATTAATCTTGCTCCAATAATTAATATCCTTAATGAAAAATAAGTAATTTTAATTTGTTTCTCGGGTAATTAAGTTTCTTTTGATTCTACATGAAAAGACTTAAACGTTAAAAACATTGGTGTATGTTCCCCTTAATCTGGCTTCTCTTTTACTTAATTTCTCTTTTTCAAGTCATTAAAAGTCAATCCAATTCAATAGTTCAAACTAGTGAACTAGAGAACTAATATATTAGCTGATAGAGCGATCATATTATATTTTATATATTTTCTCCTCTTAATAATGCTGGAAATGACGTTGAGTAAAAAAAATCATTTCTCTTTAGCATGGGAATAAAACTCAATCCAGCTCAATTGGTCAAACTAGTTAACTAATCCTCTGATTGATTCAATCAATAGTTTTGGACTTGTCAATTACATTGAATTTTATATTTTTTCCTCCCTTTGATAAGTTTGAAACGGCATTGTTTAGAGTAACAAAAAAAACAGTATATCAGATTTATACTTTAATAACTTTGTTTTATTAGATCATATATGGTTTATATATAAATCATTCATTTCCTTGTGGATTAATATATATAGATCATATATGGTTTATATTCATTCTCTTATTTGAACATTATTGAGGGAGTATCAATAGAGATAATTTAAAAAAATTATAAATATAAAAAATATATCTTATATTAAGTACAAAATGAGTACAATATTATGCATCTAAGTTCTTATATTTAATATACTTAATTGTGCTGTGCAACTTGAATGAAGTTTAATTATAGGAAAACCATCCTTAAGGATACTTCTAATTTACTTCAGTTTTTAATTTAGTACCTATATATATATATTTTATTAAATTATTTAATTTTACTTTGTTAGCAATGTTAGTCCCTATAATTTTGCTATGCTAAAAAAGTAAAATTAATCGATTTAATAAAGAGAAAGAACACTCATATACTAAATTAAAAATTAAAAGAAACTATAGATACCTCGAAAATAATTTTCCCTAATTATATCTGATTATTTTAGTTCAATTGATTAACAAGGTCATTATTTCACTTAATTAGTAGCTTGATCGATCAATATTGAGGTATAATATATTCCTTGGATCACTTACTTGGAAATTACTTAATCTTAGCATTGACGAAACTTCGAGTGTTTTTATCAAGATAAGAATAATGTTAAACAATCAGAAAAATATCCCTAAACTTTTGAAAAAAACATTCCTTTAAAGATTATAAAAAGTATAATCGTTACCTCTTCTTAAAATTGTTAGTTTTAATTTCATAAGTTTATAGATGACATACTTCTTAAACATATATGAGATCGACACTATTGGATTATAATTAATCACTACCTTAAGAGCATCATTAACAATTTATTTGTGTGATTTTCTTAAGAAAAAAAAATTGAGATTTAAATTATTAGGAGAAGACTTAAGAAAAGGTGAGAGCGATGGGGCAAAATATGCTGTTGCATCTTTGCAATTATTGAAGGCATGAGAGTAAACTTCAACAGTACCATCAAAACACACACACACACACAAAGTTATTTATTTATTTAATATTATAACAAAAAACTGGTTAATAAAAGCGTGTATCAAAATTATTAGTATGGAAAAAGAAAAAAAATCTTGAAATTGAATAAATTAATATAATTAAAATTATATATAGTCCTCCTCCGATTCTTAATATATGACCTAATTAAAAAATTGATATTAGTTCTAAATATAAGATATATTTGCTATATTTATCAATTTTTTTAATTACCTCTATTTATACTCCCTCAATAATAATTTAGTAAGAGAGGGAAAGAGAGATTTAAAGAAAACTATTAAGATATTTTAAAAATATATATATTATTAATTAATTTTTTTAATATAATTAAATTAGTTAAATATATTTTATATTAAAGATTGGAGGAGTATATATTAATTACATGTAACTAAAATATTTGTGGAGATGGAAGGATATATGTGGATGTTAAGGAAAGGCCACGTGGGAATAGGAAGAGTTACGAATAAGATAGAAGAAGATCCGGCATATATAAGCTGAGCCATAAAGGTTATGTCACTATTATCAATTTCGAATCTAAATAAGGATTTTTTTTATAATTATCTAATATTCAATTAAACTATATATTTAATCCATATTTGAGCATTGAGATTCAAATATTTCTTCAATTATGTGGTTTTTCTCTAAGAAAATTTAAAACACTTAGAGTGTATTGAGTTTTTTTTTTTTTACTTAAACTTGACCAATTTTCATTAATTTGTTTAAGAATTTTATTATTATTTTTGTTTAATTGAGATTTTATTTAATTGTATTAGTGTATTCCTCATATTGCACAAAAAATTTGATAGATGAGCTATAGAGTTAAAGACTCATAAATACACTAAAATATACAGTATGTTTACTTTATTTAAAGTAAATAACAATTTATTGTAATTCTTATACCATCCATCACCATGACTTTAAAGTAAATAATTCTGAAAAGAAGACCAAATAATTGACAAGTGACTGAGGTTTTGAAGAGAAGACATGCTTTTCAAAATTGTTCAAAAGAGAGAAAAAGAGACCTATGACTTAAATATTTTTCGTATAAATATTATTGGCATTACATGAAACAAACCATTTTTTTTACCTTTTGTGTTTAGGCCTTTTTATATGAAGATTTTCTTTTTTTAAAAAATTAGTAGAAAGTTATTGTTTAAAAATTTTATTGGCCATACAAATTTGAGTTTAAATACCGGTACTACCTGTATATAAAATCTTTTAGAATATTATTACTTTCTATATATCAAAATATATCAGATTCTTCTAATCATTAAAATTTTTAAATAGAATTTTTTTTACTGACAGTGAGCTCAATTATATCTCTTATCTCATCATCATTATTATCTCTCACACATCCATGTTTATGTCGTTATTATGAATCCACCATTATGCAAGCTCTGCCACAATCACTCTCAAACATTCATATCATTTCTATTCTAACGCACTTATAAGCTTCTTCATGAGTGATGATAGACATTCACTTTTATCTCTAAAATTTTACTCGAGAGTTCATGTTTGTGTAAATATAAAAATAAATAAAGATATAGAGATGGATAAACTTATCTTATCATAATTCGATCTCCTGACCTACGTTAAGTTCTCTTAAAACATTTAAGATATTTTCCCACTATAATCAACAAATTACAATCCATATAGATTTTACAGTAATAATTGATATCAACTGGTATTAATTATGAGAAATTAACAATTTTTAGATAATTAACCTGTCCTGATAAATTTGATTAAAGTAAGGAAGTATACAATAAAAGAAGTCTATAGATGATAAAGGTCTTTAAAACACCTAATTATATATATGGATACCAAATGATAATGGATATATAAAAGTTATTCAAAACACCCTAGGAGAAACACACTGCTCAACAATTGATTAATGGATCTTTCACTTTGAAAATATTTTCTAGAATTAGATAGATTTTATATATTCATAGTGTAAATCAATTCATGGTGTCAAATGGAACATGAAAAGCTATATGTCTCTTCGTGAAAGCACACAATCCTTAAAAACCAAAGGGCACCATTAATTAATAGACAAACCAATCGACTGTTGGTTTAGTGAATCAATTATGTGATTGTTTTTGTCTTATTGGCTTTTCCTTAATTTTTTTTAAAAAATAATTCTCAATATATGTTGCATCTAATCCATGAGAGTGTGATTTTAGAGACAAAATCATTTACAAGCCTGGGTTTCTCCGAATGATTAACAATATTGAAGCAACAGTTAATCATGTCTTTTGACTGGCGCTATATTTATTTAAATGCTGGCAAGCTGGGGGCGATTTTTTCTTCTTAATAAGTCATATATTTAAATAAGATATACATGTAAAAGTGTGAGAATGGACTCAGCTTGATTTTTTGAAAAATAAGCAGAGATGTTTAGTGAAAAATATTTTAATTTTGCATTTGGTTTTCTAGATAAAAAAATACTTAATAGGGAAAAAAGTAATAAATTTTGAATAATACAAGTAAAAAGTAATAGAATTTGAATCATCCAAGTAAAATCTAGGTTGCCCATATAGAATATGCACTTGTTTTCATCATTAGAGATATACAAAAGAAAATCCATGTTACATAAAGAATTAATATTATCGTGGAGAGGGTAATTAAGCTTAAGTATTGTCTTTTTCAAGGGCTCAAACCTTAAAGTATTGTTGATGATGATGGGCTCTTCTATTTGGGCCACCTCTTCAAACGTAGCCCAATTTCTATTTTGAAAGCAATGTGTCATTATCCACCCATCTATTACAAGTTTCAAGAGGAAAAATTTGAAACGAAAGCGGTAAATATCAGTAGCCAAGCCTAATCTAATCAAACTTAACACAGATAATAAAAAATAAATTTATATCATATAAAAATATAAGTTCAATTTTTTTTTATTATTGTGAGAGCTTCTTTGATATGCGATCTCATAAGTCTCTTATAAATACTCTATGAGCCCTAGGGCTGTGCCCTAACTTTAGTGAGAGACCGGTGCCGAACCTATCTAAATTTTTTTTACCAAATAAAAAAGTAGCGAAGTCTAAAACTGAGGGCAGAGAACGAATGGATGAGAGGAAGGGAAAAATGACAAATTTTAACGCAAGATTTTAAGACTTAAGTTTATAAATCATTTCATTATATATATATATATTATTAAACTTAATTTTATCTGATGAGACTTTTTATCTCAATCTCCTATATTGAAGACACCACAAACACCAAATCTCTACTTCACAATTAGGGCTACTCCCATTTCTAGGGTTTAAACGTATGTGAAATTACAGGTTTTTAATGATCTTTTTCCCACAGGAAACGCAGTAGAAATTCCACTATGACCAATAGAGTTTACAATGATCATTTCGTCTCTATGAAATCGGAGAGGTTATATATATATATATATATATATATAGCTTCTAAGAAAAAATAAAATATTAAATTGGCTAATAAATAATAGATCCTAAAATATCAAATTATAAATATGGCGGGATATGATAGATTTTAAGCCAACATAATTAATAAAACTAATTTCAATAAATTATAGGAATTTGAGTCATAACCTCAACAATTGATGCCTTCCTCTCTCTCTTTTGCCCACTAAATCCATACCTTTGAAATAGGATATAATGTGATGTACCGCACGCTAGTATCATTTTTTTTTTATTATTATTATTATTATTATAGACAGTCCAACCTTTGATAAAATGGAATATGATGAAATATCTATGTATGCATGTGTATGGTGGCAGTAGAGATCCTAATGCAAAATAAAATAATTGAGGATAGAAGTTGGTCGAAAAGCCAAGATGATATATCGGTTAATCAGAATGAATGGCAATAAGATTATTAGAGGTGTTTATAGGCCTAATCTGCCTAATAAGCTTGGTTTGATTTGAGTGAGCTGAACAATTTAATTAAAGGAATTTCAATCTATTAATCAAGTTAAGACATCGCTCGACTCAGTTATAAATATTTATAAATAAAAAGTTGATTTAATTAGTAAAAATATATTTTATATACAACGAGTTTAAATTTTAGTATTAATGTAAGAATATTATAAGTTATTTTACCCGATTCAACTCATAAAAAAATTTGAATTAAATAAATTAAAATAAATGGAATGGGTAGCAAGATATCGCTATCAAAGTCTAATGAAAGTATGACTTACCCATATGAGTGTTCATGGGCTTTGAATGACCTACAATTCATGGACTTTTGGTGCCCTCCACCTCACTCTATGAAGCCTCCTTTTTAAATGATTTTTGTTTTGTACAAAAAATTTAAAAAAAAAAATTATGCTTACCTATGATCTAAGGGTAGCACGAAGTCTCCCTTTCTTCTAGGTAATACTAATATCGGACAGGACGAGTCGTCTATTACCCTCAGGCATAAACCTAAGCACCTAGAAGTTAGGATGTCTCCCCAAGCGCCGTAACTGGAACCATAACAAAGTGGTACTCCCTAGGGATCGAACACATTTCAAATGGTCGCATGTCTCATCCCTTCGCCAGTTAAACCCACAGACAATAGGTTCCTCTTTAAATGATTTGCTTTACCCAAATCTATGTTCCTCTTTTGTTTGGTGCATGACATAAGAGAGATATTATTAACAAGACTTGACATAGCTAGTAAATGATTAATTATTTTAAATATGATATCTTAGATTTAAATCAGGCTGTGTGTATTAAAAAATATTTTGTTGGGAGAAGCAAAACTCACTTCAGTGATCTCTACATCTCGAAAGGATTAGTCTCTAAGTTATTAACTAGGGGATATTGTCTAGTTTCTAAAAAAAATAGAGAGAGATGATACTTTTATTACATTTTATATAAATAAAATTTAGAATAAGCCACAGTATAACTTCTTACAATTTTTATATAGATATCGATTAGGTGGCAAAAAAAAAATATTGATTGATTGATTAATCATAACAATATATATAGTTTATATAACTATTTGACTGAGTTAAATTTAAATATTATCCAGCTCAATAGAGCTAACTCTTTAAAAAATAATTTATATATTTATATAGATTCGAATTCAACATCTCATATTTAAACAGTCAAAATAAGTTCAACTAAGATCAATATTAGTTGGTATTATAATTTACCTATAAAGTTTACAACAATATAATATAAAAATATATAAAAAGTCATATTATTTATAAATTGATAATATAACTTATATATTAGATTACATTACATGAGCACACACCTAATTTTTTTAAAGAAAAATTGGGATTTGTTAAAAATTTTATTGATAAAAAGAATACGATAAATTTTATATATAAAAAGTAATAATACTTTATAAATATTATACATAAATAATATTAATACTCTGATTTAACTCCTTTAAAAAAAATAGTTGGAGACTTTTTCTCCAATTTACCACTTTTTTAATCATAAATTTCTCATCATTAATTTGAAAAACCACATAATTATTTTCATGATTAACCCCCAAACTGGCTTCAACAATATGGCGTCAAACAATTATTCAAATAATAATATTTTTCTTATCCAAAATAATAATAATATTTAGTCATTTAAATGTTATTATTTACAAGTCTCCCTTAGAAATTTATAAGTCAATCTCGGATGTTTATATATCCTGAAATTTGGCTTCTAAATTTTAAGAAACAACCTGCAAAAATGGGGAAAACAGTTACAAATCTATAGTATAATTTGAAAAACCTATGCAAAAATACATATTAATTCATTTGTAAATTTAAGATGTTGATTTTTAAATTATTAAAAATGACTTGAAAATAATGTTGATGTTTAAATTACTCCTCTAGTCCTAAATATATAACATATTTAACTAATTTAATTAGATTAAGAATATTAGTTAAATTATTTAATATGATATATTTTTTTTAAAATACCCTAATAATTTTTTTTTAACTTCCTCTCTCCCTCATTCTTTTAGTTGATTGTTGTTGATGGCATATCAAAAAAGATAATTTAAAAAAATATTAATAAATATAAAAAATAGATGACAATATCAACTCTTCAATTATGTTTTATATTAAAGATTGAAGGAGTATTAAATATTAAAATATTTAATACTTTAATAAAATTTTATAAAAATAAAATATATTATTATAATTTAGTCTTTTCCCCTTTTTCAATGATACCATCTTTTTATGTAATTTTATTACCGAACATTTTTCAGGTACTGAAAACATATGAACCATACCAAACGAATAATTTATTTAAAGGACAAATGCCTCCCACACCTCTAAATGATTGAACCAAACCACAAGGTTTCATTCTCAATCCATCAAAACCCAGGGAAAGCAACCCTTCTTTATTTTTTTATTTGTTTAAATTAGAATATATATATATATAAACAAAAATAAATATAATTTAATTATCCGAAAGCGAAGTTTAAGAATGTAAATTACAGCATCCACTGCAGCCAGAAAAATCATTTCCACAAGCAACCCCATCTTGTCCTACTGTCTCAGTTTTGTCCATTCTCATCCAATAAAATGCCTCTATTTTTTCTCATCATCACAAGTACTTGTCAACACAACACTCAACATCATTATCCTCGTTTTGATAAATATTTTTTAATATATATAATTAATAAAAATAATTTTTTTAAAAAATTATAAATTTAAAAGATAAAACTATATCTTATATATATAATTAAAATAAATATTTTAACAAACTCTTACATTTAAAATTATAAAAAGAATTTATCAGCACAAACACTCCGGCATCAATTTGCCCTATACCACCCTCTATATACTTCATGCAATTAGTTACTTCAATTTAGGGCATTGTTCTTGTGTGTGAGATATTTCTCAATTTTAATATAAACTAAAGATTAAAGTTTATCCTAATGATTTTGTGAAAGTTCTTTACAAGTGAATTATTATAAGTTTATAAGTTTAATCTTATTTATAATCTTAAATTATTAGTACCTATCTCTCTAAATCTAAAAAAAAAATTAAAGTTTACATTTTTTTGATTTAGTTAAAGGTATTTTTAAAAAATATTAAAAATATTAAAGTTTATATTTTAATATTTATTTTAAGGAAAAGAGAAAATAATTTTGAAGGGGAAAATTGTAAAACCAAACAGTTGGAGTTGCAGGTGAACTTTAGCATAAATTAGAAAATCAATCAATATACCTTTCCCAAAGAAGGTTCTTCAAAAAAAGCCGGTAAGGTCAGGACCAACCAACAGCAACATTCACCTACCTGCCAAAGAACACCATGAGGGCACCTTCCCCACACGAAGTCCACTTGTAGGGATGCCCCAATCATTGATTACTAATTTAGCCTCAATAGAGGACAACACAACAGTACACGTACATCTCTGCATGCTCCAGCACCCCTCTGTCCCAATGCTTAATCACATCTTAGACCATTGGTTAAAAGCATGGCTCCCACTAAATGGGATATAGAGAAATATATATATATACTTTTATTTCTATCGAGAAGTTATTTTTAAGGATTGAACCATAACTTTTTTTAGATCACTTTACTGTTTGAACCATTGGTTAAAAAGAAGGCTGAGAGACATGTATATACATATATAGCTTTACCTCTTACCTCTTATCTTAAACCATTCATTAATTAGGATAATTAATCTGAGAAACAAAAAGTGTTAACAACAAGCATTTACTTCCATTACATCAGTCCCTCCATCTTCCAAATCCTTCTTCTTCTTCTTCTGTACAGGACAGGCTTTTCATTCTACTGTTGCAAAACATAATTCAATTCAGATCCCATAGTATAGATGGGGAATGAACAGTCAAGAAGAAACCATGAAAAATTTCACAAGTTAGCCCAGATATTATTTGCTTCCATCATCTGGGCAGAATTTATTCAGGGAGTTTCATTCTTCCCAGGGCCTAGAGTTAGATTACAGGAGGATGAAATTTAACGATGCAAATTAAACTTCAATCTAGATCTACCAGCCTAGTTATATATATACAGAAATATTTACAGATATCTAACACTTCAATGGACTGATAATTTCCCACAATATGTCGTCGTTGCACCACCATTATCATTCTCCTCCCCATCCTCACCATTAGCATTTCCCACACTCTGCTCAGAGAATGCTTCATTCTTTCCGATTTGGCCCCTGCAAGCTCGCCAAACACCATCAGTTTCTAAACATTGAACCCTCCTCCTCAGTTCGTCCAATTCTCTCTCCATCAGAAACAGCTTCTGTTTCAGTGTCATGTTCTCTTCTTCCAATCGTGCAATATGAGAGTCCTGTTCATCGACACGATTCTCCAAAAGACTGGTCTGATCATCGGTTCCGAAATTTGGGTATATCATTTCGAATCTACTCAGATCATGGTCTAACCTCTTCTCAACTTCGACTCGTTCTTCAACATCACTGTCACTAGACCCGCCACCGCCACTGCCACCATTATCGTCGCCGTCGTCTTCTTCTTCTTCATCCTCTTCGTCGTCGCCTCTAGGTGACCCAGATCGAAGCCTTATCAGTCCCTTCATCGAGCCATAGCCATCAACCCCCCACTCTTCCTTCGCCATGTCGATCCAAAACTCACTCAACGGTGACAAGATTGGCGTTGGTAGTACCGCCGGTGTAACTGGACACGGCGTAGCGTTACCTCGCGATCTTTTGGAGTGAATTAGGAAGGATGTGGTATTGCGCGGAGCGAACGGAGCATATCTGGACTCGAACTTGTTCTTCCTATGAAACCGACGATTTTTCAATCGATTCTGAGCTAGCAAATCGATCTGACCCGGCGGTTTGTACCCGGGACCCGGAAGCGAGTCTTTCCGCCCAAACTCATTTCGATTATCTGGTTTGAAATCCTTCCCCTTCCAAGCAACCCGAACCGGAGGCGTAGGGTTCGCCGTGGTGGGAGCGTTAAAGATTTGTCGGTGAGAATGAGCTCCGTGAAACATGACGGTGGGGTTTTCGGGCGGGAACGGAGGCAGACGGTGTGGCCAAACGACGTTGTTTTGGTGAATCTGCAAGATCTGAGATTGGCCCATATTAAGCGACAGATCGTTCATGAAAATCCAGACTCGAGAAATGAAATTTGAGGTCTCAGAAATTGGCGAGAAGTAATCAAGCGATCTGTAATGGCACCGAAAAAGCAGACCGTTAAAAAAAAAAAAAACAGAGGTAAATAAATTCGAAAACTTAAAAACCCAGAAACGAAGATTTCTGTTTTATATATTAAAAAAAATAAAAAGCAACCTCGAATTTTGTTTTAGGATTTAGAATCGAAGAAGAAGGTGGCGGAGAAATTGAGAGTGAAAAGAGAATAATTTGGATTTACATCGTCGTCCAAGTTGGGAAGATATATAGAAGAAGAGAGGGAGGGGCAGAGAAGATCAACGGTGGGATTTGTGTACCGTTATAATGGACGGATAAGATGAAGCTCTGGCATCAATGAGAAGATGAACTAATTCTTTCTGCCTGCCACTCTTCTTTCAGTCTTCTTTTTCTTTTTTGCAATAATTCCATAATCAGATAGAACCTATATATTTTTGTTTTAGTACAAAAATTTAGAATTAAACTTACTTATAATCTAAAAATAGGATGAAATCTTCCTTCCTTTTAAACGATATCAATATCGGGAAGGATAGACTGTCTATTATCCTCAGGTATAAATTTAGGTATTAGGAACTAGAATGACTCTCTAAATATTGGGACTGAAACTATAATAAGGTAGTACTCCTTAAGAATTAAATACGCTCTAAATAATCGTATATCTTACCCTTTCGTTAATTGAATTCACAGACAAAGTGCAAGTTAGTAACAGAAAATTAGCTTAAGCACAATAACACCACTGTACGATTCATTTAATTGATCTAATTTAATGGGATTAGACTTATTGGTTGATAAAGATAGAGGAGATGTGAATAAAAATTAAAGATTTAAATTCTTTGGATGCCATAGGAAAAAAAAAATAAAGACGCAATTTATAAAGATTAATAATTTTTTTGGCAAAATAAAAAAAATTAAGCAAATTGATTAAATTAATTAGTTGACACTTCTGTTTTCTAGAATAACCCTAAATAGAGGACGCTAAATATAGGTGACAAAGATTAAAAAAATTGTGAAATTAATTAGGGTAATTTAAGAAAAAATAGATGAGTAAGATAAAGAAGATTGAATCCACTAAAATAAGTCTTTTAATTAAATTTTATATTTAAAATTAAAATAAGCAGGAGTGAAATGTTTAATAACAGTTTTCACGCAAATGCTGATCAAATTTGGTCAACCCCAAACTCACTTTTAATGGCTGAAATGATGAAGTATCAAATGCTGATGCTGATCCAATTTGGTCAACCAAAACAAAATAGTATATGTATAGATGGGTGTTTAGTTTCAATGGTTGAGATACAATTTAAAATAATTAATTGGAGATATTTAATTTTTTAATTTTAGTTTACAATATCCTATTTAATCTTAAATATAAAAGTTAGTTAGATTCACGTAGCTATATTAAGAAAAGGGAAAATGTCATGTACCCCTTGTAGTAAATTAACTTTTATTTGCTATGGAAAGATTATAAAATTTCATTGCACATGGACCAAAATGAAATGAAATTTTGTGGGTGGAAAGGCATTGGTCCCTTAATGTGAATTTACAACATACAAAAACAAATTTATAAGAATACATAAAAGAATTAACAACTCGTATTTCCTTATCCCTAACATAATTTATAGCTAAAATAAGCAAATTTATAATAACACATAAGGGAATTAACTAATTGTAGTTATAAATTTACTTATGTCTATTGTAAATTCATATAAGGACACCAATGTCTTTTCACCTACAAAATTTAATTTCACTTTAGTTCAAGGGGTGAAGTGAATTTTCGGAATCTTTTGAAGGCAAATAGAAATTAATTTGCTACCGGAGGAGTGTAATGAAAATTTCCCTTAAAAAAAATTAGGTAAATTAATTATTTTTTCAATAATGTGTGGTTATTTACATTAATGTGTTATCAACATAGTTTATAGGTAAAATTTTAGAAAACTTTTTCATTAAAAATTTTATCGATAAAAAAGACATAATAGAATTTTATATATAAAAAACTATAAATTTTGTACGTACTCTAGCACTAATATTTTTTTCAATAATGGGACCTTCTCCCAGTATTTACTGGTTTATGGGTCTTTCTTGCCTCTGTTCACTTGAGTTCTTGTCTTATTCGTTATGTTGGTGGGTCCCGTAGCCGCCTTGTATATATAAAAAAATTATAAAAGTAGTTTAAAAGTATCTATACTTTATTTTAATTTTTAATTTAATAAGTATTTTTTTTCCTATTAAATTCTTTAATTTATATACTTTATTTCAATATCACTAGAAGCTGTAGATATATAAGCACTGAACTCACATTTACATTGACTTTCGTGTGTATATATGTGTATATGTATATGTAGTTGTATTCACTCCTTGTGGTTGGAGGAGCGTTCCTTTCTGGGTCCACCAAGAATACGAGAAATCTGCAAACCTCTGCTGAATGCCTGGTTAAAGAGCATTCTTGTTTGGAACTCTGAAACAAAAGGAAACCATGCAACAAATGCCACCGGCGTGAAGAGAAGCAGCCCCATGATTATCTCGTACCCGCGAGCGAGCTCTCTCACCGATCCCCAGAGCTGAGCTTTTACAATGAGAGGCTTCAAGGCTTGTGCAATCTTTTGGACACAACAAAATGAGCACAAGTAAAACAACATTGGGGGCTATAATTCAGGTGAAAATGCAAGTCTGAGGTCCGTGAAAGGGAGAAAAAAGATATGATATGCCTATTTATTAAAGAGTTAAGGTATAAATCTACCTATAAAGTATTCTTCTGTGCACATCTGACACTATAAAGTTTTTTTGGGTGCAACATACATGAACATTCTCAAATAGAACACAAATGTCAGATCTATTACTTATGCCCTGTCCCGCCCGTATAATATATGTAACCCGCCCATTTAAGCCCGCCTGTTCTGGGCTTAATTTAGGCGGGCCCAAACCGAGTAAATTGAATCCGGGCCCAGGCGGATGCAGCGGGCACTTTGCTCAAGCCTAACATCCGTTACTTTAACATTGTCATGTGATGGGGCCCACTTGATGTCCAGATATAAAAAAGTAACCGATGTTAGCTACATTTAACAAACATGTAAGCTGTCACACCCAAGCAAACTTTATGTTGTTAGATATGTATGGGAGAATACTTCATAGATAGATTTACACCTTAACCTTTTCTTAAACCTATCACATTCCACATGTTAGAAGAACTTCTTACAAGATTCTAGGATTGTTACACCCACTTTTAATCCTACAAGTGTCATTCTTCATTTATAAAATTCCCATCAATCTCATTTCATTCAATATACCAAGAAAACTAAATATTATCCTTTGAAGTTAGAAATAAGCATTGACTTACCAGTAGCAACCCCCAGTCAGTAGGTGAGAGTGCAAGAATGCAGACTATAATGTCCTTGAGTGTCATATGAGCAAGTGCTAATAATGTGATGAAAATGGCAAGGAATGCAATGAAAATAGAACCCTCAATCAGTCTAAACAGAAGCTGCCAACCGATACAGTCTGCAAGTAAAACGCAACATAATCTTTAGAAGACAGCGCTTTCTTGCTCTCACCATATTTTTTTCACATACAAGTCAACATGATTCATTGAACCAAGAACTTCATCAATATTTATAGTATGAAATGAAAAGTAGAATGGAATTAATTAACGCTTACCTTTATTAAGCCCAATATTAGAAAGATTACAATCCAGGAAAGACCATAAACCTGAAGCCAAAAGCAGTTAAATTCAATTGCTACCAGGTAACACAAACTGTTAGTAAAATGAATTCTCCCAAGGAGAAATATATGAAGAACACATTTACCAGAAAATTTTGATTGGTATTAGTGAATGAGAGGTAATATACAAGATCATATTGATATATGAAAAAGCGAAGGGCCATTATTATCTCAACGGCAAGACCGCGCTTTCCAGAGTCGCGAAGAGGCTCTTGGTCTTTTTCCCACCAGGATTCTCAACCTTTTTCAGGAGGCACACCAATACCTCCACGGCTGTGTATCCATTTATTCCAATCTGTCCAGTCATCGATAATCTTCTGCCACTCAAAGCCTGATGGATTGAAAAGGAAGGGAGCAAAAAGCCATGTTGCTACCATGAACCATATTGATATGGTAATCAAAACATAGACAACCATATTTGTATATGAATGACCAAATATGTGGTAGACTATAAGCAGAATCATCAATTCAATTCCTTTAACAAAATGGCTGCGCGAATAGAGCCTGTAGTTATCGGCAAACTTGGCATGGAACACCACGAAACCACGACCAGTGCCTCTGTACTGCGCACCCCCATGAAGCAATGTCCTTCTATAAAAGTGGGTTTTTGTTCCAAGAGAAAATGTGAAAAATACAGGAGCCAGCTGAAGTTGCAATAACACGAATTCACTGAATGCCTCGCGAAAGCCTCTCTCTAAACCGATTTCCATAATCATAGGCAAAGCAGACAAGAGTCCAATTTGCACCACAGACTGAGAAGCAAGGGCCACTTGAAGAGGCTTGTTGTCTCGAATAGAACGCTGTTTGTTCAGACCTTCTTCAAGCCCGCTGAGGACAAGATAGAGGCGGCCATAAAGGAATATATAAACTGTGAGGACAGTCAACTGTCAAGAGCTGAATTAGTAATTGTAGACTGTAGTGGATCACATATGATATAACTCAAAAAATAAATTAGGTTTCAAGCATACCAAGGTACTGAAATAGAAGCCGATTGTGGTGAAATAAACTGACAACATTCGGAAGAAATCAAAGCGGTGCGCTAGCCTGTATATGTCCATACTCATACTCTGCTCACCATTCCCATTAGCTATCTTTGCCTCAAACATGGAGATTTGATAAAGACCCACATCTCTTCCTTTACGTTTGTATGGATTCATGATGAGTGACATTTCCGTCACGTAATTTAGAATTAAACCTGGAAACCGAAGAGATTATAGGTTTAGAGAAGATTATAAAATAATTCCTTGTATTTCATAACCAGATTGTACACATATATATACAAGAGAGAGGAGATATAATAATATCATATCAAATCCCAATAATCATATCCTATCAATATCCTAATAATATTTACATATCTCTACAGAGAAAAGAAATATAAATAGTGAAGACAAGCCATACTATTGATATCTCTAAAAGGAAGAAAAACTATGAAAGAAATGGAAATTAGTTATCCAAATGGAGAACATTATTCACAGCACTCATACCTGCAAATATATCCTCACTTAAGTTGATGATTTTAGAAGCCTTGCTTACTCCCCCTCTTGTCAGGTGGAATAGTCTGTCAAATACATCTGGATGTCCATAATGGAACCTCACTCTGAATGAAAAGCTCAAAAACACCACTCAGCACTTCAAGCAATACGAACAATGCCGATAGTGCATACAGATTAATAGAAACACCAACAAGAAAAAGCAACATATAAACCATGACATAGACTATTCACTAACTTTAGACACTGAGAGAAATAAAACATGAAAAATAAAGGCAGACACTGGTCCATTATTAATTTGAAATGCTTTAATCATGATTGTGATTATGGGGCATAGAATTTCTACTGCGAAAAGAGGGAATTATGTTTCTCAAGTCTTCGCTTTATATGATCAAAATACAACAAATGTTGAGAATAATGCTTGAAGGAATTATGGGCCCTTTTCCCTTTGACTGAAAGGTCTGCAGATCCCTAATTTTGAGCCATATTTTCCAAACAATAGCTTCTTTTCCTCTTAACAGACATTATATAACAAATCATCAAGAAGAATATCGGTATTTATTCTTATTACAAGCTGAGGCAGATGATGACAACAACTTGGCAGAAATAGAGTTCACTGAGAAATTGATTACTATAAGAGTTCAAATGCAAATCCTACTCTAAGAGTTCAGAGAAGCATTCTGCAGTCAAACCTGAAAAAGCTGATAGCTCCATTTCCATTTGTTTCACAAAGAACAATCCGCCCAGATTTAATGAGAGAAAAAAAATTAGAAATCTTACCTCAAGGGGTTTGCCAACACTCTTTGTCCAATTGTCACAAAACTAGTCTCCTGATTTGACATAAATCATGCAAGGGATGAAACACTGCAACAGACATATGAGAAAAAATATTAAATGACAGGCATTTATGAATTTTAGTATATCAAAGTAATTTTACCAAAACTCTGGAAAATTGATGGCACCAATCAATACCTGCCGGTAAATATGTGCTCCCTAACTCCAAGTATTGAAGGATATCTTACACCATCATGTTTTTTGAGAAATTCTTGCAGCAAATTCCTCATTTTGAAAGCTTCTTCCATATAATTATCCTGCAAAATAAATACTTGAGATATTTGAAATATTAAATGCATCTCTTTCCAAATTTTTTCTTTATTATAAAATAATGATGTAAGAACTGATTCATATCTATTGTCTGCAAGCCTTCACCATGAGTGAAAATGATGGCGTGGTTTTTATTTTCTGGCTTACCCTCACCCAATATTGGAGTTCTGGGAAGCTTTATCCTGTAAATTACCTACAACAAAAATAACTAAACAATCAGTTTGAAAAGATCATGACTACTATAAAGAAACATCATAGTGCCTCGAAATTTCATCTTTATGTGGTGCCACAGAACATACAAAAGAAAAATTGTTCATGTAAAATTTTCTTTCACTAGTTGTTTAGCAACTCATTTCAGAACTAGAAGAAAGAATATTTTACTCTTTCAATCATCCAGAGAGCAGCCTATATTATCCAACGTGGAACTAGCCACACCATAATATCAGGGCCTCAATTCGTTTGTTATTCAGTTTGAGTTTCAATAACAAGGTTATGAATTTAATATATAATCTCGTCTAGAATAAATATCAAGATCATTTATTGATGAAGTTATCTTATTCCCAAGAACTTCAAAGAACAGTACCTGGTCTAAATTTGGAAGAGTTTCATTTGAGTCAATTGATTTTCCTGGTAAGGCAGCCTTTGCAAGAGCAGAATAATAAGTTGTTTTGCTGCTTTTGTCTTCGCTAGTCTCTTCAACCTCATCAACATAAGCTACTCGAAGAGAGGGGTATCTGCAGTAAAGCTATCAGGGAATGTAACAGAAGAATGCTTGCAAGCTGTAACAATCCAAAACCTTAATTTGAGAGGCATACTTGGTCATGAGCTTTAGAATGTCTTTGGCCCTAGAATCACCAGATCGCTTGTGAATGCCATATTTCTGACATGAAATAACATATTTAAACTTCAAGACATTGTGTCCACAATGACCGCTCACTCTTCGGATTTTTCATACTTTCCAGTTCTGCAGCCTTGTAACCTCTGTTTAGTTCTGTTCAAGGAATTGAAATTACGAGGTTAAGTTGTGTTGTATAATAGAAAAGAAAGTGACTCGTTTTTCTCCTTTTTCTTCGTGCAATGAATTCTTTCCAAGTACCTTCATCCTGATAGATAGATGTAACAAAGACATTCCGGCATGAACCTTAAATTCGCAGCTTCGCCCCATATAAGAAGATATAGACCCATGTACAATAACTTGCGTTGTTGAACTTCCTGCTGAATAGTGGGCAACCTGACAATCAATAAAATATAGTACAAATCAATATCAGACCTAAAACAAGTTGTTTGAAGATCAATGATGAGTACATATAAGACCAAATTCAACTTGCTAATTAACATCCGTTGACGTTTGAAATAATTACTAGATTAAGATTTGGGAAACTCACCAAAGGCTACTTTTGCGACCCAAATACTTGCACCACCTTTTGTAGTTTTTAAAGAGCTTCTTCATCGCTTCTGTCAGAGCACGATCATCCAACTAAGTAGAAAAAACATAGCATATTCAGAAGAAAAATAAAGCCTAAATAAAGTATAAGCCAGAACATATATAATAATTAAAAAGAAACCTTGGTGTGCTGATCAAGCTTCGAATTTTGTCGTATATGTACATTTGCAAGCAAAAGAATCAAGTGTTCCCTTTGATTTTCCACGTTGTCCTTCTGCACGATAATATAAGGAGCATAACCTTTGTATTAAATATGAAAATCAGCGAATGATCACCAATCCATTAGACCACTACCTGGAAACCAAACATGATCTGAATCCAATCCAGAATGCCGATATTTGCTTTCTTTGGGTAACCATTTGGCCATGGCAGGCCCCTGATATTTTGAAGAGCAGAGGCAGCAGCTTGAATCTGTAAATAGCAAATAAGTTCATCACTACTTGGAAGATTGCTTTGAGGAGCAAGTTCTTGGATGTGTAAAAAGGATTAGAAAATTGTAAATCATCTAAGGCTTCATTTTCCTATTACTGTTGTCTTGTGGCACCTTAACTTTTGGATATTTGGCGATAACAAGTTATGGATATTAAAAAATAATGCATGTGAACAAACTTCAGGATATCTCATTATAGCTTCTTTCTCACCCTCTGGATCAAGGGGCAGAATATTATAGGAGGCATATAATTTCTTCTTTTCCTCAGCCTGTTTTTGAGTTTCCAAGATCTACAAATAAAACAAAAAATATATAATTAGCGAAAAAATTAAACAGTTGAGTTACTTTACTCTCTTCACGTGCAGATTTCAGCCAATGACCAAAAAACTAATACAACCCAGAAAATCTCAAGCAAGAAAACAATAATTTTACCTCATCAGAGACTTGTTCACCCTGTGTTTGATTAACTGCTTTCAAAACCTCAAATAAAACAGCAGCAGTCTGATATGCTTTTGTGAGCTGGGCACTGGAAAGAGATATGAAGTTAATTTCAACATTATTTTTTTAATGGAAGGAAGAATATTATATTTAGAGAGTTGAGGAGAATTTTTGCTATCTATGAAATGTAAGGCAGCTAAAAGCAAGTTAATGATCAAATTATTGATTGATTTAGAATGTAAACATACCGGTCTTTATCAGCAGCATTGAGCAGAGCTTGTATATATTTTTGGTAGTAATGCCGATAAAAACTCTGTATTTCACAAGCATCACTCTTTTGCCTTCCAGCCAATGTTGTTTCATTTTCCTGAAAAGAATAAAACTTTAGCTGCATAATGGCAGAGGATTAAAGAAACACCCTACAAATTAACAACTGACATCCAGAAATATCCATTGAACACGTGGGAGACTTTTTTATTTCTTTTCAGCTATTCTAGCCTATCTAATCTAATGTGTTGATATGGGAATCGAACTGTTCCTAATCTATAAACATTATCTTTGTCTTGGGCAGTTGGGATGTGTTCATCTTCATGAGTTTTTTGTCTGATCCTTTTGCATAAATTTTTAGTATTTGGCATGGGTTCTAATGCGACTTCAAAGGAACTACTGCTACTTTTTCTACTTAAATCATTGATAACTAGCACTAAAGCTTCCTCCTCTATCTCTTCAAATGCAAAATTTACTCCCTAGAGTTGTGGAAGGAAAGAATCATAAAATGTTTATCTTTGCAAATAAAATTAAGACTTACCCTTTCTAGACGCTGAAGAAGAGCAGTTTTGAATTGGCGAACGCCGCGTCCATTGGATGAGGGATCTAGTCTGTGAGCTTTTTAAAAAGCATAAAACCGACGTAATCACACAAAGTACATTTATGAGCCCTCAAAATTGAGCAAATCTTACAAATCATCCATTGCAAAGTCATAATCAAAGATACAGATCAACATCCCATTTTGATAAAAAAAACAGCAGCAACAATTTCCCAATTATGTAACAGTAACAAGAAAAAAAAATGAAAACAACTTGGCAATGGGTTCTAATTTCAAATGAAATTATACACACAAACAGAGAATACAACTAACAGAATTTCAAATTTCTTGAAACCAGTAACTTAATGAACTAAACAAAAATGGGAAGAATCCAAGCTACGATTGAAAGATGATAACTTTTTTATGAAATAGTTAAAGAAGAGAGTGAAGAAACTTACATGGAGCATGAGATAGTGAAAGAAAGAGGATGGAAGAAGAAGTGGTTGTTGTTATTGAGTACTGTAAGATAATACTGAAAGAGAAGTAACATCAAAGAGAAGACGAAAGATAGCAATGATAAAACCGGGAATGCGCTCACTCACATACATGGCCGTTTCAAGTCAATGTTGTTATGTTCATCACCGGGCAAAAAACCTGTCCAATCAGATGATGCCACGTCATGATTTGAAGGTTCCGTTTAGTTTAATTTTTTTAGTTTCCACTACACTCTCCAGTATACACTACTGCCACAGTGCCACCCAAGAAATACCAGGAATGCAATATTTTACTATGGTATCTGATAAATAGATGAATTTTTTTAATATTGTATTTTTCCAGATTAAATATTTTTGAGAAAATTATATCTAAAAGCTTTAACTTGGCCTTGTTATGAAATAGTTAAATTTTAAACATTTAATACCAAGTTACAAAAAATTTATTTCTACATTTATCACTGAAGATTCTAATCATAACTTTCCTAAAATGTAGAGTAGTTGCTTTTCAAACTCAATGTAAGAAAAAATATAAAAGTTAACTCACTAGTCGAATTGATCAAAAGATTGATTTACCTCTGCTACTTAAGTTTTTTTTAATATAAACAAATTTAATTTAAAGTCCCTATCTCAAGTCTTCAACAAGAAGTTGGGCAAACCTGTTGAACTTATTTTTGCCCCCCTTTTGGGGTCATTTCTTTTTTCTCTCAATATGGAGTAATCCTCTAACTTTACACAAGATTTTAGTAAGAAAAATTATCCACATAGATACATATTTAGAGAATTAATTGTCCAATGATTCTTAATATATTTTCATATACAAAAATGTCAGTACTCGAATTTAAATACCAACGTCTAATTAATTCTCTAAACATGTATTTAGGAGCATTTTTTCCATTTCAATTTCATTCTTTGATTTAATAAAATACGTTTTCATTTCTTAAATGATAATTTTTTATCAATCATTTTTTATTTTAAAAATTAAACTTAATGTGTTAGTATTAGAAAATATTTTTTCAATATTTAAAATTTCAATATCAATATTTTTTTAATAAAATTAAGATTAGAGAACTAAAAAGATATTTTATAAAATTAAAAAATCAAAATAATTTTTTTTTGTGAATTTAAAGAACCAAATGTACATTTTTGCCGAGGAAAACTTGAATAGTTGTAAAATAAAACTCACCTATTAATTAAATCAATGCTAATTGATAAATATGATATTAATATGAAACCTAAAAAAGTGATTCACATAGACACAATTAATTATAACAAACAAAGCGATTATAATGAATAATAAAATTAAAAACGAGCTTTTCCCCAAATATAAGTTAAAATTTGATTAACTAACACATCAAGGGTTATAATCAACAACGCCATGGTAAACTCAAAAGAATTATTATAATTTATATTTCCTATGGACTTACTTGCCTTTTTAATTGTTGGAAGTCTTTAAAGACGGTGATTCTTTAGAATGATATACAAAAGAAAGATTCATTAATTAAATTGCAGTTTCGAAGAAAGATCCAGAGATCCCAGGAGTCTTATCTATTATCGATTTGTTATATCTACCTACCCAATATATTAAGTTTTACAGTCTTTTTTTTGTGTGTGTGATAGCCATGACTTACCTTATTTAATGAGTCAAGTGGCATGTGAAAGAGAAACAAGGTCGTCATAGGTAAAAATAATTAAATTTTAATTATTTATCTTTTTAGACTCGATAATACTCGAATTTAGATAACTCGATGATACTATGTATATCAAATAGTTCTAAGAAAAAAAGAACTTTTAATGAATATTTTATTTGAGTCAACTAGTATGATAATAAAATAAGGTATGCGTTTAAATCTTGTAGTTAGAAATCCCTTTAAAATTAAAACGATATAGAGAAGATGAGTATGGCTCGTGTACAAAGAGTGACATGTATAAATCGATAAATTTTGTTGTTAGAAGGAAAATCATATAGAAAATTATTTAATCCTAACCATATTAGAATGTATATTAATAGCTCCTATAGAAATCACAAAATTATAATGATAAAACTTTTAGAGAAAATAGGAGAAAAGTCCCCCATTAATTTTTTTTATTTAAAAAAACCTTAATCAAACTCCCGATATTTGATGTGTACATAATTTAGAGAGTACTTATATTTTTTGTATAGAAAAAATTATCATGTTCTGTTCATGAATAAAATTTTCATTGGGGGGACTTTTCCTTAAATTTTCCAAACTTTTAACACATATATTATAAAGGGTTGACTGTACATAGGGTTTATATGTGTGTTATATATAAAGAGGGAGTGGGTAGCTTCTTTTCTTTTAATCTTCCTAATTCCATGTTTTTTCCTCTTACTTTGCTCCAAAATTAAATAATGTATGGTATTGTACTTATTATCAAATCATTTAGTATTTGAGTAAGAGGTATGAACTCACACACACACATATATATATATATAATTAATTTATCAACTTATTTACTGTAAAATTGTTAAATTTTTATTAAGAGATTGATGATAAATATATAGATGAAACCAATTTGAGAATATGCAGTAAAATTACTCAAAATTTTAGGTTCAACAAGCTCCTCTAAATAATTATAAAAGTTACATACAGGGGCGTACCCACAGGGGTGTTGATTAATAGTTAAGTAAGAAAATAATTATTTATTGAAGAATATAATTAAACATGTACTTCTTCATTCTTTAATAGAGAATATATTTAACTATTTTAATTAACTTAAAAAAATTAGTTAAATTAGTTAATATGACATATTATTTATAAAATATCTATCTTTCTTAACTCCCTCCTTCCCTTTCTTATTTGATTATTGTTGATGAAGTATCAATAAAAATAATTTAAAAAAAATTAATACATATAAAAAATATATTTTATATTTAGGATAAAAATTAACTGCCCAATTAAATTATACATTAAATATCGGAGGGGTATCATTTAAAAACTTTATGAATGTTTTAACTGAGTGAATAATAGACTTTCACACCCCTTACATACAGGAGTAATTGGAGGTAAGATTTTCTTCATTTATATATGGAGCAAATTTAATTCTTATATGTGATATAGTTAGAATATTCCAAAGATGTCTTTAAAAAGTTTAATTTTAAGAACTAACAATGCTTGAATCTACCTGATTGATAAGCAAAACAAAAAAGTGTTAAGATTAAGCGTTAAGGAAAGAAGAAAACTAGAGAAAGACATGTAAACCAGAAAAAGAGGGTCATCAAACAGAAGGGAGAAAGAGAGAAGGCAAGCAATTGTGAATAAAGAGGGAAAGTGATATAAGTGGGATATGCATTAAATATAGAGGTGTTCCCCATGCAACTAACCTATTATTTAATTAAAATATATAAAAATATTTATATACAACTCTAAAAAAGAATAATATTTAAATAAAAGAAATATCAGTTCATAGATAAATCAAATATTCATGTATAAATAATATATAATCTAAAAAAAAGTTATTATAGTATAAATATAATAAATTGCTATTATTATAACACAAAAAAATGATAGATTGCTATTTTTTAACTCAAAATAATGTTATTTCATATTCATTAAAGGGAGGAAAATATAAAATTAAATATGGTTTATTCTTCTAAAACTCTAGATCAGACGGACTAAAGACGGACTAAAGAACTGGTTCACTAGTAAGAAAAATATATTTGTGTGAAGAACAATATATATTAATTTTAAGAATAAAAAAATTGTGTAATTTTAATGAAATTTATGAGAAAAATTTCATATTGGTGATAACCATATTCAAGGTATTATGAGCACTAAATACTTTTCCTAGCGAGATTTAAATATTAATTTATCATATTATGAATGATTAACCTATTTCGCTAAATTCAAACACAGTTAGTGAGCTAATTAATTTTTGTTGAACTATAGTTAATTATGGGGTTTTTTTCCTTACAAAAAAACATTTTAATATGAGCATAATAAGTTATGGCCGATTTAGGTCGAGCCACATGTTTTAATATGAGAATTTTTTTTATAATCTTTTTAAAAAGGATTGAGCTCACCTACAATTTAAGGACAGAGTGAAGTCTTTTTTTCTCCTAGGTGATACTAATTTCGAGTAAGGTGAATTGTCAATTACCCTTAAGTATAAATCTAAGTATCTAAGAGTTAAAATACTTTTTCAAACGTTATGACTATAAATATAATAAAATAATATTTTTTAAAAATTAAATATACTCTAGATTGGTGTATGGTTAAATCCTTTTGAATATGAGGATAATAAGTTAATTTAGGTCCAACCACATGTTTTAATATGAGAATTTGTTTATTCAAAGTATTGTCATTTCATTTGTGTAAAAAAAAAGTATTGTCATTTCAACTGTTAATCATTACCAATGTTTTTTAGCAAAAAAATCAATACCAATATTTATTTAAATGATTTCCAAAAACAAAAACAAACTTACATTTACAATTCATAAATTGTAAACAGTAATATGGCATGACTCAATTCTCAAATTTCATGCAACTCAAAACAGGTAAAGTTATAGGTTCCCCATGCAAGCTACGTGGCTTAATTTATTATTGGTATGTATAACAATAAAAGACATACTATAAAAAATAAATATAAATTTCTGGATTATTTTAAAAACAAGTCATGCTCCATATTAATTTTTATAGAACATATTTCTTTTCTGGATAAAAAAATAAAGTTTAAAAAATATTTGGTCGTCAACATATTATATTCTATTAATAAAATAATAAATAAAGGTTATGATTCATACATAAGTTAAATTTTAGGAGAATTTTGCATAATATAATATTAATTTTTTTTATTTGGTATAAAGTATAAAATCGATCAATTATCATACTTATATCATCCTTGAATGTTTGGTATCACAATTGAATAAGGTTCAAAAAAAAAAATGCAATCCAATTTCAAAACGACAACGTATCCTGGTTGACAGTTGGACACCCTTACGCTACGACGCATCCCCATTGAGTCCTCCCCTCCGTTACAACAACGTAAGCAAGCAGAGAAGCCGGGGCGTGAAACCACGCGCCTCCCTCCGTATAAAGATCACCGAATTCCATATTCCAAATCTAAATTCGCTTAGATCCACAAAATCCATGGCGGAAGAAGGAAAGCTCGATGCCCAGCTCTTCCAGCTTCTTTCCACTCTTGTTCAGCAGGTATAATGCTCCCATCTCTTGATTAATTCGGCCCCAAATACGATTCCTAATTCGCTTAGGTTTACTTTCTTCTACTTGCGGTTTGCTTTTGGATTTCGATGCATGTGAATGAAAAAAGCAATTATTTTCGTTTTCGTCTTGGTGATGAAACCATCCCGCTTCACGGGATATCAAACTCTAATGCTTTATAAAACACGCGCAGAGGAATAGGAGCGGAAGATTTTATATATATATATATATATATATATATAATTAATTATTTTACACGTCCGGGTGTTTAGGGATACAAGTGAATTTCCAGAATTGTGTATGCGTTGCTATTTTATTTTCTTTATGGTGAAATTCGATTCCCTTTTATACGGATTATGATTTATCTTCTGAGCATGGGGAAGCAGAATTGATGTATTATATGCGCCTGACATTGTTGACATCTCTTAGTTCTCAATTTATTGGCCTTGACCCAGCGACTCTTCAATATCACTTTGATAAGTGTTCTGTAATAACAAGTATCTGCATGTTTTCACTTTTTTGGGTTTAGGTTCATGACTTGGAGATTCTGCATGTCCTTTTGTTTACCAGCCATTGATGTATTGAAATCTCACAATTTTATGATATAGGACAGAGAGCAAATAAGCTTGCAAGTTGGCATGTCTGCTTAGAATTGGCAATTGGCAAATGCTTTGAAATAAGCAGATGATTTATATTAATCAAGAGTTTGGTTTGAACGATTGAATTAAGGAGCAGTACTGTGGATGTTGTACAAAAGACAACAAAAATGCAAGTTTAAAGTTTTCTTATTGGAACTATGAAATGAATTTCTCCTTTTAGCATCATAACAATGAACTGCATGTAATCTTTTGCAGTATATGCTACTAATCTTCTTTAGTGGTCATACTGCCTGAAAATGATTGAATAATACTTTGTGGTGCATTTCAAGTAATTATTATCCAGGATTGCCTGCTTTCTTTTCTGAATTTAACTTCTTTCCTCTGTTGGTATTAAAAACATGTTTTTTCAAGATAATATAAATTGTAGGTTATGGTTCAGGTTTAGTGTTTTATATTTTGAATCAAGATTGCATATGATATGACACATCTTTAGCATCTCTTGATTTTTTCACCTTCAAAACATGATCCCTTTCATCCGTGCAATATAAAGTTAGATGTCAAACTTCTGCAGTGAGATATTGTGTAGTCATGAAGGGTAATTAAGCATTACACTGTAATCTGTTTAGGTGGAAGCATTAACGAATGAAGAAGAGGTTGAACTCCGCTCAAAAATTGAAGCTCTAGGATTAGAGGTTGCGAAAGTTCCTTCAAAGTCGACCCAGCCGCTTGATGAGGTAATTTTGATTCCATACTTCCATAGTTACTTGATGGATGAAACCTAAATGAAGTTCTTTAACTTTTTTTGAATTAAAGGGGTAAATACTAACGGCATGAGGTTACAGATAGGATTGAACTTGCGACCTTCTATTTATATGGAGTTTACATACCACTATGCTAAAAGGCATAGCAAACGAATGCAAAAAGAACTTTTTATATAAGGCTGTTCTGATCTTGATTTGATTAATGTGATTTCTCCTTTTGGATCAATTAACATTTTAGTTTTGTGTTTTCAATTATTGTCTATATGTAGTTGGCTATAGCTGAACAGTTGGATAAGTTGTCAGCAAAAATAGATGATGTGGATGAGATGATATCATCAGCCATGGCTGCAGATCCACAAGTGCAATCACTCTTGAGTGGTACAGCTGATGTGTGGATGCCAGTTATAACTGCTACCTCTGAGGAAAGACGTAATTTTACAACTTCTTTAGGAGACCAGACACCAACCGATGCTGAAACTCCAAAGTAGTTTTTCTAATTATATATATATACATATATAAATAATTTATTTTGTGTATGACATTTTAATGAAATGATAGCGCTTTTTGTGGTTATGGTCTCAATCTCATATAGTGTTCTAATTTATCATTCAGTTCTATATTTGGTTCAGGGATTATTCTAGGATCGATTGACTACCCCTGACTTATGTATCGTTTAACGCTCAGAATGGAAGTTTTCATATTGAAAAAGATTGTGTATTACGAGTATTATTTTATATTTTGAAAGGATAAAGTTGAAACAAAATTACACTTTTAAATACTAACATGCAAGATACGAAGCTGTGAACAATTGCGGGAGACGATATGGAATCATTTTGGGAAGACTAAGATCGAAATTTCGTGTTAAAATTTTAACAGGCAAGTTATATGTAGTTACATCATAGTATGTGATTTTTCAATACCAAAATGATACTCCATCGGGTCAAAATACGAAGTTAATTAATTAGATCTAAGTATTTGTTTGCTTTTTGATGACAAGTGTATAATTATTTAATTGAAGCATATTTTTGCCATGGAAACTTGAGATTATACTTGAAATTGACTCACTGGTCATGGCTCGTGCACTAGAGAGTTTGTTGCAGCATGGCACTCCAGTTAATAACTTCATGTATTAGATAGGATGCAAGACCTGAGGTAAAATATGAAGACCCCACATGTGTTTAGAGAAGGAAATTATTGCGCAGGTTGAAGCTTCCTTCAATCCAATGGAATCGTCCAGTTGGTTTAGGAACTCCCAGAGGGTTTGTGTAATATGGTGCATAAGGATTGAACAGGACATAGTGAATTTTATATCTCTCTACAAAGCATTTTTTTATTCACACAGTTTAATTCAACGACATTATGTTTCAAAACCTAGCCTTCTACCAATAATGTCGAACTTTTGTTAGTTGTATGATTTTTATTACCATCTACATAGATCTTTAAGTTATTCAGCTAATGATTTTTCAGAACAAAATCCTATAGAAGGGGGAAAGCTTTTTAGTTTTATACATTTGTAGTTCTATAACCTTCCATGAGACACACACACACACACACAGAGAGAGTTTTAGAGAGCGGGAGAGGGAGAGAGTTTTGGAGTAAGCGTTAACCATATTGGATCTTAAGACATTTCATGCCAAGTCCAACAATTTTAAAGAAACTGATAATTAATTACACACGAAACTCTATTAGGAAGAAGCTACATTCACAATGAGACTGATGAGCCACATTACAAAGGATCCTATAAGCCAACAGAGAAAGAGAAAGACAAAGGCTCCAGCCAGAATTGTAAGCAACGGGGGTCCCTCTGAATTGTTGCTTGTTTTTTCACCTTCTTCATTAGGCGTTTTTCCATTGCCAGAACCAGATGCAGAGTTCGTCGCAGAAACTCTCACGTGTCTCCGACTTATTTGTGATCTTGTGAGACCATCAAACCTACGTAAAATCAAGGCCAAAATGAATACTAGTAAAACTAAAATTTTGAAAACAAAAAGTTATACAGGCATCTCTTCTATTATCAAAACTTACACAAACTTACTCTAAAAACAAATAGTACTATCCTGGTCATAAATATAAGAGTTAGGAGTTAATCTTAGTTTTAACTATAATACCTCAATCTATTTTATTTATAATATTTATCATTTTTCTCCAAACTAGTTTATAATTTACCTAACTTAAAAGTTAATATATAATATAATATTCTATTGAGATATTTTAGGGAGATCATGTCACATTTGTTATAATTAAGTAATTTATCTAGTTTTTTTAATCTACCCAAATTAGTTAAATAGCTTTTAAATTAAGGATAATAGGAGTATACCATATAGACTTCTTCTAAATTCGCAAAAGCCACAGACGTTTCTATTTTTATGGGAGGTTGGTGGATGTTTTAAAAGTGGAGGAAGACTTGATGTAATTTCAACAAAACTCAAGTGGAATTCTGCATAATTTACACCATTTTTGTTCAAATGAAGTTCATGTAAATTTTAAAACAAAAGAGAGGTCTATGTAATTTTAGTGATACTTGAGAGGAGGTTTGTATTAGTTTTGAAGTGTAGTAAAAAAATGGCCATTCTTTTGACAAAACTTCTCAGCTCTAAACACTAGATTTGCTTGGTTCACTTCTAAAATCTAAAATCTAAAATCTTCAGAGTTATCAACAACTGGAGACATAAAATTAAATCTCATTCACAGGAATCAAATTGGTGACAAGCATCCTCAGGGTAAGGCTTTAAGAAAAAATGTATAAACACTCAAATCCTAAAGAAAGCAAGACTAATCCAATATTCTGTGATCAACTTTTAGCAGAACTGCAATGCAAAATCCCTCATAGAAATAAACAGTCCAATTGTGTAACATGGGCCAACATCACACTCACTAAAGAATCTTGTTTTTGAACACAAGGGTGAAGATCTGTTTTTTCACTCATTCCAGAACCACGTAATACAAGCTTGTTAAGATCACACTTAAACAGAACAAACTCCTGATTGTGTTGTTTCTTCTT
The DNA here is from genome assembly GCA_037074615.1 of Leucaena leucocephala. Lineage (NCBI taxonomy): Eukaryota > Viridiplantae > Streptophyta > Magnoliopsida > Fabales > Fabaceae > Leucaena > Leucaena leucocephala. Next base: position 1,205,398 of record CM073544.1, on the reverse strand, counting down.
CAAACATAAAATTTCTTTCAGCTGTTCTTGAGAATTGAGAAACAAGACCATGTATTGCAGCCATCAATCGTAGCAAAACAAATATTACAAAACCCTTACATGAAGATCTTTGAAAATGTTATAGAATGGTTTTAAATTTTTACTATGGAAATGAAGTGTCTGATATTTTCCTGATTTTTGTGTTCAACCACTTAGCCCAGATTTCCTCTCCATGCAACTGCTTCGCATTTCCTCTTTGATTCCATGAAATATGTTGGACCAAGTGATTATGTCCATGGAGAAGAAGCAAAATTCAAAAATATCAGAGTCTCCTAATTATTCTATCCTCAACTATCCAAGTATGAAGAACAACAATAGCAGTTATAATAGTCATAATTAAGATTGCAAATTCAAACTGACAAGTGATAACAGTGTAGCTACGACGTGCATTAGCCGATGAAATGGAAGTTCAGATTTTGAGGGAAAAAAAACCATTGAGGACAAAAGTAATTGGGTCCTGAAATTAAAATCCGAGAACGAAGATGGAGAAATCAGAATACAGATCTACACGAGAAAGCAAGCAGAGGCAAAACAAAAAGACAACTAAAAGAAATGCATGAACCTGAGCTTGGAAGATACTGAAGAAGCCCTAGTACAGAGCTTAATAGCATCAATCGTGGGGATTAAAGCTCTTGAAGAAGGAAACCCTAACATCACATTAGCTGGTCTTGCAGCCGATAATAGTGAAGCCATTTCCATTTCACTCCAAGTGTTTGTTTTCAGTTTTCACTTCAATACTCTGAAGTCTGAACAAAACCTCACTAGTCATTCGTCGAAATTTGTATCTAAAGCCTCTTAACTGCCATGTTGGTTTGTGATTGGTGGGTAGATTACTAGATTATGGCTATGGGCATATGGATGATTCTTTCATCACTGGCACATGGGGGTGGAGATTCCCTACATTTCAGAGATAGGTACACGACGACCATATATTAGCAAATTTTATCTTTTTTTTATTTATTCATATCTCCTCATTCTCACAAACACATATATGCCTTTACTTATATATTTAACAAGAAAGTGATAAATTATTATTATATACAAGCCATACAATCTGTCACACTAGGTTCTAACTAACTCTCGTGCAGATCAAATTATCAAATTTAATTTAATTACTTGAGTCATTGCATTAATTATTTCTATTTTTTATTTTTTCTCCAAATATATACTATGCATTTTGTATGAATATGAAACATTTGAATCCTCTAGCATAAAAAAAGAAAAAAGAAAACATTTGAATCACCCTAAGTATAACTTACTAGAAATAATTAACGTTAGTCAGTTAGGTCAAGAGATTAATTTATCATAATATGATGAATAAAATTTAAATTTTCACCAACAAATGTTAAGTTTAGCGAAATAATTAGTTTTTTATAACGTAATAAATTAATATTTAAATTTTTGTTAGAAGATACGTCAAAATTTAATGATCGACGATCCTTTAAATATAATTGTCTTTAATAAAAAAATACATATATTTACTAAAAAAGACAGTTTCAATTTTCAATAAGAAAGATGTCCATAATTAATAACCTAACTATATTTTAAATAAAATTGTCTCCAACTGAAATACATGTGAAAAAAAAAGTATAACCCAATAAAATAGAATATCAATTAAATCACTTTTTCAATAATTAATCGGGGAAATTGGCGATAAACCCCCCATTTGATAAATTAATTGGCTAATGGGACCTAAGACTTGAGGTCATTGAGTGTCCATAAGTAGGAGGGGAGAAAAGACTAAATTACCCTTAATGTTTAATAGATGAGAAAGAAGGAAGGTAATTATATATCACCGAAGGTCAATAGTACATGATAGAAGCTAATTGTATATAGCTAAAAGATTATTTGCATGTTGGTCATGCTTGCATTTTAATTGCATATGGCATAAAGTAATTGCACATGACAAAAGGCAATAGCATATAGTGAAAAGTTAATTACATATTATGGAATATATATCGCGGAAGGTCAATTGTATTTTGATACTAATTGCATTTTGATTGTATATTACGGAAGGTCATTCCACAAAATAAAGATAATTGCACATAGTGAAAGGTGCACATGCCTCCTTTTCTGCAGCTCCAGCCTGACAAGTAGCAATGGACACAGCTAATATGAGAATGAGAGCCAGTTTTACACGTAAAACTCCTCAAAGGAAAAGTCTCAACACTTATGATCAATAAAAACTCTCAATAATGCAAATAAAAATGCTAAACCCACCACTTTACCTATTGCAATGATTAAACTCCCAAAATATAGACAACTCCCCTGTGACTTATTTCAAACCAGTGAAATGAGGGAAAACCCAAGACCGACAACTCATAATAACTTTTGAGGGTTGGTAAAGAATTGTAGAAGATAATAACTTGCGAGGTTTCTAATTGTCTTTTTTTACCTATAATTAAATTGTCATTTGCAGGGAGCTATTCATCAACACCTGCTTTTGCTGAACCATCTACTTCTCCTCATTCTAAGGGCAAGTTTGGATTAGTTTTTGAGAATAGATTCCGGGAAGAATAGATTTTAGAGAATAGATTTTGGGAAGAATAAGTGTTTAGATAGTTATTTTCAAAATAACTTTTTGAGAAGGTAAATTACTAAAAAGGATATGATTTTATTAAAAGGAGGAGAGAGGAGAGAGGGTGGGGAATAGAGAAGAAAGGAGAGTGGGTAGAGAAGAGAAAGGAGAGAGGGTAGAGAAGAAAGATGAGAGATAGTGGAAAAGATAGAAGAGAAATGAGAGATAGTATAAGAAAAAGTAAGGGTAAAATAGTAATTGGATAGTCTATAAGTTATTTTACTGTTACAAAAGCTATTCTGACTAGTTTTTCTGAAATCATGGTTTGGCCCAAACCGAGGTTTTGAACAAAAATAGCTGTTTGTATAAAATTTTCCCAAACCGAAGTTTTACCCAAAATCAATTCTTAAACCAAGGTCCCCAAACACAAACTAAGTGTGTGTTTGGGTGTGGTTAGAGAATTGATTTTGGCCAAAACCTCGGTTTGGAAAAATTTTATACAAACAACTAGTTTTGTTGAAAATTAATTTTGGGTAAAACCTTAGTTTGAAACCTAGGTTTTAAATAAGTCACTGAAAATAACTTTTGATTTGAAACCTATGTTTTGAACTATCCAATTATTAATTTACCCCTATTTTTTCTTACACACTCTCTCATATCTCCTCTCTTTTCTCTATCATCTCTCCTCTCTCTTCTCTTATCTCTCTTTTCCACTCTTTTCCTCTCTCCTCTCTCTCTTCTCTTTACTCTACACTCTCTTCTCTCTCTTTTTTCTTCTCTACCATCTTTCCTCTCTCTTACTTTTAATCAAATCATACATTTTTTTAGTAATTTACTAATATAAAAAATGATTCTACTACTAATCATCCAAATATCTCTATTTCCAAAATCTATTCTCCAGAATATATTCTTCTCAGAATCTATTATCTAAAAGCTAATCCAAACAGGGCCTAAGTCTTATGGAATCAATTGAGATAAACATTATAAACCCTCGACTTTCTTATAACACAACCAGATATGGTGTAGACAGAACCTAAACAACTAAATAATAACTTTTCAGAGTCCAGATTCCCCCACCAGTTCACACAACCCTTAATCCTCCAATACACATTGGTTGAAACCCAAAGGGATCGAAGATTCCACACCCAACTCAATCGTGAAGATTAGCGACGAACGGCGAGGTTGGGGTTTCATATTTCCCAGCACAAGAGCACCAACGAACACGAGAAGACTTCCAATCTTCGAGCGATAACAAGGTTGATGCAGAGAGCAACGAATTCAGTGATTTTAGGGTGAAACCAAAGTGAAGCAAGGGACAGAAGAAGGCAGGAGGGTGAAGGGAAGAGAAGGATGCGACAGAGAAACTACCAAAGAAGCACCAGAACAATGCCGAAAAGCACCCGAGACAACAGAGGAAAAGCACCTCAAAGAAAAACTAGAGCTCAATTATTTTTGTTGCCAAGTGTTTTCACAGGGGCAACATGGTCTTTTCCGCCCTCACTTCCTCAAATTTCAGGTCTCATTAGCCAATTAATTTGTGAAATGGGAATTTATCCCCAATTTGCCCAAATAATATATGTGGCCACCAAAAAAGTTCATATATAAAATAATTCCCGTATAATTGGATTTCAAAATTTAAATAACACTTGGACAATCAAGTGACCAAATAATTTATTTATATGGTCTTTTTATCATTTATTATTAACTTTCATTTGTCGTGTTTCTCACATATTCTTATGTATAGATAAAATAGAGCGCTTAATAGTACACTACAAATGAAATCTGACATGTTAAAGGTGGAGATAGAATTCTGAAAGGAAAAAGAGAAAAAGGGATTCTAAGAGGATTTGGATCCCAACAAAACCAGGAAGTTCCATTGATCAATAACCCAAGTGAATAGATCAAGAACAGGAATATTTCCTTTATTTGATGTTACCTCAAAATCATCTGTTGGGGATAGAAAAATCCCCTTTTTACCTAAATCCAAAACCTTTTGGATACCTCACCTAAACGGAGAGAAAAAAAAAATCCCTCGATAAATTTGTATCAAATTTTCAATTTTATGCCACTTTCCATCTACCATGAAAAATTCCATATTCAGAAAGAATGTTTAATATTTCAGGTTGATGAAGCTTTGGCAGATAATTCCTCAAGTTTCTCCAATGTAACACTTTTGGGCCTTTCAAGTGGCATCCCAAGGGCACGGTCCCATATCAGCTGAAAAACACGGAAACAACATTTTTTTCAGAAACTGACACCAATAAAGAATAAACTGATAATGAGGTTCCAAAGTTATTATATTTCTTCAGTTTTCCTCAAATATTAATGAGTGCATGATTAAATATCCAAAAATAATAAAATCATCATATGTTAACCCTTTTGGTATCTCTCTGACACTTGACATGTATTCATCTTGTGCACTTGTAGAGATTAACTAGCGCAATCACTAATCTTTGGAAGTAAGTTTGAGCTAAAACAAGTTGGGGACAAGAATAGTTGACTGAAGAATATGACGAACCTGAGGACCAATTCCAAAGCTCCTTGAGACACCAAAGAGAACTGTGTAATAGCTGTCCAAAATGATTAGAGGGCATTATAATCAATCCTTAATTGTATCATAACAAATATATCAAGCTGAATAGCTTATATTAGTGACACCCTACCTCTCCTCAGATAAGCCAAAGTAGTTCAATAGTACACCACTGTGAGCATCAACATTAGGCCATGGATTTTTAACCTGAACCATTGAAAACCATGAAGTCATCAATCAGAAGAACATCATATGCTTGGTACCCAGGAACTACTCAGTAGAGATTTGATATCTAATGACAAAATAAAGAACAGAAAAAAATAAAAATGAAAGCAGCATGTCCTACAAAATTGAAGTTTTAAGGGTGAAAACTGAAAAGAACCACAAGGAGCAGACTGGACTGAATCTAGGGTCCGTCTGGGATGAGAAATAGACAGAGTGACTACACAGGACAGGACCAAGAACTAGAATTCAAGTAATCCCAAATATAAAAGGGACATGCACTCAACACATTCAAGGACACAAGATCACAGTTCTTTTGATGAAATCATTTTTTTACTTTGGTCCTAAAAACAATGTACAAGAAAGGTTTACTATGATTCTGAGTCGATGGAACTGTACTAACAATTCTAAGCAACTCAATAAAGACCTAAAATCCCATTATACAATATGCGATAAAATCTCAGATTAAATTAGGAATCCTTTCTTCTCCTCAGGCGTTGTCCAAAGCCTGTTCTGTTTTCAACTACCCTTACAAACAAGTATTATTCTGTCAATGTTGAGCAGCTAAGCATGTATTCGATTCATAAATTATCATAATTGGAAGTAGATGGTGAGATGCATAATATGCATTTTGCATTCAACAAAATATAAGACGATATCTTCAATCAGATTTTCATGTTTATATTCATTAAAAAATAAAGACATAACATTACCTTGCCTAACTGAGTAAGAATGGGAGGCACAACCTCTTTCAGCTTGGATACCTGCAGTGATCACAAAGAAAAATTAAATCAATCAGATTTATAGCAAATAAACTTGGTTTTTCCATAAGAAGGCACTCCCTAATTAACACAATCAAATTAGGAAATAAGTGATATAACCAGCTGGAACAGTGGATCATCAGGCAGATGCTTCAATCCAAATTCCCTCTGACATGTGTATCTTGGGTCTGTTTTGCGTAAGACTCCATGTCCATATCCAGATATAACCTGCAAATTCGAAAAGCAAAACAGCCAACCCTATCATGTTGCCAAGCGTTCACTACAGAAAAAAATTATTATGAGACAGTAAACCTTAGTTTAGCAAAACTCTTTGAGTGCAAACAGATACATATTACTATTTGAGAAATTCTTATTGGCAGGGACAGATACACATCAAATTATCAAAATTTATAGCTCCAGATGCATATCACAAAGAGCTTTAATGCCCATCAGCTAACAAATCCTTTAATTCCTTTGCTGATTTGTTCAGTGCAGCCATGTACAGTGTATGTTCACACAGAAAAGCATGCATAACAGATTCATTTGCAGAATAATAAAAAGACTTAAAATTCTTCGATGAATATGACTCACTACATTACCTGACCAATATTCAATGTTTTATGAACATAGTCTTTCAATTGTTCTGTACTTATGTGCGGAGTTCCAAACTCCTCAACAACATGTCTGATCCAACGCAAAACCTCCTGAAACCCAATAAGTGAAGAATAAGGGAACCAAAATCAATAACATATAAGCAGAGGCAGAGATGAGCCATGATCATGATACTTTTTCAACTTGATATGATAAGTCAAGACTTGATAAAAATCAAAACATCAGACCAAGCACTAGTTTACTTCTATAGTTGGGAAAGCAAAGATCATGAAGTTCAAGCATCGTGCTCCTTCTAGAGTAAATACAACTGTAAGGATCTAGATACAAATTTGAAAAAAAAAAAACTTTTCGAAAGAAAAAAGAAATCCTATCCTAAAATACTTTGATAATTAATGGATCTAAGTCACACACATAATAACTGATGGGTGAACCCTACTACACTTAACTTCTGCCTGCAATAGTGCTAAAGCTTTTAAATTCCAAGTAACTTTCTCCTCAAAGTACAATATGATTTGGATTTCTAGATAGTCAAAAGCATATTGTATCTCAAAAACTCAAGTTATTAAGTAAAGGCTGAGGAATGATTACCCCACACACACACGCTCACATATTTAACATGGCCCATTGTGAAAAATTGTCAGGCTTCAACATGGATAAAGCACGAGAAACTCATAGTGTGCTGAAATTAAGTTACTTGCGAGAATAGGAGCAGTAGGAAACTTGTAGGATGCATGGGTTAAGGGCAAGATGGTCTTTTTCAACTTTATTCCAATATGTACAGTGCCATTCCTTAGATCTAATGATGGAATAAATTTTGGCTCAAAAGCATTCCATGGAATAGCTTTGGGAATTCCATTCCCAGGTACCAAACCAAGGATTGCTCCAATGTTTCTCCTTTTCCCTTTCCTTCCATATTTTCATGTAAGCCAAACACAACGTAAGGGCATTTCAAAACAGCAAAAGATGAAAAACATTCAAAATAAAAAAGTGCACTCGCCCATGTGTGTGAAAGAGAGTTTCAAAAATAAATAAATAAAGCAACCTGATTGGCCAAGCCATGCAGCGGCCCAGCTAAACCATTCAGAGCAGCTACAAATGCAAGGTAAGGATCTGAAAGTGGACTACCAACCTGGATTGAACATAAAGGTTATTAAATAAAAGAAAGAAACTGAGGCATCAACAAAAAAGGTCTTCATTAATTATTAAAAAATTATATTATTGCATAAGTTTCAGAATTAGAATAGAATGAGAACATAAATAACAAAGATCACTTACTAGGTGGGCGGCGTGAGCACTAACATTCCCACCTTCATGATCACTGCAATCCAGTTTCAACCAAAATGTTAAGCAGCAAAACATGTGGTGTTAATTTGAAGAAAATTTTATAATTCAACATAAGCATAGTATACGCCAAGGGAGAAACAAACCTATGGATGGTGATGTACAGCCTCATAAAGTCGAGCATTTTTGGATCATCAAATCCCAACATGTGGGAGTAGTTGGCACCGTAATCCAAAGAATCATCCATTGGTATGAATTTTCCATCCTTATATTTCCTTTAAGAAATACAAGAACACATTAATCAATCCAATCGTAAGAAAGCTAGCAGAAGTGCTGTAAACACGTTGATCAATATCACCTCATAACTTGCCTACAGCAATTTGATTAAGTAGCAATGAGGAGGATGATATTATTTACATACCTTCTATAAACATAAGCAGCAACTGCTGGCACACGAGCAATCAAATTCATGCAATCCTCATAAGTTGGCTCCCAATACCTATATCAACATGAGATATCTGCTACAGTAACTTTTAAGGTGCCATAAGTTTTGAAAAAGAAAAAAGAAATTCAGAAGCTCACTTTGATTTGTGAATCCCACTCTCATACGCTTTCTGAAATTCACTCTGAACCTGGAAGATGAAATGAATGATTGCAAGTCACTTCTCAGCTATTACAGAAAAGTTAACAATGCCATCAACAAATAAGCAGAATAGTTTGGTTTATTATGATGATCAACCCTATCAGTTAATGAACTAATCCACTATCTTCTTGCTTAAAAAATTTTCAGCAAAGGAAGATATTTTGATATGGAATTTCTAGTTTATTACTATTATAAACATATTAAGTTACAAATTAAAACATGAAGAAGCATACACCATTTTACTGAACAGAAACAACATCATAAAATTCAATACTCAAGAGGTGTATTTGTCACACAGACAAACTATTTTCAAGCACATTACAAACTTTCCATCCAGCAGGTCATATTACGATACAAGCGTATAACAACACATGTATTATCTCAACCACAGAAAGAAAAAGCAATACATTTTTCACATAACTCAAAATAAAATATGCTATTCAACCTGAAGAGCCATGACACCAGTAGCAAACTGAGTCATTGCATGAGCTTCAATAGGCAGGGCATCGATAGCCTTAAAAGCATAATCTGCAAGGAAAAATACAAATCCCCATTAAATGCCTTTCTGTCACGTCAAGACTGAAGTCAAAGTATTATGAACATTCTTATAACAAACTGGAAGAAAAACGTTATAGTAACCCAAAACCATAGGAGGAAAATTAGGCACATGAGAAGCATATAAGTGACACATAAGCAAAGAGCAAATCTCAACAGCAGACATGATACATCAAAACATATGGAAATCAATACATTAATTAGGAGAGATTTGCCTTTATTTACTTCCTTTTATTTTACAGCCTTTATTTTGTAAATAGTCAAACCTAGGATTTTTTCCCCCTGTTTTCTAGCCTAGATTGCGTCCCTGTGTTTAATGCATGCTGTGTGTATATTGTGATTCCATCCTATCAATAATATACAAAGCTGTTTAATGCATGCTGTGTGCATATTGTGATTTCATCCTATCAATAATATACAAAGCATTTTTGGATCTCTCATGCTCGCAAAAAATGAATACCATAATATTTAAGTTTACAAGTGCATGGTACACTGTATCAAGAAAGATGTGCATTTCCTCAAACAAGAACCATAAATATTAAAAAACAAAGGGAGGCAGAATAAAACAACAACAACAACAACAACAAAAGAGACCCTAAAAGCATGCTAATGCATCGTTATATCTACATTTTCAAAATCTATTCTAGTCAATCTAATAGAAAATTGAAAAAAGGGAAAGCAGAGATATATTGTTTAAGAACTGCATATTTCGCATCCATGACAATTTGCTTGGGGACAATTATAACAGAAACCTTGGGTTCATATCCAAACCATATGTTAGTCTTGTTAATCTATATTTAGAAACTGGATAAAAAATCAATTAAAAGATTTAGAAAGAAACCAAAGCAATTCACTTAAGTCTGAAGGTTGCAGATAAACAACTTCAAAAAATCCACGACAAACTAGTTAGAAGCAATCATTAAGTACTGTTTCAAGAAGGGGGGAAGTGAACCTGGGATAGTTGCACGACTTCGCAATTCCTGGGATAATGAATCTACTTGTGCTTTGCTTGGTATCTGGGACACAATGAAGAAATAAAGATCATTGTCAAGTTCCAAATCAAGCCCAAATATGATATAAAAACCCCATACAAGGCTATGGTATTTTATGTAAGACAATCTGAACTAATCACTCCAATTAGTTTAAGTAGAACTGTTGAATACCTTTCCTGTCAGTAGAAGCCAGAGAACAGACTCAGGCAATGGCTCCCCACCTGGAAAAGCAGCTGGAAGTGCTTTCTGGCACTCAGGGATTGACATGCCCCTGAAGCGAATTCCCTAGAAAACAGAAGCAACCTGAACTCAAAGGTCCATTTAATAAAAAATAGCAAGTCCAGAATTTTATCAACTAGTTATTAGGAAGTTAAATTAAATAGTTCAACCAAAAGCTAGATATTATTAGACACGTACCTCCTCCGGATCAACGGATGAGCCTAGCCACAACAAAGCTGTCATTCCTCTCATTCCACCAATTACCTTTCAATGATGACAATGGGCACAAACAGATTAGATCTTTTTCTCCAAATAATCCACTTATTCACAAACGGGGACAAGGAAGGTGGAATAATAAAATACTGCTATCAATTTGGAACTTTATATCTATGACAAAAAATAAAATTTTACCATATCAACGGTGGCCTTGCCCAATTCAACTTGTCCATAATCTTTTTTCAGCTTCTTAATACGTTCCTAAAACCGGAATACAAATATAAATATATATTGACATAGATCAGAATCACATTCCAACATATTCCAAAGTCAAAACGTCAATTAAAGTTTAACAAGCTAAGCATGAAGAGTCAAAGCACACATGCAAATCTTACTCTTCTCAACAATTAATCATGACAGGGGATTACAAACTAGTTACAAGAGTTACCAACTAACTTAGAATAGAATGCACATTGCAGAAATAGCTACATGTTCGTTAGAACACAAGCAAAAATATAATGAACCAGCACCTAATACAAGTTTTCAATTAAATAACTCAACCAAACAAAGTATACAAATCCCCTGCTTGATATGTATAAGCATCATAAGTCAGAAAGATAGGTCACACTTAAAAGGCACACAAAAATCAGGTCTCAAAGTAAACAGAAGGGAAAGAAGAAAGAAACATTTGTTATGCATTAACCTGTCCAACACAAAATCAAAGATATGAAATGCCACAAACCTGTTGCTCGGGAATTAGCTCCTTCAACTCAGAATACAGATCCTACATGATAGAAAATAACTAGCATGAGCAGAAGTGGATGTAGATAGAGTTCCAGAGAACAACTTCATCCAGCAATGTATGTTAAACTAAGAAAATTTCTTAATTCTTACATCAGCAATGTTGAACTAACAACACTCATTAGGTAAGGCAACACATAAACATGTTTAACAGAAAACAAGAATATACTTCGAGTGTTTCGGAAGTCAATAACAAATAGCTAAGGCTCAAAGGCTCAACCGTCAAGTGATAAGTCTCAAATAACCTCATAATTACCTTACATGAAAATATCAACAAGGTCAGAAAATAGTAATTTAACTAGTCTAAAGCCAATTCCAAACAATTTAAAAATTTTGTTCGGAGAATATACATGATGTTCCCAATAAATCTATCCCAGTACATGTCGTCAACTTCAAGCGCCAGAGACACCAGAGAGAGAGAGAGAGAGAGAGAGAGAGAGAGATTACAAGATTGCTGGAGATTTGAGTTTGAAGCAATCTAACTGAATTGGCGATGCTAGATTTTTGGCCCTGAAATTACATCGAGAAAAATTAGTCTCATACGAAAATAATGCAGCAAAGAAACATAGACAAAGTAAAATCCATACTTAGCAATAAAAAAAATTAATAAATTTCAATTAAATCGGATTTCAAGGATCTTCCGCTTCACACTCACCACGCGAGAGCGAAGCTTAGAAAGGGCAGAAACACTTCTGAAGAAAGCCATCTATAACCGCAAGCGACAACCTACAACAACTCTTCGAGCATTAACAATATAGAAAGGCATATAACAAGAAGTTCAGCTCAACAACAGAAACTGAGAACAGATCATGAATGCAACAAAAACTTGATATTTCTTTAGAAGCGAAACTTCAACAAGCATGAGACCAGATCAAATACCGAATTCCAAAGAACAGGAGGTAACTAGAATAGAGAAAAGTGATCGAAGACTGATAAATGAGAAATCAAAGCGAAAAATAAGCATCACATGCCACGATTCTGGGAATGGAAAATAGGGGGTTTGAACAAAAATTAGAATTCAAAGTAGAAGAAAAATAGAAAAGAAGAACATAGAGAGTAAAAGTCAGAGAAGGAACAAAGTGCTAAAGATGTGGGATGAGCTACGTCTCTCCAGAAATGAAGAGAAAGAGAAGAGCGAGCGATGCAACTGCGACGGTGATTGATTATTTATTCGTTGCTCCTATGAGAAGCGGGTTTATTTTCATTTAGGGCATGTTTGGATAGAATTTTAAAAAAGGGCTTATAGATAACTTATGGAAAAGTACTTTTGGAGAAGAGTTTATGAAAAAAAAGTGGTTTTGAATAAATAGGTGTTTGGATAGTTATTTTTAGAATGACTTTTTATAGTGGTAAATTACCAAAAAGGGTATGATTTGATTTAAAGTAAGAGAGAGGAGGGAGTTAGAGAAAAGAAAAGAGAGAGGAGAGAGGGAAGAAAGGAGAAAGGAGAGAGGGTGTAAGAAAAAGTAAGAGAGAGGAGAGAGGGTGTAAGAAAAAATAGGAGAGAGGAGAGAGGGTGTAAGAAAAAGTAGGGGTAAGATAGTAATTGGATAGTCCATAAGTGCTTTTACTGTTGAAAAAGCTATTTTAAATAGCTTATTCAAAACCATGGTTTTGTCCAAAAGCACTTATGGACAAATAAGCCTGTTTATTTTAAAATTTCTCTAAACCGAGGTTTGGGCCAAAAGCCCTTTTAAAACCACGGTTTGCAGGCCCTTAAACCCGTTTTTATTCTCATTTTAACCCATTTTATTTTTATTTTTATTTTTATTTAGGAAAAGTAATTAAAGTTTTAAGACAATAAGTAGGAAAATATGTTACATACATGTATAAATATTGCAATTCAAAAACCAATTCTAACCATTTGGTTAAGATGTAAAACTATATTTGAAAGTAAAAGATTAAATCTTCACCATATAAACTGAAAAAATAGTAATGAAATTATTTTTGACCAACTAAAAGTAATGAAATCTTAATTAAAAAATAAAAAAAATTATATTAAATTATTTATATCCATTTCATCACGTTCTATAATTTATTTTAAAAAAGTAGGACACATGGTTAAGTTTAATTAAAAAAATTTAATGAAATAGATACAAAAAATTTAATATAAATATGGCCTTTAAAGAAAATAAGACCACTAAATTCTAACAATAAATTAAAATTAGTTAGGATAATTTAGTATGCAAAATATTTTTGCATCCAAGTGAAGTAGCACATTAAATATCATAATCAACATGTATGCCATGAGTTTGATGAGCAAGTCAATCATTGCTAATATTTGTTGTTATAATAATTTGATAAGCAAGACAAGCTGTTCCTCTCAAAAAAAAAAAAATCAAAATGTAAGGGACAAAAGAAAAAGTTAAGGCTTTAGCATTTTTGATGTCTTTCTTTAGCAATTAACTGAACTTTGTAACCAACAGGGGTTGGTCCGAGTGGTAAGCGGCTCGGTATCGCTTAAGCGAGGTCTCGAGTTCGAGCCTTGGCGTACGCAGAAAATCCCCGTTGGGAGACTCACCCACCATAGCCAGGTGCGCGACGCGGGTCGGATCCGGATGTAGTCGGGGCAAAGCTCCGGTGAACCGGGTGAGCAACTAAAAAAAACTGAACTTTGTAAAATGTGCGCAATAAGAAAAGAAGGTTAGGTTGGTGGAGGCACGGCACACCTAAGCATGACCTGCCCATGATCGGTGTGTCAAATCCCCAAAAAACAACGAGTACATGTTTAATTACTTAAGTTTATATTAAATTTTATTTAAATTTTTTAAGTTTAAAAAATATGTTTTTAATTTTTTAAATTTAATGTGGTTAATATTATTCAACAGAAAATATCTATTTATCAAAATTAAATAATATATATGTAATTAAACACTGATAAAATATATCCTTTTTAAATTATATTATATTTTATATTAAAAAATTAAAATTTAGATATATTTTATCAACGTTTAATCGTTGAATCATCATTTTAAATTTATTTATATTAAGAAGTTGAGAAGTTTTGGAATTTAAATCATTCAAGATATTTATGAACAAAAAATTAAATACGGAGATTATGTTTTGTATGAAATATGGGGTAAATTAAAAAAAACACTTTCGTTGCTTATAAATATGTAATTTCTAATTGGATTTGAATAAAGGAATGGGAAAGTAAAAAAAAGAAAAGAAAGAGCAAAAGTTTATATATGTCAAATGACATTGGAACCATTAAAACTCTAAAAAACATCAGCTATGTATGTAATGACATTTTGTTTCATTAAATGCAAAATAAAAACAAATTAAAATAATGCTAATGCTAATGAACCTGGTTCTGTACCTTTGGAAATAATTTTGCTCTTCCTTCAAAAGATAAAACTAAATGACATAGAATAATATTCTGATCATGCTGCTCTCGTAGGCACAGTTAGAGATGGTAAAGGAGCTCATCCACGGCAACGGAGAACTTCTCGCCGCCACCATAAGTGTCTTATGAAAATCAAACTTTACACAGATTCTTTGGAGACTCTAAATATCCTATAGTGGATGGTGGATACTCTTTCTTCCTTTGAGAAATGAGATCGCGAAAGTACAATCACTCATCTTCTCTAATTGGAATCTTGATATCATTCACTCACACAGGCAAGCACTACAATGTGTTTATTAGCTTACACGAACGGCTCTTTTCCTAATCCATTGCCTTTTTGTGTTTTCTCCAGTAGATTTGTTTTCTCTTAGGTTTTACTTTTCAAGTTTTAATGTTGCCTTTGTACTTCAAAAAAGATTATTCTGATCGTGTATGTGAGAAACAGATACATATGGATGCCTTCTTCTGGGTTGAGCTTAAACAAAACATTTTTTTTTTTGGGATACTCCATTGTTTTAAGAAATATTCATATGCTCATAATTATAAAGGCCAGTTGATTCTTTTAGATATACTAAGTATACTAAATAAATCAATTAATTATAATTAAATCTAACATTTCAAGATGAATTCATATTATATACTTCTCAATCTATCCAAATTAGTTAACTAACTTTTATATTAGTTATAATTAATTGATTTATTTGGCTTCCTTAGTAAATGTAAAAAAGTTAAATAGCTCTCGTAATTAGGATAGGAGGTAGTAATAAATTTACATGCAATTGTAATTTATTAATACATGCATGATTATGGCATGCCATTGAATAATTAAATACTCCTCCAGTCCTAATTACGAGATCTAGTTAATTTTTCTTGAATAGATTTAACAAGCGAAATAAATAAATTAATTATTATTAAATCCAACCTCTCAAGATAAATTCATATTATATACTACTCATTCTACCTAAATGAGTCGATTAGTTCTTATATTAATTACAATTAATTAATTTATTTTGATTCCTAAATCTATCCAAAAAAATTAACAGGATCTTAATTAGGACATGAGGTAGTATATAGAGGATAAATTCATGCAATTAATTAAGCTTTTGATTGGGACCGAGTAGTGCTGCAAAATGAGCTTCTTCTGGCCTATTTTGTCCCAGCGGGCATGATTTTGGCTGTAGGATTAAGAAAAAGCAACAAATGATCTTTATTACGAAAGTATATTATATAGTTGAGAGTAGGGTTTATACTTATAGAGGTATGGCATCAATGTTTTATAGGTTTGATATAATAACAACAATAAATTTTATCTTAGGTGGGTTCGGTTATATGGATAATATATAGCATAAATATTTAATAGGTTAGTGCTCTAACCAACTAAGCTACGGAAGCTGTTTGTTATAAATACCTATAACAAATCCTCTGCCCCAAAAGGATCTAATTAAAGTCAAAACACAAACAACTGGATCAAAAGAAAGCTAATTAAGAGTCGGATCTGAAGTCTTCAAAGGCTAATAATAAGCTAAGTAACATATTGGATTTATATACATATATATACACATATATTTACAAACCAAAGGAGATCAGAGGAAGATGATGATGGAAAATAATACAATATAATAAAAACAAGGGCTTAATTAGTTCATAGTACTTAACTGTTCCATAAAACCATCTAATTCTGAGAACCCACGGCGATGATCAAAGAAACCACTGAAGCTCTCCTTATTTGACTTTGACCTTCTCATCAATATCTCATCATCAGCATGATCTTCTTCTTCGTCTTCTTCATTCTTGATCCTCTTCTTCTTCCCATTTCGTAGACCCAGAAAGTCTTGTTCTTCTTGTTTTTCCATAGCCCTCCTCCTGTTATTATTGTCTGCTGTTGGCTTAGTATTTCCAGTCAATCTCTGAACAAGGTCTCTGAAATTTGCAGCATCAGTTTGAATTATTTTTGGTGCGTCTACGTGAATCACTCTGATCTTTGGCTTCAGTTTTGCCATCACCTGAGACTGATGATCGATCCCTAATAACTTCGACGACGAGAACGACTATGAAGAAAAACTTGGAAAAAGCTCGCATGGCTTTGTCATCGATATGATCTGTATCTTCTATGGAAGTTCTAGCTCTACAAGTTGTTGACGAATTTGTATTCCAATGAAGGGATTATTTGTGGATTGAGAATATTAAACAAGGCAATTTTTTTATATAGAAATTATAATAATATAATATATATATATATGCGGGTTTATCCTGAAGAAGTAAACAAGTGGTTAACTACTAAGCTTACGCAATCAAGCTTTGAAAACTAGGGTTGCATATATCTCTCTCAAATTTCACTGTCAACAAACTGATTATAAAATAATAATACTTTCAGTCCTAATTAAAAAAGCTAGTTATTATTTTAGATAGATTAAAGAAGTTAAATAAATCAATTAATTATAACTAATATTAGAGCTAGTTGACTAATTTAAGTATTGAGGAGTATATAATATAAATTCATCTTGAAATGTTAAATTTAATCATAATTAACTGATTTATTTAATTTTTTTAATATACATAAAAAAATTAATTAGCTCTTATAATTAGGACAGGAGGAAATATATAATTGGTGGTACATACATATGAAACAAAAGAGAAAATAAGAGGTTAATTTTTATGATAAGAATTTAAAAAATATCATATCTTTAGCTATAAATAATTAAAAAATCATTGTATTAATAATATATTATATCTTACAAATCCCTAATTTGTCTAGCAAAAATCACGTATCTTCTTGTATAAATATAACTAATGGGGTTTGGCAAAAAAAAAAAAAAATAATAACTAATGGGGACCTTAGGATATAAAATCCTAAATCCTAATAAAGATACATTAAGGCTGTTGATCCTACCACAACGACATCCGGATAAAAACAACTTTAATCTAACCCAACTTAAAAAATTAATTACTTTCAACCCTTGTTGTTTTAATTAATGGGGTAAAAAGTGTTTTTCTTTTATAGATATTACTTTTGTTGTTGGTGTAGAAAGTCAATAGTTTCGTTTCTTACTAACGATATTGTCACTTACCACACTTTTTACACCCTCATATCAATCAATGTAGAAAGGCTGCGGTTAATTTTTGCACCAGTGAACATGCCATGATGCCATTACACCAAAAGGGGAAACCATGCCATGTTCTATAGAAAGGAAAAAAAGATGAACATGCCATATGATATTACATTCATGAATTCCAATTCTAACTAGGCCTATCTCTTAGACATGATCACATGAATGAATGAACTATTAAAATGACATTAATAAAAAGTTTAGATCCATAACTAACAAGTTGTTAATTAAAGTAGTAACTAATCTCACTTTCGTAAGAAAGATAATACAATTTCAAATCTTGCGAAACACACTTATTAGAATATGCGAACAAATTTTATGTTATAAGCCCGGAAACGGATTATACCCTTGATCTAATAAAAAAAAAAGTTGGGATCCATATATACATTAAGTTATTTCATTTTTGCCATGCTCTTTTTTATTTTATTTTTTTAAAAAAATTGATAGGATTTTTTTTAATTTTTTTTGTGAACATAATTTTTCTATGCTTATTGATGAAGCTGAAGTCCCCAATTTTCCATTTTATTAAAAAAACAACAAAAACAAAGAGCCATAGTTTTTTTATATAAGGCAGCTGGCACGTCAATTATTTTCCATAATATATGCAATTAGCGTGAATAATCTCCCATTATTATTAAATTAATTTTCATATATAGATTATCATTGACCAAGAAGAGTGGTGCATAGTAATTCACAATATTCAAAATCATGATGAACCTAATTAAGTATGGCGGCCTTTTCATTTTTGAAAACAAATTAAAAATTAAGATACAATCAACATGCCTCAATTTTTGAAAAGAAATTTTTAGGAAAGAGTTTGGATTCACCCATAATCTAAGGATATGGCTCTTAACTCATGATTTATAGAGACTAACCCAGATAAAAATGTGTATGCACCCTATTAAACCTGACCCTAATAATATTCTCGATTTACATGGAGATGGCTCTCCAAATGCCGCCTAGGTTCTCAAGAATCGAATTTGCTAGGCAATTAAACAACATTTCTACTGCTATCACCAACCAATATCAATATGCCATCTATATGATGTTAATATTAATATATTATTATCAATATAAAATTAGGCTCTTGTAGTTTTTTCTTTTTATTAGGTCATTCTTGTAGTTTTCTTAATTATTTATATTAGTTCTTGCACTTATAATCAGTTAATTTGTAAGGAAAATAATGCTAGTAGCTGATGTCTGGACTATAATTTAGAATATACTTGTATTAATTTTTTGATATAGATCTAAATAAAATCAAAATCAACTAAATTAAATTTACAAAGGAATGATTATGAGTATAATATTTTTTATTTTTTTATAATAAATAAATTTTATTCCCATCATTTCATTAATCTCTTTTTAATTTTGTATTTTTTAAAAACTTACATGTCACTTAGTCAACATCCACATTAGTGGTAATTAACAAATTATGAGTATAATTATTAAAAAACTATATATGATGACCTAATTAAAAGAAAAATATATATAAAAACTTAATTAAACTTATATGAACTTATGAATTAATTTTCCTTATAAAATTTATAGAAAACTACACTATCTACAAGTCACAAACAATTATATAGAGCCAATTTCTAGTTTTGTGAAAAGGAAAAAAAAATGCTCCAAGAAACTAGTCCTATGAATGATGTTTCATGAGGTCACCTAGCTTGTTCTTCAAGCTAGAGTTAATAAGAGAAAGGTAATAACGTACGTAAGCATTAACAATTGAGAAGAGAAATGATATTTTATTCTTTTTAAAATTTAATAAAAGACGCATGTTAATAAATTAATAAATATTATCTAAAAAGTTAAACTTTTAATATTGACATTTTTTAATAGGGTTAAGCTGCGCTTAATATCCTAAAATATTTTTTCAGGTACGCCTAATGTCATAAAATAATTTATGGTACAATTTTACTTTCAAAGTATTTAAAATAGTGTAATATCATACACACTAATAGAATCATTAATTTTGACAGTCAAATAATGATTCAACTCTATTTTGACTCTAAAAAAGCTAAATTGTCAAGATGACTCAGTTCCCTTAAATTTCTTTTACTGTCCATACTTTCATCTTTTTTATTCTCTCTCCTTTACCCCTTTGCTCCATCTCAGACTCTCTCCCTTCTTCCTTTCTACTCTTCATTTTCTTATTAGATTCCGATTAGCAATATGAAAAGAAAAGATATGATAATTTCCATTCTAGAATTTTGAATAATATTAATAAAAAATCATGAATTATTTTACTCGCTGGTTGGAAATATAAAAAGAAAAAAAAAAAGAAAGCTTGAACAAAATAAAAAAAAGGCCGCGAATTATTTTAACTTTTTAAGACATTGACGCACTATAAATTATTTTAAGATACTATACACACCTAAAAAAAATACTTTATAGTACTGGGCACACTTTAACCTTTTTTAATAAGTTCATTCCGTCCAGAAAGCGGGTGAAAAAGGATAAGAACAGTTTAATTAGGATAAAAATAATTGGATTCCATGTTCGTTAAGTAAAATTGTTTAGAACATTATAAGTAAAAATAATACTATTGAGAGAACAATCTAATTCACCAATAAATTATTGATTGAGGTAATAAATAATTTTCTCTTCCTGTAAAGATGAGAACACAGCAAAAGCACGAAAGAGGTGAAGAAAATGATTGCCAAATAGAAAAAGAGAGAACAGCCCTATTTATAATGCTTGAATATGGACAAATAGTACTATTAATATATATATTGGGCCTGTTTAGATAGGATTTTGAAAAAGGGCTTATGAAAAAAAAGAGCTTATAGACAACTTATGGAAAAGGACTTTTGGAGAAGAGTTTATGAAAAAAAAGTGGTTTTGAATAAATAGGTGTTTGGATAGTTATTTTTAGAATGACTTTTTATGGTGGTAAATTACCAAAAAGGGTATGATTTGATTTAAAGTAAGAGAGAGGGGGGAGTTAGAGAAAATAGAAGAGAGAGGAGAGAGGAGAGAGGGTGTAAGAAAAAGTAGGAGAGAGGAGAGAGGGTGTAAGAAAAAGTAGGGATAAGATAGTAATTGGATAGTCCATAAGTGTTTTTACTGTTGAAAAAGCTATTTTAAATAGCTTATTCAAAACTATGGTTTTAAACCATGGTTTTGTCCAAAAGCACTTATGGACAAATAAGTCTGTTTGTTTTAAAATTTCTCCAAACTGAGGTTTGGGCCAAAAACCCTTTTAAAACCGCAGTTTGCGGCCTTACCAAACAGGCGCATTACCTTTTTTTTATCGACCGATTCAACTTTTTAATATAATAAATTAAAGCCCCTAATCATCGTTTGCAAGAGTCTCTCAGCAATTGTCCCCAAGTTGATTAATTAATTAGTTTTTTTAATGTAATCCTAATTGTGAAGTATTAACCACCAAACTAAACAAAGATACCAAAATAATCATTTTCAAGTTTTTCATTGTCTTGACTTTGGAAACCTCCACTTCCAAAAAAAAAAAAAGACTTTAGAAAATTGCAATATTGAGTTGACAAAAAAAAGAAAGTTGCAATATTGATGTGCATATTGATTTATAAATTAATTTTGGTGTCTTATATTATGTTAGTAAGTATATCACTAAAAAAAAAAAGAAATATCATATTGAATGCGTCCAAATAATGGAGGGTCATATAAATTATATGAATGTCTCAGGTATTGTGGTATACTAAAGTCTCTAATTTTTAAATTGTTATTCTTCCCAAGGCAAGTTGCAGAGCACTGAAAATACATTAGTCAGTCATCCATATATATATATAATTATTGCTTGAAATGATTTGAGCAGCCCAACTACCTATATATACTTTTCAATGCGTCTTGTACATTTCACGATTCATATATTACAACATCAACCAATGAGGCAATAAAGAAAGAAGAAAAAAAGAATCAGCGAATGAATCCCTCATATGTTGCTTCTCAGATATCTAATCAACACTGAAACACATATTCATTCATTCAATCATTCAGTGCCGAACTTAATTGGCATCAGACCTAGGAGAGGGTTCTCCTTCTGACGGCAAATCAGCAAACACGGCAAGAATCCGGCAAACACTCGCGCTCCGGGCAAGCTTGAAGCTGCCGGATCTCTTGTGCTTGGTGTCGCAGAAGATGTCTGAGGAGCTGGAAAGGATGAGACACCCCAAAGCTTGAACAACCACGAACAAGAACACCTTCACCACCATGTCATCACCTTCATCAACAGCCATCGTAATATAATTTTTTTGTGTCTTGTACGATTAATGAACTAATAGAAGATCAGATAGTATTCGAGTTTTCTGATATGAAGACATAAATCCTAAGCGCAACCTTTTATAGTTTGTGAGATTGTATGCGACAAGAAGACTGACGTGTTTGACCAGCCGTTGAAAAAACAAGGAAATAAAGAAAAGCAACAACCTTGACCTATTATTATTTCTTATTCACATCGAAGGAAGGAAACTCACATGGAGATTTCGCTCTTACCATCATTATATATATATATAATATAGGTAAAAGCTCGTGTTTAAAGGTGCAGTGGGAGAATTAAATATCTATTTATATAATAGTTAGTTAACTAATTTAAATATATTAAAACAATTAAATTAATTAATTAATTATGACCAGATCTAAACTCTCAAGACAAATTTATACTCATCTAATCACAAATATAAGAGTTAGTTGATTTTTTTAGATATATTAAGGAAAGTAAATAAATAAGTTAATTATAATTAATATAATATTTAGTTGAATAATTTGAATAGATTAATGATTATATAATATGAATTCATCTTGAGGAGTTGAATTTAGTTATAATTAACTAATTTATTTAAATTTCTTAAAAAAAGTCAACTAATTCTTATATTTAAAATCTGTGAAGTATTATATACTTGTTAATCTAAATTAGTCAACTAACTCTTATATTAATTATAATTAACTGATTTATTTATTTTATTAATTTATCTAAATTAGTCAACTAAATTTTATATTAAAAAATAGAGGGAATATCATTTTTCTACGTAGAGTCCAAACATACGTGCAAAAATGGTGGACCCTATTAGGATATTAGGATGCTGTGGGATTTTTGGTGAATTATATTTGAAGCCATCATCTACATATTGGCCTAATTGGTGGCCTCATTAGTAGTAATTAATTATTTGGTTGTAGTATATTAATTGGTCTTTGAGGTAACGAAAGTTCCTTTAATTTTGCTTAGCCATATATGAAGACAAGAATGGGTTCATCGTTGATGACGCTAGCTATATAATATAATTCTCATCCCAAACAGTAATTATCGGATTAATAGAGGAATAATCAACAATGAATATCACACTTTTTTCTATTTCCTACTGAAAAGCACGCGATTGTGTAGTTTTTATAAAACTGAAAAAACCCATAATACTAATGGACGATCGTCTGGCCGTTCAGTTTTGATCAACCAATCAATCGTTGTTTTAATTGAAAATGATAAACCTTTCACTTTAATACAAAATTTGTCGCTTTGGCCGAGTGGTTAAGGCGTGTGCCTGCTAAGTACATGGGCTCTGCCCGCGAGAGTTCGAATCTCTCAGGCGACGTTATATTTTTTCCTCAATTACAGGAATTTCCCTTCCGTTATTGAAATTAAAATTTACACCTCAATCGAACTTTTAATTTTTTTTTATAAAAAAATAAAAAAGGATTGTCGTCTTCATCCTCAACTCAACTCGTTGAACACAGAACAGACCACGAAGCTGAGCCACGGACGACTGCTTGCTTCAACCGTTGAACACCTTGAGGTTCATTTATCTTTCTTTTGTAGCAATATGCAGAGAACATCTGTTCAAACTTAAATGTATTGTTTCGTATTGCTCTCAAGATAACATGAATCTCTCCAGTTTTTCCCTTCATTTTCTGTGGAAGATTGCCTTGTCTAGTCTAGATATTTAGAGAGAGAACAACTGAATGGTTTCAGTAGTTTCCTTCTGGGTTTATAGAAGAAATAGAAACGAAGGAAGCATGAACTCATTACAATAGAAATGCATATTCAATTGCTCGCTTCAACAATGAGCATTATTTTACTCAGTACAATTCAGCTAAATAAAACTAATGCTATGAACGGCCCTTGTTTTGATTGAGTTTCGAAAGATGATCTCTGATAACTTTCAATTCCGTAACAGCATCTTTCATCTTAAGGCGTTCATCAGGAGAATCTGCAGTGCAGGATAACCCAACTCCCAGAATTCCATTCACACAATCAAGTGATAGATTTGGACCTCTATCAGCAGGCTCATTGTGGAAAATGTGTGATAGAAGCTAAGGGTCTATGACTTTTTTTGTTTGATAAATAAATTTTTAAAAAGGATGAGTTTACCCACAATTCAAGGGCAGAGCAAAATTTCTCTTCCTCCTAGGCGATACTAATATTAGGTAGGGCGAACCGTCAATTATCCTCAAACATAAATCTAAATACTCAAGAGTTAGGATACCTCCCCAAGCGGGACAATTAGAACCACAATCAAATAATACTCCTCAAGAATTAAACATATTCTAGATAATCGCAGAGTCTATGACTTGCACAGTCTTGTCTGGCAATGCTGATTGCATCTAATCTTGTTAAGCTAAGCCCACCTTTGAAGCTATCATCTGTTGGGCTCCTTCAAGAAAACAACTCAAGCAACATAATTCCAAAACTGTATGCATCTCATGCTATTTAAAACAACTTAAACTACCAACGGGAGTTAGTCTGAGTGGTAAGCGGTTCGATATTGCTTAAGCGAGATCTCGAGTTTAAGTCTTGGCGTATACAGAAAATCCCCTTTGAGAGACTCATCTAACATAGCCAGGTGCGCGACGCGGGTCGGATACGGATATAATCAGGGCAAAGCTCCAGTGAACTAGGTAGACAACTAAAAAAAAATAACTTAAACTTTTTATTCTATGAACTGTCCCGATTAAATTTTAACAGTTTAAATTTATTTCTTTGTATTTTAAGAATATTATTATAATATTTTATAAGATATTATATCTAAAACTATCAATTTTTTTGAAGGGATTATGAGAGGAAAAGGGAAAAATTGATTTTGAGAGGATCAGTATCCCTTGGTATCATGTTTAATAACACTAAAATATATTTTCCAGAAATCCCAAAAGTCCAACTCAGATCCATAATCTTCTTCTCTGCTTAATGTCCTATTGATTGGGCAATAAGTCAAGCCTTCAATTCCCTTCAGTCAATTGGGAGCAATAAGTAAAATTAACACCTTGTTTAATATGAGAGGTAGTTAGACGGATAAATTTGATTATAAATATAAAATTTTAATCTATTTTATATCTAATATTTATTATTTTTTTAAACTAATTTATTTAATTTTTTAATATATCTAAATTAGTTAGGTATATCTTATATTAAGAATAATAAAGAATATGATGCTATGTATATTGAGTCCGCAAGCTAGCCAGCTTCATGAGGAACAAAATTTTCCTCAATCTGATCAATAAGTCAAAAGTTGGTAAGGTAAGGATGGGGAAAATCATTTTATTTATGAAATTAAAATATGAAATATTTATTATGTTATTATTATTTGATAATAATTATTCTTCCTTATTATATTTTTTATTTTAGAACATAAAAAAATTAATTTATGTAGATCATTTCATATATCTTATTATTATACTGCTTCCGTCCTCAATATAATAATAACTTAATTAATTTAAATAAATTAATAAAATGAGATAAATTTAATGATAACATTATATTATATTCTATATCAATTTATAAATTAAGTAAATTAATTATTAAAAAATAATAAATATTATACTCTATTTTTTTCACTTAGCGTTGTGCTTGATATCTTCTCAGTTCGTCATACTCTTCCCTTTTTTTTTTCACTTACTTCCCTCATCCTTAGATCAAAACGAATTCTAACATATTTATAATTTATCCCATATTTATAATTTTTAGTTCAAATCAATAAAGTTTTTTTTAGTAAAAATTAAATTATTATTTATCACATTTATTTGAAGAAAATATCTAATATTAAATATATTGTTCAGGGGAGAGTATAAAGTCAAAGAGACTAATTAATTTCAACCTCAAATATGTGGTCAATAAACCATTTTTGTTTGCTTATTCTTGATGAGACAACATTATAATTTTTCGTTTGGGTGGATATCCTAATGAAAGGATATATACAAAACTTAAATGCTAAGAATAGTTTTGCATAGCTATTAAGCTTAATGGTCAACATGTGATTATGTCAATAAATACAAAAACTAATAATTTTTTTAGATATATTTTATACAATAATCAGGTAAGTGTGCGAGTTCTAAAAGAATATGCTTAGAATATACCTTTAAATCTAGAGAACTCTGCTTTTCGTGGGGAAGACTGACTTTTTTAAATTATATTTTATTGATTAATGTGTGTGTTTTTTGAGACGACAACAACGTCCAAAGACCAATATCCTTCGTAGTACTGATTTTTGATACTATGAAATGAAATATTTTTTTATTTGATTTTTCATTAATAGAATATTTCTTAATTTATTTTTTATTTGAAATCATACTTTTACTTTGATTCATAATATGTTATTGGCCTACTAAATTTGTCTTGGCAACTGTTTGGATATTGAATTTATAATCAACATTTTGGTTTTGTTAAAAATAATCTAAACACCCTTCTTCATGCTATAATCTATTTTTGAGCTGACTTGATTTAGTTATAAGTTATTTAAAGGAGTTTTATATAATCAATTGCTAATATTCAATTTCATAAATCATAATTAAAAAAAATCTATTTTATTCAAAATCTATTTTTCTTACAGTTAATCCAAATGCAAACTTAAACGTTGAGTTATATGTGAGGATAATCATTCCTAAATGATCACATAGCCCCTATTTTATTATATTATTTAAGTGAAATATTAGATAAATTAATGGTAAAAGAGTTATTTATATAAACACAAATTTTAAGGAAATTTTGTAGTGTTTGGCTTACCAGAAGAAATGAGGGGGAAGGAAAGGAAGAGATTTTATGGAGGAGTGTGATAATATTTTAATATTCATATAATCTTTAGTATAAAAGCTATTTAATTAATTTAAATATAATAAAAAAATTATATAAATTATTTAATTATAACTAATAAGATATAATCTCTTTAAAATATTAAATACCTCTTATTAGATTATATATATTAGTTTATAAGTTATATAAATTAGTTTAAAAAAATTATAAATACGAGAGATAAAATTAATTAAAGTCTTATATTTATGATTAAAAGACTAACCTTCTAACTAGCTCCTACAATTAAAGTTAAAGAAGTATTTGAAAGAGATTTTATGGGGAGGGATTATTTTATAACCGAAATTAATGGTCATGAGCTATATATAGAAAGTATAAATTTAAAAACTTAATTAGGATAGTCAAGGGTTAGGGGATTATACAATAGGCATAAATTATTTGTAAAGGGTCAGAAGAAAATTTTAATAATATTATTATTAGTATTTGTAAAAATGATTTTATTTGTTATTTATTTAGCATACTAATAACTGATCAAATAAATTCAATTCCAATAATCTTCAACATAATTAGCTATAAGAATTTCCTTTAGCAAAAAAGAAACTACTTCTCCAGTCTTTAATATATGACTTAATTGAGAAGTTGATCTTAATCTTAAATATAAGATATATTTTTTATATTTATCCAATTTTCTCAAATTACTTATATTAATAATCCCTCGACAATATGGAGAGAGGGAGAAAATTAAGGAAGATAATTAGAATATTTTAGAAAAAATATGATATATTAACTAAATTTTTTAATTTAATTAAATTAGTTAAATATATCTTATATCAAGATACGAGGAGTATAACAATTTCATCTACACGAAAAACTATTCAAATCTCAAGGTTAGCACATGTAAATTTACACATCAAAATCTGAAAACATGTGACTTTATATCTACTTGTCTATAAACTATATTAGAGTAGCCACATCGATCACCTTAATTAACTTTCTCATACAAAGAAAAAGAAGAAGAAGAAAACTCATAAGCTAATTAAGTCACGTAAACAAAGAGAGAAAGATCTTCCATGGAAAAATCGGAAAAGCTCACAGTAGTCACAAGCTTATTACACGGTAATTATAATTACAAAAACGAAGCTTCTTCATGAAAATTTTTCACCTAGCCAAGAGAGGAAACCAGCGTTCTTGTAAAGAAGACTGGTAAGAGATCATGAAAAAGAGGAAAACCAGAAGGAATCCAACACCCCAAGGAGTGCCTCCAGCTCTGTGAAGAGAATCTTTCTCAGGAAAAGGGATCAGAAAAGAGAAGAATCCACCCCTGTTAGAGAGAAAGTGAAGAACAAGAAGAAGTAAGAGAGGAGAAACCATTAGAACCATCTTCACTTGCTCCATCAAGTTCTCCATGATTGGCTCGTACTTTATGTACCATGAGAAACCCAGAAACATGAGCAGTGTTAGAAGGAAGAAACAAAGATGAAGAGGAAACGCAGGTTGCTGAGAGCTTGATGATGATGATGAATAAGCCATTTGATGATTTGATTGAAAAATTGCAGAGATATGAAACTGATATGATGAGGACTAGTTTTTTTGCTGTGGTTGAGACTTGTGAAGAGAAGAGGTTTTAATTTATAAAAGAGAAAATGTGGAAAGCTAAGCAAGCACGCCTAACACAGGTCACATAATTGGGCGGATCATAAAGAATTATAAAAAGAAAAACGAAAATTTCTGTCATGCATGCAAAAGTCTCCAGGGTAAGTAGTATTGCATCTTTTTTCCCCTTTTCATGTGGACCCCACATGGAAATTTTTATGAGATAACTTTTCTTTTTCTTTTTCTTTTTTAGATTTTATATACTCCCTGTGGATTTAATGTCATAAGTTCATCTTATTGTCATCGCCTGTTTAAGAAGATTGGTGCTAACTAATGATTTTTTGTGGGGGGAGGGGGAGGGGGTGGGGGGAGACTAAAAACTTTACTAGATTATTTATCTATATATAATCATTTGATATACATAATATTAAAAGGGAAGAATGGTTAAAAGTATTTGTTTAAAAATTTTATTAGCTATAAGAATTTGATATATATTTTTATGTACACAAAATATTAGTACTCTAAGGGATTTTATTTAAAAAAAAGTAATAGTACTTGAATTTAAAATTTTTTAACTAATAAATTTTTTAAATATATTATTTTCACCAACTTTTTTAAATAGTAATAAATAAAATTTGAATATTATTGAATTCAACTGAAGTTATAACTTTGGCGTTTAACCATAATTCTTTTTTAATCTGTGTGGATAATAGGGCGATGATGTGTGGATACAAGTTAGATCACAGGTTCATTATAAATTGTTCTTGATCTGTTTTTTTTTTTCATTTTTATATAGCTGCAATGTATAAAAGGTTTTAAATTTTGAATCCATTCAATTAAATTAGATTTCAAGTCAAAGCGGAACTTGGGTGGGGAAGAGGAACATTCTTACTTACCCATAATTTTTAAATTTTTACATTTTTAATAAAAAGCTGAAATAATATTAAATAAAAATACGAGAGTTTGTTTATGAGATGTAAATAGAGTTTAATTAATATTAAGAAAAATTAGAGTTTAATTGAAATAAGCAAACGGTTCAGCCTTTTTGGCTTAATACTATAGGATGAAAAGGCAAAGGGGCTAGCTTTAATTTATTTATGGGCAATTAAAGGTATGTGCTTTCTCAGCCACAAGGAAAGAGATGAATGATATTTGAAGAATAATTAATATAATGTGGTAAGGGTGACTAAGAAAGAAAAAGATATGTTGATCTAATTGGCAATGACATAATATGTATTTATAATGACATGATTTCAAGTTTTACTTTGAATTATAATTATTTTATTAATAAATAATTTATAAATCTTATTATTAGTATTTTTTAAGGACCCAACTCATCTCATTAATTTATTAAAAAATGGAAGGGTCAGTGGGAATTTTATATGTATGGCAGAGGTTCCTCTTAGACTAATGCTTACACATGTAAGAAGCTGCCACATGCCACCGACCAGGGACCACATGTCTATCATCCTTCCTTTTTTAATTTTTTATTAACTTTTTTTTTTCCCAAAAAGATGATCAGAATAATTGAAACAAATCAGACCTAGACCATATTTCTTCTAGATAGGTAGGCACTCATAATTGGTATTTTGATATTAAAAAAGTTCTTACATAGATTCTGATGTTTTACAAGGGAAAAATTCTCATATTGAAATTCTTTTAGTGAGAAGAACGAAAATTAAAATATCAATATTTTGTGTATATAAAATTTATAGAGTATAAATATTTTCTGTGTATAAGAAATATAAATATTTTCTGTGTATATAAAATATAAATATTTTTTTTTTAAACTCTGATAGAGTTTGGTTTCATTATTTAAGCTCAATCAATGAACGAATGAGTCATGATGATTTGTCTTTTTGAGGGTTAAGTTTGAGAGGGTGGCATAATTATATTAATTAAAGTGATGACCATTATTTTGGACTATATGTTATTAATCTCCATCTAGTACCTCTTCCTTATGAGAATATTGAGTCTCATAGATTGAAAAATAATTAACACTGTCTCAGTCTTTGATATATAAATAATCATAGTATTATTTTCTTCCCTTCGAATTAACTACTTTTACAAAAGACAAGAGAGTGGGGTCATAATTACATATATACATTTATAAATGTTTTTGTTTTTTTAGCAACATTACAAAAAATGGGCAAAAAACTTATCACAAGGAAAGAAAGTGCTCGTTCAATAATCCATCCTAAAGGCTAGACTAAGAAAGAAAGGAATTTAACTAATTAAAACATAATTTGAATTTCTTCATATCCTTAAAAAATTAAATTTATATAGAATATTTGAAAAAGATGATACAAAAAATTAGTGATTTATGGAGATAGTATATGCACAATTATTTAGGCAAAAGTTATTTTTTAATTTCACACAATATTTTATTGGGGAATGACTATGACATTTTAAGGAAATAAATTAATTACTCTAAAATACATTGATAATCAGTATGTAATGATAAATTTTAATATAAAAAGTGACAACTAGCTTATGTTACTAATTTGTTATTGAGACGTTTTAATGATTAAACATATTCTTTAGGATCTCATAGTCACTTCCCCTATTTTACTTTTTATATTTTATTTTTATAAAATGTATTTTCCAATTTTCTAACCCTAGCTAATATGTTAACAAAAGATGTTGTAAACATCATTTAAGGATAATTATATTAGTGTTAAATGATTGAAAAGATATTTCTTTAATCCTTAATATAAGATATATTTAACTAATTTGATTAAATTAAAAAAATTAATTAATATTTTTGCGGTCCTTAATATAAGACATATTTAACTAATTTGATTAGATTAAGGAAGTTAGTTAAATTAGTTAATATGGCATGTATTTCCTAAAACACCCTAATTATCTTCCTTAACTCTCTCTCTTACTTGATTATTGTTAATGGAGTATTAATAGAAGTAATTTGGGAAAAAATTTATAGATATAGAATTTATGTCTTATTTTTAATACTAATATTAACTCCCTAATTAAGTCATATATTAAATAATAAATGCGCATCTATCTAAACGCGTTAACGTAAATGATAAATTTCTGAAAACCAAAAAAATAAATGTAATCAAGTATGAACAACTACTTTCATACATTAAGAATTAAATGGCAGTATGATCATCGTAGGCCAAAAAATTGATAATATATAGGAATTTTTTTTTAAAAGATAAAAGAGATGTTTTCATTGAGGTGCACCCCACTAACTATATTTTATTTTATTTTTCTCACACTTGCTCTCCTTCGCAAATGGATACACGCAAACCACCATGAAAGTTCTTGGGATGATGGCACTTTTCCAGTATTATCATTATCATTATCATCGTCATCAAACAGAGATCTGCATGCATGTGGATCGATCGATATCATATTTGCTTTTTGCAATGTATTATTATTATTATTATTATTGCTATTATTTTTGTAGAGTATTGTTTTTATTATTATTATTCATTGTCTGAAGAAAAAGGAGTGCACAAATTCATAGCACATTCTTAGTGTCTAAGTAACTTTTTAATGCACATCCTTCTTTAAGGAAGATGGTCCCACCCTTCATCCTTTATTACCATCATTATACCAACAAGATTGAAAAGTGAAGTTCATATAAATCTAATTAAGAAGCACATATTTTAACTGTTAACAACGGTCAAACGTTCGATATAAGTATAGTTTAAGAGAAAATAAATAACTAATAATGTGAATTCTTCACTATTAAAAAATATTGTATCTACTACCATGAAACATATAAAAGAAGATATCTGACGTAATATAAAGAAAAAAAATTAGGATTATAAAAATCATTGTATATCATGTTATATTTTGTTTGTTAAGAACATAAATAATTCTATTCAAAATACTATACATCTCTCAATAAAAATTTGAATTTTAGTTCACCATATTACGAGGAACTAATCCTTTCTACTAAACTCAGTTCTGTTGGTATATATCTTGTTATATTACAACAATATAAAGAGACGTGAGATGATAACAATAAACAAGTATGGCTTCTCGTTGTAAGTTAACCCTATGTGAAATGATATTTTTAATTAATGCGAGCTATATCACCCAAAAAAAGGTTATTAGAATATCTCTATGTTAATGGATCTCATTATGTGAACGCACAATAAATATTAAATAAATAAGAATAAGAACATTATATTCATATAAAAGATATCAAGTATTTTTTGGGGCTAGTCTATGTAAAGATGATATATTTATTGCTTCTAAAAAGATAAAAGCAAATAATCTTTTTCACTTGGCCCACTCAAAAATACTTTTAGAACTTATTTGGTAGCATGTTAGTGGATGTAGGAATAGAAGTGAAAGTTGAATTAAATATTTTTTTTTTATTTAGTATAATGGAAGTCACTTCTATTTTTACTTTTAATATTTTTGGCTATTTTAATTTCATAAAAAAAGTTGAGAAATGAGATAGGAGAAGTAGAAATAAAATATTTTAAATTATTTTTACCCCAAGTTATAAAATTTTTAAACAACTTTAATCCTTCCCAAATTATAAAAAAAAATTTTGAATCATTTATCACAAATTATAAAAAAAATATACATCAATTTTATACTCATTTCTAATCTACCAAACAAATATTTAAAACTAATTTTCAACTTAATTTTATTTTCACTTTCACTTCCCTACAAAAAAAAACTCTTCTTTTATACCAAATTTACCGTATTTTAAAGTTAAAAACTAAATCCAATAATGATTTCCATTCACCACATTCTGTCTTTGTGACTGTAGTTGTTTCAATCACTCTGATTCATTGGAATTTGGAAGTATTATATAGAATGTTCTTTGCTTTCCATCAATATTTAGATATTATTAATATATTAAATATAACAGGAAATCTAAAATTTGCATCACGTATATATATTTTTCTCTCAAACACAAATATCTTCATATTTAAAATAATTCTATTCAATGTATAATCAGATATTAATGTAAATATTTTTCTAACAAAAATACAAATATTAATTTATAGTTATAAGGGATCAATTCTTTTTATTATACCCAACTCTCCTATTGAGATGTATATTAAGAGAACAATGTATTATTTCTTAAATTTCATATGACAGGTAGAAAAGTATATATACACATATTTTTATTTATGAATAATACAACTTATTTTTTTATATTTCATATGGGTAGAGCAAGGCAATCAAAGTTTTCCCTTAGTTGCTCTTCTGGGTGTGTGTTTGGGAGCCCGTTTCAGAATTGATTCTGGGCCAAAACCGCGGTTTAGAAAATTTTTACACAAACAGCTATTTTTGTTGAGAATTGATTCTGGACAAAACCTCGGTTTGAAACCGCGGTTTTGAATAAGCCACTGAAAATAGCTTTTGGTTTGAAACCTAGATTTTGGATTATCCAATTACTATTATACCCTTACTTTTTCTTACATTATCTCTCTTCTTTCCTCTCTTTTCTCTATTATCTCTCCTCTCTCTTCTCTTATTTCTCTTTTTCTCTTTCCTCTCTCTTCTCTTATCTCTCTTTTTCTCTCTCCTCTCTTCTCTCTACACTCTCTTCTCTCTCCTCTTTCTTCTCTATCATCTTTTATCTCTCTTACTTTTAATCATATCATACCCTTTTTAGTAATTTACTAATATAAAAAGTAATTCTACTACTAATTATCCAAACATCTTTATTCCCAAAATCTATTATTCCTAAAATCTATTCTATCCAAAATCTATTCTCCAAAATCTATTCTTCCCAGAATCTATTCTCCAAAAGCTAATCCAAACACACCCTGGGTCATGATAGTGATTGGATCATCCGGATGAGAGGGCCCATATACAAAATTGGGGGCCCATTATTCTTGAAGGAATGAAATGGGCTTCTTGGACACGTTCTGGGTAGCAGTTTTTTTTATAGCTTTTTTATTTTTTTATAAAAAAACCTTTTTGATTTTTTTTGTTTGAGCATATGTATCCTCTTATTAGAAGTAATCATATTCGATGCACTGTTAAGGCACTATTAATCTGTAAATGTGAGTATATATTCTAGCGGGAATTCAAATCTTAGTTTACCACGTTATTATAAATTAGCCTCTTCCACGAGACTCAACCCACGTTAGTTAGTAGCTTCTTGATAGCTATTTCAATCAATATTTTGTAGTATCCTATGGTTTTTGGGCTGTTTAGTTGAACAAAAGAAAAAAAATTCAAGTGAGATTAATTTTAAAAATGGAAAACCTACCCAAACATCAAAAGAATAATCTTTTTTAGGATAAAGTAGCACTTAATATTTTGATCTTATTTCTCTTATACGGCTAGTATCCTAATCTTATTTATGGTATAATTTTACCCATAATATTTTTAATTTAGCGTAATTTCACCTATAATCTTTTTAATTTGATACAATTCTTAGTACTTGAGAAATAAGATTATGGGTAAAATTCTACCAAATTAAAAAGATTATAGGTGAAATTACATCAAATTAAAAAGATTATGAGTGAAATTATATAATGAATAAGATTAGGATACTAGCCACATATAAAAGATAAGATTAAGATATTGACTGTTACTTTACTCATCTCTTTATGTGCCGGGGCCATATAATCTAATGACACTAAGCTCTTCTCTTAAGTCTTTCTTAAATGTGAGATTATGAGTCAGAACCCTCTATGAGTTTAATGACTGAGTGAGTTATGAAAACACAGAATAATTTTTATGTCATAAATGAAAATATTTTAAATTTTATTTTTAAGAAATTAATTGTTTATTTTAAACATTAAAAATATCTTTACTATAATAATTACATTAATTAATGCACAATAAGCTTGATAAGATGACTTTTAATCAAGTAAATTATCATTTTATGTTAACTTATTTAATTTTTTAAAGTGCTAGAAAGTTTTTTTTATCACATTTTAATAATTAAAGAACCAAAGCTACATTTTTGCCAAATATTTGTATATAACAATTATGTTCAAAACCACAGTTTAATGATTGTATTCTAATATATAATAATGTATTTGGCTTATTTTGTCCAATGAAGATATAAGCAAGTTTTGGTTTGACCTAGGCAGCATAAAGTTGGGGGAGTATACTTGCAGCATTCATATTCCAGATTTGAGAAGCCTGTTTTGAGGCATACTAGTGTCAGAAAAGGTATGTCCTTCCCTTAGTTTCTAGCTTTGTTACTTGGAAAAATTCGTTAAAAAAAACATTTTAATATAATTTATCTTTAACTATATACACACTATCTTTAATTATATATAAAAATTTTTAAAACAAAAATTATTTACATATATAATTAAAGATATATTAAATACAAAAAAAAATTATACCCATTAATCAAATTCAGGTCATTTTAAATAACAAAAATTTTAACTCGGTACTTTTAATTAATTTTTCCTTGTTAATTCCCTCTAGTTAAACGGAAAAAAAAAACATGATATAAGTTTGTCCAACACATGGCATATGGTTGGAACCAAAACGCAAAATCCACAAAACCTTTTCCACAACATGCACATGTATGAACCAAAAACATAAAATTCATCCGTGAGATCAATTGATAAATAGGTGAGACATACGATTATTTAGAGTTTATTTAAATTTTGAGGAGTACTACTTTATTATGGTTCTAGTCATAACATTTGAGGAGGTATTATAGTTCTTAGGTGCCTAGATTTACGTCTGAAAGCAATAGACGGCTCGCCCTGCCTATCATTGATATCGCCTAGGAGGAAGAGAAATTTCGTCCTGCCCTTAGATCGTAGGTGAGTCCTACCTCTTTCTAAAAATTTCTTTAAAAAAAAAATATAAAATCCACATATTTGTTCAATTAAACACTTGTCATATTGCAACCCTTCACCAACCCATTAGGTATATATTGTTGAAGAAAATAAATACATAGGCAGATCATTCATTAAATAACCATAAATTAACCTAAAATATTGAAGTAATAATGATTTCTTGCCTCAATATCAGCTCCTCTTTATCCTGTTGCGACTACTATGGTCGTGTTATTCCTTAATTATAATGATTACTCTTCATAATGATTACTACGTTTAGATAAGAAGAAAATTAAAAAAAAAATATATATCAAGAGAGAAAACTCTAAAAAATAGTACAATATTTTACTATTATTAAAAAAAATTCTTTCTAATATACCTTGCTTTATTTTTTTCTCACTTTTCACGGCATCCAAATAGCATAAATTTGTCTTGAATTAAATTTTTTTTACCTTTATTTCTATTAAAGAATGTGAATTCTCTCTTACCTCTCCCTTCTCTTTATAATTAAAGAACAGATAAAATTAATAAATAAACATTAATTATTTTCTAAATAATTTGTAATTATGGATCAATTTTATTCTCTAGAAGATGACTTATATTTTGGATAGGAGAGAGTACAATTTATAAATAGTATGATTTGCCATATATATATCAATTTGAAAAATGAGTTTTATTGTTCTATATCATATCTTATAACTAATGCAGTTTGATTTAGATTATATATATATATATATATATATATTGCTGGATAACCTCCAATGAAAAACAACCGTAACTTACACAAATCTCTTATTTATTTTCATGAGAGATCATTATCGCATACATTGAAATATATGTAAGATTCACCTTTAAAACATGATACTATTGTTAGATAGTTAGGTCCCTCCAATATGATATCTTGAGCTCGATTTAGGCTATGTGCATGGAGGAGGCTTTGTTAAGAGAGGGTAAAAATTATTTCAGTGATATTTATCCCTTTAGAAGAATTAATCTCTAGCTATCGATTGAAGAATATTACATTTAATTCATAAAAGAAAATAAAATATATGGAAGATTTGTATAATTACATGATGAAAAAAACTAGTTAAAAAGAGTGTTTATATAATTTAATGTTATATATTGATGTTAATTTAAGCAAATGTTAATAAAAAATAGTAAAATACTCTACCCACACTTATGTTTTGCTTTAATTACACAAACATCCCCTCTATTTTGAAAACATATATTTTAGCTCAAACTATTAACATTGTTAAAGAATATTCTAAAAAGATTCTTGAAGTATATTTTTCAATTACGAACCATATTAGAATAAATCTTGTTTACTAATTTACCCCTCATTATACCAAATTCCTAATTTATTTTTTAACATTAATATTTATTAATGATGTATTTAATATTTTTTCTAAATTTAGACAAAATTTAAGTAATTTTTTTATTTATGTGAAAATATTAACAACTTGATAAAAACTCGAGTACTTTTTTTAACAAACATATATTTAATGAAATATATTTAAAAATTGTGAATTATAATATATTAATATAAGGATCTCAAAATCATATCATTTTATAACTTTATAATTTAATTGAAAAATTCATATATATATGTATAATTGTAAAACATTTGAGTCAACATATATATTTAGATTAATTAAATTTTGTAATATGGAAATCAATTTAAAAGTTTGACAAAATTTTTGAAATATATATGTTAAAAATAATTTTTTATTTTAAATAAAGATATTAAATGATTATTAAGTAATATATATGATAGGAGGGAATTTTGGTATGAGTTAATGTTGTGATTTAATGATCATCTAACGGTTAGGTAGATGGAGTTGAATATTAAAACTAGAAGGGAAATTTATATAATATATATTTTGATTTTAAAGGAGGTCTATAAAAGTTTACAAAATAGACTGCCTTTGTAATATAGAGGAAATAGGTTGATGTATTTTTACTCTAAAAAAAATTATGAATGACTCCTTATTGATGAGTTCTCTGATCTGTAACCGCATATCAGGACGGTCCAAATTTTTCCTAGAATTTTAATTGTAATATTTTAGGTAAAAAGAAAATTCAATACAAACTTGATGAGAGGAATTCTTAATAATATTTCATACTTGTAAGATGTTGATTACAACCTTAGGAAGAGATTAATTCCCTTATCAAGTAACAAAGAAAGATAAACGAGGTATCAATTTATTGTAGAACACCGAAATAAGCATAACTGCATACTTAATAATAATAATAATTAATAAACATCAAATATCAAAGTGATGGAATTACTATTACAGCCCTTCCTTCTTGAATTCAAATAGCAATTTTCTCACACCTGGGATATGAATGTTGGATACGTATTGCTCCCAATTTATGCTTTCCACATCAAATCCAAAGTTCTTCATTTCTTCAGCAGACATTTCTTCATATAGCCTCTGGGTATTTCGATTATCAAACCTATGAAATCACACGGTATACTACAAATTAAACCATATAAATTATTCTCTATACAAGCTGAATATTTAAAATGACCATGTTCGTGAGTGTATTGAGAAATAGCAACCGAAAATGATTAGTGCCTTCCAAGAAAAAAGAAAATAAAGGGAGGACAGTGTGTTAAATTGGAAAATGTTGAACAAATAAATCTAGGAAGGGAACTAATCAAAATGTAGAAATTGGAAAGTTAACGTTCAATATTAGGATTTTTCAGTTGTAAAAAATAATCAAAATTGAAAGTTTTGAAGTAGTAATGAGAATTTTCTTTGACATTAATTGTCTAATATAATCAGGTCCTAAATTATCATTCTTCCTTATAACATATATATAGTACCTAGTGGCACGGAATCAAAGGTACCAATTGACATTGTGAGCTAGCGATGTTCATAGAATATTGATTTGCATTTATATAAACACCTTTATTAAATATAAAAATTAGATAATTAATTTATAAATATTAAAAAATTAGTTATTTATAATGAATATCTGTTTTTTCCCACAAAATATTCTCTCTAACCATCAATATCCCCATTAATAAAAACTCTTTTTAATATATGCAATCAGTAGGATATAACTTAGTAAAAAAATTATAATTTTGAGAGACAAAGTAGATAAACATTTTATATTTATAATCAAAATAAAGATATAGAAGATAGACGTATATGAGAATTTTGCTTACCATGCTTTATAAAACCCTTATGGCTCGTAGAGCTTAGCCAAGTGAATAAAAAGATGTGCTTTCACTGAGGACTTCTTTTGGAGGGTTTTGTGGAGATTAGGTTCCAGCTTTGTTGCATGCAACAATCCAGTTTGCCTTGCCATCTCCATTGAAATGTAAGCCGAGAAGTCATCCAAAGAGTTGAAGAACTTCATCTTCTGAATCAGACTCTGGTTCCCATCTGAGGACGACGACTGTGCCAATGGAAAAGACTTGAAATGGCTACGAGCATAATCAAACACAGCTCCAAATGTAATAGGGTTTGCCACAGAAGATCCTATTTGGTGTACACTTAAATCTGGTGTTACTGCAGCCCCATGTTTTGCGATTGCTGCCATTGAGGCATTCACAACCATATCTACTGGAATCTGCAGGCATTCCATTCAATCTCTTTTCGCTAAAAATTTAGGTTGTGGAGTAAATATGTAGGAAATATTTGTTTTTAAATATATCCTTATAAGTGGATAAAGGAGGGAGTAATGATGAGAAAAATTATAAAAAAAATATATGGGGGAAATTAATGAAAGGTAAAACTAGTAGTATAAAAGTATTTATTATTTAGACAGCCAAATAAGACCTTATTTTGATGCAAAGAATACTTTCAAATCGTAAAATACTCTTTTTTTTTTTTTTTTACATTATCCTACCCTTCATACCCATATTTTTTTCATCAGTATTTAATGTTAAATTGGATGAGAAAAGTAATATTAAAATTTAAAATGATAATAGATGTCTTCAGCTTGTGTTTTCAGTTTCATTTCAGTGGATTGCCTGTTTTTGGTAATGTTCATTGAAGTTTGACGGACAAAAAGTCATAATATGCCTATTTTCTTCACAATAATAAAGTGATAAACAATAATTATTTATTAATCTTCAAGGAAAGTGCATATTTAGTCATTTATTTTTACCCAATATTTTATTTTAAACTCTTAATTTTATAAAATATTTTTTCATTCTTTTAATCTTATAACACGGCTAAAAAAATATTGACATTAAAATTTTAAATGTTCACGAAATATTCTCAAATATTAACATATTAATTATACTGTTTTTAAGAATAATAATAATTCTTACAAAGAAATCATCATTTCGATACTAACATTATTAGGATTGTTAGAATTAGAGGATTAAAAAGATAGTTACAAAATGAAAAAAATAAAACTCAAACATTGTAATTTTTGTCTTAATTTTTTTAAGATACGAGAAGGTAAAGAGCATATATATCACTCTGTTATTGATAAGACTAACATGAATTTCATAATATTATTTTATCATAATAGCAAGTTACTAAGACATTTGAAATATTCATATTGAAAGTCTCACAAACATGAAATATGAGGAAAAATATCCACTTTTTTTATTAGTTTGGCTTCCTATAAGTTTAATTAGTAAATGCATATTAAGATTTTCAAAAAAACAATTAAGAGGTAAATTATAAAATTCATGGCATAATATCATAACACACACAAAACATTCGGGTGTTTTTTTTTATTACACTTATTATAAGTTAGATTATAGTATTATAAGATCCAAATAGGAATACCTGTCTTTGCTTTCATACAGATTGAAAACTCAACTACGTATAAACGAGGTCTCGAGTTCGAGCCTTGGCGTATACAAAAAATTTTTGTTGGGAGACTCACCCATCATAATCAGGTGCGCGACGTGGGTCAGATCTGGATATAATCAGGGTAAAACTCTGGTGAATTGAGTGGGCACAAAAAAAAACTACATATAATTCCTTCAATTGCAACCAAATACCTTTTTTTTTTTTTTGGTTACAACTGCAACCAAATACCTATTGGGGAATGTATCTCTAGGAATATGGCCAGCCCGTAAAAGGCGGGCCAACCCATTAGTGGGCCAATTTTTTGTAAGGTGGGTTGAGCTGGTCCAACTAAAATTGGGCTGATTTTGGCCAGCCTAGCCTGTTCGTTTACGGGCTGGCGGGTCGGACCGTGAATTTTTTATTTTTTAGATTTAAACTGAAATTAACTTCTTTCTTTTTAAAAAAAAATGGGGCAGCCCGTTTGTTTGTGGGATACAATAATTATAACTTCAATTTAAAGACCAACCAGAGAATTAGACTTAAAAAAAAATTAGTCTTCACGGTAAACTAAAGTCTAAAATTTTATGAGAAAATATGTCTATATTTAATATTTAATAATATTTATTTCTTAGAGGATAGCTTTGACAAAAAGAAAATCAAATGTAAAGTTAGAATTCTCGAATATAGCTTGAAATTCTTAATTTAATTTATTAAAAGTAACATATAACATGAAATAAGTCATTAATTTGGATAGTCCTGGTGGAATCTGATGGAGTCAACAACAGGAATTTTCATTTGAACTCCTATAACTAGATGGAACTTGAAATCTGACACTTGATGCTCTCTCTCTCTCTCTCTCTCTATAATGGTCCAACTAAATGAACTTTAACTCTAATGGCCTTTTTATTCGAAACTTCTCCTATTTTTCTTCCCAGCAACATATTTTCTTGGATTTTCTAGGTCCTCTCATTATCTCCAGAAAATTGACCCACCAAATGGTTTGTGAGAAATCTGATTCAGAAACTCGCCCAGCTTCTTCTTGTTCTTATTTGTGCTCTTCCCATCACAGCTTTTTCTGCAAATATGAAAGATCATAACTCATACCAAACGGACGTTTATACAAAAAAGAAAAGAAAAAGAAAGGATATCTAACTTTGATCTTTGTTAGAATCTCTAACCTGGCTTCATCTTGCTGCTGGGGATTCCAAAAACTTCGGAGATTCCTGGCCGATCCTCCGAATCTATCATGTTTGCGAATCTTTGCGTTATTATCATCGAGGATGTTAGAGTTCTTTGAGACGGTTTTGTCAGTTTGGTTCAGCGTGATCATGATGTCGTCGTCGTTTGTATCTAAGGCCCCACAGGGGATCAAGTTGCGAAACAAACCAGAAGCTCCAGTTGAAAATCTCTTACTTCCTTTCAAGGGAGATAGTGATAAGGAAGAAGAAGAAGATGATAATGATAATGATATTGAAAATGATGAATCTGGTGTTTCAGTTTTTCTGTTTTCTTTACTTTGATTCTTGCTCTGTCCATTTGGGTTGTGTTTGTCTCGTTCAACTTTACAAGATTCAGTTTCATCTGCTAATGATAGCTGATACAGAGAATTTGATTTGAAACGTGGGAATCTTTCAAGTTGAAGTTCTTCTTTTATCAATGGTTGCTTCTGCTTCTGTTTCAGCTGCTTGGCCTCTGTATCATGCACTACTTGAAGAGGAACCTCCTCCTTCATTATGGAAGCTTTCCTTTCACCAAAAATAAAAGTTTCTGCATAATCAAAGAGGGTTATCTGACTTTTTTGGATAGATAATAAATCAGTTAATTAAGACGAATTCATATTATATACTCGTTAATTTATTTAAATTAGTTAACTAACTATTATATTAGTTATAATTAACTTATTTATTTAGTTTTTTTAATTATCTAAAAAAGATAATTAAGTTTTACATTAAAGATTATGAGGATTGTTAATAAAGTACAAATAAGTACATACCAAAAGAGGGAGGGTAGATTTGAGATCCTTTGAGGACATATTCATTATCAGAGATTGGGGTAATGAGATCATCATCCAACAGGTCTTGCCACACGTACCCTGTCTTGTACCTCCTGCTTACAATTTGAATCCATAAATCACACATTTTGTTATGTACATGAGTTGAGAGAGAGAGAGTTCATTTCAAAAGATTAGAAATGAACTAGGGGGCATTGTTATGGTCCCATCATAAATAGAGTGTAGTTTATAAATTCAAAAGCTCTTAGAACCTTACGAGTGAAGTGTAGTTTTTCTTCCATCTAATAGGGTTTTAGATGTGTTCTCCTTTTGAATTTGTGACTACAACACACCTCAACTAATACAGAATAAAAACCAGAGTATAAGGGTTACTATTCATTTACCTCTTGTATGACCATGCATATTTCTCTGCCAAATCCTTCCCTCTCACTTCCCCAATCCATCTCTTCACATCTTTCATCACATAAACAAAGTTCATAAACTCAGTCTCAAA
The DNA here is from genome assembly GCA_037074615.1 of Leucaena leucocephala. Taxonomy (NCBI): domain Eukaryota; kingdom Viridiplantae; phylum Streptophyta; class Magnoliopsida; order Fabales; family Fabaceae; genus Leucaena; species Leucaena leucocephala. Next base: position 1,161,953 of record CM073544.1, on the reverse strand, counting down.
ACAGATTACTACATGCAGCGACAGAGGATCCTATAATTCGTAATCCATGCCATTTTTATCTGTTTGTTTCAACTAAATCTTGACTTACAAATAACTTTTCTTAAAACATTTCAGTAATGTGGTTTTCATGTTTGAAAGACAAATCCAAAACCTTAATATCAAGAGAAAGAAACAGAGTGTTAAACGACACAAGAAGAAGCATACAACATTGGAAGTGAAAAACAGAGTACCAAATACATAAAAGCAAACAGAGATTGAAAGTGACAACATATTTCATGGAAATGTGGTGAGAAAAACAGAGAAATGAAGCCACCTCGAAGGTAGACTCCATTACGAGCCAAATGATGAACACGAATGAGATGAGGTTCTTCAGAACGACCCATCAAACTGAGGAAGTACACAATATGAATCTTTCTCACTTCACTACCACCACCGTTGCTTACTTCCATCTCTTGTCTCTGTTATGCAATCTCAAATCTCTGCTACTTCACATGCAAGCAATGGCAATATATATAACAAGAATTGATCTCTATCTCTCACGGTGCCGGCCCCTACTAAAATAGGAAATGTTGCTTTCCACGTCTGATTAAATTGTCGTCTTCAACATGTTGACATTTGTTGAATTAAATTATTTGGTTTACTATATAAGGGGAAGATAATGCAGGCCTGCTGGAAAACAGAGCAATACGTGGAGTGCTCTTGTGTGCCTGTTCTCCTTAAATAATTTGAAACGAGTCCCAATTTTACATGTTATTTACACAAAACACTGTTCATTTCCTCATTTATAATTATAATTAATACTCAGTTCATGTCACATCATTGTTGTCAAAAAAGGTCATTTCTGTTTCTCTCTGTTGCCATATTTATATGGCATCTTTCGAGTGTTTTTTTTTTTTTATGTTTGACTATAAATTTGCTACAAATTTTAAACTCTGATTTTGAAAATAATTCAACTACAATTTGCAAATAGAATATGATTTTCCCCCCAAAGTCAGCTTTTTAATTCATGATGACGAAATCCTTATTTGTACTGTATGGCTGGCCTTCATATTTAGGAGTATATATATCTTGAAGAATAGAAATGCCTTGTGCATTTTCTTCAATTTGTGACATAAAAATTCTAAAGTTTGCAATCAATTTTTATTTGTAATTTGAAAGATTATTTTATATATTTTTGGAAATTATTTACAGTCAAATGCATATAAAACTTGAATGATTTCACTTCAAGAAAGGGTTGAAAACTAAATGAGAATTAAATTAATGGTTTCACTGTACATACAACAGTACATAATATATACAAATAACAAATAAAACTATACAAAACGTAAATTACTCTATTTAAAATGATCAAAATTAAATAAAAAATAAATAAATTTTACTGAAAAATATAACGATTGCTATATAAAAGATATAAAAAATAAAATAATAAAAAAATGCTAGTATTTTGACCATTCTGAAAAAAGGAGTTACTGTTCATATAAGTAAAAGCATGAGCATTTGGATTCATAACGTGGCAGATTCAGTTGCGCTTCTTTCTGCATCTTCTTCGGTAATGGAAGCTTCATCTCCTAATCTTTGCCTCACTTTTCTCCCTTGAAATACTTACTACGTTAATTTCTTCTGTACTTATTTTGGAAATATTTCAAATTTAATCCAAGCATAAATTATTTATTTATTCACCAATAAATGCATTTATGTTCACTAATAAATGCATTTAAGGCTTATTCACTGAATGCTTTCTCAAAAAATAATAGTAAAAATACATTTACTTATACCAGAAACCATCATATATATATTTATCTCTCAAATAAAATTAAATAATGAAAAAGAGAAAACTTGGGAAGAAACGTATTTGAGATTATCACAGAAGGGAGAATGAACTGAGCAAATCCAATGGCAATATATGACAGACATATATGCGAAAAGTCCAAAACAAAAGGGAAGGCAGGGAAAGAGGTATTGTATATATACATGTATATATAAGGAGTAGGTTTTAGGGTTTTGTTGGTAATCTGTGAAAGGAGAGAGAAAGTAGGGTTAGAAGAAGGATGAAGAAGAAAATGGTGAATATAATGGCTTTAGGGTTTGTTTGGTCTGCGTTTCTATGGCGAAATCATGAGGCATCGAGGATGCCGCCCAAAGCTACACTGGCGCCGGCGGAGGCATTTTCAGGTGAGATTCCATTCATTCTTCTACTGTGTCTTTTTTTTTTTGCTCTCTTTGGATCTGAAAAAATTATTTGCATTTTTTTCCTGTGTTGATCTTCTTTTGATGGTGATTTCTTGGTAATGCGAGGATGGAAAGCGAGGAACGAAATAAATAATAGTAAAATAATGATGTTTTGTAACATTAAGTTTGGAAAAGACTTCAACGAAGAAGTTATATATATATAGAATATTGGATAAGTTATACCTAAGCTCTTTAAGAATATAATTTATGTATAAATAACTTTTTAAAGTTTAATGACTTAATTAGATAAAAAACTTCTAAACTTTTAAAATTATGTAGATGCATTTAAGGATATTTTCTTATTTTCCTTTAGTTCTATTTGGCCAAATTCTTTTTCTTTGAATTTTTCATGGGAATTTCATTGTAAAAAATTATTCATAAAATCTTTTATTATTTTTTTGTACACATTTTCACACTTCACTGCTAGAAAAAGCAATCTAGCAAAAACCCGGAAACCTCTAACTAATTGAAATTAGCGAGGTTAGCAAAGTCCCTCACTAATTTCGCTGCTAAGTTTAGTGATGGAGGGGTTATTCCCTTGGTAATTAGCCAGAGATTAAGGGGATGTATTCCTTGTTAAATTAGTGAGGTATAATCCCTTGTTAATTAATTTTTTGCTAATGTCAATACAGAAAATATATACTCCCTCCATTCCTCAATATAATACACAGTTGACTAATTTAAAAATATTAAAAAAATTAAATAAATAATTTAATTATAACATATTTAAGTATCATTATATTCTATATCAATTTATAAATCAGATAAATTAATTTTTAAAAAATAATAAATATAAATATTTTAAAATAATTTATTTAATTTTATTAATCTAATCAAATTAATATATCAAGGAACATAGGTACTATTACATGGCCCACACGCCATGCCACATCATTATGGCTCCACACCATGTGGCCTGCTAGGATTGGCGTCATGTTACCACCTATTGGCCTCTTGTGCCACATCATCGCCATGTCACATATTTATTTTAACCCTACCTCTTCCTAATTCCTCCTTGGCGCCTTTGTACTCTCACCTTTTTGCCGCTTAAATATATTTGCAGTCTTTATATAACATATTAAATTATTTATTTAAAAAAAATATTTTATATAAAATTAATTTTAGATGGAAAAAATTATATTATATATACTTACTATATATTAAATATTATTTATTTTTAAACTGTTAAATGCAATTTCATACATTTTTATGAAAGACGTATAGAATATATATTTATTCATAAATATTATATTAATTTTTATTTACATATATCTTTAGTTACTTACCATTTCTAAATTCCAAATACTTTTATTATCAATTGATTATTAATAGTTTGTAATTATTCTGAATTGTATCTGTTATATGCATTCTTTTCACATATTCCAAAATTTTATATATTATATTGATTGGATAAATTTAATTTTATTACTATTTCCTAACATTATTAATCCTAGCAAACTTTTGAATAAGCTTGCTACTGTATTATTAATTCTCTTTCTCCTTTTTATCATATTAAAATGATTTAGGAGTAATAGTGATATAGGATAAAAAACATTTTTTTTATGATTAGCAAGGGACCAAAATTCCTCGCTAATCCCTGGCTCGCATGTTAGAGAAGGATTTTGTCCCTTGCTAACCCATGGCTAATATCTCATTCCGTTTGTAGTCAGAGTCATACATTCAAATTAAAAATCAGACATCTTGAACAAGAATTCAGGGTTAACAAGAAAGGGTCATCGAAAATGAAAGGGCTAATTAGAAGCATACGTATATAGAGACAACATGGCTTCCTTGCAAAATCTGTATGTATCATGATTCAAATGAATATGCTCCTTGTAAAATCCATCTCTTTTGTTTCCACTCAAACTTCTTTCTATCGTCACATGTATCATCAAACGAATATGCTCCTTGCAAAATCTGTATGTATTCTATAAGACCATTTACTCACTTAAACTTTGGATTCAAATCTTCTTTTTGATCAAAAACAGAGATGGGCAATTGTCTTACTCTCCCCTGTGGTAACGGTATCTCCAACAAGTATCAAAATACCTCTTTCAAGCTTCCTGCTCCAACCCCAGTCTGGCCACCAGGTGATAAAAAAAAACCATTATCTTCATGTAGTTTTCTCTCATTTCTGCTTGTTCAGATTCTTACTTTTCACAAACCAAAGATATGAAACTCAACAGATGCAACCAGTTATGTATAATTTGCATGGTCATGACATCTCTAATACAAGACTCCGACCCTTAATATAGTAACTAGTTGGTGGATTGTGTTTGGTTCTAAATATAAAACTTTAACCTATTTATATTTAATATTTATTATTTTTCTCCAAACTAATTTATTTAACTTATAAATTGATATATAATCCAATGTTATACATAAGTACTTTGTAAGATCATGTCATATTTGTTATAATTAATTGATTTATTTAGTTTCTTTAATCTATCTAAATTAATTAGCTATATCTTATATTAAAGACTAGCGGTAATATATCATACCTTAAACATGTTTAACACTCGCGAAAGACATGAAACCAAACCCCATGTGTCACAGATTGTGCATTAGTTTAGGACAAAATATGCACAAATTGATGTATGATTTATGTCAAACCCTGTCTCATTGGTGAAGGATTCTTACCATTTTACTCGCAGGTGATGGATTTGCAAGTGGGATCATCAATTTGGGAGAGATACAAGTGACGCAGCTTTCAACATTCAACAAAGTATGGATATCCTATGAAGGTGGTCCAGAAAATCTTGGGGCTACAATCTTTGAACCAACGGGATTACCAGAAAGATTCTCAATGTTGGGTTGTTATAGCCAACCTAACAACAAGCCCTTTTTTGGATGGGTTCTTGTGGCTAAAGATAACTCTTCAACTAGTAACCCAGCTCTAAAGGAACCAATTGACTACACTCTGACATGGAGCACCAAATCCCTGGAAATTAATCAAAATAGCTTTGCGTATTTCTGGCAACCAAACCCTCCTGATGGTTATAAAGCAGTAGGACATGTTGTGACCAAAACACCAGACAAGCCTTCGCTCGATAAAATTCGGTGTGTCCGGTCAGACCTAACTGATAATATTGAGACAGATACATGGATCTGGGGAGAAGGAACATCTAATGACCCCAATGGGTTCAATCTCTATGAAACAAGGCCAAGAAATAGAGGGACTCAAGCTCAAGGACTTCTTGTAGGCACATTTCTAGTTCAAAATGGTGGAAACACTAGTGCTCTAGCTATATCCTGTTTGAAAAACACCAATTTAAAATTCACCTCTATGCCAAATCTACAACAAATTCAAGCAATAGTACAAGCTTACTCTCCAATAATGTACCTACATCCTGATGAAGAATACCTCCCTTCCTCTGTAAACTGGTTTTTCGCCAATGGAGGATTGCTCTATAAGAAAGGAGACGAATCAAATCCCACTCCAATACAACCAAATGGCACAAATCTTCCTCAGGATCCTAATAATGATGGTTCCTATTGGTTGGATCTTCCAGCAGACGAAGCCAACAAGGAAAGAGTCAAAAGGGGTGACTTACAAAGCTCACAAGCTTATTTGCATGTAAAACCCATGTTTGGTGGAACATTCACAGACATAGCATGTTGGGTATATTACCCATTCAATGGACCTGCAAGAGCAAAAGTAGAGTTCATCACCATTTCATTGGGTCAAATCGGCGAACACGTGGGGGACTGGGAACACGTGACGCTAAGAGTGAGCAATTTCAATGGAGAACTAAAAAGTGTTTTTTTCTCAGAACATAGTGGAGGTATCTGGGTCGATTCCTTCGATCTTGAGTTCAAGAACGGGACCAAACCTGTTGTGTATTCTTCACTTCATGGCCACGCGTTTTACCCCAAACCAGGGATGAATCTTCAAGGGACTGATAGTGTTGGAATTAGGAACGATACCGCGGAGAGTAATATGGTAATGGATATGGGGGCTGGGTACGAAGTGGTTTCTGCGGAGTATCTGGGGTCGGAGATAGTGGAGCCGCCATGGCTGAACTATTTCAGAGAATGGGGTCCTAAGATAAGCTATGATGTAGCAGAAGAGTTGAAGAAGGTAGAGAAATGGTTGCCAGGGAAGTTGAAGAAGCTTTTGGAGAAGATTGTGAGCAGTTTGCCGAGTGAAGTGTTGGGAGAGGAAGGACCCACTGGTCCAAAGGTAAAGAACAACTGGAATGGAGATGAAGTTGTAGGTTGATTCATTCAATGACAAGTTGTTCCTTTAATCAATATATTCAATTAAAGAAGTTAGTTGCATATTTCTTCTAAAATACCCTAACCAAAATTTCAATTAATGGAACGTCAATTATGCTTATTGACAGCATTACAAAAATCAAGAATGTATAGTATCTATTCAAACATCAAAGTGCATATAAGTACAGCACAGTCAGATGGAGAGAAATAAACAAGACAAACAGTAACAGTGTCTTCTGCAATACCAATAGCCAGGACTCTAGGAAATTTGTTTTCCCTCCATAGCTCACCATCTCCTTCCAACATACTACGATTCTTTAATTTATCCAACGTACTGTAACCTTCGTTATACTGCACCCTCAACTTCTTTGTCTCATCTATGCTTTCGTAAACAAATCTTCTTGGCAAACGATTACTAGTGTAAGTATAAAAACGTCCATGGGTAGTTAAGGCACAATACAAGAAGAATCTTTGCATATTTAAGAAATCATAGCTAGATCTCAAAACTGGAAGTACCCGTTTGTCCATCTCATATTTCAAATTGCCCAAGTTTTCGAGACATTCCTTAGCAGGTTCTTTCCCCTGCATGCTTGTTCCAGTTCTAACAATAGCAAGAGGAAAACCCTAGAATTCATTCGCCATATTCCATGCAATCTTCTTCACTACTTCCAAATTCAGTCCTTCATAAAATCCCGTAATATTTTCAAACAAAGTCAAACTATCTTGTTTACGTAGAGGTTTCACTTTTATTGTATTCTTCTTGCAACCCATGCCTTGACAACACTTCCCATATACGAGTTGTCAGGATCAATTTAATTCGATTATTTGACATAGGCGGAAATCCGACCTCCTTCAGAAAGAAATGATCCCAAACATCATCTAAAATAATGACATGCACATTCTTTCATCTCTTTGAATGCTTGGAATAATTTTTCGGCCATTCTTTTGAACTCTAACTCATCAGATATATCCAACTCAATTGATCTAACTATACTTTTTGCAAATGAGAGATGCTATTTTGTGAGACAGTTACCTAAATAACTTTCATGTCCCTGCTAGCTTGATCTTCTAAAAGCTTGTTATATATATGTTTGCGTGTGGGCATGTTTGAGTGATGACCTGAGTCTATGTGACTATATATGTTTGCAAGAAGCCATACCTGAAATCGAGGATTTCTCTTCACATAATTATCAGATTGTTGCATCAAGTTAATAACAAAAATGCCAAAATCAAATCTAGAAATGGAATAAAATATTATAACGTCACGCATCATATATAAAAACTTTTCTAAAAGACAAAAATTATAATTTTACATTATAATCGTCTACTCACCCATTGCTGACAGTGGAAGAGGATGTCGTCTACCATCTTTGAATGAAATTTTTTAAATGTTACTTTCTCGAAGAGTTTTTCCATGGCAGACACAAAGCATAAATTGAAGAATAATAACAGGCGATCTCATCAGTTTATTGTAAGTGTTCTTTAAATTTTAAGGTTATGCCTTAACTTTAGTGAGAAACCGGCACTAAACTTATTTAAACTTTTCTTGTATAAAAAAATATAGGTAATTTCATAAAATTTATTTTAACTTGATTTTTTTTACTCATTAAATAAAGTTTTAAATGAGAGATAAAAATATAAAGAGCTACAATTAAATATTAATTATAGAGGTAAAATTAATAAATAAACATTAATATCTCTCTGAATCATTGTATTATTATGATCAAGGAATTCTAAAAGTACCTTGTGTTGTGACCAAAGGAAGTACACAAGAATAATTTCAAACTCAAATTTTACAGGGAAGCTTTGGAGCATTTAAAATTTGGGAGTTACTTTTTTTTCAGCACTAGTATCTTGTAAATTTTCTGCACAAAATATCTCTCGGAATGGATAATAGTCATATAAAATTTATAAGACGTTGTCACCCTATTTAGTATTCATAAGAATTTCTTTCAGTGCAAAATTTTTTATTCATTTTAATTTTTTTTCTATTTATTCTTAAATTTTTAATAGAATTTAAAATTAAAAATGCTCCTAACAAATTTTTATTGTTTTTAAGCATGTCCTGCAAAAAAAATATTAATTTGACACTGAGTTTAGCCATTATGTAAATGAAAATTTTAAAAGCAAAGGATATTATATTAAGAGGCATTTATGTTTTTTTCTTTTCTTTTTTTTTTTTATTTTTTCTTGATTTCCAAAATCCCATTTTAGGATCTCATACTTTCCTTGGGATTATTGAAATTCAGGTACTTCTTTGGGATTTTTCAATTTACAAATTCTTGTTCTGTCTTTTTCCCAAAATCAAAACCTATTATGTTTTAAACATAAAAAAAAAAAAAAGAATGAATCGATTCATTGCCTTGCAGGGAATGCCAAATGAGTAGACCTTTCACATAAAATATGGACCAAGTAGATGAAAAGTAACTAGAAATTACTATGGATATTTTTTTCAAGTTTCTTATTCTTTAATAATATATAAACCGTCTCTAACGAGTAATGAAATTTTAAAGTTACATTATTCTTTAATAACTAGATCTTATAGTTCCGGAAACACTCGTTTGTCAATTCTTCATGCTTTGAAGGCTTTTCATTCAACATAGGAATGTGGGATTCCATTGAGCTTATTTCCATATATATATATATATATATAATTTTCTTTTTTCCTTTGCTAAATTTAATTTTTTAGTTAAATGGCAGGAAAGAAATCAATGTAATTCCAGTTGATTTTCTTAAACAAAAAGAAATATTCCTTGCGCGTGTTTAACGATGTTGCCTTAACGTGAGATGTTTGAGTCTTTCAAGAATAAAAATGAAAAAGAAAAAGAAAAAAAAGAGGGAGACATTTGATTTGAGTATTAGTTCATTACGAATGGTAACTTGAAAATCCAAGTTTATTGGCAAGCAAAGCAAATTACTTATGTGTATGTCTTTTATTATAAAGTCAGATATCCTCATTAACAAACCCAAAAAAAGACATGTTCCCAAACTAAAAACCATGCATCTTTATTATTGTTATTATTATTTTTATAATATGACCCCTTTGACACTTGTTCTACATCAGAGTCATGCATTCAAATTAGAAATCATGAATCTTGAAGGAGTATTCAAGGTAATTATCCTCAAGAACGGCAAGAAATAGAGACAAGCATTCCATAGAGAGAGAGAGAGAGAGAGAGAGTGGCTTCCTTGCACGGCACATCATTGGGCCGCCCCTTTTGTTTGCACTCAAACTTGTTCTGTAGTCAAATGAATATATGTTCCTTGCAAAATCCGTAGGTATTGTATAACACCATTGCTGTTACTCACCTTACCTTTAATTTGGATTCAATTCTCTTTTTGATAAAAAAACAGAGAGATGGGTAATTGTCTTACCAAGAAGAATCGAAGTCTTCCCATTGATACCACTTTCAATCTTCCTGCTCCACCACCAGTCTGGCCCCCAGGTAATCATTATCTTCATATACTCGTTTTTCCTCCTTTCTTCTTGTTCAAAAGCAAAGATACAAAACATAACAGACGTAGAGCAGTTATGAATAATTTGGCATGTCATTAACATGTCTGACACAAGACTTGAAACACTTATTAAACATGCTTAAGCTTGATAATTCCACATCTGAAGCATCTCTCTCCAAAGCATTTAGGCTTCAGAAACAGAGTTTAGTTCAAAATATGTGAGGTTCAGGGTACAGTTGAAGCATGTGTTATGTCAAATAATACTGTCTCATCGGTGAAGGATTATTACCATTTTACACGCAGGTGATGGATTTGCAAGAGGGATCATCAATTTGGGAGAGCTGCAAGTGGCACAGATTTCAACATGCAACAAAGTGTGGACATCTTATGAAGGTGGGCCAGATAATCTTGGGGCTACAATCTTTGAACCAACAGGATTACCAGAAGGATTCTCTATGTCAGGTTGTTATAGCCAACCTAACAACAAGCCATTTTTTGGATGGGTTCTTGTGGCTAAAGTTAACAACTCTACAATCACTAACCTAGCTCTAAAAGAACCAATTGACTACACTCTGATATGGAGCACCAAGTCCCTAAAAATCAATCAAAATAGCTCTGCCTATTTCTGGCAACCAAACCCTCCTGACGGCTATATACCAGTAGGACATGTTGTGACCACAACACCGGATAAGCCCTCCCTCGATAAAATCCGGTGTGTCCGATCAGATCTTACTGATCAGATTGAGACATATTCATGGATCTGGGGAGAAGGAACATCCAATGACTCCAATGGTTTCAATCTCTATGAAACAAGACCAAGCAACAGAGGAACTCAAGCTCCAGGACTTCTTGTAGGCACATTTCTAGCTCAAAATGGTGGAAATACCAGTTCTCTATCAATATCCTGTTTGAAAAACACCAATTTAAACTTAGCCTCTATGCCTAATCTACAACAGATTCAAGCAATAGTCCAAGCTTACTCTCCAATAATGTACTTACATCCTAAAGAACAATACCTACCTTCCTCTGTAAACTGGTTTTTCGCCAATGGAGGATTGCTCTATAAGAAAGGAGACGAATCACATCCTACCCCAATACAACCAAATGGCACTAATCTTCCCCAGGATCATAACAATGACGGTTCTTATTGGTTGGATCTTCCTGCAGACAAAGACAACAAAGAAAGAGTTAAAAGGGGTGATTTACAAAGCTCACAAGCATATATGCACATAAAACCCATGTTTGGTGGAACATTCACGGACATAGCATGTTGGGTATATTACCCATTCAATGGACCAGCAAGAGCAAAACTAGAGTTCATCACCATTCCATTGGGGAAAATTGGCCAACACGTGGGCGATTGGGAACATGTGACGCTAAGAGTAAGCAATTTCGATGGAGAACTCAAAAGGGTATATTTCTCACAACACAGTGGTGGTACCTGGGTTGATTCCTTCAATCTCGAATTCAATAATGGAAACAAACCAGTCGTATATTCTTCACTTCATGGCCATGCGTTTTACCCTAAACCAGGGCTCAATCCTCAGGGGACTAATAGTGTTGGACTTAGGAACGATACTGCGGAGAGTAATATGGTAGTGGATATGGGAACAAGATACGAAGTGGTTTCTGCAGAGTATCTGGGATTGGAGATTGTGGAGCCGCCATGGCTGAACTATTTCAGAGAATGGGGTCCAAAGATAAGCTATGATATTGCAGAAGAACTGAAGAAGATGGAGAAATGGTTGCCTGGGAAATTGAAGAAGCTTTTGGAGAAAATGGTGAGAAGCTTGCCGAATGAAGTGTTGGGAGAGGAAGGACCCACTGGTCCGAAGGTGAAGAACAACTGGAATGGAGATGAAATTGTTCGTTGATCGATCGGAAGACCTGTAAAATGTATTGTTTCTTATGAATATGAAATATCAGTAGTCTAACAAATATTTTTCACAGATTCCATAGATCAAATATTCTGAATTTCTGATTGAGAGAGATGAACCATTCCGTGAAGGAAGTAAAAAATAAAGCTAATAGATTCGTATTTATATTTATAGGGCATATTGTTCAAGAAAAACTTTCGCATGCTTTCTTCTATATTGCACACTTTGATCAAATCCTTGGCGCAACAATCTTGGTGTCAAGTGTGACAATATTATTGGTAGTCTGAAAATAAATATAACTACTTTCAATTCGAATTTTGAGTAAGCTACACATAAGTGTCATTGCTTTTTAAAATATTTAAAATAACACTCTAGTAAACTTTGAATTTTTTTTAACATGAACCCCTTGCCATAAAAAATATCTATGAAACAATTAATAAAATTCATCATGCCAAACAAAATAGAAATGAAGTGTATACTCCAATAATTTCCGCCTGTCTCAAGACATTGCCCAAATTATGAGATAATTATATCTATTAAACTAAACCTACGTATATAATCTTCTCTCTGGTTGCCCTACTTTCTTTTCACGTCACCAAATTCATATCGCCTTCTGATTTCACTCCAAATTGAATAATTCTCATGGGGTGGGCAGAATCATTGAAATCCTCGTAATTCTATGTCATATATATGCATGCATGCCGCCTATTCTAACTTGTCTTACATGACAAATTTCCTCTATTAGTTTAATGAGTTATTTTCACCACAAAAGGTTAATAGTAAAAAAACAAAGCTTAAGTATTAGCTTCTGAGCTTCGTGAAGTTGTAAATGTCGTAAAAGTATATTATCTATGCATTGTCGTCAAATCCCTTATGTTAGAAACCAAAACTAATCTTATTAATTTAAATTTCATTTAAGCATCTCTCAGTTGTCAACGTTTCCAAGAAAAGCCAGTTGAGATTATCGAAGAAAGGCGTAAGAAAACGAAAGAGAATATACTAAGTAAAAAGAATTCAATGGCTTATATATAGTTAAAGCAATATATAAATTTGCATGCACGCATATATATGCCAAAACAAGGGAAGGGTGTGAAGGAAATCTTATCTACCCCCGCCCCCCCCTCCTCCTCTCTCTCACACACACACAAAAGGAGAGAGGCTTATGGGTCTTGATAATATGTGGAGGGAGAGAGAAAGTAGGGTTTGGAGAATGATGAAGCAAATGATGAATATGATGGTTTTAGGTTTTGTATGGTCTGTGTTTCTATGGGGATATCATGAGGCAGTGAGGCTACCGGCCGGTGCTGCAGCCAGGAGGTTGAAGACATTCTCAGGTGAGATTCTATATGTAGAATTCGCTACTTTGTCATTTTCCCGTCTTGTTATGCTTCCTAATTTCTTTGGATCTATAAATTTATTATGTATGTTGTTTTGATTTTTGTTTGAGATTTCTAGGTAGACATGTGAGGGTCAAAAATCAAGAGGAAAAGAAAAATTAACATAAGCAAAAATTGTGAAATGATATTACACACACTTCACTAGAGTTTTTAATAAAATGTTTGGCCCAAATAAAAAAATCAAAATATAATCTTTAAATATTTTATTACTATTATGCATTTTCACATTTATTTATGCAAATATTAATTCGACATAAAATTATAAGCACCAAAATGAGGAAAAAGAATGCTTTATTTAGATAGTGAATATAATTACATAAAATATCAAAATAAAAATTAATTATTAAGAAAGTAAATAATTTTTTTACTATAATTTATAAATGACTATAAAAGATTAAAATTATTAAAAATGGTTGCAATCATATTATAAAAATTTTATAATTAGTAAATGAAATGAATTAAATTTGGTGATAAAAAACTTAGCCTAAAAATAATATATTAAAATATTTTATCAAAGACAATAACTAAAACGAATATTCTTATTCATGATAATTAGATGCCTTTTGATACTTGTTCTAGATCAGTTGAATCATACATTAAAATCAAGAATCTGGCATAGAGTTCCGGCTCAACAAGAAATTCAAGAAATAAATGAGTATACCAATAAGGTTTAGAAGAATACCTGTAGGGACAATACGGCTTCCTTGCACGACACATTACTGGCACGTCGTTTCAATCACCTTCTTACATTATATAGCTTCTACCGTCACATTTAGCATCAAAGGAATATGCTTCTTATATACTTTGGGATTCAATCTTCTTCTGAAAATAACAGAGCTGGAAAATTATCTTACTCTCTCTTGTGCAGAGATTATCTCCAAGAAAGATCGAAGTCTTCCCATTGATACCACTTTCAAGCTTCCTTCTCCAACACCGGTTTGGCCACCAGGTAAATAGCCTTATCCTCATTCTGTCCTCTCTTTTCCTCTCTATCACTTGTTCAAAACCACAGCTTCATGTGTTCCACATTCGTTGAATCTCTCTGCAAATCATTGATACTTCAGAAACAGAGCTATATCAAATCTTAAACATATATGATAGTTAGTGTTTCGTGACTTTTGCACAAAACATATGATGTTCAAGTATAATCTGAAGTACTGCGATATGCCAGAAGCAATCAAAATTTTTCAGATATGACCTATGCTGCTCTGTCTGGCAAAATTCTTATTCGTGATGGATTACTCCTTTGCATGTAGGTGATGGCTTTGCAAGTGGGATCATAAGTCTGGGTGAGATACAAGTGGCTCAGATTTCAACATTCAACAAAGTGTGGACATCTTATGAAGGTGGCCCAGATAATCTTGGGGCTACAATCTTTGAACCAACAAGATTACCTGAAGGATTCTCTATGTTAGGTTACTATAGCCAACCTAACAAAAAGCCCCTTTTTGGATGGGTTCTTGTTGCCAAAGATAGTTCTTCAACTACTAAACCATCACTAAAGGAACCACTTAATTACACACTAATATGGAGCACAAACTCTATGCAAATTAGTCAAAATAGGCCTGCATACTTTTGGTTACCAATTGCTCCTGATGGCTATAAAGCAGCGGGCCATGTCGTGACCACCACTCCAGACAAGCCTTCCCTCGATAAAATCCGGGTTGTCCGGTCAGACCTTACTGATCATATTGAGACACATAATTGGATTTGGGGATCAGGAAAATCCAGTGATGACTCCAATGAGTTCAATATCTATGAAACGAGACCAATTAACAGAGGTACTAAAGCTCAAGGACTTCTTGTAGGTACATTTCTAGTTCCAAACATTGGAAATACAAGTCCTCTATCTATATCCTGTTTGAAAAACACCAAGTTAAACTTAGAATCTATGCCTAATCTACAACAAATTCAAGCAATAGTTCAAGCTTACTCTCCAATAATGTACCTACATCCTGATGAAGAATACCTCCCTTCCTCTATAAACTGGTTTTTCGCCAATGGAGGATTGCTCTATAAAAGAGAACATGAATCACAACCTACCCCAATACAACCAAATGGCACTAATCTTCCTCGGGATCATCACAATGACGGTTCCTATTGGCTGGATCTTCCAGCAGAAGAAGACGAACTAGAAAGAGTTAAAAGGGGTGACTTACAAAGCTCACATGCGTATCTGCACATAAAACCCATGTTTGGTGGAACATTCACAGACATAGCCTTCTGGGTATATTACCCATTCAATGGACCTGCAAGAGTAAAAGTAGAATTCTTCACTGTTTCACTGGGGACAATCGGCGAACACGTGGGGGACTGGGAACATGTGACACTGAGAGTAAGCAATTTCAATGGAGAACTCAAAAAAGTATATTTCTCAGAACACAGTTCAGGTACCTGGGTCGATTCCTCCGAGATTGAATTCAAGAACGAAAACAAACCCGTCGTTTATTCTTCACATCACGGCCATGCATTTTACCCCAAAGAAGGGATCCACCTTCAAGGGAGCGATATTACGGCAAAGAGTGATATGGTAATGGATATGGGAGTGGGGTATGAAGTGATTTCTGCGAAGTATTTGGGATCGGAGATAGGGGAACCGCCATGGCTGAACTATTTCAGAGAATGGGGTCCGGTAAGAAGCTATGACATTGCAGAAGAGCTGAAGAAAGTGAAATGGTTACCTGGGAAGTTGAAGAAGCTTGTGGAGAATATTGTGAACAGTTTGCCGAGTGAAGTGTTGGGAGAGGAAGGGCCAACTGGTCCGAAGGTGAAGAACAACTGGAATGGAGATGAAAATGATAATAATCACCATTGTATATATCAATATATATGTCAAATATACAGCAATTCACACTACTCATGAATGAATACACAAAAGCAAATGCTCTTTGGTTAGGAGAAACAGAGCTTGTGAAGACCTATTGAATCATGCTCGACAGACGTAGTGCTTGTTTGGTTTGACCTATTTTAAGCTGCATGCATCTATGAGAGAGAAGTTTTATAGTAAAGTATAAAAATAATTTGCTAAAATATACACTTGGTTCTTTAGGAATGAGTTAAGTTTTATTTTAATTTCTTAAATTTAAAAAATATACATTTAATCCTTTAAATTTAACACCTGTTCACTTCACTAACGAAAAAAATACTGATTTAATTAATTTAAAAAGATAACTCAATAACTAAATATTGATCAATTGTATCTAAATTTTATATTTTTAATATAAAACATAACACAATTTAAAATGATTAAAATACAAACACATTTTTATTAACATTTAGTTACATACTTAAGTTTGATGAGTAAGCAGTTAAATATATTTTTTAAATTTAAAAAATTAAAATAAAACTTGACGTAAATATAAATGACTCAATGTATATTGTAAAGAAATAATTTTTAAAGTAAAGCCAAACCATCCCACATGCGAGCTTGTATACAAACATTTTTTTAATTTTTTTTTGTAGAAATTTTGTTCTATTTTTTTATCTAAAGACTTTCATTTAGAACCAACCCACCATATATAATTTGTGTGCATAATTAAATTAATTAAAGATGAAAATAGATCAAAACTTGATCAAATAAACTAAAGGCTATATACCTTTTCTTAGACTCAAGCTTAAAATTGTGATAGTCCTGATGACCTAACTTGAAGTAAGCTTATTTAAAGCATATATGTTATTTAAATAAAATTTGATTTTTATAAGAATTTAATTTAAAAAATACAAATGAAAATTAATCTAAAGATAGGGATATTAGATTAATTGTATTCTTTGAATTAAATTGAAGTATAAGTATAAGAATAATATATATATATATATCATATAATTATGTTTTTGGTCCCCTTGTTTGGTTCAGGATCAGAAAAGTCCGGTCGGTTTAACAAATGAAACAAAAATTAGTCATCTGTTTAATTTTGATTAGGCTCTAACTTAATGACAGTTTAATTTATCTTCTAGATGGGTTATTTTTCTGCAGGATCAGAAGCAGCAATTTTCACTCTGCAAAATAAAAGTAGGGAGGCAATATGGCCCGCAATCCTAACAGCTGCATGCAGGCAAACCTCAACTAATGGATGCTGGGTTTCAGTTAAAACCTAACCAAACCATAGACATCATCGCTCGAAAAGGGTGGTCCGGCCGGTTCTGGGGCCGGCGCCACTGCTCCTTTGACGTCTCCGGCAATGGAATGTGCGTTACCGGAGACTGCACAGGAAAGCTCAAATGCAATGGAGCCGGAGGCGCACCGCCGGCCACACTCGCAGAATTCACTCTAGACGGTCCCATGGACTTCTATGATGGTTATAACATGCCAGTATCAATTTTGCCTTCGGGGGATCAGGGAATATTGTAAGGCAATAACATGTCTTACAAATTTGAACAAAAGATGCCCTAGAGGATTGGAGTTGAAGTACAAAGGTAGGGTTGTTGGGTGCAAGAGTGCATGCATGGCCTTCAACAAACCAGATTATTGCTGTTCTGGAGAGTTCAATAGGCCAAGCAAATGCAAGCCAACAAGTTATTCAAAGGCCTTTAAGGCATCTTGTCCTATGGCTTATAGTTATGCTTATGATGATGCATCCAGCACTTTCACTTGCCAATGAGCTAATTACCCTATTAGGTTCCGCTAAAGGAGGCACAACAGAAAATTTGATCAAATGAACACATTACGTGGGTAAAGACTATAGACATTACCTCTGTATAAGAGACAATGTAATTTGATTAATTCCAACGTCTGTTATAGCGAAAATTACTATTTTCGGCTACTGCTATTTCTACTATACCTTATATGCAATTGCAAAAATGAATTTTAACAGACACTGAATATATATTATCTTGTACTGGTGATTACTATGACAGAGCTAAGGTTCTCACTTGAACCCAATTGTGAAGACATCATATTTTGTGTGTATACCTATTATTTTTTTATGTATGTTATATACAATAGATTTGATGTGCTTTACTACGTACAAGGAGATTCATTTGGAGTGTAAATGTTCTGACAAAATGCGGGATCATTTACAAATAAAAGTAGGGGTAGTACTAAAATTATAGATATAGATATATATTCCTTCGATTCTTAATTATAAGAACTAGATGGGTTGGATTTATCGATCAATTTTGTCACCTAAAATTATAATTCCCCCAATGTATCCATATATAATTGCACATATTAAAAGATATCTATTAAGGGTAATTCGAATGCATATGATGATTAAAGGGGTATTTTAGATAAACTAACACAAAATCATTACAACTAACTAATTTACCTAACTTCTTTAATCTACTGAAATTAGTCAAGTACATCTTTTAATTAGGAAGGAGGAGGTAGTATGTGTGTCTATATATATATAGACACATAAAGATGGATTCCAATGGAAGAGTACATTAATTATATGCTTTGTATGACTATTAATGGTTGGTTTACTCCATCTCAACTACTTGTGGGGAGGCATTCCTTGAAGAATTTTCTTGTTCTAACTATTGAATCTTGAATGAATAAATGAATACCATATAGATGAATAAAAACGTACATTCGAACATGTTATTGAGTTCATATATATATATATATATATATATAACATGTTTAAATTTCTTCCTGAAATGGCATCCAACCCAACAACATGAGAATTTGAACCTTCAGAGGAATTGAAGAGTCCATCAACAATCTCCTGATAGAAGTTACCTTGAGTCTTTGGTATAATCTATCATCCTATCTACTCTTGAGTGGCTTATTCAAGCTATAAATATCTTGTCTTTTCTAATACAATAATAATTTTACAAGAAAAATACGTTTTTTTTAACAAAACATAATCAAATACAATGGTATCGATAAAAAAACCAGTAGAATAATTGTCTTAAAATAAATTAATGTTTTCTTATTATACTTTTCACTAAATTGAAAATGCCTATTCATGTTAAAATTCCTTATTTGGCCATGATAGTAAACCAAACTCAGGTTGACCGAACTAGTTAACTAGTCCCTTAGTTTACCTAGTCAAAAGTTTTAGACGAGTCGATAGGGTTAAATTTTATATATTTTTTCTCTCCTCACTGAGCATGAAATGAAATCCATCAAATAATTTTAGTAACTCAAATGTTATTAGAATATGTGTAGTTTATATATGAAAATAGTGTTTCATTTAGTTGTAAATTAATTTTTATTTATTTAAATGTTACTCTTTTAATGTTATATATAAATGTTTATATATATATGTTAGTTAAATTATATTATTTTAATTATGATTGGATTGAACTTAGTTCAATTATAGTTGGATTATTGACTTGTAAACCAATGTTTCAACGGGTTCATGGCCGATCCGTTTTTCGGTATTTTGATTTATTTTTATCAGTAAACAAAGTTCCCAAATTCATTAGGACTGATAATTAAGTAACCTTGCTGCTCCGAAAGGACATCTAATAAAATATTAGATAAAGGCATGCCGTTGCTTAGGTTATTGAAGTATTGCCTAGCTTGGCATAGTTTTGGGATCTTATTCCAAGTTAGAGCTTGCGTATTGTTTCTTGAGGAATATTTAATTTGTTTGGAACTTTCAATTTCTACTGTTTTTTATTCACAAGGAACTCAAATTTAAATTTTTATTCAACAAATATTTGTTTGTGAACAAACTAAGGAAATGAAAGCCGGCCCACTTAGTTCCAAATAAAAAAAAATAGTGGAATGGACCATTTTTTTATGTCCATCAAAGACAATTCTACGTCAAATAAAAATATTGAATAATATTATATCCCTATAGAATATTATTTTATTATAATTTTAGTTATGACGTTTGAAGATGCATCATAGTTTTTGAGTACTGACGGCTCACCTTATCCGACATTAGTATCGTCTAGGAGGAAGAGAGACTTTGTCCTAAATTTGAATCGTAAATGAGTCCAATTTGTTCTAATAAATTTTTGTATAAAAAAAATGTTGAGTAAGTTTGGGAGGCCGGCAACTGATATTTTCTATGGCTTTAATGAGACGAAAACAACACTCCAAGGCTATTTGCTATGGCTTTATTTTTGAATGCTTTCGTGGCCTTTTTTTTTAAAAAAAAATAACTAGTTTTGTGAGATAGGGGTGTTCATGGGCAGGGCTGGGCAAGGCGACCCCCCTACCCGGTGCCCTGCCCAGAAAAAGTATGGGCTACATTTTGCAGCCCGACGCCCAGCCCTACCCGGTAAAAGCCCTAACCATTTTGGGCTGGGCATGGGCGGGCTGGGCGTGGGCGGGCTGGGCATGCCCAAGTAGTGATGCTATGCTCATGTTGTGAAAAAAATCTGCAATTATAAACTTCTAAAATAATATCATATTCATATGTCTTCAAGAGTTAAATAATATCTATAATCCACTAAAAATAAGGTAACAAAAAGATAATAATTAAAGTCTTAAAATTCATTGTATATAAAAAAACCTTGAAGTCTAAGTAGTTTATAATTACAACTTTACATCAATTTCCTAAATGTTGACAAGGATGAAGTATCTAAAAAAATAAAATAAATAATTATAATTTGTAATGTAATCATATTATGATTAATAAAGTTAAAAAAATTAATGTAGTTATAAATATTAAAAGATGCAACTTACGTATTTAACTACTTATTTTTCTAAAATGACCATTCAGTTACCAGTAACTATCATATTCTCCCTTCTAAGTGTAGTATTTACGGAAAAAATGAAAAAAATAAAAAAAGGGTGCTCATGGGCAGGGTAGGGCAGGGCAGGGCAACCCCCCTGCCCGGTGCCCAGCCCGAAAAAAGCATGGACTGCATTTTGCAGCCCGATGCCCAGCCCAGCCCTATATTTATCGGGCTGGGCAGGGCCATTTTTTCGCGGGCTCGGGTGGGCATACCGGGCCGCGGGCTTTATGAACACCCCTATTGTGAGATGCATGGAGTGTAAAAATAATTTTTCATAATGTAAGTTATAAATTGATTTAATGAATGAGATGATTTATTTTTGAAGAGGTATGAGTTTATATATAACACACTTTAATAATTTTTAAGAAATATTAGGGAAGATTAAGTTTTTAAAATAACTTTTCAAGTTTACTTAGGTTTTTTTAATAAATCAATTGTAAATTAAATATCAAATTAGTAAATAATAAAATAAATATATTATTGATAAATTTTAAATTTTATAAGATTCATCATTCCATGGACATGAACCTGTGAATATTATCATAGTGGTAAACAAAATAATATTATGTGATGGTAGTTGAATTTATATTACATTTTAGATTTAGATTTTATATATATTTAAATATTTGAAATAATTAACACATAATTGTAATTTTTACTTTTGTCACCGAATAAGAATATACATAATTTTTAAATTTAAATTACTTTAATATACAAAATGTGTTGGGAAAATAAAAAAAACTACTTAAATTTTAAAATTTTAAATCAATTTGTTACACTTTATAAGCTATTAACTACTCATATAAAACAAATAAAAACATATTTTTGTGGTATTTTTTTATTTTAAATTTTAAATTCAAATAGTAGTTTTGTAGGATTTTCCCAAATATGTTTAATAATTACTTATCATTGTTACTATCTGAAAAAAAATAATTACTTATTATTGATTAGATCATGAAAACATTTCTTAATTATGAAATTATTTTTACAGAAATTTAGTCAAAATATAACTTTAAGAAAGCATATCGTAAATAAAGCAATCAATCCCCTCTCTTCCTACATATTCAATCCTCAAATTTGGACCACTATTTTTACTTAATGAAATGCTAAAAAAACAAATTACATTTTTAGTTTATATTACTTATTTGTTATAAGATTTTTTAGTTATTATAATATTTATTTAAATCTCACAAACTTTTTATGTTATGAGCAGGACGACTGTGATGTACTTTAATCCTATACTCGGTTTTATAATTAAAGAAAAAGAATCTATAAGAATGTCATCAACAGTAATATATTCCTATACTCAATACTCTTGAATCTTTTTTCCGACACTAATCCAATTTGTGATCATAAGTTAAAGCATTATTATACGGTGGTGATTGACTTTTACCCCACGATGACAAAGCTTACAAGCTTAGAGAAAACACAGTACATTAAATACCGGGGAAATAAGTAGAAGACGACGAAGACGAAGTAAAGACAAGAACAAAAGAATGAAAGATATATTTATCTGAAAATAGAAAGAAGAAGGGTAAGGGTTAACCAGGTCCAATACCTTAAAATATTTTATCATATGCTAATTTCACTATTTTAAAATATTTTATAGTGTATCTAACAATTTAAAATATTTTTTAGGTATATCTAAAAGGATAAAATATTTTATAATTTATTCAGTACTCTAAATTATTTTTTTAGATTTTTTTAGACCCATCTAATACCCTAATATTACTATTAAAAAATATTTTTAAGTGTTAAATGCACGCTTTCAGTTAAAGTATTTTTTGGAAGTTAATATCGAATAAAATTGGTTTTAAAAAAAAACTCTTAAGGGCAAATTTTTTCCTAAAAAATTAATAATTTAAAAGTAATGTTGCGATATAAATATTTTAAAATATTAGATAAATATGAAAAAATATTTTAAGATGTTAAATTTATTATAAAATATTTTAAAATACTATATGTACTTGGGAAAATACTTCATAGCGGTGAAGGCTTAGCCTAAAAAATAATACTCACCTTGTCTTTAATGTAGAATATAATTAGAGAGTTGATGTTAATCTTAAATATAAGATTTTTTTTTATTTATCAATTTTTTTAAATTATTTCGATTGATACTTTCTCAACAATAATCAAATAAGAGTGGAAGAAAAATAAGTTAAAAAAGATGATTATAGTATTTTTAAAAAAATATATTATACTAAATAATTTTATTAATTTTTAATCTAATTAAATTAATTAAATATATTATTAATTTATTACCTTGTACGCCGGGGGACGAGATTAAACACTTTAGTTAAGGCTAAGACGCGTTGTAAAAAAGACAAATGGACTTTATTACGTAGGATCATAGGAAGTGTCACGTACTTGAGACTAAAGTCCAACCCCTAACAAACCAAATATAAGAAAACAAAAGCTACAAGTTCATATATAGATCACTATTTTAATTTCTTTGATTCCATCGCCTTTTCAATCCTCTAATACCCCTTTTGCTACAAGTCATATATCTTAAGACTTATTCATTAAGTCATATCACTTCTAACGTAATTTATTAGAATTAAAAAAATAAATCTCATTAATCCCATTTTAAAAATTTAACAATTTTTTAATTTTACTTATATTTATTTAGTACACACTCTACCTCATTAACTCTAAAGTATAAATTCTACATAATTATAAATAAATAGTAAAATTATATATTTTTATAAAAAAATTTAATGATAATATTTATCATAAGACAAAATGAATTCTATATATGCCTTATAAATAGGAATAAATAAGTATATTATATATTTTAAAATATAAGTCATATTAATGAATTTTTCCTATTTTACTCTTAGTTTTAATTATGAATTTCATGCACTTAATAAGGATGGAGATAGAAAGGAATGTAATTTTTATTGAACTTTTAATTTTTTTTTCTTGGTATGTATTAAGGTTTTTTCTAGATTTGACTTATACTTTGTATTAGGGAGAGTAATTATTATTATCATACACACACACCTTTCATCTGTCTACATGTCGTTTTATAGAAAATAATATTGTAATTTACATCAAAACCAATATTGTGGAGTATATATGTCCATTCATAAGAGTTAAGGTCCGTTATTGACATATTTTCTTGAAAATAATTTTAAACAAAATATTATGAGCCCTACATTGAAGAGTCTTGTAAGTAGAATGAGATTTATAAGTTCAAGGATTCCTTTTCTTAATAAATACATCTTTTGATAATGGGCACTCCTTTTAAATTTATAATCATCACATTAATATTTTTATTAAAAGTCGTCAACTAATTGGAAAGATTATTTATGGAAGATTTTGACCGGAGGGATTACCCAGCAAGAGGCTGAGTGAAGGTTGTAGAGAAAGTTGTGTTATTGTTATGAGTCCCATATTAAGAAGACTCACAAATAAAGTAAAATTTATAAATTTAAAGAGTTTTCTCTTATAATATAGTATGTTAACTTTTTAGAAATAGTTCTTCTTTTATGCTCATTAATTTACCAATAAATTTGTTTTCTATAAATTTTCTATAATATTGAAAGAGTATTTACGCACACAAGTTGAAAATTGAATAAAATAAAAAATCTACCATAGTGGTGTGAACATAAACGAAAGCAAATCATTTTTTCTATACATAATCTTGTTTTTGAATACTTTGATGTCTAGTTGCACATTTCACCCATTCTTGAAATTTGAACTAATTTATTTTTGATTCATGTATCTAGTATTTAATTATCATATTAGATTAATTAAAATGGCCTTCCTAACATTATTATTATTATTAATTTCTTTTAAGACTCAAAATCTTATCTAGGAGCTCCAACCAACAAGCATGGTCATCTGAAATAATTTTTAGTTTTGGCTGAAAAAGAAAGCTAAGTTTTTTATCATGTGTTTTCCTGAAATTTTTTTGTATATATTGAAGCACAAAACCAAGTCCACACAATTCTACCAACAATAATGGCTTTCAATGCGCCTTCTCTATCCCTTCTCGTACTCGCCCTATGCATATTGAAGCTGCAATATGCTGTGAGCACCACCACTAGCATTACCGTGTGGCCGCAACCAAGAATTTTCAACTGGTCTTCACCTCAACAAGCCACTCTCCTCTCTCCTTCCTTCACCATCACCAACAACGCCGCCTATCACGTACACCTCGCCGCCGCCGTCAGCCGCTACCTCCGTCTCTTCCTCACTGAGCACCACCGTCCTCTTGTCCCTCCCTCTGCCGTCAATTTCTCAATCAACACCCCTCCCTTACAATCCCTCACTATCACCGTCGCTCAACCCGCCGCTCCGCTCCACCACGGCGTCGATGAGTCCTATTCTCTCACAATTCCTACTACCGGACCCGCCAATCTCACCGCCACGACGCCGTGGGGCGCCATCCGAGGACTGGAGACGTTCTCGCAGCTCGTATGGGGAAATCCGACGCGCGTGGCGGTTGGAGTGTACGTCTGGGACGCGCCGATTTTCGCTCACAGAGGGCTTATGCTTGATACGTCGAGGAATTACTTTCCGGTGGAGGATATTCTGAGGATGATTTCAGCGATTAGTATGAACAAGATGAACGTGTTTCACTGGCACATTACGGATTCGCATTCTTTTCCGTTGGTTGTTCCGTTGGAACCAGATTTGGCCGATAAGGGGTCGTATGGCTCCGATATGCAGTATTCTCCCGCCGATGTTAGCAGGATTGTTCGATTTGGGCTTGATCATGGTGTCAGAGTCTTGCCTGAAATTGACTCACCTGGTTAGTATATCTACTTTGACGCGGTCCACCTTATTTATTTTTTTAAAAAAAATTGATATTCTGTTAGTGTATTTGTACATGCTCAAAAGCTGAAAAAATTCAAAATTCAAGAATAATTGGTTGTGAAATTGAATATTTTATATCCCACTCCAATAAGACGGAGAAACATAAAAGACAGAGTCAACTTGTTCCTTTTTACTTTTAAATACGTAATCATCCTTTGTCCAAATCTGTACTATGGAATAAAAAATGATAAGAATTTGGTTTTATCTGGGTGTGTATATATATATACACACAGTATGATTATATTCTAATTGGAACTATAAAGCTTTGTTGTGGGCATGTGGGGAGAGGATTCTCTCCTGTTCCCGATAAATAAATTATTTGATTTTGGGAACTCCATAGATTTATGGAATCGATTAATTGGCTAATCTCTCCTAAACCTTTGGGATTGGCCGAATTATTAATCGTTTAAGTTTGAAACTTCACTTTGTAAGAAGAGAAAACTAATCGATATCCCCAACAAAAACAACGAAAAGAAGAGGCTGATTGAAATATAATTAGTTGTTCTATAATTTTCGTATGACTTGAATGTTTAGAACTTTAATGGTTTCTATTAGCAATAGCATATTATTACAGTTTAAACATTCGTATCTTATACTTCAAATTATACCACTGAGTTGAAGTGTTTTTGTAAGTTGCGTTACTGGAAAGTTAGGGATTGTCCAATTTATCAAGTTCAAAAGTGCGCACAAAGGATCCGGACTGATTATTATTATTCTACTCATAAGGCCTTTTGATTCTAATATAAAAAGCTAACTTTGGGTACTAATACTTTACTACCTTTATTCTACTACAAAAGCATGCCTTTTCACATGAGTCAGCGATGATGCTAGGTATCATGATACATAAAGCTCATAAACTTTTATTTTTTATATTTATTTTATATCTTGCATGTATCATAATTGGGTCAGTATTCATTTAGAAAATAATGATTAGTTCCCGCTTGGATTAGTTGCATATTAGTTGTGTAGAAATGATTTTGCGCTATACAAGGCAAATATATGAAGGAGTTTTGTTTCATGAAGTACAAAAATGATTGAAGGAAGTTAAACCTTAGTATTTGAAAGAAAATGTAAATTGGCAAGCTGAACAGGATCTGTATCAACATGTCATTGCATGTTGTCTAAACATTTGATTGTTGATAGAGTATAATGGCATTGTACAGGGCACACAGGATCTTGGGCATTGGCATACCCAGAGATTATAACATGTGCCAACATGTTCTGGATGCCTCCGGGAGGTGATCCACTTGCTGCAGAACCTGGAACAGGACATTTGAATCCTTTAAATCCTAAGGCCTACACTGTACTTAAGAATGTCATAAAGGATGTTACCTCATTATTTCCAGAACCATTCTACCATGGTGGTGCTGATGAGGTCATCCCAGCTTGCTGGAAAACCGACCCCAAAATTCAAACCTTCCTAGCCAACAATGGAACCCTCAACGAACTTCTTGAGACATTCATCAATTCGACTCTCCCTTATATCTTATCCCTCAACAAAACTGTGGTCTATTGGGAAGATGTTTTCCTATCCACCCAAGTTCATGTTCCATCCTCAATTCTTCCTAAAGAAAATGTGATTCTACAGACATGGAACAATGGACACAACAACACGAAGCGCCTTGTTTCTTCCGGATACCGAACCATTGTTTCGTCTGCGGATTTCTATTATCTGGACTGTGGACATGGGGATTTTACTGGGAATAATTCCCAGTATGATATTCAAAGTGGAAACCAAGGGAATGGAGGGTCCTGGTGTGGACCCTTCAAGACCTGGCAACTTATCTATAACTATGATATCACATATGGTTTGAGTGAAGATGAGGCAAAGCTTGTTCTTGGTGGGGAAGTGGCATTGTGGACTGAGCAAGCAGATCAAACTGTTTTGGATTCAAGACTTTGGCCCAGAACATCGGCGATGGCCGAGTCACTGTGGTCCGGAAACAGAGACGAGAAGGGTGTAAAGAGATATGCAGAGGCCACAGATAGATTGAATGAGTGGAGAAACAGAATGGTAAGAAGAGGCATTGGGGCTGAGCCAATTCAGCCACTATGGTGTGTTAGAAACCCGGGCATGTGTAACAATGCATAATGGACTCACAAACACTCACCGAATTCATTTCTCTATAATTCACACATTCAAGCTCTTATTTTCATTTTTTTTAATGCTTCTTGCCCAGCCAATGGGGTAATCTACATCTCTTGCTAATTCATTCCTTTATGAGAATGATCCATGTTGTCAGTTGTTCTTGTTGTTCAGGTCATTGTTAATGTTGTTCCTTCAAGAATTATTTTAAGCGATTGTTTTGTATTAGGACAAAATCTCCGTTTCTGATTTTGAAAGATGGTGTTAATGTGTCATCATCGATTTGATAGTTCTGAAGTTTTTTTCTGTGTTATTTGTGTATAATAAAGTATGAATTTATTTCATTGTCCCCAAAAAAGTATGAATTAGTTTCAGCAACATAAATATTTGATTCTCCAAAAACCGTACATGACATTATTGAGCATTACACCATCACGACAACATCAAATGTTTATGCAATTTCGTCTATTAAATTATATTTTCCCAAGATTTATAAAATTTATTTAACTTATTTGATTAGATTAAGAAAATAAGTTAAATTAATTAATATAATATTTTTTTAAAAATATTATAATCATCTTCCTTAATTTTTTTCCTCTTATATTACTTGATTATTAAATGAGTATCAATATAGATAATTTGATAAAAAAAATTATAAATATAAAAAATAAGTCTTATATTTATGAATAAAGTAACTTTTTAATTATGTCATATATTAAGGACTGAAGGAGTAATTATTATAATTCTTTTTCAGGCAAAGTTTTGTAGTCAATAGCTCACTAATAGCTTTAAGGCCTAGTAGTATGAATATTCTTCTATAAATGGAAGATTATGAGTTATCCTATTTGTAATGTAGAACCGTTAGTGTTAGTGTTAGTGTTAGTGTTAATGTTTGTTCCTCTAAATGAAAAAAAAAATTGTCATTGACTTTATAACTAATAAGAGTTAGCACAGATAGTAAGGAACGCGTTCGTATTTTATAAAGACGCGAGTTCGATTCTATCTGCTATTGTGAGAGTTCATTTGGTAGGTAATCTCGTAAGTTTCCTATAAGTATTCTCTGAGCTCTGGGGCTATACTTTAGTTTTAGTGGAAGATTTGTGTTAAACTCATTTAAACTTTTTTCTGAAAAAAAAAATCAGTCTGAATCAAGAAAAAAAATACACAAGAGAACATAGAAAGGGGAAAGATGAAGCTAGATCCAATTGAACCTGTCCTGAACATAGATCGGTCTTATTTTTACAGACCTCTGGTCATAAGTGGGCCTTGGTGGTCAAGAAAGTCAGGAAATCGGCCTTCTAATCCGACCCATTAACATCTTCTTCTTTTTTATACTAACCCATTAACATCTTTTATTGTTATGCCATATGTGCTTTCTAAATATCCACCTCACAGGAGTTAGGAATAAAATATCCAATGTGTTCAAGTCTGTAAAAACGAAAAGGATTAAAGTATAGATGAAGTAGAACATTTATTTTTATAGTTGTAGTTGCGACGTGCACGAGAAAATATCTTAACTCATAAGTGTCTAGATTTACGCTTAAAAATAATTGACAGTTTGCCCTATCCAATATTAGTATCGCTTAGGAAGAAGGGAGACTTTATTCTACCTTTAGATCGTGGGTGAGTTCAACCCCTTTCTAAATATTTTTGTACGAAACAAAGAACATTTATTTTTGGATGAAAATTAAACTAGAATAAAGGACAAAAAATGAGAAAAAACTGACAAAATGTACTTAAAACGACATTTTTTATACGAAGGAAATGGAAGGAAAGGATAGAAAATTTTAATTAGTTTAATTTAAAAAATTAGATAATTGATATTAGAAGTTTTTAATAAAAAACGATAAAAGATAAAAAAAATAAGAAAAAATAATTAGAAATTCTTAAGCCCGCTACTCCAATTACTAAAAAGATCCTTAATCGCTAATATCTATATATCACCGCATACACCTCTGAAGATAGTCAAGATACCCAATAAATTGGAAATTTTTTTTATTTCATTTAATGGGATAAAATATAATATAATGAAAAAGTTATTTGAAGATATACAAGAAAACTTTTGTGATGGAATATGAGATAATAATGAATTAAGATTTATTTAATATATTTATATTTATCTCATTTGGATATTTAAATAAGAATATTTATTCATTAGAATTATAATTTTATGAGTATTTATTTATTTATTATTATTATCATCTTTCCTAAATTATTTTAGATTTACTTACTTTCAATAAAATAAGACCTCTAAACAGAATACCCCAAAAAAATATCTAAACAACTAGATCATCTTATCATCTTAAGATTTGGATATAAATTTAAATTTGAATTATTATTATTATTTTATTATTCTAGCTCTATAAATATAGCTTTCGTTTCTTATTGGCAAGGTATTCCTATTTTTTCCTCCTCCGTCTGAACCACACGACGAATTTCAAACGGGGCTTCACTATTGCAAAACCATTCCGAGAGAGATAGAAACTATGGAAAGAGTATTATCTGTTAATGATCAACAGATCATGATCTCATCATTCTTAGAGATTGTCGAGTTGCAAACCACAGAGACGGCTAGACAATTCTTGCAAGCTACAAATTGGAAACTTGAAGAAGCTATCCATCTATTTTTTAGTAGTGATGAAGGTGTGGGGGCACAGCTACCATCATCACATAACCCTCCTTCAGAAAATGTTGATGAAGTACGCTCTCCATTATCTGTTAGGAGGGAAACCCTTTATGATGATTCAATGCTGAGTAATGCATTCTGTAATTTTGAAGAGGAAATGAGACATCCAGTAAAGATTTGGGAGTCTACAACAAAGAGTTCTGGGAACAATCTTGCTTCTCTATTTCGCCCTCCTGTTCATTTGATTTTCAATGGTTCACTTTATGAGGCAAAAACTGTTGCTTCCACCGAGGACAAATGGCTTTTAGTGAATATACAATCCACCAAAGAATTCAGATCACATATGCTTAATCGAGATACTTGGGCAATGAAGCTATCTCTCAGATCATTAGCACAAATTTTATATTCTTGCAGGTTCATGATGATACCACTGAAGGTAGGAAAGTATGCAGTTATTACAAACTTGACTCAGTTCCTGTGGTGCTTGTGATTGATCCCATCACTGGCCAAAAGGTGCGCATCTGGTGTGGAATGATTCAACCTGAAAGCTTATTCGAGGGTCTACTACCATTCCTTGATGCAGGCCCTAAGAATCCTCATCGCAATACTTTGTCTTATAAACCTCCCAGAGGGAGCTGTTCTAGCGCACCTAAAATCAAAGGCAGGGAACGTAACGAAGAAGATGAAATTGTGTTGCTTTCAAGTTCAAGATACCCTCCATTGCCGGAACAACCCAATAAGGGTGATGATAAAAAGCTTCTATGCAGAGTTGGTGTTCGGCTTCCTGACGGACGCCGCGTTCAGCGCAACTTTTTGCGGACTGATCCAATTCAGCTTCTGTGGTCATTTTGCTCTTCTTTTCTAAAAGAAGAAGATTGGATGAAGAAATTTCGGTTGGCACTGCCAATTCCAGGAGCTTCCAAAGTGTTGGATTATAAAAGTAATGCGACCTTAGAGGAATTAGGACTTACAAACTCTATGATATTGATGACTTGGGAATGACTTGTTAGTTCTTGGCTATATATATAGCTCAGTTAGGTCGATGTCAGTATGACATATGCTGTTTTTTTTTCCTTTTCGTTCGACTATATCTTAAAATCAGGAACTTATTGTAAAGAGAAAGGGTTTTGAAAGTTTGATTAAATTTATCAACACCACTCTCAAGTTCAAATGATGAAATCGGATTTTCAATTTTCAAGACTGAAACTGTCTTATTTCGCATCTGGATTCAAATACTTGCTATATAAATTAATTATACTCTGCACATTTAAGCAATTTATGTAACTAAATTTTGTCTAAATTTAATAAAAATATTAAATACATCATTAATAAATATTAATGTTAAAAGATAAATCAAGAATTTGGTATAATGAGTGGTAAATTGGTAAACAAGATTTATTCTAATATGTTTTTCAATTAAAAAATACTCTAAGAATCCTTTTAGAATATTCTTTAACGATTTTAATAGTTTTGACTGAAATGTATGTTTTTAAAATAAAATGGAGGTCTGTGTAATTAAAACAATACATAAGGGTAAGTAGAATATTTTACTAAAAAAAACGATGATGGTAAGCAAGAATAAAATTCTTTTTTATTGTCTAAATCATTAATTTAATAGTCAAATAGAATTAATTAATTGTTAACAAAAATGAGTGAATTAATTAACTGGATTGGAAAACCGATTATATGTATAATTAGTTGAAAACCAGATAAACTATTACTATTGTTGGGTTGTATTTTGGTGTTTGTAGACTTACATCTGAATGATATAAATACAAGAAAAAGAAATAAAAAAATAAAAATCGGATCAAATAACACTTGGTATTCAGCAAACCTGTTTTGCCACGCAAGTCAGTCACTAATATCTATACATATAGGATTTAGGGTGTGATGTTGTGCATTCTCAACTGCATCCCCTGTTGCGCTGTCATTTTGTGCCTCTTCCTAAATGTTTTTTTCGAGTTTCTTTGGATCAGTAGATTCTAAATAAAATGAGTAAAATTTTAATATCTTATAATTAAAAAATGGTTCAATTTCAATTTTTATGATTTTTTTTTTAAATTTGATACTTTGAATCATACAAAACTGCAGCTCCTCTTTCTCGTTTGAAAGTATTAAATCCCAAAACCAAACAAATAATTAAACCATGAAGCCTTCTCAATCGCTGCTGTGTGCTTCCACTTCTGGTTGTTCTGGTTCTGCTAGCTGCTTCTTCATCTTCTTGTGAGTCTGCAATTACGTGTGACCAAGTGATACGCTACCTGAAGCCGTGCGACGAGTACTTGACCGGCCCCACCAGAGCGACGCCGCCGGAGGCGTGCTGTAACGGAGCCAAAGCTTTGGTTTCTGCGACCTCGGCGCCGGAAGATAGAAAGGCTGCTTGTGAATGCATCAAGGCCGCTGCTGGAAGCATCCAACTTAATCCTCAAACACACGATCTTCCTGATAAATGTGGCCCCTCTTTGGTCTTTGAGATTTCTCCCAACTTGGACTGCAACAAGTGAGTTTTGATTATTAACTATTATATCTCTTTTGATTTATTTATTTACTTATTATTTTGGTTTGTTTGTGAGAAATTTTATTTTGAAAGATTGATATGACTTATAAATCACTAGGAAAACTATTTTTGCAAGTATTTATATTCTTACTCAATTTTTAATTGTATATGTACTTTTTTCCGTTTTAATTAAATTATTTAATTTTATTCTATTAACACTATTAACCTCTATTAGGGGTGTGTATGGACAGAGCTAGGCAGAATGGCCCTCTGCCCCTACTCGAAAAAAGTATGGGCTGTATTTTACAGCTTGATGCCCAGCCCTGTCCGGTAAAAGCTCTAACTATTTTGGGTTGGGCATGGGCGGGCTTGTATGCCCAAATCGTGATGCCATGTTCATATTGTGAGAAAAAATCTATAATTATGAACTTTTAAAATAATACTATATTTATATCTTCAAGAGTTAAATAATATCTATAATTCATTAATAACAATGCAACAAAAAGATAGTAATTAAAGTCTTGAAGTCTATTACATATATAAAAAAAAGCTTAAAATTTGTAGCGGGGTCAATATCTGTAGTAATATTGCAGCACCAATTATCAAATGCTTGGCAAGTAAAGCATGGGAGCAACTTCAGTATCTACATAAATATAAGAGTTATGTTCAAGGCTTTAAAAATGAGCAAGGAGAGTTGTCAGCTAAAGTGAAAAGTATAGAATTACAAATAGAATAAACTAATTAAAGAAATAAAACTCTTAAAAAAAATAATATATATTGGGCCAGGTCAAATGGGTAAGGCAATATACTTTGCCCGGTGCCTTGCCCTACCCAACACTTGGCCCAACCCGGCCCAAATATATTTTGGGACACTTTTCTTGGGCTGGCCTGAATAATTTTTCCCCGGGCTCGGGTGAACGGACTAGGCATATGGATATCATGCACACCCTTAACCTCTATAATTAAATCCTCCATTGGGCCTTCAAGGTGTTTTCTAATACGCTAGGGTTAACATGTCCTTATTGTAAGATCCTAAATTTTTATTTTTATATTTAAACACAATTAAAAATATTATTTATCAATAACTTAGAAATATTATCTAAGTTAAATTATTAAAGTTTAGTATTTTTATTATTTTTAATAAAATAGTATATAATATCCTACCATTACCTTTACATATGATTCTATTATAATTTGGTTGTTATTATTAGTTAGGGTGTTATTATGATTTAAGTTTAGATTTAGATATATATATCTATATTATATACTAGATTAAAAAGAGAATTATTTTATAAATTTGTTATAGTCCATTAGTATAATAGGATTTTCGGATGAAAGTATCAAATAGATTATCCTAAGATATTATTTCAAATTGTAATTCATGAAAAATAATAAGATTTTATGAGATTGGATATAGAGTAAGATAATAATAATACTAAAAAAAATAATAAGAACATATTATATAGGACTAAAATTTTGAACTTTATAAATTATATATCAGCATCCTTTCTTTTTTTTTCCCAATTATATCCACAATATGTTTTATTTTCTATACTTATATATCCTATTACTTTATTTATATTTTAAGAAAAATCTTTTTATAACCATGATAAAGTTCATTTAAATTTTAGTTAAACTCTTTTCTACCATAGTTAGTTCTCTTGAAACAAACTAAATTCATTTATAATATTATTTTTAAATTATATTTGGTACAAAATAGGTCTAAATAATTAATAATAGTTATATTTTAGAAGAATTTTAGACTTATAATTTCATTTGATTTTTTATTAGATCCCTGTAGGCTATAGTTCCAAGTGACTAATAAAAAAAACTACAAAAACCTGATTAAAAGTCATGTGAAATTATAATTATAAGGACTTAATTAAAAGAAAATAATTATAAAAAAATTACAGGAACCTGATTAAGAATCATGTAAAGCTATAATAACCTAATAAAAAGGGAAAAAATTACAGAGACCTAATTAAAAATAAGGTAAAACTATAAGGATTTGATAAAAAGAAGAAAAAAAATACATGAACCAGAAAGCTTTTATAATTGAAACTCTTCGAGATCCATCTAACAAGATAGCGAAGAGATTCAAACGAGTAAAAGATTGAAGGAGTGAAGAAAAATATAGCTAAGATAAACTAAAACTTATAAATAGTGACAGTGAGTACAACAGTGACAGAGTAGGTGACACCAAAAATTAGAGAAAATTACTTATATTTAGTTGTCTTTGAGGTATGGAGTAAGTCAAAGGTGAGGAACCAGGAAAAGTGAGACTTTGAAAGTATTTATCGAGGTTTTAGCTTTAAAATTTGAAACTTTTAATAGCGTTTGTTTAAATAACTGCCGTTAAAAGAATTTTTTACGCTATTTTTAGTTGTTTTATTAAAAAGTCATAAAAAGAATTTTTTACGGTATTTATTTAAAGAAGCGCTGTTAAAAATAAACTTTCAGTAACTTAATTATAAAAATACTACTGCATGTTTTCCGCTTTTTTTTTTTCATTTAACCACCTTAAAGTAATGTTATTAAAGCTATATTTTTTAACAGTGTACTCTTTGAATTAGCTGAGAGATATGACGTGGATGCTCAAGACTTGATCATGCAGAAATTTATAAGATGATTTAGGTTGTTTGTGAATTACCTAATTGTCCTTATGTTTTAGGAAGAGGTAAAGTCTCAGCGTAACAGTGAAGTTAATATTATGTAATATAGAGGTCATATGTCTAAATATTGGAAACAATCTCTGAATTTATGAGATTATGGCTATGTATATTTGTCTCTTCCCAAATTCTACCTGGTAAGAATTCTATGCACTAGGTTGCACTTTATTCTTACGTTTAATGAGATTTTTCTTGCAAAAGGCGTCTATAGACAACTTAACAAGACAATAAGTAAGCATGCGTTTGAAACTTGAAAAACAGCTTTCAACTTAACAAAGCAGCTTTATTTCAGTTTCCCAGATTCCTACAATCAATACGAAAATAATAATTCACAATATTGGAACTTCCCTCGACAAAGTCATTGTGGAATCAGCACTTGCTTCTGAGTTCACATCTTCAAGTTCAGGGATAAACTAAAATTAAACTTAAAATAGTTTCCCCCCTTTTCCAGTCCTCAAGTCCTAAATATATGATATAATTGGAAAATTAATTTTGTCCTAAATATAAAATATATTTTCTATATTTATAAATTCTTTTTCACATTACCCCTATTAATACTCATTCAATAATAATTAAGTGAAGAAGGGAGTGAGTTAGGTAAAATAATTAGAGTATTTTAAAAAAAGTATATTAACTAACTTAATTAATTTTTTTAATCTAATCAAATTAATTAAACTTGTTATATATTTTTAAGTATTGGAGGAGTATTTTTTCACCCTTCTTCTAGTTTGATTGGACCAAAGGTATGGAATCTGAATATGAATTCAGCTAACAGCATGTGTTACACGAAATGAGACTCAATATTCAAAGATATTTTGGGATATTCTGTTTCCTTTTTTTTTTCTAATGTTTACTGGTTTTTCTACCAAGGCATCATGCTTAATTTTGATTCTTAATTTACTCGATCGATTGAGCACCATCCCCACCACCTTTCACCAATGATTCTTTGAGACCTTCCTATTGCACAAAGCAAATATTATGAAACGGGATAATATATTAATAACCTTTTTTTTCATTTACGAGGATAATCATTGGTAATTAGGTTTTCTTACAGGACCACCATAAAAGAAATGGGTACCTTAATCAGAGTAGCCATTGAGTACAATATCGTACGTAGCACTTGGATTGGTTAATGTGATTGAAATAGTCATTAGCATTAGGATTTAGGAGACACAAATTGATCATCTTTATCATTATATATACGCCATATCCACTAATTTCCTCCGATTGGATCTTATTTATTATATACATATTTTAGATATATTCCACATATAATGAAAACAAATAATAGGAATATTAAATAATTAAAGTCTTGCATGCAAGATAATCACAAGATTTTCAGTTCCAAAATGTTCAACAATATGTAGTTCGGCTACTAGTTACGAAGCCCTTTAATTAGGGACACAAAAATGAACTACAAAAGGCTAAATGTTTGTTTTACAAAAAGTTTATATATATTTTAAAAATTAAAAAAAATCATATAATTTCAGTAAATAGAAAAGGAAAAAAACTATAACTTTGTTCAAATTATTAATTCCTTGAAATTCAAAAATAAAAAATTTGCAAACGGTAAACAATATGTAACACTTTCTTTTTCTTTCTTCTTGAGAGATATACATAAGGATTAATATGTATATATATAAAAGGATCATGGGCAATTAGGGTTTCTGCCAGGTCCACCATAGTAGAAGTAATTGCCCCAAGAAGGAGAATAGCCAGTCTTAACATTGTAGCAATTAGATTGATCAGTGTAGGTGGAAATATCAGAAGCAGGTTCAAGTTGATTATCTTCATTAACAATTTGAAGGTCCTTGAAGAAGCTGGATATTCCAAAACCTTGATCAGGGAAATGGCCACTTCCCATTTGTGTTGTTGTGTGTTGTCCATTAGATTCTGAGTTCACAACTTCACCTCCCCACTCTATCACTGTTGCACTGTCTGAGAGATTTGGGAATAGAGAAGCTGGCCAGTATCCCATAACTTGATTATTCCCAAATTGCATCCACCAGTTTCCTTCTTGTGGATCCTGTTTAATTTGTTGTAGTTTTTGTTAGGTAACCAAACAAATTATCCATCTGGTATTTAATATAGGACATAATTAAACAGTTAATTTTTATTCTAAATATAAGATTTATTTTTTATATTTGTCAATTATTCTTCAAATTGTCCCTATTAATATTTCCTTGATATTAATCAAGTAAGGGAGGGAAGGGAGTTAAAGAACATTATTAAGGTATTTTAAAAAAAATATGTCATATTAAATAACTTAACTAATTTTTTTAATCTAATCAAATTAGTCAAATATATCATATATTAAGGAACAGAGGAGTATAACACAAGATATAATTGTTTTTTTAAGATGAGTCTAATCTATAGAAATAAATTCATCAAGTCATCAATTATAACAGATATATGAAAATATAAGTTGATCGTACTGAAAAAAATTGCATCTCATAATTTTATGTTAATTTGTAGCTGATTTCTTGATTTTTTTTTTCACCGGCATATACAAATGGGAAGATCACTCGATTCAAGACTTTTTGTAATGACCCTGAAAAATTAAGATAAAATAATTAACTTTTTTTGTAATTCATGTTTATTATCCGGTCTGATGAAGTCCTTCTAAGAGATATATATATATATATAATTAGTATGTTGTCTTATAAGTTATAACAACATATGATAAAGCAGCATATATACATATGATCTGTTCTTAAGGCTAAAGGAATATGGGTTCCCATATTTCGGATCAGTCGGCCTTTAATTTCTGGGTGTGACAAATTGTCCTATTTATATATTTATATATATTTTGTTTTACTTTATTTATCAACAAAGTCATAAATTCAAAAAAAATTGAGCATGAACCATATAATTAATATATAATAATAACGATAGTAAAAGATTAAATAGAGTAAGTCCGTTTATTTTCTTATAAATAAATATGAATATATTGGATATTTCATGTGTGTGAGCGTGGACCCACAAAAAAGAATTTAAATCAACTCATATGTGGACAAAATATATAGGACATTGTGTTTTTGTGAGAAAAGAGAAAGATATACAGAATAGACGGAGACAGCACACAGATTATTTAGTTCACAATTCATATTGATTGATATCATAGCACGTTCTCTGTCGAATTTCTCTCCTACCACGTCATGTTCTAAAAAAGGATCTAAACTTTTAAAGAAAATAATGCATCTATTTTCATCTATATCAATCATTAAGAAAACGCGTAGACGTATTTATTTTAAGCAAATTTAACCCTTAATAATTAGATATTTATATAACTTTTAATCATTTGATATAGTTCTCTAATTATTCTCGATTCTCTCGAATAACACCACAAAATCCAAATGCGTCAGAGACTCTTTGGATTTATAAGTTGGTAATGTCTGTCCATTTCCAATTATATCATTGAAGTGCCCGCCAAGTGGGTTTATATATATAATATTATTATTGCCAGAATGTCACACACACACATATATATCTGACGCAGAAAGATAAGAAGGAAAGACAAGGCACGTACCTTCCAGATAAGAATGGTGATATCATATTGGGAACCACCATAGCCAGAAAGTGGAGAGATCGTTGCTCCAAGCGCTATTTCATGGTTCGTTTGAATAAAACCAGAGCAAAATAAATTATAGCATCCAGTTTCTTGATATGAATCACTCTGATATATGTAAAAACATTAGTAATAATGATGATGACGAGAGAATATTGATTAATAGAAATATAATATGACAAATTGATCAGCATTAATATAATTGAAGAAGTTCATTAAACTCACTGTCCAATATACGAAGAATCTGGTGTTACTATCCCCATATAGATCTGGGCTAACCTAATATTCCAAAAATACAAAAGATTAGACAACTTAGAAAATAAAATATCGGTATTTCCTGTATATAAAAACACGTAACATTAAATTCAGATCTTTATGACTAATAAAATTTTTAAACAATGATTTTTAATTATTTTTTTTAAGTTGAATTTCATATTAGCTTAGTTAGTATGCAAAAAGAGAGAAGTGTCTCGTAAAGAAATCAAATGAAGTAATAAATACCTGCCAACCAGCTTCAATACTATTAAGATCTTGACCAAAAGTGCCACTCAAAAGCCAAATTTGGGAGAGACTAAACTCATCAGATTGTTCAACATGTGGTTTCCAAACGTTTATGGTTGCCTTGGCTCCATAATATTTTTCCCCTTGTACGTATACTATCGCATGCTACATGCTCCAAAATCATCAAAAATAAATGAGAAAAATACTTTAATTTAATCAGGATAATTAAGCATTAAAAATAGCTCCAATAATCTTTTAATTAAAATAGAATCCTTCTATTTTATTATACTCTTGTGTCTTAATAGAGAGGAATAAACAATTCTATCTCACACGAACATCTAGGGCCTTCATCATACTCTTGTTACTTCCTTTCAAGACTATTAAATGTCATGTTCCCATGAATAACCCAGAAAACAAAAATAAATGTCTGTGAATTTTATAAGAAAATGACAGGATATATATATTAATATATATAAGCTAAATTATACATAATTTCCTAGACTTTATATCATGTATAGATAACCTCCCTAACATTTGAAGCTTAAAATTTACTAAACTCTTACATTTATACAGATAACTCCGCTATAATGTTGATTATTTATCCGTACATAATTTAGCCCCCAAATCAGGAGAGCCAAGGGCAAGCATGGAGAGAAAATGATGCACCCCAGTTTTCTCCCCTACTTCTCCTCTGATCCCTCATCCAAACAGGGAAAAACTGATTCCCCCTCCTATTTTCTCCCCTAATTTTCTTTCTTCCCTACTTTTATCCCAATCCAAACACAATATTAAAGCTTAAAGGAGTACGTTACCTGTGACTCAAAGTTTAAATGAGTTATATGCACACAAAAATAAAATTTAAGTGGTATGGTGCTATATAAATATTGGTTAGGAGTTATATATCCTGTAGACTTGAAAGTTGATGGAGGTTGATTATTAAGTTTTAAAATTCAAGGAGATTATATATATATATATATATATATATATATATGAATGTGAAATATCAATGATACCTACCTGGTGGTGACCACTGGTTTGAGTGATAAGTTGAGATTGATCAGGTTGTTCAGATGTGGGTTGAGGGATGTTGTTTTGCTTTTTCTTTCCAAATTGTTGAATAGAGTTTGCTCTCAATATGTCATCTTCTATTGTTCTTCTCATTGGAATCGTACCTTTTGGGCAACTTCCACTCTTCTGCCATAATTGACTCATTCCCTTTGATTTTTTTGAAGACACTTTGCTTTCTTCCTCAACAATTATTCTTCCTTCTGGGTGGAAATTCGGTCTCATCTTCAGTCAATGAAAAATAACATCAAAAAAATAGAATTTGAATTACTACAGAAATCCCATAATAAAAAGCTCAAATATTTTACCTGAATTTTATGATTTCTCAGCTCTGGATGATCAAAAGCAGGTTGGTTTGATATGAGAACACAATCGATTATATCTCCATCAGAGCTCTGTTTATAATAACACCAAATTTTTAATTGTAGAACTGAGAAGATTTCTGTTGTTAGTTTAAGGGGAAAAAACACTACCAATTATATTGCTTAATTAATCAGAAAGGAGGAATAAATCGGTCATCACCTGAATGGACTTAAAGGCTGGTTTATTCAACTTGTTCAAGTGTCTCTGAACCTCAAGCTTCTGCATATAACTGCCATCGCCGCCTCTGCCAGCGGTGGCTGCCCCTCCGGCGATAGCCATGTATACAAAAAACAAGAAGAAGATCATCATTTTCTCTTGGCAAGTCTTCTTCACATGTCCTAATTTTTCCGCCATTATTGAAGGGATGAGAACTAGTGTGTGTGTGTGTGTGTGTGTGTGTATAAAAGAAATTACCTTATCAGAATTCTCTAGAGGGTTTTCCAGATTTTGAAAGGCACAGAAATTTATATATATATATATATATATATATGACCGAGTGGATTATTATGGACCTCAAAACTATGGTGGGTTGTTGAGGAGAGAAAAGAGTGTTTAAAGGCTTCCTCTGTTTATCCTACGCACCTTACTAACTCCTCTTTTTCTTACAATTTACTTAATTAATTGAAGGTCATTTTTTTTTCAGTGGGTCTTTAGAATTTTGTTAACAGATAATTGATACAAGAGACAT
Organism: Leucaena leucocephala; assembly: GCA_037074615.1. Classification (NCBI taxonomy): domain Eukaryota; kingdom Viridiplantae; phylum Streptophyta; class Magnoliopsida; order Fabales; family Fabaceae; genus Leucaena; species Leucaena leucocephala. The sequence continues at coordinate 1,120,251 of CM073544.1, read as the reverse complement.
GTCATACTTACCATGACACAATAAAATATACATACTCTTTTTGTGAATTAATGGATAATATTATCGTTCTTTTGGTGAATTTAGATAAATATCAAACTTTTTATATACGGTGCTCCTTCCTAGTTTCTTCTACAAAAAAGGGCATTTTGGACATAAAAAAAATAATGAGAGTGCCAAGCTGGCCTTTCTTCTGGTTCGCGCGATTTTTGTAGGGAACCGTTATTTAATTGAACGCGAAATTACTTCAATACCCTTCTTTATCAAAAGTTTGTTCATTTATTATGATTATGAATTAGAAAAAAATGACGTACTATATATATCACTATATAATTTATATTAACTCATATAAACATATTTTAAATTTTAAAAATTACAAAAATATTATCTATTTTTTAAAACAAATAAAAGTCAATTTTTATTTTAAAAAAACCTCAATATTAAAATATATGTTGATGAAGTATATTTTGATAAAACTTCAAACTAAAATTGGACATTATTATTATCTGTTATAAAAAACTGAATATTATTATCGATATTTTTTAAATATATATAATTCATTTCTTTTTCAAAATGTCCATATTATAGGTTACTTGTTGAATTTTTATTTTTTTATATCCTTTTTAGTCTCACTAAAACGGGTAGGGGCATTAAAGTTTTGTATTTGTGTTTATACTAAAAACAACGGTTACCACCTTCATCAATATTATTAATGTTTGCAATTGTAGCTTTCTATGGGATCCAGCTCGATGGAGCTGGCAACTTTCCATGAAGATATTATTAATAAAGAACTTTTGGCTACAAATGAAAATCATTGTACCTTTTTTGTAGTGTTTCCTTTCATTGAATAGAAAATTTGATAATCGGATCCGTTTCACAAATATGAGAAATTAACTTCAAGAACTTTAAGAAAGAAATCATTAATTGTACCAAATCATAAAACTAAACAATCAAATTTAAAGTTTAGGGCAAAAAAATTAGAATAGATCCAATGCATTGCATTACACCAATATGATAAATAAGGTATACTATTCATAAATCATAAATCATAAATATATAACATAATTTATATTAATATTAATGTTATATAATTCGGACAAATTAAGAAACTAAAATGCAGGAAAAACTAAAAAAATATTACTTAAATTTTAAAATTTTAAATTAAAAATTACTATAAAAATATGTTATTATTTAGTTTATAAAAATAGTTAATAGTTTATAAAGTGTAATAAATAAATGGATTTAGAATTTTAAAATTCAAGTGATATTTTTTTGGGATTTTCCCTAAAATGAATCCATGCATGAACCTATCAAGCCATATATATAATCAATGCTTAATGCCTTCAATTAATTAAGTTAATTATATATAGTAATGAGGTTAGGAAAAGCTTTAATTTGTAGCACAATTATCTTAATTTGGATAAATACACGAACTTTCATTTGGTGTTAGAAAAGAAAATAGCAGCATGAAAATTGAACAATGAAACGAAGAAAACTACAAAAACTGTCATATCGCTCCACAATATTCAAATATACATCAATAATGTTTTTCAAATTGTATCATAAGTCTAATTTAGTCCCAACCTCAAGCTCTGAACAAATGGTTTGTCTTCCACATGCATGATTCCATCTCTCTCTCTCTCTCTCTCTCTCTCTCTCTCTCTCTCTATCTATACACACACACACACACACATATATACACGTTTGCCTGTCAACATGATTACTTGTATGAAATTTCATAATAATGCTTTCCCGGCCAACGATGCTGGGATAAGAGGATTGATTGATTAATATTTAAAAAATGATTCAAAAGCTTATAATGATATATAGAATAATTGTTTAATCAATTTGTATAGTGATTTTCTCAATTTCATATTATATATTGATGCTTTCTTACTCACACATGCTAGTTCATATCAAGCCATTGTCATAATTAGGCATATGGTATATATCATTAACGTAACCAACCCACGTGCTTTCTTATTCACATATCTCTTGACTTGATAGTAAATATATATATTAGCACATATATAAACTATTTTTTATTTCCTCTAATATTAAATATAAGTCACAACAACTAAAAAATTAAAGATTATTTAACTAACTAAATTTATATACCTAAGTAGAATTACTTTTTATATTTGCCCTTTATTAAATGGTTAACCTTCCTTTATAATAAATTGAAATATTTTTAATGTCTTTTCCAATTCTTTTTTTCTTTTAGAGTCCAAGCATTAGAGACTGATCTTTCTGAGATATAAAAATCATTAAAATAAATTTGGTCACTCTTATTATTTTTTAATCGTACTCTTAATCAGGGCATTTGGCGGCCATTCATTGACCTAAACAATTGTAATTAAAATTAACTTATATTTCAGGAAAACTCTCATAAATGACTTATATTACAATTAGTACCATGGCGGGGCTCATAATTATATGTATTACAACTATGATTTGGAATTTTCTCAAAGTTTATCCAACATATGTTTTTCAAATGAGAGTTTGCTTTCATATTGTTCCAATAAATGGACCTTGATCTATAAACCAAAAAGAAGGTGGAATATGTGCATAGAGAATATTAACAATAGTGAGCATCATTGAAAAGATTCCACGTACACTTAATATAACTGGTGGCCCTCTAATCATTGATTCAATCAGTTTGACTTATTTGAAAGCCAAAACACCAGATGATTAAGTCAAAAATCATATAACTAAAACATATAGTTAAAAAAATGAATTTAATTAATTTCCTCATCATGAAATTTCACACATTTTTCTCTGAGCCATAAATCATAATTAGCGGTGATAAATTTCAAATGGTGTGCTTCAAATGTGGTACACGAGTCATGATCCAACTTCTCTATAGTGCCGATCAGTATCTACAAAATCATTTACAATACAAAGTAAAAAAAAAAACTTTATATTTAAATATATATAACTAAAATATTATATTTAAAAAACTCTCGTTGCATCAGTTGCTTTTGGGTTTATCACTTCAATTTCCCTCTTTTATTTGTCATTCATTTTCTAATAAATTAATTCAAATTTCATAATTATTCATGTTTCTCTCCATAGTTTCTCAGGCCATATAAAGAACATGATTCCAAATGAAGAACAGAAAGAGACGCCATGAACTACAATCATGATGAGTTTTGAGATAAAAACTTATATTGCCCCTCTTGTACTACTCATTATCTTACACATGTAATACTCCTCTGGTGTTTAACATAGTAGTTAGATAATTAATTTGTAGATATTAAAAAATTACTAAAATTAATCATTTATAAAAAAATATATATTTGTTTACTTGAAATAACTTCTTTAATTATTTGCATTGGAACTATCACTTGATAAAAATCTATTTTAATATATGCAATTAACAATGATAGTTTGGGAAAGAAGTTATAAATTTAAAAACTAAAATAGATTAAAATCTTATATTTAAATTCAAAGTAAATTTTTTAATTAGTTAACTCCTACATTTATGACTTGAGGAGTATCATTTATATATTCACAAAATGTATCATTATTATTTAATAATTTTGTTTAATTTAAAATCATGGTTATGTTAAATCTAGGAAAGTTCTTAATTTTAATTGTCAAAGTAATAATAAATATTTCCAATGGGCTAAAATTTGGCAGCCAAACTTTTTGAGCATGTTCCAGATATACAGAATGTGGGTGACGACTGACGACCAACGCAATATGGTGTTATATATATAATTAAAGTCAATGTAAGCAAAAGGTGTTATATAATTAAATTTAAATTCTAATTTTTGTGCTTGCAAGTTTGGATGACTGAAATCTTTATTGCTGAGTGGATCTAAGATTTTTTTTCAGCAAAATTTATATGAATTATAATTATAATTATAATTTGACGAGGATATATAAATTAGTAAATTCAAAGTAGAATGATAATTCAATTTCTTTAAAGTTTTATGATGGCTCACCCAGCATTTTGGTGGAGCTGCGACCATTGATTTGCTATGGTGGTATAACAGAGATCCAATCAATCTGTATCTTATTGAACAGATTTGAGTTTTCTTCTTTATTTAGATTGACTCATATTTTTACACACATACACATAATTTTAAATAATTATTTTTTAAATATGTGATTTCTTATTTTGTCATCCAAGCTAGTCGTCAGGGAAAAAACCAAGCTGGCTCCGATACCAAACAATTTTTTTTTTGCCATCCTATACCAATCAATTATAATAACTATAAATGTGGAGATTCAAAAAATAAATTTATAATTGATCATGTCAAATTGGGAAAAAATTAACATATGAATATATTACCATTATATCAATACCTATAATGGAAAAAAATTATAACAAGCTGTAATATTTAATTGAAAGGCGCAAACACTATGCCTTATATTTTTTCTGAGACTTTGTGTGATGTAAAAAAATGTATATGATATATAACATAATATATAATAAGTTGAACAATTCATATAAGACTACTTATAAAATGTATATGTTATTAACACACATTTTTTTACAGATAATTAATTTAATTAATTTTTATAATTACTATAAAATAATTTCATGGCTCCTATATATTAGAACGGGAGGAATAGCGTATAATATGCTGTCATTGATTTTGGTGGTGATCAAATGTAATATAATTAGGTAAAAACACAGTATTTAGCTGTCAAACCTTTTCTATTACTACTGTAAAATAATAGATTTGACTTTCAAATGTTTTGAAAGTTTTGGCGATTTGGAAGGACACCTTATTCTATTGAGTTGGGTGTCACACGAAGAAAAAAAAAGCTTATATAGAAGTGTGAATTTATTTATTTATAGAGTGAATTAATTAATAACTTCCAAAACTAATGCTGTCCTATGAATAAAAATAGCTATGTTTCGTATTTATTAATTATCTACCTAATTGCGTGACGTACCAACCAATAAATCATTAGTGTAGATCTTAAGGTAAACAAAGATCTCTATATCTTCATTCTTTTTTTCCCTCTAACCACAAATATTCTACTGTTAGAAGCAATCTTGCTCGAAACACTATTAGATATTAAATATAGGTACATCTCTCAATAGAAATTCGAATCATAGTTCATCACATTGTGAGATATTAACTCTTTTCACCATACCCAATCATTTGGTTATATATTCTTTTTTTTTTTACTAAACATAGGTATCCTCATATTAGAGGTAATTTTATTTGAGAAATTGTCAGGCACTAAATATGGGCACCTCTTTCAGAGGTAATTCAAACATTGATTTGCTACGTTGTGAATGATTAACCTTTTCTACTAGACCTAGCCCTATTGGTATCTTCATTCTTGTTTTTTGACTAAACATAGGTATCATTCTATTAGAGGTGATGTCAGGCACTAAATGTGGACACGATCTCCTAAAGAGGATCTAAACCTTAATTAGACACATTATGAGGGATTAACAAGTTTTACTAGACCCAACTTCCGTTCGTACTATCTGCATTCTTTTGTTTTTTGATTGCCTACCCGGTTCACCGGAGCTTTGCCTTGACTACATCCGAATCTGACCAGCGTCGCACACCTAGCTATGGTGGTGAGTCTCCCAACGGGAATTTTCTGCATACGCCAATGCTCAAACTCGAGATCTCGTTTAAGTGATACCGAGCTGCTTAGTACTCGGACCAACCCCTATTGGTACTATCTTCATTCTTTTTTTTTTTTTGGTTGCCCACCCGGTTCACCGGAGCTTTGCCCCGACTACATCCGGATCCGACCCGCGTCGCGCACCTGGCTATGGTGGGTGAGTCTCTCAACGGGGATTTTCTGCATTCGCCAAGGCTCGAACTCGAGACCTCGTTTAAGTGATACCGAGCCGCTTATCACTCGGACCAACCCCCGTTGGTTACTATCTTCATTCTTGAAAGAGCTGAGAAAGAATTGTGAAACAACGCATCGAGGCCCAATGGGCTAGGCTTGTGCATGTATGGGGAAGCATATCACTCGCCTTACTCCTACATCTCAGTCGTGGATTGAGGCCCAGTCAATAATCCTTCTTTGGGCTTGACAGCATGGCCCCAATACATATTTTCATCAAGGAGGCGCAATGGTTGTTTCTTAGTTACATTAAAAGGATTTCAAGCGATTGGATAGAATCAAATAATTCAACCAAAATCAAATGGAAGACTAGGTTTCAAGTGATTGTTATCTCTCAACAAAGTTTTTTGTGTAAAGATTACGTGAAATTTAATATCAGTGACCATAGGCCTGTGAGCTAATATTCTTTGGCAGAAGTACATGTTACAAAATAAAGAGAATTTGTTGACTTCATGTAAAAAAGATTCCACTTTATGAAAATTTATATCGTAGCAATAGAAAATTGTTGAGAAAAGGATCAAGTGGATGGTTAGAGATGGAAAGATAATTCAATTTTTTGATGACTTCTGGTTATTTCCATATAAGAAGATTAGACAGGTTAATCTTAAACCTCTAACTAATCAGGAGGAGACTACCATGGTTGCAAATTGGGTTGTCGTGGAGCTTAGGATTTTTAAAGATTGGCTAGCATAATCCTAACTAATATTTTTCAACGACTCATCAAGATGCTACCACCGAGGGTCGATGCTGGTCCAGATGTTATATTTTGGAGTGCTATTGCAAGCAGAACCTTCACAGCACAGAGTGCTTATTACCTAATAGAAGAAGGTCTTCTAACTCCTTATAGCTCAATATATAAAAGCATTTGGAAATGGCAAAGTGTTGAGAGGATTAGGGTTTTCATATTGATAGTTGTTAATAATAAATCGCTAACTAATATTTGGAGAAGCAAGTGATCCTCAAGTTTTGATATTTGTCCAACTTGTAACATGGCAAGGGAGGATACTCTACATATATTGAGATATTATAGTTATGCAAAGCGTATTTGGCTTAAATTGTTATTACCTCAACAACAATATGCCTTTTTTGCTGCCGATCTTGCTGATTGGTTTGTTTTAAACCTTAAGAGACCATTAGGTAATATGGGGACTAATTGAAAGTTAATGTGGGGAGTGGTTATTTGAAAGCTTTGGTTGTGGAGGAATATGATTGTCTTTAATCCAGATGTCATGACACATGAGCAACCAGATCTGGTCATTTTACAAATTTGAAAAAAATATGTGCAGGTTTTGGATGAAGCTAATTTGCATTATTTGACCTTGGTTGACAATTTGAAATGGCAACTACCACCTGTGGGTTAAGCAAAGATTAATGTAGATGGTGCCATGACTTGAATAGTAAGAAAGTTGGGTGTGGAAGAGTGATTAAGGACCATAATGGTAAGTAGTTATATGGATTTTTCCTTTTTGTTGGAGTCTGTACTGCAATTGAAGTAGAAAAATAAGTCATCTTCAAAGTGCTATAGACTACGTGGGGTCAAGGATTCATGAATATTATTCTTGAATCTGATGCAAAATTTATCATTAATATGTTGATGGAAACTAGTATCAGGTAAAGAGGCAGTTTGTTATTTATTCATATTGAGGAATTAAGGTGCAAATAGTGGAATTTATAACCGCAGTTCATTTCTAGACAAGCAAATGGAGTTGCGGATACGCTAGCAAAATAAAGGTCTTTCTATATTTGCTACATTTGACACGTGTCCTTCACATTTAATGCATTTAGTAGATTTAGAGTTGATAGGATTTAATTTCTCAATAGTATAATTTTTTTCACCTTTAGGCTTCTTCCCTCTCATGTATCCAAAAAAAAAAAAGGATTTAAACTCTGTGGTCCAAAAAACTACTCTAAACCTTTTGTTTGGATTGTGAGGGAAATATGAGGGATAATACTATTAGAAGGAAAATCTCTTATGGCTACTATATATAAGATGTAAACTCCAAAATGGAGTTGGATGATTCAAATTTAAATTTATTCTTTGTAATTTCTTAAAATATTAATTTTTAGATGTGTTATCTACTAAAATGAAAATAATATAAAAATAACATATTAAATCAGCATCATCAAATTATAGTTTGAATATATTGGATGATCCATATTTATGATGATTACCTCATACGCTCATTGTTGTCATTAGGATCATGCAATAGCTTGACACTTTTTCTTTTACAAAAAGTTGAGTTGAGTTTGGAAGATTTATGAAGATTAAGATATCTTTCTAGATATATTTATAAATCGTTTATTAATAAAATATATATATCAACAATAAGATTTACGTCTATAATTTTATGGATTATTATGAGATAACTTGTTATAAACTAAATCAATATTTGTTTGCAACAGCTTGACAGTTTGATTTGTTCGTTTATATATATTATGAGAGCCTAAGTAGGTTATGTTGAATTAATAGGAGTTAAGAAGAATCTTAAAACTGCAGAGAGAGACATAATAAGATTCTAAGGCAGAAACATTAATGTCATATAAAGTGGTCGTAAAGGCCACGGCACCAGGCCTAGCAACTAGCTAATAGTCTGTAGCATTCATATATTATTACAAATCCAATTAATTAATGGTTGCAGAGCAAATCAAGAGAAGCATATATATAATTTGTTTTTTCTTTTCCATTTATCAGCAACGTGTTTGACCTGCTATACCCGGTAATTGTGAGAGACAAAATTAATAATTAATAAAAGAAATTAAAGTGAGTTGAAGAAAGTCAGATCCCAAGGGATTTTGTATTATTATTATATCATTATATGTATTGGTATTTATCTAACCCATGCCTTGATTTGTGTACACCGTGACATCACCCTCGGATTTTATGGACCATTGCTCCTGTACTTATTATTAGCTAATCAAAATTTAAGAAATTATTAAATTTTAAGTTAGAGTTAATGAGATTTAACAAAAAAATTTATTTTTATAAAACTTGTTAAACATAACTTATAAATAAGACCAAAGAAGTATATGTTTCTTTTTGAACGAAAAAAAAAGTCTATGTTTAGTTTTTGAGTTAAAGTGCGTCTAGTACTTTAAAGTATTTTCTCAGGTGTGTTCAATATCCTAGAGTAATTTATGGTGCGTCCAGTGCCCTAAAATAATTTATAGTAGACCCAGTATCCTGAAATATTTTCTTCGGTGTGTCTAGCACCCTAAAGTATTTTCTCAATTTGCACCTAGTGTCCTAAAATAATTTATGATATGCCCAATGCCCTAAAGTATTTTCTTAAGTACACTCAGTGCCTTAAAATATATAATATATTTTTTCTTTTTTATTTTCTTAGGTTCTTCAATGTATATAGATGGGTAAAATAATTCACGGCCTTCTTTTCATTTTGTTCAAACTTTCTTTTTTCTTCTTCCTTACATATTTTCAGTCCGCAAGTAAAATAATTCATGACCTTTTTTTTATATTATTCAAAATTCTTGAATGGAAATTAATATTTTTCTTCTTTTCATATTGTTCATTTGGATCTGATAAGAAAATGAAGAGTTGAAGGGAAGAAGGGAAAGAGTATGAGATGGAATGAACAAATAAAGGACAGAAAATGAGAAAGAATAAAATATGGACAGTAAAAGAATTCAGGAGAGCTTAGTCATCTTTTTTTTGGGTCAAAATAGAGTTGAATCATCATGGTCAAAATTAATGATTATGTTATTGTGGATTATATTACATTATTTTAAATACTTTGATAGTAAAATTATACTATACAGTACTTTAGGACACTAGTCGCACTTGAAAAAATATTTTAGGGCACTGACTACACCATGTAACATCCCAATTTTTATCCTTATGTTTAAGTAAAATTAAAAATATTATTTATCAATAATTTAAAAATATTATCTAATTAAATTATTATGGTTTAATATTTTTATTATTTTTAATAAAATAAGATATCTAGATTATCCTACTATTATCTTTACTTAAGGTTTTATAATTTGATTATTATTATTAGGTAGAGAATTATTAGGATTTGAGTTCAGATTTAGATATGGATTTAAATTTTGAATTATTATTATGACTTTATAAATAGATCTAAGGCCCTTTGTTATTCTTCAAACTTAATTATTAAGTCGGGTTCTCTCTTTTTAGTCCCTTTCATGCTCCCAAAGAATCCTACCTTTGTTTTCCTCCCAAACACGCCCTTATTTCAACTCACTCAAAGCTAAGATTTACCTATCAAATCTTTTGTGATAATTATTAATATATTTAGGTGATAGATAATCATTTTATACTCGTTGTGTATGCTAATGTGATGTTTGTGAGTTATTTAATATATATACATAAATCTATTTATATTGACATTATTGTATTGAGAAAATTTAATTGATTATTTGTATTAAAAATAGTCTTGTAGAATTTTAAAGTTTAAGTTAAAATTATAAATTTGTTATATCTTGATATTGAAATTTAAATAAAGTTATTATTTTGAGAAGAATCATTTTGTGATATTTTTCAAATTATTAAGATTTTGATTAATATGATTATTTTGAGAATTATATATCGGGGATGGGTGATGATAGAGTTGTATTTCAACCACGTGGTATAGCCTCTATTAGAGCTCGATAATTGATTTTTGTCTCACTAATTTACCGAGGGACGTGCCCCACCTGTTTACCAAGGGGTTGTGACACCCCTATCTGTTTATCGAGAAGGAAAGAACCCATGGTCCGGTCATATACTTTATGAATTTTAGCATATCCATGGTCCGGTCACGTGCTCTGTGGATTTTATTTATACTCTAATATTATATAATATATTATTTGAATTTGATTCTGGGTGTTTGTTTTAGGGATAATATTCTAAATATATATGATAGGCTCTTCTAAATTATTAATTATTTTTTAATTTTATTAAAATTACATAGACTCTTACATTATTTTTATATATACACTTTAATTTAATTTTTAATATCTTTAAGAATATTTTATAAAAGATTCTATTATTATATTTTTATTAATTAATATACATGTTTATTGAAAAGTGTAATAGTTATATTATAAAATTAAATCTACTCTAGTATCTATCTAGTTATAATATATAATTTATAAAAGATTTAGCAATTTATATGTCCTAAATAATGTGTTCATCTTATTTTTTTTCTATCATAATTATTTATCTGTTAAGAAAAGTCTTTTTATAACCATGACAAGGTTTCTTTTGTATTTTAGTAAAAAAAAAATCCACTATAGTTAACTCTTTTGAAAACCAAATTTATTTATAATATTATTTTTTATTTATATTGTGTATAAAATGGGTCCAAGTAATTAATATTAGTTATATTTTAGGAAGATTTTACACACTATAAATTATTTTAGGACACTGGGTGTACGTGAGAAAATATTTTAAGGCACTGGGCGTATCTGAGAAAATACTTTAAGGCACTGGGCGTACCTTAACTATTAATCTTTTAACACCGTTAGTCTTATTAATAAAAGATGCTAACTAAACGAATTTAAATTTTGACTCTGGAATTAAATACTGAAAAAACATACTTAAAATTTAATTATTTAATATAATATTTTTTATATTTTAAAAATAAGTTATTGATGTTGAAAGTTGGTTTTATTTTAAATATTTTTCAATTTATAATTTTAAATTAAAAATAAATATGTCAATATTTAATTATAGAGTCACTATTTAAATTCTTTGACTAAATATTTTCTTGTTAATGAGACTAACAATATCATTATTAAAAGACCGATCAAAATACACTTTATATACTTGGGTACTTAGGGATTGAGAATGCACTTAGTCATGGTTCTGTTAGAAAGTAAAGGGATTTAGTTGATAATCAATTATCAATATATAACACGTTACTGTTAATGCGCCAGATAAGATGTTATAATTGGCTTTATTCAAAGTAAACGACATATTACCAATATAATTAAATAGCTTTATATATGTAATTTTATATTTTAAGATACAGCCAAATAAAATAATTTTGTTGGCTTTCACCACATTTCTGCATAATTTCGGATATAATACCATATAATTAAATTAACTCACATGAGGGTACAGTTGATAGTTAAATGTATAAAGTCAGAAAAGTTTGAGAAAATTAGGAATGGCCAAAGCACATATTATTAACATCATCCATGTCTCACGTACTACCAAACAAACACGGTCTTAAGTAACAAACAAAAATGAAGAGTGCTAAATTTTCCCCCATCAAATATAATCTACATAAATTATGTTTATATATATATATAGCTAGCATCATAAAAAAGAATAAATTATGTATAATTTAAAGAAGTATTTAAAAATTTTAAATTGAAGGGATGAAAAATTGATGTGGAGTAAATATATAAGCTAAAAGAATAAAAAAAAATTAGTTCGACACTTTCATAAATTTTAATTTTTGTAGTTTATCATAACCAAACAAAACCAATAAAAAAGTACGCATACGATTCTTAATATAATAGTTAATTAACTAATTTAAGTAGATTAAAGAAGTTAAATAAATTAATTAATTATGATTAAATCTAAATTCTTAAAATAAATTTATATTATATACTTTTTAATCTACTCAAATTAAGCAACTAAATTTTATATCAATTATAATTAACTTATTTATTTGACTTTCATAATTTATTCATATTTTTAACTAATTTTTATATTAATATACCAGAAAATAGTTAAATAATCGATAAACCAACGCCACAACCAAGTCTAAGTACAAAATAGTATTTCTGGATTAAAATTAAAAGTATATTAATTTAATCAAAACTAATAATTTGCCTATGATTGAATCAATAATGTATATGTTGAACCAATATTTTGATTCGGTTTTAAAAACTTTTCACTCCTTTAATTTTATTTACTTTCTATCTGTAAATCTTTAATGTTGCCTTGGATCCATAATCATGATGCGTCATCCACAGGGAAGCATAGCTGCATCCCAATGAACCGAAAGAATTAAATCGGTGATTAATTAATTAATTCATAATGCGTATGTGCAAAGTGAATAGCATCCATAAGAGCAATATATATATATATATATATATATATATATATATAACCCTAAGGTTTGACCATTACACTGAATTTGATGCAAATTCTCTACGTTTACATATGAACGTGATTCAAGGTTAGCCGCTAGATCGAATTCATCCTCTTCCAAGTTTAATTTGACTAATACCTTTAGCAAAATCACAATAATTAAATCAATAATATGATTATTTAGTATTATTATTAATATTAAAGTAGTAAATTGTGATAGGTCAGAACTGAGAATGAATATGGCGATGCAAATATATATTGTTAGTCAAACACAATCTCAAGTATAGATAAATATAAATCTCTCTTTCCAGCTTCATATAAACCGGACACAGTTGGAAAGATCTTAATTAAAATAATAGTAAATAAAGCATATTAAACAAATAGAATAAAATCAGCTGAAAATGGCTCTATCTATAGTTCTTTGACTAAGACTACTAAAGAGACAGGTATAATTTATATTGTAAATGAAGAAAACTAAACCCACCTTTTCATATATATATATATATATATGTATGTATATATTGTAAATTGACAGTTTGCAAATTTTCTTCATCCAAGGCGATTTTTAGGAGCAAGGTCTCCCATTCAACCGACAATTACCGAAGCCTGCTTGATATTATTACAATAATATTAAAATTTATATATACAATTATGCATATAAATATTATCAATCTATATTCAACAAGCGACGAAAAGAGTGTGTGTGTATATATATAGAGTTTTAAAAATCGATTTTGAAACATGCATAATATAACCAATATAGATTTTAGGTTCGATTCTTATAAAAGATACATATTTTGTTAAGAGGGATAGCCACGAATTCTAAACTTAACTAAGATACCTAATAATAGAATCCAATTAATATAATAAAAAAACATGCATAATGTAACTCTTGCATATGCTAATTATAACCTTTTTCTTTGTAATATGCTCATTTCTCACGTATTGATGTTGATTGATTACATTTATTAGTTTTTATAGATTAAACCTATATATATCAATTAATTAATAATGATCTTTCTGCTGAGGCGAGCATATCAAACAGCTAGATATAACTTAAAAGTCCTTAACGTGTGTTACTCTTCCTCAACCATATAATCAGTTTCTGCAATACTTATGATATTATAATAGTATTAATTAAAAACATTTTTCTATATATTTCTGTGCCATTTCTTGGTTGTGATGAACTTGTGAGTGAAGCTAGCTTACATATATTGAACTGAAGACCACACATTATCTCTATCTCTATCTCTCTCTTAAGAACCCACACGTCCGTGCCCTTGAAGCGAAGCAACTGGGTAAAACCTAGAAGATAGCTAATAAGGTACGTAACTCTTAAGTTGTCTTGTTTCTTTTGTCCTGCTGGGATATTAATCGCTTACTAATTATCACTACAAGGTTTGTGTTCTTTAGCTACTTTTTGATTAAGCTCTTGTTTCTACTGTTTCTTCTTATAATGGCCCTTTTGTCCGGGTCTCTTTGTCTCTGGAGGTATTTTCACTTTAATTCTTCGTTTGTTTGTTTTTTGTCTTTTTGTCTCTGGAGATATTTCATGTTTCTTCTGAATTTAGAGCTGTTAGCTCTTGTTTGGACTCAATTTGCGACAAAAAGACTTGTTTGTTTTGTTTCATGCGGGGATCAGTTTTATGTAGAAGTTACGTGCGGATCATGTCCTCTTCCAGTTTTTGGTTTTCTCTTATTTTGATTTCTTTCCAATTCTTTTGGAAAATATATATCAGAATATGAATCAGAAATGAATGATATGTAATATTCTTTTCATTTTTTGCCGATTCTGGAGGGTTATTATTGTCCTGATATTATGTTGTTGCTGCCCACAATCTGGTCTCCAAGAAGCAAATTTATATGAAGTCTCGAGAAACTGATAAATAATACATGGCGCATGAAGGTTTATATATAGATATATGAAGGAGCATAAAGATTAATTTGAACCAACGACCTTTCAAGTAAGATTTAAGTAATTAACAAGAAAAGTTATCCATATACCTTAGTTCCTTTTCTATGGATAATTCTAGGGCTTACTGTCAAAAATTGTCTTCTAAATTTATTCATGGATCCAAATCCTACAGCCTCAATATTTCCAGGGATTATGTAGTCAACTGTACTATAAAAAATGTTTAATATTTTCAGAAGATCTTTGAATTTAGTCGGTTCCATATATATATATATATATAATTAGATGTGCCTAATTGGTTTGGTTTAATTTGAAGTTAATATATAATATTTCCAATAAAATTTCTTTTATTCCTTAATTCCATCTCTTCTTTTCAATCTAGTCATATAATTAGCGCACTTCTGACCTCTTCCCGTGTGAACATGAAGAAACTAAAATAGTCTCGAGATCACCAAACTTCAGCCTTCATTTTTGAACATTACCATGCTGCATGAACAAATTTCAGCCCCTAATTATATATATTGTAATTAACATTAGAAATCTTTCCAATGTATAACAGTAGTGTTTCAGTATGGTTGCATTGAGCCACTCGTATGCATGCATTTTAATACTATTATTATATCTATCAAACAAAATCCAACTGCTCTCATCTGCTGTAAATGACCAAGGAGGCAGAATATGAATTCTCTGAATTTAGAGAGAGGTAAGGAAGAGAAAAGTAAAGAGTCAATGGGGAGAGAGACAAACTGAACCTTAATACACATTTTTATCCTTTTATATCTCTCTCTCTCTCTCTTAATATGAATTACCAAGATCAGATTCACTAGTTGTAAATAATGCGATTATTTCTCAGACTATGGATATATGTTGTGTTTGTTAAGGTAAGAGAAAGAGTAGAGAGAATTGGAGGAAATGCCAGGAAGTGGACAAGTGACAGTTCCTCCAGGTTTCCGGTTTCACCCGACAGATGAAGAACTTCTTTACTATTACCTCAGGAAGAAGGTCTCTTACGAAGCCATTGACCTTGACGTCATCAGAGAAGTTGATCTTAACAAACTTGAGCCCTGGGACCTCAAAGGTACGTATATCTCTCTTTTTCGTTCTACAATTCATCACTCTCCACAAAGAGAGAGAGAGAGAGAGACAATTCATCTGGCTTAGGTTAAAGAAACTCACACACACCCACACATATATATACTGCAGAGAAGTGTAGGATTGGATCGGGGCCACAGAACGAGTGGTATTTCTTCAGCCACAAGGACAAGAAGTACCCAACAGGGACAAGAACGAATAGGGCAACCACAGCTGGGTTTTGGAAAGCCACAGGAAGGGACAAGGCCATTTATCTCACTAATTCCAAGAGGATTGGCTTGAGAAAAACCCTTGTCTTCTACACCGGTCGTGCCCCTCATGGCCAAAAGACCGATTGGATCATTCACGAGTATCGTCTTGACGAACATGATGACCTCCATGTTCAGGTAAAACACCGTCTCAAACTCTCCCAACGATTTAAAGGAATCTACGAGTTTAAGTAGTCTAGGTTTAGTGAGTTGAGTTGTTCTTCATATCAAATGCTCTTGTTCATTCCACCAAATACTTACAAAGCACGCTAATTTATATGTATTTAGTGACAACAAAACAAAAGAATTAGATAATAAACTAAAAATCTTAATGACAACTAAAGAGCTAATAATAAGTAGGAATTAATAATAAACTTATGTTATTTAAGACTTTTTGGTGATTAAATTCTTTTAATTTTTTGAGACCTGATAGTAACTCCCAGTAGACATTTAGGGGCTAGAGTTGTCTTCATATCAAATGATCATTTTCTCCTAAGATATATATAAAATAGACCTACTTTATATATATAAAAGGTTAAAGGGCATTTTTGCCCTAAACTATATTTTTGCGAGAAGAACAAAGCATCTTAAACTATTTATTGGAGCAATGTCACTTCTCAAATGTCAAAATTGTTGCGAAGTAATGTTTCTCTTGACTAACGGACATTGACGTTGACCGTTAACTTCAGATTGACCTTAGGTTAAAGATCATTTTCCCCCTAATGTATTCATATATGGAGAAGTAATTAAATGGCACCATAAAGTTCAATAATGTGGAGTAATTGGCATCCCTATTTTTTCACCCAAACATGTCACATCATGTTTACTTCAGATTACTTTAGATTGCATGCGTAGGTTGCATGTGTGCATAAAAAATGTTATGCTTATGAAGGCATCTGTTTTATGAACTTTTGGCAGGAAGATGGGTGGGTAGTGTGTAGGGTTTTCAAGAAGAAGAACCTCAACAGAGGTTACCAAGCACCAGAAATCGAAGAGGAAGAATACTTAGCAATGAGAACAAAAAGTGGATCAACCCATCAGCAGGTATTAGACCATCATCATCACATGCAAGCTCTATATGATCATCATCATCATAACTATAGCCAGCTTGATGGATCAATACACCTACCGCAATTGTTCAGTCCTGAATCTGCAGCCGTATTACCGGCCGCCCTCGCAGGCGCCACTTCTGAAGTAGTGGAGTGCTCTCAGAACTTGTTGAAGCTCACAAGCACAAGTGGACTCAATCTTAATCTCAATCATTATAAAGGCGACCACTGGTCATTCTTGGACAAGCTTCTTGCTTCTCACCACCACAGATACATGCGTTCTAATTCACATCATGATCATCATCATGCTGCTTCTGTGGCTTCTTCAACGACCCAGAAATTCCCAGCTGTTGATTACCTTGGCTGTGACACTACTCGTGACATTCTCAGGTTCTCTAACTAGAAAAACTGACGCATGTATTCACAAAAGCTCTTCATTTTCATGGATTATAGGGAACATGTGTGTGTGTGGTTCCATTATTATATAAGATATATACTAGAGGAGATTTTATATGTTACTGCTTTTTGAGTATATCAGATTTGTGTCTCCAGTAATATATAATTATATATATAGCCAATTTCGTTAGGCATGGCATACTGATAAATGGAAAGGAATTTGCCCTTAACTTATATAAAACATATGAATAGATATATTTGGTGCTCATCTCAGGCCGGTCGATGAGATTTCACTGTTATGTCAAAAAAAAATTTTGGTACAAAAAAATTTAGGTAAATTTAATACAAGTCTCTCACTAAGGTCAGGGCACAACCCTAAGGTTCAGAGAGCACTTACAGGCAACTTATGAGATCTCCTACCAAAGAAACCCTTATAACGGTAGAAAAAATCAAATTTACGTTATTGTGGGATATAAACACGTTCCTTACTATATGTGTCAACTCTCATAGCCATCAGAAATTGTTTTTATTAAATAGTATTTTGGATATGGGCCTGGTGGAATACTGTATTGGTGGGCCTATGAGGTGGGTTAATAGTGTGCATGGGCCTACACTCTCTCTCTAGTAATGTGCCCAACTCACACTAGAATTTATCACATGATCAGATCATCATCATATCAAATGATGCTAGAGTACAAAGATCTAGCAAAATGAGCTAGTTTTAACATGAGGATACCTATGTATTAGCAAAATATATATATACTAGGAGCATGTTGTGGCATCAAGCCATTTTTTTCCTATTTTGGGTAATAGAAAGAAAAGAGATGGTATCTATTTTTTTTATATTGATACTCACATTTAGTACTCAATAGTACTTCGAATAAGATTATTACCATTTGGAAGAAGCTTGTGATAATTAGCAAAAAAGAACAGAAAAAAGAGTTTCTTGTACAAACAAACACACGGACACTTTTAATTGGAATATTAATAATATTATTATATAGTAATTACTTTCCGTAACTAGGTTTGTTAGTTCAGATACGTAGGGAGAAAGAAGAGAACCGCTATATGTCATTCGTTTCCTAATTACAGGGGACAAGCAAATATGAAAGATTTCGTGAGCATTTCGATCGTTTTCTCCGAACAAACGGTGAAGTGAAAGGAACCTCAAAAGCATCATATTAATTGTATGGTTCAGAAAGATTCAGTCTCTTAAATTTAGAAGAGGTAGGTTTCTCTCCAACATATCCCTATTATATTATCATAAAAATTGCCATTTTGGCTACAAATTGACAAATGACACACACACACACATATACATATATGAACTAAATAAATAATATAAATATGCCTTACATTATATCACTTTCCAATCAATTTCTCATAAATGTACCATTTTACCACACATGGGATACCAATACATGTGGAGGCAGCATGGGACCACGTGGTGCACACTTTCTTTAAGGAAACTACGTGATACTTTCAAACAAGAGACCATAAATAATACAATTTATCAAAATATTAATTCTAGTGATTTGCTCAACCATTTTTTTTTTGTAATTTTTTTGGTTTATCATACGAAATAAATAATATGATTGTTAACAAAATTTCTTTTTATACTTTTTTTTATTATGCACAAATATTATTTTATTGAAGACAATTTTATTTAAAATATAGTCGAACACTAAATATGAATATATTTTTCATTAAAATTTTAAATATTGATTTATTATGTTATAAGAAACTACTTATTTTCACTAATCAGCATTATTAAATATATATTTTTATTGTGGATAAATACTAACATGGGCTAAGTAAATTGATATTTAATTTGTTCTCTATAAATATTGTCTTCAATATACTCTTTTTGTACGTGTGTAGATATTGGGGGGGGGAGCATTCTTAAATTCAAGTTAATTCTATGATGGATATTGTTTTGAAAGTTTTACATCTTTCTAGTTCAATTTGACATTAACTAGAATTAGCCAAAAGTCTAATAATATATGACTTTTGAGTGATAAGTGGATCAAAATTCATTCTTTTTCCCTAAGAACTCTATTCCTTCATATTTATTTTCTATGATTTGGGATTTAGTTTTGTTTTAATTATGTTTTATATTTCCATGAGTTATCAAAACTGCTATTTAGGGAAGGATATTGCCTATCTGGGATTTTGGCACTATGGATCTTTATTAGTATTATTTGTTTAGATTTGAACTATATATATATATATATATGATGATATATCTATCATTATCTATTTATATTTATATTTATATTTCTCTTAAATTATATTTATCTATCTTATATTTCATATGGATTTTGTGACTGATCAGTGACCATCCATCGTAATATATTCCCCTGATCTTTAATATATGATATAATTGAGTAATTAATTTTAATTCTAAATATAATATCTATTCCTTATTTTTATCAATATTTTTTCAAATAACCCCTATTCATACTTCATTAACAATAGTCTAGTAAGAAATGTAGGGAGAGAGTTAAGAAAAAGAATTAGAGTGTTTTAGGAAAAAATTATGTCATATTAACTAACTTAATTAAGTTCTTTAATTTAATCAAATTATTAGTTAAATATGTCATATATTAAAGACCGAAGGAGTATAATTAATGGCTAAACTCAATGGACTGAGGAGTGAAGAGTAAACCTAGATCTAGACAGGTAAACATAGATTTAGGAAGACTTATTGGGACTTTGCGTTGCGTGGGAGCAAATTCAATCCTAATTGAATAAGAACTGATTGAACATAAGGTATAATTAATTAGGGCATTATTATAGGAACAATTGTCATAATATTTGCAAAGAGTTAACTCAAATAGTAAAATTTAATCATCCAATAGTTGAATTCAATCCCTTGATGCCATCAATAAATATAAGGGAATGATAAGCAATCTGAATTCTGTGCCATGACAGTGACGGGTGAACACAAACTTAATGAGGAAGTCTAATCTTAAAAGATTAGTCTATTTAAGAGGGAAAACCCATGAATTTACAAATCTCATTTCTGTTATGATAGTGAAGCTTAGACTCATAACAGACAATTTACAACAAAGAGTACTATTTATCTTCTATGAACATTCGTGGAAGCTAAGGGTACAGACATAAATAAAGGTTGATGTTACTATCGAGAGAAGTACTGAGAGAGAAGACTTATATAAGTAAGTGGCGGACAAACGTATAAGTTGGGGGGAGCCATGGCCCCCCAATCTCATCCCCTTCCCCATATAATTTGAGAGGTCCCTCTCCCACAAACATGTAATTGCTGTTCCTGTGACTAGCGTCCTAATTATATGTGTGTATATATTGATGATTGTTATCTCGGGTCCTAATTATAAGAGTTAGTTAACTTTTTTATATATATTAAGAAAGCTAAATAAATCAATTAATTATAAATAAATCTAACATTCTAAGATGAATTCATATTATATACTCCTAAATATACCAAAATTAGTCAATTAACTCTAATATTAGTTATAATTAATTAGTTTATTTAGTTTTTTAATATATCTAAAAAAAATTAACTAGCTCTTATAATTAATAGTGGATGTAGTATAAAAGAACACACGTAGTACATTCAGTTAAAAAGAATGTACGGACTCACAAATACACGCACAATATATACACGCACACGCCATAGCCCATATGTCTTCTGTATCTTTTATTAATATATTCAACTTTAAATAAAATATATATATTTCAAATTGGATTGCTGTTACACAAACAAAGACAAGATCTATCCCAAATATTTATAGGGAGCGTATTGCTGTTCAATCTTATATAAATAATTTAATTAATGAAAAGTCTTATAACGAATAAGTAGCATACTGATAATAAGCTATAATGCAAAAAATGATAACATATTTTTTTGTGATTAAATTATTTATATAAAACTCTATAGTAATTCTCCCATATTTATATATGAGAAAAAGTTGGTCTAATTAGAAAAATGATGAAGAATCGATTAAAATGGTTTGGACATGTATTAAAATTATCATTATAGTGCACTAATTAAGTAAGGAGAGTCAAGAATAATATTTAAGAAAATGAAGATATATTGATTAATGGTATACCTGAAGATTTAGTTCTTTTTATTATATATATAAATCAAGTCCAACATGATGTGTATAAGTAAAATAAAATGAGAAGCAATTTTAATTTTGTGCCATGACATGAAATTTACAACAAAGACTATATATATATATATATATATATATATATATATATATATATCTTATATGGTGGTTGATGGAAGAGTAGTGAAATAAACAAAGGTTGATTTGATAAAAGCTTATGTGATTTATTATGAAGAACATAGATGAGGTGGCATACCAACATGTGATCTAAAGAAGGACTTTGATACAAGCAAGTGGCGAACCAACGTATGAGTTGGGGGGGGGGGGCATGGCCCCAACTTATACCACTAGCCTTATGAAGAAATCTAGGAGACCAAGAAGAATGCTTAGAAAAAGAAAAAATATATATAAATATATATATCTTGATGAATAATATATACTTGAAGATTTATTTTTTTCAATAAATTAAGTCTATTGATGTTTACAAAATATAAAATTAAGGAAAAATTGATGAAATATCCTTATTTAACAATTTTATTAATCAGAAATACTTGAAGTTAAATATCGGTACTTTCTATATATAAATAAATTTTTTAAAATATCGATACTTTCTGTATATAAAAATATATAAAATCTTTATAGATAATAAAATTTTCAAACACGCTGGGGTTTCACCAATTTTTGTTAAAATGAAGTGATATCATTTAATGAAGTATATAAAGCTTCTTAGTTGTAGGGCCTGTTTGAATAGGATTTTAAAAAAGGGCTTATGAAAAAAAAGGGTTTATGGACAGCTTATGGAAAAGGGCTTTTAAAGAAGAGTTTATAGAAAAAAAGTGATTTTGAATAAATAAGTGTTTGGATAGTTATTTTTAGAATGACTTTTTATATTGGTAAATTACTAAAAAGGGTATGATTTGATTAAAAGTAAGAGAGAGGAGATAGATAGAGAAAAGAGAAGAGAGAGGAGAGAGAGTGTATGAAAAAGTAGGAGAGAGGAGAGGGGGTGTAAGAAAAAGTAGGAGAGAGGAGAGGGGGTGTAAGAAAAAATAGGGGTAAGATATTAATTGGATAGTCCATAAGCTCTTTTACTGTTTAAAAAGCTAGTTTTAATAGCTTATTCAAAACCATGGTTTTGCCTAAAAGCACTTATGGACAAATATGACTGTTTGTTTTAAAATTTTCTTAAACCAAGGTTTAGGCCAAAAACCCTTTTAAAACTATGGTTTGAACACTTACCAAACAGCCTTGTAGTAAAATAGCTATCCCATTTAGAGCCCAACCATGCTAAAATATAAATTAGGTAATAATACCAAATATCAAATAGCTGCAAATTGAAAAGGCAAAAAAGAAAACTAACACAATAGATTATTCCTTAGTACCACGTTCAGAAAAGTCATGCATGATCACTTGAAGATATCATTAAGATAAAGATTCCTGATCTCCAATAATACATGTTGTCACTGTCATATATACTCATGAACACCTTTACCATATTCCACAGATATGGATTCGTGAACCACACTTTAATAATTATGAGCAACTTTAATATTCTGTTACACTAATGTCTGAATATTTAACGATCAAGATTGTGTGTGAATATACGTAGGTGGACTGTACAGGAAACCTACGTGTATATATATACACATGTAGTTGTTATTTGTTATTTGTACCAAACCTGTTGGGACCAGAGAAAGCATCAAGCACTAGAAAGATTCTTACAAGCCCTCATTTCCAGAAAAATCTTAAGACATTATTAGATTTCTCGAGTGTCTATACCTCCATATTGTTTGCCGAGTCTATAATGACATTATTAGACCTCTCTCTCTCTCTCTCTCTCTCTCTCTCTCTCTCTCTCTCTCATCTTCTTGATTTCTCTTCTCTCTGGAACTTATGGTTATTTCCCTTTCGTACGTTTGGGTGTTGATTAATTTGTAGCTGTGCTTAGATGTTTATGACTGTATTTCACTGTTTGATCAATTAATAAAAATATATCTAAAGCTTCATACATTTTCATTGCCATTAATGTTGCATTTGAATTTATTATGAGATGGTGCTTTTATTAAGAGTCAGCTAGCTAACCGAAGAAGGTTAATTGCAAAAGGTTTTGATTTGAAAATCTAACTAATATAAGGCTAAGTAAAATGCCACACAATATGAAGTCGTCAGGACATAACATTAGCTCATGTACAGGATGTATTGTTATGAGTCGATTATCTCAAAGTCAAGATCTTATTTATATTGGACTCTTAAACTCCAACGTTAATTTTTGCGATGTGAGATTCTCCTAAACATTTATCTTCGTGATACTTTTTCCCCAATTAATCTTCAACTCTTCCAACGTATAGTGTAAAAAAAAAAAATGAGCGTACGTTAGAGCACCATGTTATAGCAGGGTGGACATAGTTGGACTCTCTGCACATGCATGGATGCTGGGTTCTGACAATGGCTATGATGGGGAAAAAAACCCTCGCTGTACGTACTGCTCTCAATTTTGAAGGCAGGGTTATATGTGCAAATAAATAATTGTGGACTAGTACTCATTATTATGTTTATTTCTTTTCAATGGTACAATTATATATGATTGGACAAAGTCTTATCAAAACTAATTTCAAGTCTCAAACATTTATTATTATAATGTAAAAAGATATTATATAAGTATATTTAGTTTTCACATTAAAAACTACCGAAATCACATATACTCCATAAACAAATTAACAATATTTCAGGGATATGATGAACTTATTTAGTTTAATTTAATTTATCATGCATTAATACACACAAGTGTTCTGTTTCTTTCAACATTTAACTTCCCCTCCATTAACACTTGTTTTCTATTAAAGATGTCATTAATAATATATATAATATTGACAAAATCAAAAGTTTGGTTAATATATTATCCATGAATATTACTGCTATCTGGACAAATTATTTCTATTAGAATTTCCTTAAGAATAATATTTTTATGTTAAAATTATGTTGTCTAAAGATTTTATTTCAATAATATGCTTGTGTTAAAAAATAATAAATTTTATTTATTTTAAAGTTTGATTACATGTATAATAATGTTTATGTTTATTAACTACACATTTTAAAGTAAACATTTTTGTGCTTGCACGCTTACGTATGTATACTTACACTAATGAGTACATTTTTATTGAATTATTTTAAATTTAACTTACAACACAATTTTCTTATATATAAACATGGGGAGGACTTGATAAAAAAAGGTTTACTTGTAAGTTTTTATTTTCAAGTTAATTATTTCAAAATAAAAATATCAACAAAGATTAGCATGTGTGTTAGTAGCTAGTTGTCATCCCTTAAACTAGTTGTTCAATGGTCCGATTCTAATTAGCTCCTACGTATAAGTAAAGAAGCAAATCCAATTAAAAGGAGTGTACCTTTTATCCTTCCTTTCGGAATGAAATTAATAGTCTTTACCGTTGGTGGAAGATACTCTTGATCTCTCGAAAAAAAAAATTATCATATGAAAATAATGTATTAGGTAATTAATTCATCCCTCTAAAAAGAATAAAAGAATAATTTATAATAAATTAATTTTGGAAAAGAATTGATATATATATATATAGAGTTTTCACTATTAATTTGGTTGATTTATCTATATGATCTTTAATTTCTATCTAAAAATTAAATAAATCTGTAAACATCTCTATAAGCTTTTTTTGAATCTAGAGACATGCACTAATCTTAGTAAGACCCGGGACTTAACTCCCCTAAATTTTTTTTAACAAAAAAAAAGCAACATAATATATTTCGTCACTAGATTCAAGAGATAAAGACTAACAATTACACGGGGAAATGGAAAAAGATTCAGTTTATCATTATTTACTTTTTCAAATAATTAGAGCTGCAACATTACGTGCAAGATTTTTTTTAAAAAAAAAATATTGTTATGGTAGAGGCTTTTTTATTATCATTATGTTACGTACAAGATTGATCAAACTTAAACTAGAGACAAATTAAAAAATATTCTAATAATAAATTAAAAATTTAATATTGTTTTAATTTATGCTTAAATAATCAAATTACTTTCTTATGTAATTAGAGAGGCGTGACAACTTTTGAATTAAATAGAAAAAATAAGTTTTGAGCAGGTTGTACGAGGTATTGTACAAATTAATTTTCCCTATCTTTTTCTATAAAAGTTATATCATATAGAATCTAAACATATACAATATATATATATAACTTTAAAATAACGTTGATAAAAAAATAACTTTAAAATAATCAAAACTTCAAACTGAATCGTCCAATTCTGAAATAATTATACTATTTCAAAGTGGTGCCAAAAGAGAAAACAAAAAAATATAAGCTTGAACAATATTAATGTTTATATTCATATATAAGGTTGACATTAACTTAATACGCGTCAAAGCATTGGAGTTAAATATCATAATCAAAGTACATATCCATTCATTACGATAATGTAAATAAAACAACAAGATAATGCAACTGATTATCCCACAAATAATTTAAAAAAATTAAGCAGAGGGGCCGGCAGAAGGAAATTCATTTTTTACTTATTATAAAATATAGTAATATTATAAATTAATATCGTACTTGCGTGTGTGTGTATATTGTTTTTGTAGTATGTTTCGGATATTCTAAAAGTCAAACAACCACTTCAACATCAAACCATGCCTGCGGAGAATTGAATTGTCAAAATAGCAAAAATAATTAAGTTGTCGGAAAAAATAAAAATTAAAAGATAAAATGTCTGGAATTTTGATGATGTCAAGGGTTGTAGTCTCTTTAATTTTCACAATTTTCCTCATGTCAATAAATAATTCATAAGGTCAATTAATGAAATCTCTTGACTTTTATACAAAAGAAACATGGTACTTGTTTCTTCGAGTCCATAAATAAATAGTATACATATATGTCACAATACCTTTAATTAACTAAATCAATCGGTGTTAATTTTAGTAAAGTAAATTTTATTAGCCATTTAAATATGAGTTTTAAGTTTAAATATATATATAAATATAAAAAATATCTTTAGGATAGCTACCCCTAATTAGAATCAATAATATCTAACGCAATAAAATAGCTATATAAAAAAGCATTAACTCACATGCATGATATATATATTATTTAACTAATTTCTAACATAATATATTGTTTGTTTTATGTCCTTCTCGAATATGGTATACTTTGATGATTTTATCATTTTTTATTAATATAAAATATCATTCAATATATCAACATCAATATATCCATATAAATCATGGTGTGTCATGCATGCATCAACTTTAAAAAAATGGGTTGTATTTCTGAAAAATATGAATAACGCAATTTATTATATAGTTTAAGATATTGATAGCATAATAATAAAATCTACGTCTAGACATTATCTAACTATGAATATAAATGGTGCGCTCGATTTTCCTCAAACTCCACGAAGTACACAATGGATAACTTAGTTAAAATAATTATTTCTAAATACTAATAAATTAAAAATTTTGTTCAAGAAAATCATGAAAACCAATATTCAATATATATTCAACTAATATCAACGTCAAAAACAATATCAATAAGAATGAAAAATCTATAACAAGTTGTTCCTGTGTTCATTAGTTATTAATTAGTAGTGAAAATCATATATCAAGCTCTGTGCATCACGAATTAACATATAAATATTATAAAACCATTATTATTGTTGTTTAAAATTATGAAATGAAATTATACAAACGTACCAATCAGGAAATTATACAAACGCAACTTTATTGTCTTTTTGGAAAATAAATTCATAGTATATACCTTTCATATGTAACAAAAAATAAAAATCATGACTTTTCAACATTATGAATTCAAAACTCAATCGAAGTTATATATAAAAGAATAAAACAAAAGAAAAAAAATGGAGGAAATTGTATTATATGCCGCAAAAAAGTGGGAGAAAAAATATGGTTAAAGTTCATTGTTATATTCATTTGAAGGATTTATTGTGGAGTGCTTATTTAATAGATGGCACGTCCATTTGATTACACGACAATCTTACATATTCATAGATTAGATTATAGATAAGCACAACATTTATTATATAAATCGTGTCTTTGACTTTCCTTCAAGCAATGTGCTAAAACGTTGTCCTGTCTCCTTCATTTTAATTTGAGTTTGAGATATGCACATCTATATCGGTCGAATCTACCATTAGGTTTGCTTTGTTTCAATTTAATTTTTTTTTCAAAAATTAAGTATTAAATGTAAGAGCTAGTCAATTAATTTACACGTAATAAGAAAATTAAATAAATATATTATTCATCAAAAAAATATGTCTTACTTTTAGAGAAATAAATCTAATATTTCTAGGCCTCTTTGTCATTTTAATTATTTACATTGGAATATTGTCATTATAGCTTTAATCATACACGAATTTAGTTATAGGGGTAGTTTAGAGAAAATAATAAATACGAGAGACATGAGATATTATAATCTTACATTTAATATCAAAACAAAATCTTTAATTAACATTTATATTTAGGACTAAAGAGACTGTATATTTGAATACATCATGCATTAAAAATGTTATTTGCCTTGAATGGATATATTTCCATTCACTTATTTAATAAACTATTTTATGGGAATTTCATATTTAGGGCCTATTTGGTTTGCCCTCAAATCATGGTTTGAAAAGGGTTTATGATCTAAACTTTGGTTTGAAAAAATTTTAAAACAAACAACCATATTTCTCCATAGGTGCTTTTGGACAAAACCATGATTTTGAATAAGCTATTGAAACTAACTTTTGGAACGGTAAAAGAGCTTATGGATTATCTAATTACTATCTTACCCCTATTTTTTTTATACCTTCTCTCCTCTCTTCTACTTTTTCTTGCTTCCTCTCTCCTCTCTCCTACTTTTTCTTACACCTTCTCTCCTCTCTCTTATCTTTTCTCTACCTCTCTCATCTCTTTTGCTTTTAATCAAATCATACCCTTTTTGATAATTTATCAATATAAAAAGTCATTCTAAAAATAACTATCCAAACAATTATTTATTCATAATCACTTTTTTTTTTCATAAACTCTTATCTAAAAGTCATTTTCTATAAGTTGTCCATAAACATTTTTTAAAAGCTTATCCAAACATGCCCTTAAAGTGGTTATTAAATAATCCTAAAAATTGTTGAAAAATCTCTAGTTGAAAATTTTATTGCCCCAAAGCACCTTACATTTCTTTAAAGATTAGCCCGTACAACTCACTTTCAGCAAATACAATTCTTTTTTAGTTTTATGCATATAATATATTTTTAATTGTATATAAATATTTTTTGTTTTATTTCTAAAGTAGGACGTGTGTATTTCATCTTCAACGGATTAACTCTTCTTCAACTGTACGTATAATTTATTTTTAGCTATGTGTAAAATATTTTAATAGAGAAGTTTTTAGCAATTTTCCCTAAATAATATTTAGTTAATAATATTAACAAATTTTTATAATATGGACTAAATTAAAATTCTGCAAGAAGAGGACTCATGCAAAATTTTATATTATATAGAAACTAGATTAAAAATTGTTCAGTGAACAGTGAACCTATAGGATTAAAAATATAATTTTTATTTTCTTTACCATTGAACTTATTATCCAGTATGTTTTTTGTAATTTTATACGACTATTTTCCTATATGTGTAACTACATATATTTATATACTCTTGAAAATTTAATAGTCATATAGCTAATGCGGGTTTCCTTCTTAAAAATCAAGCTCCTTTGACGTTTTAAAAGGTCGTTGATACTATATATAAGATTTGTGATAATTTATTAAATACGACCTTATCCTTTGCTATTTGTCTTTTTTCCCCTTGTACATGACTAGTAGAAAATACTTAATTAAATAAACTTATCTACGTTTTCTTTTTCTCTATTTATTTATTTATTTAACCGACGGTTGCATGCATGCTCACACACAACACATATCATCATCTTTTTGTGACGTACTACATTAATTAACTATTTAAATAATACCACAATAATTTATTTTGTTTTTCTTATGAAGAGTTAATCCTGTTGTTACAAGTTGAGACTCACAAGACTCGTACTTTGACTTGATATTCCAACAATAACATTATGATTATATTTCTTTAACCGTGTAAAAGTTTTTTTTTTCTTTTGCCAGGGCTATGTAAAAGTTTAGGTGTCCAAGAATTTGTAGAAATTAAATAAATAAATAAATGATAAGATAATGGGCTACAATGATGTCGAGCCTTCCTTAAAATCTGGTGTTGCTAATTCCTCAAATCACTGTCTTGAAGAATTTATATATTTATGAAGTAAGAAAAATAATTTTTTTAAAAAAAAAATAGGTATATGGAAAATCAACTGCGCATTAATCATGGTTTGTGGATGTTATACTCCATTAGAGTTTGTAATAAATTGTCATATATATATTGACATATTGAATATATCGATGAAATTCATTACATAAAAAGTTCATGGGAAAATTCTTAAAAATATCACTTGAATTTTAAAATTTTAAATCAATTTATTTATTAAATTTTATAAATTATTGACTACTCTTATAAAATAAATACATCATATTTTTGTAGTAATTCCTCATTTATGATTTTAAAATTTAAGTAGTGTTTTTTTTTATTTTCCTAAAGTTCATTTATAAAATATAATTTTTGTATTGCCTTCTTTTTTATTTTATATAAAAAAGTTTTGAATTCTACACTTCTATTCCAACCTGTGGTTGTACAAAATACTAAATCTAAATTGTCTATCCAATTATCATATAATACTTCTCTACTACTTAGAACTTAATTGTAAAATTGATCTTAATTTTAAATATAAGATCTCTTTTTATATATTTATCTATTTTTTTAAATTATCCCTATTGATACTCCATCAATAATAATTAAGTAAAAGAGTGAGGGAGGGAATTAATGAAGATTGTTATAGTATTTTAGAAAGAAAAAGTTATATTATTTAACTAATTTTTTTAATTTAATTAAATTATTTAAATAAATCTTATATTAAGAATGAGAAAAGTATAAGAGATAAATAAAATATTGCATTTGATCAAGTAATTATGGGTGTAAGTTGTGACATGCGTGCAAGGAATTCAATATTTTATAAGAAAAAGATTCATTTGATATAATAATAATGATGATGGTCGGGTGAGAGAGAATCGATTTTTTATACGTGAAGTTTTAAGTTCAATTTTTTTTTTCTTTTAATAGCAAACCACTCAATATCTGAAAATCAAATTTGACTTCAACTAATTAGGGATAAATTAGGAAGACTGCTGAGGGGGGAAAAATTAAAATTTACCCAACAAGTTTGTTTTTAATGCAATTACCTACTCAAGCTTGAATCTGAAACCACTTAGTAACACCATTCCCTCTCAATTGAAATTGGCAAATTTTAGATTAAATTTTGTAAATAAAAAAATAACATTTGAAAAGATTCTCTTATTTGAAATTTGACCACAAACACACACACTGAATATTAAATAAATTGTGGAAAAAATAATCCTATTTGATCCCCCTTTCTTATTTTAAAAATGTATACTTTAAAAACTTATAGTTGAAAACAAAATAACCCCTATTTCATCCATCTTTTTTTATTTAAAAATAACATTTTGTATAACAAGAGTATTCCCCAACAAGAATTAATCTCTAATAGTATATTTAAAAAATTCTAACTATCTATCTAATCTTATTAGAAAAAATTACTCCCTCAGAGTCCTTAATGTGACAAAATCTTTTTAAAATAACCTATATAACATTAGATTATATATTAATTTATAAGTTAAATAAATTAATTTATTTTAAAATGATAATTATGAGAAATAAAGTAGATTGAAATCTTATTTTTAAGACAAAAATATACCTTTTAACTAATTCATACATCTATAACTCGATGAATATTTTTTTTATATGACTATTTGATTGAATTAAATTCAAAAATTGGCGGCTCTAACTAGAAGTAACTCTTCTACAAATATTTTTTACATTTATAAAAGATTCAAAATATGAACAAAAGTTGAGGTTAATAGAAGATATTAGTCTTTTATAATATAATAAATAAATATTTAAATTTATGATATGAGAGGTGCGTAACATTTAATACCGCCTGATAACCAACCATCTCACACTCTTTGCCGAAAATGGCGCCCTCTCTTCAACTGTCTTCTGTCATCTTCCTCACACTACCTCCCACATTCATTTTCCTTTCTCATTATTCCTTTATTATTTTAATATTTGTTTGGTGTACCATAATGCCCATGTGGTCCTCTTATTTTAATTCACGTATCATGTTAATCAATTATATTTGACCATTTTGATATTTCTTTGTTGTTTTCCCTCCCTGATCAAGTCACAAATCTGGAGTAAAATTTTAGTCATAATTAAAGAGAAATTGTTTTATTAGACCACAAACAAAAATAGGTCATATTTTAGCTAAATAGGCCTAAACCTATAATAAGAATATAAAGCTTAAACTTAATCTTGAGACTTTAAAAGGCCTAAGCTGTTTTAGAGGTTAATTTATAATATATACGTTAATAACATATAGGCTGTGAATTTTCTTACCAAAGTAGGGTTGCATAGACTTAAAATGTTCATCGTATCTGAAAAGTCTGTGACGATTAAACAATTTTAAAGTACAGATTAGAAACACAATTTAATTCAATTCATTTGGGATTATATAAATATTTATATTTTTTTATGGTTGCATTCTTATCATATTTAGTCATACAACTAATTAACCTCCTAATTGATCTTTTTGTTCCAATAAAATCATGTAACTATCTTCATTATCAAAGGGAGTACATTAAAAATAAACAAAAAAGGGTCAAATTGTTAGCATGGAAGTCAAGCTCCTCTTTTTGGGATGCTAAGTAGAGTTATATCATCTCATCCCACTATTTAAACCAGGTTATCTATCATATACCTACCCTATTACCAGTACTTTTAGTAGGATAGAAACGGGAGTAGAAATAGAAATAAAATTAGGTTAAAAATATGTTTTAAAAATTTATTTGGTAGGATATAAATGAGTATAGAATTGATGTATATTTTTTTATAACTTGGGGTAAATTTGTCCAAAATATTTTTTTATAACTTAAGAAGGGTTAAAGTTATCCAAGAATTTTATAATTTGGGATAAAATGATCCAAAATATTTTACTTCCACTTCCATCA
The DNA here is from genome assembly GCA_037074615.1 of Leucaena leucocephala. Taxonomy (NCBI): domain Eukaryota; kingdom Viridiplantae; phylum Streptophyta; class Magnoliopsida; order Fabales; family Fabaceae; genus Leucaena; species Leucaena leucocephala. The sequence continues at coordinate 1,087,392 of CM073544.1, read as the reverse complement.
TCTCATTTTCTAGGTTTTTTTTATGGAACTAAAATGGCTAATGTTATAAGTAGAAATAGAAGTGATTTCTATTATACCATATAAGAAAAGGGAAAAATTCTAATTTGCTATTTCTATCGTACCAAACATATCCTACGTGTAACACATATTACTAACACTTGGCCGATACCAACTTATGAATTAAAGTACTGAAAATTGAACCCATGCTTGAACTATTCGAGAAAATAGTACAAAGAGCAATAGTTAAACTATGATTAAAGTGAGATCAACTTAATCGTGATTAAAATATTATTTATTTTTTAATATATAATTTATGTAAATAATTTAATTAGATTAAAGAAGATAGTTAAATTAGTATGTCATATTTTTTTTCTAAAATACTATAATCATATTCCTTAACTTTCTCTTTTACTTAATTATTATTGAGAGAGTATCAATAGGGATAATTTAAAAAAAATTGATAAATATATAAAATATGTCTTATATTTATAATCAATACTAACTTATCAATTATGTCATATATTAAAGATTGGAGGAGTATATTTTAATTAACATACACAAAATATTCACATACAACCTTAAAAAGAGTAATATTTAAATAAAAAAGTATTGATTCATAAGTAAGTGAAAAATTTATGTATAAATCATACATGATATAACAAAAAAAAAAAGTTACTAAACCACGAATATACCATATTGTTATTATTTATTTTTAACTCAAAATGACATTATTTTCGATTTAGAAAGGGAAGAGGGAAAAAATAAAATTCAATCCAATCGATCTGTCCAAGACGCATTTGACTAGACCGGTTAAAAGATTGGTTAGTTTATTAGTTTAGTCTATTGATTCAAGTTGGGTTTTAATATCAAGATTATAACCCATTACCCACGTTTAACGTAATAAATGAGCCCACGTGTAGTTGAATTCAAGAAAAGACAAAGACATGCTCTTTTTTATCGTTAAATATGAAGAGGTTGAGGGAGGGAGCGTCTAAGTTGGGATTTAAGAAATGGTAGGAAAATGGTAAAAGTATCAACGTAATGCAGACTCACATGTGAGTCAGAGGCAGAGAACACAGGAAAATGCAGCAGTTGCATGTGGTTGTCTTTAATCCTCACAATATTGAGAGATTAACAGAAGACAAGCCCATTCTTGGGATTGACCACCTTATTTTATTCCCCCCAACCCCCCCACCACTCATGACCATATACACAATTTCCTGAGAAGATTGGAAAAAAAATCCCCCCATTATAAATTTGATTAATGAGGAGAATTTAATAGTTTTTTATATAAAAAAATATAATAATCTATAAATTTTATACCCAGAAGATACTTATGCTTTGATTTAAGTTATTCTCATAATAGAAAAAATTCAATAGGAAGTTCCCCCAAACTTTCCCTAATTATTTGAAGGGAAAATTCATGATTTGGACTAGTTTTGATTCTACTGTAAATTCAATTCTTAAATTTTAACTTATGCAACTCAATCTTTATACAAAATTTAAAGAAATTATTAAAAACCCCTCATTTCATATTTTATTGTCTAAAAGTATCTAAAGATTTATGTTCTTGAACAGGTGCAACCTATATCTAGTTATTATACAATATATCTTCAACATTCTATAAATATTTTATGTTTTGCACATAATTAAAAAAGTGTTGTATCTATTAAAAATAGGTTATATCTAGATTTTTAAACAAATTTTAGGTATTTTTAAATAATAAATTTTGCAAAAGGGGATGCATCAGCAATTTTCTCCAAATTTATGTTATTTTTATTTTAATACAATTTACCCCTAACTATGGGGACCATTTCGTTTGATTTTGATGCCTCCGAATTTGTCACCCCCAAAATATGAATATAAATATAAAAGAGCATGTGAAACCAAATCTATCTTAACAGTAATACCATGATGTTTGAGGGGGCAAAGGATAATTAATTAGGTTCTCTAGATTAGATGTGTAAGCTGATATAAGTAGTGGGGGATAATATAAAATATATATATATGCAACAAAATCAACGTAATCTCAGGAAACTGTGGTCTTACTTGACCCATGAATCATGCCCCGCTTCTCGTTTCAAGCCGGACCAATGCTTTTTTCTTGTCTCTTGACAAATCTCCATCCTTTTTATTTTTATTTTTAGAAAATCTATATCAGGTTTAGGCTGATCCACCGGCTAAAAATAATTACAAAAAATAAGCCACTAAAATGTAAATAATATTTTTTGTTCTATTTTCAGCCATTTCCACATTTTATAACATTAAAAAAACTAATCTTTTAGGGATAATGAAATGAACCTTTCACTCTGCGGAAAAAGAAATTAAACCTTTTTTTTCTCAAATAAAAGATTGTTTGATGGGCATTAGTTTTAGTAGAAAGAACTTTAGTGACTTAAATACGTGTTTTAAATCTAAATTTATGCGAATACAAAAAATATATTTATCTAATCATACAAATATATATATATATATATATAATGTTTACGCGCTAGGGAAAAGAAAGTTTTTTATTAAGCAAAAGGCAGAAGTTGAAGCCCAATAATTTTGTAATACAACTAGTGTATACTAGTTGTAACTTAAGAATAGTCAGATTTACAATAAATTTTATATTTTATATATTGAATGACTTATGAATAATGTGATATTCTATAAATTTTATATTTAAATATTAATATTGGTTTGTATTAAAATTCATTTATAGGGTTGAAATGCCATGCTTGGACCGGATATTCATATGTTAAATGGTCTTTAAGAATAAAAATCAAATGAGCATAATCAAAAAGACATTTGTTTTATTGTAAGGGGCTTTCTCTTCAAATATGAGGTCTTGCATTTAAATTATATCCTTTTTTAAGTTATCTCTAATTAGGTTTGATAATATTTCAACTACTCTAATATTATGAGATAGTTAAATAAAATAAAAAATTAAATGAGCATATTATTATTTCTGGGTTAAAGAGTAATTTTATCTTAAAAATTGTCTCGTGGGAGCAATATAGTATTGCTTTGTGAGTTTCTTTAAGTTTAATATTACCCCAAAAATATTAAAAAATTGGTAAAGTTGTCAATGGTCAACATTAAATTATTCACTGTCAATGTTAATATTTTATTAGTTGTGGTGATATTATTTTTTTTAATACTTTCGGGTGACATTGAAGTTAAAAAATTTGCACAATAACATTACTCCCAGGGGCAACTTCCAAAGCAAAATTAGATTTTAACCCTTAGTTCAAAATTGAAATAGATAAACTATGAGGTATAATACAATTGACATTTAGCTGGATTTTTTAAATATCTAGTCATAAGTTCGATCCTTAGTAATGTGCATAAAAATGACCTCATGGCCAGCATTAAAATCCTTTTAGAAGATTTACTATATATAAGGAGATTAGTCACTTATTCCGGCACCCTAGAGTTACATAAAAAAAACTGAAACTTATGTGAGCACATTGAAGATTTGAAAGTGACAAAATTCACAAGGAAACAGCAAAGGGGAGAGTCAAAGCAGTGTCGTTTTACGTGGGTAATTTTTTTACCACTCTTTATTAAAGCACACATTTGTCTGTTGTGCATCAATGAGACTGTGTTATGGAACATTAAGCACAAACACACAAAACACTCATTCTTTTTTCTTTGATTCTTGTTCTGATTGATATGCCTTTTTATGGATGCAAATCCCAGATAGATTCTTCCCCATGCATGCATGGCAGATCTGAGAGAATCTGATACAAAACTCCTCATGAATGAATATTGAGAAAGCAACTTAATACAATATCACCCAAATGATTTTCATATCTCTATGATTATTAATTACTTTTTTTGTCATCTTTTATTTTAAGGGCCCGTTTGTATTAGCTTTTGAGAATAGATTCTGGAGAATAGATTCTGGAGAATAGATTATGGGAAAAATAGATTTTGGGGAGAATGAATTTTGGGAAAATAAGTGTTTTGATAGTTATTTTCAAAATAACTTTTTGGGAAGGTAAATTGCTAAAAAGAGTATGATTTTATTAAAAGGAGGAGAGAGGAGAGAGTGTGAGGAATAGAGAAGAGAGAGGAGAGAGGGTAGAGAGGAAATAAGAGAGAGGGTATAAAGAAGAGAGGAAAGAGAAGAGAGGGTAGAGAGGAAAGATGAGAGATAGAAGAAAAGATAGAAGAGAGGGGAGAGATAGTATAAGAAAAAGTAAGGGTAAAATAGTAATTGGATAGTCTATAAGTTGTTTTACTGTTCCAAAATCTATTTTGACAAATTTTTCTGAAACCATAGTTTGGCTCAAACCGAAGTTTTAAAAAAAAAAATTTAAAGAGGTACTTAGTGTTATTGGGTAAGAAGGTCCCCAATCCCATAGTCCTTTAAGTTTAATTTTATATTATTGATTTTAAATAATTTTAATTATAACATATTTATATAACGTACTTATGTATCATAACTTAATTTTTATTTATTTGATTCAAATATTAAAACCTGTTGTTGTTGAGTTAAGTGAAAAAATTAATATTTTTTTAAATAAGGTTATAGGTTTATTAAAAAATTTCTGTTTAAAAATTTTATCAGTTAAAAAAGTTTAAAATATTTTTATTCTCAGAAAATAAATACTAATATTTTGAAGTATTTTATATAAAAAAATTTATTACTTAAACTTAAATTTTTTTAACTAATAAAATTTTTAAATAAGACATTTTTTACTAATTTGCTTTTACTTTTTATCTATGTTTGACAATACTTATTTTACTAAATAGTTTTAAGGTTTAGAATAGGTCCAGATTCAAATGCTACTAGTTTAATTTAGATAAAAAAAGACTCATGTAAAGATTGCTACTAGTTTTTATTTAAAAATAACTAATATATGACAGCAAAAGTTTCTAGTACTACTATTGCATTTAATATAAAAATAACAGAAACTTACGTATTGGGTTGTAAAACAATTAAATTCTTTTATTACTCCTATCTCCAGGCCAAAAAAAAAAACCTAGAAGGAGTCAAGTTAATTAATGTAATTTAAGTAGCAATTAATTATTAATTAATTTGTTGTTGTATGTAGGTTTTGCTTCCTTTTAAGTTGAGGGTGGTTGGAGGAAAACAAAAAAATTATAGAAGTGGAAGGGTGTGAGAAAGAAAGTAGCCGGCCTTGTTCACCGCCGCCTGAAAACAAGAACGAGGGGGACGAGCCTTTAGGGTGGCATTTTGGGTTCATAGGGCCAAAAGGCATTCTTTATCAGAAATTTTCTGCCTTTTTCTCTTATATATATCGCCTTAATCCCTTCAATATTATCCATTCGTTGTTTGATTCAGCCATTCTTAACCCAACCAAAGTCTTATTTCATCTCTGTTTTTGGGCGCTTTAACGAGCAAAAGCCTCGAGCTTTCTTCTATATACACATACACTAACACATAGATAAACAGCGAGATTGCAGAAAAGCAGTGACAGACGAACCTTGTAAACCCCGTCATTGTGAACAAGGTTTTCCTCATTATTCTCTCCCCTTTTTTAGTCTCACGAAAATTTCGTGTTTTTTTTGTAATTTTCTTTTTTCGTTGTGGTATCTATGTATTCTCAGTCATTCCCTCCACCTGTCTGTCTATCTTCCTCCTCTTCTCTTATCCACATCCCTCACTTCTTTTTCATGCCAGATATCGTCACTAGTCATTTTTTGTTGTATTGCTGTCATCATTCTTAGTTTTTTCAGAGCCAAGGTTAGTGTGTGTCACATAGCATAAGTACTAGAGTGGGTGCTGCTAAGATTTCTGTACCTCTGTCAGTTAAGCTTGTTTGTTTTGTCTTCGTTTTTCTCTTATATTTCTCATATCTGGGGGGTTCCTCCTGACTTTGTGCATTTTGACCAGGACAAGAGTAGAGGCTAGTTTCTTGTACAAGAATGAAGTACGTGTTGGTGACAGGTGGTGTTGTTAGTGGACTTGGGAAAGGAGTTACTGCTAGCAGTATTGGAGTTCTTCTCAAGGCCTGTGGTCTTCGGGTTACTTCTATTAAGATTGGTATTTTCTCTTTTCCTTTGAACTCTCATGTTTCAACTTGATTTTGTTTTTTAAATTAATGAATGGTGCTTGTGAAGGAGAAAAAAAAGCGAAGCAAGAGGGATTTAACTGGAGAAAAGCTTTTGATAAAAAAAAATATGGGGGGAGGGATGCTACTTTACTTTATCTTGAGTTTTTATATTGATATATTTGAATTAAGATTGATATTCTTCTTTTTCTTCTCCTTCTCCTTCTTTCCATTGAAATCTCACTATATGTATTAATAATTTTTATTTGTGAAGGGGAAAACTAAAGCAAAGAGGGTTTTAAATCTGGAAGACAAAATAAAGGAAGAAGAAACATAACACATACATGCCTACGCGCTATTTACAATTATGCGTGTTATTTTTCTCTTTTCTCTTTTCCTTTTTGTTTTTGAAATAAAATCTCACTATGCTTGTTTTTATCACTCAATGATGTTTCCTAAGGTAAAAAATTAAGAGCAAGAAGGATATAATTGGAGAAGGTCATAGAAATAGCAGAAATGGCTGACTTAATAGATCTTCTGGTTTCAGTTAAAAGAAATAGTTTTGTTGTTGAACAAGAGGGCAGTCCCAATTTTAGGCTGTGTGTTTTCACTTGCATATTTAATCGAAACACAGTCTTCCTTATCAAACTATTCTTTGATGGTGATTTATTCTTAGTTGTTTCTATTAGATTTATGCTTATCTATTGCCTGCAGATCCTTACCTAAACACTGATGCTGGAACAATGTCTCCTTTTGAGCATGGGGAGGTGTTTGTCTTAGATGATGGTGGTGAGGTAAATAAAAACCATTCAATAAAATTTGCTATTTCCTTTGCAAGGTTAAAATGCAAGCTTGAGATTGTCACCATTGCTATTAAGTTTTAAATGGTACTATTATTATCTACCATGTGAATTTTCACTTATGCTGCATCCCCCATCCCAATATCCATATTTTCATTTTACTTGAAAGTTAACCCAAATATTTATCATTTGATTCCCGAGATGTGACTGGTTACAGTAATTCAAGCAGAGGTATCTACATTATTTTCTTTTGTTAGTTAAAATTTTAATTTTTCCTTTTTTTGTTTTGTAGGTTGACCTTGATCTTGGCAACTACGAGCGTTTTTTGGACATCAAACTAACCCGTGACAATAATATTACAACCGGAAAAATTTTCCAGGTAACTGAACTGTATATCTCATTTGTGAAATATGTGTTGATTTTCCAGCTAACCGTACCTGTGGTGTCTTATAATATTTTATTTTGCTTTTTCTGTAGTCTGTTATCGAAAAGGAGAGAAGAGGTGATTATCTTGGAAAAACTGTCCAGGTTTGTCGATCTTAGTAATATTTTATTTTTCAAGACACTGTATATTTGATGAATTCTTGGTTTTTATTCACCTTTGGTAAATTTGTAGGTTGTTCCTCACATAACAGATGCAATCCAAGATTGGATAGAGCATGTGGCAAAGACACCGGTTGATGGAAATGAAGGACCGGCTGATGTCTGTGTCATTGAGTTAGGTGGAACTATAGGTAAATTGGAATTTAAAACTATCTATTGATTAAGTAAGCATTTGTTAATTTATTCCAACTATTATAATTCCATTAGAAAGTTTCATACTCTATTATCTAATAATATCATGGGTGAGGTGAATACGGAGATATGGCTGTTCTTTTTATCTGGAAAATTTTGCGGAAATCATATGATTTATTATGTTATTTGAAGGCTCTATAATCATTTTAACTATATTTTGAACCATTTATGATGTAGGTGATATTGAATCCATGCCTTTTATTGAGGCACTTGGCCAATTTTCGTATCGTGTAGGTAATGTTTCTGATGCTTCAGACCCTGTAGGTTAAGTATTTATTTTCTTTTGGATGTTCTTCAGTTAACAAGTTTCTCTTATTCTATTGTTCATGCAGGCCCTGGCAACTTTTGTTTGGTTCATGTCAGCTTGGTGCCTGTTATCAATGTTGTTGGTGAACAGGTATACTGCAGAATCAGTATGGTTGAGGCAACATTATATAGGCTTGTGAGAAATAAATGGGATGTTTTAAAAAATAAGTCTAAAAATTAATTTTTGTTGATTGATCTATGCTTTACTAAAAAGAGACTAAGTGTAATATATTCCACATTTGTATTTCCTATGTGGTATATTTGATCAGTTTATATCTTATACTTATTGTAAGCTTTAATATGCAGAAAACAAAGCCAACTCAGCACAGTGTCCGTCAACTTAGGGGATTAGGATTGACCCCTAATATTCTAGCTTGCCGTAGTTCAAAGGTGGATTTTTTTTTTTTAAATTTCTTTAATCTTGCCGTTGGTTCTGATGTAACAATGGTTTAAATATTCTATATTTTATTTTCCATAACAGGAACTTGAGGACAATGTTAAGGCAAAACTTTCTCAATTCTGTCATGTGCCGGTAATGACAAATATTGACTGTTTTTCCCCTCATCATGGCCTCATTTATCTTCCCTAATCAATGTTGTGTTTGCAGTTATCAAATATAGTTACACTCCATGATGTTCCAAATATTTGGCATATTCCTTTGCTATTGAAAGTAAGTAATCCAATGGCATTTGTGAAACTTTTTATTGTTGTCTCCCTAGATAGTTGACTTGCTTTTCCTGTTCATTTTCTTTCAGCGAGTGATTTAACTCATGCAAACCTGATTTTTTTATCCATCTTTGTAATATATAGGACCAGAAGGCTCATGAAGCAATCTTGAAAGCATTAAACCTTTTAGGGTTTGTTTGATAAACTCATTCTTTATTTGATTTATGAATCCTCCCTAAACTCATTCTTTATTTGATTTATGAATCCTCCCTTTCAGTTTCTCGTATGCGAGACCAATTCACTGACAATGTTATGCTACAGCAGTTAGCTTCAATGTTGTCATTCTAATAACGTCCCTACTGTTTGCAGTGATGCTACAGAGCCTAACATGCTGGAATGGACAACTAAGACTAAAGTTCATGCCAAATTGCATGAAACCGTAGGTCTCACATCTCCAATATATGAATAGAACACGTGCATATATTTTCTCTCTATCGCCTATTATTGAGCTCACACTATGATATTCTTCACAGGTTAGAATTGCAATGGTGGGAAAGTATACTGGCCTTTCAGATGCATATCTTTCTGTTTTGAAGGTCCATTATTATATCCTTGGTTGCCATGCCTGTCTGTTGTACTGCTAGTTACAATTCTCTGCGACTCGCATTCTTGGTGCTTCAATTCTCAAAAATAATGTTGAATTATGAATTATATGGTCTAAAGTATTGTCTTCCTGTATTCCGACTATGTACTACTAAGTACTTTAACCCTTAATGTGCTTGGCTTTTCTGTACAGGCCCTTTTGCATGCTTCTGTTGCCCATAACCGTAAACTTGTTGTGGACTGGGTTCCAGCTGGTGATCTTGAAGATGTCAGTGCTGTAGAGGTGATTACGGTCCTTCATGTCCACAGATTGTAATTAACCTTTTGTTTTACTTCATACCAGACCTCTAATGATTAGTTTACTACTTGCAGACTCCAGATGCACATAAAGCTGCATGGGATCTTTTGAAGGTCAACATCCTACTATTTGGACTCCAATTTGATTGCATATCGATAGTTCCATTTTCTTTTCAGTGAAATGTGAGATTATCTTTTTCAGTGAGCTGAATGTTATTGCATCGCAGGGTGCTAATGGAATTCTAGTTCCAGGAGGTTTTGGTGATAGAGGAGTGCTAGGGAAAATTCTTGCTACTAAGTATGCTCGAGAAAACAATGTACCATTTCTTGGTATTTGCATGGGGATGCAAATCGCTGTCATCGAATTTGCCCGATCTGTTTTGGGTGTGCATGATGCTACTAGTACAGAGTTTGATCCTGATACCAAGAGCCCTTGTGTCATATTTATGGCAGAGGTATATTGTCCCACATACCTGAGTCGGTAATAGCCTTGTTAAAAATTTTGTCAAGCTGGATTTTTGTCTATTGGCAGGGTTCAAAGACTCATATGGGAGGAACTATGCGTCTTGGTTCAAGGAGGACTTACTTCCAAGTTGCCAACTGCAAATCTGTGAAGTTGTAAGAACTAAACTGAACTCAAACTTATAGAATATTCACGGAATCATACATTGTAATTCTTCATTGCATGCATCACAAGAGATGTAGTTAAAGATAGTTTGCTGATTCTCCTCAATTACATCAAAATTGACATTTATGTTTTAACCCTATGCCATGAATTTTTTCATAGGTACGGTAATGTAAGCTATATTGAAGAGCGGCATCGTCACAGATATGAGGTAAACAAGTCTTCGTGCAGAAACTACTTACATATACAAAGAAGAAATGATTCCGCTAAAATAGTTGTCACACTATGCAGGTTAATCCAGACATGATATCACAGCTAGAGAATGCTGGTCTATCTTTTGTTGGCAAAGACGAAACAGGGAAGCGCATGGAGGTATATTTTAACTTGAAACACTAATATCATTTGTCTTGGGATTATCTCAATTAATCATTTACAACCATAGTAATTATGGATGTCAATCAGCAGATAGTTGAACTGCCTAGTCATCCTTTCTTCGTTGGCGTTCAGTTTCACCCTGAGTTCAAGTCTAGACCAGGGAAACCTTCTCCACCGTTCCTTGGTATTTGCTTCATACTCATTATATATATCTTATGTTATCTATATTCTTCTACTGATATATTTTATACCATTATGAAAGACACCTGCAATCAAGTTTATGTTTGTAGAACCATTTCTGATGATCATACAATTGATGATATAATTGTCATTGTCCTTTTGATTGTTTCAGAGCAACAATGATGGTTTTCTTCCATATTATATATTCTTTTGCTTGTTTATCACTGGTTCATCTTGCCCTTGGAGTCATATCTCTCCTGAATTATACTGAGATGATAATGATGCAATAGCTTAAAAGATCTATATAAGATATATATATATATATATATATGAGATCCTCCTATATAAGATATTATCATCTACATCCAGAAAACCATATGCTTTGGAAGAAACTTGTACAGTTTTGATTGATCAAAAGGGATTCTATGGGTTCTTTCAATAGTTTGTTCTAAGAGCATGAGCGATATTGACACAATAGAAACTTGCTTGGGGACAAGAGTGAAAAATTATGTACTAAATGCTTGATTTTTGGGGCTTGTATCTTCAAATACATATCTTTTTGGTGATCTTCACAGGTTCATATAAAGGGGATTTACTTCATCCACAGCAATTTGTTCCATTTTCAGATACTCTTGCCTTCTCTGATTTAAAGATCTCATATCCACTAGCAATTTTCTTTCTTCATTTGTAAATATATACTAAATGCTTCATTATTTCAACAGGATTAATAGCTGCAGCGTGTGAAATGAAGAGGACGGTTCTGCCAGCAAATGGCCATGTCAGTAAGTTAACTAATGGCAATGGGATATGTAATGGACACTTACCAAAGACAATAGCAAATCTTCAGAACGGAAACAGATTAAAACCTTCCAACGGTACCTTGAACGGCATGTATACCAATGGCAACGGTAGATACATTGATGGGCGTTGGTAATGGTCCGGTGTTTGCCGCTTCGCTTCTTACCTGTAGGACGTTAATCCGGTTGTCCTCGGTTACTCTGTACAGTTACTGAGTGGGGGTAGTTGTTTTAACTCTCAAGGGGACTTCTTATTTAAAAGCATGAAACAGATTTTTGAGTCTAACAGCCTTTTGAGTCTTAAATTGACAGGGTGAAGGTAAAAAAATTCCTCCTTCAACTGAAAGTGTCTTCTTTTCTGAGTGGCTATTGTTGGCCTTAGAGATGAGAAAGTACGCAGTCCTTAGAGATAATGTTGTGAGAACAATGAATTTGGATTTTGCTGTTTAATGCTAGTTTTTTCCACAAGGAAAATGAAATGATGAGTTCTTAGGATCTTGCTGTTCATTACCAGTTTGCACTGGCCACTTTGCCTTATTATTTTTTCAGTTGTTTTGTTCGATATATTCAGCAAATTTGTTTTCAGGTTTTCAATCACACAATAACTATATATTATTAACTCTGCAAAACTGCTCTAGCCAAAGTTGTAAGGAGTTAACTTATATTTTATAAATTTGTGAATTCAAATCTTGTTAATGTAAAGATTTTGTTGATGAAAGATTGTAAGTATTTTTATAAGAGTTGAGTTTAGAGAGATATACTTTAATTTTAGTGAGCTCTTAGGATTTAATTTATCTAAAATTTTCTTGTATACATATAAAAAAAACTCTACATAACTATATTTTAAATGTCATTTTTAAGGAAAATTATTGAGGTTCTTAAAAAAAGGGTTTAATAATAAATTTTTTTAATAATATAAATTTATTATTAATTTTTGTGCTATAATTTGTTGTTATTGTGAGACTTTTAAATAATTAAATTTTTTATTTATAACTTTTTAATAATGTTTTTTTGTTTATTGAGTTCGTTTCTCTAAAAGAAACTTGGCCAAGTGTTTATATAAAATAAGTAAACATATCTGATTTATGCTTTTATTACTTGTGTTATTCTCTTTTTAATTTCAAAAATATTTTATTTTCAAAAGATTCAAATGCACTTCAATAAAGAAGCATTATAGAAAAAAATTTTGAAAATTGAAACATCTCAACAGCAAACTTTGATATTGTCACAGATTCGATTTGCACTAATATGGAGCCAAAATGATTTTACATTGACAACTGTACAATTATTGTTTTGGTGTTTTCAGATTCAGAAGTGACAGCTTCTTCTATGCATAATGAAGCATATTCTTATCTGCTGCTATCTGTAATTCTGTCAGCGTTACTAAGATTGAAAAACCAGTTATATATTCGTACTTTTCTGTCTTCTAGGCTGTCTCTCTTTATACCTTCGTCTTTTCCCTCTTACGGGATACTCCAAAATTAAATGCAAATTTCATGCAGTCAAAAATTGGAAACTGTTTTTTTTAATAGACTACATGGTTAGGGAAATATCTAAAAATGAGAAATATTAATTGCAACATAATTTCTCACAACTCTATCCCAGTACTGATCAATTTTAGATTATCAAATATTCCAATTTAGTATAGCCACTGCCAAAGTTTATCAATATAATAGGTATGAACATTTATCAATTTACAATAATTGTTTTTCAAAAGCTAACAAAGTATAAACTTTAAGAAGATTTGAGGGAAATAATAACAATAACATTGCAATAAGCACGATGATAGTTGAGAGTTTCAAATCTGCGATCAGAATTCAGAAACTCGTACAAATGCAAGAAAAGAACACAGAAGATAACAATTAAAAGACCCCTAACGTGTATTAATGACAGTTAATGAACTTCAAATTTCTCTCAATGACCATAAAGTAAAGTCATAACTGGTGTTTCTTAAAGTTAGCACTGGTGTTTAAAATTGAATCTAGCCTTCCAAATGTTATAAAGGTATTTTTAACCAAAGAAGCAACAGATTAAGACATCCTTGTGACATCAGAAAGATAGGAAGCATTAATGAAGTATTAATAAAAATTTGTTTCTATGATACTAAAGAGAAATTTTATTTTTAAGATCTTTAGCTGCTTGAGTCAGTTACTATAATTTTCTGAAAAGAAAACTGGTTTTTCACCTTTCAAGAAGAAAAATTCTCCTCATGCTACCCTGATAATCTGAATATGAAACTTGAATATTACAGAAGCTATTGCAGGAAAGAAAGAAAAGTTTACAAATTTACAACCTTATGGAAGATATACTAATAAACAAAAAGATTATAATGAACATAGGCAAATAGGATTTGAAGCCACCTACAGTTTTAGTTTTGGAAAATCCGAATACTCGTCTCTAGTGGACTCAACAGACCAATTTACCCAGTCACTGTTAGAATCAACAGGGGATATGCGTAAAATCCTGTCGTGATACTCGCGCAAGGTTTGCCTATGGCCAATACTGATATACGTTACACCAGCTGCACTATCTTCTGGTACAAATAAGCCTGCAAGCCATAACACAACAAAATGAACTTAAAATAAAGATTAAACTCATCGTTCATTGTAATGCAAGAGACTGTTTGGGTTACATTTTGGAGAAAACCATGGTTTTGGGTTAAAAGCTATTCTCCTCGGCTTATATTAGAACTAAGATCGAAACTATGGTTTTTCGGGTTAAAATCACTTTTGGGCTTTGGATGAGTATTTAACTACTTTGCTTTTGAAACCTTAGTTTAGGCCAAAACCATGGTTTTGGAAGTTCTCCCAAACAGGTTCCAGACTAGCGTCTGGTCAGAAATAGCAGGTGTAAATACAGTTTGTTGATTAGACGAAAATTTAAGAAACATGGAATTTTAATGGGCAGTTCACAAGGACCTAAATCAAATGCCATTTGACCTTTCTTTGCCTGTTTGATATGATAGAATAACCATGAACGGAAAGAAAAAAGTGATTTTGAGGAAATAAAATACTATGGAGTTCTTACTTTGAAAACTAAGAGAAAGACATAGGACAAAACCTATGAATAATTTTGGTGTAAGCTAAACAGAAGTGTCAGCTAAACTAGGAATTGATGAATATACCTCATTGGCTTCATCAAGTGCACTTGTAGATTCATCCAAGAGTACCAATTTTGGTGTTGAAAGCAGAAGACGGGCAAAAGCCAGGCGTTGCTGCTCTCCTAGAGAGAGAACACCAGACCATTCCTGCGTCGAATCCAAGCTAAACCGAGCCAATAAATAACCTAGACGGACATGCTCTATGGCCTTTATAAGCTCAACTGTTGTTGGCATTTCAGGCTTTACATTCTCGTTATCTGAGTTTGGTGATTTCATCAAGAAAGGCAATATAGCTGCGGAACACGTGAAAATAGATTCACTCAGTAATCTCCTAATCATATGATACCAGTTGAACTTTTAAAATGACTAAAAATTTGGTACAGCAATACTCAGAAGAAAAAGACATATCATGGATTTGTTGTTGCAATCTTAACTCAATGTTAAGAGTTTACCACTCTCAGCACATTTATATGTACATGTTGGTTAGGTTTAGTTTGCTTTTAAAATAAAATATGTTGGTAGTGCTAACATGACCAAGGTTGAACAGAAAAATTATTTGTCTATAAAGTCCATTTCCGTTTTATCACCAAAAGAGCACGGCTATGAATCAAAATTTACCTGTTTCCAAGTTAAAAGACTTCTTTAACTAAACATTTCCTTAAGAACGGAATTTTCCCCATTTACTCAATTTGAGTCCTCCTCAGTCACAAAAGTGACGTCATGAAGTGCATTTAGAAAGACAAAAAAATTAGTGTAAAGAGCAGCAGACCTCAAATGGTTTCACTCTTCTATGTTACCCTCTCTCCAAATGCAAAATTGCATGACTAAAGACTAAAGAGGATCTAATTTGGCATTCACCATGTTAGAAGGACATACTAAAATTTTGATGGTAGTAATACTCTAGAAGAACAAACTATTACTTGTCTCAATAATTGCAACAGATCAAATGGAAATTAGACAGAACAGAGAAAACAGGAAACAAATGTGCATCAGAATAAGAAAAAAAAAGCAGTAAGCGTAGGATAAAATAATAACATATTGAGATGGTGCAGGAAAAGAAATTAGATATAACATACTTCTTGCTTTTTAGTGTTCTCCGATGCAGGAATAACATCATCAGCCCATGTTGGATAAAGTAATTGCTGACGAAGAGAACCCAAAACCATATATGGCCTTTGAGGAAGAAAAAATGCTCCAGAAATTCTGTTTAAGGATTTTCCACGTTCTTCGTCTGCATCACGGTCTTTATTTACTGTGGGAGTATTTACATCTAAGGAAATGGGCTGCTGCAAGTTTTCCTCATCTTTCACATAGCATGTGATTTTTCCAGTTCCAGTATTCCGTAGACCAGCCAGAGCTCTTAACAAAGAAGTTTTACCACTGCCACTAGGTCCCATTATCTGTTAAATTGCAAGTTCATTTTAACATCCTTACCAACATGGTAATGCCAAATTATTATTTTGGGTGTGGGATTGTAAACGAACTGCTTACCAATAAATGATCCTTTCCCTTGATTGTCAATGACAAATCTCTAACACGAATAGCTTTGCTGGGCGTTTTCAGAGTCAAGTTTTCTATCTCCAGTAATGTTTCACATTTTTCTGGAGGTGTGGATCCATTAGAATCCAATACAGATGAACTCTCAGCATTTTTGTAGGAAATACATATCTTTTCTGGCGTATCAGAGAGAGATTTCGAGCTGCTGCTAGTTTCCAGAATGTCATCAAATTCACCTGCATATACAAGAGAAAGGAAGTGTTTTCAAATGAATTGATCTAATCAATCAAGCATATCGTTTCCTAGGTTCAGCATATAGCATGATTGATCAATCATACCATTCAGACAATTTGAGATAGAAAAGTTAATAAATTTACATATGTAAATAGACAGATCAAAGGGGAAAAAATAAATGGACATAATGCATTACCTAGCCGATTTATAACAGCAGAAAATGCACTAATAGCTTGAAACTGGTACACAATGAGGGAGAAGTCGCCAAGGATATGATTAAAAGCAGATACTGACTGAGTAATGACCCAAACTCAATTTTTCCTGAGAAATACATGGGAGCAATAACAGCAACAGGAAGAACTTGAATGAGATAGCGGTAGCCATTGGTGAAGAACTCCAGACTTCTCGAAGCTATCAACAATTCCTGCAATCCAAGGAAGATTTAACTTATTGTTATTTATTGAAGTATTGATAGCTAAAAAGTTAAACTGCATTGCCTAGCTTATAGCAAGAGAATGTTAAAATTTTCAATGATAAAAGGAAAAATGGCCCTTCTAAAAGTTTGCATCCTGTATTCAGAGAGTTAGAATAGAAACAGTTCTATCAATAGTAGCAAAATGTATGTGTTTGAGTGGTAAGATGAAGTGCAACCTTATATTTGCTTTCCGATCAGCTCAAATTATCCAACTCCAAATGATTAAGATTTCAGCTTAACATTATATCTATAAAAAAACTTATTGTTCTACCAGAAAAGGAACTCTCGAGGATCAAGGGCTTAACTAGGGTACACTAGGGTCCATGTCAATAAATCTATGTAGTTGACATATAATCTAATAAGTTCTTGGTCGGTAGGAAATAGTAAGCAAGTTCTTTTCAGTAGAAATGGCATACTGTTAGGACCACTTTTGTAAACCTAGGAGTATATATAAAAAGGGAAAGGCATCTTTTGTTAGTCAGAAATTTGACTTACCATTTTGAGAAAGGAATGGAAAAGTAGGGTGGGTATAGAACTGCTATGGCCAAAGTCTATGAGTTGGGGGCTGTGCAAGTCATTTTGGAGTTCTATAAATCGTCCCATTTGGTTCAGCAAGAGGCAGAGAAGAATTTTGAAGAGAAGACTTGGCCCTTTGGTGAGTGGAGAGTGCCAACCTCTCGAATGTTTGGCAACCTTGCTCTGTTTTAGTGTGCAGTGTCATTGTGTTTGTGTTGTGTTCTGTTTCTTAGTTTGTAACTGTTAGTAGTTTATGTATCTTGGTGTAAATTCTTCCCTTGTAATCTGATCATTATGCAGTAAAATTATTATCAGTTTCTGCTCTTGTGTATTTCTAGTTCCTAGTCTTGTTATCAGTTCTATTTAGGGAGGATCATAACACATACTTTTCCCACGCTAAATACTGAAAAATTACATTTATGACTTCTGTTGACTCAAGCAGTATACGAAGGAGAAACAGAGGATTAAGTAAACCTAAGAGGCAAAGCAAGTTTTGCTAAATAAAATGTATGATGTCTTGTACGAAGTTATGAAGGAGAAGGAGCAGAATATTTTACAGTTAGATTTTCAAAGGCACTTTTGAAGCGCTGCAGAAGAAGTTTCATTTCACTTTCTTCACCGCTATAGAAAGCAACTGATTCAGCATTTTCTCGAATCCGCACTAGTCCATTACGAAAATCTCCTTTTTTCTATTGCAAGAAATTTAAGTAACCAATCCCTGTCAATGTAACAATCTGCTGTTAATAAAAATGGAAATATTTTGAAGTTCCACATTTTTAGTTGTTTCATTGGGCTGAGGAGGAAGTGGGGAGGTAAAGTTTTTCCCCTAAAATTCAAACTATCATGTGCTAAAAACAAAGGCTCATTCCTTTCCAGGGAAAACACTGATAGCAGTCCCACCAATGGAGTATGTAAGAAGAACAACAAAGAGAGGAGGATAGATGCCATACAAGATGTTACTGAATGAGATTAAGTCTACTGCAGCATTAAAGAGTGTCAGAGAGAACGCGAGGGCTGTCCCAGTAAAAGAACTTAGATCATCAACAATTCGCTGGTCTGGATTATCAATGATTAACTGTGACTGAATTTTATAGAATGTCCGATTTTTAAGATAACGTTCCATGTAAAAGCTAGTCATCCAAGATCTCCATCTCAAAGAAAGAGTTTCTCTTGCATAGTCTCGCAGTACAAAAAACTGACACAATGATGAAAAAGGTTAGAAAAATCTGTACAAGAATGAAAAAAGAACAGAGAGAGGAATGTCATCCATGCTACTCGTGTTATACTACATTATATTTTAAGACTTGGATTTACCCTTATGTGTACATGTTTAATTACAGAGAACCTGCTAAGTAACTTGGCAAACTTATGAAAAGATAATCTTATTGCTTCATACTGCAATCAACTTATGCCCATGTAGTACCTTTACTTATTCTTTCTTAACAGGGGTTCTCTAGTATGAAAGCTAATAATTTATTCATTCAAAACTAAATTCTGATTAAGCTCACTTCCATAAAAGGTAGAGAAAAGTTATGATGATATTTAAGTCCTCATACAGCAGGCAAACACCTGAATATTGCTGAATGTGACTATTACGTTCCACAGAAGAAAAATAAATCTATGTTTTTTATTTTTTTACAAATTCTCTCTCATCTTATGTTTTCTTTCCCAGCTCCATGCTCCTTGAGAAGAAAATGCTTATCATCATTGCAAGAACTACAGCAAACTCTAGCAGAGCTATACCTAAGAAAGTGCATCTATATGCTCACCGGGATTCCTGTAGCAAATCCACACAAGTAGTAAAGTAGTTGTCTCGTGAATTGCTCCTGGTCCTTGTCTTGTAGTAATAAACTTCAACTATTTCAGTTACTTTTTTGCCACTTCAGATTAGATCAAGTAAATAAAGGGTAAACTAAAATTTGATTCCTGAATCTTTATATGCCCATTTAGCTTCAGTCCCTCAAAAATATTAAGTGCAAGAGTTAGAACATGAAAATAACAAACTCATGTAGGTATAGCCACTAAACTGTTTAGTCACTAGATATTTTAGATTAATTAAAGCTAAACTAGACTATCGGCCCCAAGTTTTGCAGAGTCTAAAATGAGCCTCATAGTTTATAACTTATGAATAGTTTAGTTTCATGTAGATTATATATTATATAAAGACAAGTCTAACAATTTAAGAACCAAATTGTTAAACTCAATGGTTAACTAACAAATAAGACTATCAGAACGTGTGAGCATTCATAAAATTATAAATAAGGACATTAATTCTAAAATTATATACTCTCAAGCGGTTCATAAAAGGATAAGAATATCAGAACGTGTGAGCATTCATATATATGATAACTTACTGGCAAGTGCATTATAGAAGTCTCTCCCAAGGAAATTGAATCCTATGCTGATTCCTGTAGTAGCCAAAGTGAGAGCAAAAACACCAGCAAGTTGTAATCTCGCTAGAACTTTGTCGTCTGAAGACCAATAAGGAGCTGCCACATTCCAAAACCTTCTAAAAAGAGCTTGTAAATCCTGATCCTTATTCTGCTGCTGTTGCTGCACTTCAACACATTCCTCCTACCTTTTAACTCTATTCTCAATCATTTCAAGCACAAATCACGAAGAAACATGAGTAAATTACACTTTTCATCTTTGAAAGATCACAAAATTTCCAATTTGGTCATCCAAAGAGTAAATCTGTCTCGTCCCTGTAGACTAACTATCTAGCCTATGTCAATAGAACGCTTTTGTAACTATCACGCCAGTCAATAAATTTTTGAACTTTCTGCAACGTTTCTGGACGCTAAGCATGGCCATTTCATCTCATAACGGACACATAAAGTCCATATAAGTCAACAAAATGACAGAGGAGAAACTATCGGAAGTGACCAAATTGAGAACTTCATAATTTTCAAAGACAAAAACCGTCATTTACTGAAGAAGTAGCACGAAGTGAAGAAAACCCTATCTGGGTCTGGCGGCAACGGAGTCGTAGTTACAGGAATAGAAGAAGAAGACGTAGAACATCTGATGGGGTTGTTCCAATTCCTCCTCCTTTCATGCTTGCTTCTCAAGATTCGTACTTCAGAAAATGGAGTGGAAGCACAAAAACGAACATGGGAATGGAGATGATTGTATAATGAAAAGTTGTGATTACAAACGGAGGCAAACGAAAGAGGGCGTGCACGTTGAGTCTGCAAAACCATTCTGGTTTTCCTTCGTGGGATTTCTTATTTGGATCCTAAAATATACAAAAAAATCATTTCTTTCTTCTTCTGTATATCTAATCTACTATTCTTCACTTCTTCTCATCCTCCTCCTTTGCTATGGATACCGTGGAGTCTGAGTGAGATGACTTTCAACTTTCAATTGAGAGCGGCGTTCAACGTTTCATGAGTTAACTCATTTGCTCTGTGAAGATGCAAGTTGAGAACCGCATATAGATTATTGCAGAATTATCCATACGGTAGAATTGCTAGCGATCCACAAATTGCCACGGGAAAAGAAGAAATTATATTCTATTCTATTTAAATTATTTTATTCGTCCTTATGCTTTTAATTTATAATTAATTAATAGGCTTATATGTTGTGTGGCAAGAGACAAGAATTTTTTCAACCAGGACGTTATGAAAAAGGAGGAAGTAACCTTCTGGCTTGAAAAGTGATAACTATGTGGAAGTAACCTTCAAGCTAAAAGGTAACTCCAATCAAATCAGTGCTAAACTCCAGCGTGGTGTATTTTTTTCTCTACTATGTGGATTCTCTGAAAAAATAATTTGTTACGAAAGGTGCTGAAAGGAAAATATACTTATTAAAATAGGATGAGTTATGTAAAGATTATGGCAGTTTAATTTATAAAAAAGAGTTCATGAGAAAAAAATAATTTAAAAGTGATTCTAAAGAATAACTTTTAGAAAAGAAAGTAATTACGAAGAATTAAGTATTTAGATAATTATTACTATAATAACCTTTTTTTATAGGTAAATTATCATAAAGGGTATAAGGTAAAATGATATAGAAAAATGATATGGGCAAAATAGTCATTAAACATCCTAAAAAGCACTTTTACCATCTAAAAAATATTTTCACAAACATATCTAAAATTATAGTTTACTCCAAAAATTCTTTTAGACATTTAATAACTATTTGTTTAATTTTTAGTCTAAATTAAAAATACTTTTAAAATTATAGTTTAAAAAAAAACTATACTAGGAAGCCTTGCACGGGTCTTGGTTTAAGAAAATATGGAACAATAGGCTCTTCTTGCTAAACAGATTTGGAGTTTTTGGAGGATTCTTAAGTATTGCTCAGACCTTGTTGAGGCATAACTGGTTTTTAAGTGTGTGTTTGGATAAGATTTTAAAAAAGGGCTTATGGACAGCTTATAGAAAAGGGCTTTTAGAGAAGAGATTATGGAAAAAAAGTAGTTTTGGATAAATGAGTGTTTGGATAGTTGTTACAAAAAGGGGTTTTATAATTGGAAAATTACTAAAAAGGATATGTATGAGAGATGAGAGAGGAGAGAGGGTAAAAAGATGGTGGAAAAGATAGAGGAGAGATAAGAGATAATGGAAAAGATAGATGAGAGAGGAGAGAGGGTGGAAAAGATAGAAGAGAGATGAGAGAGGGTGTAAGAAAAAGTAGGAATAAAATAGTAATTGAGTAGTTAAAAAGTGATTTACTGTTCCAAAAGTTACTCTGACCAGCTTATCTGAAACCATGGTTTGGTCCAGAGGCCCGTTTGAACAAATATGGTTGTTTGTTTTAAAATTTCTCCAAACCGAAGTTTGGGCCATAAGCCTTTTTAAAATCGCGATTTTGGTGATTTCCAAACATGCTCTAAATCTTTTGGGACAGTTTGGTACAAGGGATTCATTATGAGGGGAGGGAAGATGAGAGAAAAATTCCTAGTTGAATTTAAAAAAATTGAAAAAATAGTTATAAAATTTTAATAAAGAAAAGATGAAAGATATAAGGGTAAAAAAAAATTATTAAAAATTTTTAATTCCACTTTTTTAAGTTTTTAAAATCTAACTTAAAATTTTTTTGCCTCCCCTTCCCTCCAAATACTTCATACATACCGAACAGTCCCTTGATGTCTTGGCATTTGAAGGGCATAATTTTTTTTTCCGCCCAAAACTTGAAGGGCATAATGAAAGTGAAGGATTGCCTGTGGCTTAGTTTGTTTGTTCTATGTCTTTTTATAGTCTATTTTGCAATTTTCTCATTTCAAGCCTAGTGCTTGCCTACTAATTACAAAAAATGAGCAGAACCAAAGTCTAATTAAATAGTCATGGAACAAACTACATAAGCTTTAAATGTGAAATTTTAGATTCACCAAGGAAAAAAAATGCGACATTTTAGAACTCCACGAAAATTGAGTCAAATGAGCACGAAACTACAATTGTCTGCAGGATTGAAAGACATAACAAAACCAGTAGAAAGTAAATCACATGAAAATATTCTTTCTACTACATGAACCACAATCGCTGATAATGTCTTCTACTCTGAACTGTCACTTGAGAAAAGTAGTTACAAAACATCAAGTGTACATTATCCGAGTAGATTACATTTTGCCAGTCAACTACGAGTTAAAGAGAGAGTCTAAGAACAGGTGATTAACTAAAACCAAGCAATTTAGACACTAAAAGCCATGGCTGAAAAAAGGGGCCGATCAATGACTTGGAATTGTTCCTGCAAGATCTCATTACTTTTTCTGAACAGGATCAGCATGTTTTTCATCAGCTTCGGCTTCCTCTCCTTCATCAGTTTCTGCTCCTTGTGACTTTGCCATCTCCATAACTTCTCCAGGAGGAGGGTGGTCAAACTTGCAGGTTCCACCAAACTTGCAGGTGCCAGTTTTCAAATAATATGGACAGATGACAACACCCTGTCAATGTATTCAAACAATTATGTTATATTTGCTAATTTTAAGACCTTTTTCTTTTTAAAATCCCTTTCTCATTAAGTACTTTTTTACTCAAGTTCTTTGGGTTTTGAAAGTCATAAATTTTTGTCTTCATGAACACATAAAACCCTAAAAGAAAAATCTAATCAAGAGAAGAAACAGCTTTGTTTATATAGGAGATAATAGAATTAATTAGGAGGAATTAGAGGAATTGATTAAGTGAGATTATGGAAGAATATGATCTGATTCTAGTATTAAATGTCTTCCCTGATTTTCTCCATGTATTATGCCTTTTTTTGATTATGTATTCAAGTGTATATATAGGTATAGACATAGATGAAATATACATAATATACTTACCATTCACTCTAGCATATTCTATCAACATACAGACTCGTCTCCCCTCCTTTATGGTATCAGAGCTAGGTTCAGAATCCACAATGTCATCCTTCGTCGAAGTTGACTCCACCATGTCCGAAGATGGGCTACGTCTCCCAGCCAAAGTTGCCGGCGTCGAAGGTTCTGCCATCATCATAGTTCACGAGCATCTCTCTGGCGAAAACTACTTGGAGTCGGCCCAGTCTATGTACTTGGCACTAGATGGACGTGACAAGCTTGAGTTCATCCAGAATGAGCCACCACCTACCGATGGTGGCATCGTGGCTTCTGAATGCCATGATCCCATCCGTACGTCATAGTTTCATGTTCCTACCGTCTGCGAAAGAGATTTGGTTAGCCGTGAAGACAGCTCATGGCAGGCGTCTGACAGCCTCTCTTGTATTCGATTTACGTTCAAGGCTGTGGACAGTTCGTCAAGAAGACCGTCCTTTGAATGCATGTTACTTAGAGAAAACAAATTTCTGGCAGGAGTTGGACCAATTGAAGCAAAGGGTGTGGAGACAAGCCTAGGATGCCGTTGCTTATCACCAGGATTTGGAAGAAGAAAGACTCTTCGAATTTTTAGTTGGGTTGAACCCCATCTATGAGGACATCCGTGGGCGACTTCTCGGGCAAGTGCCCCTTCCCTCCGTCCCAGAAGCTTTCGCCCTCCTACGAGATGAGGAAACTCGGTGACAAATCATGCTCTTAACTCCAACAGCTTCTCGGCTCATGGCCACAAGCTTCCGCCTTGGCTGCTCGTGGTACACTAAACGCGAACGACCCATCTGCGAGCACTGCAAAAAAAACGGCCACACGAAGGAAAAATGCTGGGACCTCCATGGGAAGCCAGCTGATTAGAGGCCCATACAATGTAGGCCCAAGGGAAACATGGCAGAAATGAGTGCAGATGAGGCCCATATGAGTGCTGGTCACGAGGCCCAATTTCCTACTGGTTCAACACAAGCCCAAATCACTGCTGGTTCAACTCAGGACCAAATGGCTGCTGGATCCACACATGCTCCAGGCCTAGACCCATTAACTATCATCCTAGATCGTTTAACTGCACTTGAAAAACAGTCTCGTAAACAGTCAGTTGCTACTTGGTGCACCGAGGTAATGTTTCTCAGACTCTTACTAGTAGTAAAGGTGAGTACACAGACCCTCGTTAGATAGTAGACTCAAGGGCCACTAATCACATGACAAATGATGCTTTACTCCTCTCTAAATATACTCTTGCCACATCATATCTTACAGTTAAAATTGTTGATGCCTCTGATTCTCTGGTTGCTGGTAGTGGTACCACCAACGTTTCAACTACTCTGACATTGCACAATATTTTGCATATTCCAAAATTAAAATACAACTTATTATCTGTAAGTCAATTGACTAAGGATGAACGCTTCCATGCTAACTTCTTTGCTACCCACTGTATTTTTTAGGATCTACTCACGGGGACGACGATTAGTGTTGCTAAGAAGCTAGATGGGCTCTATTATCTGGACGACTGTCATAAGCCAGTATCTCATTTATGTAATAAAGTGTCTCCCCTAACACTAGTGAATTGAAGTTATGGCACATGTGCTTAGGACATCCGAATTTTTAATATATGTGTAAGATGTTTCCTTCAATCTGCGCTAATAAAAATTCTAAATTTTCCTGTGACTTTTGTAAACTTGCCAAACATCATCGCACTCACTTCCCAAATATTCCATATCGCCCATCTAAGCCTTTTTCCATTATCCATAGTGACTTATGGGTCCGTCCCGAGTCTCTAACCGTACCTAGTCAAAATGGTTCATGACTCTCATCGATAATCATACTCGTGTCAGTTGGGTATTCCTCTTAAAGGACAAAACCGAAGCATACCAAACTTTTGTTGATATCTATAATATGGTTCTTACCCAATTCGGTACAAAAATCCAGACTCTTCATACCGACAATGGCACTGAATACTTCAACCATCCATTATATCATTTTCTTAAAACACACGGCATCACCCACAAAAGCTCTTGTCCCTATAGCCCCCAACAAAATGGCATCGCTGAACGAAAAAACAGGCATATCTTAGAGACTGCTAGAGCTATTCTATTCAGTAATCATGTCCCCAATTTCTATTGGATTGATGCTATCCTTATGGCCACCTTAATTAACCACATGCTATGTAAACCCTTATCCTTCCAAACTCCTCTCCAGGTTCTACAATCAACAACCTTACCTAGAGAACACTCTTCCTCTCAAAGTCTTCGGATGCACTGCATTTGTTCATCTACATTATACCCCCAAACTTGATCCTAAAGCTATAAAATGCATTTTTCTCGAGCCTGCGAGTACCTAAAATGGGTATAAATGTTTTGATCCCTTAACCAAGCATCTGTATGTCACATGTGACGTCACCTTCCATGACACCAAGCCCTTCTATCCCTTATCTTCGGCTCAGGGGGAGTCTTGGAGTGATCCTCAGAAATTTCATACTGAACCTAAATCCCAACCCCTGTGCCTCCACCAAGAACCTGATCACATCTATACCCTTGACATACCAACATAAGAGCAACCTAAGGAATCTGAATGACCAACTAGTTCAGGGGGAGACACCAATAAGTGGGGACAAATGTACACCCGTAGAAATACAACAGGTAATACCCCTCAAGTGAATGATGCACACCAAGAGTCTAAACCAGGCGTAGGTCCTGAGCAAACCCAAGTCCAGAATGATGACCTTGAACTTCCAATAGCTATCATAAAACCACAAAGGGCATGTACCAGGCACCTGATAGAAAGGTTTGTTTCTTACCAGGCCTTATCATCTGAACATCATGCTTTTGTCTCTCATCTTGATCAACTCAGAATACCAGAGAATATACATGAAGCTCTAACAAGACCTGAGTGGAGACAAGCAGTAACGGAAGAAATGAAGGCACTAGAGAAGAATGAAACGTG
This sequence comes from Leucaena leucocephala, assembly GCA_037074615.1. NCBI lineage: Eukaryota > Viridiplantae > Streptophyta > Magnoliopsida > Fabales > Fabaceae > Leucaena > Leucaena leucocephala. Next base: position 1,060,898 of record CM073544.1, on the reverse strand, counting down.
GGAAGTAGTTGAGTTACCAAAAGGCAAGAAAGCAGTTGGCTGAAATGGGTATTCACCCCGAAATATCTTGCAGATGGAAGCCTCAACAAATATAAAGCACGTCTGGTAGCTAAGGGCTTTACTCAAGTTTATGGTATGGTTTACACTGAGACATTTGCACCAGTGGCAAAATTAAACACCATCAGAATCCTATTATCACTTGCTGCTAATCTGGACTAGACACTGCATCAGATGGATGTCAAGAATGCATTCCTAAATGGGGAGTTAAAGGAGGAAGTATACATGAGGATGCCTCCAGGATCCTGGAAAGAAGGAAGTCCAGGAATGCAAGCTGAAGAAATCATTGTACGGATTGAAATAGTTTCCACGGGCATGGTTTGAGAGATTCACCAGAGTATTGAAAGGACAAGGCTATATACAGGGACAAAGCGATCACACTCTGTTCTTCAGACACACAAATGGGAAAAGTGCTGTATTAGCAGTGTATGTAGATGACATCATTCTCACAGGAGACAACTCAATAGAGATTGATAGAATTAAAAAGGCCCTTAACCGGGGATTCCAAGTGAAAGATATGACAAAGATGAAATATTTCTTGGGCATGGAAGTGGCCAAGTCTGCAAAAAGAATCAGTATTTTACAGAAAAAATACATACTGGATCTCCTAGAAGAAACAAGTATGCTTGGCTGCAGACCGAGCGATACCCCTATTCGGGTTGACAAGATTAGAGATGTTGAAGACCTGGGAAATGAGGTTGATATGGGAAGATATCAACGTATGGTAGGAAAACTTATTTACCTATCACACACGAGGCCAAATATTGCATATGCTATCAATGTAGTAAGTCAACACTCTCATAACCCCAACCAGAAGCACCTAAATGAGGTTTACAGAATTCTTATATATTTGAAGGGCTCACCTCGCCTAGGTCTCCTGTTTAAAAAATCTGATAAGAGAAATGTAGAGATGCTCACAGATGTTGATTGGGCAGGAGATCAAAACGATAAAAGATCAACCTCAGGCTATGTTACCTATGTGGGGGGGAACTTGGTCACTTGACGCAGTAAAAAACAAAGTGTGGTTGCTAGAAGCAGTGCAGAAGCTGAATTTAGAGCTATAGCTCTAGGAATGTGTGAAAGCCTATGGGTAAAACGAGTTCTAGAAGAATTGAGAATGCTAATAGAATTACCTATCAGGCTATACAACAACAACAACAACAACAACAAACCCTAAACCCTAAACCCTAAACCCTAATTACCTATCAGGCTATACTCAGACAATATGGTAGCTATCAATATGTCACACAATCCAGTCTAACATTATAGAACGAAGCATGTTGAGATAGACGGACACTTCATAAGAGAAGATTGATGCTGAGACGATTGAACTGAAATACATTCCCTTAAAAGAACAGACAGTAGATGTGCTTATAAAGGGATTAACTCGAGATAAATTCGAATATCTAATTGGCAAGTTGGACATGATCAATATCTATAGGAGATATTAGAATTAATTAGGAGGAATTAGAGGAATTGATTAAGCGAGATTATGGGAGAATATGATCTGGTTCTAGTATTAAATGTCTTCCCTGATTTTCTCCATGTATTATGCCTTTTTTTGATTCTGTATTCAAGTGTATATATAGGTATAGACATAGATTAAATACACAGAGCAGAATTACCATTCACTCTAGCGTATTCTATCAACATACAAACTCGTCTCCCCTCCTTTAGTTTATCTTCCCCAGCTAGCCTCAAGACAGGCTCAAAGGCAGTCGGAAAGGTGAAAATTGCATCTGCCACTCAAACTGGAAAAGATAGCGCAGAAATATCACGGTTCCTTGGATAGTTGTCAGAAGCAGGTGAAACTAGACAAGTGGACGTTACTATAGAAACCCTAGTTTGCCAGAACAGTCACGATATGCATCTAACTACCTGCCTGGATATATTTTTGGTTATGTCTGCTCAGTCGACTTAATGATCAGCAGCCTACCAAGATTACTTACTAATGCTCGACCGAATGATAGATGTAGGTTAAATGGCACTTAAATTCCAGCAGAATTCAATTTCCAAACTTCTGGTATAACCTTGAGCTAATCATAAAGGTTTCGTAGGAAAAAATCTGTTAACCGCTTATTTTGATAAAGGGCAGATTTTTTTCTAACACATACCTCATGTTCAGTCCTATGCTCCCAACAACTTTCTCATGTTTAACTTAACTAAAATCACTTTCTTTTACAATCAAACAAACTGGCCATTTATCTCATCAATCTTGATATAACTAGCAGCTTTGTGAGAACCCCTTTTGACAATGTTATCCCAAGGGCTAAGAATGCTATAGAGAAACGCAAAGGAGGCATGAAATGATACAGACCAAAAGAAATAGTGCTTATGGGCAAATTGAACTTTGAAATACTGGGTTATATTTAATGCACATCAAACACAACGCAGCTCTATTATCAAGAACAATTGCTTCAAAGAATGCAATGTGGAACACCAAACTAACCTCTCTCCTGGGTAATCCTGCAAGAGTGAGTTTAACAGCTTGTTGTGCGGCTGCATTTGACTGTGATAGTGCTGATCGGTCAATTGGGTGATGGAACTTGCATCTTTCTCCAAATTTACACTCTCCAGTCTTCATATAGTACTAAAACGTTGTACATTGTATTATAGACATCGTTCAAGAACAAAATAAGGAGAGGAAAAACAAAAGGTGAAGGGGGCAATGAGGAAGTGAAAAAATGATTGTCCTCTCTCGTTTAGATTTCATACAAATGGGAGAGAGAAAAAATGGAAGATAAAATTTTGAAGTTACGTATTCAACAAAAGTAAACCACTTACATTATCTCAATCATTTAGCTACTAAGAAAACAATTTGCTGTTGCCCTTATGGCCTTATCAGTTCAAAAAAACTAAAACTGTAAATTCATCATGTCAAGACTTACCTACCATAACAATCTAATATTAGTTGCCTGAATTAAATAGAAGATATGCAACTACAAAATCTAAGACCCTAACATTTTAGGTTATTTAACACCAAGTAACCCAGTAAATTGAAACTATTGTATCCCAACTGAAAATAACATAAGTACTTACATCACACTCCATCAGTCCTGGTCGTTGAGGATAGACGGTTGGTGCTATTTCCACCTGGGACTGGCAAGCAAGTTACATAGATCAGTTGTACTGAATATGGCTACAACGATATCTCGAGAAAATCACAAAAATCACTAGAATTTATGTACAGAATAGATACTTCTCCACAAGTTTAATAACAAGCATAATCCTTTTTCAATACTCTTGTTTGTGGTTGATACTAATATTGTGGGTAAGGCTTGGATATTCATCAAGCCCGAACAATATACATCAAGCAAACAGATAATCCGGTACTATATTTTTCATATTGGCAGGAGAGAACCAAAAAAGGCAAAAAAAAAAAAGAAAAGAAAATAATCAACACCACTAGCATATAAAGTTGATGTCAAGCAAAATGCATCATTCAATACTATCAAAATAAGAGTAAAATAACAATTTCCAAATTACCGATGCACTTGACAATCTGGGGTCAATAGCTTGATAAATTGATGCAGCTGGATTTACAATTCCAAAGTTTAGATTAGCAGCTGATAATGTCAAAACAGAATGGCCTAACGCAGTAGCAGGTGGATTAATTACAGCAGTTACAGCCATATAAAATGGTAGTTCATGAAACATGAGATTATTAAAACCCAACATCATATACATACCATTCCTATCAGGATGATTGTAGCGGCATGTAGCACCATATTTGCAACTGATTCATATGAATGAAGAATATTAACAACCCTTCATCCATTAAATAACTCTACTAAAATCAAATTAGAAATATTTACCTGCCAGTTTTCATGTAGAATGGACAATCTACTTCACCCTGTCAGAAGAAATTTTCACATAGGCTTTTCAAAATACGAAGCTAATAAAGTAGCAAATTCATATAATGCAGTCAAGTGTCACTTGATGGATATCCTTTGCTATAAAGTAAACAAAAAACGGAAGATAGCTTCAAGGTTTGTCCACCTCAGACAGCAATATATAGCCATAGATGACACCTCAGCAAAAGCTTTTAAAATCACACAACCAGACAAGACCAATCTATTGAGGCAACTTGGAATCAAGTTCCCAGCACATGGGGTCACAAATGAATAATAGATTTTAACAGCCCCAACCAGTATATTAATGAAGTACATTAGAGTTATAATGGGGGGAAAATATGATGCCTGTACCGATCGCTGTTCCTTTTTGGATGTCTTGAAACATTTTTTTATCAGCAGAGAATAAAAACCAAAGCAGATAATTACCAGTCTTATAGGAAGCCCTTTGCTATTACGCAATACAGGAGCAGTGTACGAACTAAAAATATTAGATAATTGTGTATCCCCTAAAGCCCCCTTTATATTAGGGGTCAAGTGGGTCTGCTCAACAGCAACATTCTGTTCTTCAGACAGCTGAATCTGTATGCCTCTTGGGTGATGAAATTTACAGGTAACACCAAACTTGCATTTTCCAGTTTTCATGTAAAACTGCATAAATGCAAAATACAGTAAGTTATAGATGATTAGATCTTCAATTGAAGGTAAAAGATATTATATCTAACCGCGCATGGGGGCTCTGAAGGCCTCTCAGGTAAGGTAGAAATATCAGCATTTTCAAACAAATGCTTGGGATGATTAAACTTGCACCTTGAACCAAACTTGCATCTCATAGTTTTAAGAAAGTACTGCAACAAATGAAACCCACAAGAGATTAGAAAATGCTCCTAATGCATCTGAAGTAAGAGAAAGAAAAATAAGTGCAAATTCTACTCACAGGACAATCTGGTATTCCTGGTCTCTCAGGAAGAGTCTCACTTGTAACAACATCTGGAACCTAAAAAATATAAATCATAGATATTTATTAGTGGAAACCAGCAACTTCATTTTGAAGAATTGAAATTTGTTGAAGATTATATTTTTCCTCGATTAATCCATGAGCACAATGAAACCTAGTCTAGCATACCAAGCAGCGCCACTATATTCCAAACCCATATCAAACACTCCTCCAATTTTTCTAGATAGAAATGTCTGTTTCATTCTTTAAAGAAACGTGAGATACTCAAACAAGAAAAATTGATTGGCCAGTTGCAGGAAAAATAATTCTTCTTTGTCTTCTTTTTCTTTTTTTGGTAGATAAAACATTCTTTATGGTCAAGCACTTGACCAACTTTACAGTTCAGATAGAACAACTTATTTAGTTTCTTTGCTTCAATTTTGAAGTTATTCTAAACAATCATGAGAAGCTATAAAATAAGTTTCCAATTGACACAAAACATTAAAAAACAAGTATATAATTTTTGCTTAAAAATGTAGAATCATATTCAGAAGAAATATTTATTTTATAGGTGACCAGACACACACGCTGAACAGATGCAGATGTCTTCATCTCAGCTCCAATCTTCACTCATAAAAGAGAATAAGTGGCCATTAAGATTACTGGAGCATGAAACAGGAGAAAACTGTTTTTACCGGGAGAAAGGAAAATTATGGGTATGTTTGCCAGCATGAGATGAAAAGATCTATGATCATAAGGGTCATAATCTCTTCAAATTGAAGAAGGAACATTTTCAAAGATCCTATCAAAGCAGGAAGTGATAAATGCGAAAAATCATGGCAAGCAGAAAGAATATTTTGCTCATCAAAATTTGAATGCACTTATTAAACAACTCAATGAAGCAATTCATGTGTAGAGACTCCATCATACAGTTTTTAGAACCCCTACATCAGCTTTTGGCCCACAGTATATTTCAATGTGCTAACCAGAATAATAAGAAGCACAGGGCAATAACCTCAATCTACACATCCTAGCAAGCAGGCACAGACCATAAGCTGAGGGTTGGGTGATGCTCCCAAATTATTTTACATACACCATCAATAATATTATACAGTAATAAACAAGAGCAACCATGTAGCTGGTGATAAGACCTGTAAATCACCAGCCCTAGGTAAAGTTTAGCTCCAGATTCCACCAGGAAGCTTCAACATCTTACTAATTCAAATGGATGCCATATCAGCAACATAGATACCATTGTCATCCACATATTATGTAGAGAAGCGCCAACTAACTTATATAATTACAGGCCTTCAGCTCAACCATAGGCAAAGCCTCCTCCATTCACCATCAAGTCTGTAGCGCTAAAACTAATAAGAGTTGCAGTCTATCATATGACCAAGGAACTCTATATAAAAGAAAATTTTAAAACAATTAAGATTGTTTCCTTCAAACTTCGAAATTTCAAGTCATCATATAGAGAAGAGTATCATACAAATAAATTTTTTACACGCATAGAAAACAACTATATATATTAAACTTAAATGGTACGAACTGGCCTCGGATAAACTAGTAGATAAAATTTATATAAATTGATTCATATATATTCAAGTCATATATCTGAATATAGTATACAAATCACTTTTCAATATATGATAATAAATCTACGATATAAAATAAAATATACATTTCATTCACATAAATAATGGCAATAAACGGTCACCTCTTTCCAATCTGGGATTCCACCCTCAGGAACCCAAATAGGATGGTCAAATATGCAGGCATCTCCAAATTTACAGGTTCTTGTGAGCATATAGTGTGCACAATCCTTCTCTCCTGGCCTCTGTGGGTATATAGGCAAATGGCTTGTACTCTCGTATCTAGGGCGCTTTGTTAATGAATTTGTAGAATACCAAGCTTCACTTTGCCCAAGTGCGTTATGGGTTTGCAAAAAAGTTGGATGGTAGAGCGCTATAGTACATAATAGGCAAGTATGTACAGGAAAACCAAACCGAATATATGTTACTTGATAAGTTTGACTTAGAAAATAATTTTGAATTAAGAGCACACACTTAGCAAATATGTAGAATATATATCATAGCAAAAATGAGATGAACTCTATTTAAGTTCCAAATAGTGCATCTAATGAATAAGTGTCTGAATATATGTTTACTATAGCTCAGCATATTCAGTAAAAATATATATAATAGCAAACCCATGTACTCTTTGAAATCAGAAAAATCATATTGGCTTCATCAGTAAGCATTAGGCCTTAGAAACCAACATAAAGTAGGACCATTGGTGTGGCATCCTTCTGTCAGTATCGCTTAAATCTTCAATGAAAGAATAACTAGAGTAAAACTATTTAGTCATGATTCATTCATTTACTACACTAACCACTGATTTGAAGGCCTTCCCAAAAAACTACCTGAATCCTAGTAAGTTTCATGCAAATAGAACCATAATTGCAGACAACACATCAAAGATCGTAATTTCCTCTTGATTTAAATAATTGCAACGTTCATGCAATAGATGTGTATAAAAAGCTCCATTGAATTGACAAGGACTAATAACAACCAAACAAACTTCCAAAATTTATCTTCATGAGTGCAAGATTCAAGTAAACCGCTTTTATACTTCCTAGTCTGTTATTGCTGTTAAAATGCATAAGAAGATAAAAACACTGGCATTCATTGATGCTTCCTACCAAAGGTTTATTTGCAAGAATTTCATAAAAATTTAAGTATAAATTCAATATAGATATTCATTGACAATTTAAAGACCTGTTCAAACAAGAGAAAATATGAATTAAGTTCGATAGTATATTCTTTGAGCATACATGTATAATATTTCTTAAGGCAATGGATACAACACCTTTCAAATATTATTCTTGAGAATATATTGATGATAGACTATACAAGCTCAAGCAAGTTGGGTAGAAGAGAAGACATTTCATATTTATTATCAAATGAATATGCAGTTCTTACTCATAAATTGTAGGAAACGCAATAGAAAGCAAAACAAGATGCCGCATCCGACCCATTATTATCAGTTCATCAAAACTATGAAAAGTTGGCCCAACAACCACAAACAGAGTAAAGCCTCTAAATTTGATCAACGAACTTCAACCATCAGATTCAGAAGCCAGCAGTCCAGCTCTCATATATGACTTTACCTCTAAACTTAGTGACTATTTATAAAGACTTTCCCACTTAAGTAGCATATAGGAATCTACAAGATCCTGCATAGAAGAAACCCATAAAAAGAATGAAAGAGGGCAACTGAACTAACCATCAGAAGAGCGCTTCATGTTAACAATCGACTCCAATGCAGAAGACCCAACATTTGCTGCAGCAGCTGAAGCAATAGCAGCAGGCCAAGAAGCTTGAGATAGCAACTGGGAAGCGGTTGTAGATGTTTGCCCTGAGGCGGCACTGGAGAGCCTGGTAGAAACACCAGGTGGGCCAATGTCGGCATCGGAAGCGACATAAGAGGAGTATCGAAGAATGGAGTCTTTGCGTGGAGGAAAATACATATCGGTAGAAAGATATCGGCTGGAGGAAAGGGTACTGGCAGAGGTTGTGGCGGCGGCGGCGGCGGACGGCGGTGAAGCTCCTCCGTATGTAGGGCTATAGGCATAGGGATAGAGCTGATTTGCCGTCAAGTATGGATTTTTCTTTGACAAAAACATTTACTTATCTTACAATTAATGCTGAGGAGTGAGATTGCAGCTATGCCTCCACTCAGTGGCAAGACGAAGTCTCGTTTTCACGTTTCTTCTTCTTAAAAGGGTAATTATTGAACCAAACCGCAAAATATTTTGCCCTGTAGTCGTAAACATGATTATTCTGATAGTATTATAATCTTAGAAGGGCCCGTTTAGAAATCCAAAATTAAATTTTAAAAGAATTTTTAACTAAATTTTAATTTAAAATTTTTTTAAAATAAACAACTAGTTTATAAGTATTTCTAGATTAAACTATGATTTAAAATTAAAATTTTAGATAGACTACTGAGACTAATTTTTAGAATAGTAAAAGAGTTTATAGACTACCTATTTATTATTTTACCCCTATTTTTTTACACTCTCTCTCCCCTTCTCCCTCTTCTTCCTTCTCTCTCTACCTCCACTGCACCGCCGTCCTCTCCTCCTCCTCCTCCTCCATCACCGTCACCTCCTCCTTCTTCCTCCTCCTCCTCCTTCGCCGGATCTCCCTCTTTCATTATTGCCACGTCTTCGTCAGATCTCCATTATGTGCTTCCAGTGAGAGAAAGAGAAGGATGAGAGAGAGAGAATGGGAGAGAGAATAATTGTTTTATCTTATACCTTTTTAATAATTTACTAATTACAAAAGTCATTCTAGTAATAACTATCCAAATACTTATTTATTTAAAATCACGTTTTTTCTATAAGCTCTTATCTAAAAGTCTTTTTATAAAAGCTATCCAAAAGCCCATTTGTTAGATAAACCTTTTTATAAAATCTTATCTAAACACACATTAAATGTACCTATTTGATTATATAAAATAAACTAATTATTTTTTTTGTAAAAAAACTAATTATTTTCTAAAAAAACTAGTTATTTTATATCCTACCGTCTTTAATGTAAAAGTTAGTAATTGTTAAATTTTATCTTAAATATAAAGTCTTATTCTACTTTATTTTTTAAATTTATAATATTTTTTTAAAATATCTCTATTGATTATATACTTGAAGAGATTTCTATATAAATGTAATCACAATAAAATATAACAATTTAAAAAAATTAAATCATATTTATTATAAATAATTAATTTCTCTAATATATTTAAATTAGTTATATAATTTTTATATTAATAACTGAGGGTTAATAGCAAATCGGTAAAGTATATTTTCTTCTCTCATATTTTACCTTTCATTTTCTTCTTAAAACTTAAACAAAGCTCTCATGATGTTAAAAAAAATCTCATCAAATCAAAAGTTATATAATAAACATTTCTCTATTTTTTATATTATATTTTTATACATCAATTATTTGACCATTAAATTACATATTTTAAACCAAAATACTCCTTTATAATAAAAATTAAATATATTTTAACTTATTTTATTTATAATTATTTAATGTTTCAATACATGAATGGATTAAAATAATATTTTAAACATGTAGGCGCAAAGAATTAATAAATTAGAAGTTTAATATAATGAAGGTTAACTTATATTTAAAATTATCATATTTAAATTAAAAACAAAATATTATAAGAAAAGTCACTTGTGGTTACAAGAAAAAGCAATATGACCTTATAAAATTGAAGCTTTAAATCATATTTATATATATTCCACCCATTTTAAATTAATTGTTATTTCAGAGTTTTGCACAAAAATTAAGACATCTAATGTAAAGCCCAAATTTAAATAAAATATAATGATATTTTACTAAAGTATTCTTATTTATTATAATGTCTTAAAATAAACACATATTGAGTCTAGTGAAACAAATTAGTGAACCCCACCGAAATAAATGTGGCATTTAATAACTAACAAGTTACTAATGAGAGAATTTCATGTCAAAATAAATTTTCCCATTAAAAGTTTATTCACCTTAAGAAGGGCAGATTTAGTGAGATAGAATAAGATTTTGGATACCCTATTTTTTTAGCCTTCTTGCTGATATATGTAGTCTCTGTACATGAGTTGAGTTCTATGGCATGATATTTGATGTTTCAAATCTACATTAAGTGAAGAAGAAAAGAAGATATTACAAGAAAATGTGCACAGCAAAGCCAACCAATAAACCTAATAGAGCTCCAGCGATAACTTCAACCTCAGTATGCCCTATAGATTCTTTTAATGGCAATAAACCAATGGCTGCCAACTTTGATAGTTCTGTTGAGGCGCCTAAGGATGATGATAGCTCCTCACTGGTTTTCCTACTTTTACTGTCAGATTCGACCCACACCGATGAATTCCTTGGTTTTGTTTCCGAGGAATTGGCTTCTTGGGAAACAAGGGACTTCTCTATGCTTTTTACATTATTCAAAGAAGTTGATGTTGTTCCTAGCTGGGAATTGATCAACCTATCATCTCTATCTTTTGAATCTACTGAATTTTCTAGTATCTGGAGTAGTTTGTTCAATACCTTGGCATGATTCCCTACTTCTCTTCTTACACCCTGAAAATCACAAAAAGCCACCCTCAACATTCTAAGAAGCACCAATATCGATATGAATACGAGAAAGGCATGATGAGGACATCAAGAGATGATAAAATATGCTTTGCTTCAATGTTTTTAAATGCAATTACTTTGATTCATCTTAACCAGACTTGCAAGTTTCAATCAAATCACATCCTACAGAACTGCAACCCAAGTTCACCGTTTTATTATCAAGCTGGAATCCAAATACGGCAACATTTCTGGCAATGGCAACTTGAAAGAATAGTGCCCCAAATTCTAATCTTTCAAGAACAAAGATTTTTGTTTTTATTTTTATTTTTTATCAAATCCTATAACGTTATTGAGTGAGACCGCTTGATCAACAATTTATCTAAATATTTGGTAGTTGACAGCCCACAACGGCATCATGCAATCCATGTAGCGACCCCATCTAATAGGATAAGACTTATTGTTTTATCAAATTCTATCTTCTTAATATGAAGTTTTCTATGTACTTTAAGTTCATCATATAGCAAAATCACTCCAAAGAAAAAACAAGTTTTAAGCTCAAAGGTCAAAGTACATAAATAAAGGGTACAGCTCCTACATCTATGATCTATCACATCACAGAAGCTCAAGAGAGAGTTCATGATGTAAAAGTTTTCCCTGCAACATCTAAAGCACCTTGCATAAAGAGAGTAAAATCACAAAAGGAAATCCTATAGAAATGGGATCCTTTGCAAAATCTCAGTCAGAAATCAACATCAAATAGTTTGATTGCTCGTTGATAATTATCAAAGGTTACTCAAAATTCTCAAGTCCTGTGTCAATACACAAGAATTTTGACAAAATTTGACAAAAGAATACCATACCTGAGCGTCATACATAATGAGGCCAGCATAAACAACTGATAAACCAAAAATGGGATCTGAGAAGCCTCTGCATTTCAAAATTATATAATTATAAATAAACCCCCAATAAAAGAAACTCGACTATAAAATTATATGCTTGATTCTTGAAGTTCAAGAGAATACATAAAACAGAGAAAGTTGCAATGAACCCAGCACCTAGCTGGCACAACATAATCAATCTTCTTACCTCTCAAGACCAAGGAATGTTGCAGAAGCCACTGTTGCCTATCCATAGGAAAATGCAAATAACTTTGTTAGATTGACTCTGAAACCCAAAGCCTAACAGGGTTATTTATATAATCCACCATTCAAGTTATGTAGATAAAAATTGGATAACAAAAATCGGGTACAATTTTTATTAGTTTTTTTCTATGAGAATTTTTGCTGTGGTTTTCATCTTATTTTCCTTTGTACTCATTTCCATTATGTTTATCAACTAATCCTAGGAGAACGCAGAAAACAAAGAGCAGGGCTAGGTAGAAAAAGACATCAGCAAATATCCCTACTTTCACATAAGTCATTTTGTTAATCAATTCAAAGATGTTGACAACAAAAGAGTATAACAAGTTTCTTATTAGCAGTTCATTCATTCGTTAATTTGTTAGGAAATAAAACTAGCTAGCGCAATATTTCAGACATTTTTATTCTGTCTTTAAGATTTCAGAACAGCATTGTAGAACAACTACTTATATAATTATCTCTAATCCAGAGGATAGGGGTTCAAGGTCGTACGGAAGAATGTGTTGATGGAAACCCTCCGGCCTGAATAACCGCCTTGATATCAAACTCTTTCCCATATAGAAACACAGAAGTAAAGGGCTTCGAAATCTGCCCAATCGCCGCAGAAGCACCAGCCGCAATCAGAACCTTCGTAGCAGATACAAAACCATTTCAGCAACATGAATCAGATGAAACTAAAAAAGGAGTGGGACTGACAAAACGTGAAAATTGAGACAAACGCATAACATGTAGAAGGGTTTAACGATTGAATGTTGAAATGGGGCACCTTATTATGGGATAATTGAGCGATGTCATCGAATGATAGAGATGCAAGACAAGTGATTTTGAAGGTAGAAGAAGCGTCGGGGTTTCTGAGGCGATGTTGGGGAAGTTGATGGTGAAGAATAGGATTTCTGTGGCGGCCTGATGAGACGGAAGAGATCAGAGGCGGAGGAAGATGAGAGAGGGTGGAATGCAACAAGAACATGGTCTCTCTTTCACTCGTTCCGTCCACTCTATCTTGCAAGTTAACTGTACATTCCTGAATTCACTGTACTGGTCTTTTTGTGCCGTTCTGCTGCCCCTACCAGGTAGTAATTCCAGCGTCATGCTCGCTGAACACACCAAAACCCCGTAATCAATGTGTTTTCTTCTAGGTAGAATAATTTTTCAGTTGTATCTTTTTTTTATGATGCAGTCAGCATTCTTCTGATGTAATTTTTCTGTTTCATCCAATCCTCTAATTTTTTTCCTGTAAAGTCTAACCATATTTTCCAATCTATAATTAAACACTAATCCTTTTCAAAATATATAGATCATCAAAATAAGTTGTAATATTATATTTAATTAAAAAATAATATAAAAAATATTGAATATACTAAAAAAATAATATAAAAAGTATTAAATACAATAAAAAAAATATCAGAATAATAAATATAACTAAAAAATAATATTAAGAGTGTGGGATATATTATAAAAATATTAAGATACTAGATACTAGATACTCAATAAATAAAATTAGAATGTTAAATTTTAGTGAAAAATAATATAATATGAGCTGATCAAGGTGATGGATGTTTATGCTTTTTTGAAATTAACATCTTAAAATTAGGCTGAGTCAAACGGCAACTAGATCAGACAGAAATAATTCAATGTTTTTTAAACAAAATCTTGAATTTCAGTTTTACAAATAAAAAAAGTATGTTAAAAGAACTATTTTCTATTTCAAAGTCAATAATTAAAATATGAATTAATCACGCTATAAAATTTAAGCGCCATATTTGTAATTTTTATCATTAAATATTACATTTCACTGCTTGTCCTTTTCTTTTACTGTGCTACTTTCAAATAAAAATTTAACATAGATGATATTTAACTAAATTATTTAATGTAATAAGAAACAAATAGATTCAAAAATTATTTGATTGCATTATGGACAAGTTCAATCTCTTGCTTTTTTAAGTATAAACTTGAATTGAATTCATATTCTAAAGAAGCACACCGCAAAAATGTACTGACATTCAAGGAACTATAAGAGAAAGGATAAGCCATACTTCTTTGAATGTCTAAAGAGATAGAGGCATCAAGATCATACAAAATCATATTTTCTGATTAGATACATTACATTAGTTACAAAATATCAACAGTAGAACAAAAAATATTCACTGCACAAAGTAATTTTGATTTCATTGCTAAAACTAAATACATCATACCATATTACATATCACAGCAAAATCTCGCCATCTACCCCACTTCCATTAAAATTTCATATTCCTGTACATCACACCATCTCTGCATCAACTATCAGACATATTACTGATTCTTCCTATTTTGCAGATAATGTGCCAATAAGCTCAATGAGGAAACTTAGGAGCGGCTTCCACATGTTTGCTATAAGATTCCTTAATAAAAACACAAGTAGAGAGATCTTTTACAACTCAATAGTTTTTCTAACCAAAAACAAAAAAATCTCTCTACATGTTATGTCTTTATTGGACAAAGTAAAGAAATAATTGGTGGCCTTTGGACAAAGTTCAGGATTACCTTTGCCCCCCTGAATATTACAGAAGAGCATGTGACCACTAGCGGTACAGAAGCATTCCCATGAAGCATCATGAGAATCATCAAGCAAGTTATAAGTTATAACCATTTCCTTCCAATCCGCTCCATTAACCTGCCTTCTTCATCCTTTGAAATTTGAGGATCAAGGTCTCTGAGATTCTTAACGAAATTGTCTGCATCGTCCTGTCGATTGAACTTACGATATCCATCAACTATAGAGTTGTAAGTACTCTGTTTTGGGTTACACCCTTGCTTGATCATGTATCGAACCACATCAATAGTCTCCACAAACATTGAGTTAGCAGCATAAGTTGAAACAAAAGTGTTGTACGTTACAACATCAGGAACAAGGCCATTATCTTTCATTTCAGATAATATCCGTGAAGCGTCTCCCATCCTACCATTTCTACAATATGCATAAATAACTGTATTGTATGAAATTATATCAGGCTTGATTCCTTTCCCCAGAATTTTCCTCAAGATTTCTTCTGACTTTTGGGAGTTCCCCGAGCGGCTATACATATACATCAAACTATTGTAAGTAGTCAAGCTTGGAGTAAATCCACTCTCATACATGAAGTTCAAAATTTCATTGGTTTTGGCCACCAACTGCTTCCTCCCATATATTGATAGCATTGCATTCAGAGTAGTTATGTCAGGCGAAATCCCTCTATTCCGTAACTCCAGAAAAGCTCGCTCTGTTTCCATCAGGAGGTCACTCTTGCTATTTACTAGTACAAGGGTCTTCAAAAGCACAGCACGTGTTTCAACTGAACCACAATATATCTCCTCAGCAAGAGCTTTCATCTTCTCAATCTCCTTACCATTGGCATATGCATGAAGCAAAGAAGAGTATGATCGCTCGTTAGGTTTACACCTACCACCCTTCATTTCTGCGAGGACTTTCTCTGACTGTTCCCAAAGCCCTCCTCGTGCCAATGCTGCTAAAACAGCATTATAGGTAGAAAGATCTGGAGTCACTCCAGATTCCAACATTCTCTTATAAATGGCCATTGCTTGGTCAAAGGCACCGCACCTGCTGTATGCACCGATTAAGGTGTTGAAGGTGTCCCTCTCAGGCACAAATCCTGCTCTCTTCATTTCTTTAAAAACCTCTGATACTTCAGAATCCAATCCGTTCTGCCCAAATACAGCTAAAAGTGTGTTCCAAGTAACAATATCAGGGGTACATTTGCACAACTTGATCTCTTCAAAAACTTTCATCATTTCTTCGAATTTCCCCCGGTTACCATACATCTTAATAAGGGCATTGAAGGTACATATATTAGGTTTACAACCCATTGCTGTCATTTCTTTAAAAACCTCCTTTGCAAAATCATCTTTTCCAGCCTTCTCAAATCCGGACAAAAGGGTGGTATAGGTAAAAACATCAGGTTTGATCCCTTTCTCCACCATTTGGTTCTTAAGCATTGTTGCTTCCTGCAACAACCCACCTTTAGCATAAGCAGATATCAATGAATTGTAAGTTACAATGCTAGGGGGAAATCCATTACTCTCCATCTCTTTCAGAACCTCCATGGCCTCCTTAGGCCTCCAGGACTTACCGTAAACATCCAATAACGCATTGTATGTAACCTTGTCCGGTGTAAATCCATGTAATTTCATCTCCTCAAAAAGTTCAACAGCTTCTTTGTACAAAGAACCCCGGCGACAACTACTTATAAGTGTATTGTAAGTGTACAAATCCGGGGCAACCCCATTTATTCTCATACCCTCAACAACCGCTATAATCTTACTCCAAGGCATGCCCATTTTCCCATAAACATTCAAAATCACATTAAAAGTAATTAGAGTAGGTGTACACCCCTCTTCTTCCATCCTGTTGAATACCATCACAGCTTCCCTATACCTCCCATTATTAGCATAAGCCATTATTAAAGAAGTATAAGCATAGACATCTATTTCAACCCCAGTTATCTGCAGATTGTGAAGCAAAGAAGCAGCGGATGAAACCCGACCCGCTTTACCGAGAAGGTTGACAATCACAGCAATTAAAGAACCAGTCAAAAGCGTGACATAATCTTCCCTTTTTCGAACCCATTCAAACACACTCAATGTCAAGTCAAGTTTATTGTTAATCCCTAAACCCTTAATTATGCCCAAAATATCTGAAGACAGTGAGCCCCCACCAGAAGCAAAAAATTGACGCAAAGTTTCATCCAATTGCTTAGAATCAAAAGATCGGTCAATTAAGATTTGGAGAATTCGCTCACCTTGAGCTGAAAGCCGATGATTCGACCAAGGCTTGCCCCGGTTGGAGTCAAAGGATCTGCCGATGCGGCTTCGGCTTCGTGTTCTGGTTGGCTCATCGGGGTATTGAGCATTATTGTGTTGGTGTTGCGAAGAAGTGGAATCATGGTTGTTCAAAAGGAGGTCTTGGAGAAGAGGAGTCATTGGCGGTGTTGGAGGAGGCGACGGTGACGTGGGATGGAATTGAGGATGATTGGGAAAGAGGGGCCTCGACGGTGGTGGATTTGGAAGAAGCAGGGGCACAGCGAGCTTCTCTGCCATTGAAGGGAGGGAGAAGTGAAGTGGGGAAGGTCCAGTGTGATGTAAGAGACTGCGAGACAGAGTGAAACGGAAGAAGCTACAGGCTTTGCCACTTTGCTCAAACGTTTTAGTTTGGCTACCGCCAACTTGAGGAAGAAGACGACCGATAATTAGGCTAGAGGGATTGAGCAAGCTTTGTGATATTATTTATATTAGTATTATTTGATTAAATTAAAAAATTAATTAAATTAATTATATATATTTTTTAAAATATTCTAACTATTTTTTAAATTCGTTCATTATCTCTCTTACTTAATTATTATTAATAGAGTATTTATATGAGATAAATTTAAAAAAAATTATAATTATAACTAAAATTAACTCACTAATTAGATCTTATATTTACGATTTGAAGAGTAATATATTTTTAAAATTTATATTTTTACTTATATTTAAAAATTGTCAATTTGTCATAAAAACTCAAAATAAAGTATGCAACTTTCTTAACATTATTTTATTTTAAAATATAAACTATAATTTGATTTCAAATTAAATTGAAATAAATATATTTTGTCTTGAGATAAATTTCATATATATATGTAAAATAAAAATTACATGCACAGGTTTCAACAAATTTTATATACATTTCATCTATTTTACTTTAAAATATGCTTTATCCTCATGTGATATTTGGCATTTCCTCTAAAAAAAATTTAATATAGACTAATCTCCAAACACCAAACTTAAACTTTTAGTTGAAATGATAAACAATTTTATCCCTATAAAAAAATATAAATTCAAATCCTTAAAAACTCATTTATTGAGAAAAAAATAAAAACTATTTACATCCTAAACTTTAACCCTTAATTAAATCTAAAAATTCAATATAGACTAAGCTAACATGACACATAATTAAGTACACGAGCGCTATTTCAGTTTCTTTTATTTTCTTTAGGAGTGCTTATAATCTTTTGTTGCTATTAATTTATATATATATATTTCTCTAATCTTAAATATAAATATTAGTTAACTTTTTAGATAGATTAAAGAAACTAAATAAATCAATTAACTGTATATAACATGAGAGTTAATAAACTAATTTAGATAGATTAATGATATATAATATAAATTTTATATTAAGATGTTATATTTAATTATAATTAATTGATTTATTTAAATTTTTTAATTTTTCCAAAAAAAATAATAAATCAGAAGAATATATATATTTTGGGCCCAAAAAAAAATTAAAATTATAAGAAATTGCCTCTATTCTATGCCACAGAGGGTAGAAGTGGTCCCCACCACACAAGAATCTATTAAAAATCTCAATAGTTCTCACCACCGTCCACCAGTCGTCATAAAGCTACAAAATCAGCAATACTTTTTACTTTTTCATTACATAAACTCACTTCATTGTTCTTCATTTTTTGGTATTAGATTTCTCTCAATATCCCACCCTCTCTATTTTTTTAGAATCCAATCTTCATCGTGAGATCTAAAAATATGGTGGAAATTGGATTATGAGAGAAAAAGGAAAAATATATGATACTAGAAGTAGCATCTCCTGTCACAGTGTTATTTTCTAGGGAAGGATTTGAACATGGACCTAATACATTTCTCATAAACTGAAATTTGAGTAGTTATATATTTCTATTTTATATTGATATTAATTATAAAATTGTATTTAATTTTTTAAATAAATTGAACTTATTTTGCCAATATTTTTTATTTGTTAAATTAACTTAAATGGTAGGGTGTTTGTGAGGCAAGTTGGATGGAATTTGACATGAAGTACAAAAACATTCAAAATATTATTATTTTTCTAGATTTTATGATATTTTTACGTGTTTTTATAGGATTAAAGTATATTTGGTATCCTGAATTAGTTGTAGAGGTGCATCCCACATTATAAAAGTACTTAAACAAATATGTAAAACTTTACACAAGTAATTTTTTCCAACTAATGCATGTTGATTAACCGTTCTGCAACATTTACTGCAATATGACCCACTAAATAAATTAACTGTTTTACCGGAAAAAACTAAATTAACTGACAAATTGATTTTTTTGATCTCAATCGGGCAAAAAATTGAATATTGACACTATTGGTATTTCAGCCAAACCAGAAACGGAGTAATCAGATCTTTTGTCGTGTGCTTCGATCAGCCGGGGAAGATGAAAAGAAGGCACTACTCAAACGTGGGTTCATTTTCTTCAGTTTCCATCGTCGTTTCCTTTCAATTCTCATCTCCGGTTTACTTCTCTCCTCAAGAAAATCGCAGCAATACGAATGGCGTTTCAGAAGATAAGGGTGGACAACCCCATCGTTGAAATGGACGGTAAAAGAAAGCTTCTTTCACTCTGACACTGCTCTGATTCTGTGGATGAGTTCACTGATGATGATTGCTAATTGCTGCTTTCACATAATTAGTGATAAATTAGATGTGAGAAAAATGAGTGTTTTTCAATTTACTATTGGGAATTGAGTTCTAATGGCTTTTGATCCTTTGAAGTTCTAGTTTTCTGCTTTTAATTTAGAATATTTTGTGCAAAACAACTACTTCTTGGTAGGCTTGATCAATACGAAGCTTGAAATTTGAATTATGAGCAGCAAAGATACCAAAACGTGATGAAGTTTTTAGTTCTCCTGAAAATAGTTTAAACGTAAAGGGCTTAAATAGTTTTCCTTTTAAAAGATTCTGATGACCTCAATGCTTCAATGCCTCCATTTCACTGCCCATTTTTAAGAGATAGCACAATATGGCCATTGCAACTTAAGAGAATTGAGTATTTTTGTTGTAATTTGAAGTGTGATGCACTACGAGCTTATGATCGAGCTATGTTTTCAAAGCACCAGTGCTCCATAGCTCTTCATTAGGTTGGTAGTTTTTATAACAAATTGCAGCGTTTCTGCTTGGCGTCCGACTAATCAGTGATTTGATACTTAAATCAAAGAGGAGGGATCAATTAACCTGTGAAAATGAATGTGTCACTCACTTGATTATGGGCGCTGTTTGTCTTTGCTTTGACTAAGCAAATTATTGATATATGCTTTGTATTAGGCATAATGATATTTTATATGTTTTCTGAATCCTTTTGAGGCTTACTGTACTTGAATTGAATCACTGATTTCTAAAACTTTACTGATGGCCTATACTAACATCAATCTCATCATTGTTATGTCATTGTAGTTGAATAGTTACTATGGAAACATCATGTTTCCACTTTCTTTCTGTGATTAAATATCCTTTTTTTATGCATGTAGGAGATGAAATGACGCGGGTAATTTGGAAAATGATAAAAGATAAGGTATTTATGTCTTGCATCATCTTCATGAAATAGTCATCCTCCTTTGTTTTCTCTTGAATATTAGATGCATTTTCCTCTCTCCCTTATTCTTTTTGCAGCTTATTTTCCCTTATCTGGAGTTGGATATTAAGTATTTCGACCTTGGCCTTCCTCATTGTGATGCTACTAATGATAGAGTTACCGTTGAAAGTGCTGAAGCTACTCTCAAGTATTTACTCGCATTCTTGGACTTTGTTTGTGTGCATATTTTCACTCTTGAGTATATGTCACTTGACTACTGTGATTATAGAAAGAAAGCATGCACTAAATTGTATCTTTGACTCTATGTAGTGTAGTGTATGGTTGTTGGATGTGTTAGGTTAGGATATCAACTTAATTAAGTTGAATTTATTTGAGTTTTGGAAGTTATGTCTTTCAAATGTTTTTTGAAAGATGTGGCGGGAATTATCTTAATTTCTATTTTTTTAATAAGCCACCTTGCCTTTTGAAGCTTCCTAATTTCACCTTGCAATTCTCATTTTCCTTTTTGCAGGTATAATGTGGCAATCAAATGTGCCACTATAACTCCAGGTATTTGTAATTTACTTTATATAGAATGTTGCATGTATTTCTATTATCATATCTTTCAAATCGGTAACTTCTTGCATAAATAAATTTCTTAAGTAAAGGATTTATTTCTCGTATATGAAGCTCGTGTCAAGGAATTTAACTTAAAGTAAATTTGGAAAAGTCTTAATGGAACAATTCCGAACATTTTAAATGGTAACTAATCTTTCTAATGGTTCTTATAATCCTGCTACATATTCTGAGTTATTTAGCTGAGTCCCTGGTGAACATTTGACTCTACAGGTACAGTTTATAGAGAGCCAATTATCTGCATAAACATCCCTTGTCTTGTTTTAGGTTCATAAAAGGTTAAAACTTACTACGTGAATTGTACTTTATGATAGTATCTGGGGAATAAAATCCTTCTATCTTTTAGGTTGGACAAAGCCCATCTGCATTGGAAGGCATGCATTTGGGGATCAGTACCGAGCAACTGATACAGTAATAAAAGGGAAGGGAAAGCTATAGTTGGTGTTTGGTAAATTTCTGATTATATAGTTTACAGTTTCTCAAGATTCAATTAGTTCAATTTTGATACAATTGTTAACTTCATTAATGAATTCCACACTTGACAAGTAATCTTATGAAGTTTATCTGTACTTTCACAGTACCCAATGGATATGATGAAACAACAGAGTTAGATAGGTCTATGAATTTACCGGTGCTGGAGGCATAGCTTTGTCCATGTTTAACACTGAGGAGGTTTGCATATGGGTGGTGCTTCTTTTTTTATTTTTCTCCACGAGCACGAAATAATATGGTACATCATTGGCTACAACTATAATGTATTTGGTCTGGAAACAGTCCATTCGAGCTTTTGCCGAGGCTTCAATGAATATTGCTTACCGAAAAAGTGGCCACTTTATCTTAGCACTAAAAATACGATCCTCAAGAAATATGATGGAAGGTATGCTGGGATGTTTGTGGTCCATCTTCCTTCTTTGTATTTTATTCCTCATGAAGTGTAACTGGGATAAAGTGGAATCACACATTACTTCCATTAACTTTTCTTCTCTCTTTGCTTTTGTGAAGATTCAAGGACATTTTCCAGGAAGTTTATGAAAGTCAATGGAGTTCCAAGTTTAAAGCTGCAGGGATATGGTCAGACAATTTTCTTGGCACGCTCACAAAAAACTAGTTTTTGCTTGGTCACGAGGCCTTGCACACAGGTAACTATTAAAAACTGATCAATTTTTTTTTTTGTTCTAGCTACTTCCCTGTTATTTACCCCCCAAAAAATGTTGAATCCTTCCCTAGATTGGATGAAAAATCTAAAGAAAATTGATTTTCTCAGGGCAAAGTTGGATGGAAATGCCAGATTGTTGGACTTTACAGAGAAACTTGAAGCAGCTTGCATTGGAACAGTTGAATTGGGAAAGATGACTAAGGATCTTGCGCTTCTTGTTCATGGGCCAAAGTAACTAGAGCCTGTGGATAATTTTTTAGGAAAATCACTATGAGGTCCCAAAGAATATAATCACTAAAAAGTCCTAATAAAAAGCTAGCAGCGTAAAGAAGTTCTCATTTTCTATACTAGAACTTGTCATTTCATTCTGTTCACTTGTTGTGAGACTTTTTTATTATTACATTCTTTTTTTATGACCTTATAGTGATTTTTCCAAATTGTTTTTGGTAAATACTAGCTTCTGCTTAATCATAGTTACGGATTACATATACTTCCTCTTTTTTTGTAGGGTTTCTAGGTCCCCCTATTTGAATAATGAAGAGTTCATTGATGCCGTAGCTGAGGAGCTGAGAACCAGACTATCTACAAAATCAAAACTTTAAAGTTCAGGCTAAATGCTGGCTGAGATTTCCAACAATTTCTGTCTCAGATCAGGATATCTTATATGTGGATAAAGCCCTTTCTTTAGTTATACGTGGTATTTTACCTATTGGTTCATCTCCCATATCATGTTAATTCGGGAATGTGATGATCACAGACTGTTTAATCTATCTGGGAAATAAATTGACTCAGTGATGGAGTCTTGTGTAATAAACTTTCTGATCATATAATACAAAGTTCCCTGTTTTATGATTTCTAACCTTGAACATCACATTTTTTTAAAAATAAAATTAATACATAAACTTTTTTTGGGTAGATTAAGGAAACCAAATAAATCAGTTAAGACCAAATCCAACCCCTCAAAACAAATTCATATTATATACTCCTTAATCTACCTAAATTAGTCAACTAACTCTTATATTAATTATAATTAACTGACTTATTTGGCTTCCTTAATCTATCCAAAAAAATCAACTAGCTCTTATATTAAGGACCAGAGGAGTATAATACAAAGTTCCCTATGGAAGATGTATTTGACTGAAGTTCTTTCTCCATGGAACCTTTTAGCACAAAGGAAGTTTGGTTCTTGAGCACCTAGTTAATAGGGCAAGGATTACACGTCATGTCTAGCAATGGGAAATGAAGCTTAAACCTTAAATATGTATTCAATTTTGGACTATAGAAAAAAATTAATAAAGGAGATATTACAGTTCATCTATTTGCCTTCTGATTTAGCTCATTTAATCCATGTAAATACTCCAAATAACACTTCATAATACTGAGTGTAAGATCAAGCTTCCCATATAGATTAGGCTCTGATACAGGAACTCATGTCATATGTTACAGTCTCTGAAGGGATAGTACTCATCCAAAAATTCAATCCTTCATTTTTCAAAATATATACTGAACTGAAGACCTAAAACTAAAAGAAACTCAAAAGGATAAACTATAATTTGGATGAAATTTACATATCTGTATGCATGCAATCATTATTTACTCAGGTTCTCCTCCCCCACTCTTTCTTTTTCATGGGGAGAAAAGGAGATGATGAAACTTTGTATAGTACAGTTCTTTTGTATTAAAAATACTCAAAATCCATGTAAGAAGAATTAGAGGGACCTTTTGGACCATTTTTATCGTTTGCAATATCCATAACCTTGTCTGCTGATTCGTTGTTAGCATACTTAGTAAAATCTACAGGATCTGGTATATGAGGAGGCAGGGCACTTCTAACTAGAGCCCAGTTCACTCCCTCAAGAAATGGATGGTGTTTTATTTCTGTGGCACCTCTTACATATGCAGTGCGCTTTGGAGGTTCCTTCACTAGCAATCCTTTGATAAGGTCTGTCTGGGGTGTGTCTGGGAACCTTAAAGGCTGTCCTACAACATTGAAAAGTGTAGCCCTATTTCCGGCGCCTTTGAATGGCGTTGTTCCGTGTAAAAGTTCGTACAATAAGATCCCGAAAGTCCACCAATCTACCTGCACTTCCATGACCTTCTCCTCTGATGATTTCAGGTGCAAGGTATTCATGTGTCCCTACAAAGGACATTGACCTCACATCTGAAGGCTCTGCCATGAACTCAGGGAGAGCAGCTCCTCCGTTTATGAGGCCGAAATCTGACTTTGATTTTCGGTTTTTCTTCGATGGTAAAACCCTGCACTGTTTGCTGGTCATCCAAAATGATCCCAGAACCACCCCTGCTGCTGCTATTGCTGCTACCACTTACATGGGCAGATGAAGACTTGATGAGCAGCGAAGGGATAGATCGAAATCTGAGAGCATTATATGGCCCTCATCTCTGACATTCTCTGGCTTCAAGTCTCTATGCACTATGCCTAGCATATGCAGGTACTCAAGAGCTAACAATATCTCTGAAGCATAAAACCTTATAAGAGAATTAAAAACAGAGTTTTTAGATTTCTTGTACAGTCTAATATCAGAAAGCAGAATCAAATTGTTGCCAGATATCGTTTAAATTAAATAGAAATTTTGCTTTTATGAAGATTAACAGAGAGCAGAAGAGTACAAATAATTTATTTTTTAAAAAAAATGGTTGCATTTACTGGTAAACATGTACACAAAAGTATGCAGAAAAATATAAGAGTTGAGGAAATGCAGGAAACAAGTCCCCTTCAAAAGTTGAAAGAAAAATGCTGTGGACCCTCTGATAAGAGGATGAATATGAGAAAGAAATCAAAGTCAGCATAACAGATTTCACCAGAAATCTATGATACTATGGCACTTCATCTTCTTCTTCTTGGCAACAGACATGTTATTACACATCAGAGTAAGTAAGAGAATAATCTCTCCCTAATCCGATCAGCCTGAACATGGTAAAAGGAGTTATAAAAATCATGGAAGCCTTTGCCCTTCTATTGGTGTTTTTCCCATTTTCTTTCACAACATATCAGTTCTAATTGTGGGCTGGTTATCAGCCTATATTATCAAAGTAGATATGCCCTTTACAAGAAAAATTCTTCAAGTTATGAAAGGATGTGCAAACATGTGAGAAGTTTTTTACTGCTGATATGGTTAATATAGTTACATGTCTTTTTTTTTTATCGATTTGATCTGTTAAGAAACTAAGAAAAGATGATATTATAGAAATCAAAAGTCAACTTAGTCACTAACCTTGCTGCTTCTTCTGTGAAATGCTGGTTTGGCTGCTTCTGTCGAAGAGAGTGAATGTTACCTCCACTGCAGAATTCCATGACCAAACAATAGAATTCAAAGTAAGAATACAGAGTTGGTAAGAAAGGTTGGTCAAGAAGTTAGAGAATCTCCCTCTCAGTCTGTGCTCTTAGTAGTTTATTCCTACTTATAAGAGCTGCCTTGTTCATCACTTTCATGGCAAAATAAGTCTTAGTTCTTCTGAGTTCTACAAGATACACACTCCCAATATCCCCATACCCGATTCGCTTCAGAAGCCGAAAATGGCTAAGATCAAGTGGGACTCCTCTAGAAACCATGTTGATGGCATCCCACCTTACATCACCACCAGTATGTGACTTAATGGGTGCACTACTTGTGCTTTTTAAGCTGTCACTACGAGAACTATTGCCACTGCCATAGCCATGGTTATTGGTTCTTGAAGGCGAAGGAAGACCCCTTGTGAGGCCTGTGGTTACTGTAGATGAGGTAGCTTGAGGATCAAGATTTGCAGACATCATCGTCTTCTTGCTGGGTAGTTCTAATTTCTGGGGTTCATATGTCTTTTTTGCAGCTTGCTGGTTTGGCTTTTTGGATGCCTTGGGGAACCACATGCTTTATCAATCTGATCACCCACTGGCAAATCTTTCATCTTAATACAAGGAAGCAATTGTATCAGAAAGAGGAGTTTACAACTAGTTCTAGAACACAGGAAAATCCCAAAACAGAACCCCATATCAAAATCCCTACCTTAATAGTTTAAAATAGCTGTTCAATCTCTTTCATTATCTAGTAAAATAATCTTAGGAAAGAATGTGTTAGGTACCACAGGTAAGCCATATATAGATTGTGATTTCTTTTTATTGCTTTCGTATCCAATATTCATGGTGCTACTAGCCTCCAAAACTAATCCAGATCAAGGCTCTGGTTATAAGGAAGGAACTGAAACTGAAACTCACGATATCACACTTAAGAAAGACTTAAAGGAAATGTTTAGTGTCATTAGATTAGGGTATAGATTAATATATGTGTATTGTTAATGATTTTTTTTTCATGATGACAAGTTCTCATTTGTACAAATTCAAAAATATCATTGCTCTTATTATCTTCTTGGATATAAGTAATGGTGATACTTAAATTTTGATGAGTATACACTTTGTTTTGAAAAAAATAGTAAGAATGGATATAAATATTTCCTTTCTTCATTGATATTTCAGTATCCTCATTTTCATTATTTGCCTTTTCAACATTCATACAATTATACTCCTCCGTTATAAATATAAGACTTAATTAGGGAGTTAATCTTGACTCCAAATATAAGACATATTTCTCATTTTTATCTATATTTTTTCAAATTACCTCTATTGTTACTCCCACATAACAATTAAGTAAGAGAGAGAGGTAGAGAATTTAAAAAGATGGTTAAAATATTTTAAAAAAAGTATACTATATTAACTAAATTTCTTAATCTAATCAAATTAGTTAAATAAATTTTATATTTAAAAAAAAGTATATTTCAAGAAAAAATCACTTACAGTGGGAAATTACATTAACATATATATGAATTTAGTAATTTACTTTTCTTTAGAGTCGTCATTGTCTCTCTACTTGTACTAAAAGCAATCTGCTCCCTCCAATACAAAATATAAATTACTCTAATCTAAAATATAAATTACTTTCAACCACCTTACCGAAACTAAAGAAGAATGATTAATTCATTAAATCTTTCTTAAATTGTTTTAAAAAAATCCAACTTTATACCTAAACCATACTCATGTTTTTTATTAGCACTAAATGGTATAAGACTAATTAATAATTGCTTGGAAATTGAAATTTGATACAGCTAAATAATCTAAAGAAATGGGTACAAAACTATTCTGCTTCTTGATTACACAAGGTGTACAAAACTAAATTATGTTCCCCATTCCATGTGCCACAATCTACCATACATAGTACACATCAGAAATGAGATACAAATTTCCTCAACCTAGTCCTAATTCCAGTAATTCAAACGAAGAAAACTTGTATGAATTCTGAAAATATTCTTCATCAAGATAGAGATGCAAGGTGGATGAACAGAGTATCAGTCATGGTTCCAGGCCATCAATATTCTTCTGTGTAGAAGAAGAATAATGAGACTCAAGCTCTTTAAGGCTAGCGGCAGCTTCTTCTCCAATTCTAGATAATATTCTGTCTGTCTTTTCTCCTAACTGGTTAAATTCAACCACTCTTTGCTCAACATGGTCATTAAGAGAAGCAAATCCTGAAAAAATTGCTGTCTGCTTCAGCTCTGACACCAATTTAAGAAGGGAATCAGCTGCTTGGACCTGTATAGGATACAAACAAGCATTTCGTCCAGTTTTGTTATTATTCACAGAAACCAAATTACACACATAGTTTTTAGTCCAAATGGGTGGTTTCCTAGTTCTATTAGGTCTGGTATTAGGTTGAACAGTGGGTGTGCGTGTGGTATCGGGTGTGGTATCCCTACCATGATTAATTTCTATCCTTTGTGTTGAGTTTTCATCTCCAGGTTGCTCACAAACCCCTGATTCACCTACTGGCCTTACAACATTATTCTCACATAAGTTTCCACTGTTTTATTTTAAGTGGTTCGTCATCAAACAAAAACATCTCTTTCACTTCCTTACTAACTCCCCCTTGCTTTATACTTACTCTTTCTAAGAAAGGAAACATTTCCTATAGGAAAGGAATATGTCTACTAATTATGATTGCCTTAGTTTTCAGATTAAGTAACAAGTAACCCTTTTGATTGTTAGGGTAACCTAGGAAAATACATTGTATCAACCTAGGTTGAAACTTATCCGTAACGGTTAGATCAGTGGCATAGGCCAAAGAACCGAAAATTCTTAAATTACTGAGGTATAGCCCTTTTCCATAAATTCTCTCATAAGGGGTTTGATAGTGTAGTACTTTGGAAGGAATTCTATTGACTAAGTGAACTGCCATTTTCACACATTCCTCCCAAAATTCAATTGGCACGTTAGACTGAATCATAAGGCTCCTAGAGATTTGCATTAGTGTCCTATACTTTCTCTCTACTATACCATTTTGCTCCAGGGTATAAAGGCAAGAGGTTTTATGTATTATTACATTCTCTCCTAGGTATTATCTCAGTGTGATTGACAAATTCTGTTCCGTTATCACTTCTTATTTTCTTAAGTTTAACTCTAGACTGAATCAGAATATAAGAGACAGTTTCTCACACAAGCAACAACTTCAGACTTATATTTCATAAAAAAATCCAAGTTCCTCTAGAAAAATCATCAACCGCAGTACGAAAATACTGATATCCTTGATGTGTGGGTGTCCTATAAGGGCCCCACACATCCATGTGGACCAATTCAAAACAAGATTTACTTTTAATACAACTAGAAGAGAAAGGAAATTCTGTAGGTTTTGATTGAATACATACTTCACAGACTTTATTCATGATGGAATTATGTTCATTCACAATGCTTAGATGTTTCAATACAGATAAGGGGGCATGCCCAAGCCGTTTATGCGACAATGATGCATCAATGGATTTGTATATTACTCTATCATTTACAACACAAGCAGAAGCAATGTTTCTATCAGCTTCGAACATGTATAATTTGTCAACTAGTTTACCAATCATCTTCATCTTCCCATCTTAAAGGCCCTACACCACACAGTAATTAGGAAAGAATACAATCATGCAATTATGTTCTCTAGTCAACCCAGGGATGGAGATCAAGCTAAAATTTTAATTGACATGCATGGAGTACATTTTCTAAGTAGGTTTGGCGTTTGTTATGTGCTTATTAGAATATGTAGGCTCACTTCTCTCTTCTTATCTTTCTCTTTTAAGTTATTCCTACAATCATTTATACAAGAGCTAGATAACTAATTTAGATATATTAAAAAAATTAATTATATTAGTTATTTATAATAAATATAGTTTAGTTTTTATAAAATGACATCTTTCATCATAATTACCCTTAGATGGTGCAATCAATATGGATAGTTAGGAGAAAAAAAATTAAAATTTGGGGAATAAAGTAAATTTGAGGTATTATATTTAGGATTAAATTTAACCCTCAATTAAGTCTTATATTAAGGACATGAGAGAGTAATAAAATATGAGGTCATCATCAATAAAATGTAAATTTCTATATAATTATTATACTCCTCTAGTCTTTAATATAAGACATGTTTAACTAATTTGATTATAAAAGTTAGTTAAGTTAGTTAGTATGACATACTTTTTTCTAAAATAACCTAATCATTTTCCTTAATTCCCTCTCTCCATCTCTTACTTGATTATTATTGTTGATAGAGTATCAATAGGGGTAATTTAGAAAAATGTTAATAATTATAAGAAATATGTCTTATATTTAAGACTAATATCAACTTTCTAATTAAATCTTATATTAAAGATCGGAGAAGCATTGTATATTTATCAGTCTTCTTACCGGCCCCAATAAATCTTATTTGTGTGTTTTTTTGCCAGCGTTAATTTATAGTACCAAACACTTGATACTAATTTGCAAATGCTTCTAGTTTTATCTAATTTTTGGTTAGGCTATTATAGTTTTTTATTGGTTACTTATAATTTCATTTGATTTTTAACTAGGTCCTATACTTTCAGATAGTTGATAAAAAGGCCAAAAAACCACAAACCTAATTAAAAATTGGTTGAAATTGTAAGGGCCTAATAAAAACAAAAAACTATAAAAATCTAACTAAAAATTAGTTAAAACTATAAAGACCCGGTAAAAAAAGTTATAGAGACTTGATTAAAAAAATTATGTAAAATTATAGGAGTTGTAGCTGATTAATTTTTCCAAACAATTATTAAAATTTTGTTGCCAAAAACTTGGCTGGCATTTCTGGGAAACTGAACTTGGCTTTACCTAAAAAGATTCATTGTTTTTATAAAAACCTAGGATTTTTTTAGAAAAAAAACCTAGGATTTACATTATTACATATTTAATGCAATAAGTATATCATCATTATAAACATTGAATCATTCTAAGTTAGCACTATTCAATGAATACTACAAGAATAGAAATACCATTCAAGGAAGATTTCCAAGCAAGTTTCAAATGGACCCAACTATAAATAAGACATCCCAATGATCCATCAACCGAAAAAAGTTTCAAGCTACATCTGAATAATATATCAATCTTCATCATTGGTTACTTGAAAAAAAATAAAGAAATTTGGAAAATGATGAGCATGAGCATGAGCATGATCCCAGTGATCGACGTGTAGAAATTTCTAGAAGAAGAAGAGTACAAGAAGCAAAGAGAGAGACGTGTGAGAAATTGGGATGTTTTAGAGCGATGAACCATAATGTTGCAGAAAGCTTAATGGAGGAGATGAAGAAGGTGTCAATGTATCTACATACACTTCCATGGAGGTCAAGAAACGCAACGTTGATGCTACTAATTATAAGGGAAGTGGGCATATGCAATATACCTTATATCCTCTCTTTGAAAATTTGGTTATCTTTGACTTGGCATCCTCTGAAGCTCTCCATGACTTCTACTCTCAGTTGGATGTCTCCCTACATCACATCACATCACATGTTAGTATTATATAGTACATCTAATTTTTAATATAAAAATTAAATAATTAATTTAAGTAGATTAAAAAAATTAATAAATTATATTAGTTATTTATAATAAATATGATTTAATTTTTCTAATATATTATATTTTATCATGAATACTATTGACTAAAAATTTCTTAATGCCTGTAATTAATAGGTATACTTTAGGGGATTATAAATTTAGGAGATAAAATGAATTGAGATATTATATTTAGAACTAAATCTAACTCTCAATTAACTTTTATATTAAGAATCAGAAAGAATATATCCTTAAGTATTAAGTTAATAAATAAGGAAATAATAGCTTTTTGTTTCTAAACCTCTTTTTTAATTTTTAAGGCAATTCTAAACTTTAATTCAAAGCAATTCAGTCTCTATCTATATAGCTTATTGCAAGAAATCATATAATAGAGTTATTTCAAGTTAACAAGTTATGGAGTATGAGTTGTTTCCAATTGAAAACTATATGGATTGAGTTATTTTTGAAGTTAAAATTTAAGGACTAAATTAAAAATTGGGGGAAACCTAAATGGAAAATTGGGGGAAACTTTAAGAACCAAAAGTTATATTTTTTTCAATAAATAGTTATTGTTTCAAGTAATTTGTGTGTATGTTCACTATATCATGTAAATTTTGCAGAAATAAGAATTTATTTTTAACGAAAATAAATAAATCTAACCGTCTAGATTTACTCATTACTAAAGTATGAGATAATATGTATTGAATTCTTTTTTCTTTATATATTTTAAATTGAAGTAATTAATTTTAATCATAGAGATGGACATATATATATATATAGGGGTGTGCATGGGTAGGGCTGAGCAGGGCAGTCTCTCTGTCAAAAAAAAGCATGGGCTGCATTTTACAGCCCGATGCCCGACCCTGCCCGATAAAAGCCCTAACCATTTTGTGCTAGACATGGGCGGGCTAGGCATGCCCAAATCATGATACCCTACTCATATTGTGGGAAAAAATCTATAATTATAAATTTCTAAAATAATACCATATTCATATGTCTTTAAAAGTTAAATAATATCTATAATCCACTAAGAATAAAGTAACAAAAAAATAGTAATTAAAGTTTTAAAATCTATTGCATATAAAATCTAAATAGTTTGCAATTGTAACTTTGCTTCAATCTCTCCAAAATTGACAACGATGGAGCATCTAAAAAAAATATGACGGTTAGTAAAGTTTAAAAAAAAATAAAGAAAAAAATCAATTTAATTATAAATTTTAAATGATGCAATTACCTACTTGACTACTCATATTTATAAAATTATCCTCTAGTTACTAGTTTGCATCATATTCGTTCTAGGTGAAATAATATAATCTATAAATTTTGATATATAAAAAAGTAACCAACTGGGAAGGGTCAAATGGGCAGGGTAGAAACTCCTGCCAGATGCCTGACCCTGCCCGAAATTACCCATTTTACATTGGGCTATTTTTTACTGAGTTGAGCTGGGCATTTTTTATGCGGGCCCGAGCGGGCTCACCGGACCACCATGAGCATCTTGCATACCCCAATATATATATATATGTATGCTTTTTGAAGAAGATAAAACAATGCAAATTACCAGGGAAATTTTTTTATATGCACGAGGAGAGCGATGATAAAGAAATAAGAAAAAAAAATAAAGAGAACAAATATTATAACTTGTTAAACATATAAAACAATGAAAGGTTACAATATACGTGTGTGTGTGTGTATCAAGGTTTAGTCCTTTGAAATTCACATTTCCTCCTGTATATTAGTAATTAATTATATATATGCATTGAAATTATTGGGAAACACTTTTTGTTTATCAAAAAGGGACATAAAATTATGAAGTGTAAGAAGATCAAGTTTCGTGATGGTGGTTAACTCAGGCATGTAATAGAGGCATATGGGAAGCAACTCGTGAATTAGCAGTAAACATTGCGTAGAAGATAAAGGAGTGTCTTGTAGGGTTATCATGGGTATCTTCTTCATCAGCACCAGAACTCATGGATTTCAAGGATTGGCCATGCCTTTTTAAGATCAACAAGTACCACTTCAGCCCTAAAACGTTAGGGCACAAGGGAGTCTATCCACACACTGATGCAGGCTTTCTAACTGTTCTTCTGGATGATGAAGGTGTTGGTGGTCTTCAGGCCTGGCACTCTCCCTCCAATTCTTTTGTTGCGGTCCCTCCCTCACCTGGCCCTTTCTTTGTCAACATTGGTGATGTTGCTCATGTAAGTTTCTCACATTTAATCCTTTATATATATATATATATATATATATATATGTGTATAGGGCAGTACATACACACACAAGGGTTGGATCGAAGGGACATTAGTTGCTTAAACATGAAGTCTAGAATTTAATTCTTTGTGAATGCAAAAAATACATTTAGGAGAACTACTCTAAATTGAGTCTAATAATATTTAAATTTAATATAGTTAAATAACTATATCATAAAAAAGATAGGGCAATGCATATAACTCTGAGTCCAGTTTTACTTTATAAGAATGATGAGGAAAAGCAGCTCGATGAGACAAATTGGACTACTTCCACTGCACTTGCTCTAATAAACATCACAATTTCATACTTAGAACTGTTTTTATGGTGAGACCGCCTTGAACCAAATATTGAGGTAAAAATAGAATTTGATGTCTAAAATGGACTCAATTTTACTTTCAATGCTTTGGAGGTTTTTTTTACATACAAGTTTTGGTGAATTAAGTCCCGAGACTTACCAAAGTCAGAGTATTTACTTAGCTTAAAAAATACTTACAAAGATACTTATATATCGCCTATCAACAAAGTTCTCACATTGTTAACATGATTTGGATTTATAATCTTGTGAATTATGAGCTAAATCCTTACTAATTAAACTAATATTTGTTGATTTTGAAATCTATTATTATTACATACATGAGCTTATTAACTCATTATGCACTTGGCTTATTAATTTAATTTAATTATTACATCATCGTCTCAATTTGCAATTGAACCGATTGAACCATCAAACCTGTGACCTAGTCTAAGTTATTAAAACATTATTGTTTCATTCTCGTGAATGTATATAATTTAGATTCTAAGTTTTTTATGTGGGCCAAGTAGTTGACGGAGTAGTAGATTTGATTAGAAAATGAACGTTGTAGGTATGGAACAATGGAAGGCTTAAGAATGCGAAGCATCAAGTGGTATGCAACGAAGAAAAGACCAGATATTCAATGACGAAATTTCTGTTATTAGGACCAAGGCATAGAGATGTTGAAGTTGCAAAAGAGTTTATCGACAGTGATCACCCACCTCTCTTCGTCGTCCCTTTCAAATACCAAAGTTATGTAGAGACTCGAGCCTCCACAAATTTAATTGCTGGTGAAGCCCTTCATATTTTACGAGGATTAATTAACATTTTAAAATATTTAATAATATAATTAATACTCTAAACTAATTTAAAAGATATAATCAGCATTCTAAAATATTTAAATATATAATTAGTATTTAGAACTAATTTTAAAAATATAACCAGTACCATAAAATATTTAAATTAATGTAATTTTATCTATTCACTGACAAAAATACTTAATTTCGTTTGATATATATCACAAAAAAAAATTATTTCTACACATTATTATTTAAAAGTTATATGTGTAATATCGTTTTAATAAATTATATTAAATAAATTATAAAATTTCTCATTCTTCATATTAGAATTATATATAATGTTAATTTTAGAATTTATTTAGTACTCTTATTTAAATAATATAATACATGTGACTTTTTAAATAATAATGTATCAAAATAAAAAATTTAAGTGACATGATCGATCAGAAATTTATATTTCTATTAGTGAAAAGATGAAACTATACTAATTTAAATATTTTAGGGTACTGATTATACTATTAAAATTAGTTTAGAATGATAATTATACTCTTAAATATTTTAAAGTATTAGTAATTAATTCAGAGTATTAATTATATCTTTAAATATTTTAAGATATTAATTATCTTTTTAAAATTAGTTTAGATATTGGATTTTTATCAATTTATTATTGTTAAGTTATCAAAGACTTTTAGATAATTAAATTGGGACTGTAAAAACCAATGAAATATTGTCTCGCGATTGTCTATGCGCCTGTTGTAAAGCAAAAATAGATTGAACAAGAGTCAGAGAAATATGCCCAGAGCAAATGGACGGAGACAAGAGCTCACCGGCTCCCCCACCGGAACCGCCGGTGTTGCACCCAGATGTGGAACCACTTTACTTCCTTCTGGGCTCATGGAGAGGCCAAGGAGAAGGCGGCTTCCCTACCATAAATTCATTCTCTTATGGCGAAGGGCTTCAGTTTTCCCATTCTGGGAGCAAGGCATCTGACACAAACAATAACTGCTCATATGATTTGACGAAGATTAAAATTTTGTTTTTAATTGAAGAATTGAATTGGGTTTTTCTTTGTTGTGTACGAGATGAGACAGGCCGTCATTGGGTATACCCAGAAGACTTGGAAACTCGACTCTTGCGAGCCAATGCACGCCGAGAGTGGATACTGGCGTCCAAAGCTTGATGGTACTATTGAAGTTGTGATTGCGCAAAGCACTGGTCTTGTTGAAGTTCAGGTACTGTGTCTTGTTACTAATGAGAGTGCTTTAGCTAGCATCTATACTTAATTTTTTTAACCCTTTTACATTCGTCTTTCGCAGATAAACTGTTCGATAAATTGCCTGCTTTGTTTCATGCTTGTCTCTATTTTAGTTTTATACGCTATTTAACTGGTGTATGATGATGGATTTTTTGTGTAGGCTTAGGCTGCCACGTCATCCTTGAGCAGAGCATTCACAGATGAGTGAAACAGCAGTAAAAATTAAAAATAAATTACTTTAACAAGTTTGAACTTGAATGTTCTGAATCACATTTGACAAATATTGATTAGTGAGTCTGTACTGGCTGAACCAGCACAGAAATTACCTTCATGCTAATATCCATCTAATTTTTCTGTAATTTCTAAGCACAATCTAAATTAGCAAATGCACCTCACTTTACTATGGGAGAAGGCTCAAGTTAAATATTTGACAAATATTCCCAGTATAGAAGGGCTTTTGGTACAAAACAAAACGAGAATGAGAATAAAAAAGCTACATTTCATAAATATGGGAAGCTTTCTTTTTAAGAAAGCCACTTTATGCCATTTTTGGTTCTGTTGTAAATATTTTTTGAATGCCACTTTATCATTTACCAAACACAATAAAAATACTTTTTTTACATTTTTCCTTTGCTTAAATCCTTCTTCCATGTATCAAACGCAGCCTAATGTTTGAATTAGTTCCTACCTTGTCAAATAACCTACGTACGATAGGCACATATTTCTACACATTGGAAGTTCCATTATGCAGTATCAGCATGCTCCTGACTGCTGAAGGTGCTTTGCAATAATTATTTTGATAAATTGCATTCTACACTGCTGGCTGGTTTTCTACCATTATTGTTGTACTTGCACATAAAAGCCTAAACAATTGCTTAATTATCCCAAAAATAAGATTTTCCTATTATCTTTTTCTTTTTCATTTTTTTAGTTTTCTTTTATTCGTTTTTACTTCTTCTGATGTGTCCCTAGCGTATGTCATACAGAAAGGGATATATAATGCAAAGGAGAAGGGGATAGAGCTTCAGAGTGAAACAGTGGGGAATGCTTCTAAGGTAATGAAATTGGTCTTTCAAAAGTAGAACAAAGCAAGTGATTCCTGTCCATTCATGCATAGTTTGCATATCTTATATTTTGCTTGTAAGTTGTTTCCCCTAGTGAGGAAAAAGATGACAGGGGTAATGGGTTACAGTTTAGGTTTCATTGTAAATATAAACCAGTTAGTGAAGTGGTTTAGTACAATAAATATCTGTCAAAAAAGAATGCAATAATTCTGTCTTCCTTGAGATTCAACATCACATTATTGACTCCATGAAAGGGTTCCTCCACATATCTGAATTCTATCAAAGAACTTCATTATAAACATCTGAAAAAATGCACTGAAGCTATTATTGTGATTTTTGCTTTGTTGTGTTGAACTTTACTATTTGAGCATGTAGATACTATCCAACCATGCTTACATTCATATATGCATTTATACTTACATACATATATTTATATAATTATATATATGCTCTCTTAGATTAGATTGGCCATTATGTTGCTATCCACTCTAGGGCAGAAATATATCCCCTCCTCTCCCTCTTCCTATGGTGCTCAAAATTTTTTCTCATCCTGCACAGGTTTAGGGAGATAAGACGAATGTTCCAGTTGGTTGATGGGAATCTTTGTTATGAAGTTCAGATGGCTACCAATATGGTAGGTCTTCAACCTCACTTAAAAGCAGCATTGAAGAAGCTCTGAACTGAAGCTATCACATTTCATGGAAGGTGATATTAAAGAAGAATGCAAGTCCTGCATTAGAGTGTCCAATGGTTCTATATCTCTCTAGACAGCAGTTTAAGCCAGCTTAATAATGATCTACTAATTAGCATGTTTTGCTCTTTCTGAATGTGCTTCATGAAGAAACTAAATCCTTTACTGAAGCAATGATTCTATTGTCTTATCCATTCGCCATCTTCATGGTTCATTATTTTAGCTGTACTCTTATCCGCATTGAAGGCTAGAGTATCCAACAAGATGTGAAATGAGAAGTTCTCTCCTTTTCTGACATTTTTCTTATATCCTTGATTGTTTTTTTGTGATCTTATCGACATCAAAATCCTCTTCCTAAAAATCACAAATGAACCCATGCTAAAATACCTCCTGTAATATGCTGCGGATGCCCAGACTAAATTTTGGTCCATTAACGGGTGGCTGAAAAATGATGTTCATGTCCATGACTGGAGCATGGATGCAGTCAGAAGTGAGAATTGAAGACCTCCATAAGGCGACTTCTTAAAGTGCTTTCCAACTTGAGGGGCATTCTTCTGCCATTGGAATCATTTTCAGCGATAAAACTGGGAATCTTGTTTCTCTTCATGGGGACTTAGTCATGGCCACCTCTGCATTTATGAGAGACAGGGAGAGGCCTCTGTGGTTCTAAAAGCTGTACAAATGGCTATGAGAAGGGAATTGATTTGATGATTGTGGATTCTGTCCATTGGCATATTGTGGGTACAATCAATTTTGGATATCAATGCCTGAGTGGATACTCTTTTCTGATATGAGGAACTCTAACTCTGATGTTAATTACTTGATCTTTGAGTAATGATTTGATTTTCCTTTGGCCAAAAAGCAAAAGAAAAAACCCTTATATGATTATCTGTCATACTTCTCTAACACCATATAGCTTTTTTGGAGATTAATGCTCAAAGAAGATTTAGTTATACTTTTTTCAATCTTAAATATATGATATATTTAACTAATTTGGTTAAATTAAAAAAGTTAGTTAAATTAGTTATTATAACATATTTTTTTAAAATACTTTAATAAGTTTCCTAAACTCTCTCCCCATTTGCCTTAATTATTGTTAAAAATATTAATACGGATAATTTAAGAAAAAATTGATAAATTTAAAAAATATTTTATATTTAAGGTAAATATTAATTTATTAATTATTTTTTATATTTAAGATTAGATGAGTATATGAAGTGTAATTTTTCATCTCAATGTGGCGTTGTTTATGTGAATGCTATTTTAAATTATCCTGCCTGACCAGGTGATAGCAAACAAGATATGTGAATTAAGTGTTGCTGATTCGGCATAGTAAATAGCACAGAAATACATAAATATGATTACGCAAGTAAATTTTTTGTTATACTTCCACAATTTATTGTAAAATGTTTACAAATTTTTTTAAGAAAGAAAATTATTTCATATTTTATTACCATTTTTTTGTGAAAACACCAATTTAATTATTTTTTAATATTACACATAAGGAGTTTAAACCTAAAAGTTTTAGTGACTCTTCACCCCCCACTATTACCACTCAGATAGCATTTAAAAGTATCTTTAAACTTGCAAAGTATAACTACAAGCGTATAAATTTTGTTTTATGTGAAACTTGTACACATTTCAAAAATAAAAAGATGACCTTAATTTCAACAAAATTAATATTACTTAACAAATATAACTCTTGCGTATATGGTGCAAAATTAAAAAGGGATCAAGAAAGACAACCAATTTCCACCCTAATCTTATTACCGAGAAAATCATAAACAAAAATACTCAGCATGTCATTTTACGTGAACTAAAGCCCACATCCAACATTTATATTAGACTAGAAAAAATATATTTTGTAAATAGACA
Source organism: Leucaena leucocephala (assembly GCA_037074615.1). Lineage (NCBI taxonomy): Eukaryota > Viridiplantae > Streptophyta > Magnoliopsida > Fabales > Fabaceae > Leucaena > Leucaena leucocephala. The sequence continues at coordinate 1,021,522 of CM073544.1, read as the reverse complement.
ATGTCGCATGTATCACTGAGACTCAAACAACTGGTGCACCAGAAAATGTTTCCTTCCCTACCAAAAACAAACACAAAAAAGATAAAAAAAAAAAAGGGATAATCAGAACTCATATATGAAGTTTAATCCCAGCCGGTAGCAGGAACGTTCTCGATTCCAGTTCCGGGAACAGGAACTTGTGGAGCTTGGACGGGTTCACCCCAATCCCCTGCAATAAGAACTTGGTTCAGCAAATGCAAATTCAAATTCATAACCCTTAAACAATAGAGAAGGCACATGTTCACCATAATTTAATTACTAAATAACAGAGGCAGATTCTCTATCTGTTGCATAGTATTAAAGAAGGAAAGTGAAGACAATGAGTCCACTGTGACTGTTATGGCCAGATATCAACAAATTAACAAATCTGCAACACCAACTATCATGGAACCAAATATAATCAAGTGCAAAGATTTACCTGTAGCTTCTGGGGTCCAGCTGACACCAGAAGCTGCCGGAATAGGTTGTGCTACCTGTTCAGTCCATGGTTGATCAGTTGCAACAGGCCACTGGCCATCAGCAATGGCACCAATACCGGCACCGAAATCAGCAGCAGCATAGTCTTGGACAGCAGGCGTCTCCTCTTCCTCTAGTTGCTTGGCCTCCTCAGGTTCTCTATAGAAGAATAAGTCCACCTGCATAATAGAAAATTTGAGACCGCAGCATTTGAAGGAAACTCGCAAACAGAGCTACTTTCATCATAGAAAATAGCAAATATTAAGATAAGATATTTAAGCACAACAAACGCCACAACAATGACCTATATCTCTACAGAAGAACCGGGGATATATTTATGAGACAGACCTCTCACAACAGATAGCATTAAATTATAAATGTTAGCCAAGCATCCCTTCAAAATAGGTCACAATAAAAGCAGCAAATACTTTACCATCACATCCCACTTGAGCCCCGGACGAATAGTACCACGCATCTGCAGTACCATCCTTGCTAAAAGCCAGAAAAGGCAACCAATGCTGTGTTTCCCCTTGTTGTTGGCAGGAATCCCAATATCAACGTATCGCATGGGAGAATCAGTGTCACAAAAAGCAATAGTTGGAATATTTCCAAGAGCAGCTTCCTTGATGGGCTGCACATAAATCAGTACCAAAAAAGACGTGAGTATAATAAGAAGATCAACTACAATTAGAATTAGAAGACTATTCACCAAAATATGACGTCTAAACAACTCATATAAAGAAATAATGACCTGATGGTCGGTTCTTGGATCAGTAAGAATTAGAAGGCGAGGCTCGCTATAAGAGGTCTGGAGCTGATTAGTGAAGGTTCCTGGGGTGTGTCTCCCAGCAAGTGCATGGGCACCAGTGTATTGAGCAAACTTGAGAACAGCTCTCTGACCATAAGGCCTAGCAGACTGAACAATAATATCTTGAGGGTTCTCAATGGCAACAATAACCCTAGCAGCAAGCTGAAGCTTCTCCCATGTCTTTCCAAGATTAATGATGTAGATACCTGATTACCAGAATAACCAAAATCAACAAAGTAACAGACAAAAGAAAGCACCCTAACACAGACTTGAAATTCAAGTAAACTATCACACCACTACTGTATACTGCAAGGCGAAATATTTTCAATCCTACCAAAAGCTTAAAAGAAGCTCCGATATTAAGGGTGATACTGAGACATTAAATATATAAAATTTCAATGCAACATAAGTGTCATGAGAGTAAATACATAACAGAACGCAATTTGAATCCAATTTTAAACTATCGATGTATAGATACAAGTAAATTTTATCAATTCATCATTAGATGTGGTACTCTGAAACTGAGACACTTTAATATCAGTAATGAAATTTCAGTAAAAATAAATATATCAGTAATTAAAATGCTCCATCTCATAAACTATGTTTAGGATATCTGGGAATTCAACACTAACCATCATTGCGGCGCTTGAACACATATCGCTCCATTTGGAAGTTGCAGTTTTTGGTTCCGAGGTGGACCTCGGCGGCCAACATCATCTGGATGTCAGCCTCCTTCTGGGACAGCTGGCGGGGAGGAGCGGCGGCGGCGGTTGTAGTGGTAGCCATGGTTCCAAGCAGGAGAACTACTGCGGAGCTTTCTTCTGTTTGAGATGCACAACTCCCAAGTTGAGGGTTCAGCAAGGAGCCGGAATACCTAGAGCTTTAGAGCTTCTGCCCGTTCTGCAGATAGAATTAGCGAAACCCTAGTTTGTTAAATGACGCATATACCCATGTCACTATTTTGATTTTCTCCTGTTTTGGGCTCAGGTTTTTGCTTTTGGGTCAAAATTGGGCTCAAGCTTTTTAAAACAGTTAAAGGTTAAAAAACCATAAACGGATGGAAAAACTTGTTAGTATTCATTTTTATAAGAAATGAAATTATTAAATTAATACATACTACTTATCCGATTAATTTAAAAAAGATATTAATTTTTTGGTGTTTGGAATTAAATTTTTATTCGTATAATTTATTTTAATTGGGTTATAGCCCCCACTATTTATATAAAAAAAAAAAGAAATGAAATTATTCTAATAATTAAATTAAAATATTTACGTGATAGACAAGAAATTATTGATTTATGTGGAATCGTATAAGCCAACGTCTAAGACAATTATAAATATTAATACAACTCATAAACTAAGGGTCTATGATACACTCATACGACCATTGGGTTAATATTCTTATTTATATTATAATACTAGCACTTTATGATTATTGACCTCCTCTATTCTAATTCTTTTTTTTATTTAATCAAAAGTATAATTTATTATAAAGTTTAAAGTATAACTTTTTATGTTTTTTAAATTTAAATTTATGTTCATAAAATTATTTATTAATTTAACTAACAACTCATTGATCCTTTATACCAATTTCTAAAAGTCGATTCAATCCACACTACACAAAATAAAGTTGATTTACATAAACAAGTGCCCTAAAAGGAAAAGCATCTTCCCAAGAAAACAAATTGACAAACATCATAGACTATTCTTTTAATTATAAACTAAATACTTTTTTGCCGGTCCTTATTGTGAGGTATACTCTCAAAAAATATAGATGATTATTATTATAAATCAGGTGATACGATATTAATTAAACTCTCCAACATTGTCCTTATCTAAAGTCATTAACTATAAAAAAAAAAGTAATATAAATCTAAAAAAAAATTCATTTAGATACGGATAAAATAAAAAACTTATTTTATTTTTAAATAAATTTAATGTCAAGTACCCTCAATTAAGGGTGTGCATGTCTAATAGCCTAGTTCGTCCTCCCGAGCCTGAAGAAAAATGGCTCTGCCTAGCCAAAAAAATTGGCTCGAGATATGAATGGCTATTTCGGGCGGGGCCAAATGTTGGGTAGGGTAAAACATTGGGTAAGATATACCATCATGTCTATTTGGCCCGGCCCTATATATATATTATTTTTTTATTTTTTTCTTAGAGTATTATTTCTTTTTTTTAACTTCTATTTATAACTCTACTTTTAAAGTTTTAAACATAACTCTTATCTTTACTTAGATATCAAATTTACTCCCATGCTTTACTTGCTAAGCATTCGATTATTGATGTTATAATACTACTACAGATATCTGACCCCGTTACATATTTCAAATTTTTTATATACGCAATAGACTTTAAGACTGTAATTATTATCTTTTTATTACCTTATTCTTAGTGAATTATATATATTTTTTAACTCTTAAAGACATAAATATAGTATTATTTTATAAGTTTATAATTATAAATTTTTTTCTACAATATAAACGAGGTATCACAATTTAAGCATATAAGTCCTCCTATTTTCAGCCTAATAATTAGAATTTTTATTAGGTTCAACCGCTACCCTCAATTACAATGAGGAGGAATAGGGAGAAGGGGTAGTAAGTTTACAACAATATAAATCAACGTACAGCATTTCTCTCATCAATCACCGTCTTCTGGCAATCACCATCTAAGTTATGAGATATCCTTGCTAAAGATTTGGTACACTGATCAGTTTCTCTATACATGAAGTGAAATTTGCCATTCCCTGCTAAAGAAAAGGCAGGCAATCTGAATGATGTCACTGAATGCATAATTGCTATCAGAACTCAAAAGTATTAAATTAATGAAAATGAATTTTATAATTAATTTTCAGCTCATACCTAAATTTTAATTCTAACCCCGACAAAACACTATCTAGTAGTAAGAGCAGAAGCAGCGGACCCATTATTCTTCTTCGACGAACAAGCATTCCACACTCCGTCGGACGCCATCCGCCGTTGTCAGCCCTGCGTGGTTGTTCAAGCAGTGAAGAAGGTTGGAACCCTAGGGCTTTCTCTATTCCCAAAATCGGGTGGGACTGATTTGTTCAGTCTGGCTTTGTATATAGATTTGAATTTGCTCCCGCGTCATCTGTTACCTGCGTGGTTGCTGCTGCTTTGTTTTAAATTTTTCATTTTAATTTGGTTTTGAATCTGGTCGTGTAATCGTTTGAATGTTGACGCATTTGAATTTGGGAATATTTACAGGTTGGGTTTAATTTTTCTTTTCCTACTAGTTTTTGCTTGAATGGTGTGTAATGGCCATTGTACTTCTTCCCTCTTGATTTTGATTACTAGCGACTTGTATGCTTGCATTGTGTTGTTTTCCAATGTCGGATTTGTTGTGTATTGTCATTCTGTTTATTAATCTCTTTATATTATCACATGTATGGTTTTGTAAATGACTTGGCTCTATTTGTGTCAAAATATCTGTAACAAATCAATGGTAGGGATTTGTTAAATCAATGGATGCTTGTCAGAATTCGTTGCAAATCCATCTTGCTTGTGAATTGAACTGTAATATGTAGTTTGAATTTTTCAATGATATAATGCAAGTATTTGTTGCATCCAACTGAGATTTGAAGTAAAAGTGTTTATATTCAGTTCTTTTATTGGGCATGTATTGAAATTGGTTTACTTTGAAGAAAACAATAACTAAGATATTCTTCTGGTAGGGATTGCGGATTAAGGTTCTATTTTATATGTTTTTATCTGTATTAGTTGAGCTATGAAACCATTTGGGGAGGTTTGCTTCTGAGGCAGATGTGAATCAGACTGTTGATTTACAATGTTTCCTTTGTTGTTGGCTTTTGAAGGATTGATATTTTTTAATGTATGGATATCATAGTTATTTCTGTGCTATTGATTCTCTTGAATCATGATGATATATTAGTTTTGTTGATGTAAATAGTGCCAATCAAAGGCATAGTTTGTCAATTTATGTCTTATCGCAATGGTATTTTCTAAATACAATCCCTAAATCTAACTGTTCATACATGCTCGATGTAGCAGCTTGACGTGGGATTTTTCTTTTCGAGGCTTTTGGAAGCCATATTCTTGTTCTCCTATTAAAAGAAGCAAGACCGTATAATTCATAAAGAAAGTGATGCCAGTGTTGTTCTCCGCGCGGTTGGTTCTGCTAGTTGGAGAGACACTGCCCTTGCGAAGGTTCTTTCCCGCTTCAAGTACTTCTTGTTTTCATAGCAGTGTCCATTGTTTAAGTCGGATAGAGGACCAACATGCTCCCCTTACTCCCTTAAGCATTGGTTTGAATAATGAAAATGAAACTAGGAAGGATAACAAAGTCAATAAACTGAAGCAATTGGGTTCCTCCTCTTTAGACTCAAAGAGCAGAGCAAAGACCATTGGTATCAATAAAATTAAAGCAGTTGGAGCAACAAAGAAGCAGCTGGTAGAATCTGCTCTGTTTGCCGCTAAGTCTTTTTCTGAAATTGGCCTCCCTCATTTGTTGGTTGCGAGATTGGAAAATGAAGGTTTTACGGTTCCAACTGAAGTGCAGTCTACAGCAATTCCTACAATTTTGAATAATCATGATGTCATAATTCAATCTTACACAGGATCAGGGAAAACATTGGCTTATCTTCTTCCCATTTTATCTAATGTTGGCCCTTTGAGGAACAAAACTTCTGAAGGTAACAGTAATGGTGAACCTGGGAAGAAAATGGGAATAGAGGCTGTAATTGTTGCTCCCTCTAGGGAACTGGGTATGCAGATAGTGAGGGAGTTTGAGAAGATACTTGGACTTGCTAACAAAAAGGCTGTTCAACAGCTTGTGGGAGGCGCGAACAGATCCAGGCAAGAAGAAGCTCTCAAGAAAAATAAACCTGCCATTGTTGTTGGCACACCTGGTAGAATAGCAGAGCTTAGCGCAGCCGGGAAACTTCACACCCATGGCTGTCGTTATTTGGTCCTAGATGAAGTCGATGAACTCCTGTCGTTTAACTTTCGGGAGGACATGCACCGGATACTAGAACATGTGGGGAAAAGATCAGGAGCTGACCCACGAGCACAAAATGGTACCGTTCCTAGACGGGTTGAGCGTCAAACTATTATGGTGTCTGCAACTGTTCCGTTTTCTGTTGTCAGGGCAGCCCGGAGCTGGGCGCATGATCCGCTTCTTGTCCAAGCCAATAGAGTTGGCCCGCTCGAAACCATTTCTCCTTCCATACCTGTCAATTTATCAGGATCTGCACCTAGCTCAAATTCTAACTCTACTACTACCCTTACACAGGCAGCAGAGAGTCTACCTCCAGCATTAAAACATTATTACTGTATCACAAAGTTACAGCATAAAGTTGATACTTTGAGAAGGTGTATTCATGCACTAGACGCCAAATATGTTATAGCTTTCATGAACCATATCAAGCAACTTAAGGATGTTGTCTTCAAGCTAGAGGCACGTGGGATGAAAGCTGCAGAGTTACATGGGGATCTTGGGAAACTTGCTAGGTCAACAACTCTGAAAAAGTTCAAGAATGGTGAGGTGAGAGTGCTCGTGACCAATGAATTATCCGCACGGGGATTGGACGTGGCGGAATGCGATCTCGTGGTTAATTTGGACTTACCCACAGACTCGATTCACTATGCACACCGAGCTGGCAGGACCGGAAGGCTCGGGAGGTCTGGTACAGTGCTTTCAATATGTGAAGAGCCAGAAGTGTTTGTTGTGAAGAAACTGCAAAAGCAGCTTGGGGTGCCAATAGTGAGCTGTGATTTTGTGGAGGGAAAACTACTTGTCGAAGAAGAGAAAATGCTAAATGGTGTGAGATAAGGCATTTTATTTTTGTGACCTTTTTTGTTGACAATATAGCTTCAATGGCTGCTTCATTCCGTATCATCAGGTTTCTTTTCTTATGATGGCAACTGTTAGACGGGCGACTATAAGTTGAAATATTATGAAATGGATTTTAAAATTGCTAGGCAATAAGTAACAAGTTAAGAATAAATTTACCTTAAAAATTTTAGCTTAAGAATAATGTTACTACAAAAATTTTCTAGATTTAATGTTCTCCTAAAAATTTTAAAACGTATTGCCTTTTAATGTTAAAAATATTAATAATTAATATTATTTTTGTAACCGTTAATATTAATTTTTAACGGGATGTTACTGTTAATATTATCGTTAATATTGCTCAAATTTGCACCCCATCCCAATAAATAACTTTTTTTTTTCAAAAGTATTTCACTTCATTAGATGCAAAAGACTTTTGTAGATAACACTAACGCTTATGATTCGGGATTAATTAAAAGTCATCAAAATATTATGTTTTAAGATGATATTTTTATTTTTAATATTTTACATGCTCAAGGAGGCAAATTTTTAAAATATTTATTTTTGATTTAGTTGGAAACCAAATTTTTAATAATCCTATATGTTACAATGCTTATTATTAGTTTATGTAAAATCTAAAATACTTTATAAATTTAAATATAGTTACATAATACTATTTTGTTTATCGTTATAATACCTTCAATGAAAGGATGAATTTTATCAGATTTAAAATTGATTAATAATATATTCATTTTATATTTCCCAGTTTGAATTTAGACATTTTAATGAAAGGATGAATTTTATAAAATTTAAAATTGATTAATGATATATTTATTTATTGATAATATTAATATTGATTTTATAATTCCCAATTAAAGAAAAACTAGGTGAAATTTAAAATTTATTTATTTTTAATTATTACTCAAATTCATGATAGTAATAATTCATTAAGCCCAATATTAGATAAAAATTATCTCACTGAAATACAAAACAAATATACTAATTAAAGGGTACTATTTCTCTTTTACATGATGTGGATGACAAGGTCGCTACTCATTTTAGATAATAACAAATAATTGGTGAATTCATTTATAAATATTATATGGTTACTTATTTATCTCTAAATATTCATTTTATTTCTTTTGGATTACTTTTTCATAACTTTATGGATTATAAAATTTTAATTATACCTACCCCAATAAGGTTCAGCACCATTTTAACCCTTCAAAAAGCTCGTTGCCAATGTGTTCCCAAGAGACATTGCAAAAGTCTTATCATACCTTATTAGCTTGCTACCTAAATTAATAACAGTTACCCATTATTTGTAGATTCAATTCACAGATGAATAAGACATATGATTATTTAGAGTATATTTAATCCTTATGAAATATCACTTTATTATGGTTCTAGTCACGGTACTTGGGGAGATATCCTAGCTCCTGGGTGTCTAAATTTACACCTGAGAGTAATAGACGGCTCACCGTGCCTGACGTTGGTATCTCCTAGGAGAAATGGAGACTTGATCATGCCCTTAGATTGTGGGTAAGCCTAACCCCTTTCCAAAAATTTTTGTATCAAAAAAAAATCATAGGTATGTCTTAGCGGTCAATGAGAGTTAGTACAGATGGTAAGGAACGGGCTCGTATCCCATAAGGACGTGAGTTTGATTCCTGCTGTCATCGTGAGACCTCATTTAGTAGGCGATCTCGTAAGTTCTCTATAAGTACTCTATGAGCCTTGAGAATATGTCATGACCTTAATGGAGGACCGATGTCGAATTCATCTAAACTTTTTTGTACAAAAAAAAAAGTTATGTCCTAGTAGGCAATAAGAGTTAGCACAGATGATAAGGAATGCGCTCGTATCCCATAATGACGCGAGTTCGATTCTTGCTGTCATCGTGAGGACTCTTTTGATAGGCAATCCCGTAAATCTCTTATAAATACTCTCTGAACCCTGAGGCTATATCCTGATCTTGGTGAGTGACACGAGCCAAACCCACCTAAATTTTTTTTGTAAAAAAAAAAAGTTATGTCCTAGCACCTGGAAGTTTTTGAGGAGGCAGTAATGCTCGGAAGCCACAAATTGTTTGTTAATTTATTTTATTTATGGACGTCGCCTTGAAGCACCAAATGATCAAAGAAATTGGAAAATCAACAAAAATCAATAACCCATAAGTCAAAACTAATATAAATGAGCAAAGAAACCCAGAAACTCAAAATCAAAAGCAAAACCAAAAATCCTCGAGTCCAGAAAAAGCGAACAAAAACTTTCGGTTCAGGAAACCAGAAGCTGTAATGGAAGAAAATAGAGAAGACAATAGAGGAGAAGGTCACTCCTTGGAGAACTATTCACAAATTCGTTTTGTGAAGCCCACCCAAAATCTGTCATCGGCGAGGTTGAGGACGATGGTGGAAGAACCAACAAAACCACAGAAGAGGACCAATAGTGAATGAAGATGAAGACGACGGTCGCTAAACCCTCCAATTAGTGAATTTTTAGTCGGTGGAGGATGCAGGTGACAACGACTTGACGCAAATCGTAATGATAAAGCAATATTGGGACTCGAAGAAAGAGATGACATGAATTCATATGGTTCATCTGCTTACACATATCTTGATCTTCAAGCTCTATTATTCAATTTTTTTAACTTGTAAATCTAACTCGAAAACACATGTTGGCAATAATACAACTTGGGATAAAAAGTGAGATGAATATCATGTGGATTTGCCAACTCAATATAATTGATACTAATATGTAACATTGTTATGTTTCTATAACTTCTAATGGGCATTGTTCTAAAAAAACACTCCAGTATGAGCAGCTCCATTTTAAAAACTTTCAGAATAAAAATGATATTTAACCCTATTATCCATTAAAAGTAGATAGGAGGTTTATGCTATATAACTATTAATTTTAAAGAAAATTCATGTGAGTTATAAAAATAGAAGAAATATTTATGTATTTAAAGTAAAATAAAAGAGAGGTTAATATATTTTAGAGTTAATGGGCATTTTTGTCCCATAAAACTATTTATTTTTCTCAATTTCACGAACAAGATTCAAGAATAAGATTTTTTGCTGAAAGGAGAGGAGTATGTCTGGGAATCAACTGGTAACGAAAAAAGGGATCATTTGTTTCTTGAACAGTTCTTTCAAAAAATCAATCCACCTGATTTATGAGTAATAAGATAATTCATGGCTTAGGGGGGGGTTAAGAATAGAAAGGAATAACCGAATTGAGTTAATGGATTTACCTAGGTCAAGAGACCAATAAATGATTTTTATATTCGAAACCCATTAGAAAAGAAGGGACAATCAATGAGAAATAAAATCATACAGAAATGCTAAAATAAAGAAGGCCTTGGCCCTGAAAATGCTACGAGGTGTTCGGAAATGGTTGAAGTAGTTGAATAGGAGGATCACTATGACTATAGCTCTTGGTAAATTTACCAAAGATGAAAATAATTTATTTGATATTATGGATGACTGGTTACGGAGGGACCATTTCATTTTTGTAGGTTGGTCCGGTCTATTGCTCTTTCCTTGCGCCTATTTCGCCTTGGGAGGTTGGTTTACAGGTATAACCTTTGTAACTTCATGGTATACTCATGGATTGGCAAGCTCCTATTTGGAGGGTTGCAACTTCTTAACTGCTGCAGTCTCTACTCCTGCTAATAGTTTAGCACACTCTTTGTTGTTACTATGGGGTCCTGAAGCACAAGGAGATTTTACCCGTTGGTGTCAATTAGGTGGTCTGTGGACTTTTGTTGCTCTGCACGGTGCTTTCAGACTAATAGGTTTCATGTTACGTCAATTTGAACTTGCTCGATCTGTTCAATTGCGTCCTTATAATGCAATCGCCTTTTCTGGTCCAATTGCTGTTTTTGTTTCTGTATTTCTGATTTATCCACTGGGTCAGTCTGGTTGGTTCTTTGCGCCTAGTTTTGGTGTAGCAGCTATATTTCGATTCATCCTCTTTTTCCAAGGATTTCATAATTGGACATTGAACCCATTTCATATGATGGGAGTTGCTGGTGTATTGGGCGCTGCTCTACTATGCGCTATTCATGGTGCTACTGTGAAAAATACTTTATTTGAAGATGGTGATGGCGCAAATACATTCCGTGCTTTTAACCCAACTCAAGCTGAAGAAACTTATTCAATGGTCACCGCTAACCGCTTTTGGTCCCAAATCTTTGGGGTTGCTTTTTCCAATAAACGTTGGTTACATTTCTTTATGTTATTTGTACCAGTAACCGGTTTATGGATGAGTGCTCTTGGAGTAATTGGTCTGGCCCTGAACCTACATGCCGATGACTTCGTTTCTCAAGAAATCCGCGCAGCGGAAGATCCTGAATTTGAGACTTTCTACACCAAAAATATTCTCTTAAACGAAGGTATCCGTGCTTGGATGGCGGCTCAAGATCAGCCTCATGAAAACCTTATATTCCCTGAGGAGGTTCTACCACGTGGAAACGCTCTTTAATGAAACTTTAGCTTTAACTAGTCGTGACCAAGAAACTACCGGTTTCGCTTGGTGGGCCGGGAATGTCCGACTTATCAATTTATCCGGTAAACTACTGGGGGCTCATGTAGCCCATGCCGGATTAATCGTATTCTGGGCCGGATTAATCGAAAATATCGACAGATTCTTGCGGAGTCCAAATCAAACAAATAGAAAAAATGAAATAAAAAAGATCCATTGTTCTAATTTCATCTCTATCGAATTTGAATATCAGAATAGTTGATAAAGTTCTGATTCAATGGGTTAGGTCTACTTACTTTTTCTTTTGTTGATTTAGAATTTTTTTCGATTCCTTTTGATTGAAATAATAAAAAATAGCAATATCTGGCAATTAAAGGGGATGACTTATCATTATTCATTCTAATGAAATAATAAAAAAATGTTCTACTTTCTAACTAGAATTACTATATTCTAATTCATTAGAATGATAACGATAATTTATTAGAATTGAGAATTCCATTTTCTAATGAAATTCTACGATTCCTTAGTTTTTTTATTACAAATATCAACAATATCTCTATTCTCTCTTCAAATATGAATACTACCGCTGAAGTTTTATGAAAAAGGAAAAAAGCCCCTTATCGGATTTGAACCGATGACTTACGCCTTACCATGGCGTTACTCTACCACTGAGTTAAAAGGGCCCCGTTTGATTCAATTCCTGAATAAGGAACTAGCCACTATGAGTCTAGTGCATATATTTATTACTGCATATACTTATTATATGTTATTTATTATATGTTATATTATATGATTATATATATGTTATATTATATGATTATATGTGATTATATATATGTGACTATAAAAATCATAATGTTGTCTTGAAAGTTTTTTTAGGGATAATATCGTATTAGAAGTGTTATTTGGTAGTAATATCATTCCAATTTAGCACCTCCAAACGGTCAAATGTTAGTTGACTTAATTATGTTTATGTGTAATGCTATGTGAGATACTATTACGCCACATGTTATGCCACATCATCCTTAATCAAAGAAGAAGAAAAAACCTCTCCCCTTCAGTATCATCATCCACAACCATGAACAATCAACAGCAAAAATTGAAGACTTCTCTTAACAAAACCATTAAAGAAATATATGCTTCACAAAACAAACAAAACCATTAAAGAAAGGATCTGCTTCACAAAACCATTAAATAAAGAGACAAAGCTCGCGAGAAATACCACAAACTTTTCTTGGGCAAGTTTATTTTTGTATGCGGCAACACCAGCAGAATGAACAAATATTCCGAGTTACGTTTAAGAATATTGTCCTTAAGAGTTATTTAGTGACAACCAGTAAGATGTAGCAACATTCCCTAGGACAAAATGAATTCTTCCTACGACGATAGGGAGAGCAGAATTGCCAGAAGAAAAAGAACTCAACAAGCAACAATAAAACAGAGAAAAATTTGAGCGTAGGAGATATTCACAAAAATCATCTAATAATAAATATTCATCTCATCTATCCGACCTAACTCTTTTAATTTTTCTATTTAATTAATTTTCTACCTCTGCCTTATATAAAATAAATTTATTAAATGCTTCATCTTTATGCCTCAACAAATATACTTTAGTATATCTAGAGAAATCATCAATAAAAATAATATAATATCTTTTACCACTTCTAGTTTTTATTTGTTTTAAATCTCCTAAATCTGTGTGTATCAAAGACAACAACTCAGTTTCTCTTTGACCAGAAAAATGAGGTTGTTTAGTCAATTTGGTTTCTACGCAAACTTCACATTTATGCAAACTTCTTTATTGCTGAAATTAATCTTAGGTTTTGCAATCTCTTCATATAAGACTTAATAATATGTCCTAATCTAGCATGCCAAACATCAAAAGACTCAATTAAATAAGCAGAAGAACATGCATTATTATTCTCATCAACACTTAGTACAAATAATCCCTGATTACAATAACCCTTCCTAATGAGAACATTGTTCTTTTTCATAACGATCTTATCATATTCGAATGTCACTTTAACCCTAGCTTTCCCTAATATTGTTCTTTCTTGATGTGAGTTTCAGTACCACTTTCCCTTTCCCTATAACTTTTATAGTTAGGAAATCAGCAAGATATATATAGTATTCTCTTCCTTCAAAGGAGGTATACTTCTTTGTTTGCATAAATGTGCTTGGTAGCCCCAGAGTCTACTACCTATTTTTTACATTAGAGATACAAAGGGCTTGATAAATCATTTCAGTAATGATCTCATCATCATTGATTTCATCTCTTTCAACCAAATTTATATTTGGCTTTGGAGGATTTTCATCTCTTGACTTTTTAGCCCCTTTCCTACATTGTGAAGCATAATGACATGGTTTGACACAAGTAAAACAATTTACCTTCTTCTTGAACTTAGGGTTAGAATCCTTGGGTTTATAATCAGATTTCTTATTCTTCTTGTTCTTATGTTTAGAGTCGTACCCTTATTGTCAGGTTTTATTTCCACCAAATTTACCTTCGTTGCCATCTCCTTTTATTCTGCTATTTGGATTGCCCTTCCGTGGGTATCTTCAATGATAACAAGTGATTAAATATGATAGAGACAATTGCTTCTGTTTGTGCTTTAGTTGTTGTTTGTAATTGTTCCATTATTTAGTCAATTTTCAATTAGAACCCCTATAACAAATTCGTCAGGCAGATTTATCTTTTCAACCCTTTGTTCCTCCAACAATTTGTGATATTCACTAATATGAAGCTTTATATCTTTGTCCTCTATAATCTCCCATCTATAGAAGTTTTCAACCAAGAACTTTTATTTCCCAGCATCCTCAGCACTGTATTTAAGGATAAAAGATTCCCAGATCTTGTTTGCTTCTTTGTAGACACTATAAATATCGAACAAATCATCTGACAAGGTACTAATCAATGTATGCCAGCAAACCTTATTAGCATGCGTCCAAACATCCTTCTAGGCTTGATCAGCATCTAGGGAAGGTTGAGACTCTGTGAGTGCAGCAACAACTCTGTACATGTCAAGGACAGTGTAAACTCTCTCTTGCCATTGCCTGAAGTTCTTGCCATCAAATACTTCGATCTTAGAAGTGTCAAGGAACGAACGAAGAATAGGTATGGAAATGTGAGGAACAACAGTTTTGATGTTTTTACCACCATCGTTGGGAATATTTAGAGTCTCCATCTTTGAGAATAACTCTTAGGATTGTAGACAGTAACACCTGCAAAACAAACAAACAATTTGTATTACATCCAATGACATTGTCCTTAAGAGTTATTTTACGACAATCAATAAAGTATAGCGGTACTCCTTCAGATTAAATGGATTATTTCTACGGTGACAAGGAGAGTAGAAAAAGTATAACTCAGAAAACAACAATAAAAACAGAAGAGAATTTGAGTGCAGGAGATATTGATTTTTCTATTATTTGCGCTCTTCGCCCTTTTATAGGCGCTTAGCATAGAGACGGAGGGCACTAGTCACGTCGAAAAACACGCCTCTTTCTTTGGCCGAAAGGACATGACGCCGACGCCGACGAACAAACTTCCTGGTTAAGAAATTTGACTATTGATAATAGTGGAAGACTCGGCCAAAAGGGTAACGAGTTTTTTTTTAAACTCATAATTAAGGCATTTTCCCGGTAAGCTCCTTTCAAATATAAAAATTTAGTTCAAAAAATAATTTTGATAAAAGTATAATATCTTGCTTTACTTGCGAGGAAATTATAAAATTTCAATTGAATTTCCATGACCCAATTTTTATGCATGTAAACCCATAATAACATGTTATTTAAGGACTTGGAACCCCACATTTCTAAGAAATGTGGGACTTTGTTTCATTTGGCACACCCACATATACACATTTTCACAAGAGTTTTGCAGCAGCAACCACAAGCTTCTCCACTCCTTTTATTGGTTCGATCAGCTCCCAAGCAAATTAGAGCAGCAACATAGATAAATCTAAGAATAATAATAAATCATTGAGCCCAGAAAGAGAGGAAAAGAAAACCCAGATAGCCTAGTAGAGAACAATATAGTCCCAAAAATGTTGCCACAGAAAGTAGCTTCCCTTTGCTCAGATGGCTAAAAATTATAGAGCTTAATATAATAGATTTATTGGTGCGCTTTTTTGAGATCAATCCATCGAACTAAACCAAGACGATAACAGCCATCGGAACAGAGATTGAGGAGACAGTAGAAGCCTCCAAAATAGTTTTGACAATTTTGAAATCAGAAGTGGGGCCAAAATTCACGTAAATTTTAGCTAAATAATTAATTAAATTAAAAAAAAATCACAAATAACACCCATTTAAATTTCAAAATTCTGTTTACTATATTTTATAAGCTATTTATAACTCTTGTAAAACTACTTATAACTTTTTTTAAAAAAATCTTGATATAGAATTTTAAAATTTAAATAAGTATTTTTTGAGATTTTTCCTTAAATTAATCTTACAAAAAAAACTAGATGAACCCCACATACTGCGTAATAATACACCACAACTTATTACCATAAATTTTAGGGTTAAAGTGTTCTCCTAAAAATTTTTAGATTAAATGTCATTATGAAAGTTTTAAAACATAATTAATATTATTTTATCCTATTAAAAAATTAAAATTAACTCTTAAAAACTTAACAGTTAATTGTTAATATTTTAATGATAAAAAATAATATTATTTTATTTTAATATTTTTAGAATAATCTTAAATTTAAAAATATTTTTTGAGCAACATTGCTCCCCATTAAAAAACTTTAACAAATTTAGTCTTTAATCCTAAATTTTATATTTTTATATTAACGAGTATGGATAAAAAATTTGTGGACAAAATACAATTTTCTTCCCTGCCAGTTACATTTTTCCAATATATATATATATAGAGAGAGAGAGAGGGGTGTATATTAGATTGTGATCTGTCGTTCTTTCTTGTCATAACTTCCAACCAAATTAAGATGGACCCTTCTGTAAAACCGAAACCAGTTGAAGAAAGTCACTAGTTTAAGCCTCTCTTTTTTTCTCCAGAGATTTTCTTTAAATCCTCCTTCACCCTGTGTTTCGTCTTCTACCCCATTTCAGCTGCTGACTCAAAACACAAAACAACAACTACAAAAAAACATCGTCATGGAGCAGAGGAAGAAGAAGACGATTACGATGAGCGGAATTCCTTCAATCTCACTCATCCCCATCTTCTTCTTCTTATCCATCATTGCTCATGGCATAAAGTACCAAACTTCAGCGACAATGAGTCTTGAATAGGTTCAAAGGCATGGCACAGAAAAACAAAGTCTTGAACTTGATAGGTTCGAACGCATCCAAGAGCTTGCTCACAGAGTGATGGACTTTAGTTAGCTTTGTATTCGGCCCAGTCCGTCAAAGTGGCCCAAGTCTGTAATGTTTAAGTATATATATGCGTGTGATGTGTGAACAGATATGTATAAAAAACGTATTTTATTCAATAACGAAGTACTATTCGTTTTGTTCAGCACTTTGTGCCTACTGGATCAACATGGCATCAGAGCCAAGTTGCCAAGTCCTGATCCAAGATCTGCGCACAAGAAAACAAAACTTACCCTAAAGAATAGCAAAGAAAGCATTCAAGACCGTGGCAACCCTACGTCTTATCGCAGAAAACACAAAAGCTCCAATCTGCGACAAGGCCAAAATCTGCGATTTCTTGAAGCGCCACCACCTGCGACAAGGCACGACACTCGAGTTCATCATTTGCATGGCACAGAAAAACAGAGTCTTGAACTTGTAGGTTCGAACGCATCCAAGAGCTTGCTCACAGAGACATGATTCGTCACACAAGAAGGAAGGCTTCGGAAACGTTTGACATACCAATGCACGCAGGGAGAGATTTGGGATCTGGGGTTTATTTTGTGCAAGTTAAAGTTGGTACACCATCTCAGACATTCTGGGTTGCTGCAGATACAGGAAGCGATCTTGCATGGTTTAACTGCAATTATAAGCCTCAAAATTTCACCTCACATCGTAAACGAAAACCTCAGAGCCGAAGGGGGGGTGTTTTTTCCTCATCATTCTCGTACAACCTCACATCGTAGGCGAAAATCTCAGAGCCGAAGGAGGGTGTTTCCTCCTCATCGTTCTCTTACAATCCGACCTGTGAATCGTTCATCTCATGAATGCAAGGTTGAACTTTTCTGGCCAAGTTTCAATTTTTACAGTGAACTGATTCATGGGGTTGCTCTGAAATACAAATCTGCAAAGTGCTCTATGATTAATATGAAATATCTGCAATATTTGCATGTAGTATTGTTGCAGATAATTTTCTGCTATATGATGACCTTTTAACAAACAGTTAGCATACACAATAGCAACCATTCTTCCCAGCATTCAAACAAGAAGGTGGAGCTTCACATGACCCACATATTTCTGCACCAAACCCAGAAACATAACGTAACCTTATAGTATTCAATCCTCTGCTATTAATTAATCAATGAATCTTATAGGCCCTCTCTACCTAGAAACCCATTTCAGTTTTCAATTAATGTATCTCCAAGTCTTGACCTTTTTTCTTGATCTTATTATGTTGTACAGTTACCTTGACGGGTCCAGAGCAATGGGATTATTTATCAGAGACACTTTCACAGTAGGCCTCACAAATGGTGGAAAGGGGAAACTGAAGAACATGGCTGTTGGATGCACACAATCTGCCATGAGTGGTGCAACTGTTAGCAAGACAGTTGATGGGTTATTAGGGTTAAGAAAGTTGATGGGTTATTAGGGTTAGGTCTTTCAGAATAGTCTTTTGTTGCCAGAGCTGCTTCACAATATGGACACAAGTTCACATACTGTTTAGTTAATCATTTGAGCCACAAAAATGTTTCAAATTTCCTAACTTTTGGGCCAATAATTTCAAAAGCAAGCCTTCTGAAAGAAATCCACACAACCCCACTTCATATAATCCCTCCAAATTATGGTGTAAATGTGGTGGGTATCTCTATTGGAGGGCAGCTTCTGAGAATCCCACAAATGGTTTGGGATTTCAATACTAATGGAGGAGCCATACTTGATTCAGCAATATCTTTAACATTCCTAGCTACGGCTGCTTATGTTTCTTCATGGAGACTCGGGTGAAACCTTTAGTGCCAAAATCGGCTTCTTACTTTGAAGGTGGTGCAAGGTTGGAGCCACCAGTAAAGAGCTATGTGATTGATGTTAATAAAGATCAGAAGTGTATTGGGATTATTGGAATTGATTGGCCTGCTATTTCAATCATAGGTAATATTGTGCAGCAAAATCATTTGTGGGAATTTGATTTGTTTCATAACACTGTGCAGTTTACTCCAAATGCATGCTGATAAATACCACTGGTGTTTGGAGGTTCTTCATTTGCAGTAGCAGAAGAAGAAAACACCAAAGAGATACATTAATTTAACTTTTTATTTACATATCTATTAAGATTTTGTTTATTTGGATAAGGATGACAAGGTGAACAAAATAATTTAATCCAAATCACCTTTTCTCAATTATTCAATTTTTACAGATTTTAAAAATTATATTTTATAATCTACTTTTTAAAAATTCACTAAAATTTAATATTGGACATCTGTATTAGAAAATTGATAATCTCTAAATTTGTAAATATAAACTTCCTTCTATTATATGTATAAAACAACAGCGATCCTGCCTTTCTAACAAAAAGGTTTGCAATCTTTAATATATATATATATATATATATATTAGCAGATATAATCAAGTAGCTGGGGATCAGATTTGAAACATTGTTTGCTCTAGCTTCCATGCTAGCATCAAATAAAAAGCTTATAAGTAGCAAAGAAAACACCAGTAAAAGGTATTTCTCACAACAACACAGATGTGTTTGGCATATTGAGCGATGTTCATGTATTTGAACATGTGACTGTGGGAGGTGAGTTAGCTTAAGAGTTTAGTTTTTGAATTCTTGACGAGTGGTAAGGTTTCTGACAGATCCTTAAAATAATCTCAAACTCTCAAGCATAAACAGTATTAATCTATGCTTCTTCACTTTGCAACAGTAGCAACCATTTTCAGCAATGGAGGAAAAGGAAAACTGCATCGTTGTCATGATAGTGGATCAAAATGGACAGAATATTTAGTGACAAACGATTTTCCGCATATAATTTCCAATTTTCCACTGCAAGAATATACTTTGATTAAAACACATGAAAAGATGATAGCACTTCTTTCATATCTGGAAATAATGGGACATGCCAACAATGTTCTTCTTAAATCATTGCTCCGTGCATACTATGGGATTCACCGTCTAGTTATATTTACAAAACAACAGCCTTGCTCAAATTATAAAAAAGTTGTATTCTAAACTTGACACAAGTAACACCTTAAATTAATAACAATTGTGGCTATCGAATTTTTGTGTGTTTATCTTTATTTGAAATTCCAAATTTTCAGTCTTTTAATAATTATTTAAAACATATTTGAAATCAAAAATTCAATTTTTTATTTATTTTAATCAAGATAGTATTTGCAATTAAAATATTTTTAAGTATTAAAATAAATAATTTTCTAAATAAAAAATAATTTTCAACTTGAAAATATTTTAGTTTAAAACATTAACAATTATAACCTTAAAATAAATAATTTTTGTTTTAAAACATATTGAATTTAAACTTTTAAAAATACTTCACCAGAACCATATAGATTGTGTTGTAAAACCAATCTCGAGGTTTTATTAGATACCTTTTTTATCAATTATTTTTTATATTCTTAATATAAAATTTTATTAATTTTTTTAATAGATTTAAAAAATTAAATAAATCAATTAGTTATAATTAAATTATTTATTTAGTTTATTTATACTCTTAAAAATTTTAATTAAAAATTATATTTAAAACTAAAAGAGTAATATTATTTTGAAATAAAAAATTTGAACGCATAGTAACATTTTGTATTGAGAAAATCGAATGGGTCAATGTGGGCCTAGGAGTTTTCTTAGCCCAATGCAGCGGGATTCATGATATTTTAATCCTTATACTTAAGATTTAACTGATAAAATAGTGAGATATACGATCATTTAAAACGTATTTGATCTTTAGAGAGTACTATTTTATTGTAATGTCAGTCGCGGTGCTTGGAGAGGATCTTAGCTTTTGGGTGCCTAAATTTACACTTGAAGAGAATAGACGGCTCGTCCTACCCGATATTAGTATCGCCTAGGAGTAAGAGAGATTTCGTCCTGTCCTTAGATCATAGGTGAGCCTAACCCTTTTTTAAAAAATTTTGTACAAAAAAAAATCCCTATTCTCAATGACTTTTGTTGTTTACTGATAAAAGTATTAAGGAATTTTGCCACTTATTATTATGTAATACAATTTAAACACACACACAAACATGATAAGTAGCGTTGCTACTAAGGTAATTAATCGTTGACCTTAGACCATCTACCTATTAATATTTAGAAATTTACATATATTCATTTATTAATCTTGAAATTTTATCTATATTATATTTTTAATAAATTTTAAAATAAATAATCTTTTGTGCTTTTGAGTATTATACAATCTACTTGCTTATTTATTTGACCACGTGAAGTGAACACAGCAAACTCAAAGCTGTTTGAGTGGAAAAACAAACATTGCAAAACATGCAAGCAACTTCCCTTATACTTCTACAACGTGCGAGATATTGACCAACCGCTCTTTTCAATTAATCATTAAATTATAGATTATATTTTTCAAAATAAGGGGGGAAATAAAGAAATATAAAATATTCCTTTTCCCCCCCGAATCTAATGCATGTTGTCACGATTGAAGTCAGAAGTCATAAATTAGATTCTCATCAATCATCAAGTCATGCAGCGAGAAAGATAATTCTAAAAAGACACTATGTAATTCAATTATTTATTTTTTATGATTATTCCACTGTGTAATTCCTTTTTTCCGTTTTATTTGTTATAAAGAAAATAAAAGAATGGATAATTATAATATCTAAATTTGCATTTCAACACATTCATTTCTTTTTCATTTAAAATTGAGAAAAAGTTCCTGTTAAAAATTTTAATGTTAAGGAAAATCTAAATTTTTTTATATGATATAGTTATCTAACTGGATCAGATTCGAACATTGTTGAGCATGATAAGAGTGGCTTTCTCAGGCATATTTTGTATAAACACGTATTCTAACTCGAGACATCGTGTTTAAATAGTTAAAACCTATTCTACTTAGACTAATGCACCGATATTCTGATTTAAGTATTTCTCACCAATAAAATTATTAATAGGAAGCTTTTCCTCAATTTTATAAATTTGTTTTTCATGAATGAAATAAAATTATGATCTTATCTTTAATACCGGGATAAAATAAAAATAAAAAATATATATTTAATTAATTATATCATTAATAAGCTGCACACGGAATACTTTAAATATATATTGGGGAAAAACTTTTTAACTTTACAGTAACTTAAAAGCATGTTGCCTAGTCTTGATTAAAAAGTATTAGATAGCCAATTTCAATATTAGCTAGCTAGACATTATAATGAAAAACAATCAAATCCTATATTGTAAATATCACTATAAATTTGATACAAAGAATTTTCTTTATCAGCATCTAGATAAATACCCTGAACTCACGTTTAATTAATTAATTAATTTTTTTTATTTATAATACTCGTAATTCAAATCAAATATGAATACAGAAATTAAAAAATAAAATATCTGGGCCATTGGGCGTAATGCCCCAGTTTTTACCAATATATATATATATATATATATATATATATGTGTGTGTGTGTGTGTGTGTGGGCCATTAATAGACAGAGGATAGTTAAGTTTCTTAAGAAAGAAGGAATCTGATGCGCTTAAAGATGTTTCTTTGATTCGTATGATCATCCCTTTGAAGCATTCAACACGAAGAATGTCCCTCAGAACTCCCTTGCTTGCCCGCCACTAACAACATATATGTGCATGTATTTGTGTGGGTCTACATATATACATATATATATATATATATATATATATATATATATATATATATATTTGTACACAACAATATTGGCACATTAGCAAAAAGAAAAAAAATAGGTCAAAAGAAAAAAAAAATCACGATCATGATCATGGCTGCACTCTCCCATGTGCTTTCCCCTATTTTTTTCAACCCCAACATGTGCCTTACACATTTATCTATCTATTTTCAAATCGATTGAAATATTTTCACCAGAAAATAATTAATAATTATTTTTTGTCTTATTAATTCATCTCACACATTTAGATCACTCTTATTTGAACAAAATACTCCTAACATTGTATGTCTATATTTTTTTTAATACATAGATATTCTTCTATTAGATATAATTTTATTTAAAGTATTGTTGAGTACTAAATATGATATACTTTTTAATCAGAATGTAAATATTGATTTGATATATTATGAGAAATTAATTTCTTTCATTGGACTAATTTCTACAGTTGGGACTAGCTAATTCAAATTTCAAATTTAGTTTAGACTACGTGGGATGTAAAGCTCTTTTAACAACAATTTTTATCATGAACACAATTCGAAACTCAAAACTTTACCCGTTTCAATCATTAATATAAAAAGTTGATAATTAATTTATGAATATTTTAAAAAATTAATTAAATTAATTATTTATAATAAATATATGTTAATTTTTTTATAATACCATTATAAGCGTATGTGCATTGTGACTACTCTCTAATGAAAAATATTTTTTATGTGTAATTAATATAAATATTTTAAAAAAAATTATAAATTTAAAAAATAAAAATAAATTAAGATATTATATTTAACATCAAAATAAATTTCTTATATATCTAACTCCTATATTTAGCAGTGGAGTTTCTATCTAATTAAGAAGAACAAATGTCTGTTCACTTAAGCCAATTGCTAGCACTATTATTATAAAATGATCATTTTGATTCCATTTAAAACAAAATATATTAAATAGAGTGCAAAATTCATTCCACTTAATTTAACATTTAATTTTCTATACAACAAAGTTTTGCTGTCATTGCATTTAGGCCTCCTCACATACATATGTGCAGTGCATACACACACAAACGAGGCGCGTGCCCCAACTTCCTCCAAAACTAATACTTATTCAGAATTCATTTTAAAAGTTGTATTCCATTCTAAATATAAAATTTTTATCTATTTTTTTATTTATTATTTTTTAAATTTATTTATTTAATTTATAAATTGATATATATTTTAATGTTATAAATAGGTATTTTATGAAGATTATGTAATATTTGTTATAATTAATAAATTAATTATATTTTTTTAATTTATTTAAATTAATTAAATATATTTTATATTAAATTTTAAAAGTCAAGAATCTAAACACGGTTGAGACGGTGTTGGTGATGGATGCAACTATGGTAACGGAAGTCAAGCAATGATAGGAAGGAAATTTCACCATCATTTTCACAGAAAATTAAACTTCTCCTTCAGTCAATTAACATAATCCAGACCAAAGAAAAGAGGTTTACATATCTCAAAATTACACTATTATTAGTGTCGGAATTAAAGAATTTATAATACTCCTCTATCCTTAATATTAGATTTAATTTGAGAATTGATATTAATTATAAATATAAAATATATTTTATATATTTATTATTTTTTTTTATATTGCTATTATTGATATTCTCTTGATAATAATCATGTAAGAGATGAAAAGAATGTATTAAAGAATATAATTATGGTATTTTAAAAAATATGATATATTGTGTCTGTTTGGCAACTCTCAGTTTTAAAAGGGCTTTTAGCCTAAATCATGGTTTTAAAAAAAATTAAAACAAACAAACATATTTATTCAAAATAGCTTTTGGACTAAACCATAGTTTAAAATAAAGGTTTTGGATAAGTTACTGAAACTAACTTTTTAAACAGTAAAAAAGTTTATGAATTACCTAATTATTATTTTACCTTTATTTTTTCTTACACCCTCCCTCCTCTTTTCTCTACCATCTATCATCTCTGTTATCTCTTCACTCTTCTCTAACCTCTCTCCTCTCTCATCTCTTCTATTTTTAATAAAATCATACATTTCTAGTATTTTTTTAATTACAAAAATTCTTTTGGTAATAATATCCAAACACTCATTTATTTATAACAATTTTTTTCCTATAAGCTCTTCTCCAAAAACTCTTTTCTAAAAGTTATCCAAAAATCTTTTTTTATAAGTCTTTTTCTAAACTCTTATCTAAATAGGTCTATTAATTAATTTAATTAATTTTTTAATATAATTAAACTAATTAAATAAGTCATAAATTAAAGATAAGAAGAGTAGTATTCTATTCCTTCTACAGTTTGACTTTAAAATATTGACAACTAATTCAATTTTAGATAATAACAAATAACTCGTGGATTTATGTGTACTTTTTAGGTACATTTTGCTTTCTTTAGTAAAAGAGACAGATAATTCATATCAAGCTTCAAGTATTCGCAGAAATAATTAATAATATCAATTTGCTTAATCCACATAGGTATTAGAGGATTCATAACACTAATTCTTACCACCTAATTACCTTAAAAAATACCATAAATAAAGGTTGGTAGATGTTATATAAACCTCAGCTGCCACAGCAAATATTCCTTTTGATTTGTGTTTGAATTCTTAGTGACAGCTCAAGAACATCCCCCAAATTCATTTGTTTAATAAGGAAAGAATTAATTAATTATTTATTTATTTAATATTAAACCTCAATAATAATTTTTTCAACTTCAACGAACCTCCATGAAATGCTGCAAGTTAGTGGGTATCCCTAAATATGCTAATTTGACTTTAATTGTTTCTTAATTTGGACGCGGTTCTTACCTCAACCTTGATGCTTCTTCCTATGTTAATTCAATCAAATCATATTATAAAAAGAACAAAATTAATGGTTGGGCACTTAGCTGTGTGTGTACAATTTTTTTCTTAGAAGCTTTTATATAAAGCTGGAACTATCTGAAAGTTTATTTTTTTAGATTAATATATCTTTAAAAACATTAAAAAAGAAATAAAATCATCTTAATAGTTAAAAAAATATTAATATTTTTAATATCCAGAGTCTACATTATATTGCATCATTTTTAATATTTTTAGGACGGTGTTGATTCTAGAAAAACTTTTAAATATCTGCAAAAATTTTCTGAATAAAATTTGACATTCACCCTATATATATATAGTGCTTCTTTTATCTTTTTATGGGATTGGGAATATTTTTTTGTTAATAATGTAAGAAAGAAATAAAGGCTACTCTATATTACAAAATATAAATAAATGAAAATCGTCTAACTGAACCAAGTGGAATCTGGGGGCATTTGTAAAGCTCGTTTGGCAAGTAATTAGTTTCAGAGTTTCTTTCTCTTCTGACTTGTTGAATGTAAATGACCCAATTATGATTAAGCATGTTCTGATTTTCTCGTATTAAATTTTAGTTAGCATGAAGATCGTTACATCCATCCTTAATAAGCTGAATGGTATCTGAAGAATTATTTCTCAAGTAAAGTTGTCTATGATTTCCCATCTCTAACCCTTTTAAGACCCATAAGACAACTCACACAGTTCAGCCATTAAAAAACCTCCAATTAAAAGATTAAGCATGAAAACTGCAATAAGCTTTCTTTTATTATTTTTGATAATACATCCACTACTGAATATAACACGACATAATAAAATTAATAACAAATCGTAATATTCACCGTTCATAAGTAATATTCACACATAATAAATAATACATAAAAAAATGTGTAGTTTAATTGAAAATCGACAAATAGTTTCAATTTTTAAGCCATATATATATATATATACACTTTAGCATAATTTTTTAATTTCTGAAAGAATGATCTCCCATGTAAATAAATAATGGGCAATTTTAACTACAACATATAAGTCACGAAATTAATTAGCATTTTTAAAATTAAGATAAAATATAGCTTTTTTTCCTTTTATTATTTTTGTTCACCACTCACTTTCAGCCAGTTGGCTCTTTTTGATAAGTCAACACCCATTTTGGTAAAATGTTTTAATTAATTCATACCTTTTTCAATAAAATATTAACGCAATATTTACATTTACCACCTCCACACTAATTTCATGGAAATTATCAATGTGGGACATCAGGCAAGAAAATGTGGGACATTAAATTTTGAGGAATATTTTATAATAAAAAATCAATTATTAATTTTTATCATCAGTGTTTCATTTATGGCGCTTTTATTGGATGTATTATTATAATTATTTTCCAATAAAATTAAAAATGAAACTTTTTCTAATTTGTTTGTATGAGTAAATTATAAAAACTTTTAAAATTTTTGAGTCACATGCAAATGAGTTTATCTAGCTTGAAATTTGATACAAAATTCCTTAAGTTTTTAAATTTATGTTGACAACATGTGAAGTACGATGCTTTATTGAGCATTGCCAAACAGCCACTAAATATCTAAAAATATTTTTTAAACTAAATTATAATTTTAAAGGTTTAAAATTATAGTTTCAGATAAATTTATGAGACTAACTTCTAGGTAAGATAAAATATTTTTGAGTTATATAATGACCATCTTGTCCCTGCCATTTTTTCCTATCATTTTACTTCATATTTTTATGATAATTTACCTATAAAAAAATCATCTTAATAATAATTATATAAATACTTATTTATTTATAATTACTTTTTTTTAAACAAATTATTCTCTATAATTATTTTTTCTATAAACTCTACTCAAGAAACTAAACTAAACGAGCTGATAATAGCTTCTTAAATAATAAATGGAATGTATTTAAATTTTTTAGCATAATTTAAATTTTCCCTCAGGTGATGCATCCGTGTATTCCGCAATTATTTTCTAAGTCCATAATATATCATGTTCAAGGCCGCTTCAATAATTCAAGAGGAAAAAATTGAGACGAAATACTTACAATAATAAGAGTTAAATACAATGATCTCCTTGCTAAAATTATAAACACCTTATCTCTATTTTCAAAACATATATGCAGTTATGCATTATATTTTAATTTATCTAAATTAGTTAACTAACTCTTATATTAGTTATAATTAACTAATGTATTTAAATTTTTTAATCTATCTAAAAAAATTTAACTAACCCTTATAATTAAAACTATAGATAATATAACTATTGATTTTGAAGAAGTTTTGTATGGGTTTTAAAAATAGAAAAAATATTTATGTAATTAAAATAAAATAGAGGTTAATATATTTTATTATGGTAATAACAACAATATTAACCCAAAGCTACTTAGAATAGTGATAAACTAGCTAAACTATAAAGTGAAAAAATTTATGTTCAAATATTACTTTATTAAAAAAGACCCTTAAAACTATTTATTATTTAGATCAACTGAAATGAGTTATTATAATTTAATCATCTTTCTTAAATTTAAACCTAAGAATATAACATTGTAAGGTGGTAGAGCCGCCAAATGGACTGTTATTATGGCCAGATTTAGATTAATCTGGATATCGTTAAATTCTTGAGTTAAAAGAGGCAGACTCAAAATATCGATACACATGCAAAAAAAAAAAAAAGATCACTAAAAATTATATCTTATTTATAAAATGTCGATTTAAATTAGTCTATTGATAATTACTTATTAATTTTTATCTACCCTAAAAAATTATAAAAAAATTACAATAATCATAAGGAGGATGAATATGAGAGGCAAATCACGTCAGAGAGGGAGATATTGGCATAATAGTACTAAAAGGAAACCCACATAAATTAATATTTTGGAAAGTGAGGAGACATATGAGCCTCCAAAATAGTCAGCACTAAATAATTGTAGGAGAGGATCCGGACAATTTTGACATCAGAAGTGGGGGGCACAAATTCACGTAAATTTTAGCTAACTAATTAATTAAATTAATCCTAAAAAATATTTTATTTAAATTTAAAAAAATAATAAACTAGATGGACCCCACATACTGCATAATAATACACCACAACTTATTACCATAAATTTTATATATTTTTTTATATTAACAAGTATGAATAAAATATTTGTTGGCAAAATACAATTTTCTTCACTGGCAGCTACATTTTTCCAATATATATATATATATAAGATGTATATCAGATTGTGATCTGTCTTCTTTCTTGTCATTACTTCCAACCAAATTAAGATGGACCCTTCTGTAAAACCAAAACCAGTTGAAGAAGGTCACTATTTTTAGCCCCCTTTTTTCTCCAGATTTTCTTTATATCTTCCTCCCTCCTCTGTTTCTTCTTCAAACCCATTCGCTTCTGCTGGATCAAAACACACAAAACAAAAAACAGAGTCATGGAGCAGAGGAAGAAGAAGACGACTACTATGTGCTGGATTCCTTCAATTTCACTCATCCCCATCTTCTTCTTCTTCTTACCCATCACTGCTCATGGCTCAAAGGATCAAACTTCAGCTACAATGAGGCTTGAATTGGTTCACAGGCACGACCCTCGAGTTCATCAGTTCCATCATGGCAGAAAAAAACAGAGTGTTGAACTTGATAGGTTCGAACGTGTCAAGGAGCTTGCTCACAGAGACATGATTCGCCACACAAGAAGAAAAGCTTGGGAAACTTTTGACATGCCAATGCACGCAGGGAGAGATTTAGGAGCTGGAGTTTATTTTGTGCGAGTTAAAGTTGGTTCACCATTTCAGAGATTCTGGGTTATTGCAGATACAGGAAGCGATCTCACATGGTTTAACTGCAATTATAAGCCTCAAAATTTCACATCGCAACGTAAGCGTAAATCTCAGAGCCGAAGAAGGGTGTTTTCTCCTCACCGTTCTCGTACATTTCAACTAGTAACTTGTTCATCTCATGAATGCAAGGTTGATCTCAGTCAACTGGGTTCTCTAAGGAATTGTCCTAATGCCTCTGCTCCATGCCTATATGATTTCAGGTAGGAACTTTTCTGGCCAAAAGTTTCAATTGTTACAGTAAACAGATTATGGGGTTGTTCTGAAATACAATAATCTTCAACAAGTTTTGTGGCCAATTAATTGTGTCTCTCAGATTTTGAACAAAGTTTTGTGGGGGAGGGAGACAGAAGATGACTGTTAGGAGAGGATGTCCTTGTTTTAAATTAACTAGTCAAGTTCAGATATAAAAGCTAGCAAAAAATAGTGGGAACAAGTACTTTTATTTTTTTGGTTTTAAATTAACTAGTTTGAAAGGTGTTAGTGTATTTATAATAAGCTCTGCTTATTATTATCATCACACATCATGATCAATAATAACAACAAAGGGCTCTATGATTCATATGGAATATCCTCAATATTTGTTGCAGATAATGTTCTGCTATATGGTGACCTTTTAACAAACAGATAGCATACATAATAGCAACCATTCTTTCCAGCATTCAAACAAAGGTTATAAATGCTAGTTAATGCAAGTAGGTGGAGAGCTTCACATGACCCACATATTTCTGCACTGAACCCAGAAACATAACATAACCTTATACTGCTATTAATTAATTAATGAATCTTATAGGCTCTCTACCAAGAAACACATTTCAGTTTTCAATTAATATATCTCCAAGTCTTGACCTTTCTTCTTGATCTTATACTATGATGTGCAGATACCTTGATGGGTCAGGAGCAATGGGATTATTTGGCAGAGACACTTTCACAGTTGGCCTAACAAATGGAAGAAAAGGGAAACTGAAGAACATGGTTATTGGATGCACAAGATCTGTCATTGATGGTCCAACTGTAAGCAAGAACATTGATGGGTTATTAGGGTTAGGCCTTTCAGATGAGTCTTTTGTTGCCACAGCTGCATCACAATATGGACACAAGTTCTCATACTGCTTAGTTGATCATCTTAGCCACAAAAATGTCTCAAATTTCCTAACTTTTGGCACAACAATTTCAAAAGCAAGCCTTCTGAGAGAAATCCACACAACCCCACTTGTTATAATCCCTCCAAATTATGGTCTAAATGTGGTAGGAATCTCCATTGGAGGCAAGCTTCTGAGAATCCCACAAATAGTTTGGGATTTCAATGCTAATGGAGGAGTCATACTTGATTCCGGAACATCCTTAACATTACTAGCCACGCCGGCTTATGTTTCTGTCATGGAGGCTCTGGTGAGACCTTTAGATCTGCTAGAGAAAATGAAGGCATTCGCCCCGTTTGAGTATTGTTACAATACAAAGGGGTTTAATGAGAGTTTGGTGCCAAGGTTGGCTTTTCATTTTCAAGGCGGTGCAAGATTTGAGCCACCAGTGAAGAGTTATGTGATTGATGTAACACCAGATCAGAAGTGCATTGGGATTGTTGGAATTGATTGGCCTGGTGTTTCAATCATAGGAAATATTATGCAGCAAAATCATTTGTGGGAATTTGATTTGTTTCATAACACTGTGCAGTTTGCTCCATCTCCATGCTGATGATATGAATTAATGAAACCATTTTAGTGTTTGGAGGGTTCTTCATCATTTGCAGCAGAAGAAGAAAACAACACCAAACAAACAGACAGACACAAGCAATTAAGTGGCTTTTGGGATTGGTTTTAGTTCCTTTGTTGTTATTATATTGTCATGTGATTATGATTAATTATATTCTTTCAATTTTATCTCTCTCTTTCTCTTTTCTATGTTAAATAATACATACAAATGTGTATCATAAAGCAAGTGAAAAGTTTCTTTTTGTTACTCATCAGAACAATGTTTCCCTAAAAATGTATGGTATATATATAGTACTAACGTTTGATTACCCTTTTTCTGTTTTTTTTTTTAATTTCTGAGTGGTTTTCCACAATTTTCAATTTTTGATAGAGCTGTCAATGACAAAGCCCTAAGAAATATTAGTTGAAATATTGACAAATATAGTCAAGATTTTCTTTGAAATTTTTTTTGAAGATGAAATACTCCATCTGCTATTTATTATAAGTATTTTAGTTTTAACTAATTCATATCAATAAAAATAGTTAAAAAGATTAAATTTGTCATAAAAATTTAATTAATTTTTATTATTATCTTTATAAACTATACCAGATTCTAATATGATGATAATTTTTACTCTCTCTTACTCTCTTATTAAATATGGATATATATAAAAAAATATTTAATATTTCTTAAAATTAGTAAATACTTTACAAAAAAGGTCAATAATATTTTTTAGTCAGTGCCTTATAATAAAAACTAGTAGGGAGTAAAAATTAGTCTACAAGAATTAATACTTTATTGTTTAGGTGAAACAATATAAAGGTAATTAATATATAGTCAAAGTGTTGTGTGCATAATAATATTCTATTTTTTATTTGGGTACATGCACAATGATATTCTACTCTAGCTCTTACCTAAAACCATGCGGTTAGGTTTTGCCTTTTGACAATCTTAACCATGCTCCATTATTGATGTTGCTCTTGTTGCTATATAATCTTCAAGTATATGATCATCATACTATTTTAAATTATATTTTTTATATTTATCTTCATTTAAATTTTATTGTATTTTACTTATTTGAAATCAATCTTTGTTATTGATTTTAGCCTTTCTTATTGAATGAAATTATGCACAATAAAAAATACATTAAACCAACCCATGAAAATTAGTACAGATAGTAAGGAACATGTTCGTATTTCATAAGGACGCGAGTTCGATTCTCGCTGCCGTTGTGAGGGCTCTTTTAGTAGACGATCTTGTAAGTCTTCTCTGAGTTCTAAGGCTGTGCCCTAATTTAGATAGGGAATCAGTGTCGAACTCACCTAAACTTTTTTATAACAATATATATATATTAAACCATTTTTATGATTCTTATAAAATTGTACTCAGAATTTAGAGGAATAGTTATTAACAGCATGAAGTTATATATAGAATTAAACTCATGATTTTCTATCTATATGAGAACTTTCATATCATTAGACTATAAAGTAATTAGTTACAAATAATATTTTTTATTTAGTCCTTAAAAAAACTCACATTAAAGAATTATGATTAATAATCTTTTCATTTGTGAGAGACTCAACTAAGAAAAATATGTCATGTATAAAAATTAAAAATAAATCAACATCAAATTGACATTTTGAAGGCGGATGTAATGTTACATTGATAAAAAATATTTAAAATTGCTGGAAAAAAATATTAATAATAAAATTTATGTTCCTTGACAAGCAATCTAAGCCCTTTAATTTGACCACAAAACAAAACATGTTAGAATTCAAAACAACTAAGAACTCTTGCATTATCTTGTAAGCATTAATCATACTCATGAAAAATGTTATCAATATAATCACAAACATATCCGATAGACACACAATCTCTCACACACACGTACACAACATATTATCTTGTAGCTTATTAGGTTAAGTGCCTGTTTGACACTTAGGTTTTAAAATTAATTTTGGGTAAAATTGCGGTTTGAAATTTTTTTACACACACAGCAATTTTTGTTGAGAATTGATTTTGGGCAAAACCTCGGTTTAAAACCTAGATTTTGAATAAGCCACTGAAAATAATTTTTGGTTTAAAACCTAGGTTATGGATTATCCAATTACTATTTTAACCATACTTTTTCTTACACCCTTTCTCCTCTCTCCTCTATTTTCTCTATCATCTCTCCTCTCTCTTCTCTTATCTTTTTCTCTCTCTTTCCTCTCTCTTCTCTTATCTCTCTTTCTCTCTCTCCTCTCTCCTCTCTCCTCTCTACACTCTCTTCTCTCTCCTCTTTCTTCTCTATCATCCTTCATCTCTCTTACTTTTAATCATATCATAACCTTTTTGGTAATTTACCAATATAAAAAGTGATTCTACTACTAATCATCCAAATATCTTTATTCCCAAAATCTATTCTTCCCAAAATCTATTCTCTAGAATCTATTTTTCCTAAAATTTATTCTTCCCAGAATCTATTCTCTAAAAGCTAATCCAAACACACCCTAAGTCTTAGAAGATCATGAATGCCCACAAATGAACTCACAAACGTATGTGAGAATGCCACAACAATGGTTGACGTGGACGACTGGCGTTAGCAGATGATAGATAGATTATGCAAGTTTGTTATAATGGTTGGAAAGGACAAATAAACCACAAATAAAAGAGATGATCCCATATTCAACGAAGTGTGAAAATGTAGTTTGCTTTATTATAATTCTATCATTTTTAGATAGTGATGTGTGTGAGACAACTCAACCTATGAAAATTGTTATTTAATTAATTAATAAATAAATAAAATAATGATGATGATGACAATCATCATAATCATAATTAAGTTTGTGTTTGGAAAACCCCCGAACTATAATTTTAAAAGGGTTTTTAGTTCAAACCTTAATTTAAATTTTTTTTAAAATAAACACTTATATTTGTCCAAAAAAATTTTTGGATCAAACCATGGTTTAAAATTAAGATTTTGAATAAGCTACTCAAACTAATTTTTGGAACAGAAAAAACTTATGAACTACCTAATTACTAGTTTACCCTTATTTTTTGTTACACCCTCTCTCCTCTCTCTTTTCCATCCTCTCTCCTCTCCCATCTCTCTTCTCCACCCTCTCTCCTCTCTCTGCTCTACCCTCTCTCCTCTATTTTCTCTACCATATCTCATCTCTCCTACTTTTAATAAAATCGTAATCTTTATAGTAATTTACCAATCACAAAATCTCTTCTACTAATAATTATCTAAACACTCATTTTTTTAGAACCACTTTTTTTCTATAAATTTTTTTCCATAAGTTATTTTTTAAAAATTGTTCAATTTTTTTTTTTAAATTCTTATCTAAAACGGGCTCTAAAATAGTTAGAGAAGAGTGTGGATATCGATATATATGGACCCATGAAATGGAGAAAAAGGCAGAGAGACGTTCTTGTTGTAGCAGTTATGCAGTTAACTGTTTCAACTTTCATGTTCATGATTTACAGATCATTATGGTGACCAATTATTGACTATAATAATAATCCATGCCAAATCTTACCACGTGCATTGTCTTGCGGCTCTTGTTATTTCATTTTCAGCATCGTCACCCCTTCTCATCACCACCATAATATTTTTAAAACATTTTAGGTAATCAATTAAAATACTATATTTAGAAAAGCATTAGTAAACCTTTTAATATGCTAAAACTTAACCTTTAGTTGGTAAACAAATTAGGAAAAATCCTGAATAAAAATTTTCTATAAAAATATATTATTATTTGTATATTATATATAGTCGATAGCTATTAAAATATAGAAAACAAGACAAATTTAAGATTTTATGATTCAAGTGGTATTTTTGCAGATTTTTTTAACAAATTACTGTACAAAGAATGAGCTTTGTTTATAGTAAAGATAAGGTGAGACGTGACTAAAACTTTAGTATTTAAATCCATTGATGAAAAAAAAGAAAACAAAAGAATTAATAATTTGGTTAAATTATATTTTTTTTAGTTCTTATAGATGTATTTAATTTTCCAATTTATTAAGTTGGTAATTCATTTTGTTTATCTAGTCTAAGTTTATGACAAATTTTTGATTTGATCTTCTACCATAAAATCTAAAATAATTCATATTAAGAAGTTTATTTTTTAAAAAAAAATAAAATAAAATATGAATTATTTTAGATGAGCCATCGGTCAACTATGATTAAAATGTATTGAGTTATTATTTTTAATTATATAGAGTTCAGATGATATGACACTCTTATAGTATGTAAGTATTTCTTGTTTTATTAGCACTGTAATATCCAATATAATCCTTATTACAACAAATCAAATAATCCTTATTATATAACATATAGATAAATAAAAATTTAGACATTTTATACTTTCTATTTTTGGCTTTGATAGAGTTAAAAAGATCTTTTCACACTCTTTTTTTTAGATTAAATATAAATTTCATCCCATAATTCCTTAATTACATACTAAATAAATGCTTTGCAATCATTATTCAATTACATACTAAGAAAATATGCACATATATATATAGTTGACTTGTTTATATATAAAAAAGCAAAAAAAAAAAAAAGACAAGAAACTAATAGAGATTTAATTAAAGTATGAACAGTTTGTAAAGAAATTGTAAGACTAAGGAGTTATTTAAATAAGAATATATGATTGAAGAACTAGGAACATAAATTAAGGCGGGTTATACGGGAATGAATGAATGAATGTACCTAACGTGGGGGTCTTGTTATCCTTTTTTTGACTGTCACATTGCCTCTCCCCTTTTCATATGCATCTCTTCACATTCTCCATGTGCTCTTTTCCCTTACCTTCTCATACACTTATATCTATAGAGAGAGAGAGAGAGAGCTTTTGCACATTAATTGGGTGAGAAGACTTTTTTAAAGATTGTTTATATATAGTTAGATTGGCTGCTGCCTCTCAAAAATTGCAAATCGCCTCATTGACTTCAGATATCAGGTAATTTTTTTAAGTCGGGCTCATTTTGATTTTATTCATCCATAGCTTCGTCAACTCGATATTGGTATCGCCTAAGAGAAAAATAGACTCCGCCCTACCTTTGAATTATAGGTGAGTCTAACCGTTTTTTAAAAATTTTTGTACAAAAAAAAGCTGGCATCTTGTACCTTCTCTACCATATATTTACACCCCGTTTGTTCAAGTTTAATAAAAAAATTGATTCGGATTAATTTATATGAGCCAGTTTTTGAGAGATACTTAAGCTAAAATATAAAGGATTGTTGGAGGAAAAATATAACTTTTTATTTTATCCAAGTGATTTTGATTAGCTTATTAAAATAAAATAATCTGAAAACAAATTTTCTCTCATCAACCCCTCAAGTTTAGCTTAAAATTCTCCCTAATTTGCCTCTAACCTTTTAGGATAGTCTCACTGTCTGCTAGATTTGTATGATCTAGTTTTTCTTTGCTCATGCTCCGGCTTGCCTTTGTAACTTAAAAAAAAAAAATTCTCCCTAATTCTTTGTATAACTAAATCAAAGTCACTTTTTCTATTTTGGTTAAGTTTAAACAAACGGCCCTGAATCTCACAATATGTTTTTTGGAGTTTGAAGCCTCACTAAGGCCCAAGTCTCTGCAATTAAAAAAGGCCCAAGTCTCTAATACTCTCTTTTATTTTTTGCGTTTTTTTAAGCAAAGTATTGTCCTAGTAAAAGTAATAATATTCAAAATATTATTGAACACTAAAATATAAACACTTTAACCAGTAAAAAATTAAACCTTAGTTTGTAAGATATATTTGTTAGGTATAGCATGTTCCCTTTTAGAAGATACAGTTAAGAGGTTGTATTAAATTTTATCTTGTTAATTTCTTATTTTACCCATATTTAATTAATCATATTACTCATATCATTATATTTAATTCATATACATTCTTTCTCCACTACACATTCTCTCTCTTCCACATAAATGAAGGTATTTTTGGCAAAAAAATATATATTTTTTCATCTTTATTATCTCCAACTATACTCAACTAACATTTCAAACAACGTACATCTTATAAAATTTAATCCATCGGGATGGGACATTTTCTTTCACAAATTTAAGAAATCCAAATTTTACTTTTCCCAAAGTTATATATGCTTTCAAGGATCTCCCCTCATTGAATTCATCTGGAAGAATCAAGCCTCACCCAGCCTACCTTGATCAAATGTCTATGTACCTCCCTTATACGGATTCATAAAATCCAAAATCTTACAAGACTTCCTGGACTACACCTTAATGTTAATTGTGTTGACACCGGGTTCATTGATTTTGCTCAGGATTCAAGTCAGACGTCCTCAATTCCTTGGAAAGAAGTTATATCTTTGATTAAAATTTTTCCTTCTTTTGTAGTTCATGTCAAACATGATCCAAAGAAAATATACACAGACATGTTTACCTGGGAAGGTCAGTAATTCTCAGCCACAGGCCTGGATGGAAAAAGCCTTAAAAGGAATGTCATCAATGACCAGAGGCATACCAACGCTAGTACTTGGAAGGTCACAACCATTGCAAACAAAGCACCACTTCGTTCTACCAATTCCGGGGATTTCGGGAGCTCCGACATTGAGTACATCAGCCGCTCCACAAAATGAACGGCTTTCGTCAGCAGATACAGCCTATATACCTGCCACATCAGTTCCAAATGTCAAGACTTTGACTAACTTTTAAGAAAGAGAACTATTGTGCAGTCTCATATAATCACTAAAAAGTTTCACATGTAAATAACATGCAGTGATAAGATCTGAACCATCTGGTGTAAGAAATGATTGCATGATAATGATTAAATTACTTATATGGGAATGAACAGTAATCCTCCATTTTTAGATGAAGTCTATTTTCAATTTGTTGGTAAATCAAGCTATGTGACACATTTAAAAGGAGACAGGCACCATAACGTACCTCAAATATAATGGGGACTAGAGGCCAGCAAGATGACCCACGATTGTCCAAATATCTCTCAAATGCCAACTGAACGGCACAACCAATTAAAAATGGAGCTACTGCAATCAGGGACGCCAGGCCAACCACCGGCCAGGTAAAATACACTAGAAACATAGGAGCAACAGCCTTGAGGCCCGTTGTGAAAAAAGCGGATGATAAGTATCCTCTGAGGCCTGTGATAAGACCCCACCTTTTCGCGCTATACTGCAATTCTGCAAATATGGCCTTTGGACATGATCAGCCACATGAAGAAAAGTCGCCAGTCCAACGTAGAAAATGGCCTCAAAAGAGAGTGAACTCACGATATCTGCATTTGATTGAACATGGACTAGCTAAGAGAATTGAGCCAGAAGACAATGCTGGGTGCCTCAACTCAAACTTGAAATTCATTGTTCATTCAAAATAATACATGGGCTAGCTAGACAAGAAGAGATGGGAGAAGCTTGGGTAAAGGGAGCTACAGAAGTCTTAAAATCTAAGTTATCACCTCAGCCAACATTCACCTTAATTGGTAAAATGAACATGTAAACACAATATCATTCTGAAGTTGATTTTCAAACACTTGCCTTCATGGGTCTTCAGTGATCACATAAGTAGTGGCTTGTAATAATGCGTGAGTTTGTCTTTGGCCAATAATGATGTGTGTTACATACGGATGTAAACTAAGTGTCAGCACAAAATTAGAGGCAACTTTGGAGAAATTTATATCATCGAACTTTTTATTAAACATTAATGAAATGAACATAAATATATGTTCTAAGTTTTGATCTTACTTTCTGGTAGTGGAATTCTAATATAGACAAAATATAGAAGCATCATAATACACAGAAACACAACCACAGTATAAAGACGTGTTGAATTGACTAGAGAGTTAAGAGCAAGAACAAGGTTCTATAAATACCTACTACAATCTCATCTTTGAAGAACGCCTCAATCACACTGCCAAGGAAGAACTGCGGAAGAATCAAAGACGCTATGAACGCAATTGGAGCTAAGACCCAGACGAGAGAGCCCTTCTCTTCTTGGAAAGGAGCTGACACCAATTTTCTCTCTTCAGCTGTATGGTGTGTTAACCCATAGAAAGAAACAGAACCTGATTTTCCACGAAATGGTTCCACTCCATGATATCTAGTAACAGGCACACTAGAACTCTATTCCGGATTTAATTCCAATTCCCCATCTTCATTGGAAACCGAAGCATTAAGAACAAGCCTTTTATTGAAGTGCCGCAACAGTAAAGGCTCTTTAATCATCCATTTTAAACCTAAAACAGAATGTGCCGCCAAATTTCGTCTAATGAGAAAAGAAAAAGATAGAAACATGATAACAAATAATAATACCTCCCAGAAATTGAACAGACAAGAAAATGTACGTTTGGAGGCAGCTGCAGAGCCAAGTGCCTAAAATCTTAATGACGACTTGGAATGGAATAATTCGGAGGAACGACTATTAGAAGCAAATGTTGGAGAGGAAAGTCCACAACGAACAGATTGCAATTCCATTTTTTGAATTTAGGGTTTAAGCCTCCCGGCTCTATTCGCAGCGAACACTAATTTTTCCTCGCCTAAACCCCTCATCTCCTCGAGAAATACAGTCTTTTTTTTTTTTTTATAAAAATTGTTGGAAATCCGATTTAGGTAGGAAGGGTGGACATTAGGGCTGGTAATTTGGGTTGGGCCCGCGGGCCCAACCCGCCAACCAGCCAAAAACTGGCGGGTTGGGTTGCAAAAATTGCAACCCACTTTGATGCGGGTCTTTTTGACCCGCACCCGCCAAGCCCGCACCCGCGGCGGGCTAACCCGCCGGGTTGGGGGGTTAGCCCGCTTTTTTTTTTTTTTTTACTTTTTTTTTTTATTATTTATATTACACATTTATACTTTACTAATTTGAGAGCCTTAGTTAAACAAGAGACATTATACTTAATTTATATTAACTTTATCTCATTGAGTCATTTCTTTCTTTATATATATTTATTTTATTTTATTATAATTTTCTTTGTGATAGATTTATCTATAGATAGTGACAAAATTGACTAAATAAATATTTTGACGACTTAAGACATGATTCGAATCTAATTAATATTGACATATGTAATTTTTTTAAGAAAAAAAATTAAAAAATTATATTTAAAAAATTAAAAAAATAAAATAAAAAAACTGGCGGGTTGGCGGGCTAGCCCGCCAACCCGCCATGGCGGTCTCGGGTTAGGGTTTCCCCAACCCGCCTCCCCCCCAACCCGCGGCGGGCCAACCCGTTTTCGGCGGGTTGGCCCGCATTACCACCCTTAGTAGACATAGACTATTTAAAGTTCAATCTTTTGAAAAATAATATTCTATTTAAAGTTCAATTTTTAAAAAATAATATTTTATTTTAATTTAAGTCATAATATTTAAAAAGATATTTTAATTTTTAGATATCTAGATTTAAAATTAAGGGTAATTAATAGCTTTTGGGGTATTTTATCTACGATTAAAAGGTAAGACAAAATCTTATTTTTTTAGGCGATACTAATATCGGGTAAAGCAAATCGTCAATTATCCTCAGACGTAAATCTAAACATTAAAGAGTTAGGATATCTCTCCAAGCATCACGACTAAAATTATAATAAAATGATACTCCCAAAAAATCGAATACGCTCTAAATAATCGCATATCTCACTTCTTTACCAGTTGAAATTGTGGAGGATGATGATGATATAGTTATATTTTTTTATAAATATTTTTTTAGAAAAGGATTAGGCTTATCTATGATTTAAAAGTAGGATAAAATCTCTTTTTTTTTAAACGATATCAATATAATATCGAGTAAAGTGAGTTGTTTACTGAGAGTGACTTGAACTGTACAACAAAGCTACTAAAGCAATCTGTTTGGAAGTAACGAGCCCAACACACCTAAACAAGTGGGCCATCCTCAGCACACTTCTACCAAGCCCAATAATAACATTTGTAGCCCATTAGTTGCTATTTTTTTAGATGTCCACCCAGTTCACCGAAGTTTTGTCCCTACTATATTCGGATCTGACCCGCGTCGCACACCTGGCTATGGTGGGTGAGTCTCCCAACAGAGATTTTCTGCATTCGTCAAGGCTCAAACTCGATACCTCGCTTAAGCAATACCGAGTCGCTTACCACTCGGACCAACCCCCGTTGGTAGTCCATTAGTTACTCTTTCAGAGTCCCCACTCCCAAATTCCAATTCATATTACCATTAAGCCCAGAAGTTTTTTTTTTGTTAGATACAGATATGAGGTATCCTCTTATTAGAAAAATTATAGTCAAGATATTGTGGATACTAAATATAAATATCTCTTCTAATAAGGATTAAAATATCAATTTGTCATATTATGAGACTAGTCCCTTCCACTAAATATAACCCTTGTTACCAGCTAAATAGTTTTAACAGTATGAACTTGATAAAGAAGATAGTCGTTGGGTATTTTTTTTTTTTTGATACAAAGTCGTTGGGTATTTTTATCCTTACATTCAATTTTACATTGTACGTAGGAGCTGCACTTTCTCATTATGAGTTATATATAACATATGATTATCTCTTTTTCTATTTTAAATATAAAAACTAGATAATTAATTTATATAGATAAAAAAATTAGTTAAATTAATTATTTATTAAAAAAAGATGTGAGTTAATTTATCTAAAGTAATCATTCTAATCATTTGCATGCGAAATTATTTTATAGAAAATTCTCGTAATATATACAATCAATAGGGGTTTAAAAAATATATAAATTTAAAAAATAAAATGAATCGATCTAGGTGTTATATATTTAGGATAAAAATAAATTTATCTACTAACTTTTATATTTAAAACCAGAAAAAAATAGGGAGTATATGATATAATATATATAATTAGTTAAAACTATTTTATGGTACGTATAAATTAGGTAACTTTGATCTTATAAAAAGAAACAGAGGTGTTTAAATTTTAATTCAGTTATCTTGGTGTATATATGATCTGATCATAAAACTGGAACTGTCTGTAATCGCGGAAACAAGCATAGGTAAAAACAAAAAGGTTATGCAATATTTCCTAGAGAAGAGAGAGTAAATGAGGAGAGCTTAGAGTAGACTGTTTGTATGACATATATATATATACATATATATATGTAGCATTAATTAGTTGCTTATACCCTGCGACAGAGGGAGACTTGGTCAATACTTTTGGAGTTAGTTCTTGTCGTTTTTTATTCATTTTTTGGTATATATTTTTGTCATCAACTGGTACCTCTCATTTATTCAAGTAGGGTCTTTTCCTTGTCATAACGGTAACCTCTCCTGCATCTACTTACAACTCTCTCCCCCATGTGTACTCTTTTATATGTTTCTTGCAAAACACAAGTTTACATTCTTCTATCTATAGATATCTTTCCCTTAATTAATTTAGTTAACTTAACTCTTAACCTAATAATGAATCTGACTCCTATATGCTCATAAATATGATTATATTATGCATTGTGTATCAGATAAAGATAACCAGTAGAGAAGATAACTGTATAGAATGATCACGATTCATCAGTTTACTTAGTTAATGTTTGAGCTAACTAGCTTTCTATTTGGAGTTATCAATGTGCATAAGTTTTTTATATTTTTCATAACTTTTGGATCATCTGATGGTCGGCTTTTTTTTTTTTTAAAT
This sequence comes from Leucaena leucocephala, assembly GCA_037074615.1. Lineage (NCBI taxonomy): Eukaryota > Viridiplantae > Streptophyta > Magnoliopsida > Fabales > Fabaceae > Leucaena > Leucaena leucocephala. The sequence continues at coordinate 978,970 of CM073544.1, read as the reverse complement.
TCTATTATCAAGTATCCAAGCAATCGATTAATATGAATTGAGACTTTGTGACTAAAATACCTCTACCTTCGGGTCTTTTTAATAACGGTAGGATTTGAGGCTTAGTTCTCACACTTTATAGTCTAAACTGGCCCTGCTAGGCCAAGTACTCAATGTGCATAAGGTTTTATACAGCCTATTTACTCATTTTTATCGCAAACGAAGCTAGGGCTTTCACAGTTATATCAACACGACATGACAGCTAATTAAATTCAAGTCATATATTAGGTTTAATTATACAGTTTGAAGGTTGAGTAATGAATAATAACATCAAGTTGAGGATTAAAGAGAGGAAGGGATTGTTTGATTTCATAAAAGGAAGTGAGCACATGGGGGAATATACTTATCTTATCTCATGAGGTTCGGAAATTAGATTAAACAGTACAGAAGCACATGACAGAAGGATTGAAAAGTAATATAATTAAAAAGAAATGCACACTAACTGGAAAACATATATATGGAAAGGGCATAAGATAACAATATTGACCCCCCCACAAGGGCGAAAAGTTTTGAGAATACAAAGAAGAAAAAAGAAGAAAAGGATAAGAAAGAAAGAAAGAAAGAAAGAAAGGGGAATTGAAGGGTTGGTGGTCCTACACAGTGACACCTCTCTGCAATAAGAGTGTGTATATATATCATCCCCCACACCCACAAACAGGCTGTTAAAGACTGATGGGTCACATGGCCTCTTCTAATAAAGCACACTGACACCCACACATGCCCTTGCTCCTGCCCTATTCCCACATTCACATGTTAACTGTCCCCAAGTCCCCCACCACCTCCTTCTTCATTACTATCTAATTCTAATTACTCATTGGGATTCAACTCATTTAATACACATAGTCATCAATCTATCTTTATGTCTCTTGTTAATTCATTACACTCTCTTAATACATAACAGTTAGGTTGTTACTATGTGATATAAAAGTTATGGGTCAAATCCTGAAAAAATAATCTCTCTGCTTACGAGGATAAGGCTGCATATATCTGTTTTTTCCTAACCTTCACCGAGTGAGAGTCTTGTGCATTGCATCTCCCTTTTAATTAGTTACTCTCTCCAAATACACAACAATAAAATTAAACATAGTTTTCTAAAAATTATACAAGAAGATCATATTCTATCTTAGGGATTCTTCACTCTCAAACTTCACCATAACCTAAGCTATGTAAAAGAAGAACATATTTTTCCTAATATTTTTATACACAACAAGTACTGATGAAATTGAACTATAGTTAGCAAGAGAATGTAGAGGCATTTGTATGTTGAGCTTTTCCGGGTCAATCTTGTTTTTTTTTTTCTTGAGAATGGTTCACTGCGGAGAGGTAGTCTCTAGGGTGGTACAGATGGGGCTAGCAGCTGCCAGGAGGGTGCATTGCAAGTGTCTGTGGCAAGTGATTAAGTGGTCGTTGGTTAGCCCGGCCGCTTGCATGAATGAATGAACGACGGTTGGACCAACGAACCTGAATCCCCTCCGGATCATGTCTTTACTGATGCCCTCCGATTTCGAGGTCTTCACTGGGATTTTGTGGCCAAACTTGTATTGAGTAGAGATTGGTTTATGGTTCACAAACCCCCATATGTATTTTTCCAATGAACCAAACTCCTTGTTAATCTGCAATGCCATAATTTGCCCACAGCATATAATAATTAGTAATTAAATACACTAATATATTAGTAGTCATAATAATACATATTATCTCCTTTTTGGGTGCTCTTAATTTAAGGATTCATCTCCAGGACTCCTTGATAGTCATATACTTTTGAATTTATTGACTTCATATAAAGTATTAGTGGTATAGTTGCTATTAAAAGTTTTATAGTTACTGAATTAAACTAGTAAGAATGAGTCATATGTATTTGTACTAAAATATTAAATATTATATTATTTTGATAATAGCTATATACCAAATTTTACAAGTTTTCTTTCAGAAAAAGTTTCATTTATAACTATTTTCTTAAGATGCAGTTCATTGAGAGAAAATCCACATGATGCAGTTGGAAATAAGTCATAAGAGACCAAAAAAATAACTGAGTTTGTGAAGTGTATGTTGTCATATACAAATATTAAAATTTTTTATGCTATTTTCATTTGGGCCCCAACAAAACTGGAACTTGTATATATCAATCAGTTGATAGTACCGAGTGACAAAAAGTTATATACTACATATAACAAAAAAACAGAGGTGTTATTTTCTTTTTTATTTTTGAGATTTGAGAATATTAAATTCAACAAAATGTTTTAATTTAGCGCATACCTCTAAAATTCTGTTAGCATTATCAGCAACGCCTCGGACTCTGCTGATATCAATGCCATATTCAGTGCTCATTGACATCATCTGCTTATCACTCAACTTCGCCACACTGTCTGCATCAAATTCTGAAAACGCCTTCCTGTAAATTGTCCACAAACCATTCAATATATTCAAACTCATTAATTATTTCCTCCTCATATATATATATATAATGAGCTTCATTCTTTGACAAGAATCCAACCTGTAATCATGGCGTTTCTTCAAGATTGAGGTCCAATCTGATCCTACCTGAGCACCGCTTAGAACAAGAAGCTCGAACAACATTCTGTATTCACATAATTGAGGTTAATTATTGTCATTTGAGTTTGTATTTTTTTGTGAGAGATAGAGATAGAGACATATATAGAGAGAGAGACCAACACAGAATTGATATAACCATTTAGTCCCACTAATTTTCTCTGGGTCTCAAGTTCAAGTCTCAAATAAAACATTTATATTAGAAGGAGTAGTCACATATCTAAAATTAGATTAGTCAATTACTTAAATTACTAGAAAAAGCGCGGGATACTAGTTCAATAGTATATAGATATAAAATATATATATATATATATATATATAGATAGAGAGAGAGAGAGAGAGGCGGCCTTACTTGTCATCATGAACTGGAACTCCCCATTCTTCATCATGATAAGCAACGTAAATGGGATCTATCCATCAAACACAGAATTTCAGATTAGTAAAATAATTCTCATTTCATAATGGGTTATTGTCAAAATGGTTGCTTTTTAGAGAGAAAAAGAAGATAACATATTATTTTTCTATTATAATTACCAGAATTGGCTGTGATAAAGCCGCATCTCTTCTCCTCCTCATTTGGAGAAGAAGAATTATCGACAAGAGAAACTCTTTCAAAGTTGGTAGATTTGGATCTTCCATAATGAGCGATCCTCATCTTTCTCTGTTTCTGTTGGAGAGCCATCTGTTCTCTCCTCACAGCAGCAATACTTCCAGGAGACTCAGTGATCAACGACGAACAATAACTCAATGAATTGGCCTCCGCCATTAGAGACCCCTCCTTGAAGCTCTTTGACTTCTTCCTCTCCAAAGATGGACGAGAACTGGTTTTAATCATGGAGCTTCTTGGGGTCACAACTTTCTCAGAGCTTGAGTTCAAGCTGTTACTGTCATTATTGTTGCCTCTCTTGTTCGCAGGAGGCCTTGGGGACTTTGACTTTGGAGAAATTGGAACTGTTATCAATGAGCCCGTCGTCATCGTCGTCGTCGTCTTGCTGCTTACAGAAAGTGACTTTGGTGGCACTTTCCTCATTGAGTTTCTTCTCTCTAGGGTTGAAACTCGGTTGCATGCCGGCTGAAGGATCGGCCGGCCATTGAGCTTGGCCATGGCCACGGTGGTGGTTGTGGTGGCAGCAACGGCGGTGGGTTCTACGCCTAGAGTGACTTTGTTGGCCTTCGAGGGGCACATTTTTGTGAGGCTACTAATATTAAGTATATATGTTAATGGCAGAATGATCAGAAGGAACTGTGGGCATGAATGAAGGAGGAGGGAAGGGATGAGAGTGGGGTTATATAAGAAGTGGGGATCACAGGAACGTGGGGAGGTTTTGAGACATATACCCTTTTTACATGCTTAATTATTATTATGGGACAATTTTCATCTATATATATATCTTTAACATTTTAATTTTTTTTAAGAATTTGATTATTAAATTATAAAAAATATTTATTTCTCAGAATATTTTTAATTATATTTATCACATTTAATTAATTAACAATTATTTATTAAAATCTTATAACATGTTTAATAAATTTTAATTTCATAATAACATTGACCTTAGAAAATAATTATGATTTTGAAGATTCTTTAATAGATTTTAATCATTAAATAAAATTTTATATACTCTTTCTTATGGTTTATTTATCGTAGGATCCATCATGTGATTTGGCAGAAAGGTGTAAGCCAAGACTAATAAGTTTGTTGTAATCACGAGGATTGAATAATGAGGGAATCAAGGGAAGCTAATTAGAGGATTTGTTGGGTGGGATTTTGTGCTCTGCTGGATTCACAAGCCTTTTTTGGCCCCTTACGTTCATTCAATCCTTTCATGTATGATTCATATCATATCATACAAATTAATGTTTGAATTTATTTATTTTTAGTTCAGATGAAATCTTAAGATAAATAATAATTATGTTTAGTGTATATATATATAAATATAGCAGCAGTATTCTTACCGCACATGTAAGAGTAAGAGGCACCTAATCTTTGCAAGGACTCCTCAGGATGGCGTGGTGAAAAAGAGAAGGTTGAAAAAAAAAAAACTGCAAGAAAAGGACCAATCAGGGATCGCGGGTCCATTATATTAACTCTTTTTAGCCCTACGGAATCTCATTCTCCCACAAACACCCCCACCCCTCTCTCTCTCTCTCTCTCTCTCTCTCTCTCTCTCTGTCACACACAGACATAGGGGTGTCTATTTTGTCCCGTCCCGGGGTGTCCCGACTCGGTCCGAATGATTTCGGGACGGGTCCGTCCCGTCCCGAAAGGAACCGGTCCTGGACACTACCGGGACGGGACAAAAGGAGGTCCGGGACGGGACGGGTCTCGGCCCGTCCCTCGGGAATCCTATCCCGTCCCGAAGTATTTTTTTTAAATATTATATTATCCTATCTTTCTCACTCTTATATAGATATTTTTATTCTTATACAGATATTTTTATATTGATATTTTTATTCTTTCTTACTATTATTTTTTTTTTCTTATATGGGTAAGTTATTATTTTCTATTAGGGAAGAATATTGGTATTTAGAGAAAGTTGCTATGGCATTTTATATGGAATAATTTATTGAGATAATTTTATTATAATATTTTTTAAAAAAATAAATAAATCGGGAATTCCCGTCCCGTCCCGAACCCGTCCCGGTCCCATCGGGACCGGGACAAATTCGGGACGGGACGGGACACGGAACGGGGTTGTCCCGATCCCGACTCGTCCCGTGTGCACCCCTACACACAGACACACAGATCCTTTAATGATGAGAACAAAGCAAGGTTGTTTTGATACGTTCTTTCTCTCTTTATTTCTTAGGGTCCTCATTATTTCTTTCCATCCTAACTCATAGACTTGCATTTAGCATATATTCCATTCACACGTAAAAATTAAAAAAAATTAATTAATTTAATTATTTATAAAAATATATACTAATTTTTTTTAAAAATATCTCTTTTAATCATTTATATTAAAAACTACTCTCTTAATAAAATCCCTTTTAATATTTACAATTAATATATAGGGAGAATTTAAAAAAATATTAAAAATTTAATTGAGGACAAAATAAATTGAGGTCTTACTTTTAAAATAAAAATAAATCTATCTACTAGCTTGTATATATATAGTCAGAAGAAGTGTTATTTATAAGTGGTTTAGACAACTATGTAGCTAAATTAATCCATAATTTATAAGTTATAAGTGGTAGATATTTTTCACACACATTATTTACAGGGCAAAGAATGAGGGAATTTTCATCTATGAATATATATATATATATATATTGGTTTAAGTTGAGCTTTTGTGAAAAGTGGCAATATTATATTATACTTGGGGGTATTAAAGGAATAATGAACAGATTTGAAGCGACAAAGTGGAATGGATTATTTTCCAAGGTTATCATAAGAATAAAACCCGATGTGTATAATACTATATATTCCTTTATATATAGAGATGGTGCAGCTTTTGGTGTGGTTACATACAGCCTGATATAAGGCCATAACTATGTGTGCTTCTGTGGATTACAGCTCAAATCTCTTCATCATTTAAAGTTCCTGAGTTGAACTTCAATTCGCCTGTTGTTAGCATCATCATCATCATATATATATATGTATGTATGTATGACACGTTACTATATTCCCCAGGGACGAGGATTAAAGGAAGCACAAGCATGACAGACAATAGAACAATTAAAAAAAAACATTAAAATTAAAACTGAAGAAAAATTTGTTATATATATACTCCCTTTGTAGTTATTATAAGAGGTCTCTTTTAGAGAGAATTATTAATCCTTTACGTAAGATGTTTCAATAGTTTTAATGGGTATTTAATATTTTTTGTATAGATGCTTATATTTAATAAGGGCATTAAGAGGGTATAAATTAATATGATGTTAGAGTTTAATGTAGTTAATAAGAATAATATTAAAAATTATTTAAATTTTACAACAAATTTAATATTTTTACTTATATTTATTGATATATATAAATTAATTAGAAATATGATAAAAAGGAGTATTTCAAGCCCATCTGTGTTCTCTGACACTTTACAACAATTATCTGGAAACGAATTGACCCATCTCAGGTTTCAGATATGAACTGTATAAAAAAATATATCAAACCTTGTTAAGAGTTGTGTGACTTTGATTGTTTTAGAGTTGTAAATGTATTTAAACTTTTATGTTTTGATGTGGGAATTGAATAGAATCTTTGACTGCATAGGGAGGGCACATCTCAAGCATTCCCAAGGTTTAATCATTGATTGAACAGATCTAATCGATTTTTTAAAACCCAAATACCCAAAATTACTAAAACTTTAATGTCTCACCCAATCAAAGATCATTTTCCATCACTCCAACGTACTTCCACTAACCTAATCTGAAACTTGGTCCCAAACACAAACACAGGATTGGTCTTCTACATATACTATCTATCTGTCTGATAATTTTTTTTTAATTATATTTATAAGCACATCAATATTTATTAAAAAAAATAATAAAAAATTATTTAAAATAGTATAAAGAAAATTATAAAATAGAGCTAATAAAATGAGGTTGTGCCCGTTTTATTTAAAAAAGAGAGAGTTTGAGTTGACAAAATATCAACCCGTTTTAAGGTGAGTTGTACCTGTCGGCCCGCTTTTTTTTTTAATTTTTAATATTATTATTTATTTTACTCAAATGTTACTTTAAATACCCCTATTATTGAATACTAATAAAGACGATTACTTATTTATTAATATATATTTATATATATTAATTGATTAATATTATATTAATATTTATTCAGATTTATAGTTATAAAATTTGAGATTTTTTTATAAAAAATAAATTTTTTTAAGAGTATAACATTAACAATTTTTTGATTATGTTAATATAACATTAAAAAAAATTATTAATATTTTAAAAATTTAAAAATATTAAAAAAAATGGCTGGGGGGTTGCACATCTCACCCCCTCTAGCCTGCAGGCTATGGCGGGTTGACTTATTTTTAACGGGTTAGCCCGTATTCCCACCTCTACTATAAGATACATTGGTGAGGATGGTTGATCAAACTATATAAAGTCATGTAAAAAAGGGTACATGGAGACTAAAGAGAACACCTAACGGGGTTATTGACTAAGATCTCTTGATTAAAAATTTATCTAAAGATTTAATTTTTAATAAAGCACAATAATATCATGCGATTCATATAATCGATTACGCTTAGTGGGATAATGCTTGTTATTATTTATAAATCATATTATTAAATATTTTATATAAATATATAATATTACCCATAATTTATTATCGTACTTACTTTGTTCTTATATAGTATAATATATATTAGACAGAGATAAAATTAAAAAATTATTAAATTTGAAGGAAGGGTAAGAAAGAATGGAATTTGGTTTTTAGACACTGACAATGCATTCGATTTGGATTATAGTGGGCCGAGGGGAAGAAGGGTTGCGCTTCTTTCTGGGTGAAATCATTGCTTCATACAGGCAAAGAGGATGAATCGCTTTTGGGAAGGTTGGCTTGAGCAACAGTTTTGGTTAAGGAAGAGAAGTTAGATGAGCAAAACATGGCGGGTCGCCTTCTTAGTATGTTCTTTCCAATGGCAGCAAACTGGGTTGCAGGTTAAGTTAATCGTGACGGAGAGGAGGAATGAAAAACACAGTTAAATGATGATGGACGTTTAGTTTTTAGAAAAAAAAAATTATAGAAAGAAGTGATTTTGAAAAATAGTTTATGGAGAGGAGTTTTTTAAAAAAAATTGATTTTAAAAAAATATTTTAATAATTATTATCAGAATAATTTTTTAATAGATAAATTACTAGAAATGGTGTAAGGTAAAATAATACAAAAAAAATATAGGGGTAAATTGGTCAATACACATCTCAAAAATATTTTTATCACCCAAAAACTATTCCAACAAATTTATTTAAAACTATATTTTAGCTCATAAGCTCTTTTAGACATTTAATAGCTGTTTGTTTAATTTTTAATATAAATTAAAGTACTTTTTAAACTAAAATTTAGCCCATAATCAATCAGACACTACATGTTTAATGAGTCCTGTTGTCACTTGTTTATTAGATAATTGAATAAGTAATTGGAAGTAAGTGTTGTCCATAGATAAAATTCCTTGCAGTTCTGGGTTCGAAATTCCCATTCTGTTCTGTCATGTATTAATTGGTGAATTTTTCCTTTTCGTTTTACTATTTTATAGATCAAATCAAACCGACTATCACATGATTTTTTCTCACTAATCAAATTGAATTACGATAATTGGAGGAGACTAGCTATTTAATTGTATTCTGATTATTATTATTATTATTATTTCCTTTTTATCGTAATACTATTCAATTGCCCACCTTTCCAAAATTAGGGTTTGGCTTATGTTATGTTGAGTCGATACTTTTTCCACACCAAAGAGACATCCCATGTGATTAACAACCGACCTTTTTATTTCAATAATTATTTATTACTCTAATTAAATAATAATGAGTTCCAAGTTAAATATATATGGCCAATTTAAAATTCTATATTCCATAATTTGTATATACACTATATATATGTCAATATTCTGCACACGGTTTGCTTAATTATTTATTTTCCTATTTTGTACTTTCTTTCCTATTTATTATTAGGACATGCTTCTTATTTCGCGGAGGCTTCATGCATGCGTTTCGAATTATAATGTTCCAATAATATTTAGCCAACTTTTATACTTTTTTTTATTTTTTTTTTGTCAATCTGTCTTGTATATATAATTATTTACTCAAATTATTTATAAATAAGGGTTAGTCTTGTATTTTCTTCTTAGACAAACAGCACATGATGGTGATTTCTTAGATGCTTCCTGTTTTTTTTTTTAACTTATTTTACTTCAACTATGTAATACATTATTATTATTTTATTTTAATCAAGTGGAGGTTCAAGCCACGAAGATAGAGAAGGCAAATATGCATAGTATAGTGTGTGTGAAAAAAAAAATACAAATACAAATATTTATTTTTGAATTATATTTAAGGTTTAAATATTTTATTGTTAGATCAAATTGAGGATAATAAAAAACACTGCACAAATGGATCAAGTTCTGTTACTCGTCGTATTTTAAAATTTTTATATATAGTTTTACACTATTTTCTTAATTGATGTGTTTGATAAACAGTTAACGTTAGACCAATATGATATGCAAGATTCAGCCATGAGAAAATTGGTTTCTCTATCTGCAATAATTAGAATGAAAAAGACTTATGCACCAAGATCTTGAGATACATGGGAATTTCTCGAAACTCAATCAAATGATTAATAATTAATAATTTAGATAAATAATTTGTATATTTAAAAAAATAATTAAATTAATTATTTATAAAATATGCATGATATTTTTACCCTTTTAATAATTTTTATTAAAAATATTCTCTAATAAAAAAAACCTCTTTAATAGTTAATAAGGAGAGTTTAAAAAAATATTATACATTTAAAAGATAAAATAAGTTGAAATATTATATTTTATAATACAAAATAAATATTTTTATATTAACTCTTATATTTATTATTTTAAAAAATATTTGATATATATATATATATGTTACCACTAATTAATTCAAATATGAATATTATCAAATCCATGCAACTAGAAAACAACTCTTTCATATACAAGATTCGAACTATGAACTTTATTTATGGCCACTAAATTTATTCCACCGAGTCATTATCGGTCGAGGTAAAAGTAATAACTCTCTAAAGTCCTAGCTTAAGTTTTTTTTTTTAATCTAAAATATACTTCTCCTGTTCTTACTATAAACTATTTTAGGGTGTGTTTGGAACACACCTAAACCAAGGTTTTATAAGCTCTTTTGGGCAAAATCTTAGTTTAGGAAAATTTTAAAACAAACAGGCTTATTTGTCCATAAGTGCTTTTGGGCAAAACCATGGTTTAAAACCATAGTTTTGAATAAACTATTTAAAATAGCTTTTTCAACAGTAAAAGAGCTTATGGACTATCCAATTACTATATTACCCCTATTTTTTCTTACATCCTTTCTCCTCTCTCATCCCTACCCCTCTCCTCTCTCCTCTCTCCTCTCTCTTCTTTTATCTTTACTTTTTTTACACCCTCTCTCCTCTCTCCTCTACCCTCTCTCCTCTCTCTTACTTTAAATCAAATCATACCCTTTTTGGTAATTTACCACCATAAAAAGTCATTCTAAAAATAACTATCCAAACACCTATTTATTCAAAATCACTTTTTTTTCATAAACTCTTCTCTAAAAGCCCTTTTCCATAAGTTGTTCATAAGCCCTTTTTTTTCATAAGTACTTCTTTAAAATCCTATCCAAACAGGCCCTTAATTAAATTGAAAAAATTAGTTAACATAGTGTATTTTGTCAAAAGTATTCTAACTATCTTTTTTAATTTTTTTATTTCTTATTTGATTATTGTCTAAAGCTATCAATAGGGTTAATTTTAAAAAAAATAATAAATATAATAAATATATTTTATATTTAAAATTAAAATTAATTTTTTAATTAAGTCTTATATTAAAGACTAGAAGAGTATAAAATATTAATTTTATTTAAGGACACCAAATTTAGTTCACTTGAGTAAGGCTGTTAGTATTTTTTTTATACAAAAAAATGTAGATAGGTTTGGCACCGGTTATCCATCAAGGTTAGAGTATAGTTTTAAGATTTCGAGAACGTTTATAAGAAATTTATGAGATAGCCTACAAAAGGAACCCTCATGATAACAATAAAAATTAAATTCGTGTCTTTATAAAATACAAACTTATTTTTTATTATTTATACTAATTTTCATTAGCCGCTGTTAGTATTTTTGAATATATGTGAATGTGTTGTGGGAAGCACATGGAAGATCCAAAGCCAAAAGAAATAACAGATAAATTGAGTGTATAATTCAAATTCTTTAGTACTGGGCAGTTTCCATGAACCTTAACGGCGACATTTTTCTAGTTAATATTAATTATTAATTTTTCTAAATATGAATATATAAATTATTATTGCAATGAATGATTTTTTTTAAATAAAGTGGAGAACCAATTATTTGCAATCAATTTTGGGTTTTAAGTACGGATATTGATCATCATTTCTTTCTTGACAAGATTGCTACCACTACCCGCCCAAAAACATGCACGGTCGGATATATTTTTCATTATTATTATTATTATTATTATTATGCAGCAAGCCTCCAATTTTTTTTGCTTCAATTAATATTTGCAGTATTTAATTGGATACACACATATAAATATATAAAACATAATATAAATATAAATAAAAATTTTTAAATATATATTATTCCTTTAAATTTTATTTAGAGTACCTAAAACATTAATTTCTTTTGAATAGCAAGCAGTTTGGTTTTACATATAAGTTACCCTTTATTTGATGATTTTTTAATTAGTCACTCAATATAAAAATGATGAACTATTAATTTTCTTTTTAAATTTTACCCTTTCACATTTTTCTACGAATAGGTTAAGAGGTTGTATATGAAAAAAATTTATGAGTATTTTTAAAGATGATATAAAAAAAATATTTTCAAATAATATCAATGATTTAACTATCTTGATTTTGATTTGACGTTGTTTTTTGCCGGATAAAAGTGACTTTTATATATATATATATATATATATATATAAATGGAGGAAGTAACGTTTTTTTATAATATTTCCAAGTAGCTCACAGATGAGATACATCTACAATAATATATAAATTTCATTTCAAGACAAAATTACCGGAAATAATTTCGTAAAAATAGAAAATTATTGTATAAAATAGCTTACCAAAAAGAAAAAAAAGAGTCTTATATTTTTACCAGTTTCAGATTTAGAAACTTAAATTTATGACCGTTGAATAATTAAGTGTAGAATTAATTAATTAATTAATTGATTTTGGGGGGGGGATTGAGACATATGTGTGACTTAGAAGAGAGGGATCACATGGGGGGCTTTAAAGTGTCATGATGATTGTGTAGATAAAGAGAATCAAGAACTCATCAATCACATTCAATATATATATATATATAACGTTAAGTGGACCATATTGTCCCCATTTCCCATTTTAATTCTCTTCCACATCCATCCCTGCCATTTCCCTTCCCATTTTCTATCTTTATCCCAATTTTCGTTACATCTCATTATTCAACAGTGTCCATTTGTGTGTGTCTGTTTCTACCCACTCTACTCAATTAATAATAATAATAATAAATCTTCATTTATTAAATCTGAGTCATATGATTATTATTCATTTCTCCCTCTTATTCTAAATATAATAATATAATATCTATTTAAAAGATTTAGCTTCATCTTAAATATAATACGTTAAGTCATATGATTATTATTCATTTTCTCCCTATATTAAATTTTTATTTCCATAATATCTTTATTTATTATGATATCATGATAATAAATAATATCATATTCTTTATATATTAATTATAAATGATAAATTTACGTATAAAACAACTGCAACCATTTAGTGAGGAGATTGACATTTTTTTTTGTTAAGTATACGCATTTTTTTATCGAAGATAATTCTATTAAAGATATTATTATATACTAAATATGGATATCTCTTTTAATAAAAATATAGATATTAGTTTATCATATTGTGAGAGATTAGCTCATTATACGAAACTCAATCAGTTAGGGAGACTGACATATTTGAGGGAAAATATTTTTTTTTATCCAACAATTTTGAGGGAAAAGAATTAAGTGATCTCTTTTCATATTTGGAGTTGGGCCCAAATGTGGATTAGGCTTTTGGGTTGGGCCAATAGATTTGTTAGGCCCAAGTTCTCATCTTATTCAAATAACCGAAGAGACGTGACCATTGTACCAAAAAAAGAAAAGAAAAGAAAGAAATAAAAAGAAATTACTTTTACTCCCAATCTGGTTTGTGGTCAACTTAATTTAATGAGCAAGTGAAAATATATTAAAATAAAGTTAATAGCCGTGGAGTCTTCCAACAAAGAACTTAATTTAATGCTCTTAAAGTTTGTTTACAAGTAATTTAACGGCAAAAACCTCAACCGAAACGGCCCCAAATTTGGACCTTTTCAATTGGAGCCAAGATGATGAAATCAATAAACTTAGTTGACTTAATAAGTTATTGATTTCTGCATCTTCTACGTAGCTTTATTTCTTATTTAAAACTGGATGATGACAAAAGTTTCGTGGAAATTAACCAACTCTCAGTGAAAAAAATGAAAGAAAGAAACTAGTAGGATATATCTTGGTTCATTCATAGCAATTACATACCATATAATATAAACACACACACACACACACACACATATATATAAGTGTGCATCAATGGCTTCCTTTAGCTCCCCAAAATAGGCAGAATATTGACAATATTAATAATATATCTATCGATGTTGGGGTTGGTTCTGCAGGTGATAGTTGCAGCTGTGGTAATCTGTCAAGGGCTGGTTTTCTTGGGGGAGAAGAAAAGAAGAGCGGATCGCAGAAGAGAAGAAATCAGAAGGCTGATGCAATTGGCACAAGAAGAAGAAGCGATTGCTGAATCACAAAGGATAAAGATAAGTGAAGAGAGGTTGGCCAAAGAAGATGGACAGAGGAACTTTGATGTTGGTTGCTCTCTATGTTATTGCACTCCAACTACCACAAGCTGTGTTAGTTGCCAAGTGCCTCGATATTGGTAAGTTTTCTAAGGTTCTTGTTTCCCATCAAATCAAAACATGTCGATTTATATATATATATATATATATATATATATACATACTCCTTTCTATCCTAAATATAAATATAATGGGAGGGAGATTGTTTATTCTATAACAAACTCTCTTGCTCTGATTCCATTGGACATTATGTTAAGCATATAAGACTGAGTACCTATTACGTGTCAATCAGTATTAGGGAGGGTATTAGTTGGTTAATCGGTTGATTAGTTAATAATACAACTGGTAGTAACCACTTCTGTTAGAGAGGCTAGGGGATCAATTAACTATACCTGTAAGAACTTGTCTGATGAATTGAATATACACCGGGTCTACTTGTTTCTCTCTTTCCTTCCTAATAGTACCTAAGTTTTCTCCATAGATAAAAGACTTGTTTGGATTAGCATTGGAAAAAAGCGACTTTTATTCTATCTAATTTTTGCAAACTGAAGTTAGCGTAAAAGTCAATCAGTATAATGCTATTTATGTTCGGATAAATTTTTATGAAAGAAATCAGTTTGACATAAACTTATTTAGATAATAATATATTGAAAATTCAGTTTCAGAATGTTCAAATTAAAAAAAAAAAAAGTTAGAAGCCATAAAAAGTTACTTCAACTTTAAAGTAGCAAAAAATCAGTTGCCCACAGAGCTATATCAAACATCATTTTTTCACCTAACTTGAGTTTGAAGTACCTTTTTATGCCTAGAAATCATTTTTTCATCATGTTTGAATTTATTGCAGGAAAGGGTTAGGCACCTTGAGGAAGAGTTAGCTAAGTCCAAGTAAAGCTCTACGGTGTTATTAATTCTCATTATCAATTTTGTAATTAAGCATTGATGCCTGTAATCAAAATTAATTCATTACCAACAGCCAATAGGCGTTGGTTTTAGTAGAAGAGGCTTTAGCCGCTTAAGCATGATGTTTTAAGTTCGAGTCCATGTGAATATAAAAAATACTTTTAGGAGAGCTACCCCTGATTGGACCCGACAACGTTGGAATCTGACGTAGTCAGATAACCATATAAAAAAAATTAATTTAAGTTTTCATTAGTTACAATTTGGTCAAGTGAAAAGGACCTGACCTGATATTCATTAAGCAAGATTGTGGGTTCAAACTGTATAAATGGAAAGAAAGAGGTTGAATAACTCTTTGTATTATGGAATACACATGATATGTTCATATTTACCAATGCAATACATAGGAACATGTAAAATATTGTGATGAATATGATGATATCCTAACTATCTTGTTGTTTATGTTTTTGTCAGGAAAGAGATTTCACTGCTAAAATCAGAGTGCAGTAATTGGTCATCCCGAACAAGTTTTATTAGGAGAAGACTTAGCAGCTTGATGAGAGAATCGGATGAAAACCAGGTGATTCTAAAGCTTAATCAAACGAACATATGCTTGTATTATATCACAGGTGTTTTTATATCTAATTTAATTCATTTCATTATGCATGTTCTGTTATATCAAATGGTAAGAAACA
Source organism: Leucaena leucocephala (assembly GCA_037074615.1). Classification (NCBI taxonomy): domain Eukaryota; kingdom Viridiplantae; phylum Streptophyta; class Magnoliopsida; order Fabales; family Fabaceae; genus Leucaena; species Leucaena leucocephala. Next base: position 963,205 of record CM073544.1, on the reverse strand, counting down.
AATTAAGCTTGTGACTATGACAAGATTTTGAATGTGCATGTTCTTACAGTTTAACCTCCTCATAGATTGCAGAGCAAGTAAGAATTGGAGAGAGGAGCAGAGAAGATCAACCTCTCCGAAAGCTGGGGGTCTGTTCTCAGCTGCATCTATCTTCAAAATGTTCCATTGATTAATTTGATTCTGCTATGTCAAGATTTCAAAACAAAAGCTTGACACATTAAGTGATAATGAACAGTTTTAATATAACAGTTGATATCAGTGCGGAGTGCTAACCAAGCATGGTTCATATCAAATGTCAAGAACCTAACTTTGTCATGGAAAATTTGTTGATTTGCAGAGTGAATGCGCAGAGGCCAGGAGAGAGCTGTTAGAAGAGCAGGAACGAGTAAGAAGGCTCAAACTGCAAGTAGAAGAGATCACAAGAAATTCCATTAGAAAAGTTGAAGAAGTTAGAGTTGTAGAGAGGAGAAAACAAGAAAGATATATCCAAATGTTGGAGGTCAGTTTCTTATTTCTTACTCCTCCATGTCCTTAATATAGAATCTAATTGGAGAGTTGATATTGGTCCTAAATATAAAATATATTTCCCATATTTATCCATTTTTTTCCAAAACCCCTATTGATACTCCTTCAACAATATTCAAGTACCAGAGTGATGAGCGAATTAAGGAAGATGATTAGAGTGTTTTAGAAAAAAAAATACTATATTAACTAACTTAACTAACTTCCTTAATTTAATCAAATTAGTTAAACATGTCTTATATTAAGGATCGGAGAAGTATTTTTTTAGAGAGTGAGCTTTAGCGCAACACTAAGATTGCTGCTATATGGTATGAAGGTCATGGGTTCAAATTCTAAAAATAGCTTCTCAACTTACAGGGTTAAGGCTACGTACATCTGTTCCTCTCCAGACCCCACTTAGGGTTGTAAGGCTACAAAATTATTTATTTTTCTTTTTTGCACTTCCGTTTTGATTGATAATCATTCTTGAAGCTGAAGTTAACATCCATAGGAAATGATTTACTATTTACAACAACAAATGATTTACTGTTTACATTAAGAATTAATTGCAAGTGGAAATAAGAAGTTCAGTTTGACTCCACCCCCTCAAATCTTAAATAGCTTCACCTCTACCCATTTGATTCCATTTCATGAATGTTTTAAAACAAGACTAGACAGGTCTTTAAAAGGGGCAAAACAAGACTAAAGTTCCAAATGCACTAGGCCAAATAATGACACTTTAGGATCTTTCAAGAGGAAGATTCAAATCTATTTCATCATTTGTCTCAACGAGATCAGAGGATGAGAAGTTGTAGTTGTACTTAATTTGTAACATGATTAATTGACCATATATATTTCAAATTTGTGCATAGTAATATATTAAAATATGTGGTCTGATCTAATTAATTACCATTCAGATCTTAGAGGAAGCAAGAGTTTCTGAAAGGATAAAACAAGAAGAAAATATTCAGCTACTAAAGGTCTGTTTTCAGGTGCCTTACCAGGATATTCCTCAACTTGAAATGTTCATACATGTAATATTACATCTGGTTCTTAATATAAGACTTAGTTGACTTTTTTTTGGATAAATTAACAAAGTCAAATAAATCAGTTAATTATAACTAATACAAGAGCCAATTGATTAATTTTGAGTAGATTACGGAGTATATAATATGAATTTGTGTTGAGGGGTTAGATTTAATCATAATTAAATGATTTATTTAGTTTTCTTATTATCCCTAAAAAAGTAAACTAACTCTTATATTAAGGATTAGAGGGGGTATTCCCGCTCTAAAGATTAGTGCCTTTAGGTATTGTCATATTATTACTTTGTTTTTATCACTTTCTTATCATTATTCTGAACCCCTGGCTACTAAGTTTACAGACTGAATGTGTTGAACTAAGGAGAGAACTGGAACACGAGCGAACGCGAAGGCTTCAACTAGAGCAAGATGAAGAGGTACAGATAGCCAAGAGAAAAGCTGAAAAGCTAAGTCAAGAGTTAGCCGATGCCCGAGAAAATGTTGAGCATGCTGAGGTAGTCTCTGATGTTGGTATTTGTCTTAATTTTGAATTATTTATCTAAGGACAATCATATTCATGTGGAGTAATAATATACTATGTATACTTAATGTACAATGAATTGGTAACTTGAATGTTTAGAATGGAAGGATGAAGGCAAGGAGAGAGTTGGAAGAAGAGAGAGAGCTTGTGAGATTGCTAAAGATGGAATGTGAGGAGATAAGACAAAGTTCCATGAGACAAATGGAAAAGAAGGAACAAGAGTTAACCAACGCCCTTAATGATGCTGCAGCTGCTGAGGTATTTGTTTGTCAACTTCTCTAAATTTTCGTCTGTTCATTTATGATTGGCTTAATAGACCTATTTTAGTAAAATTATATATTTAAGAATGTATCATTTTCAATTACCTTTATCATGCCTTGTCCTGGCTCATCCTTCAGGCAAAACTCTCTGATCTTGAGAGGGAACTCAACTCATTAGATGATAAGGTATCTTATTATCTTTCCTTTCTATTTTACTCAATGAGTATTAGTTCTTCCTCACTTTTTTCATGTGCAATTATAAGATCCATTTGACTAATTTGGGGAGATCAGGGAAACTAAATTAATAAATGACTTAATTATAACATATGTTAAGTATCATTAGATTATATACTAATTTACAAGTTAGGCAAATTAAATTAGAGAAAAACGATAAATATAAATACCTGTTAAAGTAATTTATTTAAATTTTTTAATCTCCCTAAATCAATCAACTGGGTCTTATATTAAGGAACTGAGGTAGTATAACTTCTGAAGAAGAGTAAATTAGGAAGGGATGAAAAGATTGATGTATTTAGAAAAACTTGGATGGACTGATGAACCAAGACTTGCATTTACATTGACATGTAGGCTTGTGCAATTTGCCTGATGAATGAAAAGGACGTGGCCTTTGGATGTGGGCACATGGTAAGCTTAGCTCTCCATAATGGAGATTTCACTGATTGAATTTCCTCTTGCTGTATGAAAATGATGATGATTATGAAATAATTTTTATTTTGATGCAGACTTGTGAGGAATGCATGTTGACAATTTCCAAGTGTCATATATGTCGGAAGCCAATAACCAGCCGTCTCAGGCTATTTCCTGGGTGAACAATGGCATCTTTGGATTGAGGAGGATGCTGATGAGAATGTAAAGTTTTGAGTTAGGAATTTCTATTGATTTATAGTTAGATCAAAACTTCCTTTTCCTTTTCCTTTTCATTTTCCCACGTAATTTTCTTGATCCATCTTAAGTATAAGTCTGTAGAACTATCTCCAATTCTAATTATAAAAGTTAGACAAGGGATTTATTTTGGTCCTAAATATAAGATCTCAATCCACTTGTCCTCCAAATTTACGATCCCCCTCCCCCTCAAAAATATATCCATATGATTACACATGGTAAGTGAGTTTCCATCAACCGTTACTTAGAATGTATATAATTAAAAATAATATTTTAAAGAAATAAATATATATTTATTATAAATAGCTAATTTAATTAATTTATTTAATATCAGCAAAATTAGTTATCTAGCTCTTATATTAAAGACTGAAGGGAGTAATATTCTAAGGCTAAGGCTACCTTCACATCACTAATTTAACATCACAATGTTCAATAGGAAAGAAACAGTTGGTACTTCACATAGGGAAGAAAATGACACCTGCTGGCTACCTAATAGCTTGTTTCTACTGCTGTCATCGATGAAAACTAACGATTTCAGATCATAATTTGATAACTTAAGACACTTCGGATGGATTCACCAAGCACATAGATATTCTCAGGGATGATTATTCACCACTCTTTTCTCATTCAAATCAATAATGCAAGCTTTAGGTGGCTCCATACCTTGTATCCCAAGGGAACTTCACTGCTAAAAAGTGTTCAATTTGTGTGAGATGTCAAAGACAATTATACTCCTCTGATCCTATTTATAGGGCAAAGAGATAAATTTTTCATATAAATGTACTATTTAACCTTTAATTTATTATTATGTTAACTTTGTTTCCATGGGGTATAATACATATTAAATAGGGGTAAAGTTAGAAAATTGTTGAATTTCATGGCATAATTAATGAGGTTTAAGGTTTTTCTTGGTCTTTATGAAATATGCTAGAAGTGACTTATAAATAGGATGAGAGGAGTGCAACAACAATAACAAGCTTTATCTCACTAGGTGGGGTCGGTTATATAGATCTCACAGAGTCATTGTGCTCTTAAAAAAACTAAGTCATTGGATAAGTTGTTGATATGTCATCCAAATCCAAACTAAACCATATCATATGTTTAGATTACTGCCTAATTGGTCTTGTCTTTCACAATGAAGAAAAGATATTTTTTTTTATTCAATATGAAGCTCAGAATCAACTTTACTTGAAGTAGACCCACACACGCGCACACATTCATAAGAAGTAATGTTGATTGCACAACTACTTTTTAACTAGAAAAATGCACAAGTCTTACAGACGACAAAAATATGAAGTTAAGAGAAGCCCCAAACTTTGACCATTTAATATGGGGCCCAGCTGAAATCAATAAACTTAGTTGACTAAATATGTTAATGATTTCTGTAACTACATAGTAGGGGCATTTCTGATTATAAAATATAATGATGACACAAGTTCCGTGGAAATCAACAAGAACTTTAAAAGAGGAAATGAACAAGAAATATCTTGGTCAATCCAAATGAATTAAATACCATATAATCACTTGACCATACAAATACACACACACACAGAGGATTCCTTTAGCTCCCTAAAATAGAGAAAACATTGAAAATATTAACACACACACAAACACATCAATGTTCGGCATGCTTCTGAAGTTGATGGTGGTAGCAGTAATAATCTGGCAAGGAGTGATTTTCCTGAAGAAGAGAAAAGAGAGTAAGAGAACAGAAGAAATCAGGAAGCTGCTGAGATTGGCAGAATCAGAGGCCAAGTCATGCAGAGAGAGATTGGCTAAAGAAGATGGACAGAGGAAGAGGTCTCTGCGTTGCACCTTATGTGGGAAACCAACTACCACAAGGTGTGCCCGTTGCAAATTGGTTCGGTATTGGTAAGTCTTCTAAATTTTTACTGGTTGACTTTTTTAAATACATCGAGGAAAATAAATAAGTTAGTTAATTATAATTACTATAAGAGTTAGCTGACTAATTTATTTAGCTTTCTTAATCTACTAAAAAAAATTCAACTAACTCTTATTAAGGAATGGAGGGAGTATTTATTTATTTACATTTTGTCTCTCTAAAACAGGGGAGAATTTGAGGAAGAAGAAGCAGATTTAGTTATTTGTGCAAAGCATAGGATATATTTGTGAAATTACTACTTGTTTTCAACAAAATCTATGCAGATTTTGAAAATATAATAGATATTAAAACTCAGAAAAAATTCGCCAACTTACTTTTGTTTTCAGGAGGCATATGTGAATGTTCTAAAAACAGGGGAAAGATAGAGCTTCAATGAAATTTAAATAATCCCTTTAACTTACTCATATAAGAAATTAATCTATATTTCTCTGTCAACTATAAGCTTTACATGATGCTTGAAGGTTTACATGTGTGAGTTGTGTTGATGTTTGAAGGTTTTGGTTGTTGATTTTTGTTGTTAGCTCTGGAAAATGCCAAATAATACACTGGAGACAAGGGCATAAATATGAATGCATTGAGACAAAGGTAGTAAAAGATGAAAAGGTAATGCTTACTTTAGTAGTTTGATTATTTAACTTAAAAATTAAATTTTAATTGATGCAGGATAATACCAAGAAATCCCTTAAGCATATTGAGGAAAGGGTCACATATCTTGAGGAAGAGCTAGCTAAGTCCATGTAAAGTTCTCCTTTGTTACTCCTCCGATCTTTAATATAAGAGCTAGTTAATTTTTTTAGATAGATTAAAGAATCAAAATAAATAAGTTAATTATAACTAATATAAGAGCTAGTTGACTAATTTGGGTAGATTAAGGAGTATATAATATAAATTCATCTTGAGTAGTTAGATTTGATTATAATTAACTCATTCATTTGGCTTCCTTAATTTTTCCAAAAGAATCAATTAGTTCTTGTTTTAAGGACTAGAGGGAGTATTAGTTAAGTTTCATTATCAAATTGCATGTTCGTAGATTATTGTGTAAGAACTTGCAAAACATTAGGATGAAGATGAAGATGTCCTGATCAACTTTTCATTGTGTATACCTTTGTCAGGAAAGAGGATTCACTGCTAAAATCAGAGGGCAACAATTGGTCAGACCTAAAAGATTTTTTTAGCAGAAGGCTAAACAGCTTGATGAGAGAATCTGATGAAAACCAGGTGATTATTATATAAGCTTTATCAAACAAACATATATGCTTCCCTTAAAGCTGCATTATGAATTTTATTTTGATCCATTTCACAAACAAGTGATATTATTTGCTTCTTGCAATGCAAGGTCTCCTTTCAGTTGTTTTGACGCATGGAATGGGATGTATATCAATTATCAAATGGCAAGAAATAACTTAAGCTCATGATTATGACAAAATTATTAGTTAATATTTGAATGTGCATGAAGTTACACTTATTTATGGGATCTAGTTTATCCTTCTCTCAGATTGCAGAGGAAGCACGGTTTGTTGAGAGGAGCAAACATTATAAAAACACCCAAATTCTTGAGGTCTGGTTCAGCAGCCTGATCAAAATGTTCCACTGATTGATTTAAGGGTTAATTTGCAAATTTATTTAGAAGTTTTCATTTAAGAGCAATGTTGCCCTAGAAGTTTTTTGCTGTTCAAAGTTGCTCAATGAAATAATCTGTTGCCTCTTATTATTAAAATTGTCAACTGTCCATGTCAATTTTTTAATTATTAACGTTAATTTTTTAATGGGGTGGGGCAACATTACTATGTTTTTGAAATTTCAAGAGCAACATTGAACAAAAAAGAAAAATTTCCAGGGCACAATATTGCACCTGAGAAAAAAAATCCAGGGCAAAGTCATGAAACTCCATTTTCATGGATAAGTTTGTTGATTAATGAATTGATTTGCAGAGTGAATGTGCAAAGGCAACGAAAGAGTTGCAAGAAGGGAAGGAACAAGTACGAGGGCTTAAAATGGAAGTAGAGAAGATTAAAATTTGCATGATAAAAATTGAGGAAACAAGATTTGCAGAGAAGAGAGAGCAAGAAAAATATACTCAAATGTTGAAGATCTGCTTCTTATCTTTTTTATCTTTTTCTAAATGCCTTTTTTCTGATAATAACTTTTGAGGCATAACAAGTTACTATGAATCGGTACGTAATATCAACTTTTAGGACCGATCGATGAAGGCAATGAGAGATTTGGATGAAGAAAGAGAGCTCGTGAGATTTATCACGGAAGAGTTAGCCAATACTAGTAAAAATGTGGAGTATGCTACAACAAGAGCAAACCTTGCTGAGGTAATAGCTGATGTTGGTAATTTTTCCTCTTAATTTTACAATTACTCGGATCCTTTAGTCTTAAACATGACTCTAAGACCACCAACTGATCATCCTCTCAACAGCCAGATCAGACATTCACAACTTCCTGATGTGTGACTGGACTGTTACCTTCGATTGTATATCAAGGGCAGCTAACCGTTGTGCCAATTCTACAACCTGCTAAAGTTATCAAATGGACGTTAACGCTGTTATCATGACTATTCCTCATGTGAAGTACAGAGCCATTATCTTAAAAGATCTCGGTCCTAGACTTCTTTCACGTTACCCTTATTTCCACCAAAAAAAAAAAAACTCCAAGTGATATTGTCAAATCTCATAAGTCAATTTGAAGGATCTAACTACAATACAATGATACCTCAAGATGTCATTCTTCCTAGTATTACTCTTGACCAAACATACTCAAGTGTAGAAATTCGATGGAATTCAGTATATTAGTGTTCATATGATCTCAAAAATAAAGCTGGATGGTAAGAAATGTTAGTTTGCGTTTATGGTTAGAGGCCTCTCCAAGTTTTACTCAAATATAAACTTCATCCCAAGACAATTATAGGATGTTTATATTCATGTGGAGTACTTATACTGATATACTATGTATACTAAATTTAGTATGAATTGGAAACTTGGATGTTTAGAATGGATGGATGAAGGCAAGGAGAGAGTTGGAAGAAGAGCGAGAGCTTGTGAAATTGATAAAGATGGAATGTGAGGAGATAAGACAAAGTTCCATGAGACAAATGGAAAAGAAGGAACAAGAGTTAGTCGATGCCCTTAATGCTGCTGCAGCTGCTGAGGTATCTGTTTGTCTGCATATAAACTCTGCTAAATTGTTTATCTTCATTTTGTGACTGGTTTAATATAACTATTTTCCTAAATTTATATATACAAGAATCTCCCATTTTCAATTGACTTTATGATCACCTTTGTCCTTGTTTATCCTTCAGGAACAACTCTCTGATCTTGAGAAGAAAATCAACAAATTAGATGATGATAAGGTATACTTCCTTACTATTTTACTTACGAACGAAACTTAAATAAAGTTATTTATATCTATTAGGTCAAGTTCACAGGTGAAGTTTCAAGTGCGCATACGCATTTTAACAACTGACAATAGCAAAATTACAAGTATAATTAGAGAATTTGACGTAATGAATATAAGTAATTTAGCTTAAATTTTGTTCTTACCTAGTTCTTCCCCACCTTGTTTGTGCATGTCCTTTTGCAACATGTATATAACTGGTGAAGAAGAGTGAATTGGGCAGGGATGAAAAATTAATATATTTAGAAACATATCAAAAATAGTTGATGCTGAAGAATCTAGATGAACTAATGAACAGGAGATGTTTTTTACATTGACACGCAGGCTTGTGCAATTTGCCTGACAAACAGAAAGGACGTGGCTTTTGGATGTGGGCACATGGTAAGCTTAGCTCTCGATAATTGAGATTTCACTGATTGAATTTCCTCTTGCTGTATGAAAATGATGATGATTATTAAATAATTTTTATTTTGATGCAGACTTGTGAGGAATGCATGTTGACAATTTCCAAGTGTCATATATGTCGGAAGCCAATAACCAGCCGTCTCAGGCTATTTCCTGGGTGAACAATGGCATCTTTTGACTGAGGAGGATGGTAAATTTTGAGTCAGGGATTTCTATTGAGGAGGATGATGAAGAGAATGTTGTATCACTATTGTAACATGAGCGTTCAATAGAATAGAAAAGCAACAGATGCTAGATCGTACAGACGAAAATTAACAAGTTCAGATCATAATTTGATCGATTAAGATACTTCAGATGGATCAATTTCTCTTCGTCGTCAGTGTATCACCAAGCACAAAGATTCTCTCTTTCGAATCAATTCAATGCAAGCTTTAGGTAGTTACATACCTTGTATCACAAGGGAACTCCTCTGCTCCGAGCATAGTCATTAGCATACGACATCCAGCGGACGTCGGTTGAGTGGGAGATGACCAACGGAGCAACGACGCAACCAATGGAATGGACGACCGAATGGATCATTCTGAAGGCACCACTAATGGTGAACAGAGAGATGACTCTGGTTTGGCTACTGAAGCATCAAACATCCCACAACTAATAAATACACCTCCGCTGATAAGAGCTAAAGAGTTAATATTTTAAATATAAAATATATTTTTAATATTTATAAATATTTTTTAAATTATTTTTGTTTATATTCTTTTAAAAATAGTCAAATAAAAAATAAAAAAGAAAAAAAAGTGAAAGAAAAAGTTAAACAAAATAATTAAAATATATTTTAAAAAATAAATTATATTAATTAACTTATTTAATATAATTAAATCTATTAAATAGATTTTATATTATACATCGGAGAGTGATATAAACTAACTTTGTATCACGAGAATGTTTAGGTACACATAATGTACCACATCATATATACCCTCTTAAATAAACATATTCCAATTCATATTATTTTAATCCTATGTGGAAATAATTTAATTTACATTATTTTATTTTTAAAAAAAATTTACATCACCTAAACTAGCATCTAATTACCTATAGCGGTATAGCCTTTTGAATTTTGATAAGGAAAACAACAGAAAAGAAAAGGACAATTTTCTAAGAAAAATGAAAGACTTAATTGCTTTTTTTTTTTTTTTAAATAAGTGAATTGTATATTGGTGTAGCTAAATCCTAAGACCATCAAAGTATTTGAAGAGAATCTCTAACTTGATTAGTAGTCTTTTTTTTTAAGAGGTGGGTGTGACTTGTTTTGATGACCCTTTTAGTTTACTTGTTCTTTTCTTTCCTTTAAATATAAAAACAATTATCTCTAAGATATTTTAAATTTAATCTATATATATAAATAATTTAAAGAGTTAAAGGGTGTTTTTGCCTTTTAACTATTGGTTTAGAAGCATATAACATCTTAAACTCTAATATGGTGCAATGTTACTCCACCGTTAAAAAATATTAACTTTGACCATTAAAACATATACCTTTAACCTAAATTTAAAAAATTATAATCTTAATATTCCAAATATATATGTTTGATTTATAACAAAAAAAAATAAAAGATATAGATTATAAAATAAAACTAATTGAAATATATAAATATGAATTAAATTTAATAATAAAAATTATTTAATGTACCGTGAAGAACTATTTATAAATGTTTAAATTATATAATTTGAAGTAAGAATTGGCTGAAATCGTAGAGACAAAAATATATAATTCTCCATTAACATTTTTAGAAGTATTATTTATGAAATCAATTTGCTCACGTATACCAGTAATGTAAAATTTTAGTTTTTTCTTTTTGGCCATTATGTAAAACTTTAATTTAGAAAATAGGAACTTTCACGTATTTTTCTCAATGTCAATGTAGAGTTGGTCTTCCACACTAAAATAACCTTTCATATATATATATATATATATATATATATATATATTAATTGTACACACGGCATATATCATGTCTGTATATATTATGCTCCTCTAATTTTAAATATAGAGTTGATTTACTTTTTTAAATAGATTAAAAAAACTAAATAAATTAACTAACTATATATAATATAAGAGTTAATAGACTAATTTAGATAGATTAAGGAGTATATAATATAAGTTTATCTTAAAAGATTGAATTTGATTATAATTAATTAATTTATTTTTTTTAATTTTTTTAAAAAAATAACTAACTCTTATACTTAATTTATTTATATTATATGTTTGCCTATAAAATATATATATGGAATTTAGCAGCCAGCACTTGTGCATTCCATATATCTTCATTTTCTTTTCGTTTTTTTTCCCGAGAAAGTGATGATGATGAAGCTTCAGTTCTTCATTATTCTATTAGCAGCAGCTGAAGCTCAATCCCTTGTAGGCTGTCCCGACAAATGCGGAGATATGAACATTCCATATCCATTTGGTGTGGGGATACAGCCTGGTACTTCTCGAAACTGTTTCTTGGACAAATCATCCAATCTCACTTGTGACAACTCAACATCCACGTTATACTTCGACAAGTTCCCAGTTTCCAACATATCCCTCCAACAAAGTCAAATGGAAATCTCAATGCCTGTCTCACAGGGTTGTTATGATCAATAAGGTAAAGATCTTCATCTTTACACCAAAACCTTCACCGTTTCCAGCACCAAAAACAAGTTCCTAAGTGTTGGTTGCGATGCTTTGGGCGTAATTATGTTCCACACAAACTTTACTTATTACAGTGGCTGTGTTGCATTATGTGACAAACCTCCTCCAAAAGAGATTAATGATAAGACTTGTTCTGGGACTGGGTGTTGCCAAGTGGATATTCCCAAGGGAATGAACAATATCAGTCTTTTTGCTTCTACTGTCACTAATCATACCAACGTATCGGCCTTTAATACGGCAGCTTTTATTGCAAAAAATGGTTGGTTTAGTTTCTCCCCAGATTATCTTATACACTTTCCACTTGAAACAGCCCCACTTATCTTAGATTGGACTGTTTCAAATGTTACTTGTCAAACTGCGAATTCTAGTAATGTAGCAGAAGAAGAATATGCCTGCAAAATCCAACACGGATTGTGTGGATTCTGGTGATGGAGTTGGGTACATTTGCAACTGTAAATCTGGCTTTGAGGGAAATCCATACCACCCGGATGGATGTCAAGGTAATTTCTTTCTTTTCCAACCGCTAATTAAATTAACTAGATGGATAAACTCCCTCTGTTTCTTTTTTTAGTTTTTTGTATGTGCATATAAATATTCTTTTATTGAAAACAATCTTATTTAAAGCACAATATCATGCACTAAAATGTAGGCACTTCTCCTAACACATATTCAAATATTGGTTCATCATGATGTGAGGGATAAGAACCTTTTTCTAGACTTGACTCGCATTAGTTACTCCCTTTGTTTCTTTCTGTAAGATAAAATATCACTTAACACAAGTCTACCAATTTTGATGAATAGCACTCCCTTTATTTTTCTAGTTTGTTTTTGATATACACGAGTATCTTTTTATTAGAGGTAATTATGTTCATGATAGGGTTGGATAAAGATGAACATCTCTCATAATGATGATTGAATATTGATTCACTATATTGTGAGGGATTAACTCCTTCTATTAGACTTATTCCCACGTATACTAATATAACAGAGAGTTAATTAATTTATATTTTATTTTTCACTTTTGCCCTAAATTAATACTCATTAATTTATATTTTATTTTTCACTTTTGCCCTAAATTAATACTCATCATTTTCTAATGTGAACTTAATCCCTCTTGGGAAAAAAATATTAATTACCCTCAAGATTTTGTAATTTTTTTTAACCTATCCTGGTTCCTATAGGATGGACTCACTCACACCCAAACACAAGACACACTTTTACCCTTTTAGCCATATGGGGATCGATCCCCTAACCTTGATACCATTTGAGCTAAGGCTTAAAATTTTGTAAATTGTGTATTGCCTAATCTATAGTAGTACTACCCATTTCAAAATATTGTCTTTTAATTAGGAATGAAATTATTAATGCTAACAATAACCTCTTCTTGATTATTTTAGATGTTGATGAGTGTAGCAGACCCAATAACTGCAGTATGCCAAAGCAATGCCGCAATTTTGATGGCGTACCTACCATTGTTCTTGTCCACCTGGATTCAAAGGTGACGGCTATACTGATGGAACTGGCTGCACTTTGGACACTCCTCATTCTAATCGTCAATTGCATATTCTTATAATTGCATTAGGTGAGACCATAATCTTTACAAATATTTAGGTCAAAATTCAAAACCTTTTTCCCACTCAAGAATCATATGTTGCAGGCATTAGTGTAGCCTTGTTGGTTGTCATTACATTGATCTCAACATTATGTTGGGCACACAAGCTTAGAACTCTGAAACAACTAAGACAAAGAAACTTTGAGCAAAATGGGGATACATGTTGTTACAGCAACTTTCCCAAGATCAAGGATACGCTGACAAAACCAAAATATTCACAGAAGTTGAGCTCAAGAATGCCACAAACAACTTTGATGAATCCAGAATCCTCAGTCGTGGAGGTCAAGGATCAGTTAATTTATAAAGGTATATTACCAGACAATATACTTGTTGCCATTAAAAAGTCCAAAGTAGGAGGAAATCCTAGACAAATTAAGGATTATATCACTGAAGTTTTTGTTCTTTCCCAAATCAACCACCGAAATGTTGTCAAACTTTTAGGATGTTGTCTTTAAACTGACATCCCTTTGTTAGTATACGAGTTTGTGGACAATGGAACACTTCTTGATCACATAGATCCTTTGAAGAATGAGTTTTCTATTCTTCCATGGGAGATTCGGTTAAGAATTGCAGCAGAAACCGCTGGAGCTGTTTCGTATTTACACTCTTCTGCTTCCATTCCAAATTCCAATCATTCATCGTGATATTAAATCCACAAACATACTTTTAGATCATAATCTTAGAGCAAAAGTGGCTGATTTTGGAGCTTCAAGACTTATTCCTCTAGATGAAACTCATGTTACCCCTATGATTGAAGGGACTTTCGGATACTTGAATCCCGAGTATCTTCATATAGGTCAGTTGAATGAGAAGAGCCATGTTTATAGTTTTGGGGTTGTTCTTATAGAGTCACTCACAGGGAATAAAGCAGTTGATTATAGATGGTCGGAAGAGAAAAACTTGGCGATGCATTTTGTGTCTTCAATGAGAGAAACCCGTTTGTGGGAGATTCTTGACAAACGACTATTATTTTTAGACCAGAAGAAGAATGATGAGCAAATGAAGGAAGTAGCTTCATTGGCAAGGAGGTGTGTTAGAGTGAAAGGAGAAGCAAGGCCAAGCAAAGGAACTAGAGGGCTTTATTGCAATTAAAAAACATCTTGGGTGAATATCAATGGTGAAGATGTTGTGTCAGCAGAAAGTGAATACTTACTTGGTCATGTACCTGTTGGCTCTAACACTTCAGCTTCTTATGATAGCATGGTGAAGGACCTTGCATCTCAAATTGCAGATGGACGATAATTTTTTTTGGTATTCAAATGATGAGTTATGTCCTTTTTGTACTGTTTCACAATTTATAAATATATTTTTGGGGTAAGGTGTAAATTTATCTTAGAAGTTTTTGCTTAGGAGCAATGTTATCCCTAAAATTTTATAGATTTAAGATTGCCCCAAAAATATTAAAATGGAGCTATCACTACTAGAAAAAAGATTTATAACAGTGGTTAAATGTAACTTTTCACAACGATTTTCTGAGCGGCGTGAATTCTAAAGTTGTTGTAAGCATGACATTTAACATCGCTTTTATAACCGTTGTTAGATGCCACTTTAGCGACAATTTTACTAAGAATTGCCACTAAAAGTTAATACATTAATAGTGGTTACATTAAAATCTGCCATTAGTGTATCACACCCACCGTGGAAAGATTATTTTTTTAACATTTTTCTTTTTAAAGCTTTCCACATCGGTTTTGTGTAAAATAGCCGTGGAAAGCTTTAATTTTTTTTATGGTTTTCGTTTATTTTTTATTTTATACCGTCATGTATTTAGTATAATCTGGATAGACCAATGAATTCCAGGCAGTAAAATATGAAGTCAGCAATGCCAAAATCTAAATGGTCATAAAATAATTTAAATTGGTAAATTTTCAATGAACTTATATCTTTATATACCATATATGCAAGAAAGAAATAGGTGAATGATGAATCCTAAACAAGTTAAAACACTATTGAACAAATATTAACCGAAAATATACTTTATCACGTTTACAAAACAATAAGTAAATATAAAAACAAAAAATATTATTCATGCAATGAATTAAGTAATCAAGCGGATATTTATTACAAAAAAATAATTTTCTACTAGTTTGTATCCACTTGAATTCCTTTACAATGATCATCCTTAATAGTATATTCGTCATCTTCCAAATCAAACTCTATTGTTTTAGGTCGAGCAGTTGTGAAAGGTAGGGTTTCGTCAAGGTTGAACCATAATTCACTTTTATCACCAATCGCTTGCCTTTTACCTTAGAGCACAATGAAAATATCTTTATTTGCTGGATCGGTGATATAAAACATTTGAATTTCTTAACTTGCAAAGATAAATGGCTCATTTAGGTATCTAACTCTCTGAAGATCGACTGAAACAAATCTAAATTTCTCATATACTTAGACATCATTACTATTAACCTACTTATATTTAACAACTGACACTTTAAACTTAGAGTAACTAATTAACCTCCCAAATCTCTTCAATCAGTCTATAATATGGCATAGACGTCAATATTGATATTTTATCTTTTGAACTAGCAAAATGCATCGTTTCGGTCACAACTGCCACACTATTCTGCATTATACTTTTATAATCTTGGGTTTTGTGTAAAAAGAGTAACTATTTATGTCATATTATTCCCAACACACAACCTCAAAATGAGGTCCTAAAACTAGCATTTATATTGTCTCAAAAGGATTGTTATCCTTTAACACCTTTGCTTGAATCATTATGAAAAAGACCTATTATGCTCATTAACTAGTTGCATATCACTCTTTCTTAGGTTCATGTTCTTGAGTATATTTTTGTGAGCATCCAAATAGGGTATAACTTCATCTTTAATTTTCAAAATGTAAAGATATGTTTGAATCACCAATTCGTAAGACATGTACTTCATTTTGGCACCTTGAATTCCCTTGTTTTTCTCCCCTGGTCATACTGAGATTGAAGAAGTCCAACTGCTTTTATCCCAGCAAGATATAAGTTACAAAACTCAACTACCTCCTCAACTACATATCTCTTAACAATTGATGCATCAGGTCGATAAGAATTTTTAGAATACCCTTTAAAGATTTTCATGTATATTTCAAATGGGTACATCCACCTCAAACATATAGGGCCACGAAGTCTAATCTCACATACAAGGTGAGCAATCAAATGGGCCATGATGTCAAAAAATACTAAAGGGAGGTACATCTCCAACTGGGAGAGGATAACATAGCCTTTATTTTTCAATTCATCCAACTCTACAAGATCAATTACTTTACTGCAAACAGTATTGAAAAATATAAAAAGTCTAGTAATAGTGCTTCTCATATAATCTTTTATAATGCCTCTAATAACCACTGGCGGTAATTGTTGCATTAACATGTGGTAATCATGGGATTTCATACATATTATCTTCAAATCTTGCATTGATACAAGTTTTCTCAAATTTGATGAATACCCTTGCGATACCTTAATACCATGTAAATACTCACATAGGCTTATTTTTTTATATTTGGATAATGTGTGTGCCGCTGGCTACAAATACACTCTCTTACTACCCTCTCTTTGTTGTGGATGTAATGGTGCTCTTATTCCCATTTCAGTTAAGTCTCGTCTAGCATTGACTCCGTCCTTACTCTTTCTATTAATATGCAGAAACGTGCCAATAAGGCTTTCACACATGTTTTTCTCCACATGCATGACATTTACAATATGTCTCACCTCAAGACTCCACCAATATGGAAATCAAAGAAAATTGATCTCTTTTTCATATATTCCTTTCAAGTGCATTTTTCCTATTATTTTTACCAAAGGTAACATGAACCCCTACAAACATTGTTACACTTCTTCTCCAGTTAAAGAAACTGGAGCCCTTTCATATTCTTGTGAGACATTAAATGCTTTCTTCAACCTACAGTAATGGTAGTGTCGACTAAGAAACATTTTATGGGAAAGGTAGACCGTCTTCCTTCGATGCTTGGGTTATATGTAGTTAGTGCCTTCTGCACATATGAGACATACTTTATGCCCTTTAATACTATAGTCTGACAAATTTTCATATGTCAGGAAGTTATTTATCATGGTGAAGATCATGTGAAGTTTAAAGGTCTATTATTTGTATGCATCAAAGATATCACACTATCCTCTCACAATTTCTTCAAATCATCAATCAAAGGTACCAAGTACACATCGATATCGTTTCTCGGTTGTCTTGGCCCCGGGATCATCAAAGACAATATGATGTACTTTCATTTCATACATAATGAGGGAGGCAAGTTGTAAATCACAAGGAGAATTGGCAAGCACTATGTGTGCTATTGAGATTACTATACGAATTGATTATGTCTGTACATAGCCCAAGCCAAAGATTTTTGGGCTCAGAACTAAATTTAGGAAACTTCTGACTATTGTCTTCCATTTAGGAGAATCAGCTGGGTGACAAAATTGTCCATCGTTTGTTTTTCCATCAGAATGTCATCTCAAGTTCTTTGCATGTGTGGTATTAGCAAACAAATACTTAAACTGAGGTATTATTGGAATATACCACAATACCTTTGAAGGAGAGCCTTTGGTAATCTCATTACAATCATCACCATCTTTCTTCACTTTGTATCTTGAAGTGCCATATTTAGGGCACTTATTCAACTATTCATACTCATTTATGTACAATATGCAGTCATTAAGGCATTCAAGTATCTTCTTATATGACAAACTCATCGGACACAATATTTTCTTTGCCTCATACATTGATTTTGATAGTGTATTGCCCATAAGAAGGGTATCACTCAATAACTCAAGCAATTCCATTAATCTAGAATCGGTCCAACTATTTCTCGATTTCAAATTCATCAATCGCAATACAAATTTTAACCCTTATGTACTCATCTTCACTCCTTGAGTACAATGGCATCTCAGCATCACTTAGTAAACTTTCACATATAAGAGAGAATTGTGGAAAGAATTCGGCTTCAATATCACGAAACATATCCAGAATTCTATTTCCAAAGTTATCGTTCACAATTTTCTCATTTTCACTCAAAGGAGTCCTTCTAATCTCACCGAGCTAAATCCAATTTGTATATATTAAATTTGTCCCATTACATATAAGATGCTATCTTATATCGGGAATAGACAATCTGTTACAGTTGACACTAGGACAGAAGAACGGCACATCACTTTTCTTCAAAGCATTCCTCTCAACAAATTAAAAAATCTAACCCATCTTCATATTCCTTAATAGTTCTATTAGCTTTTATCTAACTATGAATCATTATTTCCTTAAATGTAAATAATCTCAAATTGTAATCAAATATATCAAATAGAAAATAAATAGAAACAAATATTTTTAATGAGCCAATTAACAACAAAAAATTCAAATAGCAATTCTTTATTTTTCAAAATTTGTAGAAACACACCCATAACACAATATAAACCAATGAATAATCCAAACACTACAACAATGAAATCTTTATTAAGGTAATATAGCCCACAATATTTATTACATTTTATAATAAATAAATTAAATAACAGAACATTTGACAAAAATACTCAGATTCAAAAAATGCACCCACAAATAAATATGAACAAATGTAACAAACTAAAACTATAAAAATCATGTTTTTAATACAAGGATGCTAACCCATATGATGTATTATAGCTTATACACAACAAACAACATAAAAAGTAAAAAAAAAAATGAGAAAATAACAAAGTTAAACGGTGACTTACGGTATTAAAAACATAGAACGACGTTATCAACAGAGATAGGCACTGAAAATAGGAGGACAACATCAGAAAATGACGTTCATGCAAGTCTGCCATGGTTCGCTAGAGCAACATAACATATTACTGTAAAAAAATGAAACTGAAATTGTACACTCGCTTAAGAGTTTTTGAATTTTTGCAGGACTTTTAATGGCAATTTTTAGCTAAAAATCGTCATTATAAGTAAGGTCCAACCGAGTTTTTAAAGCTCAGTTGGACATCTTTAACTAGAACCACCGTTAAAATATATTTTCACGGCTGTTTTGTCCAAAACTGCCATGAAAAGATTTTAAAATAGGGATTTATTTATAAATATGCTACTGCATTTTTTTTACAGTATTTTTCTTTTAATCGCTGTGAGGTAGCGCTGTGATAAACATTTTTCTAATAGTGAATGTCATCTTTTATCGTTAAAATATTAACAATTAATGCAAATTTTTTAACCATCAGCATTAATTTTTTAACAGAATGTGTGTATATTGCTACGTTTTGAAAGACATTGAATATGAAAAAACTTATATAGTATTTTATAAGCTTTGATAAGACTTTAACTCTTAAGTATTTTCAAGCATTTTACAGTTGTTTAAGTATTTTTTTTTCCTCCTTATTTTAGTACTTTTACAAACTAGATTGATTGTCAATAAATAAAAAATGTGTATTTGTTTGGCATCAATTCTTTTTTACCAAGTTGAAAATGTGAGAAACATATAGAAAAGAAAATAATATGAAAAAAATCTAAACATAATAAAAATTTTACTATTTTTAAAAGAGTATTCATTACTTTCTAATTTTCTTTTTATTTAAATTAAAAATAAATATTATATAACTAATAAATTATTAATTAAAATAATAAGCATTATCATTTTTATAAAAAAAAGAACATAAATTCGTATATCATAAAACGCAATTATTAAAAAAATTAAAAATATGTTTGCGCTATAAATTTTGAAATATTAAGAATATCTTGTCTAAATAAAAAAAAAAAAAAAACAAGTGAGGGTTACACTATTTTTTTTTTTTCCTTTTACACGTAATTAGAATCGAGAAGTCAAGCCCAAGTCGTCTTCATCTTCCTCCTGCCTTTACTTTTTATTTAACCATTTTGCAGTTATCAACGGTTGTTCCTTCTGATTCTCCGTTCTATCTTCCATCGCCGCTAAAAAACAATGAAGCTTCAGTCACTCTAGTCTAAGCATTCTACTGATCACTGAACAGTTAAAAAGCTTTTTTTCACATGGCAGCAATGGCAGATACGGCAATAATGCAATTTCAGTGTTGTGGTGGTGAGCCATTTTCTCATCTACGTTCAACAATTTGTCATATTTCTGTTGCGTTAGTTGATGCGTTCTGCAATCTGATACCTGTTCTAACTAAGGAGACTGATAAAAACAACATTTTTCTTTTTTGTTTTGGTCTTTTTGTGATTACTTGTTTTGTCACTCTCGTTACTCGATCATTATTTAGATATCACAATAATAGCCAATGGCCTTGGCCTTGTGGCTTAGTTGCATGAAAACTCCTCTCTAAGTGGTGGATTGCGGGATGTAAATTCAGTCAGGCTACCCTCAAATTCAAAAAAAAAAAAAAATTACATTTTATTTTTTCCATTGTATCATTTTAGAATGAATGGTTCAGGCAAAGAGAAAGTTGCAATACGAGGAAGAGCCTGTTGAATCACTAAAGCTGAAATTTGAGGAGACAAGATAAGCGCCATCATGAGACCAGTTCAAGAGATGACTTTGGAGTTTGTCAATGCCCTAAATGCTGCTGCAGCTGCTGAGGTATTTATCTGTGTTTCTGTTGTGTCTTCTTTATAAAGAATGGGAAAATCACTGTGAAGAAATATGTTAATTATGTGTTGATAATTGTATCTTTTGTTTTTCCATACTTCATACTTTAACTGCATCACTCCCTTGTAGTTATGCTGAAGCTGTTGCTAACTTTGCAGAGTGAATGTGCTAAACTGAGGAGAATGCTGGAAGAAGAGCAGAAACATGTCCAAAGGCTTAAACAAGAGAGAGATGATGAGGTACAAATGGCCAATAGAAAAATTGAAAGAATGAGTCAACGTTTAACCGAGGCTCGAAAAGATGTCAAGTATGCTACGGTTAGAGCTGATGTTGCTGAGGTTGTGGCTAGTCTTGGTCTCTCTCTCTCTTAATTTTGTAATATTTAGATGTCATATCTTAATAATTTACAAGAAATTGTGTTATTGCTTATAGGAGAAATACAGGATTCTTGTTTTGTGAGTTTAAAATTGTCTGAATATTAATACTAAAAAGGCTGCATGTACATGATAAGAAATTTTATTTGCGCACCACTTAATTAACCTCCTAAATTTAAGATTTCCAAAGTTAATATTGGTTTATATCTGTCAATCAAATTTGACCATAACTAATCTCCTCTCTAAATGATTCTGTGTATATGTGTAATCAGTTATTATGTTATATTATGTTTACTTCAAGAAGATTGAAGTACTTGAACAATTCGACTGATATATTGATTTCTCAGCTTCAAAGTTCATTCATAGAAATGTAGGGTGCTTATAGAGTGAGAAAATATATGAAATATCAACTTGTAAATCAGATTAAATGAAACCCTAAACCTTCCAACTGTACTTAAGTGGCTACTAATTGGTAACCTATTTTCTTTATAAGAATGAATGGATTAAGGTGAAGAGGGAGTGGCAAGAAGCTCAAGAGCTTGTGCAATTGCTAAATCTGGAAAATGAGGAGACAAGACAAAGCATACTGAAACAGGTTGAAGAGAAGGAACTAAAGTTAGCCAATGCCCTTAATGCTGCTGGAATTGCTGAGGTATTTGTTGTTGCTCTGTTATTTTCTTTAAATTTTTATTTTAGTCCAGATCAACTTTTTAAAAGATTTTTTTCTTTTAAAAAAATTCAATTAGTATTTGCTAAAATTCTATAATGAAGACGCAGTTAGTGTTTTTCCAAATTATCTTGCAAGCACTTTTATCAATGATTAATATTTAGTCAATTATTTCAGAAAGTTCTTTTTTTTTTTTTTGTTAAATCACTGAAAATGGCATACTTAAAAGAAGTATATGGATGGCTTATGTTTGTACTTATACATTTTGATCATATTGAAAATATTTTTTCTTGCTTCTAATATTGCTCTACAAGGCAACTCTAATTTTATGCATTTTACAGGGTGGAAAATTTGATCTGTCTGTAAATTAAAAGCAAATTTATGTGTTGATCAAACACAAAACATAAAAGATAAATAAATGAAATAAATTTTTTAGCTCTCCTTCATAGTTGAGCTTAAGCAACCATACTTTAATCACGTGTCTCGTGATATTTTAATCACGTGTCTTGTGATATTAAAAACTACTGGCAAAATTACTGAAATATGAAAGTAATGTTACTATAATATTAGTTCCTTTTATGCTTGTATTTTGCGAGTATAAATAGATACTTGATGATTGGGATTTTCTTTTTCCATCTGAGCTGAAAGGTGATAAAGGACTGTATCAGTTTATTACTTTTATGTTGAAGCTACAGCTAATATTGCAGAGTAAATGTGATGAACTAAGGACAATGCTGGAAGAAGAGCAAAAACTTGTTCAAAGGCTTAAACTTGAGAAAGATGATGAGGCACAACTGCATAAGAGACAAATTGAAGAGATAAGTCAAGAATTAGCTGATGCGCGAAAAAATGCTGAGTATGCTACAGCTAGAGCTGATCTTGCTGAGGTACTAGCTGTGTTAGTAATTTTATTTATCATTTTTCAGACAATGGAACAAGATGAACTAATTCGCATAGAACTGTGATCAATGTGAAAAGCAAATACATTATTTTTTTTTTTAATTTTAAAACAATGACAACGTTCTACAAACAAGGCTAAATGATGAAGAATTTTTATTGTCTGATAAGGCTGCAGCGGGAAGTAGGAATGATGATATAATTCACTGGAGAGGAGATTGAGTTTGTTTCCTTCTATAGAAAGGTGCCTGAATCTTAAGTGGAAGCTTGTGTTTGGTTATGCAGTAATAGAAAGGTGCCCTTCTATAACAAACTTGTCCATGTTCAAATCTCAACCTAACCAAATACAAGCTTCTACTAAAGTTTCGCTTAGAAAAAGGAAAGACAGAAGAAATTGAATAAAAGGAGAGGGTTCTGAACAGAAACACACGGCATAACCTTGTGTTTCCTGATGGTTCTCTGTCTGTTATCATTATATTAACAATACGAAAGTTGGTTTTTCCCTCTGACTGTATCCTGGCAGTGTTTTGAATTCTAATTTCTAACGCTAAGTCTCCTCCCTAAATGATTCTATATATTGATCAGGAGCAATTATAATACTTCTCCAGTCTTTAATATAGAATTTAATTAGGGATTTGATCCTAGTTCTAAATATAAGATTTATTTCTTATATTTATTAATTTTTTTAAATTATCCCTATTGATACTCTCTCAATAATAATCAAGTAATAGAAGGAGGGAGGGAGTTGAGGAAGATGATTAGGGTGTTTTTTGAAAAACATGCCATATTAACTAACTTCAATAACTTCCTTAATCTAATCAAATTAGTTAAATAGATCCTATATTAAAGACCGGAGGAGTAATATATTATGTGTACTTAAAGAATTGTTTAGGATGTACTAAAGCACTTAAAGTGACTAATAGTGGGTAACTTCCATGTTTAGAATGAATGGATCAAAGCAAAGAGAGAGCTGCAAAAAGAAAGAGAGCTTCTGCAATGGCTAAAGCCGGATTTTGATGAGATAAGACAAAGTGCTATGAGACAAGTTGAAGAGAAGGAATTGGAATTAGCTGATACTCTTAATGCTTCTGAAATTGCCGAGGTAATTCTTGGAGTTTCCGTTGTTCTATTTTTATCGTCTTTTTAATTGACTATTAATTTGTAACTCATTATGTTTAGAATGAATGGATTCAAGTGAAGAAAGAGTTGCAAGAAAAGCTTGAGCAGGTGCAGTTGCTCAAGCAGGAATGTCAGGAGACAAGACAAAGTGCCATGAGACAAGTGGAAGAAAAAGAACTAGAGTTTGCTGATGCACTTAATGCCCTCAATGCCGCTGCAACTGCAGCATCAAGTTCTGCTGCCACTGAGGTATTTAAAATAAAAAAGAATGAATGAAAGAAAAACATCAGATACAATTCACAAAAGCAGACTAAACTGATCGTACATTAGTCAAAATTTTCAATAAAATTCACACGTGACTTGCTTACATATGTATTCGTCATTAGCTTAATATACATATTTAACACTTGAACCGTATCCCTCCATTACTGTTATGTTGAAGCTTTAGCTAATTCTACAGGGTGAATGTGCTAAACTGAAAAGAATGCTAATAGAAGAAGGGAAAACTGTCCAAAGGGTTATACTTGAGAAAGATCTTGTGGCAAAACTGGCCAAGAGACAAATTGAAGAGAGAAGTAAAGAATTAGCTAAGGTCCTTAATGCTGCTGCAACTACAGAATCATTCTCTACTGCTGAGGTATTCATTTAAAAATTAAACTGAAAATGAAAAGAATGGTTTTATTTGGCTCAAGCACGTCTCTGTTTGGTGCCCAGGGATCTGCTGCTAGGAGTGTGTGTGCAACTTCTACTCAGAGCCAGTCAACTCCATTTGGATCAACTGCACCGTCTCCTTTATTTGGATCAAGCAAGAATACAGCTTTTTCTTCAGGAAGTTCAATGTTACCATCTAGTTCAGTGGCAAATGTTTTCAATTCAGCATCCAACACTTGTAGCTCTCACAGTGGTGCAACGACAAATCTATTTGGGTTTTCCAGTTGGCAGAACAGCAAGTCTTTTTCTAGCTTTTCCTTTGGAGTGTCAAGTGGTTCTGTTTCTTCAACCGCTAGCTCACTCAAGTTTGGATCATCCACTGCTTCTGCTTCAAATGTTAGCTCACCCCTTTTTGGATTATCCACTGCTTCTGTTGCTTCAACTGTTAGCTCGCCGATGTTTGGATCTTCCTCTGCTTCTGCTGCTTCAACTGTTAGCTCGCCGATGTTTGGATCTTCCACTGCTTCTGCTGCTTCAACTGTTACCTCGCCAATGTTTGGATCATCGACTGCTTCTGCTTCAAATGTTAGCTCACCGATGTTTGGATCTTCCTCTGCTTCTGCTGCTTCAACTGTTAGCTCGCTGATGTTTGGATATTCCACTGCTTCTGCTGCTTCAACTGTTACCTCGCCACTGTTTGGATCATCCACTGCTTCTGCTTCAAATGTTAGCTCACCCGTGTTTGGATCATCCACTGCTTCTGTTGCTTCAACTGTTAGCTCGCCGATGTTTGGATCTTCTACTGCTTCTGCTGCTTCAGCTGTTACCTCGCCGATGTTTGGATTATTCACTGCTTCTGCTGCTTCAACTGCGAGCTCACCAAAAGTTGGATCATTCCATTTCCCTGCTTCTGTTGTTTCAACTACCAGCTCACCCATGCTTGGATCATCCGCTTCGTCTTCTAGTTCTCTCCATTTAGGAAAACAGCAGAACCCATCTCTATTTCAGGTATTTGGCAGCCCCAATGCTGGAGGGAGTAACTTGTCACGTCAAAGATTGGTTAAAGTCAGAAAAGCAAGTTCACGCAAGGGGTTAGAGTTGGTCTAGGAAAGTAAGTTTAGTTTTAAGTATGAACGGAAAACAAATTTCCATAAGTTTAGTTTTAAGTATGAACGGAAAACAAAATTCCATAAGTTTAGTTTTGAGTATGAAAGTAAAACAAATTTCCATTCTATATGACTAGGTGCCTATCTTTGATAATTGATAGTGTCTTTTCAACAGTGTGCGGTGAGAAAAAGAGGGGGAAATTTCGGAAGTGTTAGCTTTATATAAGGAAAACTTTGGAAAGTAGCAAAGTAATCTCTCACCGCTTGCTTAGCTTTATGATGCATTGGTTTTGTACAATGCTATCAACTCAGCCTAAGTCATGATTTGCAGAAACCAAAAAGCCATATCCCTCAAGTGAAGCTTTTGGGTTTTTTTTTTTTTTTTGAACTAGAGGGGACATACATTAATGACTTGAGGTTATAAGTAGAATTAAATTTATAATTTCTCACTTACATAAAAGCTTTCATGTCACTAGCTGTATTCTATATCATCAATTTTTCTTTTGAACATGTCAGCTCAATTTGCTTCTCAAAACAATATGAGTACGTTTGATAAGATGGAATTGGGAATTGGGAATTGGGAATTGAGAAGTGGGAGTAGAAGTAAAATTAAGTATTTCTCTTGTTTGATATCATGGAATCTATTTTTACTTTCAACATTTTGGTCAATTGCAGTTCCCTCCAGAAAGCTGGGAAATTAGATGGGTTCCATGGAAGTAAAATATTTTAAACTATTTTACTTTAGCTTATAATTTTTTTTAATAATTTTAACTTTTCCTAAATCAAAAGAAGTTTTTTCCTCTACTTTCATCTATTTCCTATTTTTTATAAAATATATATATCAATTATGTACTCATTTTTAGCCTATTAAACAAACTTTAAGAGTCAATTTCTATTTTAATTTTATTTTCACTGTAATTTCTATTTCTACTTTTATTTTTATAAAAAAAATTTATCTTATCAAATATACCGTACATGATAGTTGAAAACAACTCCCCAAGAACAATCGTGATTGCCTTTATCTTAACTACATACCAAAATCATAGCAGAAAACTTTGAAAGCAATGGGAAGCTATTTCAGCCAATTTGTGAAGTTAAAAGGAGTTTAATGCCTATATGACATATACAGTTTAAATTTGTGCAGAAGAATATTTTTTAAAAAGAAAATAAAAAAATGTACTTGAAAAAATGGGATAGGTGTATTTTTTATTTTCTTTCTAAAAAATATTTGTTTACATGTCAAACATTGCATAATATTATGGAGGATTAGTACTACTATCATAAATGTAATCTTCCTAATATAAGATTGGTACCTTTAGGGATGGCTGCGCCTCCACTTTTTGTGGTTTAAAAAGTGGTAAACAGTTTCAATCTCATAAAGAAAAGGGGAATATGAATTTAAATTTTAAATATTATATTTATTGAGAAATATGAAAATTTTGTACTACAATTTCAAAAGGAATTAGTTTTAAATTCAAAATAAATTAAGGATAAATTGAATTAAATCAAACTCTTATGTATAATAAATATAGATTCAACAGTGACTCCGGTCCCCTCCCAAAAATTGTTTTGCCTCAAATCCTAAATGAAGAAATCTAACACTATTTTAAAATGAGGTGGTGTTCTAGTTTAAGTTTGTGTATGGGAATGTATAAAATATTTTTTTTAAAAATATAGACAAATATTTAAATATAATCAAATAATATTGAATATTATATATATTTGTGTATGATTTTATGTTAGAAACAATTAAAATCATAATATTTGATGGTAAAAACAAACATGATGAATGTGTTAAAAATAATTGGGACCGCACCAAATATCCAAAGGCTTATTGATGGGCATAAAGAGCCGAATAAAAAGGTTGAAGAGATAAACGTGTCAGACAGTCAGAGTTATAGTTAGTCAACGTTCCTTTTTTACCCAAAGTCAACGCTCCTGAAAACATTACTATGCCGCTATTCAAGTAGGCCTTGCTATATTTTAAAAAAATAATATTTTTTTAATATAAAAATTAATTAATTTTTTAGATAAAATAAAAAATAAAATAAATTAATTAATCATAACTAATAAAAAAATTAATAAACTAATTTAATTGAAATAAAAATTATAAAATATAAAATATAAATATATATTGAGATATTTAATTTAGTCATAATTAAATAATTTTTTTAATTTATTTAAAAAATAATTAGTTCTTCTATTAACATATTATTAGTGTGTGTATATGTACGTATGTTTTTAAAATATGCTTGTTTAGAGGATCCATGATAAAAACTTAAATTATATAATTAAATATTAGGAAGTGTTATTTCAAGAAAAAAATTTATTTTTAAATTTTTTTTAGTTCTTTGCAATTTTATAATGTTAAATAACTACAACCTTATATTTTCAGTTTGTATTAAAATTTAATGATATTATCATCATAATCTTTTTTATTTTCCGCAGGTGTAGCGATCATATCCTCATAGCAATATTATAGCATGATACTGTTACGTCGACCGGGGGAAATAACAGCAGAAGAAGCTTCGAATTTTTTTTCTAACAAACCTCCGCGGACAAAACTCGGCGGCGGCGGCGGTCCAATTAGTCTGCTGAATTTAGCAGAGAATGTTTTCTCCAATATGATTTGACGTCCTAATTTTTCTTTATAGTAGATGACTCAAGAGGTTGCTGACTCAACACGACTTGGTCATCTTCCTCTTTCTTTCCCTTCCCGTGTTTCCCTTTCTTCTAACATGCTTTTCCCACTTTCGTCTAGCTTCTTTTACCACAGAGGAACCTTCAACAATTTCTTGACCAGAAGAATGGTAAGTTTGAAACGCTTTTTTGCAGGTGAGAATGGCAGAAACTCCAAAACTATAAGTGCAGAGTTATAGGGGTGAGTATTTTTTCTCATTGTAGGTTCAATATTTTGTAATATTTCTGCTGCATTATGTTAGAGGATCATTTCACAAAAATGACATTGGCTTTTAACTTCGTATAATTTCCGAATAAGTATATTAAGGCGAAGAGGAAGTTGCAAGAAGAGGAAGAGCTAATCGAATTGCTAAAGCTGGAATTTCAGGAGACGAGATGACTGCTATGAGACAAGTTCAAGAGATGACTGTAGAATTCATCAATGCCCTTAATGCTGCTGCATCTGCTGAGGTACTTGTTGAGTTGTTGGTTTTTTATTTTCCCCCTAAATTATATGCATATATTCCTTATGGATTATGCCAGTACTTTTTTATGTTGATTTTTTCAAAAGTGTTTTTTTTTTTTTGGGATTGGGGGACTTCTTTCATTGCTCTGTAAATAAACTCTAATATTATGCTTCTTTCATGGTGGAATTAGTTCCTTCTTTTTTTGTAATTTGTGAAGAAATATGGATATATAATTATGTATTGATAATTGTATTTTGCTTTTCCATTTGAGTTGACTCTGATACTTCAATTCCATCACTCCCTTATAGTTCGGAGCTGTTGCTAACTTTGCAGAGTGAATGTGCTAAACTGAGAAGACTGCTTGAAGAAGAGAACAAGCTTGCGCAAAGGCTTAAGTAAGAAGATGAAGATGAGGCACAAATGGCCAAGAGAAAAATTGAAAACATGAGCCATCTATTAGCTAAGGCTCGAAAAGATAGTTGAGTACGCTACAGCTAGAGCTGATTTTGCAGAGGTTCTGGCTACTCTTGGTCCCTTTCGCCAACCAAATTCTTCATTTCTGATTTTAAAATTCTTACAATATTTAGACTAACAAGGCTGTATGATAAATTTATTGATGCGCCACTCTTAAATTTGAGAATTCCAAAATTAATATGTCATTCAAAATTTTCCCATTGCTAATTTCCTCTCCAAATGGTTCTATTTATTTATGTGATCAAGTATAATAACATATTACAAGTCCTTTACAACTGGCCAAGAGACAAATCGAAGAGATAGGTCAAGAATTAACTGATGCTCAAGAAAATTCTGAGATGCTACTACTAAAGCTGGTTTTGCTGAGGTATGAGCCGTGTTGATATCTTTCTTTATCTATCATTTTTCAGACAAGTAAACAAAGTGACCTAATTTACAAGGAGTTGTGATGATTGTGAAAAGCTAAGTACACAATTCTTGTGATTTAAAACTATGAAAACAACAACAACAACAACAACAAGCGTTATCCCACTATGTGGGGTCAGTTATATAGATTACATAACGTTATTATACTCTATCAAAAATTAAATTCTTGGATAAGTTGTTGATCAAGAGATCTTGCTCAAAAATCTCGTTGAGCATCCTCTTTGATCTGTTTATGCCCCTTTTTATATGACTCCATAATGGTTTATTCATCCTCCACACCGGTGCATCCAATAGTTTTCTTTATATATGCCCAAATCACCTCACACGATTTTCTACAATTTTTTCCTCAATAAGTTTCACTTTAACTCTTTCACATATATGTTCATTACGAATGTTATATTTTCTTATATATCCATACATCTATCTTAACATTCTTGTCTCAGTTACCTCAATTTGTACAAAACCAATCTAAATGATGAATTTCCCATTTGTACATAATAGGGATATGGTAGGAAGTAGAAATTGTGATTTGATTCAATGGATAGGGTGATTGTGTTTGGTTAGGTTGAGGTTTGAGCTTGCACAAGTTTGTTATGGAAATCACCTTTTTGTCACCATTATTTTCCTATGAGAAGGCACCTGTAGCTCTCAAGGAGGGATATGAATATTCTTGTTTTAATGATTTGGGAGTAAAAAACACTGGAGTTCCTTGCAGTTTAGAGGAAGAATAGTATTCTCTTCTTTGCATTTTATTTGTGCCTCTTTGATTAGGTTAGAACTTGCTGCTTTCATTAATTGTCTTAGACAAAATAACAATGATTTGGGATCCATCAACAGTAAGATCATTCAAAATGAGGTTCAGTATGAATCGGACTTAGTCAAAGATGTGGAGCATTAATGCAATGTTACTACAATTACTATTATTCTGCTGCAAGGAGTTTGTTTTCAGTTTTTCCATCGAAGTTAAATTTGACACTTTGACAGTATCACTCCGTTACCTTCGTTTTAAAGCCTTAGCTAACCTTACAGAGTGAATGTGCTAAACTTAAAAGAATGCTGGTAGAAGAACGAAAATGTCCAAAGGCTTATACTTGAGAAAAATGATGAAGCAGAACTGGCCAAGAGACAAATTGAAAAGATAGGTCAAGAATTAGCCAATGCTCGAAAGGATGCTGACATTGCTAAGGTACTAATTCTGTGGATTTTCCGTATATCGTATTCTAGACAAATTAGCAGCATGAACTAACTAACATGGAGTTGTATCAATGTGATAACAAAGGAAAGGCATTTCTGTAATTTACTTCTGGGGAAATACATTTTATGTTGCATGTTACCAATTATACATATGGTGCAACTGTATAAACAGATGTGCGTACTTAAAGAATTGTTTAGGATGTGTTGAAAGAACTTAAATGGGTATTAATTTGTTACTCCTATGTTTAGAATGAATGGATCAAGTTAGAGAAAGAGTTGGAGAAAAAGGAAGTGGCTATCAGAATACTAAAGTTGCAAATTCTGGTTCCTATGACACAAGTTGAAGAGCTAAGTCGAGAATTGGAACATGCTCAAAGAGAAGCTGAGTATGCTCGAAATGGTGCTGACATTTTTAAGGAATTGGCTACTTTGTCCCCACCATCCCAATTTTATAATATTTCAAACAAATTAACATTATGAACTCATCACATTATTTTGACTATCTCTTCTAAGAGAGTCAAAATTATTGTATCTTCATAATTGGCTTTTTTGAGATTTTCCAGAACTAAATCTCCTCACCTAATGATTTCTGTTATTGATAGAGCAATTATAGGTTTGGTTGATTTGTAATTTTTATGTTTAGAATGACTGGATTGAAGCGAAGAAAGAGTTGCAGGAAATGCTTGAGTTTGTGCAGTTGCTCAGCTGGAATGTCAGGAGATTAGAGAAAGAGCCATGAGACAAGTTGAACAGAAAGAACTAGAATTGGCTGATGCCCTTCATGCTGCCACAGTTGCATCATCGAGTTCTGCTGTCTCTTAAGGTATTTATTAGAAAGAAAAATGAACAGATCCTTTTTACAAAAACAGACTAAACTGGTAATAAATTATCATTTAAGCATGCTAGTTAACTTTTTCAATGACATTCGCATGTGTCTTGCTTACATGTTTATTCATGATTACCTTCATATACATATACTCGGTTAATATAAGAGCTAATTGATTTTTTTAGATAGATTAAAGGAGCCAAATAAATCAATTAATTACATAACTAATATAAGAGCTAGTTGATTAATTTGGGTAGATTAAAGAATATATAATATAAATTCGTCTTAAAATATTAGATTTGATCATAATTAACTGATTTATTTGACTTCCTAATCTACTCAAAAAATCAATTAACTCTTATATTAAGTACGTGAGGAAGTATTTTAAAGGAAAAACTATTCTATATATACATGTACTTTTATTCAATTTTTAATCTGGTATCTATCATTTTTTTTATAATAAATCCTTTAATTTTGCTCCGTCAAGATAATCTGCTTTTATATAAGGTATAACAGTATTAATAGAGTAAAGTTATAGGGCTAACTGGAAAAATTAAATGATTTAATAAGAAAAAAAACAAGCATAACTCACTCAAAGAATGGATGAGAAGCATGAAATCCCTCTAGATCGTTTCATTTTTCGTTTCTCGCAAGCAGGAATCGAACCCGATTCCAAAGCACAATGCTAGCAAATGGCGGGCCTCCGCTTTTCTTTTCATTAATGTATTCCCCCTTTGGGGTCTGAATCCACAGGCGCCGACTCTGCCATCTCTTTCTGTCTGCTTCCAGAGGTGCTTAAATGGTCATTATCCGGGTGAAGGGATGGACTGGGGTAGGTAGATGTATCGAATTAAAAATTGGAAAAAAGTACAAGTTCCTACAAACAAAATGGTTTTCCATATATTAAATAGTGAATCTACATACACTTCTCATCCCAAATGTATGCATTAAGGCTGTATTTACAATACTAAACCAGAAATAAGATAAACTGTATTTAAAATGACCTGCAGGTTTGTGCAATTTGTCTGATCAATGAGAAGGACCCAGCCTTTGGATGTGGACACATGGTAATAACTTAGGGTGTGTTTGGATTAGCTTTTGGAGAATAGATTCTGGGAAGAATAGATTCTGGAGAATAGATTTTCGGAAGAATAGATTTTGGGAATAAAGATGTTTGGATGATTAGTAGTACAATCACTTTTTATATTGATAAATTACTAAAAATAGTATGATAGGATTAAAAATAAGAGAGATGAAAGATGATAGAGAAGAAAGAGGAGAGAGAAGAGAGTGTAGAGAGGAGAGAGAAAAAGAGAGATAAGAGAGGAAAGAGAAAAAGAGAGATAAGAGAAGAGAGAGGAGAGAGGGTGTAAGAAAAAGTAAGGGTATAATAGTAATTGGATAATCCAAAACTTAGGTTTCAAAGAAAAAACTATTTTCAGTAGCTTATTCAAAACCTAGGTTTCAAACCGAGGTTTTGTCCAAAATCAATTCTCAACAAAAATTGCTGTTTGTATAAAAAATTTTCCAAATTAAAGTTTTGCCCCAGAATTCATTTTGAAACGTGGTGCCAAACAGACACTTACTCTACCAGTGTTTTGGTTTTATGTTGGAAACTATCAAAACTATTTCCAACTTGAAACCAAACATGCATGTACCAGAAAGATTTTGTTGCTTTCTTCTCTGTCTTCGCTAATAAGAATGTTCTCTGTCTTCGCTAATAAGAATGATGATAATTATGTGATTCTAATACAGGGCTTGTGAAGAATGTGGGAAGAATGTCCTATATGTCGGGTTAAGATAACCCATCGGATCAAACTGTTTTCTGGATAACTCGGGTTATGTTTAGGTTCAAAGCAAACCCCCTTGTCTCATTCATTCTTTCATTCTCCTTATTCTGTCATTATCTTTGTATATCACTAATGTATCAGAAATTTTCTTGCCAGCGTTCTTTTGAGATGATAACTGTATGAATAATAGAATCAGAAATAAGTGAGAACAAACATGCCTCAAAGTCAAAAATAATTACCACATGCGACTTTATTTTTAGGATGTGCAACTACAGCCATTAGCCTCTTCAAGACTTTGGATGACCCTAAGGAAAATGTATGCCTACCTGATTCACTAGAATTTTGTCCTGACTACATCTGGATTCGACCCGCGTCGTACATCTAGATTCGACCCGCGTCGTACACCTGGCTATGATAGGTAAGTCTCCTAACGGGGATTTTTTTCATAAACCAAAGCTCGAATTCGAGACATCGCTTAAACGATACCGAGCCGTTTATCACTCGAACCAACCCTGTTGGTAAGGATTTCTCATATTATTACAAGATATTTGTATTGAAATTATAATTTGAGGCCCAAATCCTGTCCAAATTAAAAGATCTCGAAAATATTATGTTTAATAATAATTATGAATATTGTATACGTGTCAAATTGAGTGAAAAATCACTCGTTCTAACTGCAAAGTTTACGTGTCACATTTCATCTTGATTTTCTCATTAATTGATTGCCCTTACTATTTGGAAGCAAAGTTTGCTTCAGCAATATGGAATTTTTTTGTCTCATTGCTTTGATACTATCTTTAATTTTTAATATAAAAATTAGCTAAATTTTTTAAATATATTAAAAAAATCAAATAAATTAATTAATTATAATTAATATAAAAATTAATTAATTTATTTATATATGTTAAGAAGTAATATGATATTGAATTAGTTTTGAATAGTTAAATTTTATTATAATTAATTTATTTATTTAATTTCCTAACTTCAAGCCAATCTTGATTTTTATTCAAGAGTTGTTACAAGTCTCTGAGCATTGTTATTATTTTTCTAAACATCAACTTGCATATATTGTGACTAACTTTCATCTCTCATCTCGTTCCTCCTTCTTCTTTGGGACAAAATATACGTATTAAATTTGACCAAGTTAAAATACCTAAGCTTTAATTAATTAAATATGTAAATTTTATCAATAATTTGTTATATAATAAAAAATTTAATGCCATCATCTTCAAGATATATATCTTTTTTGACATATTTCATATTCTCTTGAACTTTTAGAGGTTATCCGATACTAATAACTTGATCCCATTATGTCAAAGGAAAGAGACTTCAAATAACTTTTTTAATAGATATACATATATATATATATATATATATATATATATATATATATATATATTAACAAGTAATTCCATGGAATTATTAAAATACTCTCAAGTATTTTTCACAATTTCACTTATAGAATGGCACATATGCCCTTTGCTTTTAACTAATGTTGATCGAATGCTAGATACTAGTGATCATAGTCAAATTTTTTCAATTTTTTTTTTACCAAAATATTAATACTTTGTTAAAATATTAGTACTTTAATATTTACAAGTCAAATTTTACATATTTACAAATAAATGTTTAAGATTTACCGGTCAAACTTTGTAAATTTACAAATAAATATCTAAAAAGACTTAATACTTTAATATTTATAAATTATTCTTTTAAATTTATAAATGAAACTCCTATATTTACGAGTGAATTTACATAATCTTTACTTTGATTCTTCAAATTTTATAAATTGATCATACGTCAACTTTTAAAATTTATAAATAATACTTAAAAATTTATAATTTAATAAAGTAAAAAATACTTAGACCTATTTATAAATTTAAGAGGATTATTGAGAAATTTAAAAAGTTGATTTGTAAATTAATTTGTAAAATATAAAGAACCAAGGCAAAAATTTAGACAAATTAACTTGTAAATATATGAATTTGACTTATAAATCTAAGTATTTTGAATTTTAAACATTAAAATATTATTATTTTTAGATATTTACTTATAAATTTGTGAATTTTGACTTATGAGTATTAAAGTATTAATATTATAAAAAGTTGATTTGTAAATATAAAGATTTTAATTTGTTACTCTATGTTCTTTGATTTGTAAATATTAAATTGTTAATATTTAAATAAAAATATTTTTATTTCGACCAAACAATTTTTTTCAATGTCAATGCAATCAAAGAATGAGTTAAAGATATTTATGTCATTTTGCTCAGAAAATTAATTATAATTAAATCCTAAAAAATCTGGGAGTATTAATATTTTTTTTAATTGAGAGTTATTCGTATTTTTCCCTATAATATAATTACGAATTAGGAAATCTCTCGTACAATATGATTTGATTTATTGTTTTTTTCGAGGAAATGGCTCGAGAGGTTCCTTCCTCAAAACGTTAACACCAAGTCGTCGTCGTCTTTGGTCCACTTCCTGCCTTTCCCTTTCTCCTTGTATGCTTTACTTACAGTGGCTATTTCTATTTCTGATTCTCCACTTTCTTCTAGCTTCGGTCACCACTGAGGAAGCTTCATCAATTTATTGACCAGAAAAAAAGGAAGCTTCACCCACACTAGGTCTTCTTCCACTGACGGAACTGCGAAAAGCTTTTTCTCAGGCAAGACGCAAGAGTGGCAGAAACAGAAAAATTGCAATTAAAGAGTTGTAGTCGTGAGTATTTTCTAATGCAGTTCAATATTTTAGAATATTTCTGCTGCATTACTTGCTTGATGCGCTCTGCAATTGAAACCTGTAAGGGTTGGCAAGACTGGTCAACATAAGCTTTTTTTTTATTATTCCTTGTGGTGTTTGTGCAATTAATTTTCTTGTCATTCTTTTTACGTGATCTTTATGTAGATACCCAAATCGAGTTCTATGGGCCTTTTCCCCTCATTTCACAACAATAAAGTTGGTTTTTACCTTTGTATCATTTTCGGATGAGTAGATTAAGGCAAAGAGGAAGTTGCAAGAAGATGAAGAGCTAATCGAATTGCTAAAGCTTGAATTTCAGGAGGCGATATAAGTTCCATGAGATGAGACAAGTTCAAGAGATGGCTGTAGAATTCGTCAATGCTCTTAATGCTGCTGCAGCTGCTGAGGTATTTGTTGGTGTTTCTGTTATTTTATGAATATGTTCACTTTGGATTATATCAGTACCTTTTGATTTTGATTTTGTTCCAAAGATTTTCTTTTTCTTTTGGGCGAGGGGTTCTTCTATTGCTCTGTGAAGAGACTCTAATTTTATGATTTTTCAGGTGGAATTAGTTCGTTCGTTGCTTGTAATTTGTGAAGAAATATAGATAATTATGTATTGATAATTTGATCTTGCTTTCCCATTTGAACTGCATGTGATATCTCCATCACTCCCTTATAGCTGGACCCGTTGCTAACTTTACAGAGTGAATGTGCTAAACTGAGAAGACTGCTTGAAGAAGAGAGAAAGCTTGTGCAAAGGCTTAAACAAGAAAAAGAAGATGAAGCACAAACGGCCAAGAGAAAAATTGAAAGGATGAGTCAACGATTAGCCGAGGCTCAAAAAGATGTTGACTACGCTACAACTAGAGCTGATGTTGCTGAGGTATGTGATCAGTTATAATAAGATATTACAAGTCCATTGAAAATTATTTAGGATTGATTAAAGTACTCAAGTGGTTATTGATTGGTATCTTTTTATGTTTATAAGAATGAATGGGTTAAGTTGAAGAGAGGATTGCAAGAAGCTCTAGAGCTTGTGGAATTGCTAAAGCCAGAAAGTGAGACAAGACAAGTTGTACTGAGACAGGTTGACGACAGAGAACTAGAGTTAGCCAATGCCCTTAATGCTGCTTCAATAACCGAGGTATTTGTTGCCGCTAATGTTATTTTCTTATAATATTTATTTTAGTTTTTTCCTTCTTGAAAGAGGTATCTTAATCCAGATAAACTTTGCAAAGATTTTTTTAAAATAAAATAAAATTAGCATTTGTTAATACCCTATAATGAAGAAGCAGTAAGTGTTACCCCAAATTATCTTGCAAGTGCTTTTATCAATGATTAACATTTGGTCAATTATTTTCAGAAGCACTTTTTCCTGTTAAATCACTAAAAAAGACATACTTGAAATAAATATATGGTATGCTTTTATTTGTTTTTTCCCCCCTATGTTTATGTTGTTGAAAATGTGTTTTTTGGCCCTGTCTCTAATTTTGATCCATATGGAAACACTCATTTGATGCTTTTCACACGATGGAAAATTTAATCCATCTGTAAATCAAAAGCAGATGTCCGCGTTTATGAAACACAAATAGTAAAAAATAAATAAGTGAACGCATGTATTTATTTTTTACTCATAGTTGGGCTAACCATGATATAATTATGTTGCTTGCCTTTTTGTAAACGGTGATGCTGCACTTGAAAATAATTTGAATTTTAAGTTGCCTTTTGTCATATTTTGACAAAATTTATGAAAAGATGAAACTGATGTTACTATAATATTAGTTCCTTTGATGCTTGTAAGATGTCAATGAATATACAGCTGCTTATTTGTTGATGATTGAATTTTCCCCCTGTTTGAGTTGACTGTGATGCTTTTCTGTATCACTCCATTATTATTGTGTTGAACCCATAGCTAATTTTACAGCGAGAATGTGATGAACTGAGGACAATGCTGGAAGAAGAGCGAAAACTTGTCCAAAGGCTTAAACTTGAGAAAGATGATGAGGCTGTACTGGCCAAGCGAGAAATTGAAGACATCACTCAAGAATTAGCTGATGCTCAAAAAAGTGCTGAATATGCTACTACCAGAGCTGACGTTGCTGAGGTTTGAGTCGTGTTGATATATTTTTTTTCATTTATATTAGAACATTTATCTATCATTTTCCACACAAAAACAAAGTGACTCAGTTTACAAGTTCTGACCATTTTGAAAAGCAAAATTTAGGATTCCTATGCTTTAAAAATATGAAAACATTTATACAAACCAATTTCAATGATGAAGAATTTCTATTTGTGCATAACAGGGATATAGTAGGAACTAGGAATTATGATTTGATTCTAGGGATAGGTATTAAGGCAATGTTACTGCAATTATAATATTTATTTTGCTACAGGGTGTTTCCATTGAAATTTTGAGAGGATGTTTGTATTTACTTTTGATCCTGGATGAATTGACTGCTCTAATAGTAAGGTGTTTGCCATTCCAAGGGGGAACCATTTTGTTGCAAGACAGCCAATGTTTAGCTTGAAATTCAAGAGCTACTAGGAGAATAAATTACAAAGCAAAAGGAAAAACAAAGACACAATGAGAAAAGGTGAGAGTTAGGAATAAGAATATATATATATATATAGAGAGAGAGAGAAGCTGAAATATAGAGCAAAGAGGGATGACAGAGAAGAGATTAAAGGGAAAATGTATGAGGGAAACGTGCAAGCTTCCTCTGGAGATTGTGACAGAAGAAAACTGAGAAGAAACCGAATATACGACAGAAATGGTACTGAACAAAAAACAAGGGAAGCCTATTCACACATAGCAGCTATATGTTGGAAGACATTTCTATTCTCTCCTGTGTGTCTCCCTCCTTACCAGATTGGTATTTAATTCATTTTGGCAAGATGACAAGGTTATGCATGTTTCTTTTAATTTTGCGGAGCACCTAGCTCAACCTTGAGGACAAGGTTAATTTTCATTTTTCAGCCAAAGGACAAGGTTGATGTATATGGGGGAATAATGATAGGAATATGATTGGGATGGTATCCGCTGTGATGGCGAGAAAATGTAATTGGACTATTTGCTGGTTAGGTCAAGGTGTGACCTGGAATGGGGTTATTATCTAGGTTACCTTTCTGTCATTGTGCTGATTAGGTCATGGTAATTACCTTTGGCTTTAGTTTTACTTTTCTCTCTATCACCTGCTTTCATTATATTTTGTAGGAGATATTTGAATTAATCAGGCTGGATTTCAGGAATTAAGTAGCCACGATTATGGGAATCAGGAATTAATTAGTGAAGATTGTGGGAATATGATCTGATTGTATTTACTTAATTTGTTCCCTGATCCTCTCCATAAACTTTGCCCTTATGATTGTGTATTCGTGTGTATATATATGTATTCAGTATAGAAGAAATTGTAATACAGAACATAATTGACTTATCTCTCTGTTGCTTTCTGTATTCTGTCTTGTTTTCATCATGGTATCAGAGCCGGCCACGAGATCATCGTCGCTATCCTCCGCTGAAGTCGACACAGCCACATTTGATGGCGGGATGCGTCTACCCACAAAAGTCGCCGGCGTTGAAGGCTCCACTGTCATCATCGTGCCCGAACGCCTCACTGGAGATAATTACGGAGAGTGGGCGCAATCTATAATTCTGGCACTTGATGGCCGTGATCGACTGGAATTGATACAGCAGGAACCTCCGTCCACTGATGATGTTAATATTCGCCGTCGGTGGAAGACAGAGAACTCTCTGGTGGCGTCATGGCTTCTCAACGCAATAGTCCCTGCTGTCCGTCGAAGTTTCATGTTTATCCCAACAGCCAAAGAGATATGGCAAGGCGTGAGAGAAGTTACGGTAAGAGGCCAAAGGCGGCGCTGATCTTCGACTTGCGTTCTCAGTTGTGGAATGTGCGACAAGGTGACAAACCCTTGAATCAATACTACTTGGAGAAAAAAACGCTGTGGCAGGAGCTGGATCAATTGAGGTATTACGTCTG
Organism: Leucaena leucocephala; assembly: GCA_037074615.1. Lineage (NCBI taxonomy): Eukaryota > Viridiplantae > Streptophyta > Magnoliopsida > Fabales > Fabaceae > Leucaena > Leucaena leucocephala. The sequence goes on along the minus strand of CM073544.1, from coordinate 923,017 downwards.
GAGAGATGCCAAGGACGCTGAAACATTCCGACGGAACCTAGAAGAGGAACGCCTATTTGAGTTTCTCGTCGGCTTAAACCCGGTGTATGAGGATTTGCGTGGTCGTCTTCTTGGGCGAGTGCCTCTTCCATCTATGTCTGAAGCGTTTGCGCTACTGAGGGATGAGGAGTCCCGCCGTCAGGTAATGTTGCCGGAACCCACTCCTCGAGAGAAAAACCGAAGTGTACCAAACCTTTGTTGACTTCTATCAAATAGTCCTTACCCAATTCAATACAAAAATCCAGATCCTCCATACCGACAATGGGACCGAGTACTTCAATCACCCACTATCAAACTTTCTTAAAGAAACCGGTATCACCCATAAAAGCTCGTGTCCATACAGCCCCCAACAAAATGGGATCGTTGAACGGAAAAACAGACATATCTTAGAGACTGCTCGAGCTCTCCTTTTTAGCAGTAATGTAGCTAGTTTCTATTGGACTGATGCGATTCTCATGGCCACTTTCTTGATTAACCGCATGCCATGCAAACCTCTGTCATTCCAAACTCCTCTCCAGGTACTCCAAACTTATTTTCATCTGCCATACCTGGAAAACACTCTTCCCCTCCGAGTCTTCGGATGCACTGCCTTTGTTCATCTCCATCATACCTCTAAACTTGACCCTAAAGCTATCAAATGCATCTTTCTCGGACCTGCAAGTACCCAAAAGGGGTATAAGTGTTTTGATCCCTTAGCCAAGCGCCTGTATGTCACTTGTGACATCACCTTTCATGAGAACACACCCTGGTATCCCTCATCTTCGGCTCAGGGGGAGTCTTGGAGTGACCCTCAGAAACACCACAACACTGAATCGCAACCTCTATGCCTCCATCTTGAACCTAACCACACCTATATCCCTAACATACCAACACAGGAGAAATCTGGGGAAGTTGAAGAACAACCGAGTTCAGGGGGAGACATCAACAAATGGGGACAAGTATATACTCGTAGAAACACGACGAGTAATGCCCCTCAAGCCAATGACACACACCAAGAGTCTGAACCAAGTGCAGGTTTTGAAGAAACCCAAGCCCATATTGATGATCTTGAACTTCCAATAGCAGTCAGAAAACCACAACGGGCATGTACCAGGCACCCCATAGAAATGTTTGTCTCTTATCAGGCCTTATCATCTAAACATCATACTTTTGTTTCTCACCTGGATCAACTCAGAATACCAGAAAACATTCATGAAGCTTTAGCAAGTCCTGAATGTAGACAAGCAGTCATAGAAGAGATGAAGGCACTAGAAAGAAATGAAACATGGGAAGTTGTTCAGTTACCAAAAGGCAAGAAAGCGGTTGGTTGTAAATGGGTATTTGAAACATCCTCCCTTAGACTCCTCAGAGTACACTTGCGGAAGCAATATTAGCTTGATTATATCTTAAGCCCAGAAATTCAAAATTTCACTCTTAAGTTCCTTATTCTGAACCTTTAATTTGAAAATTAATTTATCTCGTTCTACACATCCAAATGAGGCTTATTACCTAACCACATAATGCCCCAGATATGTACGACTAGCCTGCCAAATTTCATAGCCAAACTCCTTCGTTTACTAGGTCAAACTGAGGCCAGAACACTGCTACCTCAGGACCTGCGAATTTCTCCCTTAATTCCCCATTCACAAATTGAACATGCCAAACAACATTTATTATTAAATAATAAAATGTCATACAACAAGGCATACAGCAAATTATCATATTTCTATTATATCTTTTCCTGCCTAAAATCCGGCAGCATAACTGCTACAATTCTTCTTTAGAAAGTAACCGATGTTGTACCGATTCGGTAATTCCCTCATGAGAACTACCATTCTACGTAGTACCCAGGAAAGACTGGATGAACCTGCTGGGTCCACTCACTTCCAGCCTCCTTAGACAGCACTACGTACACAGTACGTATCAGTTCCTTTCCCTGCTCCTGCTTCCTTGCCGGAATTTCAGCAGCATAACGGCGTCTCTTAAGATTTTCAAATTTTATTTTGACAGAACCTCCCCTGTAATGTTATATATGGGAATGAGATTCGGGGGAATCTCAGTAGTAATAATCATAACAATATATGTAATGCAGAGTGACGGTGCTTGCTTGTGATTGTGTATAGATAAGTATGCTGCGTGCTTCCATATTCAATAACATATGATCATAGCATTGTAATAGAGCTTCAAGCATAACATATAATACAACAATCCAACCAACCAATAGCACAACAAATCACAAAGACATTACATAAGAGCTAGGATTAGTTACTACCTCAAAAGCAGAACTCCAGAACTTCTATACTGCTTCCAACTCCACCAGAACTTCCTTTCTTTCTTTCTTTCTCCTTCTCTCTCTTCTTTCTCTCTCTTTTCTTGCCAAAAACGTGGGATGCATAAAATGGGAGGGGAAGGGGGGTATTTATAGCTTTAATGGATGGCATTTCTGTAATTTTGAAGCCATCTGAACATGTGGTCCTGGTTTTTCCTGGATTTTCCTATTTTTCTTTATTCCTTTTTACTGCATCATGCATGACATCATCCAGGACACCTCACCGGGACACCTCATCGCCACATTCTTCACATGTCACAATTCCTGGACACCTCATCAGCTGACTCAGCAGTTCAGTCCAATCCAGTACCGGTCCAGAGTCTTGCACCGTAATACGTGTCCTCAACTTTTCTTCTGCCTCTAAGATTGCGTCATGTGGCACCTGGAAGGGACCTTTCACGCCTTCCAATGCTATCCAGATAAGTCCCGGACTTTATCTGATCACCTCCTCGGTTATCGTGCCGACCGAGTAACTTTACTTTATTGAAACAGCATTAAAATAGTATTTTAATGCCACTTTTTCCCACATACTTTATGGGCTACGTTTTTGGGCTCTGGGAATGTTGTCTTGGATCCTGATCAAGCCCAAGTACTCTGATGGCTCGATTCCCAAGAAACAGCTCTTGGCAAATTACCAAAATGCCCCTTAGTGTTTCTTTCTTTATTTCAATGAGTCTAGGGGCATTATTGTCTTTTCACACCCTTCTGTACTCTGTCAGGGCATATACTGACTCTAAGTAACTTTATCTGTATGTGCCCTGGCTTCTGGGCCTGTCCAGAATGACCAAAATGCCCTCATACATCTACTACCCCTTTAGTACAACACAGGGGCATTTTCGTAATTTCGCACTTTTCCGGGGTTCTGCCGGACACTGGCCCACCTATCAGTCCAAGTGTCTTACTGGGCCTTGTTGGCGCCATTATTGGGCCTTTCAGGGTCCATTACCTTCATGGCACGCATTACGAGGAAACTCCCCCCGTTAATGTTTATTGAATATTTAATCTATTTTTCACCGTTTATACACATATCCGGACACCGGCTCCTTCTGTCCGATACACTGGCCTGCGGTGTTCAGGAATCCCTGTGAGTCATATCAGTCATCTGACCGAGGTCATCCGAACTCATTCAGTCCCTTTTCAAATACCGATAAATTTCCCTATCGGATACCCGGAGGCCTCACACTCCCGTCTGGATTTTCTAATTTGTGAATAACTTTTTCTATAGGCCTCCTATCGGTATTCTATCAGTTTCCCGACATCCGCCCCATAAGGACGTATCATCCTGTATTTTCTCACCTAGATCTGAAATCTAGGATATCCGGTAGAAATTTTTATAACTTTTGGACGATCAGTCCATTTCTGGCTATCTGGAGTCTTCAAAAATTCCTGTATTAAGCCAGATTACCGAGCGTCCCTTGCTCTCTCTACCGGTGAAATCTGGGACTGAAATGCTGTCGGACAGTCCAAACCACTTCCGGCCTGACTTTCTTTAATTACACTTTAGCCCCAAGGAACTTTTCTTCTTTTCATTTAAGTCCCTTTTTATTTGGCTAAAATTACACTTAAGGACCCCACCTTTTTGTCCTTAAACTTTCCATAATTCTTTCATACTCATAGAGACCTCGTATGCACATTTCACAGTTCAGTGAAATGATCAGCATAATTTTCTCTATTTTCTGGCAAAATATGGTACTTATCGGCTACCGTCCTGATCTTTCCCATAATTACGATTTTGCCCCTTTATTCTCTTTCTGGCCTCGTTGCTCATCTTCTCATCCCTCATCTTAAGGTCTAGAAATTCTCTTTCAATAACTCATCCCTTAAACTCTTCGGGAATCATCGTTAATTGAAAGGCTTGACAACCCGCCCATATCAGGTTATCTTACACAGGAGCCAGCCCATATCAAGCTACCTGCAGAATTCCTAGGCTTGAGACTTAGGACATTTCTCACATTCCTCATCTTGGACCTAGATGAACTGTCCCGATCTCCTAGACCAAAAATCGGGATGTTACAGTATTCACCCCAAAATACCTTGCGGATGGAAGCCTCAACAAATATAAGGCACGTCTAGTGGCCAAAGGTTTTACTCAAGTCTATGGTATGGATTACACCGAGACATTTGCGCCAGTGGCAAAACTGAACACCATCAGAATCCTACTATCGCTTGCTGCTAATATGGACTGGCCTTTGCATCAAATGGACGTAAAAAATGCATTCTTAAATGGAGAGTTGAAGGAAGAGGTATATATGAAGATGCCCCCAGGAATCCCTGGAAAGGAGGAAGGCCATGTATGCAAGTTAAAGAAGTCACTATATGGATTAAAACAGTCTCCTCGAGCATGGTTTGAGAGATTCACTAAGGTATTAAAGGAACAAGACTACGTACAGGGACAAAGTGATCACACTTTGTTCTTCGGACATGAGAACGGGAAACTTGTTGTATTAGCAGTGTATGTAGATGACATCATCCTCACAGGTGACAATCCAACGGAAATTGATAGAATTAAAAAGGCTCTCAACCAAGCATTTCAAGTGAAGGATCTGGGAACAATGAAATATTTCTTAGGCATGGAGGTGGCCAGGTCTGAGAAAGGAATAAATATCTCACAGAAAAAATACATACTAGATCTCCTAGAAGAAACAGGTATGCTAGGCTGTAGACCTAGCGACACTCCTATCAGAGTTGACAAGATTCAAGAGGATGAAGATCTGGGGAAGGAGGTAGATATGGGAAGATATCAGCGCATGGTAGGAAAATTGATTTACCTATCGCACACAAGGCCAGATATTGCCTATGCTGTCAGTGTTGTGAGTCAACATTCTCATAACCCCAGACAGAAGCACCTAAATGTGGTTTACAGAATCCTCAGATACCTGAAAGGCTCACCTGGCCTAGGTCTTCTATTCAAAAAATCTGATAAGAGAAATGTAGAAATACTCACAGATGCAGATTGGGCAGGTGATCAAGACGATAGAAGATCAACATCAGGCTATGTCACCTATGTATGGGGGAACTTAGTCACATGGCGCAGTAAGAAGCAAAGCGTGGTTGCTAGAAGCAATGCTGAAGCTGAATTCAAAGCCATAGCTCTAGGAATATGTGAAGGCCTATGGGTAAAACGAGTACTAGAAGAATTGGGAATGCTAACAGAATTACCTATCAGGCTACACTCAGACAACATGGCATCTATAAGTATGTCACACAATCCAGTCCAGCATGACAGAACAAAACATGTGGAGATAGATAGACACTTCATCAGAGAGAAGATTGATGTTGGGACAATTGAACTTAAATATATTCCCTCCAAAGAACAGACAGCAGATGTACTTACAAAGGGGTTGACTCGAGACAAATTTGAATACCTGATCAGCAAGTTGGACATGATCAATATCTATGCTCCAACTTGAGGGGGAGTGTAGGAGATATTTGAATTAATCAGGCTGGATTTCAGGAATTAAGTAGCCACGATTATGGGAATCAGGAATTAATTAGTGAAGATTGTGGGAATATGATCTGATTGTATTTACTTAATTTGTTCCCTGATCCTCTCCATAAACTTTGCCCTTATGATTGTGTATTCGTGTGTATATATATGTATTCAGTAGAGAAGAAATTGTAATACAGAACATAATTGACTTATCTCTCTGTTGCTTTCTGTATTCTGTCTTGTTTTCATCATATTTACTATATGAAAGTTGTTTTAGACCTCTTTCCCTGTTTTTCCTTCTGTGCATTTGGTTTCTGCCTCTTTCATAGACTAGATCCTAGCACTGTTGTTTGGCCTGTCATTCCAATTCTACTAATAACTGACTCTCCTCTCTAAATATTGATGAGGATTAATTACAATAATATATTTTGTGCACTTAAAGAATTGTCTAGGATGTGTTGAAGCTCTTAAGTAGCTATTAATAAGTAATTTTATGTTCAGACTGAATGGATTAAGGAAAAGAAAGAGTTGCAAGAGCTTTTGCAATTGCTAAAGCCAGATTGTGATGAGAGAAGACAAAGTGCCATGAGGGAAGTTGAAGAGAAGGAACGAGAGTTGGTCAACGCCCTTCATGCTTCTGAAATTAATGAGGTATTTCGTGTTTCTGTTGTTTATTTACATATGCCTTTGACTTTGTCTATCTCTTTTAATATTGCGTGTCCTCTTGTTCTACATAAATTTTAAAACATTTTATTACTAATATTTGCAAAAGTCGTACCAAATAAGGAATTGGGTTTTCATCAAAGATCAACATATGTTCAATTTTTTATTTTTTTCAAACTTTGTCAAGTCTTTGAAGCTCATTAAAGAAGAAGGGATAATTTACAGGAAATAACTGGAACACATATACTTAAAAGAATAGTTAGATTATATCTGTACTTTATGATACGCTTCTTAAGCATACTCTAACTTTACCTTCCCTTATTCAGTGGGAAATTAGATCCTTCCATTATTTTAAAGCAAATGTATACCATTATCAAACATATAGAAAGATTTAGAAAAACAAATTATCAGTATTTATTCTTATCTTTCTTTCTCAGGTGAAACATGCTATAATTATGTGGCTTGTGGCTTAATAGATTGATGCAACATTTGAAAATGTGATTTTTAGTTTGGTTTTATTTTTTTTCAAAAAACAGTAAAATTTATAAAAATATGACAGTGATATTACTCATGTCAGTTGCTTCATGTTTGTAACTGGCGAATAAATTTGTATAATGATTTATTTAATTTTGTTTTTACCATTTGGGTTTGGTATGACAGTTTAACTGTATCACTTCCTTACCATTATTAATTCATATCTAATCTTACAGCGTGAGTGTGCTAAACTGAAGAGAATGCTGGAAGAAGAGCAAAGGCTTATACTTGAGAAAGATGATGAAGTGCAGCTAGCCAAGAGGCAAATTGAAGAGATTGATCAAGAATTAGCCCATGCTAAAAAAGATGCCGAGTTAGCTCGAAAAGATGCTGATGCTGCTGAGGTACTGATTGTGTTCGTATTTTCACGCTTAACTTTATAATATTTATCTACCATATTTTAGATTAATTTACAATTACAATATGAACCAACTTACATGCAATTGTAATCAATGTGATAACAAAATATAAGAGTCTGAGTGATAGAAAATCAGTTTGTGAACAGCTTCTTAATCTAGGATTTTGTGTCATTTGAATCTTCAAATGATTATATATTTTGATGTGAGCAATTATAAAATATTATGTGTAAGAATCGTATAGGGTTGATTGGAGCACTTAAATGGCTATTAATTGGAAGTTTTTGTATTCAGAATGAATGGGCTAAGGTGAAGATAGATTTGAAGAATATGGAAGAGCATGTCAAATTTCTGGAGTTGCAATGTCAAGAGATAAGAGAAAGTGCCAGTAGGCAACAAGAAGAGAAGGCACTGGAGTTAGCCAATGCCGTTAATGCCTCAGTGATCGCTGAGGTGAACTTTAGATAAATGTATCGTATTCTAGCTAAATGCTCTAGGAACATTTTTTTCAATAAGTATTTACAAAACTGAATCATAAAGAAGCAGTCAGTGTTTGATTGAAACTCATTTAATTTTTTTAAGAATTACTTGTTTATTTTTAAATCACTATAAAAGACATACTTAAAAACTAAAAGAAGTATATTTGTACTTCTTTTATTCTGGTTTATTCAGATGAATTTCTTCTCCGTTTCTGATACTGGTTTATCAGAAAACAAAAACTTTATGATTCACTTGCAGTGGTAAATTTGATCCCGCTACAATTTAGGAGCAAATCTTTGCCTTGATCAAATGTGGATGGTTAAAAACAAAAGTAAACATTTGTTTTCATCTTTAGTTGTTACAGGAAACATGCTATAATAATGTGGCTAGAGATTTTATAGTGAGCCTACGTTTGAAAATAATGCGGTATTTATGTTTTTTTTTTTAATTTAAAATTTACAAATTTAGGTTTAACAGAATGTATGAGAAGATAAAAGTAATAAATTCTTGAGTGTATTTAATTTGTGAAGAAATGTGCATAAGCCATAATTATTTATTGTTAACTATGTTTTTTTTTCCATTGAAGTTGAATTTGACACTTAAAAGGTATCACTCCGTTACCTCTGTTAAAGCTTTAGCTAATTTTACAGAGTGAATGTGCTAAACTTAAAAGAATGCTGATAGAAGGAAAAACTGTCCAAAGGCTTACAATTGAGAAAGAGGATGAGGCAGAACTGGCCAAGAGACAAATTGAAAAGATGGGTCAAGAATTAGCCTATGCTAGAAAAGAAGCTCAATATGCTCGAAATGATGCTGATATTGCTGAGGTACTAATTCTGTTGATTTTTCCCCTATCTCATTCTACGCCAATTAACAATATGAACTAATGCTACATGTTTAGAAGATGCTACTTATAACTGAATTCTCTCTTCAAATGATTGTGTATATTGACATGTTGCAATTACATAAACAGTTGTGTGTACTTAAAAGAATTGTTTAGAATGGGTATTAATTGGTTACTTCTATGTCTAGAATGAATGGACCAAGGTGAAGAGAGAGTTGAAGGAAAAGGAAGAGCTTGTCAAACTTCTAAAGTTGGAAATTATGGATATAAGACAAGCTAGTGAGATACAAATTGAAGAGATAAGTCAAGAATTAGAGGATGCTCGAAAAGAAGCTGAGCATGCTCAAAATGATACTGACATTGCTCAGGTACTGACTACTTTGCCCACTCCACCCTTACAACCCGTAATATTTAATATTTTAGACAAATTGACATGATGAACTCATTTAGATTGAATTTGTAACTCTAAAATTGTCAAAATATTATCTCTAGCCGGGCTGGATGATAATAGATTTTTTTTTTCATGCTGCTCTTAAATCTAAGTCAAAATTAATGTTTCTTCATTTTTGCTTGGAGATTTGCCTTCTCACCTAATGATTTTTGTTATTGATAGAGCAATTATGATAATATATTATGTGCACATAAGGAAGATTTTAGATGGATTGAAGGATCTAAGTGACCATTAATTTGTAACATTTTATGTTTAGAACGAGTGGATTAAAGCGAAGAAAGAGTTGCAGGAAAAGCTTGAGCTTGTGCAGTTGATGAAGCAGGAATGTCAGGAGACTAGAGAAAGTGCCATGAGACAGATTGAAGAAAACGAACTACAGTTAGCTGAGGCCCTTAATGCTGCCACAGCATCATCATCGAGTTCTGCTGTTGCTCAGGTATTTGAATGGAAAAAAAATCTTAAACAGATCCTTTTTCACGAAAACAGACTAAACTGATTATACATTATCATATAAGTATACTAGTTAACTTTTTCAATGAAATTCTCATGTGTCAAGCTTACATGTTTATTCATGATAGGCTAATATAGATACATTTTAAATAGTGAATCTACCTAGTAACTTCACTTCTTATCCCAATCTACTCCTCAGGCAAGACGCTTCTTGAAAAGCAAATCAAATCTTCAAATGATTAGGAATATTTTGCTTCATATGAGTATTGCTTCTTCCTCACCATGTGTGGGCCTAGTTTATTTATAAGTAAGTTGTTTCTTAATTGAAAGTCAAGAGAAGCACTTCTGATTAGTTTGAGGTAAATCATACAACTAAAATGAATGCTAGGAATGATTTGCATCGAGCTTTATGTTCATAAATATTGTCGTAGTTAGTTTGGTACGATGTATATTTTTATTCTTTACTTAAGGACATTATTATATAATGTTAATGAGTTTCTCCAAAGGTTAATCACATGGTAAACTGGTATGTGTAAGTAACACTGCAAAACCTGAAATAAGAAAAACTGCATTTTACAATGATGTGCAGGATTGTGTAATTTGCCTGACCAATGAAAGGGACATGGCTTTTGGATGTGGACACATGGTAAATAAATCTACCAGAATTGGTTAATTGCTTTTTTTCTCTTTGCTTAATGAGAATGATGAGTTATATGTGATTCTAATGCAGACTTGTGAAGAATGTGGGATGATGCTGTCCATGTGTCCGATATGTAGGGAGGAGATAAACCATCGCATCAAACTGTTTCCTGGATGAATAAGAGCATGTTTTGGGTCAGAATCAAACCTATCTGTCTCATTCATTCTACTTATTTTTCTATTCATTCTCTGATAGATCACTAATGTATCAGTAGTTTTCTTTTCAGTGTGCTTTGAAGACAATGCAATGTGGATGGACCTTGTTTTTATTTCGGATGAGATGATAAATGTAAATAATGGAATTAGCAAGAATGCAACCTAGCAAGACTTATTTGAGTTGTGAACAAACATGCCTTAAATGTACGTCTACAACCATTAGCTTCTTTAAGACTTTGCATGACCGCAAAGGAAAAATGTAAGCATTTGTGTAATGGAATGTGGTGAGTCAAGAGAACTTGATGAATTTTTCTTCACGAATTTGGAAATGGCTTATATATGGCAAATCGGGGAGGGGTGGGGGAATAAGTTTGGTATGATGGTGACTTTGATCAGTTCATTTGATTGAGTGTCTTACAACATCGTACTAGAATCTTACAATTGCAAATATCGGTTCATTTGGATATCTCATATTATTGGAAGGTTAAAAAGAATTTAGGAAATTATTAATAGGATCAATATAATCTCTAGTCTCTGAAGTTTGCTTTTATTTTTGTTTTGGCTATGTAAGTTTTAAATTATAGATTTTGGTGTATCAAGTTTTTTCTATCTAAAATAAGGATAAAATTAAGGGTCTAAATATTATATTAACCCTTGTTAACATATGCATCTCTAACTCCAACAATTTTATGGTCATTTTGTTTGTCGATGTATTGATGATAGCGAGGAAGATGGCATGGAAGACAACAGGAGGTTCTTTACAACTCTAATATATTTTGCTACTATGTTATGTTACATATATACTCATGTGATCCCAAATATCGGATTTATAGTATATAATTCGAGAACAAATCAAGGAATAAAATTATGAGATAATCTCCTATAATTTTTTTTATTAAATCCTTATAATCTCTTAGTTTGATTCTAATATCTTTAACACTCTCTTCAAATTGGAGTATATATATTTATCATGTCTAATTTGTTAATTAGATATTCGAATTTATTTCGGATCAATACCTTTGTGAGCACATCTACTATCATCTATCATCTTGACGTGGATCTTCTATCAACTTGATCATCTGTCTAGTCAGCATCTGTTAACATCCTCACATTTTGTTTGTCGAATTTTTGAAACAAGAGGCCTAACCCAAGAGAGCCTTTCAAGTATCTAAAAATCCTGTAAACTTCATTCAAGTGTTTTTGTTTGAGACCATTAAAATGTTGGCTCATCACACTAACAACATAAGCAATGTCTGGTCACGTGTAAGATAAGTAGATGATTTTGCCCACCATGCACTAGTATCTCCCTATATCTCCAGCCTTCCCAAGATCTTCAGTATCGTTGATTTTATCGGCCCGTATAGGAGTAGCGCTTAGTCTATAGCCAAGCATACATGTTTCTACTAGGAGATCTAGTATATACTTTTTCTGTGAGATACTAGTATATACCTAGGAAGTACTTCATTTTTCCTAGGTCTTTAACATAGAATTCTTTATTCAGTGCCCTATTGATCTTATCAATCTCTGCTGGGTAATCATTTGTGAGAACAATGTCATCGACATATGCTGCATATACCACAATTTTCCCATTTAGATGTCTGAAGAATAGGGTGAAGTCACTCGTCTCTGTGTATAGTCTTGAGCTTTTAGTACCTTGGTAAACCTATCAAACCAGGCTTGAGGATATTATTTTAAACCATATAATGACTTATTCAATCTGCACACTTGGTTTTCCTTTCTTCCAGGGAATCTAGTAGGAATTTTTATGTATATTTCTTCCTTCAATTCCCCTTTTAAGAACATATTTTTAACATCCATCTGGTATGGTGGCCAGTTTAGGTTAGCAGCAAGAGAGAATATAATCCTGATTGTGTTTAGCTTTGCCACTGGGGCAAATATCTCGGTGTAGTATACCCTAAACTTGAGTGAAACCATTTGCCATTAGTGTTGCTTTATATTTATCCAAGCTACTATCAGCGTGATATTTTAGGGTGAATACCCATTTACAACCTACTGCTTTCTTCCCTTAGGCATCTCAATTACTTCCCATGTCTTGTTACTTTCTAGGGCCTCCATTTCTGCCATCACTACCTTTCTCCATTCAGGATTGTCAAGGGCATCATTTATACTTTCTGGTATCTTAATCTGATCAAGGTGAGATACGAAAGCACAATGTTTTCATGATAAAGCATGATAAGAGACAAACCTTTCTATAGGGTGTCTAGTGTAGGACCTTCATTGCTTTCTTACTGCGATTCGAAAGTCAAGGTCCTCATTTTGCATTTCATGGTCAAGATTTTCTCCTAGTTCAGACTCTTGGAGTGTGTCAGTTGCTTGATTTGTAGTACTTATCATGTCTATGTTCTGCGGGGATAGACTTGGCCCCACCTGTTGGTGTCTCTCCCTAAACTAGTTTCTCCTTACTTGCCTTAGGCTCCTCATGTACTGTTTTCTCAAGGATATATATTTGATTAGGTTCATATTGAGGGTATATGGGTTCAAGGTCTGTCTGGGTAGTCTGCGGTTCACCCTAAGGCTCCTTTTTAATCAAGGATGAGGTATAAAAATGGACAATTTCATGGAAGGTGACTTCTTGAGCGACATATAAACGTTTAGATATAAGATCAAAATATTTGTACCCCTTTTAGTTCCTAACAGGCCCGAGGTAAATGTATTTCACAACTTTGGGGTCGAGTTTATGGATATGTTGTAAGTGAACAAATGAAATACAATCAAAGACTTTTAGAGGTAAGGTATTCTCAATGTAGGGTAAGTTGAAATCGTGGTGGAGAACCTGGAGAGGTGTATTGAAAGGACAAAGGCTTGCAAGGTATTCTATTGATCAAGAAGGCAGCAGTGAGAATAAAATCATACCAATAGTAGGTAGGAACAGTGCAACCAAAGAGGAGAGCCCAAGTAGTTTCTAGGATATGTCTACTTTTACATTCAGTAATCCCATATTATTGGGTGCTGTGAGGACAAGAACTCTTATGAGTAATACGTATGTTTTAAGGAAAGTGGAGAATCGATCATTAAAATATTCGATACTATTATCGGTATGAAGAGTTTAGATTTTTGTATCAAATTGTGTATGGATCAGATTATAAAAATCAATTAACATTTGACATACCTCATTTTTATCCTTTATGAGAAAAATCCAACTGACACAGGTATGGTCATCAATAAGAGTCATGAACCATTAAGGGAGTGTACGATTTGGAACACAGGATGAACCCTATAAGTCACTGTGGATAATGGATAAAGGTTTAGAAGGGCGATAAGAGATGCTGGAAAAAGAAGTGCGATGATGTTTTGATAGTTCACATGAGTCACAATAAAATTCAGAATTTTTATTTGAGCAAATAAAAAGAAACATCTTACACATATAATGAAAATTGGGATGTCCTAATCTCTTGTGCCATAATTCTATCTCATCAATTCTAAGGAGAGACACTTTATTTCATAAAGAAGGTATTGGATGATGACAATCATTCAAGTAATAGAGTCCATCAAGCTCCTCAGTAACACCAATCATTATCCCTGTGAACAGATCCTCAAAGACACTAAGTAGCAAAGAAATCAGCATGACATCTTTCTCGTTTGTTTAATTGGCTCATAGATAATAAATTGTATTTCAACTATAGAACATGTAGAACATCATGAAGTGTGAGGGTAGCTGAGACATTAATGGCACTACTACCAGCTACCCAAGAATCAGACGCATAAGTAATTTTAACTGTGAGACGTGATGAGACAGGAGTATAATTTGAGAATAATGAGACATCATCAGTCATATGATCAGAAACACCTGAGTCAACTATCCAACAAGGACTTGTATTCTTACCTTTGATGGTAGCAAGAGCTTTAAAGAAATAACCTCGTTAGACCACACTAGCAACAGGTTGTTGTTTACGGGATTGGTTTTCAAGGGTAGTCAACTGCTCAAGAATAACGCTCAATAGGTCACGTATATGTGTTGGCCCTGCAAGGACTGAACACATGCTGGGGAAGGAGGCGTGAGTTGGACCCATGTGAGTATACCATGAGTTAGGCCTACTGGAATTGGGCCCATCTCTTTTAAACCAGATGCTTCAACCAGGTGGCCTTTTGGTTTGTGTTAATTAGGCTTCTAGCCTCGTGGCTTACCGTGGAGGTCCCAATATTTATCCTTTGTGTGGCCCACCTTCTTGTAATGGTCACATATTGGACGCTCTCTCCTAGAACCAAAATTAGATGCAAGGGTGGTGAGGGCTGGTGCCTCGATGGTCAGTGGCCGAGGAGCTCTATGGTCAGCGAGCATGACATGGCGATAGGATTCCTCGTCCTACAGTAGAGCTAATGTCTCAGGGACGAATGGTAAAGGGACTCGGCAACTATAGGAATCTATAGTAATCATTTTTTACTTCTTTCAGTTTTATAAATTTTTATATTAAGTATAAGAATTTACTGTATGATTTCATCTAATTCTGAGGTCCAAAGATACTACACTAATCTCCAAACTTCAGAGATTAATATCAATTTATCATGACCTTAAATCAAAATTCTGAGATATACACTTGACCCAATTTTCATTCTCTATTTACTGGTAAAATTTGAGACCAAAATATTTCAAGACAATTTAGGCATTTTCTTGCTCAATTTTTTATAATTACCATTTTGTCCCTAAACTCTTAAAAATTGTACTTTAGTCTCTCAACTTTTCATAATTACCTTTAATGGCCCATAACTTGTGTCTACTTCCATTTTGCACCATGGAACTTTTAGGATTTTCACTTTAGTCCCTTTTTTTTCAAAAGGACCATTATGCCCTTGGAACTTTCATTAATTACAATTTAGCCCCTTTGGCTTTACAACTTTATACCTTCTCTCTTTCTTTGGTTTAAAACTTGTCTAATCATTATATTTTCTTCTGATTACCATCCCAATCCCTTCATAAACTCTTTCCTCTATCAGTCTTATACAAATAGAAAAATTTTGGGATGTTATAAGAAACGTACGAGTGCCCTTATCCTCCTATTCCAATTGCTCCCTTATTCCTATCTCATTCATGTCTAGACTCATATTTATGTCATCCTTGGTCTTCCCATGAATATTGAGTAATGTCCCAAGAAGACTCTCACATACATTTTTCTCAATATGCACAACAAGAAAATGTCTCAAATATAAGGTCATCCAATACGGCAACTCGAAGAAAATAGAACTTTTCTTCCACCTGCTTGTCCAAACATATCTCGCAAAATGTTTTCCAAATTCATGATCTAAATCTTTCATGTTCTCAAAAATCTCCTCACCAGTCAAAGGTTTAAGCGCCCTACTTTCTTTTGAATTGCCATTGAAAGCTTTTTTTAAGTTCTTGTAAGGATAATCCCAATGTAGAAATCTACGATATGCCATATAGGAATTCTCCATACCATGTTTCAACCTTATCAAATGTGTGCCTTCTTCATAAATCGGGCATCCAAGTTGGCCTTTAATGATGTACCCTGACAAATTACCATATATAGGAAAGTAATTGATTGTGCTAAACAACATGGCCCTTAATTTGAAGGTTTCTTTTTCATAGGCATCATATACATCTACCCCATCCTGCCACAATAGATTCAAGTCTTGAATTAGTGGAGCTAGGTATATATCTATGTGATTCTCAAGTTGGCTGGGCCCTAACATTATCATGGACAACATCATATACCTCAACTTTATAGAAAGCCATAGAGGGAGGTTATAAATGAAAAAAAATAACCGGCCATGTATTGTGTTTTACATCTTAATTTTTTTATCTGTATAAAACTGATAGAGGATGAAAGAGGTTAAGTAGGGATTGTGAGCTTAACCGGTAGAAACCATAGGGTCAAGAAGGGTTAAGCTGCAAAAAAAGAGAGGAAATATGTGTCATAAAGAGTAAGGGACAAAATACAAAGTTAAAAAGTATTATGGAAGGAAGAAAATGCAAAGGGACTTGTTTGAAAAGCCTAAAAGTTTTCAGGGACAAAAATATAATTATGTGAAAATTGAGCTGGAAGTGACTAAAAACTGCCCGGAAGCTTTAGAACCTCAAATTTCACCAAGAGATAGTGAAAATTATTCTGGTCGATTTAACGTGACATAAAAATTTGATTTTAGGTTTTGAAAAATCGATATTTATTTTTGAATCTCTGAAAAATTATCTAGAATTTTTACCAAAACTTCTGGTCTACATATTTGGATAAAATTTTAAAAGAAATTACTATATTAATTATAAGAATTTATGAAAGTGACATAACCCCTAAAGGAGCTATGTATAATTTATAATAGAATTTAAGGTGAATTAGGGTACCTGATAAATGCTTTAGGGGAAATTTCTTAGAATTTGGACTAACTGAGGACATGGGCTTGAATCAAAGCTTAAGATGGAATCTCAAAGACCAAAAAATGTGCTCCAATAGTCTTTGAGAGCTCAAGCACATAAAAATAATATTTTGATAATTTTTTGTAAAGCAAAATTACCTGATTACAGTTGTAATTGGGAAATTGATTAGATGAAGGAATTTTTATCAATAATCTTTTGGACAGTGTTACTATAAAAATAAATACCAATGGAACACATGAAAATTATCACATTAAAGGACAGTCTAATAATTTAAGAAAATCCCTCAATATGGTACAATATTGGTATGAATTGGACTGAATGACTCTAGAATACCCTAGAGCTTTCTAGAAGCTATGAGGTGGCCTATGAGGTGTCCCCATAGGACCCACCAAGATGCCACTTGTCTTTCTTTCAAGGAGGAAGAAGTTTAAGCCGTGTGTTTAGTAATAAAATAATATAAAGAAAGAGATTAAGTATAATTAAGCCATAAAGCAACCAATCAGAAGCAGAATTCAGGAGTTACAATAATTAACAACTTCCAGCGATAGATTAGACCTAAGACCCCTTGAATTTTTCTATAAATACCCCTATTTCCTTTGTAAAACTGTGAAGCTAAGGAAGCATAAGGTAAACTCTTGCCAATTGAAAACTCAACCTAACCTAGAGCAATCCAAGGCACGTAAGGTTCAAGTTAGCTAGGAATTAAGGTAAGTAATCTATCATAACTTATATTACTTCAATTTAAGAGCTTGAATATAGGATTTTAATGGTTGGATTTTGAGATTCTCCCTTGGGTATTCTGTTGGAAGAAACTTCAAAGAAAAGGGGGAAGAGAAAAATAAAGTTAGGATTATATAATCTTAACCTGGACAAGTTTAGATTGATATTTATACTTTGAATTAATTATGTAATCCTTGATTTTCTATATTGAGAGACCGTTAGGCTAAGTCTAAAACTGGATAAGGGAGAAGAGTTTTGATGATTTTAATGCTTCTATTGAGTCCATAAAGTGAAATTATGGTTGGTATGATTATTGAAAATTAAAAACTACTAAATTTTATGCGGCATTGCCCTTTGACTATGCCTAGTTCTTTACTTAGCCAAGTCTAGCTTATTAAAAAATTGACTTTCACATTTCTATGAGTAGCCAATTATGTTATTTCTTGACCGGTCCCGAATTTGTACTAGGTAAAATATTGACTCCTCAATGTATTCCAACTAAAACGACAAATTCCACGTGTTGATATTAAGCCCCTTGCCAACTTTTATGTGGGACCCACCTTGGCGATTTGGAGGGATGGAGGGCAATATTTAATACAATTTGACTTGCCGTATGAACTTTTCAAACTGTAACAAGACCGTAAGAAGAGGCTCACCATACTCTTTCACGGCTCACTGATTACTAGTCTATTGTATTTTCATTATAAGTATCTAATAACAATTTAATATAAATTAATAAAATTAGTTGAAATTACTTATTTATTGTAAAAACTCCTCCCATTCTAAATATATAAATTTTAGATAATTTTTATTAGATAAATTAAAAAAAAAGAAATAAATCAATTAAATATATTAAGTTAAACTTTATTTTATATTAATTAAGAATCAGAAATTAGTACTTTATACAAAACATGTTGATGGAGAAGTACTTTCTAACAAGGAACGGATGGAGTATTTATTTTTTCCGTACGCCATCAGCAAGGACGTTTTAGTGAACAAGGGACAAGTTTCCAAAGTTAATCTCTCGTTTTTCCTCTAAACTTTGGACTTTGATGACTCGCCGACAGAGAGAGATCAATTTCTTGACTTGCCTATACCAAAGAAACTAAATCCATTTTAATATAGATTCATTTTATTCACAGACGGGTCTTAAAGTTGTTACAAAACATATTAATGAAGATTTTTAATTATACGCTGGCACTTTGGACTTATTCTCAACATGTGGTGGTGGTTTCATTATTGATGTTTCTTTTTGCAGTAGGTTCAAGATTGATGTTGTTATAACAACAATATACATCATTTTTTTTCAGTTGAATTGATATACATTTTCTCATAGCTTATCACGCTCTTCTATAAAGATGTTAATTGAAAGAAAGTTGGTCAAATATGGTAAGAAAAATAATATTATAATCCATATAAATCATTCGCAAACAATTTCAGTTCGTATATGGTCATCCAGATGGAGCCAGGTATATATGTCATTTTCTGGGAAAAATAGGTAATGTGATTTTTAAGGAAAAAATCTCTGACTCAAGCGCAAAAGGCCCTGGCACATTTTTTTTCTTTATTTAGTTTGTAAATAAAATAACATGAGATGAGATGGCGGATGGCTTCCAAGTCAAAAGCCTGCCAATAAACAAGATAATTGGGCCGTTTGGGAAAACCCCCGACCTAAATTTTACAAATATTTTTAGCCCAAATCTCGATTTAAATTTTTTTTAAAATAAATAATTATATTTATCCAAACTTTAATTTAGATAAAATTATAGTTTAAAATCATAATTTCAGATAAACTAGTTAGAGTAGCTTTTGAAACAGTAAATTAACTTACGAACTACTCAATTACTATTTTACCCTTAATTTTTCTTACACTATCTCTTATCTCTTCTTTATCTTTTCTACTATCTCTCCTTTTTCTTCTACCTTTTCCACCATCTTACCTCTCTCCACTATCTCTTATATATTTTCTTCACCCTCTCTCATATATTTTTTTTACCCTCTCTCATCTCTCATATCTCATACATACTTTTTTTTAATAATTTTTTAATTATAAAATTTTTTTTGATAATAACTATCTAAATACTCATTTATCCAGAACTATTTTTTTTTATAAATCCTTCTCTAAATTTTTTTTTGATAGGTTGTCTAAAAATTTATTCTTTTATAAATTTTTTTTAAAATTTTATCCACACACAAGCAATAGCAGTTCAAAGAATTAAACAAAGATGGACCGTTGATGAGAGGCGGCTACAATATGAGACTTCCGATTACCTTCCCCTCCAAACGCGTTCCTGGAAATTCTTCTCGCGCGTTTTCGCGTAAGCTACTTCGAACTCAACTGCAAGACCAAGCACACACTACGACTCTCCGCTCATAACACGACTCCCATCTCATCATATTTAAAGATCTTCTTCACATCATTCACATTAATAATTTTTTTTAATAGAGAGTTATTCGTAATTTTTCCTATAATATATTTATTAATTAGGGAATCTCTAGTACAATGTGATTTGACTTATTGTTTTTTACGAGGAAATGACTAGAGAGAGGTTCCTTCCTCAAAACGTTAACACCAAGTCGTCGTCAGCTTCTTTGATCCACTGCCTGCCTTTCCCTTTGTATGCTTTACTTACAGTGGCTATTTCTATTTCTGATTCTCCACTTTCTTCTAGCTTCGGTCACCACTGAGGAAGCTTCATCAATTACTTGACCAGAAAAATAGGAAGCTTCACCCAAACTAAGTCTTCTTCCACTGACTGAACTGCGAAAAGCTTTTTCTCAGGCAAGACGCAAGAGTGGCAGAAACGGAAAAATTGCAATTAAAGAGTTGTAGTCGTGAGTAGTTTCTAATGTAGTTCAATATTTTAGAATATTTCTGCTTCATTACTTGCTTGATGCGGTCTGCAATTGAAACCTGTAAGGATTGATAAGACTGATCAACATAAGCTTTTGTTTTTCCTTGTGGTGCTTATGCAATTAATTTTTTTGTCATTCTTGTTACGTGATCTTTATGTAGATACCAAAATAGAGTTCTATGGGCTTTTTCTCCTCATTTCACAACAATGACGTTGGTTTTTACCTTTGTATCATTTTCGGATGAGTAGATTAAGGCAAAGAGGAAGTTGCAAGAAGAGGAAGAGCTAATCGAATTGCTAAAGCTTGAATTTCAGGAGGCGAGATAAGTTCCATGAGATGAGACAAGTTCAAGAGATGACTGTAGAATTCGTCAATGCCCTTAATGCTGCTGCAGCTGCTGAGGTATTTGTTGTTGTTTCTGTTATTTTATGAATATGTTGACTTTGGATTATGCCAGTACCGTTTTATTTTGATTTTGTTCCAAAGATTTTCTTTTTCTTTTGGGCGGGGGGGTTCTTCTATTGCTCTGTGAAGAGACTCTAATTTTATGATTTTTCACGGTGGAATTAGTTCGTTCGTTGCTTGTAATTTGTGAAGAAATATAGATAATTATGTATTGATAATTTGATCTTGCTTTCCCATTTGAACTGCGTGTGATACTTCATCTCCATCACTCCCTTATAGTTGGAGCCGTTGCTAACTTTACAGAGTGAATGTGCTAAACTGAGAAGACTGCTTGAAGAAGAGAGAAAGCTTGTGCAAAGGCTTAAACAAGAAAAAGAAGATGAAGCACAAATGGCCAAGAGAAAAATTGAAAGAATGAGTCAACGATTAGCCGAGGCTCAAAAAGATGTCGAGTACGCTACAACTAGAGCTGATGTTGCTGAGGTATGTGATCAGTTATAATAAGATATTACAAGTCTTTTGAAAATTATTTAGGATTGATTAAAGTACTCAAGGGGTTAGGGATTGGTATCTTTTTATGTTTATAAGAATGAATGGGTTAAGTTGAAGAGGGGATTGCAAGAAGCTCTAGAGCTTGTGGAATTGCTAAAGCAAGAAAGTGAGACAAGACAAGTTGTACTGAGACAGGTTGACGACAGAGAACTAGAGTTAGCCAATGCCCTTAATGCTGCTTCAATAACCGAGGTATTTGTTGTTGCTAATGTTATTTTCTTATAATATTTATTTTAGTTTTTTCCTTCTTGAAAGAGGTATTTTAATCCAGATAAACTTCTTGAATCATAAAGAAGCAGTCAGTGTTTGAATGATATTTAATTCTTTTAAGAAGTACATTTTTTAATGTATGCCATTAGATCCTTCCATCTTTTATTTAATTTTATTTTGTCCATTTGGGTTTGGTATGACAGTTTAACTTTATCACTTCCTTACCGTTATTAATTCATATCTAATCTTACAGCGTGAGTGTGCTAAACTTAAGAGAATGCTGAAAGAAGAGCAAAGGCTTATAGTTGAGAAAGATGATGAAGTGCAGCTAGCCAAGAGGCAAATTGAAGAGATTCATCAAGAATTAGCCCATGCTCAAAAAGATGCTGATGCTGCTGAGGTACTGATTGTGTTCGTATTTTCTCCCTTAATTTTATTATATTTATCTGTCATATTTTCGATTAATTTACAATTACAATATGAACCAACTTACATGCTACTGTAATCAATGTGATAACAAAATATAAGAGTCTGATTGATAGAAATTCAGTTTGTGCACAGCTTCTTAATCTATGATTTTATGCCATTTCAATCTTCAAACGATTATATATTTTGATGTGAGCAATTATAAAATATTTTGTGTATGAATTGTATAGGGTTGATTGAAGCACTTAAATGGCTATTAATTGGAAGTTATGTATTCAGAATGAATGGGCTAAGGTGAAGAGAGATTTGAAGAATATGGTAGAGCATGTCAAATTTCTGGAATTCGAATGACAGGAAAAAAAATAGTGCTACGATCTAGTCTATGAAAGAGGCACAAACCAAATCCTTCTTTATGATACTTATTTAGCGAATGCCCTTAATGCTTCTGTGATCGCTGAGGTGAATTTTAGCTAAATGTATCGTATTCTAGGTAAACTTTTAATAAGTATTTACAAAACTGAATCATAAAGAAGCAGTCAGTGTTTGATTGAAACTTATTTAATTGTTTTAAGAAGTACATTTTTTAATGTATGCCATTAGATCCTTCCATCATTTGTTTAGTTTTGTTTTTCCCATTTGGGTTTGGTATGACTGTAGCACTTCCTTACCGTTATTAATTCATATCTAATCTTACAGCGGGAGTGTGCTAAACTGAAGAGAATGCTGGAAGAAGATCGAAGGCTTATACTTGAGAAAGATGATGAAGTGCAGCTAGCCAAGAGTCAAATTGAAGAGATTGATCATGAATTAGCCTATGCTCAAAAAGATGCCGAGTTAGCTCAAAAAGATGCTGATGCTGCTGAGGTACTGATTGTGTTCGTATTTTCTCCCTTAATTTTATAATATTTATCTGCCATATTTTAGGTTAATTTACAATTACAATATGAACCAACTTGTATGCTAGTGTAATCAATGTGATAACAAAATATAAGAGTCTGAGTGATAGAAATTCAGTTTGTGCACAGCTTCTTAATCTATGATTTTATGCCATTTGAATCTTCAAACGATTATACATTTTGATGTGAGCAAATATAAAATATTTTGTGTATGAATCGTATAGGGTTGATTGAAGCACTTAAATGGCTATTAATTGGAAGTTATGTATTCAGAATGAATGGGCTATGGTGAAGAGAGATTTGAAGAATATGGTAGAGCATGTCAAATTTCTGGAATTCGAATGACAGGAAAAAAAATAGTTCTAGGATCTAGTCTATGAAAGAGGCACAAACCAAATGCTTCTTTATGATACTAATTTAGCGAATGCCCTTAATGCTTCTGTGATCGCTGAGGTGAATTTTAGCTAAATGTATCATATTCTAGCTAAATGCTCTTGGAACAGTTTTTTTTTAATAAGTATTTTCAAAACAAAATTGAATCATAAAGAAGCAGTCAGTGTTTGATTGATACTTATTAATTGTTTTAGGAAGTACATTTTTTAATGTATGCCATTAGATCCTTCCATAATTTGTTTAGTTTTGTTTTTCCCATTTGGGTTTGGTATGACAGTTTAACTGTATCACTTCCTTACCGCTATTAATTCAGATCTAATCTTACAGAGTGAGTGTGCTAAACTGAAGAGAATGCTGGAAGAAAATCAAAGGCTTATACTTGAGAAAGATGATGAAGTGCAGCTAGCCGAGAGGCAAATTGAAGAGATTCATCAAGAATTAGCCCATGCTCAAAAAGATTCTGATGCTGCTGAGGTACTGATTGTGTTCGTATTTTCTCCCTTAATTTTATAATATTTATCTGCTATATTTTAGATAAATTTACAATTACAATATGAACCAACTTGTATGCTACTGTAATCAATATGAGAACAAAATATAAGAGTCTGAGTGATAGAAATTCAGTTTGTGCACAGCTTCGTAATCTATGTTTTTATGCCATTTGAATCTTCAAACGATTATATATTTTTATGTGAGCAATTATAAAATATTGTGTGTATGAATTGTATAGGGTTGATTGAAGCACTTAAATGGCTATTAATTTGAAGTTTTGCATTCCGAATGATTGGGCTAAGGTGAAGAGAGATTTGAAGAATATAGTAGAGCATGTCAAGTTTCTGGAATTCGAATCACAGGACAAACAATAGTGCTAGGATCTAGTCTATGAAAGAGGCACAAACCAAATGCTTCTTTATGATACTAATTTAGCGAATGCCCTTAATGCTTCTGTGATCGCTGAGGTTAATTTTAGATAAATGTATCGTATTCTAGTAGCTATATGCTCTAGGAACATTTTTTTTATAAGTATTTACAATACAAAACTGAATCATAAAGAAGCAGTCAGTGTTTGATTGATATTTATTTAATTGCTTTAAGAAGTACATTTTTTAATGTATGCCTTTAGATCCTTCCATCATTTGTTTAGTTTTGTTTTTCCCATTTGGGTTTGGTATGACAGTTTAACTGTATCACTTCCTTACCGTTATTAATTCATATCTAATCTTACAGCGCGAGTGTGCTAAACTAAAGAGAATGCTGGAAGAAGATCGAAGGCTTATACTTGAGAAAGATGATGAAGTGCAGCTAGCCAAGAGGCAAATTGAAGAGATTGATCAAGAATTAGCCCATGCTCAAAAAGATGCCGAGCTAGCTCAAAAAGATGCTGATGCTGCTGAGGTACTGATTGTGTTCGTATTTTCTCCCTCAATTTTATAATATTTATCTGCCATATTTTAGGTTAATTTACAATTACAATATGAACCAACTTGTATGCTATTGTAATCAATGTGATAACAAAATATAAGAGTCCGAGTGATAGAAATTCAGTTTGTGCACAGCTTCTTAATCTATGATTTTATGCCATTTCAATCTTCAAACGATTATACATTTTGATGTGAGCAAATATAAAATATTTTGTGTATGAATTGTATAGGGTTGATTGAAGCACTTAAATGGCTATTAATGGGAAGTTATGTATTCAGAATGAATGGGCTAAGGTGAAGAGAGATTTGAAGAATATGGTAGAGCATGTCAAATTTCTGGAATTCGAATGACAGGACAAACAATAGTGCTATGATCTAGTCTATGAAAGAGGCACAAACCAAATGCTTCTTTATGATACTAATTTAGCGAATGCCCTTAATGCTTCTGTAATCGCTGAGGTGAATTTTAGATAAATGTATCGTATTCTAGTAGCTATATGCTCTAGGAACATTTTTTTTTAATAAGTATTTTCAAAACAAAACTGAATCATAAAGAAGCAGTCAGTGTTTGATTGATATTTATTTAATTGCTTTAAGAAGTACATTTTTTAATGTATGCCTTTAGACCCTTCCATCATTTATTTAATTTTATTTTTCCCATTTTGGTTTGGTATCACAGTTTAACTGTATCACTTCCTTACCGTTATTAATTCGTATCTAATCTTACAGCGTGAGTGTGCTAGAATGAAGAGAATGCTGAAAGAAGAGCAAAGGCTTATAGTTGAGAAAGATGATGAAGTGCAGCTAGCCAAGAGGCAAATTGATGAGATTCATCAAGAATTAGCCCATGCTCAAAAAGATGCCGAGTTAGCTCAAAAAGATGCTGATGCTGCTGAGGTACTGATTGTGTTCGTATTTTCTCCCTCAATTTTATAATATTTATCTGCCATATTTTAGGTTAATTTACAATTACAATATGATCCAACTTGTATGCTATTGTAATCAATGTGATAACAAAATATAAGAGTCTGAGTGATAGAAATTCAGTTTGTGCACAGCTTCTTAATCTATGATTTTATGCCATTTCAATCTTCAAACGATTATATATTTTGATGTGAGCAATTATAAAATATTTTGTGTATGAATTGTATAGGGTTGATTGAAGCACTTAAATGGCTATTAATTGGAAGTTATGTATTCAGAATGAATGGGCTAAGGTGAAGAGAGATTTGAAGAATATGGTAGAGCATGTCAAATTTCTGAAATTCGAATGACAGGACAAACAATAGTGCTAGGATCTAGTCTATGAAAGAGGCACAATCCAAATGCTTCTTTATGACACTAATTTAGCGAATGCCCTTAATGCTTCTGTGATCGCTGAGGTGAATTTTAGCTAAATGTATCATATTCTAGCTAAATGCTCTAGGAACATTTTTTTTTAATAAGTATTTTCAAAACAAAACTGAATCATAAAGAAGCAGTCAGTGTTTGATTGATATTTATTTAATTGCTTTAAGAAGTACATTTTTTAATGTATGCCTTTAGACCCTTCCATCGTTTATTTAATTTTATTTTTCCCATTTTGGTTTGGTATGAGAGTTTAACTGTATCACTTCCTTTCCTTTATTAATTCGTATCTAATCTTACAGCGTGAGTGTGCTAGAATGAAGAGAATGCTGAAAGAAGAGCAAAGGCTTATAGTTGAGAAAGATGATGAAGTGCAGCTAGCCAAGAGGCAAATTGATGAGATTCATCAAGAATTAGCCCATGCTCAAAAAGATGCTGATGCTGCTGAGGTACTGATTGTGTTCGTATTTTCTCCCTTAATTTTATAATATTTATCTGCCATATTTTAGATTAATTTACAGTTACAATATGAACCAACTTCATTGCAATTGTAATCAATGTGATAACAAAATATAAGAGTCTGAGGGATAGAAATTCAGTTTGTGCACAGCTTCTTAATCTATGATTTTAGCGAATGCCCTTAATGCTTCTGGGATGGCTGGCTGAGGTGAGTTTTAGATAAATGTATCGTATTCTAGCTAAATGCCCTAGGAACATTTTTTTGAATAAGTATTGACAAAACGGAATTATAAAGAAGCAGTCAGTGTATGATTGATACTTATTTAATTGTTTTAAGAAGTACTTTTTTATTTTTAAATCACTATAAAAGACATACTTAAAAACTAAAAGAAGTATACTTTTACTTCTTTCATTCTGGTTTATTCAGATGAATTTCTTCTCCGTTTCTGATACTAGTTTATCAGAAAACAAAAACTTTATGATTCACTTGCGGTGGTAAATTTGATCCTTCTACAATTTAGAAGCAAATCTTTGCCTTGATCAAACGTGGATAGTTAAAACAAAATAAACATTTGTTTTCATCTTTAGTTGTGACAGGAAACATGTCATAATAATGTGGCTAGAGATTTTATAGTGAGGCTACGTTGGAAAATAATGCGGTATTGATGTGTTTTTTAATTTAAAATCTACAGATTTAGGTTTAACAGAATGTATGAGAAGATAAAAGTAATAAATTCTTGAGTGTATTTAATTTGTGAAGAAATGTGCATAAGCCATAATTATTTATTGTTAACTATGTTTTTTGTTTTTCCATTGAAGTTGAATTTGACACTTAAAAGTTATCACTCCATTACCTCTCTGTTAAAGCTTTAGCTAATTTTACAGAGTGAATGTGCTAAACTTAAAAGAATTCTGATAGAAGAAGGAAAAACTGTCCAAAGGCTTATAATGGAGAAAGATGATGAGGCAGAAGTGGCCAAGAGACAAATTGAAAAGATGGGTCAAGAATTAGCCTATGCTCAAAAAGAAGCACAATATGCTCGAAATGATGCTGATATTTCTGAGGTACTAATTCTGTTGATTTTTCCCCTATCGCATTCGAGACCAATTAACAATATGAACTAATGCTACATGTTTGGAAGATGCTACTTATAACCGAATTCTCTCCTCAAATGATTGTGTATATTGACATGGTGCAATTGCATAAACAGTTGTGTGTACTTAGAATTGTTTAGAATGGGTATTAATTGGTTACTTCTATGTTTAGAATGAATGGACCAAGGTGAAGAGAGAGTTGAAGGCAAAGGAAGAGCTTGTCAAACTTCTAAAGTTGGAAATTATGGATAGAAGACAAATTTCTGGGAGACAAATTGAACAGATAAGTCAAGAATTAGAGGATGCTCGAAAAGAAGCTGAGCATGCTCAAAATGATACTGACATTGCTCAGGTACTGACTACTTTTCCCGCTCCACCCCCACAACCCGTAATATATAATATTTTAGACAAATTCATAGTATGAACTAATTTACATTGAATTTGTAACTCAAAAATTGTCAAAATATTATCTCTAACCCGGCTGGATGATAATAGATTTTTTTTTTTCATGCTGCTCTTAAATCCAAGTCAAAATTAATGTTTCTTCATTTTTGCTTTGAGATTTGCCTTCTCACCTAATGATTTTTGTTATTGATAGAGCAATGATAATAATATATGATGTGCACATAAAGAAGATTTTAGGATGGATTGAACCATCTAAGTGACCATTAATTTGTAACATTTTATGTTTAGAACGAGTGGATTAAAGCGAAGAAAGAGTTGCAGGAAAAGCTTGAGCTTGTGCAGTTGCTGAAGCTGGAATGTCAGGAGACTAGAGAAAGGGCCATGAGACAGGTTGAAGAAAAAGAACTAGAGTTAGCTGAGGCCCTTAATGCTGCCACAGCGTCATCATCGAGTTCTGCTCAGGTATTTGAATGGAAAAAAAATCTTAAACAGATCCTTTTTTACAAAACCAGACTAAACTGATTATACATTATCATAAAGTATGCTAGTTAACTTTTTCAATGAAATTCTCATGTGTCATTATTACATGTTTTATATTCATGATAGGTTAATATACAGACATTTTAAATAGTGAATCTACCTAGTAACTTCACTTCTTATCCCAATCTACTCCTTAGGCAAGACGCTTCTTGAGAAGCAAATCAAATCTTCAAATGATTATGAATATTTTGCTTCTTCCCCAGTATGTGTGGGCTTTATTTATAAGTTTCTTGTTTCTTAATTGAAAGTCAAGAGAAGCACTTCTGATTAGTTTGAGGTAAATCATACAACTTCTGTCTGTAGCATTTACAACTTTTAAACAAGGATGAAACGATGAATTCAACGTGCCACAGAACAAAATTGAAATGTTACTTTAAAGTTTCTACCTTCAGGTTCTTCATTTAAAATCTACAACCCAAACATCATATGATTCTGTTACCTTAAAAATAGGCTATATTTTTATTGGAAAACTTGACAGCAAACATTTGAAGAACTTTGCTTAAGTTTTGTCTGATGCAATATGAAACTGCCGACTAAAATGAATGCTAGGAATGATTTGCATCGAGCTTTATGTTCATAAATTTTGTAGTAGTTAGTTTGGTACGATAGATTTTTTATTCTTTCCCTAAGGACATTATTATATAATGTTAATGAGTTTCGCCAAAGGTTAATCACATGGTAAACTGGTATTTGTAAGTAACATTGCAAAACCTGAAATAAGAAAAACTGCATTTTGCAATTATGTGCAGGATTGTGTAATTTGCCTGACCAATGAAAAGGACATGGCTTTTGGATGTGGACACATGGTAAATAAATCTACCAGAACTTTTTTCTCTGAGTAATGAGAAAGATGAGTTATATGTGATTCTAATGCAGACTTGTGAAGAATGTGGGATGATGCTGTCCATGTGTCCGATATGTAGGGAGGAGATAGACTATCGCATCAAACTGTTTCCTGGATGAATAAGAGTATGTTTTGGGTCAGAATCAAACCTATCTGTCTCATTCATTCTACTTATTTTCTATTCATTCTATGCTAGATCACTAATGTATCAGTAGTTTTCTTTCCAGTGTGCTTTGAAGACGATGCAATGTGGATGGACCGTGTTTTTATTTCGGATGAGATGCTTACTGTAAATAATGGAATTAGCAAGAATGCAACCTAGCAAGACTTATTTTATTTGTGAACAAACATGCCTCAAATGTATGTCTACAACCATTAGCTTCTTTAAGACTTTGCATGACCGCAAAGGAAATATGTAAGCATTTGTGTAATGGAATGTGGTGAGTCAAGAGAACTTGATGAATTTTTCTTCACGAATTTGGAAATGGCTTATATATGGCAAATCGGGGAGGCGTGGGGGAACAAGTTTGGTGATGATGGTGACTTTGATCAGTTCATTTGATTGTCTTACAACATCGTACTAGCATCTCACAATTGCAAATATCGGTTCATTTGGATATCTCATATTATTACAAGGTTAAAAAGAATGTAGGAAATTATTAATAGGGTCAATACAATCTCTAGTCTTATAAGTTTGCTTTTATTTTTGTTTTGGCTATGTAAGTTTTAAATTATAAATTTTGATCTATCAAGTTTTTTTAGGTCTAAAATAAGGATAAATTTGAGGGACTAAATATTATATTAATCTTTGTTAACATATGCATCTTTAACTAACAACTTTATGGTCATTTTTTGTAGACATATTGATGATAGCAACGAAGACGGTAGGGAAGACAATGGGAGGTCTTTATAACTCTTCTATATATCTTGCTACTGTGTTATGTTACATATATACGCATATGTGATCTCAAATCAGATGGGATTTATAGTGTATAATTCGAGAATAAATCAAGGAATAAAATTATGATATAATCTCCAATAATCTCTCCTACTAAATCTCTATAATTTCTCTTAATTTAATTCTAATATCTTCAACACTCCCCTCAAGTTAGACTATATATATTTATCATGTCTAACTTGTTAACTAGATATTTGAATTTATCTCGAGTTAATTTCTTTGTGAGCATATATACTATCTGCTCTTTTGAAGGCATATATTTGAGATCACTTATCCCTACATCGATCTTTTCTCTTCTGAAATGTATGTCTATCTCTATATGCTATGTTCTATCATGCTAGATTGAATTATATGACATGATAGCTTCCATGTTATTTGAGTATAGTTTGATAGGTAGTTTTATCAGCATTATCAATTCTTCCAGTACTCACTTTACCCATAAACCTTCACAGATTCCAAGAGCTATGGTTCTAAATTCAACTTCAGCACTACTTCTAGCAACCACACTTTATTTTTTATTGCGCCAAGTGACTAGATTTCCTCAGACATAGATAACATAACTTGATGTGGATCTTCTATCATCTTGATCACCTGTCTAGTCAGCATCTGTTAACATCTCCATATTTTGTTTGCCAGATTTTTTAAACAAGAGGCCTAGCCTAGGAAAGCCCTTCAAGTATCTGAGAATCATGTAAACGTCATTCAAGTGTTTTCGTTTTAGTCATGAGAATATTGGCTCACCACACTAACATCATAAACAATGTCTGGTCGAGTGTGAGATAAATAGATTAATTTACCCACCATGCACTAGTATCTCCCTATAGCTATGACCTTCCCAAGATCTTCAGTATCGCTAATTTTATCGGCCCGTATAAGAGTAGCACTTGGTCTATAGCCAAGCATACCTGTTTCTACTAGGAGATCTAGTATATACTTTTTCTGCAAGATACTAGTATATACCTAGGAAGTACTTCATTTTTTCTAGGTCTTTAACATATAATTCTTTATTCAATGCCCTCTTGATCCTGTCAATCTCTGCTAGGTAATCACCTATTAGAACAATGTCATCGACATATACTGCCAATACCATAATTTTCCTATTTAGATGTCTGAAGAATACGGTGTGGTCACTTTATCCCTGTGTATAGTCTTGAGCTTTCAGTACCTTGGTAAACCTCTCAAACCAGGCTCGAGGATATTATTTTAAACCATATAATGACTTCTTCAGTCTGCACACTTGGTTTTCCTTTCTTCCAAGGAATCCAGTAGGCATTTTCATGTATACTTCTTCTTTCAATTCCTCATTTAAGAACGTATTTTTAACATCTATCTGGTGTAATGGCCAGTCTAGGTTAGCAGTAAGAGAGAATATAATCCTGATGGTGTTTAGCTTTGCCACTGGTGCAAATGTCTCGCTATAGTATACCATAAACTTGAGTGAAACTATTTGCCATTAATCTTATTTTATATTTATCAAGGCTACTATCAATACAATATTTTAGGATGAATACCCATTTACAGCTTACTGCTTTCTTGCCCTTAGGTATCTCAACTACTTCCCATGTCTTTTTACTTTTTAGGACCTCCATTTCCTCCATCACTACCTTTCTCCATTCAAGACTGTCAAGGGCATCATTTATACTTTTTGGTATCTTGATCTGATCAAGGTGAGATACGTAAGCACAATGTTTTCATGATAAAGCATGATAAAAGACAAACCTTTCTATAGGGTGTCTAGTGCATGACCTTTGTTGTTTTCTTACTGCATTGGAAGGTTAAGGTCCTCATTTTGCATTTCATGGTCAAGATTTACTCCTGATTCAGACTCTTGGAGTGTGTCAGTTGCTTGATGTGTATTACCTATCCTGTCTATGTTTCTGCGGGTATAGACTTGACAGCACCTGTTGGAGTCTCTCCCTAAACTAGTGTTCTCCTTACTTTCCTTAGGCTCCTCATGTATTGTTTTCTCAAGGATATAGATTCGATCAAGTTCATATTGACGGTATATGGGTTCAGTGTCTGTCTGGGTAGTCTGCGGTTCACCCCAAGGCTCCCCTTGAATCGAGGATGAGGTATAAAAGGGGACAATTTCATAGGTGACATCTCGAGTGACATATAGACGTTTAGAGACATGATCAAAATATTTGTACCCCTTTTGGTTCTCAGCAGGCTGAGGTAAATATATTTCACAGCTTTGGGGTCGAGTTTATGGGTATGGTGTAAGTGAACAAAGGAAGTATAACCAAAGACTCCTAGAGGTAAGGTATTGTCAAGGTAGGTTAGGTTGAAATCGTGGTGGAGAACCTAGAGAGGTGTATTGAAAGGACAAAGGCTTGCAAGGCATTCTGTTGATCAAGAAGGCAGCGGTGAAAATAAAATCATACCAATAGTAGGTAGGAACAGTGCTACCGAAGAGGAGAGCCCCAATGGTTTCTAGGATCTATCTATTTTTTTGTTCAGTAATCCTATTTTGTTGGGGGTTGTGAGGACAAGAACTCTTATGAGTAATACATGTGTTTTAAGGAAAGTAGAGAACTGATGATTAAAATACTTGATATCATTATCGGTATGAAGAGTTTGGATTTTCGTATCGAATTGTGTATGGATCATATTGTAAAAATCAATTAACGTTTGGCATACCGCAGTTTTATTCTGTAAGAGGAAAATCCAACTGACACGAGTATGGTCAACAATAAGAGTCATGAACCATTTAGAGAGAGTATGATTTAGAACATGGGATGGATCCCACAAGTTGCTATGGATAATGGAGAAAGGTTTAGAAGGGCAATAAGAGATGCTGAAAAAGAAGTGCGATGATGTTTTGATAGTTCACATGAGTCACAATAAAATTCAGAATTTTTATTTGAGCAAATAAAAAGAAACATCTTACACATATAATAAAAATTGGGATGTCCTAATCTCTTGTGTCATAACTATATCTCATTAGTTCTAGAGAGAGACACTTTATTACATAAAGAAGGTACTGGATGATGACAGTCATTCAGGTAATAGAGTCCATCAAACTCCTTAACAACACCAATCATCATCCCTGTGAACAAATCCTGAAAGACACAATAAGTAGTAAAGAAATCAGCATGACATCTTTCTCATTTATTTAATTGGCTCACAAATAATAAATTACATTTCAACTATAGCACATGTAGAACATTATGAAGTGTTAGTGTAGCTGAGATATTAATGGCACTACTACCAGCTACCAGAGAATCAGAAGCATCAACAATTTTAAGTGTGAGACGTAACGAGGCAGGAATATAATTTGAGAATAATGAGACATCATCAGTCATATGATCAGAAGCACCTGAGTCAACTATCCAACAAGGACATTTATTCTTACCTTTGATGGTAGCAAGAGCTTTAAAGAAATGACCTTATTAGACCACACTAGCAACAGCTTGTTGTTTATGGGCCTGGTTTTCAAGGGTATTCAATCGCTCCAGAATAACGCTCAATGGGTTAAATACATGTGTTAGGCTAGTATGTATTGGGCCTACAAGAACTGAACACGTGCTGGGGAAGGAGGCGTGAGTTAGACCTGTGTGAGTATACCATGAGTTAGGCCTACTGGAACTGGGCCCACTCTTCTAAAACAGATGCTTCAGCCATGTGGCCTTTTGGTCTACGTTGTTTGGGCTTCCAGTAAAGGTCCCAACATTTGTCCTTTGTGTGGCCCACCTTCTTGTAATGGTCACACATTGGACGCTCTCTCCTGGGACCAAAATCAGAGACAAGGGTGGCGAGGGTTAGCGCCTCGATGGTCAGTGGCCGAGGAGCTCTATGGTCGGCGAGCATGATATGGTAACGGGATTCCTCGTCCTGCAATAGAGCGAATACCTCGGGGACGGATGGCAGAGGGACTCGGCTAAGAAGGCGGCCACGGACATCGTCATAAATAGGATCAAGGCTGACCAGGAATTCAAACAATCGTTCCTCCTCTAAAGCCCGAGGGTACTCGGCAACACTTTCAGGATCTTTCCAGACTCTGTGTTATAGCAGGTTGAGCTCCTGCCACAATATCGTCTTCTCAAGGTAGTAGGCATTAAGGGGATGTGGACCCTGTTTGACGGTATAGAGGGCGTGATCGTAGGTCAAAGAGAAGTAAGGCGTTCGGGTATTTTCTGTAGGCTTCTTTCACAGTGACCCAGATGGTTTTAGTAGAGGTTAGAAACATAAAACTATGTCGGACTGCCAGGAGCATAGAGTTAAGGAGCCATGAGGCGACCAGAGCATTATCCGACTTCCATCGCCGACAGGTATTGACATCGCCTTTGGGAGACTGGTCGTTATGGATTAATCGAGTCTATCCTGTCCGTCAAGAGCAAGGAGTATGGACTGGCTCCAATCAAGGTAGTTGTCGCTGGTGAGATGTTCCGGCATAATGAAGATAGCCAACCCTTCAAGGCTGGAGACTTTGGCTGAGTTACAATGCCATCGGACTCAGCGACAGAAGAATGGATAGAATCTTCAGCCTGCTCTTATACCATGTCCGTCGACATACAAATGATAACAAGGAAGATGGTAGGGAAGACAATGGGAGGTTCTGTATAACTCTTCTATATATCTTGCTGCTCAATTATATTACATATATACACATATGTGATCCCAAATCAGATGGGACTTACAGCGTACAATTCGGGAATAAATCAAGGAATAAAATCATGATATAATCTCCTATAATTTCTCCTACTCAATCCCTATAATCTCTCTCAATTTAATTCTAATATCTTCAACACATTTTCTATGATGTTTGGGACAATATTGAAGACAATGAATTTGGATTGGTTTTGACAATTCATGATTAGAATTTATCTAATAAATCATTGATGACTTGATTACATGAGAGCCGATATGAACAATATTGGACTTAAAACTTATTTTACAGTGAAAAGAATACCGGAAACACATCTCCATGATGCGTGGATTCTACTAAATCGGTCACATTTTAAGGATATGGAATTGGGCAACACAAAAATGAACTCTCTTTAGACATTACTTAAGTATGAAATTGGATCCCTAGCTGAAGCTTAAAGAGAAAAATAGATTTATTCAGAGAATCTTTCTTTTAACTTAATTAAAACTCGTTTCAGAAAATTGAAGTTATATTAAAATGTGAAGTGAGCCCATGCAGTGCCTTATCATTTTGTAAAAATGCTAATCCCTTCGAAGGGAATAATTTGTTTTTTCTCTTCGCATTGCTCCTTTTGCTCTTCTACATCTAACAATCCCATTGTCTCTTCCCACGCATCTCTGTTACAGAACTTGGAGACCATTTATGTCAACAAACTGAGTCAACTTCATACTGATCTCCTAAACACTTGTGAGATCTTGACATAAAGATACCTCATACGTATTCACACCAAATACCTAGCAGATTTTATTTCTTCTGCTCCTTGTCAACGCCAGTGTCATTTTGCTTAGGAACAGGTTGAATTCTCACATACGGTTTTCTGGTTAAAGTCTCACCTTTCAGAGCCGCAACATACCGGTCATTTGTATCCTCCTTCCGCTGTAGCTCTCCAAGGAATTCCGCCAGCCTTTCTTTATTTACTTGTCCCATCATCTAATTGATCAAAGAAACCATATTGTCAAGATACGATTTTTCACCAGAGGAAAGAATTCATTTTGACCCCAAAAGAATGTCTTAAAACATATGTTAGCAAAAATTCAGCTCATTAATAAATTTTCATTTAAGTATGCTAGTTACCTTTTTCAATGAAATTCGCATGTGTCTTGCTTACATGTTTATTCATGATTACCTTCATATACATATACTCTCCCGGTCCTTACTCTACCAGTGTTTTGGTTTTATGTTGGAAACTATCAAAACTATTTCCGACTTGAAACCAAACATGCATTACCAGATTTTGTTGCTTTCTTCTCTGTCTTTGCTAATAAGAATGATGATAATTGTGTGATTCTAATACAGGCTTGTGAAGAATGTGGGAACAAGCTGTACATGTGTCCTATATATGTCGGGTCAAAATAACCCGTCGGTTCAAACTGTTTCCTAGATAACTCGGGTTATGTTTAGGTTCAAAACAAATCCCCTTGTATCATTCATTCTTTCATTCTCCTTATTCTGTCATTATCTTTGTATATCATTAATGTGTCAGAAGTTTTCTTGCCAGTGTTCTTTTTGAGATGATAACTGTATAAATAAAGGAATCAGAAATAAGTGAGAACAAACATGCCTCAAAGTCAAAAATAATCATCACATGCGAATTTATTTTTAGTATGTGCAACTACAGTCATTAGCCTCTTCGAGACTTTGGATGACCCTAAGGAAAATGTATGCATTAATGCAATGGAATGTAGTGAGTGAAGAGAACCCTGCTTACCTGCTCAAAAGCAAATAAAAATATATTTAAACATAATTCAGAAATGAATGAGACAAAAACTCAAATATATACACAGAAACGAAAATCTAGAAACGCCGTTACCTAATTGAAGATATCACAGAAACATCGTCACAATTCCTCCGACTTACCCAGTTAAAAGTGAACAGAAATATATTTAAACAAAATCAAGAAAGAAAGGAACAAAAAAATAGGCACCCACCATCGTAGATATGGGTCTTCTTCTTTGGCGAGCTTTAGAGGCTACAACGACTGACTTTAACAATAGAGAACGACGAGCACAGGTATGAGTCATCTCATATCTAGGTCTTCTTCTTCAACGAGCTTTAGACGGTATGTTACGAAGGTGGAGCTTCCTGTCACTATGTGTTCTCCCTTGTCTAATTTTTTCTATGGACGACGATATGATTTGTGAAAATAGAAAATCGTAAAAAATTAACGCTTTTTGTTAGATTTTTAATAGTAAAGATATTCTACACCGGATATAATTCTACCAGCTGTAGATAAGACTGGTTTAAAAATATGCTTTTTAAAATCCCATTTTTAAAGCCCCATTTTTAAATCGGTCACTGCGAAACCGGTTTAAAAAAAACTGACCGGTGGCATTTTTGTAAATAAGATAAAATATTTACACTGGTCATGACTTTTTACACCGGTCATGTTTTACAACTGGTATAAATATTTCATTTTATTTATAAAAATACCACCGGTCATGACTTTTTACACCGGTCATTACTTTTTACACCGGTCATGTTTTACAACCGGTGTAAATATTTTATCTTATTTATAAAAATGCCACCGGTCATGACTTTTTACACCGGTCATGTTTTACAACCGGTGTAAATATTTTACCTTATTTACAAAAATGTCACTGGTCATTTTTTTTAAACTGTCTCCGCAGTGACCGGTTTAAAAATAGAGTTTTAAAAAGCCTATTTTTCAGTAGTGGTGAAGAGAACTCTACTTTCTGAATTTTTCTTTAGAAATTTGGAAATGGTTAATCAAAGATGAGGCGACTTTAGCCATTTCCTTTGAGTGTGTGTCTAACAACATTATACCATCTCACAATTGTAAATATCGGTTAATTTGGATATCCCATTTTTATATAACAAGGATTTCTTATATTATTACAAGAAGTTTGTATTAAATTTATTAAAATTATAATTATAAGCGGGAGTAAAAAATTAATATTCGTGATATTCAAAACATCAAAGTAGGAGCAAAAAGTGATCTGTCATGAGTTTTATCTTAAAATTAAT
Organism: Leucaena leucocephala; assembly: GCA_037074615.1. Taxonomy (NCBI): domain Eukaryota; kingdom Viridiplantae; phylum Streptophyta; class Magnoliopsida; order Fabales; family Fabaceae; genus Leucaena; species Leucaena leucocephala. The sequence continues at coordinate 885,101 of CM073544.1, read as the reverse complement.
AAGAGCTTTATTATAAAATTTTAGACTTTTTAACTCCAATAGCTAATTTTTTAGATATAATTTTTTTAAAGATTTGTGCTTGTTACATGGTCAAAATGGGGAATTTGCTTCCTAAAATCAAGGGGAGTGAAAAATCACTCGATCTGCTTGTAAAGTTTACATGGCACATTTCATATTGGTTTCCTCATCACTTTATTGCTATTACTATTTGCGAACTCACATGGCTGCTAAGTTTGCTTTAGTAACATGAATTTTTTCTGTCTTATTACTTTGATACTACCATTGATTCTTAATATAAATTTTTTTTAATTTTTTTAGATATATTAATAAAATTAAATAAATCAGTTAATTATAACTAATATAAAAGTTAGTTAAATTCTTTAGATAAATTAAAGAGTAATATGATATTGAATTTATCTTGAAGTATTAAATTTTATTATAATTAATTAATTAATTTAATTTTTTTAATTTATCTAAAAAAATTTACTAACTCTTATATAAAATACCGAAAATAATTAATTTGTAGCCAATCATGTTTTTCATTCAAGAGTTGCTGCCAAGTCTATGCTTATTGCCATTGTTTCTTCCAAGCATCAACTTGCACATATTACGACTAAGGGCCTGTTTGGATAGGATTTTGAAAAAGGACTTATGAAAAAAAAGGGCTTATGGACAACTTATAGAAAAGGATTTTTGGATAAGAGTTTATGGAAAAAAAGTGGTTTTGAGTAAATAGGTGTTTGGATAGTTATTTTTAGAATGAATTTTTATGGTGGTAAATTACTAAAAAGGGTATGATTTGATTTAAAGTAAGAGAGAGGAGGGAGTTAGAGAAAAGAGAAGAGAAAGGAGAGAGGGAAGAGAGGAGAAAGGAGAGAGGGTATAAGAAAAAGTAGGAGAGAGGAGAGAGGGTGTAAGAAAAAGTAGGAGAGAGGAGAGAGGATGTAAGAAAAAGTAGGGGTAAGATAGTAATTGGATAGTCCATAAGTGCTTTTACTGTTGAAAAAGCTATTTTAAATAGCTTATTCAAAACCATGGTTTTAAACCATGGTTTTGTCCAAAAGCACTTATGGACAAATAAGCCTGTTTATTTTAAAATTTCCCCAAATCAAAATTTGGGCCAAAAGCCCTTTTAAAATCACGATTTGCAACGTTTCCAAACACACCCTAACTCTTGTCTCTCGTCACTTTCCCCCTTCTTCCTTGCGGACAAAACATACACGTCAGATTTGACCAAGTTAGAATACATCATCTTTAATTAATTAATTAAATACGTAAAACTCATTAATGATTTGTTATATAATCTAAAATTTCACGACATTATCTTCAAGATATATTATTTTTTTCATGACATATTTCATAGTCTTTTGAACTTCCAGAAGTTTTTCGATAATAATAATTTGATCCTATTATGTCGAACGACAAATGAGGCTTCAGATAACTTTTTTAATATATATATATATATATATGTAAACAAGTAATTCCTTAAAATCATTAAAAATACTCTCAAGTTTTTTTAACAATTTCACTTATAAAATGGCACATATGCCTTTTGCTTTTAAGTAATATTGACCAAATGCTAGATGCTAGTGACCAGTTAGTCAAATTTTTTCAAAAAATATTTTTTGCCAAAATATTAATACTTTGTTAAAATATTAATATTTTAATATTTACAAGTCAAATTTTGCATATTTATAAATTTACTGGTCAAACTTCATAAATTTACATGTAAGTACCTAAAACAACTTAATATTTTAATGGTTATAAATCAGTGTCCTAAATTTACAAATGAACTTTTTATATTTATGAGTGAATTTACATCACGTTTACAATGATTCTTCAAATTTTACAAATTGATTCATAAGTCAACTTTTAAAATTTATAAACAATACTTAAAAATTTATAATACTTAGACCTATTTATAAATTTAAGAGGATTATTGGACAATTTAAAAAGTTGATTTGTAAATTGATTTGTAAAATATAAAGAACCAATGTAAAAAATTAGACAAATTTACTTGTAAATATATGAAGTTGATTTATAAATCTATCTATTTTGACATTTAAATACTAAAATATTAATTTTTTTTAGATATTTACATATAAATTTGTGAACTTATGACCATTAAAGTATTAATATTATGAAAAGTTGTTTTGTAAATATACAAAAATTTAATTTGTTATTATATGTTCTTTAATTTGTAAATATTAAAGTATTAATATTTAAATAAAAATATTTTTTAAAAAAATAAAAATAATTTTTTTAAAAAAATATTTTTTAATTAAACAATGGCCCTGGGTTAATATCAATAAAAAAATGAATTAAGGATATTTATGTTATGTGGTTCAGAAAATTAATTATAATTAAATCTTAATAAATTTGGGAGTATTAATAAAATTTTTTAATCGAGTTATACGTAATTTTTCCTATAATATAATTAATAATTAGGGAATCTTTGGTACAATGTGATTTGACTTATTGTTTTTTACGAGGAAATGACTCGAGAGAGGTTCCTTCCTCAAAACGTTAACACCAAGTCGTCCTCATCTTCTTTGGTCCACTTCCTGCCTTTCCCTTTCTCCTTGTATGCTTTAGTTACAGTGGCAAATTCTCCACTTTCTTCTAGCTTCGGTCACCGCTGAGGAAGCTTCATCAATTTCTTGACTAGAAAAATAGGAAGCTTCACCCAAACTAAGTCTTCTTCCACTGACTGAACTGCGAAAAGCTTTTTCTCAGGCAAGACTCAAGAGTGGCAGAAACAGAAAAATTGCAATTAAAGAGTTGTAGTCGTGAGTAGTTTCTAATGTAGTTCAATATTTTAGAATATTTCTGCTGCATTACTTGCTTGATGCGCTCTGCAATTGAAACCTGTGAGGATTGATAAGACTGATCAACATAAGCTTTTGTTTTTCCTTGTGGCGTTTTTGCAATTAATTTTCTTGTCATTCTTATTACGTGATCTTTATGTAGATACCAAAATCGAGTTATATGGGCTTTTCCCCCTCATTTCACAACAATGACGTTGTTTTTTACCTTTTATCATTTTCGGATGAGTAGATTAAGGCAAAGAGGAAGTTGCAAGAAGAGGAAGAGCTAATCGAATTGCTAAAGCTTGAATTTCAGGAGGCGAGATAAGTTCCATGAGATGAGACAAGTTCAAGAGATGGCTGTAGAATTCGTCAATGCCCTTAACGCTGCTGCAGCTGCTGAGGTATTTGTTGGTGTTTCTGTTATTTTATGAATATGCTCACTTTGGATTATGTCAGTACCTTTTTATTTTGATTTTTTTCCAAAGATTTTCTCTTTCTTTTGGGCGGGGGGGGGGGGGGGGTTCTTCTATTGCTCTGTGAAGAGACTCTAATTTTATGATTTTTCACGGTGGAATTAGTTCGTTCGTTGCTTGTAATTTGTGAAGAAATATAGATAATTATGTATTGATAATTTGATCTTGCATTTCCATTTGAACTGCATGTGATACTTCATCTCCATCACTCCCTTATAGTTGGAGCCTTTACTAACTTTACAGAGTGAATCTGCTAAACTGAGAAAACTGCTTGAAGAAGAGAGAAAGCATGTGCAAAGGCTTAAACAAGAAAAAGAAGATGAAGCACAAATGGCCAAGAGAAAAATTGAAAGGATGAGTCAACGACTAGCCGAGGCTCAAAAAGATGTTGAGTACGCTACAACTAGAGCTGATGTTGCTGAGGTATGTGATCTGTTATAATAAGATATTACAAGTCCTTTGAAAATTATTTAGGATTGATTAAAGTACTCAAGGGGTTATTGATTGGTATCTTTTTATGTTTATAAGAATGAATGGGTTAAGTTGAAGAGAGGATTGCAAGAAGCTCTAGAGCTTGTGGAATTGCTAAAGCCAGATAGTGAGACAAGACAAGTTGTACTGAGACAGGTTGACGACAGAGAACTAGAGTTAGCCAATGCCCTTAATGCTGCTTCAATAACCGAGGTATTTGTTGTTGCTAATGTTATTTTCTTATAGTATTTATTTTAGTTTTTTCCTTCTTGAAGGAGGTATTTTAATCCAGATAAACTTTGCAAAGATTTTTTTTTAATAAAATAAAATTAGCATTTGTTAATACTCTATAATTAAGAAGCAGCAAGTGTTACCCCAAATTATCTTGCAAGTGCTTTTATCAATGATTAACATTTGGTCAAGTATTTTCAGAAGCACTTTTTTCTGTTAAATCACTAAAAAAGACATACTTGAAATAATTATATGGTTGGCTTTTATTTGTTGTTTTTCCTATGTTTATGTTGTTGAAAATGTGCTTTTTGGCCCTGTCTCTAATTTTGATCCATATGGGAACACTCATTTTATGCTTCTCTCGGTGGAAAATTTAATCCTTCTATAAATTAAAAGCAGATGTCCGTGTTTATGAAACACAAATAGTAAAAAATAAATAAATGAACGCATGTATTTATTTTTTACTCGTAGTTGGGCTAACCGTGATCTAATTATGTTGCTTGCCTTTTTGTAAACGGTGATGCTGCACTTGAAAATAATTTGAATTAAGTTGGCTTTTTTCATATTTTGACAAAATTTATAAAATGATGATATAATATTAGTTCCTTTGATGCTTGTAAGTTGTCAATGTATATACAGCTGCTTATTTGTTGATGATTGAATTTTCCCCCGTTTGAGTTGACTGTGATGCTTTTCTGTATCACTTCATTATTATTGTGTTGAACCCATAGCTAATTTTACAGCGAGAATGTGATGAACTGAGGACAATGCTGGTAGAAGAGCGAAAACTTGTCCAAAGGCTTAAACTTGAGAAAGATGATGAGGCTCTACTGGCCAAGAGAGAAATTGAAGACATCACTCAAGAATTAGCTGATGCTCGAAAAAGTGCTGAATATGCTACTACCAGAGCTGACATTGCTGAGGTTTGAGTTGTGTTGATATATTTTTTTCATTTATATTAAACATTTATCTATCATTTTTCAGACAAAAACAAAGTGACTCAATTTACAAGTTCTGATCATTTTGAAAAGCCAAATTCAGGATTCTTGTGCTTTAAAAATATGAAAACATTTATTCAAACCAATTGGAATGATGAAGAATTTCTATTTGTGCATAACTGGGATATAGTAGGAACCAGGAATTATGATTTGATTCTAGGGATAGGTATTTTGTCAAATGGAGACCCAGGACAGTTTGATTGTGGTTGGTTAGGTTGAGGTTTGAGCTTGCACAAGTCTGTCTTGAAAGTCACCTTTCTCTCATTGTGCTATTTTCCATGAGAAAGGAGCTGTAGCTCTTAAGGAGGGATATGAATATTTGGGTGTAAAAACCAGTGAAGTTCCTTCTGGATTTAGAGGAAGATAGCATTCTTTTCTCATCAATTGCCAGGACAAAATCAATAAAGATTTAGATCAACAATAAGATCATTTAAATGAGGATCTATATTGTAGATTGTATATGAGATTGCATTCAATGGAGAGATTATAGGAGAATCTATTAATTAGGAGGATTATGGGTAATTTGACTTTATTTTACAGATTATAGGATTCCTACAAATCAGGCTCTAGAATCATATCTTTACTGTGTATAATATACCTCTGTGAATAATGCAAATCAACTAATTCATTCAGAATATCTTGTCTGTACTGTCGAGCTTCATGGTATCAGAGCAGTGAAGCTCACCATTGCCGTCATTACCGTCCCTCCATTGGCCGTCATCATGGAGGCCAGCCGATCAGTTGAAGGAGATGTTTCCTCTTCCCGTCCTATTACCAGCTAGAACACAGTGCTCATTGTGCCTGACAAGCTCACAGGAGACAACTACCAGGAATAGCCCAGTCCATGCGATTGGCCCTCAACGACCGAGACAAGCTCAGCCATATCACCAGCGACCTCAGTTTTCCTCCCATGTCCAATGTCAAGGAATTGTGGCAATGAAGGACTGAGAATTATGTGGTCTCGGCGTGGCTGCCCAACTCGTGTCAACCATCAAGAAACCTTTTCTCTTCCTTTCGATGGCCTGAGAAATATGACGCCATGAAGGACTCCTATGGTTCTTGACAGAATGCTGCCATGATCTACGATGTCCGCACCAAATTGTGGCACCTCCAAAAGGACAACTAGAGTCTAACAACGTACTACCTAGCGAAGGTCTCCCTCTGGCAAGATCTTGACCTCCTCAAGGAACACACTTGGCAGTGCACCGAGGACACCAAAGCTAGCAAACAAGATCTGGAGGAGGAGATAGTATTTGAATTTCTGGCTGGCCTCAATCCCGTGTATGATGATACTCGGGGCCCTCTCCTAGCTCAGGTTCCTCTACCGTCTGTCTGTGAGGCCTTTTTCATCCTCTAGAATGAAGAAGCCAAGCGTCTTGTCATGCTTGTTGGTGATCCCGCCCCTCAACCTGTTGTTATTACTGTTGCTCCTGCAGAAATGTCTGCACCGGCTACTAAGAGTGTTGACTCCAAGACTGGCAAGCCTTGTCAGAGTTGTGACCATTGTAAGAAACTTGGACACACCAAAAAGACCTGTTGGGATTTGCATGGGAAGCCACCTGATTGGAAACTGAGGAAAGGGAAGAGCCGCGGTTATGTTGCTGACATGGTAAGCACTAGTGAGAGTGATGCTACCCCTCCAGATCAAGGTGATGCCTTACAAAAGATTTTAGAATGACTAACAGCTTTAAAGAATAATCGCTAACCTGTGGCGACAGTCGTCCAATGAGGTAATTTTTCCTATGCCCTGACCACTATTAAAGGTAGGTACTCTGGCCATTGTTGGATTGTTGATTCTGGTGCATCTGACCATATGATTGATGATCGGTCCTTATTCTCTCATTACACCACTGCTCCTTCGCATCTGACAGTCAAAATTGCTGACGCTTCTAATGCTTATGTTGTTGGCATTGGTCGTGTTAAAGTATCTGATTCCCTTACACTACATAATGTTCTTCATGTCCCTAATTTAAAGTGTAAATTATTATCTGTCAGTCAACTGGCTTGTCAAGAAAGATGCCATGCTGGTTTTCTTGCTACTCACTGTGTTTTCTAGGATCTGTTTACGGGGACGACGATTGGCAATACTAAGGTGTTTGATGAGCTCTACTACTTGGATGAGTGTGCGAAAAAAGCTATTGCTTCTTGTCATAAAGTGTCTCTCTAGGGCTCGTGATATGGAATTATGGTACCAACGGTTTGGCCATCCAAACTTTCAGTACATGTTCCAGATGTTTCCTTCATTGATTTCTAATAAAAGTACCAAATTTCATTGTGATTCTTGCAAGCTGGCCAAACATCAGCGTACCTCTTTTCCCAGTCATCCATATCAAGCTTCTACACCTTTCCCGACTATTCACAGTGACTTATGGGAACCTTCTCGTACTCTCAATCGTACCAAGTCCAAATGGTTCGTCACTTATATTGATGACCACACAAGTGTTACATGGATGCTTTTATAAAAAGATAAAACTAAAGTTTGTTCCACCTTCCGCACTTTCTATACCATGATTGAAACTCAACTCCAAACAGAAATTAAGACTCTACACACAAACAATGGCATTGAATACTTTAACCAGTCTTTAGCCACTTTTTTAACCGAGCATGGTATCATACACAAGCACTTGTCCTTATACACCCCAACAAAATGGTGTTGTTGAATGTAAAAATAGGCACATAATGGAAACAGCCCGTGCCCTTCTCTTCACTTCCAATGTTCCTAAATTCTATTAGGATCATGCCATGCTCACTGCTACCTTCCTCATTAATTGCCTCCCTAGCAAACCTCGTTCATACAAATCACCTTTACAAGTGCTTCACCAATTCAATAATCTTCCTTTCCTTGAAAACAATCTTCCATTCAAAGTCTTTGGCTGCACGGCCTATATCCACGTTCATCACCCCAATAAACTTGATCCCAAAGTTGTCAAATGTATTTTCTTGGGTTACTTAGGTTCTCGAAAGGGATACAGATGTTATGATCCTCTTACCTGTTGTCTATTTGTCACTTGCGATGTTACCTTTCATGAGCAAGCCCTTTATTACCAGTCCTTGGAGTGAACCTCAGATGAGTAAACCTCAGATATAACCAAGACCAACACCAATCAAGACTCAGATACAGCCAAGACCACCACCAACTGAGATCACCCTATTATTCATTGAATATGATCCTACTCTTTATATTGAACCACCTGACCAAACTACGATGCCCAATATAAATCCAAGAACCACTACTCTAGGGGGAGACACAAATAAGTCTGTTCGGGTTTATACTAGGAGGCACATCACAAGTAGAGCTCCTTCAACACCTAGCAGACACCAAGACTCAAAACTGAATGCACAACGAGGGGGAGCAGAGAACAATGAAACTGAGCACCCAACATGGTGATCTTGAATTACTTATTGCCCTGCGAAAGCAACCTCTGTCGTGTACAAAACATCTCATTGAAAGGTTTGTTTCATATAAAGCCCTTTCATCAAAATACTATACACTTGTTTCTCACCTAGATAATGTCAAAATTCCTAAGGATATCAATGAGGCCTTATCTAGCCCAGAATGGAGAAAAGCTATCATGGAGGAAATAAAAGCAATGGAACCTGGGAGATGGTGGATCTCCCTAAGGGCAAGAAACCTGTAGTATGTAAATGGGTATTCACCCCAAAGTACATAGCTGATGGCATTCTAGACAAGTACAAGGCAAAACTGGTGGCAAGGGGGTTCTCTCAGGTATATGGTACAGATTATACAGAAACTTTTGCACCTATAGCAAAATTGAACACCATCAAATTTTACTCTCTAGCTGTGAATCTTGATTGGCCACTGCATCAGATGGATATAAAGAATGCTTTTCTTAATAGAAAGCTAAGGGAAGAAGTATACATGAAAATTCTTCTAGGTTTCTCCAAAAAAAGGGAAGGCCAAGTATGCAAATTGAAGAAATCACTGTATGGTTTAAAACAATCACTCAGAGCATGGTTTGAATGGTTCTCTGGTGTATTGAAAAATCAAGGCTATAGGCAAGGACAAAGTGACCATACTATGTTCTTTAAGCACTGTGGAAAGAAAATTACTGTGTTAGCAGTATATGTAAATGATATTGTCCTCACTAGAGATGCCATGTTGAAATCAGTCGAATCAAAGGAGTTCTAAATGAAGAATTCCAAGTCAAGGATCTCAGAGGAATGAAGTACTTCCTTGGCATGGAAGATGCCAGATCAAGAAAGGGGATCAATATATCTCAAAGAAAGTATGTCCTAGACCTCCTAAAAGAAATAGGAATGCTAGGATGTAGACCAAGCGACACACCTATGCAGGATGAAAAAATTGAAGAAGATAAGAATCTGGGAAAGGATGTTGATAAAGGAAGATACCAACGAATGGCGGGAAAGTTAATTTATTTGTCTCAGCCAAACATAGCATTCGCAATAAGTGTTGTGAGCCAACACTCCCATAATCCGAAACAAAGACACTTGAATGAAGTCTATAGGATTTTTAGATATTTGAAAGGCTCACCAGATCTAAGACTATTGTTTCAAAGAACCAATGAAAGAAAAGTAGAAATATTTACAGATGCTGACTGGGCAAGAGATTAGAATGATAGAAGGTCTACTTCTGGATATGGTACCTTTGTCTGGGGCAATCTTGTCACTTGGCGAAGCAATAAACAGAGTGCAGTTGCCAGAAGCAGAATTCAGAGCTATAGCCTTTGGGATCTACGAGGGTATCTGGATTAAACAGGTGCGTGAAGAGCTGATACTATGACTCCACCTATAAAGTTCTACTCGGACAACATGGCAACTATTAATATCTCTCATAACCCAATTAACATGATCGCACTAAGCATGTTGAAATAGATAGACACTTTATTCGGGAGAAGATTGATGAAAGGGTCGTTGATCTTAGATATATACCCTCTAGAGATCAAACATCAGATATTATTACTAAAGGCCTATCCAGAGAGAAGTTTGAATGCTTTGTTGGCAAGTTGGCAATGATCAATATCTACGAGCCAACTTTAGGGGGAGTGTAGATTGTATATCATATTGCATTCAATGGAGAGATTGTAGGAGAATCTATTAATTAGAAGGATTATGGGTGATCTGACTTTATTGTACAGATTATAGGATCCCTACAGATCAGGCTCTATAATCATATCTTTACTGTATATAATATACCTCTGTGAATAATGCAAATCAACTAATTCGTTCAGAACATCTTCTCTATCCCCATCGAGCTTCATGTATGAGTCCGACTGAGTCAAAGATTTAGAGCATTAAGGCAATGTTACTACAATTATAATAATTATACTGCTACAAGGTGTTTCCATTGAAATTTTGAGAGGATGTTTATATTTACTTTTGATACCGGATGAATTGACTGCTCTAATAATAAGGCGTTTGCCATACCAAGGGGGAACCATTTTGTTGCAAGACATCCAATGTTTAACTTGAAATTCAAGAGCTAATAGGAGAATAAATTACAAAGCAAAAGGAAAAACAGACAAAATGAGAAAAGGGGATAAGAGTCAGGAATAAGAGAATATCTAGAGAGAGAGAGAGAGAGGGGCTGAAATATAGAGCATGGAGGGATGACATGGAAGAGATTAAAGGGGAAATGTATGAGGGGAAACGTGCAAGCTTCCTCTGAAGATTGTGACAGAAGAAAACAGAGAAGAAACCGAATATACGACAGAAATGGTACTAAACAAAAAACAAGGGATGCCTATTCACACATGGCAGCTATATGTTGGAAGACATTTCTATTGTCTCCCTCCTTACCAGATTGGTATTTAATTCATTTTGGCAAGTTGACAAGGTTATGCGTGTTTCTTTTAATTTTGCTGACCACCTAGCTCAACCTTGAGGACAAGGTTAATTTTCATTTTTCAGCCAAAGGACAAGGTTGATCTATATGGGGGAATAATTATAGGAATATGATTGGAATGGTGATCCGCTCTTGTGGCGAGAAAATATGAAAAATGTAATTGCACTATTTGCTGGTTAGGTCAAGGTGTGACCTGGAATGGGGTTATTATCGAGGTTACCTTCCTGTCATTGTGCTGATTAGGTCATGGTAATTAGCTTTCTGCTTTAGTTTTACTTCTCTCTCTATCACCTGCTTTCATTATATTCACCATATGAAAGTTGTTTTATACCACTTTCCCTGTTTGCCCTTCTGTGCATTTGGTTTGTGCCTCTTTCATAGACTAGATCCTAGCACTATTGTTTGGCCTGTCTTTCGAATTCTACTAATAACTGACTCTCCTCTCTAAATATTGATGAGGATTAATTACAATAATATATTTTGCGTACTTAAAGAATTGTTTAGGATGTATTGAAGCTCTTAAGTGGCTATTAATAAGTAATTTTATGTTCAGACTGAATGGAGTAAGGCAAAGAAAGAGTTGCAAGAGCTTTTGCAATTGCTAAAGCCAGATTGTGATGAGAGAAGACAAAGTGCCATGAGGGAAGTTGAAGAGAAGGAACGAGAGTTGGTCAACGCCCTTCATGCTTCTGAAATTGCTGAGGTATTTCTTGTTTCTGTTGTTTATTTATATATTCCTTTGAGTTTGTCTACCTCTTTTAATATTGCATGTCCTCTTGTTCTACATAAACTGTTAAAACATTTTATTACTAATATTTGCAAAAGTCGTACCAAATAAGGAATTGGGTTTTCATCAAAGATCAACATATATTCAATTTTTTATTTTTTTCAAACTTTTTCAAGTCTTTGAAGCTCATTAAAGAAGAAGGTATATTCTACAGGAAATAACTGGAACCCGTATACTTAAAAGAATAGTTAGATTATATCTGTACTTTATGATACTGCTTCGAAAACAAACTCTTAATTTACCTTCCCTTAAAGCTAATTTTAAAGCAAATGTATGCCATCATCAAACATATAGAAAGGTTACATTATATCCTTCCATCATTGAAGAGAATGTATGCCATTAGATCCTTGTTTTCTCATTTGAGTTTGATATGACAGTTTAACTGTATCACTTCCTTACTGTTATTAATTCATATCTAATCTTACAGCGTGAGTGTGCTAAACTGAAGAGAATGCTTGTAGAAGAGCAAAGGCTTATACTTGAGAAAGATGATGAAGTGCAGCTAGCCAAGAGGCAAATTGAAGAGATTGATCAAGAATTAGCCCATGCTCAAAAAGATGCTGATGCTGCTGAGGTACTGATTGTGTTCATATTTTCTCCCTTAATTTTATAATATTTATCTGCCATATTTTAGATTAATTTACAATTACAATATGAACCAACTTGCATGCTATTGTAATCAATGTGATAACAAAATATACGAGTCTGATTGATAGAAATTCAGTTTGTGCACAGCTTTTTAATGTTTGATTTTATGTCATTTGAATCTTCAATCGATTATATATTTTGATGTGAGCAATTATAAAATATTATGCGTAAGAATTGTATAGGGTTGATTGAAGCACTTAAATGGCTATTAATTGGAAGTTATGTATTCAGAATGAATGTGCTAAGGTGAAGAGAGATTTGAAGAATATGGTAGAGCATGTCAAATTTCTGGAATTCGAATGACAGGACAAAAAATAGTGCTAGGATCTAGTCTATGAAAGAGGCACAAACCAAATGCTTCTTTATGACACTAATTTAGCGAATGCCCTCAATGCTTCTGTGATCGCTGAGGTGAATTTTAGATAAATGTATCGTATTCTAGCTAAATGCTCTAGGAACATTTTTTTTAATAAGTATTTACAAAACTGAATCATAAAGAAGCAGTTAGTGTTTGATTGATACTTATTTAATTGTTTTAAGAAGTACATTTTTTAATGTATGCCATTAGATCCTTCCATCATTTATTTAATTTTGTTTTTCCCATTTGGGTTTGGTATGACACTTTAACTGTATCACTTCCTTATCGTTATTAATTCATATCTAATCTTACAGCGTGAGTGTTCTAAACTGAAGAGAATGCTGGAAGAAGAGCAACGGCTTATACTTGAGAAAGATGATGAAGTGCAGCTAGCCAAAAGGCAAATTGAAGAGATTGATCAAGAATTAGCCCATGCTCAAAAAGATGCCGAGTTAGCTCGAAAAGATGCTGATGCTGCTGAGGTACTGATTGTGTTCATATTTTCTCCCTTAATTTTATAATATTTATCTGCCATATTTTAGATTAATTTACAATTACAATATGAACCAACTTGTATGCTATTGTAATCAATGTGATGACAAAATATAAGAGTCTGAGTGATAGAAATTCAGTTTGCGCACAGCTTCTTAATCTATGATTTTATGTCATTTGAATCTTCAAACAATTATATATTTTGATGTGAGCAATTATAAAATATTATGTGTAAGAATGGTATAGGGTTGATTGAAGCACTTAAATGGCTATTAATTGGAAGTTTTGTATTCAGAATGAATGGGCTAAGGTGAAGAGAGATTTGAAGAATATGGTAGAGCATGTCAAATTTCTGAAATTCGAATGACAGGACAAACAATAGTGCTAGGATCTAGTCTATGAAAGAGGCACAATCCAAATGCTTCTTTATGACACTAATTTAGCGAATGCCCTTAATGCTTCTGTGATCGCTGAGGTGAATTTTAGATAAATGTATCGTATTCTAGCTAAATGCTCTAGGAACATTTTTTTTAATAAGTATTTACAAAACAAAACTGAATCATAAAGAAGCAGTCAGTGTTTGATTGATACTTATTTAATTGTTTTAAGAAGTACATTTTTTAATGTATGCCATTAGATCCTTCCATCATTTATTTAATTTTATTTTTCCCATTTGGGTTTGGTATGACACTTTAACTGTATCACTTCCTTACCGTTATTAATTCATATCTAATCTTACAGCGTGAGTGTGCTAAACTGAAGAGGATGCTGGAAGAAGAGCAAAGTCTTATACTTGAGAAAGATGATGAAGTGCAGCTAGCCAAGAGGCAAATTGAAGAGATTGATCAAGAATTAGCCCATGCTCAAAAAGATGCCGAGTTAGCTCAAAAAGATGCTGATGCTGCTGAGGTACTGATTGTGTTCGTATTTTCTCCCTTAATTTTATAATATTTATCTGCCATATTTTAGATTAATTTACAATTGCAATATGAACCAACTTGCCTGCTATTATAATCAATGTGATAACAAAACATAAGAGTCTGATTGATAGAAATTCAGTTTGTGCACAGCTTCTTAATCTATGATTTTATGTCATTTGAATCTTCAAACGATTATATATTTTGATGTGAGCAATTATAAAATATTATGCGTAAGAATTGTATAGGGTTGATTGAAGCACTTAAATGGCTATTAATTGGAAGTTTTATATTCAGAATGAATGGGCTAAAGTGAACAGAGATTTGAAGAATATGGAAGAGCATGTCTAATTTCTGGAATTCGAATGACAGGACAAAAAATAGTGCTAGGATCTAGTCTATGAAAGAGGCACAAACCAAATGCTTCTTTATGATACTAATTTAGCGAATGCCCTTAATGCTTCTGTGATCGCTGAGGTGAATTTTAGATAAATGTATCGTATTCTAGCTAAATGCTCTAGGAACATTTTTTTAATAAGTATTTACAAAACTGAGTCATGAAGCAATCAATGTTTGATCGATACTTATTTAATTGTTTTAAGTACATTTTTTAATGTATGCCATTAGATCCTTCCATCATTTATTTAATTTTGTTTTTCCCATTTGGGTTTGGTATGACACTTTAACTGTATCACTTCCTTACCGTTATTCATTCATATCTAATCTTACAGCGTGAGTGTGCTAAACTGAAGAGAATGCTGGAAGAAGATCAAAGGCTTATACTTGAGAAAGATGATGAAGTGCAGCTCGCCAAGAGGCAAATTGAAGAGATTGATCAAGAATTAGCCCATACTCAAAAAGATGCCGAGTTAGCTCGAAAAGATGCTGATGCTGCTGAGGTATTGATTGTGTTTGTATTTTCTCTCTTAATTTTATAATATTTATCTGCCATATTTTAGATTAATTTACAATTACAATGTGAACCAACTTCATTGCAATTGTAATCAATGTGATAACAAAATATGAGTCTGAGTGATAGAAATTCAGTTTGTGCACAGCTTCTTAATCTATGATTTTATGTCATTTGAATCTTCAAATGATTATATATTTTGATGTGAGCAATTATAAAATATTATGCGTAAGAATTGTATAGGATTGATTGAAGCACTTAAATGGCTATTAATTGGAAGTTTTGTATTCAGAATGAATGGGCTAATGTGAAGAGAGATTTGAAGAATATGGAAGAGCATGTCAAATTTCTGGAGTTGCAATGTCAAGAGATAAGAGAAAGTGCCAGTAGGCAAGATGAAGAGAAGGCACTGGAGTTAGCGAATGCCCTTAATGCTTCTGTGATCGCTGAGGTGAGTTTTAGATAAACGTATCGTATTCTAGCTAAATGCTCTAGGAACATTTTTTTCAATAAGTATTGACAAAACTGAATTATAAAGAAGCAGTCAGTGTTTGATTGATACTTATTTAATTGTTTTAAGAAGTACTTTTTTATTTTTAAATCACTATAAAAGACATACTTAAAAACTAAAAGAAGTATACTTGTACTTCTTTTATTCTGGTTTATTCAGATGAATTTATTCTCCGTTTCTGATACTAGTTTATCAGAAAACAAAAACTTTATTATTCACTTGCAGTGGTAAAGTTGATCCTTCTACAATTTAGAAGCAAATCTTTGCCTTGATCAAACGTGGATAGTTAAAACAAAATAATCATTTGTTTTCATCTTTAGTTGTTACAGGAAACATGCTATAATAATGTGGCTAGAGATTTTATAGTGAGGCTACGTTGGAAAATAATGCGGTATTTATGTGTTTTTTTAATTTAAAATCTACAGATTTAGGTTTAACAGAATGTATGAGAAGATAAAATTAATAAATTCTTGAGTGTATTTAATTTGTGAAGAAATGTGCATAAGCCATAATTATTTATTGTTAACTATGTTTTTTGTTTTTCCATTGAAGTTGAATTTGACACTTACAAGGTATCACTCCATTAGCTCTCTGTTAAAGCTTTAGCTAATTTTACAGAGTGAATGTGCTAAACTTAAAAGAATGCTGATAGAAGAAGAAAAAACTGTCCAAAGGCTTATAATTGAGAAAGATGATGAGGCAGAAGTGGCCAAGAGACAAATTGAAAAGATGGGTCAAGAATTAGCCTATGTTCGAAAAGAAGCTCAATATGCTCGAAATGATGCTGATATTGCTGAGGTACTAATTCTGTTGATTTTTCCCCTATCGCATTCGAGACCAATTAACAATGTGAACTAATGCTACATGTTTGGAAGATGCTACTTATAACCGAATTCTCTCTTCAAATGATTGTGTATATTGACATGGTGTAATTGCATAAACAGTTGTGTGTACTTAGAATTGTTTAGAATGGGTATTAATTGGTTACTTCTATGTTTAGAATGAATGGACCAAGGTGAAGAGAGAGTTGAAGGAAAAGGAAGAGCTTGTCAAACTTCTAAAGTTGGAAATTATGGATACAAGACAAATTTCTGGGAGACAAATTGAAGAGATAAGTGAAGAATTAGAGGATGCTCGAAAAGAAGCTGAGCATGCTCAAAATGATACTGACATTGCTCAGGTACTGACTACTTTTCCCGCTCCACCCCCACAACCCGTAATATATAATATTTTAGACAAATTCATAGTATGAAATCATTTACATTGAATTTGTAACTCTAAAATTGTCAAAATATTATCTCTAACCGGGCTGGATGATAATATATTTTTTTTTTTCATGCTTCTCTTAAATCTAAGTCAAAATTAATGTTTCTTCATTTTTGCTTTGAGATTTGCCTTCTCACCTAATGATTTTTGTTATTGATAGAGCAATTATAATAATATATTATGTGCACATAAAGAAGATTTTAGGATGGATTGAAGGATCTAAGTGACCATTAATTTGTAACATTTTATGTTTAGAACGAGTGGATTAAAGCGAAGAAAGAGTTGCAGGAAAAGCTAGAGCTTGTGCAGTTGCTGAAGCTGGAATGTCAGGAGACTAGAGAAAGTGCCATGAGACAGGTTGAAGAAAAAGAACTAGAGTTAGCTGAGGCCCTTAATGCTGCCACAGCGTCATCATCGAGTTCTGCTCAGGTATTTGAATGGAAAAAAATCTTAAACAGATCCTTTTTTACAAAACCAGACTAAACTGATTATACATTATCATTTAAGTATGCTAGTTAACTTTTTCAATGAAATTCTCATGTGTCATGCTTACATGTTTATTCATGATAGGTTAATATACAGACATTTTAAATAGGGAATCTGCCTAGTAACTTCACTTCTTATCCCAATCTACTCCTTAGGCAAGACGAGTCTTGAGAAGCAAATCAAATCTTCAAATGATTATGAATATTTTGCTTCTTCCCCACTATGTGTGGGCTTTATTTATAAGTTTCTTGTTTCTTAATTGAAAGTCAAGAGAAGCACTTCTGATTAGTTTGAGGTAAATCATACAACTTCTGTCTGTAGCATTTACAACTTTTAAACAAGGATGAAATGATGAATTCAACGTGCCACAGAACAAAATTGAAATGTTACTTTAAAGTTTCTACCTTCAGGTTCTTCATTTAAAATCTACAACCCAAACATCATATGATTCTGTTACCTTAAAAAAAGGCTATATTTTTATTGGAAAACTTGACAGCAAACATTTGAAGAACTTTGCTTAAGTTTTGTTTGATGCAATATGAAACTGCCGACTAAAATGAATGCTAGGAATGATTTGCATCGAGCTTTATGTTCATAAATTTTGTAGTAGTAGTTTGGTACGATAGATTTTTTTATTCTTTACCTAAGGACATTATTATATAATGTTAATGAGTTTCTCCAAAGGTTAATCACATGGTAAACTGGTATGGGTAAATAACATTGCAAAACCTGAAATAAGAAAAACTGCATTTTACAATGATGTGCAGGATTGTGTAATTTGCCTGACCAATGAAAAGGACATGGCTTTTGGATGTGGACACATGGTAAATAAATCTACCAGAATGGGTTAGTTGCTTTTTTTCTCTTTGCGTAATGAGAATGATGAGTTATATGTGATTCTAATGCAGACTTGTGAAGAATGTGGGATGATGCTGTCCATGTGTCCGATATGTAGGGAGGAGATACACTATCGCATCAAACTGTTTCCTGGATGAATAAGAGTATGTTTTGGGTCAAAATCAAACCTATCTGTCTCATTCATTCTACTTATTTTTCTATTCATTCTCTGATAGATCACTAATGTATCAGTAGTTTTCTTTCCAGTGTGCTTTGAAGACAATGCAATGTGGATGGACCTTCTTTTTATTTCGGATGAGATGATAAATGTAAATAATGGAATTGGCAAGAATGCAACCTAGCAAGACTTATTTTAGTTGTGAACAAACATGCCTCAAATGTATGTCTACAACCATTAGCTTCTTGAAGACTTTGGATGACCCCCAAGGAAAATGTAAGCGTTAGTGTAATGGAATGTGGTGAGTCAAGAGAACTTGATGAATTTTTCTTAACGAATTTGGAAATGGCTTATATATGGCAAATTGGGGAGGGGTGGGGGAACAAGTTTGGTGATGATGGTGACTTTGATCAGTTCATTTGATGGAGTGTCTTACAGCATCGGACTAGCATCTCACAATTGCAAATATCAGTTCATTTGGACGTCTCGTATTATTACAAGGTTAAAAAGAATTTGAGAAATTATTAATAAAGTTCACAATATTTAGTCCTTTAATTTTGCCTTTATTTTTGTTTTGGCCCCTTAAGTTTTAAATTATAAATTTTGATCCATGTCTAAAATAAGAACAAATTTGAGAAACTAAATATTATATTAATTTTTGTTAACATATGCATCTCTAAGACCAACAACTTTATGGTCATATTACATGAGACCCGGCATGAACAATCTTGGACTCGACTTATTTTACACTGAAAAGGATACCAGAAACACATCTCCATGATGTGTGGATTCTACTAATACGGTACATTTTAAGGATCTGGACTTGGGAAGCACAGAAATGAACTCCTGCTAGACATTACTTAAATATGAAATTGGATACCTAGAACGATTTTTTGCTGAAGCTTAAAGAGACAAATAGATTTATTCAGAGAATCTTTCTTTTAACTTAAAACTCATTCGGAAAATTAAAGTTATATTAAAATGTGAAGTGAGGCCCATGCAGTGCCTTATCATTTTGTAAAAATGCTAATCCCTCCAAAGTGAATAATTTGGTGGACTACGGCCTGTTTTGATAGGATTTTAAAAAAGTACTTATAAAAAAAAGTTTATAGACCACTTATAGAAAAAGGCTTTTAGAGAAAGGTTTATAGAAAAAAAGTAGTTTTGAATAAATAAGTGTTTGAATAGTTATTTTTAGAATGACTTCTTATGGTAGTAAATTAACAAAAAGGGTATGATTTGATTTAAAGTAAGAGAGAGGAGAGAGGTAGAGAGAAGATAAGAGAGAGGAGAGAGGGTAGAGGAGAGAGGGTGTAAGAAAAAGTAGAGATAAAAGAAGAGAGAGGAGAGAGGAGAGGGGTAGGGATGAGAGAGGAGAGAGAGTGTAAGAAAAAGTAGAGGTAATATAGTAATTGGATAGTCCATAAGCTCTTTTACTGTTGAAAAAGCTATTTTAAATAGCTTATTCAAAACCATAGTTTTAAACCATGGTTTTGCCCAAAAGTACTTATGGACAAATAAGCCTGTTTGTTTTGAAATTTCCTCAAACCAAAATTTTATCCAAAAGGACTTCTAAAACCTTGGTTTGGAACCTTTCCAAACACACCCTACATGTGTTTTTCTATTCGCATTGCTTCTTTTGCTCTTCTACATCTAACAATCCCATTGTCTCATCCCACACATCTCTGCTTCAGAACTTGGAGAGCATTTATGTCCACAAAAAGAGTTAATGAAGAAAATAGTTTCAAAAGGGCGGTTAAGAAGATTTAGATATGGAACTGTTGGGGTAACCATGTCTTTTTGGAGGAGGTAAGAGATAAGATAATTAAATTGATTTTGACAACTCGCGTCAAGTGTTAATTCCCAAAACAATAAAGAGGGCGAATTGTGTCATGAAAATGATAAAATGTGGAGGAATTCTGTTTTATTTCACGTCACTGCAAAAGGAAACAACCTATGCTGAGATTGATTAAACCTCAAAATATCCCAAAGCCTAGGAGAACTTTGTAATTCCACAGAAGAACACACATGAAATGTAGACAAGGAAAAGTCCTATCTATATATAATCATGCAAACTCACAAAGATCCCCTTCTGTATGAAATAAAACCAAATACTAATAGTATCAACTTCATACTGAGCTCCTAAACACTTGTGAGATCTTGACATAAACATACCTCATACGGATTCACACCAAATACCTATCATATTTTATTTCTTCTGCTCCTTGTCAACGCCAGTGTCATTTTGATTAGGAACAGGTTGAATTCTCACATACGGTTTTCTGGTTAAAGTCTCACCTTTCAAAGCAGCAACATACCGGTCATTTGTATCCTCCTTCCGCTGTAGCTCTCCAAGGAATTCCGCCAGCCTTTCTTTATTTACTTGTCCCATCATCTAAAAAAGCAACCATATTGTCGAGATACGATTTTTCACCAGAGGAAAGAATTCATTTTGACCCCAAAAGAATGTCTTAAAACATATGTTAGCAACTATTCAGCTCATTAAGTTATTTATCCTCCCTTCAAAAGAACAAAAAAGTTATTTAAACTCCAGATATATTTATCTTCTAATCCAAATCATGTATCATACACTATCAATGTAGTTATACAATATCCAGAGATCTATAGGCGAAAAGGAAGTATTACAGAATAAGGACAGAACAAGGAAACCGAATAGTCATCAGACTCAGAGTCGTGATAGCAATATGTGATATTATGGGGACCTTTGATCAACTGGAGAAATTTTTATATGTCAAAAGATCGGGAGATATGTTATATCGAAGTCAAAAATTACACTGAGAGGATCAACCCAACCTTATTGTAGAAGGAGGTGGATGAAGAAATGTTGCCATAGGATGTTTTTGGTTTCTCCTTGTACTCCTTTTGATTAATTATTGATTCAGGTTACATTATTTAAAAAAAAAATTCAGAGGTTGAGGTACGTGATTACTTTATCCTAAGGATCACTGTTGCAAATACCCAGTGTTTTAACTGGAAAATCTGAACAAAAGAAGATAAATCAATCTCACAACTTGTTTCGCCTTACTCTACTCTTTTTAAGAAAAATGAACTTGAAGCCTAATTTGGTGTATATAAGGTAGAACGCAATAGCACAAGCTTAGACAGTCTATTATATGGAATTTGGGGCATACAAAAGATTGGGGAAGCTTATTGTAGTTAGGTACTCTTATACTAATATCAACCAAGCCAGTGCAACCATATCAAATAAACAGCCTAAAATACCAAGATAAGCAACAAGTTTCATACCAAGATCAAATCCTAATCACCAGCACTACGTGTCGCCCATACCGTTGGAGACTTAGTTAATTGATATTGAAGTTATAACTTATATCAGGGTACCGTTCCAGGTGACAACTTACATTTCACGGAGTACTCATATGGGCAAATTTCCTATGGCATTTTCTCAAAGAGAACCTAAGGTATGACATGACTGATACATCTGAAAATTCTAAAATAGAACATGCATATGGTTACAGTTCAAGAAGCTCATTTTCCCCTATAAAGGAAGCTCCCACTGTATATTGCAATCTCCTTTAGGTCAGTGCCCAAGATTTCTAATAGAAAGCTAATACATCAAAGCACCCATAAGCTCCGGCCGAAGTAAAATTAACTACCCTCTACAAAAACTAACCATAAAGATGAATTATCTATAAATTCATAACACAAAAGTGCCCACAAGTTCAACGCATCTTTCCCAGCAAAAGTCTAAATACCAAATCGCTATGCCAACCATCGGGGATCAACAAATTAAAAAATCACAAATCATAAAATAAGTATAACAGCTCACAGACTTAGCATGATTTTTCGAGAAGCAAACGGATAATAAGGAGAAAGGGTTAAGAGGAACCATGGTTTCGGGGCGAGCATTTTTACGAAGATGGGCCTCCAGCTGTTCGTTGCGGGTGTTGGTGACTTGCATGACACAATAGCCAATGACTCCCGGAACGACGCCGCATACGGTGGCGAAAGCAAGGAAGAAGGGCTTGGAATCTCTGGTCCTCCGCACGAGCCATCTCCAAGTCGCGCTCTTCTCCCACAGGATCGACATCTCTCACTCAGCCTCTTCCCCGCCTCCCACCTTCCTCTCTTTCTCGAAGTCTCTTTTCCCATACTTTTTTATTTTTCATAATTCAATCATAACTGAATACTAATTCAATTATTAACTGTTATCATTTAATTATAATAAATACTCTCTCATTTCTTTAATATAAAATTTAATTAATTTTTTTAGATAAATTAAAAAAATTAAATAATCAGTTAATTATAAAGGTGTGCATAAAATTCGTGGCCCAGTATATCCACCCGAATCCACAATAAAATAGCCCTACCCAACCCAATAAATATAGGATAAGGCTGGGTATCGGGTTATAAAATACAGTCCATACTTTTTTCAAGTTGGGCACCGGGCAGGGGAGCTGCCCTGTCCTGCCCATGAGCACCCTTTTTTTTTACTTTTTTTCCTAAATGCTACATTTGAAAAGGAGAATATGATAGCTACTAGTGACTAGAGGGTCATTTTAGAAATATGAGTAGTTAAGTAGATAAGTTGTATATTTTAATATTTATAACTATATTAATTTTTTTCTTTTTTTTTAACTTTGTTAATCATCTTATGATTATATTATAAATTATAATTATTTATTTTATCTTTTTTATATACTTAATCTTTGTTAACATTTGGGAGATTGATGTAAAGTTATAATTACAAACTACTTAGATTTCAAAAAAAAAAATTATATGCAATAGATTTTAAGACTTTAATTATTATCTTTTTATTGCTTTATTCTTAGTTAATTATAGATATTATTTAAGTCTTGAAGACATATGAATTTGTTATTATTTTAGAAGTTCATAATTACATTTTTTTTACAATATGAGCATAGCATTAAAACTTTGGAATGCCCAGCCCACCTATGCCCAACCTAAAATAGTTAGGACTTTTACTGGGTAGGGTTGGACATCAGGCTGTAAAATATAGCCCATATTTTTTTAGGTAGGGCACCAGGTAGGGTGACTACCTGCCCAGCCCTACCTATGCATACCTCTGGTTAATTATAATTAAATTCGACCTCTCTCAAGATAAATTCATAATATATATACAAGATAACTTCATAATATATACCTTTTAATTTATTAAAATTAATCAATTAATTTATATATTAATTATAATTAATTTATTTAAAATTTTTAATCTATCTAAAAAAAATTAATTGAATGTTATATTAAATAAGGAACGCAATGTTTTCATAAAAAAAATTTGAGCATAAAGTGTCGTAACCAATTATGAGAGATTAATTTTGCTCAAAAACAAAATTTATGATAGATAAAAAAAATGAGTGACTTTAAATAGTTTAAAAAAATTAAGAAATATTAATCTTTTTTATCATATAATTTTAACTTATTTATAATTGAGTCTATAAAGTTTGACTTACCTAACTCCATCAACTTTATATACTACTTGATTCTAATTATAAGAGTCAATTAATTTTTTTATATAAATCTAAAAAATAAAATAAATAAATTAATTATAATTAAATTTAACTCCTTAATTCTTATAATTAAGACAGAATGTGTCATTTTAAAAGTTAATCCTCACAATAATAAAATATTATCAGTCCCTTCAAACTAAGATCCAAGTTTAAAAAGGGGCAGAAAGAAAGAAAATAAGGGAAAAAATTAAAATAACGCATGGTTGAAAGGATTTGTTTGGATTAATTTTGATAAAAATAACTTTCATCTCAATTTACTTCTGCAAATTGTATTTGGGTAGGTTTCTGTACCAGTTTTTAAAAGTCAGCTTCCAGACGTTAAAATATGAGAAAAGCCTAAAGCGAGAATACAAAAACTTACTCCAACTTTAAATTGACTCTCTTTTTTTTATACTGAAATTTTTTAAAAGGATTAGTTTCACTAATATATAATATTATTTTTTATAGATATAATATAATATAATTTTATAATAGTTGATATAGGTCATAATTATCATTTATTTATTTCTTCTGACTTTTGGAAATATATAAAAATAAAATACATTAATTTAATCAAAAAAATAATAAAATTAATAAAAACATAAAAAAATTATATTTTAAATCATTTAATTCATACAATAAATTAAAACATAAAATAGCAACAACTACTATAATAATATCCATTAAACGTGATAAATTCCTTCAAATATATAGGAAATAATACA
Source organism: Leucaena leucocephala (assembly GCA_037074615.1). Classification (NCBI taxonomy): domain Eukaryota; kingdom Viridiplantae; phylum Streptophyta; class Magnoliopsida; order Fabales; family Fabaceae; genus Leucaena; species Leucaena leucocephala. Next base: position 860,690 of record CM073544.1, on the reverse strand, counting down.
ATAAAATAGGGATTCATCACTCAACGACAATCTAAGGGAAGGATGAAGTCTTTATTCCTTCTAGGTGATACTAATGTTAGACAGGACAAGCCATCAATTACCCTCAGATATAAACCTAGACACTTAGGAATTAAGATGCCTCTCCAAAGGCTGTAACTGGAATCATAACAAAGTGGTACTCCCTGAGAATCGAATACATTTCAAATAGTCGTATATCTCACCCCTTCATTAGTTAAACCTACGGACGATATGTTTCAAATTGAATTTTTTTTATACAAGAGAGAACTAAAGCCCAAAAGTAAAATGAATTACATCAATGACGGATTTAATTTTTTTTTATTGCCCACTCGGTTCAACGGAGTTTTACCTCGACTACATCCGGATTTGACCCGCGTCACGCACTTAGCTATAGTGGGTGAGTTTCTCAACAGGGATTTTCTACATATGCTAAGGTTCGAACTCGAGACCTCGCTTAAATGATATTGAGTTACTCATCACTTGGACCAACCTTCGTTGGTATGAAGAATTTATTTATTTATTTATTTTTGGTTGCCCACCCGGTTCACCGGAGCTTTGTCCCGACTACATCCGGATCCGACAAGCGTCGCGCACCTGGCTATGGTGGGTGAGTCTCCTAATGGGGATTTTCTGCATACGCTAAAGCTCAAACTCAAGACCTCGCTTAAGTGATACTGAGTCTCTTACCATTTGGACTAACCCCGTTGGTTGAAGAATTTAATTTTAAACACCTTAAATCCACTTAATCTCACAATTTTGTAGGACACGCTGTCAAATCATATCCAACCTCATGTTCCCGTCTTGGGCTTCTCATTGGTCCCCATCTTGGCAAATCCAGGCTTCTCATCTGGCCCACCTTGGCCCAAATCCTTTTATGACCGTTACATTACTCCCCTCCCGGACATTGACCTTGTCCTCAAGGTCAAAATCGGGATAATTAGCAGTCAAAGTGTGACGTGCAGAAGGATCCAAGCCATTTCCTCGAGAAAGTATTTTTTAATTTTTAATATAAAAATTATTTAATTAATTTAAATAGATTAAAAAAAATTAACTAAATCAATTAATTATGATTAAATTCAAACTTTTAAAATAAATTTATATTATATATTTATTAATTTATTAATATTAGTCAACTATCTAATTATTAGATTAGTTATAGTCAACTTATTTTTTTTTTAATCTATTTAAAAAATTAACTAACTCTTATAAGAACCGGAGATAGTAAAATATAATGGACCCCAAAATCTCTTTGTGTAAGTGTTTGGTAGTGGCACCTATATCTGTGTTTTAAAACCACATATAAACCCTAATTATTGTTTTACAACCGCACATTATCTACGAGTCTCTGTTTCTTTAACTTATGCCGCTAAATTTTCAACTTCTTTAATGTGAGTTTACGCGTTCTCAAAGCTTAAACTCAAAACCACTGATTAAATTAGCACAATGATCAACTGAGCCTCGATATAAGCATTCATTAGTTATAAGCATTAAGCAGGATTCATTTTATTATTGGAGCGGATCCACTTTAAAAATGGAATTCTAGAAAAGAGAGAGAGAAGCATGCACTCATCAAGTGAGAAGGTGCACATGAAGGCACATGAAAGCTTCGAATGATCAAGTGATTACCCAAGGAAGAATGAAGAAAGAAGAATGTGTGATCAGTTTGTCTTTCGTTGCATGCACTCATCACTGATAAGACAATTTTGGGGAATCTGATCTTCTTTAATTATCTCAGTTTATATATATATATATATATAGAGAGAGAGATGAGTAGAGAATGAAGCAAATCTACCCCATGTGAGGGATAGAGCTAGAATTAATATTGAAATTATAAAGAGAGATGCATGTTAATAACTGGATCTGAATGATTACATAGTGTGGATTTTGCACTCTTTCACAAATGGATCAGTTTTTTAATCTCTTTTTACAAAATCATCAAAAGCTTTTTCTCTCCAATTCCACAAAGATAATGTTAATTGGGGAATTATATTGTTTCAAAATAAAGATATATATATGCATTAAAAAAAAAATTGTCAAAAGACTTGCACAAAACAAAACCCTTTTCTGCTGTGCCGATAAAAAAAACAGCCACAGATTCAAAGATATCTATATAGTTAGCAAGTAACTGAGAGGGTTTGGAGAATCTTATCTTAAGCCTCCTTTTAAAAGGTTATAAACTATATGTTACTCAAGTAATTATCGATCGATATATGTCTCAAAAGGGATAATAATCTTCATCTAAAGATAGTTCAACAGCTCGCTTATATCTGTGTTCTACAACCACACTTAAACCCTAATTCTGGCTTTATGCATGATAAAATAGTCAATTATCTCATCACCGTTTGTCGGCACAACAACAGTATTAAAGATCATATATACGTGTGTGTGTGTGTGTGTGTATAAGATACATACGAGTCAAAGATTTTGTGTTGTAATGATTAAAGGGGAGAGAGTATCTTTAGCCAAATGAAAATGATATTTTAAGGAAAGTGGCACTAAATAAGGGGAACAGTAAAGAAAAAGTAAGTTTGGATTGCAAAGAAAAAAGGAATTAAAGGGGAAACGAGCATGAAAAGAAAAGGAATATAGAGACTGTGTGTCTGTTTGACGATGAATCTCTCTACACTTCCTCGGCTGATTTATGATATATAAAAGGGTTCTTTTTTTTCCTTGGGGCTAAATTTTTAAAACAAACCATAAAGCTATATATTTATTATCTTTAGGTCATATATATTTTAACTAATTTTTTTTAATTTTTATAAATTAATCAATTAGAGCTTATAAAAAGATCAGAAGAAGGAGTAATAATTCGCATATATTGATTAAATATATGTATTGGATAAAGCTACATGTAGAAAAAGTGGTACTTTATATATGTGTCATATTAATTAAAAGCATGAAGGAAATATATATTGTTTAAATATGGGTATGATCTAATGGAACAGAAGAAAAATTATGTGTTCAGAAAAGAACATTGTAATATCCAGCTTTGGATATAATTTATTAGCAATGCAACGGCTTTGTAACGTGCTTAAGCCTTAATAAACACTTTATTATGCTGCTTTATTATTTTTTTCCTGTTCATATGAATATTAATTTAATACACCGCTTCACACATGCATGGTTTCAAAACAATTTATATCTTTAATTCTACTTAATTAATTATATGCTCCCTATTCATCATCTAGCACGCCTTCAACTTCATCCAACTCCTTCATGCTCTCTCTCCCCCCCCCCTTCTCTCTCTCTCCTTCATGACTGAAAAACCTTGCAGGCTAATATTTTTTATTAAATTGTTAACCACTTATTGTAATTTAGGTTGTTTCACATATATAGAAATAACAATATTCACTTGGTCCCTGAAAAAAACTATACTCCTTTCAATCCTAAATGTAGAAATTAATTCATCACCAAAAAAATTAGAAGTTAGTTGAAAATTTTGATAATAAATATAAGATTTCAATTTACTTTATTTTCTACATTTATTATTTTCTCAAAGTATCCTTTTTTATCACCCAGTCAATGTGTGCAATTAATAAAAACAGTGTAAGTAATTTAAAAGAATGGGTATTTTAGGAAATTAATACACAAATTTTACAGAATAACTAACTTTAATCATTTCTGTAATCTATGCGAATTAGAGAGAATAACCATGGGCTTTGATTTCTCAGTGGCAATCATGAATTTTCTATGTGGTAGGAATAACAATCCATATTTTCAACATGTGTTGAAAGTTACTTAGTTGATAATTAAATTAATCACTTGGATCGTATGGAGAACGTATATTACTTGCTTGATGTTATAGTATACGTATAAGATCCTATACCTTGTTCTCCTTCCTAAGTATTGTGCGAAGAATATAAAATATGATATCCTCAACACCAAGCTATCATCCAAAGCACGTTTATTTATGTCCTTAATTAAATAAGTAGCATGCACTATTCATCATCGATCAACAAAATTTTCTCAGGATTTACAATAATGCCATAATGATCGAAGATACCATTACTATTACTATATATATACTATAAACTGATGAAAAGTATACATTTTAATAGTTAAATACTCTATATATTCAAAAATTTAGTTAGGAATTACCCAACTTATAAATAGTCTAACTTATGATGGAAACAGAGATCTTCCTCTCTCTTGCTCAAAATTTGATTTGTTAGAGTGAACAGATGAGAAAGAAATGGTAATAAACTGTAAAATTAGTATGTGTTGATATATAAAAACTAGTTTCACATATATTGGAATCTCCTCAAAAGCCAAAGAGCCTACCTTTTTTAAACTTTAGCCCCTCAATGCTGCTGTTAATTACAGAACAAACCACATCTCTGTCCACTTTATTTATAGTGCATTAACATAATATAATGTAATTTCAAGAGTGGCCTATATGTATATATATAGTTGGTTGTCGTCGTACAAGCTAGTTTGGTTCACAATATATCAGTAGTATCTCGATCTTTCTCTGATCTCTTATTCATTTCTTCTTTAGAATAATTGCAATACTGGCTCCAATGAGTAGTAGTACTCTCCCCCCTGGGTTTCGGTTCCATCCAACAGATGAAGAACTTGTTTCTTACTACCTAGAAAGAAAGATAACAGGTCGCTCCATAGAACTTCATATAATCCCTGAAGTTGATCTATACAAGCATGAACCATGGGATTTGCCAGGTACATACATACATACATATATGAATTCTTTCTAGAAAGTTCTTTTTTCATTATGCTTTTGTGTATCTGAGATGAGAAATTGATAACTTGCAGAGAAGTCGTTCTTGCCAAGTAAAGATATGGAGTGGTACTTTTACAGTCCAAGGGAAAGAAAGTACCCAAATGGGACAAGAACTAATAGGGCAACAAGAGCGGGTTATTGGAAAGCTACAGGGAAAGATAGGCCAGTGAGTTCTCAAAAGAGATCTGTTGTTGGAGTGAAGAAGACGTTGGTGTATTATAGAGGTAGAGCTCCTCATGGCATAAGAACCAATTGGGTTATGCATGAGTATCGCCTCATTGATTCACAACTTTCAAGTGTTTTCTCATCTTTAAAGGTATGTATATATGTAATATTGTAGGGGCTTGAGTCTTCTGTTTTCTGCTACAGATCAAATACAGTTGATAATGATTGAAGGAAAAAAAAAACCTAAAAAGACACCAAAGCCTCTATTTTCAATCCAAAGTCACAAAGAGTCTCAAAAGTCAATAAGTTTAAGAGACTCTCTCTCCTAATAATAAACTAATCTTTTGGAATTTGACTACTCCTTTGAGCTTATGTTCATAACAAAGGTGTTTTCATTAAGAGGTCAATTTTCACAAAGAAAATTACCTATAGAGGATTTTAAGCGGCAAGATACAGATAAGAGTCTAATAAGTCTAACATCAGAGAGTCTCATAAATGAGATGTGCTTTCAAAAGATTATTTCTCTTAATAGGTTAGTCTTTCAGGATTGACCTCTCATACATATATAACAGCGTTGTCATGATCATACACTAAGTTCAGTTTTACAATCTCATTTTTCCTCTTTTAACAACAATAATTTTGTGTTGTATAGTGTTAGGTAAAGTTAAAGATGGTGTCATAAGTCAAGTCCACATCTGTTGAGCTTGAACATAGAGTAATATGTTTGAAACACTGTGTTGCATACGGATCGATGCACATGGCTTTCTGTTTATGATTTTAGAACTTTATTTTTGTATGAATGAACGATGGAAGAATTCAGATGCATGTACTTGAGTGATATTCTGGCCGACAACCCTTTATACTTTTCGTATTCACTCTTTATAAAACTTGCTTTTCTGATGTATGCTATTATACTTTTCTTGCTTCCGTATGAATAAAGCTTATGATTATCACAGGATTCATACTCATTGTGTCGAGTTTTCAAGAAAGAAGAAGACAGCAAAACTAAGGAAGCGAAGAAGGAATGTGTAGGAGCAGATGAAGAGGAAGATGATAAAGTTGCTAATAATTGTGAAGCTTCTTGTTCGGATCTCTCGCAAGGAACACACACTGAAACAGCTGGTATGGTAGATGAAGCCAACAGCGCAGTTAATTATACGTATTCTCTGGGCATAATGGACGACGACGACCCATCAAATCTGTTTCAGGTGCTTCTTTAATTAAGTGTTAAATTTCACTTTTTGTCTTAAGTACCTAATTAATCTCTATGATTATCTGAAATTTATGGGATGTGAGAGCATGAACAACAAGTTTAGACAAGGACTACAAAATTATACATATATAAATATATATTATTGTTTTATCATCAGCTATGACTTAAGAAAAATTATTAATAAATCCAGCAGTATGAACCTATTATTATTTATTCTATTGAAATTTGTCTTTACATATTGCTCAATTATTATAAGATTTTGGTAATAAAATTTCTTTCTTAAGACTTAATTTTTCCTATTAGACTTAATTGCCAAACCTTAGTTAACCCACAAAAGTATAGACTTTGTATCTATCTATGTATCAATGAAATATATATTTATTTGTGTTGCAATTGCTATTTATAGTGGTCTACGTAATATGAGTTTGAGTTGGTTCTTTGATCTTTTCGTAAAGCTCTTCTTCTGAAGAAACACTTCGACTGACTCCAATATTTGTGTGTAAATGTAAACTTATATAGCTTTTCTTCACCATCCCCAAGAACTACTTTTGACTATCCCACCAAAACGTCTCCAAGGCAAATACCTCTTTCCAAAGCTAACACCATAATTACAGGAGGAAAATGGGAGGAAACTAAGGAAGATAATTATGGTGTTTTAGAAAATATATATTATATTAATCAGCTTACTCAATCTAATTAAATTAGATAAATATATTATATATTAAGAACTAGAGAGTGCCTCATTAAATTTATTATATGAATGTATAATTTTTTTCCTAATTTATTTTTTTTAAACTTCTTATTTCTCACTCATTCCTTAATATAATAGAAGTAAAGTTGAAAAGTTATTAAATTTAAAAATAAAATTAATGAATTTTAAAAATTTTCGTTCTTAGCTCCGATAAAACTGGTTGGAAATAACAAATAACATAGAAGAATACATAGTATATATAAGCATTGGCAATAATTAATAACGTGTTAACTAGTAAATGTGTGCAGGATATAGAGGGGCCTATTTATGGAAGCATGCATGAGGAAGTTGCAACATACACAATACCTAATCATTTGGAGCATTTGGATATGGAAGATTTGGCTGAAATAAATTTGCCAGGGAAGACAAAACCATCATTAATGAAGAAGCCTCAAATAATAAGTGGCCAATGTGTTTTATCTAACAAAAACAACAACAAGGATTATATCTATGGAACCCTAGAAGAGATCATCTCTTTGTGTTCCTCTCAAGATTTACACAATTTTATTAATTAGTCCCTATTTTTTCAACTCCACAATATTATATATTCATTAAATTAACTAATTAACCTCACATTATATAACAAATGGGAAGTTGTTTTTTCTTCAAATAGTAAAATATCTTGACCCAATAAGGCAAAGTGGAATCCAATTAGTTTTGGGATGATTTTGCTCCTTCATATTATTATCATTAGTTTTTAAGTATAGGCTAAGAGTATATTGGTGTTAAAAACTTTGGTTTGTATATCTTTGGAATTAAAGATACATGAGCCAAATTGATGTTTTACATATCTGCAATTCCATGATTTATTTCATATATATTGGCTACGAGTTCTCTATTTTGAGCACAAGTTCATTTTATTTTTTTTATCAGACCCCTAGGGTTCCTAATAACCATTAAATTATTACTCATTGAAGTCACGTTACTCTCTTATTTTTATTTATTTATTTTTTATTGTCTACCCGATTCACAGGATTATTTATTTATTTTGCTTCTAAAGTCTCATTACTCTATTTGACAAAAGACATTTGTTTGGGTCTAAAGTCACAGGATAACTTTTGGGCCAGGCTTATACTTAAGCCCAAATAAGGCCCATAAATTAGAATCGGAGCCCAATCATTTCGGCCAAGGAACCCAACCTTTAACCATATTATCCATACGCTCGCCATTGTTCTGACAAAAAAAATGACACCAACCAACGGGGGGTTGGTCCGAATAGTAAGCAGTTTGGTATCTCTTAAGCAAGGTCTCGAGTTCGAGTCCTGGCGTATGCAAAAAATCTCTGTTAGGAGACTCACCTACCATAGCCAGGTGCATGATGCGGGTCAGATCCGGATGTAGTCGGGGTAAAGTTCCAGTGAACTGGGTGGGCAAAAAAAAAATGACACCAGTCAATGAATAATCAATAATGATATGTTGTATAAAAAAAATAATGATATGCACCATTGAACTATCCAGGTTTTGAAAATTAAAAAGTTGTCCCAAAACTTTCCTTTTATAAATATAAAGTGTAGCTCTGTCTCATAAAGAAATATTCTTTATGTACTAACAATATGTCAATATATAGAAACGGTATGTGAATGTAAAGTGTTCTATTCGTTAAAATAATTTTTTTTTTAAAAAAAATCCTTCAATTTGGGTGTAAATATCTTGCCCAAGACAGACATATAGAGGACCGACCCTTCTGGCTGACTGGAATGATGCTTTTATAGCTAAAAGGCATGTTATGTGAAACACACGACTACTTTATCATGCGATTCAATGTTTTTTTCTTCTTCTAAAAACAAATCAGCAAACAGCAAAGCCAGAAGGAAGCACGAACTCAAATTTATTCTGGTTAAAGTCATCTTTGGAAAAAAAAAGGGTCTGAAAATAAAATAAAGAGAAAGAAGACAGTCACGAAGCCAATAGTGTTTTGGAAATACAAAAAGTTACCAGAGGGAAGCATCAATATCACTAATATAAAAGAAAATCATTAGTAAATTAAATTATGTACAAATCAGAAAGAGCAATTTATTTTTCACACTTCAATCACTCATTGCCAACTTCAATAACACCAAGCTCCTCCCTGAAGTATCTTCTCTTGAATAAATGCCGAAATTCATTGTCAAACAAGCAAACCAAAATATAACAGTTCAACCTCCCTCATCAAGATCCACCTCATGAAGATTAGGTGGAGATTGATAAAGGATACAAAAATACTCAACTAGAATATGTGAGAGCTTAGCTAGGTAATTAACAGTAACCAATTAGTATTTCCTACAACTATGTAATAATAACACACATGCCAATCCCTATGTAAAACTAGCCTAGTAGCCTCAATAATGTCCCTAAAGGGATGGTTACTATCATAACCCCTAACACAAAACTTAATTGCTTCTATACAATCAGTAAAAACCACAATATCTGAAACCTTTTGTCTAGCATAAGTTAAGCCCAGCCATAATCCCTACAACTTCTGCAATGGCAGGACTCCTTGAAATATTTCTTAAGCATATGATGTTGTAAGTTTGAACTATCTATGGTATTATGGGTGCGTAAGTAATTAATGGCAAAAAATATGATAAAGTATCATTTAGCACCTGGATATTATTTTTCAGTAGTATTTAGTTTCCTGATATTATTTTTCTAGTGCATCTAACACCCCCTAATATTATTTTCTAGTTACGCCTAACACCATAATCTTATTTATAGTTTAATATGTTGGATGCACTATAAAAAATATTACAATATTGGAAGCACCAGAAAAATAATATTGTGGTACTAAATGCACCATAAATAAAATTATGGTACTTGATACTATTTTAGCAAAAAAATAATAAATATAATTTAATTTTAGGATAACAAGGTAAACATATAGGGAAGATGGATATAGTTAATTAGAGGATGGGGATTTGTGAACAAAGTGAAAAGGAATGGATAGATGGATGGATGTAGTTATGGACGTGGCCTCTTCAACCAAATGAAAGAAAGTCTTCATCTTTCTTTTTGCAGAAAAACACTTCTTAGCTTACAAGATCTCCCTCCTTCTTTCTCTACTCACCACTGATCACTTCTTTTTCTTTTCTAGCTAGAAAGAACAAAAAATAAATAAATTTACCCACCTAATTAATGGATATTTTGTCTCTATGATTAATTATTACTGTCACATATATTCTTCCTAATATTCCCATTAAGACAAGATGGGGTAGGGAAGCCATCTAATCAAAAAGACTCATAGTGGACAGATTATATGGGCTTAATTGACTATTTTTTTTCTAAGTTGGAGAAGCATCACAATTCACAACGCCAAAATTAGAATTTTTGAGAATATTGGTTGGGATTTGAGAAGAGATTCAAAACAAAAATCTAAGTAAAATTGGATGAGATTAATAAATTAGTACATTATATTATTGTTTTATCTCTCAAAACAAGATATGTAGATTTGTCCCATTACTTTATTTGGGATAGGATCCATATGTTTTAATATAATTAATTACTAATGATCTATCAACTCCGCATCATGCATCAAAAACCTTCTTTAGCCACTTGATTGTTTGAATTAATCTTTGCTATTTCGAATCTTAAAAAAAAGTAAAGAAATGCTACTTCGCCATATTGCGGGGAAAATGGCACTCAAAAAATTATATTCTTCTAATATTTAATATATGATCTAATTAGAGAGTTAATATTAGTCTTGATAATAAATATAGATATATTTTTTATATTTATTTTTTTCTTTCAAATTACCCCTATTGATATTATCTCAATAATAATCAAATAAAAGATGGGGGAGGGAGCTAAAAAGATTATTAGAGAATTTAAAAAATAATATGTCATATTAATTAACTCTTTAATTTAATTAAATATACTTTATATTAAGGACAAGAGAAAGATGATTTATTGTTCAGAGCCCGTATAATGTAGCGGACACACTAATTAGATACTTAAATGAGAAGAATATACTAAGGAGGAGTACAAATTAGGAAGCAAAAAAAAGAAGAGTAATTTAGTGGAAAAAGTGGGAAAGTGACGGTGGATAGAGAGGTGGGGCTCAAGAGAGAATAAAAAAGAGAAACGTCAAAACTCGAGAAATGAGAAAATGAGAATAAAGCAAATAGACAGCCCAACATGCGAGTTTGTACTCTTAATTATATCATTTTGCCTTTAATCTCTCTCTCTACAGATCATCTGTCCCTTTTGTCTCCCCGCTTTTATACTCCTCGCTCCTCCACCATCCTCCACTCTGATACCTTCTTCTTCTTCTTAAGGGTTATTTCATATTATTGCAGAAGTACAGGGAAGTTATCAACAGGTATGGGTTCGAAGGGAAGGTGGAGGAAGAGTTGGGCTCCACAGCCATTGACGCCATTAATGGAGGGACCAGACCCTGAGATGCAAGAAGGAGGAGGCAAGAAAGAGAAGTCATGGGAAGTGATAAGAGAATGGTTTAGGGCTCAGAAGATATCGCCTTCTTCTGGGAACTTGTCACAGTCTTTCTATGGCACAATTCAAGCAAAGACCCAAGATTTGAGACTCATTCTTGGTGTCTTAGGTTGTCCCTTGGCTCCTATTCCCTTAGCCCATGATTCTACCCACACCATTAATCGCATCAAAGACGCCCCTTTTGTAAGTTCTTTCTTTTCCTTTTTTTTAATACCTCTAGGGTGATATTAATCTAAAAACTTTTTACATACTCACAATTCTTATTTTTTTAATGATTATGACAATTTTGCTCACTTTTTTAATACTTTTAGTGTGATATTGATTAAAAAAATTTAGATATTCACAATTCTTACGCAAAAGCTTTTGGAACAAAATTAGACTTTGATCCTATAATCTAATGTTACATAAAAATCTTTTAGAGAGATTGAATTACATATGTTATAATTAAGTAATTTATTTAACTTTTTTTAATTATATACAAATTAAATTAAGTAAATAATTTTTATAGTAAGGATGAATTGATTATTAATCCGCGCCCTGTATCATATCATTCCATATTTAAAAAATCTGTACTTTATAAACCGGACATTATATTGATGGTGATGAGGGATTCAACAACAGTGTGTAGTACAAGGAACACATGATTACAACATTATTGAAATGTGGGTGATCGATAACTCAGCTAATTGAAATGGAGACAGGAATCGTCCATAGCGAAGTATATAATACACCAGTACTTGGCGGCGACGGGGTGTTTAAAGCAGCAGAGGGAGATGAGGAACATGTATGCGAGCGGCGGCGTGAAGATGATATGCTGCGAGACGGAGATCTCCTCCGGCAAGAACGTCAAGTGCATCGGCACCAGAAGCAGTGAGAACGGCTGCTTTGTGCTCTGGCAGATGCTCCCCGGAATGTGGTCCATTGAGCTGGTCGTCGCCGGCCACAAGGTCATCGCCGGCAGCAACGGCAAGATCGCCTGGCGCCACACCCCCTGGCTCGGCACCCACGCCGCCAAAGGCCCCCAACGCCCCCTCCGCCGCATCATTCAGGTATATATATCTATATTTATCAACTGTCCCTAATATTTAATTTTATTACCAATATTTCTGAAGAAAATGCGTTATGTCTATTTTAAAAAAAAAATTAGAGTTAGGATTGGTAGGGGGTACGTAGTATCTAGGCGATAATTATTAAGATGTAAATTATCAACATTTAGTAAATAACTGAGCTCTAATGTATTTTATAAAAATAAATGGTGGTGAGGTTACGGTTGACATACAGTGAGGATTGAAAGTGGGAAAAGAAGGGGAATCAATTTTACCAATATGGACTATAGAGATTAAAATTGAACGATATTGATTTAATGTTATCTTATTTTTATATTTTTAATAAATTGTTATTTAGAAAAATTACTAAAAAAAAGTTCATTATAAAAATTATTATCCAAATATACCTAAAAACCTAAGTCCTTAACAATATATTTGATATGATAGAAGAATTTTTTATAGAGGTGGAAGTGGAAATAAAAATAAATTTTAAAAGTTTGTTTAGTAGGATAGAAATAAATATGGAATTGATGTATATTTTTTTATAACTTGAAGTAAAATGGTCTAAAATATTTTTTTTATAACTTGAGAAGGATTAAAATTGTCTAGAATTTTTATAATTGGGGTAAAATTATCTAAAAAATTTTACTTCAACTTCCATCATCTCAATTTCTAGTTTTTCTGATGGAACTGAAATGGCATAAAATATTAGAAATGAAAGTGAAAATGATTTCTATCGTACTAAATGAGGGAAGTGGAAGATTCTCCTTCCACTTCCCAGCTACCAAACATGGCATAAGGCTTGAGCAATGCAACTTTTTTTAACTGTCTACAATATATCTTTAATAATATATAAATATTTTTTTATTTTATACATAATAGAATCTCCTGTCTATAATATTTTTTATATATTGTAGACAGTGAAAGTGACTTCTATCGTACTAAATGAGAGAAATGGAAGATTCTCCTTCCACTTCCCAGCTACCAAACATGGCATAAGACTTGAGCAATGCAACTTTTTTTAACTGTCTACAATATATCTTTAATAATATATAAATATTTTTTATTTTATACACAATATAATTTTTTTTATTTTATACATACAGAAAGATATTTATACATTATTAAAGCTATCATGTATACAGTTAAAAAATTATATTTATTAAAGATACTTTATACCTATGTCTTTAAATAAATTTTATATATTTTTAAATAATAAATTTTACAATGAAAACATTATCAATAATTTTTCATTTTAGTTTAATAAATAAACAATATAAAGTAAAAATAGGGGGCAGAAAACACGTTGTCGTAGTACCAAACAAGATAAAGAAAGGAGAAGAAGAATACAAAAATGAAATTGCTAGGAAGGAAAATGTGTGTGTGTGTGTGTGTTACCATATACAAATGGTGGGGGAAGTGTCCTTTGCTTTTGGCCCACATTTATTCAGTGACCAACTTGTACTTTTTACGACACTTACTTCCCACGTCACTCTCCTGCTGACGTCATCCTCCACCTATTATTTCGGGATTCCCTCCCTCCCCATGCACCTCCTGCTCCCTTCTCCTCGTGTTTCGCCCCATCCTCCTGCTTTTGCTTTTGCTTTTTCTTTTTTATTTTCATTCTTTATTTTAATTAAAACGGTCAGATAGTATTCCTCCTTTCTTCATGTTTTTAATATAAAATTTATTTTAATTAATTTAATTAAAATATAAAAATAATTAATATTATATATTTTTTTAAAATACTATAATTATCTTTTTTTTATTCTATTTTTCTCTCTCATTTGATTATAATTAAAAAAATATTAGTAGGGATGATAGTTTTAAAAAAATTGATATATATAAAAAATAAATTTTATATTTAAAATTAAAATTAACTTTTTAATTAAGTTTTATTTTTAGGATTAATATAATTTAAAATTATAATTGGAATAGAATTTATAGCCTCCACTTAAAAGGTATTCCATATGACCATTACATTTGGCCTACTTCCCTCCTTCCGCCCTTCCCTCTTTCACCATCTATTATTCATTACGGAGAAAACCATTCTTGGACTACATCTGGGTTGCTTCAATTTTTAATTTGGTTTTTGTGTATACTTATTTATTTTTTTTTTTTAAATTTTATTCTGTCAACATAATTAACTTCTGGAAGCTAGAAATACGAACAAAATAAAGTTACCAAAGTTACTGAAGTTAAAAGACTAGTATTAAAAGATTTAATATAAAAAAGTATACACAAATACTAAATTAAAAATTGAAAGAAATTATTGAGACCTCAAGAATAGTTTCCCTACTTTCTATATGGAGAAATAAATTATAGGGAGGATGATAATTACAAAGCGTGGAAGAATATTAATGTAAAATGAAGATCTCATTAATTTGTTTGCTTATGACAGGGGTTGGATCCAAAGAGCACAGCCAGCTTATTTGCCAATGCACAATGCTTGGGCGAAAACAGAATCGGAGATGTTGACTGCTTTGTCCTCAAAGTATCTGCGGATCGTGTGGTTGTGGTTGAACGAAGTGAGGGTCCCGCTGAAGTAATAAGGCACATATTGTATGGGTATTTTTGTCAAAAGAGCGGGCTTCTTATTTACTTGGAGGACTCTCACCTCACAAGGATTCAAACCCCAGAGTATAATGATACAGTGTATTGGGAGACCACCGTAGGCAGCACCATCGGTGACTATAGAGACATTGATGGAATCTTGATCGCTCATCGAGGTCGATCCATTGCGACGGTGTTCCGATTTGGCAAGATGACGATGCAGCATAGCCGAACCAGAATGGAAGAGATCTGGACCATAGATGATGTTATGTTCAACGTTCCAGGACTCTCCATGGATCATTTCATTCCTCCAGCTGATATCTATGACAATTTGAATTCTCCCTAATAAATTAAATAAACTCAAAGTAGGGTTTTTTATTTGGGAAAAAAATTATATAGAAGTACCTAGATTTGAGTCCTTCTATATAATTTTCCCTTTAGTTTTGGGTTTAGAATTATAATTTTACCTATGGGGTTGGTATAGTTAGAGTATATTGGGGGGGGTATGTATGTAATTTCTTTCATTTTTAGTTTAGTAATGTAAAAGTTCTTGTAATGAGTAGTTGGTGTTTGGAAATGAATAATCTAAAATGACAAATTGTAAGGGAAGGTGAAATGGAATAAGTTACTTTTGAGAATATTATTTGTGTGGAAATTGACTAAATTATAGAAATTTGTTCTCCATTATTGCAGGCTCATATAAATTTCCAATGACTTTCTGCAATGGAAGAAAATTAAAATGTGCAATTTTAAATTATTTATACAACTTTATTTTACTCAGACACAATAGTAAAAGCCACTAAGGCCAATAGTTTAGTTATACTTCCATATAATAACAACAAAAAGCTTTATATCATTAGACAACGTTTACGAACACTCATTATCATTATATTGTATTAATAACTAAATTTTTATATAAAAATAATAACTAAAATGTCTGGCTCAATAATTTTATTAAGCATTTTTTTTATTTTTCCATATCTCTTTTAAGATGAATTCATATTATCTAATTCACTTTTCATATTATATAATCCACTCTCCTTACCAGCACTCCAATTGTATTCTTTATATATATTCGAATAATCTCAAATAATTTTGTATCATTTTCCTCTTATATGATCATTTTAACTATAAGGTACTCACATTTAATGTTCAACAATACATCGAATATAATTATCTCTAATAAAAAAATAATTGTACTTAGAAAAAAAAATCAGGTAAGGCCTAAATTATTACCCTGGGCCTAAATAGCTTCGTGGGCCAGAGATTCAGTAGTGGGCTTAAGGTTGACTCACTGATCTGTACTCAATATCTTGTTCTTACTTGCCTAATATTGGTATCGCCTAAGAAAAATGAGGATTTTACCCTACCTTTAGATTGTGGGTGAGCTCAAAACTTTTCTACAAATGTTTATAAAAAAAAACTGTTCTTATTTCTTTCATAGGTCCATGATGATCTGGGTATCGGTAATGTAAATTAAAAAAAAAAACATCCTAAACTTCTTCCTCTTGTTTTTTGGTCAATTATGAGGGTTTAAACCTTAGATTTTAATCCACATCTCATTTCATATTGAGTCATTCATTAATTACTTAAGATAGCCTCAACATATATAAATGCACTATTGCTTTTGCTTAGTTAAAAATCTGCTGGCTGGTTGCTTTCTATTAACAATGTGAGGTATCCACTAATTAATTCAGCAATTTACCAATGATAACTTTTGAATCAACGTATGTAAAAACCTTTCACCACTGGATTCCTTAAGTCATGAACTAATAATATTAAGAGCTGGATTAAGCAAAAACCTGCGAATGCTTTGCCATTAAGCAAACCACCAATGGGAGAGATAGAAAAAGCAAAACGTGTTGTTACAGATACATCATAAGTAGATTGTCAGTGAAAAGCTATGTTATATTAATTAAAGTAAAATGATTGATGGTGAGTTAAGTGAATGATTAAAAGAGGCATGTTGTCCAAATTTGAAGAATGTTTACGTACTTTGGTTACTTTCCATGTAAGTGGGAATTCATGTTAATATCTCCGAACCCAACAGTCACCTGATAACATTGCTTGATTATGAAGTAAAGGCATATCATAATTAAATTCAGACTCAATGCTGACACACTCAATCAAAAGCCAACTTCTTAATGGAGAAAAAAGAAGGGACAAATTAAATTTAAAGACAAAAATTGCAAATAATGAAAAGATATATAACTTATGTAAATCTTGCATATTGCTCTTGATCATCAAAAGGGATTTCCTTGTCTTATTGTTTTTGCTTTTGCAGCAAAGCAGATATAATTACTTAAAATTCTCCAACATTATTTTACATATGCAGATCTCAGATAAATAATTCGCCAATAAAAGAGCTCTATCTCTTGAGAGATTCATCATCTCCAGATCTGGATTCTGTACGTGTAGTCCATAATATTGTTCTTTTGTCCAATTCAATTGAAACAGCAAATTTTCTTCATTTCAATTAATCTTCCGCTATGTCATCCACTGCAGGTTTTCAAATGATACTATTATTTCACTGTAAGTTGTCAGGTATTGAGTCAAAGTGGTTAATGAGTCAGCAAAGTTATGCTTACTTGTACTTACCTCATTGTACAAATCAGCGTATTGTCATCTTGTACATATAATATAAATACAATTCCGATTTCACAGATTCCTTCAGTTCATCTTCTCTCTTTAATTATTTCCTTGATATGTCATGTGATCTAGAAGTCACAAATTCAAATCTTAAAAATAATATTTTCGTTTGTGAGAATAAAACTATGTAGATCTGTTCTTACTCAAACTTCACTTGGTAAGAGCCGTATTGAGATGAAATTATTCAAACCCTGCAATAGGTTCATCGATATTACTAACTCATTTCTTAAAACTAATAAAGACTTCATATATAGCCCCTTGCTTTCTTCGTATTGTTTGTTTTCTTCTTCCATGAATAATAAATATTAAACAAAAGAAAAAGAAGGATGACGGTTCTATATTTAATTTGTTGCCTGCAGATATGGTAACTGAACTTGTGATTTTTAGTAAGCTCTTTTAATTGTCTGTGAGAGAAGGGAAGGGAAGGGAGTGGTGGGGACAAAAGAAGCTTCTCCACTTTAATTACTTCGTTAGAGCAATACGTAGATATATAATAATATGGTGGAAAATGTAGTCTTTAGACAAACGAAGCTTGATTCGACTCAGATATAGTAAACACAGAACATAAAGTGTTTTGAATCCGGCCATCTGCTAATGATTTCCCATGACCATCGATCTTCGTGCACGCCTTCCTTGACCACTCATCATGATCTTCAGCAATTCCTATATAGCTAACTCCTTATCTTCTTTCAGAATGACCAAAACTTATGATCCAAGAAATGTGTTCCTGTCTGAATATATATATTATGGATCCAACTGCTAGCATCAATATATATTGATAGCAAATTTTAAACGGGAAATAATTGTGAGATTTTAAGGAGGGAATGTAATAATTAAAATGTCCTATAATAAGTAAGCAGTAAGGACTTATTATTTTCTTAAATAAAACTTGTCTTTGTAAGCTAGGTTGCTTACTTATTGTTGAACTTTTTAATAATTACATTTTTTTTAAACCTCTAATAATTTTTTTCAATTATAAAGACACACATATAAGTACGTACCTCTCTTTAATATATATAAACACGGGTATATTATACTTGTAAAACTGATAATGACACATGAAATTTAATGTTTTATGATAGGCGATAATGCTTAGAGTAAGGTTATGGTTGCTGCTATATATGATCTGGAGATCATGAGTTCAGATTCTAGAATTAGTTTCTCTAATTAGGAGGGTAAGACTGCATACATCTATATATTACTCCCCATACTCCATTTGTTTAGAGCCTTGTGCGCTGGGTTACTTTTTTTAATAACATGCGGAAAATAAAAAACAAAGAAATGAAAGAAAAAGAAAAGGAGGTAGATCTGGAGGATGCATGAGTATGATCACAGAATATATTCAGCTTTAAAATGGTAAGAGTAACAACTTTGTGCATGTAAAGATAGAAGCTTCCTCGATGTGCGCACGCATGGGAGTGCGTTGTATTCTTCCTACTCTTTAGGCTTTATTGCCTTCTTCTTTCTCATTCTTTCTTTCTTTTCTCTGAGGACTCTTCCAGTCTTACATACTATAGTGGGATGAGAGTGAGGAAGCTACATGTTTGTTTATTTAACTTTGTCCAACTTGCAAGTGCTTCTAAAATTTCTCTGCGACCAATAAAGGTATTGGCACCCACCACCTCCACCACCATCTTTTATATTTTTATTTAATTTCACGGCAAAGAGAAGCTTCATGTGGATCTGAGAGAGAGAGAGAGAGACGCATGTGAGTGGGCGCGTATATGGATATATATATACATATATGTGCATGTATATATAGAGACATATATATATATACTTGAATTAAAGAGACAGGTTACACTCTGGAAGGCAAGGCTAGTTATAGTCCTAATATAGCTAGGGTCTTGATAGATCTATCCCTGAAGAAAATGCATCAAAAGATCGCTACATATTATCTAAAGCAGTAATATCACTTAAAGGATATTGTCTCTTGTCTTTCTTTTCTTTCTTTATTTCTTTACACTAGATTTGAAGTCTTCAATTGTTCAATCCTTTACTCTGGTCTAAGCTAATGGGGTTTGGATAACTTGGAACAAAAAAGAGTAGCTCGTATTTGTGGTCACTTATTCTCATTGAATTTACTCATCCAAGTATTGAACATGACTCCAAGGGGGGTGAATTGGGTGATCAATTAAAACATTAAACATAAATAACCGAACACTAGAACATATATATAGGTGTATATCATGAGTTTTAACAAATTAACATGGATGTGATATGCTAGAAGTGAAAATACACACACACACTCACTTGTAGGCACAAAAGATATTTGTAAACTGTGCAAGGCTATTTGTCAATTATATTTTTCCCTATTCACTTTCATTCTACATACCAAGCTGCAGCCCCTGAATGACGTTTACACTATTAATGTGGACTTTTGCTTCCTTTTTGATAGGGTCCCTATACGTTGATTTTCTTGCCAGAATATAGATAAAGTGTAGATGTCATATATATTTAAGACAAAGGCATACAATTATTTGAATTAACTTTAAAGTCATATTGATGAACATGAATTTAAGAGATGTTTCCTCTTAACCATGTTAGTTTTTATTTTATTTTTTTTAATTTTAGACAGAATTGTGTGAATTTTGGAAATAAAAAAGCCTATACTCATGTAAAATATAAAATTTATAACAATTCATCTATTCATAAAGCATAAATTCTGCATAATACATATAAGATTCACCATCTAGTTTTAGCCCAAAAAAGTTATGTCTATACACACACACACACACACACACAACTATATATATAATATAAAATCTAGACGGGCTAGAGTAATTCATAAATTACAGCATAGAAAATAACTGGCCAAATACTCCTTTGGTCCTTAATATATGATATATTTAACTAATTTAATTAGATTAAAGAAGTTAGTTAAACTAGTTAATATATCATACTTTTTCTTAAACTCCCTAATCATCTTTCTTAACCTATTTTCTCACTTTCTTATTTGATTATTGTTAAGGGCTATAAATAGGAGTAATTTAAAAAAAAATTGATAAATATAGAGAGTAGATCTTATATTTATAACTCCCTAATTAGCTCCTATATTAAGGATTTGGAGAGTATATTAATATACTATTTACAGAGTGTAACGAGATTAGAACCAGATGTATTTCAGAGGATGAAGATAAAGAAGTTATTCGCAAGGAATATAGAGGAGCAGTAAAGAAGAGAGAAAAGAAGAAAGAAGGGTTTGTGAAAGGCAGATACTGCGTGTCGGCTTCAATTTATGCCTTAACAACTTGAAGAGAAAGCTACCAAACAAGATGGAATTAATGTCTGCCAATGTTGTTCCTATTATCTCTACAACGACTTCTCCTTCTCAAAGTGTTCATTTTATTCTCTCTTTCTCTTTCTCCCCTTTCCCCTTCACTATATCTTCTCTCAGCTTTTTCCATTTCCAGTTTTTCATTCTGCATCAAGAATCTCTAATTTGGCTTCTTATATTACTTTTTTTTTCGATTTTCCCGAGAGATTTGCCTCCAATCATTAGGTTAATTATACTTCTAACTGACTTACTTGTATTAACTAACTTCAGCATACTATATATAAAGGTTCGTTATTTCATTTAAGTAGTTACAGACCTCGAAATCCTCAAAAATAAACAAATGAATTATCAGAACTCAATCTTGTTAGTTCATTAGAGATCACTTATATGCTATTACTTCATCATGATTCCATCGTCGAAAATAATTAATTTTTTATCGATCTCCAAGTAGAAATTATAACTGTATAAAACACATACAAAGTGTGTGGATTTTAAATGAACTTACCATCATGAAACTTTTTTCTTCTGAAATATATTTAGCAGAGAAAGATTTAAAAAGAAAACATCAACATGGATAGAGGAAAAGAAATATATATATAGAGCTTCAAATTTTATAAGTACTCCTTCATAACGTCCAGACATGCCGGCCATAATTAAGTGTTATAAATTGATTATCATCAGATCACATGATGAATTACTTAATATTTAATTATCTAAAATTCAATACAATCACATGAAGCCAGCTGGTAATGCAATAATAATAATAATAATTAATGTTATAGATGCAATTAAAAATTAGTACAAGGGAGAATGCTCACACATGATTGAAGTACAATTATGCGTCCTCATATTAGAACATGACTCAGTTACTGATGCCCTCAAGAAAAATAAAAAAGAAAAAAGATTAGAGCATGACTAAGGATTTGATTAGAGCATGACTAAGGATTTGCCATGCAAAGGCATTGTACAATAAAAACGAGATACTTAATTAATAACCCTAGCTATTCTATATTCAAAACCCTAGATATCTTGGCCGTACAATAATTAATTATGATCATTTTTGGGGGAAAAAAAATCTAAAAGGGTGTACCAGTGCTAATCATAGGACTCATCCTTTGATCTGCATGTTGAAGGGAATGTGCCCTTTTTGGCGAAGGCCTTTCACCAAGCTTCTTATGATCAGTCAAAGAATCCCCTAAAATGTCGTCTACTTGATGAAGCAAAGGCTTAGTGTCATAAATCTCTGAAATAGGATCAATAACATTATTAATGTTATTATTCTCATCAGAACTGGTGCAGGTTCTATCCACCATTGAAACTTGCTTAAAAGGATCATCGGTATCAAGACACGAAGATGCAGTTCCCAGATGATCTTCATTGTTCCAAATCAAAGGCCTCTTGTTCTTATTATTATTATGATTCATCCCCACACACAGATTTTCAGAACTGTTGCTGCTATTTGGCATGAACTGGTGGTGATGAAGATGATGATCGAGCTGGTCACCAGCACCATCATAGATGTTAAGCTGATGATCTTGAAAAGAAGGGAAATTAGTATTGAGAGGGATCGAAGTGAAATCTTGAGGGATCATATTGGCTTGAGGATGATGATGAGCTCCAATATTATTAATGTTCTTCAGATTTTCACCTGCAAGTGTTTGATATGCCTTCTCTAATATGCTCTGCATGTATTTCCCTTGTGCTTCAATCCTCAGCTGAAGATGTTTCTGAACCTGTATATCACATATATCCGAAATTAATATTAGTGGCAGAATTTATGTTGTTAATTAATTTTACAGAAAATTATAGGATTTCAATATATATATGGAGATTATTTGGATTCTGTATTGTGTTTATGAAATATTTAATTACCTCTAGTTGTTCGTGAAGTCGTCTTTGGACCTCCATTTGCATCCTAATTGCACCAACCATATGTGCAAGTTAGAATTTAAGTTACTATTGTATGCAAGAAAAATTCCAATTTCCCAGCAATTACACTCAGAAAAAAAAGAAATCAAAATTATATATATTCGAATTTGATGACTTGTCGTAAAAGAAAATTGATACAAGCAGCATACTCGTTCATATTGCGACCGATCATGGAGGAAGAGGAGGCAGAATTTCGTTGAAGTTCTAAAGCCGAAGCTGCCATAATAGTGTAAAAAGGATATATAAATTGTAAATATAAAGAAGATATATCATGAAGTGTAAAGATCAAAAAAGCTCAAAGAAATTCCTCATTAAAAAATAAAAATAAAAATAAGGAACCCTAGAAAGAAAAGACGCCTCACCTCTCATACCATCCTTGATCGAATGATCATTGAAGTCCTTGTGGGGTTGCTTTCCAAGCCTAAATTTCTAGCACCGCAAAAACGGAAGAACGTGATGAGAAAAAGATTTTTAAAAACAAAACCAAAAAAGCGAATTAAAGATAATTGAATTCAAGGGTTTTGTGTTCAAACCTGAAGGTGACTCTTTAGGTGGTAAAGCGTGAGACCATTTACACCCATCACCCTCATGATAGTCTTCGGTGTTGCCTCTGCAAGTTTCCATCATCAAACACAAACAAAAACAAACGTCACGTTGCGTATAGAAAGAAGAGAAGAAGAAGAAGAAGATCCAATAATATATATATATATATATATATATATATATATATGGAAATTGAAGAAGAAGAAGAAGAAGAGTATACTGTCAGGGCCTCCGAGCTGAGTGACGGCATCGACGAAGCGTTCATGGAGTTCGACGGTCCAGCGAAGGCGAGGCTTGGGATCAGTGGTGAGGACGAGGCCAGAGTCAGGTTGAACACACATGCCTCTCTGTTGAGAATTCATAGATGAGCCCTTCTTTGGAGGGAACATTCTCTCTCTCTCTGGTTCTCTCTGAGAGGAATAGGGATGAGATTCAAGAACAGATGCCAAGTGCAAATAAAGAAGAAGAGAATAGGGTGCGTTTTTAAGACAAGAGACGGCGCAAGAGAGCCTGAGAGAGATAGAGAGAGAGGGAGAAGCTTACAATACTAAAAGAGAGCACAATTAGTATTGAAGAAAAAAGTAACTAGATTCAATCTGTGAAATAATTATAATACGCTAATGTCTTTCTTCTTCTTTTTTTGCCAGCAATATAATAAGCTAATCATCATGAACTAAAAAGTTTCATAGATATATATATATATGTCAGTTTTGTCTAATAATAATTTTGTGTCTCTTCATAATTATTAATTTATTATAAATACTAAATTTATTTTCATATATCTAATTTATAAAATTAAAAGCTCCCTCAGCTAACATGGAAGCCTCCTTTAATTTTCCCAAAAGGCCTCTCTCTCTCTCTACTAATATAACATTATATTCTTTAATTAGACAGACAATTCTTATTTATTACTATATCACATATATATTTTGGTAGGGTCTAAACATTATCCTCAAACTAATAGCTAATAACTAGAGACTAATCTTTCTAAAATATAGATATCACCATAGTAAATTTTGCCTTTCACAATAAAATTATTTCTATACACATAACCTAATTCAAACATAAGATATTATATTTAAGATGTCGGATTTTGTTAGTATATATATTTAATCGTATTATAGATATACATCTTTTATTGTTAATTTTCATTCATTTTATGAGTAAATTAATCTTACTACGAAGGTTCTAGCATGCAAATATATTACTAAATGAAGCATAGAGATACCCTTTGGATAGTTTTGCGTAGATATGTAACTTTTCTGAGGCATCATGACTGGGAGACCCCTCATGCAATGATGATAATTTGGAGATATTGTACTTTAACTCTTTCTCCTTATATATATATATATATCTAGAGAGAGGGGGGATGATATATAGGGTTTGGTGAAGAATGCATTATGAACATAATCTCCCATTTGGCTGTTTATGCATTCATATATATTCGTAGTACGACACCCTTTTAGGAATAATTATTATCCTCAACCTAGCTATCTCTTCAATGGCATAATAACGGAAAAGATTGGCTTTATGTCATTTTCCCCACAAAAAGTTTCAATCATATATTTGAAATAAAAAAAAAAGTGTAACACCCTTAAAACAAAATTTATATCTTGATTTTTAGGTAACACGTTGCGTTATTGTAAGATTTGGTTAGGGAAGAATGTATGCGAGGCTAGCTAATTAAGCTCGGCTAATAATTTAATCATCATTTCTTATATATTAAATTTCTCTTCTCATATTTTGGATATGAAACTTAATTATTTATTGGTGAGAAGGGGACGATTTCGTATATCCATATCCATATAATTGAGTTGGATTGTGATTTGAAGGGTTAAAATGCATAATCAATATGAAATGCTTGTAATCAATATATATACTTTGAATAATCATAAATATTTATTTTTGGTAAATTAATGAATGAGCTTAAAATTAGAGACTTATTTTTATAATATTCTCTCTAATCTTAAATATAAGAACTAGTTAATTAAAGAGTTTATTTTAGTATAAATATAAATTTCAATCCAATTTTTTTTATTTCCTATGATATTTTATTCAAACTATCTCTATTCATTATCTATATTAAAGGAGTTCCATCAAATGGGTAGTTTAATGTAAATAATTAAAGAGGTTATTTTATAAAAAGCCAACACACGTTTTATAATTAATAATTAACTTAATTAATTTTTTTAATTTATACAAATTAATTATCTAGTTTTTATATTTAGAATTAGAGGGAATATATATATATCATATTCAAAAGGAAGAGATGGGTGTATATTGAAGTCAAAGACGAAGAGTATATATGTTGAAAATGGTTAGAGATAGGGATGAGAAAGGCAGGGGGGAAAAACAAGAGGGAAAATGGAACCTTCAGCTTTAGGGATGTGTGGATGGTAATATCTGGGCACATAAACATCAACAGCGCATAAAGAATATTGCAATGTACATGTTTGAAGCTTTTTATGTCAGTAGTGAGTGGGGACCCTTCTGCTTCTGTTTAACCTTTTTACGAATTAATTAACACACCCCTTAATCACTTTTGTACATTTGAAGATTTCCTTACTTTTTCTTTATTTTTTTATATCTTATTAATACCCATACATATACTCCTCATTTACTATTTATCACCAGTATATATACATATATATAGAGAGAGAGAGAGAGAGAGAAGATGGGGAAAATACATTCAACAAGGTACATATGTTATCTTTGAAAGTAACTAAGAGGATGGATATATAATAGGTCTTTCTATTAAGACTAGAACTAGGGCATAGCTAAGATTTAAGTATGTCAAGTGTCAAGATTACTATATATAATTCAAAGTATTTTAGACGTACATATTTTTTATTTTAATTTTTAATTTAGTATTTATGTTATTTTTTTCTTATTAAATCCTTTAATTTTGTTATGTCAACACAATTAGCTTTTGTATAAGAGTTAAAAATACTAATAGAGAGCAAAGTTACAAAGATTAACTGT
Source organism: Leucaena leucocephala (assembly GCA_037074615.1). Lineage (NCBI taxonomy): Eukaryota > Viridiplantae > Streptophyta > Magnoliopsida > Fabales > Fabaceae > Leucaena > Leucaena leucocephala. Next base: position 834,401 of record CM073544.1, on the reverse strand, counting down.
ACTAAGAAAATAGGGTTAAAAAATTTAATAAAAAAAATAACACAAGTACCACATCAATTAAAAATTAAGAAAAAATATATAGGTAGCTTTAAAATAGTTTTTTGAAATTTTATAAATATCGAAGAAGTGTAAATGTTTAGTATAACACATATATTAAGAAAAAAAAATCAAAACTTAGAGAACATAATCCCAATTTGTCCCCGTCCCTCCACCATTAACTAGAAAAGTCTTTAACTTGAATAATTAAATGAAAATTAAGAAACCACACACACACACGAATTTCTTAATTAGTATAGACAAAAATGACTATCTTTTGATTGAATTGGAGTGTGTTTTTTAGGGTACGTTCACTTCAAAAAAAATATCAATATATCCTCCACAGTTAAACGTTAAACCCAAAAACAAAAATCTAAGGAACTAAAACAGAGAATAAATGCTTTCTTCTTTGACAATTAAAGAAGATTCCTCTCCCAAAGGCATAGAACTCCTCGGCGATATATCTATATACATATATATTCAAAACTTGCATGCATTAATCGGATATATATCACCATCATTAGAGAAACCCATTTTAAACCTAATCCATTAATTTAATTAATTACTTCCAATTAGTTGATAATATCTGTTAATTAAGAGAGCTTCTTGATGGATAAGACCATTACTATCTGAAGCGTGGCAGTTAATATATATGCCTTTGTGATATAACCAAGCAAAGCAAAATGCTTTCTCTTTTTGGTTCAATGTAGTGTTTGGAAAGCTAGAATTCAGTGGAAAAGTGGGGTTCAGTCCAGTGTGTTCTTCTTCTACATATATGTATATATATATATATATATATATATATATATATGAATGCCATGTTTGCTTCAATTTCAAGCATCTTTATATATATGGGGCTACATATGAATATATTCTTCTCTATGAATATATTCCTCTCTTTAATTTATTGAATGTGAATTTGTGGGTCCCCTTTTATGTTGAAATTCCCTAACTTTCTTTCTTTTTCCTTTCTTTTTAATTGTTCCCATCTCTTACTTCCCACCTAGTAATATTGTCCATTAATTGTGGTGTGGCTTTTGAGCCACCAAACTTTATTTTTTGTTGTTGTATTCAATCAATATGCGTCTCTTCCCAACTTTAATGTCTTTCACACAATCCCTGTTTTGATTGTAATTTTTTCAATAGACTATAAGGTTAAGTAGTATAATTTGATCTTTTAGGATAAAAGGGCGCGTGGAGACAATATAAGGTTAAGTAGTATAATTTGTAACAATATAGTCTCGTATTAAAGAGGCTGTGAATTTGTTGTTAGAAAATAAACATCTCAAATGTCAAATAATCACTCTAGATTATCATATACATAAATATAAGATGTAGCGGAAACTCAAAATTTTCTCTTGCCATTAGCTCTATTAATCTGGATCTGAGAAGAACTGGAATAAACCTGAGATACCTGTGAATCAAGAAGGAATGTCAGATAATTGACAGACTCTTCCAACTAGTGATTAGGTATAGTGATGGCAACTTGTGAACTGCCGTCACCAGTGGGGAACCTTTGAGAGTGAGCTGAGAAAAGTAAGTCTCGCTCTGGACTCAGAAACTATCGCACGATATATCTCAATTATGAATTGTTAATTTCCACCATCAAGAAATTAATCTTAAATAAACTGAGTTACAAACCTACCTTGGACTGGGCCCAAATGACTACGGGTCACATTCAGAAATATACATTAATTATCCTAATTAATATCTAAATAGGTTATATAATTATAATAAATATCTCACATTTGTCAAATGTGTCCGTTGAGACGATGAACTTGAGTTAGGTTGCTATTGATTAGCTACAATACTTCTATAGAGTTGCTCATCAAGATGGCGATTTTGTGATAACCGTACGTGATGGCAACATAGACGGAGTCCTTTATAGATCCCCATTATATTTGTGACAGTTGCATCCTTGTCAATGCCACGTAGAATGGGTTACAAGGAACTCGATTGTTTTTCTGAGAAATGGGGATGGATGGAGATAAGAGAAAAAAAAAAAGTCAATGGGTTAAAGTATAAAGAATGACAAGTAATAGACTCAGTAGAACTACACTGATCAAATAACTATTTTTCCGTTAGTTTTTCAGCAAAATATGTAGTCTCTTGCGACATGTATCAGTGAAGGTAGTTTTATTTGCTCAACGAATTGAATTAATATAAAAAGGTTTAACATAAAAAGTGAAGTCCCTAGCACTGTGGTGGAAGCGAATAGGTTTAATGCAAAAAGTTAAGTCAAATAAATTTGAATTGGATAGTTCATACATGACGTCACAACTCACAAATAATTTGGAGATAAGAAAAAGGGTAAAGTAGTACCCAATTTCTGATCTTATTTCTCATGTACGGCCAATATTATAATCTTATTTGTGGTATAATTTTATCTATAATTTTTTTAATTTGGTGCAATTTTACCTATAATCTTTTTTAATTTAACGCAATTCTTGGTACTTGAGAAATAAGATAATAGGTAAAATTACACCTAATTAAAAATATTATGGATAAAATTGTACCATAAATAATATTAGGATATTTGTCATACCTGAAAAATAAGATCAAAATATTATGAACTACTTTATCATGAGAAAAAATAGATAGTATCGCCGTTTGTTTTGATGGTGCTAGTTAGGTGTGCAAAATTATTTGTGGTTAGCTAATATTGTAAGAAGGCATAAACTACCAAACAAAACAAAAACAAAAATCTATAGAAGAAGATAAATACTTTGGATGCGTGAGTTGGTAACTCAAAATCATGAAAAATCTATTTTTCAATATATTTATGATAATTATAAATTATCAGTTAGAAATTTAAAATATTTTAAAATTAGTTAATAATATTATTAATTAATTACTATGAAATCATGAAAAATATATTTTTTGGTATATTTATGATATTATGAATTATTATTATAGTAAAAAAATTAAAATTTTATAGAGTTAATTAATGGGATAATTGATTAATTATCATCATCGGACTCAAATTTTTTTTAAAAATTAAAATATGATTACTTATTAAAATTATTGATTGCGATTGACTCGGATTGACCTATATCCATTTTTAATTGAATTTGTATTTCTAAGATTTTAAAAGTGAGGTTTATCTCTTTAAAACCAAAAGGAAAATAAAATAAAATTTTCAAATAAATAATATCACTGAAAATTTTGCTAAATAATTCTGCCCAGCACATTCTTTTTTATAAAAAAAGAAAAAAGTTTAGGTGGATTTCAATATCGGTTCCCCACTAAGGTCAGGGTATAGTCCTAAGACTCAGATAGCGCTTACAGGGAACTTATGAGATAGCCTATCAAAGGAGCCTGTACAACAGTAGCGAGAATCAAACTCACATCCTTATATGATACGAGTCTATTTTTTATTATCTGTATTAATTTTTATTAGCAGCACATTCTATTTTCTCCTTGCAGCGTTTTTTATATAAAAAAAATTAGAATACACAAAAATTGACAGTCACCATAAATAGACTTAGCTAAGTAGCACTTGGGCTATACATAAGTTGTTAGGATTCAGCAAAAATATGGGCCAAAAGGCCCATAATTCCTTCATTCAGATATTACTTGGGCTTAGATATTTCGTTTTTTTTCTGGACAAAAGGCCCAGATCCGACCAAGGAAAAATCTAAGCCCAAATACTTAGACCAAATCATTATAAAAAAATGGACCAAATCCACCAACGATAGCAGAAGAGACTAGTCTCTCATAATATAGTGAACTAATATTTAAATAACCGCCGAGAGAGATAATCACATTCAATAATCGACAATACTTCGAATATAATTATTTTTAATAGAGAGATGATCATATTAAAAAAAAAGACTAAATTTATCACATTTAATGCTCAGCAATATCTTTAAAAAAATAAAAACTAAAGGACTAAATCCATGTTGATTTTATGACGAGGTATTGAGAGGGGGGATTTGAATCTTTTGCATTTCAGGTAAAAAACGTATTTGCTTCAAGCAATTAATTTATGAGTATCATCTTATTTAAAAGAAATATACTTTGTTCTATTCTTTTATATCATCTTTAATAAATACACATTGTGATTACCAAAAACCTCAATAACTAAAAAGATATGAGACTTATTTCATTTAAGACAGAAAAACTGCAAAATCATACAGAACCCTAAGACATTCAGTGATTATTCAGGTCAAAGAAAAAAAAATCAGTGATTATTCAGGTCAAAGAAAAAAAAATCAGTGATTATTCAATGATCCTCGGGATTTTGATATGATATCTTTGTGTGAGATTATAATTTGTGGAAGTTCCCTTTTTTGGCCTTCCTAATCCTTTTGCTCTTTTCTTATCTTTCATGCTCTCTTCAAGAATTTTCTTGGATTCTCAGCTTGATTATCAAAATTATAATTAAAAAAAATTAAAATTTTCAATGAAAAACTGGGTCCAAAACGTGTAATTGCATTGTAGTATTAGTTTGACGTGTATTTGGTCTCTCTAGTTTGGTCTTTACGCTCTTTCTACTTTTTCTCGAGAGCGACTGGGTGACCGGCGGCCGCAGGGAACCATCCTCCTCCGTTTCTTAATTTGTAAAGAAGTCAAATCACAACGACCTGAGCTAAGGAAACCCACCTTCCCTCACCTATAAGCCGAACATTATAATCAAATATCTCTATTTTCTTTTACCAAATTTCAAGGATTTCTTCAATTCCCATCTCTTAATTCTTCATCTTCTTCGTCGGCATCTCCTTCTTCGATTCTCTTGCTCCTCAGGTGGGGTTCTCTTTCGAATCAAGGGCTTTCCAAAAAGGTGAAATTTTTTAGGGATTCGGTGACGGATTCGGGTATGGCGTCGTCGAGCTCAGTAATTACTGGATCTACTGATTCAACAGCTGCAAGAAGACAGACCAAGCGACCCAAGTGTAATTTCTCATTTCCGATCTTATATCTTGCTTTGTTCAGCTTGATTTGCTGTTGCTCAACATTAGCTCGTCTGTCTTTGTGACGTAATTATGTTTTCTTGATTTGTGCCCTTTATTTATCACTTAAAATGCATAATTGGATTGTTCATAAGAGGAAGCTCATGACTTTTTTAAGGCAAAAGCTGTGCTAGCACTTAATGCATAACATTTGAGACGCCTGCACCGTTGATCAAGCTCTAATATATTATGGAGGTCTTTAATTACATGGAAATCCCTAGTTTATTGTTTACAAGGGAATAAAAGATTCACCGCAAAACTACTATACCGTCACAATACAAAGTCTGTTTATTCCCACTCCCATAGCATCCTCAAGTACCTCTTCACCTTTTCTCCTCATTATTCGTTTGTTTCCGGAGAATCTTTTAGCGGCCATACTTATTTTGTATTTTGTGATTTTGTAATTGGTTGATCCGATGGTTGGGGCAGCGATTTGGTTATTTAGACAATTGATGAAGCATATGCTGAACTTGTGCGCACAAGAATGGTTCTTTACTGTAATGAATTCCTATACATGAACGTGGACCTATTTGGCAAGCTAATTTTCACCTTAGTTTCTGGAGAGTTGACATTATATTGATTTTCATTTGACTTGTATATGGCTTCTTCAATTGGATGTGGAGTTCTTTGTAGTTGCTTAGTATGTTCTACTTAAACAACAAATGCATTTTTGTCGTGTAAACTGAACTGACGAGATGTCTTTCAAAAATTTTTGGCCCTTTCAGATTCAAAGTTTACACAACAAGAACTTCCAGCATGCAAGCCAATTCTCACACCAAAAGCGGTAAAACTGCCTATTTTTATGAATTGCCCACAATGATATATGTGACTTACATATTCGTGCAATCTATTGTCTGAACAGGAAGGAACTTTATTTGATTTTTAAACGTTTTTTGCAGGTTATTTCAGCATTCTTGCTTGTCAGTGTTGTCTTCATTCCTATTGGAGTTGCTTCCCTATTTGCTTCACGAGATGTATGCTCGAGTGCAATTATTCTTTGAATTTTTATGTTCAGTCTGATTTAATGCTTAATGCTGCCTACGATTATTTTTTTTTTCTTGCAGGTTGTTGAAATTATTGATAGGTATGAGTCTGTATGCGTACCAAGTAATTATGCTGCTGACAAGGTAGCTTTCATCCAGAGCTCTGCAGATAAAACATGCAACCGGTCTCTAACAGTAAGTATCCTTGATAGAAATTTCTCTATTTGATCATCATACTGTTCATTCTTTTTTTTCTGATGAAAATACTGTTCATTATGTTCTAATGAAAATTGTTCACACTATAATGTTTTTTATTTTTTCTTATGATAAGGTGAAAAAGCATATGAAGTCACCTATTTATGTATACTATCAGTTGGACAACTTCTACCAGAATCATCGACGGTATGTACTTGAATTATCTTATCTTCATGTTTGACATATATATAAAAACCTACGCATCTCACATTACTTTTATTTCATTTTGAGAGAGGAAAGCGGTTTATAACGAATAAGAATTCCCTGACCGAACCTTTTTACAATTGTCCTTGACAATTTCAGCTTTTGTGCTTTTTTCCACTCTATTTTTTTATTTTTTTTTTGGTGAAAATTTCCTTCTTTTTTATTGTGACTCATACAACAGAAGTGTAGATAGACTGGGCCAAAGAATATATATCACTCATAAGAACAAATTTGATCAAGTTGTCCTCCTACATGTTCGCTCATGTTATTTGTTTGTTTAAACCACATGTTTGTGTTGTTTATGTTAAAAAGTTTTTTCCTCGATGATTTATTTGTGAATGGAACAATGGCACTGTTTCTTCCTTGTCATCTCTTTTAGGGTGTGTTTGGTACAAGGGATTTGGAAGGTAGGGGAGGGAAAATGAGGGATTTTGCCTTGTTTTGACCATTATATCCATAATATTTTTTTAATATCCCTAGAATACCCTTTCCGCATCTCACAGTTATCTATATAAAAAAAAAAATTCCCCTCTCCCCTCTTGAATTAAACAATGTAACATTAAAATCTCTCCCCTCCTCTCCCTTTTCATCAATCCAAACAAGGTAATATTAAAATTCTTTCCGTTCCTTTCTCTCCCTCACCCCCCATTAAAATCCCTCCCCTCCCCCCCTTAGTTGAGCCAAACACACCCTTAAGGAGGGGAAAGAGAAAGCGGGGTTTTGTAAAAGCTTCTGTAGTTGTCATTTTTTGTCTTTAAAGCTCCTGTAATCTTAGGCTCTGAGTCTGTTGAAAGTGATGGAGAGTCTATTTGCATGAGAAGGTCTTTTCAAGTCCCATGTGCCACATTATATTGTCTGTGTATTTATCTATCATTATGGTAGTTTGTAAGTTTAGTGGCTGTGATAAACTTAACCAGTTTCTGTCTTAAAGTTTCCTGCTTAGTAGTTAGACATGATTTGAATTAAATCATTGTTCTTGTCTATGGCAATTTTGCTTTATCTAGGTACGTTAAAAGCCGAAGTGATGAACAATTAAGAGATTCTAAAAAACAAAGCTCTACAACTGATTGTAAGCCTGAAGATATGTTTAATGGATCGGCAATTGTGCCTTGTGGTCTTATAGCTTGGAGTTTGTTCAACGACACGTATAGCTTCTCCTTGAACAACAAGAATTTGACTGTGAATAAGAAAGGCATCTCTTGGAAGAGTGACAGAGAGCACAAATTTGGAAAACATGTTTTCCCCAAAAACTTCCCCAATAACTTCCGGAACCAGACTACTAGTGCTCTTATAGGTGGTGCAGTTCTTAATGAAACTATACCAGTAAGTCTTTATCTGAACTCATGTTTTGACTGAATCAAGCGTCAATGTGAATGTGTAACATTGTCTCTTTACAAGATTCTGTGCTGTGATTTAAAGTTGTTTTAATATGCATATTGTAAATTCAGACTTTGGCCATTCTTGCACTTGTTTGTTTGTGGGTAAAGCTTTTACATGTCCCTTTTTTTGTTTACTTTATTAGAATGGTGATAATGGGAAGTGTAACGTGACATTTTCTTATCCTATTCTAAGAGCATTAAGTCCTTAATAAAATTATGAAGAATTGAAAAATCATAGAATTGTTCATTCAAATGCCAGTCCTGTAGTGCTTTACTGCTCATTTTATCCAACAACTCACCCATGCATTGACTTTGATGAGTACATGAAGGCATTAGCTGGAATTATTTGGAAACCATTTATATAGATCGAATTATGCACAACCCCTATGTTTTTTACTTCCAATATATCCTATTATCATCATGTGATTAATTTTGAGTTTCTCAATTGGTAGCTTGCATCAAAGAGATAAGTTGCTCACTTTCTTGAATATGTTTTTATGCCACAGTTAAGTGAGCAGGAAGATCTTATTGTGTGGATGCGGACTGCGGCACTGCCAACTTTTAGGAAGTTGTATGGAAAGATAGAAACAGATCTGAATCCTGGTGACTCCATTCAGGTGATATTGCAAAACAACTACAACACATACAGTTTTAATGGCAAAAAGAAGCTTGTGCTGTCAACTACTAGCTGGCTAGGTGGAAAGAATGACTTCCTTGGTATTGCTTATCTCACTGTTGGAGGATTGTGCTTCTTCTTGGCCCTGTCTTTCGCCATTGTATATTTGATCAAGCCAAGGTAAATACTTAAATCCCCAACTATTTGCTCCTATGGAAATTAATTCTGAGGCCTGGCTGTTTTTGAATGGCTTACATTTGCTTTGCATGATGTATTGATGTCTTCCACCAGAACTGGTGTGGGATGCATTCGAATAAGCAAAATATACTGCTGAACCTTTATGGTTTCTGACCTACTTGTGGGGTTCCTTTCTTCTGATTACTTAGAATATTAGTTCTTAGAGTTCCCAACTTTTACTGCCTATACCCTTCTAAACTCCAACTCTAGCATGGTGGTATGGTTATATTAGTCAATATGTTGAGAATATCTTGTCCTTCAAATTTGCCCTTATTTTAGTTTTGGTCTGAATTTCAAATCCTAAGTTTTGGTTCTTCAAGTTTCTTTACGTCTAAAACATTAGTCCTTATAATTTAATAAAAATGTGAACCGATTTACCTCTTGAGGGACTAAAACTCATGATTTCAAACTTAAGAAATTAAAACCAAAATTCGTGAAACTTAAGGGACTAAAGATTGTATTAATTTTTTTAGTTTTCATTTATATTTCTTGTTCATCTCAAACTTCACATATCTTAACGTGTTTCTGATCTTTTATGTCTATGCAGGCAACTTGGAGATCCTTCATATTTATCTTGGAATAGAAATCCAGGAGGGCACTGAGCCAAAGAAACTAAACTGTGCTTGGTTGAACTTTCAAGGCTCCAAGGCTCTAGGGTATGTTTACCGTGGCTGGTGTAATTTTGTATATGTATGTTACTACTGTGTACTAGTCACTCTTAAGAAACTAAACTCTGTTTTTTCCCCTTTCTTACATTGTATATTTTTTTCTTTCGTCAGAATTAAAATAACTTGTATGTCTAGAAAATAGAATTCCATGTGTTATAGTCGCTTCTCATACAACTTGGGAAAACATGAGTTCTTAGGATGATTCACTACTTCTGCCACGTCATCTAAAAAGGCCCCTTGAGAAATTGAACACCTGTAAAATCTTGCAACAGAAAACATTCAACACATTTCTATTACTCGCTCTCCCTATATATATATATATATATATATATATATATATATATATATATATATATATTATACAAGTGGAGGATCACTGATAACCAAACCTTCTATTTTTGACTTGTTCATACATTTGTACAGGAGGAATGATCCTAGTTAACAAAGAATTCCTTTACAGTACAATTCCAAAAAATTGACAACTCTTGAGTTCTAACCCCACATTAATGTGCTTAAATTGTTTAGTGATGGATTGGTGCTGAATTTACTTCTAACTTTTTTGTACTAAAAAAAATAAAAAATAAAAGCACCCCAAATTATTAAAGGGGGTTAATTCTAATGAAAGGAGCTAAGAGAAATGCCTATATATTTAGTGCCTGAATATGTCTGGAATAAGATTGTTTCCCTAAGGAGAATACTTATATTTACCAGAGAAAAAAAAGTATCCCAAAATTTATAAATCCTAATTCAAAACCCCAAAATGACATAATCCCAAGGAAATCTATAGTAAGTAATTTGGAATTGAATTTTGTAGTAAAATTACCTTAATGTCCTTAAGTTAAAAACTATACTTAAATTTTAAAGGGTTAAGGGGCAAATTTATTCTAGAAGTTTTTACTCATAAGCAATATTGCCTTAAAAGTTTATTTTATATTCAAGATTTTTTCGGAAGTGTTAAAATAGAGTAATACTACTATTTACGGTTAAAATAGTAATAGCTAACGTTATTTTTTTAATAGGATGGGGAAATATTATTACATTTTGAAATTTTTTGAGCGACATTGAACCCAAATTTTTTTTTGAGTAAACATTGCTTTTAAGTGAAAACTTTCTAGGTAAATTTGTATCACTTATATGAGAAAAATTTGGTCCTAAATATAAGACATTTTTTTTTTGTTAAATTTTTTTTGGAAAGAGGTTAGGTTCACCCACTATCTATGAGCAGGGCCAATTGTCCATTTCTCCTAAGTGATACCAATATCGGGTAGGGCGAGCCGTCTATTACCCTTAGGCATAAACCTAAGCACCTAGGAGCTATAATGTCACCCCAAACGCTGCAACTGGAACCACAACAAAGTGGTACTCCCTAAGGATCGAATACGCTCCAAATGATCGCATGTCTCACCCCTTCATCAGTTAAACATACGAACTATAGGTTATAAGACACTTTTAGAGTAATGAATGATTTCTTTTTTCAATTTTATTCCTATTAAACAAGTAAGAGAAATTGGTTTGAGAGAAAATGTAGTGCGTGTTTGGCACCACGGTTTCAGAATGGATTCTGGGGTTAAACTTCGGTTTGGAAAATTTTTACACAAAGAGCAATTTTTGTTGAGAATTGATTTTGGATAAAACCTCGGTTTGAAACCTAGGTTTTGAATAAGCTACTGAAAATAGCTTTTTCTTTGAAACCTAGGTTTTGGATTATCCAATTACTATTATACCCTTACTTTTTCTTACACCCTCTCTCCTCTCTCCTCTCTATTATCTCTTCTCTCTCTTCTCTTATCTCTCTTTTTCTCTCTCCTCTCTCCTCTCTTATCTCTCTTTTTCTCTCTCCTCTCTCCTCTCTACACTCTCTTCTCTCTCCTCTTTCTTCTCTATCATCTTTCATCTCTTTTACTTTTAATCATATCATACCCTTTTTAGTAATTTACCAATATAAAAAGTGATTCTACTACTAATCATCCAAACATTTTTATTCCCAAAATCTATTTTTCCCAAAATCTATTCTACCCAAAATCTATTCTCCAGAATCTATTCTTACCATAATCTATTCTCCAAAAGCTAATCCAAACACACCCGTAAACATGTTTAGGACTAGTGTTATAGGATCATAGTAGTATCTATTATTACCAAACTCTAAGTTAACTCTTTGAATTTATTATTTTTATATTTCTAATTAATAAAATCGTTTTGATTCTACTTAAACACGTGCTAATAATAAACATGGTAAACTCTCGAGTTCAATCACCGAGTTTAATGCTTCTGTGTTCAGTGATTTCATATATGAATTTTATAGAAATTTTTGCATGATAAATTATAAATATTCATAGAGTTAATTTTAATTATTTAAATTCAAAACATATTTAAATTAAATTGTTTTTATTTTTATATTTTAATTATATATTTTTAATAACTATTTATTAATAAAAATAAACTCGTATAAGGTTTTGATTTGAGTTCACGAGTTTATGTCCTATCACAAAGTGGTATCTTATATTAAATTTAGGGATGATGAATTTGGATAAATCTAGGGATCACGATTCTATTAGTATCCAAGTACATGGGCAGTATTCTTTTTTATACAAGAAACGTCTATGTAATTAAGCAATAAATTATTTTTTGACATAAATTTTAAGTCAATACAATTCATTTACTAAGCTTTTAACTTGCATGTAACTTAGCCCCAAATTCTTTTGAATCATCCTATGTGACAACAAATATTAATAATACAGTTAAAAATTGTTTATATGACTTTCCGCTTAACTCCACACGAATTTTACATAAATTAAAAAAGACAGACAAGCTAGCAGCATCTTTGTCTTTATCAAAGGCTTCAACCATCTCCTCAATTTTCTAGATTATTGCTAGGAATTCTTAAGATTGATGTCAGATCCTTCAAAAACACTAGCAGCCATGATTGACACTTGAACCTTATTATTAACATTTTTTTACACATAGGATGACTAAAAAAAAATTAGAGACTGAGTTGCATATAAGTAAAAAAATTAGAGACTTAGTTCTACTGAATCAAAAATTTAATAACTAAATTATAAATGAGTCACACCTTCAAGAATTAAAATATTAATTTTTATTTTTTGAATTCATAAAATTTAAATTCACAACCTAAATAAAAGTATATCAAGTCTTTTTTTTTCATTTTATGTAACATGTTGGTCAATATGCTACACACTGATTATTAAGGTTCTTTGTTTTACAATATAATTTAATTATACGCATATTTTGAACTTTATATCTAATTTTCTAATTATCAATTTTTCTAACAATTCATAATTAAATATTCTTTACATTTTACCTGTTAATTTAAAATATAGATTTAATACCTGAAAATAATAAAATGAAAACCTTTCACTTCTGTTAAAAACAACACCACATTGATATTGTTTTTTTAACAATAGGTTTATTAGAGTACATGTTATACAACTAATAAAATAAAATATTGATTGGGAGAGATAACCACGAACCCTAAAATTAAATATTTAGTAATAAGATCTAGTAAATAATATAAAAAATAAAATATTGATTACATATAAGAATATCTTCCTTGAAATACATTTTATCTTAATTTGTTGTTTATTATAATAATAGGATAACAGATCTTTTATCGACAAATAAGTTTTTATAAAAAAATTACTAATGTTTTTTGTTTATTATGTATTTTTATGGTCATTGCTAAGTTTGGTGCCTTCTTCAACGTTTGCTTTAAGCTAATTTGATTCCTTCTTCTTCTTCTTCTGTTTTTTGAACTAATAAAATAATGTTTTAATCACCTGAATTTTAAAATTAAAGTTTTAGCCATGACGACCGAGATTCTATATTTTTTGTGAATTACTCAGAAATCTTATAAAAGATAAGTTATTAAAAATAATTTTATAAAATAATCAAATAATTAAATAGTTGTGCAATTATCAAGTTACCTTTATACATAAATGATAAATTTTTAGACTCGTAATAACAACTTGAAGTTGTATAAATAACAATTAAGGTATATGCGATGATAACTTGAAGTAATATAAATAGAAATTATCGTATGCTGTTAAAGTTATATAACTTTTGTATCTCTCCATAGAATTAAAAAATCTTACAAAACAATATATATTATAAATCACATAAACTTTCTATGTATATATATTTATAATATATATATTATAAATAACAACACATTTTTTCATTATTCTTGAAGGTCTTCAATTTATTGAGTCAAACATTGCTTCTGTCATTGATGAGAAGCAACGCTCTCCTATTGGATTTGATATAATTTTCCCTTATCTTCTTGAATCAGCTCAAAGTTTGGGCATATATCTTGCTCTTGGATCGACAAGTTTAGAAGGACTTATTCGCAAGAGAGAGTTGGAGCTTAGACAGTAATTTTCTGGTTCTCTTTAATTTTTATTTGAAATTTTGCCTATTTAGGTGTTATTTCTTGGATGCTTGAATAGTGGAGATTCCTTCCCACAATGTACTGATCAAGTTATAGTTGCTAAGAGTTTAAGAGTAGGGAGACATTATTCATTTTACCGAAATGCACCAAACTGACCTACATGTGGTCTATTTGGCTTGAATAGAGGCTATCAAAGCAATTCAGAAGGGCGGGGAGCATATCTAGCGTATGTTTCAGAAGGTATTGGGAAAAGTCAGGACTGGCAAATGGTCATGAAGCATCAAAGGAAGAATGGATCTTTGTTTAACTCGCCTGCTACCACAGCAGCAGTTTTTCAATACCTAAAGAATGATGGCTGTCTTAACTACCTTCAATCGGTGTTAGATCGGTTTGGGAATGCTGGTTCGTTTCCCTGATTTAGTTGTGTGATTTCTGTTTAATTACCCTAATCATAATATATTGACTGGACAATTTTATAAATTAACAGTTCCAACAGTTTATCCTCTGGACATATGTGCTCGTCTCTGTATGGTTGACAGTCTTGAGAGGTTGGATATTGATTATCATTTTGGCAAGGAAATTCAAAGTGTATTAGCTGAGACATACAGGTAACAAAACATTTTTAAAGGCATGAACTTTTTAAGGTAACATGTCAGTTATTGTAGAGTATGGCCTGTTTGGGAAACTCTCAAACCTAAATTTTAAAAAGGCTTCTGACTCAAACCTCGGTTTAAGAAAATTTTAAAACAAACAGTCATATTTATTCATAAGTGCTTTTAGGTTAAACCATGGTTTAAAACCATGGTTTTGAATAAGCTACTGAAACTAGCTTTTGGAACAGTAAAAGAGTTTATAGACTATCCAATTACTATATTACCCCTACTTTTTTTTATACCATCTCTTCTCTCTCCTCTCTGATCTCTACCCTTTCTCATCTCTCTCCTCTACTCTCTCTCCTCTCTTCTCTACTCTCTCTCCTCTCTTCTACTTTTAATCAAATCATACCCTTTTTAGTAATTTACAATATAAAAAGTCATTCTAAAAATAACTATCCAAACACTTATTTATTCAGAACTATTTTTTTTCTATAAACTCTTATGTAAAAGCCATTTTTCATAAGTTGTCCAAAAACCCTTTTGTTTCATAAGTTCTTTTTTAAAATCTTATCCAAACACACACTATAAGGGTAGCAAAAAGTTGTTTTCCATATGAGATCAAAGTAGTGATACTCGGATACCATCAAAACACAGAAAGCTTCATGTTTTTGACTGTTAAAACTGTTTTATGATATGAGGACACGTAGAAACTGGATTGGTGGAGAAGAAGAGATATTCTTAGACCGCACTTGCTGTGCACTGGCATTAAGTATATTACGACTCCATGGATATGATGTTTCTTCAGGTTGTTTAATTTATTGCATGTTAGTCGTTTAGAAGATCTTAGTCGAAGAAAGAAGAGAAGTTCATCAATCTGTTATCTTTTGTAGATCCATTTAATCAATATTCGGAAGATAAATTCTCTAATTCCTTGAAAGGATACTTGAATGATGTTGGTGCTGTTTTAGTGCTGTATAGAGCTTCACAAATCATGACACATCCTGGTGAAGAAGTTCTGGTAAAACAAAATGCCTGGACAAGATATCTATTGAAGCAGGAATTATCACCTTACCAAGTACATGTTGATAGACGTTTTAGTCATGTTGAACAAGAGGTAGTTTCTTACAATAATCTTTTCTTTAATCTAGTGATCTAGTCCTATGTTTTTCGGTAATCTTATTATTGTACATGCTGAAATCTGCTATCTTTTTTAAACATTAGGTCAATGATGAACTTAAATTTCCTTATCATATGAAGTTGGACCTCTTGTTAAACAGGACATCAATAGATCACTATAATTTGGAAGATACTAGGCTTTTAAAAACTTCATATAGGTGGGCTTCCCACTATTTTCCTCAATTTTCTTAGCTTACTTTTCTTCTTCCACACTCTATCCTGCCCTCAAATTAATATTGGTTGGCATAATCCAGGTATTCCAATCTTGCAAACCAAGAATTTCTAAAGTTGGGAGGAGGAGGCTTCAATATATCTGCCAATCAATACATCAAGAAGAATTTAAACAACTTGCAAGGTACAAATCTTCTGTTTGTTCTTTCAAATTTCAATAATGTTTCCCTGACTAAAATATCCCAAAACTTTTCTACATTTGAAACTTATGCATGGTGATTCTAGAATGTAAACCATAGCGGATTTTCAATATATCTTCCTGAATAGAGCTTTCTGCTTTGCTTCTTTTGTTCATACAACTAACTGCGATTGCTCCAATTTTAAATGAGGTACATTTCTGATTGACTAGAACCCCTTTTTTGTCCTTAAAAGATGAGACCCACGTAATAATTTGTTTTGTTAAGATATTACTCAAATTCTATTTTGTTAAACTCTGGTTAGTATTCCAAAAACTAAATAAGAACAGAAAGCACAATCTCTCCTCAATAATCTCTAAGCAAGGATCTCACCTAGAAAGAACTCAGAAGCCTAAGAGAATCTCTCAATATCTAAAATTATATTCAATATCATGATATCCCCGTATTAAGGATGGACCATCATATATATAGCAAAGGGAGATACAGGGATAATAACTGAATTAAGATAATGCAGAATCAGTCAATGGAGATAACTGCTGATAATTGCTGCCTTCTTGTGAATTAACTGCTGATAACTGCACTGCTAATAACTGCTGTCTTCTTGTGAACTAACTGCTGATAACTGTACTGCTGATAACTGCTGCCTTCTTGCGTCTCTGATATGTCTAAATAGGATTAGAGGTTCAATCATTACTCCCCATTTGAAAAACTGACTTGTCCTCAAGGCGAAAGTCAGGATATTGCTGTCGTAGAAGGTCATAATCCTCCCAGCTTGCTTCCTCGACAGGTTGAGAGTTCCATTGAATTAGCAATTCTAGGTGGCAGTAATTCCAACGATGTGACAGGACCTTGTTAGGCTCTAACAGTAACTCAAAGTCAGTTGAGACTGGTAATTCTGCTGGAGGGTCGGTAGGAGGATGTCCGTGTGCAGGACGCAGCAAGGAAACATGGAAAACTGGGTGGATTTGTGCTGATTCAGGGAACTGTAGCTTGTAAGCGACAGGGCCAATCTTCCTCAATATCTTATATGGTCCAAAGAATCTGGGAGACAATTTGGTGTACTTTCGATGAGTAAGGGAATGCTGCCTGAATGGGTGTATGTGAAGGAAAACAACATCACCAATATTGAAGGATTGCTCTCGTCAGTGTTGATCTATATAGGACTTCATCCAGTCTTGGGCTTTCTTAAGGTTGTCCCGAAGGAGGCGCAACATGTTATCTCGGGTTTCTAATTGATCAGCAAGTTCTGCAATGCTAGTCTCACCCTGCGTAAAAGGAAGAAGCGTAGGAGGATCCCGACCATAGACCACTTTGAAGGGCGTGGTGTTGGCAGAAGTGTGAAAACTCGTGTTAAAGGAATACTCTGCCCAGCACAAGAATTTATTCAAAGATTGGGGTTGTTCATGAGCAAAGCACGGTAAGTATGCTTCAAGGCATCGATTGACAACCTCTGTTTGCCCATCAGTTTGGGGGTGATAGGCAGTACTCATCCTCAAACGTGTTTGGCTCAGCTTGAAAAGTTCATGCCAAAAAGCACTTAGAAAGAGATGGTCTCGATCTGAAATGATGGAGCGAGGCATGCCATGTAGCTTAATGATCTCCTCACAAAAATGTGCAGCCACAGTTTTAGCAGTGTAAGGATGAGAAAGAGGGATGAAATGGCAATATTTACTTAATCTGTCTACTACCACAAGGATAGTGTCGAAATGTCCTGATTTGGGTAGACCAACTATGAAGTCAATAGATATATCATCCCATATGTGTTCAGGGGAAGGTATGGGCTGCAACAACCCAGCTGGAGATAGAGTTTCATACTTCTTTGGCAAATAATACACTGCTGCACAAGCTGTTTTACATCTGATTTCATACGAGGCCAATAAACAGTCACTGCGAGGCGCTTGAGTGTCTTTAGAAATCCTCCACGACCACTGGAAGGAGTGTTGTGAGCTTCTTCAAGTAACTTAGCTCGTAAGGTGGAACACTTAGGAATTACTAGTCGTCCCTTGTAGTAAAGTTGCTACCCCGCTAGTATGTATCCTGGTCTAGACTGAGAATTTGCTTTTAATTCTACAATAATTGAGGCTATGAAGGGATCTTGGAGTAAAGCTTCCTCCAGTCCCAGGAAGTCCATCGGCAAAGGCACCACCAAATGAAGGAAATCAACATGCTGGGGTCTCTGGGAAAGTGTATCAGCGCCCTTGTTTTCTTTACCAGCTTTGTAGCCTATGAAGAAGTCAAAGGGAAGTAACTTCAGAAGGAGACGCTGCTGTGTGTTGGTGAGTGTCCGTTGTTCGAGGAGATATTTAAGACTCGAATGGTCGGTCCGGACTGTGAAATGGCGACCCAACAAGTAATGGCACCATTTTTGCAAGGCTAATACCAGTACTAGTAGCTCACGATCATATGCCGACTCATATATGGTTGAAAAAGAGAATCCCTTGCTGAAGAGGCAATAGGATGATCCTGCTGCAATAAGATGGCACCCACTCCCTCCATAGAGGCATCACATTCCACCGTAAATGTAGAATTAAAGTCAAGAAGTCTAAGAACAGGTGCAGAGATTAATGCAATTTTAAGCTTCTCAAAAGCCTTTTGTGCCGCTAATGACCAACAAAAGGCATTCTTTTTGGTAAGATCAGTAAGGGGATGAGCAATCATACCATAGTTCTTAACAAACCTTCTGTAGTATCCTGTAAGTCCCAAGAAGCCTCGAAGCTCAATAGCATTGGAAGGTACAGCCACTCCCTTACTACGCTGATTTTATCATGGTTAGTCTTCACTCTGTGGGCTGAAACGATATGTCCTAAGAAGGATACTCGTGTCTATCCCAGTTCGCATTTCTTGAAGTTGGCATAGTAAGAATTCTACAGCAGGGTTTGAAACACAGTACGGAGGTGTTGTTTATGCTGCTCAGGGGATACATTATATACGAGGATGTCATCAAAGAAAACCAGCACAAACTTCCTTAGATATGGCCTAAACAGATCATTCATGGCAGATTGGAATGTTGCAGGAGCATTACTAAGGTCGAAAGGCATCACCACGTATTCATAATGTCCAGTGTGGGTTCGAAAAGTAGTCTTAGGAATATTAGTATCCAAAACGTGAATTTGGTGGTACCCTGAGCGTAAATCAATCTTCGAAAAATATGCAGTCCCATGTAGTTCATCAAGTAATTCATCAATATTCGGAATAGGATACTTATCTGGAATGGTGATTTTGTTGAGGGCTCGGTAGTTAACACACATACGCCAAGAGTTATCCTTTTTCTTCACTAGCAATACCGGGCTTGCAAATGGGCTTGAGCTAGGCTGAATGAACCCCTTTTTGAGGAGCAATTCTACCTGTCGCTCAATCTCATTTTTCTGAAAGTATGGATACTGATATGGCCTCAAATTTGGGGGTACTGCATCAGGAAAAAGCCGTATGTCATGATAATGCTTCCGGAATAGGGGTAGCTCCATGGGTTCATCAAAAACTACCGCAATGTCAGTCATTAAATCTTCTATATCCAAACACCCTATATCGTCGAATTCCAATTTAAGGTCTGGGATATACATAGATTGTAGGGATGGGGTTTGACGTTCTGGTCAAGGTATCCCTTGTAGCTTATAACGTTTCCCGTCAACCCAAAAGATCAGAAACAACTCATTCCAATTGGCTTGGATGGTATTCAAGGAAGCCAACCACCTGATTCCCAGAACCAAGTCAGATCCAACCAAGGAGAATGGGTAGAAATCCTGAGTAATATTTAAACTAGAAAGCAAAACTTCAACTTTGGTTGCAATGTACCACGCTGCCATCTCCTATCTGTACGCCAAAAGTGGGAATATATGAGACTGGAAGGTGCAGTGCATGAACCAGGGAATCTGAGATAAAATTGAGTGGAGCCGCTGTCCACCAACAGTAGGACCTCTCGAGAAGCAATTGAACCGAGAAGCTTCATAGTGGTCGCTGTGGGTCGTCCTAATATGGCATTGAAGGATATCTCAGCTTCCTCCACAGTTTCCTCTCTGACTTCATCCATGGATTCCAATGCCTCTTGTACAGGGTTCCCGTCGTCGTCGACCTCCATGAGGGAAAAGGTACCCGAACAGCGATGCCTAGGATGGAAAGGATCCCCATAACAGAAACATAGTCCCTTATCATGTCTACATTGTCGCTCAGTATCCAGTACCATGGGCCTGGCTTGGGATGTGGATTGGAACGCAGATGGACGGGACTGTGTCATATTGGGCCGAGAGAAGCTGACTGGTTGGCTATAAGCTTGATCACGTGCAGAAATAGGCTGGTTGAAGAGTGGATTATAACGGGTTGGACCAAGGGAGAAACTGGGTTTGGAGCTCTGACCCGCATTGTGTTTCCTTTCAAATTCCAAAGCAAGGATTGCAGCTCTGTATACCATTTTGGGCTTGTGGAGTCGCACATCAGGACGCAATTCCTCCTTGAGGCCATTGATAAATACTTCAAGAAGGCAGTGCTCTGGCCACCTCTCGACTCGTGCTGACCTTCTGGCGAACTCTAGTTTGTAATCGTTGACAGAACCATGTTGTTTGATGCTACATAGGTATTCATCGGGGTTTTGATATTCTGGCGGTCCATAATGTTCTTGTAGCACCTTCACCAAATCCTCCCAATAGAACAATGTCCTTTCGGTACTCATCCATGAAAATAAATCCAAAGCATCTCCTTCTAGGTGCATTGAAGCCATATCAACTTTATCCTCTTCTGGAATATCATAATACCTGAAGTATTTCTCGACTTTAAGGACCCATCCTCTCAGATCACCACCTCCATATTTTGGGAAGTCGAGTTTCTCCTGGGGTGGCCATGGAAGTCACCAAGATATCTCTGACTCATCGTCGCTGTCATCTGTCCAGCGACGTGTCTTTCCTCGACCATGGGTGCGTCGGGCAGTTTGGGCTTCAAGGGCTGTGACCTTTTCCTGCAGCAAGTCTAACGTTTCCAACCTTGCAGTGACAGTTGCCAGAGGGTCATTGCCTAAGGATGTGTTGGGTTGTTCGTCCACATTGGTGTGTGAAGAGCGTGTGGTCACCATGCTTGATTAGAACGCAACTTTGATACCAAATTGTTAAACTCTGGTTAGTATTCCATAAACTAAATAAGAATAGAAAGCACAATCTCTCCTCAATACTCTCTAAGCAAGGATTTCACCCAAAAAGAACTCAGAAGCCTAAGAGAATCTCTCAATATCTGAAATTATATTCAATATCATGATATCCCCGTATTAAGGATGGACCATCATATATATAGCAAAGGGTGATACAGGGATAATAACTGAATTAAGATAATGCAGACTCAGTCAATAGAGATAAGTGCTAATAACTACTGATAATTGTTGCCTTATTATGAATTAACTGCTGATAACTGCACTGCTAATAACTGTTGCCTTCTTGTGAACTAACTACTGCCTTCTTGCGTCTGTTATATGTCTGAATAAGATTAGAGGTTCTATCATATTTCCATAGAATATTTTATTCTCAAAACATTATATCGCAATCATTTGAGTATCTTTCCAAGGATGGAATTGCAACAGTATTAGATTTTTCAGTAGTAAAGTGATATCAAACAAATTTTTGAGGTAGCTAATTGATAATGTTTTCATCTTTAGATGACCAAAATAGGATTAAAGTCTCTCTAATTTCTTCAGGTGTGATCTAAATGTAACCTAACTTATGCAGGTGGGTAGTGGATATAAGACTAGACAAGCTTGAATTTGAAAGGCAGAAATTAGGCTATTCTTACTTCACCAGTGCAGCAACACTGTTCTACCCAGATCTTTCTGATGACAGAATAGCATGGGCGAAAAACAGGATGCTCGTAACAGTTGTTGATGATTTCTTTGATGTTGGTGGTTCTGAAGAGGAGTTAGTGCAACTAATTCAGCTAGTTGAGGAATTAAATACACAATAAGCCAATCAAAGTAAATGTTTAGAACTTTTCCCATAAATTAAAGAAACATTAGACAGAAAGTGAATGATGGAAATTGTGAAGGTCAGCCTCAGGGAAATAGCACGAGAGAAAGTGAATAATGGAAATGGTTTTAGAAAATGATAAAGTCTCACCGAATCATCTAGGTCATATTATGATGAAATTAGAAAACAAGTAAATGGGAAATTGTTGAAAAAAGATCATAGAAATGGATATATATAGCTAGAGCAGTAATTCAAGCAAGGAGTGGGACTAAACTTTAAGTGTTTCATGGTGTTTGTATCACTTGTTGGAGAACTAAATATGACATAAAGAATAGACACGAGTACTCTGCAATGTGTAACCTAATGATGGATTTCATAAAAATAGACAAGAGTACAAGGAGTAGGAACAAAGTTCCAACAGAAGGATGGATTTCAAACAAATGAGACAAAATAACAACAAATAGCTGCACAAATTGAAACCTAAAAGGGATTTGAAAGTGAACAACCTACCTCAATCCTGGAGTGTAGCGGAGTACGGGAGACCTAAAGGGGATTTGGAAATTGCAAGTCAAGCGACAACGGT
Source organism: Leucaena leucocephala (assembly GCA_037074615.1). Classification (NCBI taxonomy): domain Eukaryota; kingdom Viridiplantae; phylum Streptophyta; class Magnoliopsida; order Fabales; family Fabaceae; genus Leucaena; species Leucaena leucocephala. Next base: position 812,007 of record CM073544.1, on the reverse strand, counting down.
GGTAATGGTCTACTGGAGACAGCACACATTGCCGCGGAGGAGCAACCGAGGCCGTGAGGGGAGGGGGACTGGCAGTGAAGTACAGGAGATCTAAAAGGGATTTAGAAATTACAAGTCAAGCGATGACAGTGGAGTACTGGTCTACTCGAGACAGCACGACTTGCCGCGGAGGAGGGGGACTGGCGGTGGAGTATGGGAGACCTAAATCGGAGGGGAACTAGCTGTGCGGTGCTGGGAAGCTGAAGACTGAAGTGAGCGAGGGGAAGGGACTAGAGATTGAAGATTAGCCTTATTGGCTTAGCTTTGAATCCCAAACTAAAACCACAGCAACATGAAATATACAATGAAAATATCTCTAAAATAAATAAAATTCCTTTTGATAATTTGATTCTTCAAATCTCTCACTATATATAGAGATATCAAATAATTGAGATTAGGATCTTTTAAGATTCAAATATAAGTTTTATTTAAAATAACTATATTCAAATTTTATTTTTTTTTAATTATAATTATTTAATTCATATGTCAAGTGGTTTGAGAAAATTACTTGATATCTAATTTTATTTATTTATATAATTTATCCAAATTTGTAAATTAAACCTGATCTAAGTGAGGGGATTTTAACTGTTTATACGTAAGATTTTGAGTTTGAGTTCATACAGAAAACACCTTTAAAAGAATTATATCTAATTTAACTTGATAATATTTAAATTTAATATAATTAGATAGTCATATTTAAATGACATTTATTAAAAGTGATGTTAGGTTAATCGTAACTTTTGTTTGTATATATGAGTGATTTTTAGAATTTCTATTATGTTTAGATTTCATCTATTAAAATTATTGGATGTATGATTATTAAAATGGGCGTGGATTATTTATTGAGCAAAATCATAATGATCAAGACTTTATTATCAGAATATTACTCATGAAAAGGAAACCAAATTTGGATACACAACACCAAAAAAAAAAAAGTCTATTAATTCATTCAAAAACAGCAACTCCTTCAGGCCGATATCAACGTCACAAGAAAGAAAAGATAACAAGAAAAACAACACTTTGGGAACAAATTTTCCACGATCACACCGCAACGGAATCCTTTTTTAATTTGAACTATAAAAACACACCAAATCAAAATGAAACAAAGCCCAGAAGCAAATTCTTATCAAAAGGAAAGGAGCTTTAGGAGGGAGAAAATACAGAACAAATGAAGAAAGAAAAGAGCAAGAAGCAGACGTAGATGAAGAATGGAAATTTCAAACGCAAAAGCAACTTCTTTGTGGTTTATGCTCAACGTGATACGCAACTGAAATCACGATTTGACCGTGGTTTCAAAGAACAAATTAACCAAAGCAGTATATGGATTTCATAATCATTTTGTTAGTCTCAAGTGAATTTATTTGAGTTTTTACCCCTAAATTGAACAGACGCTTCATTCGACCTTTCAATGGATGATATAAAAAATGCCATCATTATCCTGACATAACCTGATTAAAGAATGAGCAAGGCTACCTTTCAAGCATAATCAAGATGATCTGATCTGTAAAGCATGCTAAAATACTTCCATTATCTTTTAAAGCATCTTATTCCTATAATCCTATCACACATTAATGTTGCAAATTCTATTGAATTTCTCTATCCAACATCTCTCTGATTTGATTTCTTTTCTTAATGTTGCAATTTTCAATATATCAATAAAATAAAAAGGGAAAACTATTATTAAGGTAGCTGTAATTTCTTTCAATCTTTAATTTAGTACTTATATTTTTTTTATTTAATTATTTAATTTTAGTCTATTAACAAAAACGATAAAAAATTTTAAATCAAATTTAAAAAAAAAGATGAACACTTTCAATGCCTAGTGTGCACGCCATATTGAATTAATTACAGATTCCAAAATTACACAAGTCCCTTATTACCACTTATAAAAAGAATTAGGGATTTTGTTCAAGAAAGTGATGTCTCTTGAAATATAATATGGTTGATATTCAAAAGTGATCCTCGTAAGCTCTCCATCAAATCAATCATGTACGAAGTGGCATCCATCATAGCCTGCAGAGAACAAACAACTTTATTAATTAATACTCTTAAAACTATAAATAATTAGTATAAAACAATAAATATAAATATAAAATATTCATTTGTGTTACTTACTAGGATCAACTGCAATTAGCATGGCTATTCCTCCAAAGTCGCACGATGCGCCGTTGGCCTTGCTTACTTGCCAATAGCTATTGAAAGCATATGATGCACGGGCATACACTGAATCGGGTAAGGAGCATGGCCCATTGGGCTGTATTGGCCCACAATCAGCTCCAGACCAACATGCATAGTTCATGGCCTCTTGTATGATTGGGTCCGGAACTGAGGGCTTAGCCACACACCACAAGGCTGCAACTGGGGCAACATATGGTGGCGGCGGCACAGTTGGTGGCGGGTAGATTACTGGTGGCTGAAATATTGTTGGACTAGGAACACCGCCACCTCCAGGGGATGGGTAGGAACTTGGTGGGCTGGGGACACCACCACCTCCAGGAGACGGATAAAAACTTGGTGGGCTAGGGATAATGCCACCTTCAGGGGAAGGGTAAAAACTTGGTGGGCTAGGGACATCCCCACCAGCAGGGGATGGAAAAGAACTCGGTGGGCTAGGGAAACCACTGCCGGTAGGGGATGGAAAAGAACTTGGTGGGCTAGACCCACTAGGGGATGGTATTGTATATGGTGGGCTCGGCTCAAAATAAGGTGGACTCATTCCTGATGGGCTTGGATAAACTATAGGCGGGTTTATCATTGGCTCCGGGGAATACGGTATACTAGTAGGTGGGCTTGGAACAATTTCAGGTGGGCCTGGAGGTGGGCTTTGGATAGGAAGAAATGGTGAAGAGTAATAATAAGGAGCTGGGGGGGTAGGCAACGACCCAGATGGGCTTGAAGGTGGTCCTTGGGCAGGAAAAGTTGGGCTGGGAACACCCGTAGATGGAGGATTTGGAGGATATACACACAACGGAGGCGGGCCATTATCTGGCAATGGAATTGGCGCGAGAGATTCGTAAGGAGGCAGAGAAAACGGTGAGTCGCTAAGGCTATAGGGTAATACATTCGATGAATCTGTAGATGGATCGAGACCAAAATGCTTAACGGATTTCAATTTCTTAGGATGCTTGTTGCTTGAACTCTTTCGTTTACGCATTATTGATCTTTCTGCATCTGCATAGGGGAAATCAAATAGGTTTAGGAACTTATCTTCATCAGGTAAAATTTCGCTTGATCTCGATAATATCACAAAACGCAATTGTTACAATCTTCTTCGGCCACATTGCTCCGAACACCTCTTACACAGCAAAGCGAAGTAAGATTAACTCTAATTAGTTTAGAATAATGTGATTAGATAGGGCTTACTTACCACAATGAGTGAGGGAAATAGCTGCTAGAGTGAGATAAAGGAGAAGAAAGCCAGCTCTTAATCTCAAACAACCTCTGCTTGTTCCCATGACCCACCCTCTTCACTTCTAGCTAGGGCTTTGTTGTACCAATTTCAATCCAAAATCCAAAGACCAGAAGGTGGTTCAGTAAAGGGTGGGATTTTATACATGTAGAGAGGTTGGTTAGCTTTAAGAATGATTGAGTGAAGGAAGAGTGAGGGTGATGGAACACAAGTGTTTCTGTTTGGGGATAAAGAATGATTCTTTGGGCGGCACAACTTTGCTTTGCTGGAAGATGTATGAATGAAGAAATGCCAAATTTGCAGAAAAGTTGCCACAAATGTGTTTGTTTTAGGGGAATCAGTAGTTCACTCCCCGTCTCCTCAACAGTATTCTTTCTTTGCTAATTTCTTTAAAGCTCATTTCATAATGTTGGTGGTATATATGCTTGCTTCGCCTCTGGAAAAGATGAAACTTGAGTTTTTTAAGCCCTTTTGTTTTGCTTGCTTTTCACTCCAATCTCTCTCCCTTCCCCCCACCTCCTGGATAGTAGCGTGAGGAGGAGGGGTTGTCTGGTTGATCAACTTTAGGAAAAGTACGTCAGACTTCCATATAATCAGTCTTGCATTACTTGTCCATGTTCTAATATGCTGATTTCAGAGCTGTATTGTTTACGCGCTGGATGGAGCATGCCATTTGAAGTGTATAATTCGAAACAGAGAAAAGAGCTTGAAGATGCCAAGCAATGCATGAACCCCATCTTGAGAAGAACTAATATGAAACACAACCCATTGATTCGGTCTCCATTGTCTTCGCAGGTATATAGAGTTGGGTTTTTAATTTCTACCTCATGATTCGATCTCATGATTCTATCTCTAGTTGTTAATTGTTCTTCTCCTCTTCTTGGTGGATATGGTTGATAGTGTCACAAACCTTATATACTGGTTCGCATGGATAAATCGCTAATAGAGTTAGTTGCATTTGTCTCTGATATTTGATGGCCTGTTACACATTTTATGATGCAAATTAATATAATATAATGTTGATCGTTAAATTATTCACACCCAGTTTTTAGTCCAAACAAGTGGAGCAAAGAGCTTCTTCATGCTTGGGCGCTCAATATTCCCAAATAGGTGGAACTAAAGTGTTTGTTTATGATTAATGTAAAAGCACGTTGTGAACTGAATAAGAATGTAAATCCTTCTTAACTGTCTTCGCCCTCCAGTGTTACAGATCATGTCTAAAGTTACAGAAAGTAAAAAACAGAGGAACTCAACCTCTAACCGGTAGTACCTCTAATACTTTGTTACATGAACATTTAACACCCTTGAGCTTGAAATATGGACAAAACACAAAAATCCATACTCGTTGCTGAAATATAATTTTATTTAAAAGAACAGAAAATGGTACAAGGTTCTTAGGTCAGAGGCTATTTCAGTTGAAAAACTGGTTATTAAATGAAGACACATTTGATTTTATAAATTTTCTTGGCACAGGATAGAGGATTGTGACAAGAAGAGACTCATGCCCAGTAGCATATATATGGTGGGGACTCTGTTCCTACCTTTTTCTGTGTGGTAGGATTTGTGTGGTAAGTTAGGGACAAAGTCGGGAGAACGAAAAATTTATAAGATTGCAAGAGACAGGGAAAGGAAATCGAGGGATTTGGATCAAGTACGATGTATTAAAGATGAAGAAGGCAAGGTTTTGGTTGCAGATGGTGATATTAAAGAACGGTGGGAGACTTATTTTTACAAATTGTTTAATGACGAGGGAGGAGGGTCGAGTTATGAGTTAGGAGATTTAACACGAGAAGTTGAACCAAATTTGGCATTTTACCGTAGGATCCGTGTTGGCGAGGTTAAAGAGGCGCTTAAGAAAATGGAAAATAATAAAGCGGTGGGACCTGACGGGATTCCTATTGAAGTTTGGAAGTGTTTAGGTGAAACGGGGGTGGTGTGGCTTGCTAAACTTTTTAATGTGATTTTAAGTTCTAAGAAAATGCCTGATGATTGGAGGAAAAGTACTTTAGTTCCTATCTATAAAAATAAAGGGGATATTCAAAATTGTGCAAATTATAGAGGGATAAAGCTTATGAGTCACACTATGAAGTTATGGGAAAAGGTAATTGAACACAGGTTGAGATTAGAGACTGATATTACGGAGAATCAGTGTGGTTTCATGCCAGGTAGGTCTACAATGGAGGAGATTTATTTATTAAGGGGGTTAATGGAAAAGTATCGGACCAAAAGAAGAGACTTGCATTTGGTCTTCATTGATTTAGAAAAAGCGTATGATCGAGTGCCAAGGGAGGTGCTTTGGAAAGCTTTGGAAAAGAAAGGTGTACGGATAGCATATATCAAAGCAATAAAAGATATGTATGAAGGGGTAACTACTACTGTAAGAACGTCTGGGGGAGAAACAAAGGATTTTCCCATAAAGATTGGTCTACATCAGGGATCATCTTTGAGTCCTTATTTATTTAATCTGGTAGTGGATGTTCTAACTAAGCCTATTCAAGACGAAATCCCTAAGTGCATGCTTTTTGCGGACGATATAGTTCTTATGGCGGAGTCAAGAGAAGAGATCAATTTTAAACTTGAGTTATGGAGAAGTACTTTAGAGTCGAAGGGTTTTCGTCTGAGTAGAAGTAAGACTGAATACATGCATTGTAATTTTTCTAAGAGGCAAGTTAGAAGTAATTTGGAGGTCAGATTAGGAGATCAAGTTATTCCACAAATAGATAAGTTCAAATATTTGGGATCAATTATACAGAAAGATGGTGAAATTTTGGAGGATGTTAATCATAGAATCCAGGCTGGGTGGTTTAAATGGAGAAAGGCTACTGGGGTTATATGTGATCGGAAAGTACCAGATAAATTAAAAGGAAAATTTTATCGTACTGCTATAAGACCAGCAATGCTTTATGGAAGTGAATGTTGGGCTTTAAAAGGACAACAAGAGCATAAAGTTGGGGTAGCCGAAATGAGGATGTTGAGATGGATGTGTGGGCATACAAGAAAAGATAAGATTCGTAATGAACAAATACGGGGAAGAGTTGGAGTGGCACCTATTGCGGAGAAAATAGTGGAGAACCGTCTTAGGTGGTTTGGACACGTACAACGAAGGCCAAGGGATGCGCCGGTGAGGAGGGTGGATCAAATAGTATGGAGTCCGGTTAAAAGGAGTAGAGGAAGGCCAAAGAGAACGCTCAACGAGGTCATTGAGCGGGATCTCCTGGTCAATAACCTATCCAAGGATTTAGTTTTTGACAGAGCACAATGGCGTCGTATGATCCATGTAGCCGACCCCATTTAATGGGAAAAGGCTTTGTTGTTGTTGTTGTTGTTGTTGACACACAATCCACCAGCAGAATTTTGAGATGTACACTGTTCAAGAACTGCATAATCGTCAGTAAATGGATGGCAACAACTTGAGATTTTTCAGGACAGCATATACTTATTCTTCTACACTTGAAGTCTCCTGGTCTAGATGTGTCAATTACTGGGATAAAAGGTGGAGGCATGTGCCTATAAAGGGCCTGGATAACATAAAATAAAGAAGATTATGAGAGTTCTTTATGTTTTTTTTTTATACAAAGTTCTTTATGTTTTTTAATGTCAAGAGGGATGATGACAACCCTTGAATTGTGAATAGTTATTTTGATGCTTTGACCCACAAAAGGATCTTGAAATGTGGGACCATTGGACCCCTTTTTCAGCAGTTGTGGAATATAATCCTGCACCGAAGAAGGACAAGAACCAAGCACCAAGGGAGGCCCCAGAGGCTCAAACTATTGAAATATGATGTAAGGATTAAGGTGAGCTCTTTGATTGATCCATGAATAGAACTAAAGATTCACACTATGCCACAAATGTGCTTTGCTCGGGTTTTCCGCTAGTTGATCTTAAAAAAAATTACATCTAAAGACTGAAATGTAGTAGTAGCACATGAAGAAGTAAAATCAAAATTTATAATTTTCTCCAAAATTCAAAAGTTAGGTAATTTCCTTAAAATGTCCCAAAAGAACTTGTAATTCAAGCCCAAATGGCTAGCAAAGACATGGAAACAGTGCCGAGAAGAAGAGAGAGGTGAGCTGCAAGTTGAATGTTGGAGTTGGATTGAAGCTTAGGGTTCATGAAATCAGCAGCAAGAAGATCAACGAGAGCCATGTATATCAGAATTCCTGCAGATGCTGAGTTGAAGACCCCTTCTACTATTAGAGCCGTTGGGCTGTTCTCTCTGTACACCCCTGATATTCCCACTCCTATCGCTATCCCCATTGGAGTTGTTAGCGAGAAAAATATCGCCATTATTGCTCTTGATCTTGACTTGAATTTTGCCTATACATACCCATCACACGCAAAAACATTTATATACTACGTTGATCTTAATATAAGACATATTTAATCAATTTTAGTTAGATTAAAAAAATTAATTAATAAGATATATTTTTTTTAAAATACTATAATCATATATCTACTTTAGTTCTCTCTCATTGTACTTAATTATTATTGAATGAATATCAATAAGAATAATTTAGAAAAAAATTGATAAATATAAAAAATATATTTTATATTTAAAATTAAAATCAATTTCTTAATTAAGTCTAATATTAAGGATCAAAACGAGCAGTTCATTTTCATTTCATGCAATCGCTTCATGCTAATTCAATAGTACTTCTTATTCCTTATTCGCTGCTCTCTTTCTATAGTTATATTAGTTGTGCAAGGATCATTCAAAATCTGTCCCTTATATATTGTACTTTTTTAGATTGTATGGTTATTTTTTATTTAGAAAAAATTAATCTTTTTGTCATTATACTTTTGATTCAATTGTAATTTAGTCCATAAAATTTAACTCGGCACAACTTAGTGACTATAATTTTGACTCGATTATAACTCAATCATTTAACTTTTACTCAACACAACTCATTCTTAACCATTTAAAATATTAGATGTTATGTTTTCAAAAATAAAATTATATTTCATGAAATTTAGGAACTAGAGTTTTAAATAGTTAAAATTATAGAGAATAAATTAAGTTAAAAGTCAGCGATCGAGTTTTAACTGAACTAAAATTATAAAGATTAAGTTACATTAAAGTTAAGATTAAGGACTGACTGACAGCAAAATCATAATTAGTTACGGAGACCAAAACGTTAATTTTCTTTTTTTTTTTATTATTTAATTATATTTTGGGTATTAAGAAGATATATATACCTGGGAAATGCAGCCCCCAAGACCCATGCCCTCAAAGAACTGATGAAAGGAAAGTGCCACAAGCAGAGGCTTTACAGTTTCAACGTTTTGTGCTGCTCCCAATGATATCCCTATTATCACTGAATGGACCACTATTCCTAACTCCAACACCTTCACTCAAAACACACATATATGGATCACTAAAATATGATAATAATCACACGGAAACCAAGAACAAAAATCATAATATACGGATTAATTGATTATTCTTTAAGAAGTGTTCTTTATAATGAATTACCTGTGAAATGATTCTGTGACGGATCACTTCAGCTGATGACGATGTTGTTATTAGCTCATCAACATCATTAGCTGATCCGTGAGCATGACCATTTGTGGCATGAGTATGCACATGAACATGTTCACTTCCTCGTGCTTCTAATTCATCATCTGCAGAAACTTGCTTTGTGTTCTTCAAGTGTTGTTTCTTATAGTACCCTGTGGCGATCGAATCTGTCATCAACGTCGCCACCGAAGCCGCCATCGCGATGAGGCCGGCGAAGGGGAATTTCGACCACGGCCCGTCCTTCAAGCACGGTGAAGTGAGGGTCTCGAAGGCCTCTGGAAGTATATGAACGAACCCAGTTGCTAGAATCACGCCGGCCGCAAAAGCTTTCACCGTGAAGAACACATCGTTCTGGGGATTCAGAAAAGGGATTTTCCGGCTAAGTAAAGGGAGGCTCACCCCAAGAGCGCCGGCGACGAGGACGGAAGCAATAGAGATGACTTTGAACTTCAGAGTTTGGGTTGGGTTGTTGTGGCTTTGAGTAGTGGCGTCTGGTTCTTCAATATCACATTTGCAGTCACCGGAAGCCATTGCCGGGAGAAGGAGGAGGAGGAGGAGGAAGACGATGCAGTGATGATGATTTTCAATGGGAGGCATTTTCTGATGATTGAGAGAGAAAGGACGGTTTCTTTGAGATGAAGATGAGTGTGTGAGGAAGGATTGGGAAGAGTATTGTTATTTGAAAGGCCAACAAATTTTGTAAACTGTCAAAAATATTTTTTAAAATTAGAATCTCATCTACTGAACCTAATAACGATGCCTTTTTTGCACAACTCATAGCTCTCACCTTCAATTCGTGATGGGAAAATGATAATTATGTCCCACATAACCAAATTGATGACGAAATTGAGGACGATTAATTTACCATAATTTTATCTTTTATTTATTATTATATTATTTTTGTTATCATGTAATATAATATATATTAAATAAAGATAAAATTAAAAAATTATTAAATTTTAAGAAACAGTTAATAAAATTTAAATATTTTTTATTTGTGTAAAATATGTTAAAATGACTTATAAATAAAACTAGATAAATATTAATATTGGAGCTAATTGTTAGAAAAAATTATTCACAAAAGGTCAAGTTTAAAAATTACTTATTTATAAGGACTTCCAATGTTAAATGTTTAAAAGGATGCTTTTGTTAAATAATTTCTTAAATATCTCCAATGTATGTAATATTTATTATTTAAAGTATCAAATTGTCCCAATTACAACGCCACTTCTCCACTTTGTGGGGATTTAGGATTTAATCCCTACATCGGTATTAAATTTGATTAAGTTAATAAGAAAACTATAAAATCAGAGTATTTTGTTAAGGAAAAATTATAATGAAATCCTAAATAAGATATTTCATTATCTAAAAATTTTAATGATAAGTTATAGTGTAATAATTGATAAAAAAAATTATATTGCTTGAGATTTTATGATAATTAAATCCCTTTCTTATAATTTTATAGTAATGTTTTTTTATTATTAATAATAGAGACAAAACATGATGGACACGAACAATGTAAATATAGTGATATTATAAAATTTAAAATACCCGTATATTGTTTTTAGTGATATATATATATATATATATATATATATATATATATATATTGTGTTTTGTCCTTCTGGGACATCGTATATAAAATGAATTGTTAAATGTGAGGCAAATATGAATATAAAATTTTTATATTTCATGGAATCCATGCTCATGAACGAATGGTTGCGGGAATGAGAGAAAACAAAAGGGAGAAGGGGAAGAATAAAAATAATATATAAAATTAATAAAGGCCCTACGAAAGGCTAATAGAGAGTGAGAATCTTATACAGTGAAGGACAACCACTGAACCTAATTATACAGTGTGTGTGTGTGTGTGTGTACATATATATATATATAAGGTAAGAGGTGAGACTTGTTTGAATACCATTGAGGAGTGCATGTGATGTGTTGAAGACGAATTATTAAGAATAGTAATAATGAGTATCACTTAACAAACATAACCTAAAGTTAGTCCAATTTCATTGCCTAACTTTTTCTCTTTTAAGGACCTACATGGCTACACATATATATATATATATATATATATTAATGTGTCATGAAATAGTTTGTGGTAATTTAAGTAATTCATATAGAGTTATTATTAGTTGAGCAGCTGGACGTGTCATTGTTACAAGACAAGGCTAATTTAAAAAAAAAAAAGCTCAAATATAAAAAATTCTCCTAACTTTCAAGTCAGTTATATATAATAACTGTACCCTAATGTTTTAAAATTTAAATTTAATCTCTTAATCTGTTTTTTTAATCTATAAGTTCTGCTGTGAATTTTTTACTATCTTTTTTACAAAAATTGCCACGTCAAATTTTTAGAACACACGTGTCATCCTATATAGAATTAGTCATCTTATAAAAGTCTGGCATTTCAAATTTAAATTTAACATCCTTACAATTTTAATTTCTAACATTAAGCCTCTTGTCATTACTCTTTTTTTTTTCTATCTAATGCCTACCCAAGTGAGCTCATTGCTTGTACATGACCAGATGATCCTATTGTTTTCTTCATTTATTAAAATACCCCCCCTCCTCTCTCTCTCTTACAATATTGTCATCTTCTTTTACAAATCATTAATTGGTTGGGTAAAAATCTTAATGAATTAAGATTGTAAAAGAAGACAACATGCAACTACCAAGCACTTAGTTTAACTAATAATAAGTGGTATTAGTTTAATTAGAGATTTCAATTCAAATTCTAAAAATACAATATTATTAAATACTTGGTGGTAGAATTTTGTTGCCCTTGCGATCCTATCCAACTAGTTTGGACTCGATTAATCCTTCAAGTTAAAATAAAATAGACCTAAGATACCAGATGCTCCACGTGAAAAAAAAAAAGCCAGTTACATATAACTTTTTGACACTTTAAAATTTAAGTTTAACATCCTTAAAATCTAACTAGAGGGCTTTTTATGTCGGTTCAACAAGTTACTGATCAATTCATGAGAGTGCCGTATGCTGAGATTCATGAAGCAACGGAGAGAAAGAAAAGCAGAGAAAGATAAGGAGGAGAGGGAGCGGAAAAAACATATCTTGTCCGTACAAAAGTCGACGGATATATAATAAAATTTGTGAACACGCGCACATACATATATATTAATAATATTATTGTAACCTCTCATATGAGATTTAAATATTTTTATTTTAAATTACCTCAGTACAACCTTTTTTTATTTCTTACTAAAGATGTAACTGAGTTTTTGTCTTTATAAACATATAGCTAATAATATCTTATAGGATCATAATTTGATGTATCAAATAATATTACTGCCTTTAATCTCTAATAAAAGTTTTGTTACACATACTTTAATTAATTATTCTAATTTTTCAATATTATGAAAGAATAAAATTTATGAAAAGGTAGAGAAATAAAGAAAATACTGACACCACAAGAGAATTACATACATACATACATACATACATACATACATACATACATACATACATACATACATACATACATACATACATACATACATACATACATACATACATACATACATACATACATACATACATACATACATACATACATACATACATACATACATACATACATACATACATACATACATACATACATACATACATACATACATACATACATATATGAAGACAGGATGTTGTCATGCGACCTTAATCAATTCAAATTAATAGCTTAAAGTGGCCTTCATTTGCTAAAGCTAACCTAAGTATGTCGAAATTATGTCTTTAATTTCATCTCATCTCTTCTCATCACTTTAAATAAAAATTGGCTCGCTTAGCTAATAAAGTTATTGAGCCTATCAACCCATAATTTAGTATATTTACAAAATTCTATACATATACATATATATATATAAAGGCGTATACCATAAAGCCGTCTCCATATATGATTTCATCTCAAAATGAATAAAACCAACGGCAATGTTTTATAAATACAATGAAATGCTTTTCTTAAGTGACAATTATTAACTTAATTGATATGAACGTCCTTATCCAATGTCAATAAATACCATGGACGGTTCGATTAAGGCTTATATTTCTCTGTGTCTGGACCAAAATATAGAAATTAATTAATTTCTATTGTTAAAGTTTAGAAGTGATCGATGTGTATATTTGTAAGTGTAAACTCTAAGGCTGTGTTTAGATTGAGAAAAAAATGGAGGGAAAATATGGGGGGAATATTATGTAGGAAAATTTTTTAAAATAATAAAAAAAATATTATTTTTAAGAGTTTTTCCTTATAATATTATTTCCTCCCTAATTTTCTTCCTATCCAAAAATATTATTTTGACTTTCAGCCTAATTAATAATGTTCCACTTGAATTCAGAATAGTTCTTTTTTTTTTATGCAAAAAAGTTTAGGCAGGTTTAGTACTAATATCTCATTAAGATTATGGCATAGTTCTAGGGCTCAGAAAGCACTTATAAGAGACTTACGAGATCGCCTACTAAAGGAGCCCTCACAACGGCAGTGGAAATCAAATTTACGTTTTTATAAGATACAAATACGTTCTTTATCATCTGTGTCAATTCTCATTGACAATTTATACTAGTTCTATTTTTTTATAAGGAATATTTTGTGTTAAAAAGAAACAAAAAGTCAACCAATCAACTTAATTATTAACCTACTTTAAAAGAATAATAATTATTTAGCATATGAAAAATCGCGGTATTTAGCATATGAAAAAAAGAATAATAATTATTTTAAAGGGTTAGTTAGTACGAGGGATTTAAAAGAAAAAGGAGGAAAGGGGAAAAAAGATTTTAATTAAATTTTAAAAAAAAATTAGAGATGAGTAGGATTAAATCCAACTTAAAAAAAATTATTTTCCCTCCAACTCGCAAAGTCCAAAAAGGCCCTAAAAGAAATTCAACTAAATTTATTGTGATTGAATCCTAAGCTACTTACTTTAGCGGTGGATCAACTAAATTATAAAAAAAAAATTGAGGTTGAAATCTCATATTGTTAAAAAAAGTCTATATAAGAGGTATATTAATTATAAAATTTTTATTCAGACTAATCGATTGTTCGAATATCTAGTAATAATAGAGAATGCGTTTGACACCAGGTGGCTTAAATGTTATAAAAATATAAAATAATTAATGAATAGACACTTAATTCGTTTTATTTCATATTTGGAAAAGGCGAAAACCAAAACAACCGGATTTCGCCTGACCCACAACGAAAGCAAGAAAAATATATTCCCAAAACTATTTGGAACCCCGAAGATGCTCCAAGTTAGCTAGACGAACACATGAACAAATTAAATTTGGTTTTATATCGATTTCTAGCAACAGGAATAGTGTTTGAGGAGGGTGACTGGAAACTGAAAAACCAGAATATCCATTTTCATCATCACTCTCGTTGTTAGAGTCTTATGTCATACTTGTAATGTTTTTTAAAATCTTTTTTTTTTTTTTGAATTGAAAGGACGGGCTAATGACATGACGTTACAAGCGAGATCATACCAATAACTTTCTGCTTACAAGGTAAAAATGCTTTCATGCCGCTAATTTACAAGTTTATTTTATTGACAATGTTTTATAAATTATAACCACATATTCAAATACTACAATTTTGATTTCTCTGCATGAGCTTTGCTGTTTTCAACTGAAAATTGCTTGTCTTATTTGTCTAAAATCAAATTCTTCATCCTCCACCATATGTTGTATACAATTTTCCACTTGTGCATATGGTGCTTTCTAGTTAACCGATAGAGATTAATACTCTAAAAGTATAGAAATTACTGAAATAACTTTTGTTTCTCTCCAAACAAAATATTTTTTATGCGCACGATCTAATTTAAACTTAAAATATTATATTTAAAATATCTAGTTATCTGTCAATTTTGTCAAGGTTTTTTTTTTGTTGCCCACCCGGTTCACCGGAGTTTTGCCCCTACTACATCCGGATCCGACCTGCGTCGCGCACCTGGCTATGGTGGGTGAGTCTCCCAACGGAGATTTTCTGTATTCGCCAAGGCTCGAACTCGAGACCTCGCTTAAACGATACCGAACTACTTACCATTCGGACTAACCCCGTTGGTAATTTTGTCAAGTTTTGTTAGTTCATCCTATGCTAATATTGGTACCACAGACCCGTTTGCTTAAGCTTGTGGTTGTGAGTATATTTTGTTGTGAAGTAGAGTCTAACAATGGGCTTCACTATATACTAATAAATACAGAAATGCTTATTCGGCCCAAACACATCATTGCATTCCCATTGAAGGGAACGTTGAAGCCGCTATTTATTCACAACACAAACAGATAATTAAATAACTATCTTAAAATATTAATTTAACATTTTAAGTAACATGCCCATTTGCTCGGTTGGTTAGAGCATCGTGCTAATAACGTAAAGTTCGCAGGTTTGAGACTTGCATTGGCCAAAATGTTCATTCTATTTTTTTTTATTGTTTGGGCACTTTAAATCTGGGTCTTAGCTCCTTTGTTTCAAAGGTTTTTGGTGGTTTGTTCATGAATATCTAACCTGAAAATCTTGCTCCTCGCTTTTGGGTGAGAGAAAAATCTCTTGTTCTATCTACTCAATTATGAAAATAAACTTTCCAGCAAAGTGAAAAAAGGAGAGTGAAAATTTGTAATTCATAGATTTACTATTATCTACTATCATGCTACATTTGAACCCCCGCACACACAGAGGTAATAATAGTATGACTAAGTATTGCCATGAAGGCTAATAAAAACTAAACCATACTTGATACTCTTACTAGTGTATAAAAGACAAGTCAAATGTTAGGAATTAGACTTCTTCATACAGAAAGAAATACAAATTAGCAAGAGAAAACCCAGAAAATATAGCATTCAAGTGACTATAAAACCACAGAATAACAAGAAACTTCAAAAATACCTCAGAGCATTTATAATAGAAACCAACAGTATTCAACTCTGCAACATAATTTAATAATTACTCCAATGAACTTCATAGAGTGGCATACATATATATATCTATGTATGTATGTATGTACAATACACGTCATCTATAACAGCTCTATAAACACATGTCAAGGTTCATTTACTCCAACAACATGCTTGAATCCATCAGCATAATCCCTGCTAAACTATATACACTCCACTCCTTCAACTAAATTAGCTACATCTAACCTTAATAGGATTTGAATCGTACCCATTGCCTGAGAAACAGCTCAACAAGCACTAGTCTTACATTACATGATATTAACATCACACAACACATAAAAAGAAAATAAGTGTCTCTCATTTTGGAAGTACCAATACTTCATTGCTTTTTAATAACCCTTTGAGCCATCTGGTACCTAGTATTTTTTCTGGATCCTATTACTAAGTACATGAGCAACCGATTGATCCGAATCGAGATTTTGTGATCAGGATGCCTCTCGTTAAGGGTCTTTTTTCTTAACAAGTGTGAATCCAACCACAATCCTCTCACTTTGTGATCTAACTGGTTCACCCTAAACGAGTACTCTAGGGTTTCATTGTTACTAGCTATGAACATGGGGCTAGACCATCTTGTGGTAGCGGAGTCTTTTCTTGATGTAATGTTTCTCTGACTACACGGTATAACTCTATCCAAGAAGAGTAGGCATCTACAGGAGATGTTAAGAACGTAGGATTTGGACTTGCTGGGCAGGCAATAACCAGATCAAGAACTGAAACTGGTTTCACACTTCTTGGGAAATTGAATGCTAGATTGTCCACTTTGTGCTCATAGATTTTGCCATTTCTGTCCAGTTTATAACGTGAAGTTCCTTCAAATTCTCCTTTGGCTTCCCAGGGCAACCTAGGGATTCCTCTCAGGTTCCACCTTATCAGAATCTCATTCTCTGAAGGCTGCCATATCCGATAAACATCCAGAGCAATCTCACTGAACAACATTTTCCCATGAAACCGCAATGCCCAGAAGATCAATTTGTACTTGTCAATCCCAGTAAATGTGCTCAGAGGGTCCATGAATGTTATATCATCCCTGAAATGACCAAAATCCCAGTTTTCTCAGAAAAGAAAAAAGCTTTTAAAAAAACCAGAAAACTAAAACCCCATTTTGGCATGACCCAATATCAGTTGTTCATAGTCCTTTTCATCCTTAACAAAATTACACAAAACCATCTAATCACCTCTAAGAAAAGAAATTGTACTTGAGAGTATAAAGTAAAAATTGGGTTTGAATCAAAGGAGGAGTGAAAGAAGACTAAGGAAAGAAAATGACCTGTAAATGGCGAAATTGAGATCTTTGATGAAGAGCAGAGGGAGGTCTTCACCGAGTGTACGAACGGCAAGGCCGAGATTGAGAAAGAAGTCGTCTTTTTTATGGCTTTGGTCTTGGGAGGGAGGAGGACTGTCGACCTGCGCAACCTGTGAAGTGGGATTCTGGAGAGTGTTCAATGGAGACGACGAAGCCGACGAAAGAGGAGAGAGAGAAGAGGGTTTGGAAGGAGAAAGGGTTTGGAGAAGAGGTTTCTCTTTGAATTTAGTGGAACGGGAAAGAAAGGAAGCAGGAAGGTTGTGGAGAAGAAAAGCCATGGCCCTCCTGCTCTCAGGAAACAAACCGAGGTTGTTCTTTTCCAATTTGGCAGGCTCTGAACATGGCCTTGAAACGAGAAGAGAAAATGATTGATCATATCATATGATACTTAATATACATATTTAATTAATTTAAAAAATTAATTAAATTAATTAATATAATATTTTTTTAAAAAAATAGTATAATTATTTTTTTTAACTCCCCTATTATTTGATTATTGTTAAAAAAATATTAATAAAAATAATTTAAAAAATAAAAAATAAATATGATAATATATTTTATATTAAAAATTAAAATTAATTTATCAATTAAATCAAATCATATATTAAATATGGAGACATTGATTTAAAGAAAAAGATGATATTATTCAAATATCATGCACATCATAATTTATATATATAGCCGTGCATTTGATGTAAATTATTTGAAAGAGAAAAAGTAAAAAAACGAAAGAGACAAAGGCAAAATTAAAGATACCAATGTTGTCTAAGTATAATGATATTTTCACCTATATATCTCTAATCATTAAAACCAACATAATTAGATAAGATAAGATAAGATGGAAGTGGGGAAGAGACCAAACAAAATGATACACATGAATATCATGAGAATGCGAAAAATAGGAGAGGGATATATATACAAAATAATGTAAAATACCTATCAAGAAGAGATGGGGAGATGAAGAGTGGGGTTGTGAATGATGCATTATTAGATTGGACATGAGGTTTGTGATTTGGACAAGAGCTGAAGGAAATGACAGTAATAATACAAACAGACTCAACATATATATGGAATTCTCATTCTACTGGATATTCTTTTCCTTTTGTGTGCCCACCACAGCACATTCTTATTTTTTATTCCCTTCCCTTCAGCATCTTCTCTTCCCCCTTTTTCTTTCTTTTTTTCCAAATAAGTTATTCTATCTTATATTTAATATAAAATATAGTTAACTAATTTAAATTAATTAAAAAAATTAGATAAATCAATTAAATATAACTAATATGACATTATCTCCTCAAAATATTCATGTATAATATTAAATTATATATCATTTTCTGAGTTAAATAAATTAGTTTAAGGGAAAATAATAAACATTATATATAAAGTAAATTAAAGTATTATATTTAGGAGTAAATCTACCTCTATAATGATTTCTCCCCTTCTAATGCGCAATGTTCATTATAATTTGAAAATTCTATCTAACGGCTAATGATTTAAGGTACATGAGTCCATTTTTAAGACTATTTTTTGTTAATTATATAAATGTCTTCATAAAACCTCTTATTTATATTAGTTATCTAACTCTTGTATATAAAATTGGAGGAGTATTAAAAACATATATGCATATAAAATTATATTTTCCATATATTTCTTAAATACTCTTCTGATTTTTAATATAAGATATAGTTTGTAGTACAACTTTATATTATCTCCGATTATTAATATAATATTTATTTAACTAATTTTAATAGATTAAAGAAATTAGTTAAATTAGTTATTTGTAATGATTGTGTATTAGTTTTTCTAAAATACTTCATTTAACCATATATATTTTGAAATTTCCTTTATAAAAATCCCTTATCATGTGTAATTATATAGGGATACTTTATGAAAAATTATAATTTTAAGAGATAAAATGGGTTATGATTTTATAATTAGGATAAAATCAAACTATATAGCTCTTGTAATTAAGACTTGAGGAAATAATTTATATGGATCTCACCTTCATTTACAAGGTGCTTAGGCTTATATGCCCTTTTTTGTTTGAGTAATAAACAATAGATTTCTCCATTGTAAGTTGCATATAGAAGAACAACAAAATGTTATAAGTGATTATTTATTTATTATTATTATGAATTACTATTATAGTTAAAATTTTAAAATATTATAGAATTAGTTAATAATATTATTGATTAATTATTATTATAGGGCTCAAAATCTTTCATAAAGTTGTGAGGGAGCGGGAAAAATTATGTTATTATTGTTAAAAATTTAAAATATTATAGAACCATAGGGTTCAAGCTATCTTTCAAAGATCAAGTAGGATTATTGATTAAAATTATTGATTGGGATTTGTAAATAAAGAAATTAAAAGTCTTGAGTCAGATCAAATTATACTCATTTTTAACTAAATTGGGTATTACAAGATTTTTTTTATACAATAATTTTTGGAAAGAGGTTGGGCTCACCTATGATTTAAAAGTAGGGTAAAATCTTATTTTCTCCTAGACAATATTAATATTGAGTAGGATAAGCTATCTATTATTTTTAAGTATAAATTTAAGTACCTAATTTAGTTAATACTTATATGATTTTTGGCCGATAAAAGACTTGTACTATTTTTCAGCCCAAAAAAGACTTGTTGGGTTTGCCTCTAGCAAATCCAGCTAAAGATAGGCTTTTTGAAGCCCGATTAAATACAAATATAGGTTTTACTAAATGATTGAGATATTTATATTTATAGAGATAATCACGAATTTTTAAGTTAGATATTTTTTTTATAAAAAATGAGGGCAGTTACCCAATATAAATAGTTTAAACTAATGGTAAAATTAATCTCAAACCCTCATAATCCAGTAATTCTCTCAAATAGAATGAACATATAATATATATTGATGATTTCGAAAGTCCTTCTTTCGCTAGTGCATCTGCCATCTTGTTCTTCTCCCTTGGAATGTATTTTAATAATATGATTAATAAATAGTATAAAAAAATTAATTATGTCCAAGAAATTTATTGCCATGAAAATAGACATTTGACATTTTGATTTTCAAAACTGCTACCCATTTTATTTTGACATTTCCCCCTAAATACTACATTCAATCCTTCATATAAGAGTTAAATAATTAATTTGAGTAGATTAATAAGTTAGTTATTTATAATAAATATAATTTAATTTTTTTAAAAATTTTATCTTTCATCATGGCTACTCTTAGATAAAAAATTCTTAATATGTGTAAGTAATATGATTATTTTAAAAAAAAATTATAAATTTAGGGAATAAAATGGATTGTGATATTATATTTATGACTAAATATAATCTCTTAACTAACTTTTATATTAAGGATAAGAGGGAATAAAATAGAGCATCAAAATGTTTAATCTATTTTTCATAGTAAAAATTCCTATTTTAAAAACGAATTACCTTGGTTCAATTCTTAAAAAAAACCGTGTATTCTTTATCCAAAAAGGAAATAAAAACAACGAATGCTGGAGGAGGTCGTGGGTTCCATCATGTAATGGACCTAAAGTAAATCTATTATTGAATAAGTGCCTGATTAAGTATAAAGTTTATTGTTTAAGACTCAGTAAAAGATTTAGCATGATAGAAATTATTCTTCCTGATGGGAAAGTAAATAAAACAAAATTAAATTCGTTCTCAAACTCTAATAATTAATGTGCTCATTTATCCCATTGAAGAAAACTCAGTTTATATATCATTGATACTCTATTTTTCTGTAATATGCTTTAGTGAAGTATTTTCAATCAGTCATACTAATTTAACTTAATTTTCTAGTTGCCATATTGGCACCCAAATCCCAAATCCTTTGATTTGGCTAAGAAATTTAGCCAACAGGGCATCTCGCAACATAATAACTTGATACTTAAAATAGCAAAAAGTAGTCATTTTGTTTAAAATAAAACAGTACAAATAAAAGAAGTAGATTGAAGTCCCTTGTGCTGCAAAAGCCAGGCTGAGATCATCATCATCATACCATGGTCTTGTGCTCGGGCCTGTGAGTGAATTCGAAATCTATGTGCACAAAAGCCCTCTCAACTTCTGGAAGCTGTTCAAGCTTCATCTGAAGTGTCTCCCCAATATTGTGTGCTTCATTCAGAAACATGTCTTCTGGCAAGACGATGTCAACTTCCACAAAGTAATGAGCGCCAAAGGTGTATGCTCTAACTGTATCTATGTTCTTAATTTGCTCATGGTGATTCCATATCAGATATGTCAGTTTTGTCAGATAATCCGGCGGTGCTGTTCTTCCGATCAACGACCGCACATTCTCAATCACAGTCCTCGCCCATGTGTTTATGGTATATAATGCTATCTGCAATCAGATTTCAGTGAATTATTTCATTAGCACATCAATCACAAGGTTGCCTTGCAGTTCCATTTGACACTGCGTGGACACTTACTTTAGGTTCCATTTGAAGTGTTGAACATCTGATGATATGGCTCTCAATAACTCTCATCTCATTTTAATGTATTGGGGCTTCATAGGCAACATAACACAACACAAATATGAACACCAACTTAAGGTTAAATCTGAAGTGTTATGATCATGTTGGATGAAATTGTTAAACATGCATCAGATATGATATGGCTCCTATTTTCATGATTGGGTGCTTCATAGATAACAACCTCCCTTCAAGATTTTATATAGTGTAGATGATTGAAGACAATATGGACAGCGCAAAATCATGAGCAGATCATTATGTGTATCAGATAGGAAAAACAAAGTCTTTTGCCAATAACCTTATGGCTTAGTGGCATGAAAGCTCTCTTGTAAATGAGAAGTTGCAAGTTCGATCCCACTTGTAACCTTATGCCATTAGTGCCCACCCCTCTAATTAAAAAAAAATGAGTCTTTGACCTTTGGAAAGAAAAGAAAGCAAGTGCCAGTAATGTATAAACTCACAATGATAGCTCCTACTGGATCAATCCACCAGATGAACTTGACAGCAAGAACAGCGGCAGCTAACCCAACTGAATTGGTGACAACATCAAAGAAATGATCTTGTGCATAGGCTCTGACTATTTCGTTTTTGAATCTTCTACAGTAGACCATAAGAATGAACTTCACTAAGGTCACAGTGGCCATAATCCCAATCATCCAACGCAACTCTTTGGTATTCATGTCTGACTTGGTCTGTAAGAAAAGAATCATTAAAGAAATTAAAACAGGAGCATCGATCATGTTTACAGGAAATCAATGACAGAAACCTAAAGGGCATAACAAGCATAACTGCTCCAGCCATAAAATGGTTCATCTTATTTAAAGTGACTCAAAAGTTGAATTCAAATACCCTTGCAATAAGTCTCCTGGCAGATTCAAGCAAAATCTGCAGTCCCAGGGTTGCCATCACAGATGCAAAAACAATGATACCCTGCATAAGAAAACGTGATCAGTATGAATCTGCCATTGGCCTTTTAACTTTTTAAGGCTCTTAACCATCCAATGGTTATCTAAATATAACTAAAAGTTGCATATAGTCTTCATTCTCCCTCTAATGGCATTGTGAAACCACTCTACTCCTGGGCTACATTTACTAAGTAACACTGTTGGACTCTCAATCAGCTTACAGACTCACGTCTTACCACTGGTTGCATTCTTTTCTTGCCAATTGGGTAATGATATTGGTTTGGATTTCTCATGGCATAGGAAGTGAACCACAATATCAACCCAGATAAGAGATCCAAGAGGGAGTCTAGTGTTGAGGCAATGACTGCTAACGATTGGCTCATAACTGAAGCATAAACCTTTGCTGCAAATAACACCAAGTTAGCTAAATTTGACACATGAACTGCCAATCTCTCCCTCTTTGCTAGTTGCTTCATTTCATCCTGTAAAACAAATAGCAGGGTAACAACAGCTTTAGCTTGAAGATTATGAAGAATTACACATCAACAGCTGTTCAGATAATCCATGTCCGTTTTATAAATAACTTCACTGAGAGTCTGTGACTGCATTCAATTCATAGTATGCTGGTTCATAGTTATTTATACACCATGTCTGCCAAATTATAAGTCGTGTTGAGTGAAATGATAATCAACCTCAGTGAGACTTCCGGGAAAGAAACCCGTTTCATTCATAGTATCCATCTCATTGAATCCTTCAAGGAGCCTTTCTTGTTGCTTGTAATATTCTGCCACCTTGCGTTGCTTTCCTAAAATTAAAAAAATGTTGGAACAATAATATATGAATTTTGAGCATTCGGACAGTAGCGAATCAAGACGATAGCCACAAAGAAAACTAACACTAGCCACAAAGAAAACTAACATATATATGACCATACATAACACCAAAGACTTCCGTAGTGCAGCCACAGGAAATATATCAAACAATTCGTGAACATTATTTCAAATTAATCCAAGTAGAAGAGTGGACGTATCTGTTCCAAGATATTCATGAACAGTTAGCTTCAGATGAAATTCGGTCTTTCTTACGCATGCAACATATTCTTTTCCACACATGGAATCGCTTTAGTTTATGAACTCGACTTCTTCAAAAGAATCAAAACTATAACCAACACGATTCTCAGATTTATAAATATATTCCGACCAAGATACCCGCCATGACTATAATAAACAGCAATGAAGCATCTCACAGAACAGAGACTTCTTTTAATATTCGAGAAGTAAACAGATTCATTAATTCAAGCCTAATGGAGATGAAAAGAAGGGAAAGAAAAATTACGGGGTCTGCGAAGAAGGGCTTTAAAACTGAAAGAACGGTGATTAGGATGTTCACCACTGTGACTTGGCAAACGAAACTCCTTAACATTGAGTCTCCAGGAAGTTGGAGAAGAAGGTTCCTTTGCCGACTTGACGTCTGACGACGGAAGAAGCGGTTCCCTTCTGCCGGCTTCCGTGACGGCGCCTTCGTGTCCACTGCCACACTCATCCATGTCTGCAATGATTTCCGGATTTGTCTGAGTATTACGCTTCTCTTGGTCCTTGAGGATGGCCGTATATAGTACTTTACGGGAAGGTGGTTACAACAAGGACGACGTATGGTGGAAAGATAAAGGACAAAATTGCATTAATTAACAATTAAAAATAACAAATAATAATTATATATAATTTTAAAATAAACATTTATAATTATTAAATTGGCCATTATTAAACCTGAAAATTGAGCACAAAAAAAAAAAAAAAAGAGTCCTCCTCGTACTCGGTTTCTTTCATACAGAATAGCAGCGTTCTTTCCCTTTCGATCTCAACTCCACTTTTTGATGACTTTCCTAGCGGAGCTCACATGGTTAAGACATATCAAGATACGTGATGATGCTATGGTTCTTTAAGCTTTTGATTACGTAATTATACAATCTTAGGATTCACTTGGATGACTAAGAAGTTCATGAAGATGGGGAGTGAATTTTTGTTTGGTACAGAGAAATTTAGGCAGATTTAATATTAGTTTTTTTATTAAGATCAAGATATAATCTTAAGATTTAGAGAATATTTAGAGAGAATTTATAAGATCGTCTATTAAAGGACCCTTTATGATAATAGCGAAAATCGAATTCGCGTTCTTATAAAATATAAGTTCGTTATTTACTATTTATGCTAATTTTTATTAGTATGGGAGGTGAATTTAACAAAAGGAATTTGAGTATCATAGCTTATTACCTTCCGTCGGTGGTTTTGCTCAACATGTTTTCTTTTTTTGGATAGGATCAAAGGGAATATAATGGTATGTTTGGTAGGATGGAATTGAGAGTTAAAAAATATAAATAGAATCAAGCATTTCTCTTATTTAATATTATAGAACCCGATTCTATTTCTAATATTTTGCTTCATGTCAGTTCTATCAAAAAAGTTAAGAATTAAGATAAATTATATAAAAGTAAAATAGTTTGGATCATTTTATCCTAAATTATGAAATTTTTAGACATACCAAATATTTTAAATTATTGTACCCTAACTTATTCTACTTTCATTCAATTTTTCTTTTTTAAATATATATCAATTACATACTCATTTCTAACATATCAAATAAACTTTTAAAACTTATTTTTAATCTAATTCAATTTCTATTTTTACTTTCATCAAAAATTCTTTCTTACTACCAAATATATCATAAGGGTTAGTACAAGGGTATTTTAGTAATTGTAAAGTTTTATTTTAATTTTTGGTCCTTTTAAATCATTACACTTTTTAAGATACTTTTTAATAATAATTATTTTTCCTTGGTCCTTTTCCCTAAATTTTATACAAAGAGAAAGTCTCCCATTGATAAATATATATAAATATAAAAAATACTTTTAAAATAACTACATATCACAATATTTAAATATAATATAGTCAAATAACTAATATCTAAAAAAATATCAATACTTTGGTTTTGATCTTTTCTACCAGTAAAATTTTTAACAAATGAGTTTTTCTCAATTTGCTCTTAAAAATGGTCAGAGTTAATGTAAGTGTCAAGAAAAATGAAAAAAAAAATGTTTAAAATTATATTTTTTTAATATTTATTCAAATATCATCTTCCCATTATTATTTTTAATTTTAATTATTGAAATTTGCGACGTGTACGCATTTTACTGAAAGTGTCCAAGAACATGAGGTGTTTATACTTAAATAAGCAAAATAAATTAAATATTCTATAGCACTTTTAAAAGAAGTCCACAAATTTACTATATTTTGAATAAATAGACGCTAGATTTTCCTTGAAAATGAGGTGTCACAGTCAAATATTTGTCCCTCTTTAGATTACTTTTTAAAAAAAAAAGAAAAGAAAAGGTAAAAAATGAAGTCCACTTTTGCGTTGAAAAACAGAATTCATCCCACTCGTTTAGGACATCTAACTATCTATAAGAAACATATGGAACCATTAATCTGATAATTAATTAATGAGCTTATTGAACATTTAATTTTAATTTGATGATTATCCGCTACGACGTGTCGCTTTTATGCTGGAGTTTTGAGGCTATTATGTCGTAGAGAGTCACTGTCTAAGAATATTTGTTTTTATTATTATATTATTTATTATATGTGGTTTCTTGCCTCCTTAATGTTTCCTGATTGCAAATTTTAGCTCGACTCGAAAGCAATTATCACCAACACTCAATTTTGTAGCAAAAAACATAAATAACATATATATGTTTATTAAATTTTATCCAGTGCATTAATTAATAATTAGTTCTTTTTTTTAAATAGGTATCACTTTTTTTAGAAATAATCATATTTGATGTACTGTCGGATACTAAAATATGAATACCTCTCTTAGTAGATACTAGAATATTAGTTCGTCATATTGTGAAGGACTAACCATTCCACTAAACATAATTCTATTGGTATAATTAGTTGTTTTTAAGTTAATCATGTTTTATAAAGAAAAAAGTGGGCAAATAATAACTTATAAGTAATATAAATTAGGGAAAATATTAAAAAAAACTCTAGAAATTGATAAAGTATTAGTTCAATCAGTCGTACTATTGGTATTAACAATAAAAAATCCTGTTTTAATATTTATTATTTTTTAGAGTATTTTTATATTATTTTTCTTATAAATTATTGTAAATTTAATTATTTATTAATTTAATCAAAATTATAAAAATTGAATGGCACTAAATAAATATTTAAGAACTGAATTACAATCGAGTTAAAATTATATATATAATGATAAAAATATTAATTTTTCCTATTTATTTTATCTAGATTACAAGACATTGCAAGATCTATAGCGAGATAAATATATTTATTTAAAAACTAATGTAATGTGTTTTAATTTCTATGACATAGGGAAAACTCTTAAAAGCCAAAACTCAACAATTCATGAAATTGACTTGCTAAGAATTCTATGTCATATAATATTGGCCTTTTCTATTTAGAATTATTATAGGTCACCTATCTTGATGGTATATACTTTATTATTTTTGGACGAAAACCAATTAAAACCTCTTCTTTTTTTCCCCCAAAAATTAAACAAAAATTAAAAAACATGGACAAATCATAATAATAGACTCTCTTTTTTCTGAATTTACAAGACATGGATATATATAGGTGTGAGATGGATTTCGTAAAGAATAGTTGGCCCCTAACCAAAGAAAGCGAAAAAGTTGTTAAGCATTATAAGGATCAATGCCTATCTGATATGTATATTGTGAAGAGACGTGTTTTGGTGAAAAAGTCTTTTTGATAACTTGTTTGACTTTAGTTGTTCTTAAAAGTAAAACAAATCTTTCCCTTCGCTTTGTTTAAAAAAAAAAAGTAGCTAAGAATCATAAATTTAAATGTTGGCACGCGTAAGCTGGCTGTAATTTTTAGAATAATTAACATCCATAAGATCCTTAATATAAGAGTTATTTAATTTTTGAAGTTATATTAAAGGAGTCAAATAAATCAGTTAATTATAACTACTCAATCTATTTTTTAATATAAGAGCCAGTTAACTTTTTTTGATAAATTAAGGAAATTAAGTAAATCAATTAATTGTGACCAACTCTAACCTCTCAAGAAGAATTCATATTATATACTCTTTAGTCTACCTAATTTAGTTAATTATCTGTTATATTAGATATAATTAACTGATTTATTTAGCTTCCTTAACATATCTAAAAAAGTCAACTAGCCCTTATATTTATGACCGAATGTAGTAATATAAAAGTTAGTTGACTAATTTAGGTAGATTAAATAGTATATAATATGAATTTATCTTAAAGGTTTAGATTTTGTCTTAATTTATTTATTTAGTTTCATTAATTTACTAAAATTAGTTAACTTGCTCTTATATTAAGGATCAGATAGAGTATTAAGTCTATGTCGATCTATTGTCTAGTCTTAATTGTTTTGTGATACTATTTTTTGGATCCTATTACTAGATATTTAGTTTTAGGGTTCGTGACTACCCCTCCTAATATACGTAATTTTTATATAAATTAATTAATAATAATGGGTCATTTTTTTATTTTGTTTAAACATATAACTTTATCTTTTATTTTGTACCATTTGCAATTATATTTTATATTAATTTAATTATATTAGTAATAATATATTGATATTTAAGGAGTATTGAGCTTTGATGGTTGATTAAGATACATTATTCTTGAATTTTATATAAATAAAAAAAATAACTATGTAATTATGTGGTTTTGATAAAATTTGAAAACACCATATACTTATATCTTAATAATGATATTTATTGTAAAACTTTCAAATAAATAAAAATTATATAATCTCAAAAAAGAAAAGAAAATAAAGGTACATTATTTTTTTTAAAAAATAAAGTAGTGGACAAGAAAGAAACATTATTCCTCAAATGCTTAATTAAATCACATAGAAGTTAGGTCGGCACCAAGAATTTGCTAAAAAGAGGGAACGTTTGCAATCATACAAGGAATTGAGTAGTGGTCACCATTTGCAAAATAAATAAATAAATAAGCTGCTTTCCTTAGATATGTGGATAAACTCAAATGATATTTTTTGGGGGTCAAATAAATATGCTAATTTAAATAATTATCATTATCATATTTATATGGCTGAGCATGTTGACGTAGAAGCAGACAAAGCTACTCTCTTTTTCCTCCCACTCACTTAGTGCAATTGTTTTTAATTAATTTATTAAGGCTTCAAATGAATTTCATACTCAATAATTTGTATAGTTGATGTATTATATTATAAATATTGAAAAAATATTATTTTTATCATTTTAAAAGCAGAAAAACGTGAGAGGAAAAAGGAATGCAAAGCCTTTAATAATTAACTTAAAATATATTATAATTTTTATAAAAATATAAAATATTCAAATCAAATCTTAACATAAAAAAAAACTAGGAGAATTGAAAGTAGAAAAAAATAAGAACTTCAGAATATTATTAATTAATATAAAAAAATTATATAGATAAAAATTTAAATTAATAGGTTAAATTTAAAATCTTATATCGTAACCTTAATATTTTAAATTTATTTTTATAAAATATGATAATATAATATTTAAATTTAATCCTTAATAATATTTAAATTTAATTCTAAATAATTAAATAATTAGTAACAATATAATATTAAATAATTAATAAGTTACCCTCCTCAACAAAATTGAAGGGAATGGGAAATAAATCACATCATTCGCCCTAGGAAGAGATAAATACCAACGTGGCAATGCCCACTAGTAAAGCCTATCATTTAATTACCATATCTAATCTCTCTAATTATTAATTAATCATTCATAGTTCTGTGGTCTTATTTATAATTAAATAGAACTAATAATCAGAAATTAGAATATTAAAATAGTACTAGTAACTTTTATAATGATAAAATATGTTTAATTGATTATAAGGCATTGTTTGATTGGATGGTTTTTGGAGGGGTGGGGAAGGAAGAACAGGAGAGGATAGGGTAGGGTAGAGGAGGGGAGATATAAATATAATTTATATTTGATTGAGAAAAATAAAAAGAAAAGAAGGTATAAGTGTGTTTGATTAGCAAAACTCAACTAAGTAACCTTTTCCTTGCACATGCTTAAAAAGTTTAGGTTTGAGAGGTAAAACTCAATTAAGGTAAAATAGCCAAGCAAACATTTTATCATATCAACAAGTAAATAGATATCTAGGCTTTAGAGACATAAACCATAGGTATATCTATGTTTAATAAATTATTAAGTATAACTATGTCTCAGAAAAATTAATTTCTAAGCTATTGACTAAGAGATATTATCTAATTTTTGCCAACAAAAAATATCAACTATATCAATAAGTTGTTCATTGAAGTAGTAAACATTTTTAGCCCATAAAGAGAAGAATACAAATTTAAATTCTAAAAAATATAAAAAAAATTTACATTCTAATTTTTTAACAAAAAAGAATATATTGACTAAATAAAAAAAATATTAACTGTGAATTATAATATCAGAGGTTTTGATTTATATTTTCAACATTAAAGATTTTAAGAGGTATTAACAGAATAAATTAATCCTCCAATAAAGATATGAAATTATATCAACTAATTATATCCGTTTTTTAAATGAATGTATTCTTTAAAAAATATTATTGATAGGAATTCTGACATATATATATGTTACTGTTTGAAATACTTTTTTAAAATTAAAATTACTAAAATTGTATTTAAGTTCAATTATATGACATTCGGGGTAAAATGTTAAAATTACTTTAATTATAAAACTTTCATATATATATATATATGTAGCAACTTAGAAATGTAGAAAAAAAATACCCATCTTTAATGTAAGATATAATCAAAAAATTTATATTAATTTTAAATTATGACTATTGATATTTTCCTAATAATAAGTAAGTATGAGTAATACAGAGAAAAATAAGTAAGATAATTATAGTATTTTAAAAAAATATCATATTAATCAACTTAACTAATCTCCTTAATCTAATCAAATTAATTAAATGTGTCTTATATTTTAGACAAGAGGAGTGTAAAAATTAACAAGTTATTCACTTAATTCTATTTATAAGTCACTTATAACATATTTTACATAAATAAAAAAATTATAAATTTTATTAACTCTGCCTTTAAAATTTAATATTTTTTAAATTTTATCTTTATTATATATATATACTCTATAAGAATAAAATCAATATAATAACAAATAATATATTTATATATAAAATTTAATAATATGATTTATAAATATAATTAAAAAAATTATTATTTTTCCAAAATAAATAAGAGCAAATTTAGAGTACATCACAGGTCTTCAAAATTAAATCAAATCACAATCAACACACCCACCCCAACATTAATAATATATAAAGTTAGAGATTAAACAAGAAATAGGCACTGCTCATTAGATAATTATCTAATCTAAAACAAATTATAGAGCATGCTCACTCTTCAAAAGCGAGATGCCATTGAAGCACACGTTGGCACTCAACGCATATATAATTAGGTCAAACTTTGTTTGTTTTGCCCCCAAATTAATTTTGTAGGTTAGGGTTGAGCTCCAGGTCATGAACGAAGGCTCGTTCAATCTCAGGCAGCTTATTTTGCAGAGTTTCGCCAATGTCGTGAGCGAGAGGGAGAGGAGCGTGTTTCTGAAGAACGAGGTCGACCTCCATGAAGTAGCTGCATCCGAAGGTGTAGGCCCTCACTGAGTTGATGCGTTTGATCCTCTCGTCGTGGTTGTTTCACCTTCGCCAAGTACTCCGCTTGCGCCGTCCTTCCCATCAGTTACCAATTAAGGCGTAAATCTAAATATTTAGGATATTTTTTTAAATATTATAACTAAAATTATAATAAAATAATAATTATAAAAAATTAAACATAATTTTTTAAATAGTCATATATTTTATTTTTTATCTGTTGAATCTACAATAGATGGGTTAGTTATTTTTTTTTTGCACAATGATGGGTTAATTATTTTTTTTAAGTACAATGATAGGTTAGTTTTTTTTTTCGATTGTCCACCCGATTTACTAGAATTTTGCCCCGACTATATCCGGATCCTACTCGTATCGTGCATCTGGCTATGGTGAGTGAGTTTTCTAACAGGGATTTTTTACATACACTAAAACTCAAATTCAAAATCTTATTTAAACGATATTAAATCCTTATCACTCATATTAACTTTCATTAATTGGTGAGGGGTTAGTTATTGTGTATACTGCTATCTGCATTTATTCAATTGAAGATCCAAAACACTTCAGTATTATATCTGGGCCAACCTTTTAGATAATGGCCTAAACTTATCTAAATTTAAGCCTATTAACAAAAAGTTATATGAGTCTTACCTGAAAAATAAAAAAAAATTAACTTTATCCTTAAATAGTAAGTGAATCTAATTTTTTAATAAATTTTTTTTACTAAAAAAAAAAACTACATTATTGATACTAAATATAGAAACTAGATAAGAATCAATAAGGATTGATTCTAATGAAAGGGGTTAATTTTATATAATATAGTAAACTAAAATTTGAATTTTTGTTGAGAGATATGCCTATATTAGCGTCCAATAATTCCTTAAATACTTTTAATATGATGATACATATATTTAACAAAAAAAAAATTAGTTAGAGAGATAGTTTTAATTTTAAATATAAAATATTAATATATTTTATCTATAATATTTATTATTTTTTAAACTAATTTACCTAACTTATAATAAGATGATATATATGCTTAGAAAAAAAAAGAATTAGTTAGGGAGTTAGTTTTAATTTTAAATATAAGATCTATATATTTTATCTATAATATTTATTATTTTTTAAATTAATTTATCTAATTTATAAATTGATATATAATCTAATATTAAATAATATTATTTTAAAAAAATTATATCATATTTGTTATAATTAAATAATTTATATAACTTCTTTAATTTATTTAAATTAATTAAGTAGCTTATAAATTAGGAATCACAGGAGTATATTATTTTTTTGAGGTTAAGATCATATTTTACCCTAAAATTTTATAGGTTCGAACTATGCTGTCCTATAATTTTGATGGCTCAATATTATTTTAAAAGTGTAAAAAATGGCGCAACGTGACCCCAATTTAACGGTCCTTGAAGGTCAACCGTTAGTTGATCCAATAATGAGGATGTGGCTCTACCTCATAAGATATTATGCCACATATTTTGCCATGTCATCATCCTTTATTTTAGAGGGGGGAAAACTCCTCATCCGTGACCCTTCGGCGTTGCTGGATTTCTTTCAGACTCTTCTTCCTCATCTACACCACCACCGGCGACGCCGCTTCCTCTCCTTCTTCCTTCCGCACCTCATTCTTATCAGACGCCACCTGATTCTTCCTCTCCATCGTCACCTCCTCCTTCTTTCTTCGCTATGAATCTGGGCTTGCGTGAGCACCGGCAGGGGCGGCCTCTTCGAGTTGAACACTAGCAGTGTACAACGTCCTTTTTCCTCTCTACTTCCTCTCGTCGAGTGGTGCAACGGATTAATGGTCTAGAATCTATGTTTATTCTAGCTCTTATTTTTAGGAGAGAGGGGAGTATAATATAATTTACCAAGATGGCCCCAAGAGGGTCAAGCCACCAGAAGAATTTGATGGTCAAAACGGCAGAGGCTAATCCAACAGAGTTGGTGAGGACATCGAAGAAATGATCCTGTGCGTACGCCCTCACGATCCCATTCTTGAACCTCCTGCAATAACTCATCAGCACCACTTTCACCAACGTCGCTCCTATCATGATCCCCACCATTCATTTCTCCTTCTACTCATCCCTATCAGGTTGAGCCTTTATGATGATTTGCCTTGCTGATTCAAAGAGGATTTGCAATCCGAGAGTTGCCATGAATATGCAAAGACCACAGTTCCAACAGGTTGCATGCGATTCTTGCCAATAGGGTATTGGTGAAGATTGGGCTTGTTCATGGCATAAGAAGTAAAGTAGAGAATGAATCCAGACAAGAGATCCAAGAGAGAATCTAGCGTGGAGGCTATCCCTGCCAGTGATTTGCTCTCTACGGAAGCAAACAACTTCGCCAAAAACAGCAACACGCATATGTTTGACGCATATATTACTGCCCTAAACGCTCTCTGCTCTCCTCTACACTTTCTTCTCCTCTTCCCACAAATCCTAAACATAAACAAACAAATTAAAGCCTCATTTATTAGACTCTCAATATAGGAAACCCATATTTAGATTTAAAAGACAGACATTAATAGGCTAAGATTATAAACGAATTCGAAACATTTTATTTATAGGAAAACTTATATGCCACTAAGTTATAAAATTATTGACACATGAAATTGATATTTAATTGCAGAGTAAGGAAAATATGCTTGACCTGACGTGTTTAAATTGAAGGCTAGACTTAGGGTTGATGGATTTATTAGATATTTGAACTTAAATAGATTAGTCCTAAAAGATTTTTTTTTTTTTTTGCTAAGAATATATATTTTTCTCTATTAGAGACAATTTTATTCGAAATATCGTCAATACTAAATATAGTCATCTCTCTTAATAAAAATTTAAACATTAGTTCTCCATATTCTAAAGGGTTAACCTTTTCACTAGATTCAACCTTTATTAGTATAGTGTTAATAGAATATTTTTTGTATAAGAGAGGGCTATTCGCCCGATATTAATAATCTAAATCATAAAAAGATTAGATCCTAAATTATCACTAAGCAATGGAGGCTCCGGCCATAGTAGAATTAAAAATACATAGGTTGGTTTTTTAGAACCTAAAGCCCGTAAGCGCCACTGAGCTTGTGAGCATGAGGACCAGGCTTCAAAAGTAGGACTATTTTAGGGTAAACAGGCTTTTTGGGCCTAATCCTTTTTAGTCTCAGCCAATCAAAAATTGACCGTTTTCTTATCTCTGTCTAGTTGCTTGTAAAACCTAGAGAATTCATTCAAATCTGAAAAGAAAGGCAAGTAATCAAAGACTAATGAATCAAATCAAATTAAACCAACCTCAGTTAAACTGTTGGGTAATACGCCCAATTCAGTAAAGGAATCAACTTCCTGATGCCCTTGCAGAACCCTTTTCTGCCTATTGTAATCCTTGGCAAGTCTTCTCTCTCTCTCCCTGCTTATTATAACACATACATGAAGATGCTAAGAAACAGCAGAATATATAATATAGGAGTACTACTGGTTGATCAATGAGATTCATATATATTACTTAATGTGTTGAGGAAGAAGCCAAAGCCAAAATGAGAGTGCATGTTTCTCTCAGGCAACTGGTACTCATCCATGTTGATCCTCCATGACGATTGCCTAGCTGCCATCACCCCATTCTGCAGTTTTGATAACACTGGAGAAAGAAGTTCCGTTCTGTAATCAAACGAATCGTTTCTAAGATCATCCTCCATTTCTCCTCTCTCTCTCTTCTTCTTCTGCTCTAACCATATATGCTATATATCTGCTTATATATATAGTGAAAGGCTCCATTTTAAGCAGATGGGGTTTATTATATGGTTTGGGTGAAAAGTATCAGCTGAGATGATGATGATAGGAAACTCATGCTATGAGAATCTTTAATTTTCTTAATGATTTCTCATAAGTTGACCTCATCAGCTCTTCTTTTTTTTCTTTCCTTTTTTGGAGTTTATATATAGTTATATATGTGGTAGGAAGGGAATACTATCACTGGGGGAATATGTGCGCATGGTGTTTTATTCACATTTGAAGCTTTAGTTTTGTTATTACTTATCAGTAGCATGATCTGAGAAGATTTCTCACCTTCTCAGCATCTTTCTGATCAGTGGCAAAATGGTCAATTCACAAGTTGTTCTTTATTAGTATTTAGTAGTAGGTTTTGACTGCTTCGTTGTGGGGATCTCGTATAACAAAAGATGTTATATTAAAAAGAAAATCTAAAGACGGGAGGATTAACTCTTATTATTTCATGCTCTTTGGTAGGATATTTTCGTCATGTTAAAAAATCTTCTTCATTTGTCTCTTTTACGTGGGGAGTTATTCTATAAATTGTCTAATTTATATTTCCATCCTATGACTTACTCTATACTCTACATTTGTTTAATATAAACCAGAGATTTCTCCCTGAAAAAAAATGTTATAGTTAATTAATTATTTATAATTATTATAAACTATTATTATAGTTAAAAAATTAAAATAATATAAAATTAGTTAATATAGTTATTAATTAATTATTATTATGAGATTTAAAATATTTTAAAAATAAAAAATATTTATAATTATTATAAATTTAAAATATCATATAATTGATTATATAATTACTAATTAATTATTATTATAGAGTTCAAAATCTTTTAAAGATTAAATATAATTATTAATTGAGATTTTTTATTTTAACTGATAAACAAATAAATTAAAATTATTAAATTGGATTGATTTAAATTTATTTTTAATTTAATTAGATATTATAAAATTTTAAAAGTATAATTGGTTGATTTATTATTTTGTATTTTTTAAAGAAAATAAATTATGTTAAAAATTAAGAAGACTGTCAATTGGGGTTAATGAAAATTTTGGGTATATTACTGTTTTTCTTTAAAAGAAAAATACTGCCAACACATCTCTCTGGTCAAGGTTCCACTCTAGTGTGAGCCAAAAAGGAGGGACCACGAAAGCGGACCAGAAGAATCGAAGGCAACACACCATCTTCAAGCATCAACCTCTCTTTGAGCTTAATCCGCTTGGGGAAACCATCGTTTCAGACGAATCGGAGACCTCAACAATCCCTGATTTACTCTCCTTGCCACGGTTTGTAGTAGAAGATCTTCGTCTTCCTCGAGGTTTTAGGGTTTTTGTTCTCGAGCTCAACAATGGTAATTCTTCTTGTAATTGATGATAAAGCGTAAAGAAATTCCAATTTCTGTTAGCTTGCTCGTTCTTGTTAGTCATATGACGGAAATCCCGTTCGTGTTCATCATGTGTCTCTCATTTGAGCTTATTTATTTTTCTACTTATAGGCGAAGTAAACTTTTCTTTCTGAATTTTCTGGGTAAGTTCGGAGATTCGAGAATTTATATGTAGAAAATCGAATTTTTATTTATCTTATCTTCCTCCTTTCAAGTTTTTTTTTCTATGTGGTGAAGTAGCTTCTTCTAATGACAATTGAAGTAAAACTTCTTCTCTGAATTTTTTGGGTGAGTTCCAAGATTGAGGAAGTCGTAGAATCATTAGTGCATATATTATTGGTTCGCTTTTATCAACTTTCTAGTATTAAGTAGCATCTTTTACTGACTTCTGAAGTAAAACTTTCTCTGAATTTATCAAGTTTCAAGGCTAGGAATGTATTAGAGTCAGCAAAATTCAGCACACTGAATATGTTTATACCTCTTCTCCGTGGTTAGAAGGTTGCGATGCTTATATATGCTAGTAAACACTTTTCAATTATGATTTTCTCGCATTTTATCGGTTTGCTTGCAGTTTAGTTTTGTCAAACAACTTCATTACTTATGTTCGATTATCAAAATTAAATAGATAATTGAAATAAATGAAATTTACGACTTACTGATTACTTGCTCTACTTTTGATAGCACAAACTGGGAAGAGGACACCGTGATAAACTCCAGCAGTTCATGACCATAACTGGAGCTAGGTAATAAATCACCTATGACTTTTGACTGAAAGTGGTTTGCTTCAAATTTATCGTTTACCTTTGAGTCTTGTAATTTATTGCATATCGTTTGCGCGCACTTGTGGTCTTTTGTGGGTTGGGTAGTGGGGTTTTGGGATGATTGTAGACGAAAAAAGTATGGGGATATATATTTTCTGTTCTATAGACTTGAAAATTACAAATTTATCAACTTGATTGCTTCATCTGTGCTGTCAGGGATGTGCATACTTTTAAATAACACACACACACACTGGAGACTTTAGAATTTTCATTTACAACGGTGTGAATAATGTAGTTACTATCTGGTGCTAAAACTAAGGTATATAGACTTAGTTGGCTTGTTCCTATGGGTATTCATAGAAATTGCCTGTATCACACACCTTTTACTCTTTTCATCACTGAAAGAAATCTAATTATGTTTTTGTAGTGAGAAAGTGGCACTTCAGGCTTTGAAGGCTAGTGACTGGCATCTTGAAGGAGCATTTGATGTGTTCTACAGCCAGCCCCAGCTTAAAACAGTTGCTGATTCCAGACACTTGGAGAAGCTTTACAATAGATATAAAGGTTAGCGATGAAGCTAAAAGTTAAAGACACTAGAAGCTTGAAACTGATGTAACAAACCTGTTGGTGAATCACTTCAATTTCAGCAGTAAATTGAGCATAAAAATCTCGTGCCATTTATGTTTAGTTATGTCTTTGTTTTAAAATTTAGTGGCTATAAAGTATCTGTGTCATAGGATGTATTCGCTTATGTTATATGTACTTTGTCCAGTACCATCTTTGCTGTTTTCTATTTTAACTAGACACGTTTTCTCATGTTTCTCTTGGACTT
Source organism: Leucaena leucocephala (assembly GCA_037074615.1). Lineage (NCBI taxonomy): Eukaryota > Viridiplantae > Streptophyta > Magnoliopsida > Fabales > Fabaceae > Leucaena > Leucaena leucocephala. The sequence continues at coordinate 773,936 of CM073544.1, read as the reverse complement.
TAAAAAATGAGCTGCACTATTTATGGATTGCGAATAGTATGACTTGCTATAGTTTTATTATATGTATTGGTATATTGATTTTGAATATTTTAATGTACTGGATCTTCATGATCCTGCTTGCATGATGTATTAGATTGCTCCTTTTGTTCCCCTTTCCAGGTATTTATTTACAAGTTACAGCCTCAAATAATCTTAACACCCAATTGATTTGTTAAAAGGAAGAGAACATTTGCAGATTATATATATTTGTATGCTCTGGTTGTTTGTTGTGGAAAACTTGCTGCTTCCCAAGGTTGCATTCTGTTGCATAGAAATAGCTTTTGGCTAGAATATGTATTTATGTTGTTTTAAGGTAGTGATAGCGTTTAACATGCCCATCCCCGGTTCACTCACTCGTCTACTAGAACCAGAACTATTTCTCAACCAAAAAGTTCCACTCCCATGATAAAGCAACAGAAATTATTGATTAATACCTTGGTTGTACTCCCTCTGATCTTTATCATAAGGCACTTCTAACCTCCCCACTCACACTAAAGAGAAGTAGTTAAGTCATTAACTTTATTCGAAAATGAAATAAATCTCCAATTTTGCCCATATTTAAATGGAAAATTCTCTCATTTAGGGACCTTAAATATGGGTAGTATGGGAAAAATTTAATTAATACCCCATCTAGTGGCTTATAATAAGGACTATCCATTCCTTCTAAAAGGTGCCCTATAATAAGGACTGGAGGGAGTATTTATTTTAGAGAAAATATTAGTTGAAATTTTATTCAGTCTTCTTTTCATGCAAGACTTGCTTTCTGCACTCAGCAGTTATTATGAACTTCAAATCTCGATATTCTGAATCTCAATATGCATTGGTGGTTCTAATTGGACAAATTTTACTGAATGGAACCAGCCCATTATTTGAATGAGATTAAAGGATGTGTTAGATATTGTGGGTTTAAAACTTTTGCTTTTGAACTCATAAAAAGGTCATAAAAGCTTTGATACAGTGCCATTATGTGCAGTCATTTACTTATTTTCCAATTGTTGATGTGGGGCTTTTGCATATATGAACTTGTTACACAATGCCTGTATTAAATTTTTTCACTAATTTCCATGCAGATCAATATGTTGACATGATATTGGCTGATGGTATCACTCTTCTTTGCAGCGATCTCCAGGTTGCTATTTGAAAATGCAAACTTTTTTTAATCATTGATGTCTGTTTGCACTTTTCAGTTGATAGGAACTTGCTGATTAATTATATGTATCATATACAGTGCACGGCTGCATGCCATCTGGGTGTTTTAACATTTTTTTCTTTTTTTCATTCGTACTATGATTTATGTATTTTAATTATTTTTTTTGTGCAGGTGGATCCTCAAGATATAGTGATGGTATGACTTTGCGTTCTAAAAGTATTGATTCACTCGGATTATGCATAATTTCTTAGGTTTATTTATTTTCTCCTTTACTTTAGTGTATAAAGTATAACTTTGGAAAGCCAGCATTGTTTAAACAGTGATCAACAAAGGTAAAATACATAATAACTTAAAATTCAATATTGTATTGAAGAATTAGATATGCTTGAGTGATAAATTGCATATTCACAATCTATGATTTCTTGCTATGTGAAAGTTTTCTGATGTCTAAAACATATTTGAAGTAGCAAGGATAACATCATTGTTTCATGTAAACGGAATATAATATTCTCACTCATAAATGCTGATGCATGATGAATTAATATTTCCTCTGGTAGACAGTTGGAATTCTAAATTATCTTTTCTTACATAAAATGTACATCTCTGTTTAAAGTTTTATGATGAAGTGGGAATGCTTTTGGTAACTTGGGATATTGACATCCTTGCAGTTAGTTCTTTCATGGCACATGAAGGCTGGCACCATGTGTGAATTTTCCAAGCAGGAGTTTATTGGTGGTTTACAATCTTTGGGGTAAATTTTTCCATGATTTGTCAAAATAAGTTTGTTTCTTACTCTTCAGTGTCTGATACCCAGTTGATATCTGTATAAATATTTCAGGGTAGATTCCTTGGAGAAGTTCCGTGAAAGAATACCATATATGCGCTCTGAGCTGAAGGATGAACGTACGTAGGATAGTACAAATACACAGTTCATAAGACTCACAATCCAAACTAGCTATACTTGTTGTATTTCACGTCTCATTAAAAATTAGCTTCAATGACTACTGAATAAGTTCCCTGAAATATATCCACATTTTTGGATTTTTCAGAGAAGTTCCGTGAGATATATAACTTTGCTTTTGGCTGGGCAAAAGAGAAGGTATGTTATGCTCCCATTGTTGCCTGAACATCAATTTGTGCTGGACGTAATATCTATTGGATGTTACCAATCTTGTTCTTCTGAGTTCTGAGGTTCATTACTATGGTCTGTTTCTTTGTTAGCAAACTCGGCTTTTTTCTTTTTCTTTATTCGCTGGATTTTTCTGTCTGTATAGTATTTTGAGCTCTGCCCTTTTTCAATCACTGGGGATTAGAATTAGTTATTATCATCCTATCCATATGGAGAACCTTCTTTACTAGTGATGATGACCTACCTAATTCTTGTGGGTATGTGGCATCTTCTGGATACTCTAGAGTTGCTTCATGTCCTTCTCTACTGTTCAAAACTCAAATAGTATGCAGGATGGTTAATTACTTATGATTTCACTTCAGTATGAACATGTTTTATGCGTTTGATGTCATGATCTTTGAAGTCTTGGGTTCCTGAAAATTACTTGCTATGTGTCTTACTGAGAACATTAATCCATTAAAAAAATGAAAAAAATAATCTCAAAGTGGTGATATTATTAGCATAATGATGCAAGTCTACTTTAAAATTTTTAGGGAGATATAAGGTGAAAAGGCACACATTCACTGCTGTTATTATGAGTAAAGGTTCCAAGATTAGGCAGGAATAGTAAATTGGATGCCTGTAGTTTACTTCCAGTGAATTGTTTGACGCTAATTAGTCTGGGTATATCCTAGCGAGTATCAGATCAATTTCAGTCTTGGACCACTTGCTTGGGCATAAAACATGCACAGCTTTGCGTAACTTAGATGGCTATAAACCTACAACATCAAGTACCCAGTGTTGGATGTGTATGCAGCTATACTGTGGTTATGTATGTTCAAGAATCAAGATAGATGCTATGTGAATTTGATTTACTTGTTTCAGGGTCAGAAATCTCTGGCTTTGGATACAGCTATTGGAATGTGGCAACTACTATTTGCGGAAAAGCATTGGCCACTGGTTGATCACTGGTGCCAGTTCTTACAGGTAATTTACAAATTATTATACTGATACACCTTTTTAACTTTTGCATCTCTTAATGGTTGTTACTTTGGCCTTTGTTAACTTTTTTTTGTTTTTTCTGTGTGACTCAGGCCAGGCATAACAAAGCAATCTCTAGGGACACGTGGTCTCAACTGTTGGAGTTTGCTAAGGTAAGATTTTAAAGCATTAGAAGATAGCTCAGCTGGTATTGCTTTGTTGAAAGTAAAGAAAAAGAAATCTTGTATTCATTTTTGTTGTCCTCTTTGATGCCTATGCCTGACCAACTTGCTAATGGTGGCTATTGTTGGTGTGGTGGAATCTGAAGAGTTAGGTTTTTAACCCTTTTCTTAGATTTCCCTTGTGTTATTTTCAGTCAAAGAAAGTTGAATGGTTGATATGCCCCATAAAATACCAGCCCATTGGTTGTTAAATTATGCAAAAATCTGCCACTTGCTGCCGGTCAATGAGCACCACACCCAGGGCAGCCTCTTAAGCACCGTTACAATTATAACCAATAATAACCACACCCATGGAGAAAAACGTTTCTCCAAATGTTTGAGTTTTTTATCCGTGCATCTGATGGCAAAACCTAAAGAACTTCATCTGAAGTTTTGTGCTTTTTGGGTATTGATTTTATGTGGTATCAAAACCTTACATCTTTTATGCTCTATTTTGCAGACTGTGGACTCAAATTTGTCTAATTACGATGCTGAAGGTGCGTGGCCATATCTTATTGATGATTTTGTTGAGTATCTGCACGAAAACGGCATCATCCAAAAGAGTGAGGCTGCTGATAGTAGTCTAAAACTATGATGAATTTTCTGAGGTGTCATTGAACAGTATATGTATATGCTCTCTGGCTTCTGGGTGTGATGAGTTGTACAATCCTGTGGTTGACATCTATTTGTCATTATGGAAAATTTTATTCAATCCGAAAGGGAAAAAGGGGTTGTGGCATGTAGCTTGAACTCATTGTTGCTTACCATTAGTAATAACATCATTTTCTTCAGATTGATGATATAATTATGTGAATTTTATGGGAAAATGTTATCAAGCCATAGGCCTCCAACACCGTTAATGTTAATGTTATTTGAAGTTGGTATATTAGATGTTATTAATTTAATATAAGATTTAGTTGACTAATTTGGAGATATTAAGAAAATTAAATAAGTGATTTAATTATAGTATATGTTAAATATTATTATATTATATATTAATTTATGAATTAAATAAATTAGTTTAGAGAAAAATAATATTCTTTTTTAATTTTTAATATAAGATCTAATTGAGAAGTTGATATTATCTTAAATATAAAATATATTTTTTATATTTATTATTTTTTTTAAATTATTCTTATTGATACTTTCTCAACAATAATTAAGTAAAAGTGAAAGAATAAGTTAAAAAATATTATTATGGTATTTTAAAAAAGATATATTATATTAACTAATTTAATTATCTTAATATAATTAAATTAATTAAATATATCATATATTAAGATCTGGATAAATAAATATAAATATTTTAAAATAATTTTTTTAATTTTTTTAAATTAGTTAACTGTTCTTTATTAAGGAATATGAATGTAGTATATAATAATGCTTTCTCCTAAAAAATGAGAAAAACCTGCTGCAGATTGATCAAACAAATGGGAGGAGGACAACTAATGATGTCTTATTTATAGGAAGAGAATAATGCCTCATACATTAAATCTAAGCCATGATATCAGAAGAGGCAGGGTCTCAGAAATCAAAGTCAACCAACACGGGGGAGCTTGACAACCTTGTGGTCCATGGAAGTGAAGACGAGGTAGACACGGTTGCAGCAGAAGTCAGTGTTGATATGCTTAGTCATAGCTTCTTCATCTACAGTGATCTTCACCACTGTCACCAATGGGTTTGTTTGTCTCATTGATTATCCTCATTGCCTCTTCTGCCTCCTTCCCCACCAGTTCTGGCCAGCTATACCTGTACCCTTTTCACCAAACAAACCCCCCAAGAAATAATTAGCAGATATACATATATACTCCTTCCAATTGTCAACTGCTGGAAAAAAAAAGAGTTGTTAACTCATTAAATATGTTTAAAATTAAAATATTTTTTCAACTTTGCCTCTGTTATAGTTTGAGAAAGAAAAGCATTAATTATAGGGGAAAAACTGATAAATTTATATTAAACAGTCTTCAATTGTCAAATTAGACTAATTACAACTCGATCTTTATAGTTTTAATTATTTTATAATTTAGTTTTTATATTTTAGAAAATAAAATTATATATTTAATAAAGGTTATGAATTAAATTATAACATGGTTAAAATTACAGGGATCGAGTCGCATTGAGCGAAAACTTGTGAACTGAATTGTAGTAGAGTCAAAATTATAGAGATTGAATTGTACCGAGTCAAAACTATAGAGATCAAAAGATTAATTTTTTTTAAAAAAAAATTAAATCAAGATAAATTTAACTAGTTTACTTTTCTTTGGTCATGATAAAGAGGTTGAAAGTGATTTATATTTTAGATAAAAGGAAGCATGTATATCTAAAAAGTATGCAGTTTACACAATAATAAATAAAGAATAAAATTATATATTTTCTCTACTTTATAAACTCAACTAGAGGAGTATATATATATATAGAGAGAGAGAGAGAGAGAAACTGCAGCACAACATACTCGTTCAGTACAACCCCCGTTGAAACAAGGAGGATAGGGATGCTGAGGCATTGTTTTTGGTTGTTGTTTGTGTATCTATGTCTATCTTGTTCACTTGTATGTTTCCAAGTCCAGTATTGTCCTTTGGTATATATGGTTCTACACAATTAAGGCACTGTAATAGTTGAACCCGTTTCCCTTGAATTACTTAATTACTGATTCATGTATGTATGAATGTATATCCATTTATTGTCATTAAGTTGAGATGTATATATGCTTTGAAGTACAAAGAGTGAATGTATCCACAAAATGAAAATGAATGGATATATATATACACACACACACACATGAATCATTATTTAAAGTAATTCAGCGCATCAAAGGGAAACGTATTCAGCTATTACACATGTGAAGCCTTGGGGAGAGTGATTACGTTTAACTATATAACCACATATACCGAAGGAAAAATAATCAAAGTTTGAAATGCATAGATAGATATACAAGAATGTTGTGCTGCTCTCTCTCTCTCCCTCTCTCTCCCACACACATATATGTATATATATCTGCCAGTAACTGCATCTCCTCGATGCCTGAGCTGCCCCTCCCCCAACCCATTGGTGACAGTGGTGATGAGGATCTGTGGAAATGCTCATATGACCACTGACTTCTGCTGCAACAAGCTTGTCTCCCTCCCCAAAATTGGTTGACTTTGCTTCTATCTTTAATAATATTTTATAATAAAAAAATTATTATGAAATCTTAATAAATAAATATAATTATAAAAAAAATTATAACAAATGAGCGACATAAAATGCTAAATTATAATATAAAAAATAATAATAAATCTATATCTAATCTAGACGGTCCAATTTTAGATTTTATTTTTTGTCGAGGGATCTGATTTTTTGTGTTTTGCTTGTGTGGGAGGACAGGTTTCAAGTTTAGCTGGCCAGAAATGGTGGGGAAGGATGCTGACGCGGCAATAAGCGTAATCAATAAAACCAACTCATTGGTGACTGTGGTTAAGGTTCGACAAGGTCAACCCGTACTGGATGACTCTGCTGCAACCATGTCTACCTCTTCATGGGCCCCAACAACAACTTCGCCTCCATACTCCAAGTTGGTTGACTTGATGGTATGAGAGATTATTCTCTTACATTAAATACTTATAAAAAAAAATTTAATAGCGGTCAAAAATAGTATTTCACACAAATTTTAAGACCGATATAAATTTTACTATCGTTATAAATATATCTTTTAATTAAAAATAAACGATTTGTAAAGAGGTTTTAATTTGTCGGATTGATCCTTAGAGAGGAAACAATAGCAATGCTAAGAGTTTTAGCATAACACAAGATTAACACTCAAATAGGAAGCACCTAAGTTGTCACAATTTACCTCTGATCTTTAATATAAGAATTAGTTAACTTTTTTAATATTAATTAAAAAAACTAAATAAATCAGTTAATATAAAAATTATATGACTAATTTGAGTAGATTAAAGAGTATAAAATATAAATTGAGATGTTGAATTTAAACATAATTAATTAGTTTATTTAGTTTTTTTAATCTAACAAAAAAAATTAACTAGCTCTTATATTAAAGACAAAATTGAGTAGCCTAAATAATCAACTTCATTAGCTCTTATATTAAAATCAACGGATAATAATCTTTTAAACACCGCTGTATTTGCATTGAATATGACATTATGAAGAGATGCATTCTCATTAAGAGTGTTCACAACTTCATATAAATTCAGTTTGATTCGGTTTTGAGGATAAACCAAAGAACCAAACCTATTGGTTTGTCAAAGTTAAAGGTCTATTCAGTTTTTTCCTGATTGGTTTAAGTCTAAATCTCTAGCTTGAATGGATTGTTTATTCTTTTTCTAAAATAAATATATATAGGGCAAATTGCTTTTAAATACATGTTTGGAGAATTAATTCTCCGTAGTGCATTAGACATTATTTGAAAGAGAACACATTCTTATAAGATTAATATACCAACTTCAAAACATACCAGAAACGTATTTTCAAAATTATGTATGGTGCATTAGACACAGCGGTGAACCACAAAAGGATTAAATGAAAAAGTATACGGTACATCATATTTAAGTTTCTAATCATTAGTAGTGTTGCTTGAAAATTTCTGTTCAAATTAACAAATGTGCACCTCACGAGAAAATCAATTCATGTTTCCAAAATTAAATACTTGTTCTTGATATTTGTCGCTCAAATTAAGCGAGGCTTTTGAAATCAAACCTTCATTGGAACCATATTTTTCTTATAACATTGGAAATCTCTGTTCGAACTAACAAAAATGCACCTCGTGAGAAAATCAAATCATGCTTCTGCCACCAAAAGCTCAGACGAAGCTCTGTGAACGTTCAAATGTAATCTAAAAGGACTTTAAGGAGACAGCAAGAGAAGTAGAATAACTAAATTATCACCATATGTCAATAATAAAGAATGGGTCTGAAATGTCTGGGAAGAGTATTCAATGTTTATGACTCGTATCCGACCAGACAAGATGAATCAATCGTCCTTAAAATGTCAAGGATTTACGAGTGCATTGTGTACAAAATCAAATTCCAAGCATCTGTGTGGTGATGAAAAAAAATCTCTTAACCCTATTAGCCTAGCATGTAAGCTGAAAAAAAACAAATTGGAGCATCAATGACAGGAGACAGCTATCACGGGTGCTCAGTTGTGAGCCCCTACGAATGCCATGTGCGCTACAAGGTCCAACACTCGGTTGCTGCAAAATAAACCATTCAATAAAAATGATTAGATGATGATAAAAGAAAGTGGGGGGAAACTGTACCAAAAAGAAAAAGTTTCTGACTTCAAAGACAAGCCTTATTTGTTTTAATCTCAAAAATAATGTCATTATGAATTCCAGAATTTTTGCGCATAACTAACTAAATTTATGATCTCATTCCAATTTCACTCTTCCAACTCCAGAGGTCCTAATTGATATCATACACTCTTTCAAGGATCAAACATCAAATTATTGAGGCTGGACAGAACTCATCCTCTTATGCACTAAGACAAAAATATCGAGAGTACTAAATTAATAGTTACACACTTTTGTGGACTAAAACTGAGATTTTGTCTTTAAACAAACTCAATGCTTATGCTTGTGTACACAACGAGTTCACATGCGAAATATCAGGTTATGCTGAGTTCAAGATGCCCATACCTGTATCCCCACTCATTGTCATACCAAGAAACTAGCTTCATGAAAGATGCACTAAGACCAATCCCAGCCTTAGCATCAAAAATACTTGACCTGTTCATATCAGAATCATTTGGAGTAAGACATTCATCCAAGATACGAAGATAAGCAAAATATATACAACTCTAGTCATTATTTGACTACAAATGGAAAGAGGAAAAATGAAGGGTTCTGGGTTTTATCTAGCAAAAGGAAAATCTGCTCTCAGCACTTCTAGGAGCTATGTTTAAAGTTATGCAACTCTCGTTTTATGGTGTCTCCATTTAAACCTGGTAATGAATTCTACCCCCCATTTTATAGCAAAAGATCACATCTCAGCATGTATATTTGAGAAAGAAAAAAGAAAACCAATAATACTCAAGATGCTGATAATGGTTTTATGGCCAACATGAGGTACAAGTATAAGCAAAAGAGAATTTTACCTTGCATCACCAACAAAGTCATTAGAGACAACATCCTCATCTGTGTATCCAAGAATGCCTTTAAGTGGTCCCTCTGAGGCATACCTTCATTTTAGTAGTAGGGGAACGATATACCAAAAAAATGCACAAGATTAGTAGAGAATACTCCCAAATGAAAATTATTGTGGAAAAACAAAAGCCAAAAAGCACTAGACATACTTTATTGCTGCTTTGACATCTTCATAGGAAGCACTCTTTTGAAGTCGACAGGTTAGGTCCACAACAGAAACGTTGGGTGCAGGAACACGGAATGCCATCCCAGTAAGCCTTCCATTAAGCTCTGGAAGAACTTTCCCAACAGCCTAAGATTTCATAAATAACCAGTTACACTAATATACCCTGAACTAGGAATTATGTTTTGACCAGTTTACATCTCTTCTAGGCTATCCAGCTTTTACCTTAGCGGCACCAGTTGAACTAGGAATTATGTTTTGACCAGATCCTCGTCCTCCTCTCCAATCCTTCATTGAAGGGCCATCTACGGTCTTCTGTGTTGCTGAAAAAAGCACAATCATGTCATGGATTGGATGCTACACATCAACATATCCAATAAGTACAAGAGCCAGTAATAGGCAATGTAGTCAAGATAGACCTGTTGTAGCATGTACAGTTGTCATCAAACCTTCAACTATACCAAACTCCTCATGAACCACCTGAAAATATAAAATTTAGTAAGAATCAGATGCTTTCATCCCTTCACACAAGCTACAGATATGAGGAAGGAAAGAATAACTCCAAAGATTCTTTTTCTTTGAAAGTCATTGAAGTGCCCCACGACATTTGAAACCTCAAATTCACCCTAACTGGTTTCTATGCCTGCTAACTGACATCATGTTAAACTTGTGCCATGCAAAACATAAACATTCTAATAAAAAATGGTGAGATTAATAATCAATAAAGCTTGGCAACACAGGATGCAATCAAACCTTAGCAAGAGGGGCAAGACAATTTGTAGTACAGCTAGCATTGGAAACAATATCCATGTTTGGCTTGTATGTCTTCTCATTTACTCCAACCACAAACATTGGGGCATTGGCGGATGGAGCTGAGATTACAACTTTCTTGGCACCACCCTAAAAAAATATGACAGAACCATCAACTTGAGGCGAGAAGAGAAAGTAAACAAAGGAAAGGGAAAAGAGAGAGAAGGGGGGAAGGAGATAACTCTTAAAAAATAAGTATTTAAAAATAGCAACCTTCAAATGTGCTGAGGCTTTCTCCACAGTTGTAAAAGCTCCAGAAGATTCAACAACAAAATCAGTCCCATATTCACCCCATGGAATCTCTGCAGGGTCTCTATATACAAATGCATGCTTGTTAAGTCGAGTTTTAGAGAGCTTTGACATCTATACTACTACTAGCATTGTAAAATACTAGTGATAAACACATTAGAAACAACCATTTCGAAAATGAAGGCTCAGCATACCTTTTGGTCACAACTTTTATCTTCTTTCCATTAATCTCCAAGGTGGAATCATCCAAAACCTTAATGGATCCCTTGAATGGTCCATGAGTAGAATCGTACTTAAACATGTACGCCTGGAAGAGAGAGAAGTTACAGATGATAAAGCAAAATTGGATGCAGAAAGGTAAGAAAAGAAGATAATGCAACAAAGATGTATTTAGAGAAGGAAGCAGAATCATTGCCCTCTAAGAATCTTAGTCTCATTTGAACCTTGGTTATCCAAAAGGTTTAACATGAAAAGGTCTGATTGTAAAGTACTATATCTCACAATTTTTAAACAGATTTTTCAGTTTTATTGGACGTTTGAACCTTGACATTCAGAGAAAAAGGAAGGAATCAACAATATACAACTGCAGAGCATCCAAGCTGAGCAAACAGAAAAAGATCCAGCATAAGATTAAATCAAATAGATTATCATGATACAAATTTTTCTGGGGGTGGATGCACAAATTCCGTATAAAACAGCATCAAGATAGATGAAACAATCACTATAATTTGCACAAACCAGTGAATAATAAAAACACTATAAGTAAAATCAAGGCAAGTGCTCATACATACCATATATTTAGTGTCAATGAAAGGATCATTAATTGCTACAACATCAATATCATCCCTGGAAGTAGCTACACGCAACACCAGCCTTCCAATTCTACCAAAACCTGCACAATTTAAGCATATAGAATATGTATTCAACTTGTAACAGACTGACCTAAAATTCAGAACACATTTTCATCCGAAAACATCATTTCTCTTCAGACTTGATAAAAGAAAATTTTCGTTCATTAAAATTCATGAATGAAACTCATTTGATGCCTTTCTTCTTTTCTTATTTAGAAGGGTGGTTTATCCTCCTAAACAAGAATGAGATTATACTGATAAAATTAAAATTCTATTGGGAGAAGAACAAGTCTGCTTTCAAGAAAGCCTATTCTCAGAAACTCCAGTATCCCACCAAAGGAAACCATAAAGGATACAAAAGGAGGTTGAAGCAAGGCAAAGGTTAAAGGTTTTTCAAGGTTAATGCGGAATATATACAATGCAAATATATATCTATCAAAAGAAGAGTTTAGTAAAATTAAATTTCACCAGAAAATAAAAGTAACAATAGAGTGAACTTTAGCAACAAGAAACTCACCATTAATTCCAATCTTGGTCTTCCCATCGCTCTTTGATTCTAAAGAGACCAAACCAACCAATGAATCATAATTAAACTATTAAACATGTATTTTCTGAACATAAGAGTTGTTTTATCCTTACTCTGTACGGGGAGAGGAAGTTCAGTTATTGTGGCTTTGATGGGTTGGATGCTCCGGGCATTGCAGTTTCTAAGCAAATTAGGAAATTTCAGGATAAAAAACACTAGAAGAATTGGAGCTTTAAAACAAGTAGTGACAGGAAAAAAAGGAAAGGAGAATAAGAAAGGCCAATTCTTCAGAAGTTCGAGCAACTAACAGCATGATTAGTGATTCACTTGGGAGAGAAGTTCCAAAAATGTTAGAATGCAACTTCAAAGATTTTAGATTGCTACTGGAGACATTGCACGACACCTGAATCATAAAAATAAGTAAAATAATATATAATTAATTACCCTGCAATGGATCCTCACAAACAAGGATTTAGTCCAACACACTTTTTACAATTAACTAGAAGGACCACCTCAAATACAAGGTAGAAATGCTGTTCTTCCCCTGTTTTCATGGTAAGAAGATAGGGAAAAGAAGACCAAAACAATACTAGATTAAAATACGCGATAACATAAAATTATCAGAGAAACAAGTAATATCATCTCAGCTTCTCAGAAACTACAAAGCACTGTAAAATCCACGTGGCCGAGGATTTAGCAGCAGAAACATCATCCATGTTTCACACATACACTATTCAACCAAAATGCCTAGTTCTTCACACTTGTTAGTGTTAACCAAAGGAACATAACACATACAAGTTCATGGTTGTTTTCCTTTCTCTTCCCGTTTTCTTCATTACCAAACCTGATATTGACTCGAATAGCAGTATCACCAAACAAAACTAGATCAAAACACGCGATAACATAACTCAAATGATGGCAAACCTTAAAGCCATCAGAAGGCGAGGAAGAGAGAAGCGCAGATCTCAGCATAGAAGAGGCGGCCATTGTGGAAGCTGAAGCAGAAGCAGAAACCCTAGCCTTCGGAGAATGGAAGAGAGAACGGAGGTAGGCGAGCGAAGGCTTGTGTAGGAGTAGCTTCCTTGGTGCTGCACCAACCGAAGAAAAATGCGAATATGGCCTTTTTTCAATATGCAATTTGCGCAGCACCTTCGGAGCTTCTTATGAGGAAATGAAACTACCCAAGCTGGTCAAGGGGCAGGGATCTGGTGCGGGTGAGCGGAAGCAAAAGTATGATTCCCGCAATTGTATTTGTACACGTGAATTTACAAAAGTCACGTGTTATTTCTTAAATAAATGTTTTTAGTAATAACTAATTTTTTTGACCAAATAGTAATAACTAATTAATCATCCAATACAATAGAAACGAATTATTGATGAACCATTGAGTCAGATTCATCTTCATTATCAGTATTAGACTGAGTGATCTTATTCCTTATAAGTATAAATTAAAAAACTAAGATCACTAAATACCCTAAATATAAATTAATTATAATATTTCTATATTATAAGAGTAGATAACTAAATTCTTTATATGTTAATTGGGTAGGTAATAGCGATAGTAAATAATTAAATATTTTTTTAATTTTTAATATATAATCTAAATAAAAAGTTTATTTTGATTTTAAATATAAAATATATTTTATATATTTATCTAATTTTTTTAAATTATTTTTATTGATATTCTATTAACAATAATTAAATAAAGAAATAAAGGCATGAATTAAAAAAATTATTAGGATATTCTAAAAAATATATATTATATTAACTAAATTTACTAACTTCTTTAATGTAATCAAATTAATTAAATATATCTTATATTTAGAATTAAAGAAATATCTAATTACAATTACAAATATTTTTTATATTTTGTGTGAAATAATTTTACACAAGGTTAATTTTTCCTTGTGAATTATTATATATATTAATCATATGACCGTGAGAGGTAGATTATTATGAGAATTTCAGGATTAATTATTTTCCTTTTGAATCCTTGTGGGACTATCTAATGAACATTGTGTATTTTATTTCTTATCGGAAAAATATTCTTGTAAATAAACTGAAAGATGAGGGGCGGTGGATGAACGGTGGAGATTTGGAGTTCCATAGAAGTAGCATGAGGGGTGATGGTAGGATGATATTTTAGGCGGAGAACTTTTCGTCTCTGTGATGACCTCGAAATTTACGTTGGACTTGTTCGGACTTTCTCAGCTTATTTTAATATTGAAACAAAATTTATTTTAAGTAAAAAAATATTTTTTACAAAAATTATATGGAATCTAAATGAAAAATTGAAACGAAAAAAAAAAAGTTAATACAATTAAGCTCAAACAGTCCCTGTCTAAGTACGAAAGGTGCAGTGTGATTTATATTTTATATTATCATATTCATACATTTATTTCCACAACAGAAATTGGTGTTCTGAAGACTAATTTCTTATAGGATATTATAGTAAGCTTTAAATTAAATTTTCAAGTATTCGGCACAAAAAAATCAAGTATGTCCTTTTAAAAATATTATCTATTACCAAATTTAATGTCGTGACTAAGTGAATCCAATTAATAATCCCTCTGTTCAAAGTTTAAAATATAAGATATTTTGGTAAAAATGTCCTTAATGAATATTTAAAATTAATGAAATTTATATTTATTTATGATGATGTTAATTATTTTCTTGAAATGTGAGAATCAATTAAAATAGAAAATAAAGATTAAGCTTATTTTTAGTTTATTTATTTATGGAAGAGAATGATTTGATTCCCATTTGGAGAAGCGGCAATCATTCAGACTTCAGAAAAGGTAGAAGAGCCAATATTTCCCTTTAAGAGCACGAAAGGTTGTTTTCTTAATCAAGTACTACAAAAAATGAGGTAAGCTCTTTCCTTGTTGTATGCCTTTTCTTTGTTTGATCTATTTTCCTAAAGAGAGTGAGTAATTAAGAAGTTGATGGAATTGTTTATTTGCATTAATTATTATAAGGAGGCTGACGCTTAAATCCCCCAGAAAATAATAATAATTTAATAATAGTCAGATTCTAAAAAATTCAGGTAAAATAGGTGGTGAAAACATACTCAAATAGTTGAAAATGTCCAAGTGTCAATTGCAAAACAGGCATTTAATAAATCTCATAAGTTATTTATACTGAAATGTAGCTTATGTTCCTACATTTACAACTATTTCAATAAACATTTGCAACTCGTTTCTTAAAAAAAAAAAAGACTAAATTGCTCCCTCATATTCTAATATTCTAAATATAACTAATTTATAGGATTAAAAAATTTATTAATTGACTAGTTTGCTTGGTAAAAAATGTGTGTTATTTTTTTTAAAATATCTCATTTGATAATTTGTATTGAAATCTACTTATTAATATATCGAAACTTTCTTTAATAGTTAATAAAACTTGACATAATTGGTAGATGGATCTGTCTATTAATTAAACATGATTTTCTTAGTTTGAACTAGGTCATGCACATGAAAAATATTTCTTTTTGGATAGAAAATAGGATAAAAATGCATCTAGCACTCTAAGGCTATGTTTTGTTGAACTTAAGGAAAGGTAGGTTAGGTTAATATAAAGAAAGGTAGGGGAGGTTTAGGAGAGATAATGTTTCTTATTTAGTTCAGAAGGGGAGGGGAGGGGAGTTACTTAAAAGTTGACAAATATACCCTTATCTCTTTATTTAAATTTATTTGCTCTTTATTTATAATATTTATATCAAAATTATTATTTTTTAATTTATAAATCTCAACATTTTTTTATCTCATTTATATATATAATAAAATTAAAAATATAATAAAATTTTAATATTGTGTCTCAATAATTTTATAGTTATTATATATATTAATATAATATATAAATAATTTATCATGTTTATTAAGTTTCATCCATCAAAGCAAAAATCATAAGTGAAGAGAATAAAAAAAAGCTTTAACTTATGAGGGTACAATTAGAATATTAAAAAAATACAAGGGGTAATTTTATTAATAATGGATGAAAATTTTCTCTCCCCTCAAAAAAACCCTCACTTTTGGAGAGGAGGGGAGGGGAGCACATAAAGATAAAAAATTTTACCTCCCCTCCTCTCTATTTTTTTCAACCAAACACATCTATACCTCCCTTTCTCTCCCCTCCCTTCCAAAACCCCCCAACCAAATAATGTCTAAAATAATTGTAGAGGAGTAATTAGTACCTTAAAATATTTAATGGTGTAATTAATATCCTGAACTAATTTTGGAAGTACGACTAGCACCGTAAAATATTTAAGGGTACAATTAATATCTTAAACTAATTTTAGAGATACGATCAGTGTCCTAAAGTATTTAAATTGGTACAATTTTGCCTCTTTGCTAAAAAAAATTATTAACTTTCGTTTGATACATGTCACATAAATTTTTTATTTTAACACATTATTATTTAAAAGGTTATATGTGTAATATTATTTTAATAAATTACACTAAATAAACTATAAAATTTCTCAATTTTTAAATATAAATTATATATAATATCAATTTTAGAGTTTATTAAATACTCTTATTTAAACAATATAATACATGTGACATTTTAAATAATAATGTGTCAAAATAAAAAACTCACGTGATATAGATCGGATAAAAATTTATATTTTTATCAATAAAATGATAAAATTATATAAATTTAAATATTTTAAAGTGCTGATCGCACCTCTAAAATTAATTCAGGGTGCTAATTATATTTTTAAATATTTTAGGGTGTTGATCACACCTTTAAAATTACTTCAATATACTAATTGTACCCTTAAATATTTTAAGATATTAATTACTCTTCTAAAATTAATTTAGAATATTAGATGCATATTTATCCTAAAAAATATCCATCTCGATGATCTCTAAGTTATTAACTAAGGGATATCACCTAGTTTTTATTAAAAAAATTAAAAAAATACACTCGTGCAATAATATAAATATTCTAAAAGAAAATAGTATAAATTTAAAATATTATATTTATAATTAAATAAATTATTAAATTAGTTCATATATTTAAGATTAAAAAAATATTAAATTGGTACTGTGATGCATACGTGTAATTCTTCTCATGTTATTCCGTCAATAAACAAACAGCGAGTTTTTTTTTTTAAAATATATATATAAAGAACAAACAGCGAGTTGATGAAAGGGACGATGCCATTCAAAGTAGCTTTGTTTGTTGGATGAGTAGGTTGGTTAAGTGTGGGTTGGTGGGCAGAGCCGAAGGATAAATCTCCACTATAACGAGTTAGTTTGTTTAAATATGTATTTTTAAATTTAAATATATATAAATATAAAAAATATTTTTAAAAAATTAATGTCTCCTAATTGAGATAATAACACTCTAATATAATCCTATCATATAATTCTACTAAAAATATAAATATAAGATTTATACATTATAATTATGTTATTTTATTTTTAAATTAATGTGCAAATTAATTATCAAAATTTTACGAATATCATTTGGTATCATAATTTTTTTTATGTGTAAGAGTGCATATGAAAATTTTAAAATGATGTAAATAATAGTATGGCCTTTAACGTATTTTAATTTTTGCACGGGGCTTACATTATTGTTTAAAAAAAACAGAGAGACATTGCGTCATATTAACATTTTACATCATTTTAAATTTTTTATATGCATTTATACGGTTAAGATAACATTATAAAATCTCACACACCTATATCAAAAGTTCATATATATATATATATATATATATATAAATAGATCTATACCTTAACCTAGAACTTCTTTACACGTGTATAAATCATCCAATTTGACGATGAGGCATAAGCAGCCAATTTTGTACGGTTGAAAGAAAGAGCACCACTATAGATTCCAAGATTCGGTTTATGGCGGCTTTGTGTGGGACAGGGGAGTTGACTGTTGACCCTCTGGCTCACACGTGCGTAATAGCCACTCTACAGCAACCTAACCCTTCGTTTTTCTTAGGACGCTTATCTCTGTATTCCACCATCTCCATTATTATGTAACATTTGTTTTAATAAGGTGAAACATGTGTACAAATATACAACGCCCAACCTCAGGGTCAAAAAGCATGTTCTTTTTGTTGGTACACAAACTTTTAAAAAGAAGTTAAGCTTACCTATAATCTAAGGGTATGACAAAATTCTTCTCCTTTTTAGGCGATATTAATGTACAAATTGTCTATTACCCTTAGGTATAAATCTAAGTATCTAGAAGTTAGGATGTCTCTACAAATATCACGATTAAAATTATAATAAAATAATATTTTTAAAAATTTGAACACTATTTAAATAATTATAGATATCATTATTTTATCAATTAAATTTATGGATGATAGATAAAAGCATATTCCATTATGTGGGCGAAAAAACATCTCCCAATAGCTGTTTTGTTTGACTAGTTTTCAACTTTTCAACCCACCCCACTCTTGCCCCGGCCCAATTTCATTCTTTTATATACTTTTCTTATTAATGGGCTATAATTTATTTAAGAAAAATTATACTGCTATGGAAATAAGAAAAATGTACTAACGGGGTTAGTCCGAGTGGTAAGCGACTCGGTATCGCTTAAGCGAGGTCTGGAGTTTGAGCCTTGACGAATGCAAAAAATCCCCATTGGGATACTCACCCACCATAGCCAGGTGTGCGACGCGGGTCGGATCCGGATGTAGTCGGGGCAAAGTTCCGGTGAACCGGGTGGGCAATTAAAAAAAAAGAAAAATGTAAGAGATGGAGATAAGGAAGATAGAAAAAGAAGAGAAAATTTGAAGAGAATTGGGGAGTAATTCTCGTTCATACGGTTGTGTACAATACATGTTACATA
This sequence comes from Leucaena leucocephala, assembly GCA_037074615.1. NCBI lineage: Eukaryota > Viridiplantae > Streptophyta > Magnoliopsida > Fabales > Fabaceae > Leucaena > Leucaena leucocephala. The sequence continues at coordinate 754,880 of CM073544.1, read as the reverse complement.
ACCTCCTATTTATAAGTATATAACCTTAAGCTAATATTTACGTGAAATAAATAACAGATAAAGCCACGTAAGTGTACAATAGGTAATCTTTTAGTTAAGGCAAAAAAAACTCCTAAAAGCCATTTAATAGAGAGATTATGGTGTAAAATATGAAACACCAAAAGTTGGAAGACATCCACATAATCTAATGTTTATAACGTATACAAATTCTCATCAATTTTGAACTATGTATAAATAATTCCTTAATATTTAAAATTTAACAACAAACCACCTAAACTTTTTTTAACTTTGATTTTAATTTTGTATACATATAGTATAACCCCATGAACTTTGAATTATACACTTATAATTCCTTAAATTTTAAGCTGTGTGCAATTAAATAATAAACTAAATTAATAACAAAAGAGTTATTTACATAAATGTTAGAGTTTAGAGGGTTTATTATAAAATTTTAAAAATAATAAAGATTATCTGTAAATAACATAAAATTTAGGGAAATTGTGTACTCCTCTAATTATTAATGTAATATATGATTTAGAAGTTGATCTTAATTTTAAATATAATATTAATTTTTTATATTTATCAATTTTTTATAAATTATCTTTATTAATATTCACTTAACAATAATCAAGTAAGAGAGGAAGATAATGAGTTAATAAATATAATAAGGATATTTTTTTAAAAAAATATATCATATTAATTAAATTGATTAATTTTTTTTAATCTAATTAAAGCTAAAAGTGTGTTGCCTACACAGATAAACTTAAAGCTAAAAGTTGGGTGCTCTGATTACTGTGGAAAGCCAGAGAAGAAGAGAGTTTTTAACTTCTCTTACAATATTTTTTTTTTGTTACAAAAATTTTTAAAAAAAAATTAGGCTCACCCACGATCTAAAAGTAAGGCAAAATCTCCCTTCTTCCTAGCCGATATCAATGTCGGACAGGGTGAGCCACTTGTTACTCTCAGGCGTAAACCTAGGCACCCAGGAGCTAGGATGTCTCCCCAAGTACCGTGATTGGAACTACAATAAAATAATACTCTCCCAAAATCAAATACGCTCCAAACATTCGTGTTATAATACTAAGCGGATTAAAGATACACTTCCCATAGCCTAATTTGAAAATATATATATTTTTTTGTTGCCTAACTAATTCACCGGAGCTTTACCCCAACTATATCCGGATCCGACCCGTGTCGCGCACCTGGCTATGGTGGGTGAGTCTTCTAACGAGAATTTTCTATATACGTCAAGGCTCGAACTCGAGACTTCGCTTAAACGATATCGAGCCGCTTACCACTCGAATTAACCTCTATTGGTAATTTGAAAATATAAATAGCAGTAGAGTTAACATGCTTCCTAGTGGGATGTTGGGCCTGATATTTTTTGTCTTAGAAGAGTTAAATAATATTTTTTATTTTTAATATAAAATCTATTTAATTAATTTAATAAAATTAGTTAATATAATATTTTTTTAAATCCTCTTAATTATTTTTTTTAACTCCCTCTCTCATTCTCTTAATTGTTGAGAGAATATTAATAAGATAATTTTAAAAAAATTAATAATTATAGAAAATATATTTTATATTTATGAGAAAGATAAAATTTTTAATTATATCCTATTTTAAAAATTAAATGAGTACTAAATAATTCACTCAAGCTGCCAATTTCCTGGAGAGAACAAGAGGAACTATTAAGCAAGATATCCTTATCTTTTTTTTTTAAAGATATTTTCTTCCTTAGAAGTAGTACTATATTATTTTTTTATATAAAAATTAATTAACTAATTTGAGTAGATTAATAAATATATAATATAAATTTATTTTGAGGGTTTTAATTTTGTTATAATTAATGAATTTATTTGACATCCTTAACTTAGTTAAATTATTATATTTTTTTCTAAATATCTTAATCATATTTTTAACCCCCTCATTCTCTTATTTAATTATTGTCGAGAGAATATCAATAGAGATAATTTAAAAAGAATTGATAAATTTTAAAAATAAATTTTATATTTAAAACTAATATCAACCTATAATTATATTTTATATCTATAATCGGAGAAATATCATAAAATAGAAGGCAATAAATACTTAACTTAAGCGGTATCAACTTTAATTTTCTACCTAAAATAGTTATAATCCAAATATTTTCTTTTGCTTCTTTATTTCAATAGAAGAATAGATTTGTTGAATGAGTTGTAAAATTTTGGATTGAGTGGAATCGACACATATATTGGCAAAAAATGGAAAATAAGAAGAGAGTCACAACTTAACTGTAAGCATAATTATTTTAAGTATAAAAATTGTGATTGAATTTTATAAGACAAGTTATAATCATCATTTATTTATATATATATATATATGTAATCTTTATTAAACCATACTATTTATAGGTCATTTATAAGTCATATATAGAACAAATCATCAACGTCAGCTTATCAAGAACAAAATCACTTGTCAACAAGTTGTTATGTTTTTGGGATAAGCCATAAGTGTTTTTTTTAATAAATTTAAATATAGTAAGTCTTAACTACAAGAGAAGGACTTACTATTTTATTTAATACTCCTTCTGTAATGACTCTCTATTAAAAAAATAAATAAATAGATAAATAATTTAATTTTAATAATATGTATATATTTAAATTTCTTGTAATTAAACTAAGAGAAGCTGGCGAATGAGTGGTTTTAGAGGCGGTGGCTTGAATTTGAGGTATAAAGTTCGAATGCCAGTTCTCTCCCATGTAGATTTTCAATTTTTTTGTTCAGACCATGGCATGGAATTACCTAAATGACCCTCTGTATTTTTTTAAATCATATCATTTCCCCTCTTTCCATTCCCCGTGAGTGTACAGCGAGAGAGAGATCAGAGGAGAAGGTTCACGATTTATCCTCTGAAATCCACCTCACCTGCAATTTTTCTTGCCATCATCCGTGTTGCTCTGTGTAGATCTCAGTGGCTGCGGTGATTCCAGTTGCTTCCTTCGATTGAGCTGCTGTCACGGTGACTGTATCGTCTGAGTCCGCCGTTGTTCTTATTCGTTTAGAGCTCGGGCTGCCACTGTTCTGGCGCTATGGTTGTCAGATAGTCTTCGTCTTCCACTTCCTTTTGCTTTGCTCTCTATGGTTGTCAGATAGTCAAGCTTGGTTTTTCCTTTTTCCTCTTTATCGATCATTGTTAGCTTTGGTTGGATGATTTGGTTTACTTCTCTCCTCTGGTTACCGAGACTGTGAAGAAAGTGAAGATTATGGTTTTTCAAAACTGAACCCACCCTAAATCTAGCTTAAATCATGGAATGTAGTCATTGTACGTGCTGGTTTATTTCTGACTGTGGGTTCCAGAAAAAAAGAAAAAGAAAAAAGAAAACAAGCAAAGATTTGTTGCTTTGTTTTGTAGTTCTTTTATGCTAAACAAGTGTTCTGGTTTGGAATTAAAGATAGTATTATGGGTTTGTGATACCTGATGCAAATAAGATTTTAAAAGGGGTTAAAGTTAAAGTTATACAATAGATGGTTGTTGTTGCTTGGAAAATTCTGCAAGGGAAAAATAAATGGTAATGATTAATGGGGTATTCAGTGATAATTGTGAAAGTTTTTCAATGATCATTTTGAGTCACTTTAGGTGATGGAAAAGAGCTACGTGTCTGTGGCAAGGGAAGTGGGAAAAAAAAATTTAAAGCTGAATTGGCAAGTACTGCTAATATATAAAAGAAATTGCTAATATATATAGAAGAAATGACTCTTATGGTGGCACTCCTGGAAAATAATGAGAACGCGGTCAAAGTGAATATGAATATGGTTAAGCTGCTGTTTGGGTGTGTGTGAATGCTATTCTAAACTTTGTGATAATGTAGTTTTAAGTTTAGGTTCCATTTAACCTATCATATAGGTAGGGAGGAACTATATAATGATATCAAGAATGTGGCTTATATGAGGAATGAAAAGAATTAAAATGCTATTGTGTATTTCTGCAGGGTACTTTTGTATCAAAATATAAATTATTTGGAAGTGTTCTTGGATGGTTTTAGAAAGAAAGAAATGAAAAGAAATAAGAGATGAGGACGTGGCTGGTTGTTGGAATGGTTAGAACAAATATATATAGATGTATGACGTTACTGATATGGACACATATACATATACATATATATATATATATATATATATATATATATATATATATATATATATATAAACAGCCACTGTCTCGAGGGTTAGAGTATATGTAAATGTGCTGCTGTTCTGGTGCATTGAAGTATGAATTTTGAGTTGAAAAATTAAGGAATAGTGGCTGTTTTGGGCAGCAACGAGGTGACTAAAAGGAAGCTAAGTTTGGTTAAATGTAAACGTTCGGTTGGAGTAAGCTGAAAAAAAAATATATTAGAGGAGATATTATCCCATGAGTTTAGAAGAGATTTATATATGGGATAATGGTCTTAGAATAATATTGAACCCATTAGAATAAAAGTGTAGAATTGATGTTTAAGAGACAAAGTAAGATTTATAGTGATGAGAAGTTAATAATCTCAATTATTCTAATGTAGTTAGCAAGTAATGTTTGATGTTTATTTAGGACCATTGGACATTTTGGAAGTGGAGTTAAACTCCAAGCTATATTTGAAGATAATAAGCAAGTCTATAAACTAAAGAAAAAGTTAAGAGTTCAACTCAAAGTGAGAATTTGGGGAGAGTTTTGAGAAAGAGTTATTAAGAAAGTAGAGCATCTAAGAGCGTGCATTAATCTCCTTTATACATATATGATTTCGAGGTTTGGTTTTATGCCAAGCTCTTTAACAAGGAAAGGAATCACGAAAAGGTGAAAAGGGAAAGGAGAAAGATAAAGGTAATAGACTTATTTCTTTATGTGTTTGATGTGGTATGCTTATATATTGATATGTATATGATGCTTGAAGGTGTGTTGCTGTTTCTTAATTGTGATGTTTTATGAGTTAATTTTGGATGCCTATAATTATGTGTTTAAAGAAACGTTGAAGTATATACAATGATGTTTTGGAACTTTAATTATAATTCTTTTCAAATAATACATTTATATATAGGTACGTGGGGATGGGAAGTCTTGATAGAAGTTATAAGGAATAAATAATAAAAGTTGCGAACATATCAGGTGAATGAATAACGTTCCCTAACAATAATATTTTAAAATATATTTAATCATTTGACATTTTAATCAAATATTAATTTTAGTATGATTTACGAAAAGCGAGCATATGAACTCATGGCTTTACATGTTAGAAATGATTTATTCAAATTTTATTATTGAATACTTATTCATATAGATTGACAAAATCTTTTAAATGATTTATCGTAAATGTTCATGCTGGGGAGGTTTCATGATTTTGAATAATTTTAATAGAAATTGTTGCATCGAAAGTGTTATTGTTAAATGTCAAATTACCCCCATACATGTTAGAAAGGTTTTTAGAGGACGGAACACAGAACGCTAGTTACTAACAGTAGTACTGTTAGTCCTTAGTGCAACATGGTTACACTCGAGCTCAACAGTTAGTGGCTTAGAGCCACCAGATTTATTTTATGGGATTCATTCTTATGCAGTTAGTGGCTTGGAGCCACTGAATTTATTTCGTGGGATTTATTCTCGTGACAGTTAGTGGCTTGGAGCCACCAGATTTATTTCGTGGGATTCATTTTCACGACAATTAGTGGCTTTGAGCCACCAGATTGGTTAGTTATCCTCGTGGACTGTGTGTCCACGCATGTTTTCGTTCTGTTGAAGTCCTACGGAAAAAGTATTATTTTGAAACGATTGTTTCAAATGGATTTCTTGAAATACAAACGTTTATCAAAATATTCGTATTCAATTACAAAACGTTATGATTTATATTTAAACGTATTGAAATCAATTATTACTGCATTTTAAATTATATTTTTGGGACGTTATTCACAAGTAGATTATTTTGGCCTCAGATAGAATTGTTGAGTTTGCACTTCCAATGAAACAGAGAAGGCTCTCATGATTGTCCAGAATTTGTAGAATCTCCACGTAGTCTATAAGCAGGATGCTTACCCTCTTTTATTTTTGAAGATTTATAAATACTGGTATATGGTATGGACTTTATGATTTTGAAAGATGTAAATATATTCATATACAATAAATAATAAAATAATTCATGTATGTCTAAGATTATCAATATATCACTTGTGATATTTAAAGGCTTACAGAATATGAGTTCTTTTATATTCTGTGTCTGTCACCCCTTGATTTTTGGGCGTGACACCTTCGCTATTTAATATGAGACATAATTAGCGAGTTGATTTTAATTTTAAATATAAAAATATTATTTTTAACTATCAATATTTTTTTAAATTATAATAATCAAGTAAGAGAGGGAGGGAGGTATTTAAGAATAATAATTATGATATTTTAAAAAAAAATATTTTATATTAACTAATTTAATTAATTTTTTTAATATAATTAAATTAGTTAAATATATCTTATATTAATGATTGAAAATTAGCTTATATATTTTAAAGAATAAATTGCACAATTTATATTTTGCAAATAATTTAACTTGTCTAGCTTGTTAGATTTCTTTTAATATTAGTAGTAATTTTGTGTTTGCAAAAAAAGAACAGTAATTTTGAATTTTGATCTTTGAAAATATTATAACTTTCAAACTTAAAGTTTTTTTTTGGTGATGACTTTTTTTTATATTGAGTCCAAAAATGTGATTTTTCCTAATGGACCCACACGAGAAAAGGGAGTTGGTCGGACAATATGAATATGGCATCCACGTGTCACTCTCTCAATAAATATCACTTTCCATAAAAAAAATGCTTTTTTTCCTTCGTAACGCTTTCCATTTCTTGCATTATAAACCATCTTATCCTACGTACGTTCCTTCGCCTCCATTGTAGGCCTCCCGGGAAGAATTTCCATCATCTCCTTGCAAAAGCCGATTGCCGATTGCCTCTAAGTATGTTCCCGACCATTTCGAATGTTAACTAGGATATAATCCTTGAAATTTTCATTGTTGAGCTCGATTTTACACAATGTCCTCCAATCAACGAGTTCAGACTCAATTGAATTTGTGGTGTTGGCTGGAACATGGTTATTATTCATTAGAATTGAGGATTTCTTTTTTGGTTGAATGAAGAGTTCGGTACAATAGATGAATTTACAGAATATTCCCTATGTGGCTTCTCGAATTCCAATTTTTAGAAGCTTAAAACGATCAAGTTTAGTTTATCAGCTAATTCTTACTATTCTACGTTTAGTTCATCAGCATTTCTTACTATCCCATTAATGCCTGATAAAATAGTCCTACCTATTCTGTTGTTACAGTGTTTTCTTATAAATCTGGGAGTTAAAAAAGGGCTTCTAGAAAGAATTTTTCTGGACAACTTTGTCACGATTTTTTTGTTTATTATGAATTTATTTGTGCTTGTGATAGTTCATGTTGTTTGGAATTAGCCTTTGCTGCTATATATCTTGATAAAGTTGGGCCTGGTTAATTTTAGAACAATCCATAAGTTAATTTATTTCAGCTGTCTTTCTTCTTAACTTGAGTAAATATCTCTCAGGTGTTTGCTAACACTTGATAATGTTATATGGCAGAATGGCAGTCAGCTTCACGTTTTGGGATGATTGTGCTAAACCCCAGGACTTGGATGCCATGTGGAATATACCAGAAGTGAGCTCTGAATGGTTAAAAGCTGGAGAGTCGAAAGGGAAAAGGGTTCACCTCTCGCGAGATCCTGATGGACAGCCATATTTGACACAGACTGAACTGAGGGTAAACATATTTACTCTACTTAAAATAATGGCTAAGCTTGATATTGCTTACTAACTATTGTAACTTCCACTTACCCCCTAGCCTATCAAGTAATTGACAAACATAAAAAAAATATGTTTTAAAATTCAAGCTTTCTGCTGGATGCTTAGATTAGATGGTACTGGTGCCTTTTGTTTTTTAAAATTTAATAAAAGATAAGCATCTTCTAAAAATTAAATTTAAAAAATTTATGGTTACTTGAATCATTTCCATTTCCATTATGGTTTCTTTTAACGGGATATGTTCTCCTCCGCCCTTTTACTTCTTTCTTTCTGTTCTCTCAAACTTTTATAAGAGTAAAACAAAGTTTCTATTTCTTCTATATATCTGGTTCATCTTTCTATTATTTCAGAAAATGGGTACAGAAAGTTCTGAAATAGCATTAATGTGTTTGATAGATTTAAAATACGTTAGTCCATGACGCTTGTAGGTTTCTTTATCTTTTTTACCTTGCATCATTCTGTGTGTATTTTCAGGCTGTAGCTGAGATTGTTATTGGCAGACACTTCCCCTCAAAGATAGATCCTGTATGTCTTATTTTCTTTTTAAATTTTAAATCATATAATTTCATTGTTCCTATTCATATTATGAGTTAGAGTGGCTAATAGTCTAATACTAGATTAAATGCAATGAACATTTGAAATGGTTAGATATTTTGGATGTTACTTCTTTAAGATCAACAATGTCAACAAGGATCTGTAAATCTATTAGCCAAATTTTCTTTTTTATTCCAGAGTGTATGGCCTTTTTTTGTTTTTGAGGTTGACATTTGGTCATTTGGTGCAGGCCTTAGTTTGTGCTATTGCTGAACTGGAAAGTGATAGGCTCCTCCTGGTTACACACTCAGAGGGTAAATCTAAACAGCGCAGGTTTGGGCTTATGCAACTCATGCCAAATGACTCAGAGTGGTTGATAAGGTACTGGGTAGATGTTGTTTGCTTTTCTCATGAAGCTCAAGTTTCCTAAGACTTTTTTGTTTCAGTAAGGTTGACTGTAGCTTACAGTGAATTAGGTTATTCTTCATATCTAGCAGAAGGGAATTCAGATGCCCTATACCGACCGTTTATAAATGTATACTTCGGTGCTGCTTATATTAAGTGGTTGTCAAATTTTGAGGATACGTAAGTTCATGTTCTTCATTTTCATCTGGTTGCCATGATGGTTTGTTTCTGAAATGTTTATCCTTGAGGGGCATTGCCTACAGAGAAAGAAGTGAAGAGTTTATAGTAAGGGCATTTAAAGGTGGTCCGAAGAAGGCAACTCACAAATCAACTTTGCCCTATTGGAAACAATATCTTTCAGTCAAAGGAAGTTTTCCATCGAGGTGGTTGCTTCCTTCTTCTTGGATAGATTGAAGTTTATGTGAACAAATTGAACTTTTTACTTTTCAGTAGTTTATATTTTAGTATAGAAAATTAAATTATTAAGTGAAAGGAAAAGAGTTCAAAGTTGGAGGACATGAACAAACATTCAAGGAAACAGGCAGCCAAAAAATAGATTTCTTCTGAAAAATCAAAAGAAGAATCTTTGTTTGAAAATTCGTGCATTTTATTCTAGCCATAATCAGCACAACCCATCAAACACAGTTCACTGACAAATTATTTTTATGCTCCCTTCTGCCACCAAAATCTCTAATCAAATTGCTAAGAATGGTCTAAAGGAGCTAGATAAAACCACTACACTTAGAAAGTGCTGAGGGACAACGTGATAGTCAACATGCAACTTCAAGATGTTTGGTTCCTTGCTCTCAAAACAAATAACACAAACATATGAAGAAATAGCCTTTTGACCTCAAGGGTCAGTTCCTTGCAGGGATCTGTTTATCTTGAGCATTTATAATACTTTCTTGATTTGCCATCATCAAGTCATTTTTATCTTTTGTTTGGTTCCCAGCTATGCATTTTGATTGCAGCCAATCATGTGACCGCAATCCAAAGAGAAAAAAAACTCATGTGATTACAATCTAATTAAAGTCTGGAATGCTGCCAGTACTAACATGGGAGACATTTCTAAATAACAATGGTTTATTAAATGAATTAGAATCTATTTGTTGGGTTAGAATAAGTGAGTATTTCAAAATGTCTTGATGTTTTAGTACCATTGTGCCTTTCTTGTGCAGAAAATCTGTTGATAATATTCCTTTGCAGAGTAATTGTCCTGTTGGATCTCTTTTACCTGCATCAGAAAGTTCAGGTCATTTTCTCAACCTTCTCTGGATTGCTTGATTTCCCTCTTTCTGCAAAATTATGTAAGGTTGTCACTGAGCAGATTTATGAATGGATAATTAATTACTGTAGTGGCCCAAATCTTATATTATGGAAGGGTGTATTCCTGCAGGTATCATTTCCCTGATTCTGAATTTGTAATTTACTTGCAACAATGGCTAGTGGTGTTACTTGTGATATTAAGAAATTGATAAGGTGAGGGCAAGAACAAGGGGCCCCTGACATAGATGGAAAAACCTAGGAAAAGAACTGGGCAGTTATTTAAAGAAGTCAGGTGAATATTACTACCTACAGTGCAAATTGTGAATAAAAAAGCACATATTACTTTGGTGACAGAAATGAAAATGGTCTCCTTCAAATTGTACTTTAATCATTGTGTGATGACAGCCATTAAGTCAATGGTTGATGATGTTTTTCTATTTTAAATGTTGTACTTGGGTGCTATTAGGCTGGCAAATCTGATCATGTCTTTGATGTAGGGACAAATGCTTACACATTATGGGACTCTAGAGCTTCTCCTGAAGACATGGAAGAGATGTGGAATCATCCTGAAGTCCAGAAAGAGTGGAGTAAATCTAAAGAGAAAAGGGGACAAGTGCGCTTTTCTCTAGATGAAAAGAACAGACCATATCTTTCACTGGTGGAAGTGAAGGTATATGTCTATAAATGCAAAAAATAACTCTATTATACTAGCAATAAAAATTTATACTAATTATTTTCCTGTTGTCTTCCCCTTTTTTCTTCATCTGCTACATTATGATGGTATAAATAATCCTAATTAAAATAATTCCTTTTTTTTTTTAATTTCTGGTGTAGTATGATAACTCCATAGAATATTGGGGGGGGGGGGGTTGGAAACTAACAATATGTAGTGGTGTCATGAATAAATGAATGAAACCAGGAAATATAGAATATTTAGTCTGGATATCACAAGGAAAAAATTCTCATTCATTTAAAGATGACAGATATGCCAATTCTTACTTTTTTGTAATGTTGAAGAAATTAAACTTGCAAAAATATGAAGCTGGGTCCTCATGGAAGCAATTTTTTCTTACAGGCAGTAGCGGATATAATTTTATTCAAATACTTCAGCACGAAGGGAGTAAAATCTGTAAGTATTTTGTCTGTCCAGAGGAGCTTAATACTGCCATATATTGAACACAATGATGCGGTTTTTTTTCTTTTTCCTATTGTAAAGCAATCCAAATAACACAGGGCATGTTAGAGACCTATAGTCCAAAGATATTGCTGAAGCAGTGAAACATAGTATTTAATGAGATATCATTACGAAAAATATTAGTAGTTCAGATACTCGTTTAGCTGTTAAAAAGTGTGTCTATAGTGGTATCATGAATAAATGAATGAACCCAGGAAATACTTGCCCCTTTAATGACCTTTATATTCTTTAATGGAATTGTAATTTTTGAGAATTTTTATTAAAGACTGAATAGGCGGCAAGAGATTGTAATTTAGCAGGTTTCTTGATTATAATTGTCAGAGTCCTGCTTGGTAGATTATATTTATACTAAATATTAATTTTCACTGATTTTACAGGCAGTACTTTGTGCTATTTCGGAGGTTGTTAGCATGCGTTGTTTACATGGCATTGGAGGACGCCCGGGAATAATGGGGATTGACTATTCCACCGCTTTCTGGCTTTATGTGTATGTGTTTGAACATATCCATGGTTGAAATTCTATAAGCATCTGTGCCTGCATTCTTTTTGGAAATCAATATGCTCTCAGTTCGTAATGCTTTTAGACATTCTTAACTATGTGTTGTTTGACGTCATATCAATGAATGAGAGGCTTTTCCCCCTGACGATTTAGAACAAATGGGAATTAGAGTTAAAGTAAAATGTGGTTGTTAATGCTTACATATTCTAGCAACTTCTGTTTTGTTCAGGGAGATGGGCTACAGGGCTCACAGACTTGAATCTGTCGAGGATCTAACCAAGCCATTTGTGTCCATGTATTTTGGTGCTGCCTTTGTCTCATGGCTATCCGAATTCGAAGGGAGGTATGTCACTGTCTGCTCCTCAAATTGTCTACCATTATGCCCTTGCTTGAAAAATAATAAAAAACCTGAAAATGGAAAGTGTTCAAAATCCAACTGAATAGACTGAACCTATGAATATTCCTGCTGTTGAGAATTGAATAATGATACAAGAGTGGTCCAAATCACATAAAAAGGGTTCTCCTTTTCGGTCATATCCCATCCCATCCTTTTGTTTGATGCAAACTGCAGCCTGGTTGTTCTTTTTTTCTTTTGGTATACATAAGAATATCTCCACCCAATCGGTGAGAGACTAATCTTCTTAGTACTAAAGAGACCCAGTTATAGGGACGACCCTTCCAAGCACGCTAGCTTCATTCCCGTCCTCCCAGGAGTGATAGTTAAAGGACACAGACCCTCATCCATATGTGCCAACATGTCTAAATCTCCATCTCCATCCTGGTTGGTCTAAATCTCTTGTGACTGAGTGGTTGGCACAAAACGGGGATCTGTCAAGATAGAGAGGACCACAAGGCCAGCTGGCCCAACTCCTTAAATGGGGTGAGCTGGGCTTCCTTACACTAATCCAAATAGTGGCCGCTTTGTTGTCATGCTTATAGAGCTATCAATTCAAAATATATTACCCATCATCCGTGGGTTCAACTGGTAAAAGGGTGAGATATACGACCATTTAGAGCGTGTTCGAACCTTGGGGAGTACCACTTTGTTGTGGTTCTAGTTGCGACACTTGGGGAGGCATCCTAACTCCTGAGTGCGTAGGTTTAATCCTGAGGGTAATAGACGGCTCGCCCTGCCCGATATTGGTATCGCTTAAGAAAAAGAAAGATTTCGCCATGCTCTTAGATCTTGGGTGAGCTCAACCCCTTTCCAAAAATTTTTATAACAAAAAAAAAACTTCAAAATATATTAGTGTTAGCCTCACAGAACAAGTTCAAACCAGACCTGTGAATAGGTTACTGTAGCTTGATTGGCATATTATCAACCTAAACTAGATGCAGGCTTTGTACTTTTCCTGGGACTTGAGGTGAGTCATAATATTCATAAGATATAAATAATGTGACTTCTCATAATTTATTTTTGGTACAAGACTTCTCATAAATTAGATTTTTTTTTTGGTATACAAATTTTTAGAAAGAGATTGGGTTCATCTACGATCTAAGGGTAGGGCGAAATCTCCTTTCCTCCTATGTCGGGCAGGGCAAGTCGTCTATTACCAGGCGTAAACCTAGGCACCTAGGAGCTAAGATGCCTCCCTAAGCGCTGCGACTGGAACCACAACAAAGTGGTACTCCCCAGGGTTCTAACACGCTCCAAATGGTAGCATTTCTCACCCCTTCGGCAGTTGAACCCACGGACGATGGGTTCTCATCAATTTTTTTTTTGGTTGCCCACCCGGTTCACCGGAGCTTTGCCCCGACTACATCCGGATCCGACCCGCGTCGCGCACCTGGCTATGGTGGGTGAGTCTCCCAACGGGGATTTTCTGCGTACGCCAAGGCTCGAACTCGAGACCTCGCTTAAGCGATACCGAGCCGCTTACCACTCGGACCAACCCCCGTTGGTGGGTTCTCATCAATTAGATAAATATATATGTCATGTGTTAAAATATTTCACCAGGCCCACATGGTTGGCCCTGCCCAACTTTGTGGAGGATGGGCTTTTTGTGCAGTCCACCGTCACTGCTTGGCACAAGTTGTCAATGGCCTGTTTCTACTTATTTGTTGACCATATGCCATTTCAAAAGAATTGACTGTTCGTTTACAAAGGAGAAAAAAAAAGAAGAACTGACCATCCTGTTGCCGTCTTTCTGACCAAGTCGTGCTCGATTTGATGATTGTAACTCAGGGAGAGAACCCCAGAGTTTGTTGTTCAAGCATATCTTGTAGGACCGAAGAATGTGAACCCTCAAGAGACTGGTCCACTCGGTCTCAAATATGAGGAAGCTATTAGTAAATACGAAGAAATGAAGAGGTATGAAAGCATTAATACATAGTGATACATATAATTTGACACTGCAATTGGCTGATCGTATGGTTCTCTGCTCTTTACAGAAAACACGGGAGCTGCTCCATCATGTAAGCTCACATTGAGTAAGTTGTTTTGTTTTCTTCTTCGTATGTCGTTTGTCATTCGTGAGAAGAGAAGAGAAGGGATAGAGAATAATTTAGACGGAGTGGGTAATGCTTAGCTTAACTGAGTGTGTGTATTTCATAAGTCATCGTAATAAATTTATTCTACATTCTATTACAATGTGAACGTCTAAAATACTGCCAGGTGTAAAGGATCTTACCAGAAAGAATATTTACACAGTATTGAGAGCAAAAGAATGACACATCTAATGACAATGAAGAGAAAAAAGGGTATAAATAACAAATGATTATCAGCACTTGGCTTCATTACCAAAGTGCTGCACCAACTTTGTTCCAGATTATTATAGAGTGAAATTCAGAGGCTTATCTCAGGTTGTTGCATCAACTTGTTGAAAATAAGCGATCACCTTCATGACTTAACAAGTAACATCCCCTTTCAAAGACGAAGGAATAGAACGCTTATCGATTTTGTTCTTTGCTTCTCCTTGTTTTTTTTTGGGCCTGATATCGAGTTTGTTCTTCGAATTCAATATTGGAGAATGAATACCAAGGGAGTTGATCCGAGTGGTAAGCGGCTCGGTATTGCTTAAGCGAGGTCTCGAGTTCGAGCCTTGGCGTACGCAGAAAATCCCCGTTGGGAGACTCATCCACCATAGCCAGGTGCGCGACGCGGGTCGGATCCGGATGTAGTCGGGGCAAAGCTCTGGTGAACCGGGTGGGCAACAAAAAAAAATACTGGAGAATGAATTAATGTCCTGGTATGATGAATCACCGATATGTATGATTACCAAATTATACAATAAGACACATGAAATGCGGTAATTTTGAGGAGTATGTATGTGCCTCTCACTTGCAACTAGTATAAATTTTTTACACGCTTTTATAAAGTAGAAATATTGAATCAACGAGTTTGATAATACTTGCAATTCTGCAAAATTTTAAAGGGATGTGTATTTCAAAACGAAGGGATTGCAAATTACAAATATTATATTTATATGATAATATTCCTCTATTCCTTAATATAAAATTGAGGAGTTAATATTAGTCTTAAATATATGACCTATTTATCATATTTATGTATTTTTTTCAAATTATCCATATTATACTCCCTTAACAATAATTAAGTAAGTGAGAAGATGATATTAAAGAATATGATTAAGGTATTTTAGAAAAAAAATATATTTTATTAATTAGGTTTATTAATATAATCAAATTAGTTAAATAAGCCCTATATTAAAGATTATATTTTTTTTGCCAACTATTTGTATGATAATATTATAGTTTAGAACTAATTAATTGAGACTTGTCGGTTTCTTTTTCTAACTAGAATGTGGATCTAATACTTTGAATTTAATTTGAAATAAGCTGCATTGTTCATAGATTTTATAAATAGTACGATTTTTTTAATAAATTCTATGTTATATATTATTGTAAATATGCAATATATGCATTATATATCTTATGAATTTTCTTTCCAATCAATTCTCATATCTAATGTGCCTGTAGTTAATAAATCCATAAGAAGGATGCGTTATTTACAAATTACGAACATGGCCTTTGTTGTATAGAATTTCGAGTAATATGATCTACAAGACTCATCATCTAGTTATATTACTAATAATAATCAATACCTATATATATAAAATAAAATTTATAGCAAATTGTATTATTTATCATCTATGAATAATATGAATTAGTTTTAAACTTTGTAATACGCAAGAAAATATTTTGAGTTGTGTGTGTAAAGAAAGAATATAATTACATATTTTATGAGAAAACTTTAAAAATCTCTACGAAACTTACATTAAACATGATATCCAGACACAACATCCTTAATTAAGGTTCTACATGAAGCTAACTACATGCGGTGCATAAAGTTTGCAAACACAATCTAAAACATTTCATAAGTTCCTAAATAACATAAAATATCAGACAAACCACCCATGAATGAATCAAGCAGACAAGGTTTTTTCAGACCCTTCGCTTGAGTCTTGTTCAGAATCAGAGTCAACGGCAATGGGGTGATCACGACCACCTGCATCATTCTTGTTATCCTTAACCCTAGGAAACTCAGGTCTCGTCGGAAACAAGTTTCCCTTCGCCGGAGGAGCCTGCAATGCCGCCTCCATCATCTTCATGGACCTCTGATTCTGATGATGATAGAATGTCGGAAACATAATATTTGGGTGAAGATGGGGAGGAGTTCTTAAAGAAGCAAAATCATGAGAGGTTCCATAAATGGGAGGAAAAACAGAAGTGGACGGTGGTGGTGGAAAAGGGAAGATTTTGAGAAGCTCCATGTTCCATCTGCTGGAAAGATCTTGCGCGGTTCGATTATTCTTGAAGATGACACCGCGTGAATCTGTGAGAATTCTTTCCCAATTAGCTACGCCATATCTACGAACACCAACCCAAAGAGCATCAAGTTCAAGCTCACTCCAGTAACTTGGCTTTGTGTTGCGTTTCAGATAACCAGCAGGTTTCCTCCCTAATGGCGTTAGCTTCACATCATTTTTATTCAATGCTGATGATTTGCTTGATGGCAAAAAGCCTGAAGAGCCTGAAACATTCTCAGGCTGACAACAACAATCACAAGTTCCTCTAGTTAGTCGTAGGGATGATTATGGGAATTTTTAGGATTAATTGTAATTATAGTCCCTCTAGGTTATATTTAAGAAAGTATTTTTTAACCCTAATTTCAACTAGATTCCAGAGAAATTCTTTTATGTACTAGTGCGACGTCTTGTGGACTTTACCCAATACAACAATTCTAAATCACATGTTGTGCGACACATATTTCTGAATATTTTTTAAACGAGAGAGAATGAAATTGTATAAAAAAATAAAAGGATTAAAATATGTGAAGCAATCTAAAGTATTTAGTAGTTCATCCAATACTTTAAAGTATTCTTTCTTGTGCATCTACCGTCTAGTACCTTAAAATATACTTTTTCAAAGAAAAATTTAATCTTTTTATCCTTCTAGTTTTAACTCGGTTATAACTAAATCTCTAAATTTTAAATTTTTATATTAAAATAAAATTATATATTTCATAAAACTTAGATACTAAAGTTTTGAATAGTTAAAACAATAAGGATTGAGTTATACTCAGTTAAAGTTTAAGGTTCTCAGTTTTAATTGAGTCAAAATTATAGGGATAAAAGATTAATTTTCCAAAAAGAAAAACTAAGCAATCTAATAGTGAAACTCTACGCGCCAAGTTGAAATGGAGACACAAATAGAAAGCATTCTAATAATAAACCTTAAGAAGAAAAAGAAAGAGTAGAACTTAGTTTACCACTTTAAGTAATGCAGCATTTTGAACGGCAACTCCTTTGCCTTTCAAACTCATCGAAGAAGACGATAGAGCATTTGAACCTAGCAGTTAAGTCAAAATAAATTTTACTGTTATTAGCATAATTTAATTAAGGACCTGTCTATATATATATATATAATTGCTTGCCCTAACCCGTCGTTTCAATATATTAATGAAATTCCTTACCTTTGCATTTCAAAATCTCAGAATTATCAGATCTTTGTTTTGGTCCAACTGGTCTTGAACTTGAAACAGGCTCCTTGCCTGCATCCTTTAATAGGAGTCTTCCTTTCTGTCTTTTGCGAAGCTTAGCACTGATGGATTTAACAACATAGTTATGTATAGTAATGTTAATATCATTAAGAGTAAACTTCAAATCTGGCTCCTAAATTTTATGCCTATTTATCTTTAATTAGTCCTAAAGATTCATAATGACACATTTGGTTCAATCTAATGTAATCTTGATTTTAACATATTACAATAAATCATGTAATTCTCGTTATCTAACTTGGGGTAAAATGGTCTAAAATATTTTAGTTCCACTTCTATCATCTCATTTTTTAACTTTTTTGATAAATTGAAATAGTTTAAAATGTTAAAAGTGGAAGTAGAGGTGGGGGCGGGGATTCACGCTTACATGAATCAACATATAAACATATATATCCTTCATATATCAACAGATCCATGTTTGGCCATAATACAATTAAAAAGATTATTTTATATTTATTTTTATTTTGTTTAGATAAAATATAAATCTCATTCTACGAACGATTTATTGGTGGCATACCAAATAAATGCTTTCTAATCATCGTTCCATTACGTTATATTCCCTATTACAATATAATTCTTTGAACCAAACGGGCAGTAAGTGTGTGAGCTATTTTCTCCAAATAACAAACACGTAAATGTGGTGAGAATTTGTTGACTAACTCATATGATTACTAAATATCAAGGACTAATTAAAGCTATATATATAGGTATAATTAATGGTGATTTTAGTCATGTATTAATATTTATGATATTCACATGAGAATTAATTAATTAAAATTTTGAACTTACTACTTCTCCTTCATGGCTAGACCTGATGGAGAATATACTGGTGGGGCTAGTTGCTGCACTTCATTGGACTCTTCATCACTACCCTTTTTGACATTATGATCATCACTTGCTTGCTTTTGCTTGTCAACCTCTTTCTCCACTGACTTCTGCAAAACTTTCCTATATTTTCCCATACATCATTGAATAATTCATTAAGGTATGTTTCTTTAAACAAAAGGTACTTTAGGTTAATAAAATTATTGAACAGTACATAAACTAATACTCCTCCAGCCTTTAATATAGAACATAATTAGGAGTTGATCTTTATCTTAAATGTAAGATCTATTTATCATATTTATCAACTTTTTTCTAAATTATCCCTATTAATACTCTTTTACGAACAACCAAGTAAGAGATGAAGGGAGGGAGTTAAAAAAGATTATTAGGATATTTTAGAAAATACATGTCATATTAACTAACTTAACTAATTTTTTTGATCTATCCAAATTAGTTAAGTGTATCTTAAATTATATTAAAGACCACATGTAGCTAGTAATTTCTACATTAACATTTAAGTTACTGAAGAAAGGAAGATTATAATGTAAAGCAAAATTCCCACAATACTTCAACTCAATTAGTTGCAGTTAGCTAGCCGGTTACTGAAACAGTTAAATATAGGGCGGCTTGATATAAAAGGCTCCCACCGTGTGGGGGGTCTAGAAATATATGCAACCTAATTTTCACAACTAGAGAAACGTAGCTTTTAAGTTAGATAGCAGTAACTTTACGGTTGCTCTTAGACTCATCCTATCCAAATGGTAAATGAATGATCAAATATTAATCAAACCATAAGTGCAGACAGACGAGTACGTACCTAAGAACCAAAAGTTTATCATCATCTACTTTCACTTCCTTTGGCGTTTCTTGTGCCATTGTACTACTACCAATTTCAGCATCGCTAATCGGAGCTCCTCCATGTTGTTCCTTTCCACTCTCATCAACCTCTACCTTCTTTTCGAGATGACAATACGTACATGATCGCAACAATAAAAAAGAAAAAAAACAGACTGGCTTAGAGGCATTATATATAGCTTGATTACGGAAAAAAAAAGTGACACTTCAAAAACAATAATGAATGAGGAAGGACACAGATTTCAAGCCTAAACACATTATTACTAACAATATATACAACAAATAGCTAATTAACTGGTCGGTAATAAGAGCAAAATCATCGATCTGAGATTTTATTAGTTTATTAATTATTGATTGATTGATTAGGAAATATTAATTAACTAACGGGATTGTTGATTGATGTTCCCTTAGATCTCTATGTTTATTAAAATTATAAATTAAAACTCTTAGTACCTCGGGTCCTAATTATAAGAGCTAAACAATGGTTTATTTTGATCATAAATATAATAACTAATCTACTCTGTCTCCTAAATTTATATTTTTTTCTCTTTCTCAAATGATCCCTACATGATTGCATATAGATTAAGGAGTTTCTATAAAGAGGTAGTTCTAATGTACATGATAGGAGATGATATTTTAGGAAAATTAATACATAATTATTATAAATAATTAATTTAAATAATTTTTTTTTAATTTATTAAATTAATTAAATAAATCTTATATTAAAAACAAAATGAAGTATCTGGCATTCAACATCATAAGCATAAGTGACATATATGTCATTCCATATATTTTAGTTACTATTTATTTTTAACTTTCCTGGCGTGGACAAGTCTCTATATTCATGTTGAAATTAGGTCATAAAAATAGCAGAAGTTCTCTGTTTCCCATTATTATTATTATTATTTATTAATTAATAAGGTTTACCAAAATGCAATAACAGGAAAAGCAATCAGCACAGATGGTCGAAATAAAAGAAGAAATGCATACAGAACATATATATATATATATATGTTAGCTAGGGCATGGAAAGCAAGAGCATAGATACAGAGAGATATGCATTTGGAACCTATTCTACGTACAACAGACTCCACAATGTAAAATCAGCATGAGGTTTCATAGTAATTAAGTTTGTGTTAATTAACTAACTAGGCATAGGAAGGGAGATATAAAGAAATTTCTAATTAAGCATTGGCGAATTGAAAAGATAACAAAATTAAAACTCACTCTATAATCCCAGTCGTTGGCTTCAGGATTTAAGCTTTTCCGCTTTCGTTTGTATACAAGAAATGCACTATAAGGAGATGGCTCCATCCTGTAACAAGTTAAACAATTAGAGAAACCTAAGTTTAAAATTAAACCTATGACTCAAATTCAGTAATGAAAACGTCAAAGATTATTCAAGTTCTGAAGTATAAAAATATCTGTAAGCTTCTCATACTGTAAAGGAAAGCATGATGATGATGAACAGCTTGAGAAAGTAGCAGAGAATATTAGCTTTACGTACGTACGTAGGGTAGAGTCATTGGATGAAAATTTACAAGTAACTTTGTCATGATAGTTATATATATACATATATATATAATGAAGTCTACGCTCAAAGTTACATACATACACAAAGGCCAGGACAACACTTACATTCGTCATCATAAATTAAAGTTTAACACACACACAAAATAGCAATGGAGGTATACGTAAACAGCAATAATGCCAGGGATAACAATTAAGGTTTAGATTCTCTTCTCCCCCCCCCACACACACACACCAAAACCAAGAGTTTAATACATATGTTGTGTGTGTGCGTGCTGGAGTTTTGATGTTTACAAGAGTTGCTACAGTCAAGTCCAAGGAAAACTAAGAAAATCTAGGTAAACTGTGAGTCTCTTCCTTGGAATGGGAGAAACAGATCAATCTTAATTTTGAATTGTTTTTTTTAATAAGACAATTTTATTAAAACAAAGAGAGGCTTTCTTACAACATTAGAATACAAATGAAGCACCTAGAAGCCCAGACAAGCATATATAAGGTACAAACAGACATAAACAAAAGGCATATAAACCAAAAAGCCTAAACAACGAAACCACCAAAAAGAAAGGAAAAGAGGAACGAAGGAACAAAAGCTCGTATGCAACTCAAGCCATGATACTGCAAGAAAAGAAAGCAACACTGGCACTGGGTAATAAGATGACCACATGCGTCATAAGCACTTTGACAAGTGCAAAATGCAAACCACCTTAGAAGGCCACTAATTAAGGGCTGAAATTAATGTCCCGTAGGATAAAGAAACTGCAACTGGGGAAAACCCTAGGACCTGCAAGAAGACTGACTCAACTCGAATCTTAATTTGAATTGTTAAATCTAATGTTTTCATTGATTTTGACTCAACTCGAATCTAAATCAAACACTTTTTTCCTTAAGAGTAAATCTGGATTTAGGAGAATGGATGAGAAGGATTTGTGATAGATATTCCTAAAGTAAAATCCCATCCCCTCTGGGAGTGAACAGAAAACTTCCTTTGGATGCTTTAATTGAGGAGGAATAACAAGGGAGGGGTGTTTGCTGCCCCCTCCCTACCACTCCTTAAATTTGGGCAAGTTCCCATATATTTTTTTTCTTGTTTCTTTGTGTTATTGGATTCTACGTAAAAAAATGAGTGAAATTTTAATATCTTATGAGTAAGAAATATGCAGTTTTCAAAGTTCCTAAACATTGTCACACACAATAAAGAACCCTGCTAGTTCAAGCAAACAATTAATAAAGAACGAAATAACAACATTCAAAAAGAACAAGAATAAGACATATAACCATACCCAGAAATTTTCAGATCAGAAGTGACCCTGAAGAAATACTCGAACTTTCTGATGGAGCCAACGACCGATGAAACTCAACTATAAAAACTCAATACCATCGAAGTTCAAGCAAGCAATTTAAAGAACGAAACCACATTCAAAGAGTAAGAATAAGACATAACCATACACAGAAATCGACAGATCAGAAGTGACCCAGAAGAAATACTCAAACTTCTGACGGAGCTAACAACAATGAATGACGAAACTCAGAATTCTAAAAACTCATAACCATCGAAGTTCACGCAGCTAGCAATAAATGACGAAACAACAATCAAAGAACAAGAGCAAGACATAACCATACAAATTGACGAATCGGAAGTGACCCAGAAGAAAAAAGTCAAACTTCTGATAGAGCTTTAGGGCTGAGAGCAGAAGAGAAAGAGATGAAATGACGAAGAACCAGAGAGAATGGGAATATATAGAAGAGAAGAAGGGCTTCCATACAACTGAATACAGCCATGAGCGTTTTAAGAAGTGACAGGAAATGGCTGTACAGATGTCAGAGAGAGAGAGAGAGAGAGGAAGGGGTTGTTGCATGGAAGAAAGCAGTGACGAGTTTTGATGTTCGATCGAAATCGTTTCATTCTTCCTTATTTGCTGCAATAATCGTGTCGTTCATGAGACAGCGTTCAAACTTGGAGTGAAAAACGTTAAATCGTAATAAAATGCTTTCACTATTATTCAACAATAAGCAAGCTCTTTTTTTCGGACACCATAAATTAATGCCTTCAAATTCAATGTATTGTTGACTTTGCCTTATTAATTTCTCCACATTTATTTACTCTCATCATAAATTGTAATGGTGAATTAATTTGAGTCTTATTATCTCTTCATCTTACATTAAGTAAACCTGATAAATAGTACTATATATGTCGCATTACTTGTTATTAATTTCTTAATATATAAATATATAGTATTATTTTTCTCCACTAATCCAAATGTGAATGTCATCCAATTCAAATAAAGGTAAATTTCTCAATTTGTTGTAATCGAGAAGTGTAGAAATTAAATTAGTTGATTTGATGGTTTAATATCCTCAAAAAGCTTACAGATTGACATAAAATAATATTTTAATATAAAGAATATGTATATATATGAGAAAAAAAGATTATTATCTTTTATTTTTCCTTTTCGCCAAAAGTTCATTTCATTTTCTATTATATATCAATGACTTACCTTAAGAAATCGTACAGTAACTTGTAAGATATTTTATAGGTGGATTGGATTAGTTTTGGATTTTATACCTTTTTTGGCACTTTTGTTGGATTAAAGAGATTGAGAAAATAATAAATATTTTAATTATGAATGCAGATGTACTTCAATATGCAAAGAATCCAAATCTTTTATATCTGGCCTCAAATTGATTGCATATAATATATAATATTATACATTAAATAGCAGTTAAAAATGATGAGTATGAAGAAGAAAATATAATATATATAATACGGAAAAGTACCCCAACACCCTGAAAATTTTTTAGAGGTGCACCAAACACTCTAGAAGATTTTGGGGTGCAATTTTGACCCTAATATATTTAAAATAGAGCAATTCCAACCAAAATTAACAGAGTTCAAAAACGGACATTTGGATCCTGAAGGATAAGAATTTTTTTAAAAATATAATGACACGTAATTAATTAAAATGCCACCTGTGATTTTTTAGAATAAACTCACTGAATTAAACGAAACTTCTAGGTTTTGTAAAAAAGACGCTAAGGCGATAGGGAGCAGTAGCAGCCCTCGGTAAAGACGGTTTTGTGGGTGTGAGCAAAAGCATCGATTGTCAGGTAAGATTCTTTTATACGTTTCTTTTTTTTTTCCTTCCTTACTATATTGAAATCTCATGAAAGCCCTCAATTGAAAGTGGGTTTTATTAAGGAGGGTTTTGTTTTTTAATCAGATAATGGCAATATATGCAAATCTGGTAGATGATGTGTCTTGGGACGAAGATGATCTGGAGGTGGCCAATTGCGATGATGTGGAGGTGGGTCGAAGAAGAAAAGGGTGACCGGTGATTTTCTCTTCGTACTCATTAATTCTTCTGTTCAAAACCTCAATTTTTATAGAGTGTGTGATATATAGAGTCTGACATATATAAAACAATTTTATAATTAATGGTCCAAGATTTAGATATTGCGAAGACGAAGAACAAGTGAATTGCTATATTAGAAGCGTAGCCACACACGAGAATTATACTCTTCACAAATATTGTGAGGATTTAAATAAATGGCAGGACTTATATATATATATATCTTTTCAACCTCAGCTACATAAACACCAAAGCAAAAGTTAGATTTGGATCCGTAGCTTATATATATTAGACTGATTTAACTAGGATTCGTATTTTATAAATAAGCAAAATAATAATACTGGTGTATATATATATATCTTTTTATTGTTCCATCTCAAACTTGTTACAATTTATGTTCTCTAAATTTATCCAGTATATACAATTGTTTTTGTTTGCTGTACTAGAGTCATTAAATGAAGAATTTGAGGGTGTGGAGGAAGATTCAGTAAATGAAGAAGCTGAGAGTGAAGATGAAGAGCTAGTAATTAATATTGGAAGAGGAAGCTTAGAGTGAGGAGGAAGATTCATTAAATGAAGAATCTGAATATGGGGAGAAGCTTCAGACAAAGGGCCCTTCTTTATATGTTAGGCATGACATTTTCCAACCGCAAAGAATTGAAGAGGTCCATTAACCAATACGCAATAATATATAGGGTTAAAGTTAGGATATCTAAAAGTGAGCCCTCAAGAATTAGAGCTAAATGTCAAGAGGGCTGTCCTTTCATTTTGTATGCTTCAAAAGAGCAACCCACCCTAGATTAAAAGTAAAAACTTTGTGTTATGAGCATAGATGCCTTAGGATTTATAAGAACCTAAGAGCTAGTGCAAAGCGGTTAGCTGGGTACTTTGAAAACAAGATTCAAAAGAGACCACATTACAAAATAAGATATAAGTGATATGAAAAAGGATGTTAAAGCTGACTTAAAGTTACACGTTAGCATCTATAAATGCAAAAGAACGAAGAAGTTGATAATGGAGGAAATGGAAGGAAGCTATAAGGATGAGTTTAGAAATTTAGAAGCTTATTCCAATGAGTTGAGAACTTCAGTCAGATGTCAGTGGCAAAGTGAGCAAAGAAGCTTTGGAAAATAGGAGAAGAGTATTTGATAGAATGTATGTTTGTTATAACGCTGGTAAGGTAAGATTAATTATTGGTTGATTACTCTTTTGCTTCAATGCCACAAATTTGTATGTATGAATTAATTGGTTGATTACTTTTTTTAATGGTTTATAGGTTGGGCGTAAGGCTGGTTGTAGGCCATTTATTGGGCTGGATGGCACTTTTTTAAAAGATAAAAAAAAAAGGTATTCTCCTCACTACAACTGCAATAGGGATTGATGCGAATGACTCTTTATATCCACTTGCATTTGGCCAAAATAACTCTTCCCCCAAAATTTCTGTCTATGAAGTTTATTCAGGGATTAATTGCAAGACTAAGATATTAATTTTGTTCGAAAGGCAAAGCATATAGCTTCAGATATGATAATTGAAGCAAAATTCAGTGGAAGCCAATAATGAAGAGGACAAGAAATTAAATTAGGAATACTCAAAAAGCATATATATATATATAAATATACCTAATTAATCTCTCTTTGAGAGTGAAGAAGCAGAAGAATATTTTAGTTTTCGGGCAGCAGTTTCTCTTTCTGGGGAAGCAGAATCCCTCAGAAGGTATTTTATTGGGTTAATCATCGCAGCAGCTTGGGCAATGCCAATGTCCTTCTGGAACAGTCTTCATTATTGAAAACAAACGTATACATATTCAGCTTTAGAATCATTAATTAATAACTAACATACAAATTATTATTAGAACGATGTATTAATTACACGTATGATTAATTAGAGAGGATTTGAGTTGTGCACTATTATTATATTAGATATAACCATAGGTAAAAACTACTCTTCTAATCCTTAATATAAGACAAAACTAGAGAGTTGATCTTGATTTTAAATATAAAACATATTTTCTGTATTTATCAATTTTTTCTAAATTAACCCTATTGATACTCCTTCAATAATAATTAAATAAGAGAGGGAAATGAGAGAGTTAAAGAATATGATTATTTGATTAGTTTGTTTTAGGAAAAAAATGGGTCTCATAATGATTGAGATAGATATGGTAATGAATTTTACCTATCAAATAAGACCTATGCATGCCACTGTCTCTATCTTTTTTTTTTTTTTTTTTTTGGTTAGTGCATAGGTAATCAAGTATATATCTTCCTGTAGGTAATCTTATTAAAGTACTGTTTATAGGTATTTCTTCCTTTCCTTTCGTTACATGTATATATGAATTGCAGGGTTGGAGAGAAACTCATATGCACACTAATTAACTATATATATATATATAACAGAACGTGTTAAAATACAATAAAAAATAAGATAGATATATAAGCATGCATATATATACCTCAAGGCCGAGGAACTTAAGATGATAGGCTCTGGGGCAACTTTCGCAACAAAGTCTGCCCACTTTGTCTCACATCTCACACTCATAGTAGTTCTGCAACATGTGTAAATTAAAGTTCAGAAATTTCAGATGAAGGAAACACACACACACACACACACACACACATATAGAGAGAGAGAATTAGCTGAACAGACAAATTAA
Organism: Leucaena leucocephala; assembly: GCA_037074615.1. NCBI lineage: Eukaryota > Viridiplantae > Streptophyta > Magnoliopsida > Fabales > Fabaceae > Leucaena > Leucaena leucocephala. Next base: position 727,944 of record CM073544.1, on the reverse strand, counting down.
AGCTTACACCATCTCTTCCAATGGGACGTTGCGGGGGTTTGTCATGATGAATTTCAGTTGAAGGTGGTGGTGGTGAGGAAATGGTGTTTCCGGAACTGATGCTTCTCGTCACTCTTCTCTCAGTTATCTCAACATCTTCTGCCTTCCTCTTGCCACTGCTTGATTTCATCCTGCAATCATGAATTCAAGCGCATTCACAAGTATCAAACTTCTAACAAATTGGTTATAAAAGCTTTGATATAATGATAAAAAAATAATTTCATATCAAAAGTTCAAATTGACGAGAAAGCAAATTAAACTCTTGACATTTCTACAGGCTATTAATGTTATGGATCTGTGAGCTATCATCAGCTTGCTAAGAATAAGGCTAGAATAGTTTTGAACTTTTGGTTAAACTTGAGTATAACCTGATCAAGCAATTTGAGTCAGTAAAAACTTGAGTATAACCGGGGAACCAGTTTCGGTGCTTTGTAGTGAGATTTATACCGTCCAAATACAATTTTAATAGTTTGGATTCAAAATTTTCAACCGATACTTTTTAAATAAAAAAATATTTTTTAAAAATTGACGATTAATAGGTTATCTTTATTTTATATAGATTATGTATCCATTAAAATATTTTTAAAAAAATTGAGCCATCTAGACTAGATCTGGACTGTCCAGATTTCAGCACCAAAAGCCATAGCTTAATCCGGAATTCAAATGATTTCGCATATAGTTATCAAATATCTGACAGTGCTTCAATGAGGTTTTGCTCTGAAATCCAATAAAAACTAATCATCTAAGAACGCAAATCAAACCCTAGAAATTCATCGTCATTGATGGATATCACAAATAAACTCAGACCCCAAATGGAACAAAAATTAAAGTCTGATTCAATATAAGGTCCTAATTAACTCAATCGCAATGAAAATTGAACTCAGAAACCCACCTGACTGGTGAGCTAACGGTAGAGAAAAGCGAACTAGCTAGGGCTGAAGCAAAGAGAAGAAGAAGGTAAAGCTAGAAAACGAGATTTGCGGAGAGAAAAGTCCAAGATAGGAATAATATATAAGAACATAGTCACAAGAGAAACGTGAGGCAGCATCGAAGAAACCAATGGGCTGTTGAGTTGTGAAGATCGATGAAAAGAAACGGTTTCTCCATCGCCACTGCAGCCACTTGTCATCTCTCTCAACATACATTAGGGCTAGGGTTTTCTGAACACTTTCCTTCTTGCAAAGAGCGGGCAGCGTGTTTGAAGTGTAGTGGAGGGAGGAAATTAAATAATTCAAAGGCGATATGATCCATATACTGTGCACTGTGTTCAAATTATTAATTATATTAAATGTTTATGATACACTAATTAAGATAATTAATTGTATTCAAAGTTTCAAATCCTTCCGTTTTGTTCAAAACATGCATGAAAATATTTTTTTTTTAAAAAATTGTTCTATGCGTAATAAATCATTAAATATATCAACCAAAATGTTCTTGAGAACACTTTGCACTTTAAATAAAATTAATGGGCCAAAATGATAATTTAAATTTAATTTATTGTCATAAAATGCTCAATATTTTATTTAATTCTGATCTATATCAATTTATATAATATATTGAAGACAATAGAGGAAGAAGAAAAGGGGTGACGATATAAATCAATCCGTATAATTATTTTTTCAAGAAATATAACTTTTATGATAATATAATGAAAAATAAATCATGTCCATTCAGAAAAAATAATCTAAATTTATATTTTTAGAACACCTGAAATAAACTAACGTTTTTTTAATTAATTAGCTGGAGATTTATCCTTGATTTGTTTTTTCGATCAATGTCACTCAAATCAATGGAGATAACGCTAAAGATTAGCTATTAGTCAATTAAATGTACCCATGTAAAAGATACGAGAAAGTAGTAAACTAGATTTGTTCTTGTAATAAGCTATCTTAAATTTCTTAACCTTCTTATTCCTTCGTACGTACTTCAAACTATATTTGGGAAATAAATAAACATATAAAAAACTATGTCAAAACGGATAATTCATTTGTGACACACCATTCAAAATCAAATTAAACAAGAATTCATGGACATAATGTCTTCGCAGAAACTAAACCTGCGAGCATGAAACATTCAACAATAGGTCCTCCTGCATATTCGGATCTAATTAACCAAATGAAAAACCATATTACATCATAATTACAAACATGACAAAATATTTGACTACAACATAAGAACTCGATCATAAACCTCCTCCAAAGTTTGATGATGTTGCATTTACCTTTCCAATCCCTGTAGCACCATACAATAAGGATTAGCAAGTATATGTGTATATATTGAGAGAGAGAGAGAGAGAGAGAGGGAGGGAGGGAGGGAGGGAGGGGAATGGTTTAACTATCATCATCTTCACTTACAAACTTATTAAGATATCTCTAGAAGCCATGATTCGTTTATTTTGGCCAATTATGAAATCGTTAGAGCCCATCGAAGAGATATAGAACACACACACAGGCACGCGCGCGCACATTTAGAAGCTATGGAGACTATGAAACTCAAAGCATACCTATATCAATAGTTGATTGGGATGATAAAAAGATATCTATTCGCTCTGTGAAGAAGATGATGGAGAACTAGAAGAAGCAGCTTTCTTCTTCTTGAAGGGTAAAGGTTTTTTGGAACCCAAATCCTTCAGAAAATTCTCCTTTGATGAACCTGCAGCGTTATCACGACAAGTAGCGCACAGCCATTCGCCCCATGGAACAGACTTCAAGTATAACAAATAAAAGTTAAGCTTTGCATATATATATATATATATATCTTAGAGATCATAGAAATTGCAAAACGAAGATAGATATAAGCATATATATATATATATATATATACCCGAAGTCCAAGGCATTCCAGATGATACGTGCCCGGGCACTTGTCGCAACATAGCAGTCTCCCTCCATCTTCGCAGAGGAGACATTCGTAGTAATACTGCAAATTAAAATTAATGTGTTTTCATAGGGAAGGATCAATTATTGCTTTCAAACTCGTAGGAATAAAAAAGCAACCCACTTTCGCCAATTAACTAGAACAATTGTACATATAAGAAGGTTCTCATAGCTTTGTTATGTTTATTTATGTTGTTCAAGTCATGGATAAAGTAGACGAAAATTCTATGTATATAAGGGATTTTCTGGGGAAGATGCTATGAAGAATTTGCAGGTTAAAACAATATTGTTTGAAGATAGCAAACTCTGATAATTCGTAAATGAAGATATGAAAAGAAAGTTTACTCCATCTTCTCCAATTTCACGTTGCAGTTGGCTAAGTATATTATTTCCGGCCCCCACCGGAGATTCTGGGCGGTCAGAATTATTGTTATTGTCGCCCCTGCTCACTGTGGTTCTTCTAGAGGTGGCTCTTCTCCTTGTTCTTCTTATTGAATATGACTTCCTCTCTTTCTTCTCAAGTCTCTCCGATCTTCTTCTGTTGCACGGAGATGGCTTCATTCTAGAAAAGAATCCACCCAAAAAAATAAAAATAGAACAAGTTAACACAAGCAATAACGAGGCAGTTTAATTAGTTTCCTTCGTTGATAATAATCTGATATGCACATATTTGCCTTGGAATCTTAAGAGATGGTAAGAGATTACAACATCATTTAGAATTTAACAAAACAAAGCCAACGAAAAGCAAGATATATTTCTTCTGATCTTCCACGAAAAACTAATCCTAGTTTCTTAGTATCTTTTTTGGAAAAGTTTAGGTGAGTTGGTTTCGAGTTTACTAAAGTTTAAGCATACTTCTAACATTAAAGAATAATTATATTAATATAAGATTTAAATTCATAAGCTTATAGGTCATGGTCAACTTTTTACTAATTGAAACAATTTATCGGATTTATAATGAGTCATCAACAATCCTTTCTAATAAATTAAACCCTTTCTCTCCAAAAGATTACAACCCGATTCCATTTGTTCTTTGTCAAGATTCAACAAAAACCTTAAACCAATGTACTAATTTTGTAGGACTCCAACAAAATACCAGAGATATATATGTAAGCAACAGAAACCCTAGAACTTCAAATTCTACCAGACAGACAAAGAAGTAATGAAATGGCATGAAAAAGCAAGACCCATTAAGATTCTAAGACAAATCATGAAGAAAATTGAAATCATAAGCCAAACCTGAGTGATGAACTGAGAGCACAGCAGAGAGCAGCGGAGAAGAAGTAGGTGGGTGAAAATGAAACGCAGGAAGCAGATTGTTTACCCTAAATCCCTTTATATTTATATATATATAAATAAATGAATTTCAAAACAGCTTGTTCATCGGTCACTAGTGTACAGTTGTAAATTGTCTGGATTTGTTTATTTTCCTGAATTGAATTGAGGTTCATGCATGTTCTTGTGCGTTACAAAGACTGAGTCACTGTGGGGAAGAACTGGAACGTTAAATAGTTTTGAATTCCCGTTTTGCCCCTCTCGTTGGATTCCTACCCTGGGCATTACCTACAAATATCCAAGGGTTGTGTCCAGATATTTCCAACCTGGCATTTTTGAAGTTCGTGAAGTTCAAAGTTATTAATATGTGTATATTACTCTGCGTTACACCTAATTTTTAAGTAAAAATAAAATAATGTAGAGCATATGTATTATTCTTAATACAAAAGGGCAAATTGAACAGTTAAAAACGAGTAAGATTGAATCCATAATATCTCGTAACTGGAAGAAACTTTTGATTTTACTAGCCCACAGGCCTATTAGCATTACCTACAACTAGATCCAAAGGGTTGCAGATATTTTAAACCTGGTTAATATGTATATATACTCGTTACATGCCCCTAAATTTTTAATTAAAAATAAAATGTATATATACGCGTTACATGCCCCTAAATTTTAATTAAAAATAAAATGTAAAGTATGTTTATTATTGTTAATACAAAAGGACAAACTGAACCACTTAAAAAATAAGTGAGATCAAATCTGTAACTTTTTACAGATGAAAACAATTTAGTGCCATTAGGCAACACCTACATGTAAATTACTGTTCAACTGTACTTCACAAACTTTCAAGACACTAACTTTAGAGAATGTAGATCATCAAGATTTGGTGTAAGAACATTGAGATTGTTGTTTTAATTTGCAAAATGAAAAGAATATATATATATATAATGCGCTGTTGAAACTTTCCTTGATTTGAAGTTTAATTTGGCTTTATTTCGAATTAGTTAGTAGTAAGAAGTATCAAAGATTTCAGGAAAAAGAATTTTTTTATTTTTAAAAATTTGTTTTTATTTTAATAACACTTTTGAAAAAGAGTAAATTATACACACACACACATACATACACAGAGAAAAAAAAATATCATGATTTGATGTGACTGCCCATTTATGTTTTTTTTTTCAATTCTGCAATTGTGCGAGTCTTAAGCTCTATTTTGTCTAAATGAAGAACGATCAAACAAAGAATTTGATAATAAGTTTTAAAACTGCTTTGAATTCGTACTGTTAAACAATGTATTGACTAGATTAAGCCTTCGTAAGACAAGCTTAAATGCGAACGATTTAAATAAATTATTAAATTAAAGTGACATAAGGTGGCCCCTTTCTTTTCCTAAGTATCTTTGCAAAGGAATACGTCTGATCAAGAGGATATATAATTCATCTTCTACATTCCCCCAAGTACAACATTCAAAAATGTTTTTTTTTTTGCTAACCAAATGAAAAAAAAATCAAATATAAGAAAATATTTCATCAATTACACCATGAAATTTCTTGGCTTAATAAGTTTTTCATGCATTTTCTTTACCATATCCATCCACGAACTGTAAGGCGAGATGGAATAAGACTAACTTATACTAGGATTAGGTTGAATTTCTTTTTTTAAGGTTTAGGCTTGAAACATTGATGCCTTTCAAGAAACGTGCAAAATTATTTCATATTCTCTCCAGTCTTTAATATAAGAGCTAGTTATGAGCTATATTTAGTCTTAAATACAATACCTCAGTTCATTTTATTCCCTAAATTATAATTTTTTTCTAAAGTATCATTTGTATATATTAAAGGATTTCTATCAAATGGTAGTCATGATGAAAAATGACATTTTAGAAAAATAAAATTATATTTGTTACAAATAACTAATATAAATAACTTATTTAATGTATCCAAATTAGTTATCTAACTCTTATATTAAGAATAAGAATTAGTACATCTTTATGAAACACAGCAAAATATTTCATCAGAAAAGAAAACCTTAGCTTGTTTAATGGTCCCCAGAAGTTGATGTTGCATTTGTTCTTCCAATGAATTTATTGGTATATTTGTATTTTAATTTAATGATTTATACTTGCACATGTTTGCTGATGCAGTTGCATAGGTAGCCAACATCTTCGAGAGTTATTTATTTATATTAGTCAAATCCTGATTCTATTCATCTTGATTTGTGAATCGTAAATGGTCTTGACCTATAAGATTCAATAACCTATACCGACGTGTATATAAGTATATATAGAAGAGTAAGACTTCCAAGTTCTTCAAAATATGAGCCCATACAAATAATTGTTGAGATGACTATATATGTATTTCTCTTTTGAAGCTACTTGGTTAGAAGATGTTGACCAAATTGGACAATGTGCCTCGTTCAAAGTTTTCGAGAGATCTTGTTATAAGGGCAATCTTTTTATCCTTCTTATTATTTGATTCCTCAAATCAAATTGATGACGAGATAATCAAAACCAACGCAGCATCATGAAAAATTGAAAACGGTCAAATCCTCTAGAAATCAACACATTTTCCTAGGGCTTTGCATACTTTTTGAGTTGAATTGTGCATACTAATTAGGTGAATTATTATGAAATTCTAAATAAGAGACTTAATTATTTAAAATTTTTAATAATAACTGAAGAGTTAATAATAATAAAATTTAATACAGGATTCCACAATAAATTTATGTTGCTTAGAATTTATTGGCTATTAAGTCTATTCCTTAAGACCTCATAGTAATTCATCCTAAATAATTCCACGATGAAAATATAGCCCATCTTTTTTTTTCTAAGCATATGTATCTTCATGTTAAAAATAATATTATCCAAGGCACTATTAGACATTAAATATATGAGCATTCTCTACTAGGGATTCAAACAGTGATTTGTGTGAGGGCTAGACCCAACATGCAGCCCACATGCATTGGTTTTTTGGGGCCAAGAGAATGCATTAGTTAGAATATAAGGTTAGTGAGGCCCATGCCTCCGGCTCCATGTAAGGCCCATAAATCGGTTTCTATTATTTTTTTATGACTTCGCATCTAGACATTGCATTCATGTTTGGCTGAAAAAGATAAAATCAATTCTTAGGTTACTCTAGTTCACTAGATTTATTTATTGTTTCTAATGTTATTATATTATTTCATGACGATCTTTGATCACATTTAATTATATAAGGTCAAAGTTAAATATTCAATAAATTAAAATAAACATATAAATTAAGAGATGAAAATTATAATTAGATTATAAAAAATATTCAGACAATTTTTAATTATTTTATCAAAATTACACTCACGTCTTGGATTGAACATGTATTTTTCATTCATTAAATTTGAAAATTAAGTGGCCTTTTTACTATTTCTGAATAATACACACCTTGCTGTAAATTTTATTATATAGTACTAATTCACGATTCTATATTCTCATTTACACATAGCTTATGAAGACTTTTTATTATAAGTTATATAATATTCACGACCAGATGAAATCAGAATATAAAATACATACTAACTGGAGAGAATTTTTTGTCGCCCGCTAGCTGGTGCCAAAAGAACACAGACTAATTAAACAAACCGAAGCATTGAACATTAACGTTACGTTTTTCTGGGAAAATTTTATCTAAGGACCTCGTAAAACCTCTTTATTCTGAAACCTATCCTATTCTTGCCTCTACAAGAGCAACTAACTCCCTTGTTGGTTGAAACCCCAACCATAATCCCCCACAAAATACCCCACGGGCTGTGCTCAAATCACACGCTCTCTTTTGCTCAAGCGTCGTTCAGGGCAAGCACTCCAGGGAGAGTTTTCCCCTCAAGAAGCTCTAAGCTTGCACCACCACCGGTGGAGATGTGGCTCATCTTGTCAGCCAGACCAGCCTTCTCTACTGCGGCAACTGAGTCACCTCCTCCAATGATGGTTGTCACCCCCTTGCCAGTCAGCTCAGCCAATTTCTTGGCTATGGCCTGCACAGGAGACAATAGCCTTCAATACTTGTTAATGAGAGACCTTATTTCAAGCAGACTGACTTGTTTGTTTATTGTTGGTTTGGCCTCTAGTTTGGTCAACCAAATATCAAATATAAAACTATTAAACCCATACCCTAACTCAAAAACAGGACTCAAAGTTTCAATGAAACCGGTCCTCCCCTTCCACCCATACCCTAATGTGCAGACTCAAATGGTGGGTAACTTCCATACCTCTGTTCCTTTTGCAAACTTCTCAAACTCGAAAACACCCATTGGTCCATTCCAGATGATGGTCTGAGTCGTATCCAGAGCTTCGCAAAATGATTTGATAGAATCAGGTCCAATATCCAATCCCATCCATCCATCGGGGATGCCTGATGCTGGAACAACCTGCATGCATACAAACAAAGCTTTAGTATTTAAGCACCACTTTGATCATATTACTACAAGTGATCATTCTTATATATCCTTAGTTCAGATAATACAAATTCCAAAATGAAACTGGCATCACAAATATACAGTCAGTGCACTTGAAGAGTTCCTAAATGCGGTGCTTTGCTAAAGTTTCTAAGGATGATTTACAAGACAACAACTCCCAGTACAAATTTGTTTTGAGAAAGATTCATTATAATTTCCTTTCATCAGACAATGTAGCTATCAAAAGGGTATAGATTATCATACAAATATAGTGTCAGTTCATACACAAAAGTTATAAAGGCAGTGTTTTGCAAGTGTTATAAGGACATGGTTGTGGTTGGATAAAAACACAAGTACCTTGCTGTCAGCATCAGCATCAAACTTGTCAGCTACGACCACATCAGTTGGAAGCAATAGAGAAACCCCTTTAGCCTTGGCCTTTTCAAGCAGTGAAGTTGCAAGATGAAGCTGTTCTTCCTCCACAAGAGATGATCCAACTGAATGATCCTGGGCCTTGTAAAATGTGAAGATCATTCCTCCACCGAGCAAGAGAATCTGAACCTTCTCCAGCAAGGATTCAATAACAGTAATCTTGGTAGACACCTTTGACCCACCCACAATAGCTGCAAATGGCTTCTTGGGGTTGGCCACAGCTCCAACTAGATAATCAAGCTCCTGAAACAATTAAACAGCTTACAGATCAATTCAAACACATAACTTGCGCAGCAGATGATGCTATTAATAGTAACTGCGTACCATTTACATACCTTTTGCATAAGAAATCCAGCAACAGCAGGCTTCAAGTATTTAGCGACTCCTTCTGTAGAAGCATGAGCTCTGTGTGCAGTGCCAAATGCATCATTTACGTAGAGATCAGCAAGAGAAGCTAACTTCTTTGCAAATTCAGGATCATTCTTCTCTTCCTCCTTGTAGAACCTTACATTCTCAAGAAGCAAGACACCACCTTCTGGAAGTTGAGCAACCAGTTTTTCAACTTCCTCCCCGATGCAGTCATTTGCCATTTTAACCTGTTACAAAGAGAAATGGAAAGGATCATTATAAAGGATGCCCAACAAATAAAATTACTATAATTATAGAAAAGAAAGAAAATCCAAAAATAAATGGAGCAGTGGAGAAGGCACACCTCAACTCCAAGAAGTTCAGAGAGCCTAGGCACAAGAGGCTTCAAGCTGTATTTAGGTGTCACACCTTTTGGACGTCCCTGGATACAGAATTTACGTAGAAAAATCACTTCACAAGGTACAAAAGAAGCAGCAATTCAGGAGATCAGCTTATACCATATTCGTGGAAGTTCAAGCAATTGGCGGTTAATATCACATTAATAATTAAGACATATTAAAAGAAAGCAAGAGATAGAAGAGAATAAAGATAATATCAGCCCTGCGTGACGTAAAAACTTATATAAATTTGAGTTTTATCATTGCCATTTTCGCGTGTTTTACTTTCAGTCCAAACCCAATTTTGCCAAAACTTATGCATGCTGTCCCCTCACCCCTGCATTAAATTGACACTTAATAGAACGATGACAATTACCACAAAACACACTATCAAGTTCTTTAGGTAAAAGAACGGAGAGCCTGAGGGCCCTGAACAAAAAAGTTACGATGCACTAACAGATCTCAGATTCAATATGTGTGTGTGTATCAATTGATGTTGAGATATTAAAGGAAAAACAGGTTGAGGATTCATCAAGCGATACAAGAAAGCAATTCCATATGAATCACTACAAAGAGAAAAATATCCATGTGGATCGCATCTGCCGAACAAAAGTGAAATCAGAGAAAGGATCGAAAATGAAAATCCATGCGGTGATAAATCAAAATCCAAATACATCAAAAGAAAGAATCACAGACATAGATATCCATAACAATCTAAGCATCTGACTGAAAAACTGATAAATGTTGAGTCCAAGCATACCAGGTGACTGGAAAGGATGACCTTGGCACCATAACCCATCAAGTACTTAATAGTGGGCACAGCAGCACGAACTCTGGTGTCATCGGTGATGTTGAAGTTATCATCCAAAGGCACGTTCAGATCAACTCTCACAAAAACCCTCTTGCCCTTCAAATCAGCCTCCTTCAAGGTACTCACGCTCCTCTTGGTCGCCATTGAAATACCTTAAAATCGAAAACCCAGAAACCACACCGATCAGAGGTTAACAAAACACAAAACCTATCCCTAAATCAGATTTAGAATAGAGAAACTTGCGGTGCAAAATGCAGATCGGAAAAGGAAGAAGTGAAGTTTTCGAAGTGGGAGATCAAGCAAGAACAAAAAGGTTTGGGAAAGTTCCAGAATATTTATAGACAAAAGGCAAAGTGTAATAGCGGGAAGGGTGCGAAAGGGAGGTGAGCTGAGCCAGGCCAGTGAGTGACTTTTCAACGTTCGGGAACCGCGAGCCGATTCCGGACCTCCCACAAACTCAACTCGGTGGGCGCAAGGAAATCTGGGGACTGAACTGAAACCAAAACGTTACCTGGTATTTTTTTTATACGAAAATTTAAAAAAATAAGGGTTAGACTCGTCCACAATTTAAAAATAAGATAAAATTTTTATTTTTTTAGGAGATACTAATATCGAATAAAATGAACTATTTATTATTTTTAGATATAAATTTAAGTATTTAAAAATTAAAATATCTCTTTAAGCGCCAGCGACTGGAGTGAAGAAAATAGAGAATATATTTTTAATTTCTGTAGTTTTAATTTCAATTTGTAAATTTTATTATATTTTATAACTATTATTTAATGATTGACGTTTTTATTATTTTTTAAATAAATATGAATTAACAGTTTTACTTTAAAAATTATTGTTATCTTGTTTTTTACTACATACATGTCATTCATAATTTCCAATTGTCCATCAGTAATTTGCAATAATGAAAAGCATCTCAATTAATAAATTATTTTTACTTATGAAGATACATTATTAAATGTATATATGATCTTTTTCTTGTTGAAAAAAGATATCATTTTTAATAATTATTTGATTAACAATTATTTAAATCGAGTTATTCAATAATAATGTTGATTCTTACATTTAAAGGAATGATTATTCCATTCAAAAACTATTAGAATGGTTAATATTTACATAATGTTTTTTATGACATAATATTGTATGATAGTTTGATAAAAAAAACTTTTAGTATGATAGCCTTAATCTTTTTACAACATAATTCGTTGATGTTTATTTTGTGTAGTTATTTAAAATTATTGATGGTAAAAAAAGAAAGTAATTTAAAATTATCACTATTTAATTTTAAATGTAAGAACTATTTATTTAATTTAAATAAATTAATAAAATTAAATAAATTATTTAATTATAATATATGTCACATCATTTTTTTTAAAATATTTACTTATAACATTATATTATATCAGTTTATAAATAAAATAAATTAATTTAAAAAATAATAAATATAATATATAAATTAGATTAAAATTTTATATTTAAAATTAAAATTTATCTCTAACTAAGTCCTATATATTTAGTAAGAGAATATTATTTTACTATCTATAATTTAAGAATATGTTATAAATATTATGTCAAGTTAAAAACTCATTGCATTCCTGTTCTTATTTCCATTTTCAAATATATCCTCCTAAGAAAAAAATATTTAAACAGTGGAGCCATATGTGGCTTCCTTTATATAGATTTTGAAATTTTATTGAATAAGTGATTTAATTTGCTTCCTAACCTCAGTTATATTCAATAAAATTTCAAAATCAATTTGAAGACCAACTTTTAATTTACTTATTAATGAATAAATTACTAAAATTCTCATGTATAAATTATATATTTATTTGAAAATTTTATATATCACATAAAATCAATGAGGGCTTTACTTAGTTGTGCGTGTGCACTAATATGAATGATAAAATTAATTTTCGTACAAATGTGTTATATAAAAAGCTAAAAGCTTCTTTGGCAGAAAATAAAAATATTTGAATGCATGATTTTATGAATTATTGAATAAATTATTATCAATTAAACTCATTTTTGTTGGGAGTTTGAACGAATTTATTAGGGAACTGTAAGTTTATAAATAGAAAAATAAATAATATTTTTTCTTCAAACAAAGTAATATTTAACCCCCAAGAAATAGAGAAGTAAGAATCCATGAAGAAGCAACAAAATTAAACCGGATTGAAAAGGACACCAGATCATAGAAAGAGGATATTACAAAGAATATTCCTAACGTGCATGAGGCTTGTGTTTCCACCTTCAATAGGAAGGAATTGAAATAGAAAAATAATCAATATCTTTGAATCTTCTTAATTTGTGAATGTTCTAGAACAAGAATGAGATGAAAAATAAATAAAAAAATAAACATTATAAAATATATCTCTCATATAGTTAAAAGATTTTATTTTCAAGTACCAAGAGTCAATAAGATTTTACATTTTTTTCCTCATTAAGAATCGATAACATTTATTTGCACATAATTTAAAATTCAGAGAGTTGTATATAATTTAATTTTAAAAATACAAAAATAAAGTCTGGAGTCTCAAAAATTCAAATTAATCCTATTTATAAGTTATTTAATTTTCAATAAATTTATTGGAAGAATTACTCAAAGTCCCATAAAAAAGAATTTACTACAAAAAATATTATAAAATTATCAAATAATTAAATAATCCTAAAAAATTTGGGATAATAAATTCAATTTGTGTAATTATTAAGTTACCTTTATGCACAAATAATAAATTTTTGGGCACGTGATAACAATTTAAAGTGACACAAATAATAATTGGGGATAGTCAATGACAACTTGAAGTGGCACAAATGACAACCGGGATTATCATCGTATGCCCCTAATTATTATTTGTGCCACTTCAAATTGTCATCCATACTCCTCTAATTATCATTTGTACTATTTTAAATTGTCATCACATACTCTTCTAGTTATTATAAAGGTAGTTTAGTAATTGTATAAATTGAATTATTATCTTCAGATCTTCTGAGATTATTTAATTATTTAATAATTTTATATGATTTTTTAATAAATTCTATTCTACGGACCTTCTCTCAAATTTATTTTATAATATACATATAGAGTCATTTACATTAAAAATATTTATAAAAATCAAGAAAATCAAACAACAAGGGCCACATGTTAACGGTGCCCTTCCTTTATTCGTGGTCCAAGGAACGCATGTCTATGTGATTATTATACTCAAAATTTTGAAGTACACAAAGAGACATATTTTAATTAGGACTAAGTTTGAGACTACAATTCTTGAATGGATTCTTTCGCTGAAATGCGATCTATATATTTTTTTAAAAATATTTTTTCATTCTTTTTTACAAAGTATGAATTATTAAAAAATAATTTAAAAACAGATAATATAAAGGCTTTTCATTATTAATTATTGGAGAATATTTAAATTACTTAATCCGAAACTTACCTAAGATGTTGGAGAAGCAAACCCTGGCAGAACTACAACTTGGAGCGCCTGAACATGATGCAAACAAGTTATGTTCATTGGTAGTATATAGTAGTCAATAACATAATATCAAGTTTTTCACCAAAGAATAAATAATATTAAATTTATATCTGGGGAAGAAAGTAACGCTTTATATATTCTGCATACGACCTGTTTGGATTTCTCTCAAACTGTAATTTTAAAAGGGTTTCTGACTCAAACTTTAATTTTGAGAAATTTTAAAACATACAGTCATATTTATCTATAAGTGCTTCTAGACTAAATTATAGTTTAAAATCATAGTTTCAGATAAACTAGTAGGAATAACTTTTATAACAATAAAAGAGGTTATAGACTACTCAATTACTATTTTATCTTTATTTTTTCTTACACCTTCTCTCATCTCTCTTCTCTATTCACTCTTCTCTCTTCTCTCTTCTCTCATATTTTTAATAAAATTATACCCTTTTTAATAATTTAACAATACAAAAAATCATTCTAAAAATAATTATCCAAACACTTATTTATTTAAAATTTTTTTTTATAAACTCTTTTTTAAAAGCATTTCTTTCAAAACCTATTTAATTTTTTTCCTAATAATTACACACACAAGAAATGAAGAAAAAAGGAGAGCACATAAATAATGGAGGTCTTGGACCACAACAATTCACAAATTATGGCTTTTGTTTTCGGATCCAGCTGGGGTTCTGTGGTTGAGGGAGTGCATAGAGACAGTGGCTCCCGTCTTTTCAGATTATTTCCCTTCCCACTGCATTGTTTATACGTAGCATTGCATTTTAATAATTTAAATTGATTGAATCTTTTTTCTCTTATTTCTTTCTAATTATATTAATGCCATCAATTTATCTAATACACACACAAGAAACTGCACTTTTCTTCTCTTGTTTATTTAAAAGACCAAACCACAAGAGCTTTCGTGCCACTAAGTTAGGAATCATTTGCAGACCGAAGGTGAGTGAACATCATAAAAATGTCTTCACATGATTGCTTAAGTTTATATATTTTGAAGAGATTGTATCTATCAAGCAACATTTGCTTTATATTCAAAGTGGCAAGGAATGAAAACTAAATGCAAGGAACTTGTGGAAGGCAACTCATCAATTTATTTGAATCTTCTATGGCTCTCCGCCTGGGTTACAGTTAAATTAACACAATTTGTGCTGGAAGCAAAGAACTCAAGAAGCATGACATTATACAATTTACACAAGGAAACCGGGCAGGATCCTACAATATAATGCTCTGTTACATGCTTCTGTAAGAACAATGACATTGGGAAAAACTTTGGAAGCTGAAAATTGTCTTACACGGGGACCGGGGTGGCTTCATCAAGAGCGAGGACACCAGGAAGCTCTTTGCCTTCCAACAACTCCAAACTGGCACCACCACCAGTAGAAATGTGGCTCATGACATTGGCAACTCCGACTTTCTCCACAGCTGCGACGGAATCTCCTCCTCCAATGATGGTTGTCACTCCCTTTCCACTGAGGTCTGCTAGCTTCTTAGCAACGGCCTGCAAGATGGGCACCAAATAAATGCAATCTGAATCTTCCCTAACCCAAAAAATTAAAGAGCTGGGTAATATACAGTTCACTTTAGGAAGATTAAGTGCCATGAGGGCAGAAACCTTCCTAAAACTCTATTCTACAAGGTTGAGGGGGTATAACCGGCAATGAACTAGGTTGCATTTGAAATTTTATTTTAAAACAAGTATGCGAATTTGACAGCAAGCATAAGAATAAAGCATAAAAGTATGAACTGAACTTCATGTGCAAGTGTCCTTGCATACCTCTGTGCCGACAGCAAACTTGTCAAACTCAAACACTCCCATAGGTCCATTCCATATGATGGTTTTGGTAGTGTCCAAAGCTTCATTGAATGTCGTGATGGAGTCTGGTCCGATATCCAATCCCATCCAGCCATCAGGGATAGCAGATGCTGGCACAATCTGCAATGATAAGAGAATTAAAATGATTATTCAAAAGCTTTGGATCAGAAATTTTGATAATAGACTACAAATGTCTGTAACTAATGATGTTAACGATTGTCTACAGGACTGAGGAATATACCATCTATAGGGAGCTTAGAAAACAAACCTTGCTGTTTGCATCAGGAGCAAATTTGTCTGCAATTACCACATCACTGGGTAACAAGAGAGTGACACCCTTCGCCTTGGCTTTTGCGAGGAGTGATGTAGCAAGATCCAATTTATCTTCCTCTACAAGGGATGCACCCACTGAGAGACCTTGTGCCTTGTAAAATGTGAAGATCATACCTCCTCCGAGAAGTAGTATGTCACATTTTTCTAGAAGCGATTCAATTACTCCAATTTTGGATGAGACCTTTGAACCACCCACAATGGCAGCAAATGGCCTTTTTGGGCTGGTTACCGCCCCAACAAGGTAGTCAAGTTCCTAAAAACACCACAAGATACAATAAGGTTCTACTTCATATCAAACTCATATATCGTAATCCTCATTCAGATTTACTTAAATTAAAGAAGAAAAGAGAGAAAAACCGACCTTCTGCAAAAGGAAACCAGCAACAGAAGGCTTCAAGTATTTAGTGACACCCTCGGTTGAAGCATGTGCTCTATGTGCAGTACCAAATGCATCATTAACATAAAGATCAGCCAAAGAGGCAAGTTTCTTTGCAAATTCTGGCTCATTCTTCTCTTCCTCCTTGTAGAATCTCACATTTTCTAGCAGAAGAACACCTCCTTCTGGAAGGGCAGCCACTAACTTTTCTACCTCTGGACCAATACAGTCATCAGCCTTGACAACCTGTAAAATACCCATCCAAATAGCAAAAAGACAAAAAATTATTTCATCAATCAACTAACAATACATTATTTGGAAATTGATCTCTTCCTCGTCCCTTCTAAGATTCTCCATAAGACATGAGCGTACCTGAATGCCAAGGAGTTCTGAGAGACGGGGAACAAGAGGTGCCAAGCTGAACTTGGGAGTGACGCCCTTTGGCCGTCCCTGAAATTTCATTAAAAAATCACGAAGATTTAAGTTACAAGTTGAAACCACAAATTGCCAAGAACACTAAACAAGCCAAAAAGGAGAGCATCAGTGTTTCTGCAGATCCACACACTTAAGTAATAAGCACACACCAATATTACAAAACCATTTAATCTATAATAATTTAAATTTGATATCTCCAGGCCTACCAGCAATGTCACCAACAATATAACAAAGGTCTTGTGTCAACTGAAAAGGCTTGGGCTCATCCAGATAGAAATGAGCAGTTTAGCACTTACCGCACCATCCACAACTACGAACAGTAAATTTGTGACTTTGAGACAATAACATTGTTTTCCTTTGATCATTTCAGGATCTATCCCACAAGTGTACGCTTTGATTTACACTAGTAAAACTACACACTTAAGGAAAAGAAAAATTAGAAATACTTTAGCTCGGAGAAACGCATTTGTGGTTAAAGTAGAAATACAAACAGTGATTAAATAGTCGATTAAAATTCCCATTAAATGCATACCAGATGGCTTGAAAGAAGGACTTTAGCTCCATTCTGAATCAAATGCTTAATCGTGGGAATGGCAGCGCGAATCCTGGTGTCATCAGTGATGTTCTGGTTGTCATCCAAAGGCACATTCAAATCGGCCCTCACAAACACCTTCTTCCCCTTCAAGTCAGCCGCAGTCAAATCCCCAACACTCTTCTTCTCCATCGACACCACCCCTCGCACTCCCTTCCCAGATGCACCCATTGATTGAACTCTTGAAGCCACATGGAGAGAAAACAGTGGGTCGGCGGCGGAGAATCCGAGGCGGCGGAGACTGCCGGCGCGGAGGCGCAAGGAGGAGGAGGGGGAAGAGGGGGAGATGTGAAGTGATGAGCGAACGGTGGAGGAGTTGGCGGAAGATGAATTGGAGGATGGGAGTAGAGAGAGGGTGGAAAGAGCGTTAGCAGAGGCCATTGATGAAACTGAGGACGGAGGAGGTTGTATGGATGGGAAAAACAAGTGTACAAGGGACACACAGGAGGAGCGAAAGGGGAGAGAGAAAGGGAGATGTGGACGTGGAACACAAAGGGAACGATTGGACGTTATTAGGGATTTTCAAGATTACTCTTATCGCTGGGGGATGTTCCATTCGTTTCACAGATTATCAAAGCCCATGTTTCACTTCACTTCCCTTCCCTCTACTGTTCCTGATCTCTTCATATTTTTTTTAATTCTTCAATTTTTTTAATAATGTACATATGATTATTTTACCGGGATAACTTTTATTTTAAAAGTAAGATATAAATTTGAAAAATATATAATTGTAAAAAAATTGAATAAATATAACATAACGGAATATGCATTAAAAGAAGGGGGAAAAAAGAAGAAAGTAGTGTGTGTTTAGATACCTAGTTTTAAAAATATTTCTAGTTCAAATTTTAATTTAATTTTTTTTAAAAATAAATAATTATATTTATATTTTTAGATCAAACTATAGGTTAAATGTATGGTCTTGAATAAATTTATAGGAATAATTTATAGAATAATAAAAAAATTTATAGATTAATTATTTATTATTTTATTTTTATTTTTTGTTTATAGGCTTTCTATTTTTTTTCTCTTTTTATTGCCATTTCTTCCGTCATCGTTGCGTCACTTGAAGGGAGGAAGGTCGTGTCAAGCTATTCTTCTGTCATCCTTTTCTTCTTCTTCCACTACATAGCTCTATCACTAGGTCAAGACATATAGGTCATTGAGTGGAGTGTTGCTGTTGGCCTTCACGAGGCGTCCATCACTTCTACTTCTTCTAGCGACAATAGTCTCTGATGATGGAAACAGAAATCACCGAAAAGAACAAAAGGAAAGAGGGAAAAAAAAAAAAAATTTAATTTTATATTTTTTTTAATAATTTATCAATTATAAAAATTAGATGATAATAAATATCTAAATATTTATTTATTTAAAATTATTTTTTTATTAATGTTTCTTATAATTTTTTTTTAAAATTATCCAAAAAAAATTAAGATTTTTTTTTAAAAATCTATCTAGTGTCTATAAAAATATTTGTGATCTTTATTCTTCTTTCCGGATTAGTAATAAGAGATATAAATATTGTTTATATTATTGGTAAACCTAAATCCCATGAATGAGAAAGTTAAGAGATAAAGAACGGACCGGTGACAGACGCATTCCTCTAAATAAGAACGAGACATTTTTTTAATCCCACGTCTCGACTCTCGCCTTCCATTCTATCTGTCCTACCCCTTGTCAAGTTGAGGCTGTCTCTACCCCATGTGACTGTGATCGGGTTGATATGGGGTAGTCAAATAAGCGCTCCTAGCAAGTATTGGCGACCTAAGATTATAAGCTGATCGATCCTATAACTTGTAGATTTATAAAGGAGATTTCATACCCTCGACTTATTATTTTGAGGACGCAGAGTATGCACAATTTGAAACATCAGTAATTCATTACTCCCTCCAGTATTGTTTATAAATAATATTTTCTCTTTTAAGATTAATTTTATATATAAACAATAATTTATATTTTTTAAAAAATTTAATACACCCTTACTATATTTATTCTTAATTAATTATATATCTCTTTCTCACTCATTATCTTTTATTTATTTTTCCATTCATTATCTATTTCACCCCTCTTCAAGTATATTTAGAAAATAAATTATATTTCTAACATATTTATTATTTTTTATTCACTTAACTGTTTTTTATAAAAAATTGCGAACGGAGCATCAAAAAATTACTACAGTGTATTAGTCTCACATCGGTTGGTTCTTCATACTCTGAAGAGTTTATAAGGGAGAAGAGTGAAGGGTCATTTCAATTGTTGTTGATCTCATAACGGCGAATGATCTGCCTTTGAATTTAGAGTTTGAGTTCATCGGGCAACCAGATTTATGGCTCCTTAAGGTGGTCATCTCAGTGCAGATTATTCCTCCTGCGTTGAGGTTTCCCGCTCAAGGTGATGAAAGGGCAGTAGAGATCCCCGCTATATATTTTTTGAGCTCACCTTCCAAAAATTTCTTATACAAACAAAAAATGAATCAGAAATTGAAGTCCCACACCATGCAGTTCTTAATACTATCTTTGATACATGATCTATATAATTAATTTAATTAGAATAAAAAAATTAGTAGAATTAGTTAATATGCATATTTTTTTAAAAAAAATATAATTATCTTCTTTAATTCCTTTTATCCTCCTTATAATTGATTATTATTTAAGGAGTATCAATAAGGGTAATTTAAAAAAAATTAATAAATATAAAAATATATCTTATATTTATGATTAAAATTAACTCTTAATTAAATCTTATATTAAATAGCGAAAAAGTATTATAAAACCTTTATAAAACATAGTTGGGGATCTTGGCTGTTTGTGTTATAGCCTTTGAAAACATTAATTGATCACACATAGAAGCACTTTTATTTTCTTTTATACTCCTCTAGTTCTTAATATCTTTAATATAAAAATTAATTAGAGAGTTGATCATATACTCATAATTCTAAATATAAGATATATTTCTCACATATATCAATTTTTTTAAAATTACCCTTATTAATAATCCTTTAACAATAATCGAATAAGGAGATAAAACTAAAGATGACTAAAATACTTTAAAAAATATATTATATTAATTATGTGAATTAATTTTTTTAATCTAATCAAATTAAATAAATTTTATATTAAAAATAAAAAAGGTAATCAGTTTCTTCTTTGGCTCACCGTAAATCTGAGTTGGCTTTTGAAAAGAATCTGATTCATTTTTCTCAGATTGCATGAAATTCAAGAGCTTTCAGTGTTTTAGACCCTCAAGGTGTGAATTTCCTTTGATCCTTTAGCAGACTTCTCAATAATACAAGCATTGAACTTCCAATGTTTTGTTTGTTTAGAGCTACCTGATTTTTTTTGGTGAGTACAAGCTGAGAAAACTTCATTAAAAAGAATGTTACAAAACGGAAGAAGAATTTTCTAAAATCTTATCATTCTCCACCAAGCTACAACAAGGTCGATGATGCTTAAAGATACAAAAAATGATATCCATATCATGAGTACTGTTAGCTTAACAGTTAGTATTAACATTGGCTTCCCTATCAACAAAATTTACAGAGCTTTGCCACTCTGTAAATAACTTCCAAAACTTGTTTAATGATATCTTGAAAGGGATGATTTCTGTCAAAGTCCCTTGTGACCATGTTTATGGCTTCAAAACGATCCCAAGCCCCTTTATCACTCCAACAAGTTCTGAAATGGCTAGCAGATACCCTCTCAACTTTACAACAAAAGCCCCTAATCCAATCTTCTTTATAATCCTTTATAACTCCCCCACAAGCAACTTCCCCATTAGCAGCCTATACATATATAAGAACAAAAGGGGATGTCAATTTAGCGCTTATCTTATTTGAACACTGCAAGTGGAAAAGTATAAATGTTAAAAATAAAGTGCATCATAATAGTAAAGGTAATTGCAAGGTTTAAAGATACTTGTTCAGTGGTGTGTATTCGTGAAGATGGTCGCATTTACATGATGGAGCTAAGAATAAAAAAGTTAATTAGTTAGCTTGCATAAAGCGATAATTATTATGAATAAATTAATAGTGTTGAATATTTTGAAGATGGGATAATTGAAGAGAGAAAATACTCTTACATATCAAAAACCCATATGAAACCAAGCTTTCTCTCTGGTCCCATGTTTGGTAATCTCTCTTCCTTCTCTGGCTCTTTCCCCTGCCCTTCTCTTTCTCTGTTATCTTTCTGTTCCTATAATTAGTTAATTACCTACTTCTTGTATATTTCCAAAAGCATTGTGAATGATATGTAATGGATTTACGATCCCATTTTGGTTGGTTGATGCGAAGTACAGGTTATTTTCCAGAAAGACTCAATTGCGTATTGGAATTGACGCGTAGTTCATGACAATAAAATAATTTTATAAAATGAATTACAGTAGTATTTTGTGCTTCTTTTGTCAGTTTCATCTATCCACGCTCCGTCAATATGACAAGCTCAACCCTCCCCCGAGTTCCCATTCATTCCGATAAACAAATAGCAAGATGAGTATGACACAAAGCACCACATCGGAAACTTACTTACAACACAAAGGCTATATAATATGAAAATCAAACCTTGTAAATCAGCTAGGTGGATCGTTGGTGGTATAAATGGCTTCACTTGACTTCAACAGAGTCCCATCGCACATGGCTATGCTCAGATTAAACGGGTTCGAACACCTACTGAGGCCTGCGTTGCAAGAGACCTCGTAAGAAGTACAGTGGGCAAGCTTGATCCACACCCTTTTTAAATTTTAAATTCGTTCAATTATCTATTCAGTTCTATGAGTACATTAATGGAAGTTGAAGCATCTAGCGTTTGAATGTACACCCAAAACATTTCAGTTTTCATAGAAACTAATATGACAAGCTCACAACTCCCCCGAGTTCCCATTCATTCCGATAAACAAATAGCAAGATGAGTATGACACAAAGCACCACATCGGAAACTTGCTTACAACACAAAGGCTATATAATATGAAAATCAAACCTTGTAAATCAGCTAGGTGGATCGTTGGTGGTGTAAATGGCTTCACTTGACTTCAACAGAGTCCCATCGCACATGGCTATGCTCAGATTAAACGGGTTCGAACACCTACTGAGGCCTGCGTTGCAAGAGACCTCGTAAGAAGTACAGTGGGCAAGCTTGATCCACACCCTTTTTAAATTTTAAATTCGTTCAATTATCTATTCAGTTCTATGAGTACATTAATGGAAGTTGAAGCATCTAGCGTTTGAATGTACACCCAAAACATTTCAGTTTTCATAGAAACTAATATGACAAGCTCACAACTCCCCCGAGTTCCCATTCATTCCGATAAACAAATAGCAAGATGAGTATGACACAAAGCACCACATCGGAAACTTACTTACAACACAAAGGCTATATAATATGAAAATCAAACCTTTTAAATCAGCTAGGTGGATCGTTGGTGGTGTAAATGGCTTCACTTGACTTCAACAGAGTCCCATCGCACATGGCTATGCTCAGATTAAACGGGTTCGAACACCTACTGAGGCCTGCGTTGCAAGAGACCTCGTAAGAAGTACAGTGGGCAAGCTTGATCCACACCCTTTTTAAATTTTAAATTCGTTCAATTATCTATTCAGTTCTATGAGTACATTAATGGAAGTTGAAGCATCTAGCGTTTGAATGTACACCCAAAACATTTCAGTTTTCATAGAAACTAATATGACAAGCTCACAACTCCCCCGAGTTCCCATTCATTCCGATAAACAAATAGCAAGATGAGTATGACACAAAGCACCACATCGGAAACTTGCTTACAACACAAAGGCTATATAATATGAAAATCAAACCTTTTAAATCAGCTAGGTGGATCGTTGGTGGTGTAACTGGCTTCACTTGACTTCAACAGAGTCCCATCGCACATGGCTATGCTCAGATTAAACGGGTTCGAACACCTACTGAGGCCTGCGTTGCAAGAGACCTCGTAAGAAGTACAGTGGGCAAGCTTGATCCACACCCTTTTTAAATTTTAAATTCGTTCAATTATCTATTCAGTTCTATGAGTACATTAATGGAAGTTGAAGCATCTAGCGTTTGAATGTACACCCAAAACATTTCAGTTTTCATAGAAACTAATATGACAAGCTCACAACTCCCCCGAGTTCCCATTCATTCCGATAAATAAATAGCAAGATGAGTATGACACAAAGCACCACATCGGAAACTTACTTACAACACAAAGGCTATATAATATGAAAATCAAACCTTGTAAATCAGCTAGGTGGATCGTTGGTGGTGTAAATGGCTTCACTTGACTTCAACAGAGTCCCATCGCACATGGCTATGCTCAGATTAAACGGGTTCGAACACCTACTGAGGCCTGCGTTGCAAGAGACCTCGTAAGAAGTACAGTGGGCAAGCTTGATCCACACCCTTTTTAAATTTTAAATTCGTTCAATTATCTATTCAGTTCTATGAGTACATTAATGGAAGTTGAAGCATCTAGCGTTTGAATGTACACCCAAAACATTTCAGTTTTCATAGAAACTAATATGACAAGCTCAACACTCCCCCGAGTTCCCATTCATTCTGATAAACAAATAGCAAGATGAGTATGACACAAAGCACCACATCGGAAACTTACTTACAACACAAAGGCTATATAATATGAAAATCAAACCTTGTAAATCAGCTAGGTGGATCGTTGGTGGTGTAAATGGCTTCACTTGACTTCAACAGAGTCCCATCGCACATGGCTATGCTCAGATTAAACGGGTTCGAACACCTACTGAGGCCTGCGTTGCAAGAGACCTCGTAAGAAGTACAGTGGACAAGCTTGATCCACACCCTTTTTAAATTTTAAATTCGTTCAATTATCTATTCAGTTCTATGAGTCATTAATGAAAGTTGAAGCATCTAGCGTTTGAATGTACACCCAAAACATTTCAGTTTTCATAGATACTAATATGACAAGCTCACAACTCCCCCGAGTTCCCATTCATTCCGATAAACAAATAGCAAGATGAGTATGACACAAAGCACCACATCGGAAACTTGCTTACAACACAAAGGCTATATAATATGAAAATCAAACCTTGTAAATCAGCTAGGTGGATCGTTGGTGGTGTAAATGGCTTCACTTGACTTCAACAGAGTCCCATCGCACATGGCTATGCTCAGATTAAACGGGTTCGAACACCTACTGAGGCCTGCGTTGCAAGAGACCTCGTAAGAAGTACAGTGGGCAAGCTTGATCCACACCCTTTTTAAATTTTAAATTCGTTCAATTATCTATTCAGTTCTATGAGTACATTAATGGAAGTTGAAGCATCTAGCGTTTGAATGTACACCCAAAACATTTCAGTTTTCATAGAAACTAATATGACAAGCTCACAACTCCCCCGAGTTCCCATTCATTCCGATAAACAAATAGCAAGATGAGTATGACACAAAGCACCACATCGGAAACTTGCTTACAACACAAAGGCTATATAATATGAAAATCAAACCTTTTAAATCAGCTAGGTGGATCGTTGGTGGTGTAACTGGCTTCACTTGACTTCAACAGAGTCCCATCGCACATGGCTATGCTCAGATTAAACGGGTTCGAACACCTACTGAGGCCTGCGTTGCAAGAGACCTCGTAAGAAGTACAGTGGGCAAGCTTGATCCACACCCTTTTTAAATTTTAAATTCGTTCAATTATAGATATTCAGTTCTATGAGTACATTAATGGATGTTGAAGCATCTAGCGTTTGAATGTACACCCAAAACATTTCAGTTTTCATAGAAACTAATATGACAAGCTCACAACTCCCCCGAGTTCCCATTCATTCCGATAAACAAATAGCAAGATGAGTATGACACAAAGCACCACATCGGAAACTTACAACACAAAGGCTATATAATATGAAAATCAAACCTTATAAATCAGCTAGGTGGATTGTTATGTAATTGTAGAAAGAAAAGGGAAATCAAGAAGAATAGAAGGAGAATAGAAGAGAAACTGGAATTATACTGAATACTCAAGAGTTCACATCATAATCAAAGCATATCCTCATAAGAGATCACCCTTATTTATAAATGATGGGTAATCCTAATCCTAATTAAATATCTAATACTAATATATCATCATATCTAATCATGATATATATTATAATATCTAATCCTAATATATCATAATATATATATTATGATATATAATCATAATATCACATAATACCTAATACTAATTCTAATGAAATAATAAAACTACTTAAATTGTTTATATATATTTTACATATCAATACTCCCTCCCCAAAAGACCCTTGTCCCCAAGGGTCAAGTACCAAGAACGATACTAAATTAGAGCCAAAAAGCATTTTAATCAATTATCCTTTGAACCAAATCTGGACTAGGAGATTTGAGATCGCCAACATTATCGGTGCCAAACTTGAAGACATGTTGCAAAATGCACTCTTAAACCCCTCACAACAGTTGAGACTTGATGATCCATCAACTCTAAACTTTAGTTTCATCACTTTCTTTTTACAAGTTATGTGTGAAGGTTCTTGTAAACCATTAATTGTGCTCTGAAAATTGATCTCCTTTGAACATGCTAAACTTCTTGCATCTTGGAAAATGATAGGCTGAATTTTCAACTCTTCTTGAACTGTTATCTGCACCGCATTAGAATCTTGAGTTCGGCTAGAGTTCTTGGGACTTTCTTGCATATCTTTTTGCTCATCAATGGGTGCCGAAAGAGAAGACTCATCTTCTTGAACTGCTGGGCACTCTTCTTGATCACCAAAAATGTCTTTTTCCTTTTGCAATATTTTCCGTGACTTTGCCACATCTTTCTTTACCGGCTGAGTTTTCTGCAAACGGACGCTCATCTTGTCAAGATTCCTTACCATATTTTGAAAATGCCGCTCTATATCCATACTCATCCTGTCAAGATTCCTCACCATATTCTGAAGACACCGTTCTATATCCATGCTCATTTTGTTATTGATTCTTGTGAGTAGCCGAGGAAAAACCGCTCTGATACTACTGTTATGTAATTGTAGAAAGAAAAGAGAAATCGAGAAAAATAGAAGGAGAATAAAAGAGAAACTGGAATTATACTGAATACTCAAGAGTTCACATCATAATCAAAGCATATCCCCATAAGACTGATGATCACCCTTATTTATAAATGATGGGTAATCCTAATCCTAATTAAATATCTAATACTAATATATCATAATATCTAATCATGATATATATTATAATATCTAATCCTAATATATCATAATATATATATTATGATATATAATCCTAATATCACATAATATCTAATACTAATTCTAATAAAATAATAAAACTACTTAAATTGTTTATATATATATTTTACATATCATGGATCGTTGGTGGTGTAACTGGCTTCACTTGACTTCAACAGAGTCCCATCGCACATGGCTATTAGGGGTGCCCAAAGTTGTCCCGTCCCGGGTGTCCCGACCCGGTCCCGATAATTTCGGGACGGGTCCGTCCCGTCCCGAAAGGGACAGGGCCGGGACACTACCGGGACGGGACAAAAGGAAGAACGGGACGGGGACGGGGACGGGTTTCGGCCCGTCCCTCGGGAATCCCGTCCCGTCCCGAAATATTTTTTTTTAAATATTACATTATCCTATCTTTCTCACTCTTATATAAATATTTTTATTCTTATACAGATATTTTTATATTGATATTTTTATTCTTTCTTATTATTATTTTTTTTCCTTATATGGGTAAGTTATTATTTTCTATTAGGGAAGAATGTTGGTATTTAGAGGAAGTTGTTATGGCATTTTATATGGAATAATTTATTGAGATAATTTTATTATAATATTTTTTTAAAAAAAAATAAATCGGGAATTCCCGTCCCGAACCCGTCCCGATCCCATCGGGACGGGACGGGAACGGGACGCATTTTGCGTCCCGTGTCGGGACGGGACACGGGATGGGGTTGTCCGGGTCCCGACTCGTCCCGTGAACAGCCCTAATGGCTATGCTCAGATTAAACGGGTTTGAACACCTACTGAGGCCTGCGTTGCAAGAGACCTCGTAAGAAGTACAGTGGGCAAGCTTGATCCACACCCTTTTTAAATTTTAAATCCGTTCAACCATCGATTCAGTTCTATGAGTACATTAATGAAAGTTGAAGCATCTAGCGTTTGAATGTACACCCAAAACATTTCAGTTTTCATAGACACTAATATGACAAGCTCACAACTCCCCCGAGTTCCCATTCATTCCGATAAACAAATAGCAAGATGAGTATGACACAAAGCACCACATCGGAAACTTGCTTACAACACAAAGGCTATATAATATGAAAATCAAACCTTGTAAATCAGCTAGGTGGATCGTTGGTGGTGTAAATGTCTTCACTTGACTTCAACAGAATCCCATCGCACATGGCTATGCTCAGATTAAACGGGTTCGAACACCTACTGAGGCCTGCGTTGCAAGAGACCTCGTAAGAAGTACAGTGGGCAAGCTTGATCCACACCCTTTTTAAATTTTAAATCCGTTCAACCATCGATTCAGTTCTATGAGTACATTAATGAAAGTTGAAGCATCTAGCGTTTGAATGTACACCCAAAACATTTCAGTTTTCATAGACACTAATATGACAAGCTCACAACTCCCCCGAGTTCCCATTCATTCCGATAAACCAATAGCAAGATGAGTATGACACAAAGAACCACATCGGAAACTTACTTACAACACAAAGGCTATATAATATGAAAATCAAACCTTGTAAATCAGCTAGGTGGATCGTTGGTGGTGTAAATGGCTTCACTTGACTTCAACAGAGTCCCATCGCACATGGCTATGCTCAGATTAAACGGGTTCGAACACCTACTGAGGCCTGCGTTGCAAGAGACCTCGTAAGAAGTACAGTGGGCAAGCTTGATCCACACCCTTTTTAAATTTTAAATCCGTTCAACCATCGATTCAGTTCTATGAGTACATTAATGAAAGTTGAAGCATCTAGCGTTTGAATGTACACCCAAAACATTTCAGTTTTCATAGATACTAATATGACAAGCTCACAACTCCCCCGAGTTCCCATTCATTCCGATAAACAAATAGCAAGATGAGTATGACACAAAGCACCACATCGGAAACTTGCTTACAACACAAAGGCTATATAATATGAAAATCAAACCTTGTAAATCAGCTAGGTGGATCGTTGGTGGTGTAAATGGCTTCACTTGACTTCAACAGAGTCCCATCGCACATGGCTATGCTCAGGTTAAACGGGTCCGAACACCTACTGAGGCCTGCGTTGCAAGAGACCTCGTAAGAAGTACAGTGGGCAAGCTTGATCCACACCCTTTTTAAATTTTAAATTCGTTCAATTATCGATTCAGTTCTATGAGTACATTAATGAAAGTTGAAGCATCTAGCGATTGAATGTACACCCAAAACATTTGAGTTTTCATACTAATACAAAACAATTGAACTTGAATTGATTAACTGATGAAAGCAAAATCAAATTCACAAAAGAATTTGTACATACTCGAGAATGAAAGTTCAGATATTACAAAAAACAAGAGGAATGAAAGCATACCGAGAATGATAGTCTTCGGGGCCGGATGCTGGTCGTTATGGAAGCAGAGGAATATTAGAACCTTCAACGCTGCCGGAGCTTCTGATGGGAACGCGGCCGCAAATTCGGAATTATGCGAAGGAACTTGCATGATTCTAGAGGTTGATTCGGAGGAGCATCAAGGCTTTGTCGGTGATACTTTTTGAACTCGTGGAGACAAAGTGGGAGAGGCAGATCTGGAAGGATGTGTGCGCCTGGGCAAACTGCCGGAAAAAGGCGGAAGAAGCGACAGAGAGGAGGCTGCTGAAGAAGTTTGGGGAATTAATATAGGTGATCGTGAGACGTAATAGAATGTAATCTTGGGCCCTGGGCCTTTGGGTTTTAGGCTTAGTTCGTTTTCTTTTTTTAACAGAGGATTTAATTTCAAATTTTCATAATTGCTAAAGATTAGGAATTACAATCTAAGCACATCTTAAAAGAATTTAATTGTGTCGCATGTATTCTAGCAAAATACGGATTATCAATGATAATTATTTTAGACACATAACTAGCTCATCTTTAAATACTTATGAACAAAAAGATTTTAAAAATAATTTTCTCACAGCTATAAATTTATTTTATTTTCACACCTCTTTTGTATCAAAAAAATTGCTAAAATATATATATCAAAAAACCAAAATTGTTAAAGTATATAAATTTTACATCAAGTTTTTTTTTTAATTTTTTAAATTTATAAAATATATTTTTAATTTTTTAAACTTAATACTATTAATTTCATTTAACAAAAAATGCTAACTCATCAAACTTAAATGATGATTGTGTAATTAAATATTAACAAAATATATTTATATTTTAATTTTTTAAATTGTATTATTGTTTATATTAAAGAATTAATATTTAGATATGTTTTAGCAGTACTTAATTCTAAATTATTATTTTAAATTTGTTGAATCAGTGGTATTAGGTTTAAAGAATTAACAAATGTCATTTTTAAAGTTAAGAAACTAAAATAAAATTGATGTAAATATAAATGATGATTTTTTTTTTAAACCCTAAACTTAAACCAAACGTATACTTCACTTTCTTGCTTTTTTCATTTTTTTTATTCATCAAGTTTTTCAATAAGGTAGCTATAAATTAGGAAACATTGCTCGATGTGAAAAAAAAAGGAAAAATTGCTGAATTTTTTTTTATCATAATACCTTAAATTTGTTTAAGAATAAAATACATCCAGCCTAACTCTTTTCAATTGTATACAATATATTTTGAATAATGTGCAATCTTTTTTATTATTTGTATACAATATATTTTAAATTATATATAAAAATCTTTAAAATAGAAGACATCTACATAAATCAAGGCATATTATAGTTGAAGGAGAATTCATCTGCTTAAGGACTGAGTCTTCAAACAAATTTTAGGAATCTTTATACAATAAAAATTTTAATAGGGATATTTTATCAAATTTTCTTATAACTTATTCTTACATATGAAGTTTTAAACTGCCGAGGTAACTTTTATTTTAAAAATCTTTGTTACAACATAAAAGATATATTAAATGAAAAATATAAGCAATATCATTATAGATAAATAAATATAAAACATATATATATATAATTGTAAAAAATGAATAAATATAACATAACAGAGTATGCATTAAAAAGAAAACAAAAGAAAGTATAATTGTAAAAGATATATTAAAATGAGAAATTTATTTTCTTCTAACTTAACTAAAGGTTTAGAGTGACGGAGTCTGAAAAAATAGTTCTATCAAACCTTAAATTTGGATTAGGCTAGGTCAGTAGAGTTTTTCATGACAAAAAGTTAGTTTAGGAGATATGAAAAAAAAATAAAAAATGATATATGGTTTTTATTTTTTTTTAGAGTCTAGACGGTATTTCTGACTAATAGCAAGAGACTAATCCTTCTGAAACATAGAGATCATCGAAATAGGTTTTACTTCTCATGATCTTTGTTTAACTATTGCTTAGATTTTTGTTGAACCTCAATTAGATAAATGAGAAATTTAGGAGCTAAACTAGTAATCTATTCTTCGAATTAAAGGGACAAACAGTGAACTTTTCTTTAATTCTTTAGCAGACTTCTCAATTAATACAAGCACTGAACTTCCAATGCTTTGTTTGTTTATAGAGCTACCTGATTAGTATATGATCAAAGATACAAAAAAAAAAAAAAAAGATAATACAAACACAATCACAAGCAGATCTCAAGCCCCTTTATCATTCCAAGAAGTTCTGAAATGTCTGGCAGATACACTCTCAACTCACAACAAAAACCTATGAATCGCATTTACATGCATGATGGAGCTAAGAATCAAAAAATAATTAGTTAATAGCTTGCATGTATAAGGCAATAATTATTATGAATAAACTAATAGCGGTGAAGTTGGGATAATTTAGGAGAGAGAAATACTTTCTTACATCTTAAAAACGCATATGAAATCCAACTTTCCACTGTAGCTATGTGATGCTATGTATCTTTACAAATTAGACGAATATAAGTTTAATATATAGAGGAGTGAGCAAATCATAATATATAACTTTCGGCTTGCCAGGCTTTGTCAATATGACAACACAAACTCTCAACTCCCTCTAAGTTCCCATTCATTCCGATGAACAAATAGAAACATGATTATGATACAAAGTACCACGTCGGAAACTTACTCACAATACAAAGGCTATATATAATATGAAAATCTAACCTCGCAAATTTGCTAGGTGGATGTTTGTGGTTTGTAGATGGCTTCACTTGACAGAGGGGAGTTCCATTGGGCATGTTGTGCTCAGATTACATGGACTCAAATGCGCCTGCTGAGCTTGAGACATGATGATGCAGAGAAACCTCTTCAATACAGTGGCGAAGCTTATGATTCAAACTCTTTTTAATTAATTTAATTATATTAAAAAAGTTAATTAATTTAGTTAATATATTATTTTTTTTTCTAAAAATACTTTAATCATCTTCCTTAACTCTCTCACTCCCTATCTTATTTGACTATTATTGAGGGAGTATTAATGAGGGTAATTTGAGAAAAAGTTGATACATATGAAAAATATATCATTAATATAGAACCTAAATGGGGAGTTATCTTATTTTTAAATATAAAATATATTTTTTATATTTATCAATTTTTTTCACATTGCCACAATTGATATTCTCTCAACAATAATCAAATAAGAGAGGGAGTGAGAGAGTTAAGGAAGATGATTATGATATTTTAGAAAAAAATATAATATCTTAAATAATTCAACCAACTTCCTTAATCTAATCAAATTAATTAAATATATTATATATTAATCATCCAAGGAGAAGTTGAAATCTCAAATTTAAGAAACAAGCTTTTATTTATTGGTAAAAGGAGATGAAAACAAGCTTCTAGTTGAATCTGTAAATAATTTGCAGAGAAAAATCTTTAAAGAAGCCAGACCGGTTTAGCAGATAAAATATGGTTATAGTGATGACCATCTTTGTTTGTGTTCTTTCTTCAGCTTCCATGTATCATCAAGCCATATTCCTAAATTGACACTGTAGCTCTTTTTCAAGCTGAGAAATCCATGATTACAAAGTATATCATTGTTACATATTCTCTTTTAATTTGTTTGTTTCTATTTCTGGGCTATTATTTAGGGGCAAAACTCAAGATCAATCTCATGAGATTCCTCATTTAAGTCTCAAAATGTTGGAGGTTGGAGCAATGAAGACCTAAGTACACATTTTTTCTTCCAAATTTTGGACAACATTTCTCTTGGCACATAGATATATCATTCAAGTTAAGAAAGTTTAGGACACCATTTCTGTTCCCCGCCACATGCATATCTTATTCAAGTTGAGAATGTTGATTTATACAAATCATGTGAAAGTATCTAATTGATTATATTTCTATTGTAGATGACATTAAAAGAACTACTGTTTAAACTTGATAACGCGCGCGAGTGTTTCAGTAAGCGTCTAGCGCCAATTAACTTAAAAAACTTGTCCCACATCGACAAAATGATGAAATATATTATGACTTATATATACTAAACAGAGGCGAGCATTCGACCAAGTTTGATAGACTTGTAAATATAAAATAATTAGAATAAAATAGTTGGTCAAACTTGGTCATTTTACTTATAAAAAAGGTATTATTATCTCAAACACATGTTTTTGTCGCATTGAATAACTTTGAGGCACTTCACTCCTCGCTTGATGAATACTCAACTAGAATGATAAATCTTCTCTCAAATGTTAACTATTGAGTTAGGAAAACAAAAAATATTTATTTTGTGCAATGTGAAGCGCCCATCAATTATCACATAACATAATGAATAGAAGGCTTTTCATTGTTGAATATGATAGAAGAAGAAGGAAGAGGAAGAAGCATATAAATCAGTATTCTTTACTTGCTCAAACTTGGTGTCACAGTTCTAACACTCAGACTCTACACCAAATGAAACTTAACCGTCAGATCTAAGTCTAACTAACTTCTAACGATGCTAACTACTTTATAACAGATCAGCTAACTAACAAGCGCAGGTAATTAATATACTATTAACATCCAGGATTTGTACATTAAACTTAACTAATTAATCTTGCTATATGTTCTTTTGGAAAACCAAAAAAACAAAAGCAAGAACATGAGTTGCTGCAAAGCTAAGCCAACATTTAAGTTCTTTTTTTCTCTCTTAGTGCTGAGTGAGATGTCTTGAACCATATTTCTTAAATTAAAAGCTGTTTCTCTTATATATGTATTCACAGCATAAATTGACCTTTAATATATACTCCATCTGGTTCTTAATATAAGAGCTAATTGACTAATTTAAGTAAATTAAGGAAGTCAAATAAATCAGTTAATTGTGACTAAATCTAATATCTCAAAACGAATTTATATTATATACTACTTAATCTACCCAAATTAGTCAACTAGCTTTTATATTAGTTATAATTACTTTATTTATTTAGTTTCATTAATCTACTCAAATTAATCAACTAATTCTTATATTAAGAATCGGAAGGAGTATCTCACAGTGATGAAAAGCTTTCGAAACAAGAAAGAAGCAATTGTTTTCATCTCACAGGTGACAACTTTGCAAAATAATTTACAGGTTTTTCTGATACGCTGTCTTGGTCTTATGTGGTGGGAAAAGTAGTGTATACTCTATATACCTATAGGCTATATTAATATGAGAATTTCAACTGAAGTTAAATCTTGAATGATTAATTAGAGAAAACGTTGTGTTTGATTTGGTGGGAAATATGTATGTTTGGTTAAGGTTTTACTGTTTTTGAGTCAACTGAAGACAAAAATGTGAGGATACCAGATCATGCTATGACAGCTTCCTTGGATTGGATATGACTTCAATCTTACTATTGCTGCTTGTCTTGTCTGTAAAGCTATGCAATGAGGATGTTGCACGGCTGGAAAAAAGGCTTTCTAAATCGGTTGAAAATGGACTTATACACCGAACTTTGATCCGGTGTAGAAACAGCCCGTGTAAAAAAATTTAATATTCTACACCGGTTGTATATGACCGGTGTAAACAATCAGTTTTTTTAAATCGGTTATTTCATACAACCGGTTTAAAAAGTAATGTCAAAATAAAAAAAAATCAGAATAAAAAAACTCTAGATCCAAAATTATTTTCTTCTTCGTCACAAATCTGAAGGAGGAGAAGAGTGATGAAGAAGAATATGTACCTGTAAAATGCAAGCAGAGAACAAAAAAGAGGAAGAAAGAAAAAGCTGAAGAACCCAGAAACGAAAGAAACAAAAACTTAGATATATACGCATGAAAACCCATAAACATCATCACCTAATTGAAGATATCACAAAAACATCGTCACAATTTCTTTTGGTTACCTGCTCAAAAGCAAACAAAAATATATTTAAACAGAACCCAGAAATAAATGAGGCAAAAACTCAAATATATATATAAAAACGAAAACCTAGAAACGCCGTTACCTAATTAAAGATATCACAGAAACATAGTCACAATTCCTCCGACTTACCCAGTTAAAAGTGAACAGACATATATTTAAACAAAATCGAGAAAGAAATGAACAAAAAAATAGACACCCACCATCGCAGATCTAGGTCTTCTTCTTTGGTGAGCTTTAGAGGTTACAACGACTGACTTCAACAATAGAAAACAACGAGTACAGGTATGGGTCATCGCATATCTAGGTCTTCTTCTTCGGCGAGCTTTAGACAGTGTGTTACGAAGGTGGAGCTTCCTGTCACCATGTGTTCTCCCTTGGCTAGTTTTCTCCAGGGACGACGATATGATTTGTGAAGATAGGGAATCGTAAAAAATTAATGCCACCGCTCATGACTTTTTACAGCGGTCATATTTTATGACCGGTGTAAATATTTCATCTTATTTACAAAAATGCCACCGCTCATGACTTTTTACACCGGTCATGACTTTTTACAGCGGTCGTATTTTACGACCGGTGTAAATATTTCACCTTATTTACAAAAATGCCACCGCTCATGACTTTTTACACCGGTCATTACTTTTTACAGCGGTCATATTTAACGACCGGTGTAAATATTTTATCTTATTTACAAAAATGCCACCGGTCATTTTTTTTAAACCGTCTCCGCAGTGACCGGTTTAAAAATGGGGCTTTAAAAAGCCTATTTTCCAGCAGTGTTGCAATCAATTAACTTAATTTCTTTCTTTTATATATATATATATATATACCTTTTTATCTGTATATATAGGATTTGTTTACTTTGTATGAAAGTTGTATAAAAAGGGCATAATTTTGATTATTTGATGGATAAGATAAGTAATTACAATAAATATAAATGGATGACAGAATAAATATGGCTTCAAAATAATATGATGAACTAAATAACAACAATAGTAGTTAATTAAATTCTTATATTATATTGATGATTAAATTGTTTTTTTTAATAAACTAAAAATAAGGAACAAAAGAGGGAGAGTGTGTTGACTTTGACAAGTGTAAATAGGACAAGAATATCAATTAAAGAAGGTGATGTAGTTAAGTGGTTTAGCTCAGATGGTGATGTTAACATTAGATCACACCACTTTCATATCACCCACCGGTTCCTTATATTAAGAAAGGTACACATAAACCAACCCCCTAATAACTGCTATCCAATAAATCAACCAATATTTCCGTGATTCATTTTCCCTTATAATTATAATTACAATTGGTGATAATCATCATATTGTCCAAATACATTCCACTTAAATTTAGGTGGACTTAAATACTTGTTTTTTTGTCCTTATTCACATGACCAATCTTTGTCAATTGTCACCTATTTAAATTAAGGTAAACTATTATTCATGATCTTATTTTTTATATACGACTAGTATCTTAATTTTATTTATGGTATAATTTTACCTATAATTTTTTAATTTGGTATAATTTTATATATAATCTTTTTAATTAGTATAATTTTATTCATAATCTTATTTATCAAATACGAAGAATTATATTAAATTAAAAAGATTATGGGTAAAACTGCACCACAAATAAGATTAGGATACTGGTCGCATATGAGAAATAAGATCAAAATATTGTGTGTTACTTTACCCTTTAAATTATACTTTTATTATTATAAATATATATATATAAATGTAATTTATAATATGTTTAAGTTCTTATTTTACCTCCAAAATGATATTATTTGCTATTAGAAATTAAAAATATACATTGAATATTTTAGTTTGATTTTATTTTTGGTTGAAATTTATAAAATTAATTTATTTAAATTTATAATTAATAGATATAATGATCATTTAATTCATTTTGACTTAAACATAAGATTACCTTGCACAATAGTATTTTTTTTTCCTTATCTTGGCCACAAGAGGAGGTTTCATTAATGTTAATCTACAATCTCGTACTTGGTGCTGGAAAAAAAACTATTCTATCTTGTACTTGGAGATTTTATTATATTCTTTTTGTGCCATTGTGATTTTATTATATTCTTATTCTAATGGAAGTTTCTCACATATGTTTTCTTAGATTTTTTCTGACACATTGAATAATTGCTTAAATTAGATTTTATGAACTAAAGGTGAGGTAAAAATAAGTTATTATAACATTAATAACATAGGAGTAGTTTATATTTGAATTATTATTTTTAAAACTCAATTTAGCAAACGGAAGTTTGTTTAAATCTTATAAAGTAAAAGTACATTTAAAATTTTTAATAATTAAAATGAACATGAATTTTATGATATATATTCGATGCATTTGATTTTTCACTGGAAAGAAAATTAAAAATATTTTTGGCAGTGAAAAGTAAATAGAAATTAACAATTTATTTCCCTAAAAAGTATATGAAATAAGTAATGTAAAAAAATGTGTCGACTCTAGGCAGCAACAAACAAAATAAATAAAAATAAAGAAAAAAGCTTTGAGAAAAAATGAATCTCCTTTGGAATCAGACTTTGTTGGATACATATGTATAGGTCTCTTACATTTGTACTTCAATGGTAGATTATTAAATAATTTTTTGATAATCATATTATTTGTCTAATTAACTACACGTTTAATCATCTTAAAAAAACCAATACTTATAATATAATATAAATTAAAATTTCTAAAGAAAAAAGAATCCGTTCTTATTTAAGTTAAATAATTAAATAATACATGCCTACTTTTTTAATTAAATGCATGTTTACTTTATGATAATATACTTATAAAACAAAGGTGGAGTTTGCTATAATGCGATTAAATTAACAACTCCCATTTTTATTAATCATAAATGAAATAATGTGTTTTTGCTGGACCAATCTTTTCATAGATTGATGAAGTTGTATTGGTTGGAGACACAAAAATTAAATTAAAATAAAATTATTGTGAAAAAATAATTAGTTAAAAGGCAAGAGCACCATAATTAGGAAAAACTGGGGATAAATCTCATTTGATAAATTAATTAGAAAATAGGACCTGAAACTTGAAGTCCTTGAGTGTCAATGAATGTGAGGGGGAGAAAATGCCAAATTACCCTTAATGTTTAATAGTGAGAAAGATGGAAGGTAACTTGCACGTGGTAGTTCTAATTATTTATTACATAAGGTAATTGTCTTCTTTCTAGCTTTTCCTACTTGGAAGACATCAAGAAATCATATTTAAGCTTGAAAGTGAAAATGATAATAGAGTAAGAGATAGCTTTGATAGAATGAGTGGCAAAACAAGATGTTAAAAATACAAGAGATTTTTTAAAATAACAAATCCTTGGAGAGAATTTTCTGATGAAAAAGTGGACTTTAGAAGTAAGAAAAATCTACTAAATTTGTAGATCAACACAAAAATAGAGATTTGTGACGATTTAATTTGCTAGATACAAGGAGGAGGATAAAGAGACAAAACACACAATGGATGAGAGGTAGGGGTAAATGACTATGAAGAAAATTTTAGAGATGAGCAAAGTTATGGTTTATAATTAGGAGTATGAGAGAAAGATGTAAAATTTTCTTCTAGATTTTGATGGGCATTGAATAGAAGATACTGAACAGAGGGAGAGAGGCTATGAACGACTACAATAGAGAACATTGAGAGAGAGACGATACTCTCTCTGTTTAATAAACCACGATCCAAGGGCGTGAGACGAAGAGCATTGAACGGTATTTAGAGTTGAGAGATAGGTATTTTTTCAATGAACGACAAACGCCGAACCGATAGAGAGGTGGTGAAATTTCTCTCTCAACTTTAACTTATTCCCTTTAAACCGTTGTTTATTGTGCCCTCATCTTCTTTCCTAAAGGGTAATTTTATCTTTTTTTTTAAATATATCTATTTAACCCTGAAGTACCTTAGTCTGGGAAGTCCTTTTGCCCAATTAACTTGTTGAATGGAGATTTTTAACCAATTTTCCCCGTAATTGCTTTTCTTAGAAGCCAAAAAAGCTGCTGAAAAGAGCTGGAAGAAGGAGAGATTGGAAAAATGAAAATGAAAAATCTTAGATTAAAAAATATAATATTGTGTTTCACAATACTAATACATGGGTCCGATTACAGGGCACACAGCACCATAGCATCTGTGCTCATATGAACTTTCGTTTGGCGTTTTCTATCTCTGGACTTCTTTTGACTTGTTTACTGTGCTGGGCTCTACTCATTTTGCAGAATTCATCTCTTCTTCCTCTCTTTTCGTCTGTGTTTTTCTCTCTGAAACTCTCGTCTTTGCAATGCTTTCTGTTCTGCTTCTAGATCCAGAAAAGGTTCGAAATTGTAGGAAAATCTAGCATTTGAAGGAAACACATTAGTCGTCTTCTTCAATTGGAAGTACAGAGCCACGAGTGAAGTAAAACCCTAGATCTGCGATGCTTCATCTCCGACAACGGCGGGATTCTACTCCCGCCACCACTAGGTGGCAGAACAAGGTACAATGTGTTTCCTTTTTGGCTCTCCATTTGTTTGAGTAAAGTACCCAATGTGGGTTTGGGCATTTTGTGAACATTTTATTTTATTTTCTTGTTTTACCCGGGAATGCAGTTTGACGAAAATTTGGTGCAATGGCCGCACCTCAATGAGTTGGTTCACTGCTATACAACAGACTGGGTCAAGGATGAGAACAAGTACGGGCAATATGAGAGTGTGGGTCTGTTGTCGTTTCAGAATCAGATATATGAAGGCCCTGATACTGATATTGAGACCGGTATTGCTTTTTTCTGCAATGTAGTGGTTGCTATTGTTTTTGTTAACCTGATTTTAATGAAAAGGGATTTAAAGAGGAATGCCCTCGTATTGGTACATTAATCATAAAATAGTGTCCAGAACAATGGTGTATTTACTGAGTAACATGAATGGCATCTCGGTGGGAAATTACCTACTGTAAATGGTGTGTGTTTAGCCATTATCCGGGTAAAGTTCTTACTTTGATTCCATACACAGAAATGTGTCTTGCTAGTGCAAGGCGAACCAAGGCTGAAGATATTACTGAAGATGACATTCCAAGTACGTCAGGAAGGCAGTTTATGGAAGCTGCAGATGCTGACACGCAGCATTCAGGTGTTCCCAAGGTTGTCATGGTTTAGCTCCTGCTATAATTCTGTTGAATAGTTATGACTCTGGACTACTTAAGACTTTGGGGCTCATCTTCTATTGAAATCAAAATCAACATTGATGATTTTCATTTGATACTTGATATGCAGCACTTTGGTCAATCTCCCCTTCCGGCTTATGAACCAGCATTTGATTGGGAAAATGAGAGGTCATTGATACTTGGACAACGGATACCAGAAACTCCTATATCACAGTATGGCAGGCTCACAAATGGAATATTTTCATAATGTGTTGGTTAATTTTTTCCTGACCTGACTGATTTTTGTTTTGTCCCTTCTCTTTTGCCGTGCATCTCAGTGGAATGAAAATTTCTGTGAAAGTTCAGTCTTTACAGTTTCAAGTGGGATTAGTTGGTGAGTATTATTATGCTCTTGGTATTGGTGGGATAATTAGATAAATTGTATGTTTATTGTACTACTACAGTGCACCTTGTAGTATTTTTACAGAAAACAGATTCGGAGTTTCTGACTTATGCTCTGTCTTGTAGAGCCCTTTTATGGTACAATTAGCTTATACAATAGGGAGAGAAGAGAAAAATTGTCAGAAGACTTTTACTTTCCTGTCCTACCAACAGAAATGCAGGATGTAAGCTATGTTAGACCTACTATTTCTAACTTTGTGTATATATAATTTTCATAAAATAAACTGGTTATTTTGATATGAGGACGACTATTTTCTTTCTTACCATTTGCAGACCAAGAGTGCATATGGACGTCATGGAGTTTTCTATTTAGATGCTCCATCAGCATCAGTTTGTTTGCTAATCCAGTTGGAGAAACATGCTACAGAAGAAGGCGGGGTCACCCCATCTGTTTATTCACGAAAAGAATCAGTATGTGCTCATGTCTTTCTTCCTTTATCACGGTTTTTATTCTAGTCTTCTTGTTTAGCCTGGACTTTTGAGCTGCTTTTCTTGTTATTCTTTATGTTTATGGAATATACTAAGGAGCACTTTTGCGTCCCCTTCAATGGGTGTGCTATGGATGCAGTATAGGAAAGAAACAGGGAGAATAGATATTAAAAAGTCAACGAAACTTATTCCAGTTCTATCATAATTCATAAGGGAGAATTTCGTAAATCTGGCAGCAGGCCTATTCATAGGAAAACTGAACAACTTCAAGTGAACTAAAATTTCAAATATCTGTAATGACTCAACAGGTACAACGGTTGTAATAAAACACGTGTGTGTGTGTGTGGGGGGGTAAGATTTAGACTTATATATCCTAATTTTCTGATAAATAAACCTCTAATGCATCATAAATTATAAATTAATGTAAGCTATCATATATTCTCTTCCTACACTAGACACTTCATTAACTACGTATTTTTTAATACTTCACAAGGATAGAAAAAGAAGACTTGAAGTCTTGAACAGGGTAAGAAAAGTGCTAACTTGAAGTTGAATGATTTGTGTACTACTTCTTTTGCAAATTGTTGAATGATGAGATGTTTTCTTTCCTAAAAGCTATTTTTAACAAATGAAAAGGCAGTAGGACAGGCTATGAAAGTTGCATTTAGACTTGAATAATATTTTAGAAATAAATGATACCCACTGAATGTTGCCTTGCTGATTAAGGATGCTTGCATATACTAGTTCTTGGGTATTCTTGGCTTTGGTTCATGCAACTTTATATCTTCAGAAAATCTGTTTGGGTTCTAACATTCAATCCATATGGACAGGGTCACTTGACTGAGAGAGAAAAGCAAAAATTGCAGGTGTGGTCTCAAATCATGCCTTACAAAGAGTCCTTCGCATGGGCCATGGTATCATTATTTGATAACAATGTTGGTGCAGCTTCGGTAGGGCCTGCTTCCCCAAGCAGCCCACTTGCTCCAAGTGTTTCTGGTTCAAGTTCCCATGAAGGTGTTTTTGAGTCTAGCGCAAAGGTCTCTTTAGATGGAAAGCTGGGTTATTCGAGTGGAAATTCTGTTGTAGTAGAGATTTCAAACTTAAATAAAGTCCAAGAAAGCTACACTGAGGAATCACTTGTGGTGAGTTGCGAAGACACGCTTCATGATTCAGGTTTCATTGATGGAGACTTTGTTTCTATTTTAAGTGACGAAATCAATTACTAATTCTGGCTTAAGTTGGTCACTGAATGCAGTATTTTAAACTTTTGTTAGTGAATTTGTAGAATTATATTAAGTATATTATTTCTCTTATCAGAAGACCTGATTCCATGCTCTATAATGATTAAATAATTATGTTGTAATAAATTATTATATGATTTCCTCTCATATTTATTGGTTGCCTCTAAGTTTCTCTTTTTGGTGGGTGGTGTTTCTTAACAAATGTTTAGGATCCCAAACGTAAAGTGCATAAACCTGTTAAAGGTGTTTTGAGACTGGAAATAGAGAAGCACCAGATTTGCCAAGCTGATATAGAAAACATGTCAGAAATTGGTACCAATGACTCTGTGGACCCGAGCGATCATATTGCAGAGTCTTCATCTGGAAAACACCCTAGTGATGGTTTTGATGATCCTCAGGGTAGTGTCTCCAAGTGGAATTTCCATGATGGGAAAGAAGCTTCTGGAAATGGAACAAATATACATGGGAATCCAGATTTTAATTCTGATGATGTAAGTATAGATGCATCTTGATCAAGTTGCAGTCTATAGTTGCGTTAATATTGTGATAATTTAGTTTTCTTCTGTACAGTTACTATCAAGTCTCTCAGGTGCATCATATTCTTGATTGAATTTCTGCCTGTGTCTTCTTTAGATTCTATACTAGGATGATTGTAGATATTGAGAGCACGTGATCGAGAGA
The DNA here is from genome assembly GCA_037074615.1 of Leucaena leucocephala. Taxonomy (NCBI): domain Eukaryota; kingdom Viridiplantae; phylum Streptophyta; class Magnoliopsida; order Fabales; family Fabaceae; genus Leucaena; species Leucaena leucocephala. Next base: position 684,964 of record CM073544.1, on the reverse strand, counting down.
ATTATTTTATAGTGTCATTATAGTTTGTAACATATATGAGTGAATAATGAGAACACAGTTACTAATTGTAATATGTAACTCTTCCTCATTTACACTAATATGCATAGATAAACGTGTGGTGCATTGTGGAATTATGTAAAAATCAAATGCTACAGGTTCATATCTTAAGTGAAAGTAAGACGTGCAGGTGAAAAATTGGCACCAAAATGTATTTGTCTGCCACGCATAGGGAGGTTGTTGAGAGTCATGAATGTGAAAATGCCACAGCCACTTGAGGGACTTTTGAATCTTGAAAGTATATTATTTGGCTCAGAAAATGAATAGTGCTTGATATGGATTTTTAGCAAAGATCTGATATGATTTCATTTGGGTATGCCATGTCGTCTCTAATGCACTCTCTGATTAACTTATAGTTCCATGCTTTTGACTTTCGCACTACAACGAGAAACGAGCCTTTTCTGCAACTGTTTCACTGCCTATATGTGTATCCGTTGACTGTAAGTTTGGGTAGGAAGAGAAATTTGTTAATACGGGTTGAACTTAGAGAGGATGATGGTGATCTTCGTAAACAGCCGTTGGAGGTAATGTTTTTCATTTTGTTTTTTGGTCTTAATCCCTATTTTCTTAACTCTGATCTTGTTTCTTATGTGTAACTAATCTGCCCAGGCAATGTATCCTAGGGATCCTGGTGGTAAGCTACAGAAGTGGGCTCACACCCAAGCAGTTGGGGCTAGAGTGGCTTGTTACCATGATGAAATCAAACTTTCCCTCCCTGCTATGTGGACACCAACACGCCACCTTTTATTTACTTTTTTTCATGTTGATCTTCAAACAAAATTAGAAGCCCCGAAACCAGTAAGTTTTTTTTTTGTATCTCACTTTACTGCTTATTTCATTCATGAACTTTGTGGCTTGATTTATTAACTCTGATGCTCTAATTGATTGTTGTGGTAAATCTTTTCTAGGTGGTTATTGGATATGCGGCACTTCCATTATCTTCACATGCTCAGTATGTACTTTACTTTGATAATTCTGATCTTTTGTCCTTTGTTTAGACTTGAAAGTTTGTTTGTTAATTTCTGTGGCCCCTTATCTTGTTAATTGCGATTTAGTGAGCATGTGGATGACATTATGGTGAACATAATGCTTAATGCCGTATGAAGTTTGTTGTCTTAAATGTTACCTCTGACTGATTTGAAAGATTTACACGTTCTTATGATCCTAGCATTTTATTTTGTTTTGGCCTAATCATTCATAAACTGGAACTGGACACACACGTGAAAACACACTCAAGGGTTTCAACAAATAATATTTAAGAAAACTCGAGTTTGATAAGCAGGCAAAGGAAGAAGCTAAGTTTACTAATCAGATATTTGAGTACAAGATTGTGAAGTACCTAATCCCATATACTATGCCAAGATTTTTCTTCTGAGGAAACAAATTGTCACTATATACTGCATTGATACCAATAGCATTTTCTATCATGACTATGCCTGCCTTCTGATTTTGGTTTCTCTCCAAAATTTAATATTTTACCTATGATGTGATCCTCATGTGTTATGCTTTCTCTTTCCTCCTATTTTCCCTTTCTCCTTCTAATAAGAAGATATGATCAATTGGTTTTGATATAAATTCCGCATTTGTTCATTTTTATGGTAGGATATTTTTGTTAGGCCTCCGAAATATAGGCTTTTAACTTGGTATGTGGAAACTGAACTTCTTGGGGTTTTATACAGGCTGCGATCTGAAATATCTCTATCAATTATGAGAGAGTTGATTCCCCATTATCTCCAGGATACAGGCAGGGTATGTGTATCATTTCAGTGTCATGTTACTGTTATAACCTGACATTCATCATTCGTGTCCTATGTGTTTGCCTTTTTGTCTCCTCATTTCTGCTTGTTCTGCTCTTCATTGCTGCTCTCACTCTTTCTAGTTTCTCTGAATCAACTGGCTGGGGTGTTGAAATAATGCTACTTTCTGACTTTCTGTGTGTATTTTCTGGGACATAATGTTTTGTTTTTTGTTCATGTTTAGCTATACACATATCATGTATGTATTAATCATTAGATTTCTTTCTGGAACCGTACTGTCTCAATTTTCAAAATTTTCTCATTACCAGTTGCTTCCCACATTCCTAAGGTAACAAGACAGTTTTGTCTAGTTCTTATTATGAAATTTAACCTTCATCTGATGTTGTGATTAATGGTTGTTTTATACTGTTTATATGGGTATGTGGCTTTGGATTAGTTTCAAATGTTAAACTTTGATTTCAGTCGTTTATCTTTTGTTTTTTTGGTTTTCTGATAGGAGAGATTGGATTATTTGGAAGATGGGAAAAATGTCTTCAAATTAGGTTTAAGGCTTTGCTCATCTTTATACCCTATCAATGAACGCATTAGAGATTTCTTTCTTGAATATGATAGACACACTCTTCGAACAAGCCCACCTTGGGGTTCTGAACTTCTGGAGGTATCATTCTTGTTTAGCTTTATTTAGTATTCTTTTGCATCTTGTTTATCGATTATGTCGACTGTGCCTGATGATTCATGATTCCATTCTTCTAGCATCCTCCACCCCCCCCCCCCAACACACACACACACCGCAACTTGATTTATCAAATTAGTGTTGCTTATGTTTAAGTTTGGCCTATTGCCAAAAATGTTATAATGTAGATATATGGTCTATCATACTTTGAATTTTGACATCAGTAAGATTGAGTTTTCATGTTGTCTCTGCTTAATATACCTGCGTGATTTTAAAATCTCCCTGCCTTCATAAATGTTTAGTTGGATGTGTTTCAGAAATATGACCTTTCTATCTTACTGTGCTGAAGTAGTGCCTGATAGTTTTAGTTGCGGATCAGTTGGTACAATTATTCATTCTTCTGGTTTGCTTACAGGTCACTGAGAAATTTCTTCTTGGAAAAACCATGTCAACATGTGCAGTATGCTCTAGCATACAGAAGTTCTGAAATTTCTTTTTGAAAAAACCCTCTCAAAATGTGCATTACGCTTTAGTTTATAGAAGTTCTGAATATGAACATTAAGCGAGAAATAAATGTTATATTGATGTGGAAAAGTCTTAATGACTATATCTATATTGCATTTCATGTAAACCATTTTGGATGGTGTTTTGTATCCATGATTGTGACAATTGTAATTATGAAGAAATTTTCCTAAATAACTAGATTGTGGGCCCATGTCTTTACATGGAAATGTGAAGTAGCTTTGATTATTCATGGCTTATGAATAGTGTGGCTTACTATAAATTTTATAATATATCTTGATATATTGATTTTGTTTACCAATTATATATATGCTTACAGTTTGCTAATCATTTTCAGCGCTAGCTGTTTATTTAATGTGCACTTAGTCTTTTAGATGTATAGTGTGGCATCTGTTAATGGAGGACTTGGTTGATATTTAGCTATTATTGACTGCAGGCTATTAATAGCTTGAAGAATGTTGATTCCACTGCTTTACTTCAGTTTCTTCACCCAATTCTGAATATGCTGCTTCATCTCATAGGCAATGGTGGAGAAACACTCCAGGTTTACTCATTTACTTTTGTTACTCTTTCCCCTTTTAGTATTAGATTTGTATTTTGGGGTTCGGCTCTCTCTACCCTACTTTCCTTTGCATAAGTGGCTTTCTACTTTTACTTCATTCACCTTTTCACTGTTGCCAGCAGGTTGCGGCTTTCAGGGCCATGGTTAATATTGTAACAAGGTATGTCTTTTTCTTTTTTCCTTTCCTTTTCCCCTCTGGGTTAATATTGGAGATGATAATGACTGGTGAATGCTTAGACATTACATGATTGATTGGCTGGTAGTGTAATATGTATAAGCTTATTTTGTACTTTGTAGGGTGCAGCAGGAATCGGTTGATGATGCTGAAAGAAATCATTTTTTAGTAAATTATGTTGATTATGCATTTGATGACTTTGGTGGTCGTCAACCACCAGTGTATCCTGGATTATCGACTGTTTGGGGAAGCTTGGCGCGAAGTAAGGTATTGGGCACTCTTTCTCATTTTGAAATTTCTATATCACTCACATATTGTGATGTAAACGTATCAATTTGTAGTATGATATAGTATAGATAATCGAGGATTGTGATTATTTAAAAATAATAGTAAAATACATTGACTTCTCTATTTACCTTACTTACCAAAACCTTGTTTCTATTTTGAAAATCTACATAAACTTATTTATTTAGTACATGTTGTTTAAGAAAATCTTTTAAACACTTATGTACAAAGAGACTTAGTAAAGCTAGGATTTAATATAATAAGGGATAAATTGGTCAATGTGCTTGTTTGGTTTAGTGCCTGTTTGGATTGAGTTGAAATCTTGGTTTTAAAAGGTTTTCTGGCTCAAACTTTAGTTTGGAGAAATTTCAAAACAAACAACCATATTTATTCAAAAGGGCTTTTAGACCAAATTATGGTTGTGGATAAGCTACGGGGAATAGCTTTTGGAACAGTAAAAGAGCTTATGAACTATCTAATTAATATTTTATCCCTACTTTTTCTGACCCTCTCTCTTCTCTTCTCCATCTTCTCTTCTCTTTCTCTTGCTCTTCTTCTTCTCCATCAGTGTTTGCCGTCGCTGTGGTCTCTGCCTTCGTCGCTTCTCCGGTCGCCTCCACAGTCGTCGCTCCTCCCCTCCATTTGTCAGTCCTCTCTTCTCCCCACCGTTGGTGCTTTCACCTGGTCTCCGTCTGTTGTCTCTTTCTCTTTTCTCTCCTCCGTCTGTCATCCTCACCTTAGTCAATTGTCCGCCTGTGTTCAGCTTCTTTGTCTTCTTTAGCGTCATCAGCCTGGTGGTGCTCGTCATCTCTGACCGCCTGTGTTCAACGAGGAAGAAGAAGACGTGAGCTGAACAATGCGGTGAACAGTGGCGGTGAATAGTGCGGTGATGCCTGATGGGACATGAGCTGATGGATAATTAATTTTTTTATCTTATACCTTTTTTGGTAATTTACCAATCACAAAAGTACTTCTAGTAATAACCATCCAAACACTCATTTATTCAGAACCATTTTTTTCTATAAGCTTTCTCTAGAAGCTTTTTTCCAAAAGCTGTCCAAAAGCTCTTTTCTAAAATTCTATCCAAACATGCCCTTGATTTAAAACCATGGTTTAAAAATAGCTTTTGGGTCAAACAATAGTTTAGGCCAAAAATTAAATGAACAACCATCAAATGTCCATAAGAGCTTCTGGAGTAAACCATAGTTTTGGCGGGTCCAAAACTATTGTTTCAGATAAGCTTGTGGGACTAGCTTTTGTGTGGGGAAAAGTGTTTTTGGGCTGTATAATGACCATTTTGTTCTTGTCTTTTTTCTCTATCATTTTACCCCATGCCCTTTCTGGTAATTTACCTATCAAAAAAGTCATTTTGATAATAACTATCCAAACATTTATTTCTTCATAATCACGTTTCTTCCAAAAGCTATTCTCCAGAAGCTAAACCAAACGGGCCCAATATAATTTATGTTGATGTAATTTTAATAAATAAATAATAATTTTAGAATCTCTTAGGTATATTCATAATGGTGTTAATAGGTTAAACTATAATGTTGGTTTCCAAAATAGAGGAGATGCCTCTATAATTACGGGGAAACAGGAAGAAAGTAAGAGAATTGTACTCTTAAAATAGCCAAGGTCTGTCAGGAAAAAGTATCCATGACATGGTATCAATTTTGAATAATCAAGAATTCAGTTTTTTCTTAAAAACTATCACGCTGATTATTAGGTGGTTAAGTAGTTGATTGCTAGAATCAAGGTATTGAATGATTATACGGTAATATTTGGAAACTATTGTGTTTACCTCTCTGTCTTATAAAATCAAGGTGAAGTTAATGTTTAAAAACTAAAGCCTGAAAAGTGAAAACTTTTTCATATTGTTTTCTTCCTCTACCTTTCAACTCTAGCATCACTCTATTGAAATGAGTGTTGAATAATTTAAAAAGAAGAATCATAAAGTATGTTATTGAATATTTAATTTTACTTTATTCTTGTACGTCAATGTTAGAATGCATTGAATGCTCAAGTCATGTAATAGTGAACAAAATCGTTTTTACTGCCATGCTTATTTCACATGTATTTCTTAGCTCACCCTTCCATCTTAATTGAAAGAGTCAATTGTGCAGGCTAAAGGGTACCGTGTCGGGCCTGTGTATGATGATGTTTTAGCCATGGCATGGTTCTTCCTTGAACTTATTGTTAAATCAATGGCATTGGAGAAGACTCGTCTCTTCTATCATAGTCTTCCAATAGGTACTTGTAGAAGATATTGCACTTTATTAGAATTAATTACAATTGATTTGCGTTGATATAGAGAAGTAATTAGGCGAGATTATAGGGATTATTCTTCTTAATTGTACCCAGATCATGCGCAACGGTTATATGTCCATATGTGTATATATGTATCTGTAGAATAGAAGAAAGAATATATAGAATTACCTTTGATCCCATCTGCCTCTTGTTAGCATTGTTTCAATTCAGTATTTCATCATGGTATCAGAGCCGGGAACCGAGACACCACCCTCCGCCGAAGTCGCAACAAAGGTCGCCGGCGTCGAAGGGTCCACTGTCATTCTCGTTCCTGAGCGCCTCACGGGTGACAACTATCTGGAATGGTCACAATCTATGTACCTCGCGTTGGACGGCCGTGACAGACTTGAAGTGATCCATGGCGACTTTCCGACCACTGACGATGCCTATGTTCGCCGTCGATGGAAAACAGAAAATTCGTTGGTAGCTTCATGGCTTCTCAATGCCATGATTCCCTCCTTCCGTCGTAGTTTCATGTTCATCCCTACTGCAAAGGAGATTTGGCAGGCGGTTAAAGCGGCTTACGGCAAACGACCGACCACGTCGTTGATTTTCGATCTGAGATCGCGGTTGTGGACGACCAAGTAGGGCGACCGCCCTCTCAATGCATACTATTTGGAAAAAACTACGTTATGGCAGGAACTGGATCAGCTTAAACAAAGGGTGTGGAAGAACACTGAGGATGCCGACGCCTATCGACGAGACCTGGAGGAAGAGAGACTGTTTGAGTTTCTCGTCGGATTACATCCAGTATACGAGGATATACGCAGTCGCCTCCTTGGACGAATACCTCTCCCCACTGTACCCGAGGCTTTTGCACTCCTGCGAGATGAAGAATGCCGGCGACAGGTGATGCTCTCTGAACCGTTGAAATCCCGACCAGCGATGAACGACGCTTCAGCCCTTGCCGCTCGATTTACAGAATCAAAGAAAGAACGCCCTACTTGTGAACATTGCAAAAAACAGGGGCATACGCGAGACAAGTGCTGGGAGCTTCATGGAAAGCCCCCAGACTGGAAGCCAAGACAACGGCGACCGAGAGGAAACATCGCGGAAGCACAGGACAGTCAAGGTGAGGTATACCCAGTCTCTGATCCAAGCAGCTCCTGCCGTGGCCCAAATCCAGCGTCCTTCCATGGCCCAATGTCCTCTGCTCCAATTGGGCCAACACATGGCGGTTCAGTCCGTGGCCCAACATTCCCTTCTCCAATTGGTTATGTTAATGCAGGCCCAGCACATGGCAGTACAGCCCAAGATCCCTTAACCATGATTTTAGAGAGGCTCAGTGCACTTGAAAATCAATCTCATAAACAGCCAGCTGCAACTATTGTCCAGAAAGGTAATTTTCCTACAGCTCTTGCTATCGGTAAAGGTAAGACTACGAGTTCCTGTTGGATTGTCGACTCATGCGCCTCCGATCATATGACATACGATGTCTCTCTTTTCTCAACATATACTTCTGCCAGATCCTATCTTACTGTTAAAATTGCTGATGCCTCTGATTCCCTAGTTGCTGGTAGTGGTACCATTAGTATTTCTCCAACTCTGACGTTACATAATGTTTTACATGTTCCAAACTTAAAATGTAATCTATTATCAGTCAGTCAGTTGACCAGGGATAAAAGATGCCATGCTAAATTCTTTGCCACCCACTGTGCTTTTCAGGATCTGCTTACGGAGACGACGATTGGTGTTGCTAAGAAGCTCGATGGACTCTATTACCTGGATGATTGTCATAATCAAGAATCTTACTCATGTAATAAAGTGTCTCTCCCTGAGGATGGCAAATTAGAATTGTGGCACAAACGATTAGGACATCCGAGTTTTAAATATATGTGCAAGATGTTTCCCTCCATTTGCTCAAATAAAATTTCCACTTTTTTGTGTGATTCTTGTGAACTTGCCAAACATCATCGCGCACATTTTCCAAGTGCACCTTATCTTCCTTCTAAGCCATTCTCCATTATCCACAGTGATTTGTGGGGCCCATCTCGAACCTCAAACCGAACCCAATCCAAGTGGTTTATGACCCTAATTGATGATCATACCAGAGTTACTTGGGTTTTCCTCTTAAAGGATAAAACCGAAGTATACCATACCTTCATTAACTTCTACAACATGGTTCTCACCCAATTCGATACAAAAATCCAAACCCTCCATACTGACAATGGCACTGAATACTTCAACCAGCCCCTCTCTGAATTTCTCCAACAACATGGAATCACCCACAAAAGTTCTTGTCCATATAGTCCCCAACAAAACGGCATCGCAGAACGTAAAAACAGACATCTCCTAGAAACTGCTAGGGCCCTCCTGTTCAGCAGTCATGTTCCACGTTTCTATTGGACCGATGCTATTCTTATGGCCACATTCTTAATTAATCGTATGCCATGTAAACCTCTATCATTTCAAACTCCTCTCCAGGTTCTCCAAAGTCACTTTCGTCTTCCTTATATGGAAAATTCCCTTCCTCTCCGAGTCTTCGGGTGCACTGCCTTTGTTCACCTCTACCACACTTCCAAACTTGATCCTAAGGCTACAAAATGCATCTACCTTGGCCCTGCCAGTACCCAAAAAGGTTACAAATGCTTCGACCCGTTAACCAAATGCCTCTATGTCACTTGTGACGTCACTTTTCATGAGACCCTTCCCTTCTACACCTCTTCGTTTCAGGGGGAGAATTGGAGTGAACCTCAGAAACCTATTACCGAACCTGATCCTCAACTAATATGCCCCCACCAAGAGCCTAACCATCTTGACATACCAGTGCAAGAAAGGTCTCAGGACTACACTAATTCAGGGGGAGACACTACAAGATGGGGACAAGTCTATACCCGCAAAAACATGACAGGTAATGCTCCTCGAGTGAATGATGCAAACCAAGAATCTGAACCAAATGCAGGTCCTGAACAGTCACAAGAACAGAATGAAGATCTTGATCTCCCAATAGCAGTAAGAAGACAATGCAGAACATGTACCAGGCATCCCATAGAAAGGTTTGTCTCTTACCAGGCTCTATCCTCTAAACATCATGCTTTTGCTTCCCATCTTGATCAGCTCAGGATACCTGAAAACATAAATGAAGCTCTGGCGAGTCCTGAATGGAGGAAAGCCGTGATGATAGAAATGAAGGCACTAGAAGAAAATGAAACCTGGGAAGTGGTTGAACTCCCCAAGGGCAAGAAAGCAGTGGGATGCAAATGGGTATTCACCCCAAAATATCTGGCGGATGGCAGCCTTGATAAATATAAAGCAAGACTGGTAGCTAAGGGGTTTACCCAAATCTATGGTACAGATTACACTGAAACGTTTGCACCGGTGGCAAAACTAAATACCATCAGAATTCTATTATCGCTTGCTGCTAATCTTGATTGGCCACTACATCAAATGGATGTCAAGAACGCATTCTTAAATGGGGAATTGAAGGAGGAGGTATACATGAAAATGCCCCCAGGATTTCCCGGAAAGAAGGAAAGTCAGGTATGCAGACTAAAGAAATCACTCTATGGTTTGAAACAATCCCCCCGAGCATGGTTTGAGAGATTCACCAAAGTACTAAAGGAACAAGGTTATACCCAGGGACAGAGTGATCACACTCTATTCTTTCGACACCTGAATGGGAAACTTGTGGTACTAACAGTGTATGTCGATGATATCATTCTTACAGGTGACAATCCAACAGAGATTGATAGAATTAAATGGGCTCTTAACCAGGAATTTCAAGTGAAAGATCTGGGAAAGATGAAATATTTTTTGGGTATGGAAGTAGCTAGATCCGCACAAGGAATAAGTATCTCTCAGAAAAAATACATACTAGACCTCCTGAAAGAAACAGGCATGATTGGTTGTAGACCTAGTGATACTCCTATTCGGGTGGATAAAATCAGAGATGATGAGGACCTAGGGAAGGAGGTAGACATTGGAAGATACCAACGCATGGTAGGAAAACTAATTTATCTATCTCACACCAGGCCAGACATAGCTTACGCTGTCAGTGTGGTGAGTCAACACTCTCATAATCCCAAACAGAAACATCTCAATGAAGTTTATAGGATACTCAGATATCTGAAAGGATCACCTGGCATGGGTCTCCTATTCAAAAAATCTAAAACGAGAAATGTGGAAATATTCACAGATGCTGATTGGGCAGGTGATCAAGATGATAGAAGATCAACCTCAGGTTATGCCACCTATGTATGGGGGAACTTAGTCACTTGGCGCAGTAAAAAGCAGAGCGTGGTTGCCAGAAGCAGTGCTGAAGCTGAATTCCGAGCTTTATCTCTTGGAGTATGCGAAGGCATTTGGATAAAACGAGTCCTAGAGGAATTGAGGATGTAGATAGACTTACCACTTAAGCTATACTCAGATAATATGGCAGCAATAAACATGTCTCACAATCCAGTCCAACATGATAGAACAAAGCATGTAGAAATAGATAGACACTTCATACGAGAGAAGATCGATGCAGGAATAGTGAAACTTGGATATATCCCTTCAAAGGAGCAGACAGCAGATATACTCACAAAAGGGTTGACTCGAGACAAATTTGAATACCTAATTGGCAAGTTGGACATGATCAACATCTATGTTCTAACTTGAGGGGGAGTGTAGAAGATATTGCACTTTATTAGAATTAATTACAATTGATTTGCGTTGATATAGAGAAGTAATTAGGCGAGATTATAGGGATTATTCTTCTTAATTGTACCCAGATCATGCGCAACGGTTATATGTCCATATGTGTATATATGTATCTGTAGAATAGAAGAAAGAATATATAGAATTACCTTTGATCCCATCTGCCTCTTGTTAGCATTGTTTCAATTCAGTATTTCATCAGTACTTCCTATAAAGGAATTGGATAGTCTTAGTCAAATAGCTAATTCTCCATATCTTATTGCTGTATTTTGAGTTATGTAATTATCTCTTGTACCTTTGTGTAAAAATTACACAAAGGTAGGATTCTTATCCTCTTTTCTTGTATATATGCATTAGAATGCTTAATAAACTATTTTCTTTCCTTCCATTTGTACTCTTTACCTGCAAATGATAGATATTAAAGTACTTTAACCCTTTTTGGATCCGAAGTATCTTTTGGAACGTTATAAGGAATATTGATATGCAAGATATGAACTTCCTTTAATATTGATTTAGTAGATACATATCATATCTTATTGGGCTCATAGGACTTAAATCATAATGTTGCTTTCTAATGAATGTGTGTATTTGTTTCTGTCACTTGTGTGAACTTAGCCTATGTTCTGAAGTTTTCTGAAGTTTGAACCCCAAAGGTCTATTTGTATCAGTTCCAGTCCTGTTTTGGTTGTAATATAAGAAATCCTAAATCCTAACGTTAAGGGAACATATTTGGTAAAACGAACTCTTTGTCGTTTTGATTTTTTTTTTCTTGGTGTGGTTAATGTGGAAAATTTTAAAATATTTTATTTAGTATTTAAACTTCATGTTAATAAAATCAATTTGTGGCGCTACTTTCTATTTTTTTTTTGTTAGGTTTAGCTTCAATTTTGTCCTCACTCATCGTTTCCTTTATGTTCATAAGGTGAAGATATCCCACCTATGCAGTTGAAAGAAGGTGTATTCAGATGTATAATGCAGTTGTATGATTGTCTTCTGACTGAGGTGCATGAACGCTGTAAGAAGGGGCTAAGCTTGGCAAAGCGCTTGAACAGTAGTTTAGCTTTCTTTTGTTATGATCTTCTGTCCATTATCGAGCCTCGCCAAGTTTTTGAGTTGGTATGCTTTATGCTCAATTCTATATCTATCCCCTTTTGGTGTGACTTATATTGTTGTATGGTTATGAACCAAACTTAAATGATTGCTTAAGAAGCATTACATAAAACAAATCCAATTTCCTTGATCATTGCCTTGGTTACCCACAAATTTTACTGTTCTGTGATTCTCTAGACTTCATGCAATGCTTTTTTGTCTATTGCAGGTATCATTGTATCTTGATAAATTCTCTGGAGTATGCCAATCTGTTCTTCATGAGTGCAAGCTCACATTTCTACAAATTGTATGTGACCATGATCTTTTTGTGGAAATGCCTGGGAGAGACCCTTCAGATAGGTACTTTATTGTAATTTGAGTATATTCCCATATCTAATGCGGTAAACCCTGGCACCTGTATGAACTTTCTCATAACTTTGTACTGTGACTTCGTTGGCTCAGTTTTTGAACTATGTATCCATTTCATGCTCTTGTTAGTCTTAGGTAGTCATGGTTGCAGTACTTGGATTCTTGTCTGATTGTATGCTGCTGTTTTCTCAATGTCGTCAAAATCCTTTGAAATTAGGCTGCATTTTAGGGACTAGGGGGCTGGAAGCCCTATAATAATTCTCTGAGCCTAGAGTAATGTGGACGTTGTAAAATCTGTGAATATGAGTGAGCGGAAATTGTATATACGAATAAGTGGCTGGCATATTTGACTCGTATTCCCTTTTTCTTTTCCTAGGAACTACCTTTCATCTGTCTTAATACAAGAACTGTTTCTTACTTGGGATCATGAAGATTTATCTCTGCGTCCAAAGGTCAGTTTAGTTATTAGAATAGTTGGAGTAATATCCATTTGCTTTTGTATCAAAACAGTTATGTATATTTTGGTTCTTTACTTTTCTTAATTGACATCAAAAGGACTACTGTTTCATATTGTTTTTGTTTGAATTTATAACCCTTCTGTATGCATCTATAGGCAGCAAGAATCCTGGTAGTGCTCTTGTGCAAGCATGAATTTGATGTTAGATACCAAAAGGCTGAAGATAAACTGTATATTGCTCAGTTATACTTCCCTCTTATTGGACAGGTATTTGTATTATTTTTAATTTAATTTGCTTGACCCAGAACGTCCTTTGTCTTAATTGAAACCTTTTTTGAGTTTTGCATTTCCCAATTCAATTAGGAGAACTATAATTCTTGCCTCTGAATACTTTAGCTTAAAACTACTGTATAAACTAATCCAAACGTTACTGCTCTACCCTTGGTAACTTTAAATCAGCATGGCCATAGAGATGCCTATAAGCTGCCAAACAGTGGAAGCTATGATGTTATTAAATTAAATTATATGATCAACAGTATATATAATCATGTCACTGTTGTCGTTTGGGTTCTAGACTTTCAATTTTTTATAACTTGTTTTGTTGGTCTTGACAGATACTAGATGAAATGCCAGTCTTCTACAACCTGAGTGCAGTTGAAAAACGTGAAGTTTTGATTGTAATTTTGCAAATTGTTCGCAACCTTGATGACGCATCCCTCGGCAAAGCATGGCAGCAAAGCATTGCCAGAACTAGATTGTTCTTCAAGCTTATGGAGGAATGCTTACTTCTTTTTGAGGTTTCACTTTATGGACTTTTGTAGATGTTTAATGATGTACACTATAGATTCATGCCCCTTTTTTTGGATACTATCTATTTTTGCCATTATTTTTCTGTTAACACTTACTATCTTTGCAGCACAAAAAACCTGGTGATGGCATGCTACTAGGCTCCAGTTCTCGCAACCCTGTGGGGGAAACACCTGCTTCTCCTAAGTACTCCGATAGACTTTCTCCTGCAATTAACAACTATTTGTCTGAGGCTTCAAGACAGGAAGTAAGAGTGAGTCTACTGCTGCTTGGCTAGTATTAGCCTCGTGAAATACCGATACTGTTTTCCTGTATAATCTGTATTTCTTGTTGTATCAAAAAATAATCTGTGTTTCTTGTACTTTATTGCTTGATTCACATATCTTATTATTCGTCTTGTTTAGTATGTTTAGCTTGGGCAATAACATTTCCTGCGTGCCATGTCTTAAATTTTTGTACTGCAGCCTCAGGGAACTCCTGATAATGGATATTTATGGCAGAGAGTAAATTCCCAGTTAAGTTCCCCTAGCCAACCATATTCCTTAAGAGAAGCTCTAGCTCAGGCACAATCGTCTAGGATTGGAGCTTCTGCTCAAGCGCTTAGAGAATCTTTGCACCCACTTTTGAGGCAGAAACTGGTACTCTTCTTTGACTGAAGTGTAATTTTTTCCATCTTGTTTTGTTTATGCAGAGATTTGCAAAAGGAAAAGGATGTCACACATTTTAGTTAGTTTTTTCATACTTAATCCATGTAGTAAACTTCCATTTGCGGCCCTTGGTTTATATTTTCACTTGTATTGGATAGATCATACTTCCCTCCCCTCTCCTGCAGGAACTTTGGGAGGAAAATTTGAGTGCTTCTGTTAGTCTTCAAGTTCTGGAAGCAACTGAGAAGTTTTCCAAAATGGCAGCATCCCATAGCATTGCTACTGACTATGGAAAACTCGATTGCATCACAGCTATATTCATGAGCTTTTTATCTCGAAATCAATCACTGGATTTCTGGAAAGCTTTCTTTCCTGTTTTCAACAGTATTTTTGATTTACATGGGGCAACTCTGATGGCAAGGGAAAATGATCGTTTTCTGAAGCAAGTTACTTTCCATCTACTTAGGCTTGCAGTTTTTCGAAATGAAAACATCAGGAAAAGGGCAGTTGTTGGACTTCAGATACTTGTGAGGGTATATTTTCTGACTTTGAAGGATTGTTACACTTTTGTTGGTTTCTTTCATACTGATTTATACTTTGTAATGTCTCTTTCCAATTTGTGCAGAGTTCATTTCATTACTTTATGCAAACAGCAAGATTGAGGGTCATGTTGATTATCACATTATCAGAGCTAATGTCTGATGTGCAAGTTACTGAGATGAGGTCTGATGGAAAAAGCCTAGAAGAGAATGGTGAGGCACGGCGACTAAGAAAATCTCTAGGTGAAACAGCAGATGAAACTAAAAGTGTTGGCCTGTTGACGGAGTGTGGACTACCTGAGAATGCTCTTGTGGCCATACCAGAAAGATTGGCAGAGAGCAATTGGTCATGGTCAGAAGTGAAATATCTCTCTGATTGTCTTCTTTTGGCTCTTGATGCTAGCTTGGAGCATGCATTATTGGTAAGTATTAATTTTCTGTGCAACATCTGTGGCTTGTATTGTAGTGAGATCATGCTCACAATGTGATTCTCACATACCCTATCTGGACTTGGCTGTTATGTTCTAATGTTTGGTAGATTTACTAATTCAATTTCTGAGTCAACTACGTTCCTAATCTTTATGGCATGGATATTGCTTGCATTGTTTATTTTTGCAGAATTGAATGATTGTCGTGTAGATTATTTCTGTACTGGTGTCTATTAAAGCTGACTAATCAGTGATCTGAAAGAACCATGGGTTCTGATTATTACAACGTGTTTGTGGCTTCATTTTAGAGATGATCTACTTTTTTTCAGGGCCCTGTGATGAATATGGATAGATATGCTGCTTCAGAAAGCTTCTATAAACTTGCTATGGCCTTTGCCCCTGTGCCTGATCTTCACATAATGTGGTTACTGCATCTTTGTGATGCACATCAGGAAATGCAGTCTTGGGCTGAAGCTGCTCAGTGTGCTGTAGCTGTTGCTGGTGTTGTAATGCAGGTAAACACTTGTTTTATTAATGCATACATATTGCAGCATTAACATTTTTGAAGGAAGAAAAAATATTGTGGTGCCAATATTTCATTTTTTTTAAAAGGCTCAGGTACATTCTATGTCAATGTGCTTTTCCAATATAAAAAATCATGTTTTTAACTGATGATTAACTTTTAAGGTTTATTTCTCTATTAAAAATGTTGTAATTAGGAGTTTTCAAGTCATTTTTCTTTGTGAATGTTCTCTGTTGTGATATTTATATAGTGCTACAAGCTTTTTTGGTTGTTCACTGATCAAATTTCATGCAGGCCCTTGTTGCCAGAAATGACGGTGTTTGGAGCAAAGATCACGTGGCTGCTTTACGGAAAATATGTCCCATGGTTAGCAGTGAAATCACTTCTGAGGCGTCTGCTGCTGAGGTAGAGGGTTATGGTGCTTCAAAACTCACGGTTGACTCTGCGGTAAAATACCTGCAGCTTGCTAACAATCTTTTCTCACAAGCCGAACTTTTTCATTTTTGTGCAAGCATTCTGGAACTCGTAATGCCGGTTTACAAAAGCAGGAGAGCTTATGGACAGCTTGCTAAATGTCACACAATGCTTACCAATATCTATGAGTCAATACTTGAACAGGAATCTAGTCCAATTCCTTTCACTGATGCAACATACTATAGAGTTGGATTCTACGGAGATAGGTTCGGAAAACTCGACAAAAAGGAGTACGTGTATCGTGAGCCCCGCGATGTGCGTCTCGGTGACATAATGGAGAAACTTAGTCACGTATACGAGTCTAGAATGGATGGTGATCACACTTTGCAGATTATTCCAGATTCCAGACAGGTGAAGGCGGAAGAATTACAGCCAGGAGTCTGCTACCTGCAAATTACTGCAGTTGATCCAGTTATGGAAGATGAGGATTTGGGAAGCAGAAGGGAGAGAATCTTCTCTCTTTCTACTGGAAGTGTCCGGGCACGAGTATTTGACCGCTTCTTGTTTGACACCCCATTCACAAAAAATGGCAAGACTCAGGGTGGATTAGAAGACCAGTGGAAGAGACGCACTGTTCTTCAGACTGAGGGATCTTTTCCTGCTTTAGTAAATAGGTTACTGGTAACCAAATCTGAATCTCTAGAGTTTTCCCCAGTAGAGAATGCAATTGGAATGATTGAAACAAGGACAGCAGCATTAAGAAGTGAACTCGAAGAACCTCGGAGTTCCGAAGGGGATCAACTCCCACGACTTCAAAGTCTGCAGAGAATCCTTCAAGGCAGTGTTGCAGTACAAGTATGTTGCCGTATTAATTCTTATTATTTTCCAAAGTCCAATGCCAAATTGGTTTAGAATTCCAAGACCAAATTGTTAGTTTACTCTAAACATGTGCATTGATACTCAAGTTTTAATCCTACTATGGCTTTGCATATGTACAGGTGAACAGTGGAGTCCTGAGTGTCTGCACAGCCTTCTTGTCCGGCGAGCCTGCAACGAGGTTACGATCACAGGAACTGCAGCAACTCATTGCTGCCCTTCTTGAGTTCATGGCAGTGTGCAAGCGAGCGATCCGGGTACACTTCAGATTGATTGGGGAGGAAGATCAAGATTTCCACAGGCAGCTCGTGAACGGATTCCAGTCTCTGACTGCAGAATTATCACATTACATTCCTGCCATTCTCTCGGAGCTTTAACAACCTTTCAACCGCTGTATCATTGTTTTCTTCTTCATCTTCTATCTATAGCCTTGATTTTATAACGTGTTCATATCAATCTCGTTGTTCATCCTTGTTGCTAAGATGTGTAATCCCCGCATCAGGGTTCGTATATTCTGAGAAACCAATCATCTCACTTGTGTATGATGTCTTGGTTTTCCTACTCTTTTGGTTTCAGGTGCGGGTTTGATATTCACATGTTTCTGTATAAAAATATTATTTCAGGTTATCTTGACAAATTGCAAGAATGATATTCTTGACTCCCCAGTTGACATTCACTTTTAATTTTAATACATCTATACAATATTACAAGTTAAGGACATTATACATACACATATATATATATTTCAAAAATTAAAAATCAATATGATTTTTGAAGGTATTTTAGAGTCATTATATTTTATATAGAGGACAAGAAATATGATTGTAAATGTTTAACTTAAAGTTATTGTATATATGATACATTATGTTTATTAATTGAAGGACAGGTAATCCTACATACAAAAACTAGGCACGACTATAAATTATTGTTCTATAGAAAGATCAATACAATATAAAAGCTTCTCAGTGCAAACAGGAGGATTAATAATCGTACAATGAGTATAGGAAACCTCCATGGTAATTAATAATCTGTAAAAAGAAATAAATTTGCAGGTACGTAGAAAATGAAGTTTCATTCTCATAACTTACTTTTTGGAACACCAACTGGTTGAATTCCGGACCTCTTTTCTACTGCTCGGGAAAGCTGCTTCACTGCGTCCTTGGGAAGATGACGAGGTTTGCTCAACCATAGTCCTCCATCAACGATCAGAGTGGTACCATTGACAAATTTTCCTTCAAGAATTTGTATGCATGTCAAGTTTTTCCCATAAAGCAAAATATAAATAATTTTGAAACATTGTTTGTAAATACTTGGGCATATAGTGTGTTTGGATACTTCTTAAAACTAAACTTTTGAAGAGAAAACTATGGTTTTGTGAAAAACCATCCAAAAACCTCAAAAAATCTAAAACCGTAGTTTTTCATAAAGTTAATTTGTTCTATTTTTTCAAAAGCTATTTTCTATTAAAATAATTTTTATCACTTTTTTGGAAAGATATTCTCTAAAAGCTAATTCAAAGACACCCTAAGTAAACAAACTTACCAGCATCTGACACAAGGTAGAGAGAAGCCATGGCAATATCCCATTTATCCCCAATTTTGAACAAAGGCATGTGATCTCTGGTTTTGCTTTTATTTCCTCAGGATCCAATTTACTCATGCCTGGAGTGTCACCAATAGGACCTGGTGCAACCCCATTAACCCTAATATCATAGTCTGTTCCCCATTCTAGAGCCAAGTTTCTGGTAACAGCCAAGTTTCTAAAAGTAGTGTTTTATATGAATTTTAAAGCTTGCTAAAGCATCTTCTATCTTAGGGATTCTGTGAGTCATGCATAATGGTAGGTTGTAAATATCCACAAACTGTTTTAATCTTTATGGATTTTCAGTACATTCAATGCAAGGTCATATTCTCCTATAATCATAGTGATAATGGAAAACAACAATAATTTCACATTGGTACTTGATTGTATGGAAGTATCATGAAAACAAATTTCAGTTTTCATTATGACATGTGACCATATAATAAGCTCACACCAATGTATGACACAGACAACGGTCCCTATTACGCCTTTCCCATGGTAAAGCTCAAGCTGGCTTCATTCTGAAATTTACCAGCAATTTCTAAATTTAATTTATTAAGAGGAAGACAAGAAAAGAAACAAGAAAGAGGATAGGAAATGCCTGAACTTTTCTTTGTTTTTGGGGAGGGCGGGGAGGATGAGGGTATTTTTTCTTCAGCTCATCCTCCTTTTTGTCATGATAGACAGAAACTTTTAAGACATCAATGGGTAAACAATTGCATCTCAAAATCACTTCCAATGAATTTCACGACATACCATTTACAGAACTTTAAAGGAGAACTAGAATAGTTTTGCATACTAAGGGAAGAAAAATGAAGGCTGTGAAAACTTAATAAATACAGTACCTGTTTGAAATCCTTTAGGAGGCAGATCCTCTGCTGCTACAAAAAAAGTTTCCAGCTGCAGCATTCACTAGAATAATAATCCTTCCAAAATGGTTATAAGTTGATTCCACAACTCTTTTCGCATCTTCTTGCTTA
Source organism: Leucaena leucocephala (assembly GCA_037074615.1). NCBI lineage: Eukaryota > Viridiplantae > Streptophyta > Magnoliopsida > Fabales > Fabaceae > Leucaena > Leucaena leucocephala. Next base: position 665,278 of record CM073544.1, on the reverse strand, counting down.
CGAACATCCCCCTCAAAACCAACAGCCTAAATAAAACAACTAGATCAATATGTCTGGAAAGTCATCGATGGCCTATTATTGGCAAAAGTCAACAAAATGCAGAACGGTAATGAATAAACCTACAAATCAAGTTACACTACAGGTCCGCTTGTCCTAAATGAACATTAAGTCAGATCATAGTAAAGAAAGCAATCCACTTCGTTGTAATGGTGGAATAACTCTAAACCATCACACTCTTATTTAGTCATAAGGGGCCGAGATTTAAAATCATATCACATATATTATGAAATTTTCATAAATTTCGGAGCTGGAAAGGTCAAACTTGCCGATACATAAACAAGAGGAATACGATCAATTCAAGAATAAGAAAGTACAACGTCTAGGACTAAGACCAGTGATGGAAGACGAAAACAAGCATAAAACGATGAATTACAGGAATTCCAAGTGAGCATAGAGCAGAAACAGCAGAATCGAGATCTTGTTTGTGTCGACTCACGATGGCAATAGAAGCACCATGTTTGCCGAATTGGGTGGAAATTTTGAAGCCGATTCCGGAGCCTCCTCTGGTGAGAAGAGCAACCTTGCCTTTCAGTATATAGGGCTTGAACGTTGACTCCATCGCCATAGGTTTCTCTGGCTGAGCTTTCAGCAGCTCACTCTGATGAATACGTTGTTCGTGTGGAAGCCAATGTATGAAAAAGGACGGAGGAAACACCAAGTCCTTCCAAACACTAAACACCAAAAAGCTGGTCCGTTAATTTCAGAGACTAGTCGTCATTTTCTTACAACCAACGGTTTTTCCACTTTTCCTATTTTGCTTTTTTTAATATTACACATGTTAAACGTTTCATAAATACTACTATCTCTGTTCAAGTTGACTAATTTATAAAAAATACAAAAATTAAATAAATGATTCAATTATAATATATATTAAGTATTATTATATTATATATCAATATATAAATTAGACAAATTAACTTAAAGAAAGATAATAAATATAAATACTAAATCTTATATTAAGGAATAAAAGGGATACTATAATTTTTTATAAATTTTTATATATTCTTTTGTTCTATTTATAAATCAATTTCAGTATATTTGATTAACAAATACCTTAAACTTTATTAACGCTATTGATAATTTTTAATTACTTTTTAATTTTATCTATATTTAATATATTTAACAGAAAGAATATTAAAATTCAACAACTTTCCCTATTTATGATATTAACAAGAACCAAGAAAGAGTCAAATGTCATTGGATTTGGATTCTTTAATTGAGCCTCAATTGAGATATTTTAATATAAAACATATTTAATAAATTTAATTAAATTAAAAAATTAATTAAATTAGTTAACATTTCATATTTTTTTTCTAAAATGCCTACTCATATTCCTAAACTCTTCTCCTCCATCTCTTATTTGATTGTTATTGAGAGAGTATCAATAGGAATAATTTAAAAAAAATGATAAATATAAAATATATATTTTATATTTATGATTAAGATTAATTCTCTAATTATGTCTTATATTAAGGATTAGAGAAGTATTAATTACTCCCTACGGTCCTTAATATAAAAACTAGTTGGGGGTTAGATTTAGTCCTAAATATAAGACCGAATTCACTTTGTCCCCCAAATTTATAATCTCTTTCCTCAAGTATCTCTATTGATTGCACATATTAAAAGATTTCTATCGAATGATAGTCATGATGAATGATAGTATTTTAAGAAAATCAAACTATATTTATTACAAATACGTAACATAATTAACTTTTTTAATCAATATAAATTAGTTATATAATTTTTATACGGAGGACTGGTGATTAGATTATGATATAATTTAAATGATATTGATATAAAATCTGTTTATATAAAAAAGACTTGTAGAATCCTCAAAATATGGATGCATGGAAATCGGTAGTGGACTTGAAAGCAGCTCCTTATTTCTTAGGATTAATATTTTCAGAGGCTTCTGCTCTGTTTTTTTTTATAAATATTATTTTCATTATCATTTGGTTTAGAAAATAATCATCTGTTGTGAAAAATTTCAACCCTATAATTTTAGTCTTCCTATCATGAATGTTATTGGTAAAAATATGTAATTAGATACATTTCTCCAGTGGTTATAACTAGGATTCATGTATCTATAACGTTCGAATATGTACTTGGATTTTAGGTTCTTGAAGTGCATGTATTTAAAAAAGGAAAAATTTCAGTTATATTCCCGATAATTTTTTTCTAAAAAATAAGTAACAAATATCAATTCAAATAACTATAAGTTTAAGTGTCTTAATTGCAAATAAAACATTGAAGTTTACAACTGTCTGAATCAATATTTACAATTCATTTTTCACAAATTTTCGTCAGAGACCTAGTTGTTATTAAGCAAGCATGCAAAGACAAAAGTTACACAAGTTCAAAACTAAATCCTAGGCTTCGCATGAAATATATGCTAAATTAGGCTGTAAGTGAGAAAATCAAATTTCAACTTTAAGTCATAAATGAGAAATTCAGAATCATGTTTCAACACCACTACTCAAACAAGAATCAAGTTTCTTCAAAACCCCAGATTAAGAATGTAGAAAGGAAGAAGAAACCAACAATGGAACCATAATAGAAACCAAAGTGGCTGATTTGCACTTCTGTAGCAGTACATATACAACAAAAATTTTGCTGTGTAGTATAAGACAAAAAGAAAATAAATAGACAAAACCTACAAGATTCTCACCACCCCTGGTATGAATATTGCTTCCATGGGGTATCATTCAATGAATTAATTTGATGGTATTAATGGCCATAATGTATAGAAGTGGGAAGGGAAAACAGCATGAGTATCTCTTTTAAAATCATTTGGCTGCCTTGTGGCCTTGTGCTTTGGATTGACTAGCTGCTGCCGACATTACACGCAAGCGACTAGCAATTTCGTTGAAGGATGGCCGGGCTGCAGGATTCGGTGCCCAACATTGCTCCATTAGTGTTCTCCATTCCAAATCACAATAACTTGGGATTGTTGGCCGTAACGTGTTATTTACTATCCCACCTGCATGCACAGAACTTTACTAACATGCTACTTCGGAAGATGTTTAATCAGTTCTGTCATCATTAACGTATTCTGAGAGAAAATAAGAATAGGATTCTGTATGTGACATGTATAGAAGATAATAACACAAAAAGAATGTAACCGTGTTCAAATGCGATGTCCTATTTTTTCACACATCATTCATGACACTTCACTCAGCCTTCTGCCAGTCAAAACCCCCCATGGGTAGCCCTATTTAGAACCACCAACAACTTTGCTCTGGTATCAATTGATGGGTACCCAAGTGGGATGAAGAACCCTAACCCAAAAGTTAGCTATTGGAGTGAAAGAACTAACCTACTTAAATACATAGCTCATTAAGCATCCTATACTACTTAATTTGTGACTTAGTATCTCATAATACTAAGTCTCCATTAGAATGTAAGATATCTGGATTGATTTTTGAAACTAATTTCTCCAAAACTCTCATTGACATATATGTCGTGTTTGCCATCCAGTTCAGTGTTACGTGTTTCATTTTGAGGGCTTCTATGGTTTGCTCTTAGATGTTGAGCATCGTTATGTTTAGCGAAGTTCAAAATATTTGTGAATTTAATCTTTTGACAAAGACGTAGGAAACCAATTGAGAAGGATGCAACAAGATTTAAGCTGCGGCTTTACTATCGATAAGCGAAAGAAGACAAAAATTGTCATACCTATAATTGCACCATAGTGCATATTGGCATATGGCTCTTCACCCGTTAGAATCTCCCATAATACTATGCCAAAGGAGAACACATCAACCTACAGATCAAAAAGAAATTCATCAAACATAACTTGCAAGACAAATGAAGATGGCCATTAAGAAAAAACTAGCTTTCAGGGTTTTTTTTCCAATGATTATTAAGAGATGAAAACTCACAGCACTTCCAAAAGCAAGATTTCCAAATGTAATGAAAGTATAAAATAGGAGAACAAGGGTGGTTAAAATCTAAGAAAACATGCACACATACACGCAGGAATTTAAGCACCAATCGATAGTGAGAGGGAAGGGTGAGTCCTAAATACTGGAGAATGAGTTTGACTAATAAGAGAATTTCATCATGTGAGATAGCAACCATCTAACATCTAGGTAAGAGATCAGTACAACTCAATTGCTCAGTTAAATTATATTTCTTAAGTGATCAATAGTTATTGGTTCCAGTGATTTGACGCCCACCTCTCTTAAATAATATTTCAGGTTCAAGTCTTGCAAATAAAGAAAACTGCCAGAGAAAACTTTATACTCAATGTAGCTTAGGCCCAATTTAGCTTCCATAAACTGGACAATATTCAACGATATATCTATCTATGTTCTTTAAGCAGCAGTAGAAACTCATTACACAAGTGACCAATTAATAATTTACCTTTTCTGAGACTTTGTTGCTGCTGCCATTCAGCAGCTCTGGTGCCATCCAAGGCAAGGTCCCTCGCACACCACCAGAGACCAGGGTATTTCTTTTGATTTTTGACAACCCGAAATCTCCAACCTGTAAGAGCAAATTTATTAATCTTCTCAACGCAGAAGTTTTGAAATAATGATCACAGAATGAATACCTTGCAGATTGGCCGTAGACGATCTTTCATGTTCACAAGCAAATTGTCACATTTCAAGTCAAAATGCACAATATTTTTTGAGTGCAAATATTCCATACCAAAAGCTGCATCCATGGCAATTATCAGCCTCTTCCTACGATCAAGATACCTGCAATCATAATCATGTCAAAATCCTTAGAGAAAAAAACAGCCTGGCAAATATAAGGCAAGAGCAAGCCTTGACCTCAAATGAAACAATCTTAATAAATCTATTATTTAATGTTACATGTATTAAAAACTTAGTAGAAGTTCTTTACCTATCCTTGCGAAGTAATACATGTCTAAGAGAACCATCCACCATGAATTCAGCAACAGTGGCCATCGTTCCACCTGGTCCATCCTGGACCACACCATAAAATGCCACCACATTTGGATGATGAAGTTTGGAAAGTATGTCAGCTTCCCGCCAAAACTCTACAGTCTGGAAAAAGGAAGGAAATATACCCTGTATCATTAATTCTATAATAAGGAGTTATAGAGATGGAGAGCTTTTTCAAAAGGGAATCATTAAAAATAAAAATAAATAAATAATTAGCACACTCTATGCTGATAGGAATTGAACAGCAAGTTACCAGTCTCTCTTGTTCTGATGATCGACCGGTGAAGCAGCTTTTCTTGATTCTTTTGATGGCAACATCTGTTCCCCGCCATTTTCCATGATAAACAGTCCCAAAGGTACCAGAGCCTAGTTCCCTCAACTCTTCAAGATCTTCATTCTTTATGACCTATAAATTCCACCGTGTAATGAAAAACATTGAAAACCTTGTAATCAAAGTACAGAGATATGCTCTTAATAAAGCACTCTTTATACCATTGTGGTGAAAGAAAAAGAAGAAAAAAGACTGGCATCAAAGCAAAGAAGATATGTACACAAACATCATACCTGCAAGGTATTGATATCAAGATCTCCTAAAGGATGATCAAGAGGCGGTAGACTACTGTTTCTTTTTTCAAAATTCGCATCCTAAAATGAAGCCATAAGAAAAAAATTCTGTCAGAAGAAATGCAGATCTGAACAGATTCTGAAACCAAAAGGTCATCAGAAGCATACCTCATATTCTGATTCTTGAGCTCTTATGTTTCCCACCATAGCATCAAACTGCGTGCTTTCAGTTTCCTTCACTTGGGAATGGTTCCCATAATTTGACTGCAGTTCATCTGTTTCAGTTCCGATCATTCCATGCAAGGCTTTCTGATTTTCTTCACCAAAGTTGGGGTGGGGTTCCGCATGATCTAAAGAAACTCCACCAGTCATTACAGGTGTAATGAGGTGAATTTTATTATTCCTGGCTTCATTTCGTAGTGCAGGTGAAAAATCAAGATGATCCCCGTCAATAAGAGACACATTATCAAGCCCTTCTTGTGCCAATTTATGAAAATATGACCATGGTTTAGGTTCATGATTATCCATGGCTATGCTTACACTAACTACATCCTTGGTTAGCGGAAGTAGGCTGGATGAATCTTCTGCAAGTGATGCCTTAGAGTACATGTCAGAAAGCCATTCACGGGGAAATCGATCATCAATATCAATAAGAACACCTTGTGCTTGCTTGGAAACAATATTGGAGGGGAAATCTTGATAAACATCCTCAGCTGGGTTCTCAGTAGAAGAAACAGGTAGTGCTTGTGTCACACAATCATCATTGGACTCCTTCCTAGAGGTGTCACCCCAATTGATCTCTGGAAGTTTAGATGCTGGATCATCGTGACAATTAACAGAAGGAAGCTGCTGCAAAGTACTGTTTTTGTTTTCATCCAGAAAAGGCTCTTCATGGTTATCTTTAAAATGACTTTCAGCTTCCAACTTATTCAACTGATCCTCATTTACCGCATCTTTACTTGCCTTATTGTTTGGTAATACCTGCTTCAATTCAGGATTTAAATGTTCCGATAGCTTAAATTCTGTCTGGCCTTTCGCATCGGGCACATGCATTGGTGGTCTGGCAAATCCATTATAAACAGTGTAGCAATCTGCATGCAAGGGCTTTGCTGCAATGTTCAAATCCTCAGGACGACCGGATAGATTTCCATTGTGCATGTTGTCACCAGATTCTGCAACTGAACCTTGTGGATTGATATCAGAAAGTAAATCTGACACAAGAAACTCAGAGCCCTGGGTATCATCTGACTTTGAGGAACGATTCAGTGTCTCAACTTGCTCTCTGGGAGTTCTTTCTGAATAGTAAACTCTCTTTGGAAGTGGAGGAGGGTGAAGACCAGTCAAATCATACGGTTTGGAATGGGAATCAACACAAGCAGGAACAAATGCACTGCTAGATGTAGAAGAGGCCTCTTGACTATCCTGGTGTGGGTCTTTCTTGGCTGAAGGCGATGAAGGCATATGCCCCTCTTGTAAAGTAACAGCTACTGTAGCCTCTGGAAAATTATTTTTCAAGTACCCATCAAATGGTTGAGAGGGAATGGCAGATGGTGTTTGCATGGCCAAAACTTTCTCTGAGTCACTTCCTTGTTGAACTGAACTACCACCCATATTAGTCACCTGCATTGCCAGTATTTTGGAATTCTGTACTGGTAATCCACTAGGTAAATGGCCCTCATTTAAAATGGCAGGTAGATTAATCATCCCATGAGGAGGAATAGTAGTAGGAGCTTCTTGAAGAGCAGGGTTCTGGGAAAGATTGATGTCTTGGTGAATTGGATATTGACAAACGGTTTCCCAGAGGTGTACCATCTGATCCCCATAAAACTGTGGATAGGTTTCATAACCATTTGAATAAGTTTGTGGTATTGACTGGGAAGACTGAATAGTTAATGATGAATCAATATTACTGATCAAGGGAGCATTGCTGATACCTACAGTTCCTATGGCAATTCTACTAGTCTCCCTGTCAATATTGTTCCTGTCCAATTCAGGTAATTTATTTGCTGAAGAGCTCATACCAAGAAGTGTTGAGTTGTTTCCTGAATCCAAGTCCATGCCATTGACAGCAATAACAAATTGGATCTCAGAATCATCATTCATGCCATTGAGACCAAACTGAGCATCCTCTAAATCATTCATAGAAAACAAAAACATCCTAAGCTTTTGTGATCCTTCTCTATCATCCAGATGATTACATTCCTCCATCATATTCTGCAAATCCTCGTCAGATGACACTGATACCAAAGCATCAAGCTCTTCCCCAGGAAGTTGATACTTAAGTATATGAGCCTGATTATAGATTGATAATGTTTTATGCATCAGCTCCTGCCAAGATATGTCTTTTCTTAAACGGATCATGTGTGTTTCACCTCCAACATACCTTAGCTTTCCGTCATATGGACGAGGTAATATTCTACCACCAAAGCTGCAAAGAATTTTCATTGTGTTTGATGAGTTATCAGAGCCCCCTGAAGAGGTATAACCACGCACAAATCGACTATTGTCCTGATTGAATGAGGTTTTTGGTAATGATCTAATTGACCCATAATTGCTTCTGTCTTCATGTAATGGCAAGTTCTTTTTATCATACTCTTTTGGACCTTTTTCAACCATTGAAAGCATAGAAATCTCTGACCCACTTTCTGATCCTGCATGACTGATACCTAGAATGTCTTTCAGTTTTATATAACCTGATGCACAATTGGGATCACCAGCATCTGGAAATCCAGGCTTCCCAAGATTCACCCTATCTCGCATAAACTCGAGAGCGAATTCTTCACCAGTCTGTATGGAGTAATTACGAACAGGCTTAACATCTGATGTATTAAGGTCAGAAGACCTTCTACTGGTATGCATGGCATCCAGATGATCCTGCATTACTAATGGTGGTGCAGGCCGCAATTCCTCATTTCCCAGTTCCATGGTATTGCGTTGAATCAGATAATCATTTTTTAAAATAAAAGTTCATTAAGAGAATAAACTACAAGGAAGTTCTAGACTTTCAGTAACTGAGCAGTTTCAGTTCATCACAAAGAAATGTGGAAAGGAATCAGCAACATTAGAAGTTCTCGACACCTGCTTAATTTTCCTCCAAAGCGCAACTTAACTTTGAAGCAACTGCCCTGTGAACATAAGGGTATTAAAACAAGATGTTTGGTAAGAAATTTACCATGCAAATGATGTTGCTAATGGAAACAGATAAATGACGCAACTGTAATCAAATATGAATATTAAACTACACAAAGAGAAAAATTAATAAAATTATTTGAGAAATACTAATGTTGCTACTTGCTAAAAGCCTGTATTAGGAACCTAGATCTATAATCAATACCATAATATTATTAAAACACATCATTAACAACTTTGAGTTTTGAAACTCTGTGATTTTTTTTGGCAGTAGAGTTGTTCCATTTTGTTAATAACTTGGGGCTATTATATAAATGGGGTGTTGGAGTACAAACGAGAAATTGAATATAATCCCTCAAGATTCATAATCCATTACTAAGATAGTCCTAAATCAGTATTAAGATATCCATGTGGGATTATAGAATTATAAACCATTTTCGCCTGGGAATGACCTGTAGAGCTACTTTTTAATGAACAGATTAAAAATAACATTTACTGCATTATGAAAGATGGCGAGAAGTACAGAAGCACTCCCTTGGCAAAACCCTCACCCCACCCCCAGGCCAAACAGACGCAAATAGAGTGGATTCGGAATTTGATGAACTGTATGGTAGTCACATATGCTAGAAATCATTTATTTGATGACCAGTTTCACTCAGTAATTAAGTCAAAAACGTTAACAACCCACAAAATGTGGTATATTTATTAATCATTATCCTAACAGCAAAGGAAAGTTTAGCACCAACTAAAGAAATATTTGGATTAGCAAATTGGGAAATCTAGAGTCATCGAGAAACTCCAAATATATAATCATCTTCCTTTTATCTCCATCTTAATTCCATAAATTCAAGTTTACCAGTCTAGGGTTCTGACTCTAACTTCTGCCAACAAAAGCACCATAGACACGGACAACGGGTAAACTTCACATTGAAGCAAAGGGCGTCAATATGAGAAAGCGCAAAGATCGCAAGAAGAGCAAAAGAAAACAGAATATTACAGTGAATCAAACTACCTGATGAAAGAACATTTGATTTCTTTCCCATTGTTCCAGGTCATAGCAGCTGCCGCAAGATTTCTCATGAGGCTCTCAGAGGAAGAGCCATTTCTGTAGTTCCAAAACAAAGTTAATGCCAAAGCCGAAATGAAAATTCAAACTTTATTATTCTCTCTCCCTTTCTTGCATTACATTTCTCTCAGTCTGAATCAACTTGAAGCCTTTCAGAAGAGAATGATGTCTCTCTCTCTTTCTATACCAGGAGCGTCACCCTTCTGGGCTGTGCCATTATATTTCTCTTTCTGCATTTAGTCAAACGAGAGAAAGAAAATATCATATTCCCCAAAATACTCCTCATAGTTTATAGAAATTACTGAAATACCTGGATCGGTTTCCCACTTCCCAGCCCTAGATACGGACGCAGCGGGCCACTGCCCGTAACTTGAGCTTTAAGAAAGTTTTGGAGTTTGGATAGGAAGGGAAAAAGTAATTAATTTCTTATAATTAAAAAATAGGTAAAAATAATATGTTTAGATTTTTAAAATAATTTCTTAATTCTTAATTCAATTCTTCGTGCCAATCACGATCATAACAGATTTCTTACATCACACCAAAGCTTACACAGAATTATTGTAGTGAAAAATTAAATATTAGCACTCTGAAAAGTTAATTTAAGAAATTTTCAATGGTGATATTGAAATGTACCCAAATGAAAGCACCCATGTAACCACTTGATACAATAGGCCTAGTTTTGCTTGGTCCAAGTTCCAAAGTTGCTATTTCAACATATAAGGTGTTGACACGTGTCCCAAGTGGTTGCCTATGTAAAGCTTAAAGAGGAATTTTTTTTTTTTTAAAAAAAATCCTATATAACACCTATTTCAATTTTAAAATTCTATATACTATTTTTTATAAGTTATTTATAACTCTTTGTAAATCTATTTACAACTTTTTTTTAACAAAAATCTTGATTTAAAATTTTAAAATTTAAATAGTTTTTTTTTAGATTTTCCCTTTTTTTATCACATTGTAAAATAAAAAAAAATTACGAGGTTGATTAGTTTTTAATTATGAGTAAAATTACTCTCTCTGTATAAATAACTGAATTATGTAAATTAAAATATTAGTTAAAATTGATTAAAATTAATAAATATGTAAAAATGTGTTTTATTTTCTAAAAATATATTTATTTAGAGTGAGAATAAATAATAAACAGTGGTGGTATGTGAGAGATAATTAATACAGTAATATAACCTATAACTAATAGAGACAAAAAATGAAAAAAAAAGTTAATTAAAATTTTTTACATCATTTAATTTTATATTAAAAATAGTGTGAGGACACCAAAAAATTTATATATTATATATAATATCGGAGGGAATAATTAACGAGTTTTAAATATAAGACTTTGGTTAATGAATTTATTTTGAATACATTATATGAGTATATGCTTACCATATTAATAGGTTACTTATTCACCAACGTATGTTATATCCTAATTAATTTCACCATATAGTATTTTGATTACATGTTAACACTGGCTTGCCTAATATACGTTGTACCATATTCAAAATCTGTTAGAAATCTGACAAGGCTTTTTACTCTTTTATTCAATAGAAAATAACGTGGGATTTATAATGATAGTTATAGTACTTCTTCTGATTTCATTTTATCCACCCTCCCTTTCATAATTAATTTTCTCAAAGGTATTATTATACATAGGTATGGAATACATAAACAAAATGTTGACATTTAAAATTTATAAAATAATGATGAAATATAATATGGCTATTTTAAAAAAAAATAGAGAGTAGAAAAAAAATTTAAATCAAATAAGGGTATAATAATCTATTTATTATAATTTTATCTCCCCTCTCAAACTAAACAAAATCCATTAAAATATGATGCATCCCTTCTTTGCTATTAAAATCTCTCCCCCACTTGCCTTTCCTTAAATCAAGTGGACGTTAGAAAAAGTAACACACTTCCTCTACATAATAATGATAAATAATAAATATTGTAATTAATTTTTTAATATTTATAAATTAATTAATTATATCTTATATTCTATAGGATAAGAGATAACATTAAGTTAGCAATGCTAAGAACGAAAGGTGTGACATATACACCAGCTCATTTAGGTGAAGATGATAGGATTGCTTCAATCTAGCTAGCTATAATTATGCATATTAATTTTGACCTTGACTTCTGTATTTATTGAATTATAATGCTGCAATAATAATAATAGGGATGGTAGGGAATTAGGGATGTGACCTTGCGACTAGTCGGCATTAATTATTGATTTTGCATAAATGTTGCATTTAGTATCACTATAGTTTTATAGATCCTACTCTTATTTTAATTCTATTTATAAAGTGGAGAGAAATTTTTTTTTCTAAATCTATTTATAAATCATGTAATTAAATTTTTATTTAAGTGTATATTTGGATATACATAAAATTAAGGTTTTAAAAAGGATTTCTGACATAAATTTTAATTTAGATAAATTTTAAAATAAATAACCTTATTTGACTATAAGTATTTTTAGACTAAACTATAATTTAAAACCATTATTTTAGATAAGCTCATGGGAATAGCTTCTAGAGAGGAAAAATAACTTATGAGCATCAAAAGATCATTTTACCCCTACTTTTCTAACACACTCTCTCCTCTCTCCTTCTCCTCCCTCACTAGTCCGCTGTTCCATATCCGTCAGTGGGTGTGCTAGTCATTAGTCTCTCTCTCCTCCCTCACTGGTCCATCATTCCAGATCCATTAGTGGGTATGTTAGTTGTTGTCGCTATGTGCGCTGGTTACTGCTCTCTGTATCCTCCCTCATTGGTCCGTCAATGGGTCTTCCGTCAAACGTTAGTGGTTGCCGTCACCGTCTATCTCCTCTGAGTCTTATTCTTCTTCCTCTTTAGTTGTCGTCGTTGTCTCTCTCCCCTCTACATCTTCTTCTTCTTATGCTTTTGTTGTCGTCGGTGGGTGGAGCATCCCTGGCTAAGGAGGCACACCAGAGGCTTCATGATGAGAGAAGATGATGAATAGTTCTGGTAATTATTTATTGATTTAATTTTTTTTTCATCTCATACCCTTTTTGATAATTTATCAATAACAAAATTTGTTATAGTAATAACAATGTAAACACTCATTTATTCAGAATTACTTTTTTTCATCTGCTCTTCTCTAAAAGAGCTTATTCAAAACTATTTTAAAAGTATTTTTATTATAAGACATTCTCCAAAAACTAACCTAAAGAGTTCTAAATGCACAATTTTATTATTTATTTATTTTAGTGTTGTGTTTACTTTGTATTCCTAGAATAGACATGCACTATGCTAATTATCGCACATAGACCTACACTTAGCAGTATGACTAGTGACATTGGCATGCTTGTTTACGTAAAGCATACTACCCTGTGCCTGAAACTATACTTGTTTTATTGTGTAGAGGAAACATTTTAGTGAAACCCTGATTATAGTGAAGCCAGGGCTAGAGTCATTGGCTAACCAGGATGCAAAACAATGTAAGCGTTTGACGAATTTTGAGGCCAAAATTATTTTTAACCAGTCAAAATTATTTAATTGACCGTCAACGTTGGCTAAATGTTATTATAGGGTTATATTGCATTATTTTTTTTGTTTTTGAAAGTTTCAAAGAAATGTTATGCTAATGGAAAGCTAGGGATATCAATTACATCTAACATCAAACTTTTACCACAAATTTGACCTTCAACGTTTTTTGCCCTTTCGGCGTTAATTTAACTTCATAAAATTCAATGTTGCGTTATCCATTATGCTATATGGAATATATTATTCTCAATTTCAGTGGCATTTTATGGACCAGAAAAAAAGAAAAAAAAAATTGAGCAAAAAATTTTAAACGAATTGATGTCCAAAATGTTTTTATCCGAATAAAAAAGAAAAATCAGACGATAATTGGTCATTAATTTATTCTCTTATTCTCTTATTTAATTATTATTGAATGTATCTATAGGAATAATTTAGGAAAAATTTAAAAAATTTATCTTATATTTAAAATTAAGATTAACTCTATAATTATGTTATATATTTATAGTCGGAGGAGTAAAATATTTTAATTATTTTATTTTATAAGGTTTATTTTTTTATGCACAACTTAAAGAGTTAAGACTATGATTTCACTTCAACATGGAACCAAACAACCTTGAGCTAAGTGAAAAACACATAATGTATAAAAATTAAATTTTATCAACACAAACTAATTTCAAAAAAGTTGAGGATACTTCTTGAAAATAAAAAATTACTATGAGATATAAGTTAATAAAATATAATATTTTAAAAATATTTTCTAGTCAACTATCAAAGTAAGTGGTCCAAGTCTAACCGACCAAATCAAGTAGCGCTCTCATTTGAAAAATGTTTCCTTCTTCTTCTTTTGTATTTTTAATTTGGAAAAGGTTTGGTACGACCATCCTGTTAAGTTTTTTTAATTGCCCCAAAATTTTCTATCATTAATAGTAGCATTTTTCTGTGTTCACATGATTCATTAGAGTTTTATCCCGGCTACATTCTAATCTAACCCATATCGTGTACCTGACTATAGTGGGTGAGTTTCCCAACGAGAATTTTTTGTATACGTCAATGCTCGAACTCGAGACCTCGCTTAAATGATACTGAGCCACTTACCACTCGGACTAACCCTATCGATGATAGTAACATATTTTATAACAAATGTAGTTTTACCTACTCCAATTATCAATTTAAGAGAATTTTTTAGGCCAATAAGAGATTAGGTCAACTACTATATAACTAAGTGGTCAACTGAAAGAGTTTTTTTTTTTTTTAATGATTCAATATGCCATATAATTGCATTATCCTTTTATTACGTGAAAATAAGACTTATAATATCATTATTAATATTAACTGTTATAATCATCATTAAGTAATAATTTTGTGACAACTATTTAAGTAATATTCAATACTACTAATTGATCTAAATTTAAATATTTTCAAACACTAAAATGCATATAGATTTCCTAATATAATTCTTTTTCCAACTATAAGACTTGAATTTAATATGTTTTGTTTGAAGATTATTAAATGTTTTTTACTCAATTTAATTATCGTTAATATTATAAATATTTTTAATTCGTGAATAATGAAGATTTTTCTTTATATAGATAAAATTATTATTTTTTTATTTTTCTTTTTTATTTCTATTAGTCCTTTTCTCTTTTTGGAAGCAATCAACTTTTAGAAGAGAGGCCAAAATACCTTTTTCTCCAATTTGCATGGGGTGTGAAAATGGACGCCGCAGGTAATTTTCAAAGTGGTCCTCATATTCAAGTGGCTACCTATAACTCTTGCAATTCAAGCAATATATATAACTTTAATTATTTAAAAAATAATACGAAATTTTAAAAAATATTAATACATTAACCTCTCATTTTATAATATAACGATATAATGATGTACTCTTGTGTTAACTCATTTTATAATATAACGATAGATTTTATAATATAACCTCTCTTTAACTCTCATTTTATAATACATTAACCTCTCATTTTATTAGTTTTTGTAAATTTATCTATATATTTACAAGTGACACAGACGATGAACATTTAATTTAGATATATATATATATATATATATATATATATATATATATATATATATACCCTAAAAGAAATATTTAATTAAGAACTACAAATTTGCAAAATTATATTTTTCTTCCTAATTTGAGTCGGCGCACCACGTAGTAGAGCAAAAGGAGAAACCTTTTTTTAATTTTCCTCGAGGGGCTCATAGATTTGACTTTGGTCATGTGCCACTTGATTAATCAAGATTCAATATATATAACAACAAACTATATCTTATTATTATGTAAGATAGACTACAATAGAGATCCCATAATATTATTATACTATATTAAAAGTTAAATTTTTAAATAAATTATTGGCTAAGAAGTCACGTTCAATAATTTTATTTAGCGTTCTTTCTTTAATCTTCTTTTACCCTTATTCACTAGACTTCAAATTATTTGATCTACTCTCTTTATAGGCGTATTTTATATATGCATAAACTACCTCAGATAATTTTTCTACTATTTTTTTCTCAATAAATGTCAGTCCAATTCTTCTCTATATATATTTATTATGGATCCTACATTTTCTTGTGTGGGCAAATCTATCTCAACATCCCATCTTAGCTACCCCAACAATATATGATATTATAATATTTAAAATAGAAATATTAATATATAACAAAAAATTTGTAATAAGTCACACCCACACTATTTATAAAAAGAAATAGTATATAATGTGTCTCAAATTCTATGAAATATTCCTGGCCAAAAGAGCTGTATTTGAAAAAGCGGGTCTAGTTTAAAATGTTTACTTGATAAAAAAAATGTTATAAGAATTTACGTACGAACAGCTATATTTAGAAAAAGATTGTGGTGCTCATATATACATATATCGTTGTGGCATCTAAAGAACTGCACTCAAGGTCTCAAGGAGTAGATATTTATTTTAAATAACCGTTACTAAATTTATGAATCCATCTATTGGTTAAGATTACCTATGTTAATGTGATCTTTATTTTATTTTTCTCCAAGTTTTCTCATGGCATTTTAAAACTATCATTTTTTATAGATCATCAACACATCTGAAATATCCTCCTCATATATATAAAAAAAAATTGTAAAAATAAGGATAAAATACTCCTCACATCGTAAATGTAAGACTCCATCTTATCATGTCTCACAAATTTATATTTTTTTCCCTTAACTCTTTGTATTTTTTTATGGTATATAAACTCTCTTTATTAATTGCATATATTAAAAAAATCATCAAATGGGTAATTTCTAATAAAAATAATTAAAAAATATTTTAGATAAACTAACACATATATGAGTGAATGCAGAAAACGCCTTTGAAAAATCTTTCCCCAATTGAACCTAACAATGCTTAAATTTGATTCAGTCAAATAGTCATATAAAAAGAAGAGAAAGTAACACATTTTTTTTATAAATAATTAACTCATCTAATTCTTATACTATATATAAATTTGTTATTTAATTCCTACACGATTGGAGAGAATTAAAAAAACATAATGTAGAAAATGACCTTATTTTCATCATGATGATGTGTTTATTTCTAATAATAGTTAATTTTAAATAGCTTGACATAGCTTTAGATCGGCCATAGATTGTGACATGCCAAGAAATCAATAAGAAAATGGAGTTTAAATTGGCTCCGTTGGAAAATCCTAAATGACACCTATTTAAATTTTAAAATTTCGTTTACTATATTTTATAAATTATTTATAACTCTTATAAAATTATTTATAACTTTTTTTTTATAAAAAAATTTGATTTAGAATTTTAAAATTTAAATAGGTATTTTTTGAGATTTTCTCTTTCTTTTATACCAAAATGTCATTTTCTTGGGGCAATTTCTCAACAATTTCCATAGATCATTTGGATTTTTCTACAAAGCATATTCCTCAAAAAGTTATATAAAGACAATACCTACAATGATTTCCATGGACCCTTCATGTACCAATCTATATCTACCTTTAAATGTCTTATTCTTTCTTCAATTCATTTTTCAATAAACTTCCATAGATATCCGTTTATGCATTGAATCATTCCGAGCAGAGACAAAAACACAAATATTTGCTCCATAGATCCTCCCATCTCATAATTATATTAATTCACTTTTTAAAATTGATATTAATCATTTAGGCAAAATTTAGGTTCATTTAATTATATGGCTTAACACAATCTTTTACCCCTCAAGTTTATCTTGATTTTAATTTTAATCATTTAAATTTCAAATTACTCTCCTATTTCTATTTATAGGGAAGAGAAAGAGAAAGTATATTTTAGTCTTATTTATAAGACAAAAAAAATTATTTATCTAAATATACTATTTTATCTTTCATTCATTATTATGTTGAATTTATTTTTATGAGATATAATGTATATTTAATAGAGATAAAGTTAGAAAGTTGTTAAATTTTAAAGTAAAATGAATAACATTTAATGTTTTCTTTGGTCTATGTAAAACATATTAGAAATAACTTATAAATAGAACTAAAGAAGTATATGTTTTAATCCTTCAACTTTCTTTGCACATAAAACATCAGTCCATATAATTTAATAAAAACTTGAATCATTTTATCTTAGAGATCAAAAACCATAGTTTAAAATTTAAGGAACTAAAACTAAATTTTATGTAAACTTGAGACCAAAACTCATATTAATCTTACTTATATCTATTAAGTCTATTTCTCCAATCAAATCTTAGCACATATATTTAAATTCACAAGGGTATAATTTCAAAATTCTGTTTGACCATCATTAATAATAAAAAATCACATATGGGAACATTTGATTGGATTAACGGATCTGATAAATATAAGCAAATGGATCTTCTCTGGTTATTAAAAAACTAATGTCTTTTTATTTGGGCCAATTCCCCTCAGTTTTGGGCCATATAAATCAAGATTGGGCCTGTTTATGATAAGTCCAATAAATTGCTAAAAATATAAAAAGGGAAATCCAATTTATTAGTCCAAATTCGTGGTGGACATGATAACATCTGAAGAAGCAGAGTCAAGTAATGATGTTAAATTTCCAACAGTGTTTGTACCCAAAAAATAAAAAAAATCCAACAGTGTTTAATGAGACAAAGGATCAAGACAATTCTCTAAGGCAGTTCATTAGGATGTCTGTGTGTTCAGACTTCCCAACAGACACACGAACATAACCTTTCAGCTCTTTCTTGTCATAATGGCGAATCATCACACCCATTTGTGCAAGGTCCTCCTATGTTTCACATCATTTAAAATCTGATCTTAATCCCCGATAAAGAAAATAGCATACAATATTGCATAATTCAAGGAATATATATAAAAGAAAATTAATCTTTTAGCTCTATAATTTTGACTCGGTCATAATTTAGTCTTTAAACTTTGATCAGTATAACTTAGTTCTTATAATTTTGATTCAGTTGAAACTCGATCCTTTAACTTTAATTCATTGCACCTTAGTCCCTATAGTTTTAATCATTTAAAACTTTAGTCCCTAAACTTTATGAAATATATAATTTTATTTTTTTAAATATATGTACTAATATTTTAAATGGTTAAACTACATAGATTGAATTGTATTGAGTTAAAGTTCAAAGATTGAATTACAATGAAGTCAAATATAGAGACTGAGTTGTATTGAGTTAAAGAGATTAAGTTGAGAGTTAAAATATAGGGGCAAAATATTAATTTCCCTATGTATAAAAAACTGACTGGCAAAAAGAGAAAAGAATCAAAAGATAGGAAGGTACCTTTAGCTTCTTGGCGTTCATTCCAGAAGTAACCTCACAAAGAATGAAGTTAGAATGGCTTGGAAATGGTCGGAGGAATGGAACTCCCTTCAAAAGTTCATAAAGCCTCTCTCTTTCTTCAAGCAAAGCATTTTTAACATTCTGGATGTTACAGTCCATTGGTTTAGATTTGGAGTTCAATTAGAGGACACAAACAACATATGAATAAGTTTTGCTCTCAAAATCAGTAGGAATTTACCTCTAGATAGATAGGGTTATCTAATGCGGCACATGCAGAAATTTCAGCAGCAACAGAGACATTATAAGGTTGCTTTGCTCTCCATAAATACTCAATTATACTCAAAGGAAAAGCTCCATATCCCACACGAAGTCCAGCCAAACCTGAAACAGTTATTCATTTTGGAACTTCAGAATTTAATGGTTCAGAATTCAAATTGGGACAAGAATAAGTTCTTGTTTGGATTGGCGTTTTGAAAACCCAATCTGTTTTTTCAATCGTGATTTTATGGTTTATGATGTAAGTATGTGAGAAGAGTTTTATATTGGCTTGTGCAAACATGCTTATCATAAGCAAATCCAAACAAGCTATAAATAGTCATGTCATATGAATTTACAATATGAAAAATCAACAGCAAAGCTTGGTTGATAAAGCTATTCAACATCATGTTCACAGATGGGATTTTATAATACAATCAATTTTTTTGAGAGCAATTTACCTAGATTTCTTGTATAATGAGAGATAAATTTCTTGTATCAGGAAGGTCAAAATTACAACATAAAGAATGAAGGTACAATGTGAGCTCCAACAAAAAAGTAACCTGTAAAATGAAAAAAAAATAAAAATAAAAAAGCATCATTGTACCAGCTCTTTTGCTAAATGTCCGAAGAACAATCAAATTCTCAAATTTCTTCACCCAACTCATCTTCGTCTCAATTTTAGAAAACTCAATGTATGCTTCATCCAGCACCACTAGTATGGGAAGCTCAAGTATCTTTAAGAGAACTTCATCATCAATTATACTGTTGTGCAATTGAAAGCAACAAAAAATAAGTAACTTCAAACCAATGGAAAATTGAAAGAAAGAAAGAAAATCTCATTACATATTTAATTAACTTATTTGATAGAAAAGAAACACGTTACTAGATAGGAAGAGAATTACAATGGAGGAGGATATCAAGACAGCCTCAAAAGTCAAAACACTTTGAATCAGATAGCAAACATTCTAATAATACCTAAATTTGTTGATTATTGGTTCTAATGAAGGAAATCATAATGGAAAGATAACCAAACAGCACAATCATGTACAAAATGATCAAAGACAACTCAATAGTTACCTTCCATCTGGATTGTTTGGCGATGTTAAGAATATACATTTGGGTTTCTCTTGTATAACAACCTCTGTTATGCGTTTTACATCCAAGCTAAAATCTTCCCTCCTTGGAACTGCAGTATGAACAACACAAAAGGTTTAGCACATCTGACATGATATTATAAAAATCAAAGCACACTGAGCTGGTAACAAAGAAGTTTACAATTAGGAGACTAAAATATGTCATTCTACACAGACCTTATAAATATATATATATATATATATATATATTAAGTCAAGAGTTGAAGTTTTCTTATTTGTCTAATCATGAGACTAATTAAATTCACAATCTATGGTCCAATCTGTTCAAGAATCTCTGATTTTCTTCATCAGGTATGAAAGGATTTATAATCTTTAGATAGGAATATATTTATAATGCATAACCTAGTTTGCTTGGAGGAAATAGTATTCTTGCCTTTGATTACAAGTGCCCCATTAACTGCAGCATCAAACTCATACATGGTAAAGGTTGGAGGGCAATCCACTATCTTGTCTCCAGGATCCAGCACACAACTGCAGCATACACAAACCTTGTATTAAACCTCAAAGGACAAAAAAAGAAAAAATAAAAGGGAATAATTATCGGCCATTAAGTCATCCTATGCAGACATTTAGACTAAAGTGAATTATAATTTGAGGCCTGTTAGACCCCACAAAGATTTTGTTCCATACCGCATGATCAAATCAATAAGCTCATCCGCACCACATCCTGCAAGAATATATTCTGACTCAAGGCCTGAATCTTGGGCAAGTGCTTCCCGCAATCTACGGCTTTCTGGGTCAGGATAGACATATGGGAATCTTATAGATCCTAAGGCTTCCAAAACCTGTCGAAACTTTGGAAGTTTGCTCAGAAAATAATATACAGATGAAATGCTTAAACAAATCCTGACAGCCTAAAAACAAACTTCGGCATCAAAATCTTATAAACATTCAAAAGTTAAAAACATAATGTTTAACCTTACTGTAATTGTTTAACATCAAACCCAATATTTAATACCATGGAATTGAAAAGACAAGTATTAGAGCTTGCCTCTGGAGGAGGACCGTACGGGTTTTCATTTGCATCTAACTTGATAATTTCCTCAGGTTTTCGCCCAAGATGAGAAGATAAAACCTACAGCAACAACATGCCTTCATTCGTTAACAAATAGAATTGCAGTGCAATAAACAGGGTCTTTACAATTGTCCAGTAAACTTGGGCTCTAATACCAAAACCCAAACATTAAATTAGATTACAATTTCAATACGTTGTGTAGCATTAACAAATATATTTCTAATCCAAAGTAATATTCCAAACGTGTGCTGAGAAGGCTAACTATGGAACCCAAAGCTAAAACATCTGGAAACAATTTATTAACTATCCAGTGTACTTTTAACAGAAATGCCATTGTGGCTATAGTCAGGTGGAATCGACAAAAAGTAACAGACATAAATGGACTTTGACGAGATCATAAGAGCAACCTCAAACGGCAAAATAGGCTGGTAAGGGGACAACTTCCTTAGGTGCTCCCTAATATAAGTGTCACCAGTTAATTTATTGACTTGTTCAACAGGAACGGTGGAAGCCATTGCCGCAAACTTCAGATTCCTCCCAAATGAACAAGTAGATAGTGATGACAGCCAAAAAGTAGTAGAGCTGCACAAATCAATAACCCCCATTTAATACCTGCAAAATGTTACTCCATAAGAAGAGCCTCATAGACAAGGAACAGGTAAATGAGTTGGATAGAAAAAAACTAGTTCCTCAACAGACTCTTGATTTTCAGAAGTTGCCAAAAGCTAATGGATTTTTTTTTTTCTGTTTTCTGTTTAAAAAAGGTAATTCTTTAACTTGTGTATTAGTAATATGTTCAAAAATTCTTTTTGTCATCAGATTCATCATTTTCATAATGTTTATGTCCGATAACATGAATTGAGTAATTCCAGACATTAATAAGAGATTGATGGGAACATCTAATAAGAAAGGAATGAAAAATAAAACAAAAATAACACTTTATAAATAAAAATAGTTCTAGTATTCTTCAGCCAAAAAATAAGAAAATAATTAGTATTGAACAATAACAGTAGAAGCATGATTGAGATTATATAGCTTGATTTTTATACAACAAAAAAATAATTAAGAAAATTAGATGTTTAGTCCATGATAGAGTTCAAATTATGAAGGCTAATTTGAAAAATTGAATTAGTTTGATTTGATTTTATTAATATTTATTTTAAGGGTTTTAGTAGTGATTTTAGGGGCTAGTTTAAGTTTAGCATAAGTTTAGGAAGAGTGGAGTTTATTAAGATTATTAACTAAGTCAAATATTTTATTTTACATAATTTATTAAATAGGTTCAGGTCAGTCACGGGTTAGTGAGCCTAAATTTTAGGTAGTCTCTATTTATAAATATTGAGTTTTATCATATGTAAAAAGGGATCCAGAAATTAATTCAATATTTGATTTATCATTGGAGATTCTCTTTAGGCTTTGTTAGTTATATGAATTTAGATTCTTACTCATATTCCGATGAAGATTTCTCTTTTTCTTTATTAATTTGTGGAGTTAGATTCTAACTTCATAATTTATTAAAGGCTTTCTTTTCATATTTCTCCCTACCTATCTAGGATTCTATCGGTCCAATATTCTTTATTGATTTTAAATTTAGTCCACACAATTTAAGAATTTCCAAAAAATCCCTGAAATATATAAATGTTTGTGTTAGTCCTCAATATTTTATAAAGTTACCAATCCAATCTCAAAATCTACCAAATCAGTGAAAATTGAATTCAGCCAAGGTTAAGGACATCACTACCTGCTGATTTGTTCTTTATTCAGCTGAATGAGACAAATATTAATTGCTGCACCTGAGTTCCATACCTGTGACAAATATTTGATTATTCGATACTAAGATGACACTTTGATGTAAAGTTAACAATGCAAAGGAAAGAAATCTACAGAGAAAATTTTGTGAAACATGACTAGAATCTATAACTTGTCAAAGATAGAGAGAAAATAGGGAGTGGATACAAAGAAAAGTGAGTCCCATACATACTTCAACTCTTCTATATCAATCTTTCCCCCTAAATATATGGTGCATTACTGCATTGGATCTCAATTCGTTGTTCTGATGCCAGAACAAGGGACTTGCAAGAATATAAAGATATTCTACCAATAATCTCCACAAGAGCATTCTCCTTCTTTAAAATGATGAAAACAATTTGAATCCCTCAAAATGATGTGACAAAGGAAGACTCTTGATATATATTTCATAGCTGAATGGCAATCCCCACAAACTCTGATATTCTTGAAAATTCGAACTGGTGCACCTGATGGTGAAGCAATAAGTCCAAAAGCAACAGCCAGCTTCTCACTGTGATAAGCAAGCCCAATCTCCTTTCCCTCCCTATCCATGTCATGCAAAGCAAAATTCATATCTGGAACATAGCCAGCCTCCTTAATTCTTGTTATTATTTCATCTATTTTGGCATATATCTCAACTGTTCTAGGATGTCCTCTGTCTTCAGACAGGAAGATATGAATTCTGCTGTTCACCTCAATCCAACTGCACCCTGGCTCTTTAACTATTCCCTTTGATTTCATCAACTTCCGAATTTTCGCAGCATCATCCCATTTGTGAGCAGCAGAATACATGTTAGACAACAGAACATAAGGCATAGCATTCATGGGTTCTAATTCAAAAAGGTTTTGGGCTGCCATCTGTCCCAATTCTATGTCTCCATGAACTCTACATGCAGCAAGCAGTGCTTTCCACACAGTTGCATCTGGTTTGACATCCATTTGATTTAACAATTCTTTAGCCTCATTAAGCATTCCTGAGCGCCCGTAGAGATCAATCATGCAGGCATAATGTGGAGGACCAGGTTTTATTCCATAAAACTTCTCCATTTGTTGGACGTACATGCGACCATCATTTACAAGTCCCGCATGGCTACAAGCAAATAATAATCCAATAAACGTGATAAAATCTGGTTTTGTGCCACTTGAAATCATCGCATTATAAAAAATCAAAGAGTCCATTCCTTTACCATTTTGTGCATAGCCAACAATGAGAGCTGTCCAAGTAATTACGTCCCAGGTTTGCATTGAGTCAAATACGCAATTGGCATCATCTAAGCACCCACATTTTGCATACATGGTCACGAGAGAATTTTCTACTGATAGTGATGATTGAAGGCCAGATTTAATAAAATCTAAATGTACTTGTTTCCCAAATTCTAGAACAGTCAGTTCTGCACAGGCACTCAGAACACTAGCAACAACAAACTGGTCAGGTTTTATTCTTACAATTCTCATGTCACAGAACATCTTCAGGGACTCTTCATGGGATCCATTGTGCGCATAACCAGTCACAAGGGAAGTCCATGAGACGACATCCTTCTCCAGCATATGATCGAATACCACATATGCACAATTTAAGTCTCCAATTTTGGCATACATGTCAACAAGGGCATTGCTAACAAGCTGATAATTCTCAAATCCGCTCTTGATTACCAAACAGTGAACAGATTTTGCATTTATACTGCCCATTATACAACAATTTAGGACAGATGGAAATGTATAATCATCGGTCTTCATGTTTCTTGAATGCATTTTTTTGAACAAAAGGAGAGCTTCATCTTCAAACCCATGCCTCACACACCCAACTATCATGGAGTTCCAAGAAACAACATCATCAACCTCCATAGTTTCCAATACCTTTTTAGCACTATCCAGGTCTCCACATTTTGCATACATATTGACCAGTGCACTTTGAACATATATGTTGGTCCCAAAACCACTCCGAACAATGCAACCATGCACCTGTTCCCCAAAACATTGAGATGAAACAGCAGAACATGATGTCAATATGCTTGGAAATGTAAAATGATTCAATTCAACCCCTTCTTTGTGCATATCAAGAAAAAACTCAAATGCCTTGTGACCATACCCATTATGAGCATAACCACTAAGCATAGATGTCCAAAGAACATGATTCTCTCTACTCTTAGGCAAGAACTTGAAGAGATATTCAGCTTCTGATATGCGCTTGCACTTAGCATACACATCAACTAGGCTAGTCAAAATATATACATTAGATTCAAATCCAGACTTTAACACATACCCATGGATCAATTCCCCACTTTGGATCAGCCCTAACATTGAACATACCCTAAGTATACTTGCTAAAGTGTATTGGCTGGGGTTTCGACCCTCCAACCTCATTTGTTGAAACAAATAGAAAACTTCATATCTATACCCATATCGACAGTACCCAGAAATAAGACACGACCAAGTGATAGAACTTTTACATGGAATATCATCAAAAACCTTTCTTGCTTCAACTAGCCTGCCTGAATTAAAATAAGCAGATATCATAGTGTTCCAAGTATACTCATCCCGTTTGGGCATACTATCAAAGACTTTCCGGGCTTCATCAATTTGGCCAGATTCTGAGAGCTCCTTTAGAAACTGATTTGAACGGAACAAAGTTTGACAAGAATTCGTGATGCTTTGAACATAACGAGCAAATTGCATCAATTTGAGCTGGTTGCATGCGTGGTTTGGAAAACTCAGAAATTTTGAATTTAATATGTACATAACAACTTCTCCGTGCTCCTTTATTGCTTAAAATGACGTCCAACTTCAGTAAATCAGCGAAAGATCACACATTTTACAGAGAGAATATGATAGTAAATTTAACATCAAAATCATCACCCTCAAGAGCAGAACAAAGATGGGAACAGAATTAAAAAAAAGAAGCCGGTAATCGACAATGAAATACATAATCCAGTAACCATCATAATAATCGTAATATCCCCGATTAGAAATTGATCGGCACTAGTAATAAACATAACTTCAAACCAGGAAATCACAAAAACAGATAAGCACTGTGCCTGCTTTTCAGAATGTGTATCATTAAAGCAAATTATTCACTTCAGCAGCATAAAAAATGGAACTTACTATAAAGCCAAAAAATTATTTGGGGATGAGAACGAACAAAAAGAAACCAACTAACAGATATTTTCAAAGTGCCCCATCAGTTTATATTAGAAAAAGAGAAATGAAAAGAACATCTAAAACACAAGTCCAATAAGCAGAATAACAAGCTCGATGCCTACACTGAATCGGCGGAAATCGACGGCGCTTCAAGGTCAAAGCCGCCGGGGCAGAGCAGTAGAGACTAGCGAGGCGAGCGGAGGACGAATTTGGCAGATGCTAATATTTTTTTAAGGTTATTTTGGACAGAGTACGTTGTAGAGGATGCTTAAAAGTTTCATTACTATAAAATATTTTTTAAGGTTATTTTGGATCTGGCAGATATTAATTGTCAAATATTGAAGTGTTATTTAGTCTTTGCATTTATTTGACATTTTAAGGGTTAAAAAAATTTCCTTTGTCAATTAACCTGTCCTTTTAAAATTTAAAAGTAAAAAATAAAATTATATTTTAGTCATTTACTACCTATGCAATAAATTTACGATTTAAGCAATAATTTTGATAAATTTCGCTAAGATATTTACTATTCTCAGTAACAATTGAATTGTAAATAATTGTTTTAATCATTTACTACTCATACAATAGGATTTAGGATTTGAGTAATGATTTTGACCACCATCAGATCCTCCTTCTCACTGTTCATCTTCTTTCTCACTGTTCATTAGCCATCAAACCTTACACATCAGATCATTGTTCTCGCTACCATCTTACTCACCCTCGCCCTTTTCTGATCATTTTCTCTAGCTACCTCAATGCTCTACTTCCCTCCTTCTCTCTCTTCGTATAGCTTCTCTCTCTGTCTATTTTAAAGACGAGGAAGACAATATACAGTAGCGACAACAAAAACTCTGACGTGTATGTCGACAAATAGGGCTAGCAAGATGGTGGTGAAAGTAGGGAGAGCGGTAAGCAGTGGGAGGAGCAATGAGGAAGAAGATGAACCAGCGAGTAGGAGAGTCTGATGGTGATCAAAATTATTGCTCAAGTGGTAAATCCTATTGCAAAAGTAGTAAATGACCAAATCAATTACTTGCATAGGGAGTAGTAAATGTCTTAGGGAAAATGGTTAAAATTATTGTTTAAGTGGTAAATCCCATTGTAGGAGTAGTAAATGACCAAATCAATTACTTGCACAGAGAGTAGTAAATGTCTTAGCGAAAGTGGTCAAAATTATTGTTCAAGTAGTAAATCCCATTGCAGCAGTAATAAATGACCAAATCAATTACTTGAAACTCAGTTGTTATAGGGAGTAGTAAATATCTTAGCGAAAGTAATCAAAATCATTGTTCAAGTGGTAAAGCCCATTACAGGAGTAGTAAATGACCAAATGAATTACTTGTAACTCAGTTGTTATAGGAAGTAGTAAATGTCTTAGTAAAGGTAATCAAAATCATTTCTCAAGTGGTAAATTCTATTGCAGGTATAGTAAATGACCAAAGTAATTACTTGCAACTCAGTTGCTATGGGGAGTAGTAAATGTCTTAACGAAAATAGTCAAAATTATTGATCAAGTAGTAAATCCCATTATAGAGTAGTAAATTATCAAAATAATTACAACTCAGTTGTAAATGTTTAGTAAAAGTGATCAAAATTATTGCTTAAGTTATAAATCTCATTGCAGTAGTAGTAAATGACTAAAACAATTACTTGTAACTTAGTTTTTACTAAAAGTAGTAAATATCTTAGCGAAAGTGGTCAAAATCATTGATCAAGTCGTAAATCATATTGCAAGAGTAGTAAATGATCAAAGCAATTGCAACTCAGTTGTTAATGGGAGAAATAAATATCTTAGCGAAAGTGGTAAAATAAGATTAATTGATCTTAGTATATTTTATTATATACATAGTTATTTCTATTAATTATCTTCATTAATTTTGTATTGTTAATATTAACACTGCAAAAATAAAATTAAATAAAATTATTACATAATAATATAGCAACAAACTATTATTAATCATAAAAAATTCTAATAACTAATATAATTTGTATTCACCCTCCAATCCCACATAATACTAATACTTTTAGTTTTAAAAAACAAACATATAACCAATAAAGTCAAGTATACAACTCTTTAGACCTTCTTTGGTTACGGGAAGAGAAAAAATGAGAATGAGAATAAAATTATGAATGCAAATGAATTTAATTTGATGTAACCTAATAATTATATTTGGCATATCATCAAAATTAAGAAATAAATAGGGTGATACTTATGTCAAGTTTTTTGTATCTATTATACTCCAATCATACCCTGCCATGTGTACTATTTCTTTCATACAGGTTTAAGTTAAATGAATATATTAAAAAATGGGACACATGGTAGAGTGAGATTGGAGAACTTCATGAAATAGATATAAGGAACTTGATATAAGTTATCTTCAAATAAATATTATTTATTTTTAAATTTATATTTGGATTGGATTTAAATAGTGTGTTAGATTAGGCATTTGAAAAATGAGAATAATGATACCAATAAAGTGACATAGTTGATACATAGCTGGATCCTCTAAACATAATGTTTTGAATTCAAACTACTTCAGTGATCTTTTTATATCTCAAGAGAATTAATCTTTAAAGATTGGCAGAAAATATTGCCTAAACTTGAAAAAAAGAGAGTATAATGATGATGTGTTAGAATATAAACATCTCTTACACAATATAATCAATCTAGGTTATGACATACATAAGTATAAAATCTATATGAGATACAGCGAAAGACTTATAAATATTTCTCGCCTTTAGCTTAACTGTTCTAAGAATAAACTGGAACTCAATTAGATAACACTGCTAGATAAACAACAGGTTCTTCCAGTTGGTGATTAGGCACAATGATGGCAACTTGTGTACTGCCGTCACCAATAAGGAACCTTTAAGAGTGAGCTGAGAAAT
Organism: Leucaena leucocephala; assembly: GCA_037074615.1. Classification (NCBI taxonomy): domain Eukaryota; kingdom Viridiplantae; phylum Streptophyta; class Magnoliopsida; order Fabales; family Fabaceae; genus Leucaena; species Leucaena leucocephala. The sequence goes on along the minus strand of CM073544.1, from coordinate 636,048 downwards.
TAGGTTATCACTCTGGGACTCAGAAACTATCACACGAATAATTCTCAATTGTTAATTTCCACCATAAAAAAATTAACCTTAATAAACTGAGTCAATAACCCACCTTAAACTGGGTCCAAATGACTACAGGCCACACTAAAAAATATTTATTAATTATCCTAATTAATATCTAAATAGGTTATATTATAATAATAAATATTTCATTGTTAGGCTTAAGATTATGGATTCAGTCTCTAAGCCAATCAGAATGTTTGAGTTTGCTTAACGTTTCTCCATGATATAGCTCCTTCTACCAATAGAAAGATGTAACCAGATGTAGATTTATTCGTATATACGCATCCTCCAAGATCTGAATCTGAGTATCCAATTACGTCTAGATTGTCTGTCCTTCTATATGTGAGCATGTAGTGTTTAGTGCCTTGTAGGTACCTAAACACCTTCTTTGCAGCTGTCCAATATGCTTCCCCAGGATTACTTTGGTATCTTCCCAACATACCAACAGCAAAGTGATGTTAGATCTTGTACAAACCTATGCATACATCAAACTTTCCACCGTTAAGGCATATGGACTTTTTCCATCTGTTTCCTTTTAAGCTCAGTTTCAGGACATTATTTTAGATTAAATTTATCTCCCTTTTCAATAGGAGCCACGTTAGATAAAAGTTTTGTATTCTGAATCGTTCAAGAATTTTGACAATGTAAGCCTCTTGAGACAAGCCCACGAGATGTTGGGTTCTATCTCTATGAATCTTTATGCCAATGACATAAAATGCCTCACCTATGTCTTTTATATTAAAACTCTTAAACAGAAATGTTTCACCTCATGCAATAGTCACAGATCATTGGTAGTAAGTAAAATGTCATCTATATACAAAATCAAGAATATGATCCTACCCCCACTAGACTTATGGTATATGTAGTTATCCATGATGTTCTCAACAAAACCAAATGATACGATCACTTTATGGAACTTTAAGTACCACTACCGTGAAACCTGTTTCAGACCATATATTGATTTCTTCAACTTGCATACTAATTGTTCTTTATCTTTTGCAACAAACCCCTCAGGTTATTTCATATAAACTTCTTCCTCCAGTTCACCATTGAGGAAAGCAATCTTTACATGTATTTGGTGTAACTCCAAATCAAAATATGCAACCAATGTCATGATGATACGAAACAAATCTTTCTTAGATATAGGTGAAAAAGTTTCACTATAATCGATTCTTTCCACTTGAGTGAAGCCCTTATAAACTAACATAGCCTTGTATCTATCAATGTTACCTTGTGAGTCTCTTTTGGTTTTATAAACCTATTTACAACCAATGGCCTTAGACCTATTGGGCAACTCTACAAGTTCCCAAACATAGTTGTTTGCCATGGAATTCATTTCATTAATCATAGCATCATGCCACAACTTAGAGTTCGCACTCTTCATGGCCTGAGTGAACATTAAAGGATCATTCCCAACACTTACATTACAGTTAACTTTAGCAGAATACACTACATAGTCATCTAGTAATGCCGATTTTCTTTCTTTAGTTAACCTCCTCAATTCAACCTCTTGGGTTAATCCAAGTTGATGAATAAGGACATCATCTAACACATTTTGTGATGGTTTCACTTGTGTGATAGGTTGACCATATGGTATGTGTCCATCTTGTTCAGCATCGTCAACTTGAGTTACAGGATCTACATCACGTTCAATGTCAATCCCAACAGTAGGATGATCATTAACTATTGATGTCCCCTCATGAATGATGTCAGTGGTTCGCTCTATGTGATCATCTAGTGGACAATCACTTCCACTAATCACATCATTCTCAAAAAATTTAACATTCATAGACTTTACAAACCTTTTAGAAGGTGGAGGACAATAAAACTTATAACCCTTTGACCTCTCTGTATAGCCTACAAAGTAAGCTCTAATTTTATTGGGGTCTAACTTCTTCTCCTGTAGATTGTACACTCTTACTTCAGCAGGACAACCACATACCTTGAAATGATTTAAACTGGATTTCCATCATTTCCAGATTTTAAAGCATGTGTTGGACACTGCCTTTGTTGGAACCCTATTTAATATGTATGTGGCTGTCTTGAGTTCTTTCTTCCACAGGGAAGGTGATAGTTTGGAGCTACTCGTCATGCTCCTAACCATATCCAGCAAGGTCCTATTTCTTCTTTCAGTTACACCATTCATGTCAGGTGATCCAGGCATAATATATTAGGCTACTATACCTTGCTCTTGAAGAAAATCAGCAAATGGACCTAGCACTTGTTCTTCACTAGTGTATCTACCATAATACTCATCACTATGATCTGATTTCACGATCTTGATTGGTTTCTCAATCTATTTTTTTTTACTTCTACTTTATATTCCTTGAAAGCATCTAGTGTCCCACTTTTGTTATAAAGCATGTAGACATACATATATCGTGAGTAATAATCAATAAAGGTGATAAAGTACTTTTGACCATGCGCAGTCAAATTAGGCAACAAATATCCGTGTGTATAATTTCTATCAATTCAGAACTTCTCTTAGCCCCGTTATGTGACTTATTGTCTGCTTTCCCCTTATGCAGTCTACACAAGAATCAAATTTCGAACAGTTCAAAGATAGAATAATTCCTTCTTTATTTAACCTTTTGATTCTGTCAATGGAGATATGTCCCAATCTCCTATGCCACAGGCTATAAGAATTATCATCGATGACACTTCTCTTAGTACCACGCGAAACAGAAAAAGACTGAGGCAAATCAAAAATAATTTTAAATAACTCATCAATCATAACTAAATTCGCAATCAAAATAGAATCATTTGACAAAGTCATAAGTTTCTTAGAAATAACTAAATGATAATCAAATGGAATAAGTCTTGACATAGAAATAAAATTCTTTTTGTAATAGGGAATATAAAAAATATCATAAAGCTCCAAAATATGATTATTTTAAAAAATTATGCAAAAAGTTTCAACGGCTTTCACAGGATCTCCTCTCTCACTGCCTGAAAGGACAGTTTTCTCATTAGGATGTGGAGGCCTGCTTGATATAAAGCCTTGCATGGTAGTCAAAATGTGGATCATTGAACCAATGTCAATCCACCAAGTGTCATCATTAACGCTAGAAAAATTAGATTCAAAAGTAACACACGATGAAAGCATACCTCTTATCTTCATTAAATGTTACCTCACACCGCCAATACATGTAAGTCTCATAGCGCATAATTCAGATATAATGGCACTACCCATCTGCTTATTTGTCAGCTTGAATTACTTATCTAAAGCATTCATGTATCATTTGGCTGTCTGACACTTAGGGATTGCTCCTCTAATACTTTTGGTGATCTTTTTTTGTATAAGCAGAAGAGATAAGCAGTTTTTTCGCTCCCACATATTATACCTTTCCTTTACCTCTCTGTCATCGGAGGCATCATCAGGTCTCAGAGATTTTTCATACCTTAAAAATAATTCAAGTCCAAGAAATCGAGTTGCAACAAACTATCATCTCTCCAATCAGCATAGTTAATGCTACCATCTAAGATTATTTGGTTGCTTACATCATCCATAATCCTAGGGGTAGCAATTGGATATGCAAAATGAAAATAGACAAATGTACAAATAAGCTCACTAGTAAGAATTCGAAGCAATCACAAGTCACTGTTCTATGTATGTATATTTAGCGTAAATGTAGCATGCAAGCAGTATAAACACGTATCACTAATATCTACTTGTGGGCAAAGGCATTAGCACAATATGTATTTATCTCAAGTGATGAAACTAGAATGCATTTGTACTTTTCTAATACATGTGGGTTACTTAAAAAATAATAAGGTCATTCTATTACACCCTAATTAAATGTATAATTATGAGATATCTACATGCGGGCAAAGATAAATCATAGCTATACATTTAATTATAATTGATATTTCAAATCCATATGTGATTAATGAATGCATATAACAAATCCAATAAACAAGGATGTTGTGGCTACTCCTTAAAGAATTGAATGCTAATCACAAATATCATTCATGTGCATTAAAAATTTAAATATGCACAACTTAATGGAGCAGTTATTCTCACCCTAATTAAATGTACATTTATAATATATCTACCTGTGGGTAAAGATAAATCATAGTTGTACATTTAATTACAAATGATATTTTAAATCTATATGTGATTAATTAATGCATGTAATAAAATTCAATAAATAAAGATGATGTGGCTACTCCTCCCAAAATTGCATGATAATCACAAATATAATTAATGCGCATATAAATCCTAATATGCATAACTTAATAGAGTATTTAATAAATTAATTTAATTAATAAATATGACTAAATATCATGTAATTTAATCAACAAATGTGACTAAATAATTTAATTTAAATTCTCCCACTATTTCATGCACCAAAAAATATTTAATAAATTAATTTTAACTCAAAAAGTTTTTATAAAATTAAATAGTTAATTTAATTGTCAAAGAAAAAATTAATTTATAAAATAGATAATTAAATAACATAAAAATTAAAATTTGTAAATACCTTTTTCAAGTATCAAAATAATAGAGAAATTAATTTTTCTTTATGTAAACATTTTTAGTGTATGTAATAGTAATTAAAAGGACATATTAAAATTAAAAATAATTTAATTTATTTTAAAGAAAATATTCTGAAAAATCAAATTAAATGGCTCAAAGTAATTTTCAGGAAATAAAACCAAATGGCTCATACACAAAAGTTCAAAACAAAGCCCAAAATATTTTTTCAGAAATAAAAACCAAAAGTCTAAGCCCAAATCTTTTTTTTCCAGAAACAAACAGAAAAAAGGAAAAAAATATTTATTTTTTGCCCAAAAACGTGAGGCCCAGTAGGATGCCAAAAATAAAAAATAATAGTAGCCCAAAACTTCACAGCCCATCATCCAAGCAGATAAAAAAAATTATATAGCATCCCAATAGTCGAAGGCCCAGCACACGAAAAAACTAATAGCCCAAAAAACATGTGCAGCCCAGAAGCTATTTTTCAAACAAAAAATTCCTACAGCCCAAAAATGAGAGGCCCAATAGGTTGCCAAGAGAAAGAAAAAAAATCTTTTTGGTGGCCCAAACTCTCGTGCAACCCATAAGACTTTAAAAAAATTTGCTGCACAACCCAAAAGTGACCCGATCTATTCTTCAGAAAAAAAATAATAATAAGCAAATGACCCAAAAGTGTCGGCCCACCCTTTTTTTTAAATAATTGCACAGATGGCCCAAATTGAAAATACACTCCAGGAGCTACCTCCAACACCAATACTTGTTTCTGCGATAAAACCTGCATAAACCCTCTTTTTTCTTTCGCCGTCGTGGACACCCACAAGGTCAAGCATCCATATGATATATCATGACAAAGCTTTAGGCGTATTGGAGAAATTAAATTGGAGAGCTTATAGATTGACCACTCCCTTACTCTAAGACCCTCTTTCTTCTTAATTTCAGATACACAAAACAAATGGGTTATGATCAAGAATCAACAAATTATGATATCTAGAGATCCATATATTCTATATTTTATCTCAGATTGTTACTCATGGGGACTATAAATTAACAAGCAAGGCAAGGGAATCTCAAATAAGGTTCTGATACTACATGTTAAAATATAAACATCTCTGACATAATATAATCAATCTAGATTATGATATGCATAAGTATAAAACCTATATGAGATGTAGTGGAAGACTTATAAATATCTTTCGCTGTTAGCTTAACTGTTTGCGAATAAATTGGAACTCAATCAGATACCTGTCAATCAGAGAACACTATTAGATTACAACAGGTTCTTCTAGATGGTGATTAGGCATAGGAATAAAAACTTGTATACTGCTATCACTAGTGGAAAACCTTTAAGAGTGAGCTGAGAAACTAGGTTATTGCTGTGGGACTCAAACTATTACACGAATAATTCTCAATTGTTAATTTTCACCATAAAAAAATTAACTTTAATAAAATGAGTCAATAACCCATATTGAACTGGGCTCAAATGACTATGGGCCACACTAAAAAATATTTATTAATTATCCTAATTAATATCTAAATAGATTATATTATAATAATAAATATCTCACATGATTACTATAGTTTTATAACCCAAAGAAAACGCAGACTTATCACCAATAGAAGCAGTCCTTATTTTCTAGTTCTATGATCGATGTGCCCTTCGGATACGTTAATGCAAACTTTCTAACCCAAAAATCACGCAATAAGTGGTAGAAGTACCTCAACCTTCTATTCCACAAACATGAATTTTCTTTCACACACTCTTTCGCACTCTTTACTATTCTTCAAAACATGCATACATACTCTGTCACACACACTCCTCTCTCTCTCTCTCTCTGTGTATGCTCGCTATAGCTCCTTCAATTCCTCGCTCATCTATTCTTATTTACTTTACCGGTTCTTGTTTCTTTCAGTTTCTCTAACAGTAATCTTCTTCAAACTGTGTGATCTCTTTCACACTTGTTTTCCTACTTCACTCATCTATTCCTGTTTGTTTAGTTCTTAATAATTTCTTGTGTTTCTCAGTTACACTACCATTCTTCAAACATATGTCTCCTTTTCACACTTATTTTAATTTCTTCCATGTTCCTTCCTCACTAATTTATTTTTCCTGTTTCCTTTGATCTTTTTATACTTCTCCCTCAAGATACGTTCACAGCGTGATTGGCTTTCTTCAGACCATATTATCGGTAGAGGCCAATAAATGTGAGTCTTTTCTTTCTCTTATGTATGCATGTATGTATGTAGAGAGAGAGAGAGAAAGTGATTTTAGTTTCAAATTTATAATTAAACAACAAAATCTCTTGCTTTGATATATAGTTTATGTGTATATTAATATAATTTGCAAACAAGCCGTACTGATTTATATTAATTCTTCTTTTCCTTCTAAACACAAGAGTTAGTAAAAGTATTTGCTCAGCTCCTAAGTATAAGATCACAATATATTTTATCTCTCAAATTTATAATTTTGTTCACTTAAATTATCTATTTATTACACATATTAAGAGATTTTTATCAATGAAGTAGATTTTCATACAAAAGAGGTACAATATAGAAAAACTAATATATATTTTTTATAAATAATTAAATTAAATAATTTTTTTAATTTCTATAAATTATTTATTTGAATGATACTCCTATAGAACAGAGAAACAATAATTTTTTTTGTTATAGCTATAAATCATATTATTAAATTTTTTATATATGAATGTATAGTTTTACCTTTTATTTATTATTATGTTAATTTTATTCTCATGAAGTCTAATGTATATTAAATAGAGATAAAATTAAAAAATTATTAAATTTTAAGATAAAATTAATAAATTTTAAGATTTTTATTAATTTATGTCTAAATAATATTAAAAATAACTTATAAATAGAACGAGAGAGATGGATATATCGCGTATTTATGAAAGAGAAAATATAGCAATGAGTCAAAGCATAATCATATATTGACCCGTAACACTTTATTGACCCAAAAATCACGCAAACTTTTCTACAAAAAGGAGCCCCTCAAGCTCCTTCCTTCCTTGCTCATCATCAACATCTTCAATTCTTAGTTGTATCCTTTGTGTAGAATCTCTCGCATTCTTCAAACAGGCATTCTCAATATTCACTCTCTTTCGCTCTTATTCTCTTTCTTTCCACCTTTTCCGTTAATTCCATTTATAAGCTCCCGAGAAAGAAAAACTTGATAAACAAAATGACTTACTAATTAAGTCAATATAGCAATTATAAATCTTGGAAGATGATCGATTGTAAATATTAAACAATTAAATTGTAGTGAATCTTGGAAGATGCATGAGATGTAAATATTTCAAATCAAAACCTATTTTTCACATGTTAACTCAATTTATAACTAAATATATTTTTCAAGATTTATAACTCAATTTCACATCATATATATTAACATTGAATTTTTTTTTTCAATTTACAACTCAATTATTCAATACTTTTAATTTACAACTTCTAAATTAGAATATTTTCAACCAATTAAACTATCATTCGTCAAGCTTACCCATATATACTGTGACATACTCCTCCAGTCTTTAATATAGGATTTAATTGAGGAGTTGATCTTGATCTTAAATATAAAATTTATTTTTTATATTTATTAATTTTTTTAAATTATTCTTATTAATCATTATTTAACAATAATTAAATAAGAAAGTGGGAATATAGTTAAAAGAAGATTATTAGAATATTTTATAAAAAAATAATCAAATTAATTAATTTAATTAATTATTTTAATTTAATTAAATTAGTTATATAGATTCTAGGGTAAGAGGAGTATTTTTATTTGTGTTGAGTCAATTACAGGATGAAAAAGCAAGCCTAGGTTGGAATTTTCAGTCATGCCATCCAACAAATTGAGATGTGGGACCCGTGATCTGTGGAAAATAAAGAAGCTTTGGAACGACGTCGCATTAGTCAAGACTCAAGTTGCATGATTTGCAGGCAAGTGAAATTATTTGAAATGTAAAAATGAAATAACAAATATTCCATTTCTTTTACCATTCGCTGGACTTTTTATGATATGGACAACTCCTTTTATGGCGAAGATTTCATTTTAAGGAGTCTAGCAGTTTGAAAAAAAAAATTAATGAAGCTTCCCTTAAAAACTAAGTAATTAATTAAGAAATATAATCATTTTGTAAATACTTGTTTTATAAAGATTGGTTAAAAATATCTTTTAAGTTGTTAAGTAAAGATATTAGAGGCAGTTAATTACGATAATTAATAATTTTGAGTAAAGTTAATTTTATTTTTAAAAGGATCAGGAAAAAAACGTCAAATCAAGATTGGAAACTTCCATGCAACTTCATGTACTATATTTATCGCATATTTAATTATTTACAGAGAAAATTAATTTGATCCCCACACATTGATTTAGATATGTCTCAGATAGTGACGTCAGAAAGTCTCAAAAGGTATGTCATCGGGGTGAGGTCATACTCACATCAAAATTGCGTTTTTACTAATTTAAATAATTAATAATTTAAAAAAAAGATAAAGTAAATTATTTTTAAATTTATCTAGATTCATCCACACTGATATATAATGCTATTAGTAACTGATTAGTCTGATTTATGAGAATATATACTTACAATAGGAGGATCTCTCTAACTCTAATAATTATCGCGATCGCATATTTTAATCTCTAACATAAAATTATTAGTTAAATTAAAATGATTAACAGTAAATTGATTAAAATGCTTGGTGGTATAAAGTAAATTATTTAATGAGAATAAGTAGAAATTAAAGAAAATTTGTTTAAATACAAAAATTGACGACTTCTAATTGACTTGGTAACCATCCCAAACTTTTCCATAAATTGAAGTTGCCTCAAGCTCCTTCCTTGCTCATCAAATCTTCTTCTTTGTCCTATCCTTTGTGTTTCTCTTGTCCATTGTTCAAAGTTCAAACATGCTTGCTCATTATTCATTCTCTTTCACTCTTATATTTCTCTTTCTTTCAACATTTTCCGTTAATGCCAAAGCAGCAACAAAAAAGCTCCCAATAGAAGGTTTCAGCCTCGATCTCATTCATCGCGACTCACCATTATCACCCTTCTACAACTTCTCAATGACCCACTCGGATCGAGTTCAAAAAGCCGCGTTGCGCTCCATTTCTCGAGCTAATCGCTTTCGCCAGACGCCTTCTACGGAGGAAACAAGCGAGTTAGCACAAACTGATATATTCCCAAACGATGCAAGTTACCTGATGAAGATATCTGTTGGCACTCCACCTGTAGAGAGATGGGCACTTGCAGACACAGGAAGCGACCTTATTTGGTTCCAATGTGCCCCATGTCCTCAGTGCTACCCTCAAAACTCACCGTTCTTTGATCCAAAAAGCTCTTCCACTTATATGTCTCTCTCATGTAGTTCCAACTCTTGTAACGCTCTGCCCAAATACTCCGTTCAAGGCCAAACGTATCCCAAATGTGGAACGTCGAAGGAGTGTACCTATTTTTATACGTATGGTGACAATTCATACACAATCGGAGAACTGGGCACAGAATCAGTTCGTTTCGGTCAAGCTGGAGCTTCGTTTCCTAAGACGGTGTTTGGGTGTGGACACAACAACAATGGAAGATACAACATGAACAACGCAGGACTTGTTGGGCTTGGTCAAGGGCCTTTGTAGTTAGTTTCACAAATGGGCAACGTAGGTCGCAAATTCTCGTATTGTCTGCCTCCTTACAGTCAAAAGACGGCAACTAAACTAAGGTTCGGTGAAGAAGCCACCATATCACGAAATGGGGTCGTGTCCAGTACTCCGTTGATCACCAAACCTGGTTCCTCGTTTTACTTCCTCAACCTTGAAGGTACTAGTATTGTATGTTTTACTTGTTAGAAGTATTATAAATATTGTGTATGAGTCAAAAAAAAAAAAAACAAATTCGTTCCAAAACGTCTCTCCCATTATTATTTAGACTAGTCTTGTGTTATTTTTACAGTCTATAGAAAAAGTTTATTGATAAAAGAGCAGTGTACATTACTCTTGAGATCTTCTTTTTTTGATATATTCTACTTTTACTGAGTTTATTTTTATCTACTACTGTTATATCACCATATATTCTTATAAAAAATATTCGTTTAATCTTGGGAAATACCGTTTCTTAATTTATTGAGGGGTTACAAAATACTTTCTTTGTAATATAAGACCCAATGACTAATTAATTTAAGGAAGCTAAGAAAGTTAAATATATAACTTAATTATAACATATGTTAAGTATCATTAATTTATATATTAATTTATAAGTAAAATAAATTAGTTTAAAGAAAAACAATACATGTAAATACTTTAAAATAATTTATTAAATTTTTTTAATTTTTTTAAATTAATTAACTTTGTATGGCTGTAATATCTCTAAGACACTGCTAGAACTAATATTTTATTTTTTTGCAAAATTTTCCAACATTAATTACTCTAAGGCTATTCGTTTGTTTTCATTTCAAGCTAGTGTTTGACTCTTGAATTCTGAATTGTTGATAGGTATCACTGTTGGACAACAAACAGTGCAGACGGGTCAAAGCAATGGAAACATGATAATTGATTCAGGGACGACATTGACAATGCTTCCATCAAACTTTTACTACCAGGTAGAAGCTTTGGTGAGGAAAGCCATTGGAGCTGACCAATTCATAGTACAGAACATTAATCCATACAAATTGTGTTACACAAATGCTAACTCCATCCAGAATTTCCCAAATTTTGAGGTTCATTTTACAGGAGCCAACATTTCCTTAAAACCTCAGAACTTCTTCCGTTTCGTAAACAACAACGTCATGTGCCTTGCAATGCTTCCCACAGATGGATTGACCATTTACGGAAATGTGGCTCAGATTGATTTTGAGATCGAGCATGATCTTGTTCAGAAACAAGTCTCTTTTGCTCCCCTCGATTGTACTAAACACTAGACACTACCTAGTACTTTATATCGCTTTGCTTGATGAATAATGTACTTGGGCTGATGTGCGCTCAAGTGAAATATAGGCATTGTAAACCCTCGTGTGTGTGTGTAATTTTCATGCTTTTAGAAGTATTTGAATGAAGCATATAAGTGGGAGATTGAAGATTTAATCTATTTTATAATGTCATACAATTAATACTATTAGTGTCTGTCATTTTATTTTAATTCCAAAAACAATATTATAAATGATTATGTCTAGATTTACTATGAAAGTAGGATTATTGCTATATAAGATAAAGACAACTTTCTCTTACTTTTTTTGTATAATAAAAAGTTTACCTCGCTAAAGTTAGAATATGTCTTTAAATTTAAATAACACTTATAGAAATACTTATATATTACCTATTAATAATATTCTTATATCAACAGCAGGATTTGAACTCATAATTTTATAAATTATGAGCTAACTCTTTGTGATTAAAATTTTTGTTAGCATATATATATATATATAGAGAGAGAGAGAGAGAGATCTTTCTAACTAGTCCTTACGTGTCTATTTTGATTATTAAATGAGTGAGCCAACACAACATTTGGTAAAAAGAATTGGTTGTTATGGAAAGGAATGGAAAGTAAGGGACTAAAAATTATTGACCAAGGGCATATTTTGGAGGCAATGGTATGGAAAATGGTTTGATGAAAACTTTTGTATCAAGGAGAAAATGGTAAAATATATAAGAAAATAATGTAAATAATTATATTGCCGTTAATGAGTGTTTATTAATGAGTGTTTATTAATCAATTAAGAAAAAATAAATAAGTATAAATAAATATATAATACTATGTGTATTATTAAATATGAATTAATATGAAATTAAAAAGAAAGGAAGCTTGTTATAGGTATATAGAGTAAGAATGAAGATCGCGTGTTAAATTCTTTGGGCTTCAAACTCATCAAATAAAGAGTTTTTATTGACATTTAAGGGCTAAATTTGTCTTAGGCCTTTTCCCATGGATGAGTGAAAATGGGTGGGAACCAATCTTCTTCTCATGTATAAGGGAAAATTTTCAATCGCCAGAACGGGAATCCGGAAAAATTATTCTGCTAAATGTGTCCCATCAGAATGGTCCTTTTTCTTGCTCATAGTTGTAAAGGACCAAACGGGCTAAGAGAGAAAGCAACCTAAGTTGGAATTTTCAGTCATGCCATTCAAACAAAACTGCCAAGCTCTTTTTTTATTATTATTATTTATTATTTACATTTTATATTTATTATTAATATGAATATTAATTATTTCAAATAAAAAAATAAAATTCATTTTTATTTTTGAATTTGAATTATTTTCGAATTCTTTTTCTATTTTTATTTGTTTATACTACTATTTTATTTATAGTAGAGAAAGCAACCTAGGTTGGAATTTTCAGTCATGCCCTTCAAACAAAACTGATTTATGGGAACAGTGATATATATGTGTGCGCGCGCGCGCGCGGGGGAAGATAAATAAGCTTTGGAACGACGTCGCAATAGTCAAGTGAAATTTTGTTTTTGATATACAAGACAGTGAAACTAATGATTTGAAATGTAAAAATGACATAACAAAGATTCCATTTTTATTCGGCTCTTTATGATATTTACAACTCATTTTATTACAAAAGGTCTTCTTTTAATTAAGGAATCTAGCAGGTTGGGAAGGGAAAAAAAGTGGAGGGAGCTTCATTAAAAAAAAAATGTAATTAATTAAGAAAGATGTAGTCATTTTATAAACACTTGTTTTACATCAAGATTAGTATAATATTTTTGAAGTGTGTAAGCAAAGAATATTACTAAAAATTCATGACTTTCGGTGAATGTATAAATTCTAAGGCTAAGGGGTTAGCTTACTAAGACGATAACGAAATTGTTATCCTACATTTTCCATCATAACTTGGTTGCCTTATCCACCTTCTTTCGACAACCTTCAAGTTCATCAACCTCCCCTTGAATTATCTATATAAAAATATATTTTCCCTCTTTCTCTAAACTAAATAAGGTAAATTAAAACTCTCCCTTCCTTCTCATTCTGGTTAATTTAAATGGGGTAATATTAAAATCTCTTCCCTCTATCTATTGAACCAAACAAACCTAGATCCATCTCGGATGGTTATTGACTTATTTTTGACTTCAAGATTGGCGATTTTTTGTTTTTGGATGAAATACAAGTGTTAAATTGTACACAATCTACAAAACATTTCGAACAAAAACAAAACAAAACGTACTAGACTACATTAACTAGCCTCAGCCCGGCTCATGCTTTAAATTTATTTCTGGAGAGAAGTATTAGGCCTCAATATGAAACCAATAGATGTTAGATGAGAGCTCCATATAATCACTGGCGTTCGTTCAGGAGTTCCTCTCATTGACTTGAATACTTTTATGACAGTCAGCATAGTTATTTATATATAATACTGATTCGGTCCTTAATATAAAATATTTAATTAAAATTAATTAATATAATATTTTTTTTAAAACATCCCAATTATTTTTTTTAATTCTCTCCCTCCCTCTCTTGATTTTGAGGGAGTATCAATAGGAGTAATTTAGAAAAAAGTTAATAAATATAAAAAATATGTCTTATATTTATGACAAAGATCAACTCCTTAATTATGTCCTAGATTAAGGACCGGATGATTATTTATTTTGATAAGCACATATATTCTAATACTGTCAAATATTAAATATGAACACCTCCTTTCTCACGGATCAATTCTCCTTTGTGTTTCTCCGCCATGCATAGTCTGCTTTCAGCTGTTGTATCTTTCAACTTTGTGGAGTATTGTTAATGCTACCGCAACAAATTAAATAAACTCCCAAAAGGTTTCAGCATTGGCCTCATTCATTCATCCATCGTGACTCACCATTATCACCCTTCTACAACTCCTCAATGACCAACTCACAGCGCCTTCAAAACGCTACGTTGCGCTCCATGTCTTGAGCTAATTAATCACTTTCGCCAATCTTCCAATATAGCTGAAATAGGCGAGCTGGCTTGAACTGATATAATCCCAAACCATATGGAAGCTATCTTATGAAGATCTTCATTGGTACCTGCCATAAGTCCCACATTAGGAGGTGATCTTAAAAGAGAGCTTTATATGGTGCTAAGCTCTCCAACTCCAACAACTATTTTTTGGGGTGTGATTCTCCTAAAGACTTATACCCGTTATAATGGAAGCCACCAGATTTGGGTTTTGTATCTTTATTGATAGATGAGTCTTACACGGTGGGAGATTTGGCTACAGATTTAATCAATTTTGGTAGTACTAGTGATTAGGGGTGTGTTCAAGGGATAGGTCGAAACTAGGACACTCTTATCTTATGTCCCGTCCCGTCCTAATCCTGACTGAGACTGGGACGAGTTCGAAACAAGGTAGGAATTCCCGACCTGTCTGGACAATACATATACATATATATTAATTATTGTAATTATGTATTAGGAGTAGCCGGTGATTGAGTGGTGTTGGACGTGGTATAATGAAAGGAAGATCTAGGGTTCGAATCTCAAAACCTTCAAAAGTGGATTTTTATTTTTGCTTCAGCCCATTGTCTTGAAAAAATCAATCTTCCCTCTGTGTGTAAAATATTAGCATCCTCGCCTTTTCCCATAGACGAGAGAGAGAGAGAACACAATTCTAAGATTGGGATCTCTTGTGGTACAGACAGTCAGATTCTCTTCCGCCCCCTACGACTTCCCTTGGTTTATTGAGCTCATGGGCAACAGAGTGTTTATCAGCGATGGCAACAGACTTCAAACACGAAGGCAGTTCTATAACAGACTTCAATATTGTCAGATCCCCTTCTGCCCCTGTTACTTCCCTTGGTTTCTTAAGCTCATGGGAAACTGAGTGCTAATTGGCGGCAACAACGGACTTTAAACACGAAGGCGGTTCTGTAACAGACTTCAATTCAGTGTGATTGTGATTGCCTTTTGATTGATCCTTTTTACATATCTCATGTTTGGATTTGATGTGTGTAAGAATTTTTATGAAATAATATCCATTCCTTTGATTGGTTTTATGTTTCTTATTCATGATTTTTATTGTGATTTAGAGGTCTGATTTATGATTTTGAGTAATAATCATGTTGGATGTGAGTGGGCAGTCATAAATATTTGTTAGGTGAGTATCAATTGTCTTCTTCCTGATGACTCTACTTGGGATGAGACAGGATTTCTGAAGGTTATTTTGAGACCCGACCCTTCTCCTTGTCTTTACCCAATAATTTTCTATCTCAGACTTTTTCGGGATGGGACAGACCTGAAACATCCTCTCTTAGACCCCTCAGAGTACACTTGTGGAAGCGATATTAGCTCAATTATATTTTAACTTAGGCCCAGAAATTAAAATTTTACTCTTAAGTTCCTTATTCTGGACCTTTACTTTGAAAACTAATTTATCTCATTCTACACATTCAAATGAGGCTTATTACCTATCCACGTAAAGCCCCAGATGTGTGCTACTGGCTCACCAAATTTCCTGGCCAAACTCTTTCGTTTACTAGGTCAAACTGAGGTCGAAACACCGTTACCTCAGGACCTGCGAATTTCTCTCTTAATTTCTTATACACAAGCTGAACATGCCAAATAATACTTATTATTAAATAATAAATTATTACACAAAAGGGCATGAACAAAATTCTCATATCTCTATTACATCTTTCCTGCCAGAAATTCGGCAGTATAACTATTATACTTCATCTTTAAAAATAACTGATCTGTACTGATTCGGTAATTCCCGTGAGAACTACCATTCTACGTAAGTACCCAGGAAAGACTGGATGAACCGGCTAGATCCACTCACTTCCAGACTCTTTAGATAGTACCTACGTACACAGTACGTATCATCTTATTTCTTCATTATTGACATTCTATCATAATTTTGGCAGCATAATGACGTCTTTTAGCATTCTTAAAATTCACTTTGACATAACCTCCCTGTAATGGGTTATACATAGGGGATGATATTCGGGAGAATCTCAGTAGTAATAACCATAACAATATATATAATGCAGTGTGATAGTGCCTGTTTATGATTGTGTACATATAAGTATGTTGCGTGCTTCCATACTTAATAATAACATATGATCATAGCATTATGTAATCGAGCTTCAGACATAACATATAAGACAACAATTCAACCAAACAATAGCACATCAAATCACAAAGCCATTACATAAAAGTTAAGATTAATTACTACCTTACTAGTTGAGCAGAACTCTACTATCTCTATACTGCTTCCAGCTCCGCCAGAACTTCTTTCCTTCTTTCTTTCTTCCTCTCACTTTCTCTCTCTAAAACTCACTTTTCTCTCTATTTTCTTTCCTTGAGCCGTGAATGGAATGGCAAGGGGGGTATTTATACTTGAGACAAGGTGGAATGAATGGCCCAGATTGATTCACGATGAATGGCTCAGATCGCTTGCTTCCTCAAGAAGCTTCGCGTGCATCATCGTGATGACATCATCCTCCATAATGACTAATCAAAAGTGACATCATCATGGGGCACCTCACATGCTAGGTGGCGCAATGGTGGGGCCCTTGGGACACCTCACCAGCTGACTCAGCGTTTCCAGAGAATTCCAGAGTCTTGTCCCATAATGAACGGCTGAGATCATGCCACGTGTCCTTAACTTTTCTTCTCCCTCTAGAGTAGCGCCATGTGGCGTCTTGATGGGCCCCATGAGGATACCTTTCACGCCACCTCATGGCTTACGGATAAGCTCAGGACTTTATCTGATCAATTCCCCAATTATCACGTTAACCGAATAACCTTACTTTATTGAAAACTCTATAAAATATTATTTTAATGCCACTTTAATTCACATATTCCTTGGGCTACGTTTTTGCACTCTGGGAATGCTATCTTGGGTCTCTGATCAAGCTCAAGTACTCTGATGGCTCGATTCCTAAGAAACATCCCTTGGCAAATTACTAAAATGCCTTTGGTTTCTCTTTATTTACTTTAATAAATCTAGGGGCATTATTGTCTTTTCATATCTTACCAGAGTATTCTCTGACCTTGGTCAACTATCCATATAACCTTTCTTGACTGACTAACCTTAGTCAAATGATCAAAATACCATTTACTCATTCTTCAGCTATTTTACAACATAAGGGTATTTTCATCATTTTACACCTTTTTCGGGACACCGGCCCCTTTTACCACTGAACTGATATCATGGGCCTGGGCCAACCTTGGTGTCACTATGGACATCTGCATTATGTCATCTGGGCTCATTTAGTCCCAGTTTATTTACTGCTAAATCTCCCTATCGAATCCCAGGAACTCACAAATTTCCGTCTAAATTTACTAAAAAGTGAATAACTTCTTCTACATAACTCCTTTCGGGATTCTGTCAGTTTCCTGACCTCCGTATTCACAGGACGCACATTCCTGTAACTTTTTTACTCATATCTGAGGTCCCAGAGATCTGATAAAAAATTCAGATAACTTTTAGACTATCAGATAAATTTCAGCTATCTACAGCTCTGATAAAATTTCTGTATTAAGTCAGATTAACCAACATCATTTTCTCTATCTACTGGTAAAATTTGGGACTGAAATGCTTCCGGGCAGTTCTAAGCCACTTCTGGCTCAACTTTTCATAATTACCATTTTGCCCTTGGAAACTTTTCTTCTTTTCAATTAAGTCCCTAACTTTTCATAATTCTTACATACTCATAGAGACCTCATACGCATATTTTATAGTTCAGTGAAATGATCAATATAATTTTCTCTATTTTATGGTAAAATATGGTACTCATCGGCTACCAGTATGATCTTTTCCATAATTACGATTATGCCCCTGTATTCTCTTTCTGACATCTTTACTTATCTTCTTATCCTTTATCTTAAGTTCTCGAAATTCTCTTTCAACAACTCATCCCTTGAACTCTTCGGGAGTCATTGTTAATTGAAAGACTCGACAACCTGCCCATATCAGGTTATCTTACTCAGGAGCCAGCCCATATCTAGCTACCTGCAGAATTCATAGACTTAAGACTTAGGATATTCCTTACATTTCTCTCTTTGAACTTAGGTGAACTGTTCCTATTTTGTAGGTCAAAGACTTAGCTCATTTTTAAATCCTGAGGGACTTAGTTCATCCCTCGAATTCCTACAAAATATAGGTAAGTGATCTGCCCATATCAGATTACTACCCTGGGACTACGGGTTTAGCAGTCTGCCTATATCAGACTACCTCCCAATTCTCCTAGATCCAAAAATCGAGATGTTATAAGACCCATCTCAAAATCACTAGGACTAGATTGGGACATTTAGGACATGACTAATATGAACACCCGTACTAGTGATGGCCAATATGTCTCGTTACCTTGAGATTATTACTATTATTTGCGTATTTTCGTTTGAAAGTTTTGAACTTGTAAATTCAAATGATTCTTGAAATAGGATAAAGTGGGGTATATCTAGAAGACTCAATCATTATACTGCTCATCATGATTCGCATAATTAATGAACATATTATGCGCCCTCTTCGATATGTAAAGTTAAAAAGTCAAACTCATCAACCATATAATATCACTTTAATTCTATTTTGCATTGCCAAAACTTAAGTCTTGAAGTGATACCTCTTGATATAGCTCTTCAATTAAGAATTTATACTCATATGTATGTTATGTTGTTTCATGAACTGACATAACTTCAATAACTAATGTTTATTTAAAATAACTTTCTTATAGAAGAATAACATCCTCATAGTATGTATGTAGGGTTTCTTTAAAATAATACACCCTTTCGTTAAGTGATAGTTACTAAAGAGATATATGATCTTGGTGACTTTTAGTGTTATAATTAACTTCCTGCTACACAACGTGACTTTTCAAAAAATATATCTCTTCGTCATGTCAAAAATATTCCGACATATATACTTTGCCAAAAGTAGATTTATAAAGCTGAAGAAGTAAGATCAAGACGTACATCTCCTTGTGATCCAACAGATCCATTGGACAAAAAAGAGGGCAGAATATTGATCAAAACAATAGAAACATATACTACCCCCATCCTTAATATAAAAATTAAATATTTAACGTAGATAAATTAGTTATATTAGTTATTTATAATAAATATAATTTTTTTTAAAATTTTATTTTTATCATGACTACTCTTAGATAGAAACTCCTCAATGTTCGCAATTATAATAATGATGCTTTAGAAAAAATTATAAATTTAAAATACAAAATAGATTGATATCTTATGTTTAGAATTAAATTTAACCCCAACTAAATTTTATATTAATGTCCACCGATAATGATTCCTCCTTCCGCCTAGTTGATGGAAAGCCCCCTCCGCGACCCAAGTTTAGTCCCAAATGGCGATTCAACCGGTAACGGCAGTGCTGACAGCCGAGGAGGAGCGATCGAACCCACTAGTGCTAGCGCTACGGGCTGCCTAATGTGAGACCAAAAGAGTCAAAGAGGAAGTGAGAGTATGAGACTGAGACACGACCACCAGCTTTGCAAATTCATGTATTTAAAAATAATAACCATTGATATGGGACAGGACATCTCGAGGGTAATGCCGAGACTTATCCTGTCCTAAGGTTTTTCCATCCCAATCCTTCTTAGAACGAGACGGATATGTCCCAAAATCTTTGGGACCAGGACCAGATGAAAATTACCAGCCCTAGATTCGACCCATATTTTTAATTGTATGCTTCACCACAGCCACCATAAACGCCTATTTACTTCCACACAACATGCAAACGTGTCAGTTATATATAAATATATATATATATATATATCATTGGGTTAAATTACATCTAATACCCTACAACATATTTCTAATAGGGTATTTTAAAGTATTAATAATTTTTAGTGCATTCAATACTTTATCACTCGATATTCTAAGTTTAAGACACCTAGTGCTACTAAAAAATACTTTAAAACAAAATTGCACAAAAAGTATTATAGGATACTCAGTGTATTATTAAAAAAATATTTTAAAATACTGACCACAAATTAATTTAAGATAATACTATTTAAAAAATACTTCAGTGTTAAATATATCTTAACTCTATTATTTTCCTATACTTGTTGGATGTATTTTATTATTTAATTATTACAATTGACAAAGTTTAGATTTAAAGTTAACTCAGTTATATTTAATTAATCATATAATTTAATAACCTATGATAACTAGATTATCAAATAGAGGTAGCTTGAGTGAGCAGCACATATATAATACTCTCTCTCTAAAGGGTTTCTTATCCAGTGATAACAGAATTCTTAGTTGCCATCACTGTATCCAGTTATAACATATATACTACAGATATTGGTCAGCAAATCATGGATAGCTAGAAACAATTCAGAGAAGAAATCTGCAATTATGTACTTTTATGAATCATCGCACACAACAACAACAACAATAACAAAACCTTATCCCATTAAATGGGGTCGGCTACATGGATCATACGACGCCATTGTGCTCTATCAAAAACTGAATCCTTGGTTAAGATATTGACCAGGAGATCCCGCTCAATGAATCATCGCACACATTACTAAAAATTCATGACTTTGGGCAAATGTAGAAATTCTAACACACAGACAATAACAAAATCAAACCATTTTTTCCATCATAGATCCTACATTTTATACACAAGAAAGCCCGGCAGAAGCAAGTTTCCTGTGAAGATGGCTCCTCTAAATTAAACTTGGCTTCGACGGAAACATGCCACGCCATCATCACCAGTTCACCACTACCACCTCTTGGAAAATCAGCAAGCAAGTGAAGTCGAGGAAGTCCGATGAACATGCAAGAGAGGATTATGAGATCCCCTGAGCTACATTCAATGACAAAAAAGAAGGAAACTAATCAGCTGCACGGAAATTTTGTGGAGAAAAAATGGGGATAAACAAAAACATTTTAATGGTCGTATTATCAGATTGAGTTTTACACATCAAGAAACGAGACATGGCAATGCTTAGAGACAGGATGATTGAACAACCAGGGGAATAAATTAAGTAGCTTATGTCGATGAGCGAGCAATGCTATGCTCAATCGGATCAGGATTTTACCTATTATACAACAGAGTATTTGCCTATTAAATTGGACTTCAATGCAAAAATGCTGCACCATGATCACCACCACCACCTCTTGGAAAATCTAGTGGCAAGTGTAATGGAGGCAGTCTATGGGACATGCACAAAAGGCTAAAAAGATCCCCTGTACCACATTGAAAGATAAACAAGAAAGAACCTAATCAAACGGGCAGAAAATTTGGGGCTAAAAAATATTTTATATAAATTTTAACAAAAAAATCTTAATATCAAGGTGGGAAAATCTGTATTTAAGATGGAGTTTGATAGATGCAAAATACAGACACAAGAAAGAGAGACTGATTTATTCATAACAGTTAAACCTACCTGAATAACAATGAATTGCCCTTTTTTTGGGTGGAGGGTGTTGTGAGGCAGTTAGTCCAGGGTTGCCTCTCAATAAACACAGGCAGAAGAAATCAATATACCAAAATATAATATAAAAAATTATCACAAGCTACACTATTCATAGGATATTAACAAAGCAACTCAATTCTTAGACTCCCTGCAATGCCCCAGAAATTGTGTCTGATAAGACAATCAATAAAAATCTTGCCAAGGGTAAAATCCTGTTTGCTTGCTATATGATCTGACTATAAAAACTAAGTTTTTCTAAACCTATAGAAGTAAAAAATGTATGCTAGTTCTGAACCTGGAGCATATTCCCCTATTTTAGATCAAACATGAGAAAATCACTAGACCAAATCAAACTCAAGGACAGTTAACACCAACATAGCAATGATGGACGCAAAAATCAACAATAACAACCAAGCTAGACTTCTTTACAGTAGTAAGTGGACTAATGTTAATATATTATTCGTCATATTAACAGACCGGATATGAAACTTCAACAACAAATGAGACATTGCAACACTATAGAATGATTAAATAACCAAGGTAATTAATAAAGTAGCATCTGTCAAAAGGCAAAAACATAACGCTCAATCAGATCAGGATTTTACCTATTATACAACAGAGTATTTGCCTGGTTGAGCACCACCAGGAAGTTGCAAAGCCTGATTTGTGATGTCTTCCAGCACACGCTTCAATTCTGCTTTTGCTCTCTTGACAGACTGTTCACTGGGGCCCTCAATGAACAAGTAGAGTTTCCGTTCACCAGATCCTGGGACCTTGCCAGGAGGGAAATACTGCCCCCTGGTGGTAATAGCAGCTCCTGTCCACTCAGAAACTGGGCCTAGAGTTTCCTTGTGTGTGACTTTCCACCGAGCATTTTGGGGGAAATCATTTATCTCCAACTCAGCTTCATAATGCTCAGGCATTGCACCAGCAATCTTTGCTAATTTATTTTGCAGGTTCATAGCAGCTAATGCTGCCCGAGTTGCTCCATCACTTGGAACAATGGGCAGCCCTGTCCCAGGCATGACTCCTGCACTCTGGAAACCAAGAACAGCAGGCAAAGAAACAGGCAATCCACCATTTGAAATTACCTGGGAAGTAGAGGGCATTGCAGGGGTGTTTGCTTTGGTGGCAGCAACTAGAATCTGTGCAAGAGCAGGATGCTGTGAGATGTCACCTCCTGCCTTCCGAATACCTTCATCTTCATCCTCAGAATCAGACTTATCTTCTTCAAACCCATATTCTCTGGCTTGTGCTTTCTTGGCTGCTCTCCTCACCTCATCTTCTTCTTCATTAAATTTAAAGCCACTGCCTCCATAACCAGTCCCATGGGCTTGCTCAAGTCCTTGATTAACTTTTGCCATAAACCCGTCAGCAAGAGCTTTCAGGTCATCAGGAACTATTTGTTCAGATAGCTCCAAAGCTTTGACCAGATCTGGTGCATATCTTGCTTCTTCCTCCGAAATAAATGTGATAGCACAACCCTTCCGACCAGCTCGTCCTGTACGTCCAACACGATGTACATAATCTTCATAGTGGTTTGGAACATCAAAATTGATAACCAATTCGAGTTCCTTGACATCCAAACCCCTGGCAGCAATACTAGTTGCAATCAACAAATTGCAGACATTGCTTTTGAAGTCAGAAATTGTAGATTCTCGATCTGTCTGATCCTTAGCCCCATGAAGAGAAAGGCATGGATAACCATGTCTAAGCAAATCCTTGAACAAAGCATCACATTTCTCCTGCGAGTGGACAAATATCAACATCTTTCCCTTCTCATACCATTCCCCAAGTAATTCTAAGAGCCTGAAGAACCTCTCATTTTCTGGCCTCACCTCTACTAGCTGTGTTATGTCCTTGTTAACAACACTCCTTCCACCA
Organism: Leucaena leucocephala; assembly: GCA_037074615.1. Lineage (NCBI taxonomy): Eukaryota > Viridiplantae > Streptophyta > Magnoliopsida > Fabales > Fabaceae > Leucaena > Leucaena leucocephala. The sequence goes on along the minus strand of CM073544.1, from coordinate 612,270 downwards.
ACTTGTATTTCAACAGGCTTGTTCAAAACCTTACGAGCTAGAATTTCAACCTGGCGGGGAAAAGTAGCAGAAAATAGAACAGTTTGACGATCTGGTCGAATATTCTGAACAATTCGAGTGATTTGAGGTTCAAAGCCCATGTCAAACATACGATCAGCCTCGTCCATGACCAGATAAGTGACTCTACGCAGGTTAGATATCTTTCCACCACTGGTGCATAGTATGTCAATCATCCTACCTGGAGTACAAACCACTATCTCAGTACCACGTTTCAATTCACTGATTTGCTGGGCAACACCAGAACCTCCATAGACAGGCACACACCTGAGACCAAGTACTTTTGCAAATTTCTTTATATCACTGTGAATCTGTTGAACAAGCTCCCTTGTAGGGGCCATTATAAGCCCAATTGGCCCATCTCCTGCAACAACTGGTGGCTGATCCTTGATGTGCCTCAACATTGGCAGAACAAAAGCAAGGGTTTTTCCTGACCCAGTTTTAGCAATACCTATGCAATCTCTACCACTCATAATCACAGGGAGGGCCTGAGCTTGAATAGTCATTGGCTTTTCATAATTAAGCTTCTTTATTGTCTCCAAAATTTTGCTAGTAAGACCAATCTGATTCCATGATTTCACAGGCTTTGGCACATCCTTTCCATGTATCTTCAACTCCAACTCCTTCCTGTACGCTGCAACTTCTTGAGGAGTCATCTTCGCAATCTCCTTTACTTCAATATAAAAATTTTTCTTGAATGGCTCATAATCAATCTTTGAGTGGTCAACAATAGCAAGTCTCTCAGCTTTGGTCTTCTTTACTCTTTTCATGAATTCATCATCATCTTCATCTAATGGATCACCCTCAATTTCAAGGTCTTCATAATCTGAGTCAGACTCTTCACCAGGAATTATTCTCCCAATTGTTTTATTAGAACCTTTCCTAGGGTTCCCACCATTACTTTGCTCGTCCTTGTTACCCTTGGGCTTTAAGTCAGCAATTTGATTAGAAGATTCAGGAGCCACAGCACTATTCAGCTTCTCAACTTCAGGCAAAACCATAGAATTCATGAAAGCGTCCAATGGATCAATTTCCTCATCTGCCTGAGTTCCATCAGCTTCATCTAGTAAATTAGATGTAACAGGTCCATTATTAACATCTACTGCCATAGAATCCTTAGGTTCTTTGTCCAAAGGTTTGTCATCTTCATCTACATCCATAGCTGTATTTGGCATCCCTGTAGCGGTTCCTTCTTCATCATCAGATTCCCCTTCAAGTGTCCAGGCCTTTCCAAACTTAGGTACATCAGCACTTGCTTCACCATGCTTTTCTTTCTCAGCTTCTTCTCTCTTCCTCCTCAGCTCTTGCCATTCCTGAACTCTCCTTCTCCTCTTTTCCATCTCTTCATCCAACCTCCTATGCTCATCCTCTAGCTCCTCCTCGCGGCTTGGTTTGCTTTCATTGGCATCTGAGTTGTCATTGTCACTCTTTTTCCTTGGGCTCTCTTCATTATTCTCAGTTTGCCTACTTGACTTGCTGACACTTTTCTCCTGCTCTCTACCCCTGTAATCATCATCATCTTTCTTGTGCCGCTTTCTTTCTCTATCCTTGGAATCATCATCACTGTACTCACTATCAACTTCCCTACGCTTCTCCCTCTCTCTTCCTATCCTCCCCCTTTCTTTTTCAACTTCCCTCTCCCTTTCACGCTCTCTCCTATCCCGTTCCCTTTCTCTATCCTTCTCCCTTTCTTTCTCCCTCCTATCTCTCCTCTCCCTTCCCCTATCTTCCCTGTCCCTTTCCCTTTTCTTGTCTCGAGCTCTTTCTCTTTCTTCATCATGAACTCGGGTCCTATCTTTATCCTTGTCCTTATCTCTATGCTTCTCTCTTTCTCTATCAAATCTTTCATCAGAATCGCTGCTTTTCTCTCTCTCATAGCGTCGGCTCTCACGCTCCCTCTTCTCTCTATCCCTATGCTTCCCTTCACTTCTATCCTTACCTTTATCACTAGTCTTCTCACCGTCTCGTTCATGGCGACTCCTCTTTGAATCCTCTTCCTTCCCTTCATAATCTTCCTTCCTAGATTTATGCTTTCTCTTGTCCATTGTTTTCTCCTACAAATTTGTTGTTGTCAGTAATAGTAACATTTTACAGATTCAAGACAAAAAATATTATTTTTATAGATGCATAGAGTATTAACTGTAGAAGAGAATCACACTGCAGTATATTCGGCAGAAGAATAGAGTGAAAGTAAATCTGAATGTGACATTAAGGTTGTAAAAAATGCTTGGAAGCTAACAAATCATAAACATATGTTCTAACCTCAAATTCAGAATTAAGCAATTCAGTAAAAACAGTTCCAATCACGTAGAGAATAAAACACACTTATATCACATTATTAAAACTGAATAAATAAGTATAGTTTCATTATATTTCCCAGGGAATATTATCAACATTTTGACTCTCTTCCCAAATTTTTTGGGTTTTAGATGAAGACATATAAATGATGCACACATTAAATACGGAAAAAATTGTGTGAACCTTTGGATAAAGGAGGAAAGGGGTTTACAGAAATGGAAAATGTTGGTAAAGAATTATTGACAAAGCAAGCATGGACCACAAATTCTATTTGTAAAAGTTTAGGTCCCAGATACTTGGAAACCAAGAATGATACTGGAACACTTCAGCATTCAAATTCAGCCAGGATATGAGTAATAAATTGGCTCAAGAGAACCACAGAAAATGTTGAGAGCATGGATCAATGCACTATGATCTTTATTGACACTCCATTTAGCCATGAATAAAGTAGTTTTTTAAGGGTAGAAGACCTTGTCCATACAGGACAGTTAAAATAATAAATTGTTTGAGTACAGAATACCACAATGCTTGGAGTCAAGGGTCAACTTTTCACTAAAGGAAACATCAGCAAGTCCTATGCAATCTTAACCTTCTGTCAATATAATTTAGGTTGGTCAATAATTTGTACTTACATTAAAGAAAGAAGACAAGAAATGAATACATGGTTTTCATGAGGATCTCTGGAGATCTGGTAGGAGTGTTTTATCATGATGATAGAAGATTTCAAAAGGAACTTGCATTTTTCGAAGGGGTAAGAAAAACAGTTAGTTTAGTCTGAGACCAAGTAGCTGTTAATCCAAGGAAAAATACTTCAATATCCTTGTGTTAGACTAGTAGCAGAGAATTACAGAAAAATTATGAGATATTTCAGGAGCAGTTGATAATTGTTGATTATTTCGACGGATGTACACATAGGCGGACCTATATTACACTCAGTAGGGGCATCTGCCCCAACTGAAATCTTTGAAATATGTATAGTTGATATAATACCCTTTTAATTTTTGTGCCAGATAATTCGACACAACTTGAGTCAAATCATTTACAAGATCATACATCACAAATACCTTGAAAATTTTCTACGTTGATGATAATATAAAAGGATTAATAAACAGAATGCCAATACACAACAAATCCAACATTGCAAAACAACACAATCAAAGCATACAAGTCGCTAGTAATCAAAACGAAGAGGGCAGAAGTATAATAGCCAATTACACACCTTTCAAGCAAAAACTAGTAAAAACAAACAAAAATTAAACACAATGTGTAAATATTCCCAAGTTCAAAAGCGTCAATATTCAAACGATTACACGACTAGTCGACCTGATTCAAATCAAATTAAAACAAAAAAAATTAAGACAAAGCAAGAACAACCAACGAACAAATGACCCGGGGAATAAATTCAAAGCCAGATTGAACAAATCAATCTCACCGGATTTTGGGAGTAGAAAAAGCCCTAGGGTTCGGACCTTCCTCACTACTTGCCCGAGAACAACCTCGCAGAGATGACAACGGTGGAGAATAAATATCTATGCATCGGAAATATAGAAAGATTAAAAGAATCAAATGTAATCAATTATACGAAAAATTGGAGAAACACCTAAAGATTATGAACGACTCTAAAATTTGACGGGATATAGATTAATTTTTTTAAATTATAAAAATAATTAAATTATGGGATATAAAAAAATTTATTTATATTATTTGAGTTATTATTTTTTTTTGTTTAAATTATTATTTTTTTATAAAGTTGTTATTTATATTACTTAAATTTTTTTAAAAAATAATTTTATTATTTTACAATTAAAAAAAAAAGTAATCACAAGTCTCATAAAATTTCTCATAAAATTTCACAATGGTTTAACGATTTTTTGAGATTTTTTTATAATCAGATTTCTTACCTTATACTTAGATATAATTTTTTTTTAAATTATAAATCAACCAAATATTAATTAGTACTCGAACCCATGAAACACTAATTAAGTTTTACAAGTTTAAGTGAAAAAACTATTGATATTAATATTGATTAATTGATTGATTGAGGATTGAGGCTCAGCTCTTTTGTATTAAATACTTCTCATACTTTTAAATATTAAAAATTAAATTAATTAATTAATTAATTATAAATATATTTAGAATCTAAAATAAAGAAAAAAATTTAACTATCAATTTTTTTAAAAAAATATTTAAAAATCATTAATTGAATTAGTGTACCATAAGTATTTAATAGGGAAAATCTTAAAAAAATATCTCTTAAATTTTAAAATTCTAGATTAAGAATTACTATAAAAATATGTTATTATTTTTTTTATAAGAGTCGTCAATAACTTATAAAGTGTAATAAACAAACTGATTTAAAATTTTTAAATTTAAGTTGTAGTTTTTGAGATTTTTCCTATTTAATATGGTACTATATGATACTTATTTTGTATTTATACACATGTATTTATTGATACCACTTTAATCCAGTTTATATAATTCAAATTTTGATAATAGAATAGAATTTTTTGTGTTTAAGGTAACATGGTAGAAAGGATCTCTTATACTTGCTTGTAATAACATGGTAGAAAGATTTTATTTGTAAGTTATTATAAATATTTTGTTCATACATGTTTGGTGTTGGTTTTAACATTTATACCAATTTTTTTTTTTTAATATCAAATACTCCCTTTTTTTAATGAGTTAATTTGTTAATGATAAGTATATATGCTTATATGTATGTATTGATATGCGGCGTACTTATATATATATATATATATATATATATATATATTCTAAACTTTTAAAAATTGTTCTTATCTTATATATTATATTATATACATGTAACACTAGGACATGATTATATATATACAAGTCAAATTTATTTATTTTTATTTGTATAACTATTAATTATCATTTGTATAATTAAAATTAGAACAACTTAATATATATTGTATGGGAATATATAAAAATTATAAAAAGATGCATAATATAAGATAAATAGCACTTTTGGAGAACTATCCTTTTTTTTTTTTTGCCACCCGGTTCACCGGAGTTTTGCTCCGACTACATCCGGATCCGACCCGCGTCGTGCACCTAACTATGGTAGGTGAGTCTCCCAACGGGAATTTTCTGCGTACGCTAAGGCTCGAACTCGAAACCTCATTTAAGCGATACCAAGTCACTTACCACTCGAATCAACCCCGTTAGTTTTTGAAAAACTATCTTAATTATATCTAATAATACTTGAATATAACACAATTAAATAGCCTATGAAAGAAGAAATAAAAGGTAAATAATAGAGGAAAAAATGATAATATATGTTTGCCAATAGAAATACTTATATTAATAAACTGTTAGTTAAAATGGTAAGCAATCTTACCCGAGAATATAAATTTAAATTTTAAAAAACGTATTTATTTAGATATGTAAAAAAATTTTTACGCTGTCTCGAAATAGTAGAGATATTTTTTACTAAATAAAAAGAAAAAAAAAAGAAACATCTCCTTCATGGTCCTTAATTGCTCGCTCATGTATTCCTATTTTTCCTAGTTTAACTAGGTTATATATGTTTTGGCTTTTGGAATTAGCATAACCATGTTTTTTTATGAATTAACTTTTAAATATAAACTAATATTTTTTTTTAAAAAAAAAGAAGAATTAATGCTATGTTAGATGACAACTAGAATAATAGTATCTACTATTACTTATTTTTTAATTACTGTCAATTAGTTGTCAAGTTAATTAGTACTTGATAGTGCTCGAGATATTTTATCGTATATCTTTCCAAATATACAAAATCAATCCTAATCCCAATATTTAAAATTAATGAAGGTAAGAATTTTTGTTAAGATAAATAGAGTAATTCCAAGCGATAGTATACCTCTTCTATATATATATATATATATATATATGTATATATATGTAAACTCAGTTAAGTTCGTGGATAAGATTTTTTAATCCAACACATCTCATTGCAAGCTTCAGGGTAGACAATGTAAACACTCTTGAAAATGCGCTCTTGGAGAAAATTATAAAGAGCAAATTATATTGATCTCTTAGGCACCGGCCCATAATTTGCTTTGATTTTCTTTTCTTTTTTCTTTTTATCTTAGTCTTTACATTTTTAAATGTTTTGAATCACTCTGTAAAATCTTTATAATCATTTAAGAGGTCATTTTTAGTTTCATGCTAGCTACTAGTTCAAATATCATTCCTATAATAATAAGTCTAATATTAATAAAATAATGATAAATTAAAATAATCCTAACATAATATAATATAAAAAACTAAATATATCCCATATTTCATTTTTAGTTTGAACATTATAGCGTGCAGCAGGAGGATTATAAAGTCTAATTTTTTTATACGTTTAGATAAATTTAATATCGGACCCCCATTAATATTAGGGTATAGTCTTATAACTCAAAAAGTACTTATAAGAAATTTATAAAATTGCTTACAAAAAAAAATTTTATAATAATAATAAAAATTGAACTCATAAACTTACGAGATATAAGTATATTTTTTATTATTTGTATCAAATTTTTTTTTGTTATATATCTGAAGTAAAATGTTGAGACAGCCCAAATACTTAACACATGTATAAGGCCCAATTGTAGCATGGGCTTGTATTCTTTATTTATTATCTGTACATATTACAGCTTGCTTGTATGTTCCCCCAATAGGGTTTTACCCACTATATAAATGAATGCAAAGTTATTATCAAAAAAAAAAAATGAATGCAAAGTATGGGCCACCGTGAGCCAACATTACACAAATATCTAGACCTAAATATCCTAAAAAATATGAGTTTGATTTTCACTGTCATTATAAGAATTTATCATAAGCTTCTATTCTTTATTTATTATCCATACATATTATAGCTTGCTTGTATATACACCCAATAGGGTTTTACCCACTATATAAATGAATGCAAAGCATTGGCCAGTGACCACCGTTAGCCAACATTAAACAAATATATAGATATAAATATCCTATAAGGATATAAGTTCAATTTTTACTATTGTCTTGATGATTCATTTGATAAGTGATCTCGTAAGCCTTTTATAAACACTCTCTAAAACTTGAGGCAGTACCCTAATCTTAGTGAAAGACCGATATTGAACCTACCTAAATTTATTTGTATAAAAAGAAAACTAGACCTAAACCTAAATATATCCCAAAGACAAAACTTCCCGTGAAGAATTTCAATGAAGAGTGAACTTCATTGACTAGAGAAAGCAATAATGTCAGTAGTATTATGATCCCAAAACAAACTACCACAAAAGTAGCAATTTCATTTTGAAGATTTGAAGAATCCCCCGTAATAAGCTTATTCCACCATAGGAGTGGAGGGATCCAATTCATAACAACAAGATGAAGAGAAAGTTAATAAAGTGAATTGGATCCTACAAACTTATCAAAGTTAGGGTATGCTTTCAAATTTAAAATGCGCTTATAAAAATATTTATAGATGGTCTACTAACAAAATTATCATATCAACAGTATAATTTAAACTCATAACTTTATAAGGTATGGATCAACTTTATTTAATGTTTGTTGATAGTTAAAATTATTTTATTAGTATGTGTGAGATAATTTTGTCCTCTAGAAAAGAAGATAGGAGAAAGCGACTGTGGTTATTTATCATGGTTTTCTTTCTTAAATCATATTCAATTTAAAACAAGAAATAAAAACATGCAACTTGTAATTAATGAACAGAAATTTTCCAGATCTATTTATCTGAAACGCAAAATCTTGTGAAGCTAGTTAAATATACTGTCATCCATCTAAGATATATATATATATATATATATATATATATAAATTATCTATCACGAATTCCGTGGAACCAATTGCAGCCGTTCCTTTTTGATCTGTCACTATCATTATATGTCGTCACTCCAATATATCAAGTGAATTGTCATTGACTTGCATTAATATTATAACTCTAAATTGTTGGTGAAACTTTTCTGACAAAGATTCAGACCGACACTTGAATGCTCCTCGGAAATGATCCCTTCAAACACGCTCTCTCTTCCCCTCTTTTCCTTATTACTCCTATTCTCTCTTTCAACCTTATTAGGAAATGGTTTAACGACCATCGACTTCGATCTTGTTCATCGTGATTCACCATTATCACCATTCTTCAACTCCTCAAGAAGCTTATCAGATCTCGCTCAAAACGTTAAGTTGCGATCATCATCATCATCAAGACGACGTCGTCTGATCCTTCAAACTGATATTCTTCCACCAGTTATCATACAATTACCAGAACAAGGTATTATGTTAGGTGAGTACCTCATGAAAATCTATGTCGGATCTCCAGTACCAGTAGAGACATGGGCTATTGCAGACACAGGAAGCGACCTTATATGGGTCCAATGCTTACCATGTCACACATGTTATCCTCAAAACGCACCAATCTTCAATCCCTCAAAATCTTCGACATACAAGACAGTGTCGTGTCGCTCAAAAGCTTGTGGTTTCCTTCCCAAGGGATATTACGGCTGTGGAAATTCAAAGCAGTGCATTTACGGATATGGATATGGAGTAGCAACAACGTTTGGAGATTTGGGAAGAGATCTGTTTGGCTTTGGAGGGAAATCTGATTCATTTCATAGTTCTTTGTTAGTGTTTGGATGTGGGCATGATAATAGTGGGGCATTCTCAAGTAAGGGTTCAGGAATTGTGGGGCTAGGGACTGGACCTTTGTCTTTAGTTTCACAGTTGGGTTCTGTGATTGGTCACAAATTCTCATTTTGTTTGGTTCCTTACTTTTCAAACTCCACTGGGAAACTGAAATTGGGCAAAGAAGAAGACAAGATATCATCAGGATCAGATAGAGCTGTGCCGAGGGCCACTACTCCATTTACAAACGGTGGTTCCACCAATTCAAATTACATGCTCACTCTTGAAGGTACTTCAAATTATGATAAAATTATATTCATCATGAATTATATATCACTCTTAATTAGCTTGTCTTTACTTTAATTTCTCTCAAGTTTGTTAGATTGTTTCTTCTATTCATAAAGTACTCCATCTAATTTTTAATATAAGAGTTAGATAACTAATTCACAGATATTAAATAATTCAATAAAGTTAATTATGTGTGACAAAAATGTGTTAGTTTTCTACAATAGCTAGCCTTTCTAATCATGTGCATTATTGAAATTATCCCTTGATTAGAAACCCAATTACTAGTTATACGCAATTAACAGAGACACTTTGGGAAAAAAATATAAATTTGAGATATAAAAGTATATTGATGCCCTATGTATATTTAGGAGCAAAGTAATAAGTCCTTTTATTTAGGACCAGAGAGGTAATATTATTTAGGTAAAGTAGCATCTAATACTCTAATACTCCTTTGCGTCCCTTATTATAAGGTTCTTTTAACCGAATTGTGTGGTTCTAAAAAGTTGTTAAAAATAATAAATATATAAGAACCTACATAGAGTTAGTCTAGCGGTATAAAGTCTTGTTAGATCCTTCTAGATCTTGAGTTCGATTCTATAAGAGATATATGTGCTTGGAGGCAATCCCGAATCCCGAAACTGAATACATAGGATCTAGAAAATAATATTTATGGTTAGGGGTACTAGATATCTTAATGGTGGATAGTACTCTACTATGATAGAATCTATCAGAGTTTATTTTATTTATTGTACATATGACATTCATGTGAACATCTGTATGAAGGTCGTCGCAGAAGAGAGGGGAACACGCTTATTGATTCAGGGGGTACCTGGTTTTTAATGGAGTCAAGGTTTTACAAGAAGGTGGAGGTTTGATAAAGGAATCAATTGGGGTTGAAGAAGTCAAAAACGCTTCTGATGTATTCAATTTGTGTTACTCAAACAAGCATGCCGAATCTATCCTGAACACTTTTCCAGATTTCGTGGTTCATTTCAAGGGTGGTGCTGACGTGTACTTGAAGCCTCATCATAACATATTCTTTCCTCAGGACGATTTCATTTGCTTAGCAATATTCCCAGAAGACGACGGATCAGGATTCGACTATGGAAATGTTCCACAGGTGAATTTTCAAATGGAGTACGATCTTCAAGCCAAACAAATCTCATTTTCTCCTGCTGATTGTAGCTGCAAATAGAAATATGTAATCGCATGCTAATAATTCACCTCATGTTTGTCATATATGATGTGTGTGTATTTGTGTGTCTGTATGTGTGTCCGTGTGGGTCAAGTGTGAAGTTTTCATCTGTTCTATGATATATATGTGAACCTTGAAACAGAATTTTCAAATTTTATCCATGTAAATTTGTTATTAAAAAAATTCAAGTACTATATATGATTTTGATTAGTTAATAGTGTTCTAAAGAGTATAAGTAGAAGTAGAAGAGATAAAGAAGAAAGTCATGCACAATATCTTCAAGTCATGGACAACAATTTCCATGGTTTAATTCTCCCCCATTTATTCCTATTTTATAAAGTGTAAATTGAGTTGATCGACCGAATTTTTTATAAGATAGAATAAAAACCCCTAAGTATAGATTATACTTTAAATACTCAAGTCAAGTCAACAATAACCTTTATGAAGTGATAATTTAATTAAGTTTCTGTTTGTATTTAAAGACAAAAATAATATGTTTGATCCGTCATGACTGTATGTTGAGAATCATTAACTCTATATATTCATTAATCCACATAAATTAAATAACTCTTCACATAAATCCTTTACTATTTATAACGAGATGACTTTTCAAAAAACATACGTCTTCATCTTAAAAATATTCCAACAAATAGTACGTGCCTAGCCTTATTATTTGATTGGAAATGAAAAATCAAATGGTTTAATTAAGGAAAGCAACACACATCAGCACTGGAGAAAGGTAAAAGAGATGGAAACATAACTTGCATAAGTATTAACTCAGGGACGAAAAAACATGCACGCTCTAATTCCACTGATCTTTCTCTTATGTTCACTCTCATCTCTAACAAATGGATTACATATCGATTTCGACCTTGTTCATCGTGATTCGCCATTATCACCATTCTACAACTCTTCAACCAGCATCTCAGACCTCGCTCGGAACGTTAGGTTGCGATCCCAGATTCGATCAAGACGACGACGTCGTCGTTTTTTTTCTCCAAACTGATGTACTCGCACCAGTTGTTGAACAAGGTGAAGGAGAGTACCTCATGAGAATCTACGTTGGTTCACGACCCTTAGAGACATGGGCTATTATTAGAACTTAAGTCAATGTGACAGAACTTTCATTGATATTATATACCTCCAATCATTTCTTTAGTTAATATAGATGCGAGACTTTGGACTATTACATTCTAATAACACAGGAAGCGACCTTACATGGGTCCAATGCTCACCAAGCAACACGTGTTACCAGCAAGACGAGCCAATCTTTAATCCCTTCAAATCTTCTACGTATCAGATTCTGTCGTGTAACTCAAAACCTTGTACGTTCTTGTACCAATATAGCTGTGGGAATTCAACACAGTGCGTGTACGAATATGGATATGCGGATGGCTCAACTACTTCTGGAGAATTGGCGAGAGATTTCTTCAGCTTTAGGGCAAAATCTGCTTCGTTTAATAAGTCTTTGTTAGTGTTTGGATGTGGACATAACAATAGTGGCATATTCTCAAGCAAAGGTTAAGGACTTGTGGGGCTTGGAGCTGGACCGTTGTCTTTAGTTTCACAGTTACAAGGCTAGAAAAAAAGATTTCTACACCGGTTAAAAATGGCATTCTACATCGCACATATAACCGGTGTAGAAACGGACCGTGTAAAAAGTGAGACATTTTACACCGGCCACATGACTGGCCACTATATATAAACCGGTGTAAAATATATCAGTTTTTTTTTAAAGTGATAGACCACTATGTCATCAACTTTTACAAAAAAAAATATATATCAGAATATATAAAAGTTGCAAACTTTTACTACTTATCCGACTCGAAGTTTTGGGAGTCATCAGATTGGGTGAGATCAACAGGATTAAAGAAGCTATCACGGGGTTGATGGCGGCGAACTTCTGAGAAAAATCTCTGAAACTTGCTTTCAGTCTGTCAACTTTCTGATTCAGTTCTTCCACAGAGTCCTCCAGTCCATTGAAGCGCAGTATGAGTTCATCAAGGCGCTCCATCAGAGTCACAACCAGGGGAGGAGGAGAAGGAACAGAAGGGTGAGGATCAGGATGTTTGTCTTCAAAGTCATCTCTGTTTCTTTTGTGGGGCGGAGAAGGAGGCGTGCGTGAGGAAGAGCCCATTGGAGGAGTCAGATAGATGAAAAGAAAAGAAAACAGAGATAAAGTGATGAGATGAAATGTACAGATCGATCATAGGAATGGTATACATATATATATAGTTCATGGTCAATAAGAATATAGAAGAATGCAATTGGCCTTCTAGCATAATGACTACAAATATTGGGAACCGAAGAAGTAAAATGAACGGTCTGAAGAATAATAAAGAAAGCGGGAAAGAATAGACAGGAAACTGAAGAGGCAGATGTATATATAGGACGAAGCTAATCTGCACCGGGTGTTTATATTTTAAATCGGTTACTTTTAAAATCGGTGTAAAAATTTAATTCTTTCACACCGCCGTCTCCTCAGTGACCGGTTTAAAAGTGGGATTTAGAATATTTTGAAAAATAAACGGATCATCAGCAACGTATGCAGAACAAGAAACCTGTTAAACTTCATTATATTCATTCAAATTAAACTTTACTAACTAACTTTACATCTTGAAATCTAAAAAAAAAAGACCTCGCTCTATCAACCTAGCTAGCTATATATATAAATACAATATCATCAACTCCTCATTCTTTTCATTACATCAAAAAGGAGGTGGGGAATAGAGAAAAGCAGGGGTGACCCCGTTTTCACTGATCATCATCATCATCTTCCGAATCAGTGTTTTGGGAGTCGGAATTGGGATCAACAACAGGATGAAAGAAACTATCATCCTGTTGATGAACTTCAGAATGGAAGGCTTTGAAACGTTCATTCATCCTCTCCACTTTCAGAGCCAGTTCTTCCACCGAGCGCTCCAGGGCATTGAAGCGCGGGATGAGTTTCTCCAGGCACTCCACCAATTGCTGAAGCAGGGGAGGAGGAGAAGGAACTGAAGGGTTATCACGAGATACATGTTTGTCTTTAACATTATGTCTCTGTCTTTTATGAGGCGAAGAAGGAGGGGTGGATGAGGAAGAAGCCATTGGAGAGTTAAGATAGAAGAATAGAAGAAATGAATATAAAACAGATATCGAAGAAGGTGATCATGATGAAATACTGCGCATGTCTGAGAAGACTTGACATAAAATGGCGGGAGAAAGGATACTGACGGAGTTCATCTAAATCAGACTAAATATTTTCACATCGGTTAATATAAATCCGCTGTAGAAAGTAAACATCTAAATCGGACTAAATATTTCCACATCGGACTCTATAATATCCGCTGTAGAAAGTAAACATCTAAAACGGACTAAATATTTCCACATCGGTCATGAGTAAATACGGTGTGAATATTTTATTTTATTTACAAAAATGCCACTGTTCATTTTTTTTAAAACCATCTCCGTATTGACCGGTTTAAAAATGTGGATTTAGAATGCCAAATTTCCACCAGTGTTAGGTTCTGAGATTGGTTACAAATTCTCATACTGTTTGGTTCCTTACTTCTCAAACTCCACCAGTAAGCTGAAACTGGGTGATGAAGCCAAGATATCATCTGGATCATCATCAAATGGAGTTGTAGTGTCCACTCCAGTTATAATTGATGATGGAAGTTACTTCCTCACACTTGAAGGTACTAATTAGTTACTTCGGTTTCCAAATATAAGGTCTAGTTAATTTTTTTGGATAGAATAAATAAGCTAAATAAATCAGTTAATTATTAATATTAGAACTAGTTGACTAATTTAGACATATTAAGGAGTATATAATATGAATTTATTTTGAGGGGTTAGATATAGTTATAATTAACTGATTTATTTGGCTTCCTTAGTTTATCCAAAAAAGTCAACTGGATCTTATATTAAATTATCACCCTTAGTCTGTGTTTTCTATAAGCAACGGAATCAACATCACATCTTAACCTTAAATACTCAAAAATAATAAGGCTCAAGAATATGGTTCCTTCCACTTTATTATGTACTCTTCCTCCGATTTTTAATATATGACATAATTAAAGAGCTGACTTAGTATTAAATATAAGAAATATTTTATATATTTATCAATTTTTTTCTAAATTATTCTTATTAATATTTTCTCAATAATAATCAAGTAAGAGAGGGAGATAGGGAGTTAAGGATAATGATTAATGTATTTTAAGAAAAATATATCATCGAAGGACATAAGCTCAATTGATATTTAATTAATTTGAATAAATTAAAAAAATTATATAAATTAGTTAATTAATACTAACAAATGTGATATTATCTATCTAAATACCCTTATGTCACATAAATGGATGCATTTAAATTATTGTTGTATTTAATTATTATTGAGGGAAATTATTAATATGGGTAGTTTTAAGGGAAATGATATGAAAACAAAATAGATTTAGATATTATATTTAAGACTAAATCTACCCCCAATTAACCAACAAGCTATAATTGGTTGAGGTGATAAGCGGCATCACCTTCGTAAAGAGAATAACATAAATTTAAATTTTGATAAATGTATTGGGAGAGATAAAAACCCTTTGCACTCTAAGTCTCGAAAGAAGGTACCTTTAATTAAATATATAAAAAAAATCAACCCCAACCAACTCCTACATGGAGGAGTACCATCTTTTTCTCTTGAGCTGGCCAGTAATGTGCCTTAAGCTTTATAGATTCATGTCAAGATCTGCTTAAGTATTAATTATATATAAATGCTTTCCTCCATGTTTAAGGTGTCACAGTTGGAAACAAGACAGTGAAGACAGGTCCCAAAAGAGCGGGTAACACACTTATTGATTCAGGAGCAACGTGGTTTCTAATGGAAAGAGGCTTTTACCTGCAGGTTGAGGCTTTGATAAAGGATTCAATTGGGGTTGAAGAAGTCAAAAACGCTTCTGATCTATACAATTTGTGTTACTCAAACATGCATGCTGAATCTATCATGAACAAGTTTCCATATTTCGTGGTTCATTTCAAGGGTGGTGCTGACGTGTACTTGAAGCCTCTTCATAACATATTCTTTCCTCAGGACGATTTCATTTGCTTAGCAATATTCCCAATCGACGAGGGATCAGGATTCGAATATGGGAATATTTCACAGGTTAATTTTCAAGTGGAGCACGATCTTCAAGCCTAACAAATTTCATTCGCCCCTGCCGATTGTAGCAAGCATTAATTAAAAAGAAGAAATACATGTAATCATAGATTCATATGATAAATAATCCGAGAAATTACACTTATCCGAAAAAGAAGATAAATTATTACTATAAAATCTCAAAGCACTTATAAGAAATTTATTAAAATTATAAAAAGATAAATTTATTTTAACTTATCAATTGACAAGTTAATATGTTGCCAATTATAATTCAAAACCCTCATTTAACAAGTCAATATACAATTAATGATAAATTAGGACAAGACAAGTCATAATATTACCAATGACTAGTCAGGGCATCTTAATTGACAAAGTTGTGACATGACAAGTCAGGGTATTTCAATTGACAAGTCAATATACTACTAATAACAAATTAGGATAAATTCGTATTTTCACAATTTCAATAAATTTGTTACGGATCCCTTATAAGTTTATATCAATTTAATACTTTCATGAGATTTAATAATAATAATTTGTCTTCTTTAAAATTAGAGTGTAATTTCCCTTAGATAATTCAATTGGCTTAATTATATATATATGTGAGACTGTGACTATACGTATTATTATCAACTAATAAGCTGTGCTCGGATCCGGATGTAGTCAGGACAAAGTTCCGGTAAACCGGGTGGGCAAAAAAAAAAAAAACTAATAAGCTGTGGAATTAGTTGGGCTCTCGTGCAATGCCCGCGGTATTTAACAAATAAGTTAATATGCTCATAGCTTAATGAATATATAGTATTATATTGATGTAAATATATTATGAAACTCATTGATAATTGCAAAAATGAGTTCTAATTTAGGTCCCGTTTGGGTTAATTATTATGCAACTTCCTGAAAAGTTAATATATATATATATAAGTTGCTTGGTTATTTATTTAAAGAAATATATTGTATTTTGATTTGAAGGACAATAATATTAAAAAAGTAGAACTTACTTAGGTTGTGCTCAGAAAGTTAATTCCCTAATTATAAAGGAAAATATGAGGCTAAACTTCCCAAAAATTTAAACCTTTTACCAAATTATTAATATCAATGAACTGAATATAATTATATAAATATAAATTATTAATTAAAGCCCTAATATGACAATTTAAATTCACAACTTGCTTTAATCTGTATTATAACTCTTCAAATATGGCTCTGGTCTTAACAATATGAAAACTTGTAATTTGACAATCTACGAAGTACCTCGAACTTGAATTTGAAAAGTGACAAAATGCAAAATTTGAAATTTCAACGATCGCGATGGGACTCGAACCCACAATCTCCCGCTCCGGAGGCGAGCGCCTTATCCATTAGGCCACGCGATCCGTTGCATTGTTGTTTCTGGAATTTAATTTTTTCTTATTTATATAACAAATCTTTTGCCGGTCAATTATAAAACAAACATTTGGTGCTTTCTTGGGTATACAAAATAACAAATAGCCCCAAAATGGTTTTGGCCAATCTTCATTTTAAAATAAAAAAATTGGGTGTGCTTGCATTGTACAAGTGATATGTTTGTTTTTGACCATTTATGCTCGATTCATTACAATAATAATTCAAATTCAGAATTTCAGTTATAATGACATATTTATAAGATGGTCATAAAAATTTAAACTAAGTGAATTTACAGCTTACAGTGATCCGAGGCTAATATATATGGTTTTCGGCGTGTTTGATAGGGAAAAATATAATTTATCAATCAAATATATAAGAAAACAAAAAAATGAGTTAAAATCACAAGATCGTGGAACAGAAAATGATTTTAATATTTTTGTTGAAAGTAATAATTAATAATTAAAAGGTACTAGTCCAAGTCCACATCGTCCGTAACTGCCTCCAACCTCCCCTCAATTATCTCAACCCACAAAAGAACAACGTCGGTTTATGTAGTTTTTTTTTCTTAATTAAACTAATTAATAATTAGCTCTAGTATTAACTATTAACTATTTCTCATTCTAGTCTCCTTCAGTCTTTCTATTCAGCTTCTTCTTGCGCGCCAATCTCTCTCCCTTTTTCTCTAAGATTTCCTCGTACATATCTTTACGTACGTAAGATTCTTCTGGACATTTCCTGTGTTATTATCACTGTTCTTACACGTACGTACACTACCTCTTTAAGCTTCATTCACTTCTCTTTTGGAATCTGCTTTCTCATGGTTCTATTTTTTCAGAGTAATGACATTTAGTTTGGTGTTATGTTAACAGACATGATGATGAGTGTTTTTAGAGAGCGATTACATTAGTTAATTCATAGGTTTCTGCTAAAACTATCTATGTTTTGTTTCTTTTTGCAGGTTTCGTTTCGAGCAGTTACCATGGCTCTGACCTCCTACTTCAACTGGGATAGTTGTCTTCAAGCTGATCTGAACCTAGAAGCGAGTTTCTTCCATGAAGCAACCCCAGAAGAAGAAGAAGTACTGGTTGCACCAGATTATTTTAACTATAATAACCACCACCTCCTCCTTCCTTATTACTGTAACTCACTCGATCCAAACGCGTCCTATCTCGATCCATATAGTAGTAACTTTCTTTACCCTCGTGAACTTGTTCCCTATGATCCCTGCATATATGAGAATAGCCTGCTTCCATGTCCAAAACGGCAGAAGTACTTGTCGTATGATCAGAGTTTGATGATGGACTTGAATATTATTGCACCAACGAATAGTAGTTTCTTGGATGGGAATATCGTTGTGCCGAATGTTGCAGAGTTTTATTATGATGAGGTTAATGCAGTAGTGGGGAATGCAGAGAGTGTGATGGCAGCGGTGGTGGAAGAAGGAGGAGGGAGGAAGAATACTGAGAAGCCGACAATGGTGTCGGGGCAGAGTGTGGAGGCGAGGGAGAGGAGAAGGAAGATAACGGAGAAGACACAAGAGCTAGGAAAGCTGGTTCCTGGTGGCTCAAAGATGAACACAGCTGACATGCTTCATGCTGCTTCTAAATATGTCAACTACTTGAAAGCTCAAGTTGCCATGCTTCAACTCATCAACACACTCCAGGTAATCATCATTAACTCATGATACATACATACATACATGTTTAGACAATTTTTTTTTAATTAGAAAGGCAGACTTAATAAGGTAAGATTAAAAATAGGATTGAATTTTTAACTTCCACCTATTGGGTGTTTTTAGATCACTAGACTATAAGGCCATTGTCTAGTTTAAACAATTTCAATCGGTGTGTTTTGGCCTAATGTTGATGTTTTAATTGGATTTAATTAATTATAATTACACTCAAGTGAGAATGATCTATTTACTGTATGCATGATATACTTCAAAACTGTTGTTGACAAGCTCCTCTTCAATCTCTGACTAATTATATATTTCTATTGTTGTAATTATTATTTTTTTACATTTTTTTATATTGTTTTGTTTAGTTTTTGTAATGTTGCTATTACCGAAATGAGCTTAATGTAGCTAAAACGTTTAAGTCGCTGCTTGTTTGAGTACTTTATTATTAAAAAAAATCCTGTTTTAAGGTTGGACTTACTACCATTTAAGAATGTTATTTGATCTGGACATGCGTCCAATCCATAACTAGCCTCAGTAAACATGACTGAATGTTTTATGATTCTATTATTGTTTTTTCTTTTTGGAAATAATATGCTTCAGTTTCCTGCCAATAAAAACTGACGATAACAAGCGACAGAAACAATTAAAATATTAATAGGCTTCGGGAGAATAATCTGAGAGTGATTTAAGGAAACAGTCAGTAGGGCGTGAGAACACGACCAACCATATTACATAATTAATCCGAGACTTTAGGAGCAAGAGTGTAATTATTTCCTTTTTCTTTTCATTTTTCCAAAAAAAAGAAAAGTTATGCAACCGTTATGCATAAAACTCTTCAACTTTATTTCTTCATTTGGGAATATTGTATTATCTTGTGCAAATAAAAGATATTTTTGTTGTAGAAAACAAAACGTTGCCTTATTGCTAAACTTATTATACATTTTAAAATTAGATATTAATATTGACTTATTTATATTTTTTTTTATATTTAAAATTATGTTTTTTTATCTTTAATCGCCATTATTTTGGAATCCTTAATTAATATTGGTATAATTTTGCAGGAAGATAGGGTATCATTGAGTGTGAATGAAGAAATGCAGAAGCTGGTTACTTGTTCAGTTGTTGAAGAAAAGATGTACATGGAAGAGAAATGCTTTGTTCCAAAAGATTTTGTGACCACCTTGACAAATCATAAAGACATTCAATCAACACCTTCCATCCTTAAAGACCTTAATCAGTTCATTTCGACAGACACACAGATTAAAGAACAGTGACCATAGATCTTCATCTTCCTGTTTCATCTGTCGAATGTTTCTGATGATGATGATGTTGTTGTTGTTGTTAATAGGGGTGTCCAACCTTGTCCCGTCCCGGGTGTCCCGACCCGGTCCCGGGGATTTCGGGACGGGTCCGTCCCGTCCCGAAATGGACCGGGACGGGTCCGTCCCGGGACGGGACAAGATTGGTATTCGGGACGGGACGGGTTTCGGCCCGTCCCTCGGGAATCCCGTCCCGTCCCGATTTTTTTTTTTTTTTTAAAAAATATACATTATCCTATCTTTCCCACTCTTATATAGATATTTTTATTCTTATACAGATATTTTTATATTGATATTTCTATTCTTTTTTACTATTACTTTTTTTCCCCTTATATGGGTAAATTATTATATTATATAAAGGAGAAATGTTGGTATTTCGAGTAAGTTGCTGGGGCATTTTATATGGAATAATTTATTGAGATGATTTTATTATAATATATTTTAAAAAAAAAAAAATTCGGGTCCGTCCCGTCCCGTCCCGAACCCGTCCCGGTCCCGTCGGGACCGGGACAAATTCGGGACGGGACGGGACACGGGACGCATTTTGCGTCCCGTGTACTGTATCGGGACGGGACACGGGACGGGGTTGTCCCGGTCCCGACCCGTCCCGTGAACACCCATAGTTGTTAATCTAATTTTCCTTTTATTTTCATGTATTCCGTAGAAATGGCCCATTTCTTGTTGGCCTGAGGGTTCAGTTAATTCTAGAAAGGAACAAACTTTTCTTATTCTTTGATATGGAAGTAACCATTCATTCAATCTTCTTCCACATATTATATTTGACCACAAACATACAACAATAATAAACCTTATTCCACTTAGTAAAGTCAGCTACGTAGATTGCATAACATACAACACAGACACAAGAAAACACAGGTACGTTTTGATGTCCTGGATACAAACACAGACACAAATTTGCGTTGGGCGCATCTCCTGAATGGTCAAGAGAATATAAGAATGGTGGCATTCATGAAGTTTCTTTAGCCGTATCAGATTGTAATGCCCATTCAGTCCAAGACCCATCGTAGACTGCAATGTCAGACTTCCCAAGACGGTGGAGGCCCTGAAAATAACGGAAGATGTATACAAACTTGATATTTTGTTGACACGATTAATCAATAAGGAATTCATTTCTTGACATGAAACCTATGACAACAATAGAAAACAGTTAACTATTTGATTTCTCCTAGAAGATTCTGAAATCGGTAAAATTTAAAATCATAAAGATTAGTGTCCAGCCTACAAAAACTACCACCAGAAAAAAAGGGCACATACATACAAGAAGCCACAAAGGAGGTAACTCTCCGTTTCTTCCTTTTCCCCTTACATTTCCCAAAGCAAACCAATTTCATTTCACTAATCAAATATATATATATATATAGAGAGAGAGAGAGAGAGAGAGAGAGAGGTACCAATACGAGAATGCAAGCAGTGACGCCGGTGCCACATGATGCCATGATGGGGCCATCCAAAGAGATACCTGCATTTTGGTAGGGACGTAAGATAACTACTAACTAGTATTAATACAAAAACTATATCAGCAGGCATACATATGACACAAGGAGTTCCACACCTTCTTGATCAACTCGCTTCTTGATTTCATCTGCTGGTAACAGTGTCTGTGAAGCATCCAACAACTGAATGTAAAAACAAACACATAAAACACATATACTTAGTTGTCAGTTAGAATAAATCATACCAATGATCCAAGGAAGCAGGAACAAGATTCAAAACAAACTTTAATAATCTCAAGCATGAATATTCCCTCAAGTTTCATCCACCCCAGAGGGTCATATTCAAGCCAAAACTCATCTTTAAGAATTCAAAATGTGATGCTGACTAAGATGTTCAAATTGCCATCTCCTCATCTCTTGCATTGAATTTAAGAGCCTGAAAGAGACGCATTTTGACCCTGCATACAACTGGAAGTAGCTAGCAAGAGACAGTAATACAACAACAAGAAGTCGTATCCCATTAGGTGGGATCGGCTATATAGATCACATGACGCCATTGTACTCTATCAAAAACTAAGTCCTTGGATAAATTGTTGACCAAAAGGTCCCACTCTAGCAACATACAGTAATATTGACTAATATTCTCTTTTGAGTAATAAGACAGATGAACAAGACCAAATGCCCTATGCCGTACCTGGAAGAAAGGAATGCACTTGCTTCCAGGTATATGACCACTTTGGATACCTTTTCGGGGTTCAGGTGCTGCTCCATCAAACCTGCCAGAGGATAGAATCTCAGCAATAAACATGAGTCATCACCACAAATATTTTCCTAAGAGAAAGAAACATTCTATCAAAGCAAAAGAAGACAAATCAAACACAAAACCATTTGTTATGAAGAATAAGAGAAAGGACCAAACAACAAATATCAATTTACAAATCCTTCCAATTTCTTTGAACACCCATACGTAAAATTTTCCAATCAAGCTCATGCACCAAACGACCAACTAAAGCTCAAAGTACACAATTTCTATCTCACAGTAAATGTGGGGAGCAAAATTATAACTCAGTGCTAAACTATAAGACATACACCACGAGCTTGCAAGAGAGAAAGCTTGTAAAATACCTAGGCTTTGATCGTGCATCTATGTGCTGGTAGCTTTTTTCCCCAGTGTTTCTCTTTACCTAAAAAGAGAGGGAAGACAATAAGTAAGAAAATATTTGGCATGCAAAATATTAATAGTATACAAGTTACATAAGGTACCTCTTGGTATTAATAGGCCAAACATTTCAAGAGACTACATTATTGGCTAACAATACCACCAAACATCTTTAAGAATGCTTTTCAAATAATAATAACCGCCTGAATTATAGGTGTCTCTGGCATATTAATACTTTATAATTTCAAATTCTCAATCAAAGTATTATCATTGTGCTCATGTTACACAAATATGCCAAACTAATAAACAAAGTGGAATCATTTTAAGCACAAAGCCCAATAATGGTTTTCCCAATGAGCATATAAAGACCCTGGTCATATCCGGCACCTAAACTCTCATATAGGATTTCTCTAATGCATCATGCATCAGGGTTGACAGATAAGTTTGTGATCATTTTTCTCGTGATTGCTAAGCTTCTAGAGATCTTCATGTTTTAGACACAATCACAAGTATGTAGCAATATATCAATAGCTAATAATAATGCTTCTTAGACTCTTAGATGATACCAAATAACACAAAAGCAGGGGAAAAGTCCTTCATTTAACAAATGGTTTCAGAGTACCAAATTACAATTTCCAAATACTGCTAAAGAACTCTTCATTATGTTAATAAATTTGGCCTCCACTATTAGCAACCTGTTCAATGTTTATATAACAACTGATCATTATAAACTAAATTAACGGTTGAAGGCATGTAACATCATCAACACCCCATATAAAGAATGGAATCCTTTCTCATACGCCTTTCCTTGAAAATTCTTGAGCAGTCAGCAGCATTTTGAGCATTTAAATTTAAAGCAGAACATCACTTAAAGAATGCAACCCACCTGTTCCATGGACCAAACAAGATGCGGCTGAAGTTTAGTTTGAAATGTGATTGGGCCAACCTGAAGAGAAACGTAAATTAGAAGAGAAGCACATAAAAAATTTTGTTCCGAAATTATGAAGGGTATCAATTTCTGCATCAAACCTGTGGATGCTGACTGCATTCAGTGTTCAACATTCAGGATTTGCTAATAAATTTTTCATTGTTTTTCACTCACAATTTAACAAGTCAAAAGTGCAGAACAAAATTAATTCCGAAAGTTCAGTTTAGCACTGAATTTAGGTACTTAAGCCCTTAGTCAGAAGAAGCAGTTCTGGGTCAGATAAATCTGAACCTCTGAGTTAGACTTGCACATTTGTAAACCCAAGTCAGAAACTACTAGTAGTTCAACAATAAAAGAAACCAAAACAATTCAATAACTACAAAACAATTCAATAACTACAAGCCTCCAAGGTGGTTTGCATCCAAAACATGGAAAAGAAAGGAGATAGATTATTAAACTAGGTTGAATAATTTGGAACTTACTGACTGTCCCCGATATACTTTCTCTACTACCTCAGCGGCAGCACTGGATTTTAATATAGCATCACTAGAAGCACTAGTTTCGATGTCATATCCTGATGCACGCCATTTTGGCAGTCCACCATCTAATACCCAAACTTTGTCATGCCCAAACACTCGGAACATCCTTTTAATCATTAACAGATGAAAGTGATATTAATTATAGGTTTATAGGCATAGCTACTAGAAAATGGGCCTTCTCAAAACATCATGCCTTACCACCAAACACGAGGTGAGCTAAATATTCCTTTGCCATCATAAACAACCACTCTTTCTTCGTTTGCTATGTGGAAAGCAGACACAGCAGCAGCGAAAGCTTCCTCTGATGGCAACATATGAGGCAACTGTAATCAATCAAAAGACAGAAGATATATCAGCTGATATTTGGTTTTAAACCTCTCCTTAAATTGCAAGGTATTAATTTACAATACCTCAAATTCAAGGTGTTTTACCCAAAAAAGCTGCTATTCACTTTTAGTTTTCAGTTCCTTTCTATGGTTTACTTCCTTACATTCTAACAGCATTGGCACAAATGTTTCTCTCTCTGTTTGTTTTTTGTAATAATAAATTTATACTTCATAAGAAAAGAAAGACCAACTCACATCTGTAGTTAGATCTGCTATTCTGTCTAAGTCAAAGAAAAGGGCTCCAGGAATGCGTGCAGCCTGTTTCAATTGGTTTTGCACAATAAAAATAGTAATATGGTAGAAAGATGAAAGAATTGCAATACAGTAACAAGAAAGTATATCCAATTTACACTATACACTATCACTGTTGAGAATTTTCAGACCTGATATTCTTGAAAGGGGTTTCTCTGCTCATCTGGCATGTACCAGGATGCATCCAGTACCTAAGCAGGACAGATAAGCATTAGGCACTCACATAGATAAAGACCATATGAAATACTCCTCCGGTCCTTAATATAGGATCTAGTTTGGAAGTTAATCTTAGTCATAAATATAAGATCTATTTCTCATATTTATCAACTTTTTTCCAAATTACCCCTATTGATACTCCCTCAACAATAATCAAATAAGAGAGGGAGGGAGTTAAAGAAAATGATTAGAGTGTTCTAGAAAAAATATGTTATACTAACTATGTTGAGATACACTAGTTTAGAATTAATTAATATTATATTTTGTTAGTTATTTAATTAATTATCTAAAATTAATTTTGGATATTATTTAGGATCAGATTTGAATATTAAATTATCATATCTTAGAAGAATAAATCTGAAATATTAGGATTATGATAGATTCTAGGTTTAGACTATTAGCTTATATTTTTGCCTGTATAAAAGCCTATTTGTATTCTCATTCATTTAAGGATTAATAACATTTTGAGGTTCCTTTTATTTTTAATCCTTCAAATCTCCATATGGTATCAAAGAAGGAATATTAAATAAAAAAAGGTCAAGTTTGAAGAGAAGGCATGCCTTCAAGGGAGGATTAGTTACATATGATGGAAGAGGATAACTTGGGTTTCTTCCTACAAAATCTCATAGGTTATGGGATTAGTTTATCTCCCTCAAGTGAGGTTAGATTACTGTGTAAACCCAAGTGGGTTACCATGATTGTATGAGCATTTTGCTTTTGAATAATACATATAATAGAAGAGGATAACTTGGGTCTCTTCCCACAAAATCTCATAGGTTATGAGATCAGTTTATCTCCCTCAATTGATGTTAGATTAGTGTGTAAACCCAGGTGGGTTACCATGATTGTATGAGCATGTTGCTCTTGAATAATACATATGATTCTTCATCAAGTTCCTCTCTTGCAAATGTTTTTGTCGGGCATCCAATAATGATGTTCTTCGTCAAATTCGCAACTTTATCTTAAAATCCAGATTCAAGATCCAATCAACTTCAGTTCAATGGTCACTACTGGTTTAAGGATTCAAAGTTCTAGTTCTTCTATAATGATGCTACTCACATCCAAGCTGTCTCTCAACTTGAGGGGGAGTATTGAGATGTGCTAGTTTAGAATTAATTAATATTATGTTTTGTTAGTTATCTAATTAATTATCTAAAATTAATTTTGGATATTATTTAGGATCAGATTTGAATATTAAATTATCATATCTTAAAAGAATAAATATGAGATATTATGATAGATTATAGGTTTAGCTTATTAGCTTATATTTTTGCCTATATAAAGGCCTATTTGTATTCTCATTTATTCAAAGATTAATAACATTTTGAAGTTCCTCTATTTTTAATCCTTTAAATCTCCACAAACTAACTTAGCTAACTTCCTTAATCTAATCAAATTAGTTAAATAGGTCATATATTAAGAACCGGAAGAGTAGTACCATTCCTATTATTAATAAAGTATTAATACATCAAAGAGAATTTTGAAGGGATCATCGCTTAATATGACACTAGGAACATTTTAGTATTCTCCTATATTTTTATCACCAAGATAGTCATTTATTTATCTACAGATTGCTTTGTAACTTGTTCTATTGGGGTTCATCTTAGTAGTTAACCTCAACTTTCAATGTATTCTAAATAAAGGAAAGGTAAAGAGGGTCGGAGTGCATTTTTCTCCAGCTCCTAAGTTCTATTATGCAAACCACTCATTCAACAATTTTGAATATCTATTGATATAGAGTTTGCTATAAACACAAATCTGAGAAATTAAAAAAGGTAGAAGCAGCAGAAACCACCACCACCCAAAAAAAAGAGAGTATATTATTAAAATTAAGGGCCCTATAGTTTATCAATAAATGCAAGTACCTTCAAGTCAGGGTCCTTAAGGTTAGCATGAAGCCAAGCTGCAGTAACAACCGGCTCATCCGTGGAAACAGGTTGTATTGAAGAAGCCATAGAACACAAGGAGCCCAACCAAACAAAAATGACCTCTTCTGCAAGTAGAAGGCAAATTATAAAGTACAGCTATAGCCCCAGGTGAATAAGACAATGCTAAATCACTTCAGAGAAAAATTTGAAATGTTCATATCAAGCAATGGAAAACTATAAGGGTAAGTCATGCAAGTATATAATTATCACACAATTGACAAAAATAATCTAGACGATATATATCGCTGAAGATAAAAGGAATCCAGATGACAAAAGAAACTCAGGAACACCACTTCCCACCCTCAAATGACAGTTAAAAATCGAAAAGTTAGCAGCAGAATATATATATAATCCATACATGAGGGCCCAGAGATGAAAGACCCGCAGAATGGAACAACCCAAAGAAGCACAAGAGAAGACATGCTGAGAAATATAATATGTACAGAACAAGGAAAAGAAAATCCAGATAAAGTTTAATGAAGTACAGGAGACTTACATTGAAGAAAAGGATCGAAGTTTGAGGCTTGTGATCAAGGAACGACGACGATTGAATTAGACGATGAAATTAGCGACCTAGAGTGACTGTGAGGACTGCGGTCTGGGGATAAGCCACCGTTTTCCGCAGCTAAAGCCCAAACTAGACCAGGACCCTTAGCTAGCCA
The DNA here is from genome assembly GCA_037074615.1 of Leucaena leucocephala. NCBI lineage: Eukaryota > Viridiplantae > Streptophyta > Magnoliopsida > Fabales > Fabaceae > Leucaena > Leucaena leucocephala. The sequence goes on along the minus strand of CM073544.1, from coordinate 584,788 downwards.
ACAAAATTCAGAGAAGATATGTAACAAAAAAAAACAATTCAGAGAAGATGACCGTGAGCATCTACGTGTCAAGACGTAAAAAATTCTATACGTTTTATTAATTTATCTTTTTGATAAAAAGGCAATTTGTATTATTACTTATTGATGCTTTCGTGGCAGAAAAAGGATTTATTTGTACTTTCAGACGATTTGTGTTTTAGATATAATATATTAAATTTTTATTTCTAAATTTCTAAGTAAATACGAAAGTATTCAGCTAAAAAAAAAGTGTTTATTCTTGAAAAAGAATTAATAAAATATATCAGATTTGAATGCAAAAAATATATATACAAAAGGAAGAAGATTTTTTAGGTAGAAACTAGGCAGTATTTTTTAATCGATAGTTTAGAGATTAATCTCCCAAGATGTAGAGATTATATTTTATCTTTCCTAACAAAATATAAACTATACCCATGGTATGATTCAAACATAAGATATTATGTTTAGAGATCTAAATATCTATTAATTATGCTAAGTTTTTGAAGATTTATTTCTTGAAAATCAACATGAAACGTTGGCCATTCATGACATTTAACTACACATGAGGTTTTATACTATCTTAAATACATAGAAATAAGGGGCAATGTCAATAACTTTTTAACTTAATGGCACAAGTGTTTCTTTATAAATAAGATATCGAGTTAAATTTTATATAACCTCGTATAATTAGTATATGTCTCCATTAAAAAGAATAGAGATAAGGGACACTGCTTTTGAGAATTTGAGATCACTCAAAAGCAATATAATAGTCGAGTCGCCTCCTCATAATGCAGGGAAATTGTTCAAAATTACTATAAATTCATTATATTTTTGGCCTATGTTAATTTTCCACATCCGCAAGGATGGGTGAAATCTTGTGTTATATATATACTGATTCTTTTAATTGTTTAATTTACACAAACCTTTTTTCGCAGGACTATAAAAACTTGAAAAAAAGAAAAGAAAATTACTGCATTCTCTTCTCTCTCCTGAATTTCTTACACAAGCATTCCTTCTATTTTCAAAATTAAAACAAAACTTGCTTAAAAGCAACAATCAAATTACACAAAATTCTCTTAAAGTTGCTAGAATTACACATGCGGACATGCCTGACGTCTTCCTATTTTCAGCAGAAATTTGTATAATATATTCTTCATTTCATTGAATGTCCAGGTAATTTTATTCTATAAAGTTACAAAAGTTTATATATATATATTTTTAGTTGTCCACCTGGTTCATCAGAGTTTTGCCCCGACTATATCCAGATCCGACCCGCGTAGCGCACCTGGTTATGGTAGGTGAATCTCCTAACAGGAATTTTCTACATACGCTAAGACTCGAACTCAAGACCTCACTTAAGCGATACCGAGCCGCTTACTACTGAACCAACCCGGTTAGTTACAAAAGTTTATATTGATTAATTGCATGACAAGCAGAGGCTAGAGCTCAAAATGTTGAGAAGAAACTTTGCATTCGGATCAAGTATCAACCCCGTTGAACACGTTTGAACATCTCTAAGTACATGTTTTGTTTTACATTGGAAACTGCCATGAACAAATAGACTCTATTTTTTTTATATAGCTGTTTGATTGGATCAAATTTGAATCTTATCAGATTCAATTAGGATACTTCTCTTAAAAGCATTTTCTCGAACTTGAGACTTTATGCTTAAACGGCTAAAGTCTATTTTACTAGAATCAAAGCTTGTTAATGCCAAAACCAAATACACTCCAACATATATCTTCAACTCAGATTGCTTGTCCACGAAATCCAGTCACAAATCTCTGAATACCAGCAAAATCAGGAACAATTGCAAAGTTGCATAAGCTTGTGCTTTTATAATTTTCCATATAATCAACAAGAGCCCTGCACTGCTGCTCACCATTTGTCTGTAAAGGTAAGTTATGAAAGAGACAGTTAGAAGCAACACAGGAAGAATCTTCATATCCATGAGCTTCTGTCTTCTGCTAAATAAATAAATCTTGCATCCCATTCAGCTCTTTTAGAAACTTATGATGGTGGAGATCTCTCATCCAATAGGGTCTTTTTTATTCAAGTCTCATCTAACGGAAACTTGATACGAACGATAACACGGTGTACAGAGGAAAGAACAAATCACAGAAGTTAAGACCGGTGTAGCAACTCACATAAGAAAGACAGAAGATAAATAGACCTGCAAACCAGCAACTTCTCTTTTGATCATTAGTTAAACAGTAAAATACTCTAACCATTCTTCTGTTTTATGTAAATTACAGAAACCTCTATTTTGAAAACACATATAAACTCAAAAATAAAAATGTATATTATATGAATTGGTTAGTGTGCTTTGTTTAAAAATTATTTTCTTACAACCTTGACCAGATGAGCATGGCTGACAACTCTTTCTGAAGATTTTCCATCCTACCGACCATCAAATTTTCATCTAAAATTGCATGAAGCACAATTCAAAATGGAAGTAAATTTGGACAACGGGACTCTTACATTAAAGTACAAAGATAACTTTAAACTAACAGAAAACAAAAACTCCATACCTCAAAGGCAAAAAATCCACCAGGTTTCAAGAACAAAGCAGCCCCATCACAGAGATGGAGAAGAGCATCCATGCCATTAACACCGCCATCTAATGCAACTCTTGGTTCATGTTTTCCAACTTCAGCTTGCAAACCAGAAATATCTTTACTTGGAATATATGGTGGGTTACTTACAAGACCCGAAAGCTTTCCCTCTACATCCTTCACTGGTTCAAACCATGATCCCTCCCTTATTTCAATAATTTCCTGAAGTAGCCAACAAAGTGGATCACATAAATGACTAAACACAGAAGAAGTGCCACCAGAAAACATATATAATGTGAACGCCAATACTCTTCCAGAAGCAATAGTGATATGTTGCTACTCTAGTCTAATGACTTAAAACATCCTTTTAAAACCAAGTTAAAGTCAAAGTAACTTTTTCTAGCTTTTGGCTTTTCTTCGTATTTCAAACTTTTAAAACTAACTTTTCGATATATCACCGAAACAAAGTTATCTCAAAACACTACTTGACTTTCACCCAACTTCAATTTGCAAAAGCTAGTTGAGATAAAAGTCACTTTTATGGATGTTAATCCAAACAAGTCGTTATTTGCGTAGATAGCAATGAACTTGAAAGTTTTAATTACTAACCTTTAAACCATACCTCTTCACATTGTATGCTGCTACAGAAACTGCTACTGGGTTTAAATCTGTGGCAATAACACTCCCCTCAGTCCCCAAAATCCTACTGATTCCAATGGCAAGGGCACCACTTCCTGTCCCCAAATCTGCCCAAACACCTTCCTTCAATTCATCATCTTTTGAGACCACATTGGACACCAAATCGATAATATGTTCTGTCTCGGGTCTAGGAATCAAGACACTCTCTTGGACGCTCAACACCAAATCCCTCCAATGCTCACATCCAACTATGTATTGAAAAGGTCTCCTCTCATGGATTCTCTGCTTCCATAGATTGTAAAGCTCATCTACCTCTGCCCTCATTGTTACTCTCCTATCATTTTGAACACCCATTTGGGGAAAGACAGTGTGATCTTCAACAGCATCTTCCAATAACCATTTGAGCTCCCTACACAAAATACTTGAGTCTGGCCCATTGTCAGACTCCTCAAAGGTTGACCCTATTGAAGAAGCAAGATTTTTGGCCCAGTCATGCCACTTTTTGAGGTCATGCAGTGTTGTTGAGTATTTGGGTGGCCTAAGAAAGAGCGGAATTTGGGCCTTTAAAGATGTTTGTGGTGATGATAGCGAGGAAAGACAAAAGGATCGACGTGGACTACAAAAAGCGGACGATTTAAGGATTGTTGGGAAGTTAGAAGATCGATATAAACTGCTTAAGCTTAACTTCATTTCAAGAGAAAGAATTGGAAGATCATTAATGCCTCACTACTTCATAATCAGTATAAATATCCGCACAATCCAACAAAGAAAGCTGAGTACGAACTACTTTCAATAGTTGTACCATCTAAAATTCAAAACTGTCGGCCTTCCACCATAACAGAAGCCAATCTAAATGAATTCGAATCGGGAAATAGGGAAGTTATTTCAATAAATAATCAGAAAATTTCTGAAATGAACCTTTAGGGACAACTGGCTTCTTTTTCCTCAGAAATGATGACAAAAGGGATCGAGACAAGACTTAATATGCTCCTAAAGCACTGATTTTCAAGTCAGTTTTCCTCTTAACCCTGTCAGAAACTAGAAGACAACAATGGTATAATCAAAGAAAGAAATCAATACAACCTTAAGAAATCAATACGTGACCGTGTAGTACTTTTCTACTAGTCTGCCCTTTATTTGTTGGAAACCGAGGACGGAACGGAGGAAGGCGCGAAAAGGATAAGCTTCTTGCATTGCGGACCCTGCTTAAGAAAGGAAGAGGCGCGAGATTATGGGCCTTACGCGATTAGAACCGAATGAGTAAATGGCCCACGGCCCATTTCTGGGTTTTCTTGTCTGACCATTTGGAGCATGTTGAATTTTCTATAAAATACTATTTTATTATAATTAGTGAATACTCACGTTACTATCGTATTAGGGTGTTTTTGGATTAATTTGTGGAGAATAGATTCTGGAAAGAATAGATTTTGGAGAATAGATTTTAGGAAGAATAAATTTTAGGAATAAAGATGTTTGGATGATTAGTAGTAGAATTATTTTTTATATTGGTAAATTACTAAAAAGGTATGATATGATTAAAAGTAAGAGAGGTGAAAGATGATAAAGAAGAAAGAGGAGAGAGAAGAGAGTGTAGAGAGGAGAGAGGAGAGAGAAAAAGAGAGATAAGAGAGGAGAGAGGAAAGAGAAAAAGAGAGAGGAGAGAGGAGAGATAATAGAGAAAAGAGAGGAGAGAGGGTGTAAGAAAAAGTAAGGGTATAATAGTAATTGGATAATCCAAAACCTAGGTTTAAAAAAAAAAGCTATTTTCAGTAGCTTATTCAAAACCGAGGTTTTGCCCAAAATCAATTCTCAACCAAAATTGTTGTTTGTGTAAAAATTTTTTAAACCGCGATTTTACCCCAGAATTCATTTTTAAACCTAAGTGCCAAACAGGCACTTAGAAAAAAGAGACTTTAGCCCCTTTAGAGTGGTGAGCCAACCCTTTCCAACGAATTTTGTAAAAAAAAAAAAAAAAGAGTTGCAATGAGTAGGAAGATCATTTGAAGTTGAAATTTGCTCTAATTTTCAGCAAGGTAATGGCTGAATCGCAGTAACGGCTTCTTTGCGCTAATGGGAAGTTCTTTTTTTGGGCGATTTATTTTTATAGATGCAGTAACTTGGGGCCAAGCTGACAAAGACTTCCCCCGTTCATTTCAGCCTTGATTTATCGGTGCATTTTCCAATGCTAGACATAGATGATTATAGGCATTAGAAGAATCGCCCATTTAGCCAAGTGCTGTGTGTTAAGTCGTCATCGTTCTGGGTTGAAGTCGTATACTTTTTTAAAGGGAAAAAACAAGAAAAAAAGTGATTTCGAATAATTCTTTACAATCTAGATTCAATCCTCAAGATAGTGCATTTTTGGTACTTATTTTACGTATTTGATGATTGTTATAGTAGTTTTTCATAGCAGGTTCTTCTGCAATATTATGGGCGATAGTCAATACTCGTTCTCACTTACCACTTTTAGGTATGGCTACCGGTATACTTTTGTATATGAGCCCATGCTAGTGCGTTTCTATCATATAAACTAATTTGTGCTCATCTGTTCAACAGTCCTTCTGGAAAACTTGTTCAGATTGAGCAGGCTCTTACTGCTGTTGGGTCTGGACAAACCTCTCTTGGGATTAAAGGTGACACTCTATAACTTTTCATATTAGTGCTGACTAAAGTCTTTAGGTTGTACATCGCGGCTTCATTTTTTTATCTAGAAAGAATATTCTTTTAAGGAGCAGAAAAAAAACTATTGCTGATTATTGGAGTGAAGTTAAACAGATTTCATTTGGTATGATGGATACTAGGGAGAAATATTGAAATAGGTCAAGCTTTGCAGAAACATTGCATGTCAGCTATGTAGATTGGGGTGGAGTGTGTGTCAAATGAAGATCGAGTTAGATATGTCTTGGTTTGAGGGAAAAGGATGATATATAATAGTATTTCTTTGTTCAATCAGATAGAGTGGTGAGCTTTCTGTATATTTTATAGTATATTGTTTTACTTTTTCTCTAGCATTGTAAAGATTTTTTTTTTATCAAAGGGTCATCAAATAAGAAAAGAAACTTAGATGTTGCCGTTAAAAAGTAATTATATTTCTTCTCATTCATCAAAACATTGAGAATTTATCTAAAAGGTAGAGCCATGTATTTTGGTTGCAAAGATCTTCTGCTTCTGTGTTTGATTCTCTGCCTCATTTTTTCTTCTTATAGATTCTATTATCTTGTAAATAATTTGGATATACAATGTTTCTTATAGCTTTTGTTATTTACATGTCACTTTTGATTCTTGCAGCTGCTAATGGAGTTGTCATTGCAACAGAGAAAAAACTACCTTCTATATTAGTTGATGAAACATCAGTGAGTTTTCATATGTTTGGACCCTTCTTTTTGTGTGAAAATGTCATAAATTTATAATATGTTCTATTCAAGGTTATATGCCCTTTGGATCTGCTATCTTTTTTCTCCATTTTTGTTGTGGCCCAACTTCCTTGATTGATTCAGCATTCCCCAATTTTGAATTGGAAACAAGATTAGTAACATTTTTGTTGTGAATTGGAAACAAGATTAGTAACATTTACTGCACCGTGTTGCTCTCCTCTCTTTCTATTTCCAATTGTCATTTTTAAGGAATAAACTCCAAAAAAAAAAAATCATGAGATAAACTCAAAAGTAACAATTCATATCATTAAGTTTTTCCTTTTGCGTTACTCCTTAAACAAGCCCTTAACCGGTCCTTATTTTTCTTTGTGTTTCAGCTTCTTGGAAACTTAAGTTGGTTAATTCTTCTGAAAGGAGTTACTATTTTGATTCTTTTCTATCCTTAACTTGAATTTTTCATTTTTATTTTTTGTTTTAGTGGCATGGGTCCTGATTTTCGAGTACTAGTTCGAAAAAGTAGGAAGCAAGCAGAGCAGTATCATTGGTTATATAAAGTACCATGCACAATCATTTTCTAGTTTAAATTTTCATTCTCTTCTTTTCTTAAGTGTAGTTTTTTATCTGATGCATTTGATGGAATTCGCAGGAACCAATCCCTGTAACTCGACTGGTGAGGGAAATTGCCGCTGTCATGCAGGATTTTACTCAGTCTGGGTAATTGATTTTTTTTTTTTTTCAATTTTTATAAACTATATTTCATTTGCATTCTGGCCATATGGATTGGTTGACTTTATTTACTTAAATATTAGAATTTGAAACATGAACTATGTTTTAGCACCAACTTGGTTGATCTATATAGCGGATAGACTCTTTATTATTCTCCATCAGAAAAAAAGGGGAAAAGGTGGACACTAAATAAGCTTTTGACCGTTTTTTAGTGTAGAACTAAGACAGATCATGTGTCTAATTTTTCTACTTGTGGAATTACCCCTTTTTTCATGATATCCCCTCTGTTAGTGTTATATTTTAAATTATAATTTGCATGTTTTGTCTTAATAGTGGTGTTAGGCCTTTTGGAGTATCCCTGCTGGTAGTTGGGTTTGATGACAAAGGGCCGCAATTATTTCAGGTATGTCAATATGCATTTTCTCACTTGACAAGTAAATTAAAGCAGCAAGCTTTTTTGACACATCTGTGCCTTTCTCATGAAGACTCTAGAATGATGCCCTAAGTTTTAGGAAGATAACTTCATGTGGGTCCTATTCGTTGCTCAGAGTTTGAGGATTCATGGTTTATGAATAGTTGGGATTTTATAAATTATATATATTTGGCCAATATATAGCTAATAATTTCACTATACATCACATTAATTTCTTATGCATATGATATTTCTGGGTCAGAATGAAGCTAATTCTGTAATTATTTATGCTGTTTAAACATGACTAGACTGTGAGGCTTTTGTTTGAATATAGTTTATGGTGAACTGCACTGTTCATGAATTATAAATAGTGTAGCGTTTCATAGATTTTATATTATATATTGATAGATATTAATTTTTCTGGGGTTTTGGTTGAGAAATGTTCATCGTAATCTTGGAGTTGTTTGAAATAACTGGTTTGTTTTTACCAAAAGAAAAGAAACATAAGATAAAGAGGAATGAAATGAAGGTTGTTTGGTGTATATGTTTTTGCTCCAGGTGGATCCGTGAGGTTCATATTTTTCTTGGAAGGCTTCTGCTATGGGGAAAAACGTTTCTAATGCTAAGACATTTCTCGAGAACAGGTCTGCTGCTCCGATCATCGATATCAATGCTGTAGGAAAATTGTGATTTGCACATCTTTTGTTGAAAGTTGCAACTCTCACTCCGGCTGGTATTAGCTATGAAGCACCAATTCTCTAATGGAGACATACAATATTCTTTTATTTAGATGGGCAAACACTAATAGCCTAAGGTTATTAGTAATATGACCTCCTATTTCTAAGGGAGCACTCATACCACTATATAAGGTCATTGACACCTCGTGTGGAATATATATTACACTTACGGCATTCTGTATTACTGACCTTTTTTTGTCCACACAATTGAATCGATGTATTATTATAGAATTTCAGGTTTATTTTTTGCCATATAAAAGGAGCACAGATGATTGGAATTGGAAAACTTACCATTTTATATCTTTTTTCCTTTGTTGAGAAATTCCATGAGTTGAGTGTTTCTTATTTTTCACGGGTACACACAGGATATGGAGGCTTGAAGATGCCGTTCACACAGCAATATTAACACTGAAGAAAGGGTAGGATTATAACATTATAACAAAACGTATTAAACAAAACCCCTATGAAAAATAGTCTCCTATTAATGCTGTCCTTAGACAAGTCCAAAAACTGATCAAAATTTTCAAAAACAGTTTATCATTTCCTGTTTCTAAAACAGGTATTATATACATTTACTTCTGTAATTGTAGAAAATCTTTAACATGTGTTATCACATGATTTATCTATTGATTGTGCCATGTAGGTTCGAAGGACAAATCTCAGGCAAAAATATTGAAATTGGCATAATTGGCACAGACCAAAAATTCAGGTACTTCTGCTCTACATTCGAAAGATAAGATATAATAGCTTCTGTGAATTCATACCATCATCCAATTTTAAGAATTTCACTAAAATATCCTTATTAAATCATATAGTTTTAATTAAATATCCACTTACAGTTTTGCTATGGAGGGTAATTTAGTCAAACACTCTGAAATTAGATTAAATTGGATTGGATTAGCTCAATTGGGAGGAGTATATGCTAGCTTAATCAATAGTCTTGAATTTGAGCCTTTGATATGCAACTACATTAAAGCATATTAGAAGATCTTTGCTATCCTTGTGATCCCATTCAACTTGCTATGTTTTGATTAATGTTTGCGTAAATGACTTTGTTCCAACTATATTTTGCAAATTAAAATTCATGTAAAAGTCAATTAGTTTAATTGGGTATGTTTTTGTAGGAAAAGTCAGTTTGAATACCTATTTATCTTTTATAACCCGAAAACTCCAAGATATGGCTTTTGGGAACAAATTCATTTGAACCCTATGCCAATACAAACATAATTTTTTGGATTCAAATTGGCTTTTGGGCTTTTAAACTAGGTTTTGGGGATATTGTATTGAATTGTTGCTGATGGTTTTCAAATGTTTTAAATGTAGAGACTAATAAGAAAATGATAATAATGTTTCAGGGTGATGACTCCTGCTGAAATTGATGATTATTTGGCTGAAGTTGAATAATGAAGTTTTCTTACTTACCAAACATCATCATGTTTGTTTCATAGTTGGCTGTAGTAAGCTTACTTCAAAATGTATCAGAAAGCCTTTCACAATGTACTTGAATCATCATCACACACACACACATCTGGCTCATTTAAAACTATCATATCATCATTATGACTTTTTTAATATGAAAAAAATAGTACTCCTCCGATCCTTAATATAGGATCTAATTAGAGAGTTGATATTGGTCTTAAATATAAGACATATTTCCTATATTTATCATTTTTTTTAAATTACCCATATTAATACTCTCTCGTCAATAATAAAGTGAGGGAGTTAAGAAAAATGAATAGGGTATTTTAGAAATAATATGTTATATTAACTAAATTAACTTCTTTAATCTAATCAAATTAGTTAAATATATTATATATTAAAGATTAAAGTTGTAATTCTTTTCATCTTATTTAATATTATCTTTGTTTGTGTTGAGTTTTAGTCAGCCTAACCCAACCTATGGAACACCAATCTAAAGGCCTGGGATCAAATCCAACCCAATCCATAAAGCACTTCTCTTTAAAACTAAGCATATTCCTATATTTGTATTTATTAAAGTGAAGCAAGCAGCTATATATCAATGTATGATATAAAACTATATTCATAAGTTTAAATAGTACAGCTCATTTTTTTGAACATCATATACTATATGGACTCAAAATTATTACTCCTAATATATGACTTAATTAAAAAATTAATTTTAGTCATAAATATAATATATATTTTTTATATTTATCTTTTTTTTTAATTATTTTTATTGATAATAATCAAGTAAGAGAGAGAGAGATGAAGTTAATAAAGATGATTAGAGTGTTTTAAAAATAAAATGCTAAATTAACTTATTTAACTAATTTTTTTAATCTAATTAAATTAATTAAATATGTCTTATATTAATAATTGAAGGTATGATATACAAATTTTAACTAATTAAAATATTCATAAGTCTAAACATTACAGCTCATTTTTTTAAACATCATATAATAATATATGGACTATTTGGCACACTTTTTGGTGGCCCATGCAAGCTAATCACGCCAACACAATGAGTATTCAAAGTGTTGCTACATGACCAACGGAGGTTAGTCTGAGTAGTAAGCGGCTCGGTATCGTTTAAGCGAGGTCTCGAGTTTGAGCTTTGGCGTATACAAAAAATTTCCGTTAGGAGACTCACCCACCATAGCTAGGTGCGCGACGCAGGTTAGATCCGGACGTAATCGGAGCAAAGCTCCGGTGAACCGGGTGGGCAACTAAAAAAAAAAAAGCGTTGCTGCAGGTCCTATGTTCATGGAATCCAAAATCCAATTCAATGGAATACCACTCTGGTCATATCAATCCATTCTCACTCAATTGCTGAAACAATTTTAAATACTCAAATATCTTTCTCAAGAGCCCATGATAAATTAATCTGGGTTGGACATCATTCGGGATCATACACAGTTAAGGAAGGATTCAAATGTTACTTGCATTCTTTAACAGAGTATCATGGAAATCCTTATCTATTTTAGAAATGTCTTTGATCTTTATCCTTACCTTACAAATTTTTGCTGTTCATATGGAAGTTATTGCACAAAGTATTACCTGCCTCAATACTTCGGGTCAATGTCTTTTTGGATAAAACTCTAGATCATTTGATGTTTAGGTGCCCCTTCTCTAAAACCATCTGGTTTGGATCTTTTTCAATTAGCCCCCCTAATTTACCAAGCCTTCACCTCCTTCAATGGTAGAAAGACTTGTTGCTTCATCTTCATTCTTGGGATCAGCTAGATATGGCTAACGGTATTATTGTCTTGCTTAATACATTGTGCCGTAAGAGGAACCTGGCACTTCATGAAGGAAAGACCACTTCTCCACAACTGGTTATTCAAGAAACTTCTGGAGCAATTTCATTATCCTCTTTGGCCTTCGCTAACGCGGCTCCCTCTTTGTCTTTACAACCTTCCTCTTCAAGGCTTAAGCATTCCAGTAATGGACATGAGTGGTCTCTAGTGCTAAAAGTATCTTTTGTCATGCCTTCATTTGTCATGATCGTTGGCCGATGCAATATTTCATTTGGAAGAAAATTCATGCTACTAGTCATACTTTTATTTCTAGCTGTCTACGTGCTTTATTAAGTTGGATTTGTAATTCTGGTATTCTTGGACTAAATCAACAAGCAAACTGGAAATTATTGGCATCCAACGTCGACCGTTTGATCCAACAACTACTTTCAGGAATGTCCCAATGCTATCTACGAGGATATTAGTTTCTAAGTTGTTGTTCTTCTTTCTCATGTAAGGTAGAAGATACTATTTATCTTAATAGGTTTAGAGATGTTTTTATTTTTCCTCAGTTTATTGGAACTTTGTAGTTGTGATATTACCTTAAATTTCATGCTGCAACATGTGCGTAATTAATGTGTCAACTTTTGTCACCATGTGTTCATTTTCTTCTAATTTAACTAAAGTAATCAATAATTTCCAAGGTACATAAATCTTAGGGAATATTAATATATTGATCCTCATAATTTTGATAAAGTTTTAACTCAATCCCTGAATTTTGACTCGATACAACTCAATTCTAATAGTTTTAATTATTTATATATCCTTATATTTTAAAAAATAAAATTATATGCTTCATGAAGTTTAAGGAGAAGTTTTAAATGATTAAAATTATAGATATTGAATTAACGTTACAGTGAACTAAATATTACAAACTGAGTTTTAACTGAGTTAAAAATATAATGATTTAATTGCACTGAGTCAAAATTTAAAACTAAATTATAACCAAGTCAAAACTATAAGGAGTAAATATTTATTTTTTTCTAAATTTTACAAGCAGCAACTCTTTAGACCTTTTTTTTTTTTTTTTGAGAAAAAATGTAGTACAGTACTGTCAGATAAATATATAGAAGATAAGAATGGCTAATAATTATTAATTAGTTTTCTTAAGGGCCAAGTATTTATAGATAATTAAGCTCTTTATATATACTTTCAGGAGGCGATGGCGATGGAGTAATAAAAAGGGACCAAATTGTTCATATGTTAAACATATATTCAAATGAATCTACCGTTGGAAGAAAAATAGATAAGATTAAGAATATTGACTTTTGTGTATAAATATATTTAATGCGACAAACAAAATGATATACTTTCATAAAGTTTCAATAATAATAGGGAGGTTGATCTCTGGACTCAACGATAAAGATGGAGTATACATTCATTATCAACTTATATTCAAATCAATCATAGTTGGCAGAAAAATCATATAATAAATATTGACTTTTGAGGAGACTGTGGGTCAATAATTCAGATATGAAGTTATATATATATATATATATATATATATGGGTGGCAACCTTCTTTAATTATTATTATTTTTAGTCTTCATCTATATTTGTCAGTTATATATACAAAATATTTGCGTGTCAAACTATACATTCAAACCTAATTAATAATGTATGCTATAATTTATTAGTTTGTACCTGGATTGATTGTGGAAATATTATTATTTTTTGGATATTGGAACAAAGAAATGGAACTCAATATTTGAATTTAGGTCCAAATCCAATTAAGTTTGCATTAGGTATCTTCGATTTTAAAAAAGTAACAAGTATAGAGTTTGATTAAGTCATTGTTGGTCTTTCTTAAAATTATTACTCAGTTTTTTCAAAAAAAGGATGCCATGTTTTTCTCGCGCAGCCAACTAGAGTATCCTTCATTTTTTTTTCTAGGAAGAATGAGTCAATTTTATTAATATTAAAAAAAATTATTACACTCACTAAATATCATCATGTATAAAAAAGAAAAAAAAAACAAAGCAATAAAACCTGTGATTCAATACAACCTATGAAAAAACAGTAAAACATATAAACTTAAAAAACAACCTATATATATATCATAACAAACTATCCTTCTTTATTAATTGGTATTTTGCACCATTGTTTATTTAATCAATGATATAATCCCTTTCGAGTATTTTAGGGCAAATAATTTTCACCTCTCACGACAAGTGCATTTCCCATATTCGAACTTGTGTTCTCTTTTTTAAGGGATAAAGCCGCTTATCAACCTAACTAAGGGTGAAAATAAACTAGGCCTTTAATAGGGGCCTACACCTTATGCTAGTTAAAGACTGATAAGGCCTGACCTGTTTATCAAAAAAGCTAAGCTTCAGGTTTATTTAAAAGCTTGTTGATTTAAATATGTCAGACTTTTTTTCCTAAAGTCTGACCTACAAGTTAATAGGCTTAGCCTGTTTAATTATATATAGGGTGTAAATACGCTCAAAGCCTATTTAGAGCTTTCTATTTATAAATATATAAGTTTTGAAGCATACTAAAAACAAATAGTTTCTACTTCTATCACTCAAAAAATAGACAATCCAACCTTCCCCAAAACCAAATAGGGCTATGAATATTATCTAGATAGAACCAGAGACCAAAAGATTGGTTATTTGTTCATTTATATAATTGTTTTGGCTTTAATACCAACTTGGAGGAGGACCCCAAGAAGATTGAAGGGAAAGGAGGGGGAAAAGAAAAAAGGAAGTAGAGTAGTGGACGAATCAGTTAATGCATTATTGAAAATTAAAATGCATGCAAAGAGGGTACTTTGGAATGAATTAAAAAGTGGAAGAACCAGCCAACCTTAGCTCATCAGATAAGGCAATGATATGAAAAAATTAAGAGAAAAGATACAATGGAGTTTTATTAAATGAAAAAGGAGCTTACATAAAGAAAGGGAATACAAAAGGAGGAGGAGGAGGAGGATAAAACTCTCTCAACTCGGAGTATCTCTTTATAAGTGTAAGGGTTTGGTTTCAATTGAACCTGTCTTTCAAGTGAAATGAATGAAATCTTAAATAGACCGGCTAAGTTACTATTTGAACAATGTTTTGACTTGAAACCAATTACTGTTTGAATATTTCTAGTCATAATACTATTTACACAGTACTACCGACGCTACAGTTCCTGCCGACACTACAGTGACTTATTGTTTAAATAATACTATTTATACAGTTTTGCCGACACTACAATAATTGAATAGTACTTATACAAAAATAATGCCAAAAACTTAGGACAGATCTCTCGATATTTTTCAGTTATATATATACAAATTATTTGCGTGTCAAACTATACATTCAAACCTAATTAATAATGTATGCTATAATTTATTAGTTTGTACCTGGATTGATTGAGAAAATATATATTATTTTTTTTATATTGGAACAAAGAAGTGGAACTCAATATTTGAATTTAGGTCCAAATTCAATTAATTTTGCATTAGGTATCTTCGATTTTAAAAAATTAACAAGTATAGAGTTTGATTAAGTCATTGTTGGTCTTTCTTAAAATTATTACTCATTTTTTTCAAAAAAAGGATGCCATGTTTTTCTCGCGCAGCCAACTAGAGTATCCTTCATTTTTTTTTTCTAGCAAGAATCAGTCAATTTTATGAATATTCAAAAAAATTATTACCCTCACTAAATATCATCATGTATAAAAAAGAAAAAAGAAACAAAGCAATAAAACCTGTGATTCAATACAACCTATGAAAAAACAGTAAAACATATAAACTTAAAAAACAACCTATATATATAACAAACTATCCTTCTTTATTAATTGGTATTTTGCACCATTGTTTATTTAATCAACGATATAATTCCTTTCTAGTATTTTAGGGCAAATGATTTTTACCTCTCATGTGCATTTCCCAAATTTGAACTTGTATTTCCCTTTTTAAGGCATAAAGCTGCTTACCAACCTAACTAAGGGTAAAAATAGACCAGGCCTTTAATAGGAGCCTACACCCTAAGTTAGTTAAAGACTGATAAGGCTTGACCTGTTTATCAAAGAAACTAAGCTTCAGGTCTATTTAAAAGCTTGTTGATTTAAATATGTAAGACTTTTTTTTCTAAAGCCTGACCTACAAGTCTATAGGCCTAGCCTTTTTAATTATATATATGGTGTAAATAGGCTCAAAGTCTATTTAGAGCCTTTTATTTATAAATATATAAGTTTTAAAGCCTACTAAAAATTTATATAAATATAAGTTTTAATAAGCTCAAAATTTACTTATGACTTTTAAATTTTGAAATACAAAGCCTTATAAGTATATCTCTAAAAAGACTTCAGGTCTATCCAGCATTTCAAAGGCTTAAACTTGGGCTTAAAAAAAGCATATGCACAGGCCTATACCTAAACCTAGACTTTATATTATTGTTATAAGTTTAGATCTATTTAGCTAAAATTTAACCTGACTTAACATATTTCTATCCCTAATTCTAATTAATAACTTGTTGGTGGTACTTCGTACTATTAGTTAATTCAAGTTTAAACATAATTAGTTTTATCTTAAAGAAATATCCTAAACTACCTAAGTATAATTGTCTTTTGCCAATAAAATATGTAAATATACTTAGTTAAATGCATTGGTTACAAGATCAAATGGGAAAGTTTATTGTTTGGTGAAAAAAATGTAGTGAGTCAAAGAGAGTGACTACCATAATACCCCTCGAGACAAATAGTAAGTTGTATTTTGGTGAGATTCACAATAATGTGTGAAAAATCCCTCGTGTCGGCCAGAAGAACAGTAAATTCAAAACGGTATCAACAATTTCAAAAAGTTTGATTATGTACTACGATATTGTTTCCCCCATGCCATGATTTGAAATTTTGATTTTTTTTCTTTTATATAATTTTTTTACTATGCATATGTACTTTTTTATTAAAGATAATCTTATTGAAGTTACTATTAAATATTAAATAGAAATATATCTTCTAACAAAAATTTGAGAAGTAATTCGTCAGACTAATATATTCTATTAAATCTAAACTCATTAGTTCTTTTATGTAATTATGTTAGGTTAAATTTAAATATTGTTGACCCATTTACTGATAATCCTCTTAAAATGCTTTTGTTTAATCTATCCAAATCTTACACTTTACTATGCTACGTTTGGTACAAAGTTTTGTGGAAGTGGGATCTATTTTTTGTGGCTCAAAAAAATTAATGGAGGCATTTCCTTCAAACCACGTGATTTGAAAATTTGAAACTTTTTTATGTAATCATATATGGGCCTTTATTAGAAAAATATTTAAAGTCCGACAATACTTGAAATAGGATTATCTTAAATAGAAAGATATTTTATACTTGAAAATATCTGGGTCTTTAAATACTATTTCTCCATTTAAAGATAATTCTCTCAAAATGGTTTTTGTTTGTTTTTTGGTCCTATTTGATTTAAATTTTAGATTTTACTAGTGCTATGTTTGGTACTGAGTTTCTTTAAGTGGGAATTTCTCTTATTTGGCTAAAAAAAATAACAGAGGCCTTCCCTTAAAAATGTGGGGTCTTGGTCCTTTTGGAGGGAATGTTTTTAATTGAAGCATTTTTATGCAATAATATTACCTTATAATAAAATTAAATTCTCAAATTGCCCTTAAACTCTTTCACATCTTCTCCAATTGGATTAACTCAAATAAAGATTCTCCCATGGCCTCTATTATTGAACCAAAAATAGTGTAAAGGGTATCCAATTTCTTGCAATTATACTCGATCTGACTATAATTTGTTGTAGAGTTAAGGAGCAAATTTATTCTAAAAGTTTTTATTAAGAAGTAATGTTACTTTGAATTTTTTTTTGAATTCAAGATTACTCCGAAAATATTAAAATAGAGTAATGTTGTCTCTTATTGTTAAAATATTAATAGTCAACATTAATTTTTTAACTACGGGAGATAATAATATTATTAAGTTTTAAAATTTTCCATGTGACATTGAATCCAAAAAACAATTTCAAAAGCAACATTCCTCCTTAATGAAAAATTTTAGAATAAATTTACATCTTAACTCTTGGTTGTAAGTTCAAAGTTAAAGCCTTGGTAATATTCCAAGCTTCCTTAAAGTTGTTGTGAATATATCTCTCTTTTTATTATTATTTGAAAACAAAAAATTTTCTCTATCCTATTGACTTGAGTATATTACTTGATAAAAGGGGTCAACAAATGAGAAATCATTATCAAATTGGCTTGTACTAAACAAGCCAAATTAAATACTCGTTTTTTTTTTTTACTCAAGTAGTATATATAGTAGTAGTACCTACTCAAGGTTGTTTTCATTGTTCAAATCTGATGGAAATTTTTGACAGAGAAAATGTCACAATCATGTTAGTAACTAAGTGAATAATACATTAACATCATCCACCTACCCACGCACCCACTTGCAAAGTGTTGGATAGTTCTTGTTTACCAACACAATAATATTCAATACTACTCATAAGGCATAGCTTGAAATAATAAACAATATGTATCATCATTTTTATGTATAGTTCAATATTCTAACAAATAATACACCTAATCAATCACCTCTTGCTTCTTGTATGACTTTTTTTGAGAAATAAGAAAATACTCACCGATATAATCTAGATTTTTTAAAATACCTCGCGCAAAAAAAGGTAAAGAGAGATGAAAATATAAAAAAAAAATTATTATAATATTCTAAGAAATAAATATAATTATTAAAAAATCTATAATAAATGAGTATTACTGCTCACTTATTGTTGAATTTTTTGTAATTATATTTATTTTTTAAAATTTTATAGTAATTTTTGTAAGAATATAGAGATGAGTCTTTTTGCATATAGGAGTTTCACATAAGTAAGGCTCACTTCTCTTTCTTTCTTTCTTTCTTTTTGTCTTTTCTCTAATTTAAAGTTATGTGTTTTTGAGAATCCTCCTCCCTAGTAAAAGTCACAAAGTGATTTTTTTGAACTTGTAATCACTTGGACTTTTGTCACTAATTAAAACTACTTATGACTTATGTATTAATTTACTTTTGATCAGTTAAAGATTGTAAATTTCAGGCCAATAGGACCATGATGATGATTCCAGAAAATCCATGTCTGCATGGTCATCAACAATATTCCTTGCAAGGTTGAATCCCTTCGATGATGTTCCCAATCCAAGTTCATTCTCTAATTCACGAAACCACTTGTTCTTGTCTACATCATCTTCAGAAGAAGCACTTGGGACCTGAAAATCATTTGATTGGAAGGATTCTGGATTCTCCAGAATGTTCCAGATGTCAAAGTCCATTGTATCCATTGGAATTTGAAGCAGAGGATCTTCGTCGTCTTTAAGCAAAGACTCTAGAATCTGTCCATCTTCATCTTCTGGTTTTAATGAATGATCATCAGAAGAAGAGAATGAAGCTGGTGGCTGTTTTGGGTCCTCCTCTGTGAGGACGCCATTGACAGGACCTTCATTGGGAACTTGTTTCTCTGAGTCTTGATCCATTTTCTCAGAGGAAGAAGATGAATCAGAGGACAGAGTAGTAGTGATGGAAGATGAGAGATCAGCAACATTATTGGATTTTGAGGGCTTATTCGGTTTTAATCTTTTCTTGAGATGTGTGTTCCAAACGTTCTTGATCTCATTGTCTGTTCTTCCTGGCAAAAGAGATGCAATCTTTGACCACCTGAAACCAATTTGTTTGCAACCACAATTATTAATCTCTCATCAAACCCTTAAATGAAACTAAACTTGTTTATCAACAAAAACAAGCGTATTTTGTCAATAATTATGCCCTTATAATTATATAAAGAGAAACATAATTCAATTTAAAGATAATTATTTACCTCCTTTTGTATAGCTTTTAAAGAAAAGAGTATTCTCATAAATAATTGTTTAAAAGTAACTATATATCAAAAATTAGTATAAGAAATAAAATTTAGAACAATCAGTAAAAAGTTTTTATTTAAAAATTTTACTAGTCAGAAAGACTTGAGTCCGAATACTGATACTCTCTATATATAAAAATATATTAGGTTTTTCTAACTAATAAAATTTTTAAATAAATATATTTTTTTATGAAAATTTATAGGGAGCAAGCAATAAGGGGTGAGAGAGGGAATGAAGTAAGGAGATGAAGAATTACTTGTTTCCTAAGGCATGGTGAAGCCTTATGATGGTGTCTTCTTCTTCCTTAGAAAAATTGCCACGCTTCACATCAGGCCTCAAGTAGTTGATCCATCTCAAACGACAGCTTTTCCCACATCTCACCAATCCTAACCCCCACATATATCCCACACCACACAAATTATTCTTCAATAATTTCATGTTAAAAATTAAAACTTTATTCATAAACTTTCATTCCAAGTATTTAATAAATATTATGCAAAAATAAATGAAAGACATATCAGATGTACGGACACGTAATTATTACTTAATCTTACAACAAGAAACTTGAAACAACTTGAAAGATTAAACACGTGACTTTTCACGTGGAGGGTTATTAGTAATTATTTGAATTGATGTTTAGTTTTAATATCCAAAAAAAAAAAGAAGAATATGAAAGAGTGTAAATGTGGATTTTAGTGTGTTATTTTGCTTTCATGTGAATTGAAATTGTAGGGGTTTTTTTTCTCTCTTTTCACAGAATGGCACAGGAATATTGGGGGGAAATGAATATGGTAGTTTTCCATAACTGGAATGAGACTCAAGCCGGCTAGGTAGGTGAACATGCAGCATCATCAGAAATATTGTATTATTATTATATTTGATTTTCTGGGGTCCAAGATTCCAATATTTGGTAGTGGGATGGCCCAGAATTTGACCCCATAAAAAAATACTCCATAAGAAAATATTGCATCTTGTCATCATTTTAAATTTTGTAAATCAATATTAATATTAAAACATGTATATATATAACAAATTTTAATATTTACGAATAGTAAATAATACAATTTATTTTTAGACTCGAACTAACCTGCTCATTGCGTAGGCCAAGTAATATGATAAAATAAAGTAAAAAACTCTAAAAAATAATAAATATCATAATAGAATTTTTTATTGTTAATAAAATATATATTGTTATTAATATTATACTATTATTGTTAACAAACCTGATTTAGAATTGGGGGATTTATCATTTTTTTAGAGTCTTTTTCTATCATTTTTTTAAAATAAATAGAAATAAAAGTAATAAATATTTCACATACATATATATTATTTTTGTT
Source organism: Leucaena leucocephala (assembly GCA_037074615.1). Lineage (NCBI taxonomy): Eukaryota > Viridiplantae > Streptophyta > Magnoliopsida > Fabales > Fabaceae > Leucaena > Leucaena leucocephala. Next base: position 563,892 of record CM073544.1, on the reverse strand, counting down.
GAAAAAAAATACTTGGATACTTGTTCTCACGCGAAAAAAAAAAAAAACAAATAGCATCTCGTTCATTGCAAACAGCTCAAACTCCAGTACAATAATAATACAGCTTCAACTTCAAATTCTGAAAAACTTTGCAGGTTTTGCAGAGAAGCCATACATTTGCTGATTAACATAGCTTACTCATGTATGAACAAACAAAACCAATATAATATATATATAAAGCCACAGACTCCTAAACCATAGTTTTCTGATACAGAAAACTGCAGATTTAAGAGAAGCCATAGAGCAATATATATAATGCATTTTACAAGCCCTGAAACTGCAAAACTCTTGAAGAAGACCCATATGAAGAGAATGAGAATTCAGATGAATAATAACACATACCTGCAAGCTTAGGAAGAGCTCTCCAGTTATCATGGCCATGTTTGTGGATGAAGGAAATGAGTTTAAGGTCTTCTTCAGGACTCCATGGTCCTCTCTTGACTTTTGTTTTATCACAGCAAGGTGCTCTTCCTTTCCCCATTATTTTATTTTCTTCTCCGACAATGACGACGACAAAAAATTTGCAGAAGAGACCTTAATTTCTGGGTTTTCTGATCTGATAAGCTAGCACACTGCTTCTTCATATATATGCATCTTCATATTCTTCTCTCTAAAGTCTCAAATGAGGAGAAGAGAAGAGGGAAGGGTATGTCTAGGATATGAGCCCACACGAATAAGGCTTGTGCAATATATATAGGAGGATACGTTCCAGCCAAGGTTATGTTTTTATTTTTATTATATTTTTTATTATTTTCTGTTTGATTTCCTGAAATCTCCCTAACTTTGTTGTTTTTAAAAAAAAAAAATAGAATTGCCCCAAAGGTAAAACTATATATGCAAATAGCCAAGCTAGGATTGAGATTATAACCAATCATGTCTAATGATCTATGATGAGTTTGGATTCTCTGTGTTGAAAAGTAATTTATTTTAAATAGTATCTTGTCTCTTAGCCGTTTTAGGGAGTAACTTTTGTTCAGTATATTTGAACTGTTCAAATCAATCGAATGGTTAGAATTTACTTAAAATTATTATTACTTTGAACCAAAAATAAAATCTTTAAAGCTTTTCATCCCTAATTGAAATGACCACTACAAGACGTCAATAATTTCTTTCACATCAATATTTGCAAAATTTGCGGTGGAGATTCTTGCAGACATCATTTCATAGTACATCTTTAAATTTTTTGTGTTTTCTTTTTTTTTTTATTTATATAATTGTTATGAAAACAAGCTTTTGTATCAAACTTGTGTTAATCACATTCCAAACTTTGATATAAATTAAAGTTTAATTTTTCATAAGGATATGAATTTTTCATTTATTGGTATATTTTTTGTTGTATTGCTTATTTAATTTCAAAATAATATGGATAACAAATGCTTTGAAAAAGAATTTTCTAATAATAGCCAAAAATTTTACAAACACCTAATTTACCTCCTCTCAAACGTGGTTATGATTCCTTTCCTTTAATTCCTTTCTTTTATCTTCATTTACATTTAGTGAACCAATCAAACTGTTAATATTTATTTACCTCATTTTCTTCTTCACTTTTGAATTTTATATTAATTTATCATTATGATTTTATAGGGATCTCTTTGTGGAGAAATATATCTATCAAATGTGACTTGGGATGATGTAAAGGGATCAAAGAGAATTCCAGCCCCCTCGTCAATAAGTGGGTTGAGTAATCATATTAATCATTTGTATCAATCTACATTAAAATGATTAATTATTTAATTGAGTATTATTGCATTTTTCTTCCATATATAAATTAAATATTCACAATATCAGTCACAGGCATAACATAGTAATTATAATTAAATTTAATTACATACATTGTTACTAATTAATATAATTAAAATAAAATAAACTAAGAAGAATGACTATAAGTAATATTTTATCTTTCAAAACCACCGGGTCATATGTTTTATTGACAAGTGATGTCACGGATGATATAGTTTAATATTGGATTTTTCATCCCCAGAAGACTTTTACTACGCAAAGCCAACAAAAATTTATTTATTTATTTATTTATTTTCTTACTAAATTTTTAGAAAGAGATTAAACTCACTCACGATTTAAGGGTAGAGTGAAATCTCCCTTTTTCCTAAGCGATATTAATATCAGGCAGGATAAATCGTCTATTACCTTCAAACATAAACTTAAATATCCAATTAGTAGTAGGTACTGCTTCAACTGATTAATTATATAAAATTAATCAGTTGCTTCGCCTCATTTGACTAATCGATGTGTAAATTCACCAACTAATAACAACAAAATTATAATTATTTTCGCCAGCTAGCTCGGTTGGCCAAGGGGGAAAAAATTAAGGTACAAGCTAGCTAGGATGATGTAGATTATAAAAAAAAATTTAATTAATAATTCAGATTTTAAAATGTTTCTATTAAAAAATTTTAAAAATTAAAATTACTTTTAAAGATATGTATATTAAATTCTGCAAGAGTGACAATCTTTTAAAAGAAAAACATTAATTATAAAGTTATTAAAATTAGATAGATATAACGATGATAATTTATCTAAACCTTGTTAGTAAGTCGTGTAAAATTTAATACCAAATTTAATATTAAAACATGATAATAACTTTTAAGACCTATTTTAACATAATATTTAAAGTTTTGGACCCTTGTATATAAATTTTCCTGAATTATATATATGATCATTTGGCACATGTGCTTTCTCCTCCCTCAATTTTTTTTTTCTTGGAGGAAGACTTCATCTTATTTATTTTTTTAAAAAATATTTTATCATTAAGGTCACAATTGTACTCATTGAATAAGATAATATTAATCATCCTCAATTAGACTAATTGCTCATGTATGCAGATTTTCTTAATTATTTTTGAATTTTGGGCATGTTGGATATGTTAAAGAGAGATACTTGCACAAGAAATTGAAAATATTTAGATAAACCTTCTCCATCAAAATTAAAGGAAAATAGTATTCATTTATCTTGATTTTTGTCCTCTATATATTTGTCCTTGGCCACTTATTGATTTATACAAATGAGTCTTGGATTGATGCTTTTAACTAGAGGACTTTTTTATCATATGAATTAACTAAATATTATCTCTAACAAATATAATGTTGAAAAGGGACAAATTACACTTGGTCTGTTGGGTTTGCAATTGTTTTCCATAATTAATTAAAAATTACATAATTAATATAAATTCATTTGTCAATCCAATATCCATCTTAATGAATTAATAAAATATAACAGCAAGTGAAATGCTCATCTAAATTATAATTATATCCCTTTCTTATTTTGTACTCCATTATTGATTTTCGAATTTTGGAGGGAAGTAAAAATTAAAATTTTAAATAATATATAAGAGGTGACTTTGAAGGTCATCTCCATATAACATTTCATTATACTTTTAAACATTTCAGAAAATTTTAAAATGTTTTGTAATAAAATAAATATGTAAAATATAAGTTTGTGACATTTTTCAATATGGTTAGATGAATCTAACTGTGTGGTAAGAATTTAATAAGAACAAGAATTAATGTTCATAAAGTACAAATGTAGGTAATTCTAGCCAAACTCTATGGCTTCTTTTGACTTTACAATGCTTTTGTGGACTTGGTTTCCTGCTTTTCTTTATTCTATCTAATAAAAACTAACTTTGATAAGATGTATAATTTCTATATTATTTTTATAAACATTATTAAATAATATCAATTTTTAGTTAAGGATACAAGTCATATATAATATATATACTATATAATATGAACACTCTAAATAAATCCTATAATTTAGGCTTAAAATTATTGTTAGTCTTTACAATTTGATTAAATTTTAATTTTGGCCCCTATAATTTTAAATTATAGTTTTTAGTTCCTATAATTTTAGTCTAATTTTAATAGCATTAACTAAAAAAATTTATTAAAAGTATAGGGACTAAAATTAAAATTTATTAAAAATATAAGAATCAAAACTAAAACTATAGTTAACTATACTTAACGACTCAACGATCGTTAAATTCATATCATATCCTTATAAAATTATAAAAATAAAAAATTATAATTTGAAATTATATGAACTAAAACTAAAATGTAATCATACTAAATTCAACTAAACAATGGTCCTATTCACATTACATACCATAAGCTCGAAGCCCATAATTAATTACATTTGCAATGAATTTACACTTATGGTTATATATTACTTTCATATTAAATTTCTCGTTCAATGTTAACTATCATATATACTTTCTCTATTTTTATTATAACTCGCCTTTAAATAATCCGCTAAAATTAGTCTAAATTTTAAAATTATCCTTTTTTTCAAAAATACCCTTAATTAAATGCAATAAATATAAACCCAATTTAACTCATCCCCTTCAATATCCCTTTTTCCACCATAATTACTTAATAATATCCATACCAAATAGACTATATAAAAAAACATTAGATACTTCACACTTTACAAAATGACATATAGATAAGACTATAACAAAATTCTAAAAATAATTTATAAATAAGCAGGAATGCAGGAGTATTTAATACTTTGATGCATCGCTCAGTGTTCATATGGCATTTTCAATTGAAAAAATAATGACATAGGACCATGTCATGTTGGTGAGAGAATCAAATAATCTACATCTTTATATCTATATATAAAATCTGTAAGAAGTTATTCGGCTTAGGAATAATAATTCATGGCTCGTCTTAGATTCTGTATATATTGTATTGAACACATGAGACATATTACACATAATCATCATCATTTTTTGGTATCACTATTGAAGTAATTAAGAAGAAGAATTCTCATTAAATATAATTAAACTATTAAAGGTAAAATATAAGTGAAAGAGATTATACACCTACTAAATGAGACCTTGTTTAAAGAATATATATAATTGTTTTTACTTAACTCAATCATGATAATTTTAAGAAATATATATAAGTTTAGTATTAAAAAATTATTATTATTGGAGTTTACTTGAAGGAAGGAAAAGTATCCCTCCAGTCCTAAATGTCAAAAGGATTTATTTTGGGTCCTAAATATATAATACATCAATCTATTTCATCTTATAAATTTATAATTTTTTTTCTAAAATATTTCTATTGATTACACATATATTAAAGAGAGTTTTTATTAATGAAGGTAGTTTTTAATATAAATAATTAAAAAAAGTATTTTAAAAAAATAAACATATGTCTATTATAAAAAATTTTAATTAATTTTTTTAATTTTTATAAATTAATTATTCCTATATTCACTACCGGAGAAAGTATAGTTTTGTGAAAGGAGCTTTCATTTTCAGGTTTGGTAATACATGATATGTTGACCAAGAAGGAAGGTGAAGCATTAATTATTATGAGATGGAGATGGAGGGAGGTTCAACCACAATTGATCTTTCCTTCAAGAGAACTCCAATCAAAGCTACAGGACCATGCACAATCATCCTTGTACAACTTTGGGTCTAAATCCTTTGTATTTTGATTTACTCATTATGATGTTGATGTAGTCTAGCATTTTACTCAACTACACTAATATATATATATATATATATATATATATATATATATATATATTGGACACACCAACACGGAAAATATATAACTACCAAATGATTATTTTATCATTAAGTCAATTTCACTTTATCCAACTATTTACTATTAAGTCAAATTGTCTACTTATTTAACAAAAAAATATAATTATTTTAAAAATTAAGTCGAAAATTTTTTACCATCCCCAAATATGTATGTTGAAATTAATATCTTAAAATACTTTTTTAATTTTAAATATAAAAATTATTTAATTATTTTTAGATAAATTAATAAATTAAATAAACAAGTTAATTATAACAAATATAACTTGATATCTCTAATATACCTTTATTATTGTTTAATATTAAATTATATATATCTTAATTTATAAGTTAAATAATTAGGTTAAAAAATAATAAATATAAAAAATAAAATATATTGATATTTTATATATAAGATTAAAAAAAATTATATTTAAAATCAAAGGATATATTCAATCAATAATTAGTTTTAAGGTTAATGATGCATGCATGACGAAAATGTTAGCGGGTGATCGATGGTAACATGTTTTATGTTAAAAAAGAAAAGTAAAAACCAACTTACAATAATGTTAAAAATGTATGTTTAACGTGGCTAGATTGTATAGATCAATAGGTTAGGAATTGGATATGACTTCATGTAGCCCTCAAAATATTCTCACCAACTCGCAATATAAAAACAATATATTATTGCAAATAGTATAATGTCGTAAGATTGATGTCATGTAATGTAAAGAATGAACTACTTTTTTCTTTTTGGCATGAAGAACATAGTTTGAATAGTCCAAATTATTACAAAATATCAAAATATCTTTAAAATCATAATTGTTTTCAAAGGGTGAAGTCACTATAATATTATTCTTTTATTTCTAAATATAGGATCGGGCTAGAATATGTGTTTTAGTCCTAAATATAGACATGATATAATTTATTTTTTATATTTATTATTTTTTTGAATTAATTTATTAAATTTATGAACTAATATATAATTTAATATTATATATAAGTATTTTAGGGAGGAATACTATAACAACTATTAAATAAAATGGTTATAGAATTATAGATTTCTTAAATGATAGTAAAATTTATATACATACTAATAATTTTAAAATGGTAAAAAGAACCAATAAGTGAGAGCAAGACCTTCAATAATTTAAAGTTCCAAGCACTGTGTCCATGCAATGCACTAATCCTACCTACCTACACATAGTGGAATATAAAATCAGTGTTACCCCCACATGAAAACAACGCTCTAATTAATCAAATCAGAATCGATTAATTAATTCATGGTATCCTGATCAATTAAGCTAATGGCTTCAAGTCTCTGTTAGAGAATTAAACATTCAGAAGCCATTTTCTATCATTGCATACCTAATTTATTTGACATGTTTTTCTCTTGGGTTAGTAAGCTTTCACTTGCTATTCATGACTTTAAGCGACTGCCAAACTAAATCAGTCCAAGGAAAGAGAGAGAGAGAGAGAGAGAGAAGAAATTGGAGAAATTTTCTTAAAATAATTAATATATGATGTGAGTGTTGTTAAACATAACATTAATTCCACCATTTACACACAAATCTTGTTAGGTAATTCTTTTTTGTTTGGTTTGGGGGGGGGGGGGGAAATTATCATGACATTCATGTTTTCTTATTAAACCATTGCAGGAGCGGTTACCATGTAGCTAGGTCCTACTACTTTCACTAAGGTCTGGTCGAGGCCCACATAGTGAACTGAAAAATGTATATCAATTATAATACATCTTATTCATATTATAAGGCACCTCTAACATCACATCATAATTAAGAAAATATAGTTAACTCATTTAATTTGTTTAAAAATTAAAAAATTAGAGTGTTAGATAAACTATAAATTAGTTTATAATGTTGAGCACTAATACTTTAATATGCTAGATGTAACTTAACCTAAAAAGATATCATAAATATAAAAACAATTCTCCTCTGATTCTATTTATAAACTATTTTCAGCATGTTTCACACAAATCAAGAAAAATTTTAAACTTCATTAACTATGCTATAAAATTAAAAAACTTTTTAATTTTACCCCTATTTTAACATTACACTAGTAGAAAAATATCTTTAACACCACCTCATTTACACCAAAATAGGCAAGGACGATGTAAAAAATGTTACTAGTGGCATTTCTATGTAAAAAAAACTCTTTATATCAGCTTTAATAAAACCCGGTCTATATTCTTACACCAGCTCTTTGTGGAGCCGATGTAAATTTTACTCTTTACATAAGCTATTTACTTGAACCAGTCTAGAACCTTCCCGCTTCATCATAACATTTTTCGTCCAAAAGTCCTTCCGTATTCCAACGCTTCTGATTAGTGACCAGTCGTCTCTTAGAAATCTCAACGTACACACCATTTCTCTCTGACATTTTTGGCTATAAGTAGGCACAGTGGAAATCTAAAGTCTAAAATCTCTCTCTTATTCTTTTTTTTTGGTTCTATATATGACAAAAAAAGGTAGCATCTATACTCAGGCTCTACCTCTCGTCGGCCTCCCCCTCCCCCACCGCCGTCTTCACCACCATCGCTGACGCCACTTGCCATTGACCTAACCACCAACAACGACTTGCTGGAGGCCATTATCTACCTCCAGGTTTCAATCGTTAAACTGATGAAGGACTACGTTCGCATCGCTGAAGTTGTCAACACTCTGAGATGGTCTTCTAGCCTTATAAAGGCCAAGCTTGACAGGTTCCTGAGGAACGTGGATAGGTTACCTGACGATGATATCAACCAGGCAAATGATGGCTGTAATAAACCTTTGAATGCCACAACCTCCTACTCCTATGACGATGAGGAGGACTAATTTTAATATTTTTTAAGTTATTAGGATTTTTAGTTTAAGTTTTTGTTTAATTAGGTTTTAGGTTTTATTTATTAGGTTTTAGTCTTTTAATTTATAAATATATATATATGTATTTTTGGTGTGGCCCCTCATGGGCCACATTAATATATATTTAAATATATAAATTATTATTTTAGTTTCTTGATCTTTAATTTAAATGTTAATATTAATTTGGCCAAATAATAATAATAATACTAATAATAATGGCATGGCTATCATGAAAGATTATTAATTTTAGTTTAATTAAATTTTATTTACACCAGTTTGTGAATATGTTCAGTGTAAATCTTATGAATTTTATATATACATGTTTAAGGATATGTTTGGTGTAAATCTTATGACCTAATTTATAACCTTACGATTCTGTCTAGTGCCACTTCACTCCTCATTTTCCTGCGTTTTGCGCTTTCACTATACAGGGTTATCTCACTCTCTCCTTCTACCTCGACAGCGTTTCTCCTTTAATGCCATTGTGGTCCATCTTTTTCTGTAAGTGGTTGCCCTCCTTCCTCGCTCTCTTTCTTGCTTACATAGTATTCGTTTAAGTTGCTAGGGTTTTATCTTTGCTCGATCCTATATTTGTTTATTTCTATACATGATAGTGTTACGAGATTGCTTGCATTGTGTTGTTTAAGTTGCTAGGATTTGGATTAATGGTAAGAAATATAGTTTTCTTGCTTTCGAATTGTGTTTTATCTCAAACTTATTATTTTTCTGTTTATTTCATTTTCAGCCTATCAATTTGATGAACCCTACACACATATATACATACATATATATATTTATACTTATCGGACCTTCCTTCTTTTATGTGTTTACAAGTTTTTTTGTTTGATTGCTTTATTTCAACGCTTTGAGAGGACTTAGACGATTGTTGAGTGTTAGATATCTAACAATGATAGTTTCAACCACAAAAACTGCTTGCTGGTGATGCTCAATTCCTTTTGTGAGTATGACTAAAGTTGAAGGCCACGACTCTTAGATTGGGTGCTAGGTTCACTAAGGGGGTGTTCGATTTGAAGGGAGGGGAGGGGAAGGGAGGGTTGAATGTTTCCTTGTTTGGTTTGATTGGAAGGGAAGGGAGGGAATATGTTTTTAATGATCATTTGTTTGGTTAAAAGAGGGAAAGGGAGGGAATGATATGATTAATTTACCATTATACCCTTATTGTTACTGCAAACTTGTGTATGGAAACTCAATTTTTTTATGAAACTAGAGTTGTGTAATAAGAAGAAAATTGAGTGATGGTGAAAAAATCGATTGAGTATATGTAAACATGGAGTTTCTCCCTTAAACACTCGAGTTTCAAGGTTATAAAACTCGATTTTCTGAATGAAACTTGAGTTTTATAAAGCTTCTCACCGGTAAAACTCGAGTTTCCATTACATAACTCGAGTTTTGTCACTTCAACGACAGTAATACATTACTTCAGAAACTCGAGTTTCTTAGCTAAAATCAAATTTGACTATTTAGAGGCATTGTACAACTCGAGTTTCCATCTAAAACTCGAGTCCTATCTCCATGAAACTCGATTTCAATCAAATATAACTCCATTTTTTCCCTAAAAACACATATGGATTAGATTGATAACATGACTGGGTTTTAAAACTAAGCTATTAAATATGCTTTTTCAAACTCAGAGCTCTCAAAATATTCTTAGGACCTAAAGTTTGATATTGAAATATTTTTAATAATAACATAATTATATATTTAGTTAAAAGAGCAACATAAAACATGAAGTATATGTATTAGCTATTTCCAATGCTCCACGTAGACAATGTTTTCTTATCAGTCATTGTCATTGTTGTAGTCATATCAATGTCATTTCTAAGCCACTCATCTTTCTTGAAACTTAGCTTCTTTCTCCTCCAGATAGTCAACAATCTGTATTTGCTCAAAAACATTCAGTAAAGTAAAATATGAGGATGAAAGAATTATCAAAACATATACTCGTTTAGCAAACACTTGTCCTTTATCAAAAGCTTATCGTTAATATTTACCGTGGGAAATAATAAGCTAAAGAAACAATTTAGATTTTGCGAGTAAATCAAAATTCAAAAATAGATGCCTGTACATGAATGTAAAAAATAAATCAATTAATTTCTTAACCAGTGGCTAAATATAAACATCGATCCTCTAAAAAGATTCTTACCCAGATGTAGATGAATCAAAATGCACAAATGTTCATATTGTACAAAATTGACTAAAAATACCTTCGAGAACCAAATCTTGAAATTTGTGGCTGTTCAATGAAATCCACTATTCAAAAAACCTTCACCAACTCCTCCTCGTTGGACATAGAAGAAGGAAGAAGAGAGCAAGTTGAAAATGGCAACCACGAGTGAGAGTGACTAAGATTGAGACAGAGGCGGAGGATGAAGTTCCTTTCGTGTCTCGTTATCGTGTTGCCATTAGGGCCTATTATCACCAATTATAATACTCCCTGCACGTCGAAGTGCCTTACTAGCTCTTCATCTACGCGTCTCTGTATGGCAAGTTGACAGAGAATCTAGTCGGCAAGTCAATAGCAACACTGGTATGTGCATGAAAGATAATATTTGGACATAGAGGAGAGTTGCGTGCACGCGGGATATAACTGTCCCAAAATTTGGTGTCTACGAAAAATCCTGATTTGGAAGAAAGTAAAAATTGAAGGAGAGAAAGGAAGGGCATCAAAATTTTGGTTCCCTTCCCCTTAAAAATTACAAACTGAACGAGGGGAGGGGTTCATTTTCCCTTACCTTCCCTCCCCTTCCTTCGAACCGAACACCCCCTAAACTTAGTCATTTTGATATTCTCAATGGTTAAAAATAGAACATGACAATGCCATACCATTTTATTCATATGTGTTAGAAAGTAGGCTGATCCACCTTTAATAGATTAGACCCAAACCCAATAGGCATTAGGGCCATTATGAGAATAAGGGAGAGAGTGTGGTATATATGTGTAATATATCCCATATGAGAAATAATGGGAGTTACCCATCGAATATATAGGAGGAGAACGTGGGGGAGTGGGGAGAGTTTTCATATCCCACTTCCCATCACTCATGCATGTGTATACACACACAGAGAAGCAAACAAGAGTGGGTGTGCATTCTGTATTTTGGCTTGGTTGTTCTCTCTTTGTGTAGTGTCCAAAGCTCTCTTCCCGCTAGTGTATTTGCTGTGTAAATAGACTGTGACCTGTAGAAGGTACTCCAGTTTCGCATAGGTATCTTGGTGAATCAAGGTAGCATTCAAGGTACTCCCGAATACTTATAATATGGTTGGGGGAAGATTTTTATTTAATGAATCAGAGTATAAGTTAGTTTATCTCCAATTTACAAAAAATGTATTATGCATGGTTAGTTATAATCGAGTGAGGTGTTCTTGGTTAGCAAGAAACCAAACTAAATGCTGATATTAAGGTTTTATGTAGGAAAGTGAAAATAGTAATGATGAGTTGAGGAATGTGACTGCTAAATTGGATGATGAAAAGCACAAGGCTCAAGAGATTTAGAAAGAGAAATTTGTCGAGCTGATGGACCATTTTTCATTGTAATTAAAATTCAGCAGGGTATGAATGAGTTAAGGGTAAATATAGGAAAAAGGTTATCTGATGAATTTTAAAAGGCTCTAATTAAGTACATATGTGTATATATATTTAAGTTAGAAGCCTTTAAAATCGATCAAGTACCCTTTACCTAAATCAATACTTCACTCATTCAAACGGTCATTGAATTGTACAATGAAAAGTCATTCATTCAACTCTGCAAATTTCTCCTTATAAGATTCTTCAGACCTACACTTTTTATTCTCTAATTTAGTGGTATTAATTCTCAACTCACCAAGACTATTTCCACTTTCTCATATAGTACCTTATTATTGGCATTCAATTTGGTTTATGGCCATTAATAGTATCTCACTCAATCATAAAATCAACCATACGAAATATGGTTCATCAATTTGAAAATTATGTTATAATCAGCCTCGTTGAATAGGAATCTTCCCCTAACCATATGGATGAAGTGGTACGGTGGAGCCACGTTCTATTTTTAGCATTAGAAGGACTGAAATGTTAAAGATTGGTGAATGTAGCACCTAATATGAGGTTGCGGGCATTGACATTAGCTATGCTCACCAAAGGAACCGGTTATCAGCATCAAGCAGGTATCGACAGTTAAATTACATCTAAGAGATCCAACACTCAAGAATCATATATCTCCTTTAGAGGCGTTGAAGATAAAACAAGCAAGAAAAAAAATATATTGTGAAAAAATAATTGGCGGAAGATTCAATGAGTATATAAGAGGAAGAGTAATGAAGGTCGAGGAAGGAATTAGCACAAGACAATACAATTGAATTGTAAATATATTTTTAATAAGTTTCATATATATTCTCTTGTTAGATTGATGAATTATTGTTTGATTACTTTGTATGTTAATTAAAATCTACATTGTATTTTTAATTATATTTTGAAATATTTAGATTTACTGTTAAATTTATATTAATGTATAATTAGTTTGTAATCAGGTTACCATAACGTTTTAAGTGGATAAAAATTGTTAATTATGAAATTTAATTAAAAAAAATACACACTCTTTAAACCGGTTATAGTAATAACTATTCTAAAGGGTGGGTATTTTTTTATTGAAAGCCCACTCTTTACACTAGTCATAAGCACAACCGATGTAAACTTTACACCGGACGTATATCCGGTGTAAAAAGTCTCCTACTTTTTACATTGGCCATATCCATACCAAACCCCAATTCAGTCTTAAAAGCCTATTTTAACTGGTGTTAAAGACTTTTTTTTCCAATAGTGTTATACCCATATAAATAAAGTCAATATAATAATAAATGAAGAGTAAAATGGTTAATTCATATGAAAAAATTTTCTCTCTATCCTATAAATATGATCAAAATAAATTTTCTTTCTCTATCCTATAAATAAGACCAAAGGAGTATATTAGATCAATTATCCATAAGAATAGTGAAAATGATGGAAATGTTACACATAACATACAAATTAGGGGGATTAAGTAGAGAAAGACTACATGAGTTATGTGTAACAAGAAAATACCTAATGAACTTAAAGAAAAATTTTATGGAACTATTATAAAATTAATAATGTTATACGGTAGTGAATGTTAAGTTCTAAAGAGATCATAAGAGCATAAAGTTAGGTAGTGGAGATGATGATATTAGGATAGATGTATGGTCATATAAAAAAAATTAAAATAATCATATCAAAGAAATAGTAGATAGGGCATCTATTGCAAAAAAAAAGGGTAAAAAATCATTTTAAGTGATTTGGACATGTATAAAGAATGACTTTAAAGATAACGGTAATGAGAATAAAACTAATGATATAGAGTCTTGTGAAAATTGAAAGATAAAGGTTACAAAAATTACTCAATAAAATTATTAATTAAATGATATATTTTAATTAACAATCAATCTAAATACTTAATTTGAGATATTTGAGGATGATTGGGGTCATTTTCGCCCTCCCCCTAATTCATCAACGTAGAACATTTTAGAAAGTGGAAACCCCAATCACAAATAATTTGAGAATATTATTGAAAGGATGACACATTATATCGCGTAGGTGTGACGTAGAGTGGGAGATGGATGACTGAGCTGTTTGGTAGATGTGAACGCAACCTCATCAAAAGTCTACATACATACACGAGTGGGAAGGATTTTGTTGGTGAGAGTTTATGTTTGACAAGATTTATCATGTGTCTTTCTCCATCTTTCAATTTCCCTACTCTACAGACACAATTCATTGCACATAAAAACAAAAAAAAAAAGATTGCTATAATATTCATTAGTAAAATGACATAATTAGACATTATTAATTTGTATAATTAAAGACCTATTTCTTTTTCTATTTTTGGGCCAACTAATGAAAGACCTAGTAAGTTACACATCTTCGTTAATTTAGGGTGTGTTTGGATTAGCTTTTGGAGAATAGATTCTGGGAAGAATAGATTCTGGAGAATAGATTTTGGGTAGAATAGATTTTGGGAATAAAGATGTTTGGATGATTAGTAGTAGAATCATTTTTTATATTAGTAAATTACTAAAAAGAGTATGATATGATTAAAAATAAGAGAGATGAAAGATGATAGAGAAGAAAGAAGAGAGTGTAGAGAGGAGAGAGGAGAGAGAAAAAGAGAGATAAGAGAGGAGAGAGGAAAGAGAAAAAGAGAGATAAGAGAAAAAAGATGAGAGATAATAGAAAAAAGAGAGGAGAGAGGAGAGAGTGTGTAAGAAAAAGTAAGGGTATAATAGTAATTGGATAATCCAAAACCTAGGTTTCAAAGAAAAAGCTATTTTCAGTAACTTATTCAAAACCTAGGTTTCAAACTGAGGTTTTGTCCAAAATTAATTCTCAACAAAAATTGCTGTTTGTGTAAAAAAATTTCAAACCAAGGTTTTGCCCCATAATCTATTTTGAAACGTGGTGCCAAACAGGCACTTAGTTTCTTTCTTTTCAATTGATTTGAATTTTTCATATTTTTTTACTTTTTAAATGTTTATTTCTAAATTATTTAGTTATATTTTTATGTTACTCAAGTGATAACTGGTAATAAAATTTATTCACATAACATATTGGTTAAAATTTTAAAAATAATTACTGAAACATATTTCATTTAAAATTTTTATTGTATGAAAATATATAAAATTTGTTTAAAGACCTGTCCATGCAACTTTTTTTAATTGTTGTGTAATATATTTTTAACTATGTATAAATATTTTTTTAACTCTAAAATAGGATGCGTGTAACTATTTCTAGTGACTACAACTCTTCTTCTTTAATTATGTACAATTTATCTTTAAGAAAGAATGACTATAAGGTCCCAAGTAAAGGGATTAATTACTCTAAAGTTTAATTACAATTGAGAAACATATAATAACAATTTCTAGTGTAAAAAATAATAACAAATTTATATTAGTCACTTGTTATTAAGAGTTGTTGATAATTAAATATTTTTCTTATAATTTTATAATCATTCTCCCTATCTATGTAAAAATCTTTAAAACATAAGACATTTATATATAAATAAATATATATCGTATACGTCTAAAAAAAGAGTTATATTCGCTCAATGGGTCATTAGACAAATTTTGGTAGAAATAAAAAAAAATTAATGAAAAATTGTTGAGCAATTTTTCTTAGAAATTAAAAGAGAAAGAAAGGAAATAAAAGCCCTTGCTCGTTTCATAGAACCATTACATTCTTCAATCATTGCCCAGCAAGGAATTACCCTCCTCATTTTAGAAGTCAAACCGACAGCCAATTCAATCGTTAGAAAAACAATTTTGGCTTGTTTTGTTTAATTCCATTTTAATTAATTTAGATCGATTTGGATTCACGTACTAGTTTT
The DNA here is from genome assembly GCA_037074615.1 of Leucaena leucocephala. NCBI lineage: Eukaryota > Viridiplantae > Streptophyta > Magnoliopsida > Fabales > Fabaceae > Leucaena > Leucaena leucocephala. Next base: position 548,051 of record CM073544.1, on the reverse strand, counting down.
TATCCCCTCAAATGGAATCTACTTTTTTTTTCCGATTTACTTTTCCTTTTTCTCATGTGAAAAAGACTTAACACAACTTTTGATTTCAGATAATAATATAATCTAAATCTTAAGATAATAAGGGGTTTAAATTAAATATTAAATAATGAGTACTAAACGTGTATCAGTGGTTAACAGATAGGACACGTATATGGGATAATTAATTTCATCAACATCTCGTGCTTAAGCTGTGATATTTGGTGTCTATGTTCTAATTGGTTTATTAAAAAATTGTGATTATTATTATTATTATTATTATTTCCTCTTAACCAACAAACATGTCGTTTTGCCTAATAATTGGAGTTAGATTTGTTGTTTAATTACGGGTGCAAATAAATCAAATTGTTCCCAGCCAACTCAATTGCATCATCTCTTAATCCGAATATTCTAGCATTGTGATCTTTTCAAACATTTATTTTCTGGTGGAGGGAGAGGGAGGGATCAAATACAGCACGCCTAAGCATGAGCAATGTTGACATCAATAAAATTAAGAAGCACTGATAAGATTACTTGTAATTCTTATGCATCCTGTTTATTCGTGGTATTTGATTGGCATAGTAAAATAATTCAATGCAATCCTAATTACAATATGTTATAATAAATAGAGAAATTTCTATTACATAATTTTGACTATGTAATCCAAAGTCAAACTTACACAAATCAAATTATGAATATTTATATCCTTATTTTTTTTGCCTTAATAGGGTTAAAAAGATCATTTCACCTTTATTTTTATTTTTTCTAATTAAAATATAAATTTTATTTTATTATTTATCGATGACATACTAAACAAATGCTTCGTAATCACCATTTCATTACATTGCTTTCCCTACGATAATTTTTGGAACCAAACAAGTACTAATTGGTTAGTAGTTAGCTCATCAAGTGCATAAAGCTAAAGTAAATTACATGATTATGAATTTCTTTCAATTGAGTGTTCTCTTCGATCTTATATTTTTTTTTTTAGAAGATTTCGTACTGTCTGATCTATTTTTTTTTATTGACACTTTTAACAGCCTTCTTTATAAATACACAAACCATATCAGACAGACGGATAGATTGGATTGGAGGAATAATTTTCTATATAATGCTCCCAATAAGCTTGATAGTCGTGGAGTTCTTAGCCTTTGTAATAAAAAAAAGGAGAAAAAAGAGAGACAAGTAACTTGAAGGCAAAGCAAGAGAAGAAAGAGACAGGAGGGGAAGATGAGGTATTGGTGGGGCTTGGAGAGGTTGGTAAATGGATATGGTGACGGCTTGAAGCATTAGAGGGAAGAAGACATTGTGAGTGAGCATTTGAAACCTCACCCTCATTGCCTGCACATCACACATTGTCGTCTCTCTTCATTTAATATGTCACCACTTCTCTCAGTGAGAGATCATATTAAACTCATCTAAATATTTTTATAAAAAAATTACAGGGCCACTTCAACATTTTCATTAGTAGCTTAGGTTACCTCATTTCCATTCATTCACTCTAACAAGGTCTGGTCCCCAAAATCAAATATTCAACACCAACGTTTTACCACACTTCCACATGCCATTTTTTTTCATGTTAAAATATGGGTAACTTGGGTTTTAACCGCTTGTGAAAGCGTAAAAACTTAAGTTTTTCAATCATATTTATCATTTTATTATTGTTAGTTGTTAAATTATTTATTTATATTTGTAAATTCACTCATAAATACTAGTAAATTTTTGTATAGATACTTATTATTTTTTTATTGTTAGTTATTAAAATTAGAATTTATAAATTTTCATATAAATACTTGTTATTTTGTTATTTTTAAGTGTTAAAATCCATATATGAATTTATAAATTTATCTATAAATTTGACCTAACAGATATAAATAACTTCACGTAGAAGATTAATTGATGTATAAATGCAAGATGGCAAAAAATTGCAATCCTAAGAATATAAAATAAACCTAAATAACATACAATAAACGATAATCCCACGTCATCAAAATGATCTTAATCCTTTTGAATTTTCTAAATTTTATATTTATTTATAATTTTTAATCTACAAGCAATCAATATTATTATTATCTCACTTCATTGTCATAATCGGTTATATTTGCATTAATAAAACATTTTAGTTTTTCTAGACTAAAATTTCAGGGACCTACTTGCAGAAAATTATTGTTATTACAGCATAAAAATGTTACTTGCACCTCAAAATTCCCACAATCTCACAATTATCACTTTTTATTATTTTTTTAATAATTTTTTTTGTTGTCCACCCGGTTCACCGGAGCTTTGCCCCGACTACATTCGGATCCGACCCGCGTCGCGCACCTGGCTATGGTGGGTGAGTCTCCTAACGGGGATTTTCTGTGTACGCCAAGGCTTGAACTCGAGACCTCGCTTAAACGATACCGAGCCACTTACCACTCGGACCAACCCCCGTTAGTTTTTTTTTTTTTTAATAATTGGTTGCACTGAAGACCTCTTAGCCCACTGAAACCGTTGTCAGATAATAGGCCCAACTTGATATGCAGCATCAATTCAATTTATAAGGCTACACACAGCCTATCTATCGTCTATGAGTTCAACTAGCAAAAAGATGAGATATACAACATTTGAAGCGTGTTCGATCCCTAGGGAGTACCACTTTGTTGTGGTTCCAGTCACGGCACTTAGGAAGATATTCTAACTCCTGAGTGCCTAAATTTATCCCTGAGGGGAATAGACGGCTCACCCTGCCCGACATTGGTATCGCCTAGGAGAAAGGGAGACTTCGCCCTGCCTTTAGATCGTAAGTGAGCTCAACCCTTTTCTAAAAATTTTTGTACCAAAAAAAAATAAAAATAAGGCTACACACCAATTCACCAAAAAAAAAAAAGAAAAATTCTTAGTTAACACGTGAGATATCCATTTATTTAGTCCCATTACTATTTCCACCAAATAATAGCTAAGATCAAGACTTAGAGAGGGCATTCTGCAGCTAAAATGTTTACAAAACACCCATAACATAGCAGCTACATGAGCCCAGAACAGAGAAGTGCAAAAAAATTAAATAAAAAAAAAGGTAAGGAGATAGAGGCAAGTACCTTTATCCCCAACATAACATAAAGGTCTAATGCAGACGCTGCAGCAACTAAAGTTACTAAACTATTGGTTATGAATTTACAGCTCAAAGGTTCTGAATATAAATCACTGGGATTTGAAAGCATAAACTTAGAATCGGACTACAATGATAGCCACAAAATTTAGGAACAAAGTTTATAAAACATTGTATTTCAGAGACAGACTGAAACTGAGCTTCCATTCTCGTTTTTGCTCCGAAGAGTAGAGTTCCTAGACATGAAGAGGATTCTACTTAATGCATACCACCCCTCAATGCAAGCACCAAGTGAAGCACAGAACCGCCCTCAATGTTGTACTCTTTAGCTGTTTTGTCATCTGCAAGCTGCTTACCGGCATATATGAGTCTGCAGCAAGTAGCAAATATCGTAATTCTCAATCTTTCTAGTGGAATAACAAAAGGTAAATTGTGCTATTGCTCATGATTACAAACGCAAATCGTTCAGAAGATTCATATGCAACAATTTGAATTCACACAGTCCATGGGAATTATATAAACATCATCAGCAACAAGCAAATGATGGAACCATTGCCAGAATTTCTTAATCCAAATGCCGGAAGAAATTAATGAAAACGAATACAAAACTTCACTTATCTTTTCATTGAAAAGATGACTCACAAAGCTAAACAAAACAAATGCTACCTTAATTAGGGGAATAAACAACGAAAAAGCTATGATGCAGTTCACTTTCAGAAGTCATGCCATTGACAAGATGACAATTTAATGAAAAGAAAGAGATTATCCGAAACATGTAAATGCCTGCAGTCAGAGGGCTACACACATATTATCATTCAAGAGTTATCGCTACAGGTAAAATATTTTTCAGTGAATTGCTCAAGTCCAATTAGCATGTTTAAGGTGAACGCAGGGCAAACCTCTGCTGCACTGGAGGAATTCCCTCTTTTTCTTCAACCCTTTCCTTGATTCGGTCAATGGTATCAGTTGGCTCAATGTCAATTTCAATTTCTTTTCCAGTTAGAGTCTTCACTTTAATCATGGTTCCTCCTCTAAGCCTCCAAACCAAGTGAAGCGTTGATTCCTTTTGGATGTTATAATCAGCTAGTGTACGACCATCTTCCAGCTGCTTACCAGCAAAAATCAACCTCTGCTGATCGGGAGGAATACCTTCCTTGTCCTGCAAACAAATGTTCCACCAACAGTTAGAAATTAACCCTGCAACTTAAAAAATTGGAGAGTTTTATGGATTTCATGATTAATAAATCTCCTGTGAAGTCAGTGGCATTGTATGATGCCATATAAAACACAAATATATCACGGACAAGGAAGAATCTGTCAAATTCTATTACCTAACAAAGGAAAAGCACTATGAACGTATGTTTCAAGAAACAAGGACACACACACACACACAAGTTTCATAAATTTTCACTTCACCAAGAATGGGATTTAAGGAACATCTTAAGTTCCTCTATGGTACAAATATGAACAAACTATCATACTAGAATGAAATCCACACACGCCCATGCAACAATTTCTGACACACAATAACCTACTATACAAGAGGAATCCAATGTTAAAAACAAGGTACCAAAAGCTGGAGTACAGTGCCCAGAGTAGAGCTTTAGCACATTGCCCACTGCCCCAGCTTTTGCTCAATCCAAAGAATGATTCAAGCTAACGATTTTCAGTCCACAAAGGTTTAGTTGCAAGAACTATGCAATTAAATGCCATTCCAGAAAAAGCCAGATTCATTATAAAAACCTTATTGATCAGGCAGGCTTGTGTATCAGTGGGGAATCAAAATAGGAATGAAATATCAATCACTCAACGTCCAGCAAAATCCCACTCAAAAGCAATATAAAAAACACCCTATAAATAAAAAAGGATGCAGTGGAGCTGGGAAAAGCAAAGGAGAACCTGAATCTTGGCCTTGACATTATCAATTGTGTCACTGCTCTCAACCTCGAGAGTGATGGTCTTTCCATTCAAAGTCATGACGAAGATCTGCATCTTGTTGTGGTTGATTCTTCTTTGCGAAGAGGAAGAACTGCGCGAGACACAGTGCGGAGAAGAGTGAGGGAATAAGGAAGAATTTTGCGAAGGGGACGATTACTCGTAGATTCGTTGAGAGGTACAGCCTTGGTGGGTTTGTTATAGAGCGTAGCAATAACAAAATAACATTAATTTAAAACTTAAAATAAAAAATTCACTAACAAATTAAAGAAATAAAATTATTCAAAAATTAAGAATTAAAACTAAAAATTTTAAATAATTGCCAATTAAACTTTAATGCAATGTGAAGATTCATAGAACTTGTGAGAAAATAAATAATTTAATATTTATATGCTATATGTGGATTTCAAATGGGAGAAAAAAAAGAAAGAAGAGTGACAGTTGTCAAAAAGACCCTTTTAATATAGAGCAATTTTATAATTATAAATTTGTATTTTAATTTTTAATTCTTTTAAATAAATATATTTTTTAAAATCTTTTTTAATAATTATTATTTTTCCTTCGTCCTTCTCCCTAATTCTCCCTATCTTATTTCATTCAAATAATATAGAATATTAAAAGATAAATAAATTAATAAATCATAATGCTAATGAATAAATATCTTTATTTAATTCTCTAATACTATATATCTTAATTAATTAAGAGAAATCCTTATATATTCTAAGCATATCACGCCATTTGAATTTTGTCCAATTAAAATACAAAAAATCAACTCATAAATAATTTAGAAAAAATTATAATTTATTTTATTTTTTAAAAAAAATAAATATTTTAATTTAAAAAAGTAAAATTTATCTAAATTAAATTAAAAAGTTTATTTTTTCTCAAAAATAAAATAAAATATAAATTATTTTAAATGAGTCATCAGCTAACTATAATTAAAATATATTAAATTATTATATTTTAATTGGACGAAATTCAGATAACGTTATATTCTTAAAATATGTAAGTATTTTTCCTAAATTAAACTCTAATTATCACTTATCTCATATCCCTTGATTTTTTCTATTAGATAAATACTTATATAATTTAAGAGTGTTATATCATATAAACTCTATTTTATCAAAATACAATAACTTCGCATATTTTAATGCTATTTGGCAAATGACTAATATGAAATAAATTATATTTTATTTTATTTTTTAAATAAATTTTTTAATTTTGTTTAGATAAATTTTTTATTTTTTTTAAATTAAAATATTTATTTTTTTAAAATAAAATAAATTATAAATTTTTTTATATAAGTCTTCAATTAAATTGTTGTATTTTAATTATACATAATTAAGATCACATTATACTCTTGAAATTGAAATATGTAAATATTTCTTCTTGCATTAGCAATAGGATTCGAGGAACTTCTTGTGCCCAACATTCCTTCTTCCATTTCTTTCTTTTTTTTTCTCTTTTTTTCATTTCAATTTAATATTTTTTATTTTTTTATCTAATTCTAGTTTATCAATATCAACGTCAACGTTAAAAATATAAAATTATATGTATCAATCAATTAAAATCTTTTGCGAGTTTGTTGTATGGTTTTATAATTGTTTTTTTTTGGTTAGTTTTTTTGTCTTAGCTTGTACTATTAGGATTTTTCTGAGTGTTTTGTTTTTACTTCACCTATTAGCGTGTGTATTGCCTATTTTTTTATATTAATAAAATTAACTTTTTTTTGCCAAAACAAACAATCAATTAAAATCTTAGCACAACAAATATTAAACTTAATCCTAAATATAATATCTTAAATATTTATTATTTTTTTAAACTAATTTATATAACTTATAAACTGATATATAATTTAGTATTATATATAAATATTTTAAAAAAATTATATCATATTTATTATAAATTAATTAATATCTCATATTAAATATTATAAGGAGTAGTTTGTATCATTCATAGATAAAAAAAAAAAAGCGCAACTCTTATCAAAGCCTTGTGGCTTAATAACATCAAGTTCTCCCTTAAACTTTCGTAAAATATTTTTTACCTGTAAGTTGTGAGTTCGAATTATTTATTAATATAATAAATACGTAAATTATGAAAAAAAAAAACTAAAAATAAAGAGAGCAACCTCTTCTCAAAGTAAGCAATAGTTCCACATAATTTATTAATGGGTGTATATTAAACTAATAAAGGTTAATTGTGGCAACGCAACCCTCTCCCAACTGGATGAGAACTTAGTTTTACACTTTTTTTCTAAAATAGGTATTCTCCCATTTATATTTATAAGTAATTCTATTTGAGACAATATTTAATATTAAATATGATACCTCTCCCAATAGGAAATCAAAACTTTAATTCATCACCTTATTAGGGATTAGTCATTTTTACTAGATCAAATCACCGTTGATTGGTTAGTTTTACATTTGATAGAACTAGATTGAGGAACAATAATACTCTTTTCGATTTTTAATATAAGAGCTAGTTAAAATTTAATTTAGTTTTAAATATAAAATCTTAATATATTTTATCCCCCAAATTTATAATATTTTTTTTAAAGTATCCATATTGATTGTATATATTATGAAATTTATATTTAAAAGTAGTTATGATGAAAAATAAAATTTTAGGAAAACTAAACCATATTTATTATAAATAATTTACATAACTAATTTCTTTAATATATTTAAATTAATTATCTAACTTTGATATTAAGAACCAAACATAGTATTTTTTTTTTGTAAAGAAATTTTTTAAAAAAGCTTAGGCTCACCCACGATCTAATGGCAGGGTAAAATCTCCCTTCTTCCTAAGCGATACCAATGTCGGGTAGAGCGAACCGTCTATTACCTTTAAGCGTAAACTTAGGTACCTAGGATCTAGAATACTTCTCCAAGTATCGTAACTGAAATTATAACAAAGTGGTATTTCTATGATATAGTAAACCGGATATAGTATTTTTTTTTGTTTTGGTTGCCCACCCGGTTCACCGGAGCTTTGCCCTGACTATATCCGGATCTGACCTATGTCGCGCACCTGGCTATGGTGGGTGAGTCTCCTAACGGGGAATTTCTGCGTACGCCAAGACTCGAACTCGAGACCTCGCTTAAACGATACCGAGCCGCTTACTACTTGGATCAACCCTCGTTGGTAACCGGATATAGTATTAATAAATAAGATTGAGTTCAAATGTGCATGCAGCCCACTTATACATACTTTACAAAAACAATAGAAAAAGGCCCAATGGAGCACGCTTATGTGGACCAAAATCACCAAACAGTTGGATTTGTTTAAAGTTCACTATAAAAAAACACAGTCTGTGAGTACTATTTTATTACAAAAAATATTATTTTATTATGATTCTAGTCACGATACTTAAAAAGATATTCTAACTCTTAGGTGTCTAAGTTTACGCTTGAAAATAATTGACAGCTCATCTTGCCCAATATTAATATCGCCTAGGAGAAAAGGAGATTTCGTCTTGTCCTTAGATAGTGAGTGAGTCTAACCACTTTTCAAAAAATTTTGTATAAAAAAAAAAATAGTTCAACGCTATCCTAGAGGAGACACATATGTTAGGAAGTATAGCTATAAAAAAAATAAAACAGTTCAACACTAGCCATTAAACAAGTCACTGGTGCAAAACAATAAACTTCGTCCTTATAATAAAAAATATACATACACACATATATATTAGACATTACTCATATTTTTAAATATAAGAGTTAGATAGAAAATTTATTTTAATCCTAAAATTATAATTTTATCCCTAAAATATATTTATATAATTTCACATATTAAGGAATTTTAACAAATGTAATTCAAATGTACATGATTAAAAAGGGTACCAACACACAATCATTATAAATAACTAACTTAACTGACTTTTTTAATCTACCTAAATTAATTAAACAAATTTTATATTAAGGACTAAATATTATGTTTTTAAACAGATGACCTTTTTTATCTAATATAAATTGTCATATTGATATCAAATAGTTATACAAAAAAATCTATTATTTCTTATCAGAATCTATACACCTTTCATATCATTTAATACAAAGTTATATATTTTATCAAATTTTATTAAAATTACACTGGCCTTTTAAGATAAAGTGATTTTAGTTAAGCAAAGCATGAAAGAGCCTGGAGAAACTTGAGGTAACTAAGGGATGTGTTGGAAAGATCTTCAACATATTCCTTACATTTGCCTCAAGGTTTTCCCAGCAACTCCTTCATATATTTAACTGACTCCATTATTTAAAATGATTATTTGTAATCCATTATTTAAAATGATTACTTGTAATTAATATGTAGATATTTTGTTACATTTTAAAAAATATATACATACCATTTAATTACCAAAATTTTATACGTGGGGATAAAAATTCTCCAATAAGTAGGGATATTATAAAATAAACAATTAATATATAGGAAGCAAGAGGCAATAAGAAATCAAAACTTATATTTATATTTATGATTAAGTGGGCCATATTAGTGGGAGTAACTAAAATGATTTTTGGGTTAATACTGCTCTTTACAATTTAATTAAATTTTAGATGTAGGTCTTGTAATTTTAAATTGTAGTTTTTAAGCTCTATAATTTTATAAAAAATTATTTTAAATTTAAATATATTAACTTTTAGTTGATATCGTTAAATTTAAGGAATAAAATCAAAATTTATTAAAAATATAAGAAACAAATCTAAAACTCATAAAAATATACTGACCAAATAAATTTTGATTTTTGTCTTTATATTTTTAATAAATTTTTTGTTCTAGTCTATATACTTAATGGTATTAATTTAAATTAATTTTTTATAAAATTATAGAGACTAAAATTATAATTTAAAATTATAGATATTAAATCTAAAATCCGATTAAATTGTAACGAGTAGTTTACTCTTAACTCATTATTTTTGTTTTAATTTTTAAAACAAACTGCCATGAAGGTAATTAAGAATAAATAGCCATGCATTAAATGGGACATTTTAGGTAGGTACTGGGTTAATGGCCATCTGTACAAGCATGGCAGATAACCGCATTATTAGGTGTTCTCTATTTAGAGCAATTCGTTACTACTCCAGTGTTTCGATAATTTATGTGCTCCCTCCTTTTAAAATATTTATCATATTGGGGTTTTTTATTTTGTTTCAAAATAATTATTTTCATATTTTAATAAAGCATTAAGTACTTATTGTAATTTATTTTTCCTTTTATTAATACTTTGAAGAAGAGAATCTGGAAAGATAAAAAAATTGAGGGTATATATGTACAATAATTGTTTAACATATGTCCATAATTATTTTGAAGGGATTATTATATCTTATACTATAACAATTTCTTATATAAATACTTTTGTGGTGTTAATTATTTAAGAAAAATATGGAACAAATCGTAATTACCAAAAAATGAAAAATCTCATAAATTTTTGTGAGGTAAGATCGGCAAACTTTCTTGCCTTAAAATAATTTTATTCCCGCATGGGGTGTAATACAGTTTAGATCCTTCAATCGAATGATTTTGCAAATTGTCTTGTTGAGAAATTGAAGTTATTAACATTTGATTTGAAGTCTCTGAAAAGTTTTTTTTTTTTGTTATCTTTTAATTTAAATAATATTTTTTAAAAATGTAAGGGGAAGACTTTTTTTATTTTACTCCTATTTTCTTCTATTTTCTAACTTTTTAAAATTTTTATGCGGTTAATAAATTTAAATATTTTTTTAGTTTCTTATGAAAGTTTTGGAAATGATTTATAAATAAAATCATTAAATCATAGGGAATAAGATGTTTTAAAACCATCTTATAAATTGAAACCAAGGATTATTTTTTCTGATAAACAAGGGAGAAAGCGAAATTTAACCATTATTCAGGACAAATGTGAAAAAACAAGCTTTGTTAGAAATTTGATTAGTTTTTTCATTTAAGTACATGTGAGATAGATGTTGATGCTTATAATCTCTTTAATCATCGTCTTTTTTTTCTTTTAAATTTAATAGTTCCTATTATAAGTCGTCAAAGTGATTATTGATTGACTTTTTTTTTTTATTTTAGTCATTAGTTATGAGATAGAATGTAATAAGGTTGTGAAATTTTTTCATTTAAATAAGAGTAAAATTGAGAATTTATTTTATTTTTAGATAAAGTTATGACTTATCTACCTTTTATTTGTTCTGATAAAATAATTAGAGGTGTCTTATAATAAAAATAGGAATAAACGAGTATTCCAAATGAAAAGTCTCCATCTGATATTATTTATAAGGCAAAGAGAATAATTTTTTTAATCTTATTTATAAGTCACATCATTAAATTTTTTATAAGAATATAAAATTTTACTCTTCATTTATTATTTTATTTACTTTATTTTTATGGGGTATAATGTATATTAAATAGGAATAAATTTATGAAATTGTTAAATTTTAAGATAGAATTAATAATTTTTTTTTTACTTTATGGGAAATATATTAAAAATAATTTATAAATAGAATAGGGGAGTAATAGTTTACATTAAAAGGATATTAGAAAAAGAAAAGAGAAGATGAATTATGTGTGAGTTGGGGGATCATGGTGGAAACATAAATGAGGGTTGCTAAATTTTATGGTTCCCCTTAAATGCCTTATCTCATCCCAATATTTATTTTATCTTATTTATAAAATAGATAAAAAAATATTAATTATATTTATAAGTTATTTTATTAAATATTTTATATTTTTTAATTTATTATTATGTTGACTTAGTATTATTAGAGTAAAATATATCTTAAATAGGGCCAATGTCGAAAAGTTTTAGATTTTAAGAATAAGTTAGTGATTTTTATTTTTTTTTTAATTTCCATAAATTATGTTAAAAATGACTTGAAAGTGGGACTAGAAGAGTATTTAAAAAACACAATGGACTAAAAACAGAGGCTTTTTTATTGCTTTTTTTTATTTTTATTTTCTTTTGAGTAAATGTAGTATTCATAAGCATTCAATAGCATTATTTAATGATTACCAAAGAAAGAAGAAAAGCATTTAGTTTCTAACATAAATGTTTTCCAACAACATTAATTAACTCCTCTTCCTATTTCGTCTTTCCTTCTCCTTTAAAGTAAATTTCTTAAATCAAAGACTCGTTTTTGGGATGGCAATTTTAGCTTCGTGTAATTGTCTCACTCGTTTTTTTTTTTTTGGATTGAATAAATCAAATTTTGATTAATTTATCTTTTTTTAAGTAGAGTTAAAATCTATAAGAATGTATAAATTTCAATAAAAAATACATTTTGTAATTTTTTTTTACCGAAAATTTGATGATTGATAAATATTGAGTGAGCTGGCTTTTTGGAGAATTAAATGATGCATCTAAGACTTGATGTGCCCTTTTAATTACTCACACCAAATACATGGGAAAAAATTTATTATTTTGTATATAAAGGAAAAATGTATTTTTGGCAAATAAAAAGAAAAAAATGTATTATTAATTATCTGTATTAAGTTAACTGCGTCTATATATAGTCTGTTACTCCCATTATTACCTCATATATATATAGACAATGAATAACGCAAGACAGACATATTATTGTTAAGAAATGGTTGTGACTTAAAAAAATTGTATTTCCTATATATTATTTTACCTCCAATAAATATATAGTATGAAGTAGTTAGGAAATAAAAATATTGCAAGGAGGAAGGGAAAATGGAAAGTTGAATGAAAAATTGTAGGGATATTTCTGTAAACATCACATTAAAAATTTGTAATATTGGTGAGGGAGGGAGTAACTGAGTAGGTATACCATTCTTAAGAGATGGGTTTGGGTAATAAATCATAATATCCTTGGTCTTATACTCTTAAACACAAATAACAATTACCCACCTCAAATATATCAAGAGAATTGGTTAAAGTTTTTTTTTTAATTAGATGTGTTTTAAATGGATTTTTTTAAAGTTTTCCCATGATAATTAATTAATCAATTTTTTTTTACTTTCTTTCTCTTTTCTTGTTGAGTCCCAAAATTTGATTAATTAGGGATATTTGTGAAAAATGAGCTTTTAATGTATAAATGTTACTCATATAGACTTAGTATTATTTATTATATCATTTATTATTTATTTATGGATAAAACAATTTATTACAAATTTTATTGATAAATTCACATTAACATTGAGATATTTATAGAGGAAGTACGATTATTTATTGAGATAAGTCATTAATTAATTGCACACATATTATAACATCTACGTGCATTGAGAAATGTAATTTATAATAAAAATTGAACAGAGAAATAATTAATATAAAATACTAAATTTATACTACGCCGTATTGTTAATAACAATTAATAATACCGAATAAATATGGCTCTTGAGATTTTTGAAGTCTTCTTTATTTTGGATTTATAAAACAAAACTCAATCCTCTTTTTTTTCCCAAACAGATGGGAACATATACTTAATCTATAGACAACCCATGTTGTTCAATTATATAGGGGTGAATTTATCTTAACTTTTAAAATGACAAGGTGGTAAATAGTCTCATCTTATAAAGATAAGAATATAAATATAAATTTTAAAAAATATATTTTATTGGGAAGGATGAAAAGATGAAAAACTTTATATTCTAATTCTTGAACGCGATTAATCTCAAATATTGCAAAGTGATAGAAAATAGATTTTAATAACACCACTTATAACAAGTGAGTGGAGTTGAATTCACAACCTCTTCACAAGCATACTTGTATAATAACCTACTCAATCAATTTTAAATATAAGATCTATTAAAAAATTTAAATTTTAATCATAAATATTAGATCTCATTCTCTCTCGTCTCAATGTTAATTTTTTTTATTTCTCACAATATGTTTGTTAGGGGTAATTTTATTAGTTAAAGTAATACATAATATCTTGATCTTATTTTTTATATGCGGCCACCATCCTAATATTATTTATGATACAATTTTACCTATAATTTTTTTTAATATGGTGCAATTTCATTCATAATCTTTTTAATTTAGTATAATTTTACCTATAATCTTATTTCTCAAGTATCAAGAATTACACCAAATTAAAAAAAAATTATAGGTGAAATTACACTAAATTAAAAATATTATAGGTAAAATTATACTACAAATAAAATTAGAATATTAGTTATATATGAGAAATAAAATCAAACTATTATATGCTATTTTATCATTTTTTATTTATACGCATTAACTTTTAATAATTAAATAATAGAGCTATGTTTGGAAAATATCACAAATTCTCTACATGTTAATTATAAAATAATCAACCTACCTACCTTTTCTAGATTTTATGAATTAATTAATAAAATTAAACTTTATATTTATTACAACATTGTCAATGCTTTTTGATAACCCTTGCAAATTACAGTTCTACCATCCCCTAGCACCCACCTTCAATAATTAAAATTTTAAAAATTATCAATAAATATTAATCTAATTGATAAAGAGTTAGTTCATAACCCACAAAATTATGAGTTCAAATCTCTCTAGTAATATAAGAATTTATTAATGAACGATCTATAAATATCTCTGTAAACTCTCTTTAAACTTAAAAATATACTCTGATCCTGATGAACAAAAATGACATAATTTGTCTAATTTTTTTTTTACCAAAAACATAGATCAAAAGTTAAAAAAAAAATTGATAATACTAGTACTATGAAAAAGTTCACTACTAACATTATAAAAAAAACAGTGTACTAAATTATTATTATAGAAAAAAGAGTTATTATTATTAGTATTATTGTTGGCGTGAGACTACTGAATTAAGTTTTGAAACTGTAATGTATTTATTGAAACTTCCATAACGCCGTGCTTCCACACGGTCCAAACTCCAATCCAATCTTCAATTAATCGTCCCCAATGTTGAGAGATGAAACCGTTCGTAATTTAATGCTCTCATTCATTCACATACTAACATTCGCAATATACAGTAATAGTAGTAATAAATACTCAATCCAATAAAATCATTTTAATGGGTAACTTATTTAAGCTTTTCTCCAAATCAATAAATCTACCAAAATTTTGAGATTCCGTGTATTTATACGTGTTACATTTAATGACATTAATTAGAGCATAAATTCAAGAAAAACGAATCCCCTTTGGGATGAGATTGGAACCAAACTAGTTTCAAATTAAAAGTGATTTAAGGATACATTCGATTAAATAAATAAAAAATATTGAAACAATATTTTTTCATGTTACATTTACAAGTGATTAAGATTGTTTAAATTTTAATTTTTATATTTTAATGAATTTTTATGGTTATAATTTTTTATTTTGTACCTTTATATTTTAGGAAAAAATATATTAGAAACTAAAAATAAAATAAAATAAAAATTGTTTAAATTAAAAGTTATTATGCATTAAAAAATGGTACTAAAAGATAAGATTTTTCGCAAATTTGAAAGGAGTTAAGAAAAAGTGTTCCGATTGAAAATGATGCAATTATGGTAATAATATCTCTCAACTATCCCTTACCTTCAATGCTGCCATCCCTTGCATGCCCCACTTTTCTTGACTTCCCTTCCCCCTCCTCCACTACCCATTAATTAATTAAAATTAATTAATTGCACCCACGTTTAATGTACAATTAATCGTTTTTACTAAACCTTTTCAAAATCTAATTGGGAGACTTGTTGTAATCCAACTTAAAGTACTATGAGAAGATAGAGCTTACTATATACTTCTCCAATTTTTTTATAAAAATAAATAATTTTGTAGTTTAAAAAATCTGTTAAAATTAATTAAAAATAATAAATAGGTAAGAAATATGCTTTTTTTTAAACATGCCTTTATTTATTAGAGTGTAAGTGAGAAAGGGAAATAGTGTAAGAAAAGATGAAACATAATATATGAGTAAAAGATAATGCATTTAATTAGGAGTAAAATTGATAAAAATGTATTTAATGTTAGAAAACTTCAAATTGAATGTTATAAAAAGGACCAAACTAATTCAATGGCTGTTTGAATTTGTTTATAATAAGTACACTTATATAAATTGAGATAAAACTCTTCTCATATACTTACTTCATAAATAATAAAATCACGATTAAAAAATTAAATTGAGATTTTAAATCACTAATCTAAACAAGCATGTAAAAATCTATACCCTATAAAAAAGACGGCAGGGATATTATGCATCTATTATATTCTTTCAATTATAATCTTTAAATAGGTAGCCTTAGAAAATATAATTAATACCCTAATTAGTGAATATAATAATCTTTAAATAGGTAGTTATATGTTCATTCAAGATGAAGATAATACTTCTTACCTTTTTCTTACATTTTGGACCCAATTAAGTCAGTACTATTTTTCCATTTGCATTCTTATTGCCACTAACTATAGTCCTTTAGAAGCACAAAGCTTAATTACTTACTAAAATAAATTAAGGGCATATTTAAAAAGTTAATACAGAACTTAGACATGTTAATTATAAGTTTATAAGGTTTAATCCACATACGAGAACTTAACGGTAAGTAAGGAATATATAGTTTACTTATAATAAAACTTAACGGTACTTGGCAAAAATACTTCTAATTATT
The DNA here is from genome assembly GCA_037074615.1 of Leucaena leucocephala. NCBI lineage: Eukaryota > Viridiplantae > Streptophyta > Magnoliopsida > Fabales > Fabaceae > Leucaena > Leucaena leucocephala. The sequence continues at coordinate 531,472 of CM073544.1, read as the reverse complement.
GTTATTATGTACACTCTGAAACATGTTATAAGTCTTTTGTAAAACAAAAGTTTTGGTTTTAAATACGAGTATGAATTTTTAATAGAGTTAATATTTACTATTTCTTAATTTTATTTTTACTTAATTATTGTTGAAAAGAGAAAAAAAAAATAGATAGAAATAGAATGATTAGTAATTGTTGAAAGAGAAAATTTTAAAAAAGATTTTTTTTAAAGTCTTAACTATTATTATTTTTATATAAGAATTAGTTGAATAATAAGTACTAGAGTGATATTTGATATTTTTTTTAAAAATTAAAATTTTATTAAAATTTTGAAAAAGATAATGTATAAAGTAAAATAAAAATTCTAAAATGACAATTATTTTAAGAAAAAATTGTTGAAAAATCATTCTTATTATAAAATTTGTTGTCTTAGGATAACTAAAATTTGTTTAAAAATATATGGAACAACTTATCTTCTTTAATGAGTATAACTTTTTAAACTGTATATAACTTATTTTTAATTATATATGAAATAAAAATATTTATATATAAGTAAATATATGTTATACACAACTAAAAAAGAGTTATACTTATTAAAAAATTTGAATTTTTAAATATCTGAAATATGGTATATGACAATAAATTATGTCATATATGATTGTTCAAGAATTTTCCCTTGGTTTAAAATGGGAAGAGTCCATGTAAAATACGAGTACTTGCATAAAATTTATGGTAATTCATAGATGATTAATAATACATGTCATTCTTCTAACTCCTCGTAATAAGAGTTAATAAATTCAATTTTATCTATCTTTTATTTTAAATAAATAACGGACTCCGTTCGCAGTCGCTTGCATATGAACACCACAATCCCTTCTATTTATGTTTCTCTCTCCCCCCTTCCCGCCCTCCCTCTCTGAAAGAGCCGAGAAGAAAACGAAGAAGCTCTGTCAAACGTATTAATGGCTGCCGACGTGAGCTCTCTGGTTCGGACCCTGGGAGGTGGAGGCTGCAAGGACGACCAGCACCGGACGGCCGTGAATGATTCGACCGGCGAGAAACCGGTGGCTCTGATTACTCGAGACCTGCTCGGCGGCTCCTCTAAGTGCGTCGTCGAATCTCAGGATTTGGATCTCGACCTGCCGGTTCCGAATGGATGGGAGAAACGCTTGGACCTCGAGGTGCTTTGCGAATCTATTTCTGGATTTCTGTTGTTTCCCGGGAAAATAAATTATTCCTGTTGAATAGCCTACTGGAATTTCTGGTTTATGGATACCAATAAATCCGCTGGTTATTGTGTTAATTATCTCTCTGAATCTTCTTTTATGAAATCTGAACGACTGACTTATCGTTATCCCGAGTGGAATTTTCATTTCCTTTTTCATGTTCTTCTGTTACATTCGCTGTTCCGCGTACAAATTTCTTCAACCGGAGCGATTTCTTCTTCACTTCTTCTTCTTCTTCGGATTTTTTATTTTTGTTTCTCTATTTGTTATTGATGCTGGATTTAGAAGTTATGTGATTTGATTTTTTGGCCTTCTGATTGGCTGCTGACAAACTGGAGTGAAAGAAGCTGATATGAGTAAAAGTAAATAACTACTATTTCTTTTTATTGATTTTAATCTCTCCCAGAAATACGTTAAGCTTTTGGCTTTTAATGTAACAGCAAGCCTGCCCTGCAATCAATCCGTTTTGTTTTTGGTACGTTGGCATTTATATCTTAGAAAACAGGGTCTTCATCTTTTGAAGTTTTACTCTTATATGGTATTATTTCACAGCTTTTCAGATCTTTCCATACTTTTTGGTTCAATTTAAATTGATTTTCACTTCATTGCTTGTGAGGTTTAATTTGTATACTTCTCATCTCTACTTTTATGCTAATTCAATTAGTCACTTCCTTGGGTTTCATACTCATATTGGTTAAGTTTTTCTATAATCAAGGCATGTGTTTATTATCAATGTTCTATATAGAAGAACTATCGTAATTTTGGGGCCTGCTACAGAGTTTTATAGATCACATGTATTCTCTGGCTATCTTTAATACTGCTTTGGATGAGTAGTAATGGGAATTTTGTTGACCTTTGTCCATGGTTGCAGTCAGGGAAAGTGTACATTCAGAGCTGTGAAACTTCAAGCTTACCTTCAATGTCTGAACAAAAACTGCAAATGAATCATGAGGGCACATCAACAGAGTTAAAGCTCAATTCACCATTGAAGGCACCTCTGAACCTTTTTGATGAAACAAGCTTAGATTTGAAGCTTGTTTCATCCTCAACGCCATCAAGTAATAATTACCAAAGCGTGTGCACTCTTGACAAAGTGAAATCAGCACTTGAAAGAGCAGAGAAAGACCCAATCAAGAAGCGAAATTCGATCTGGAAACCATGTTCATCGCTGCTGTCATCACCATCGCCCTCGTCGTATTCATCTTCATCGTCTTCCATGAGAGAAACTCAGGAAGAAGAAAGTGAGGAGAAATTGATGTCATCACCAGTGGCAGCTGGATGCCCTGGATGTTTGTCATATGTGCTGATAACGAAGAACAATCCCAAATGTCCAAGGTGTAAGGCGGTTGTTCCTTTCCCATGGATGAAGAAACCTGGGATTGACCTTAACATGTCTATCTAAGAGATTCAGGATATTTAAAAATTGCATCTGGAAAAAGTTTCTTTTGATTCTGTAAATGATAGATAAAATTAATTAGCTAGGTCGTTGAAGGATAGGAGGATTATTTGATGAAAGATATGTTGGCCAGGTTTATGTATATTGCAAATGGATTGCTGTTTTATTAGGAAAGCTAATATATAGAATATTTTATACTTTCTCCTGTATAGTTTTCTTGTAATTTAGTAGCGTAACAAACTTGTTTTTATACTACTACTCCTATGCTTAATAAATAAATTAGTTAAAAAGTTAAATTTAGTTTTAAATATAATACTTTAATTTATTATATATAATATTTATTATTTTATTTTTAAATTAATTTACTTAATTTATAAATTAATATATAATCTAGTGTTATATATAAATATTTTAGAGAAATAATACTAAAAAAACTCTTAAAAATAATAAATTATTTTTATTATTTTTAAAAGTTTTTTATGTTAATATTCTTTTACCTATCTTCCTTTAATTTTTCTCTCTATCTAAATATAAAGTTAAAGTTTTGTTTAATGAAGAGTACAGAAGGAAGGGAGGAAAAATAGAGGATTTTAATAGACGATGATTTTATGGAGGGGAGGGAAGCTTCGTTGTAATAGGAACCAAAGTATAAGGGCATGTTTGGTAGTGTGCCCTTATAAGCTATTTTTATTATTTTCACTTTTACTTCTATAAAAAACTTTTACATCTTAAATTATCAAACTTATACATCCATTTATTAAACTTTCAAACTCAATTATAGGGTAGCATTTAAATCTGTTAAACTAAATACAACATTGGTCCATATATATGCATATAATTGGTTCAACATATCTATGGGTACCACCTCCCCTCTTTGAAAGTTTTTGATCCAAAGGAAATTAAATAGAAATACAATTGAAAGTAAACATTAATAATCCTCATAGTGATTTATATTTGAAACCAAAAATTTTCCATACAATCTTACAGGTAAGTTACAATAAGGATGGCAAGGCTATAGTGCCAAGAAAGATAGCGACGAAGAGAAATGGCATATCCAACGCTCATTACTTTCCAACGTTTCAACTGTCAATTTCAATTCCAAGTACCATAATTTAACCGCCCAATTACAAACTCCTAACTACCTCATTGAAGTGAAGATTCTAAGGGGGTCCAATTCGAGAATAGACAAAATAATGTTAATAAAATTTTAACAAGATGTGTTGATATTAAAAAGAAGCGTAAAAATTCTGTGCGATTTTACAATTTTAAAAAAAAAAAATTGTACATGTAATTTGTCCTTAACTTGTTGGGCTGCCATATTGACCCATACTTAATGAATTAATTAGTTAAATAACATAAGGGAGCTAGGAGTTATAAAAGTCAAGTAGCTTGTTCATTTAGCTTTTCTCTTCTCAGGCAGTTTTCACATTCTCTCCTTCTCTCTTGGGTGTTATTTACTGTGGAATACCATTGGAGTCTGCCTATAATTTCAATTACATATCGTGCACACTGTAGAGTAGAAAATTCGAGACGATATGATAAATCGGAAAGGATTGGTTCAGTAAATAATTTCTATCAAATCGATCGATACACAATTTCTTCTCACACAAAATCCTTCAGTTCAATTACTTAATTGCTTTATTACATGTCCATGATATCTTATACCCTAAGAGCATATGAGATAAATTATTCTAATTTAAATATTAAATTCTATAAAGTTTCTATACGTTCATTTACTATAAGGCCTGTATGATTGAGATGGAAGAGTTGTAACAAGATGGAGATAGAAATGAAATGGAGATAAGTATTGAACAATATATTTGACATGCAAAGGTATGGGTATTAAAAAAAATTATTGAGTGATGCTTGGAAGATTAGAAAATTAAAAGAGAAAGATTTGAATTAATTCAAAGCAAAACGATACTAATTAATTGCTCCTCTTTCTTAAAATAATATTAAAATAACCTTTTAGGGGCAATAACTTTCCTTATATATCAACTTTTTTGTTGTTGATATAATCAAAATTTAAATGAGTTCGATATCAGTCCTCTACTAAAGTTAGGACACAGTTCCATAGTTCAGAGAGTTGATATAGAAACCAATTGTGCATTAAAAATCATGATAAAAACCATTTTTTAATTTTACTCATATTTAAAAACCATGAGAACAAAGTTTAAGTAATAAGTGATGTGATTTATAAATAAGACAAAAAAATATTATCTCTTTACCTTATAAATAGGATTAGATGAATACAATTAAGTGAGAAAAAAGAAAAGAAAAGCAAAGGAACCAACTTATTGGGAATGAAAACAAGATATATGTATTTTCCCTTAAGGGGGGCACAAGTCCAATCCTTCTGAAATCAGGCATTTAAAGTTACTTCCATTTTTGAACCAAGTTGCTATTCTCGCAGTTGTGTTCATTTATTTACAAAGAAAAAATGGAGGGCACCATATATATATATATTTTTATTAAATGGGCATTGACTAACAACATTAATATTAATGGGTGGTTGAACTACTTACTGTGTAAAATAATAATAAGTTGTTGGAGGAGGGAGCATCATATCATAGAATGAGTAACACACTTTGGATTGAAACGTTTGTTGAGGAAATTCGAGTTAGGCCCTTATGACTATAAATGTACTCTCACCCTTCTTTTCTTCTCAAATTTTCTCAAGTGAATCCATATCTCCCTTCTTACTAAAAGTTACTTTCTCATGTTTCTTCTTGTTATAAGTCAACAGATAGGATAATATTAATTACATTTTTTGTAAAATTATCCTAATTTAAAATTTGATTTAATCATGTAATGTTTCGTTTTCTCTTCCCAATATGTAATTTATAATTTTAAATATAGGTAAAATTGTAATTTTCAAATAAATATAATAACTTAGCCGCATCTCATTGATTTTTATGAGATGGTTGAAGGAGCTTTATAATAGGGATAATAAGAAGTAATATAAGGCACCTTTAATTTAAGCCCCCCATCAAAATCGAGGAGGAGAGAGATACTTATAAATGAAGAAAATTTTTAAATTTACCCATATTCATACCATGAATGAATTACATCGTTTAAGAAGTCATAAGTTGTAATTAATGAGATTTAAAATAGAGCAATTTTGAAAGAAAATGTAATTTATACCTCATCACTTGGTGACTTATAAGAACCATATATTTCTTCTGAAAAATACCCTATAATAAACATCGGATAGAATACAACTTAATTACTTTAATTTTTGTTGGAGTGACGAATTAATTTGGTGGGAAAGAGTGGAGCTTCTGTCTAATGACATATTTGGTTTAAAGTATAAATAATTTTATCGGATCATACTTACTACTTATTTCTTTAATTTTATTTATAAAATATAGAGAAAAAGTTTTTTTATCTTATTTATAGGACAAAAAAATTATATAAATAGACTATTTTACCATATATTTATTTATATTGATTTTTTTATTAGATATAATGTATATTAAATAGAGGATAAAATTTTATTAAATTTTATAGAATAGTTAATAAGGTTTAATTTTTTTAATTTATATAAAATATATGAAAAATAATTTATAAATAAGTGAACAAGTCTTTTGCACGGTAGAAGATGTCATTCAGCAAACAAGATTTTGAATGACTTCAAGACAGTCTAAACACATATCTCTCTCTAGGTGAAGGCAGAGTTTTCTTCTAAAATCCTTGATCATTTACCTCAGCCCTCATTATTAGACACTTATTTTAATTTATTTACGTAATAGATCCTTTGAATACACATTCTTTATATTTAAAAAAAAAATCCTAGAAACTAACATGTCTTGATTATAATGAAAGAGGCTAGATTCTGCTTTTATATATGATATTCTGCTGTTCCTATTTATAACTTACTTATAATATATTTTATATAGATTAAAAAAATATTAAACTTTATTAATTATATCATTAAATTTACAAGTATATAACTTTATTTTTATTTAATATATATTACACCCAATAGAAATAAAATTAATATAAATAAATAAAGAGTAAAATAGCTCATTTATATAAAAAGTTTCTGCCTTATAAATAGGGTAAGATGAGTACTCTTCTAGTTCTATTTATAAGTCAATTTTAACATGATTTATTAGAACTAAAAAAATCTTAAATCTCATTAATTATATCTTAAAATCTAATAATTTTTCAATATTACTTCTATTTAATATACGACTTACCCTAATAGCATCAACTCAATACAATAATAAATTAAAAGAAAAATTGTATATTTATATAAATAATTTATAGATAAGATAAAATAGTTATTCCCTTTATTTAATAAATAGAATTAAAAAAATAATTTTAGAAGAGTAACTTATGTACTGATTTATGTGTATTAAAAAAATGCATTTAAGAGCTACCCACCATATAGGACGTAACATGACTCGATTGAATAAAACTTAATCGATGAATCATGAATATGGCTTTAGATATTGAGTTATATGCTACCTACAAAAGTATGCAAAATACACACTCCCTCCTGTTCATAATGTACAACATTTTCTCCAAGTTATTGTTGATCTAAAACGCAACACATTTTGTAGCTTTATATGAAATGATTTAATATAAAGAAATATCTGGAATAGTAATATGTTCACGTATTGAAAATTTATTGTGAATTTGGAAGGGAAGCTATATGATGGGGGGATTGAATGCCCGAAAGGAGCATTCACCTACACTTAATTGCTGCATTAAAATCACTTAAGGCCATTTACTCTACCAATTCACTAATATACCTAACCAAAGGCATTAAATGGCCAATTTAATTTCCATTATATCTATTAAAGATTCTCACCAAACTTGTCCTTCATATGACTTCGTTTGATGTTTATTCTCTGAAATTTTGAGATACTCCACACCCACTCACTTCCCCACTATTAATTATTCTCTCCTCATCTTACTGCTTTTGATGTCAACACTTCTGCTCTCCCATCATTTCATTTATATTTAATTCTAACCCCATTAATCTTCTATACTTTCACCTTATCTTCATTCTATATTTATCTGATTTTATTTATAAATTATTTTTAATATATTTTATTAAGTAAATACTATTTTAAAAGTATTTATACATTCCTCTAACTTTTAATTTAGTATTTTTATTATTTTTTTATTAAATTCTTTAATTTTATCTTGTTAGCACAATTAATTTTTCTACAAGGGTTAATAATACTAATAAAGTAAAATTATAAAAATTAAACATGCTAACATAGCAAAATTAAAGAATTTAATAAAAATCATAACACAAATACTAAATTAAAAATTGACAGGAAGTATACGTATGTGTATAATAATTTTTTCTTTTATTAAAATTAAAAAAAACTTTACAATATGTTAAATCTATTTTAAAATTTAATAATTTTTTAACTTTACTTATATTTAATATATATATATATACTTTTGTGAGAAGCCCAAAAAATAACTGTATACATAACAGTAAATTATAGATAAAATTATATATTTATATAATAAATTTAATGAGGTGACTTATATTAAGGGGGGAAATAATTACTAATAGGATAAGAGGAATATACTATAAATTAATTTATTGTGATTTATTTATTATTTACTATACATTAAGTCATTTTAATGTGATAGTTTGAACCTAAACCACAAAAAAACAACAAAAAATCAGGTCTAATTTGAATTTGTCTAAATTTTATTATTTGTTTTTAAAATTAAAATTGAAATAAATAAATTTTTGTATGAGTAAGAAATGAGCGCACTCTATCCAGTGCTAGTACGTTTTTATTATGCCAAAAATGGAGGCACCTTCAACAGATTTTATCGTCTCCATGTCTCCAATTAATGGCATGGGACGTTATTACAGTGTCGTTTAAGTTACACAAAATTTCCTCATCATCTTCTTTAAAAAGGTAAACTTAAAACACAAAATAATAATGTGGTGAAAATAGCATAAATATTTCCAGGGGCATATATTTCATTATACACTGTCGTAAAAATAAAATTTTGATCTTTCCATTTTTTTGAAAATGAAGCTAATTAGTTTTTAAATTAATTTTTAACTGATATGAACAATTAAAATTTATTTAAATCATAAAAAAAAGTGGAGCCTAAAAAGATTAAGATAATGTGAGCGTGCGTGTGAGAATTGAATTTCTGGTAATGTGATTAATAATATTGGTACGGGTGGGGGATATTGAAAAGACATGAATATACAAATATGTAGATCGTCATAAAAGCTAAGTTGGAACTATATATTTCTTAGAGTACCGAACTATTAATACTGAAAATGACATCTCTCATTCCAGACCTTATTAACATAAAATCTTCATGCACATATATATGTATATATATAGAGGTCAATGCTCTCTAAAACTAATTAAATACTCTCTAATATTTATAATATAAATTATTTTAATTAATTTATGCGAATTAAAAAATGATAATTAATTTATTTAATATCTCATAAATTAAAATATTTTTTATTTTTATTCTTGTTAAAGAATATGTATAATAAAAAAAGAGAAAATACAAACAATTGAAATTGGAAGTGAGTTTTAATTACGAAAGTAAAATTAGTAAATAAGTATTAATTATCATATAAATGATTTATATTTTAAACTAAATTATTCTTTAAGAAGTGATTTATATTGTGAATAAGAGAGAACGAAGGAGTAAGGTACAACTTATAAGTGATCAATAAAGATCAAATTTAAGACATAAAAAGTAGTTTTAATTTACAGACCTCTTGATTTGACTGGTAAAACTTGGATTTTCTTTTACTATATATATATATAAGATACACTTAAAAGATGCCTAAAATTTTAACTAATTTACTTTTTTATGTTTACCTCTTCCATTACATGTTACTCTGCATTAATTATCACTTTCTCTCTCTTTTATGCCCCTTTTTTCTTATTCATTCTCTCAATCTCCCTCACTCTCCAAAAATAAGAGCTCTTTTTTACAAAAAAATATTTTTTTATATTTATTCTATTTAATTAATTTTAACCAACCTTTTTATTTACCTTATTCAGTTATTTATATCTTATACTCTATATAGGATTGGGGGAGTAATGTTTTAAGTTTGAATCTTATAAAAAATTACTCCATTAGAAGAGTCTTCTCTCTTAATAGGATCTAAAATTAACTCAAATCTAAATTAATTAGTGGTTTCAGATATCAAACAATTTTTTATGAAAAAGGTATTTTCTATTAACTTATTAGTTCAACTCGATTGACGAAGATATAATGTTTTCCATGAGAGCTATCAATGCATTTGTAGGGTAGGTGTCAAAATTAAATATGATAAGCTCATTATTAGTGAATTCTTACTAGGATATTATTGTCACAAAAATAATTGATAATATTGGTTAGTTCTTAACTAATTAGTTGATTTATGACATATATCCGAATTTAGTTATTGAGGCGGACCTCTTGATCAATAATTTATTTAAAAATTTAATTTTTTATAAAATATAATAGTATCTTATAATTTATGCAGATGACCATATCGTTTAATAGAATAAAATTTGTTATCGTTATTATCCGGATTAGTTAATATATACAGATATCAAACGATTTGTGAGAAAATATTATATTTTTTTCTAATTAATTAATTAATTAATTGATCAACTCGATTATATACAGTTAGGTGAAATTTATTTGATTTTAAAGAAGAAGCCATAATGTTTTCCATGAGAGTTATCTAATTATCCGTGGGATAGGTGCCAAAAGTTAATTAAATAATGTTTAACGTGATAATTCACATAAGGATCATGATAACAAAAATTAATTAACCCAATTGGATTAGCTTTTGAGAATAGATTTTGGGAAGAATAGATTTTGTGGAGAATAGATTTTGAAAAAATAAGTGTTTGGATAGTTATTTTTAAAATTACTTTTTGAGAAGGTAAATTACTAAAAAGGGTATGATTTTACTAAAAAGATGAGAGATGAGAGAGGATGAGAAATAGAGAAGAGATGAGAGTGGGTGGAGAAGAGAGAGGAGAAAGGGTAGAGAGGAAAGAGAATAGAGAGTAAAAAGAAGAGAGGAGAGAGAGGGTAGAGAGGGAAAAAGATAGAAAAGAGAGGAGAAATAGTGTAAGAAAAAATAAGGGTAAAATAGTAATTGGATAGTCTATAAGTTGTTTTACTATTCCAAAATCTATTCTGACCAACTTTTCTGAAACTATGATTTGGTCCAAACTAAGGTTTTGAACAAAAATAACTGTTTGTATAAAAAAATTTAAAACAAAAATTTTACCAAAAATCAACACTCAAACACACAGTAAGATTAGTTAGTTAAACTGAAATAAGCAGTATCAACTACAGTTACGCTTTGTGATATGCTGGCATATATAGAAACAGTTAAAAAGAAAGGCCTTCATCTGAGTACGAAGACCAATAAATGCTATTTTTGGAGGCCACCATTATTATTATTTGAGGTTACCTATCCCTTACGTTGTCCCTTTGGATATATTTTTTTTTCCTGGCTTTACTTTATATTTCAAATTGTCGTTTCGAAAAAGTTATCTAGTTTTATGTTGAATTGAATAATTTTTATGGAAATAGCAATTTAAAAGTAAAATTTCAAATGACCTAGATTTCTAGTTTTATGTTGAATTGAATAATTTTTATGGAAATAGCAATTTAAAAGTAAAATTTCAAATGACCTAGATTTTTATTTTATTTTTTTTTGGCCTTACTTGTTTCAATAAAAAGACCAACCCAAATGATGGTGAACTTTATTAAATTATAAATTTAAATGCTATGGCGTGAGTCATCTGTGGATTAACATCAACCATACAAGACCCCATCTAATTTGAACATAATGTATGATTTTAGTAATTAAAACCAAATTTTTAAAATCAGAAGAGTTCGATTATAAATTTTTAAATTTTCAAGATTAAATTAAAATTTATATGATCCTAAAGCAACTAATTCTTTTTATTGCACGGGCTGAGTTTCATTTGGACAACTCTTCTAATTAGAAAAACAAAAAAATCATTCGCTTGTTTTGTAAGAGGGGAATGAAAAGAGGGCTTCAATACAAGCGTTGTCAAGACAACAATCTGAAATAAAATGCCTTATAATTTGTCCTGGATGTGAAAGGGTATCTCTAATAATACGGATTTAGTTGTGGGGAATCTTGCATGGAATGGTAGGAAATTATACTAATGTTCCAATTAAGCTCCATTTGCAAGGTGTCTGATCTTTCTTTTGATGCGTAATCCAACTTCTTGGAATAGAGTTACTTGGAACATACCACTTGTTAGATCCCATCCTTCGCCTACATATTTCCCTACTACATACACCGGACTCCTTGCAATGACTGGAAACCAATCAGGAATTTACGTGGTCAAGGATGGCTTTTAATTGCTCATTAGGACTTCTCTCCAAAGGAATCTTAATTATGAGCAATTCTGGACTTGGTCTTGGAAACTTCAGTTACCAGCTAAATGCTTATTGTTCTTTTGGAAATTTCTTAATGATGCTATTCCTTAAAAAGATGTTCTTCAAAGACATCACCTGGCTATCACTCTGGCCTGGTCTGTGTTTTTGGATGTTCTTTGTGGGACTCCTTACATCATATCTTCTTCTCATGTCCATTAGCCCGTTCCTTTCCTTATGGTTTGCTTGCATTGGTATTAGGATTCCTGATTTGTCATTTTTGCAACTTAAAGAATGGCTGATTAATCTCCTTCATAAAATGAAAAACAAAAAGGAGCCACATATGTCAAAACTGTATCTGCTTTCATGGTCAACGTTTAATGGATTTATTTGGAAATACAATTCTATTCCAGGTGCCAATTTCTTGGCAAACTGCTTAAGGGCTTCCTTTCTTTGGATCCACCAGTCTGAGCTTCTTCAAGATCAACCAAACGAGTTATACATCAGCTATGTGAATACTAGATTCATTAACATCCCAGCTAATGGGTATATGATCTCCACAGTCACTTGCCAGGAGATTCTTTCACTCCTCAAGATTTTTCCTTTTTGTCATGTTAATGTTATTTCCTTTTCTGATTACTCTCAGCTATTCGCTAATGTTGTTTGCACTATGTGCTTTGGAACATTGTAGTACTTAGTTTCTTAATTGCATTTTGCCGATTTATCAACAAATAAAAAGATAGCAATATAAAAAAGATAGCAATCTTACAAAAAAGGCCCATAAACTCAATATGGGCCACTTTGTTGGACTTCAACAAAATTAAATATCACACCACTTCGGCCCAAAATAAAAAATAGAGCCAACTCAAGTAACTAATAAATAATTACTACTTGTATAAAAAATAATAATAATAATTGCTACCAACGGAGATTAGTCCGAGTGGTAAGCGGCTCGGTCCTTAAGTGAGGTCTCGACTTCGAGTCTTGGCGTATGCAGAAAATCCCCATTAGGAGACTCATCCACCATAGCCAGGTGCGCGACGCGGGTCGGATCCGAATGTAGTCAAGGCAAAGCTCCGGTGAACCGGGTGGGTAACCTAAAAAAAAAAACGAATAATTAATTAATTTTTCTATCAAAAAACACAATTAATTAATATTTCTAGAGACAAAAAAAGAAGGGAAAATGTTGTCCTTGTTCAATAACTGGGTATAAATGATGTTGAATATTCAAATGCTCACCAAAATGGGATTGATTTGGAAGATCCAAAACGAAAAGATAGCAGCATTTATTAGCAATAATATAATGATCAACAGTGTTGCAGAGTTGAATAATACATATATATTAACAGAACAAAAAAAAATAATGGTGTAGAAATAGAGCAAAGCGAGTATCTCCCCAGGCCAAGGGAAGTGTCATTGGTTGGTCAAACATATAATGATGCTTCATACAACTCAAAGGCCAACAAAAAAAGAAGAAGAAGAATCAAAGGGACAAAGACAGACAAGGGTTTGAAATTTGAAAGAACAAAAATGATTAAGGTTCAGAGTTGGCACGTTGTTTGGCCTTAAATATATAGATAGGACCGTTGAAGCACGCGTCTTCGCAGTTGGATTTCATTCTCTTCACTGCACTTTTCAAACTTCTTTCCATATGTTCACAGCATTCTCTATATCTCTCTCTTTATAATCAATAAAGTAGTACTATTTATATGTTTATTCCATATTCTGTTCCCAGTTTTAGTAGGCTATAATTAAAAAAGGATAAATCATGATATGGTTGTGTTGTGTATGTAACCGGTGTAAAATGGCAGTCAAGGCATTTATATATATTATTCTATATATTTTCTCTCCACCAATATCTCATAATTTCTTTCTTTCTTTTTTTGTTATAAATTTTTTGGAAAGAGATTGAGTTCACTTATGATCTAAAGGCAAGGCAAAATTTTATTTTTTTCTTAAACAATACTAATATCGGGTAGGACGATCCGTCTATTATCCTCAGGCGTAAACCTAAGCACCCAGGAGTTAGGTTATCTCCCCAAACGCAGCGACTAGAACCACAATAAAGTGGTACTCCCTAAGAATCGAACACACTCTAAATAGTCATATATTTTACCCCTACGCCAGTAGAACCACGATAGGTTATCTCATCTTTCTATTATTCTTATGTTCTTAGTCGTCACCCATTTCGGCCAAACAGGTTTTCTACAATTTGCTGCTACAACATTATGTTCCCAATATCATTCATTATGTATCTCCTTTTTTTCCCTTCCCTTCCCCTGTAAGTTAGTACATCAATTTATTTCTATATAAACATTTTATCTTCCCCGTTTGAGAGTGGGATCATAAATAATTAATTTTATTTCACCAAAAAAGAAGTAATTTTAATAGATAATACTCCATCTATTCCTATTTATAAGCTATTTTCTACTTATAATTCATTAATTTTGTAAAATCTATGAAGCATTTCATTTTTATAATACTCTCGTTGATCTCAAATGTAGATCCTCAATAACAAGACTAAGAAAAAAAAACAGTTAAAACAGTAGAATTCAATAAATTTATCTCAAAATAATGTGGAATTAATTAATTCTTTAGATATTTAGATAAACTAAAAAATTTTACTGTGCATTGCGTGGGGATCCAAAAAAAATGTTATAATTGATTAATTTTTATTATAGTTAAAAATTGATGGAGCTGGTACAAAATAAATCAATGATCAAAAATTGATATTTAAAAAATTTTGAGCCCTCACTTTGATTTTTAAGTCTATAATAATAATTAATCAGTGATTCTATTAAAATAGAAATTTTTTTGAATATCAAAGTATAATTATATATATATATATATATATATATATATTCTCCAAAATTGGTTGAACGATGAAGTCCATGACCTTGTATTTAGTTAATAAACTAATATTTTCTAATAATAATTGCATTAAGCATACGTTGGCGTGATGCAATCATGATCTCGTAGTTGTTTAAATCGTTTGGCATCTAAATTATCGTTTAGGGCAATCACATCATTTAATCTATAGCTAGTTGCAAATAATTTTTGGAATTATTGTAACAAATGGAATCAATTATTTAATTAAATAAAATTGAATTATGGCCTTTAAAATTGTGAGGGTTTAGTGACAAGCAAGGAAAAAACAAAGATAATTAATGACGATTCTCTTTGCTAGTTGTATTCTTGGTGTGACCCCTTAACCAACCTTTCACACAACAAAAGCTTTGTATAATTGTCATCCAAATAACATGATCAAGTTATTAATGATTTATAAACATAAATTTGCCTAAACTATATAAAACTTATCAGAATTTAGAATTATGCACAAATAATCCATTAACCTTTGAAACTTAATACTATCTTCCCTCTTAGTATAAGAGCTAATTGACTTTTTTATATACATTAAAAAAAGTCAATAAATCGGTTAATTATGATAATATTCAATCTTTTAAGATAAATTTATATTATATATCCCTTAATTTATATTTAAATTAGTCAATTAACTCTTATATTAGTTACAAATATAATTAGCTGATTTATTTAACTTTCTTAATATATCCAAAAAAAATTAACTAACTCTTATGTTAATGAACGGAAGGAGAAATAAACATTTTAAAACTCTCAAGCCATAATGTAGATAACTCCAAACTATCAGTTTTATATATCTTTAGAACTTTATTTTCCTAACATGCGAAGCTTTGGGGCTTGTTTTGTGCCATGTACCTTAAAATGAGGGATCAGATTTCGTATATATTTATGTGTGTGTATGAAACCAAGAAATGCAGGTAATGCGATTTTCCAGTGAGAATTAAGGGATGGATCAACTTAGAGTGCCAAAAGGAACATGTCTGTGTAGCCCTACTCACATGCAGGCATGCCCTACTTAGCAACTAAAAGACTCAGAAACCTGTTGTCAATATGAGTTGTAAAAGAATATGACGACAAACTCACTCTCACAATTTGTCTCTTTGATTCTATTTCCCGTCCGTCCAATTCACACCACTCTTTTGTTTTCTTATTAAAACCTGTCTTTGTTGGTATCACATTCCACTCCCCCATATTCATGTTCTTGTTCCACTAATGCAAAAAGGCATATTTTACGAAAGACCTTCTACATCGGTTGTTGCAGAGAAGATATAGAAAATGTGACCAGTGATCTTTTTATACATATATAGGACCAACGACTTTTAACTTTAATTTCTACATTAATTATATCTACCGGTTCTCTATCGGGTGTTAAAAGGCATTTCTAATTAATTAATATAAGAGGGCCTTTCTACACTAATGTTATTTATAATAATTATATATTAATTTTTTTAAAATACATATTTTATTTATGTGCATTTAAATTAGCTTTAATAAAAATCCTTTAATATAAATATAATTATATAAAGATAAATTAGGGGAAAAATTATAATTTTAAAAGATAAAGTAAATTAATATCTTATATTTAAAATTAAAATATATTTTTTATTTAATTCATATGTTTAAAATGAGAGGGAGTATAAGAAAAAAAATCAAAGATAACACATCAAACTCAAGCAACTTGGAAGGAAAGTAAGAGTGATGTTTGTTTGGGGTAACGTGATACATAAGGCATTCCCCCACTATATATACGTACAAAACTACAAATATGATTTTGTTGACTGAAATCAAATATATATATATATATATATATATATATATATATATATATATATATATATATATCAAAGCAAGTTAATTAGTACCTACACTACACCAAACACCAACATACAAATCAAATGAATGAGGTCACCACACGCATCAAATCAACTTAACCAATTTCCGGGTGTTACTCTTTCTTATTCTAAATATAATTTTAAATATAGAATTTTAATTTATATTATTTTTTAAAATTATAATTTTTTTATAAAATATCTTTATATGATTATAGATTAAGAAGTATCTATCAAGAAAATTTAAATATATATAATTAAATAAAATATTTTGAAGATATCAATACATAATTATTATAATTAATTAATTTAATTAATTTTAATATATTTAAATTATTTAAATAAATTTTATATTAAAATCGAGAGTAATAATTATTTTTTAATAGATCTTTATTTAGTCATATATATATATATATATATATATTACCTTTCCTTGAGAAATCAAATACATAGAATCTGAAAAATAATACTTGTCGTGTCTGAAACTTTTCACGTTCTCTCTGAGACTTACGACAAGAGGAATTAATGAAACGTAGGTGAAGAGATGGCTGTAAGTAAAATGACACCATGTTGTGAAGGGTCTGGTTTTTCCTTTCGTTCAAATTTATCGGGGCATATATACGTTGAATAAAATGACATTTTTTCATTAAAAACAAAAAATAGGTTGTTACGAGTCCAGCCCCAAGACTCACAAGAATAAAGACGATCCTCACGACACTTATAGAGTTACTACCTGTTTGGCACCATTGTTTAAAAAAAATTTGAGTAGAATTTTAAACAAATAATCATATTTATTCATAAATAATTTTAGGTAAAATTATGATTTTGAATAAATTACTAAAACTAGATTTTAGAATAGTAAAAGAGCTTATGAACTATCCAATTACTATTTTGTCCCTATTTTTTCTTACATCATCTCTCCTCTCTCGTCTCTTTTCTCTACCTTATCTCCTCTCTCATCTCTCATCTCTTTTCTCTATCATCTCTCTTCTCTCCTTCTCCTTTTTCACCCTATCTCATCTCTATTCTCTACACTCTCTCCTCTCTCCTCTTTCTTCTCTACCCTCTCTCCTCTCTCATACTTTTAATTAAATCATACCCTTTTTAGTAATTTGCCAATATAAAAAAGTGATTCTGCTACTAATCATTCAAACATCTTCAATTTTTAAAATATATTCTTCCCAAAATCTATTCTTAGGGGTGGTAATACGGGCCAACCCGCCGCGGGTTAGGATGGAGGCGGGTTGGTAAAACACCAACCCGAGCCCGCCAGCTTTTTTTTTTATATGTATATAGCTATATGCTAACTTTTTTAAAAAAAATTACATATGTCAATATTAATTGGATTCGAATCATGATTGAAGTTCTCAAAATATTTATTTAGTCAACTTTGTCACCGTCCATAGATAAATCTATCACAAAGAAAATAATAATAAAATAAAATAAATATATATATAAAGAAATGACTCAATGAGATAAAGTTAATATAAATTAAGCGTAATATCCCTTGTTTGGCTAAGATTCTCAAATTAGTAAAGTACAAATGTGCAATATAAATAATAAAAAAATAAAGTAAAAAAAAAACGGGCCAACCCGCCAACCCGGCGGGTTAGCCCGCCGCGGGTGCGGGTTAAAAAGATCCGCATCCAAATGGGTTGCAAAAATTGTAACCCAACCCGCCATTTTTTAACGGGTTTGCGGGTTGGGCACGCGGGCCCAACCCAAATTACCACCTCTATCTATTCTTCCCAAATCGATTCTTCCCAAAATCTATTCTCTAAAAACTAATACAAACACACCCTTAATTTCAGATTATCCTTTAATCAGACTCTTTTGACATTATCAATAAGATTCAGTCGAAGTCTCTACCAAGTTCTCTTCTAATCCTAAATGTAATAACTAATTATAGAGTTCATTTTATCTTTTATATTTATTATTTTTTTAAATTAATTTATCTAACTTATAAAATATAAATTAATATATAATCTAATATCATATAAAAGTATTTTAAAAAGATTAAATTACTACTAATCCCTTATAAATACTCTCTCAACAATAATTAAGTAAGAAGGGATAGAAGGATTTTAAAGAAGAAGATTAGAGTACTCTAAAAAATTATATCATATAAATTAATTTAATTAACTTTATTAATTTAATCAAGTTAGTTAAATATATCTTATATTAAATATTGGAGGAGTATATATTAAGTTTATGGATATGTGGAGGATACGGGGTATAAGCCGGGCCACTGCTGTTCAAATATGATTCATTCACGCTTATCAAGGATTAAGTGGGATCTGATTCAACAACTAATCCGAAAGAAAAAGAGAAAACATGATTGGTTAATTTTTTTAATAATGATATTATCATTTATAGCTTTTCTTCCAATGTCATTTTACTACCTCCTGTCTAAATTATAAGAGCTAGTTAATTTTTTTAAATAGATAAAAAAAAATCAGTTAATTGTAACTTAATTAACTAATTCAGCTAAATTAAAATAAATATTAGATATAAACTAGTTTAAGATTTTATATTTAATATCAAATTTAATCATCCAACTAACTCATATATTAAAGACTGGAGATATTAGTATAAAATTATAATAAAGTGCTTCAAGTGATTTTATTAAATTAAATATCTTAGAACCCGATTCTAGTTCATACAATAATGCTAATTAATTAGATGTGTTAGAATTTATTTTTAACAATTCGCCCTCCTTATTATTTATTTTGAGATATACAAAACAAGACCACCGTATATATATGGTCATGCTTTTAATGAATTAGTCAATACTTCCGTGGACAAAGAACCCACTAATCTCGGGCTTTAATCGAATTCATATGATTTGATAATTCATCTCATTTGACCGTATCCTCGTGTATATGAGATTCATGCGTCATCATTATAAACACTCATTCTTTCCTTTCTATATATTCAATGCCCTTTCTATTCATCACAAAACGAATTTAAAGAGACAAATGTTTATAAAAATTGAATTATATTCAATTAAAATATAATAATTGAGTATATTTTAATTCTAGCTGATTAATGGCTCATCTAAAATAATTACTCTTTCTGTCTTTAATGTAAGGTCTAATTGAAAAGTTTATTTTAGTCCTAAATATAAGATGTATTTTTAATATTTATCAACTTTTTTTAAATTATCGTTATTGATACTATCTCAACAATAATTAAGTAAAAGATTGAGAAAATAAGTTAAGGAAGATTATTAGAATTTTAGAAAAAATAATATATCATATTAACTAACTTAACTAATTTTCTTAATCTAATCAAATTAATTAAATATATTTTATATTAAGAATCGGAGGAGTAACATTTTATTTAAAAAAAATAAAAACTCAACAATTAATATTAAATTATTATATTTTAATTAAATAGGGTTGAAATGACACGGTACTCTTAGAAATATAAATGTTTCACATGTAAAGAATATAGATAGACTGCTCTTTTCTGTTGGGATAATCGTCCTTTTTAAAAAAAAAAACAATTGACCTCAAACGGTACGTAGACAAGCATGATTGGTTATTTTAATTAGAGCGAAAATTAGGATGGATTGTCGCCTTGATTAAAGAAATGAATAATGAAGTGGGGTCGATTTGTGTGCGCGGTGACAAAAACCAAAGAAATGGACAATTCTTACACTCAAAGTGTCCGTGACTTCTTAAACCTATTCCTTCATACTCACATGCCTTTCAATTTCGTGCTTAGACTTTTTGTTCCAACTTCTCATTTTTCTTCTATTTTCATTTTCTATATATATATATATATATATTGATATCTATATGTCTAGACTAGACGTTTGCTTAATTAATAAGTTAGTTAGGACCTAGACTAGCTAGAAGAATTGTCACACATATTCAATACGGAATATTCTTTAATTTTTTTCATGATGGCCTGAGAGAATTTGAAGATTTGAAATAAACCACACATATTGATGTAACAATTGAAAATGTGTATAACGTTCACTTGTGTGTGTTTATGTCAGAGAAGGTCTCGTGCACCACATTTTGTATAAAATTTAAATCTAATAATTGTTTTCTAACTTTTATATCTATTGAATAAGAAAAGAGGGGAGAGAAAATATATAGCATATTTTTAATGTATATTATTTAATAAAAATAAACTTAAAATGTATTTAATAATTTAACTGTTATTATTTTCTAATATGTGAGAATTAGTTAAAATAGGCTTATAATAATAAAAATCAGATTGGTACTTCCAATCAAATTTGTTCTCTCCATCTCTAAGTTATTTATATATGAAACCGAAATGATATAAATGCCAAGTATATATTAATGAAGAGTTGCATTTGGTCAAAGGGAAATAGGAAGACAACAACTCTACGTATTAATTAATTAGCTAGAGAGCTTCCTGGATTTGTATAAACTAAACTCTCTCTGTTTCATGTATATAATTAAAAATGTTTAACATAGTATGGTTAATTTATCTTGTGTTTGAGGTATACCCTTTCCACACTCCTCCCCCTAAAGCTAATCTCAAACGGACGCTAAAATACTTTCATTAAAAGGACGTGTGTATATTATTGTGTGTATGTACGCAGCACCAACAATACTTTATTGAAATGGATTTGGGAAAGATGGATTGCTGACTCATCACTACGAAAGGAGTTAGGTTTAGCTTGATTCTAGGAAGATTTTGCACTTAAACTTCTGCCTCAAGAGCATTAGGTATTCTAAATTATCAGCAGTAGAATATCGCCCCTTCATTAAAATATGTTATTTTAACTATTAATTGACCAAGAAAATAAGAATCCAATTATTATTTAGGAGAATTATTGAGAGGTCTTATAAAAAAAATTAATTACTTTAATGTCTAATAATAACTGAGCAGTTTATAGTAATAAATCATAATGACAACATGTTTACTTGTTATTGAGACCTTTTTGAGAATTAACTCTGGGATCTCTGAGTAATTCTCCTTTATTATTTTAATGAAATCCCACATTAGGTACATGGCATGCTTATTTACTTGTGTGGGATGAAAATACACTAAAATAATTGAAATAATCAAATTAATGCACAAATATTTATAATAATTATTAGACTCCTATTATGAGCTTCTTGTTTGACCCAACATGCTATGGAGTTTCTTCTATGCTCATATTACACCAAGTTCATGAATCTTCATGCTTTGTTATGTGCTCAAGTTTTTATGAATTGGAAAAGCATGCATACACACACACACCTTATTCCGCATAGTTAAGGTCATTTATGTATTATGGATACCTTAAATATAACAAATTGAAGCTCGAATGTTTCTCTTCATGATTCTTTCACTTTTATTGAATTTCTAATTGTTCGGCCTTCATTTACTAAGTAGAAAATTTTTGGATTGATTGAATCTTTTTCTTGGATGATGTGGATACCACCTTGATGATTGTAGAAGCTACATATATATAACACCACTTTGATTGTCATGTAGGACTTATAGGATACCACCTTGGCTCGTATCAGTCTCCTTGATTATTCCTCCATCATCAACTTTAAATAACTTAATTAAAAAATTATGGGATAGCAATATGCTTTCTTAGCTTCTAATTATTCATACCAAATCTTCATCTTTTTTTTTCTTCATAAAATCAATTTAAACATTCATACTGTCTTATAAAACAAAGTTTATAGATATAAGACATTGTACTACAATTAACCATACATTTAAAATCGCGGAACTTGAGTACCGTGAGAGAGTAGGTGGGTGCCATACTATGAATAGGGGGCTGCGGGAGATGCTTTTGGTGAACGCAAGGAGGGAATTCAAAGCTCATCTTTAGTGGCCCTACCTAATAAGCCTCCTTGACTTGTGTTCCTAATTCAAAGTTCAAATGCTTTTTTATTATTTATTCCTCTTGATTTTATTTATAAAATAAAAAATGACAGATTTTCTTATTATATTTATAAATTATATCATTAAATTTTTTTATGGGTATAAAATTTTATCTTTTATTTATGATTGTGTTTTCTAAGTATAATATATACAAAATAAGAATAAAATTAAAAAAATTATTGAATTTTAAGATTTTTTATTTATATAAAATATATTAAAAATAATTTATAAATAAAATCGGACGAATAATTTATTCCAACCCATTCCTCTTTAGCTTCCAAGGTCTCCTTTAATTAATATTTCATCAACTTAAACCTCTAGACCTTTGAAACATTTAATGTCATCATCATAATTATTAACCTTTCCCTATTGCCATTAAGACTCATGAAACCACTGCTCATCAATCAACTCATCTCTCTAATTAATTTATAAGATAAAGCATTCGTTGCTCTTTTAAATTAAGTGTCAAGAAATTCAACTTATATTAGGCTCTACTTTTTTAATAAAAATAAAAATATAATAATCATATCATGAATTCTAAAAAAAAATTAATTATCTAAAAATCAGAGACAGTTTAAATTTGTTATCATTATTAACTTCTTATTTATTATTAAATTTTTTTGATAATTAAGGCATTTGTTTAAGATCATGGTAAATTTGTAATCCCCCAATTTTATATAAATAAACATGATTCTGTTCTGATTATCGAATCTATTAGTTGCCTGCCAAGTTCTTCCAACTGTTTAATCTTAAAATCTGTTCGCAATGTCCATCCAAACGGGTTCAGTTCATTACTTAGTAGTATATTCACCGTACGAGGGACGCAACGAAATGACGACATTGTCCTGGACCAAAATGCGAGTACAAAATGACGTTTCATTCTAATGATATCCCCACACCCTTCATCGCAGGGATTACAAATGCCCCTGAAGGTGAAGGAAATTACATCATTGACCCGCCAGCGGCCTAGGTCCAGGCGATCAGGAGTTCAGAACGCAGCGTTTTATCCCACACAGCGTGTGAGCCTTCAAAGCTTCTGCATGTTATTTAAAATGATAAGATTTGAGATTAGTTAACGAAATGGTGAGATATATAATTATTTAAAATGTGTTTAATTTTTAAGAAATACTATTTTATATTGTGTTTTTAGTCGTAATGTTTAGAAAAATATTTTAATTTTTATGTGCCTAAATTTACGTTTAAAAATAATTGATAACTTATCCTATTTGATATTAGTATCAGTTAGGAGGAAGGGAAATACTTCTTTAAATGGTGGCGTAAGTCTAATATTTTTTCAAAAATTTTATACAAAAAAAAAAACCCTAAATTATAAGCATTTTTTTTGTATCACAAGATTTTTTTTTTACTACTAGAGTTACCAACTAAACAAAATTCTAAATATTTGTTCAAAATCTTATTAACATAGTTGATAACTTATAAGTTTTAAATTTAATAATTAAAAATATATAAACCAAAACGTAAGTCTACTTCCTTATGTTTACAAAAACTAATTCTTTAATCAAATTTTAAATTTTAATTTTTATCATAAATTAGAGCCCATTATATTTAAGTAAATGACGAAATTAAAAAAGCTCAAGTATTGATATTTGAACATAAATATCTATATAATTACTATATATATATTATAATCAACATGAATTGATTATTACATTTTTATAAAATTTAAAGTATATTTTTAATTTTTAAAATTTATATCAACTTTTATTTTAGCTCTTTAAATTTATAAAATATATTTTTAGTTTTTTTATATTAACACTATTAGTTATAATTTGTAAATTACTTTCTTAACAAATTTAATTAGTCTCTCTATAGTAAAGCCGGCATAGTGATCAAGTTCGATCCTAAGCATTAAAGTTTTAAATAAATAAAGCTGCCCGCACGGATTCCCCAAAATCGATGCTTTGCCTTTGTTCAATTTTCTCAAATTTCACGTTCTCAAAGCCTAATTTTCCACCCATTCCTCCGTTTTTCTCGCCCCCTAAATGCTTCTTGTTTCTCCAGAAACTTCAAATCACACCTAATCCAACAATTAAAACTTCCAATCTGGAAAAAAAAATAGAGATCTAACGAAATCATATTGTCATCACTTTTCAACAAGCAGAGCAACATTATCAAATCTCAATCAATCGTCAACGGCACACCTGAGTTTTGTTAGTGATTAATTGTTGATAAGTTTGCTATGCGTCGTCATCACTCATCCGCATCTGCACATTTTACTAATTGGAAAAGAAAATTCCGAAACTGGAATTGAATAAAATTGCAGTGCAAGTTGAAAGATCTCAGAATCTACGATCAATTTCTTTCTTTCTTTCTCATCATTTTCCGTTTGTTTCCCGAGAAAATAGGAAGAAGAAAGAAGAGCAGCCATCAGATGTGGAGTGGAAAATTGCAATTTTGCAATATCTTGTTCGCTTTTAGAATTTAGATTAGAAGATGTAGAGCGACCAACCAGAAGAAAGATTAACAATTAAAATTTCTGTTCCTCCTTCAGATCACGGTGAGGCATATATACGGGGAAAAATAAGAAAACAAGCTACAGTGAAGAAAGATGAAAATGGAAAGAAAAGGATCTCACTATCTTTCTTTTCTATCTCTCTGTTTTCTTTTTCCTCCCGCTAGAAAAATTCATCAGAGGAAGGAGAACTGAGGAGGTCGTGGATGTCACGCGCGTCGTCGTCGTCATGGCCGAGACCGAGACGGAGAACTTCGAGGACGCGCTCGAAGACGAGGACGTGACAGGGAATTCGAAGCACGCCTTGCTGCTCGTACCCGTACTCCTGCGCCGATTTGTTCAGAAGCTTCACGAAGATCGGGTGGTTCAAAAGCTCCGCGCTGACCACGAATCTCTCCATTTCATCGCCTACGTAGATCGGCACGTGACCTTCCGGCACCGCGCGCGACCGCGGAATCTTGGAAGACGCCACCAATCGGAATGACTGTGACAGGCGCGGCCTCCGGTTGCGGGAGTCGGATCGGAGCAGGGTGTACTGAGACGAATCAGCGACTCGCGCAAGCCGGCGAATCAACTGCTTCATCTTTTCAAAGTTCGGAGCCAGAAGGAACCGGAGGGTAAGGAAAATCGACGGCGGAAGACGGTGGAGAGAGAAAGTAATGTATGGAATTGGTAAGAGCAAGAGAGGTTAAAGAAAGTGTGGTTGGTGTGAAGGAGAAAGAGAAGTGATAAGTATATATATATATAAAGGACAGAGGGAGGGATAGAGTGTGTAGCTGGAGGTAGTGAGAGGGGGGTTGGGGGGGGGGGGGGCAGTAGAGGTGACGCTGAGAGGAAGTTTGAGAGGTACAGGGAAGCGTACTTGGCAGGTACCATTCATTTTACCATTAGAAAATTTAAATTTAAAATAAAAATAAAATGGAATAAAATAATGAGCAAATTACATTTAAAGACCCAATTTATTATATTAAATTAATACTACATCTCATTAAATTAAATTGATGTTAGAATATTATAAAAATTTTATAATTTATAGTGAGTCTCTTATTTAGTTAATTATCTTCCATATATGAAATATTAGTGGTTATAAGCTGCAACAACAACTACTACTACTATATGGATCGTAGTGTTATTATACCCTTCATAAACAATTAAGTTTTTAAATTAATTAATAATTAAAAAAATTCTTCAACAATTTCGTTAATATCACACTTATTTTTTTAACATATTCATTTTTATTATTCTAATTTTATATTCCTATTTTCTTTTTAAACCCTAACATTAATTATCATTTATTATAGTTAGTTTTATGGAACTTTGATAAATTTTTTCTTTAAATTTATTATATCCTCGTCCAATTTTTAGTATAAGAGTTAATTATAAGTTTTTTTTTGTTTTAAATATAAAATATATTTTTATATTTATCAATTTTTTTAAATTATCCCTATTAATACTCTCTTAATAATAATCATGTTAGATATGGAGGAAAGAGTTAAAAAAATTAATTATTAAAATATTTTAAAAAATACATAATATATTAACTAACTTAACTGACATCTTTAATTTAACTAAATTAATTAATTAATCCATATATTAATAATCGAATAAATATTTTTTTATCAAAAATAATTCATATAGTATTTTTCTATTTAAATCATCTAGATTGTTTTATTTATATAATATCTCTATTAATTTGGCTATCCATATTAGTGGCAACAATTTGAATGTTTTACTAACTTAGGGTGATTTTACATTTTTAATATTTACAATTTACTAATAGTCATTATGTTTATACCACCTCAATTAATTAAATTATTAAAATGAATCAGTATTCCTGAGTTTATAGAAAAGCAAAGAGATCAAAACTAGAACTTTCAAGTCAAACGGATTTTTTTCCTTTTCGCTGGCTTTATATGGAGGCTTTGGAAGTTACTCTTGGAATGGGTGAGAGGGAGAAATGTGAATGTCAGAATAATTATCACCGTTCAAGTATCATTAATATTTTTTTCAATTTAAAGGAAAATTTTGGATAAAATTCAAAGATAATGTAATATAGGTGGCATGCTCTCTTTCAAACCATATTCACGGTCCGATTACCTCTACAACATTTGGTATGTCTCTCAAATATTGTCCCTTTCTTGTAACTTTGTTGTTATCTTTTATTTAAACAATAAGAATATAAAAAATTATATTCGGCAACCAAAAGATGTTCTACTTCGACATTTATTTAATTAGCACGCACGGCAAGGGTTAAATAATATATGAATGTTTTTATTTTTATAAATATTACGTTAATAAATATAAATGAATGTTAAGTTAAAAGGCTTAATAGCAATACAGTTTTATAATTAATTAATTTAAAAACTAACTTGTGCTCCATATATATTCATCAAAATAGAAAAATAACATAAAACGGCCTATGTGTAACATCAATTAATCACATTATATAATCCCTCTACACCCCTCCAAAATATAACACTTGGTTAAAATGTTTGTTTTGATTATAAATACAACTCAATTTTTTTACTCAATTAATTTTTTTTAAAAATTTATTCTTATTAATTTTATAATTTTTTTCACTTTTTTACCTCTCCCATCTTCAGTTCTCTCTTTTGAGGGGTATTTTAGATAAAAAATATCTATTATATATATGGTTGCAAAACTCTTTTATTTGATTATTTTTATTTTATAAAATTATGTAAACTCGCGTTTAAACTGATGTTAATATCAAACTAAATTAAACTCGCGAGTTCACTTATTAAATTTATCGTTTTTATGTTTCTAACTCATAAAATCATGTCAATTTATTCTTAAACTCGTGCTAGCATTTTTTATTTGATTATATTTAATGATTTTATATATATAAATTTAAAAAAATCTTTATTGAGTGTGATGAACTATGAATATTTATTAATTTAATTTTAATTATTTGGATTTAAAATATATTTAAATTAAATTGTTAATATTTTTATATTTTTACTATCTAATTATATATTTTTAATAGCTATTTATTGATAAAAATAAATTTTTACAATTTTATAATTCGAGTTTATAATCTGAGTTTATCTCTCTGTCCCAAGTTTATTTAAACTCATGAGTTTGGTATCCTTGATTGTGTATAATAAGTAATTTATGTAGAAGTTAGGGAAAAGAATGTGGCATTTTTTAATGTGCTCCCTTTAACTAAAGTTATAGAATTTGATAAATTTCCAATCTTATTTAAAATTGCATCAAATTTAAAGATGTCTACTCGTTATACTTAGAAGCCATTTTACGATATATGGCTAAAATCACATCAAATACAACACCTTTGCTTTTTGGATTATCAGTCTTGAATAGGAAAATGAATGCAGATGTTTGATTAAGTCAAATTATCATTAGGTTTTAGGAGGATCTTTAATTAATTCTTACAGTATTTCGTGTCAACGTACGTTAAGAAATCTACGGATCAGCAATTCTAAACGGCAATATAAGTTATTGTCCTTCTCGTTTGTTGGATAAGAAATCTAATCTCGTTTGTTGAATAATGACATCATTTTAGTAATTAATCATTCGTTGCTGGATAAGCCATGTTATATTTATAATTTATAAATAAATATTCACACTACGTATTAAGTTGACTTTCCATTCACAAATTCATCGTATATCATCTTAGCTTTCACATTGCAATCTACCCAGTTCATAAATTAATATTTTTTTATACACCATTTTATTATTATTTTAATCACTCTCGCTTGAAATTTTGAACATCATCAAGCTTTGATTTAATAAATGCGTGCACATATGTATGTGTGTGTATATATACTCCCTCCCAATCTACTTATAAGTTATTTCTAATTATTTTATCAAAATTAAGTAGTAGTTAAATTAATAATATTGTTTGAAAAATAAATAAATTTATCAGTTTATCCCTATTAAATGCATCATCTTCAAAAACACTTATCTCTCTCGTACAAGCTAGAAGCAGTTTGGAATTTATTTATTTAAATTTTATAATTTTACATTTTAATAATAACTTTGTAATCATTCAAAATTTGATCTAATTATTGATTGAGATGTAGCAAAAAAAAGGAGTGTAATGAAGAATAAATGGAGAGAAATAGCTCCCAAATAAATTAATGCATTTGGGAAATAGTGAATTTCAAATCAAATAGTAAAAAGTTGTTTTCCTTATCATAAGCATGCAAGGAAACATTGTCATATTTTCTAAACTATGTGCTAAGCCTCTAAACAAAGGTATTTCCAACGCCAACTGTTTTTTCCTTCTTCTTTTTTTTTTGGATAAAACTAAAAATGATATTAATAATAAAAATAGTTTACATCATAACAATAGAGGAAGACAGAGAAAATTATTTACAAAAAATATAAAATAGGAGATTAAATGGAAAGTTGTGGCAACCTCTTTAATGGAAAACCAATATGCAATACAATTGATCATCTCAACACACACATGCATGATATTATTAAATATTAATTGTAACCCTCCACTCCACTCATCTTAATTTTAATTTTTCATTTTGTTTCTAAATATATATATATCACATTCTAAAATTTGAAGTATAATTATTACTTGTTTTCAATAAAATCCTTATTAAATGGAAGTAGTTAAAATTTAAAATATAATCACATTAAATTAAATAGAAGGTAAGACTGACAAGAAAAAAACAAGTCTTATATAATACATAGAATTTGCTTTTTCTCGTGTTTTTCTTACGAGGACAAATAAATTGGGGAGTGGAAGAAGTATTTAGTTATACATTACTCCTTTCATACCCGTTTATAAAACATAAATAATTGTTTTGCACAAATCAAAAACTAATTAAAAATAAACAGGCCAGATATTTATTTTTTTGAAAATGATTTTATTAAAATTTCTCAATATATAATAATGATTTAGTTTAAAAAAATTTATTTAAAAACTTATTTAAAGTTCAGTAGTAGACAAAAGAATGTGGAGATTTTTTTTTTGCCCACCCGGTTTACCGGAGCTTTGCCCCGACTACATCCGGATCCGACCCGCGTCGCGTATCTGTCTATGGTGGATGAGTCTCCCAACGGAGATTTTCTGCGTACGCCAAGGCTCGAACTTAAGATTTTGTTTAAACGATACTAACTGTTTATTACTCAGACTAATCCTTATTGGTAGGATGTGGAGATTTGACGCCCCGAGTAAGAGTTTAAAAGAAAAATCCCTGTTTTCCCTTGTTTGTTGGCCCCCAATCCCATTTCCTGTTCCCCCAAGAAAAAAAAAATCTACTTAGCATCAGGAGATCCATTTCTACGAGGTATGAAGGCCTTGCCAACAGTTGAGCTCATTTCTTTTAGCCTTTTTTTATACTCCTCTTATCTTATTTAGAGGGAAGAGATAATATTTATTTTGACTATATTTATAAAATATAAAAAAATTATAATAATATACCATTATATTTTTTATTTATGTTGATTTTATTTTATTGAGTGTAATATATATTAATCAAAAATAAAATATTTTTACTCTATATAAAATATTCTGAAAATAATTTATAAATAAAACTAAAAAATATGAAATATAGATATATACTTCCTTCATTGTGACTAAGAAAAATAGGTAACATTAGTTGTAAGATATAAACATGCAATAAATATAACTTTATTTTCAAAAACACCCTCACTTAGTTAATGATAATCTTGTGAAAGTGATTAATAACTTTATTCATAAATATAATAGTTATATAATAGATTTATTTTAATTTTAAATATAATACTTAAATCTATTTTACCTCTCAATTTTATAATTTTTTTAAACTCTACATACTTATTACATATAATAAAAATATTCCACGGATAATTATAATACACACAATTAAAAAATAATATTATAATAAAATAAACATATATTTATTATAAGTTAATTTTTGAATTTATTTAAATTAATTATTTAATTTTTATATTAAAAAGTAGAAAGAGTATTAATAAACACTCTAGATAAAGCCTATTTTTATTTATTATAAATAAGAATAAAAATAAACTTATTTTAAAAAAATAGTAATAATATAATTGAATACGTTTTTTGAAGCTAAAAGAAAAAGAAGAAAGGGAAGGAAGCGGAATTAGCGGGTGGAAGAGGTCTATAGAAATATATAAATAAATTCCGTAGTCCGTTGCAGTACAGTTCCGTGAATGATGATGTCGCCTTCTGATTTGTTCCTTCACTTGTCTTGTTCTCTCCAACAAAACCCACCTCCTTTCCGTTTAGCTTCTTTCCCTTTCCTCAACTTCTCTCACGCGCCCTTCATCCACCCTCCCCATCTCTCTGCACAAAATTCAACTTATACAATCTTTAGAATTTTAAATTTGTATGAATTTTAACTTTAATTTTTTAAATTTTAAATAATAGAAATTGGGTTTTATAAACATATCTAATCATGGGCAATTCATAGATGCATCCATCTTCTTGCATTGACCTCTAATTTTGTTAAACGTATACAGATTCATGACCCATTTTTATAATTAATGTGAAATTTTATAATTTTGTTAAAATCATGCAAAATTTTATTGTTTTGTTAAAACCAAGTGCAAAATTTTAGCAAAACATACATAGAAGGGATTCGTGTAAATTTATGTATTTTCTTTGTTAAAAATTCGTCGTTAATTGGGAAAATAATGAAAATATTTGCCCAATATTAACAAAATTTATGAACAAGTTCATATAGTTATTATTTGTGATTAATTTATTTCCTTTCTGATAAGATTTGATTGATATCAATGTTTCACTTGGCTTTTCATCCAAACAAATATTATTATAAATTATAAATTATATAATTCTATAAAATTCGATCATATTCCCCTCATTATTTACATCTCAAATAATTGTTGGCACTTTGGACGACATGGACGCGTAATCGCGTATAATAATTAATAATGCATGCCTTTGTTATTTTGCATTTTTGCTGGAAATACTTGAGTGAGAATAAACGAGAAAAAAGAAGCAAAATAAAATACAACTGTACAAAGGGTCAGATATGACTAATTTAATTTATGAATATCAAAATAGCAGGAACAAATAAAATAATAGAATCAAATTCAGTTAAAATATTTTTTAAAATCAACAAAGTTTGATATATTTAATAGATAGTTGAATATATTAAATATAATATCTTGAGTTCGAATAAGGTCATATACATAAAAAAAAAATGTTAAAAGAGACAAAATCGGTGTTTATTTAAAAAGAAAATAGAACAAAAAAACAGAGACGAAGGATGAGGAAGTGAAGTGGGACTGTGTGAAAGTCAACGGGTAGTGACTTAGCGTTGGCAGTGAGAAGCAGAGGCACCGTCATTTGCCTCTCCAGCTTGTATTCTTCCATAATACTAACATAAATATAATAACATTATCTAATTTTAAAAAAATGGGGAAAATGGGAAATCTGGACTGGTTTTCCTAGATTAAAGTAGTGAAATAATATATATATAATTTGGTTTTCCTAGATTAAAGTAGGGAAATAATATATATAATTGATGGATGATAAATAAATATATGAATACAATGGAAAATGAAGGAGTCTACATGGTGATGAGAGGCGTCGCCCACATATTAAAACTGAATCTGTGTCTATTTTCTATTCATGAGACATCTCGTTTATGCTCCAAACGGCCACTGGCCTGCCTGCCACGGCTTCTCACCTTCTCTTATTTCTCTAAGTAGAAAGTATGAAGGTAATTTTGTTTGCGTAAAACATGACATTTACATTAAATTTTGACGAATTTCAGTTTATTTAATTAGGACGAGCCGAATAATAGTAATTAGAGTCATTTTTTAATAAGATGATCAATTATATATAAAATGAAAAAAATTATATAGAGAAAGTTGGTATATTGAGATTTGGGAAATACGATACTAGAAGTAAATCAGATTTATATAGAAAATGACTAGAAAATGATAGAAGTAAAGTGTTAGTATCATTTTTTAAGGTGGTTTTGAGATCAAAATGGAGGAAACTGTAAATATTGAGGTGGTTTATATAATACAATGGAGCATTAACCTCGGACAAGAAATGCCAAAAAAAAAACAAGGATCATTAGTTTATAATTTCTCTTATTTAAAACCTTGGATTTCCTTAATTAACCCAAAATGCTTATGGCCAAGCAAACAGTATGCCTTTAAATCTTAACCTTTCCAATAAAGATTATCCAACTTTATATAGATCTAAGGATGTTGCGAATATCACAAGTAACAACTAGGTAATAATGGGAGTAATTTGAGTCAATTGTCACCTTCCATTTTTTGTATTACTCCCTTTTCTATTTATGATAATAGCATGCGTTTTCACAAAAACAAAAAACATAGCATGTAAAGTATTATACTCTCTCCCATCAAAGATACTTTCTAAACGAAATGGGTGATCATTACTCTTTATGGTCTCTTATAAAATGTGTTATTTTATAAAGAATTGATGATTTGAGAGTCATTAATCATGTTCCTTGAACCACAAATATTACCCGTCCTACAATTTGTTTGGAGGAAACTTATAAAATCTAATGTAAGATTCTTCTATACTCTGACATATATGTAAAGTCAAAAAAAAAATCAATTCAAAACAAAATTAATAATGTTAGTAAGATGGTTAGTATAGGTGATTTATAATAAGACCGGATAGAGTATTATAAGTCACTTGACATAGTGTTAATTAATTTTTTTTTTATATTATCCCTACTCAAAGTCATTAGCTTTGAGAAATAATTAATATAAATATAAAAATTTATAATTAGAAATTATTCTATTTTTAAACAAAATTATTTCTCTAATTTTATTTATAAATCACTTTGAACATAGTTCATTTGAATTAAAAAGAATTTTAAATTTTATGAACTTTATTTTAAAATTTAATAATATTTAATTTTATCTTTATTTAATATATACAATTTTTTAAAGAAACAACAAAATTTTATTTATTTTCAGTATGACATTTAAATTTTTAAAATAAAGGGTCAAATTGAAACAAATAATAAGAGAAGGACATTCTTTTACCACAACGGAAGTTGCTGAAAATATTCCAACATTTGTGTGAATGCGTTGGGGAAAAAAAGAAAAGAAAAAAGGAACTCAATAATGTAGAATTTCTTGATCTAATCTAATCCGATAACCTTTTTTTCTGGGCCAATAATGATTAAATGACTTTGCTGGCAAAAAAGAGGGAAAAAAGACCTTAACCGGTAAGGCTTCTCATCACAATACATGTGTATATTACTACATGGATAAATCCTCACCGCTCAATTGGATATTTTTATTTTTCTTAGCTTTAGATGTAAAGCCAAAGTGATCAAAGAGTCTAATAAGAGTACTACCCTTCTAATTATTTATAATATTTATTTTCCCCCTAAAATTACATGTAATTTTTCTTACATCAACATATATATATATTTATATTATCTCATGGGTAGTGTGTGAATTTCTATGATGTCAGATTGTTTGGGCGTGTATGGGAGAGACTTAATTAATTTTAAGTAGAAAAGAGGAAGCAGTAATGCCATGGAGGAATTGTTTTCTTGTGAGACATAAATTTGAATTTATAACTAATACGTATATTGGCTTGTGACTTGTGGTACAATCCAATCCAATCCAATCCATTTTAATTTATTCGTTTTTCAAGCCTTCAAGAATTGGCCCCATCCCTTCATTTCTTGCTTTTAAATCTATCCATATATATATATATATGTCCACACTTCATTATCATTATCATTATATTATTATTTATCCATCATGTAATTATACTATTATGTGACGTACGGCTCATTTGATAAATTTTAAAATATAGACACCATTGCAAAATAAATATGGATTAGTTGAATGAAATTAAATGGCCAAATAAAAGGAAACAAGAAGAAAATACAATAGGCGATATAAACAAAATATATCTAGGTGTAAATTATATTTAAATTTAATTTTACAATTAGAGAAAAACCCTTGTAATTTTATTCCAAAAAATGTGTTTTGTTAAATAAAAAATTATTTTATAAAATGTAAAAAAATTTATACAATAGAGTATAAATTATTGTAGATAAATATTGAAAATCTTTTAAAGAGATTTAATTTCAGTTATGATATGAGTTGGTGGGTGAAGAAGAGAGAAGAAGTTGGAAGACAGGCGCGTGAGAGTGGGGAAAATGAGCTGTCGTTAATTCCGTAGTGACGTACGGTCTTGCCCGTACAAAATGACATCCCCACCGACCCACCCACTTCCTGACACGGCATTCCATTCGACCTTTCCTGCTCCTGACAGTTCCTTTTATAATTATATATATATAGACACAACTTGCAGCTCATTTAAATAAGACACATAATAATATCACCGTTGCCAAATGTAGTTGTATTATATAAATATTTTATTAATCAGATCTTTTGGCAAAAATGTTGGAAAACAAAAAAGAAAAGATCTTAATAAAATACTATTTAAATTTTAAAAATTTAAATAGATTTATTTACTATATTTTAAAACTATTTGTTATTATTATAAAATAAATAATAACATATTCTTATAATAATTTTTAATTTAAATTTTTTAAATTTAAATAGCATATTTTTTAGGTTTTTTTAAAAAATTCCTATTTAACAAATTTATTATCTAAAGTGCCAAAATTTGTTGAGTAGGTGTAAGTCCTTTTTAAGTTACGCGTACCCTATTTTTAATTATGTGTAGGAAGTCTTTAAAATAGAATAGGCTAACTAACTATTTAATATTTAAGATTTTTGAATCTGATTCAAACATTATTGAAGTTAATTAGGATACTTTTTTATATTATTTATTGAATCATATTATTAGATATGTAGTTTTGGATTCGTGGCTTCCCTTTCTAACGAAAGTGTCTCCTTTAATAATTGAATTCAAAATCAATTAAACTAATTTTATATTGATAATTAAGATAGTTTTTTAAAAATATTTGTATGCATTCAAATAAATTCAACACCTTATTATAATTAAGCGGTCATATAGGCATAGCCACTTCAACTAAGATAAACGCCAACGAATCGCGATAATTATCATTATCAAATACATTATTCTATTTAGTATGTATTTAGGAAACTCTTAAACTATGATTTCAAAAGAGCTTCTGGCCTAAACCTTAATTTGAAAAAATTTAGAAATAAACAGTTATTTTTGTCCAAAACCTCAGTTTGGACCAAACTATGGTTTAAAATTATGGTTTCAGATAAGCTGATCAGAATAGCTTTTAAAACAGTAAAAGAATTTATGAACTATTCAATTACTATTTTACCTTTACTTTTTCTTACACTATCTCTCATATCTCTTCTATCTTTTTCAACATCTCTCATATTTCCTCTCTACCATCTATTCTCTTCTCTATACCCTCTCTCCTTTTCACCCTCTCTCCTCTCTCCTCCTTTTAATAAAATTATATCATTTTTAGTAATTTAATTATAAATACAAAAAGTCATTTTAAAAATAACTATCAAAACACTTATTTTTTTAAAATCATTTTTCCCCAAAATTTATTCTTCATAAAATCTATTCTCCAAAATCTCTCCTTCAAAAGCTAATAAAAAAGAAAAAAGCTTCTCATATTGATACGCTATCCCTTTATTTTTTTTCTTATATATAATACTATGTTCTATGAAACTCATATAGACAAAAATTTAGGTACTTAATTAATATGAAATGACTGTGTGCATATAATAGTAAATAATTCATCTAAAATTTCCAAAAATTACCTTACATTTGTAGCATGGGAAAATCTCTCAATTATTTCTCATTGGATAGCTACTTTTAAAGAAATTTTATCTCTATTTTATTTTATTTTTGTTCAAATTTTACTTTGAATTACCGTCTAGAAATATTTTCTTCCTTATAAAAAAGGTGTCCATGATACCAAAATATGATTTGACTTAAATGTGATAAAAGGCCAGCATAAAATACGTTGTAGAAATAAATATTGAAAATAAGGGTCCATTGATGTAAGCCGAAATAGATTCTTAAACAACATTAATCGAATTAAATTTAGTAAAAGATGGATCAGAAGGTAATGTGAAGGATAATCACAGAATATAAATATAATTACGCAAGCAAAAAATATATATAAATAACGTTCCACATGAAATAATTTTAATATATATTCCTCTCGTGTCACTTTCATAGTCCAACATCAAATATGTCCACCGGAAAATGAGTACACATGGCAAAGATTATTTTGGCGTAACATTGACTATTAAATATTAATAAAAGCAATTAATTAAAAAAAGTAAAGAAAAGGAAAAAAAAAACATAAGAAACGATGAAGTCCAAGTTGTGACTTGAATAGTCCAAACCGTACGTACATGCATGACCCACCATTGAATTTCCTGTTATTATTCATCTTTTAATAAGATATTTCTATTTTAATATATTTATTATTTTATGAAGAGTATATTACACTAACCTTCCCTAAATTATAGTCAATATACTTTAATACCCCCGTTTCCCCCAAATATTACTCCAAACATTACAAGTATTTTAAAAAGGGTTTAAGCTTACAACTTCAGATTTAAAAAGAACTACAAGAAATTTCCAAACGACACTTCCTAAAAGATGGTGGTCTATATTCTCTTTTAGAAGTTGTGGGAAATTAAGAACCACTGTCTTTCTGTCAATGATCGATAGTCGTAAATTCCATTTTATAATTCTTGTTTTATACAACTTTTTTTTTGGATGAAATTACCTTTTTATTCCAAAAAAATAAAATAAAAATATTAAAAAAGGTGTTTAGTGTCATATTGGATTATAGGGTCGACCAGACCCTATTCGGTTTAAACAATGGAATATCCATTTTTATGAGAAAAAAAAGAATAAGTATGAAATGTAATTTAAATAGAATTTAGAGGGAAATAAATAAGGGGGCCCACAAGGAGGAGACACGTGGTTTACTGGGCCGGAGTTTGTACGATCGGCCTAGAGATGACAAAAAAATGTTAAGGGTTTGTCCCCAACAAGGCAAATTCAGGAGAGCACATTGTCACGCACTTAGCGATTCCAACGTCTAAGCTACGTGTGGCCTTAGCTCGACTTCCACCTTATACTCGAACTAAGTCAGCCAACCTACAAAACACTTAGCAAGCAACACGAAATAGGCAACAAGAGAACAATATCGAAGAAGACAATTGTATTAGCTCAAAGGAAGCTTTCCAAAGAAGGCTTAGAGAACTTACAACTCTTGATGACACAAATGAATGAGGGGGTGGGTATTTATAGCCATCCCACCTCCTTAAAGAATAATTCTAGAATTCTCCACACACATCTATATTCTCTACCTTTCTACACAATTCTACACAAGTATAGAATTCTCTAGAATAAGCTAGGCTTCTCCATAGTCTTCTAGATATCTCCATAGAGTTCTCCATCTTTCCACACTTCTCTAGGATCTTCTAGAAACTTCCGCAACCTTCTAGCTTACTCTAGGAACATGTAGGAGCTTCCATAACCTCAATTGGCATCATTTCTCGTGGGTACTCCCATTCCCACGAGTTTTCGGTTGTCTTCCTCTTTTGGGCTGACATTCTCCCCCACCGGAGTCCTTGACGCCCTCGTCAAGTTTCCCCTTTGCGTAGGCAGCAATCTTCTCCTTGAATTGCCACAAATCCGCCTCTTTCTCCCATGACGCCTCGCTATCGGGTAAGCCTCGCCACTTCACCAAAAATTCTTTATGCGCTGGAATGCCTCGTTGTCGCATGAGTCTCTCAGCCATGATCTCGTCGACTTCACGATCGTACGAGGTCACCATCACGGGTGGTGCCCGCTTCGACTCTCCTCGCTCGGGATTCTCGCTATCTCCATGGTAAGGTTTGAGACAACTTACATGGAAGACGTTATGCACCTTTAATTGTTGAGGTAACTCCACCCGATATGACACCTTGCCTACCTTCGTGATGATAGGAAAGGGTCCTTCATACTTGCGCACCAACCCCTTATGCACTTGGCGATAAGCCTTGAATTGCGTCGGAGGCAGTTTCACCATCACCAAATCGCCTACTTGAAACTCAAGGGGTCTCCGCTTCTTGTCCGCCCACTTCTTCATCCTCTTGGACGCCTTGTCCAAGTAAACCCGCGCCACGTCAAGCTGTTCTTGCCAACCTTTCGCCCATTTATACGCCGAAGGGCTAGTCCCCGTATAGCCCGCCGCAATCGTGTGTGGGGTTAGTGGTTGTTGCCCCATCACTATCTCGAATGGGCTTTGCTTTGTGGCTTCGCTCCGTTGCAAATTATATGAGAATTGGGCAACATCCAACAACTTTGCCCAATCTCTTTGGTTGGCACTCACAAAGTGCCGCAAAT
The DNA here is from genome assembly GCA_037074615.1 of Leucaena leucocephala. Taxonomy (NCBI): domain Eukaryota; kingdom Viridiplantae; phylum Streptophyta; class Magnoliopsida; order Fabales; family Fabaceae; genus Leucaena; species Leucaena leucocephala. The sequence goes on along the minus strand of CM073544.1, from coordinate 492,140 downwards.
ACAACTCCAACAAGGCATTTACTCGCTCGGTTTGCCCATCGGTTTGGGGATGGAATGACGTCGAAAAGTGGAGTTCCGAACCCATCATCTTGAACAACTCCCTCCAAAACTTGCCCGTGAATCTCGGATCTCGATCGCTCACAATGCTTCGAGGAAGTCCCCAATACTTCACCACATGCTTGAAGAACAAGCGAGCGGCTTCCTCGGCCGTACAATCTCGCGGGGCGGGGATGAAAGTGCCATACTTGGATAGTCGATCGACTACCACCATGATCGAACCACAACCTTCGGACTTGGGTAAAGCCGAAATAAAATCCATCGTCACACATTCCCACGGCTTCTCGGGTGTAGGAAGAGGCTCTAGCAATCCCGCCGGTTGCCTTTGTTCAATCTTGTCTTGTTGACACACAAGACATGTCCGCACATATCCCTCGATCTCTTCCTCCATCCTTGGCCAATAATACGATCGCTCCACCAAAGCAATCGTTCGTTGAATCCCCGGATGGCCAGCCCACATCGAATCATGGCACTCCTTCACGATCTCCTTTCGTAAATTCCCCCATCGAGGCACAAACAAGCGGTTTCCAATGGTGTAGAGACAACCATCTCGCTCCCAAAACCGCCTTGTCTTTCCTTGCTTTGCCAACTCAATGAGATTCTTGGCAAAATCATCCTTCTCCATCCCTTCCTTGATGCGTTGTAGTAGATTGCCTTCCACCACGCTTACCGCAGCCAACTCCGCCTTGCGACTAAGCGCATCCGCTACAACATTCGCCGTACCGGGCTTGTATTCCATCACATAATCAAATTCGGCAAGAAAGTCTTGCCACCGAGCTTGCTTAGGAGTGAGCTTCTTTTGATTTTGAAAGTAGCTCGTCGCCACGTTGTCGGTTTTGATCACGAACCGTCTCCCAAGCAAATAATGCCTCCATACTCGCAAGCAATGGATGATCGCCGTCATCTCCTTGTCATGCACGGGGTACCGCCTCTCCGTGTCATTAAGCTTGCGACTCTCGTATGCAATGGGGTGTCTCTCTTGCATCAACACTCCCCCAATTGCAAAATCTGACGCATCAGTATGGACCTCGAATGGCTTCTCATAGTTCGGCAACGCCAACACCGGATCGCTCATCACCGCTTGCTTAAGGTCTTCGAAAGCCTTTTGACAAGCATCGTCCCACTCCCACGGGACATTCTTCTTCAGTAGATTCGTCAAGGGTGTCGCCCTCTTCGAATAACTTTGGATGAACCTACGATAGTAGTTCACCAACCCAAGAAACGATCTCAAACCCGAGACATTTGTTGGCGCTTCCCATTCAACAATCGCCTTCACCTTGGCTTCGTCCATACTTATCTTCCCACCAGAAATCTTGTGCCCCAAGAACATCACCTCTTGTTGCGCAAACGAGCATTTCTCCCACTTGACATATAGCTCGTTCTCCCGCAACACTTGGAACACTTTGCGTAGGTGCCCGATGTGCTCCTCAAGGGTCTCACTATAGACAACAATATCATCGAGATAGACTACCACGAACTTGTCTAGGAACGGGTAGAATATCTTATTCATCAACGTGCAAAATGTCGCGGGCGCATTTGTTAACCCAAACGGCATGACTAAGAACTCGAAAGCGCCATACCTCGTCACACAAGTGGTCTTCGCCTCATCTCCCTCCGCAATACGAACTTGCCAATATCCCGATCGCAGGTCCAACTTCGAGAACCACTTCGCCTTTCCTAACCGGTCGAATAAGTCATCGACTAGCGGAATGGGATATTTGTTCTTGATCGTCACCTTGTTGAGAGCCCTATAGTCGATGCACATACGTAAGCTTCCATCATGTTTCTTTTGGAACAAGACGGGAGCTCCGTATGGTGCTTTGGATGGTCGAATGAATCCCGCCTCCAACAACTCCTTCAATTGCTTCCGCAACTCCTCTAATTCGGGAGGAGCCATTCGATAAGGCATCATTGCTGGAGGTTTAGCTCCGGGCTCCAACTCTATGGCATGATCAACTTCCCTTCGAGGAGGAAGTTTCTTTGGCAACTCGGGCGGCATAACATCTTTGTACTCCTCAAGCACGCCCTTAACTTGCGGAGGAATGTCAAGAGAGTTGGGGACATTACCTTCTTCTTCCTTGAAGGCTACTAGGAACGTTTCTTCACCCTTCTTGACTCCTTTGGCCACTTGCATTGCCGATAGCACACTTGACCCAACCGATATGCGCTCCACCGCAACACGATGCTCACAACTACCACTTCGAAAGTGAGCAAACCCATCCTCGGCGAGAGTGAACGGCAACACTCGCTCGATGAAATCGAGACCTAGCACCATCTTGTAATCCTTCAATGGCACCACGTTCAAATCCAACTGTCCAGCCCACGTACCCACGGTGATGGGAGCTTTGCGGATAATTCCCATCATGGGCTGTGAGGGTTGATCCACCATCTTAATCCACCCTACTTCCTTGGCCATCGCCAATCCAAGCTTTGCGGCTTCGTCACTTGCTATGAGATTTTGATTCGCCCCCGAATCAAGCAACGCCTTGATGTCCCTCCCGTTCACTCGGACATCTACATATAGCAAGTTCTTCCCTGGTGGGAAGCTCACCTTTACGTCAGCCGTAACTCCTTCACGCTTGGTCTCTACCTCCGTCTTCGCCTTGACGGAGTTCACCACACGCACATTCCCCAAGTGCGCTTGATCACCTCGTTGGGCACTCTCATCATGTGCCGCAACAATGGCATTGAGCTTTCCTCGATTCGGACATTCCTTCACCCAATGCGGTCCTCCACATAGGAAGCAGTCTCGTCGAAACTTCGACGGTTCCCTCGATTGCTCCCTCGGACGTTCCCTCGAGTGATCTCTCGATGGCTCACCTTGTTTCTTGTTCCCGTTGAAGGGCTTCGTTGCCTTGAAGTGGGATTTCTCTCCCCCACCTTTGCCAAAGTTCCCCTTCTTTGGCTTGTTGTCCTTCTTGAATTGGGTGTTCCCAAACTCGACAAGCGACTCCGCTTCCGCTATGGCACTAGCTAGATCTTGGACGCCGCGCCTCTTGAGCTCTTGCTCGGCCCACCGTTGTAAGCCGTCCATGAAGTAGAGCAAACGAGTCTTGTCGCTCATGTCGGGAATTTCTAGCATCAATGATGAATACTCCCGTACATAGTCCTTCACCGAGCCCGTTTGCCTTAGTCCCCTCAACTTCTTCATGGCTAGCTCCTCGGCATTCTCAGGATAGAATTGCCTTTTCAATTCCGCCTTGAATGCTTCCCACGTCGCGATCTCGATCAATCCTCGCTCCATCTCCGCATAGCGCCTTCTCCACCATAAGGCCGCATCTCCCTCGAGATAGAGAGTCGAGGTGTTGATCTTGGCCGCATCATCCGTCATGCTAGTGGCCTCCAAGTAGCGCTCCATGTGCCAAATGAAATTGTCGATCTCCTTAGCATCTCGCTTACCCGCGAACTTCGCCGGTTCCGGGACTCTTACTCGCGAGACACTTGCACCAACACCGCTTGACAAGGCAACTTTGCACAAGGCTAAGTCGGCTTTCGTCTCCGCCAACTCGTTCCGTAAGGACTGCATCTCGGACTCCGTCCGCAACCGATATTCCTCCATTGTCTTGTTCATCTTATCGACGAACTCATTGAACATGCCTTGTACTTGACCTTCGAGTGACTTAATCCACACGGATTCCTTCTCCTCTTGGTCATCCTCCTTAGCACCAAGAGTGTCACAAAGTTCTCCCACGGCCAACTCCATCTTGGTCAGCCTTACGTTGAAAGCATCCACAACGTCCTTGGAGAAACTCCCCTCCCGTGGAGTCTCCTTGGATTTCCCCCTAGTTTTCTTCGACGGAACTTGGGCCTCCTCTCGCCCACGCTCCTCTTGCACCGCAGAAATGTTGCTAGCTTCATCAGGGTTTGCCATGGTCACGATACTCCCTTTGTCGCAACTTGGCTCTGATACCACGTGTCACGCACTTAGCGATTCCAACGTCTAAGCTACGTGTGGCCTTAGCTCGACTTCCACCTTATACTCGAACTAAGTCAGCCAACCTACAAAACACTTAGCAAGCAACACGAAATAGGCAACAAGAGAACAATATCGAAGAAGACAATTGTATTAGCTCAAAGGAAGCTTTCCAAAGAAGGCTTAGAGAACTTACAACTCTTGATGACACAAATGAATGAGGGGGTGGGTATTTATAGCCATCCCACCTCCTTAAAGAATAATTCTAGAATTCTCCACACACATCTATATTCTCTACCTTTCTACACAATTCTACACAAGTATAGAATTCTCTAGAATAAGCTAGGCTTCTCCATAGTCTTCTAGATATCTCCATAGAGTTCTCCATCTTTCCACACTTCTCTAGGATCTTCTAGAAACTTCCGCAACCTTCTAGCTTACTCTAGGAACATGTAGGAGCTTCCATAACCTCAATTGGCATCATTTCTCGTGGGTACTCCCATTCCCACGAGTTTTCGGTTGTCTTCCTCTTTTGGGCTGACAACATGCTGCCGCAACCACAATCAACAGGGTCTTTATTATTTATAAGGGTTGATACAAATAATAAAAAATAAATTTATATTTTATAAAAATATGAGTTTAATTTTTGTTACTAATATGAAGATTTTTTTTTATAAATAATCTCATAAATTTTTTATAAATATTATTTAAATCTTAATTTTAGTGGGAGACCAGTGCCGAATTTATTTAATTTTTTTTTATAACAAAAAATTAGGGGTCCTTATTAGCAACATCATGGTCCTCCACACCACTAGGCCATTTATGTTATGTCCCTTCCAAGTTTCTTCCTTCTTTTAATGCTATACACCATGGTAGGTTTCACTCTAAAAAACTAGTGTAAAATACCAACTATATATTGTGCTTTATATTTAAAAATAATAAAAATTCTTCAATAAAAAGAACTATGATATGCTTGTATCTTTTTTTTGTTTGGTTATGGCAAAGGGGTTTGTGTGTTCCTTTTCTATCTACTATCTCCCGTAAAAATAATTGAATTTTTAATCATGATATTAAAAGCAAAGCCGCATTAGCTGATTATACAAGTGTGACAGATAAACAAATCCTTTAATCAATCTGGTTAAAAGTTTTGAACAAATAGATTGTATTTGATTTTATATTGTTTCCTCATTTATTTAGCTTAAAATGATATTTATTTTGAGTTAAAAAAATAACAATATGTCAAATTTATACTTTAATAACTCTATTTTTTTAAATTACGTATGGTTTATTTATAAATATTTTATTTATCTATAGATTAATGTATTTTTATTTAAATATTACTCTTTTTAAAATTATATATAAGTATTTTTTCTATTTTAATTAAATTAAATTACTTTAATTTATCATCACATTGATCAGTTCAATAATCGGTTGGATTTTTAGTACTTTGCTTTTAATAGCATTTCTTACCATCAATAATAGTAATTTTCTTTCTCTTATGGCTGAAATCCATGGTATGAGGAGTGAAAAAAAAAAAACTTCAAGAGTGTGTATTGGTCATGATGTGGTCATTATTCGTAAGCATATAGAATTCCATTTTGATGTTGACTAAAAATACTTTCTTAAATGTTCATATGGGATTGACTTGCCGTGTAAAACATGGCATTGCTGAGAGGTTTTATCAATTCATGTCTGGCCAATAATGAAAAGGAAAAAGAAAAAGAAAATTCAAGGGAGGTGTGTGGGTATATGATAATTATAAAATGGCCTAACATAAAATTTGGTCAAAGTCCAAGTATTGACTTGGAAATTGGAATTGATATGGAAGAAGGAGATGAGAAAAATTGGAGGGTACATATGTAAAATCGTACATGACCCATTTCCAGGAAAGTAGAAATCAACTGCATAAGTACATATATACATATATTCACATTACAATTATTGACATCACTTTCTTGTTTCTTCGTTCAAACTTTCTCACTGCAATTATAAACTTTCCGGGAAAATTAATGATTTGAATTCAAATATTCAACACTTACAATTAATTTCTTCCCGTTTACTATTTCCTTTGTCCTTTTCGTTCCTCCCTCTTTTCCATGCTACTTTCAATCAATAATATATAGAACCACAGTAGACATTATAAGTTGATCTTTCCTATTCCCATTTTTTTTTGGGAAAAAAACATACACATGCATTTAATTTTTTAATTCAAGTAACATATAATTGTTATTAAATCATCTCCAAGGTTCGTGTTACTATGGGAGAAATGTGTAAGCTTTATATTATATAGAGTTGATTTTTCACATCCTTAGACTTTGAATTTATTGGAGTTTGCATTCACTCTTGATGGCTGGATATTTAATGAGGTTATTTGGATGAATTAAATCATAATATTTATATCGCTTAAATTGCTTTTTACTAAATCAAATATCATATATTTAAAATTAATTTTATCTAAATTCAAGATATCTTATTTAATTAATATATTATGTAAAATGTTAAGTGTGAGTGTCTCTCCTCTCCTCTCCTAATTTTATTCTTATTTTTTTATATTATCAACTAATATCTAATATTTTTTTTTAAATTATATTATTAAATATTTGAGCAATTAATTACTCTAGTTTTAATATTTGCAACTTTCTCTCCTAGTATAGTTACCTTCTTTAAAATTTGAACTGGAGATCTAGAAATATTTATCATAGTCTTATATTACTAGACTGATTCTATGATATTGATCATTTTCCCTGTTCTCTCTGTCGAACCTGAATCCGGTAGGTCTCTCTCCCTCCATTTGTTTTCTAACAAAATAAATGAAAAATATTTTGCTAAATTGTTCACATTAGAGGGGGAGAAATGTGTTAGACTTGAAATGGAATTAGTAATAATTTTTGACTTGAAGCTGGCATCGTTAAGGCTTTGCATAAATGATTCTTTGGCCAGTATTTGAATAGACTACTCTTCAATGTGTTTTAGTTTTCCCTGTACAATTAACGTAATCATTAGGCTATATTATTGGAAGAGAATTAGAGAGGAGTGATTCTCCTTCATATAGTTATGTGTATAACAGGTAACCTTTGAGTTAAGGCATAAAAAACTCCTAATTTAATGTCTATGACATATATAAAATTGTCATAAATTTTGAATTATGTACAAATAATTGCTTGACATTTAAAATTTAATAATAAACCATCTAAACGTTTTTGAGTTTGTGTGGATTTTATTTTTGTATACATATAATATAAGCCCTGAACTTTGAATTATATAAAATTTAAAAAATTAATAAAGATTGTCAATAAAGAACATAAAATTTAGGAAAATTGTGTACTCTTTCGGTCCTTAATATAATATATAATTATGAAGTTGATTTTAATTTTAAATATAAAATTAATTTTTTATATTTATTAATTTTTTTAAATCATCTCTATTGACACTCTCTTAATAATAATTAAGAGAGGGAGTTAATAAAGATAGTTAGAGCGTTTTAGAAAAAAAAAATATCACGTTACCTAATTTTTTTAATTTAATTAAATTAATTAAATAAATTTTATATAAAATATCGGGAGAGGATAATAAGATATATGCACTTTGTTTGAGTTGAGAAATAACAAGAGTTGTAAATTAGGGTGGGCGGGTGTGGTGGGGCTTGATGTCAATCTATTTGAGTGATAGGAAGGGAAATTAAATTCACGACAAACTAAAGTAACTAAAGTCTGAATATTTGTTAAAGACATGTTCCTATTTAATAATTAATGATACTATTAATAAAATTATTTTTAATAAAAAGATATATGTACTTCTTAAAAAAATCGGTGATATATTTTAAATTTGTCAGTGTACGGGCAGTGATGCTGCGGAAATCTTAATGATGAGATCAAAAGAAAAGTGGCAAAAGGCCTGAAACGAGATCCATTATATGGTGAAAAAAACCTACGAGACAGTTGGAATCATGATGAAGGAGCAAATGACAATGAAGTAGAGGTTTGACAAATGTTGCAGAGAGCATTATCGGACACCATGATCGTTGTACGACGCTCCCATTTATATTTGACAACCAAAAAGTGCAGGCTTCGATGGTTTCTAGGACAATCTTTGAAAATTATGGTGGATCCGATCTAATATCACAATGCACTTTTTTGGGGGAACTATGAGAGTTTCGGTGGATCTCTGTGTTGGAGCCTGGAGGGATCAAATTGCACTTTTTTAACCGTGCCTCGAACCTTGAAACTTTTGCTTTCCGGATTTGAAGGGCTCAACGGTTGAGGCTTTCTTGATTAAGTTTCAATCAAAAGATATTAGCCCTCAAATTGTAATCTAATGGTATCGAAGAATGAGTCATAGTGCCCATGAGTTTGTGATCTAAGTGACATGAAAGTTTTATTACAAGTGAGGGTCCTATGTTTGATCCTATCTATAATATCAAATCGTTAGTTTTAACCTTTTTAAATTCCGAAGATGGGGAGTACCCCTTTATGCTCCATTTTTATTTTTAATATTTTGTAATATATTTGCCTTTTAAATTTTGTAATATTTTTGGTATTGAAATTTGTGGGTACTTTATTATCTGATATTCAGGTCACCCATCCTGAAATATATTAATAAATGAAAGATATTTTCACACACAAGAAATAACAAAATTCATAAGGATACTCTTCTAAAAGTTTTTTTAAATACATATATCATTATATTAGAAATAATCATATTCAAAATATTGTTAGATATTAAATATGAACACCTCTTTCAATAGGGATTCAAATCTTTATTTCTCATGGTATACGAAATTAATTCTTTTTGCTAGACCCAACTTCTCCTATTAGTTCTCTTGCGAGGTTAAAGGAGCAGAGAAACCGAATTGGTTGAGGATAAATAAAAGCCCACTTATTCATTTAACGGATTAAAGCCCATTTGTTGTTGGATGAGACCATTGAATTCCAAAACATATAATATGCACAAAATTACAAACCCTTTTTATTTTGGGCCCCAAAGCGTTCAAACCAAACGAAACCCAGATCTGCTTTAGACCTGGGCCGTTAAAATAAATTTGGGGAAAGCAAAAAAAAAAAAAAAGGTCAAAACGGTGCGTTTAGCAAATAACAGTAGAACATGCTTCCTCATCTTCCTCTTCAGTGTAGTGGTGCTAGGGTTTAGAAGTTAGACTGACCGTTATTATTGTTCCTTGTTCTGCTCTACTCAGGCTCTTCAAAATCAATTTCTCCAAGCAAGGATTTCTTCTATATTCTCTTCCTACCTTGTCGTTATTCTTCTTCGTCGTCCGAATCGCTTCGCTCCTTCGTCGGAATTTCACGAACTTTGAAGCAGCACAAATAACATGTTTCATTGGTTTCCTCTGCTCTTCATCTTCAGACAGATATAATTTTTTTGGGATTTCGCTGAAGAATTCTAATATGTTGGCTCGTGATCCTGTTAATAAGTTATCGTTTAATCGATTCATTAGTAATGGCGATTTGGTTATTGTTTATGAGAGGCATGACAACATGAAGCCTGTAACAGTGTCTGAAAATTCTGTCCTCCAGAATCGTTTCGGAGTTTTCAAACATGCTGACTGGATGGGGAAGCCATTTGGTTCCAAGGTGTTCAGTAACAAGGGCGGTTTTGTATACTTGTTGGCTCCTACTCCAGAGCTATGGACTGTTGTATTAAGCCATAGGACTCAGATTCTCTATATTGCTGATATTAGCTTTGTAATCATGTACTTGGAGATTATTCCTGGTTTCTTGGTTATGGAATCTGGAACTGGAAGTGGATCTTTAACCATTTCTCTTGCAAGGGCTGTTGCTCCTACAGGACATGTCTATACATTTGATTTCCATGAACAAAGAGCTGCATCAGCTAGGTAACCAAAAAGATAATATTCAGATTCTTACGTTAGAAATTGCTATCTCATCTTATTGGATATATGGTATATGTGATTTTATCTTTTACAGGTCCACTTGTTTGCTTTATTACCTTAGCTATGTGGTTTGTCTGTAAAATTTTCAAGTCATATATTGCTTGAAACAAATAATTATACGCTTCTGTACTAGTTGATCTAGCAATCTCTGCTATTTTAAGGGCATTTACTCTGTTAGAACTTCACAAAACGATTTAAAAGCGGTGTTTGTGTGAGAGAGAGAGGGAGAGAGGTTAGCAACTTCGCGTTACTATTATTTGTTTTATAAGGTTTAGATTGTGATAAATAGACAATTTTGGGGTCATGTGTTCACTTGATCCTTATCTCATTTTAGGGAAGATTTTGAGAGGACAGGACTAAGCAGCTTGATCAGTGTGAATGTGAGAGACATCCAGGGAGAAGGATTTCCTGATGAATTCGCTGGTTTAGCTGATGCTGTATTTCTTGATCTACCCCAACCTTGGCTAGCCATTCCTTCAGCTGCAAAAATGTTAAAACAGGATGGAACTTTGTGCTCATTCTCCCCATGCATTGAACAAGTACAACGATCATGCGAAACACTTCAAACCAGCTTCACAGGTACGCTTGTGTGCTTTCTTTCTTATAGGAAAATTGATTAAAAGTACCTGTTTAAAAATTTTATTGGCCAAAAATACTTGAATTTGAGCTATCTTCAGTTATGAGCAATGACTCCATTTTAAAGACTTTTGCACATAGTTGAAAATTAGTTACATATAGCTGAAGAAAAATTTCACCCGAAAATGAGTTGTACTAGGTCCATTTGGCCAATAAAATTTCTAGAACACTTTTAACCAATTTTCCCTTCTTTTTGGCGAGTTTGTGTGTAAATGGATCTCTTTAACTGGTATGCATTTTTTTTGGCACGTATATCAAGATATAAGGACATTTGAGGTGCTCCTACGCACATATGAAATTCGAGAAGAGAGAATGGATGGGATTGCAGGGGAAGGGAATGTTGGTAATGGTTCTCTTCCCTGCAAAAGAAGGCAATGTTCTGATGGGAGCAATGTGCTTAGCAGTGGCAGTACTAGTGTTTCTACTGTTATGGCTAGACCAAATGGTGAAGCAAGAGGTCATACAGGCTATTTGACATTTGCAAGACTCAAATGCCTCTCATGAGGAGTGCACACGTGTCCATCCAATTTTGTACCAGATATAAAGCTCTGTATCTTTAACCTCCTTTTAATTTTAGCCTCAGGTAACAATTCTTTGTTCCATTTAATGTTTTACTTGTAGTAGAAAATTCTGATAGAAGCTTCTTTAAAGTTCTGATAGATGCTTCTTTGCTTCAACCTGCTTCCATATAAGCTATAATAGCTAAAATTAAGTCAAAATTGGTTTTCCTTATGTTTTCAGTTGTTACTTTGAGGTTTTTTTTGGGGTTCATGATTGAAAAATACATTAATGATACGATGTTCTTGAGTTGTTTTTAACTAATAGACTCCTTTTCTTTTTTCCTTTCTTTTTTAAACGTTTGAGCTTTTGCGGATGTTGGTCCAACTAGGTGGTCAGGTTTGTGTCGTGTGTTGTTAATGTTTTTGATAAGCGAACTCTTGGATCTTTTATACGCCAAGCTTTGTAGCTTATACGTGTGCAGGAGTACGAGCATGTATTTTTTTATTTAAAGTAATTTTGTTTGTCATGGTTAGACACTAAACGCTGACACTTCTATTAGTGGAAACTGGAACCCTAAATGCAACCCTTACAGTAACATTAAAGACTCTTTAAGTTCCTGATCGAACATAGATGTTATTTTTTTTAGTTGCCCACCTAGTTTATCGGAGTTTTGTCTCGACTACATTCGGATCTGACCCTCGTTACGGACCTGGCTATGGTGGGTGAGTCTCCTAATGGGGATTTTTTGCAGACGTCAAGGCTCGAACTCGAGATCTCGTTTAAGCGATACCGAGCCGTTTACCACTCGGACTAACCCCCGTTGGTTTGAACTTGGACATTTGAATATAAATGAAAGCCTATCTACACCCAAGTTGAAGAAATTCCTGTTCATTGATATATGCACTACGTGATGCCTCTAATATTATTGGAGAATATATTTTTTCTTCTATTTTTCACATAAATCTATCTCTTCTAAATGTAGAAAGAGTTATAGAAACGACAAAAATCTTGACATATATAGTGTTTGGTACAAGGGAGATGGAAGGGAGAGGAGAAAGAAAAGTAATTTGCTTCCCTTTCCTTACCTGGCTATGTCAAATTTTGCTTCCCTCCTATAAAATGGTGAGGATTTGGAGAGGAGGGTATAGTTTTGTCTTATCCTGACTAAAACACCCTTATATCTCACAAAAAATCTGTAAACTTATCTCTTGTAAAATTCTTGTTTGGAGAAATGTTCAACTATATTTTGAACATAATTGACTTAAATAAAATTGTTGTGGTTATATGAGTATACTCTGTCTATTTAATTTTTAACTTAGTTTAATTTATAACATAATATATTTAAACCGTTGAAATGAAATTCATACCTTTTTTTCATTTGTATACCTATAAGTGATTTTAAATAAATGAAATATAAACATAATCAAATTTTTTTTATAATCAATATCACTTAGGAAAAAAGTCATGATCATTTGAAATCACATTTATTCACTGCTAATCTAAATGAATACTAAATAGGGTAAATGTGCATCTAACATCTTAAACTAATTTTAGATGTGCAATCAACACCTTAAAGTATCTAAATTATTATAATTTTACTCATATGATAATAAAAATATAAATTTTTATTTGATACATGTCACATAAACTTTTTATTTCGATACATTATTATTTAAAAAGGCATATATATAATATTATTTTAATAAATTGTACTAAATAAATCATAAAATTTCTCAATCTTCATATATGAATTCTATACAATATCAATTTTAGAGCTTATTTAGTATATTTTTTAAACAATATGACACATGTAACATTTTAAATAATAATATGTTAAAATAAAAAGTTTACGTGACATAGATCAGACATAAATTTATATTTTTATTAATGAAAAGGTAAAATTATACCAATTTAAACACTTTAAGGTGCTGATCGTACTTATAAAATTAGTTTGGAGTGTTAATTGTACTCTTAAATACTTTATAATGCTAATTATTCCTCTGAAATTAGTTTCGGGTACTGGATACACCTTTACCTTATTAAATATTATAATGATTCTTAAAAATTACTTTTAAAATTTTACGTTATATGATGTAAATTCTTGAATATAATATTTCCTTAAATTAGTTAAAAGAGGGTGCATGGATATTCCCGGTGCTTAAAAGTCAAGTTCGTATGATTCAATCCTTGTCAATTAAGTCTCGATGAAAAAACATTTCTATTTCATTATGAAAAAAAAAATGAAAAGACCTTGTTATATTAAATTCACAAGGCCAAAAATATAAAATAATAATAAAAATGAGATGGAGAGTACAATTTTTAAATGTTGAAAAATATTAAAATTTGTAAAAATAAAAATAAAAATCATCATTAAGTTATATTAAATTTAATTGTAACTATCTTAAAATTTGATAGTATATCTTACTCCTTACTCTTTATTATCTTAAATATAAAAATTAGATAGAAAGTTAATTTTAGTCTTAAATATAAAACCCTAATTCACTTTCTCTTCTAAAATTATAATTTTTTTCCTAACTACCTTTATATAATTACACATATTAAGGAGTTTTCTACAAATGTTAGTTTAAATACACATGATTAAATGTGTATTTTAAAGAAATTAATACATAATCTTTATAACTAACTAATTTAACTAATTTATTTAATCTACTAAACTAATTAAGTAGATTAATTTATTTAATTTATTAAATTAATTAAGTAGAACTTATATTAAGAATTAGTATAAAACAATACAAATATGCCGTTTTTAAATACCTTCAACTTAAATCAATATAGGGGCCTGAATATTCTGAAGTGGTCTGAAATCAAGTTATCCAGTAATGCTTGAGGACTATTCTAATATTGCCTTTAGGGTATTTACTTGATGACCCAACGACATAAAGGGATAAAAAAAACCCAAAATTATAAGTAAAAAAGAAAATGGAGACGACTTATTTTTACAAAAGGACAAAATTATAAAAAAAAACTGAAAATGAAAGATTGAGACTGGTCACTGGTGTACCTACTTTGCAATTATCAATTAGTTAAGTCCACCACACAGCCATGGCGGCTCTCAAAACAGTTCAGATATTAATTCAATAATAAATGATTGAATAGATAATTAATTTATTTTAACGTTATATATATATATATTACTTTAAGTGGACCCCAAACTATTATATTTATGCGGATAAGATTAGTTTTATTTATTATTTATTTGCATATAGTTTAAAATTTAGAGGGATTATTTGTATATAATTTAAAATTTGAGGGCTATATATACACAAAAATAAAGTTTATAAGGATATATAATTGATTAGCTGGACATAGGGTCTAAAGTAAAGGGAAATTTGGTATAATTTAGCCTTTTCAACAAACAATAAGTAAATTAAATGAAACTTTCCCAAATTTTGTTATAATTAAATGGCTCCGCAGAAAGCCTTGCTTTCTTTTGTTTCTGAGTAGGAGCGAGCCATCATACAGTTGCATGATCGATCAGCTTCATATGGCTTCTTCTTCTTCTTCTTCTTCACCAGCGATAGCCTTTGCAATTGCTTTTTCTGTTTGTGTGTTCTTGAGCTGCTTGCTCGGTGCATCATCACAAGATCAAAACTTTACAACGGATCCTTCTGAAGGTACACACACACACACACACACACACACACACACACACACACACACTCTTATATTTATGCTTCTCTCCCTCGCGTTTGTTTGTAGCTCTGATATATAGAAAGTTTTCCCTGCAAAATGAGTATTCATATATATAGGAATAACTGTTAGAGATGCTGACAATTTTTTTTCTATTCAACTCAAACGAAGGATGCTGATTGCTGAAGTTTTTCAGTTAAAAAAAAATTCAAATATGCTATTTTCTCATTTTATTAATCAATTTCTTCACAGGGTTTGTTTGGCCTACCACAACGGCTTGTTGATTAGTTATAGTTAATAGTTAATTTTAACTTTTTAAGCGATTGTCTTTTCCTTGCTCTTTGGAACTTGGAGGAATGCGAATTAAATTTTCCATCGCATGTATCTTATGTAATAATTTCTTCAAAATTTGAACTTTTATGTACGTAACGTAGCTAGAAGTTTGAATTCAATCTTCCACAAATGGCGTATATCGGCATTACCAAATGTGTGGAATATAAGCGGCGAGCTATGCAGCGGACGAGCCATCGACGGCAACACCGGAATTAATGTCTTAAATCCATTCATCAAATGCGACTGTTCCAGTGGCAATACATGCCACATTACTGAACTGTATAATCTCTACCCTCTAGCTTCTCACTTAACTCTTCTTTCTTTCTTTCTTTCTTTCTTTCTTTCTTTATTTATTTATTTTATTCTCTATCTTCTCTTAACTTGATTTATTGATGGCTTTTCTCTGTCATTTTTATGGCAGGATCGTTTATGAATTGGATGTTGTTGGGGAAATCCCAGAAGAGCTATGGACTCTCACTTACCTTACCAATTTGTATGCTTTTTAACTTCCCAATTCCCCAAGCTGGGTTTTATTGAAATTTCTTGCAAAAACTCCTAGAAAATATTGTGATCCCCCCCCCCTCCCAAAAACTTCTCTTTTAAACCAATGGATTATTTTTCTTGTTAATTTTCCTGTATTTCTCAGCATGCTAAAGTTTCCTCAAATTGCAATCAGGGACCTTCGCCATAATTACTTGACGGGTTCTCTACCTCCAGCCATTGGAAAGCTCACTCGTATGCAGTACTTGTAAGGCCTAACTTATAAATGCTTCGTTTGGTTTGGATAGTTTATATATGTTAATAATATTTTTTAAACAAATTTTAAATTTAAATGGAGAAAAATTCAAACCATTCAGATTGATGTAATGGTATAAATTTATTCAAAACGAACCTTTTCTGTCTCAAATAACAGAGAATCCTGGACTTGCTTGTTATACTTACTTTAAGATGCATACTCAGGAAGTCACGCTTTAATGTAAATTTATCCCCATTAGGTCCTTTGGCATCAATTCTTTATCAGGGGAGCTTCCGAAGGAATTGGGAAGTCTTACCGAGTTAATATCATTGTACGTTATCCGCTTTCCCTTTCAGCAATTTCCGTCCCCCCTCTTGTTTATGTTTTTTCTTTTTTGGTTGCAAGTGATTTAAATGGCAACTTGGTGTTTTTGCTTTTCCAATAGATTCTGATTCTATCATATTATTCTGAAGTAATATTGTTTTCTTTTCCTTTTCCTTTCAAATGGGTTTTGTCAACATCTGGAACTGATAGAGAAGAACATTAAATGACTATGCAGTTTACTTTAAAAGCCATTCTGTAGTACAAGATTTATGATTTTTGTGAACAATACACCCCGATGATACTGTTGAGGATCCAATTAATTATTGTTAACTATGCAGGAGTGTTGCAGGAAACAACTTCTCAGGTTCTATCCCATCCGAACTAGGGAATCTGAAGAGATTACAACAACTGTAAGTTCCACCGCAGTCTGTGCATCTACTTTTTGTTATGACCAAATTTTGCATAAGTCCCTCATTGAGCACATGAGAACAGGTTGTCTCATATCCATAAATTGTAATCCTTGAGCTGGCAAGTGTGTGTTTAATTACAAGAGGGAAGTATAGTAATTCCTATACATTGCAACTTGTCATTGCATGTTCTTTAGTTGTTATTGGACTTTTGGGTAATTAAATTCTTTCTTTAGAAACTTATAGTAATTCCCCCTAAAATAAATGGAGCCACGTTGTAATGAAGTATAGTGAGCATGAGGGGATGATGAATAAGGATCTGTTGATTTATCACCTTCTTTCCTGCTGTTATTTATTTGATAGTTCATGTGCACGTGCTGCCTAGTATGTTGCTGGCAAATTTTGAGAAAAACTAGCAACCGAAGAATTAAGGTCTGATACTGGTAGATTATAGCAAAACTAAGTGACATAAGCAACTTGCATTATTATGAAGCCCCTCAAATATGTAATTATTTATATTAGTCATATCGTGTCTATTAAAAGAAAATTAATCCTTTCTTCCCATATTTAGAATTTACAAACTACTACTAAAAGTGGTTGGATTTCAATGAACATTTCTTTGCAGCTACATACATAGTTCGGGACTTAGTGGTCAGATTCCTCCTACTTTTGATAATCTTAAAAACCTGAATACATTGTAAGATATTACCTTGTCTCTTTTCTTTTCTATTTTGGATATCTTGAATCATGATGATGAAAAATGGTTTCCCGTTTGCCCAGGTGGGCTTCAGATACGGAACTCACAGGCAGGATTCCTGACTTCATAGGAAGTTGGTCTCAGTTGACAGATTTGTAAGACTAGATCATTAGTATGCATTTGTTCCAAAATAATCAAGATGTTGAATCTTTTATGCATTCTGAAGTGATATTTTCACTGAGCATTGAGTTTGTCTTGCTAATCTGCAACTTTACTGGCTTTAAGTTTTCAATCGGAACCAACAAGTTGCTATTGGTTGAGGTTGTAAGCGGCCTCACCCCGTAAAGAGGAGAACACAAGTTCGAATCCTGGAAAGCGTATTTATTAGGAGAGGCGAAATCCTTTTTCATTCTAAGCCTCGAAAGAGATTATACCCTTGCTTAAATGAAAAAAAGTTTTCAATCAGAAGTTTCTTCTGTTGCATCTTAAGAGGTAATTACTTACTTTATAGTCTCCCTGTGAGTTTCGGGGTTTTCCCTGATGGATTTACCAACGGTTGGAAGCTCCTCTAAGCTAACGAGCTTTTGGTATTAAAATATGGCTTTGGGATGGCTACTTGTGTGATTGTATTGTATTCCTTTTCATCATGGAATTCTATGAAAGTACTTAAATTTTTTTTATATTATAAATAATTTATGTTCCCTCAGGGAATATAATTGCTGTATATTTTGATAGGAGGCTTCAGGGTAATTCTTTTGAAGGACCAATACCAACATCATTTGTAAATCTGACTTCTCTTACAGAGTTGTGAGTGCCATCACTATTTTCTTCCAGTCATTCTGTGGATTAATAAGAGCTAATTATATGATACTCAAATGTAGGAGAATAAGTGAAATATCTAATGGGAGCTCCTCACTGGCATTTATGTGGAATATGAAGTCTTTGAATGTCTTGTAAGTTTCAAGGCAATGTCTCCCCTATATAGATATAATTATTTTCTTTTTCCTTTTCCTTCTAGAATGTAACATATTGGTTACAAATCTTGCAGAGTACTGAGGAATAACGATATTTCTGATTCAATTCCATCCAATATTGGTGAATTTCAGAATTTGAAACAGCTGTGAGAATTACCTGTTTATGTAGCTCTTCAGATACATATAAGCTATCCATAAACTTAAATTGCCATTGGAGCGCAGATCATTATACATGCATGTTGGTTCTTTCAGGGATTTGAGCTTCAACAATATCATGGGACAGATTCCGATATCACTTTTCAATCTGAGCTCACTAGCTAACTTGTAATATATAAGCCATGCCTAAGTAACTATGGATTTCTCTCACATGCTTTCATGATTGGATTATTGCATGATTTGCTTTTTCTCCAATTTTAGATTTCTTGGAAACAACAAACTCAGTGGTACTATCCCTACCCAGATAAGCCCGTCTCTTCTCAATGTGTTAGTATTCTTGACATTTAGACTCTTCAGCATCATAGTGCAGTAAGAATGGCATATATTCCCTCAGTCTTTAATATAAAAGCTAGTTGACTAATTTATGTAAGTTAAGGAAACCAAATAAATCATTTAATTATGATCAGATCCAATCTCTCAATACGAATTCATATCATATACTCTTTAATCTACCCAAATTAATCAATTATCTCTTATATTAGTTATAATTAACTGATTTATTTGGCTTCTTTAATTTATCTAAATTAGTCAACTTTCTCTTCTATTAAGGACGGGAGGGAGTAATATGCATTCTTCTCGCGCGCATGTGAGTGTGTGTAGCTACATTAATATTATTATTGTAAATACAGAGAGCAAAATGATGTACAAATGCTTATTTTCATTCATATGTTGAATACCTATTTATAGATATAATAGGTAACCCTAGATATAATAGGTAACCCTAGATATAATAGGTAACCGTAGATATAATAGGTAACCCTATATATAATAGGTAACCCTAGACATTAATTACAATATCATATCAGTATCATATCGTATCCTCTACTAATTACGGAATATTACATATCATATAATATCACTACAATATCTCTACACTCCCCCTCAAGTTGGAGC
This sequence comes from Leucaena leucocephala, assembly GCA_037074615.1. NCBI lineage: Eukaryota > Viridiplantae > Streptophyta > Magnoliopsida > Fabales > Fabaceae > Leucaena > Leucaena leucocephala. The sequence continues at coordinate 472,893 of CM073544.1, read as the reverse complement.
ATAGATGTCAATCATACCCAACTTGTTACAAAGATATTCAATCCGAACCCTATTAAGAGCTTTGGTGAGGAGATCGCCTAGTTGATCACTGGATCGGACATGTCCTGTAGAGATGAAATTTTCCTTGAGCTTGTCTCGGATAAAATGACAGTCGATCTCAATATGTTTCGTGCGTTCATGGAATACCGAGTTAGAAGCTATGTGTAGGGCCGCTTTATTATCACACCACAACTTAGCTGGTAATGAGGTTTGGAGGCCAACCTCCGTCATCAACTGATATATCCAGACTATCTCGCATACAGACTGTGCCATGGCTCTATATTCCGCTTCTGCACTTGATCGTGACACTACATTTTGTTTCTTGCTTTTCCAAGATACCAAGTTGCCTCCAACAAAGACACAGTAACCGGTAGTAGACCGTCTTGTGGCCTTTGATCCACCATGATCAGCATCACAAAAACACTCAATATCTATATGGCCATGACTCTTGTACAATATCCCACGACCTGGAGATCCCTTCAAATAATGTAACACATGTTCTAAGGCTTCCCACTGTCGAACAGTTGGAGAGACCATAAATTGGCTAAGAACACTTACTGGGTAAGTGATATCAGGGCGGGTAACTGTAAGATAATTCAATTTTCCAATTAATCTTCTGTACCTCTCTGGGTTCTCAAACGGCTTGCTCTTAGCAGCTTCAATGGGATCTTCATATTGTATACTACCATCAGCATCAAGCAGCGGATTATAAACCATAGGAAAGCTAGATGGGGCAGCTCCAAGTTTTCCAGTTTCTTTTAGCATATCAAGAACATATTTTCTCTGAGTTAATAGGATGCCCTTCCTGCTTCTCATAACTTCAATTCCCAAGAAGTATTTTAGTGAACCCAAATCCTTCGTCTGAAAATGGGAGTTAAGAAATGACTTGAGTGATGAGATCCCTGAGGTATCACTCCCTGTAATCACAATGTCATCAACATACACAACTAGTAGAATCATGCCAGCACTTGTTTGCTGATAGAACAGCGAATGATCACACTTACTCTGACACAAGCCAAAGTCCTTCACCACAGTACTAAATCTGTCAAACCATGCCCGAGGGCTTTGCTTTAAGCCGTATAAAGATCTCTTAAGCCGACATACTTTACCATGCTCCCCCTGAGCAACAAAACCAGGCGGTTGCTCCATATACACTTCTTCTAGAAGATCACAATGTAAGAAAGCATTTTTGATATCCAGCTGAGAGAGATCCCAACCATAAGTAGCTGCTAGAGAAATGAAGAGACGAACCGAGGAGAGCTTGGCCACAGGAGAAAAAGTCTCAGAGTAGTCAACACCATACTTCTGAGCATAACCTTTAGCAACAAGACGAGCTTTAAGGCGTTCAAGAGAGCCATCAGCCTTAGTTTTAGGGGTCAACACCCATTTACATCCAATGGCTTTCTTTCCCGGCTGTAAATCAACTAAGGACCACGTACCAGCACGATCAAGTGCCTCCATCTCTTCTTTCATGGCAGTACGCCAACCCGGGTGGGACAAGGCCTCAGTTAGGGAACGAGGTACGGAGATAGTGTCTAAAGACGTAACAAAGGCACGAGAAGCAGAGGAGAGGTGGTTATATGAAACAAAAGATGAAATAGGATATGTGCAAGTGCGTTTACCTTTACGGAGGGCAATAGGCAGATCGAGGGAGGGATCTGGAGCAGGAACAGGAGGTATCTCAGAAGGAGGAACCAGGTCAGACTCATGATGAGTGATGCTTTCTGCAGGATCTGATGAGGAAGTAGACAATGGTAGGGCAGAATCTGGAGGAAGAGCAGTAGTAGTTTCCTTCAAAAGTCTGGTGTAGACCCGAGACAAAGGTGGTTGACTAGGTGCCAGTACGGGAGCTGGGGCAGGTGATGAGGACAGAAGAACAGAATATACCAGAAGAGGATCCTCCTCCGCAGGTGGAGGAGGAGAAGCTGAATGGATAGAGGCAAAATAAGCAAGAGATTCCTGAAAAGTAACATCAGCAGAAACCAGACAACGATTAAGAGACGGAGAAAAACACCTATACCCTTTCTGCACACGGGAATAGCCAAGGAAGACACACTTGAGGGACTTAGGATCTAATTTAGAGATACTCGGACGCACATCTCGAACAAAACACACACATCCAAAAATCTTAGGGTCAATCGGAAACAAAGGTTTAGAAGGAAAGAGAGTAGTGTAGGGAATGTGACCATCAAGAACAGAGGATGGCATACGATTAATGAGAAAGCAAGCAGTGGAGACCGCGTCGGCCCAAAAAGGTTTTGGAACCTGCATTTGAAACATAAGGGCATGGGCCACTTCTAATAAGTGACGATTTTTTCTTTCAGCAACACCATTTTGAGCTGGTGTATCCACACAAGAAGATTGATGTAGAATACCATTTTGAAGCATAAAAGAGCAAAAGGATGCAGAAAAGTATTCTTTAGCGTTATCACTGCGCAAAGTATGAATATAAGTATTGAATTGATTTTTAATTTCAGCAGTAAAGGCGCAAAAGTGAGAGAACAATTCAGAACGATTTTGCATTAAATATAACCAAGTAGTACGGGAATAATCATCAACAAATGTAACAAAGTACTTGAAACCAGCTTTGGACTCAACTGGGCACGGACCCCAAACATCAGAGTGCACTATCTCAAAAGGAGACGAAGCACGTTTATTGACTCGAGAAGCCAAAGGAAGACGATGATGTTTAGCAAACTGACATGACTCACAATCTAAGGACGACAAATGTTGAAACTGAGGATAAACCTTTTTCAAAGACGATAAAGATAAATGACCCAAACGACAATGTGCTTCAAACGGAGTGACACCACCAACACAAGCTGCCGCACGCGACCCCTGATCAGCAAGGAAGTAATGACCGCCAGATTCGTAACCTCTACCAATAATCTTCTTCGTCAAAAGATCCTGTATCAAGCAATGATCAGGGAAAAGTGAGACGCAACAGTTTAATTGACGAGTAAGTTTACTAGGAGACAAAAGATTAAAAGCAAGTTTAGGGACATTGAGTACAGAGTCCAAATGAATAAAGGAGGTAGGTTTAACAGTGCCAGAACCAAGAACACGAGATTGGGAACCGTCCGCAATAGTGATGTTAGAAGGGTTGGCATAAGAGTTGTAAGTAGAGAAGAGATGGCGGTTACCTGTCATATGGTCAGTAGCACCAGAGTCTATGATCCATTTGGAGGAAGAAGAGACAAGGGCAGTAGCCTCATTACCTGTTGCAATAGCAGCACTAGCAGGAGGATTGCTAGACTTTAATTGAGCATATTCAGTAGCAGAAATAGTAACCGTGTCATTGGATGCTGTGGCCACGTGTGCAGAATTTTGTCGATTCTGTTTATTCTGAAGTTTACGGCATGTACGTTTCGTATGACCGGGCTCCTTACAGTAGTAACAGATCACGCCTTTCGACTCCTGAGTAGAACCCCCTGGTGTAGAACCACGATAAATAGGTGGCCCCCGAGCATTATTCTGACCACTACTGATTAATGCGCTGGTAGGCACAAGAGGAGCCGGTGAAGAGATTTGTTCAATTCGTAACACACGAGAGAAGGCCTCTTCGAGGGAAGGAAGATGAGCCCCAGATAAAATTTGAGATCGAGCAGCCGCATATCGAGGCAGAAGTGCAGTAAGAAAGCTCATGGTAGCCATCTGCTCTCGGTGAGACACATTGACCTTCCTCTCATCAGAAATAGGCATGAGGGCATTGAGTTCTTCATACGTTCCTTTGAAATCCATAAAGAAGGCTGTAAGGGGACGATCATCCGGCATCTCGGCGCGATGAAAAGATCTACAAACCTCATATATTCGAAAAATATTATTCTTGCCTGAGTATAAGAATGCCAAGTAGTCCATTAGTTCTTTAACAAATTCACAGTGAGTAATAGAGGGCATGATCTCACTGTCAATAGAGTTGCGAATCTGTAAGAGAAGTCGTGCATCATCCCTTAACCATAACTTGCGAGAGGGATCTTGCTCTTCTAGAGGGTCATCGGTCAAGTGATCTTCCTTCTCAATACTTCGAAAATAAATACGAACAGATTTACTCCAATCGAGATAATTTTTCCAAGTCAGTTTGTATTCAGTAATCTTAGTGACTATTGGAATCACCTCAGAAACTGTTGGAGTCTTAGTTGAAGCCATCAAGATAGATTAGTACCAAAACCAAAACGAAAGTAACCGAACAACGATTAACCAAAAGAACTGGATTATCCAATTACCGTAGCTTCACTGGGAGCCTCGTAAGAATAAATGTTCAAACCAGTAGAGGAAGACCACTCCAGGGGTCAAACGAATCAGAAACTGCAAACACACGGATCACCACAGCGAACGAACGGATCAAACACGGAGGACCCAGTCTGGACCAGTTGGAGTTACGGCACGAAACTCCAGGGATATGATAAGGATGATGAGTCGATCCCAGAGAAGTGAAACGCCGTCGGAAAAGAGGAGATCTCCGTGTAGGGAATTGGAAGACACGCAGCGGAAATTAACTTTAAAAAATTTTTCCATTCCCAGCCAGGATCTACCGAATGTGTTTAAGTCAAGAAGAAAGAAGTGTTACCTTCGGTTTCAAGCTTTGGTCGCGACCTCAGTGTCCACTAGTCGCGACTCCTCGCCTCTGGAACTTTCAGTCGCGACCTCCTCAGCTTCTAGTCGCGACCTGTCGCCTCTGGAGTTTGTAGTCGCGACCTACTCTGCTTCTAGTCGCGACCTGTCGCCTCTGGAGCTTTTAGTCGCGACCTCTTCAACTTCACGTCGCGACCTGTCTCCTCTTTTCGGATTTCTGACGTTCAGATGCCCGTTTGGTCGCGACCTAAGTGTGTTCTGGTCGCGACCTTTCTTCGTGTCTGGCCGTATCGTAGAAGTCGACAGCTCAGATCGGCTTCCTCTACCGGTATCCACACGAACAGCGTTCCAATTGCGAACGATGTGCTAGCGCCTCTTGTCCCTCTAAGGCTTTCTGGAGATTCCGTCCTCACCGTCTCTATTTCGGCAGTTTCTTATATGCAAACCTTTTGCACTCTCCCTGCCCCCTTTTCTCACGACCGAATGTGTGTGAAGAGATCTATTGTGTTGTGGAACCCTAGCTCCTAATGTCAAATATATAGGAAGCTATCGGGCTTCTAATAGGGCCGGGCTTCAGAATTAATCTTATATTAATTCTGAATTAATACAATATCATATATTGCATAATTTAATAAGAAACTGATTAAATAAATATGGTTTATATTAAATCCGTCCCACAGATTTAATTCACCTATTTATTTAATTTAAAAGACAGAATTATATTTGATTTATTCTCATAAATCAAATTTGAGATATCTTATCAATTTGAATTTCAAATTCAAATAGATCATATCCATTTAAATTCAAATTCAAAAATGATAGAGATTTAATTTATCCTTATAAATTAAATCTTACAAATATCTCTTATATTATTTATATAATATATATATAAACTAATTTATATATATATATATAAAATATATATCCACCCTAGATTATTCATTGAATCTAGACATCTCTTAGATTCAATGAATCTGGACATCATAGCTCGTATTGGGCTGTTTTGTGTGCGACCCTGTAGGCCCATATGAAGTTGGCAGTGGCCCAGTTACTATACTGACCCACAAGTCGTAAGCGGTATCTAGCAAGGCATTACGACTACCCAAAACATATGAGGATCGATAAACGATGTAACCTTTCATACAACCATATCACGTCCTTTTTGTCACACGATATTTCGGTCAAGGATGAGGCATGGAGAACGTCATCCTCCTGTTCCTGACCGTTATTTTCTCGATCCCTGAGTAGTCTGAATATAGAAATGGAACTACCCTTCCATTCCAGTATGGCCATACATTTCTCAGACTCACTCATCGAGGGGCCCAGTAATATCTCTCTACGAATGTGAGGGACAAATTCCATCTTGACCATTCACATTCCTCCGCATGAAAAACCACTAAGCCCGAGCATAGCCTTTATGATCACTCGGTCAAAAGTGACTTTTGACTAGGTCAAAGCTGAGCGTTCATCATGTAGGAATCCATGATGATCTCAGGTCAAAGGGCATAGTGACATGGCTTGTATATGAGAGAAACTTATGACTTAACCCATGCAGCTCTCTCATAGCGGGTCGATCCAACACCCTGTACTCTTACATGTGCTTATGACTTTGATTTATATCTCTATATATCTTCAAAGTCATACTGGTCTTATTTCATCTCTGCTCCCGCATAGATGACCGACCAGGGACATTTAGGATAAAATCACGAGTTATCCAAGGATGGTCATCACAGTAAACATGCAAATAATGTGATAACCCGATACAATGATTGGCCCCTAGGGCACAATTTCCAACACTCCGGCGAGCACAGTGCTGTCGGAAACAGAGACCAGAACCAGAAGATCTGACGCCAAAAAAAACCCAGACAGGAATCCAAAACTCACAGCTCTGATACCATGTAAATACAGAGAGCAAAATGATGTACAAATGCTTATTTTCATTCATATGTTGAATACCTATTTATAGATATAATAGGTAACCCTGGATATAATAGGTAACCCTAGATATAATAGGTAACCTTAGATATAATAGGTAACCCTAGATATAATAGGTAATCCTAGACATTAATTACAATATCATATCAGTATCATATCGTATCCTCTACTAATTACGGAATATTACATATCATATAATATCACTACAATATCTCTACAATTATCAATGCTTAATAAATCTTAAATAATAAGGTATTTACCTAACTAACTTGAATGACTGCTTACAGAGACTTGTCCTACAACAGTCTATCAGGGAGGCTCCCTTCTTGGGTAAACCAACCAAATTTACTTGTGTAAGTACTTTTGGCATCATCTCATCATCATTTCCCCCCTTACTTGATTGCCTTTTTTTTATTGGTTTCAAAAGTTCCTTGCTTTACTATAATTGGCAAGCCCTCTTTGTAACTTAAAGTAGGCAATTCTTTATGTGCAAATAATTTTTTCTGTAGATTTTGCACATTTATACCTTGAAAGTTTATACTCATCTAGTCCTTAATATAGGATCCAATTAGGGAGTTGATCCTGATACTAAATATAAGACATATTCCTTATAATTATAAACTTTTTCCCAAATTACCCTTATTGATATTCTCTCAACAATAATCAAGAGAGAGTGGAAGGGAATTAAGGAAAATGAGTAGAGTGTTTTAGAAAAAGCATGCCATATTAGCTAATTTAAATAATCTTCTTAATTTAATTAAATAGATCTTATATTAAGGACCGGAGGAGTAGAATACTTTTAGTAATGTTTAGCTCTCTATATTTTACATATCTTAACATGTTTTTAAGGTTTGCTTGCTCCCTCTCCCCCCCCCCCCCCTCTCTCTCTATATATATATATATATGCGTGAGCACATACGTCATGGTGAAACTAACAGTGATTTTTATGGGGTATGATATGCAGCAATTTGGTTTCCAACAACTTGACAATAGATTATTCAGATAGCAGGTGATTGTTATTTTTTTATTTAATGATGACAACGATGATATATATATGTCATGTTTGCTGAAGGGCCTTTCATGTAAGGGGGTGTGAAAAAAAAAACCATAGGGTATATCCATAAGGCTTAAGATCAAAAGAGGTAATTTAAGAGGTTTATTATATATTTTCAGGTTTGGTGGTAAATAAAAGCATCAGAAATCAAATATTCTTTATGAAATTAATACTCTCGATTTCTTATGCTACTCGGAAAGTTCATAAGTTCGTTTGCATATATTTTAGGCTGGTATTATTACGTACACAAAATGGGAAAGGAAAGAGAATGAAATAGCGATCTTATAGATAAAAATGATTGTCACGCCCCTGCTTTAAAGATGTAATAGAAAAATATGGACACTTCACATTGTTGAGAGAAGATAACAAGGACATAATAAACGTTATAGAAAGCATTACTTTCACATTTAACATTTCCTTATGATCCAAACAGGGACCCAGAGAGCTTCTTTTCATTAAACGAAACTTAAAATTAATTCCTTAATTAAATAATAACTGGCTATAGGTAATTGGAAGTTACATGCAGTTTTCTGGTTTGAGGTTTACTCTTTTCTCTTGCAGTGGTCTTCCTTCTGGACTTGAATGTTTGCAGCGAAATTTTCCCTGCCATCGAGGTCAGGGAAGATGTAAGTAACTCTAAGGATTAGTTTGCCATGGTAGAAATAGATTATTATTTCTTGCTTATGTCTAAGAAAAAGTCCCCCCTATTTATCGAGATTCTCATGTGTAGACCAAAACATTTTTACCTCTTAAACTCCAAAGGAACAAAATTTGAAATTTTATCTTTTCTTTAATTGACATAAAACCTCTACAGATTTCTTTTAAAAGTCTTCCATTTATCCGAATTGCAAGCTCAAATGTTTATGGAATTATGCAATCAAAAGGATCACATAGAACCAATTGGCGGGAGGAAAAGTCCTTTGTGAATTTTAATCTTTTTTCATTGTCAAGAGCTGCATAGTAAGAGAAGGGTTACTTTCAGACAAGTACACTCAAATTTAAGGTCAAGTGTCCTTGTTTGTCCATTGTATTAGTATAACAGAGGTTGAGGAATTAGTTATAAATACACACAACTCTTTGTTTGGTGTTTCTTCTCATATTTTTCTTAGGATTCTTTTTTCTACTACAATATAATGCCACTTAGGAATCAAATTAACGTCTTAAATGGTTGGATGCAGATTATGATTTCGCGATCAAGTGTGCTGGTACTACAGTTACAACATCAGACGGAACTGAATATGAAAGTGAGAAAGAGGCACTTGGTGCTGCTACTTACTTTGTCACGGATACAAGAAGATGGGCAGTGAGCAATGTCGGGATATTTACCGGGTCAAATAATCCTCTATATAATAAATCTGTGCTTAGGCAGTTCGCTGGTACTTTGGACCCAGAGCTCTTCCAGACTGCCCGGGTCTCGGCTTCTTCACTGAGATATTATGGCCTGGGACTCGAAAATGGGGCTTACAACATCTCCCTCTATTTCGCAGAATTATCTATTCTAGATATTAATACTTCATGGAAAAGTCTTGGAAGACGAGTATTTGATATATATATCCAGGTATATATGATTTCATTTAAATAATAGACAAAATGGCAGTCACTAAATTTCTTGGTGTATATCTATAGTTAGGTCAAGCAGAGGATTAGTTTTTTTTAATCAACATGGTTCTAAGCATGATGCATGATGTTTTCTTTCCAAAGCCACTGCATACCTGAATTATTGCACCACATTTTGATCCTATACTTTTAATTCTAGAGGAATCTTGCTGACTTTTTTATAACAATAAGATGTATGAATATTTGACTTCAAAATTTCTTGTCATGATTCCTATTTGAAATGCCCACTCTTTCCTGCCCCTCCTTGTATGTTTTTGCCTCCATTTGTTTCTTTCTTTCTCAATTTTCCCATTTGATTCCAGGGGAATCGTGTTTTGAAGGATTTTAACATAAAAAGGGAAGCTGGGGGAGCCTCTTTTAAACCTGTTCAAAAGGATTTTCATGGCATTCATGTGTCAGAAAACTATCTAGAGATCCATCTCTTTTGGGCTGGAAAAGGTACTTGCTGCATACCCAACCAAGGTACTTATGGTCCTATTATTTCAGCAATCAGAGCTCGTCCAGGTAAAAGTTTAGTCAGCAGTACATGAGTTCAGTTATTGACTTTCCAGAAAAAAAAAATGTTGGTTTCTGACCATGATAATGTCTACTTGTGTGTTGTATAGATTTCATTCCCACTGTCAGCAACAGACCTCCAACCAATGAAAAGGACAGAACTGGTCTGATAGTGGGAATTGTTGTTGGTATTGGAGGAGTAAGCTTTCTGTTTTTTCTTGTGGTTTTCTGTATCATTCAGAGAAGAAAGCATCATGAAGATGATGATGGTGAAGGTAAGAAAAACACCCTGTTCATATGTATTTACAAAAACCAATATATCTATCTATATACATATCACACCCTATCAGTTTGTTTTAACCTTGTTCACGTTTCATTGGCAGAGTTCTTAGGTATCGATACAAAGCCATACACTTTTAGCTATTCTGAGTTAAAGAATGCTACAGATGACTTCAATCCTGAGAACAAGCTGGGCGAGGGAGGTTTTGGACCTGTTTATAAGGTGGATATTCTGTAAAAGGATCTCAACGGTGCTGATGAGACTTATTAGGGGTGTATAAATAAAAAAAGTTCTGGGCTTTACTTTGTTGGAGAAAAAAGTTCTTACTTAAAGATGTCCTAAAGCCAAAGCCATTGCCTTTATCTAAGAGAATAACAACTTTCCTTTTTGAATACCAGGGAACACTTAACGATGGAAGAGTAACTGCTGTGAAACAATTATCTGTAGGATCTCATCAAGGAAAAAGCCAATTCATAGCTGAGATTGCCACTATATCTGCTGTGCAACATCGTAATCTTGTTAAATTATATGGATGTTGCATTGAAGGAAATAAAAGACTTCTTGTTTATGAGTATCTAGAAAATAAGAGTCTTGATCAAGCATTATTTGGTATGATCATTTTCTACTTGCTGCATGAGTTTGCGTCCCGGTGTATATGTCAATGCTTTTCTTCCTTAGTGTATATGTCACTTGTATGTTGCAGGAAATTGTTTAATTCTTAATTGGCCCACGCGCTATGATATCTGCATGGGCGTAGCTAGAGGTTTAGCTTATCTTCATGAAGAGTCTCGGCTACGCATTGTGCACCGTGATGTAAAGGCTAGTAATATTCTGCTTGATCGCGAGCTTGTCCCTAAAATATCTGATTTTGGTTTGGCCAAATTATACGATGACAAAAAGACCCATATAAGCACCCGTGTTGCCGGGACAATGTAACTCAATATGACTTAATTTCTTCATTCTTTTATGCTATACAATTTTTTATATATATTTTATTTGCTTATGTTAGTACTTTCATATTTGTATCTTGACAAACTCTAAACTATTAATAGTGGATATCTTGCTCCGGAGTATGCCATGCGTGGGCACCTTACAGAGAAAGCAGATGTGTTTTCCTTTGGCGTTTTGGCCCTAGAGATGGTTAGTGGAAGGCCGAATTCTGATTCAAACTTGGAAGGGGAGAAGATCTATCTTCTAGAATGGGCATGTACTTCCTCTCTATTTTTCCTAACCTTACTCCGCAAGCAAATAGACTGTTTTTAGGATTTAAATTCGTGACTTTCAAGTCACATGGCACTGCCTCTTTGTTTACTGTATTTTGGATATATAGGCCAAAAACTTTGTCAATGTAATCAATGAGTTAGCAGAATCATATCTCATTCACCTTTTCAGTAAAAGAAGAAGCATTCAGCTTTATGTTCCAACTTGAAGCTTAACTGGTTTTAATGATGTTTGGGTTGACAGGCATGGCAGCTGCATGAACTGAACTGTATGGTTGAACTGGCAGATCCTAGACTGTTATCGGATTTCAATGAGGAAGAATTTAAGAGAATTATAGGGATATCTCTTCTGTGCACTCAAACTTCACCATTGTTAAGGCCGGCGATGTCTCGGGTCGTGGCGATGCTTTCTGGAGATATGGAAGTGAGCACCGTGAGTTCGAGGCCTGGTTACTTGACGGACTGGAAATTTGATGATGATGACAGTTTCGTGCCTGGCTTGGCTACAATGGGATCAGAAACGAGGACCAGCATTGTCACTACTGCCACTGCAAACCAATCACCTTTAGATGCTTCTAAACCCATCCTTCGTTGTTAAGAATCATGGTATTTCCAGCTGGTTCCCTAGTTCATGTGTATATGCATCACAAGAAAACGAGACTGTGCTTTGATTTCAAAATCTATGTTCTTTGTATCTGAACCTCTACATTATTATTTATAACTACTGGTAGACATATATAACCTCTTTTGGTTATAAGTGTGGAATTATTATTTGAAAAGGAAATCTTGTTCGCTTATGATTGGGTCAGATCTCAATATTGAAACCTAAACTTCCAAAATCAAGGAATTGGCAAGATCAGTACTAATATGAACCAAGCTTTGTAATTTATACTTGTGCAAGAGCATTTAATATGTTTAATAACATTAAAGAGACTCTAAAGCTATTCAGTGATTCTTAGGCCTAAAGTATAGGACTTCTGAAGATAAAATGAGAGCCTATCTACGCCTAAGTTGAAGTAAATTTTTGTTGCCGTTGAGCAGTACCTTGAATGAGTGCCTTTATTGCTGGAGAGAATATAATTTATTTTATTTGTCCCTCAAATATCTGTCTCTTATGAATGAATGAAGAAAGAGTTAAATAAATTATTTAATTTGACTTGATATTTCACTCTTGCAACACATTATATGATATTACTTTTGTTTCTTAATATAAAACTTAGTAAATTTTTTTAGATAGATTAAGGAAATCAAATAATCAGTTAATTATAATTAATATTAGAGTTAGTTGATTAATTTGGATAGATTAAGAAATATATGATATGCATTCATCTTGAGAGGTTAGATTTTGTCATAATTAAATGATTTATTTTGTTTTTTTAATCTACACAAAAAAATTAAATACATTTTATATTAAGGAACGGAAAGAATATATCATTTTATATAAGTTAGGATTTTAGGCAAATTAGTTTAAAAAAATAATAAATATAAAAGATAAAGTGGATTAAGTTCTTAGATTTATAATCAAAATTGATCCCCTAACTAAGTTTTATATTTATGATTGGAGGAGTAATTATTTAAAAAAATAAAAATTGATATTAAAGTTTACATGATATTGTTAAAATTTATAAAAAATAAAGATTTACAGGGTTTGTGCCTAATAAGTGATCAGGAATAGAGTTATTTAGCAGGATATCTCATTGCCAATATGTCCATTCAGCTGCTTGTGAATTATTCTTTTTCATCACAAAACTGAAAATAAAAAAAAAATAGAAAAGATTTGGTCTATTCAATTTGTTATTATCTAATTAATATCCGCATGGTTTGGTGTGAGATGAGGATATATCTATTTGATTGGCCAAAAAAATAAATTAGTATTCGCATGGTTTTGAAAACTATGGCTAATTGGCTACTAATTTGGCGGTGCATTACTAATTAAATAGTTAGATTTTCTTTAATTTTTTGTACCCACAAGTAATTAAATTAATATTTCTCATAGAAAGACTCTGCTTAGTAATAATATAAACAACCATATTAGATCTTCTGAGTAGGGGTATTCATAGGCAAGGCTGAGTAGGGTAACCCCTGCCCGATGCCCTGCCTAAAAAAAATATGGGTTACATTTTGCAGCCCGAAGCCCGGACCTACCCGGTAAAAGATGTAACCATTTTGGGTTAGGCATGGGCGGGCTGAGCGTGGGCGGGCTGGGCATGCCCAAGTTGTGATGTCATATTCATATTGTGAAAAAAATCTGCAAATAATACCATATTCATATATCTTCAAGAGTTAAATAATATCTATAATCCACTAAAAATAAGGTAACAAAAAGATAATAATTAAAGTCTTGAAATTCATTGCATATAAAAAAAAGCCTCGAAGTCTAAGTAGTTTGTAATTACAACTTTACATCAATTTTCCAAATATTTACAATGATAAAATATCTAAAAAAAATAAATAATTATAATTTGTAATGTAATCATATTATGATTAGTAAAATTAAAAAAAAATCAATATAGTTATAAATATTAAAAGACGTAACTTACGTACTTAACTACTTATATTTCTAAAATGACCCTTTAGTCACCAGTAACTATCATATTCTCCCTTCCAATGGTAGCATCTAGGAAAAAAAGTAAAAAAAATAAAAAAAAAGGGTGCTCATGGGCAGGGTAGGGCAGGGCAACCCCCATGCCCGGTGCCCAGCCCGAAAAAAGCATGGGCTGCATTTTACAACCCGATACCCAGCCCTGCCTTATATTTATCGGGCTGGGCAGGGCCTTTTTTCGCAGGCTCGGGTGGACATACCGGGCCGCGAGCTTTATGAACACTCCTACTTCTGAGAGTACGATGTACTCCCTCATATATTTAATATAATATTTATTTAATTAATTTAGATAAATTAAAAAAGTTAAAGAAATCAACTAATTATAACAAATGTGACATAATCTCTCCAAAATACTTAAGTATAATATTAGATTGTACTTTCTTATATCTTTAATATAAGAGTTAGTTAATTTTTTTTGATTGATTAAGGAAGTCAAATAAATAAATTATTTATGACTAAATCTAATTCTTTAAGATAAATTTATATTATACTCTTTAATTTATCAAAATTAGTCAATTAATTTTTATATTAATTATAATTTATTTATTTAATTTTTTTAATATATTAAAAAAATTAAGTGACTCTTATAAACAGGAGTATTTGAGCAATCCAATCAATCATCATCTCTTTATTACACATTACTAGTACTACACACCCAATTGTAGAGAATACGTACATACTTGGACTGTAGATCATATATTTAACAGTTTGCAATCAGATTCAAAGGAGAGTAGTTTAAATCCCTTTTTAAATAGTCGGAGGTTCAGACAAGGTGCCTGTTTGGATTTACTAAAATCTATATGTTAAAATAATTTTTGACTTAAATTTCAGTTTAATTTTTTTTAAAATAAATAGTTATATTTATTTAAATAAATTTTTAAACCAAACTTGATTTAAAACTAAAATTTTATGTAACTTATTGAGAATAACTTATAGAATAGTAAAAGAGTTTATAAAATATTAAATTATTATTTTATCCCTATTTTTTCATACTCTCTCTCCTCTTTCCTCTATTTTATATTTTTTTTACCATCTCTCATCTCTTTTTTTTACATTCTCTCATCTCTCCTCTCCCATCCCTCATATTTTTAATAAAATCATACACTTTTTAATAATTTTTAAATAACAAAAATTCTACTAAAAATAACTATCTAAATACTCATTTATTTAAAATTATTTTTTTTATAAATTTTTCTCTAAAAACTCTTATATAAAAATTAGCTAAACGGCCTAAGACAATATGCTTTTGATATAGTGACAAGAGTGATACCCACTAGTATGTCTAAATTAAACCTTAAGACTTTAATATTTCATCTCTCACACATTTATTAGTTTAATTAACACATAGTAATAACAAATAACTATCTTAATTTTTAACATATATGAATTACTCATCTCATCTTTAATGTAAGGACTATTTAATTAATTTAAATAAATTAAAAAATTAGATTAATTAATAATTAATTATAATAAATATGACTTAATTTTCTTAAAATATTTTTATATATTAATTTATAAGTTAGATAAATTAATTAATATTTTGCCTTTATGATTAAAATTAACCATATAGTGCTCTATATATATTAAGAAAAACTATTAAGTGCTCTAATATTGAAGATCGGGAGAATACTTTAATTAGATAATATGTTTATAGTCGGAGGAAATACTATGTCTTAGTATTTCATGGTTAAATATGGGCATACAATATCATTTTCAGCCACCTAGTGTATTTTGAAAAAGAGATCTTAAGCGAATAACAAATGTTTGAGGTTTGGAATTAAACAAATTTCATAACTCAAAAAACGGTCGATTTTCATCAAGTGAAAAGTCTGCTTTGAATACGTTTGAACAAGTTATAGGCACTCCCTTAGTCCTATTTATAAAACAGTGGAAGAATTTTTTTTATTTTTTTTATAAATTATATTATTAATTTTTTTATATATGAATATATAATTTTGCTTTTTATTTATTATTACGTTGATTATAGGGTATAATTCAGCGCCAGGACTGACACAGGCGCGACGGCGTTGGAATGGGCTTTGCTCCATTTGAGTGACGAACCAGGGGATTCAGGATAAACTTTACAAGGAGATCGTGGACTGTGTGGGAGAAAACGGTGCCGTATTGGAGAGTGACATGGAGAAAATGCCTTATCTCGCCGCACTGGCGAAGGAGACATTCTGGCCACACCCGCTGAGCCATTTCGTGCTGTCACGTGCGGCAACCACTGAGAGATAGCTCGGAGGGTACACAATACCAGCGTGGAGTTTTACACGGCGGGGTTGACGGAGGATCCGAGTATGTGGGAGAATCCGGATGAGTTCCGACTGGAGAGATTCTTAACTGGTGACGGGGTGAACGCGGACGTGACAGGGACGAAAGGGGTGAGGATGATGCCTTTCCGGAATCGGACGGAGAATTTGTCCGGCTTGGACGCTGGGGACGTTGCACATAAGCTTAATGCTGGCGAGGATGGTGCGCATGCTTTCAAGTGCTGCCGACTCCCACCCGACCCGACAGAGACGTTTGTTTTCACGATTGTGATGAAGAACCCTCTCAAGGCTATTATATTGCCCAGATCGATTTAGGGATATATGGCGTGTCTCGATCGATCAAGGATCTCCTGATTTGATCATGGTGAGCTTAAATTATTGACGTAGAAGACCTAGTTTAATTCACTATAGGGTTGAAATATGGCATACTGTTCACGTACAATATATATAACTAATCTAGATTAGTCTTATGTTATAAAGTCTCACTAAATCCCTATAAGTTTTAGGTTTAATTTTTAGAAAAAACACTTTTGTTAAAAATGACAGTTAAAAATCTTAAAACTATAATACCTGATAATAGAATCAGTTAATATTATCAAATATATATATAGGGGCCGTTTGAATAAGTTTTTGAAAAATAGCTTATAGGGAAAAAATAGTTTTTAAATAATTTTTAGAAAAGGGTTTATGGAAAAGAGTTTATAAAAAATAATTTTGAATAAATGAGTGTTTAGATAGTTATTTGCAGAAAAATTTTTGTTATTGAAAAAATACTAAAAAAGTATGATTTTATTAAAAATATGAGAGATGAGAGAGGAGAGAGGAGAGAAGGTGGAAAAGAGAGAAGATAAAGGATAAAAAAGATATAGGAGAGAGGGTGTGAGAAAAAATAAAGGTAAAATAGTAATTGGATATTCATTAATCTTTTATTGTTCCACAACTTATTCTCAATAATTTATGTAAAATTTTAATTTTAAATCATAATTTAGTCTAAAAACTAATTTAATATTTATTTTAAAAAAATTTTAAACTAAAATTTTAACTAAAAATCTTTTTAAAATTTAGATTTTGCAAATCTAAACAGGCACATAGTCAGTAAACGTTGGCATGTGATCGTTCTCATAATGTTGGGTTTCATTTTAGGTAAGGTTGAAAGTTCGGTCCAATGGTTGACCAATTATGTTAAGTGTGTAAGAGGTGATTTTGTTAGAATAATGTGAGTGTGGCAAAATAATTAAAATTTTAAACTAGATATTGGTTTATATGGATAAATTTTGAGATGGTGCTTCTTCTGCACTTCGTATCCTTTTCTTAAGTCTTAAATTAAAAGTTGATGATAACGAAAAATGATCATTTCTGTTGTGCGGTGACGTTGTTAGTGATATATATAAAGTATATGCAGCTTATTTTATCCAATCTCTCCAACATAAATTTGGCAAACTTCATTTCACACTGTGACAGAGGAATCAGTTCATGGCGTATACATTACTGCAAAGTGCTCGAGTACTCTTAATGGATATTTGGATTGAAGAATTAGTTAAGTTAATTTCCTGCTACTTCTTTTTTTTTTAAATTAAAAATATTATGATTTGATGAATTTTAATTGAAAGTGTCAAAACAACTATTCTTTTAGTACTAAATGTGCTTTTTAACTGATGGTTAATTTTAATCTTAAATATAAAATTATAATCTAATTTATCTCTTATATTTATTATTTTTATTCAAAAATTAAAATAAAGATGATCTTGTATCTGTTATTTTTTATAAAAACAAATTTATCATTTAAAAAACTACATATTAAAATTCTTAAATTTGGATCACTAGATTTAGACGATAAGCAATAAGAACTTATAGTTATGATGAGCACTAAATGAAAACTTATGTTTTTAATCCTTGGAAGAGTCTTAATGGAAGGAACTAATTTTGGTATTTAAAGAGACATCCTAATTTTTTAGTATTAAAATTTATGTTTGAGAGTAATAGATGACTCACTCTACCCAATATTAGTATCGCATAAGAAGAAGAAAAAACTTCACTTTATCTTTAAATTCCCAGCTCTTTTCTAAAAATTTTTATTAAAAAAAATAACTAATTTCGGTGCTCATCGTTATGATGTGCACTGTGATGATTGGTAATCATCATAGCGGTAAGATTCGCACCATTTAAATACAATTTCCATAGTTTAAATTTTTTAATTGGTAATTTTTAAATAAAAACATCTTTAAGAAAACTACAAATTGCAATCAGGGACCTCGGCCAGAATTACTTGACAGGTTTTCTACCTAAGGATCCTCTCAATTTCTGTTGGGAGAAAGATGGACACTTCAAGCAAATTTATACTGTTAAGTTGATTTGGATAGTTTGAACATGATAATAGTTTTGTTTACTTTAAATGGGAAAAAAAGTCACACCGTTCAAGTTGATATGATGGTTGTATTGATTCGAAATGAAAAATGTTTTCCACCCTAATCGAGAGAATTTGGATTTGCTTGTCCAAGCAAATTATTTCTTTCTATAATGAACACTTTTATATAATGAACACTTTTAAAATTTGTGATTCACTTCCGGTATATTTAGCTCAATAAAAAGAAGAGAAGGGGCGAGATTTTAATAAAAAAAAAAAAAATAGGAAAAATTTTATTATTACCTTATTTGAATTAACATTTAATAAGAGGAGAGGAGAGATTTCCATATTATTTTGTTTGATTCAAGAAAGGAGGGGAAGAAAAATATTTTTATATAGACAAATTTACCTATATATTATTTTAATAAAAATAATATAAAAAAATATTAGGATATTAAAAAAAATATAGATATATTAATATTATAAAATATAAATATTACCCCTCCCCTCTAAATTCCACTAATTTTGGAGAGGAGGGTAAAGCTGACGGGGGAAAAAATTTTTAAAAAAATTTCCTTCCTCTCCTAAGTTTTAAACATCCAAATTTAAACATCCAAACAAAGGGAGGGGGGCAAAATCTCTCCCCTCCTCCCCCTTCCCCCCAAATTACCCATGGGTTAAAGTAACTACTAATCCAAGGAAATTGTTTCTTTCCAGCAGCCTGGCAAAAACGCTAACATTATTCTGTATGATTGTTTCTCACTACTGTCTGCATTTTCTTTTCTAGTTTAACAGACGCTTTCATGGATTATTAAAATAACCACTAACTAGAACTCCCCATCTGATTAAAAATTGTCAGCACATGTGCTTGTCTATATTTGCTAAAATCTTATGTTCTCATGTTATAATTCCATGAAACAAACAGAATGATCTATATTCTTTCATGACCTAACTGCATAATACTTTATTCTAAGGGATGATAAGATTAACATAACCATAATTAAGTCCATCTCTACAAAGTGCAATGCTCCAGATTAATTTAAAGTTGGTAACGCAACACACGACCATCGAACAAAACGATTCTCAATCCCAGAGGGGACTAAAATGATCCTAATATACGATTGATGTATAATATGGCTCCTTCACCGCTGATTTTCCCGACGCCGGACATACCTGGTTCTATCATTGTATCTTGGTCTATCCTGGTGCCTCTGTGGCTGTGGCTCCACCCTTCTCTGTCTTTCAGGTGATCTCTGCACTATCTCTCCATTCACAAATAATTCAGCTGCGTCAAATTAGTTTGAAAACTCAATTAATCAGATCAGGGTATTGGGATAAAAGAAAGCCATCTTCACACGTGATACGAATTTATGCTTGCACATAAATCTTAAAGACATATTGTAGCACAACCATTTCAATCTTTAAAATACATAAAATTAATAAATATGATTGCAGTTGCTATGAAGAAAGGCATGTGATATAATGTAATCTGCCCCAATGATTATGAAACTACATGGCTAAGTATTGTGACAGAATAAGATGGGAGGGAACTTTCATGCGATTCCATTAGCATCCAAAGCTATTAGTTTTGCCATAATGGACTGCTGACAAAGAGCTTAAAACACCGTCAAAGATTTCAATATTATCAAGGGGGTACAAGGTCCTAGCATTCGTAGCTGATAACCTGATAACTGAGATCAAAATCAAACAACTTAAAATGTTCGGGCACGACTATGGCAAGAGATGAACAGATGCATAGCAAATTAACAGTTACAGAGGAAAAAAACAGAGAGATTGAACATGATTGGTATTCTTTGAAAACACTGGAAAGCTTTTTAATACTTACCACCGTAATCCTTATTCTCTGGGTCAACGTATGAATCAGGGAGGACAAACAGTACGCCGGGCAACCCTATTGACCGAAAAGAACAACGATACATAAAAATGTGAGAAAAAGAAAAAGAAAAACTAAGGTCCTAAAAATGCATACAAACGCAAGTGTTGAACAAACCTTCTAACTTATTAGATGTCTCCTCGTCAATTTCACACCCAAATCCGAAGTACCTCTCACAAGAAACATTATAAATCTTCTTCTTAGCTTCCTCTTCACTGAAAAGTGAGAATAATTGAAAATCAGTTACCGTGAATAACGAAAAGTAAGAAGGGAAATTTTCATTTTCTCGAGCAACCCAGCAACCAAAATCAGTATACCTTCCAACAACCTTAGCAAGAGTTTGAATATAACAATCAATCATCTGTTGTTTGGTAGCACCCTCTCCACCGGGCTTGTCCATGACAATGAGCCAGTGCTCATAGTCGCAACCGGGAAATAGCGGGGCCATCTCTGTGGGCGGTCGGTCACTGAAGTTGGAGCCCGAGTTGATAGGTGAGTAGGCCGAGTTGCCAGACCGGTTGACGCGGCATCGGACGGCAGTGAAACGAGTGGCGGCGGGAACCGGAGCGAGCGACCGCAATGCTTGAGAAAGTGGGTTGGGAGATCTGCGAGCGAGGAGGGTGGTTGGTATAAGAGGGGGTCGGGTGATGGACATAGAAGTGGTGGAGAGGAGGCGTCTAGGAAGGAAGATAGACAGGCGAGCACAGGAAGCGCAAGAAGCTCGAGCTTGGGCGAGCGCCATTTCCAGAGGAAAAGGATGATCAGATAGGGTTTTGCAGTCTTGCGTTCGGCTTGTCTCCCTTTATTTTCTTTGTCGGCTGCTCACTAACAGTGTTGCATATTTTCAATTTTTTTAATTAAAAAAAATTACGTGGATTGAATTGGTTGGGCCATTAGGGTTATGGCATATTTGAAGGTTAAAAGAAATTTATAAAAATACCTATAAATTGGTCACTAACAAGTCTTTATATCATATAATAAAATTTAAACTCATAATTAAAAATAAAAATAGATCAAATTTTTAATATAGGCCTACAGCTTAGCCTAATTAAAATATGATGAGATTTGACCTGTTTAATAAAAATATCAAGCATATTTAAAGGCATACTAATTTAAATAAGTCAAACTTATTTTTCTGAGACATGATCTATAAATTTATAGGTCTTGTTTATTTAATTATGTATAGACTATAAATAGACTTAAAATATATTTATAGTATTCTATTTATAAATATGTAGATTTTAAAACCTATTAAAAATTTACGTAGATATAGGCTTTAATAGGCTCAAGTCTACTTATAGCATTCAAAATTTAAAATATGAGATTTTTTAAAAAAATTATATTGTAAGTAGACTTAGCATGCTTTCTAAAAGTTTAGACTAGAGCTTAAAAAAATTTATACACATATTTTATATTCTTGTTACGTATTTAAACCTATTTAATAAAAGTTTAATTTATCCTATTTTTATTTTTATTTTATAAATTATGAGTTAATTTTTTATTAAGTAAATAATTTTATTTAATTTTAATAACAAGGCAAATTTATTAAGAGTAAAGTGCATCCAAGACTATCTTTCCAAATGCAATTTAGCACCCTAGATTATTAAAAAGTGGGGCAATCCATACCCTCAACCTAACGTCCCTAACCCGGTTATCTCCCGCAACTGCAGCCCCTTATCACAAAAAAAAAAAAAAAAAAAAAGACAGAAAGAAAAAGAGCTCAACCCTTTCAAGAGCTTCAGTTCAATTCCGATCAGAAGAATTTTTTTTAACCCCAAACATAATCCCCTCCTTCGTATTACCGTCTCCACCCTCCTCTTCTTCTCTGATGACTAGGTGAATGATGGCGACAGCAACCTCCTATAGTTATAGCAATGGTGGAAACAATGACCTCATTCACCTAGGGAGGATTCACCTTCGATCTAGCAACCTAAAGCAGGCGAATGATGGTGACGACAACCTCCTTCATCTAGCAACGGCAACCTCCGACAAATAATAGAGACGGCTGAGATCTATGAGTTCCAAAGAAGGTGAGAAATTTGGCAATGATGCAGACGAAGGGGACCTGGGGAGGAGATGGCGATGATGATGAGATCTATGATTTGAAGACTAGCAAAGGCGAGATCCGTGATTTGATTTTGGTTCCTTGTTCTTGTGCCATTCAATTATTCATATGATGTCGTCGCCCCCTCTTCATTTGTTTCTGCCATTGTTGATTTTTTTTCTTGAATTCTTCATTCATGGATGCTTTTTTACCTTGTTTTCAACAGTAAAGTAGTGATTTGCTTGTTAGAATCTAGTTTGGATCTAGTCGTCGGCCTAACCTTTGACGATGGTGATTTGCTACTAAGACGCTGGGTCACTTCACATTTTTTTTTAACGAACTTTAGATTTTCTTCTTAAGCACAAGAGTTAGCAGCAGGCCCAACCTCATTAACATTGGGCCACTTTACATGATTACTAGAGTATAAACACTCGTTACTAACGAGGTTAAATTTAGTATAATGGGTTAATCTATCTCTTATAACATGATGGAATAAAGTTTAAATCTTATCTTTGTAGGGAAAGGTGCCCACATTTTTGTGTTCACCAGTATCTCTAATAGAATCTCAAGTTAATTATATTAGTAGCAATTTGACCCATGAAGATACAATCAAATATAATCAAGGACAACTTAACACATGAAGATAGTAGATTCTAATATTTTGATGATGATAATCAATTGAGAAAAGAATTTAAAATAAATCTTAACTGATATAGAGCATTTATTGATAAGTTTATTGATAAAGTACTTATTCGATAAGAAATTAGAAAGAAATTTTAAAAAAAAATATAATTTCTAAAAATGATTTATCGAATACCTATTCGATAAAGTCTTTTATCGATAAAATTTTTTATAAATCAATATATCTTTAGCTTATAAAAATTATGAGTCCTTGTTCTCTAACTGAAGATATTCGAAGACTTATTCAATAAGGGGATTTATCGAAGAAATCTTTAATAAGTATTTCACATACTCAGCCTTTGCGAAAAGAATTTTATGAAAAACTTTATCGAAGAATTGATCGAACAGAGTATTTATCGATAAGATATTCGATTAATAAAACATATTTTTAAAGAAGTCATTCTGTTTTCAAATATTCATTTTCAAAATAAGTTGAACTTTTTTAACTATAATAGTGTGGGAGGGTAGCTTTATTTTTTTCTATCATGATTAATTTTTAGAAATAAAATTTTCTTTCTCTTTCCATGATAAATTTTAAATTATTCACAAAATTTATTTTTATTATAGTTAGTTTCTAACTAATTTTGGTAAAAATAATTTAAAGTGGTTAATTATAGTTATGAAAAGGAGAATTTTACAGATCACAAACTTATGGGTGTAAAGGGGAGTGAGAGGAATTATCATAGATTGTATACCTTACAGATTATAAGGAGGAGTAAGAGAGAATTCTCACGTAAATATACTGAGGCACTAAAAGCCCACATAATCTTTAAATATAGTGGAACACTCAGAAGAGCTCTGGAAACTGAACGTAGGTCAAATAGATTAGACCGAACTAATATAAATTGACTTATGCAATATTTCTTCCACAACTTTTTTATATGATAATATCATTCTAAACCTTACTATTTAAATTCATTGAAATATATTTTAGAATTTTTTAAAAATTTTAAAATTACTAAATTTATCTTATTCTTATGTGAAACAACCATTATAACAGAAGTATTATAGATAATAACACTGTAGATTTATTAAAAAATTATTAAAATATTTTCAACCTAGATCAATATATAGGGTTCAATCCATCTAGATTCTTGTGAATTATTCTTTTTCTTAGAGGATCCCAAAACCGAAAATAGAAAAGACTTGGTCTATTCAATTTGTTATTATCTAAGTAATATCCCCATGGTTTTGAAAATAATAAGCAAATTATGTGATTTTCCCTATATTTTGTTAATTACATGGTATCATTTCTATTTTCAAAACGGACGTGCTTTTTTTAATAATCGAAGAATAAATTATATAGTTCGTTTCTAATTTGCGGGGCATTGGTAATTAAGAATTAGTAATTCAAAACAAGTAGGCGCACGTGTTTCATTTTCAGTTTTCCCATATTTGACTTCAAATGGGACAAACTTCCAGATATTTTATGCCTTTTGATCTCTACTTGAAATTTAAAGCTAAATAATATTGTTCAAGTGGACTTCTCACTTATGAATTCTCTATTTATAATAACATTCTAAATTGAGCAATCAATATGAATTGATTAGCATATATCATAAAGTTTCTTAGAAGCCAAGCTACTTAATAAATTATGAACAATATAACTCATTTTTATAAAACATATAGATAAATGCGTTTAATTTTTTTTAAGAAATATGTCTAATTTTAGTTTTATATAACTGCTAAACTAGTATACAAAAGAATTATCATACTAATTTGCAGGATTAATCAGGAAAAGTAAAAAAAAAACAGCTAGCAAAAAAATTTCAAATATCTTAGTCATGATTTTTTTTTTATTCTGAAAATTATCTCATTAGATTTTATGAAATAATTTCAGTTAACTTATTACCCTTTTCTCAAGATTATGATCGGATTTAAAATTTCTTAAAAACAGAGACTCAATCTATATAATTTTAATAAATCTTAAAAATATTTGGCCTAAAAAAACTTGGATATATAGATATTTTCTATAATTTATTCTTGTTTTATAGTAAAAATATATAGCTATGCTATGGACCAAAGTAAAATGTCAAAATTATTTTGGTTAATTTATTGTTTATTCCCTTTTTTGTTTTTACTATTTTTCTACGTAAGCATGCATCATATGATCATCGAATATAAGGTTATATAATAAAGAAAGTTGTTGAAACTAATTAATAAATTAATTAAATAAAGGGAGAGGCCATTTCAATTGTCAACTTTGCATGGCAAACGGTCGCCTTCCTTCCTTCGCTCGCCACCCACTTTTACGAGTCAACGGCTATTTGTCAAGACATACAAATTTATATGGCCCCCTCTCACCCCTTCAGAGATTTTACATTTTAAATAATGATTTAAAAATTTAAAACCTTTCATTTCGTCAATTAATTATCTCATTTCAAAATTAAGGGGATTAATATATTTCCTAGCATAATTAATATAATTATAACATTCTATCAAAAATATAATTATAACAAATAAATATGTGAAAGCAACTTGATAAATCCCTGAAACAAGTGGCAGTTTATAATTTCCACCATTCATTGATTAGCCTCCAAAATGGGCCAATAATTTCCCACCAATAAAAACACATCTTGCACGCGTACTTTAATTGAAAATAATAAAAATGAAACTTTTTAAATAAAGATAATGAAATCATAAAGGACACAAAATTTGACTTTCATACAATTTGATAAGGGAGGCTCCAACATGGCAACTCCGAGTTGTTTTGACCGATCGACGACAACCCGATTAATTAGTTTAAGCCATATTGTTAGTCAAATGATAATTATATGCATATATTGAACTATTTCGACATCATCTATTTGCACATGCGGTAGAGTTCATATGGTGGCGCTGCATAATATTATTCTCTGAAAAATCCTGCAGAGCCGTTTTCATTTTTTATCTGAATCTCTGTTAGTTTCTTCATAATCATATATGGCTCCTTCTCCTTCTCCTTCTTCTATATCGCCCTCGTCTTCTTCACCAGTCATGGCCTTTGCAATTGTTTCTGCTGTTTTTGTGTTCTTCAGCTGCTTGGTTTCTGTATCACAAGCTCAAA
The DNA here is from genome assembly GCA_037074615.1 of Leucaena leucocephala. Classification (NCBI taxonomy): domain Eukaryota; kingdom Viridiplantae; phylum Streptophyta; class Magnoliopsida; order Fabales; family Fabaceae; genus Leucaena; species Leucaena leucocephala. The sequence goes on along the minus strand of CM073544.1, from coordinate 446,797 downwards.
ACGCTACCACAGATCCTTCTGAAGGTCTCTCTCTCTCTCTCTCTCTCTGTGCGCTCTGGCTGGGATATAGAAAGTTTTTTCCTGGAAAATAAGCATTCAACAAGAAATTAAATTAAAAAACTGCTACAGATGCTGATGGAATTTTTAAACATCAGGATCATTCTTTTTCTTTGTTAAAATTTAATACTTAATAAACTTGGATTTTGCTTGCTCTTAATTTGTGCCTGAACTTAATTTTCAGTTGAAGAGACATATCAAATTAACCTATAAAGTAAATATGATTCATATCTTATAATATATAGTGCCGTGGATTTGGAGCTACCTCATCGATATGATGGTCTTGTTTCTATATATGAGCAATTGATTTGTGAATAACAAAGTCAAATATATCATGCATTGTCCAAAACAAATCATCCTAAGTTGTATTATTAAGGAGAGGTATAACATATATTTTTATATTATTTATTAAATCATATTATTAAGTATATTTGTAGTTATCTCACCTGATATAAATATACTCTTAGAACTCGATATCTAGTTTTAAAATTCTGTTATCAGGCATTCTGTACTTTTTTTTTTTATGAAAATATATCATTTTTATTACAATATTGACAGTAATAAGACCCCACAGTCTCGAGCATACCAAACCCACAGATATGGGATGGGTTCCATGGCATCTCGTGTAATTTCTTCAAAATTTGAATTTTTATCATGTAGCGAGAGCTTTGAATTCAATCTTCAACAAATGGGAAATATCGGCACAAGCAAATGTATGGAATATAAGCGGTGAACTATGCAGTGGACGAGCCATTGACAGCTCTACCGTGATCGATACCCTTGCCTACAATCCATTTATCAAATGCGAGTGCTCCAATGGCACTTGCCACATTACTGCGGTGTATAATCTCTATCTTCTCTTGACTTGATTTATTGATATTGTTCTGTTCTATGTACTGTTGATCTTGATCTGGCGCTATTCCCCGTTTGTTTCTGGCATTTTTTGTGGCAGGAAGGTTTATGCAGTGGATGTTGTTGGGGAAATCCCAGAAGAACTATGGACTCTGACTCGACTCACCAATTTGTATGCTTTTTAGCTCCTCAATTTTCCAAGCTGTGTTTTACTGAACGGGTTTTTATTTTTTTATTTTTTGAAATCAATGGATTCGTTTTCTTGGTAATTTTCCTGTCTTTCATAGCATGCTAAAGTTTCCTCAAATTGCATTCAGGAACCTCGGCCAGAATTACTTGACGGGTTCTCTACCTCCAGCCGTTGGAAATCTGACTCGTATGCAGTACATGTAAGGCCGATTAGTTAGAAGCTATGAATGCTTCTTGTAACTAAGGATCCTCTCAATTTCTTTTGGGAAAAAGATGGTCACTTCGAGCAAATTTATACTGTTAAGTTGGGATTTGAATAGTTCAAATATGTGAGTAATAGTTTTGTTTACTTTAAATGGCAAAAACAAAATCACATGGTTCAGGTTGATATGGTGGTAGGATTTGTTTGAAATGAATAATTTTTTCCATCTTAATAGAGAGAATTTGGATTTGCTTGTTGTGCCTTATGATAAATACTCAGGAATTCACTTTATTGAAATTTTTTTTCCTAATTAGGAGCTTAGCCATCAATTCCTTATCAGGGGAGCTTCCCAAGGAATTGGGAAATCTTACCGAGCTAATAATATTGTAAGTCATTCACTTCCCCTTGGAGCAATTTCTTTTCTTTTCTTCTTTTTTCTCTCTTTTTCATTTTGTTTCTCTGTTTTGGCGAGTGATCTAACTGGCAACTCCGACAATTTTGCTTTTCCTTATATTCTGATTGCATCATATTATTCAGAAGTGATACTTCTTTTCTTTTCTGTTTTGAATGGGCTTTTTAATATCTGGAATTGTAATGAAGGACCTTGAATAATTATGCAACTTAATTAAAGACCATTCTGTTTTATTAGAATTATGATTTTCTCAGCATATATCTTGATGTTACTACCGATCCACTTAATTATTTGTTAATCCTGCAGGGGTCTTGGATCCAACAAATTCAATGGTTCTATCCCATCTGAACTAGGGAAACTTACGAAATTGCAAGAATTGTAAGATTCACTGCACTTTGCATCTATAGTATTTGTTATGACCCAATTGAAAGAGTCCTACATTGGAAGTTGGAATTCGATTTCTAATGATGGGCTTTATAAGAAATACATTGTCTCAACTCCATAAATTTAATCTTTGAGATGACATGCATGTGTTTAATTTATGTTTGATTATTCTATAGAATATATCTAGTTGCATCCAAAGGTTTGGTTATTGATAGAGCACAATGGTTGTGCCATGCGATTCCTATTTAGTAGAATAAGGCTTGTTGTATGCGGGCTAGTATTTTGCGGAAATACTTACAATCAAAGAAGTATTGTGTGAGACTTGTAGGTTATAGTAAAACTATGGACACCAACAACTTGCATTATATTTTGCTTCTCAAATATGTATTTGTCATATTATTTTTAATAAAATATAACAAAAAATAATGAATCCTTTCTTCCCATGTTTGGAATTTATATATTACATTTCGAATATATTTGATGGTAGCATTGGCAATTTATTTTTTGCGGTATTCCTGACAATCCTGTTTCACGTCAATGAAGTGAGGCTTCTGATATGCCAAAAAAATTACAAGTCTTCACTTTGTTCTGGTCTATGTCAATACTGATTTTTGTGTGATCAGAAGATCATATAAATTTCAATGAAAATTTGTATGCAGCTATTTAGATAGTTCGGGACTTAGTGGCCAGATTCCTCCCACTTTTGCTAATCTTAAAAGCCTGCAGAAACTGTAAGGAATTTTTACCTTTTCTTGTCTATTACATGATAATTAAAATATTAAAAATGAAATAACTTTGGTTTTCCTGTTTGTCCAGATGGGCTTCAGACATGGAACTCACAGGCAGGATACCTGACTTCATAGGAAATTGGTCTAAGCTTATAGACTTGTAAGAAAATATTATCAATACTGTTTTTCCCCTTGAAATTAGGACGTTGAATCTCTTAAACATTCTGAAGTGGCAAGGGAAATTCTGAATAGACTGTTTGATGTTTAATTAGCATTGAGTTTATCCAGCTAAACTGTGTGAAGTCCTTTAACTGCGTGCGTCATTTCAAGGAATGTATCTGCTGTCTCATCTTTGGAGATGATTAGTTTACAGTCCCCTTGTGATCAATTTCAGGCTTTTCCCCTTGAGGGTTTATGAAGGGGCTGGAAAGCACTTCTGATCTAACAAGTCTTTTGTTAAAATATGGTTTTGCTACGATTAGTTTTGTTAATGGATTGATTTCTTTTCTCATCAATGAATTCCTTTCCTATTTATCAAAGAGTAGTTAAATATTTTCTTATAAAAACTTGTGTTCAAAAAAATTCTTAGATGTGAATATAAATACTTATTTGATACTTGGTATATTCTGTTCCAGAAGTTTGTGCTCACTGAATAGAATTGCTGTTTTTTTCATAGGAGGTTTCAGGGTAATTCTTTTGAAGGCCAAATACCATCATCATTTAGCAATTTGACTTCCCTTACAGAGTTGTAAGTGCCATCACTATTTGCTTGCATGCATTTCTGCAGATTGATAGGAGCTAATTATAATTCTAATGCAGGAGAATAAGTGAAATATCTAATGGGAGCTCCTCACTGGAATTTATAAGGAATATGAAGTCTTTGACTGTCTTGTAAGTTGGAAGGCCATGGCCACCCTAATAATTCATAGTCTGCCTGCTATACATATATTTCCTTTTATTTTATTTTTCTTTCTAGAGTTTAGCATGACATTTGTTTAAAATTCTTGCAGAGTACTGAGAAATAACAATATTTCTGATTCAATTCTATCCAATATTGGTGAATTTCTAAATTTGACCCAGCTGTGAGTATTCCTGTTCATGTAATTCTTGAGATATGTATAAACTATTCATATATCTTAATTTGTGATGGAGATATAGGCTAATCAATAGTAGCCGTTAGTCTTGCTGCCCTTGAAATCAGAGGTGGAATTTCAAGGGATCCAGTCAACCTATTACTTCATTTCTTAGTTTCTTAATCATGTTGCACTTCAATGAACATTTATTCCTCTTAATGCTCTTGTTTCATGGAATTCTGGGAGTTGGTATGTAACCATGGTCTCAAATAATGGCCTATGGCAATAATGTAATGAGCAGAACAAAAGCAGACTGCAATTTTTCTTCAACTTGTTTCCCAGAAAAAAGCAAATCAGACAGTGATTTCTAATTGGATTTCTTCGACCCGAGCAAATACTTTATTTTTTGAACAATAGTTAAACTACTTACTTAACTATAGGACAACCCTTAATGCGAATTCGTTCAAATTGAAATGTTCGTCAAGCCGAGTGATTTGTGACTAGAACTCAATGTCTTTGCCACTGACAACTGTCTACGGATTAACTTGCTAGTTCACCAGGGTTCTTCACTAATTTTCCATAATCCATTTCTCTTTTATTCTCTCCAATATTACGTTCTTTATGTGACAGGAAGTGGTTGGAGTCAATTATCCATCTTATCATTCATATGCATATTATATTATTGTTATTATTTTCAATGGGGAAAAAGATCAATGGTCTTGAGTTGTGTTTGTGTTTCAAATCCTGATGATTATATATGCTGGTTCTTGCAGGGATCTGAGCTTCAATAACATCACAGGACAGATTCCGGGATCACTTTTCAATCTGAGTTCACTAACACACTTGTAATATATATGCTTTGCCTAAGTAATTGAATTTTGGATTTCCTGACATGCTTTCATGATTGGATTAAAGCATGATTTGTTTTTCTCCAATTTCAGGTTTCTTGGAAATAACAAACTCAGTGGTATAATCCCTACTCAGATAGGCCCAACTCTTTCTAATATGTGAGTGTTCTTGACTTATTTGGACTCTACAGCATCATAGGGCATTAAGAATGGAGTATAATATATATTATTTATATGTTTGTGTACAGTGGTATTAATATTATTATATATGCTTAACAAACCTTAGAGGGTGGCTATGCATCTTCTGGGGCACTCACATTCTAACATGCTAATTCTGTATCCATATATCTATAAGATTAAGATCTACAGGTTTATTACCATGGTGCTTGTGAACATAGAAGTTGGTGAAATCATGTCAATTTTAAACTTATGCTACTGATACCACACTAATTGTAATTAAAGGCTTAATTCTTCAATTTATTGTCCGTCATCTATATGTATTTACTTAAACAACTTGAACGAATGCTTACAGAGATTTGTCCTACAACAATCTATCAGGGAGCCTCCCCTCTTGGGTAAACCAACAAAATTTGCAACTGTAAGTAACTTGGTATTGTTATTATTTCTTCTTTTCTCCACCTCTTTTTTGTCATTTTCTGATAGTTTCAAAAGTTCCTGGCTTCACTTTAAGTCTTTAACTGGCAAGCTCTTCACAACTTAAAGTATCCAATTCATTATGTACAAATCATATGTGCTATAGATTGTGTGTATTAGATATACAATTTGAAAGACGTAATAGTGAAGCAAAAATCCAATTTGGGTTAGTCATTTATTATCATATAATATCTTTGGTATTTTCACTCATTAACTTTATAGTTATAGGAAGTTTCATTCTCTCTATGATTTTTTCCCAACATACTAAAATCGTCATGTCTCGTTGTCACTTTTATGGAAAAGAAATAAATAAATACAATCTGTTATCTGTTACTAGCACTCACCGTTGAAGCAAATTAAAGTTCAGTTGATGCTTTCATGTCATTGTTGGAAAATTATATAATAAACTGGAGTGAGGATTAGCTCTTTCTATGTTGTATAAATTGATATACATTTTAAAGATTTGCTTGCTTATATATTGTGGTGAAACTAACACAGCTATTTTTATGCTGCCTGGTATACAGAAATTTGGTTGCGAACAACCTGATAATAGAAAGCTCAAATAGCAGGTGATTCTCATGCCTTTTATTTAATGATGACACACACGCACGCACACTTGACCAGTTGAAACTTACTGGATATAATATTTCTTGACAGCACAAGAAATATTACTTTCAGTTAACATTTCCTTGTCAGGATAAAGGGGGTATTAAAGAACTTCTTTTCATCGAACAAATTTGAAGTTAATTCCTTAATATGTGCATATTTAAATAAATGTTCTTTTCTCTTGCAGTGGCCTTCCTTCTGGACTCAATTGTTTGCAGCAAAATTTTCCTTGTTTTCGTGGTGCCGGAAGATGTAAGTACTTCTTTTAGCTCTAGTTTGCCATTAATGGCGTCAATATATTAATATTAACTATAAAATCTATTGCAAAATTTACTATTCACAAGTTATAAATGGGGCTTTTAATTCCTCGTATTTTGTGCAATTCTCATGTAAACATATCTAGTTAATATAAAATGGAAGAGTAATCTCACATAGCCTTATGAATGGTACTATTGAGATTGTCGAGTGTAGACCAAGATATTTTCACCTTTGAAACTCCAATAAGGCAAACTTCTAAATCGTTATCTTTTCTTTCAATGACATGAAACCTCTGCATATATCTTTTTCAAGTCTTCCATTTATCCAAATCGCAAACTCGTTTTCAGTTTGGACCAATATGACATGTGCAGGACTTCAGGGAATGCTTTATATTTGATGCATTGAAGGATGACAAATGATTTTTCACATCACTGGTTGACTAAATTCTATTTATTAGATTCCAATTCAGCATCAAATGAAAGTCTTTTCTCTTGTGTAAAACATGCAAGAAAACTTCAAACTCTATCTGAAGTCTATTAGGTCAAGTTACTTTCTTTATTCATTCATTGAAATAGCCCTCCTTAATGTTTCTATTCAGATTATAACTTTGCAATCAAGTGTGGCGGTCCTCAAATTACATCATCAGAAAGCATTACTTATGAAAGAGATAATGAGACACTTGGTCCTGCAACTTATTTTGTTACTGATACAACGAGATGGGCGGTTAGCAATGTTGGGTTATTTACCGGGACAAACAATGCTCTGTACACAAGTTTTGTATCCAATCAGTTCACTGGTACTGTGGACACAGAGCTCTTCCAGACAGCACGACTATCGGCTTCTTCATTAAGATATTATGGCTTAGGGCTGGAAAACGGGAATTATAACGTTTCCCTCTATTTCGCGGAAACATCTATTCAAGATACTACTACATGGAAAAGTCTCGGAAGACGGGTCTTTGATATATATATCCAGGTGCATATGATTTTATCTAAAGGCAATGCTAGACGTTAAAACGTAATAATTTAAATGGAAGTCACTAGCTTTCTCAGAGAAGTGCCCCATCTGTTTATTTATAGATTAGATCAAGTAGAAGGATTAGTATATGCAGCACAAGTCCAGCCCACTAATCATTAGCTGACTGGTTTTAACCTTGCTTCTACACTAAAACTATTTTTACATTACAGTATTCATTGGATACACTTAACTGACTGATCTTCTCTTATCTTGAACTTTTGGATTGAATGACAATCTAAAATCATGTATAAAAGCATATGTTCTTGAATAACATTTGAAGGAGGTTGAGCAAATCTACAAGAAGAAGTATCGAAATCTAACCTTATTCATTTTGTTTGTCCATGTTTATAATATTCAAACATGAAATTACAAAAGTTATGTTTCATTTAGAATTTTCCTTAACTAACACATGATAAATCTAAGAAATAAATGTCTAAGAAATATCATGGGCATTCATCAAACAGCTCAAGCTTTTGCATTGAAATGGTCCTTGTCATGATGCATGACATTTTTCGTTCCAAAGCCACTGGGTACGTGAATTCTATTGTGCCACATTGTAAACTTTGACCTTTGGCTTATCAATTAATTTAAATTTATATCTTCTATTTTGTTTTGGAGAACTAATGTATCGTATCTTCTAATTTTAGAGGGATCTTGTTGGTTTTTATAAGAGGAAGATGTATGAATATTTGAAATTACAAACTTGTATCATTTTGCTATTTGAAATCCTTGCTCTTTCCTTTCCCCCTTATTTATGCCTCCCTCATTTGTTTCCTTTTATTTTCTCCCATTCCAGGGGGATCGCGTTTGGAAGGATTTTGACATAAAAAAGGAATCTGGGGGTGCTTCTTTCAGAGCTGTCCGAAGGGATTTTCAGGTTAATGTGTCAGAAAACGTTCTTGAGATCCATCTCTTCTGGGCTGGAAAAGGGACTTGCTGCATACCATCTCAAGGTACTTACGGTCCTCTGATTTCAGCAATCAGCGCTATCCCAGGTAAAACTTTACATAATAGTCAGCTGTCTAGAAGTTCAAGTATTGATTTACCAAAATAAAAATGGTGATGTATGACCTTGATATGGTCTGCTTATGTGTGGAATAGATTTCATTCCCACAGTCAGTAACAAACCTCCAGGCAGTGCAAAGAACAGAACTGGTCTGATTGTGGGACTTGTTGTCGGTGTTGGAGTTGTAAGCTTTCTGTCTGTTCTAGTTGTTTTCTGTATCATCCAGAGAAGAAAGCGTCTTGGAGATGGTGAAGAAGGTAAAAAAGCTGCTGTATATACCTGACTATTTAAATTGTAATTGTACATTTTCATGAATATTATTCCAGATTGTAGTCAGTGATTGTTCATGCAGCAATTCGTAAGCTGATGGAACATACCTTAATTTGTGTTTGTCCACAATGACAGGACACTTGCTAGTTTCATCAAGCATTTTTCTATGATTTTGTGGGTTTTGCACCTAAACATTACCGAAAGATTAAAAGAAACATGAGTTCAATTCAACTTGAAAGTCTAAGCATGGAGTTTCTGTTACCTTATTTCTTCTTTTCGATCTTAATTTGTGGCAAAGTAGGATGGTAGTGCAAGTTTTTCTACTACTTTTATTAGAAAACGTGGACAGCAACAGATTAAACCCTATCAGTTTCTCTTTCTATTCCTAATCTTGTTCGTGCTTAATTTGCAGAGCTTTTAGGTATTGATACAAAGCCTTACACTTTCAGCTATTCTGAGTTAAAGAATGCTACAGATGACTTCAATCCTGGCCACAAACTGGGAGAGGGAGGTTTCGGACCTGTTTTTAAGGTGAATATTCTATGACAGGATTTGGGATGACAATGCATTGTATGTAGCATGCCTCTTCATTATCTACGTTACTGATGGGATTTATGGGGTTGTATAAATAAAAACTTTTAGGGTTTTATTATGGTGAAGAAAAGAGTTTTTATTTATGGTATCTGTGAAGGGAATTAGAAGACACGCAGCGGAAATTAACTTTAAAATTTTTTCCATTCCCAGCCGGATCTACCGAATGTGTTTAAGTCAAGGAGAAAGAAGTGTTACCTTCGGTATTCGAGCTTTGGTCGCGACCTCAGTGTCCACTAGTCGCGACTCCTCGCCTCTGGAACTTTCAGTCGCGACCTCCTCAACTTCTAGTCGCGACCTACTCTGCTTCTCGTCACGACCGGACGTCTCTGGAGTTTGTAGTCGCGACCTCGTCAGCTTCAAGTCGCGACCTGTTTCCTCTTTTCGGATTTCTGACGTTCAGATACCCGTATGGTCGCGACCTCAGTGTCAATAGGTCGCGACCTTGCTTCGTGTCTCGTCGATCGTAAGAAGTCGACAGCTCAGATCGGCTTCCTCTACCGGTATCCACACGAACAGCGTTCCAATCGCGAACGACGTGCTAGCGCCTCTTGTCCCTCTAGGGCTTTCTAGAGATTCCGTCCTCACCGTCTCTATTTCGGCAGTTTCTTATCTGCAAACCTTTTGCACTCTCCCTGCCCCCTTTTCTCACGTCTGAATGTGTGTGTAGAGATGTGTAGAACCCTAGCCCCTAATGTCAAATATATAGGAAGTTATTGGGCTTCTAATAGGGCCGGGCTTCAGAATTAATCTTATATTAATTCTGAATTAATACAATATCATATATTGCATAATTTAATAAGAAACTAATTAAATAAATATGGTTTATATTAAATCCGTCCCACAGATTTAATTCACCTATTTATTTAATTTAAAATAAAGATAAGACAGAATTATATTTGATTTATTCTCCTAAATCAAATTTGAGATATCTTATCAATTTGAATTTCAAATTCAAATAGATCATATCCATTTAAATTCAAATTCAAAAGTGATAGAGATTTAATTTATCCTCATAAATTAAATCTTACAAATATCTCTTATATTATATATAATATATATATACTAATTTATATATATATATAAAATATATATCCACCCTAGATTATTCATTGAATCTAGACATCTCTTAGATTCAATGAATCTGGACATCATAGCTCGCATTGGGCTGTTTTGTGTGCGACCCTGTAGGCCCATATGAAGTTGGCAGTGGGCCAGTTACTATACTGGCCCACAAGTCGTAAGCGGTCTCTAGCAAGGCATTACGACTACCCAAAATATATGAGGATCGATAAACGATGTAACCTTTCATACAACCATATCACGTCCCTTTTGTCACACGATATTTCGGTCAAGGATGAGGCATGGAGAACGTCATCCTCCTGTTCCTGACCGTTACTTTCTCGATCCCTGAGTAGTCTGAATATAGAAATGGAACTACCCTTCCATTCTAGTATGGCCATACATTTCTCAGACTCACTCATCGAGGGGCTCAGTAATATCTCTCTACGAATGTGAGGGACAAATTCCATCTTGACCATTCACATTCCTCCGCATGAAAAATCACTAAGCCCGAGCATAGCCTTTATGATCACTCGGTCAAAAGTGACTTTTGACTAGGTCAAAGCTGAGCGTTTGTCATGTAGGAATCCATGATGATCTCAGGTCAAAGGGTATAGTGACATGGCTTGTATATGAGAGAAGCTTATGACTTGACCCATGCAGCTCTCTCATAGCGGGTCGGTCCAACACCCTGTACTCTTACATGTGCTTATGACTTTGATTTATATCTCTATATATCTTCAAAGTCATGCTGGTCTTATTTCATCTCTGCTCCCGCATAGATGACCGACCAGGGACATTTAGGATAAGATCACGAGTTATCCAAGGATTGTCATCATAGTAAACATGCAAATAATATGATAACATAATTAAGAAATTCATAAATCAACAATGTTCATAAGATAATGATTGGCCCCTAGGGCACAATCTCCAACAATCTGAACACAACATAAGCCTTTATTTATTAGATTAACCTCTTTCCTTTTCTATACCAGGGAACGCTTAATGATGGAAGAGTAATTGCTGTGAAACAACTATCTGTAGGATCTCATCAAGGAAAGAGCCAGTTCATCGCTGAGATTGCAACTATATCTGCTGTGCAACATCGCAATCTTGTTAAATTATACGGATGTTGCCTTGAAGGAACTAAAAGACTTCTTGTCTATGAGTATCTAGAAAACAAGAGTCTTGATCAAGCACTATTTGGTATGATGTTACTTTTTCTACTTCTTGTGTTTGTTCACGTGCCTGTGTATGTCTCAGTGCTTATATGTTATTTTTTGTTCGTGTTTATTATTTGTAATATGTATGCTACTTGCATTCTTCAGGAAATGGTTTAAGTCTCAACTGGCCCACACGCTATGAGATCTGCATGGGTGTAGCTAGAGGTTTAGCTTATCTTCACGAAGAGTCTCGACTCCGTATTGTGCACCGTGACGTAAAGGCTAGTAATATTCTGCTTGATCATGAGCTTACCCCTAAAATATCTGATTTTGGTTTGGCCAAGTTATACGATGATAAGAAGACCCATATAAGCACCCGTGTGGCTGGGACAATGTAAGTCATCAAGACTATTTCCTTGTTCTTTTAGTTTAGATAAATTTTATGCTTGTTTCATTTGTTTATGCTAAAACTTGCATATTTTAATCTTGGTAAACTCTAAATAGTGGATACCTTGCTCCGGAGTATGCCATGCGTGGGCACCTTACAGAGAAAGCAGATGTGTTTTCCTTTGGGGTTTTGGCCCTAGAGATGGTTAGTGGGAGGCCAAATTCTGATTCAACCCTGGAAGGGGAGAAGATGTATCTTCTAGAATGGGTATGTACTATGTACTACCTCTCTGTTTCCTTTGGTTGTTAGGATGCATTTGGTTTCTGAAAACATTTTCAGTTTTCATACTCTATCTGGAAACATTCCCGGACAACCTCGTGGAACGTTAATATCGATTGAGTGATATGGTATTGATTAACACTTAAATCACTTTGTTAGGGACTGGGAATATCTCACTTTTATCTGGAAGAGTTCGGATGTGTTCTTATTGTCAAATTACCTTTCCTTCATCCCATATTCTTTCGCAGTGGCACAGAAACATATAATCTTGTCCAATCTCCAGGCTCATAGTGCTGATGAGTCATTGACATCATTTGATTCTCAGCTTTCCATTTTTTGAAAACTCACTCCTATAATCTTATCCTTATTGGCTTAAAGGAAACAGAAAATTGCTGAAAAATCCCCCATTACAAAATTTATTATCCAATGATAACTGAAATTTGTTTAAATGCCTAGGTGCAACATATCTTTAGCGGGTGCAACTATTCAGCTATGCGTAACCTATCTTTAACTATATGGAAAACAAAAGATATTTGCATACAACTGAAGAAGAGTTGCACTTATTGAAAGACCTCGATTTTTATGTACTTTTGGGCAATAAATTTTCTATTGGGGGATTTTTCAGCAATTTTCAAAAAGCATTCTGCTTTCATGTTCCTTTGATTTCTGGGCCTTGGCTTAACTAGTTTTAATTATTTCTGGGTTTACACAGGCTTGGCAGCTGCATGAAAACAACTGTATACTTGGCCTGGTAGATCCTAGACTATCAACAGGTTTCAACGAGGAAGAAGTAAAAAAGATTGTAGGGATATCTCTTCAGTGCACTCAATCATCACCGTCATTAAGGCCGGCGATGTCCCGTGTGGTGGGAATGCTTTCTGGAGATATCGAAGTGAGCGCTGTAGCTTCAAAGCCGGGATACTTAACAGACTGGAAATTTGATGATGTGAGCAGCTTCATGAGTGGGTTGGCCACAAAGGGATCAGGTACAAGTCAATATAACTCATCCACAAGTACCAGCTCATTCAATGTTGAAAGCCAGTCACCTGGAGATGCTTCTAAACCCATCCTTCGTCCCATTATTAGTGAAGGTAGGTAGGTGAGAATTGATTGATCCTTCATTCTCTCTTCAATTTTCTTCTTCCTACCCTTCATTGTTTATATCATCACCTCTACATTCGAATGTATCGTCAAAATGTTTAGCCTCTTTATTTGTGATTTCATCCCTTTTTGCTGTGTAAGTGAAAATTATTCACTTATCAATATCACTGTAAAAGGTTTTTTTAGGAATCATTCATCTGGTTGTGTAATACTCCTCTTGTTCTTATAGCTAGAAAGAGAATGAATTTTTTTTGTAACTATTTATAAGGCATGTTATTAATTTTTATTGTGTTTATTTTATTCTTATGGGATATAATCGATATTAAATTAAGATAAGGTTAGAAAGTTGTTGAATTTTAAAATAGAATTAATAAAATTAAAGATTTTTTTTATCTATGTGAAATTTGTTACAAATGACTTATAAATATAACTAAAAGGGTATAATATAAAAAAAAAATTAATCACAGTAGTTTTAACTTAATTGTAGTTTAGTCTTTAAACTTTAAATCAATATAACTCATTCTATATAGTTTTAGTAATCCTTAAATTTTAAGAAATATTAACTTTAGTTTTTATAGTTTTACTTTTTTTAAAAATATAGAGACTAATATTTTAAATAATTAAAATCATAAAAATTAAGTTATATCAAATTAAAGTTAAAAAACTAAATTTTAATTGAGTTAATTTTAAGGGCCAAATAATTATTTTTCTTATAAAAAATTTACATATATTTTAATATAATAATATATAGCTTATCATCTCAACTAATAATTTATATTGGTGTTATTCAAACATATTTTTAGTGAGTAGACATATTTTCTCTCCCAATACCTAAAACTTAAAAAAAAGAAAAGAAAAGAAAAACGCTATTTAAGAATTGTCAAAATATTAATATAAGAAGCACTTTTCGAAGCAGAATGTGTTGCTGACTAAGCTGAAGGATTTAGAAAATGAGCATGTCGTTTGGCCAAGAGTAGGACTTTGGAGACGACTCGCAAGAACACCAAGCCTAACGCATTCCCCGACAAAGCTGGGGATGGAGGGATTACTTAAGAATTTATCCCCCACATTAGTTGCTACCCCTTTTTAATAATTATACATAATCACTTCCTAAAATTACAATTAAGAGGTATTTAAGTTAACTAATTAATGACGTTTGGCTATTAAGTATTGAATAAATCATACCAGAGGTCAACACACAGAAACAGAGGAAACCAGAGAGAGAGTGCTTGATTGATTGTTCTTTCTGTGTGGCATGGCGAAGAAAGCAGTGTTGATCGGATGCAACTACCCAGGGACGAAGATCGAGCTGAGAGGCTGCATCAACGACGTGACGAGGATGCACAATTCTCTGATCGAGCGTTACGGATTCTCCGATGACGACATCACCGTCTTGATCGACAGCGATCACTCCGGCATCATGCCGACGGGGAAGAACATCCGATCGGCAATCAAGAAGATGGTACAGTCTGCGGAGCCTGGAGACGTTTTGTTCATACACTACAGCGGCCATGGCACTCGCCTCCCCGCCGAGACGGGGGAAGCCGACGACACCGGCTACGATGAGTGCGTTGTTCCTTGTAATATGAATCTCATCATCGGTAACTTCACCTTTCCCTCCTTTTCCAATCACAAATTTCGTTGACAACTAATAATAAATTATACAATACATAATTTTGGCCGGGTTTTATTATACATATTAATTATAATGGTTGATATTGATATTTTAAAATCATGTACACATAATTTTCAATAATATTTATTAATCTAAATGAAATAGTTGGATTATGAAGAAAAGGCTGGTAAAAAAAAGACTATGAAGAAAAGAAAATTAAAAGAAAAAGTGGTTACTTTTAATTTTCTTTTGTTTTCCAAAAATCAAGAATTTAATTTGATGCAATATATTTTCATTTTTTATTTAAATATATTTTCATTATTGTGCACAATAAAGTTGCACAAATATTTCTACCAAAAAAGGCATAAATATCAATATCATTAGCATTCCACAGATTCAAATGTCAAAATGCTAAATAAAATGTTTGTGTAAACAGATGAAGATTTCAGAGAATTTGTGAAGGAAGTCCCAAGTGGTTGCAGGATCACAGTTGTTGCAGATTCATGCCACAGTGGTGGCCTCATAAGGGATGCCAAGGAGCAGATTGGAGACAGCACCAACACAAAGGTACAAGAACAAGGCCATCATCATCATCATCAAGATTCAAGCTCTAGTTTAGGATTCAGAAAATTTCTTCTTCAAACAATGGAGCAAGAAATTGAGTCTCGTGGAATCCACATCCCTTCTGCATTTCGTCACCGTAGAAGAAGACATCATGAGGAAGAAGACAAGGAAGAAGGAAGTGATATGGAGGATGGCACTGTGAAGAACAGGTCACTGCCTCTCTCAACTCTGATTGAAATGCTGAAGCAGAAAGCTGGGAAAGATGATATAGATGTTGGGAAACTGAGACTCACCCTTTTTGATATCTTTAAGGAAGATTCTAGCCCTAAAGTGAAGAAGTTCATCAAGTTTGTCTTCAACAAACTCCAACACCATGCAGGTATGTACACTGTAAAGCCATAACAGAGAAAGAAAACATTGTTTGTTTTATCTTTTATGGGGTGATTTAGCATTGATTCAACACCATAGGATTGAGAATTGTGATTTCCCTTACCATTTCGATATTTTACTAATTAGGAGGTGAAAGTGAAGAACAAGAGTGTGGATTTCTGGACAAGGTAGGAAGTCTTGCCTTGAAGTTTCTGAAACATAAGCTGAACGAGAATGAAGGGTATGCAGAACCTGCCATGGAAACACATATAGCCAATAATCAAGAGGTAGTTACAATACTTACTATCAACTTATCTGGTATTTGTCTTTAAATTATTTTAGATGTCAATCCGATGCATTACAAGGAGTATGAGCTGAGTTATACTGTTTTATATGGAATCTGCCAAAAATTAATCTTTTAGTTTTTATAATTTTGACTCAATTGTAATTCAGTCCTTAGACTTTGACTTAGTATCATTCAGTCTCTATAGTTGACTCAGTTGAAACTCAATACCTGAACTTTAACTCACTGCAACTTAATTGTTGTAGTTTTAACTATTTAAAACTTTAGTCTATAAGCTCATGAAATACTCCCTCCAGTCCTTAATATATGAGCTAGTTGACTTTTTTGGAAAGATTAAGGAAGCCAAATAAATCAGTTAATTTTGACTAAATCCAACCCCTCAAGAAGAAATTCATATTATATACTCATTAATCTACCCAAATTAGTCAACTAGCTCTTATATTAATTATAATTAACTAATTTAGTTGACTTCATTAATCTATCCAAAAAAGTCAACTAGCTCTTATATTAAAAACTAGAGGTAGTATATAATTTTATTTTCTAATATATAAAGACCTACAATTTAAATAGTTAAACTATAAGATTGAGTTGTATTAAGTCAAAATTCAGGGATGATTAGCACCAAGTTAAAGTTTTAGGGACCGAGTTACAACCGAATAAAAAATATAAGGACAAAAACATTAATTTTCCCTTGATAGTATGATCTAAACATGTGGTGTGTTTGGCTGTTTTCAAGGTATATGCTGGAGATAGAAGGGATAGTGTTGTAGAAGGGGGAATTCTGATGAGTGGGTGTCAGAGTGATCAAAAATCAGCAGATGCGAGTCCTTCTGGGAATCCTGGAAAAGCATATGGAGCTTTCAGCAACGCGATTCAGCTCATCATTCAGGAGACTGATGCTCAAGTCACTAATCAAGAACTGGTTTTGAAGGCTAGGAAGCTGCTTAAGAGTCAGGGTTTTGCTCAAGAACCTGGTCTCTATTGCAGTGATCATCATCTTCATCATACTTTTGTGTGCTAATCGGTGTTGGATCCTCGAGATTTTTCTACATAATCTGACAGCTATCAGTTATGAAGAAAATTAATGAGCTGCAATATCTAGGCTAGCACTTGATTAATTAGGGCATTTTACTTGTGTAATTTGGTGTGTGTGTGTTTTTATTTCTTTTCTATTGCTGATGGAGCATAATGATCCCATTTAATAAGATAGGACTTGTTGTTGCTGTTGTATAGGCCTTGATGGGTGAAAATGTTTATCACATTCTATTTATTCTTTAAGGAAAGTTCAACCATCTGAAAGATAGAATAACTCTATACAATCGTCAACTTCATAAGGATGCCAAAAGAGAAATCATAGTCCTAAACTGATTGAAACATATATATGAACAATGAATTGTAAAGGTAGTACTCCTTCCGGTCCTTAAGAGTATATAATTCAAAGTATTGCTTTGCATCTAATACAAAGTGTTCAATATGTGTCTGATATTTGAAGTAACTATATTTCACGGATTGCAACACTGGCTTTGATTTGTAAATGAAAGTGTTTTTTGCCCTTCTGATAAACCTGTTAATTATATCTTTATAATTATCAAAATTTCAATTTTAAATTTGTCATCCTATAGCCACTACCTTTTCTCTGGTCCAAGTGAGACAGATTGATTTGTCATGGTCTAAGTAGAATGATATTCCATATGCTTTCATTCTAGTATGTTTTTTTCTTCTGGCCAAGCATCTCATTTCTTTCCAAAGAGTCAAATTGTCAATTCACTCTTGGAAATACTATCATGAACTGAAAGTCTAACTCTGTTGTTTCTTCTACGTAACGGAGATTGTTACATGGAGGAGAGACCAAATTTCATCTAAGTAATCTAAGCATCTTAAAATAGTCAAAAGCCCACCTCACATGATAGTCCTCTTGGGAGTTCACATTACAATAAGCTTTTCATAATGATCAATTGGAAGGGACATGGTAATATTTGCCTTTACACATGCACCTGTAAACAATAGGGCAGGACTCTGCAGAAGAGCACTTGAAGCTCACTATCACCCTCTTGCAGGGGAAGCATGACCCACATGCATGCGAGCAGTCCGGCAAGCTCGAACCGTATGGGTACATCATCTCTTCCTGCAAATAAATTACAAGGCAACTTTTTTGTAAGAGATATATAAGTAAATGGAAAATTACTATGCCGGTGTCTATAGTTTCGCTTGATTTTTTTATTCAAGTCCCTCTAGTTTTATCCTTTTTTTATCACCTACTTATAGTTTCATCACCATATTTTAATCATGACCCTGTAGTTCTTTTTTCTTTTTATCAAGTTCTTATAGTTTCACTTTGTTTTTAATTAGGCCCATATAGTTGTTTTCTTTTTATTAATCACTTAAAACTACATGGATCTGATAAAAAAACTACAATGACTTGATTAAAATTAAATAAAACTATAAGGACCTGATAATAAAAAAAACAATTTCAGGAACTTGATTAAAAATCAAGTGAAATATAGGACTTGCATATTAATTTTTAGCTTTATTATAATCTCAAGAGTTCACCAATAATCTGAGTTAGTCTTAAACACACCCTCTAAGAATGAAGATTACTGAAACTGAAAGGCTTATACTATCTAGAGAAATTATTTTGAACAAAGACTGTGGTTCCGGAGATCAATGATTACTTCAGAAACATTTAGATACATAAACAAACTGTTGGAAACAAACCTCATCTCTAGTTGCAGCTTTCTCTTCTTGCAGGCTCACAAATGTATCTGTAAAATGGAAATCAAAGATATATCGTTTCACGTTCCATGAAAATCCAAGATACATATTGAAGTGGCAATTTATTTATTTGCATGCATAAATTAAACTTACTTACACATAGATAACAGTTAGTATGCATGCATTTACGTTGAAGATATAAAAACTTACCATGATTACCTATCTCTCTGCTGAGGCCCCAACCATGGGAAAATAGCACAAAGATAATCAGAAGTAGGAAAGATTTTTGGATTCCAAGCCAAGAGAACTTCATATTTTGCAGCAGTTAGATCAGACAAAAGCGCTATGCTGAAAGATAATGGTGTAGTTGTATTATGTAAAGCTGAAGAAGAAGTGAAGAGGGTTCTTATATATTTATAAATGTGAGCTGATAGGTACGTACTCTGCAGTATTTCACATGATCCACGGCCATGTTTTGAAAGTTTCACATGTTTTGTTTGAGTCATATATGGGAAATTAAATGGAACTAGGCATTGTGACACTTATCAGAGGGAGGACATTTATGCAGTTCAATTATAACAAGCTGCTTTATTTGATAATTATTGTACTCTAACTACGTTGGCTTGTTTAACATCACTCTTTCAGAGTCTTTCACTTGTCATATGCAGAAAGATGAGTTAAAAAGGACAAGGACAAGACGTTACTTTTAAATGAGGGCATTCAATGAAATAAGAGTTTGTGTGTGTGCATGTGAATGAGTTCACAAGTAGTTTTTGATTAAATTTTTTCTTCAGTTATAAGGGGAGAGCCATACATGGTACATTTGCGGAATTACTCATTCTTATAAGACCTAATAGATTAATTTAGAGAGATCCAAAAAGTTAAATAAATAACTTAATTATAACATATATTAAATATTATTAGATTATATATTAATTTATAACTCACATGAAAAAAAATAAATATAAATACTTTAAAATAATTTATTTAGTTGATTTAATCTCCCATTGGGTCTTATATTAAGGAATGCATGTAGTATTTTGAAGAGAGATTTGTGTAGATTTAAATGTTGCAAAGAAAATGTAATATTGATATATAGCTTAGAACAAATTAATGTAATTTACTCTATCTTGTTATACTACAGTGGTTATAAATGTAAGAGTTAGTTAGGGAAATAATTTTTATCTTAAATATAAATATCAATTAATTTTATCTTTCATATTTATCATTTTTTTAAACTAATTTATAACTTATATATATAGTATTTTAGTGAGATCAATTTACCTAAATTAGTCAAGAATAATAAAGTGATATGGAAGCTGGTCCACGTTGACATAAGTGGACATAATGAGGAAAGAGATTTTAAAGCGGAGTTGTTGTGTGATGAATTTAGAATGAGTTATTCCTATAGAGAAGTTGGAAAATATTTAAAAATGGAAAAGCAGTGAAGAGGGTTTCTGACATGGGCGTGAAGTGAGGTGGTTGGAATGAATGAACTTATTGCTTGTACCCTTTTCTTTTTCTTTTCATTTTTCCTTTTTTCCTTTGTGTTTTTTGGGCAGACTGCTTTTTTTTTTATTTTTGACAAAAGGACAATTTTATTAAAAAGATAAAATGAGGTATATAAAAAAGGCATGAGCCTACTGAAGTATGCAGGATCTAACTTAAAATATCTCAGTAATGCCCCAGGCCTACTGTGAGTTACGGAGAAACATAAATGAATACAAAGAAAACTAGCAACAACTGGAGTTGAGCTTGCAAGAAAACACAGGGAGCATTGTCCATGAGTTCGTGACGGCCCGAAGCTCACGATTCGAATTGCACCACCCCTAGAGTCTCGACGTATGATCATGCTGAAAGCTCCAACGTTAATGCAATCATAGAGCCTTCCCCAATAAGTAACTCCACCACGAGGCATCAATCCATCCTGATGTCTACATCCTTCAAGATTGAAAGAGATTCTGGTACCATAGACCAGAGATTCTGACATTGTGATTTGGAAGGAAGAGACAGTGAGAGAGAGGTGGTATACCACCGTGCACCGCGACAGTGGAAGGAGTCGGCGCCATGGAAGTGAGGGAGAGGTTGTGGCAGTGCCGTCATTCATTGGAGGTGAGGGAGAAACCGGTCACTTGTTCGCTGGAGGTGAAAATAGGATTAGAATATTGAAAAATTACTATAGAGAATTTTGTCAGGTTCAAAAACTCCCAATTTTATAGGGTTGAGAGAGTGGAAAAAGAGAGTAGAAGACGACAGAAATTTTCCTTTTACTCTTCTATTTTTTGAACCAAATACCTATAACATTTTTTTTTTTTCTCCACTAAAAATTTCCAACCAAACAATAGCTAAGAGAAAACTCCCCATTGTTGCATAAAATCTATATTTCATGGGCAGACTGCTTGCACTCCAATAAGAAATGCATTAATTTTGTTTGGGATTTGGCTACTGTGTTCAAATTAAAATTACATATCCCACATTTAAAATTAGTTTTATTCTTATTTTTTTAAAAAAATATTTTAATAATGCAAAATTTAAAATGAAGCTAATCTTATAACTACTACCGTAAAAAATAACTTATTATTTAAAAATATAAATTAAAAACTCTAAATTTAAATCATTAAAATATAATTTATTAAACTTACTTGTAACCTCTCTTGAGAACGAAACACTCTATAAGTCTTCGTAGGAAAACTCTCTACGCTATTAATAGGGCGAGTATCAAAACTAACAAACAATTTGTTCAAGTACGAAATTGCTTTATTCCCCAATATAAATTTAAATCATATAAGCATAATTATTAAGAGAAGCAAAAAATATTTATATTCTAAATCTCGAAAATAATTATACACTTGTCAAATAAAAACTAACTAAATAAAGATTCTGGTTTAATCTAAAGTTAGCTAAACAATGGGTCAGACTTGTACATTCTCTATCCATGTGCAATTGTGCATGAACTTTACATATGACAGCAAAATAATTTTTTTCTGAATTAGATTAATAAATTTTGTAGCAAAATTATAGAGAAAACTATGATTTTAAGGTTAAAAGTTATTTCTACCACCTTATATTAAAACTCAAGATTTTGGTTTCAAAATCATGGTTTTTAGAGTTAAAATCATTTTTAAATTTTGAATGGGCATTTTGTTACTCAGTTTTTAAAATCTTATTTTGGGCAAAAACTATAATTTTAGAAGTTTTTTTTCTTAGAATTTATACAATTATGAAGCATTCTACTAACCTCTCCATATGCTAATATACAAACTCCACAGTCCCGATTATGCTAATACATATATATATGAAGTGAATTATTTAAATTCATGTATTTTAAATAACTTTACGATATGAATATGTGAGAGGAAACACCTTTTTAAGTGCTTGTGGGGTTTCAAACAAGCAAGAAATTAAGAATTGATAAATAACTTGTGAAAACTAATTAGGGTCATTTTAACTTTGATTCCAAGGTGTACTTCACCTTTCCAACCTTGGATTTGGATGCCATCATACCACAGGCGAATTCCCTACCTCATTTTTTTAGAAGTTAAATTTAATATATTAATATTTATGAATAGTTTATCAACGTTTAAATTTCAATATCGATATTTTCTATTAATAAAACCTTTTTACTTTGTTTTTTTTAATGAGAATCCTCACATTAGTCGTTACTTGTTACCAAAAATAAAATAAAATGAAAGGGCCCAATTATACGGGAGAAAAGTGAAAAGGAAATATGGAAATCCGTATAATTAAAACGAATTCCTTCCTTCTCTTGCTTTTCCTCATCCACGCTGCTGCTGCTGCTGCTGCTGTAAACCCTAATTTGAACATCCATGCAATGCTTCTTATTCTTCGATTTTCTGCTTCGTCAGAGTAATTCCACCTCCTCTCTCTGGTAAAGCTAGCTTCTTGATTTTGGATTTTGGATCAGTGCTTGCTATTTGAATTTGCATCGCGCTCATCGAATTCTTCTCGGATGTTTGCAGGTAAGTTCTTTTAATACTATTATCATTATACGCGTTCATCTGCCCTTTTCCCCTTAATTTTTAATTCCATCTGGGAGGTCATGAGTTTTGGACTTCTGCCCACACCTTACTCGGCTCTCTAACCACCTGAGTGTCGCTGCTTCTTACTTGAGTTACATCTCGAAGAAAAATGTGAGGTAAATTAGGGTTTCGATTGATGGTTAAATTTAATGTGTATAAGAAAGGATATTCCCAGGGAACGAATTTGGAATGTGTAAATAGGTATGAGATGGTGATTTTTTTTTTTGTTTGGTACGATGAGGTAGTGAATTTGAAGCTGCTTTGTAGGCAAGTTAAATTCTTTGAAAGTTGATCATGCCCAACTACAGAGTGTGTTTTTTTTAAAAAAAATATTCGTTATTAGTTTCACATCCTTTCCCCAACAAGTTCCATTGCCGATGTTGGGTTAAAAAAGAGAAATAGTGTATAATAGTTAAACGTGAAGTTTTTCACTTTTTGTGGTGTTTCTATGTAATATAGGAAAGAAAAAACGGTTAAGAAAATTAGTGCAGTGAATGAGTACATTCAATTTGTTCCTCCTGTCTCGTTTTATACCTTGTAAAAAATTCCTCATGATACCATGGGCTGATATGACCTATGAAATTGGGATAATAGCCAGTGTTGTCAGATTTCCTAAATAATTAGCAGCCTCTGATACCTGCTTTCCATATTAATAGTTTGAACAGAAAATCTCATTGGAGTTCAATTTTTTAGTGGAAGTAAAAATGATCTTCTTAAGCTTTCTTGCATCTTTTATATGAAAAAAAAGTATTATAGTAATGACTTTTAGTGTGTTTGGATAAGATTTTAAAAACGGGCTTTTAGATAGCTTATGAAAAAGGCTTTTAGAGAAGAACTTATGGAAAAAAAGTGGTTATGAATAAATAAGTGTTTGGATAGTTATTTTTAGAATGATTTTTTATATTGGTAAATTACTAAAAAGGATATGATTTGATTAAAAGTAGGAGAGAGGAAAGAGGGTAGAGAAAAGAGAAGAGAGAGGAGAGAGGAGAGAGGGTATAAGAAAAAGTAGGGGTAATATAGTAATTAGATAGTCCATAAGCTCTTTTACTGTTTCAAAAGCTAGTTTCAGTAGCTTATTCAAAAACATGGTTTTAAACCATGGTTTTACCCAAAAACACTTATGGACAAATATGGCTATTTGTTTTAAAATTTCTCCAAACTAAAGTTTGGGCCAAAAGCCCTTTTAAAACTATAGTTTTGCCTGTTTCCAAACAAGCCCTTAGATTTTATTTCTCATCTTTTTTTCCCTGTCAGTTTCATGTTGATATAGTTTGTTTGACGTGAAATAAAATAATGGTATTCTGAAGCAATTTATTTAATCTACTAAAGACATCAGCTTCAATGGACGGCATTTGCCAGCTACATTTGTTACATTTGGGGGTGGAAAAAATAGTTGTATTAATGTGGCTTGGATAAGATGGTTTACGTAGGGCATTCACTTTTTGTCTTAATTGTTATTATGGCTATATGCAATAAAATCTTTAAGTCCTATTCTAACCATTTATGAATAAATTAACTATGCCATTCATATGTTTTTTCTTCCCCTTCTGGGAAGATTCAGAGGCTCAAACACTTGTCTTTCTTGAGTATAAAAGCTTTCAATTGCACTTATGTATCCTGTATCTGTGGATTGAAGATGAAGTTATGTTTTCCTTGGGCCCTGCTACTAACTTTCCGTTGATTGTTGAACGGTTGAATTAATCACTTTGTTACCTCACAGATGAGAACTAAGCCAGGAATGTCATTTTTCATTGTGAATTTGTTTCTGTACATATTTATAGAGCCATTATGTGGAAGAATTTTATTATGAAGAGGCTTTAGTTGAAAATAGATGCAGAAATGAATTGCATAAAATTTTCATGTCTTGGAAATTGAAGGGTGCACAGGCTGGCTGGGAAAGTTTACTGCGATTGTTTTTGAAATTATCTTTCCTAATCCTTAGGGCATGTTTGGTAGCATGGAAGTGGAATCAAGCATTTCCCTTATTTGGTACAATGGAAGCCACTTCCACTTTCAACATTTTGGGCCATTTCAGTTCTATAAAAAAAGTTGGGAATTGAAATGGGAGAAGTGGAAGTGAAATATTTTAGACCATTTTACCCCAAGTTATAAAATTTCTGGACAACTTTAACCCTTCCCAAGTTATAAAAAAATATTTTGGGTCATTTTACCCGAAGTTATAAAAAACAATATGCATCAATTCTATACTCATTTCTAACCTACCAAACAAACTTTTAAAGTCCATTTTCAGCTTAATTCCATTTCCACTTCCACTTCCACTTCCACTTCTATTTCCATAAAAAACTCTTCCATCCCACCAAACGTACCGTTGGGTATTTGGTGGTACTGTGGTACAATTTGATTGTTTCTTTTATCTGTTTGTCAACATGATCTTATTCTTTATGGGGACTATGGAGGACTTGGTGTGAGAGAGAGTTGTAATTTAAAACACTGGAATTTTCTGTTCTTTTGAGAAGTTTTTTTTTTTTAAAAAAATTAGATGGTGTTTTCACAACTTTTTTTCACATTTGATGCTATGCTTTTCCGTTTTCCCTTTTGATTCTTTATTACTAGAATTTAGAGTTTTCTCCGGTATTTTGTTTGGCATGGCAATGCTGTATGATGAAGTGATGGAGTTCTGAGAAATGTTATGCTGAGCTGACATTACTAGTTAGGAACTTGGTCCTAATTAATAATTTATAATATTTATCACTTGATTTTCAATCTTGTTAACCCTTATATGGTATACTTACCTATTAGCAATGAATTCTTAATAGGGGAAGTAATATGAAGCATGTGATATGCCAAATTTTTTCCTTAAGTGATGAACAACTTTAATTGTAACTTATAAGTTGATATAAAGAGCTCAAATTATGCTTGACTTCAATTAGGTTCATGTTAGATTGGGTAGGTATACTTCATGCTTGAAAACTTTCTAATGTTGAGACTTGAGAGTGTTTGATGTGAACATCTAATGGAAACCTATAATAATGGCTTTGAGAGATCATATTTGGATGGTCATTTAAAAAGGACTGCCAATTTCTTATACTAAAAATGGCTGTCTGAGAACTTACCATAATGAACTTGATATTTTTCAAATTACCTTGAACTTTTGATGGTGAGAAAATTCCTGAAGTCAGTCAGCTATAATTTTATATCAAAATGTCTGCTTATAAAAGAAGATACTGATAAAGAAATGTGAGGGATTGTATGCGAGCATTTTGTTTAACTGACATCATTAGGGATATTTCTTTTTTCGTTTTTTTGCTGCATATGAATTGTGTTTCACCAATGTAATCAATGGACAGGGAACTGGATCTTCGTTCTTGATCATCACCTTGTGGCACTACATACATATACAACAGTCTGAAGATATTTTAGTCATCTGTGAACTCATGGCTGGGTTTTTGCCTGGTGATGTCCCTTGTAATGGAACACATGGTTTCCAAGGACACCCTGAGATGTCAGAGGATGTTCCTGCTTGGTATTTTACTAGGAAGGAGATTGAAGAAAATTCACCATCCAAACGAGATGGTATAGATTGGAAGAAAGAGAACTACTTACGCAAATCATACTGCACATTCCTACAAGATTTAGGCATGAGACTTAAAGTGTGAGCTTTTCAATATTTTTAAACAATTTTTAGATGTCTATCTCTATTGCATTGGGTACTCTTTTGTTAGGTTATGATTTATATTTATAATACCTCATAGTATCTTTCTGTTCTCTTTTTGGTCAACTGAGATATTGGCAGTGGCACTCTTTATTTAAATGCTTAATAAAACTTGTGTAATTGATTGAAAGAGATTTTGTTGTTGAGAATTGAAAAGAAAAGAAAATATTTACAACTCGGGAGAACATATGGCTATTTAATTGCTTATCAAACCATATTTTTTTCTACTTAACAGAAGTTAGATGTGCTCTGATTTAACTATTGCTTTTTCTTTGTAATCTAATAATTAGACAGTGTGGCAATACCTTGTTCTGTTTGGAGCTTGCTAGTTTGTCCACTGCACTGATTAGTTGTCTAGGGGGACGTCATTGTTTTAAGTGAATTTAGAGGGACTGAATTTTTTTGGTGAGCTTACTAAAGGGACCAAAAGTCCAATTGAAGCCTTAATTATGGTGAAGATGGGGCTATGCCAGAAATGTTTTATTCTCTGTGGAGAGCTGACGTATTGCATATCCAAAATTATCTTAATTCTGTATGTCTATGTTGCCAATAAATTAGCTGAGATATGTCATGTTTATTGCTAATCATGCAAAAAAAAATAATTAAAATAGTAATGAAGATCTGTAACTTAATTCATCATGATATTGATCGTCCTGATTTTATTTTGATGCAGACCTCAGGTAACTATTGCTACCGCAATAATTTTTTGTCATCGATTCTTCCTTCGTCATTCCCTTGGAAGGAACGATAGGAGGGTGAGTCTGAATTGTTTTGGTAACTTGCATGTTTTCATTGTTACATCTTAGCGTACTGTAAAGTAAAAAATCTCTTTTGTTGTAACTAGATGCATTTCCCCGTGTGAACAAAATTAGCAAGAATAGAAATTGTATGGAGTCCAATGAAATATGCCAATAAAGATTGTAAGAGTAAAAGAATTGTATGAAGCCAATGAAATGTGTGAATAAAAATCATAAGAATAAAAAAATTGTGAGATTCAAGAGCAGCTACAATTTTCATGACTCATGAATAGTTTCGCTCCTTCTATTTAATATCAGATATTGATTAAATTAGGATAGGTAGGAAATACATTGATTGGCAGGCATTTCTATTTATGCTTTATTAGTATTTTTAGCAATTTGATGTGTTTGGACTGTGTTGGTATTTCTATTTATGCTCATGTGTCTGCGTTTGTATGCATGCACACATATAATTGAACCTTAGTAACATGCAAGATTGTAACTGATTCATGAGATTTAATCGAGTAGGACTTGAGTGGGTTGACTGTACTTTGTATTAAAGTTGTTCTTATGACACAGATGGTATTTTTTGAAGCTCTGGTTCTTATATTTTGGGCTCTATTTTTGTATTAAAAGAATTACCTTGCCACTTGTTTGGGCTCTTGGTGGGTTATTTAGATTATTAATAATTGCCAACTGAGAAAAAGATTATTGATCTTATGGTTTAGCTTTCAAATGAGTTTCAAACAATCCATTGTCTGGTTTCCACCACTTGTAATTAAAGTTTTCTGTTGGTGTTATTTTATTTGTCCTATGTAAAAATTCTGCATTAGAGATCACCTTGTTCTCTTAATCTCTTTAGCTCCTGCTCTCTGCCCCCAGCCTGCACTTCTTGTTTTACCCAGAACTTGAGTTATTTCTCATATCCTTTCTTGTGTTATGTATGTCTGTGTGCTTAGTCATAACAATCTTTGTTATTCTTCATGCAATTTCATGTTTTTGCACTTGCTGTTTGACGTGATAGTATAATACATGAGATATAGTATTTACTGGAATAATGATGCTAATTAATAACTCGTTCTACAGCTCATTGCAACAGTGTGCATGTTTCTTGCCGGTAAAGTCGAAGAAACTCCCCGTCCTTTGAAAGATGTTATTCTTGTCTCGTATGAAATTATAAACAAGAAGGACCCTGTAGCAGCTCAGAGAATCAAACAGAAGGTATTATCTTGAAGTCCCCTAAAGTCTGCCTTATGCTTTTATATCAAGCAATATCTTTTATTATTGAATTGCCTATTTAAAAATTATTTGTTTAAGTAAATTTGTTTGATTTAACTACCTGTCTCTTTTTGCTAATAATTGTATGCTCTTATTGTACTTCAATTTCCAATTGAGGGGCCTTAATAAGGAGCTTAGTACCTCCCAAAGTAGGCTGATGGATGCATTAATTTTGGCATGCGAATTAAAAACTAAAAATTGAAATGACTGGATTTGTCTTTGTTCTCTATTATATGTTTTTCAATTTAGCTTGCTGGTTATTTCTTCCAAATTTATTCTGATTTGGTTTTCTTCTTCCAGTGACGTGGCTCTATTTCTTTTTTTTTTTCTTGTGCAATTTCTTTATACTTCCAATTATGGTGCAGGAGGTATATGAACAGCAGAAAGAAAGAATGTTAGCTGGAGAGAGGATTGTTCTTCAAACTCTTGGTTTTGATCTTAATCTGCACCATCCTTATAAACCTCTTGTTGAGGCTATTAAAAAATTTAAAGTTGCTCAAAATGCCCTTGCTCAAGTTGCGTGGAATTTTGTTAATGATGGGTATGTAGATTACTCCATCTTTGTTATGCTCAATGGCCTTTCATTTTCCTTTCCTGAAATTAGGATGGGTATGCAGACTTCGGACATGTCTTTGCCTGCAATTCCAGCCCCATCATATTGCAGCAGGAGCTATTTTCCTTGCTGCCAAGTTCCTTAAGGTGAAGCTCCCATCAGATGGGGAGAAGGTCTGGTGGCAAGAGTTTGATGTTACCCCTCGGCAATTGGAGGGTTGGTTCCCTTTTAAGTATTAGTGTCTAAAGAATTGAAAAACAGTACTACTACTACCTCTTCTCTACCTTTCTTTGGTCTCTTTTCTTATTTTCTGTTGCTTGCCTCTCCTCTTGCTTGTGGTTGTATTCAAGGGAGAATTTTAATGTTCAATTAAAGGGCTTGAACAAGTTTGCCCGTAAGAAGCACAGTTTGTAACAGATGCCATCGATTTAATATTTTGATGACATCTTACTGTTTATGCATTTTTATTATCATGAAAGATCCAATTGTGTTAACTGTTAATTTTCTTTCTGCAGAAGTTAGTAATCAAATGTTGGAGCTATATGAACAAAACCGACTGCCACCTTCGAATGACATTGAAGGTGCTACAGGAAGTGGGGCCGCTAATCGGGCTGCTGCAAAGGTTCCTGCCAGCAATGATGAACATGCAACCACAAACAGTAATTCTCATACTGGAGCTACGAGTTCAAAACTTGAAACCTCAAAGCTTGGAGCTTCTAAGACAGTGTTTGAGTCCTCTGATAATCATGTTGGGTATGGTAGAAGTACTGATTACGGGGGCACAGAAATGAAGCACAGGGCAGATGAAGTCAAGGGTAATCATCATCTTGAGGGTGAAACCCTGCCACACAAGGAAAACATGCAGGAAGCTCAAGACAAGTTGAGGTCTCCATCAGTTCATGGGGAAGAGCGAGAAAGCAACGTTGGGAGAAATGAAATGAAGGAGGCTGCTGAGTTGAATGTTAAACATGCCAACAGAGATCTTGATCACAGAGATAGTACGATTGGGCAGCCACCTCAGGACACCATTAAAAAAATTGACCGAGACAAGGTAAAGGCTGCGCTAGAGAAACGTAGGAAAGCATCTGGTCATATAACTAAGAAAACAGAGGTTATGGATGATGACGATCTCATTGAGAGGGAACTGGAAGATGGAATTGAGCTGGCTGCTCAGAGTGAAAAGAGCAAACAGGATAAGAGGCAGAACTGCTCAGATAATGGGAATATGCTGCACGGAAGGCACCAAGATCATGCAGATGAGCATCGTCATGGGGTAAAGAGCCTGCCATCATCGGAACCTGATGTAAGGAACCTGATGTAAGCACCGTTGAAGAAGGCGAGTTATCAGCACTTGATGACATTGGCCCTGGACTACAGTCACCCAAGTCAGGCAACCGCAAGAGAAAGCTGGGAGCTCACCTGACAGGGAATTGGAGGGGGGGGGGGGGCTCATAATCGCTTTGATCATAGGGAAGATCGAAACAAGGTCAGCCAGCTTGGTCATTCTGAGAGGGACAATAAAAGGCATTTACGGGAAAATCGTGCTTGAGGCTGCATTAACTGTTGCTTAGTACGTGTCAGTCGTAGTTGTACTGAAATCTCTTGGCGAAAGAAATTCACTTTAGTGACTAGACTATAAAAACTCCTTAAACTTGATCGGTTGTACTGAAATCAGTGGTCTTGTTCTATTTTTTTTTACCTATTCCTCTCTTATGGGTGGATAAGAAATTTTGTATATTGAGGTATTTATGGGTTGAAGAGGGAGGCCATTTTTTCAATGTTTTTGTTGATTATTTTTGTGAAATGATAGTCACTGCGTTGATGACGATGACGATGACGATAGAGATATTTTCAAGTCGGTTGAATTGAGGAATGAATATGAGAATATGATGGTTGCCTGCTGATTTGCTGGATCTTTGTCTTGTCTTTCTGTGTTCACCTCAAGGTAGTCAGAGGGAAAGTAACGATGGAGGAGGGGTGGGATATCTTCAATATTATCCTTATCCGAGTAGTTTTTCCAAATGGGATAGCTTGGCTAAATGACCCCCATGGAGCGAGCTAGATAATTGTGATTAATAAGAATAAATCTTCATTAGAATTTGCATACTTCGAGTGCAGGATTTTGGAATTAATTAATGCGTTCAATGGATGCTATGGTTTATGATGGTCGCGTCGTCAGGCATTCCATCTAGATTTTGATATATTTGCCCTTCTCTGTTTCGTTTTTTTTTTCTTTAACCCGATCAAGGATGAACAGAAATCTTGTACTCTAGGAAGATTCGTTTATAGTAACTTTGCATATATTGAAATCGAAAAAGAGGAGAATAAGAATACAATTGAATGATACTACCTAAATTTTGTTTGGCATGTTATATAGAAGTGAAAGGGTCAGGATTAAGCTTATTCACAGTTCGTTTTCTCTTTCCTTTCCAATTTGTTTTTTTATGCACATATATTCTCTTATTATTAAAAATAATTATGTTTGAGACATCGGCCAATATAGAAACTTTTTAAACCAAAATTTTAGAAAGACTTTCATACTTTAGTTTAAATTTTTTTTAAAACAAACAGTCACATTTGTCTAAAAGGATTTTTGGACCAAACTATAATTTAAAACTAAAGTTTTAGATAAGCTACTGAGACTAACTTATAGAATAGTAAAAGAGTTTATGAACTACTCATTTACTATTTTACCCTTACTTTTTCTTACACCCTCCCTCCTCTATCATCTCTCTTCTCCACCCCTCTCCTCTCTTCTTCACCCTCTTTCCTTTCTCATCTCTCATATTTTTAATAAAATCATACCCTTTATCGTAATTTGTTAATCACAAAAGCTCTTCTGATAATAACTATCCAAACACTCATTTATTTAAAACCACTTTTTTTTTTCCATAAACTGTTCTTCAAAAGTCATTTTCTAAAAGTTGTCTAAAAATCCTTTTTTTTCATAAGCCATTTCCTAAAACCATATCCAAACACACAATTAGTCAAACACTAAACATAGATATTTCTTTTAATAGGGATCCTAATATTAGTTTACTATATTACGAGGAACTAGTTCTTTCTATTAGATCTAAACTCAGTTAGTTATTTTCTGTCCAATTTGTTTATGCAAACTTCATCTGATTCTAAATGTAAGAGCTAATTGAGGGTTAATTTTTTTATCCTAAATATAAAATCACAGTCTAGTTTATCTCCCACATTTGTTTATTTTTTCCAATACCTTTTTTAATTGCACGCTATAATAGATGCAACCAATTGGATAAAGTTTTACAGAGTAGTTTTAAGAGAACTAGCATTTTTGTATAAATAATTTAATTAATTTTTTTAATTTATATAAATTATCATGTAACTCCTATGTTAAAAACAACTTCAAAAGTAATATATACGCTTAGAAAATTTTTAAAATATCAATATTAATTGTATCTATATTGATTATTAATTGAATCAACTTTAAAAACAAATTATTAAGATTTGAATTAACTTTATTTTTTAAATTTATAATTTTTTAAAAATATCTATATTGATTGTATCTATATTGATTATTAATTGAATTAACTTTAAAAATAAATTATTAAGATTTGAATCAACTTTATTTTTTAAATTTATAATTTTTTAAAAATATCTAATTGTATATGATTAAAGGATTTCCAATTACAATAAATATGATTAAAAATAATATTTTTAAGAATGATACATATTTATTATAAATAATTAAATTTTATATTTAGAATTAAATATAATAAAACAATACCTTTTTCTAATAATAACCCTATAAATTTTACACAGGAATAGAGAGAGAAAAATTTTAGAAAGAAAACTTTCAAAAAAAAAATTGACTACTTTTGGAAAAAAATTTGTTAGTACCTCCTCTATTTTTTCTTATTTTTAATCACGTGTATTGTAAATTAAAAATATTTTTATTATATATAATTAATATATATGTTTAGAAAAATTATAAAGTGAAGAAACAAAGTTAATTCAAATCTTATATCTAGAAATAAAATAAATATTTATCTAATTCTTATATTTAAGGTGAGAATAATAAAATAATTTATTTTTTTCAATAATAAAAGTATACACTTCTATTTGTAAGGAGAATAAAAAAATGCTGAGTACTCCTTGCCTCTTTCTCTCTCATTCATTACTGTCTTACCAACTAACAGGTTAGTCCGAGGCAAAGCTCTGATAAATTAGGTGGGTAATAAAAAAATTCCCATCTCACCATGAGCACGCAAGAGGAGAAAGAAAGATAGAAATGGATTAAAGCAAAATCGTTTTCCATTTTCCAATTTCAAAAACTTTTTGTCACTTGAGTTGGAAGTTTATTTTGACAAGTACGATTTTTATGTAAATTTTAAGTTGTTCATATTTTTTTTAGTAACTTATTTAATTTATTAGAATTTTATTTTGACTATATCTATATCTAATCTGCGTCGCGCATTTGATTATAGTGAGTGAGTCTTCTAACAAATTTTTTTACATACGCTAAGACTCAAATTCGAGATCTTGTTTAAACGATATCAAATTATTTACCACTCGGATCAACCCGTTAGTTATTTCAGGATCGATTTTAAATGAAAAAATTTGTGTTTAGGTATTTATGATTACTGTTTATAAAGAAGCCCAATGTAATGCCAGTACTAATTAATTAAATTATTTACTTTTATAGCCCAAAATAAAAACCTCGGCTTTAGTGCCTTAAACTTTGTAGGGCCCCATCTTTTTAAATATACTATATATTATATAGAGCTAAACGATGCATGTGGGACCATTTGGAGGGAAACCACACCCCTCCTAAATTTGGACAAGAACCCGCAACAATAAATTTACAAAAAAATTAAAAAATTAAACAAATCAAAACGAGTCTGCTTTTAGCCTTTTACACTATTAATTAATAACTAATTATTATTAATATTAATTATTAATGGATTGATAATTCTTCAATCGAGAATTTATTGGCACAAATGCTTCCTCAAGAGAGTCACGTGAATTAATCCTAGCAAATTATTTTGATTAGTTTGTCAAGAATTTATAAAGAAAATGTAAACTAGAGTTAGGTATAGTTTTTATATTTCCTTTATTTTCTTACAAAGTGTAGTTTTTCTATTTCTAAGAGAAATATAACAATTCTATTATAAGAAATAAGCTTTTATTATATTATTATGAAAGAACGAATTATATTATTTATAATTTTTAAAAACTTGTGATAATTTTTTCATATATACATATCATGCCATAATTATAAAATTTAAATATATTTTTATATAATTATATAATACAAGTAGTTTGAACTTTTTGCATATTGTCGAATTAAATTAAAAATAATTCACCCAATTAAGTTAATTATTGATTATTGTAATGGCAATATTTAACTTACTGCCAAAAATTCAAATGCGGTACCACTGTGCCAAAGCAGAAGAGGCCATCTCTCGCTCCAAACCCTGCATCAACCTCTCCCATCTTCGAATTCATCGAAAAACCTAAATCCCCACCTCCATCAAACAGAAAGCTGAAATCTTTCTCGTTTGCAAGGAGGAGGGAAGAAGGTGGTTGTTACTTATGTCGCAGGTTAACGGCCTTAGCAATGCGCTTGGTCCCGATTTCCATCTACCCGACGAAATTCTATCGGTGATACCCACCGACCCTTATGAGCAGCTCGATCTGGCTCGCAAGATTACTTCCATGGCGATCGCTTCGCGGGTTTCGAAGCTCGAGTTGGAAATGGGTCGGGTCAAAGAGAGGCTTCATGAGAAGGACCGTATTATATTCGCGCTCGAGGAGAAGGTCTCCGGTCTGAATCATGCGTGCCAGGAAGCTGAGTCCAGATTGAAGGTCGCTCTCGATGACAATGTAAGTTGATTTCTTTTTTAAAAAAGAAAAAAAAAGAACTCTGATTATTTTCTGGAGTAGACCGGGAGATTCTATGTGGTTCCGTTATTATTCCCGTTTGAGGTTGAGCAAATGACTGCATTCACCTCGCATAATCATGTTTGTATCTGTGTTTGTGCAACACTATAAAAAGAAAAAGGAGGGGTTGGGAATTTGGGTTAAGGTGTGACGGAAAGGAACTATATATCAAAATAATTAACTTTAGTAACGAACTGGACATGGTGGAAGTAAAGGCTGTGAGCTGAAGAAAAGGAGTAGATATGCGAT
Organism: Leucaena leucocephala; assembly: GCA_037074615.1. Lineage (NCBI taxonomy): Eukaryota > Viridiplantae > Streptophyta > Magnoliopsida > Fabales > Fabaceae > Leucaena > Leucaena leucocephala. Next base: position 411,650 of record CM073544.1, on the reverse strand, counting down.
AGAACTAATTATTTTCACTGGTTATCCGTGGTAACACTCACATAGACACTCTACTCTAGCATTTTGTTGTTCGTACTTATTTAGTGCAAAACATAAACGTTATGAGACTTTAATTTTTACAAGGAACTAAACAGGCTGGAATAACAACTGGGCACCTAGAAGCCTGATATATGTGTCATTCTGGAATTGTCTGTCTGTTTATTGAGTGGTATATGTAAAATAAAAGATTTATTAGAATTGGATAAAGTATCATTGATTTGAATGCTTAGAATTGATGGTGGATGCTTTCTATTGTATATATATTGCAGATAAAGCTTACACAGGAGAGGGATCAATTGGCAGTGACAGCAAAAAAGTTCAGTCGAGACTTGTCAAAGGTGAGAGTAGAAGATATGCTGGTTGACATAGTTAATTACATAATCGTCACTTGAAAAAAATACAATAACGTGGAAAAATTTTATGCAAACTAATGTTATAGCCCATAACTATAGAAAAGTATGATAACTAGGGAAAAGTTTACGTTTGGTTAAAGAGAGGCCCTTGCATGGTCATAACCAGGGTCCATGAACCTTGTTTTGTCCACTAAATCTTGCACTCATGACTTGAAAAACTAATTATCTTAGAAATGCCTTTTACTTTGTTGATAATACTCAAAATGGCTATCACCATCAAAATGGAGTGTCTGTGCTTCGTTGTGCATGTTTGTGCATATCTTTTCACTCCTGGTAAGGGAAATTCTGTTATTTTTTATGATTTAAATCTTTCCTTGTGAACACAATTTGATTTCTAATGAGATTTTGTCCTGCGTGCATAGTTTTATACTTATTTTCTTGACTAGTGTGCCCTGTATTGTTTTTCTTTACTTCTATATTCTTAGAAGTCCAGATATATTGGCTTCTTCAAAATTTCTACATTTTTTCCTTGTATATATGCACATATCACTGGCTCTATTGTCAAATGATGTTCTACTTTTTCTTTTTCTTTTCATTTTTTTGGACCTGACCGTTTATTTTACTTTTTCTATCTGATAGTTGGAGGCATTTAAGAGACAGCTGATGCAGTCCCTAAACGATGACAATCAATCTGTAAGACATCTTTAGTTGTTGCAATTGAGTTTGGTTTTGAAAATGACCCACATATTCCTCCTGTAGAAGCATATATCTCATTCTTCCTACTTTTGTGCAACAGCCTGAAACTGTTGATATTGGAACTTGTGACCAATCTGTTCCAAAGGCATATCCCGCTAAGGGTACTTTCCTTCTCGATGACTATCCATTTCTTAAATTTTCCAGTGAATATTCATAACATTATTTGTCTTGCTGTTGAAGGCTAATGTACATTTCTCTTTTTATTGCTTACAGATGAAGATGGCAGTGGCTATGTGGCACAACATTCATGTAATAGCTCTACTACTGTGGGTAACGCTATTGATGAAGGTAGATAAAGTTTTCCAGTGTTATTAGTAATCATAATTCATGTTACACTGCAATTATATCGTTTACCTTATTATTGAATACAAGTACTAAGGTTAATGACAATATACTATTTTTGATGGATTTTCCTGTTTCAAAATTTGAAATTTCTACTAAATGCTGTTAATGTGTAATTTTATTTTCTATAAAAATAATGCAGGAACTATCTATATCTCCTTATCTTCTGTGAATTGAATATGTTTGTTTTTAAATGATTTTATAGGCTCAAGATATGCTGGGAATAAATTTTCTATAACTCCTTATATCACACCACGTCTTACTCCACAAGGAACTCCAAAAGTGATCTCAACAGCTGGATCTCCGGGAGCATATTCTGCAGCTGGATCTCCTAAGAAAACTTATGGTGCCACTTCTCCCGCTAAACTTCCATATGAAGGACGGCAGTCCTTATCTTCATGGTATCCATCAAGTCAGCAGTCGTCTGCAGCAAACTCTCCTCCTCGCTCGCGATCTCTTTCAGGTTTAGAATATTTATTGCTATTCTGCTATTAAGATTTCCCCCTTCGCCATTTTGATACGATTGGTTATTGAAGTTCATTTTATTTGCTCCTGCTATTGGGTGGATGCTATCAGGTCAAAAGTTATCAGTTAAGATATTGGCATATTGTTTTGGTTTTGGAAGATATAGTTAATAAAAGATGCTGGTTGCACACTGAATGGTATATACCTATTGTTATAAATGTAGGAGTTACTTGTACATCTGTAATCATGGTGTGGCATTTTATTATTAAAATCAGAGCATGATAAAAAAATTAGATGCTTTTTTAATGCTTTTTGTGTCACCAAGTGAAGAGATGGCTGCTAAATGGAAGCAGGAATCTGTTATTTCACACATATAGAGAACTAAACTTTGGTCAATGTAATGGATTATATCACCCTTCTGGAGTTTGTCTAAAAGTAAAAGGCAATTGGCATGTATTGACTGGGTTGATAACAGAAGATGCTTCATGTATTATTGTGTTAATACCCTAAAATAATGCCCTGCGTTCGTATTAAATAATTGAATTGGTCTGAGAGAACTTGTTTTACTTCTTGCCTCAGATTTTAAAATGGCATTTAAAGATAATCTGTCATCTCATTAACTTGGAAAAGAAAACTGTCTTTTTTTTTGTGTGTGGTGTTTGGGATGGGGGGAGTGTTGCGGTTGTAACATTAACTCTCCTTCACCAGTTTCATAAAATATGTCTGATTTATACTAAAAATATGTCTAGGCCGTACTCCAAGAATTGATGGAAAGGAGTTTTTCCGCCAAGCTAGGTGACATCCCTTTTCCTTCTCTTGTAATATGATTGCTTATCTAATATACTATCTGAAAAGCTGATTGAATAGTTTACATACATCTTTTCCAGGAGTCGCCTTTCCTATGAGCAGTTTAGTGCATTTCTTGTTAACATTAAGGAATTGAATGCTCAGAAGCAAACACGAGAGGTAAATACATGTTTAAGTCTTGAAATACTGTATGCTGTACTGGGTGCCATTACAATTTTTTTTATCTTTTAGTGAATACTGGGTTCTGTCCTGGTACTTAATTGTTAAACAACTTGTTCTTTCCTCTTGCAGGAAACTTTAAGAAAAGCAGAAGAGATATTTGGGACAGACAACAAAGATCTTTTCCTATCTTTTCAAGGATTGCTCAGTCGCAATGCACACTAGTACTAAAAGTATCATTACCTGTGTTTATATATTCAAGTTGGTATGCCCCTTAAGCCCCATTTCTCTCTTTTTTTAATTCCTTAATGTTAGGTATCAATGCAATTGCATGCATGTAGTCAGAGTCTTGCGCTGTATGAATGTGTTTGCATCTGGTTGGGGCTGCAGCCTGTTATCATGAGGTTTCATTCAACGATCTGAAGTTATCTATTAAAATATCTTTACCTGCAAATTTTCATTGAGGCTTTGTGAGTAGCATTATTATACATGGCTGGTACATATTTATTGCCTATATGGGAGGTATGTGTTCCCATTAATACTTGGACTATGGTGATAGAGATTTTATTTCATCTAATGAATCTGCATTCCTAGTGAGGTACTTAAGTAATAATAGTATTGAGTCCGAAAAATCCATTCTTGGAAACTTTATTTTTGTGCTTTTAACAGTTGCCTTTGGGATTTTTGAATTTTGGAAGATAAATTATTTGCACCAAGAAAGTGGAGGTTATAAAATTCATATAAACACTATAACTTGGACCGATCTTAAAGAACAAAAGATGCATTGGACAATGTAAAGCTGTTTATATTTGGTTTGAGACTAAGATTCAAAAACCCATTTTCAAGAGAAATGTGAAAAGCTCACATTCAATATTTCAATTACTGAAAAATAAAGAGTCGCATTCAAAGGGATAAACCAAATATTTCCACCGGTGTAACTATGCTCATTTGAATTTATTTATGGTTTTGTAGAGATATTATAAGATATGTAAATATCCTGTAATTAGTATATAGGATAAGATATGATATTATTTCATTAATATCTATGATTCTCTATTGTGTATATATATACCTCTTCAGTATATCAATAAAGTATAAGAATTTTTATCCTATTTTCTCTCTCAAACAATAATAGTCATATTCTTTTCCCAAGTAATAATTGGCAATGCTAAGATCTCTGGATAATTACCTAACCTTGAACTGTAGTGATTAATTTCTATTTAATTGAATTTATTTTGCAGCTTATGGATCAACCTTGACTTCAAGTGGATGTTCTTTGACTTGTTTCTTACTGTGATCAGAATACAAGATAGCATTGATCTGAGTCATGAATTTGCGATGACTGTATGTTTCATTCGTCTAGCCTTCATTGTTGATTGCTCCTGTTGAATGCTATGTAGATATATCATCTGCCGCATGGCATGCTCATTGCTCAGCAGGCTAAACTGCTATTTGGCTTTTGCAAAATTTTGATCTCTTCAACATGCACGTGAAGGGACAGTCTCTTGATTCAATGCGGAAACTTTCTTTTCCTTCTATTTGTTGGCCAATTCACAAGAGTCTTGTCTTCTATTTGCCATGGCTGAATCTGAATGTGCAGTAAAATTGCACATCCTACAAGATTCAGGCTTTTAATGTTGCTGATCTGGATCTTGGGAATCGATAGTTGCCATTACTGGAAGTTCCACTGTCGTCCAAATATAGGCTGACCAAACTAATTACAACTAAGACTTTACCATGTCATGCACACTTTCTGGTAATACCTTTCTCAGACATGGTTACATGATATTTATGATTGCTTGATGTATTATCGTTTGATAGATTGAATCTAAAGAATCTAGTGAAGTGTGGTTCTTCTATCTCAAGTTTGGTTTAAAGATAAAAATCTGAGATTTCAAGAGGTGGAATGGAAGTTAGCCTTCATTTTAGAGGTTAGGGGTTTAACAAGGAGATGATTATCAAATCAGCAATAAAATATGATGTGAAATGATCTTATAATTAGAGTTCAAATAGTACAGAAAACATTCTAATGCTGAATTGTATTTGCTTATAAAGACATGTTGGAGCAATATCTTGGTCTCTGAACAGTTGGGTTATTTCAGCTGAACTAATCTTCTCGTGTACAGTTCAAAAAGAGTGAAGAATAAAAGTAATCTGATAGCTTTTAGACCAAGTGTGCATGCCTTTTCTGAGTCGCCTGAGAAAGTTGATCTTGTAAACGAAAAGAATGACATATCTTTGAGGAAAGGGATCTGGTGTTGAAGAGAGCGAGAGAGAGAAAGAGTTGTACTATTGAACAGAATAATATTGGGATTGGAAAAATGATGGAAAACAGGGAAAGGTGCCGTAGTGAATTAGTGATCTTATGCTCCAAAATCAGCTTTAGATTCACTTGAGTGCAACATCCACCATTGCACCAACATGACCTTGCTGCCTCCTCACCCACTTGGGAAAAGATATTCATTAGGATTTGAATTATTTGTCACCTAATTTTAGATGCGGTTTCCTTTTTCTTCACAAGTTTTGGTCAATCCTACATCTTATCATTGTGGAAAATTGATCGTGGAGGATCTAAATTGGACAAACATTATATTGAAGGGTAGTAAAAATTATTACTCCCCCGAGTTATTTATTTAATTTAGATAGATTAAAAAAATTAAATAAATTATTTAATTATAATATGTGATCTAATTTCTTTAAAATATTTTTGTGTAATATTAAATTATATTTTATGGTCTTAAATATAAAACTTAATTGTTGAATTAATATTAGTTTTAACTATAAGACTTATTTCTTATATTTATTAATTTTTTTAAATTATCTTTATTGATATTTTGTCAACACATGCTTTAAAAAGCGGGAGGAGCACTTGATCACTTACAAGAGTGGGGTTCACAGGTCACAGATTGATTTCTTTTTGGTAAGGAGTTATGACAGAAGACTTTGTACAAATTGTAAAGTGATTCCAGGGGACGGAGTGACTACCCAGCATAGGTTAATGGCCCTTGACGTACGTATTAAGTGCAGCAAGGAGAAGCGCCAACATGCTTTAAACACAAGAGTTAAGTGGTGGCAGTTAAAGGGGGAGAAGAGGGAAACTTTTAAAAGAACTATGTTAAATGAAGGGGTTTGGGAGGTGCAGGAAAATGCTAACATCATGTGGAAGGAAATGGCTGAAAAAGTCCAAACAGTTGCTAAAGTAATTTTGGGAGAATCTAAAGGTTTTGGTGGACGAGATAAGGAGACTTGGTGGTGGAACGAGGACGTGCAAGATAAAGTTAAGAACAAGAGAGACTGTTTCAAGGCTATACACTTATGTGATAATACTGAAAATTGGGATAAATATCGTTTAGCTAAGAAGGAAACGAAGAAGGCGGTGAGTGCGACTCGTTCTAGAGCTTTTGAGGAATTTTATAAGGAATTAGGGACATAGTCGGGAGAACGAAAGATTTATAAGATTGCAAGAGACATGGAAAGGAAATCGAGGGATTTGGATCAAGTACGATGTATTAAGGATGAAGAGGGCAAGGTCTTGGTTGCAGATGGTGATATTAAAGAACGGTGGGAGACCTATTTTTACAAATTGTTTAATGACGAGGGAGGAGGGTCGAGTTATGAGATAGGAGATTTATCACGAGAAGTTGAACCAAATTTGGCATTTTACCGTAGGATCCGTGTTGGCGAGGTTAAAGAGGCGCTTAAGAAAATGGAAAATAGTAAAGCGGTTGGACCTGACGGTATTCCTATTGAAGTTTGGAAGTGTTTAGGCGAAACGGGGGTGGTGTGGCTTGCTAAACTATTTAATGTGATCTTAAATTCTAAGAAAATGCCCGATGATTGGAGGAAAAGTACTTTAGTTCCTATTTATAAAAATAAAGGAGATATTCAAAATTGTGCAAATTATAGAGGGATAAAGCTTATGAGTCACACTATGAAGTTATGGGAAAAGGTAATTGAACACAAGTTGAGATTAGAGACTGATATTACGGAGAATCAGCGTGGTTTCATGCCAGGTAGGTCTACAATGGAGGAGATTTATTTATTAAGGGGGTTAATGGAAAGGTACCGGACCAAAAGAAGAGATTTGCATTTGGTCTTCATTGACTTAGAAAAAGTATATGATCGAGTGCCAAGGGAGGTGCTTTGGAGAGTTTTAGAAAAGAAAGGTGTGCGCATGGCATATATCAAAGCAATAAAAGATATGTATGAAGGGGTAACTACTACTGTAAGAACGTCTGGGGGCGAAACAAAGGATTTTCCCATAAAGATTGGTCTACATCAGGGATCATCATTGAGTCCTTATTTATTTAATCTGGTAGTGGATGTTCTAACTAAGCCTATTCAAGATGAAATCCCTAAGTGCATGCTTTTTGCGGATGATATAGTTCTTATGGCGGAGTCAAGAGAAGAGATTAATTTTAAACTTGAGTTATGGAGAAGTACTTTAGAGTCGAAGGGTTTTCGTCTGAGTAGAAGTAAGACTGAATACATGCATTGTAATTTTTCTAAGAGGCAAGTTAGAAGTAACTTGGAGGTCAGATTAGGAGATCAAGTTATTCCACAAATAGATAAGTTCAAATATTTGGGATCAATTATACAGAAAGATGGTGAAATTTTGGAGGATGTTAATCATAGAATCCAGGCTGGGTGGTTTAAATGGAGAAAGGCTACTGGGGTTATATGTGATCGGAAAGTACCAGATAAAGTAAAAGGAAAGTTTTATCGTACTGCTATAAGACCAGCAATGCTTTATGGAAGTGAATGTTGGGCTTTAAAAGGACAGCAAGAGCATAAAATTGGGGTAGCCGAAATGAGGATGTTGAGATGGATGTGTAGGCATACAAGAAAAGATAAGATTCGCAATGAACAAATACGGGGAAGAGTTGGAGTGGCACCTATTGAGGAGAAAATAGTGGAGAACCGTCTTAGGTGGTTTGGACACGTACAAAGAAGGCCAAGGGATGCGCCGGTGAGGAGGGTGGATCAAACGGATTGGAGTCCGGTTAAAAGGAGTCGAGGAAGGCCAAAGAAAACGCTTAACGAGGTCATTGAGCGGGATCTCCGGGTCAATAACCTATCTAACGATTTAGTTTTTGACAGAGCACAATGGCGTCGTATGATCCATGTAGCCGACCCCATTTAATGGGAAAAGGCTTTGTTGTTGTTGTTGTTGTTGTTGTATCTTTATTGATATTTTATTAGTAATAATCAAGTAAGAGGGGGAGAGTTAAAGAAGATGATTATGATGTTTTAAAAAATATTAATTAATTTTCTTAATTTAATCAAATTAGTTAAATAAATATTATATTAAGGAGTGGAGAAATATATTAATTTATAAGTTAAATAAATTAGTTTATACATATAGTAAATCAGTTTATAAAATATATACTCCTCTAGTTCTAAATATAAGATTTAGTTTATAGTATACCTTGATTCAATTTATATCTCATTTACTCATTCCGTCTTAAATATAAAATTTAATTTGTAGTATAATTGGATTAAGATTTTATATTTATAATAAAAAATAATCCATAAGTAGTACTACTCTTAGGATATGTTATGTTTTGATGGAGTGAGAAATGAGAGAAAAATATGAGACAATACTAGTGAGAAAAAATTCTAAAAATGGTAAAAAAAAGTATTATTTTTAGGAGTTTTAGTTTCTAGTACTAAGGGTTAATGACCAAAGGTCATTATTAGATTTTTTATATAATTTGCATATGATTTTATGTAAGCTCTTGTCAAAGTTATTTAAAATGGCAACTTCATAAATTTGATTATAATTTTTATAAAACGTTATTATAATACATGTTTGCAGCTTGCTGGTTACGTTTAATTTATAAGGAAATCATAATTTCTGAAAAAAAAAATTATAATTGCTATCAAGTTTAAATCCTCAAGTATCATTTTTTGTTCATTATTCCTCTGTTTAGTTTAGTTTTGTCACTTGAAATATGTTGTCTTGGTCTGTTGGACTATTGGTAATCAGAATGTCTTTGTTCAATAATCAACAAAAACAAATTCTCATCTTTTAAATCTGACATCATATCAACATTATTGCGTGGTTTGAAAGCAAGCACAAGAGCAACAAGATCATTGCTGCTTTGCTATACTTAATGCGAAATCCTTAGTTAGACTCGTTATACATATTATCAGAAGGCTAATCCATTGGAGGGAACAATTTAAGGGCATAAAAATAATTGTGTGTGTATATTCATTTAGGTTTTGTTTGAAGGGGAACATATGAATTAGTGATGCAAATATTTATCCATCAAGATAAGATTTAGGATGAATCAAAAAAAAGATGAAGTTGAATGAATCTTAACGTAAATTTAAATAGTGGAAGCTGAGCACAGTGATATTTGTTACCAAAGGTGGAACAGAAGCAAGTGGGAAAGGATAAATAATAATAATTATAAAAAGAAATTGTGGGATGCAAATTGGAAAGTGAAAGAAGAAGGAGGAGAAGAACCTGATACTACGTACTGTCACCAACTTCATCTTCTCGCTCTCTCTCTCTCTCTCTCTCTCTCTCACTTTTCTGTTTGTTCCCATTACTTTCCTCACTCCTCAAATTTTCCCTCAAGCTTACTCCCCAAGCTTATCCTTTTAATAGATAAAATTAGACAATTCTTCCCAAAAAAAGTTAAACATGTTTCATCATGCATCATATACTATTATATATCACTTTCTAAGTTTTCACTATCTGACCAAAAATAAGAAAATTGGTTACATTGCTAAAATTGTTTAAAACTTATTCGGTTTTCTATCATTATCCCTAATAAATATAATAATTTTTTTTTAAAAAAACACATATCTCTCTAATCCCTCGTTAGAAATTAACCAGAAGGATAATTTTGAAATAAAGTAATTAATGCTCTACAAACTCTTACAAAGTGGCATATATTTTAGATTATAGAACTTTTCTAAGAGATTGCTAACATAAATTAAAACTTAAAAGAGTGAGTTATACTCCCCTTATCCTAAATATAAATATTGGATCCTTTCAATTAATTTATCATAATAAAAAATTGTTAACTTAATTATATGTAATTAATGTGTTTTGTTAGTTTTCTGCACTTACAACTAGCATTTAATGAGATGTCTTAACTATTAATGACTTTCTAACTAGGAAGAAAGTTACTCTCTACTATCTTTAATATAAGATATAATTGACTAATTTGAGTAAGTTAAGGAAGTCAAATAAATTAATTAATTATAAAAAATGTAGCATAATCTTCCCCAGAGTATTCCTATATAACATTAAGATTATATATCAGTTTATAAATTAGATAAACTATTTTAGAAAAAAATATAAATATTAGATATAAAATAGATTAAGATCTTGTATATAGAACCAAATTCAACCGTCTAACTGATTTTTATATTAAATATTAGAGGTAAAATATAACTATTTATGACTTATAAATAGTATAATTTGTTAGAGATTTTACTAAGTACTTGTTTTGCTTAAATCATATAGCTTAGAATAAATTTTATATACTTTTGAAAATGTTGATGCGCATACATACGTATAACTTAAAGGGAAAATTTCTAAAAAATAACTTTTGAATTTCTAAATTTCAAAATGATCACGCCAATTTTTAAAATCTCAAATTCATACTCATGATTAAATAGAGATTTTAAAAATTAGATACTTTTTATAGTTTTATTCTTTACCTTAACGACATGCTATTTACTACTTTTGTAATATAATTTACTACACTTTATTAGATATTTACAACTACAGTGATGCAATTGACAACTATTTTTTCTAGATTTTAAACATCTTAAATTAAACGTACTTCTTGGGGAGATTTACTACTTTTTTAACAAAATTTATTACACTTCATTAAATATTTATCATAAAAGTAATGCAATTAACAACCACATTTTTTAAGATCTCAAACATAAAATAAATGAATTCTTTGAGAAATTTACTATTTTTTAATGAAATTTACTACACCTTATAAGACATTTACTATAAGAATAATACAATTGACAATCATTTTTCTCAAAAATCAAACATATTATAATAAATGAATAATTATAGTAATTTATTATTTTTATAATGTAATTTACTACACTTCATTATAAATTTACTATAACAATAATGAATTGCTAAATATTTTTTCTTTCAAATTTAAAACTTATTAAAATAAATTACTATTATAGCAAATATATAATGAAGTATGATAAAGGATCTATTTATTTTAACATATTTGAGTTCTAGATAAAATATTTGTAAATTGTATTACTCTAGTAAATATATAATAAGGTGTAATAAATTTCTTTATAAAAGTAGTAAATTAGCATAAGAATTTATTTATTTTAATAAGTTTGAGTTTTATAAAAAATAGTTGTCAATTGTATTATAGTTATAATAAATATCTAATGAGGTGTAGTAAATTTCGTTACAATAATAATAAATCATTATAAGGATTTATTTATTTTAACAAGTTTGAGTTTTGAAAAAAATGCTTGTCAATTGTATTACTCTTGTAGTAAATATCTAATAAAATGTTATAAATTTAATTACAAAAGTAGTAAATCTCCCAAATGATTCATTTAATTAAACTTGTTTGAGATCTAGAAAAAATAGTTGTCAATTGAATTATTGTTGGACTAAATATCTAATCAAATATAGTAAATTGCATGTGTTAAAGTAAAAGGTAAAATTATAAAAGCATCCAAATTTTAAAATTTCTATTTAGTCATGCATGCATGAGTATGAGTATGGGATTTTGGAAGTTGGGGTGATCATTTTAGAATTTAGAAACTAAATAAATCATTATTATGATAAATATATAATGAAGTATGATAAATAAGGATATATTTATTTTAATATATTTGAGTTCTAAAGAAATGTTTGTAAATTGCATTACTCTAGTAAATATCTAATGAGGTGTAGTAATTTTTTTTTATAAAAATAGTAAATCAACATAAGGATTTATTTATTTTAACAAGTTTGAGTTCTGTGAAAAATAGTTGTCAATTGTATTATTGTTGTTATAAATATCTAATAAAATATAGTAAATTATATTACAAAATTAGTAAATTGTATGTGTTAAAACAAAATGTAAAATTGTAAAAGCATCTAAATTTTAAAATCTCTATTTAGTCATGCATGAGTATGAATATGGGATTTTGGAAGTTGTTGGAGTTATCATTTTAGAATTTAGAAACAAAAAATCCCCTAGCTTAAATAGGTGGCCAAGTTGATATTGTTTTGCTTTAGAGGTGGCAGTGATGAGTATAAGTTGGTGAGGCAGGCAGCCAAAGCCAGGAATCTTTTCATATGCTTCTGTTATGTTTTTGTTTTGTTTTGAACCTGATACCCTTTTATCTTCCTTATTAGCTTCCTATAAAGTATTTTTTCCCATAAATTATTGAACACAATCAACTTTTTTATTATGGTCACTTTCTCAATTCTATTATTTTATTATCAACTACCTACATGGGAAACAATGATCCCATTATTTTTTTTAGTAATTTATGCACGAGTAATCTAATCTGTTCCCACTCTTCAAGACAGAGTATAAAATTAATTGAAAGATTCTGATGAATTTGAATAATATGATCTCTTTATCATGAATTAGTCTCTGTAATTAGTTCACTGATATGTGTATATATATATTAGTGCCAATAAGTTCTCTTAAACCTTATTTTAATATTTTTCGCAATTCCTTTAGAGCTATATATGGACATATAACCTTTTTACTTCATCAAATTAAAAAAAATGGAAACTTTTAATATATGAATTTAATTAAAGGAAAAAAAATTAAAAGCAAAAGGAAAGATGATAGGTGTGTGATTTGTGCTGTTGAAAGGAAGATATGCAAAAAATTAAACCGCACCTTGAAAGATACAATTAAAGATTTTGATTCATATATTTCAATCAATCAATTAGTCATTATATTGACAAACAAATATATGACATTTATTCTGTTACAGATGCTTTTCCATTATATATATATAACTAATTATATTACTTATGATATACTACCACCACTTCTACATATTTCTATATAGAATCACAACCTATTCAACTTTTTTTTTTTATTTTGTCCTTATTATGTGCTAGATACTTTACGTTGAAAATACATACTTGGCCTTTATCATGAAGCGAAAATTATATTTGAAGTTTTGAACATCTAGATGTTAAATTATTTAGATTAAAGTATCCTTGAAATTATAATTATTTTTACAAAGGAGTGTTATATATATATATATATATATATATATATGTATGTATGTAACGCTCATTTGTGAAAATAATTACAGACTTTGTAATATATTACGAAGTTTCATATTAATACTGATAGATTGTAAGAAAACTTCTAATAAATTTTAAGAATATTATTCTCAAAATATTTTAATATCTTAGTAATAATTTTAGTGTTTAAAAATAATTACAATCTACCAATGATAGTGGGGTGAATAGAAGCAGTTCAATTTCTCTTAAGGCCAATAGCTCAAACTTTGTGAATGGGAATAATCACATATATCTAATTAATATTAGGCTCAATAATATTTGAATATGACCATAATAATATTGGATATCAAATAAAAAATATTTACAATGTTTTTAAGAGAATGAGTTTTTAAATAGAATTTTTCTATGATGAGTGAAAAGTAATTAATTGAAATTAAATTTCAATGATCAAAAGAATTCATTTGAAATTGAGCACATGCAAAACAACAATATGAATATGTCCCATAAGATAGTACATATGAAGTGTAAATAAAATAATACTAAAATAAACTTCAGAGACATATACAAAGAATTGTTATGCCAGCCAAGACTAAAACTTTCTTTTTCTTTTCATTAAATAAAATAAACTTCAAGTTGAAAGCATGCAAAAATATGTACTTTTGTTTGGTTATATATAAATGGTGGTTATTGCACATATAACACATATATAAATATAGGGCAAGTAAATGATTTGATGAAAATTTGGGTAGAAAGGGTTAGATATCTTTGTACTTGATTTGCTAACCAAAAATATAACAATCGCATGTGTTTGATTCTGAGGCTATAAGTAGAATAGGTTGTATCTTATTTTTTTAACTTCAGCCTAGTTTTCTTGAAAAATGAAAATAAAATTCCCGCTTCATACTTATAGTATATTTTTCTTTCCAAGTGTAAAACTTTTGACAAGATTAAATTTGACTTTAAGGCTTGATGTGTGGTTTCTGTAACATCATGTCCTGTATGTGTACACATCCTTTTTAAAAAGGAGACATTATACCTACAAAAAAAAACAATACAAACTCGTAATTTTTATAAATAACAGAGAATCGATCCAGGGCCGATGATTGGGATTGAATTGATGTATAATACAATTATTATGACAAAGAAAGACAAAGGTACATAAACGACATTCTTATTATTAAGTAATCAACTAGATGATAATTATTCCACAAATGTCTCTTTTTATAAACCATAGTGAAAGCATTCTTTTCAAATTTTAAATGATTAATTATTACTCCTTCTGATATTTAATATAAGAGTTAGTTAGAGATTTGATTTAGTTCTAAATATATGATCTTAAACTATTTTATCCTCTAAATTTATAATCTTTTTCTCAAAATATCCCTATTGATTGCACACATTAAAAGGTTTTCATCCGAAGATAATCATGATAAAATATGATATTTTAGAAAAAGTAAACCTTATTTCTTACAAATAACTAACATAACTAATTTTTTTAATCTACTTAAATTAGTTATCTAACTCTTATATTAAAAATTAGAGATAGTAATTAACATGAAACTAAGACACGAATGATCATTAAACTTTTCATAACCGGCAAATACGGCAGTATTTACCAAGCTCGCTCTCCCTCCCCCCTCCCATGCACTCTTGCTTTTGCGTTATGAACAAAAACAAAACACAACAATAATAACAATACATTATCTATTAAATGGAGAGTTAGCTACACGGACACACGGATTACATTATGTTATTGGACTCTATAAATAACTAATTCTTTACTGTTTACAAAAAAAAGTTGTGTAATAATTTTATTAAGTGTTATTATCTTCTTCAACTTCTCTTTCCAGGAGTCTAAACTCAATCCTCTTTGTTGCTACATGATTTGGCCTTTTCTTATATATATGTCAAAATCATATTCTCTTCCATAAATGTCACACTAACCCTTCCTTGTATATGGTCATTTATGAATTTGTTTTATATGATCATACATTCATCTCAATATCTTTATCTTTATAACCCATAATCACCCCAATTTTTTTGTAATATCATCGCTCTTAATGCCTTAGCATTTACTACTATGTATTATCATCGCTCTTATAACATTTTAATAAAACTTTTCTTTAAATAAGTTTATTAGATATTTTCTAATTATGTGAATAACTCATAATATATTTTTCTATTTTAACCACTTAGCTTGTATTCTATGCCTGACAAGAGAGAAAAATTTATATTCTAATTTAGAAATCGATGAAATTTTGTATATTAAAATTACTAATAAATAAAAAACATATACAGAATATAGCTAATGCGGCACCTCTCCTGTACTGTAGTTCTAGGAATACTTAAAAGTATTTGGTTTGATTCCTATCTTTTTCCTTTATAACATAAAAAAATGAATTAAATATAATATTCAGACGAAGTCACGACCGTATATTGAACTAAATTATCTCTTGTTTAGAAAAAAAAGAAGAAATTAAGTTAATTTTGTTTAACTCAATTCAAGATATTACTTCAAAGTTATCAGTGGCAACAACTTACTAACATGCAAAAGAATATCTAAAAAAAGGTGATAATTAAGTTTATTATGTATCCAAAGTGCTTTTCACACAATAAATAGAGAAGAATTAGCATAAAATAAAACTTTAAAAAGTGATAGTTAAGGTCATTAATTAAGTATCCAAGCTGTCTAATTAACTATTTTTAGTCTAAGCCACTTGGTCATCACGTGCTTCTAGTTCTTTCTTAACAACTTGGCCTAATCAAACCACTGTACTTCCACAATTTCGCTATATATTGAAAGCATCTCACTAACGAAAGGCTAACATATTAACCCATAAAAAGCCTTATAGATAGATATCTTCCTCATGCCTCTATCTCCTTCAATGGCTGCTTTTCCTCAATTCTATTCAAACTACACAATTTTCCCCAGTGATTTCCCTGAGTTTCAAACCCAAGCTTCTGCCATTAATGGCAACGTTAATAATTTCTCAGTTATAGAGAATAGAATGTGTGGTCACCACGATAGCTTCATCAAAAACCATATTCCCAATAATGGGGCAGCACTAGATCATGTTTCTTCAGTATTGGAATGTGATACTATGTCTTCGTCTTGGTTTCCTGAGTTTTCTGATCAGCTAGCAGGGAACTTATCAGACTTGGCCTTTCCGGTGATTTATGGCGGCGGCGCTGATGGCGGTTTCCAGAGTTTGAACGGTGGCGGATACAAACCATCGCACCATCTGATGGGTGACTTTGGTGAAGAATGTTGCGGGTTTGTGGATGATATTATTAAGCCAGCTTCTTATCCAAATTACGCCGCAGAAAAGTGGGTACGTGCTTAATTTTATATTCATAATTAATTAGGCAACGATTTTTAATTTTGTTATTTAGCATATGATGAACTAACCATATATATTAATTTCTTTATTATTCTGTCACATCTCTGATAATTGTCATGCAATATGGATATATTATCATCCGTTCTTCTCTCTCTCCCTCTAACACAAACAGATTTTCATTCGTGGAGAAAGATCTAATTTGCATGTTGTTCACTATTGTTTTATTTTATTTGGTTTTATATGTGTAAATATATATTATGGGGTATTATTGAATTGATTTCATTTAAATAAATAGGGATCATATCAAGGAAATCAAATGGCAGCAGTTGAGGAACCAAACATAAAGTTAGGACGATACACAGAAGAAGAAAGGAAGGAGAGAATTCTCCGATATTTGAAGAAAAGAAACCAAAGAAACTTCAACAAAACCATCAAGGTCTCTCTCATCTCTCTCTCTATTTATATGTATATAAAATTGAAGTCGTATATGTAATTAATAATATTATTCTAAAATACATGCAGTATGCTTGTCGGAAAACTCTAGCTGATCGTAGAGTCAGAGTTAGAGGAAGGTTTGCCAGAAACAACGACCTCTGTGAGGATGAAATCGCCGTGAAGAAGACTAAGAATATTAGTCGCAAGCAGGACCTGTACGGTGGTGATGATTCCATCCAATTTCAGGTCATTATAATTTTATGTGATGACAAAAGATTTCATTCCAGATTGAAACTCTGTTAATGCCCTCTCTCTCTCTCTAACGTCTTATTTATGAGTTAAATGCAAATTGTTTAAATGATATTATATATAATTTGCAGATAAAGAACGATGATGATGAGGACGATTGGTTGCAAGAGGCAATGGCAAGTTTGGTGTATCTGTCTCATTCTTCGCCTGAAGATATGTATAGAGCATCGATCGATGAAGAAAGTTTGAGAAAAAGCTGATAAAATTATAGTGGGCTATCTCTTTTTTCTCAACTGATAGTTTGAAAGGGTTGAATTATATGTGGGAAGAGAATTAATATAATAGAAGAGAGTTCACTAATTAATTAATAGTGTTTAATTTTGATAATCAAGCACGTAGATGTAACTTTAATTGCATGGCGCTATATGCTGTGCATTAATTATTTGATGATGGTGATATAATTTTACTTTATTATTTTGATCAATCTGTAGGCATCTTATTAATATTTGTTAAGGAATTCTAATGGGCCAAGCTAGCTACTTTGACTGGATACTTTGGTTTGATTGACTTAAAGTTAAAAACAAATATATACGTGAAAGGATGACTTTGATGATGTTTGAATTGACAGAAATATTCCGATAAATTACATCTATATATATAGATATAGGTCACAATTAATAGATATCTAGACATTTGGAGGAGTCATATTATATGCGATTCGCTTGTCGTGATGATGATTGAAAGCCATAAATCAGGGTTCCTTTGCTCTTCAGGTTCTCAAATATTCTAGCACCATTATTGGTATTAGATATGAGTATCTACTATACTAGCTAGGGTTTAGAAAAGTTTGAGCGATTTTTTTTTCTCATGCTCTATATAGACTTCATTGTATAGGTAATTTCAATACGAGTAAAAAGAGAACAGAAGGGAAAAAGTGAGACAAACAATGAACAGTTATCTTCTATTGGCATCCTCTTTTTTCTATAAAGAAACAAGAAGTTTATCTTACAGAAAGTTTCCTTTAAAGAAGCCCTTGTTTTTTTTAAACAAAAGATATAACTCATTAGAAGGAAATAAAGTTACAAAAACATCAATTCAAACAAGACCCAACACAAAACAACAACGGACTAAAAACAATAAAACAAATGGCACCGTAAAACTCTTACTAGATGGAGAGCTGAAGAAAGACATATATATATAATCTTATTTTTATAAATCAAGATCGAGAGGTTGTTCTTAAGATTTGAATTTATAACCTCTAAATCATATGTTAATAACTTTATAATTATTCTGAAAGCTTATCTTCTAATCAAGTTGAGATGATTAAGAGTGCTTGACTAGCTCCCCATTTACCATGATCCAGGGAAGTGGCTATAGGGGCCGGTAGTATAGTCTAAAGGCTTGTTCCATCCGGGAATAATAAGATGTTATTATTATAGGAAGGGTTCTAGGTAATAACATGATCATAACAGACTTAAACTAGTCACAATCCCAATCAAAACTAATCCACTAGGCAGGGTTACAAAAAAAAAAAAAAAAACAGCACAAAGCACACAGAAGAGCACATAAGAATCAACCTATACATAGATTATTCCTAACAAATTAAGTTTTGCATTTAAAAGAAAATATTATTAATGCTCATTTGTTTTTGTTTAGATCAAGTATATATATGTGGGAATAAGATGAAATTAGAGGGGTGATTTTCATTCTTGGCTGCTGAATAATTAAAAGAAAAGAAACCTTGGCTAGAGAATGAAATGTAATATAGTTAAGTAAAAGAGAAGATGGCTCACCATATATAGTTGAATTTAGACTTTTTACACTTAAAATCTTTGGAATCGGTTTAAAGTTCCTCTACTTTTAAAAAGAACCTGAATTATTTCTACTTTTAATCGGAATTTTATGATAAAAGCCCCACACAAGGAAGAAAGTGTAAAAGAGCCTCAATTCAATTCCTTTAAAATTACGTGATCAAACGAGAAGGCCTCGATATTATTTGTACTTTCGAACCAAATAAAACATAAACAAAAGTTTGTTCATTTAGTATCCTAGTTTTTATTATTATATTGAGAAGTTAGAGTTTCTATTTCTCAGATGTACACACACACACACACAAACTCAAAGTGGAGTTGATGTGGATGTACTTATAACCTTATAATATGCTTGAGCTTCGTGGAGATGAGAAATTCTTGAAAAGCTTGAACAGTGGTATATAGCTTCTATAGCATTACAGTAGCGGATTGAGCTTGTATATAGCAGAGTCTTGATGAATTATAAAGAATTGAATTCTAATTCCATCCCAGGTATAATGCAATTCTTATCTGAAATCAGGCATCTAAGTCAATGGTTTCTATACCTTGTTCGAAATTCAAGAATATATATAGATAATTTTGAAGATAACCAAAGCCTTAAAGTAAAAAATATATAGCCACATATATTTGGTTGGACATGTTAGTGAGTTATGATTAAGTTAGAGAAAATTAACCAAAAACGCTGTCGCTTTCATGATAACACTGTTACCAATAAATGATTACGAGCTAGGCATTAGAGCTGATGTCCTAGTTTATTGTATCTGAGGAACAAAGTCATATTGTGCTCCTTATATATATTATATGTGACTTTAATTATAGGTCACATATATATGTAGCTTCAGACTGTTATTAGGTTCCAAAATTGAAGCGTTGTTGGCCCCTACGTGTCCAAAGGTAATGTTCCTTTCATATATCTCTCTAGCTAAATGGGCTTAATTATTCATCATTTTTCAGACATCACATTAATGACTTTCTCTTTGAAATGTCGACTTCATATTTATTTGCGAGTGTTTTTTTTTTAGTGGGGTGTCGTTTTCACAGGTATGATCCCCCAATCTCTCCCATCATGTTCAATCAAAGACTTTTTGAGTTATATACCAATAGCCTCCGTCTGGTATCTTTCCAATTGATCTCTATTGTCTCTATTGGCTTATTCTATCCAGGGCTCGGCTGGTTCGATCCTTGATGTGAAAAATTCAAGATTATTGATCTGAAGTTGCTACTACCTTAATATATTAAAAGTTAGCTAATAATTTAAAATAGATTAAAAAATTAAATAAATTAATTAATTATAATTAAGATATATTGATAAATATATAATATGAATTTATCTTAAGAGTTTGGATTTGAATATATTTAACTGATTTATTTGGTTTCCTTAATCTACTCTAAAGAGTCACTTAATTTTTATATTAAGGATAGGATGGAGGGAGAATTAAAATTAAATTATAGCTTCTCAATAATTAAAAATAGTTATATACATATATATTATAACATCCCAAATTTTAATAAAAGTAACTTATAAAGTATTATTGAGGTTAAAAATATTTTTTTGAAATTAAAAAGTCTGTAAAATTTTAGAAAAAGAATAGAAAAAAAAATAATCATTAAAAATATTTAGACTTAAAAAAATTAAAAAAATATATAAAATAAATATTTTGAAGACTTAAAAAATTATCAAAAAATTTATTTTATCAAAAGAAACATAAATAATTTAATAACTATTTTTTAAATTTTTTAAATTTTATTTTTTTAAAAAAAATAGTTAAAATTTATCGTTTACTCAAAAAATTTAGAAAAAATATTTTAGAAATTAAAGAAATTATTTAGTGCATAAAAATCTTATAAAGTATCTTAAATATTTTTAGAAATTATTTAATAATTTTAATACTAGAAAGATAAAATAGTAAATTCACTTTCCTAAATCTAAAAGTAGAATTATGCCAAAATTAAACCTAATTTATAGAGTCCAAAACATGCTGCCTTTGTTTAGAAGACAAGTTTCAGATTTTGGGATATTGACCCAATATTGTTAGAGCAACGAAGCTTATGGGATAAGCTTGTGTTGTGGGACCAAGGACAATAAAATTAATCCCCACTCATTAAACTCATCAGCCTCACTCTTCCCCTCCCTCATTTACGACAGCAGAACGGCGAGAGAGCTGTGAGAGAAGCCAAAAAGAGAGAGGGAGGAAGAAGAAGAAGGATGCGGTAAGGAAGAAGGAAGCATCAACCAACATGCAACACTAGATTTGGATCAAGGTAAGTATCCTGATTCTTCTCCCATCCTTATTCTCTTCAGTTGTGGCGTGTAAGTATCCTGAAATTTGGATCAAGGTAAGTATCCTGAAATTTGAGCCTTAGAGAGAGAAAATGAAGGTTGAAGGGATTAAAGTATGAGAAAACTAAGCTAGACCTGGATTAGAGCTTACATTAGTGATTTAGTGCTTGATAATGTGATTGTTTGCTGGGTTGTTTGAATCTTGAAATTTTGGAGGCGTGAAACTGAAAGCGTTGGCTGTTAGGATGCTAAAGAATATTGTAAAATCATCCTAAAATGAAAATCATATATGCAAAGTACCTAAATGCCCTTATGAGATGATTGAATGGAATAGAGTTGGAATTCAATTTTGATTACATTTTCCCCTGTTTTGGCTGGACGGATTGAGCATGTTAATTGGGATTAAGTTCTATTAAATTTAAAGCTTCTAGTGGATTTAAAATGGATTTTTTTGTAGGGTAATGTCCCTAGAACAAGCTTGGAAGCATTAGAAGTGAAAATGATATTTTGTGCATATTGTATGTCTCGGCCTAGTGGGGAAAATATGGAAAGAGATGGAATTTGATATATTTGAGCTTAAAAATGGAATATACATGAATAATTATGGGGTAGAAGCATGTTAGATTAATTTTTAATCCTATAGAATTGAAAGTGCAAGGTTGTGGTTTAAGTGACAAGTAAAATAGTAGTGATGGGAAGTTAGTAGCTTCAATTATTCTAATGAAATTAGCAATTGATGTTTGATGCTTACTTTAGGACCATTGAATATTATAGAAGTGGAGTTGGAGACTTGGATAATGAATATTCAAGTATGAAAAAAGAGGAAAATAAACAAAGAAAGAGATAGTTAAAGCTTAAAGGCAATAACTTGACTCATTCTTGTATTTAAGTTATGTTTATGTTTTTGTTATGCTTCTTAGCTTGCCATGAGTTGAATAGCTATTTTAACTTGGACATGTTGAATGCTTTTCTTGAATTGAATCATGGCCATGGTTGACAATTCTATGCTTGTGTGAACATGTTCTTGATTGTGAGCTTTGGCAATGCTATTTGTTAATAAATTCAAAGATGGAAGCATAATTTGATTGTATGAATGGTAATTATTTACTACTGAGATTCTTTGAATCTCACCCCCTAACGACCAACCATGCTAGGTTACAAGCTTCCAAAGAAAAAGTTCAAGCAAGAGGCAATGATTAGTGGAAGGAAAAATTGACTTTCTACATTTACTATAAGTTGTAAAATTCATAACAAATTGTATGAGTGGTGTAGATTTATTATGAGGCCTTGGCATATATATTTGATTTGTAAGGATGAATGATAAATGGCTATATGCCCTAGTATGGCCGTGAAATTATGATTTTAACATGCTTTATTATGACGGTCCAATTCAGGCTACTTAAAGAGCGTGGTCAAGGTTTGGTTTAATAACAAATAGTGAAATATGTCTAATGCTCTTGATAATTTGTATATGTAAAGTAGAGACATAGAGGTATCCAGAAAGTCCTAAATCAGGTCAATTGGAGCTCTGTAGCTTGAGTTACGAATTTTTAAATTTAAGGTATAAAATTTATCTAAAAACAAAGCAAGTTTAGAAAACGAATTAACTGTATTAATCTGACCCTAACCTGGTTGGAATGCTATTTTTCTCATGTAATAGATTCCAAGGTCTTTCCAAATAATTTTAGAGCACATTCATACTATTTTTCTAGAATTAGTTTATAAATTTATAAAGTTAGATTAAAAATCTGTAAATTCTAAATGAATAGTAACCCAAAGATAAAAATGTAAGTTTTAATTTATAAGCTTTAATTAATCACTGTCATGAACCGTTGTTCTTCTAGATAAATAATAAATGTGTCAAAATGAAGGATGTGACATATATGTGTGTGTGTGTGTATATGATAATAAGTTTATCTACAACCCATGACTATAACTTTGGTTTTTAAAATAGTTATATACTCCCTCCAGATTTTAATATAAGAGCTAGTTAGGGGTTAAATTTAATATAAATATAAGACTTTAATCTACTTTGTCTAATAAATTTATAATTTTTTTTAAAAATATTTCTATTGATTGCACATATTAAGGAGTTTTTATCTAAGGGTAGTCATAATAAAAAGATGACATTTTAGAAAAATTAAATCATATTTATTACAAATAATCAATATAATTAATTTTAATATATTTAAATTAGTTATCTAATTTTTATATTAATTATGATTAATAAATATACAAAACTCATCTTAGACCTTGTGTGAAATATGGGTTCATGTCATGATCAAGTTTGCTTATGATTTATGAGTTGGTGCTTTGAGTGCTTATGACTTGGAAAGTATAGTGTATATGGAGTAGGGGCCGGCCAGCTAATGAATAACCTCAGAATTTTGTGGAACCAATTTGTTTGGAAGTTATATATGTCCTCTGCTGCTAGTCAAACATAGCTTGATTACTAAACTATTATGACATATATATATATATATATAGATAGATAGATAGATAGATAGATAGGATGATAGACCCCTTGATCTGATGGCTACATATATAGATTCAACTTTCTGAACTGCAGGAGTTGAGAATCCTAAAACCTTCATCGATCAGTAGGTAATATGAAAGTTTGCTTTTAACTACTCAGATTAATTACCATGCATGTCATGCTTTACTCATATAAACAAGTAAAAAGTAATAAAGATGTGAATCTTCGATTGTGCTTTGCGCATGCTATGCATGTACCACTGATGAGAAGTAGCTTTGATGTGCAGACCGATTTCATGAGTTTTATATCGGGAAAGTTACCTTTAAAACAAGGGTCTTATAAGTTTTTAGGCTCTTAAATTCCAATGTCTAGTTTTTGAAATATGATTCTCCTAAAAATTTGTACTTGTTATAATTATGTTGTCATCGAGAGTTGGCTCTAAAGTGAAATGCATTATCATAAGTTTCATATCGAGGGTACTTTGAAGGAAGGGTCTTATAAAATATTAGGCTCTCTAACTCTAACTATTAGTATTTAGAATGTGATTACCCAAAGACTCATACTTGTTACAACCATCATGCATGCACAATAAAAGATCTGTAAATTAAAGATTCCTGATGTATTATGTGTGTGTACTTGAAGATTAAACCTCTGTTCTTCTTTATTGAACTTGGGTAGCTTAATTTGGCAATTCCCATTATTATATTATTGCTACTTTAATTTATACTTTGAATTTTCCGTGTTACAATATGGGTCCAAGGCCTTAAGAAGTGGGTTGTGTGGTGGACATGATATGCTTGTTCCAAGGAAGTGTAAAAGAAAAGAGAAAGACGGTAACTAATAAATATAAAATTTTAATTTACTTTGTATTCTATATCAATGCAAGTTACAAGACACATATAAGCTATTATATCTGGTTCTTAATATAAAATCTACTTAACTAATTTAGATAAATTAAAAAAATTAATTTAGTTATTTGTAATAATTTTGAGTTAATTTTCTTAAAATATTTTCTTTAATAATATGCATTTGAATTACCTTCCCTTTAATATGTGCAATTATATAAGGATATTTTAAGAAAAAATTATAATTTTGAGAGACAAAATAGATTAGGATTTTATATTTAGGATCAAAATAAATATTTTATCTAACTCTTATATTTAAAAATTGAGGAAGTGTAAAATCAAGTTACAAGATACTCAATCTCATTACCCAGCCCAATATCAAAAGTGGAACCTATTCCCTCAAATTTCCCGTTAATCTTGAGTGAAATTTTGACAGGACTTCCTAACCTCTCTATCTTCTAACCATATCTGAAATGCCTCTTAAAACTAGAGATAGTCCAAATTTCTAAACTTGACCAATGTGGTCTGTAAGTTATTTCTGCTGAATAATATATTACTCTTAAAATTCTACAACTTTTAATAAATTTTTGGAAGGGTTAAGGGTACGCCTATCTCCATATTGGTACTCTTCGACTCATTCGTACACTCCATGGAAGAAAATGCCTCCCGGCAACCTTCCATGCCAAAAAGTTCACTCTGCAGTCCGCACAATTTCAAGGTTCATGAGCCGAAGGTCTTTTGTTTTCGGGAAAGCAAAAGGGTCCACTTATACTTTGTGTACGTTTTTTTTTTTTGTGTGAGAAGGTCCATTTGAACTTTAAAATTAGGCTAGCATCACCTGACCCAGAACCTAGTCTTTATTCTCTAAAATGTTAACAAGATACGAAAGGTTAATTCAGTTATTAAGTAGTTTGCTCATAATTTATAAGATTGTGAGATTAAATCTAGCTACTGATATAAGAATTTTATTAGTGGGTGATTTGTAAGTATTTCTGTAAGTACTCGCTGAGCTTATAGGCATACCCTAATCCTAGTAAGCCCCGAAATCCAATTCATTTGAACTTTTTTGTATCAAAAATATTAAAAATAAAAATGTTAACAATATTGAGGTTTTGGGCCTTTTAGTCCATAAAAAAGGCATTTGGGCCATGTAAACAACTTATAAATATTAACCAACAAAAGTTAAGTCTAGTAAAAAATAGTTAGTCCCTCGTAACGTGGTGAACTAAGATTTAAATTTTTGTTAGGAGTTGTGCCTATTTTAGTGTCCAATAGTATCTCAAATAAGATTATTTTTAATAGAATGGTACCTTAAAAAAAACTACATGAATATTAGGTTGACTTTGACAACCGAGTGAATGTTTTTTTTTTTTAATGCACAACACCAAGTGAATGATTACTCATAAGAGACTGCATGCACACACTTTTTAAATTGGGAAAACGATATTTTCAGAACCTTAGACTTTTAGGTATATTAAAGCATCGTGAATTTTATAAATCTCAGAAGGATCCACGTCTCTGGTGGGAAATATTTTTGGGTGGACAAAAATGCCCCTTCCGATTGACAAAGGAGTTTTGCATTTATGAGGAAGAGCATTTTTGTTCGCTAAAAAAAAATCACTTTCCACTGAGTCTTGGTCCTCCTTTGAAAACTTAAGATTTTACAATTCTTAACTACAATTAAAAGGTTTTGAAGGTACACAATGTAACTATAGTTTTTCCTATTAACCCCACAAACTCAAAGGATCTCCGTAATTATAATTCCAAGGACATCATCCAATTATATTATACATTACCTCCTGTTTTAATTATAAAAACTAATTAATTTTTTTGGATAGTTTAAGTAAACTAAATAAATTAGTAAATTATAACTAATATAAGAGTTAGTTCACTAATTTAAGTAGATTGAGAAGTATATAATAATATGAATTTATTTTGAATAGTTAAATTTTGTCATAATTAACTGATTTATTTGGCTTCCTTAATCTACCTAAAATTGTCAAATAATACTTATAATTAGGATTGTAGGGAGTATTTTTTTTTAAATGTTATATTATACTTTAAAAATGTGTATGGACTGGCCATCTGCATGACCAGGCCAGCTTAGACATGTACGGTGCTTTAGGTTATTGTTGTGATGTTCCTTTCACGGTTTATGAGAAAATATCTGAAGTGGGTCACTTTGTCAGATTGGTTTGGAGGTAATATATATATACATATGTGTGTGTGTGTATATAATTGAGTTCACATGATTATTGGTATTATATATATTAAGACACAAACTCACGCAATGACTGTATAAGTTAATAAGAAAGTACTGAAATTTATTCAAAATCCCATTATTGTATTCTCAATGAAATAGGAAAATAATTCTGAGTGGTGCCTACAAATGGATGTATAGTAGATTTAAAAGAACTAATTAACATGCTTGTTTATATAACAATTACGTCTTAGAGGGCTCATGTGGTATCCTATAGTGTTAAAAGCTTCGAGTCATGAGCTGTTGTTAAATTATCAATCATAAGCCATTATTAAGATGCGCAATGCTTAGTAATTAAGGTAAACTTAATCATGTTCATTGGTAGTGGAGCTTAATCATGTTGCCCTATAGTTTTGATCCTTTTACTTGACGGCCAATATAATGATGAAATGGTTTTTCACCATTCCGAGCAATATCTGTTAAAACTTTTCAATATTACTCTGATGGTCAGCAGCATAGCATGCTTCGGTAAAAAGTGGTGATTGTGTGATTATATCTGTTTCCAAGCACACTTAGATATATTTTGATTAGTTTTTGGAGAATAACTTCTAAAAAAAAGTGATAAAAATTGAGCATTAAATGTAGACACTTCTCTTAATAAAAATTTTAATTTTAATTTACTATATATTGTAAAAAACTAGCTCTTTCCATTAAAACTCATTTCCTGTTGGTTAATCAGTTTTTTATGCGAAAAAGAAATTCTTAAACTGGGCAACCAGGAGACCAAAGAACTGTCATGTGGGGGATGTTGTAACCCAAAAGGAACTCGAACAAATTAATGGACACATAACAACACGAGGAAAACAGCAGTAATAATATAAATCTCACGCCGATTATAACTTTTTTGAAAGCATAAGCATATCAGTTATTAATTAGTTTAGAAATTAATTATTAGTAGGTATTTTAAACATTAACTTAATTATATGTATTTGCTGAGATTGTTAACTTCTCTCTATCTCTTTCTTTTGACTCTTTGAATATATAAAGGTTTTGATTCCCAAAAGTCGTATACTACATAATGAAAACAAGACATGACATGACGGTCAAATTAATTGATACGCAGGCGACACGCAACAATCATATGGCTATTACTAATAATTACAAGTTTGATAATTTACATTAAGGTTAATTAATCATGATCATCATGTCGATCATCTAGGGTTATATATGCAAGGAGAGAACATCCTTAGCAGTAATACAGAGTAAAGCAGAAGTTATAGTAATAACTACAAGGAGGGAGACAAAACAAAGCAAAGCCGTGATGATAATAATAATTATAATGATAATGAAACAAAGCATGCCCCATATACACCTAATTCTCCTCACTGCTACTTAAACTAGTTAGACAGCTGAATATTCGCCCAATCTAGCCACAGCATGGTCCATTGATTAGAGAGAGAGAGAGAATGGAGAAATATTATTGAATGGGAAAATATGTGAAAAATTCCTATTTAAAAATTTTATTAGTAGAAATATCTAAGTTCGAGTACTACTGATACTTTCTATGTAAAAAAATTTCAAAAAACCCATACTTTATGTATATGAAAACATATAAAGTCTTACTTGTCAATGAAATTTTTTAACAACGGGCTTTTTCCCTATGTCCCCAACATTTACTCAGTGTATGAGTCGTAGCACCATCTGTGTCTCTCTTTCATTGGATGGTACAGTGGCTAGCTAGACAAGATCTGAAAACCCTAGCAAGACCACAAGGACTCGGTGACATTGTCCACGGCAAAAAGAGAAGACTTGCCATGAGAGGAGGATTGGGGTTGGCTCGGAGAAGAAGAAGAAGAAGGTTGGTGATTTCTGATGTGAACGAGCTCGGCCTGAGCAAGAGCAAGCTGCGTTTGGAGCACATCAACTTGTTGCTGAAGATAGGATATGGCCCCCACACATCCATAAACTGGGTCCCTCATCCTCGCATTGGCTTCATATACCATTGAACTCACTGCATCAATCCTTTGCTCCTCTGGTAGTTCCTGTCTCATTTTCACCCCACACAAATATGCTCATTAATTCTCTAGCTACAATCATATATATACAACATGCATACAGTTATATATATTCGGGAAATTTAAAAATAATATATATGACCACAATTACGTAGGTTCATTCATGGGTTAGGTGCAGTTGTTTTAGACATTTTTTTGGGTAAACAATTTCTGCCACGTTATCTATAGACCATTCGCAGCCGCACAAGGTTTTCAGAGGTTTCCCTACTACTATTACTTGCATGTGTTTTATCTTACTCTCACTAATAATATGAAATATCATTGTCTATTAAAAAAAATATTACTCTTCGATTCTTAATATAAAAACTATTTAATTAATTTAGGTAGATTAAAAAATTAAATAAATTAATTAATTATAATAAATGTAACAAAATCTCTTTAAAATATAGTCATGTATAATATTAAATTATATATCAATTTTTAAGTTAGGTAAATTAGTTTGAGAATAGATGATAAATATGAGAGATAAAATATATTAAAATTTTATATTATTTAAGAACAAAATTGACTCTCCAACTAGCTCGTACATTCAAGATCGGAAGAGTATAAATGAAGTCAAGAGGCATGTGGAAGATTTTTTTGAGAGGGAAATCAGAAGTGCACGGTGGTAAAGTGTTCCAAAAAAAAACACTTAATCATCTAAGAGGTCAAAAGAAGGAGTTGTGAGATGGAAGCTATGATTTTAGTGTAGCCCTAAATTCATATAAAGCACAGCTTTAATTCATAGAGCCTATATATGCATGCTTGGTTTGATTAAAAACAGATCCTTAGCTTAGTCAAAAAGAAGTGTTCCATATACGTATATCTCTGTGATGATAAAGTTATTTGCTAATTTAGGACCGAAAGAAGATAGTGGATAAGTGACTACACAACATTATTATTTATATTGTCTTGACTTTAGCTTTCTTTGAACGGTTCAACGGACTGGAAGGTGAAGACGTTGCAATTTTGGTTCTTTCGTGACCCAAAAGTTAACCCTGCAATTATTTTCTCGGTCGCTGCTGGAATTCAGAGTGATGATCATGGGTAATTAATACTATAGATTATTTGACCTTAATGTATACAATTCAATTGATTCTACCATTATTTGTTAATTCTTTTAATTAGAAGAAATAACGTTATTTAGTTAATTACATCTGTTTATGATTAAAATCAGCTAGAGCTTATAGTTTGTTAACACATGCATCTTAACCAACTAAAATAAAGAAAAAGGTAGGGGGGGAAAGGGAGATGATGATAACATGTCATATAGATGTCATGCTTACAAAATAAATATTCCAGTTTCTATATTATAGAGATTTCTAGGAAACTTGTGAGTTTTTTTATTGGTAATTAATCAACGTCACTTTTAGGCATGTGCTATACAAGCAGTCCTTATCAAGGTAACCCATAGTTTTACAGACAAAAAAGAAAAGATGAGCATGTCAATATCTTCTTTCTACAACAACATTGAAAAACAAGGTAGCTTAGTAGTCTTGGACTAAAAGCTCCGAGGTGGTCCTAAAGGTAGGTGTTGAACAAAGTTGGAATATATTTAATCTACATTAACTGATATATATATATATATATATATATATATCCTCTCTCTCTCTCTCTCTTCACCAAGAATCTCAGCTCTTGCCATTTGAGAATATGTCTTCAAGATGTAGCAAAGCTCATTTTTACAATACTCGATCCTTTATTCTCTTTCTTTAGTCTTATATATGTACTGAGGAATCATTTGGTGTCATGTTAATTAATTAGCAGCTTACTTTAATAAATAAGGGTGATAATTATAGTTAATTAAGGGTGGGGTCTTCAACTGTAATTAACCACTATAACAGAACTAGACGGTGGGAGTGGGGGAACAAAAAGAAAGATTCCATTTTTTTTCTTTGCATTTTTAGGGGGCATAACTACTTTCTTCTCAGAAAGGAATAAGAGCTTATTAAAGAAAGTATGCTATGCTTAAGAAAGAAATTAATAGACTCAATCAAAGCCAAAACAAATCGAAATCTACAATAATTATTAGCTCTATAATTTAAGGAAGAAAACAAGTTAGTAGAGCTTGTAGAATCTCACAAAGTATTATACGAGAATAATGCATCCTTAGGTGACCAAAACAGAACACTATATATATAGCAGGATATATATATATAATTAAAGAATGATGATCAAGAGAATAGAGCTAGATATATATAACCCACCAGCACAAATATACCTAATTAATGATTTAATTAATGTCAGCCCACACACTGAAATATCCTTCCAACTAAGCTATAATTTTTGAAGTTGCTATCAGTTAATTAAGAAAAGCCAAGTTTTGTGTTTCAATAAACAACATTGTTGTATGACACCACACATACATACTCTCTCACTCTCTCACTATTATTTTTTCCCTGCTGGTGTAGTTCTTGAAAAACCTATAGCTATTCTAGCAATTGATGAAAACTGTCTTTTGCTTCCACTTTTTTACCATAACCCAAGTTTAAATATCATATTTTAAGAAGTTAGTTATCTTAGGAACTTAGTAAATTCGATGTAATTATAATTAGTTTTTCATAAATAGTAAATTCCTTTTTCTTAATTACCTAAAAAGATCTTAAAATGACTTGAATTAATATAAGCCTACTCCACTGCGTATATTTTTTGTATGAAAACGATAACGTTATATGAAGAAGAGAATTGAACCTGTAGCATTTTGTTGACATTGCTAGCACCAAAAACCTTGTGAACACTTGCAAATTTGTGGGGTTCATCCGCAGGAAAGTAAGGAGCAAAGAGGCAATCTTGAGCACATCTCCTCCGGAGAAGCTTGCACGCCGCACACGGCGACATGGCACCATGTTTTCTACCACCTTCCTTCATCAATTAATATTCTTCCAATTATAAGTTGATGACTGTAATTTAAGTTGCAGGAAGGTTTAAAAGAAAAGATCAGAAACAAAGGGAAGTCTCAGGAGAAGGGAAGAAGCTAAGGGGGCTTGAGGAGGAAGGAGTAGGTGATATTATATAAGAAAAGAGAAGTATGTGACACAGCAAATCTTAAAGGGTCCCACCACAGAAGAAGCCCTAGATTTTGTTGGGGAAAAAACGTATTTGATGAGAGCTTTTGCCCCCACATTCATATTATTTATGTCTCATTAGTTTCTTCTTCATTCTTTTATATATCTATGTTCACCGGGGCCCCTTCATTATATAAGTACTTAAAAGTAAGTTATTAATAAAGTATTAAGTATGAAAGGAGGAATTTCAACTTGTGAGACTACATAAACTTATAATTAAATTGTGGACCTTGTTATTTTCATGGAGTTTAAAATGATGAGTCACGCGATTGATTTCCTACGAATTTGCAGCTTCTTATGGAATTTAGATATTGGTATTGGTGATTTTAAAACTAATAAGATTGACTGTATCAGTTCATTACAAAGTTTATTTTTATTAATAAATTAGCTAGATATTAAGTTCTTCCCGAGGAATTGTGAATTTCATAAATATTTAGACATGTTGCCCAAAAGAATAATTATTGAGACTTAATTCAGTTGGTTTATATAATGTTCTCATTCTTTCTATTCAGTGGCGTTTGTACTTTAAATTGGAAATGACAGCACCCAGCAGTGAAGAGGGGGAAGCTAGAGCTAAGGTTAAGGAAGAAATTAAAATTGATAACTTAACCAAAAAGTGAGAGGGTGCCTGCATCGAATCAAAACATTTATTGCACACGCACTACATTTTAAGTGGTTGACAATTGGGTACTGATAATACGTAATTACGATCACTTGACAAAGACAGATTAAAGTGTTAATTAGCTGATTCATTAAACTTTGATGATCCATCTAATAGTATCAACCATATGAATGTTGAAGGTGTCGGGTTTTAATAATATTTACTGTAATTATATTGGCAATATCTTGCTGGGAAATTAAAATAATATTATATAATATATTGTATCTTTTATCTCTTCAATCAAGGGATGAAGATGGGTTAACATTTTTCTGGATTCTGCTTTCCATTTATGTTCCGTAACTTGATCCTTACGCTAAATTGTTGGGTCAAATTATAGAAACCTATGCCATTATTTTACGTGTTCTGATTTAATTTGTAGTGATTTCTTGACTGAAACTTCAGATGCAGAGATCGAGGTAGAGATTTTAAGTCACAAAAGTTGAAAAAAGGAAGAAGGGAAAATTGCACTTATATTATGTCCACTACAATATTATTTTAATATATTTTCCAATCCATCTTCTCAATAGTATACTTAACTATTCGCTAAGGGTTTTCTATTCATAGCCAATGATTTTATGGACACTTGGATTGTGCCTAAGCAGCCCCGTGGGAGGTATTATATATATTGAGCAAATAATGAAAAGACATTTTGATAAGGAGATCTATTAGTTAAGTGCAAATTAAATGAAATTATTCAATATCACATGACATAATTAATCTCAATTATCAGGAGTTAACTAATACTCCTACCACTCGTTTTTTATCTTCTCTGATGGATTAAATGGTATAAGATGGATTTGATATTTTGATGTGCTTGCCTTTGTCCTCGCTATAATTATCTGAAACTTTTTAATTTTTATAATTCAAGTTGGGTTAGATTATATTTGTGAATACTCTTATTCAATAAGGATTGACTGTAACAAAGGCTAGTTATATATAATTATTTGGAAAAGAACGGCTATGGGTAGTATATATTATTCTTGATTTCATATTTAATTTTTTTTGTAGTAAACAAAAGGTTATTATCATCTGCATGTTGTATTTAAGTATATATCAATCAACTTTTTTTCTCCAAATCTCGCAGAGATATGAAAATAGTAACTTTTTGTGTATTTTGAAAATAACCCTATACATGCATGTATCCATAAAATTTGAAGTTTCTGGGAGTACTATTATGCCTAAAGACCAAATTCACAGTTTTTTTAATTCTTAATTAAAGACTAGCAATGATAAATACTCATTATTCCACTTGTAATGTTATTATTTGATGGGTAACTAGTATTAAATATCTTTTTAGGCTTATTTAAACGTACTATTGAGACAAATAAACATATATAGATTGAAGAGTTTCCAAATTATTTGGCGGTAATGATCAATCACCGTAGTTAGGCATATTTTTTGGAGGACCAGAAATAAGAAGGCAGCCCTTGGTTATCGACTCTTAAGTTTGCTGACATTAATTTGTCCAATTCTCACCGTCTCACAACTGTTTTCTCAACTGTTTTCCACAACATAGCACAGCACAGAAGTTGTTTACCAAACAAGCCAATCAACTGTCAGAAATTTTATGGCGGACAAGAGGAAGATGATGGAAAGAAAAAAGGGAAAAATTACTTAAAAATGCCTATTTAAAAAATTATAGTGGTCAAATGACCTTGTGACGAACTCATTTTTAATATATGTAACTTTTTTTTAATTGCGAAATTTATTTTTAACATGTCAACTCTTCTTAAAATGACCGTGAGTTTTTGTGTGTGTGTGTGTGTGTGTGGAGCTCTGGATATACTTATGGCTCAAGTCATGGGGATGCCGTACCACCCTTATATAGCCTTTTATTGTGGCCCCTCCGTCTCTCTTGCGGCAAACTTAAAAAGCGTGTGGAATTTGAGACAGGGAAGCTTCCTAGGAGGGGCACGCATTATTGACTTTTGAATTAATGACATTTAGTTGTAATCTTGTGAGTTAGTTGCTTTGATTTTTTTAAGACTTGTACATAAATTGATTGAACGTGTATATGTGGCCTAGTAACATAAAAATTCTATTATAAATAAGATATCATGAGTTTAATTTTATTTATAATATTAAACAGGTAGTATTTATTCTTTTAATTCAAAAATTAATTTTTATGGAGAGTTAGAGAGACAAGCCCAAGAATGATAGCAACCAAATTCGATAATAAAGATGATGAAATGGGCCCAAATTAGATGGCAACAAAATCCCAACAAATAAGAGATGGGTTGGAGTCCAAATTTATTAATTCCTTTATAGCCCACTTTATTTCCCATCCTCATTGATATCATCTTGCCAGCTTTGGGCTTTCTCCCCTCATTATTCATTTCAACTTATTCATATCATGAGACCAAATAAGTTGAAAGGAATACCTATATCAAAAAAAAAAGTTGAGAGAAATATTCACCGAAGGAGTAAGACATACGACTATTTAGAGTATGTTTGATCCTTAGATAGTATCACTTTGTTGTGATTCCCGTCGCAGCATTTGGAGAGGCATCTTAACTCTTAGGTACCTACGTTTATGCCTGAGGATAATAAATGACTCGCCCTGCCTAATATTGATATCGTTTAAGAAGAAATGAGACTTTATCCTGTCTTAGATCGTGGGTGAGTTCAATCATTTTCACAAAATTCTTATACCAAAAAAAAATTGAAAGGAATAAGACCAAATTGTACCCAAAAGAAAATATCATGAGACCAAAGATATTGAAGTATTTCATTTATAATCAAATTTGGAAAATGCTTTCATAACTGCATGTTTTATTTTGACAACCCCACTAATAAGTATCCTATAAGTATCGACCACTTTAATATAGCACAGTGGCAACTATGTTTCGGGACTCAATTACCTATGCTAAGGGTATTTTGATGAATATACACTAAACTTATTTATAATTAAAGAACACGAGATTTTATAGTAATTTGATAATTTTAAGAGATTTTTTTTTAATTTTAAATTGTTATGTGGGATGTAAAGTTTTTTTTTTATCCGGACCTACAAATTAATATTCATATAAGATGTCTTATAAAGAAAAAAAACGCTGAAGAACTGGGAGGCTTATTACTCCCACTAGTCCTTGTGTTCTTCGAGGGAAACAAAAAAAAATGCTAAAGAGAATTTATTTATAGTGAAATGGTATATAAAGTCAATAGATCTCCATGAATAAAATATAGAATTTATAACTACACAAATCTTTGAGGATATTTGTAGATCTACTGTAGGACTTAACAAAATTATTCTTCGGGTATGCGGCAATCCCTTTTATTTATATCAAATCTGTGTTGTTCTTGCAATTTTTCATTCTCTGTTTTTTTTTTCCTTTTGAGATTGAGTAGTTATAAATCGGGAGAATTTTATATAAAATATTTGTATGTCAAACATTTAAAAAATTATTATATATATATAATATTTTGGATTAAATTGATAAAAGCTATTTGTAGTTATAACTATAAAAAAATTTAGCAACTCCTTTGGGAGGATATCATTTATTGCTAATGGGCGAGAAATTCTTACATATTATAGGAGTGTCACGATATTTGAACTCTGTGTAATCAAAATATAACAACTCAACATATTTTAATCTTAGTTAGCCGATAATTCATCTAAAATAATTCATATTTTATTTTATTTTTAAGAAAAAATAAACCTCTTAATTTGATTCAAATAAGTTTATTTTTTTCAAATTAAAATATTTATTTTTCTTAAAAATAAAATAAATCATAAAATTTTTGTATAAATCATTAGTTGAGTTGTTATATTTTAATTGAACAAAATTCAGATAACATGACACACTCCTAAAGTATATAAGTATTTCTCACAGTCAACAATGGCTCCAACATCAAGTGTCGTATGTAGAGTTCAGATTTTTTTAAAAGAAAAAGAGACATTTATGTAAATGGACATAAAAACTTATTTATAATTAAAAACTTCTAGACTGTAGTGAAATTTTATAAGTTCTTCGAAGTGAACTGTAAAAAAAAAATTAGGAGCTATATAGTGAAATTCTCATAAATTTTCTGCCCTTTTTGGTTAGGCCGCTGGGTGATTAATTGATTTTGCAAGCATTATAATGCCAAATAACAAAAATTATATGGAAAAGCCGAAATCGTTTTTTTTCTCTTTCAATTAATTAGTAGGAGAAACAGCAACATCACAAATCATACTAAAATTAAGGTTTCATCTACATTCACGTGTATTTTGAACCCTTTACACACACATTCTATGTGGTAATTTGGTCTGTCTCGTTTGAATCATGCCAACATAAAAACATATATATGTTGAAGGTTCAAATATCATAAATGGAAGCAACTTCCACAAAGTCAAAGTCTCCAAATCGCATCTTTGTTTTGGTCCGTCGTCTCTCTACAAATACAGGTATGTGTATGCATAAATAAATAAATGTGTGCGTAGCTGGAAAATTAGCTTAAAGCCGCCGGGGTCTCTGAGAATATACAAGAGAATAATCCAATTAATTATTATCTCGATATTTAATATAAGAGTTAGATAATTAATTTAGGTAAATTAAAGAAGTTAGTTATATTAATTATTTGTAACAACTATAATTTGATTTTTCTAAAATATTATTTTTTTTCATAATTACTATTAGATAGAAATATCTTAATATGTGCAATCGATAATCATACTTTAAAAAAATATTATAAATTTTAGGACAAAATAAATTGAGATATTATATTTAAAATTAAATCTAACCGTTCAACTAGCTATCTTAAGAACCAGAGGGAATATTTAATATTAATAAATACCATATTGGGTATATATATATAGTATGTATAAATAGTATGGAAAAAGAAGTTTGGATTCCAGGAGGAGACTGAGGACTTTGAGCTGTTCTTGTTCTTTGCAAACGCCAATCGCAAACTCTTTCAATCTCCCAAATTGCGATTAATATGATTTTGACAACCCATCTGCCTCTCTTGATTTCGTCCTCTCTCTTTAATTTTATTCTACGTAACTTTATTATGAATTAATACTTACGAAAAACATAATTATTAATACGTTTAATTAACCACCAAAACATGCATGCTCATGATCATTCATCGATTTCGATTATTCTGAGGAGAAACCCTGGATCACTTGGACTGAAATTATCTATTCTGTCTGGCTTGAAAATGTGGCAAATTGTTAATTGACAGAATTAGTGAACAAAATCGTTTTGTCATGGATAAAGTTGGCAATAACTCAGTCTGAGTTGGCAAAAATTGCTTACAGCTAATCTACAATCAATATCATCAATTTTTTTCCTAAAAGATGCGTTATAATAAACAACAAAAAGTATATATAATTATTAATGTTTCTTTGAGAAGCACTAACTTATATACGATATATCTACTTCTTTCACATACATTACCATTCATGCATGTCTCTCTCTCTATCTATTATTTTTCATTTAAATATGCCCACCTTTACTTCATTTGAAATTTTGAATAATTTATACATAAAAATAAAATAGCTTTATTATTATATCATTGTCCGAAGTCTCTGACTAGACTGGAGGAGAGTTCCCACATGGTCTCTCGTGTCTCGGGTTTTTTTCCTATACGCTAGGCAACATTTGGGGTAGGTCCTACGATGAAATAATATATTATATATGTTTGGCAAAATCTATAAAATAATAAAATATATATTTTAATTAGCCTTTGATGACACTGTTCCTAAAAAATATTTTATAACCCTTCAATAAATTAGAAAGCGACATTCTCCAGGATTAAATGAACTCTTACTATAAAAATACAGGGTGACAGAACTAGCAAAATATTATAGAACTCAACGAAACAAAATATGTAAAAAGAAAAATATCTCAATAATCATCTGTTATTAATTTTTCGTTAATAATTCCTTTTTATAGATTGTGGAAATAGAAAAGACATGCCTTTTAAACTGTGAAAGGATATAAAACATGACTTTTAGATTGTAGAAGGATACGAGACGTATATTTTAGATTTATGTCAAGACTCAAAAGTCATGACAGAAATATGCTTCTTTCTTTGACATACCTTTACACAATATTTATAAATATTTTCAACAATCTCCCATATGTGTCAAAGAAATACCATTAACTGAGTTACACATATATATAACTATTGTATCTAGTGGTCATATAGACTATGAACTATACATAGACTGATAATAATTGGTACACAGAGATGTCAGTAGTCCTATAGACTATGAACCAGTATCTCTTAGGCGAATACCAGAGATATTAACATTTAAATTATAACCCCACATTTCCACTGTTTACCGAGTGATTTTGCGTGTTAGGCGGCCATGCGCATGTCCTGATGTTTAACGAATGCTCTATATATTTCGCCATGATCTTATAGAAGCGGCCTACACTCATCATTCGTGTAGGTTATTTCTTTAAGTGTATGTGCACTGAATACACCATCCTGTAGGATTTGAAATCATTAAGAATTTTTGCTCAACCCTCCAATATACAATCTAACACTTTCTCGCACACCATAGGAAGAGACCAGTAATAATATTTTGGTGTTAATGGAACTAACAATCGACTTGTTCTTACCTATTGAACCTTCTTCATAGGATCACTAATCACAAAGGTTGCGTTGTCATCACTGTCGTAATCAAACTGGTTTTAGTCACATTCCCCTCAATATTTCAACAATTTATTTCCTCATAGGGATTTTGTTAATGAATTCGATAGGTCTATTTTTGACTTCACAAATATATTGAGATAACTCCATAATTTTTTATTAAGTATGCTTATTCATATAATATCTCAAATTATTACACTATTATTCTCTCACCGATATTTATTGTCATTTGGCAATTATAACTCATTAATATTAAGTGTTGTTTTT
Organism: Leucaena leucocephala; assembly: GCA_037074615.1. Taxonomy (NCBI): domain Eukaryota; kingdom Viridiplantae; phylum Streptophyta; class Magnoliopsida; order Fabales; family Fabaceae; genus Leucaena; species Leucaena leucocephala. The sequence goes on along the minus strand of CM073544.1, from coordinate 372,243 downwards.
ACACTAAAATTTTTGTTAAGTGTTCAACAACTCAGCTTCTAGTTTCTGCTATCTCTAGAGTAATAAATTTTGATTCACATAATATTTTATCATTATTATTATAACTAAAGATAAATTACCACTTACTATAACAAATAATTAAATTTTCACATCCTCAAAATGTTTGTTTCAAGCAACAGAAAAATTAGATTATTCATAAAATTTGTTCTCAATAACAAATAGCAAAACTTTTATAAAATTTGCATTCATTTAATCATAACATATAACTTTACATATATAAAATGAGGCTGATAGACACATAATTTTGATAAAATCACAATTATATTGTTGCAAAACTGAATTTAAAACCTAAACAAAGTCAAAATTGAATGTGACTCATACACACATATAATGCCACATGGTAATCCCAATTTGTAAATAATATATTTAATATTAAAACTCATAAACCCAACATAAGGAAAATATATAGATCCACCCGTGATATATATTGTTGAAGCACTTTTTAGAAACCACCCAAAGGGAATTTACTGTTGGCACTATTTAAAATAATGATAAAAAATATCCTTTAATCAATTAAAGGATGAGAAAATACCGTTACAGGAACGTCTCTCTTTCTTTTTTTAAATTTGAAGTGATTTTTATACACAAGACTTTAAAGGCGAACCTTTTGACAAGCACCTAAAAAGAAACAGTACTTAAGTGGGGGCAATTCAGTGAAAGCATGAATTTATTTTTTTTCCTTCCTTCCTCCCACAGCCGAAGTCTAGAGATGTGAGAAAATGATGCCATCTTAATGAACAATCCAAGTATCCAATTTCTTTCATACTCCACTAAACAATCAATGCAAGAAGAACCTTGAGTGAGAAATTGAGTGCTACAGAAGGATAATAGCGAGAACACTGCTGCCATTGCCTCTCCACAAACAGAGAAAGCCTTCTTCTTTGACGGTATACAGACTATACAATCCAACATGCCCTTGAATTTAAGACGCCCATGGGCAACAATGGCCATATTGCTTTCTTGGGTTTGCAACAAAAGTTTCGTTCTCTCAATTGGAGTTATCATCCGAAGGGACGTTCAGATCAACCCAATACCATCTCCATGGCTTCTACTTGATTTTCATGTTCAAGTTCTTCATCTTATTCTTGCCACTCTTTCAACAGATCAAGGCTCATCCTCTTTTCTTCTCATCAAAGTTCAATTCTCGTATAGAATAAGTAGAAACTATCTCTTAAATTTATTGACGAAATCTGTAAAATAACAAAGTAGCAGCACTCTTCATGATTAAACAAACTCTTTCTACAAGAATACACGATGACAAAACTAGCTAAAGATGATAGAACTCAACGGGACAAAATATGTAAAAGGAGAAAGATCTCAATAATTATCTGTTATTAATCTTTCGTCAATAATCTCTTTTTATAGACTGTGGAAGGATACGAGATATGCCTTTTAGACTGTAAAAAAATATGAGACATACCTTTTAGACTATAGAAGGACATAAGATGTGCCTTTTAGACTTATATTCCCAAGACTCAAGAATCATATCACAAATATGCTTCTTCTTTTTTGACACACCACTACACAATATTTACCATACTTCCAACAATATATATAAAACTAACCATTGGTCAATGTGATAAATATATCTATTTTAAAAAACCAATAATCTAGCTGCTATATATTGTAAGATCTTAAATCGATCATCACAGAATTGCTGGTATAATAATAGTAATGAATATTTCTGGTATGTTTTTAGTTATAAAATGTAAAAAGCAGGGCCTTCTTAGCTCTATAAATTTAGTTCACATACAATAGTTAAAATTTAAATCCAAAATTTTAATTTCAATTAATTGTAATATTTGTCGAGCTGTTTGTTTCAAAACCAAACCAGTTGTTGGGAATAAATGTGTGAATTTTAAATATGAGGGAATAATATATTGCTTTGTTGATTGAGCATCGTAGAACACATTATCGGTGCCTATGACTATATGTGGTCAAAAGAGAAAATAAGAATATATGATTTAGGTTCAAAAGCATTTTTTTTTAAATTAGAGCCACATTATAGTCATTTTGAGTTTTTGACAATTGCTTCCCATTCATGACTTTTCTCAAACACAAGCCACATCTGGCTGCGCTTGTGCTATGTTTTATCCATCATGTCGTATTATAATATTAGAATCTATTGAAAGTTGAAACGAATGGATATGTATAAAAAATTAATTAGAATAATATGATGGAAAAATGGAATTCTTATTTACTTAAATTCTTGACACGTGGTTTTTGTTTATAAACTTTGAACTACTATAAGAGTCAATAGACTTATGAGTTACTAATATAAAAAAAAATTAAATCACGAAATAGAATGTAGATTATTCTTTGAGAGTAAGATGGTAAATACCGAATTAATCATAAGAAATAATCTTAAAAGGTTAAATTCCCATCACATGTAGGTTTAGTTAGTATGTATTAAAATTTTATTCCACTGGAGAGGAGAGAGCTGAGAGCTTATGCCACCTAGGGAATCCAAATTTTACTCTATAGGTAATTGAATAGATCTCCGTTCCATTAATACATATGCAAAGGTGAAAAGGAGTTCGCTCATAACATGTAAGATTATGAGTTTACATCATATTACTAATTGATATGAGGATTTTATTAATATATGTAATTTCTGTAAAACATCTTTAAACATACAAATATATTTTAGCATTGGTGAATTTTGATATCTAACTCACCTAAACTTTTTTTATATACAAAAATACTTATAATGTTTTTGTACGTGGTGACGTTCATGGGAAATAATTACAAAGTTGATTCATATCTGCATAATTAATCTAGTAATTATGATGTTATTTTATAATTCAACAATTATTTAAATATAATATTATATATTATTATTAATAAAAATAATTACTTATTTTTAATACTCTGAAATTTTGTTTGCACAATAAGAAAGCTAAAATTGAATATTTAATATTCTGTTTTGAATAATGTAGAAAATATAATAAATACAAATCCATAAAGTAGCTATCATAATTATCTCATTCTATTAAAATGCATTCCTATTCATATTGAAAATAGCAGATTACACCCCAGTACTTAGTTTAATCCTTGCAAAGTTGTGAGTATATAAGTTTTGGTTTCTGATTTCCTAAATATGTATGCAAGAGACTAAATATTGAGGACAAAGTGATATGAGCATGTAGCTGGTGTTCGAATCTTAGGGAGTACTATTTTGTTGTGATTTCAGTCGTGATGCTTGAGGATGCATCCTAACTCCTGGGTGCCTAGGTTTACATCTGAAGGTAATAGATAGTTCGCCTTGCCTGATATTGGTATCGCCTAGGAGGAAGGGAGATTTTACCCTACCCTTAGATCGTAGGTGAGCCAAACCTTTTTCTAAAAATTTCCTTTATAAAAAGAAAAAGTTTGGTCTTAGAAAATTTATTTTTAAATCTTTCGTTATAAATATTAAATATAAATTTCCCTTTCAAATAATTAGGTAAGAGCCTAAACAAAATCGGCGATAATGGAATTTTTTAAGAAAAGGTTTATATAAAATTAAACAGCAGTATATTTTAATCTATTCATATATATGTGTGTGTGTGTGTGTGTGTGTGAATAAATATTTGTAATTTATTCCCCTCCTTCTTGTATCTTTATCTATATTGCATGGTACAAAAATTGATTGCTTTTTCTTCTGCTTCTTCTTTTTCTGGGCCTAGTAACACCCTTCTACAAAGGCTGCAAAGTTTTTTACTTATTAGTTATAAACGTCAAAATATTACGCTGATTGACCAAGTGAAAATAAATAAATAAACTCATTAGCTAAGCTTGGATGTCGTCTAGACGTACAAGAATTAACCTCATTTAGCATCAACCATGCGGGTTAGTTTAAGAGTAAAATACTCTAATTATCCCCTAATTTTCTTTTAATTACATAGACATTCACTTTATTTTAAAAACTCATATAAACCTCCCATAAAATTAAAATGTATGTTATACAAACCTCTTATATATATATATATATACACATATGAGATTTCATTTTCATCTACTCTAACCATTAGTTAACCGTTAAGTTTGACTCTTAAACTTTATTTTGACCAAAATACCCCCTATTTGACATAAGAATTATTTTAAACATTATATTTTCCGGAAAAAAATTTACACAACCAAAAAATAATCCTAATACATATATTTTCCAACTTTCTATCAAGTTATAAAATTTTTAATTTGGTTGTCTTATAAAATTTTATAATTTTAATTTTCCATGACATTTATTGAAACTTATCTATTTTGGTTTCTTAAATAGTTAAAAACATATTTCAAACACATTTTTAGCATATAGTATAAATTATATAAATTTGAGAGATTATATAAATTATTTCAATTTATAATTTAAAATTTTTAAACATAATTTTTTTCAATCAAGTTTTTTTGTGTACGTTAACTGTCAAAAGTAAATTAGGAATTTAGTGTGAAGGGTAAATTAGTAAATAAAGTTTATTTTAATATAAATTTTAATTAAAAAATATATATCTTTAGAATATTTTTGACTTAGTTAATAGTCTGGATTTAAATATATGTTTTCAAAATAAAAAGAAGGTCTATATAATTAAGGCAAAATATAAGGGCTTAGTTTAATTACTAATTAAACAAGGGACTAAGTTAAATTGATATGCGCTGTTGTCCGTTTCCTTTGGATATCCTAAATTTTTTAATTGGTTGAACGTTGACTGGTTAGATAAACAAAAAACAATGGCTGTGAAGTTTATGCCCTTGTTTAACGCCTTTTTTACGGTCAAAGTTCAACCCTACTAATCGATTTGAGCATAGTTGTCACTGTCAGCTTCCAAAGAATAAAGAAGAAAAGTATTTGTACAGAAAAGCCAAGACGAAAAGAAATGTTCCAAGTTCGTGAGTAAATGCTGAATTTTTTGGAGTCTTAGATGGTGTACTTTAAATTAAATAAATAGAACGAGTCCAAACAAATCCTTTTCAACATGAATAATCCACACACTATAAGAGAAGGTTCTCTCATTTGTTGAAATTACCACCACCAGGACTTTCTTCTTCAGCGAATGAAGAGAGTAAAGTAAACGCAGAGATCAGAAACATGGATCATATATTGGAAGATTTGAGAAGCACAGAGGAGTTTGAAGAACTTCCAGGGTTTCGATTCCATCCAACAGATGAAGAACTCGTGAGATTCTACCTCAGAAGGAAGCTTGACAATAAACCCACCAGCATCGAACTCGTCAAGCAGATTGATATTTACAAATACGATCCTTGGGATCTTCCGAGTATGTAAATTTCTACATATATATCTTCCTCTTCATTTCATATCTTATACCCACCCCCTCTCTATCGTTTTTAGGTATTTAACAAACAGAGAAATATAAAGAAGTGTCCAACCAAGAGAAAGTTGAGTGGGTTTTCTTTAACACAGATGGTATATATATATAGATGCTGAAAGAAGCCAGGAAAAGAAACTAAATCATAAACTAGTTAACATTCTGAGTTGCTGGCAGCTATATGATTCTTTTTCTTCCTTGCACGTACGCCCAAATGATTACCGATTTCCCATCTTGAGGCAAGTGCGTGTGCGTGTGTGTGTGTTTGTATTCCTGTTCTTATAATCAAAGCGTGTTTCATTAGCTAATTAATCATTTGAAACTTGAACGAATTGGGTTAATTAATAATAAGGACGAAACAATATTGACATAGGGTTTCATATGACTATCAGCTAGCGGTTGTTTCTGTGTATTTATATATGAGAACAATTACCTAATGACAAGAAGTTTCAAAGGAACTTGAATTTTTAGAATGCATGACCTAGTGAGGTTTATTAATTAGTAACTTGAAAAATGCAGAAGCTAGTTGTATGGGAGGAGAGAAGGAGTGGTACTTCTACTGCAGAAGGGGAAGGAAGTACAAGAACAGCATAAGGCCGAATAGAGTGACTGGATCAGGGTTCTGGAAAGCAACAGGCATAGACAAGCCTGTCTATTCTCTTGCAGGAGACTGCATTGGCCTCAAGAAAACCCTCGTTTACTATCGTGGCAGCGCCGGTAAAGGCACCAAAACTGACTGGATGATGCATGAGTTTCGCCTCCCTTCCAACAACGTCAATAATCCCCAAGAAGCTGTAAGACACGATCCTACTTCCCCTTCATATATATATATATATATGCCTTTGTGAGGGTGTCTCATAGCAATGACAAAGTCGCTGCATGTGACCTGGAGGTTTACCGATTCACCAAACTTCATTTGGTGGAGCCTTATGCACTTTGGTCGCCCTTTTTTATATATATACGTGTCTTTGTCAACTAAAGGGAGTGATGATATATACTCATACGACTTTCTCTTTGATTTCCTGTGTTGTGTTGCAGGAAATTTGGACAGTGTGTAAAATTTTCAAAAGAAATGTGACGCAAAGAAAGTGCACACCAGATTGGAGGCAGTTGGCTGCAAAGCGACGTCGTTGCAGTGACAATAAGATGAGTAGATCAATGAGCATTAATAATAATACTGTAGAGTCTTGCAATAGTACTGTTACTTATGATCCAGAAGCATATATCAACTTTGGAGGCAGCCCAGATCATCATCAGCAGAAACCTCTTGTTTATAACTATAGTACGATGAGCAATAATCGTTATAATGAGCAAAGGAATCATCAATATGTGAGCCACAACTTCAGCACTTCAATGGTGGCACAGCAGCCTCATAATCAATTAACTCCGTCGTCATCACCATCACCATCGTCAGCTTTAAGCTTCTGGGCTAATAACCAGCAGCAGGCTTCCAATAATGATGACCTGTTTGCGTTAGAGAACTCATGGGATGAGCTTGAATCAGTCGTGCAGTTTTGCTCTTGACTAATTATTCTTTCTATAGTATGTAAATAATCACCCTAACTAGGGCTTTTGCTAGTCGGGTGATTTTGAGGATGCATTGATTATTCTCTCTCGTATGTCGACTTCCATCTAGAACTTTATAATTTGTTGACCTTTTAATAATTAAGACACTAGTAGGTACGTAGTTTTAGTTTAATATCATTGCGTGCTTATATTTAGACAGTAGTGTTAAATATATAGAAGAGAGTTCATTTCTGTTAGAGAGATACTGTTATATATGTAATTTGAGCGTACTTATTGACTTGATATGAAGTTATGAACTTGTTGCTTTGGTTTCTCATGATCTTTTATAATTTCAAGCAAAACTTTAGCTTTTTGGGATATTTATCTTAACATATTTTAGTGATCAAGATTCAAGATAATCATTCATCTATTGGTGTAATTAGATTTTCATATATCTTTTATCAAAGGGTTCTTGATTAAAGTAAAGCAATCCTTTAATTTTGTTACACAAAGTTCAAAATTTGAAATGAGACCATTTTGAAAAACTTGGTGAAAAATTTTTATTAAAAAAAAACTTAATATACTTTTATAGACAGAAAATATCGATATTTTTTTAAATTTACATAGAGAGCACAAGAGCTTTTACTCATCTGTTTTTGGGCAAGAAAACTTTTAAATAAAGATATTTTATCAATTTTTTTATTTGTTTTAAAAAAACTTCATGGCTTCCGTTCTCCCCAAATGTTATATTAGTGTAATTTTCAAGGGAAAGAATGAAAATCAAATAAATCATTGTCGTAAGAAAAAGTATGTGTTTGAAAAAGACACACATATATATACACAATCATAATCTTCTAGATTTATAAGATTTCAAATATATTTATGCATATATATATAAGATAGGAGTGTTTGATACATTTCAACTTCTTCGGCTGCCTTTACGAAAATGGAGCTTTGATTTCTCTTTTGTCTTTTTCCATATGTCACCAAGAGAACTTTGATTTCGTAGTCTTGCAAGTGGGCTTTTGACCCTAATCAAGGGATTATAAGTTATTTTTAAAAAAGTGGGTATCCCCTAAGAAGAAGAAAATTTTTATTAAAAATTTTTATAAAAAAAAGACCGGACATCCAAATATTAGAGTTTTTATTGTTATATTTTGAGAAATTTATTATATATCAATCAATTTTTAATAAAGTTACTATCAACAAACTTTTCTACTGGGTTTGGTCAAATAAACACACTCTTACCCAATCATCACGTATTAATTATCTTATTCTATTTTGCACAAGATATTTCAAGATTTAGGAGATGGAGCAAACACGCGGACCCACGCAACAAGATATTCAAATAATTGAGGAAAAGGATCACAAAATCCAGATTTGAAGTAGCAATGAACCAGTTACGCGGGAAGAAAAAATAGAAAATATGATATATATATATATATATATATATATATATATATATATTATGAAGAGATTTGGACTAAACAGAAGGGAATCAGGTTTGATATATAGTTTATCACGATTTGGATAAAAGGAGACGTGAAGCCAGGGGAGAGGCCCAACCCCCAAGTACGTCTAGGAGAGCAACGATACATATATATCTTCTTCTCCTTCGTTTCTTTCTTTTCTTTAGTTTAGGTTTTATCTTCCTAGCCATGGCTAGCTTTCTCCTAGATTTAGAGAAGCTATATGGATTAGACTTTGTTTTCTTTACTGATTAATTATACTTGATGTTAATTTTGGCTATTCAATCATGTTTTTATTTCTCTGTTTAATAAATAGCCACCATTAGATATGAATTTGGGTATTAAAGTTTACTTTGATGAAGGAAATCTTAATTAGGCTCTAGGACTAAATAGTATGGGATTAGATTTTAATCTAATTTGCAATTATGATAGAGTGAATTGAGTTAGATTTAACTTATTATACTTAGGAGATTGTTTAATAAAATAAATAAATAAATATGGGGAGATATCAAAATATTTACGTTTACAAGTCAAACTTAACAATTTATATGTGTAAGTCAAATGTTCATATTTAAACTTACAATGAAACTGCATTATTTATAAGTCAAACTTATAAAAAAATAAATTTCTTGAGACATTTCAATATTTCCTTTCTTTTATATGGGATATATGAATAGTTTTTTCTAATATATATTTCATTAATTATGAACTTTAGCCCCTTTGATTTAATTATGCGTTTTAAGACCGTTCGAAATAAATGATAGATTTTTTTTTTTTGTTAATTAAAAGGTCAAAAAGACAAAAGAAAGAAAGAAAGGCAGGCTCCGATGCACCTTGTTTATTCAGCTCCTCCAAGTGCCTGCAAGGCTGCAACCCAAAGGAGAGTCGATAAAAATAAAAAAGGTATAAAGGAATCAACGGATTATAGATAAAGAAATAAAAAAGAGTTGACCATGGCTGCTCAAATTAATTACAGAGAAAGACAATTTAGTAATTTATCTGAATCTTAATATTTTTAAATTAACGGATATAAAAAGCAAGTATTAAGCAATGTTCTGTAATTAACCTGGCACCTAGGTAGCGAAATAGGCCTCAAACGGAAGTATTTTACGATTTTCTCCGCCCGGTCGTTACATCTTTGGTTTTCTTTTGTTTTTTGGTGAAGCTAGTCGTTATATTAATTAAAGTCTCTGGAGAAACCACCATACTCCGCCTTCCTCTGCCGCCACTCACTGTCATCTCTCTAAGGTTTGACTTCTCTAAATTTCCCTGACTATCGACTTGGTTGCGATCTTCTTTCTCTGATATTTTCTCTAATATGCTCAGTTGATCAGTGCTTTCTCCCCTCTCCTTGTGTTTCGTTGTAGTTTCGAGTTGGATTGGCTCAAGCTCTATGCTTTTGCTGCGCTTTTGAATTTTTTGTCTTTGAACATCTCTTAGCATGTATAAATTCTACAGCAAAAAGATATAGCTCTCTTCATTTACTTGTCTTCTATATGACATATTTCGTGGATCATTTGGATTATCGTGTTGCTTACATCTTTTTCCGACACCTTATCTTCATCAGGACTTTTCTTTTCGATGTTTGTAATGATTAACTTATTTTTTAGGCTTCTAGAACTCGATGATCTTGAGTTTAGATGGGTAATTCGAGTTTCCTTTGGATCTACTTCAGCTTATCTGTAAACAATTGTTTTAAAAAAATCATCCTCCTGCTGCCTATTTTAAGAAATATACATAGCGATTTAACTTACCTCTACAATATTTGAAATAACGCTTATTTCTTTACAATCACTGTTTATGTTTGTAGCCTATTCTTGCAAACTTCAGAGATGTAGAAATAGTTGTCTCTGTGAAGTGTAAAGACAATTTGTCTACCCTGAATGGAAGCTGATAAACCTTAATGATTCTATATTAGTAGTGAGTCCTGTTGATTATTTAACACCTATCATAATTTTTGCTAGATTTTTATGAGTATATTTTGTTTTAATTTTCAAGCTATCTTGGTAACTCTTCTCTTCCTGCATTGCATTTCTGTCATTCTATTACTTTTCTTACTCTGTAATTTTCATGCTTTTGCAGTTTCACATTAGTTTGACAAGTCACTTTTTGCTTTGGAATATAAAGACAAGACAAGATGGTAAGTTAATAAAAATTACTCTACACATTTCAAGTTGGTGAATTCATGGACTCTGCATAATTTCTTTTCAATATCGTTTTAATACGTGCAGGTGAAGTTCACAGCTGAAGAGCTCCGTCGCATTATGGACTTTAAGCATAATATTCGTAATATGTCTGTTATTGCACATGTTGATCATGGTATGGATTAGCCAGCACCTGTAATATTTGTTCATTCTTTTTTATATTTCTGCAGCTCAGTACTTAGACCTGCAATAGTTCTTTATTTCTTGTGAGAGAAAAGGCATAATTATTTAGCTGTGATTGTTTAACATTATGGCATTTCCGCTGTAACGTTTGCTGCATAAGTCTTTCAAGAGTATCTTCGATATCTAAAGGCAAAAATAACTTCATTGGCATTTCGGAATTTTTTTTTAAAACATTTCTAGTTATTGCATAAGCCATTTGTAATGTCATGAAATCGCTTTTCTTTCATGGTCTAAATTACACTTTGTTTGGTCTGAATTTCCAATTGCAGGAAAATCTACCCTCACTGACTCTCTTGTGGCGGCTGCTGGCATTATTGCACAAGAAGTGGCAGGTGATGTTCGGATGACTGATACCCGTCAGGATGAAGCAGAGCGCGGTATCACAATCAAGTCTACTGGTATTTCTCTCTACTACGAAATGACTGATGAGGCTCTCAAGAGCTTCAAAGGTGAACGCAATGGCAATGAGTATCTTATAAATCTGATTGACTCCCCTGGGCACGTGGACTTCTCATCTGAGGTCACAGCTGCACTTCGTATAACTGATGGAGCTCTAGTGGTGGTAGATTGTATTGAAGGTGTTTGTGTCCAAGCTGAAACTGTGCTTCGACAGGCACTTGGAGAAAGAATTAGGCCTGTTTTGACTGTGAATAAAATGGACAGGTGCTTCCTTGAGCTCCAGGTGGATGGAGAGGAGGCTTACCAGACCTTTCAAAGGGTTATTGAGAATGCCAATGTGATCATGGCTACATATGAAGATCCCCTCCTTGGTGATTGTCAGGTTTACCCAGAAAAAGGAACTGTTGCTTTTTCTGCTGGTTTGCATGGTTGGGCTTTCACCTTGACCAACTTCGCTAAAATGTATGCCTCTAAATTTGGAGTTGACGAGTCAAAGATGATGGAAAGGCTGTGGGGTGAGAACTTCTTTGATCCAGCAACCAAGAAATGGACCAGCAAGAACACTGGTTCGCCTACCTGCAAGCGTGGGTTTGTTCAGTTCTGCTATGAGCCTATCAAGCAGATAATTTCCATTTGTATGATTGATCAAAAGGATAAGTTGTGGCCTATGTTGCAAAAGCTTGGGGTCACCATGAAATCTGAAGAGAAGGACCTAATGGGTAAAGCATTGATGAAACGTGTCATGCAAACCTGGCTCCCAGCAAGCAGTGCACTTTTGGAAATGATGATATTCCATCTTCCCTCCCCATCGAAAGCCCAAAAATATCGTGTGGAAAACTTGTATGAGGGACCTCTTGATGATCAATATGCCACAGCAATCAGGAATTGTGATCCTGATGGACCCCTGATGCTTTATGTCTCAAAAATGATTCCTGCATCTGATAAGGGCAGGTTTTTTGCTTTTGGCCGTGTGTTCTCTGGTAATGTCTCCACTGGTTTGAAGGTCAGAATCATGGGACCAAACTATGTCCCTGGAGAGAAGAAAGACTTGTACGTTAAGAATGTGCAAAGAACTGTCATCTGGATGGGAAAGAAGCAAGAAACTGTTGAGGATGTGCCTTGTGGTAACACAGTTGCTATGGTTGGTCTGGATCAATTTATTACCAAAAATGCTACATTAACAAATGAAAAGGAAGTGGATGCCCATCCTATCCGAGCAATGAAGTTTTCTGTCTCACCTGTGGTACGTGTTGCTGTTCAGTGCAAGGTTGCTTCTGATCTTCCGAAGCTCGTTGAAGGTCTCAAACGGTTGGCCAAATCGGATCCTATGGTTGTGTGTACTATTGCAGAGTCTGGAGAGCACATTGTTGCCGGTGCAGGAGAACTTCACCTTGAGATCTGTTTGAAGGACTTGCAAGAAGATTTTATGGGTGGAGCTGAGATTATAAAGTCTGACCCTGTTGTGTCCTTCCGTGAAACTGTTCTAGAGAGATCTTGCCGCACTGTGATGAGCAAATCACCCAACAAGCACAACCGTCTGTACATGGAGGCAAGGCCCATGGAGGAAGGACTTGCAGAGGCAATTGATGAAGGCAAGATTGGACCCAGAGATGACCCCAAGAATCGTTCTAAAATATTAGCCGAAGAGTTCGGTTGGGACAAGGATCTTGCCAAGAAAATCTGGTGTTTTGGACCTGAGACCACTGGACCTAACATGGTGGTAGATATGTGTAAGGGAGTGCAGTACCTGAATGAAATCAAGGACTCTGTTGTTGCTGGATTCCAGTGGGCGTCAAGAGAAGGTGCAATGGCTGAAGAGAACATGAGGGGCATTTGTTTTGAAGTCTGCGATGTTGTTCTTCATGCCGATGCTATCCACAGAGGTGGTGGTCAGATCATTCCAACTGCAAGGAGAGTCTTTTATGCTTCACAGTTGACTGCTAAGCCTAGGCTTCTTGAACCTGTTTACCTGGTGGAAATCCAAGCTCCTGAGCAGGCTCTTGGCGGAATCTATAGTGTTCTTAACCAGAAACGTGGACATGTTTTTGAGGAAATGCAGAGGCTTGGTACTCCACTTTATAATATTAAGGCTTACCTGCCTGTGATTGAGTCTTTTGGGTTCTCAAGCACATTGAGGGCTGCAACATCAGGACAGGCTTTCCCACAGTTGATATTTGATCACTGGGATATGATGTCATCGGATCCACTCGAGCCTGGAACACAAGCTGCCCAGCTTGTTGCAGACATCCGCAAGAGGAAGGGCTTGAAGGAGCAGATGACTCCACTTTCAGAATACGAGGACAAGCTTTAAACTTTTGGTCTAGTCTACAAATTATGAATCTAATTGAGTTTCTCCTTCAATTTACTTTTGAAGGGCGTTGAGTTTGGTTCTGCAGCATTTTTTGTCGTTTACTAGCCATACTGCATTGTGATAATGTCCTCTTATATAGGTTTGGATTTTGTGGATGCGTAACTTGATCACATCGATATTTTTGGTACATACCAATTCATCGATGTTAGATTGAACCGTTGAAGTTTATTTTGGTTAATGATGCTGTTTCCAATAATGAATTATGCGTTGCTTCCTGTTCATTTTTCTATCCAATTTGTGGCACAACTGAGATAATTTTTTTCTGCTAGGAAGTTGTACTGAGATTGCATTTACGTTAGTTTTGTTCTCAGGCGCTCTGTTGATGAGTTGCTGATGGCAACGGTCATACCTGTGCCCATTTTATGATAATTGAATAGGCAAAATTAGATAAAAGTTTTTATGTAAAAAGGATTGCCATGGAGATATCAAATCAGGATACAATCTACACAAGAATACAAACACATATGCATATGCATTGGCCTGAATATAAGAATATAGTTTGTTCTACATATCTTCAGAAGACTTTATGATGAGTAATTAAAAAGTAAACGTGTTATTATTAATTGAAAATTGAACTCCTCATTCGGCTTTTTCAGTCTGTCAGCCATAGGTAATTCTAATTTTTTTGCATACAACATTTTGGATTTCTGCCCACTATCCCCTACTGGAAATCTTGAAAATAATATGATTTAATTTATAAAGGGATTGCAAGGATGAATATTTTCAATTCTAAAATTTGTTGAAGACATATATTAGACATTAATTCTTATGGGGGTCTATAGATGGTATGAATATTTTTGTCCGGTCCTTAATATAAGAGTTAATTAACTTTTTTATTAGATTAAGAATGCCAAATAAATCAGTTAATTATAACTAATATAAGAATTAGTTGACTAATTTGGATAAATTAATAAGTATATAATATAAATTTGTCTTAGGGTTAGATTTAATTATAATTAATTAATTTATTTAATTTTCTTAATCTACTTAAAAAAAATTAATAAATTTTTTTGTGTAAGACTGATGATAAAATAAAATAAATATTTGTGTAAGACAGAACTTTTTTTTTTTTCTTTTTACGTTTTCAGTGTTTGCTTTGTTTTGCCAAATAGGCCCAATTGAAAGGTCAAAAACAGAACATCCTCCATGGCGAATTTGTAGGAAAACACCCAGCCTCCCTCCCTCTCGTACTACTCTCTGCGGCACCAGCACCCGCTGTATTGCGTTCCTTCTCAGCCCTCTCCGACTCCATGCTTTCTCCGTCTCCCACTTCATCACTCGAAGCGTTATACGGCAGCTCCTACTCTTTCGTTCGACTTCGTCTTCCCTCCGACGTTCTCTTCCCGGCTCAGTTTATCAGATCTCCGCAGCGTCGACATTAGGTATGGGTTCGTGAGATACATCCTCATTAGTATTCATGAAAGCAAATTTAAGTGTCCTGATTCATTGGCCTTGAAGTGCCCCTTGTGTGTTGAATTGTTTGTTGCTGTTTCGTTGAACAGATTTTTCCTTTGCAGAAATTAAATCTTGTAAGAGATAACCACTTGGCAACAATCCATGTCTGGTTTAAAACGTGTTGTGCATGGCTATGCTCAGTTTCTTTATTTGACAATTCATTTTCTTGACTTATCAACATAGAGGAAACATGAATGCCCTGTAATCCATTTTCCATGTTAGTTTATGAATTAAAATGAAGCTTGTGGCCATGAACTCCATCTCCCTTTTGTTCCCACGGTGAATTTGTTATAAAAAAATGCTTTCATGATAATGTGATACGTATAAACAATTATTGGTTCTCTGATTTACTTATATATGATAGTGTGATATTTAAAACCTTTAATTTTAGGCCACCCCGCCAACGCGCGGCCAATATTACCACCTCTCTCTATGATTCAGTACAAAGAAATAACTTCCCGTTAAACGGAAAATATCTTTTTGATTTTCTCCGGCGAGTCGTTATATCTAATTAAAGGTTCTGAGGAGAAACCCCCATGCTACGCCTTCCTCCGCCCCCACTCACTGTCATCTCTCTGAGGTTCGATTCCTCTAAATTTCCCGAACTATCGACTTGTTTGCTATCCTCTTTTTCTGATCGTTTCTCTAATATGCTCGGTTGATCAGTGCTTTCCCCCTCTGTGTTTCGTTGTAGTTTCTAGTTGGATTGGCTCAAGATCTATGCATTTTGCTGTAGCCTTTGAAAAGCTGTGCTTTTTTTTTTTTTTTTTTTGCCTTTTTTGTCTTTGAAGATATCTTAGCATGTATAAGTTCTGCAGCAAAAAGATATAGCTTTCTTCATTTGCTTGTCTTCTATATGACATATTTCGTGGGTTATCTGGATCGTCTTGTTGCTTACATCTTTTTCCGACACCTTATCTTAATCAGGACTTCTCTTTTCGATGTTTGTAAAGCTTAACTTATTTTCTAGGCTTCTAGCACCCGATGGTCTTGATTTTAGAAGGGTAATCAGAGTTTCCTTTCGATCTACTTCAGCTTATTTGTGATCCAGTTCTTTAAAAAAAAAATCATCCTGCTGCCTATTTTAAGAAATCTACTTAGTGATTTAACTTACCTCTACATTGTTTGAAATAATGCTTAGGCTCTTACAATTCACTGTTTATATTTGTAGCCTATTCTTGCAAATGTTAGAGATCTCGAAACAGTTGTATCTGTGAAGTGTAAAGACAATTTGCCTACCCTGAATGGAAGCTGATAAACCTTAATGATTCTGTATTAGTAGTAAGTCCTGTTGATTATTCAACGGTTTTCATAATTTTTGCTATCTTCTTATGAGTATATTTTGTTTTGATTTCCAAGTGAACTATCTTGGTAACTCTGCGCTTCCTGATTGCATTTCAGTTATTCTATTACTTCTCTTTGTAATTTTCATGCTTTTTGCAGTTTTGCATTAGTTTAACTACTCACTTTTTGCTTTGGAATATAAAGACAAGACAAGACGGTAAGTTGATAAAAATTACTCCAGGCATTTCAAGTTCGTGAATTCATTCATGGACTCTGCATAATTTCTTTTTAATATTGTTTTAATACGTGCAGGATATCACATTTTGATATATAAAAGATGTTTTCATGATAGTGTGATACGTAGGAAATTGCAAAGTGTTCATTTTAACTGCTTGCCGACTCATGCAAAGGAGGAATAGATTCATGCATCGTCATCTCCAACCCAGACCAGCCTTATTCACAAGCCTGCTTTCATGTGGGTGGCTATCAGACAGAAATCCGGTTGTGGTAGAAGACCAAAAAAGAAAATCTACCACAGGGTACCTGAACTTGACAGGGTCATGGAATTACAGAAGAAGCCATCCCTGATTCTACAGTTGAAATCCATTATCCAATCCCAAAATATTCAATCCATCCTTCTACGTGACCTTGAAAAGTATGTAGGGTTTTGCAGAAATGGAATTTTATGGCTGTTATAGAGAGATATCCTCAATTTTCTGTGCTGGTGGTGGCAACAGAGAACCTCCTTTTGTTTGTCTCACTGAAAAGGCCAGAAAGATTGCCAGTGGAGAAGCTAAGGCCAGAGCTTTAATGGAACCAATTTTGGTGAACAACCTGAGGAAGTTGTTAATGTTATCAGTTGAGTGCTGTGTTCCTCTTGAAACTATTGAATTTGTTGGACCGGAATTGGGTTGGCCGCATGATTTCAAGACCTCCTTGATTCCCAAGTACCCTTATTTCTTTTCTACGAGAGAAGTCAATGGAAGAGCTTATCTTGTATTGGAAAATTGGGATTCTTCATTAGCTGTCACTTCCAGGGAAACTAGGTTAGCTCAAGAAGGAATTTTGAAACCTGCTGCATATCAAAAGAAGGTTAAGATATTAAGAGATGGAAGCTATTTAGGTCCATATGCATTTAAATTGAATTTTCCGGCTGGTTTTAGACCAACTTGAGAAGTGGCAGAAAATGGAGTTTCCTTCTCCCTATTTGAATGCAAGAAGATTTGATGCTGCTGATCCTAAAGCTCGCAAACGGGTTGTGGCAGTTCTTCATGAGCTCCTGAGTTTGACCATGGAGAAGAGGATGACATCTGCACAGCTGGACGCATTTCATTCAGAGTATCTTTTACCATCTAAGTTATTGCTTTGCTTAATAAAGAATTAGGGGATCTTTTACCTCACTAATAAAGGGGTAAGAAGTACAGTTTTTCTCAAAGAAGCCTACCATGGTTCCAACTTGATAGACAAGTGCCCTTTGTTGCAATTTAAGGATAAATTTGTAGCACTTTAGTGGTAGAGGTAATATTGATCTTTGTGACTCCAAGAATTCTTTGCATACCGCTGTTTAGAAATTGAATTTTAACAACCATGTTTTTCAGTGATCTGGCATCTTTGACTAGCTTAAAAATGATCAGAAAATTCAACCTGTAATTGTATATCTTTCATCAATAGAATTTGCTCTAAGAAAAACTGCAATAGCCCATTTGCCTGATAATTTCAGATGCACAAAGCCATTGGAAGTATTAGTTTGAACAATTATGAGCTTAGTGGGATAAGACGACGACGACTTCTTGTAGTTATTGTTCGTTGTTATAGCTAACTGAAATGCTCAGTGATTTCTTTTTAAGTACACTAATGCCACTGCAAGATGTAGATAGCGGCGTCGTTTGCAAGATATGGTCCACACTTAAAAGGGCAGAAACATATGTAGAAATACAACTTTTTTCTCATTTTTTTAATACAAAAATTTAAAAAAAAAAAATTGAGCTCACCTACAATCTAAGGGTAGGACGAGTCATATATTACCCTTAGGCATAAATTTAGACATCCAAGAGCTAGGATGTCTCCCCAAGCGTCGTGACTGGAATCACAATAAAGTGGTATTCCCTAGAAATCGAACACATTTTAAATAGTTGATATCTCATCTTTTTGGTAGTTTTTTTTTTGTTGCCCACCCGGTTCACCGGAGCTTTGCCCCGACTATATCCGGATCCGACCCGCGTCGCGTACCTGACTATGGTGGGTGAGTCCCCTAACGGGGATTTTCTGCATTCGCCAAGGCTCGAACTCGAGACCTCGCTTAAGTTATACCGAGCCGCTTACCACTCGGACTAATCCCGTTAGTTCATCTTTTTGTTAGTTAAACCCGGTATTTTTTCTCATTCTGAAGCTATTCACCCGTCCGCAGAAACATATGTAGGTGCAATTTTTTTTTTTGGCGCTAGTGATTGAAGACGGGTATCCTCAAATCTATCCAAAATATTATTGAAGTACTGACTATACAAGCGCTAGCTCATGGGCTCAACTCTACCAATAGAACATGGACTAGGAAGTCCATACTGTTAATATGTGCAGGTCTGCTGCTCTGGCATTGTAAGCAGGAATCTACTCAATGAATGGTTTCAAAAACAGTTCCCTTTAATCTTCTTTTTATACTATTTACTGAATCAAATATCCATTTTTAAAATTCATGATTACTCCTTCTAATATAGATATATCTTTTAGGAATCAAATTTAAAACTCAGAGAAATCTAACGGGACCTTATACCACTAGATTAACTCTATGTTAGTAGTTCCCTTCAATCTTCTAGTTGCTTGTGATATATAACTTTTCCATAGTTTATGTAAATTACTTAACCATACATATTGTTGCAGGAATCCAATACCACGACAGAAATGAACAGTGGTGAGTTTGAGGCATATTTTCATATAAAGCATATGTAACACACTTTACAAAAGGAGACTAATTTCTGACTTGTTCAAACCATTGCTTTTCTTTTTGAGGTTGCCCGAGGAATATGATCTGTTACAACATTGATAGATTGGATTGGCTATTATTACATCTATTATTAGGTTTTGGTGGAATTGTGGGCATTTTAAAGCATGATACTTTTGAGAATATAAGAATTTTGTTTTCCTTTTGCTTGCAATTTTGGTATATATTATATTCCAAGATCTGCAGCAACTGATCACCAATACATATGAGTGTCTGTTGTTTATCTCTCTCTCACTGTTGCATAATAGTGGATGGCACCCATAATGATATCCCTTTCGGTTCGGTGGGACAACCAAAGAATTTGCGAACTAAAAGGTAAGATCCTTAGCCAACAACTGAGGTAAGATTTTTGTTTATTCATGAAAAATTATTATTATTAAATGAATTCAAATAGTTTTTGAAGGGTCATATCAAATGTCAAATATCAACAATGCCCAGACAGCAATATCTACTAGGGAGCGACTATAGTTTGTCGCTTGAGATTGATCATAAGGTACACAAATATTGATGATCACAAATTTTGAATAGAATCATCCCTTGGTTGACGTACGTGATGAGAAATTGAAGTTAAAGTGTCAATGGAGGTCATAAATTTATGTCGTGATGAAAACACTAAGAAGAGCTTGTAGTTCACTCTTAATATTCAAAACTGTGTAGTGATGGAGAAGGCAACGGTTGAAATGGATTTTTGTGAGGCCAAGGCTTGCAAGAATAGAATAGAATGGGATGAAAAGTAAAGGGAACCCACTTCACTGATAGATAGATGAAGAAGACATTATTAAAAAAGTTGAATAGTAGGATGGTGGTGGATCGTGATAAAGTTCAGAGTGAGGACATGAAAATCAGAAAGATGTGCAAGTAAAAGACACAATTGTTGTGTGTGTATTTTGGAGTGACGTGTGTTTTGTTGTGTGTGATGAGAGATGCCTTAAAATGGCAGAGACTTTCCTGAATCACATGCACATCAGTGGTTTTCTCAGTTGGCTCTGTCAATCAAACCAATTGCCCACATCTCACCATTATATTTCTGTGGTGTCCCTTTGCTTCCCCTTATTCAAATTCCACAACGACTTGCTTGCTAGCATTTTCCCATTTTCCCTTGCACATCTTTTCTAACCTACTTTATCTCTCTTCCTCTCTCTAGTTTGCTCAAGATTCAAGAACAACTTAATTAATTTGAAAAATATTATATAGATTATAGTAATTTTTTTCTTTATTTTTGGAAAAAGTGCTAAAAGATCCCCATCACAAAATTTATTATCCAAAAATATTTAGAGATATAAGCCTTTAAACGGATTTAATTTATCTTATAAATATCTTTTATTTTGTATCTGTTGAAGATAAGTTGTGCTTAATCCTTAGATAAATCTCAAGTATCTTTAATAATAAATTTTGTAATAGGAGATTTTTCAATACCTTTTCTTTTATTTTTTTAAAAGTATCCACACATCGGTTTTATTTTTAAAATAAATAGAATTTTTATTGAAAGACTTTACTATGATCACATAATTTGATTCTAGGGAGAAGGTTAATCAAACAATTTCTAGAGAGAGAATGCAAAAGGACATGTAGGAAATGAATGAGGGTGTGATTAGGTATTAATGGGGGTGGGGCATGATATCTGAGAAAACATGAACAATGAAAAATAATGGTCCACATGGATGGAGGAGAAAGAGAGCAGTGATGATATGGACAGAATTAGGGTGATGACAAAATAAGGAAGGAGGTGTGGGCACATTTCCAATGTGTGGAGTCACTATCTGTTAGTATTCTCTCTTATACATGCATACACATCAACCTCAGACACTCACATCTTATTATTAAATACTCACACATGCATGGCCCCTCTCTTCCTTCATCAAATAGAAATAGGTGAAGTTTCACACTTGTTATTGCTTGATTATATGTCTTGTGGATTATTCTACTCTCTCTCTCTCTCTAACCCCACCCTCTCTTCCTCCCCTTTATAATTCATTTGGGTCCCTCTTGTTTTGTCACTTTTATTAAGGGCCTCCATCATCTTCCCTTTTTGGTTGCTTCACTGTTATTATTACTTGCATCTAACAACTGCCCCATGTGGGCTCTCTCCAACACCCCCCCCTTCCTCCATTATCTATTGTTGAAACTTGTGTAGGCAATTCTTGAAAGGTAAAGAGTAAATCATGGAGTTTTGTTAAATGATGGTAGTACTTGTGGAATCAACCAAAAGAGAACACAATAGTGAAGATCGATATTCACATGGTATTGCCATTTTAATTCAATTAATTTAGAACATCATCAAAGCCTGAATTGAACCCACAAATGAACATGACAGAGATATGATGATATTATTATTACATTTGGATGTAATCTTGTGATGTTTCCAAGATTGATCCCTCCACTAATCATGTCATTATATCTATAGACATACGGGAACAGTTTCTGAGAATGAATACACATGATGATGTTATGTTTGATTTCGACTGAAACAACAGTAAATACAGATTATGATGCTTTTATATATGTGTGTGGAGGGGCTTTCACTTTCAGTGATTTGAACTAGCTTGCCAAGGAGGACAAAACAAGAAAGAAAAAGACAAAGTTGATGAAAGAGGAATTACGTTGGAGGGTTTAATTCCAAAGTCCAAACAAACGATAATAATAGAAATTAATGAATTATGGTGTCCACTATCAGTGTTTGTCCATTTATGTGGGGCTCCTCGTCTTCCCCATCAATTGTGTACAGCACGACATGGTGTACCTTGTTCCCATATATTCATGATAATACCAAACTCTTTTCTTTTCTACTTGTTTTTTCTTTTTAAATATTCGGTTTCAAAGTGATGGCTGACCTATAATTGTAATAATGACTCTCTTTGTTCCAATGTGAAACTTTCAAAAAGAGCAACAGTGCTCAATCTTCCCCTTTCCTACGCGCCATTTTGGCACTATGCCAAGGAAAAAAGTTGGTGAGTAAATATATAAAAATTTACCCCAAAATCAAATAGACATACCAACCTACCTTCAAATTTTGTTAAGTGTCTGTGTGTAAAGTTTCAACCAATTTCAAGATATATGCGATTTGTGCGTCTCTAGGTTTTGAAAAGTAATAAGATCAGGTCTGTATAATTTTAAATTTTTTTCAGTTATACTTTGTCAATTAAAGTTGATGTAGATGTTACGTAAATTGTTATAAAATATAAAATAAAAAGGTGATTTTTTTAAGAAAATAATTTGATGAAATAAAATTTATTTATTATCAACATAAAAATAAAATATTATTATGCCTATAAATATCTCCTTGTATCAATATATAATTTGGAAAATGGTTGATTCATATACAAAATTATATTAATTTCAAAAAAGAAAACAGATATTTATGTGAGTTTTTAAATAAAATTTAGAGTAGGTTTATTTGCTTACCTATTTTATTTTTTAAGCAACTACATATACCAACACGCCTTGCCATCTGAGAGATGAGAGGTTCATTCTTTTGTGTAAGATACATTGGCATATCCTTATTTTGCTTAAAAAATTCATTTAAATCTAAGAGAATTAGTCTTTACTATGCACTGGTATAATCCTTCTGCATAGTTTTTTTGTAAAAAAAGAACAAAGAAAAATCCATCCAACTTGAGTCAATTAATGAAAACGTAATTTGACTTTAAAAAGATAGGGGAAAAGGTAATAAAAAGAAGTAGATGAACCCCAATATATAGAAATGCGATCTATCTGAATAATGTGAGTGCTCCACTACATTCTTGATTCAACCAGAAAATGCAAGAGGGCATCCATGTTTATACTAATTACTAAGTGCTTATAATGGAGACAAGAAGAGGAACTGTTTGAGAGTACTTTATGGACAAAGTTGATAGGCCACTCATAACAAAGAAAGCAAAAGAGGAACAATGATTTTAGCCAAAGATGGAGGGAGTTGGGTTCTCAACCACAATCTCCCAAAAGAAGCCAATCTCACTCATAATGGCATGACTAAGCCTAACGCTATTACTCTATTAGCTATATATATGCATATTAATGGGAGAAGATGATGATGATGATGTTTACAGGCACCAATCTGTGTAAAGTCTAACGCCAAACACATTGAAAACGATTTATATATATATATATATATATATATTGATAATTAAGTCTAGTGGTAGCCGGGTGGTGCCTTATCTTACTTTAGCTATACTCCATCATCCTTGTAAACAAGGTCGTCATTGAAATCTCCCCATAAAGCAATATGTATCTGTATATATGGTGCCTGAGATATGATTTTTATGTGCTTCCTTTATTTCTTACTTTGTGGGAGGTTGAGAATGAAGCTGACCCACCATTCATACATACATACATATATATAGCGTAGCTTTTTTGTTGAAATTAAACAAAGCATATATGTGAGACGCCCATTATATATAGTGGGAAAGTAAAAGCAGAATCAGAGGATGTGGGGAAGTTCAAACATGGACACCAGCAAGGCTACGGCCAACCAATCACTATTTATATATATACACGTGTTTTGGTTGCATCGTCGTCCCAAAAGTAATGCTCCTTGGACCATTCTTGGAGTGGACTGCTACACATTATCTTAACCTAATCTATGGAGTGAAACAAATCATCCCATGTTACTTTTTCATCAGTTGTTTGTGTTTATCGTCAACTTTCGAAGCTCACATCATCTCATAATATATGTAGTATATTAGTATTACAACGTGAGGAAGCGCACTGGACACACATGCATACAAACATTGAGAAAACAAATGGCAGTAAATTAAAATACACATAAGGGTGTGGGGCAGGTACGTGGTATACGCAACGATGCATTTGGAATGAAACCAGCAATTAATGCGTTGGTAGAATCATATACGTACACTATAATGAACAAAGCTTCATAAATAATTAAATATAGAAGGAGGATTTTGGCAGTTTGGTCAACAAAGCTTCATATAATGAACAAATTAAAGCATTAATATTGCCTCCCTATGACAATCCCAATCATCTATTTTACTAGATATGACAGGCAATTTGATGATAGAATACCATTCCATATTATTTTTTCATGTTTAGGTCAAAGACAGGAAGACAGAGGGAGACGACGTAGTTAGGTTCGGTTCTGTGAGGTTATTTCAAGTGGATGAGAGGTCATTGTTGCCCCTTCCGGGGGTCCAAATCCCAATAGTCCGAACTTATCCACAACGTAACTTACCCCTAAGTATCAATCAATTCCCCTTATAAATAATCCAAACAACTTGATTTAAAATGTGTATTCCATTCCTGAGCAATTAATTATATACACAAGACGTGGTGTGACAGGGACCTCCCACTTTGGAAGAGTTGAAAATTCCTCCATTTCAATATACAAAGGACCACCTTCTATATATTCATATGTAACGACACCATATTCGATCGCAATGGCCTATCTATCGATCTCCATTCCACACGGCATTTTGATTACATGCGCATATAAGGGGGGAGGGAAGGGGAGGGGGGCGTCATCAAATGCACAATTATATAATTAATTAATTAATTAATTAATTAATATATTGTGGTGGAGACCACTCAAGCTTAGGGGCATGGCTCGTGAGGTGATCCAATTGAATTGAATGCTTCCTCCGTCTAAAATATTCGAGTCAAATTCACCACGCAACTCTCATTATGTCATCCATCTATCGCTGTTTAATAATTTATGTCATTGGATCTTCTACCCACGCAATTTTATATAACACGGTTTATTTATTTTCAAACGATTATGATCAATCACTATTTTTAAGAAAAGTCTCATCCGTGTATACACATTTTATTAATGTATTATTCTTTGCTTAAGTGTATGGTTGTGAACGATTTAGTTTATTGCCTGATTTGGATCTCGTACCATTCGGAGAGTGGTTATATACATTGTATCGTGAGAGATGGCGACGAGGAAAAACAACAATAATTAGGCCGGAGGCAAAGTTTTGTTATTAAAGAACACAACAATACGTTAGAAGAACTTCCCCAAATATTTGATTCAAATCCAGATGAGGAACATGGCTTTTTTAGGCGTCATAATAATTACAATTTCATATATAATAATAATATGTGGTAGTACTAGTCAGGTGGTAACTCCAAGTCCACCCGATAGGCACGAGGAGTAATTAAATGGAGAGAGACTAAAAGGGAAGGTCGGGGAGGACCATTCATGGAGATTAGAGAGGGGAGGAGGATGCCGGTGACAAAGGGACAGATGAGGGGGCCCCACCGGAATCTGGTCCTCCTCCATTATCTCTACTGCTATAAAATATAAAATGCTGCTGTCCCTTCCCATCACTTTCGCCTTCCTTCTTTACTACTCCGATGCATTTGCCCAAACATCCATTCAAATGAATAATCACAAGTCAGATCACGCAAGTGGGGCCCCGTAAACCCACCTTCATCATCCTAGACCCCCTGTTGCTCTCCTTCATATTTCGATGTCGTCATTTAAGTTCAATGATCTTGTACTCTAAAATACTAACATCAATCATCATGTACTCTAATACTAACACTGTATACTCTTTATGCTTTTAATCTTTGTAGAATTATGTTTAATTATTAATGTTATTTCGTCCTTTTATCCTTTTATCAGAAAAAAAAAAAATACTAACATGGATGCTTTCTCATAAATAAAAAGTTATCACCATCAATTCAATATCCCCCCTAATTACCAATTAATGTTCCCCCACCCCTATTTTCCATCACATTGTTCACCTTCCTCACACCGTTGGCATTCCTAATTCCCAAACCCAAATATTCCATCAACCCCCCTAGCCGGCCACAATCATCTCCCCTCCCGTCTAATCCCCACACAATTAACCAACACAAGCTTCCCGCATTTAGTATCCATTCCTTTCATTCAAACACTACGCCTCCACATTTACCTCCTCCACGCCATTTAACTCCTTAAATCCAATCAGTTTTCCTTCCGTGAAATCCTATTCCGAGACACGCTCCCACACTAAATTCAACGAATTCATTACAAATGGTTGCTTCATACACTGCTCAATTAAACCAACACAAGAATGTGCTATGCTAGCTAGCTGCTATGTATGTCGTTCAAAAAAAAAAAATACCGATCGAAGATGAGGGCGCACAATCATATATGAATCAAAGGAACTTTATCCCCCTTTTCTTCCCCTGTGAATTTTTTTTTTGTCGGTAATATTTCTAAAATTCACGACATGTTAACATGGACACTGCCAGTTTTGAAGGATTTACAGATAGGACAAGTGTTGAGAGATGACCCGCAAACAGTACAGAGGCACAGGTGCCTGCACGGCAGTATCAGCACGCACGATTCCTCTTTCCCACACTTCCTGCACAATCTGCTTTTCCTCCGGCCGTTTCTCCTCCTTTTACCTTCCTCCTCCTTATCCTTCGCAACCCCTCCTAATCTGCGCCACCCTTCCATGTCCTTCCCGTCGTTGCTTCCGTCGTCTCGGAGATCGTCAAAGTCGACGCCGCCCGTGCTTCCGCAGCAAGACTCTGCGTCGTCCATTAGGTCTGCTCCGGCGGGGACAATGGTGGCGCCGTCGTCTTCGTTTAATCGACGCCCGTCCCTGAACTGAGCCAAAACTTGCTCGAGATTGGTGCGGAGAGCATTGGCCGTGGCCTCGTTGGTCTGCGCCAAATCCCTCCATATTTGGTTCTCCACGCACAGCGACTTCACCTTCTCTTCCAGAGCCCAGTTCAATTTGCCAATCTTGGCCAGCTCTTCTTCCTTCGCCCTGAGCCTCTTCATCATCCCCACTTCGATTGCCTCTAAAATCCTCCCGGTGTGCCTCTTTCGCTTCTCCTCCAAGTCCACCCTCACGTTCTCCATCTGAAACCGAATCACAAGAAAACACGATCAGGAACTCAGAACATCCCAAGTATATATTGGTTTGATCAAGAACTAACGTATAGGACAAAAGAGATGCATGGGAGAGAACGTAAAGAAGGACTACGCAAACGATTAATTGAAGCGATAAGTATGCGGTTAAACACTCACATGCATGAGACGGTCGATATCGAGTTGTTGCTGGTGGATCTGGAGCGAAATGTCTTGGCCGAGGAAGGACAAATCGGCACAGCCGTTATCATTGTTAGTAGTAGCATTATTGTAGGAGAGGAGAGGGTAATTGATTGAATCTCTGGAACGCTTTCTGGACACGGCGGGGAGATTGTAGGAGAGGCCACTGTCCGATTTGATGGGAGTCTTGTGAGGGAGAGAATCGACGATGAAAGGATTGTAAGGAGCCGGAAGAGGGGCGTCGGTGGCTATGGTGGTGCCGGACAACGGGAGAAGGGAGGAGGTATAAGCGTTCATATGGGCGTTGTAGGGATTCATACTCGGCTGAACAGAGCCAATAATGTCCCTGAGAAGATAAAACAAATTTGATGCCGGTAAGATCGATATGTATGTAGGATTAACCGGAACAGAAAGAGAAGAGAAACGACAGAGGAGGGAATTAATTGGAGAACGTACCGACTGCCCAAGAGTTGAGAGGAGAATTGATTGAGATGGTGAGCATCAACAGCCATGGGAGAGTGGAGGAGAGAGAATGTGATAGATGGTTGGCGATGATATGTGTGCATATATATATATATGAAGGAAGATATAAATATATATTTAGGTTGTACATATGTGTGTGTGGGTCTAAGAGAGAGCGAGCATTCTTAGTGTGACGGATAGCGGTGGGTGGTGAGAGGGGGGGGGGGGGAGGCATGCATTAGCGTGGGGGGGTTTATGGAGGCTTTGGCTTTTTCCTATGCTTTTTTTGTTCAATAATTAAGAAAAGAGCAAATATCATATCATATAAATGAAATGGGGAGAAAGAAAAAGATAAAAGATGCTATTGGATTCGGTGACTGCAAAGTCCCGTCTGGCTACTTGGTTTTATTTTAATTATTCTTTTTCCTGAATTAAATTGTGTATTGTGCATGTACGAAATTTGAATTAAAAAGAAGGGAGGGAGGATTGATTTGATTAGCCTGGAGTCCAAAGCCACTCCCACTTTACTCCGCCCGAGAAGAACGTCAAGAGGCGGGGCCCAGGGGGGGAACTGGGTCCTTTTTGTCTGTTTCCTCAGATTGGAGATGGCTAGTTGGCCGCCACGTGCCCTAATCTTAGGTCGAAATCCAGAGATTACAGGTTTTGTCAGATAGTCAATCCCAGCATTATTGTGCATTTTCGGATAGGCATATCATCCATTTTCTTAATAAAAATAATTCCCGCCCTACAAATTTCGTTAGATCCTGAATTATAGATTGACTAAATTTTTGGACAACAGGAAATCTCGGATCTGAATTTAAATGTCCCGTAATCATCTTGGACAAAGACCGTGATCACAATTTCCTTTTTCCTTGTAATATTTCTGATACGAAGTGAAAAAAGTGATGTTATTATGAAGATCGAGAGTAGTAACTTCATGTAGGAAAATAAACAATGACAATCATGTAAATTAAAAATAAAGAGTTACTCCCCTTCTCGTGCATCGGGATAAATTAAAGAAAGAATACAAATATGAAATTCACTCTCATCATCATGTGATATGCATTAAAAAATCCGGAACCATATATATAGTTTGAATCAAACGGGGGAAGTTAATCTAAGACATTCGGGCTTTGAAATCAAACTTTGATGGGATTTATAAAATTTAATTAAAAGTAATGGGGGGTATGAATATCTAAAATTGAACCCCTAGCTTAGAGAGAAAGGTTAGGATTGCCATGCATGTGAAAAAAAATGAATGAGTGAAAGAAATCCTTGAAGGTCGGTACGTACACGTCTCAACAAACGAATGGATCATGTAAAATTCTCAAGAATGCTCTGAAACATGAATCTGATATATGCGTATGCGTCCACATTCATTGAGGTCCTAAAAAAAGCTAAACAACCTCGCGGTCACAGTCTTGGATTTGGATAGACATCAAAATTCGTGGAATCAGAGCCTCCAGCGTCGTCGCCTTCTATGATTATCCCTTTCCCATCTAAATATGTATATTCAGACTAACTATAATTACATTATTATTTATCCTCTGATTTTTCTTTATGCTTTGGATCTTACACAAATCCAGGAATATTTCTCACTTATAGGCAATCTTCTAATAAACCCGTTCTTCTTTATATATATATATATATATATATAACAAAGGAATTACTTATTTTTACGCGCGTGTACGGGCATATAAATAAACATTTTCAAAAAAATCCGTTGAGTAATATTATTGTTTCAAAACCATGTAAGGAGTCAGATTTGGTGAATGAATCTCCAAAATGTGGATGAGGGCGAACTTGTTCATATGGGCGCCTCGGGTGTGATGATAATGTCCAAAGGAAATTAAGCATTAAGGGATTTACCAAAACGGCACCAAACATGTGTGGATGTCCCACAGCTAGAGTTGGTAAAACGGGCTCAGCTCGCGGGCTGGGCCCGTTTTACCCTAAGGGGGCGGGTTCGGGTTGGCAAAATGCCAGCTCATTTTTGGGCGGGCTGCACAGCCCGCCCCCCCTCAGCCCGCTAGCCCGCCATTTTTTTTTTAAATTTAATATTATTATTTAATATTTATTTTACTTAAATGTTATTTTGAATACTCCTATTATCGAATACTAGTAAAGATAATTACTTATTTGTTAATATATATTTACATATTATAATTGATTAATATTATGTTAATATTTATTTAGATTTATAATTATAAAATTTGAGATTTTTTTATAAAAAATAAAAATTTTTAAGAGTATAATATGAGTAATTTTTTTATTATACTAATATAACATTAGAAATTTTTTATTAGTATTTTAAAAATGTTAAAAATAATTTTTTTAAAAAAAAAAAAAAAAAAGTGGCGGGCTGGCGGGCCAGCCCGCCACTAAGGGGGGCGGGCTCGGGCTGACGTTTTGCCAGCCCGTTTTAAGACGGGCTGCGCAGCCCGCCTCGTTCGATCCAGCCCGCATTCCCAACTCTACCCACAGCAGCTGGCATCCCATATTTATAAAGTAATCCTCTCTTGGATCAGACTTCCGACGGCTCACATTAATTAACTCAATTAATTGATTTTGTGTACTATATATATTATTCTTGGATTGGATGATTCGTTATCGGAATTCGGTCACACACAAAATATCTATATATATATTCATCATATAGGGAGATAAACTCGCCAGCATGGTATCTCTTCCGTGTATTTTGTCGCTTCTAAACCCTGTCGTAATAATAAAAGGGATTAATTAATTAATATTATAATATGCTTGATTATGATGGGAGGCACAAGGACAAGCGAGGCATTCAATTATTTTAATATGCAGGGCAATGTGAGCTCCAACAAAAGAAGGCGATGCAATGCTGCTCTCCTGATCTTTTGGTTCTTTCTTCAACACTTTGTGTTTGTTCTCACATTGCTATTTTGGACCCCTTAGCTTGCTTTAAGGAGACAACATGACAAATTCTCCATTTGCCAACCTATAGCTAATGCCCACCCCCCTTATTCTAATCACTCCTTCTAAGTTTTAACTCTTCTATTCCATCTATTCATTTTGAGCCTAGATATAAGATATTATAAACTATTATCACTCTAATTTTATATATAAATTCATCTTAATTGACTCTCATATAATAAAAAATATTAGTTAAATTATTGAATATATCTTATATTTAAAAAAGATTAAAATTTGCTCCTATTAAAAATAATTATTCTCTATATTTTCTCTCTCCTTTTTAATAAGAATAAAATTAGAAGGTACTCATTAATAATCTTTTAAGTAGACTTATATTAAGAACTAATCTTTTCAATTAAAATAAACTTACATATAAGATAAGAGCGGTAATTCATAGATTAAAGAAATCGTGTTACTTTTCTTAAAGTAACACCCTAATATTATATGTTAGTCATTTGTATCTTATTCTCATATATAAAAAAATATATTAGATTAATAAAATTATTTATATTTACCCTTAGTAAAGAAAGGATATTAAAAAAATATTATTAATTATTCTATAAATAATTTATATTCAATAAAAAGTAAAATTAAAAAAATTATTAATTATTTTATAAGTTACTTGTATTTAAAAACAGTGATTTATATGTAGGATAAGTTCGGATAGTGTTTCTCTTTGAGTGAGGGCATTGATTGAAATTGGTGAATATAATAGAAGAAAATATGAAATAAGGAAGATAAAGGAATTCAGCAACTAGAGCGGAGGGAATATTAATGTTAGTCTTTGCTTCGAATGAAACAAAACCCAGTGGTCGGTCTGCATTAGTTGATCGAGGGATGTGCCAACGAAGGATTCTGCAATTTGGTCCCATATTTAGCTACGTACGGATCAATTGAGGAGGGTTTATTTATACTCTATTGAACATTTGCGGGGAACGAAACGGCTTCATTTTTCTAGCTCTCTCGATGTTCTCATAACTGCTTCGTCTGTCATATTATTAATTTACGAGTTACGGAAATGCACGGGACGTCGTCCTTACCAAGTTAATTAATTAATAAATAACACAAATATTTAATTTCAAGAGCTTTCAATATTTTTCCATACTTTGATCGATTGATATTGTGTGATTCGTGCATAGGGAGGGCCATGTATCGATATCTGAGAACACTGCACATAACCTGTTCAACCATGGCCCGTTGGCATTAAAAATATAAAGATTAAAAACTAGTATATGTTGGGATCCATATTTTGAAAAAAGCTTATCGTGAAGTTTCTTTAAAGATATAATTTGAATTGAAGTAGATGACAAGTAGCTGGCTAGATTGATTCCTTCCATCCCCTCAACTCTCTCCAATATTTCCCTTTCAGTGCTCCAACTCCATTATTGCCCTTATAAAATCTAGTCACGTTAATTACCATATTGACCCCACTTTAATCTAACCACCAACGAAAGCAGACATATGTTGAACTAGCAAAGGAGGATTGAGGGAAGAAAAGTCATCAAAATACTAACTACATTTTGATACTTTTACTTTATTATTATATTATATTTTAGGAGGATCATGTGTGTTTGTGCTTGCCTCCTTTTTAGGACAAATCGTTTGCATCTTGACTTGTGGCAAATACTTTTCCTTATTACGCTTCCTCTCTCTCTCTCTCTCTCTCTCTCTCTCTCTCTCTCTCTCTCTCTCTCTCTCTCATTCAACTCAGTTTTTATTATATTTATATATTCTTCATGTGATCTCCACCCCTCCATGACTTCACATTATTGAGAATCTCCCCCTTTCTTTCTTCTTGTTGGGAATCCCACTCATCGCCTCTACAATTCAAGAATATATAAAAAACCAAACTTTGAATATGTCAATGCTCTCTTCCTATGTGTCAGTGTGCGTGATAGAGAAAAAGAGGTTGGTAGTGATAATTAATGAATGAGGTTCTTCGTCGTGAAACTAAAACAAACACTTTCCCTTAGCTTCTCTCTTTTTCAAACTTTGCTTTTTGGATAACTCCCAATATTCTCGTTTTGTACGAATAAGTTTGTTCCTTTATAGGATTAATACAACATCAGTATCATTTAACTTAGCTTGATTTTAATTGAAGGATATATATATATAAGTTGAGCTATCATTATATCTTGTGCTGGAAACATACCTTACTTGTTGCCGGTGATCGGGTACTAGAAAAGGAGGGTAGTTAGGTTTGAGACTTGAAAGAGAGTGCAATTATTCGTTCATTCATTCATGAGAAGGGTGTAAAAAGTGACCCAACGTTGTTGCAAGAAATAAAGGTACGTAAAAGAGTAGCGTTTGATTCTTTTGGGCATATCTTTTTAACTGATGGTACGTGTAACTTCACGATCAGAATTGAATTCGCGGTAGTGAAAGGGGAATGGAAGAGAAAGTTATTGGGAGATTATGGGGAAGTGTGGTCAATGGAATAGGAATAGTTAGTAAAATACTTTCTGCCCACTGAACGATGCATTTCCCAATACATGCTCTATCTTCTGCCATGGGGCTTCATAATTCCATGTGCATATATAATTATATTATATAATATATATATTCCTTTTCCCCACAATGGAAGAGCAGGTCATTTCGCATTCATTGATCTCCTATCTCACACTAGGCATTCAGTAAAAAAAGATGCTTCTTCTAGAGCCAGCAAACCAAATTTGCTGGTTTGGATCCGTTAGTGATTAGGGTGTGATTTGGTTAATCTTGAATATTATCTTGATGTTCCGTGTTATGACGTGAACAGGGTAGTTAGGTACTTTGGATCCACCTTCTGGGCCTATATATATATATATACGTTGGCCTGTCATTTGTATTCCTTGACCTTCACAGATTAATAAAGTCCATATTATTCTGTCTCTTATTGAAGACTTTAACAGGATCATAAATCTGTACTTTCAACTTTTGGGTTTGTCTGAGTGAAATGTATGTATGTATATGTGTGCTGATATATGCTTTTGGTGGGATTCCCTCGTTGGAACACCTTACACCCACCACCTTTTAATGACACTGCTAAGCTTTTTCTGTATCAAACAGACACACATGTTTATGTGGGTGACTACTGACAACCATATATGCGATGTAAGGGCACGAGTGAGATGAGATGTGGAAAGATTAAAAAGTTTCAGCTTTGTTAAGTAGTGGAGGGTGTTGAACCCAACACATACATATATATTCTTTTGGATTCCCACCAAGTGATGAAGTGCTGGGTTTCTTGGCATTCAGCTTTCATACAATCTTATAAATAATAAGAGGAAATAACTCACGGGCCATTAACAACAAAAACCTTTTTCTCCCCTTAATGCAAAAAGGTCATATGTTGACTAACTAAAAACCTATGGACGTGTCCAAGGAATTATGGGATTTGGATTTGTCGAAACATATATAAGTGAAGATAAAAAGAAGAGGTCAATGAAATGAAGGGTGTTTGAATGTTGAATTAGTTAGGTGATTAGTGTTAATCACTTGGTTACTAGATGACCCTAAGTCTATATAAAGGGTCATAGTCTATTGGTTAATTGTGTGGGATAGTGAGATCCTCACCATAATGAGAGAGAGGTAACTTGGGTCTCTCTCCACAAATCTCATAGGGTTATGGGATTAGTTTATCTCCCTCAAGTGAGGGAAGATTAGTGTGTAAACCCAAGTGGATTTCCATGATATGTTGCTCTTGAATATGATATGACTCTTCATTTCTCTTCTTCTTATTTCTCTCCAAGAAAATTAACATGGTATCAAAGCAGGTTTTGGGGCGTCCAAACAGGTCATTGAGCTGGCTACCATTTCCGTTGCGAAGTCTATGGAGTGTTGGCTGTACTGTGATTGAAATGGCCACCGGAAAACCTCCTTGGAGCCAGCAGTACCAAGAGGTTGCCGCTCTCTTCCACATAGGGACAACAAAGTCTCATCCACCAATTCCGGATCATCTCTCTGTTGGAGCATTGGAATTGCTTCCTACTGCAAGCTCCCTTACTGTAGGTGATCAAAGGTTCCCTGATCAGGTTTCTGGGTCAAATCATGTCGGTCATAGAGAGAGTATAAATATTGTTTCGAATAATGATCACAGTGCTGCTGTTTGTCCTCATGAATCATCTGACGCATTGAGGTTTTCTTCTTTAACTTCCCTTACGGGAAATGTTAGAAGGTTCCCAGATGGGTTTTCTGGATCAAGTGATCTCCATTGTCAAGCAAGTAATAATAATTACATTATTCCAAGTATTGTTCGCAGGGCTGGTGTTGCTCCTCAAAATGTTGACTCAGGTAACAATTGGAATATGTCTTTAAGTCTAGGTCTTCATTCATATGGACTAGAAAATCAGAATACTAGCAACCCTTATAGAACTGTAATTGATCGTGGAAGATCAAGTTCTACAGTACAAGAGCAAGGTTTGGATAGCAGCTCAGTGAATATGAGGCGTTCCTGCAAGAGAAAGTCTTCTGAACATACTGTCAGAGAATTGTTAGTAGGTGAGAGTTATAGCACAGCTGCACAAACTGGAATTTCCAAACGGGGGGCTTCTGAAGTCTCACAGCAGCAGGGCAATTGGGATACACTTGCAATGCCCTCTTGTACAACTCAAGTGAATCAGAATAGTGTCCACAATTGAACTCGACACATGCCTGGCCTAGAAGAGGAGGAACATTATCATGATCTCCATCTAACACGTTTTTAAATACAGCAGATGCCTGGTCAAAGTTGCACTTGCTTGCTTAAGTATTGATTGAGGAGGGTTTTGAAGAAATATTCATATTATATTTTGTAAAATGAGAGTGATTTGGTTTAATTCACCTTACTCCCTTGTGTGTTGTGTTGGCAAGTTGAACACCTAGAGTTAAGGGGTGTCAACTTGAGCGGGGGTGTTAGAAGGTTGAATTAGTTAGGTGATTAGTATTAATCACTTGGTTACTAGATGACCCTAAGTCTATATAAAGGGTCATAGTCTATTGGTTAATTGTGTGGGATAGTGAGATCCTCACCATAGTAAGAGAGAGGGTAACTTGGGTCTCTCTCCACAAATCTCATAGGGTTATGGGATTAGTTTATCTCCCTCAAGTGAGGGAAGATTAGTGTGTAAACCCAAGTGGGTTTCCATGATATGTTGCTCTTGAATATGATATGACTCTTCGTTTCTCTTCTCCTTATTTCTCTCCAAGAAAGTTAACAAAGGGAACCCATGGCCAACAAGATAGATAGAATTCTAGATTTGAAATGTTCACCTTATTTTGACAATGTATAATGGTATATATATATAGAAGGAAGTGGAATGGAAGAGTGAAAAAGACAAGGAATTTTTTTTGTTGCTGCCCACCCGGTTTATCGGAGTTTTGCCTCGACTATATCTAGATCCGACTCGCGTCGCGCACCTGGTTATGGTGGGTGAGTCTCCCAACAGGAATTTTCTGTATATACTAAAGTTCAAACTCGAGATCGAACTGCTTACCACTCGGACCAACCCCGTTGGTAAAAGACAAGGAAATTAATTTGAAGAGAATTGGTTTGAATTTCGTAAGTAATGCACTCGGCCAGAAAGAAACAACAAATGGAGGGGCATCGATTGCACCGTCGTCCTGGTTTCCATGCTTTTACATTCACAATGCAAACCGATCACATTCGCACACTTACCATCAGTTAAAAAGATATGCCCATTAGTACATACTCAAAGTAAATTGCACGTTGCCAATGCCCTTGTGGCTTAATGGCATAAAAGCTCAGACTATTAGTACATGCCTCTTTAAATTAAAAAAACAAAGTAAATTGCACGCTAGATTGTTCCAACAATATGTTTATGTATTGAAGAAGGTAAACAAAACTAGATAGATAGATATACGTATGTAGTGAAATTGACATGTGTGTTTAAATCATGAATGATATGTATGGTGCAGCAGCAGATGGATATCCTTCAGCAGCAGCACCGCCACCTGAGGGGTACCCCACAAAGGAGACCCCAAATGGGACGAACCAACAGCATACTGCGAGTAGGGGT
The DNA here is from genome assembly GCA_037074615.1 of Leucaena leucocephala. NCBI lineage: Eukaryota > Viridiplantae > Streptophyta > Magnoliopsida > Fabales > Fabaceae > Leucaena > Leucaena leucocephala. The sequence continues at coordinate 335,608 of CM073544.1, read as the reverse complement.
GATGACTTCTGGAAGGGTTGGTATGTATCTTATATATGTTCCTACTTTGATCCCCTCAATTCCTCTATATATATATATATGAAAGAAAGAAACTAATGGCATGTAAATAATTATTCTTTGTTCTTGTAATTGCAGTCTTGCTGCTATTTGTTGCTGTTGTTTCCTGGATTGCTGCTGTTTCTGATGTCACCTGATTCAATCTTCAAGTTATAAGGATCTTTATTCCCTTGCATCCTATTTATATATATATATATATATATATGTATATGTATATGTACTTATACATGTCATCGTTTCCCTTAGTGTGCTTCATAATTGTCTCTCACTAATATATAACTTATCAACAGATCGATTGCTGACATAAATGGCAAGAGATTTCACAAATAAGCTTATCCTTTTGAAAACAATGGACACAAACACTTCTCACAAGTCAAAATCCCATATCCAGAGCAGTGCAATAACCAGGCCTTTCCATCAATCTCAGCTTGATGTGCAAGTAATGAATATGATATAAAAAATTACCTCATTATAACAAATGGCCCAATTGTTAGGCAGCTAGTACATTTTAAGGGATATATTAATGATTGATGAGGGCATTAAATATGAGAGACATGAGAAAAATTATGAAATTAATGAATATGATATAAAAAAAATATTAAACAAGAAAAATTATGAAGTTAATGAATATAATATAAAAATATAATATTTAATTAATACAGTATAACAGTAAAAATATGGCAATAATAAGGTTAATCTCATTTTTAAAAGTCCATATTACTTAAAATATTAAATGTTTACAATTACAACAAAAAAATTTAAAAAATTATCCTGCATGATTTGATCAAAGCTTCATCAGAACTCAGAAGTAAATGTGAAATGTTGGCCAAAAATTAAAAAAAAAAAAAAAAAGAAATAAGATGCATCAGGGACTCTTTTTTTTTATTACAAAAAAATTTAGGCAGATTTGACTAGTATCTTACTAAGACTAGGGTATAACTCTAAAATTCAGATAGTACTTATAATAAACTTACGAGATTACTTACTAAAAAAATTTTTACAAGAAAAATTGAATTTCTACTTTTTTTTTTGGTTGCCCACCCGGTTCACCGGAGTTTTGCCCCGACTACATCCGGATCCGACCTGCGTCGCGCACCTGGCTATGGTGGGTGAGTCCTCCAACGAAAATTTTCTGCGTACACCAAGGCTCGAACTTAAGACCTCGCTTAAGCAATACCGAGTGGTACCCGTTGGTAATTTCTACTTATTTATAACATGTGAAAACCAATCCAACTGAAAGAAAGCAGCTGGACCGACAAAATTGGGCTAAGTTATTATGAGACCAGCACGACTTGCAGGCTGAATAAAAAATCCGACTTGAATTGGTTTATATTATTTTGTTTTTCACAAAAATCATTTTAAAACGACGCACCGCTCCAGATGAAGAGCAGAAGAGGGAAAACCCATTTTCCCGCGCGAACCTTATCCCTGACTTTCGAGGCTTTGTCATTCGTTCTCGGTACTTAGGAAGGGTTTGATTCCGGCCTATATCTGGTATCTTTCAGCTATGTTTGTTTTGCATTTGTATTCAAACATTATAAATCTTAGTTTGGTTAACATTTCCTTTTCATAGGTTCTGTTATCTTCTTCAATCTTTGATCTTCTTGTGCCCTAATTGCTTGTCCAAATGCTTTTCATGTCCTAACTTGGGTTGATTCTGACCCTGGCAAAGCATTCCATGTTAATTGGTCTCCCATGAAAATTGTACGAGTTAGCTGTTTTCATGTTCGTGCAGATTTCAAATAACTGTCTGAGTTTTGTTCTTATAATGTATATGGATGTATGGATTGTGATAGGTCCCTCAGTAAATACTTCCAGTTCAGAACACCTTCGGCCATATAAAGAACATTTTTACGCACAAAGATGAAAATTTAATCCAAAGTACATTACTTTAGATGCAATACACTACACCGGTACCAAGAACATTGCTTTGGCTGATTGCTCTTGGTAGCATTATATGTTCAATAGGATTAAAGATCTCAATGCACTGATATTTTTCAAGTGTGTGTATGCAGTTCTCGACTAAGTTGTCTTTAAGGGGTCAAGATAAAGTGTAAGAGTAGCAATCTGGAGGTTTACGATGACAAAATACTATGACATTGATGACATTATCACAGAGGAAGAGGTGGTCATCAGACTCTTGAAATTCTCCATTTACTTACTTTTATTTCTAGCATGTCAAATTGAATGAGGGATATTTGAAAAATATGTTTAAGGATAATATTGTAAATAAATGAATAAATTTAGTAGTTAGCCTAAACTTGCTCTGTGGCTGAAGATATTTTGGGCTCGTACTAGATTATAACAAGATTAGTTTGGACTTTGGAGTAACAAATAAAAGGACAAAATGCAATATATCCTTGTTTGTCATTGAAGAATAAACATAATAATTTGTTTCCTTCCTGTCTCTTTGATGTTTCAGTTGATGCTTGTGATTTACACGGTTGCTGAACTGTATAGCTACCCTAATCAGTTTCTTATTCTAATACTATAACTTGTTATGTTCTTGCTACAGATTGTATCAGTTATATTCCAAAAGGAAGCATCAGGAGTGGGAATAGATCCCAGTTCTGAAAATGACTACGTAAGAACTGCTGATCTTTTATGCTTGAAAAACAAACCATTGCTCCATGTTACTCTAATGATTTGATTTAACCAGACACTAGGATGTTCGACTTTCAGATTGAAACAGGTTCCAAGGTGGAGCTGCCTTTCTGGCTTGCTCAAGAGCTACAATTGAGACAAGTAGTATCGATCAGCATTCCCTCTTGTTTTGACCAAAAGTAATTATCAAATCATAGCTCTGTTAGCAATTTGTAGGCTTCGGTTCTTGTAATATTTAAAATTCATCATTACATTGACAATGAGTTAAGAAGCAATGCCAATTTAGCATTATTTGCTTAATTCTGGTACACATAATGGTTAGGTAAACCATGCTTGTTAGTCAATGGCTTTGACTTGAGATTTGGATCCAATGCTATTTTTCAACCTTTTTTTTTTTTTTGCACGTTCTGATTAATTGCCATCGATTGAATGTGTATAGTGATGGATTTTTATTGCTTTTATAGAAGTCATGAACATTATTAACAGAGCATGTTTGCAAATCGTTATAAAGTGTTTGCTTTATTTATGCCTGCATCTTCTCTTACTAGTTGGTGGGTCTTGATTTCAGAACTAGACTAGAGATTCAGGCTGATTGTGCCAGTGTGGATCTGAGGTCTCGGTGTCCATTCTTTTATGAATTTGGATGCAAGATAGCACCCGGGTAAGTGTCTTCTATAATGCATTTTTCAGTTTCTTGCTTTACCAAAAGGCTTGTTAATTTCACTAAGGCTCTAAGCTTACAGTCACATTCCCATTGACATTTATATGTGATTTGAGAAGCACACATTCAACTATCAAATAACTCGAGAGTTTTAGTCAGTTTTGTTTTCTTTTTCTGTTTTGGGTGAATAGTTTTGTTTTCTTTTAATGGCAGGGTTGGTGATAGGACAATTGGGTTTCTGCTCTTGTCTGCATTTAAGAATAGGTACAAGGAACTCCTGACCAAGGCACATACTGCAGCATTTTCAGCTGCTACCAAGTTCTGGTCAATTCTAACAAACGAAGAGATCAATTGTGAGCTTTATTTCTACTTTTGGAATAAAACATACTACCTCCCATCCTAATTATAAGAGCTAATTATTTTTTTAGATAGATTAAGGAAGTCAAATAAATCGGTTAATTATAACTAATATAAGAGCTAGTTGAGTAATTTGGGTAGATTGAGTAATATTATGAATTCTTCTTGAGGGTTGGTTTTGGTCATAATTAAATGATTTATTTGACTTTTTTAATATAACCAAAAAAGTCAACTAACTCTTACATTAAAGATCGGAGGGAGTATCTCCTATCTTCTGTTTACAACTCCATTTTTTTTTCTTTTTGTAGTGTATGAGGCAGCCCTATGGCATCCTTTAAGAAGTGGCGAATTGGGGGACCTAGATTTCAGAAGGCCCCTCTTCTTGGAAGAAAGAGAAAATCAACCGAATAGGTGATTGGTTACTCACTAACACTAACCTTGTTAGGATTCTATTATTGGCAAAAAAAAAAGTTAGACATCTATCAATATCATTTTTTTTTGAGTAATTTCTATAAATTCAACTTATTTCAATTACTCATATCTCGAGAAAAAAACATTTAGACCATGTTTGGTACGTAGCATTGAGGGCTTGAGACTGGCATAGGGATATTGGGTCGTTTGGTATGTAGCATTGGGGAAATCTTGGGATTGGGCAATACTACATAAGTGGGATTGGGCAATACCACCTCCCTAGTATTACATTTTCAGTCCTGGGATTAAAATTTTTTAAGACAAAAATATTCTTCATTTACTCTCGTTTCCCTCTTCTTCCTCTAGTTACCTAGACCCTGAAGCTGTCATCTGCCACTACTTCTCTGGCACATTCTCTTCCTCTTCGGACCCTACGTCGGTTGCTCATGACCGGTAAGGGGAATCGTCGGCGTTGTCGTCATTGAGGCGGGAATATGAGGAGGCGATGAAGGTGATAGATGACGAGAAGCTGTGGATCCGGGTCTTGGTGGAACCGCTCGGTTGGGGAGATGGGTTTGGAGGAAAATTGTGGAGTTCAAGGAAAGTTTAACAATTAAGGCATAATCTAGTGGCCACTGCAGAGGAGAAGACGACGACCACGACTGCTTTGCTGGTGACTTTGCCCATGATGGTGATGGCTTCACGGGTCATTTCATTGAGCTGAATTTTGGAGCTTAGGGCAAGGGGTATTATGGTCTTTTTATAATTTATGGCTAATTATAAAATAAAAATAATGAAATCATTCCCTTCAAATATTATTTCATACCAAATATAATTTTAAAGGCATATTCCTACTTTCAATTCCAAATCTATTAAAATCTAGTGCTATTTATCAAACGTGACTTTAGTATAGTTCGATAGATTGATTCCTGGTGAGAGGTATGTACACCAGAGATTGGCCACTTAAGAGGATTTGATTTTCTTAAATAAAAGAGAAGAAAAGAGGATGCCTAAAGTTTTGATCAAATTCAACTTTTACCAGTTCTGTGCAGGTCTTTTTATTCTTTTAAAATTTCAGCAAGATTTAAATGTTTAGAAAGTGAGGGCCGTCTAAATATTTTTCGATTATCATTTTCCCCATGAATTGTATGAGAAAGAAGATGTCCAATTTATATCATATATTGATAAAATAAAAAGATAATTAAAAGATGATTTTATAGATAAAATATTTTGTTTTTATATTGAATATAATTATTTTTAAAATGATGATAATGATAGAGATTTAATAGATATGTGTAAATAATATTTTTGTCCATATGGTTGATAAAATTGGTGAGCTAGTAGCTTTTAATCCAATAACTGATCAATTTTGATTATTCCACCTTGAAATTGATTTCACTTGATTTTTTTAAAGTGTACATGGAAATTGAGTAAAAGGATTACTATTATCTAATTCTTACGTGCCCCAAAAAGATAAATGAAGATACTGCTATGAGTGTTGTTATGGGACCACTAATTCATATATTTGAAATGCTAAGAGTAAGATCTATAAATGACATTCCTGTTGTTGGATCTCATTATTACCATAAAGTTGTTGCATTCCAACTTAAATCTTCCTCCTTAACGCCCAACATTGATATTTCTTTTGTAATACATAATCATAAATTTTGGCTACTTGCAATTCAATACAAAATCCTTAAATATTACGTTAATAATATAATAACAATAAAAAAATCAAATAAGTCTGAGTTGGTAGACACATCATTGTTAAATCTGCTAATAATCCATGTCTCTTTACCTATTTTGATTGCACTACATAAATTGATTGGATCCTATTTGATGAACCACGAATGGAACTTGTTCCAGATCAAGAACTACCGAGTTCAAAAAAAAAAAAAAAAGAAGCATCAAAGGATAAATTTAAAATAGCATTATGCATGGTTCTCGCAGAGTCTTAGCATGAACACATAATCTACAATATAAACATATATATGATCGCATAAAGGCCATTTATTCATTAGTATGATAAAAGAATCATAGTTCATAGACCCCAAGAAATAATGAGTTAGAACTTGGAACACTGAGTAATTAATGTATAACGTACGTACGTAACCATTAGAGATGATCATCTGCTAACTTTAACAAGAGGATTATAATAATAAGGACAAAAAGAAAAAAGAATAGAGTTTTAATTAATTAGAACACATAGAGCTGTACCAATTCCTCCAAAGACTCAGAACTGAAGTTAGGATCTGCATTCTCCAGCATCCACAACAGATGATCAAAGAGAACCACCTCGCAGTTCACCACCAACACATGTTCGTTTTGTTTAGACGACTTATCGATCAGAGCATTCATCAGAGGATGGTTCAGATACTTGGAGCTTATCACGTACCTCTTCCTCGTACTCCCAACATATATAGTCACGCAGTGGTCGTCATGATCTTCTTGTATTTCTGATTGGGTTTTCCGCATGAAGTCTTCTTTGACAGATTTGGATCTGAGGCTGCTGTACGAGGATGATCTTGCTAATTGCCTGGACAAGCTCTTGCACTTTCTGAGTAATAGATTGATCTTCTTCATGATGATGGTGGTGGTGTTTCTGCTGAGAGAAGGAATTGGGGGAGAAAGTGTAAGGACTAAGGAGGCTTTCAAGAGATCGATGGAGGATCGAGGAGGTGGGTGCGAGGTCGTTGTTTTTTGGTGCTGAGTGTGGGGTCGATTCTCGACCAAACATTATTATTAGTGACATAAACAAGTTATCTTTTCTATGTAACTATGATCATTTTTTGAGGTTTTAGCCTGCACGCACAGCCGAAAATAATATTAATTAGCATCCACAACTTGCCATATAGCTATGACCTATGAGCTAATAAGCGTGAGTGATGAACTCCACTTGCCTTGTAATTATTTTGACTTAAACCCTAGGAAAATGAAATCCCATAACATAACACACCACATCCTTCTAATAATGACAAACTGGATCTTTCAACCTCCTCCATCAACAAATCTTCATCTCAAAGTTTATGCTATTGTCTATATCACTATCTCCGATTTTAAATCTAAGAGCTAATAGAGATATTTATTTTAATCTTAAATATAATATCTCAATTCATTTTATCTCCTAAATTTATAATTTGTTTGCCTATAATTCCTATCAATTGTATATATTAAAGTGTTTTTTTTCACATCCCCAGGTAAGTTTTTTATGTAAATAATTAAAAATAATACTTTACAAAAACTTATGAATATTTTTATAAATAATTTATTTAACTAATTTTTTTTATTTTTTATAAATTAGTTATTTAGTTACTATATTTAGAACCGGGTATATATTTTAATCTTTCAAGGAGTGGATAGAACGTTCTTCTTGTGTCTTCTCATTTTCTTGGATAGGTGCATGAGAATGACTAAATATTATTAGCTAGGTGAAGTGGCTATGCTCTTATCACTAATTGTTGTTGACTATAGTTCAAACTAATACGACCATAATATATATAGCATGATGACAAAGGAATTACAACTCCAAGATAACGTTAATTTAATCCATATATACATATAGCTTTGTTCTAAATATCAGGATTGGATATTTGGAATTTTGGATGATGTATATAACTTTAGTTGCACGGTACGTAACACAATTCATTAGTCAAATGTACACATATAATAATAGATATTGCAAGCTGGCGCGAATTTATTTAATATAAACATATAGACAATTTTATCTCAAAGGGTTTTATTTGAAAAGAATATCGCACTTTTAAAAATTCCTTAGATTCAACAATTTACAACAAGATGCATGCATGGCGGCATGAGGATTTCCCACACCAATAGAAGCTTGACTAAGTGCTTCGTCTTCTATATACCTAGATTTTTTTTTTATTACCCACTCAATTTACTAGAGCTTTGCCTCGACTTCATCCGGATCTGATCTGCGTTGCGCACCTGGTTATAGTAGGTGAGTCTCCTAACGGGGATTTTTTCCATATGTCAAGACTCGAACTCGAGACCTCGCTTAAACGATACCGAGCTGCTTACCACTCGGATCAACTCCCGCTAGTTCTATATACCTATATAAATATATATATCGACACATTATGTATATATGGACCACTTCATCTTATAATCAAGATTTTGCACCGACTCTTAAGTTTACACATCTTTTTCATAAAGTAAGTTCGGGTTTGATTTTTCTTTCCTTGCTTGATTATTTTCTTTGTATGCCTCTATATATTTCAAGCCAAAAGAAATTATAGCTAGGTCTACTTAATTTTCTTAGTTTCAATATATGAAAAAGAAAGGAGAAAAACTATATAGTAAAAGCAGCTAGTAGCTGATGGATATAAATATGGAATTATATATATTAATTGCTTCATTTATTGTCAAGAGACAAACTAGTTGAGTTGGTGAGAAATCAGCGTTAAGAAGATCGTCTTGTTGAATAGAGATCCATATAAAAGTTAACTTTTCAGCTTTGAGCCGACAGCTTTAAAGTGTTTACTAGTTTTTTTTTTTTGTATAAAAAAATTTAAGTAGGTTAGACATCGGTCCCTCACCAAGGTCAAGGCACAATCTTAAGGCTCAGAGAACGCTTATAGAAGACTTACAAAATCGCCTACTAAAAAAATCCTCATGACAGAAGTTAGAATCAAATTCAAATTCTTGTAGGATATGAAGTACTGTGTATCTTAAACTATCAAGTACTCCAATACCATCCTTAAAGCATTAAAAATGGTGAAATGTCGCCCCTCTATTAAACATCCGTTATTTTAACCATTAGTTAACATTATACCCTTTTTAATAGGGCTGTGCATAATACCTATGGCCCGGTATACCCAGCCCAGCCCGTAATAAAATAGCCCTGCCTAGCCCGATAAATATAGGGCAGGGCTGGGCATCGGGCTACAAAATTCAGCCCATACTTTTTTCGGGCTGGGCACGGGGCAGGGGGTTGCCCTGCCCTGCCCTGCCTATGAGCACCACTTCTTTTATTTTTTTTACTTTTTTCCCTAAATGCTACACTTAAAAGGGAGAATATGATAGTTACTAGTGACTAGAGGTTCATTTTAAAAATATGAGTAGTTAAATATGTAAGTTGTATCTTTTAATATTTATAACTATATTAATTTTTTCTTTTTTCTTTTTTTTTAACTTTGCTAATCATCATATAATTACATTATAAATTATAATTATTTTTTTTTCAGATACTTAATCTTTGTCAATATTAGGGAGATTGATACAAAGTTACAATTACAAATTACTTAGACTTCAAGACTTTTTTTTACATACAATAGATTTCAAAAATTTAATTATTATCTTTTTGTTGCTTTATTCTTAGTGAATTATGGATATTATTTAAGTCTTAAAGACATATGAATATGGTATTATTTTATAAGTTCATAATTGCAGATTTTTTTCACAACATGAACATGACATCAAAACTTGGGCATGCCCAGCCCAAAATAGTTAGGGCTTTTACCAGGCAGGTTCGGGCATCGGGCTGCAAAATGCAGCCCATGCTTTTTTTGGGCAGGGCACCGGGCACGGGGCCTGGCCTGCCCAGCCCTGCCCATGCACACCCCTACTTTTTAATATCTCAAGACTGATAGTACACCATTTGATAGTTTAAGATATCTGATGTTTCTCATATAATAGTTTAAAGCAAAAATACCCTTTGTTAATCCTTAAATTTATATATTTTGCACAACTATACATGAGGTGAATCAATTTAATTTGATGAAGATGATAAATTTTATAGTTAGTCCCGTTAATCATGAATTAGGAGTCCATCTTTAGATCGTAAGCGGGCCTAATATTTTTCCTAAAATTCTCATACCAAATAAAAATTCACTCTGAAAAATTGTAAAACTAATATAATTTTATCTGAAAGTCCTTTCTTATATGTAGAGTTAAAAATAAGTAAATTTTTTGTAAGAAAAGAAAGAGAAAAAAGAAAAGGTTACAGGAAAAAGTTTTAATATGCGTTACCCATATTTCAAATAATCAAGATGGGTAATTGCTTATAAATATAATGTTGGCCCAAATCAGCAAAAAATGTTTGTAATAATTTTGTTGGAAGCATATTATTAATAATGACCCATCAATATCCTGTTATCCTCTGTGGGAACATAACTTTGTGCTTCAACCTCTCGCCCCGAATAACAAAATTCATCAAACTTTTCTTAATCAAAATATTTAAGATCTTAATTTATGCATGCATGTGTGTCTGTATATATATTAACAAATACGGCTTCCAAGAAATATTATTATATTTTAAGAAAAGACGGCTTTAAATTTATACATGTTTGTGTATATTAACAAAATTCTAACTTCCACGTCTTTCTTTTTTTGCAGATTCATATGACTGTTATTATTAAGGTAAGGGCAATGAAATAGGACCCACCTTATCATGGTTAAGCATATTTGAGCTTAGGTTTTAAGTCATAAGATTCAGACATTTTTAGCTAAGAAGCCAAAATTAATAAATGATGACAGATCAATAGCAGTAAGCATCCAATTACTTGGAAGCAAACTAGTGTTCATCACGTCACATCACTGACAATAAACATATTGAGTGCTAGAGATTATTAAGAATAAAATAAAATAAAGAGATTTCACATTCGAATATTCACAAATTCCTATTTAAAAGTCTATTTGGTTATTTGGTAACTTGGAAGTAATGCCACAAAAAAGAATGCCTTTCAAATCTATAATCAGCAATTGGCTGAAAACAAATTCTGTATCTGTTGTCGTGGATTAAAATATCAACTTCTCTGTTGATCCTCATACGTTGAAACGAAACAACATGACACCTCCTTCTTGTACAATGTACTCCTTACCCTCAGATCTCAGCTGCAAACATATATATTCAGATTAAATTAGAACAATTTTCAGGAGAGCTCAAAATAGTTCCCAGTTCAGAAATTTGTACAGGCCCCCATACGAATGAGGAACTGAAGGTAATCCAAATCTTGCACATAATAACAGTGAATGTTTACATTCTAAAAGAGATAAAAATAGAAAACATGACAAGGGTAAAGATGAGAAGTCTCGTATACGGGAACCTTTTTCTGTGTTGCTTTTTCCCAGAAATTCATGATTGTAGATGATCCAATTCTCAGTGGATGTTGAATTATGATAAATCTCAATTACAGTATCATTTGAGAGAAATTGATATGCCCAACCCCAATATTGACCCCCCAAAGCCATGTAATCATCAAAAGTTTGACGCTTATCACAGGAAATCTCATCCAAGATGAAAGTGTATTTACAGAGCTGGATAAGCCAAGAGAAAAAAAATGAAAGATAGATATCTAAGTGTTCTGTATCTAGCCAACCTTCTCTAAGGTGCAAAGAATGACGAGCAGAAACTGAACTAAATTAGTTTGTAGACTTTGTATGCAAAGGGTGAGGGAGATAAAAAAGAAAACAACTTACAAGTCCTTTCTCTCTAGCTACAGCAAGTGAACCAGCTGCAACGAAATCTTCATAAGACACATAATTCAAAATTGAATCGAAAGCGAAGGTATTAGTGTAGCATAAATATGCAGAAAAGCAAGTCTTGTCTTGTCTCATGCAGCATACATCGGTGATGAGTGATGAGTAAAAGTTAAATTCCAAGGCATTCTGAGCAAAGAGTATTTTGCTTTAGCTATTGGATTAGGTTTGTTTTTGAACTTTGGCCACTAAATCTAATATATTTTCTTCCCTGTATTTCGTTCAATTATGATAGTATTTCATCTTGGGTTTGGTAATTGGCATGATACATACACGTGGCAGCAAACAGTAAAGATTATATATACTATACGTCAATACCAGAGGGCCTCTCTCTCTCTCTCTCTGTTTTTTTTTTTTTCTAATAAGGGCTTCTCATTCTCATGATACTTGCAATGCCAAATTATATGTTCCAACGTATTATTCCAAGTTAAGAACTATATCCTTTTACTTACTGTTTCTGCTCCAATAAATCCTTTCTCAAAGTCAGAGTGAATGACTCCAGCAGCTTGAGGTGCAGTCATTCCTAGAAAAACAGAGACTTCGAAATCAAAAAACAGCAATCCAATCTCGGCAGTGACTATACACCATTACTAATGTTCTATAACAAATATGAGGTATCTAAGATCTTACATAATAAAACAGGCCATCTGAACATCAGTAGATTAAGCAAATTTCATGTTAAAAAATAATCAAATTTATAAATCCCCAATTATTTGAACATGATGCTCAGAGCAAGCTGAAGCCAATGACAGTAACATTTCACTATAATGCAAATTAGTATGCTCAGATGCAAACAAAACCAACCTGCAAGTATTGTCCATGCCTTTGTTTCCTGTGTACACACATTAAAGGGGGAAAATCAGTTGACAAGTAAATCATGATAGATATTCAAATACGTGTTCCCTGCTTTTCTCTTACCTTCTCACCAGAAGTAAAGTAAGTTCGCAGCCCCAAGAGGCTGTAGGTTGCTCTAATTAGATTGCCAAGACGACTTTCACTAACACCAAGAGATTTCAAGTATTCTTGCATTTCGTCAGTTGGTAGTTCAGTAAGCTCTGCCTCAACCTGCAAGAGCAAATAATAACCTCATCTACTAGCCTGTCTATATTGACAATATCAAGAACGTTAAGATTTGGTTGTTTCTTTTTCTTTTTCTTTTTCCTCACTATCTTACAAGATGCAGACAAAACCACTGCACTGGACTACCAGAAATTAGCATTAGATAAATTCCCCAGCACCGTTCCATACAAAAGGACCAACTCACAAGAAACATGTTCGGAACAGTGGTAATAGTTACAATGCCCCTTTCTAAATGCATACCTGCGCTGAAATTGTCACAATTCCTGATTGCAATTCAGATGCTAGATTCATGACTTCCTTTACATGTTCATTGATTGAAGGATCAGCTAGATCAGTTTCTGCAACATTAGCCACGTATATTACAGGTTTCATGGTGAGTAAGCAGAGATGCTTTACAGCATCCCTTTCAAAATCTGTTAAGGTCACAGAGCGTGCAGGTTTTCCATCCATGAGTGCTTCCCGAATCTTTTCTAGTACAGTCTTCTCTGCTTCCTCCTAAAATCAAGAAGTTTTAAATTAATTTTAGTAATATATTTCAATCCCATCAATTAATAGGAAAAGTCACAGGCGATAGTTGCACCCTACAACTGTTACCTTGAGTTTAGATTGAGAATCTTTTGACTTGCCCTTCTTTAGTTTCTCCAATCTTTTGTCAATCTGCATTTCATGGAAGAACAGAATTTCCATTCTTTAGTTCTCTAGTTGATTTGATCATAGAAAATCACAAAATGCAGGCGTCATTACACAAATAGACAGCCAATATTCCAAGTGAATGCGCCCCCCAAAAAAAAACTAAAACGGAAGGCATATGGTACATATACAATCAAGGTAAATACGATCTAAGTTATTTAGCCACTAACATAATTTTGGATGTTTAAAATGGATCCTAAAGGAACATGAAGGTAGTTTAAAACGTGTATAAGCTAACCTGATCCAAGTCAGAGAAAACAAGTTCCAGGTTGATAACATCGATATCAGTCTCGGGATCAACTTTCCCATTCACATGAACAATGTCAGTCTTCAAAACATCTCACAACCTAATGCAATAATAAATAGATACATAACAACATAAAATCACCAAATAAAAAATAATACTCATTAAAACCTGCATTTATCAAATACATTCATGATTTGCCAAACTTCATTAATGATTAGCAATACAAAGAAAAAAGTTTGATTCATCTACAAATTAATGATAGTTTACAGAACAACAAGTGTAGCAGCAATGATGACAATGTAACAATGTCAAGGAAATGATAAGAGATACCTGAAGTATAGAGTCAACTTCACGAATATGGGACAAAAACTTGTTACCAAGCCCCTGAAACACTTGCAATTAGAAACAAGCTCGTAGCAGAGAAACAAATGCCGATAAATTATTAAAATAAGATTGAAAATATGTCTTTGACGACACATACACTAGAAAGGAGAGGGATTATGAGAATACCTCTCCTTGACTTGCACCTTTGACTAGCCCCGCAATATCTACAAATTCTATAGATGCTGGGACCGCTCTCTGAGACTTAGTGAGATCTGAAAGCACATGGAGACGAGGATCTGGAACAGCAACAATCCCTACATTTGGCTCTATTGTACAAAAAGGAAAATTAGCTGCTTGAACCTTCCCATTTTCAACCTAGAAATATACATTCACAATATATCAAGATTTGATGAATTATGATAGCAATAAGATCTAGACAGAAAAATTTACGCAGAACATCCATACAGTTACCAGAACTTGGAGAAACTAATATCTTTTTTAATTTTTAAAAACGTGGTCAGTATACTTTGTTAGATAGTTGATAATATAAAGATGTGCAGGATCCCTGCCAGCAAGTTGCTTGTATAAGTATGCCAAAAGAAATCTATAAAACATTATCCAATAAAGCATCATTCTTGTTCTCAGCATTCAAAGAGAATCTATCATTTAGTGGCATGAAAGCTCCTTGGTAAGTGAGGTCACCGGTAACCTCAGGCGTTAAAGCATGTCCCTCTAAATCAAAACAATCGGGGACCATTTGGAGATTTCAGAAACAAAAAATAACTAATTAGCAATAGCTCCCCTCTGCTTTATTAAAGTTGAGCATGCCTAATGTGGTTCAATTGCACAGGCAGTTACTGTAACATCCAAGTAAACTACAGTAAATTGGGAGCCATACTTCAAGACTAATGAAACCAAAACATGGAGCAAATGAGCAAGACTGAAGCACTCCATGACCCATTCTTTATCTGGATAGCCAACAAAATGGAACTTTTGAAAAGAAAGCTCCCTTATTTCAACGGATACCAAATTTTAAAAATAAATGCAGTCTTCATAGTTTCTTCTCAATTTTTGAAACACAAAAAACAATGGCAGAGTAGAGGAACGGAAACGATTGGCTTACAACGGCGTTGAAGAGAGTGGATTTTCCGACGTAACGATACCGGCTCTGAGGCTCATGCTTATCTTAGATGAAGAGAAGCGCCGCCGCTGGCCAAAAATGCCTGTAAAGTGACAGTTTCCAGTGCATAGATGTTGACTTCTGTATAGGGTCGACTTTAATGGATGCACTAAACTGGGGATTAAGTGATTGCAAGACACTCTCGCAATTGCCGCCTATATCAGAGATGCACCCAAGGAAGCAGACGTAGTGAAGATGAAAGTCGCGCGAGATGTTTATCTGCATGGCACACCTTTTTTCGGCCAGTAATAACGTGGGAACATAAAAATAAAAATATACACCTTTTTTTGGGCCAGAAAATACACACCATAATTCTTATTTATTAATAATGTTTTTAATAAAAATATGAGATATGTGAACTTTTATTACACAAATATTCAGCCATCTAATATTTAATTGTAAAAATTGATCATTTGGTCTTATCTACAAGGCAGGGTAAAAAATTTGTTTTGTTCTATATAAGTTATATCATTAATTTTTTACATAAATTTATAATTTTATCCTTCATTTATTATTATATAAATTTTATTTTTATAAAGTATAATATATATTAAATATGAATAGAATTAAAAAATAATTATATTTTAAGGAAAAATTAATAAAATTAAAAAAAATTGATTTCGATAAAATACGATGGAATCAACTCAGTATATATTTGTGTTCATGATATTACCTCCCCCATTGAAATAGACCTTGTTCTCGAGGTCCAAGTTTGGAAAAGCAACATGCAAAGCAACCCAAGTTATGGTGAGAAGCACCATATAGAAAACCGAATGTATAGTGGTGATCATTAGGGAATTGAATGGAATTCTATTAGCTCCTGTAACTTCATTTGGAATGATACCATTTTTATCTCTAATTACCGTGAAGTAGAGGACACAGATATAATAATATCACAATAACCCTTAAACAAGGTAGTAGATACAGGATAGTCAAGAGGCACAAAAAGCAAGCTTCCTGTGTCAGAATCAAAACTTGAAGGCTGAGCATTACATATTTCATAATCAACCATAAGGAGGAGGAAGAACCCCAAGCTATTCTCTTGTAGGAATTCCATTCAGCTATTATATCTACTCGTCTTCGATAAGAATAAGCATTTAGTAGTCTTCTTGCTCGTACAATGTTTAGACCCACAAGAGCATTATGACCATTATGGTCATTGTAAAACACCCAAAAAATATCCTTCCACTTCAAATAACCAAGGGAAGCATTTTGTCAAACAGCTGTAGTGCAACACAAGAAGAGCAGACCGTTGCCGGTGATAAAAACAGAAATGACACAACTATATTGGTATCCTCTGGATATCGAGTTAAATTTTTAGAAAAAATATCTATATTAAAAAGGATAAACATGAACAAATCCGCAAGTCAAACCATATTCATATATTGCTATAGGTTGCTTCTCAATCAACCGTTTGTTAACCCAATGCAAAATTATAAATTAAATCAAATTCTGGTTTAACCAAATAAAATATTTTTGCGACCATTAAACTAATAAAACGAGTATACGTATCATGCTTAATATAAAAAGAGAAATTAAACTATTATAAATGATCGTAAAATATTTTTCTAATTTTAAATATAAAATATAATTTATAATATAAATTATACTATAAATTAGATCTTATATTTAAAATAAAAAATAGTTATAATTGAATAAAATTACTAATGGCGTAGCCGTGTGAACCCACATCTAATTTAATAAGTAAGACATTAAATTAAATAAAGAAATATTTAGAAAAAATTCTAAATTTGTTATTTTAAAAAAAGAGAATATCGGTTAAAAGTATCTATACGTAAATTTTATTGATTAGAAGTATCTTATATTTAGCAAATGCAATCATCTTTAATAAATTGTGTATACTATATCTTTAATTATGTGTGAATAATTTTTGTTTTAAATACTTCTACACATCATGTCCCTTTCCCCAATAAAATTCTTAGATAGGTATTTTTAATTGATTTTCCCTTTAAAAAAATTATTTAGATTAAATTTAATTAAACTTGTTTAGAGTGAAATTAAAAAAAATTGTATATCTAAGTATCTAACATGTTATTATAAGTTTATTTTTAATATGGCAATACAAATAATTAACACTTTTAGGGTCAATTATGAGAGAATTTTACTACAATAATTACCATAGGTACATAAGGATATCACAGAAGGTCGAGGCAATTGAGAAATGCTTCCCCGTTTCTCCCTCTTTTCTCCTTCGTTCTTCTCTTCTCCAACCTACACTGTTTAGCCACTCGACATTTGTTCCTTGCCTCTTTAATCTACTTTACTCTTTCAATCTCTATTTTTGTTTTTAATAATCAGTACTTTCTCCATTCTTGAAGCTGTTGTAGTTTTTCTTAGTTGAACCACCCTAAAACCTTTAGTTCTTGTTTTACACGCGGATGCTAGCTAGGATTCAACCATGGCAGCGCTGCTGAATACCGTATCTCCAGCCGCAAATCTGTCACCAAAAACGAAAAAGAATGGTTCTAGCTTTCACTCCCTGATTCCAGACTTTCGTACCTTTTCACTCAACAAGGGTGTTTCTAGGATTTTGTCTTATACCCAGACATCTATTTCTCCTAAAGATGCTGTTTTTACTCTGCCCGATTGGAGGATTGGGAAGAACGACCCAAGAAGTAAGGAGCTTAGAGTTAATAATGCATTCCTTCATCTAGAGCATATGGTAAGCAAAGGCCACAAGCCTAACGTAACTCAGGCAACTCAGCTCTTGTATGATCTTTGCAAGGCTAACAAAATGAGGAAATCTGTCAGGGTAATGGAGATGATGGTAGGGTCAGGTATTATACCTGACGCAGCTTCCTACACATATTTGGTCAATTATCTATGCAAGAGGGGTAATGTTGGGTATGCGATGCAATTAGTTGAAAGAATGGAGGTACTGTTACATACAACTCTCTAGTTAAAGGGCTGTGCATGCATGGGAGTTTAAATCAAAGCTTGCAGCTTCTAGATCGATTAACAAAGAAGGGGTTGGTCCCAAATGCATTCACTTATTCTTGTTTACTTGAAGCCGCTTATAAGGAAAGGGGATCTGATGAAGCCATGAAACTTCTAGATGAAATAATTGCCAAGTGTGGGGAGCCCAATTTAGTGAGTTACAATGTTTTGTTGACAGGTTTATGCAAGGAAGGTCGGACTGAAGAAGCTATTAAGCTTTTCAGGGAATTGCCACCAAAGGGGTTTGATCCTAGTGTTGTGAGTTATAACATTTAGCTGAGGAGTCTGTGCTATGAAGGGAGGTGGGAGGAGGCAAATGACCTTTTAGCTGAGATGCATGGAAAGAATAAGTCTCCTTCTGTAGTTACCTATGACATATTAATAACTTCTTTTTCCCTCGATGGAAAAACAGAACAGGCTTTCAAGGTTTTAGATGAAATGACAAAGAGTGGATTCAAGGCAACTGCAGCCAGCTATAATCCAATTATTACCCGCCTCTGCAATGAAGGGAAGGTGGATCTTGTAGTTCAGTGTCTGGAACAGATGGTACTTCGGCATTGTAATGCTAATGAAGGAACATACAATGCTATTGCTATGCTCTGTGAGGTGGGGAAGATACAAGATGCATTCTTCATAATCCAAAGCTTGGGTAATAAACATAATTCCCTCATGCATGATTTCTAACAAAATGTCATTTCAAGTTTGTGCAGGAAAGGGAATACATATCCGGCCTTTCAGCTACTGTATGAAATGACAAAGTATGGATTTACTCCAGATTATTATACTTATTCATCCTTGATTTGAGGAATGTGTAGAGAGGGCATGTTGCATGAGGCCATTGAGATATTCGGGTTTTTGGAAAAAAATGAGTACAGGCCTGATACTGATAACTATAATGCACTTATACTTGGTCTCTGCAATTCTCGAAGAACAGACTTATCCATGGAGATGTTTTAGAGGATGATGGATGAAGGGTGCATGCCTAATGAGACAACGTACACCATTCTTATTGAAGGGCTTGCTTTTGAAGGAGTTGCATTTGAAAGACGTTCTGAGCCAAGGTACTGTTGAAAGACTTGACATGCGGTATAGCTTCAAGGAGTTGACAGAGTAAAGAGAATGATTTAAATAGGGTCACGACTTATTTCAGATATGAATGATTTGGATGGACTATTGATTGTAATCCTGGTTACAGGTTAACTGTAGGATCTTGAATAGCCATTGAAATAGTGCTCCCAAATACTTGGAAATTTTGCTCTAGAGTTTTGAGATGACTAAATAAAGGTGTGAGCAAAGAATTCAATGATGTCTGCCGTCTGCCTTCTCTCTCATGCTTCAGCTTCAGGTTTAACATTCATGTAAAATTTGGCCTTAGAATGCAGGACTGGGATTCTGCCCAGATTTTTCCTGAAAGAAAACTTTACACCAACAAGTACCCTTTCTATCTCATACTCTTTCTAATAATTTACTAATCACAAAAATTATTTTAATAATAATAATCTAAACATTTATTTATTCAGAATTTTTTTTTCTATAAACTCTTCTCCATAAACCCTTTTCTAAAAGCTGCTTAAAAACTATTTTCTAAAAACTTATCTAAACAAACTATCAACTTAATTAATAGCACTCTAATAGTAGAGGACTAGGATATGGCGTGTTCAATTTTGGGATGAAATCGTTTTTCAGGATTCAACCCGTTCATATGATTATCACATGTCTATGTTTATGTAATTAATTGGTTTACGTTGTAGATAAATGACACGACTCGCTCCCATTTCAAATTTAAATTACTTTCTTTCAGGAGTTTTATCAATTTATTCGATCTTTCTTGATAATTCCAACTAAAGGTAACCTCAATTTCAATGCATATGCGGTATTATTGGTTAACAAATTTATTTAACATTGCTAAAAGTAAATGTCTGTCAATATTTCGGCAACCAGTCTCCGAGGGCCAGGGATTAATGAAATTCCCTAAACTCAAGCTCGGCGTGGTGAACTCGGCTTGAAAGTTGGCATGAAATATTTCCCAAATCAGAGTTGACATTAGCTTCAATAGACCAAAGACCGAACCCAATAGTAGCAGGCCAGCCGAATAGCTGAAATCAGCCCGACTAGAGCAGATATTTGATTCTAGTCGGCGACAAGAAGATTATGGTAAGCTCCGTAATAAAATTAACAAGGTCAAAATCTACAAAACCATCCTTATCTTATTCAGCCACGGCATCGGAATGAATCCTCTCATACAAGCTATATATTAGTGGTGACTTGGACATCTGGGGTTCCCGTTCCAGGGCTGCAATCACATCCTTAACAGAGATGCTACGAGCTACCCGATTTTGAGATGCAATGGCCTGATTTCTCACATGTTTTCGAGCAGTTCCTGTTGGAACAATAACATTCAATGAAGTAGAACGGCAATTAAGAAACTACGAAATTTAAATCAGACAGCAGCTACACATGCTTATGTTAACCAAACAACAATGAAATACTAAAATGAAAGGGTGAGACCATTTCATTGGAGAGATTAGAACCACGTTTTACATGTTGATAACTTAGCATTACTTTGTCATTTGACTATAAAATAAAGGAAGTTGCACACGTGAATGAATAATCAGCTTGAATGGAACCTACCAGAAGTGGCAGAAACTCTTTTCTCCCCATCTGGATTATCCTTGGTACTTCTTCCAGATGAAGATGGAGACTTGCGACTCATATCCTCAGCAGGTTGAGAACTAGATGATGCATCTACTACCCCTTCACGCTTTTGACGGGCTTGCTCTGCCATGAGTTGCCATTTTGACAGCATGTCATCTCCCCCAGCAGCAGCTCGAGCAGCAACATTTGCAGCATTTGTCCTCATCTTGTCATCCTCTTCTTTGTTTACCTACAACATGCCATACACTAAGCAAAAGATTTCTTATACGGACTAAGGAATAATATAACACACAAGAAAGAGATATGAATACCTTAGTTGATTTATTACGACTTTCATCCTTCTCCTTGTCACCATCAACCCCGGGATTACTATCGGCCTGTACAATACACGGTTTAATTGATAAGAAAACATGTTTCAGATGCAGATACCCTATTCAAAACAAACGCATGTTATGGGAAAAATTAATGGATACAGCTTCTATCATGTCTGTATAAACCTTCTTGAAGAAACTATTTAAGCTATAGACAAAAATATCTTCAGCAGGTGGAACTCACTTCATTAAGTTTGCGAATCTTCTCTGCTTCTGCCTGTTTCTTCTCCCACTCTTCCCTTGCTTTCTTATTTATTGCCATGATTTGTTGCCGGACATCTGAGGTGACAACAACCCGGTGCCTGGTCTTCTCAAAATCCACTCGCTGATAGGAAATTGATTCAGCATGAGAAACTGCTCACCTTGATGAAAGAAAGTTTATACAAGCTGTTAAGGAGACAACTGACCTGTTTTGAGAGTCTGATCAGGTTACTTATCAATCCACGCATTCTTTCCTCCACACACTGAACATGTACTTTCAGTCATGAGTTTACATGCAAAACTACCACAACGTTAATTGAAAAACTGCTCGTATCTCACCAGAGACAAGCATTTCTCTACATCATTGCTCGTACCCTTCAAACCACATTTGACCACTGCCAGTGACAACAAAATGAAGTATAAGGATATGTCTATATCCACACAAGTTAATAGGACACAGAATCTTAAACATATGTACAAAATTAAACAATAAAAAGAAGACTAACTAATATCCGTCAATTTGCTCTGCAATGGTTCTTTCTGCAAAATAAGTCTTTCTTCTTCTTCTTGCACAGCTCTTCGAGATGCTTCTGAAATTCGACTGTCCTCTTTTGACCCTGAAAATAACTGTTCTTCCTCCTCCTATAAAACAGAAAAATATGGGAACAGTTGGACTTTAATAATAGAAGAAAAAGAATCCCTAATCTAGAATTATTTACCCAAGATCAATGGCAAAGTACCATACCCTAAGATCAACTCCACTAACAGCAGTAACATCATTAAGCTGCTCAATGCTTTGTTCCAGAGAAGCTCCAGATACTTTCTGTTTCTTGCTGTAGTATAATGGGTAGATTATGTAAAGATTGAGTTAAATAAACTAGTCCAAAAGCTAGTCAATCATGATTCAGTAGAATAAGACAAATGACCTTGGAGGAGATGGTGAGGAACCGAGTCCTTCAAGTGGTTTCTTTTGGCCAACAGAAGGCTTTTTCAGAGCACCTCTTGCAATAATCCCAGAAGGGTTTGAGGGAATCTGAGAGCTTGACTGACAAAATACAAAAAAGGAACAAGGAAATTGGCAACATTAACCATAAAAAACCAATACATATTATGAGGCATGCTCTGTGCACAGGATGCCATTTCCTTCAGTAAGAAATATTGTATTGTAAGAGCGTGACGCTTGAAAAAGAAGAAGCATAAGGACACATGAAAAGAAACACAACGGTATGCATTGTTACTCTAAGTAGCAACCTGTAATACATCTTTAAGTGAGACTCTCAGCTAGTCCATTAACTGACGTCAATTAAAAAACATCCATTGCCCATCACAACATTACAACAAAAGACAGATTACATGCAAATGTTTGATTGTTCCTAAGTATCAGATAAAATTTATGAGGCAGGTGGACTAGTATTAAAAAAAGGCCAGAGTCAAGTTTCTGGGTTGGATGGAGAATGGGTCCAAAACCTATGTCTTAGGTACGTACGCATATTAAATCATGAGCCATTATGCAACCAATAGGTGTATTATGATTCAAATTGATGGACATTTGGGGCTGATATAGTACCAGCAAGATCGATGATACCACGCTGATGGAAACTGTAGAAAAATCAAGAAAAAAGAAGAATGAAGGTTTTTCAAGTAAATTAGATCATAGAGCACCAAAGTTTGAAACAATGAAACAGTTCAGAAAACATCATTTCTATAAGTGAAACCCCACTTCCAGAGAGTATTCATATATTTACACTTTATTTCCATTGCACCTCAAAACTAAAATACAATGAAAAGTGATGCAAATCCATAATTTTAGCTATTTTTAGGACAATATTATCAGCTACGTGCAATATGCAAAATGTATGCAGGCAAAAGTCTGATAGAAACATCTAACCCAAAAATGTACTCCGGTCACTACAAATTAGGTCCTATAGGACCGGAGGAGTATTATGTAAGAGAGACAAAAATCCATGCATCAGGACATTGTATGCAATAAGCCACAAAAACATATAATGCCAATGAGATTACCGGGGCACTCGGCTCCAGTTGAGCTATCATTGAAGGGGAGGCAGAATTGGAATGCAACAAGCTAGAAGTAGTTGTAGGTGGCACATTTGTAGATGCTGGAAGACCTCTTGAAAACTCATCCTTTGAAGTTCCCTGATTTCCATTTCCCTGTTCAATCTGAGCAGCGCCAACAGAAAGTCCATGAAATTTAGACAAATGATGTCTTTGTTGCTGCTCTGCAGACATGTCACTAGGTTCCTTTTTCACATTAAAAGGTTGCCAAGCATTGGATGTTTGCTGTGATCCTGCACTATTTACAACATGGGGAGCAGATCCTCCCTGCAGTCTCTTTGGATCATTGACAGAATTCTGTCTACCAATCAGATTCATACCCTGTGTTGGCCCCCCTAAGTGATTTGGAGCAATGTTTTGATGAGTAATTTGCCTCAACTGGGAATCATGTGGTGCTTTGGGAGACGTGGAACTACTGCTCGTCCCAGAATAAGGTTGATAATTAGCACCAGTACTTCCATGTGCTGATGAAAAATGCAGATGTTGCTGCTGCTGCTTAGTAAGCCCTTGTATATGCATGGAGGACCTTTCTGATTCTTGGCTAGCAAAGTTGGAACCGGAAGATGGTAACTGACTTGTTTGCACTGCTTGTGGTTCTATTTTAACATCCAATTCCTGAGACTTTTTGACACTATTCTCCATAGTTGGATAAACAGATTCATTCTTCACATGGACAGTTGAAGAATTAATATGAGATTGATTTGCAGGAGTGTTCACACTTCTATGATGCAGTTGTGCTAATGCATGGGGGTCACTAAATTGTGTTGCCCCTGAACTAACAGCAGGCATCCTCATAGGGTGCTGCTGCCCAACAGGTCCTTGGTGGGATCTCGTCTAAAACAGCAGAAAAGCAAGGTTATAAGCATGACCTTGAATGAATACATATTGGCTTAAAAAGATATCAAATAAGGCACAACATACGCAATGCTCTCTGCATACCTGTGATTGCACTTTTGCTAATGCTATTCTGAGCATCTGATCACCTACAATACTTTTCATAAGCCTCACAAAATTATCCTTTGGAATTTCATCTTTCTATAAAAACAGCAGAAACCACAGTTAGTCACACAGCAAATCCATTCATAAATCAGTTGTGTCCCATACCATTGAAGAAAATCAAAACAAAAGCAGGTGGAGGGAAGACATTGTTTTGATTGAATTGAAATGCATACCTTCAATTTGGCAAACAAAGTTTGGAGTTGCATGGCTCTGTCTTTGGGAAGCTGCGGAAGCAAGATAGGTAGCAATAGGCCAAATGGAACTTGTTTACTACGATTTATTTGGCTGCTTGGCTGATCAGTGACTGTTGCCTGTTGATTACTCATCTGCTGCAACTTGATATATTGAGATTCATTGCTAGGATTATGTGTTTTGACTGGCCCGGTTGTTTGAGGGTTTTGGAGGGAACCTTGTACAGTCTGCCCTTGGTGGCCTTCATCTTGAGATTGTTTCTGAGACAAGGGTGGATGATTAACATCCTGAGAAGCAACATTCTGCAGTTGGCCACTGTGTTTGATCTCCATCTCAGACGAAGATTGTTGCTGCTGCTGTGCAATTTTAGGATCTTGTTGAGTTTGAGGATCAGTTTTACTATCATGGCTAGAAGTTGGCCACTGTGGTAATGACTGACTGAATGTGTTACTGCTTCCTTGAGACAAAGCTGAAGCAATTATAGTAGCATATAAGATGTGAGAGCAAGAATTTACCAAGCAAATATTAAAATTATGTAGATTAACAGCAACCAGCACTGATAATTTTTCAGAAGATGCTTTTCCTTGATTCCTAAAATTCTGCTGGTATATCAAACTAGAGTCCAGAATATAATAGCATTCATGAGTCAATACAAAGTCTCCCTTCCAGACTGAAAATGGCAAATAGAAAGAAAATTGTGCAATAAATGATTTTAAGGATAATAATGTTAGCAAGACAACAAATTTTGAGTGAAGATTTATTATCAATATAAGAGGAGTCTGATGACTCTCAGTTTGAACAGGTGCAAGAAAAGATGGACAATGGGATGAAAAGGATGTTAGCAAAAAGCTATTGATGGTTTATTATAAAAAGTAATGCCAGCATTAATAAATAAATTCATATATTGATAAGGCAACTCCAAGACCTACCGAAATTGTACTTCTCAAATTGCATTTCCAGATAAAACAAGCCATGCTTCATTGAACTTGCTATAAAAAACATAGATACCTTGATGTTTCAAAATCAATCCTCATGTTTGGTCTTTTCCATTTCTATTATATATAGATATAGCAGGCTCACACACAAGCTGACCAATAACATTACCAACAAAAAAAAAGCATGAAATGTTTTAAACAAAAATTACTGGAGGTGAAATTCATAATATAATGAATCAAAGTAATGCATGCCTGTGTCTGAACCAGAAGGCTGAGAAGTAGGCATGTCTCCTCCTATGTCTCTATTTAAGGCGGCCTGAAAGGCTTCCACGTCTGCCCCTGAATGCATCGTTTCATCCTGTAGACGTCCCAAAACAGTGGTAGAGTTTAAAATAGAGAACCCAATGCCACAATTTATGAAAGAGGTATTTTTCTTTCTGGAAATACGGTAAAAAACAGAGAAGAAAACCTCATCATCTTCAAGAAGCTTTACTATAGAAGGGTCCATAGACACCGTTATCTTTGTTCATAAATGAAGCAGTTGAACTGCAATGGAATCATTAATAAATTCAACTGCAAGCAATTTGATCATTTTGTTCTACTTAAATATATGCAGTCTCGAGTAACTCAAATATAGAATTCAGTTTACTTCACTCCAAAGATGATCGACTCCACAGAAGAGGGAGAGAAAGAGAAAAACCTTCATGATCAAACAAGTTAAAGAGAGTAAAGTGGGAATGGCGATGGGAGGATATCCAAATTTTGACAGTACCCAAATCTAAAGGAAACATCTGCTACCAACCCCTAATCAAATCTCCAGAAAAATTACTCATTTAACATCCTTATCCAAAATACTCAATAAACCCATGGTAGATTCTATCCATAAAAATTCATGAATAACAACTAACATTTACCCACAAATTTTCCACCAATGAAAGAATCATCCTCTCATAGGGAGACCTATACCACACTATGGGGGCATCGCCCCCACCGAAATCTTTGAAATATGCATAGTTCATAACATACCCTATCAATTTTTTTATCCAAATACTTCAAGAAGATGCCTTAGTAAGCCAATTGATTCAAGCAACTCCTCCAAGCCACAGAAGAATGACAATGATAAACACTCTTGGAATTTATGATCTTCCAATTTCATCTTGCAATTTATGATCATGAAATTGGCTAGTAATCAAAATAAAGAGGGGCAGAATATAATAGCCAATTACACACCATTCAAGCAAAAACCAGTAATCAAAGTTAAAAAAATATTCACAGCTTCAAATGCGTCAATGCTCAAACGATTGAATGACCAGATTGAAAGCCAAATTAAAATGAAAACTTTAAAACAAAGCAAGAAACGAAGCGACGGCGTCTGACAAGGGGTTGACAACCACGCAGGGAACAGATGCCGGGGGGAACAAATTCAAATCCAGATTGAACAAATCAATCTCACTGGTTTTGCGAGAAGACAAAGGCCTAGGGTTCGGACCTTCTTCAATACTGGCCGGAAAGCAACCACGCAGGGCTGACAACGGTGAACGGCGTCCGACGTCGAGCTCGACCAAGTGTTGAAAGCTTGAAAACGCTGCTACCAGCTGGAGTGAAGTGGCCGTTGGCGGAAGGAGGGAACGACGTAGTGGACTCTCGCTTCGTTGGGGACGCAGAATGATCGATGCACAATAGGGATCCGGGAAATGGAATTATACTTGTTAGTGTTAAATATAAAAGTTATTTTATAGTATAATTTATATTATAAATTAAATTTTATATTTAAGATAAAAAATATAAAATTAAAATTAAAATATGTGTGTATAATACAAGTGGCAAAGATTATTTCTGGTGTCTTAAATAATAATTGTTCCACTTGTACCAGTCACTAATTAGGAGTTTTAATTATCTATCATTAATAATGAATGGAAAATGGTTAAACATGGAGCGGAGGGCATTTTTATGAAATCATTTTTATATTTGAACTATTTTTTTAATACAAGTTATTTGTTGCACAGTAGAGACAGGTTTTTTTTTATATATATAAGTAGAGACAGGGTTTTAAATCTTCAATATCATCATCATCTTCAGAAAAACGTATATGTAGTTAACGATATACTGAATTATTGAACGAAACAGGCTCAAGAGAACCCATGGACTCCAAACTTGTTTTTTTCTACGCCCGCAATATTTTAATGAGCATACCTGAGTTTCTGAAGCGTTTTTCTTTGGCGTACATAAAAGAGAAGGGAGATGATGGAGGAGCCTGTGCCCTCGTTAATAAAGGAATAGTAACACAAACTCTCCCTCTCCCTCTCACACACACACAAATAAGTTTGAATACATTTAGAAGTTCTTGAAATTCAAATATTTTTTGAAGAGACTGAAGTATAACGGTATGAACTCTTTTACTCTTAAATATATAATTTATTTAATTAATTTTATTAGATTAAAAAAATTAATTAAGTTAGTTATTATAGTATATTTTTTAAAACACTTTAATGATAATTTTTTTTAACTTTTTTTTTCACTCTCTTGTTTAATTATTGTTAAGAAAGTATTAATAAGAATAATTAGAGAAAAGATAAATTTAAGAAATAAATCTTATATTAGAACTAAAATTAACTTATTAATTAGATCCTATATTTAGGATTAGAGGAGTATAATGAAGCTCTCAACCGCTATTTTGAGAATCTATGATGTTCTTGAAGTAGCTAGGTTTCTGCTTCAGTATTTGCTAACTACAATTTTGCATCCCTACTTTACTCATGAGATTGGTGAGTCGCGTTGTTGAGAGAAAAAACTTGGTATTTTGTGCAGTATTCGTTGACTGCATATTGCATTACTAGTGTACTCCTGAGTTGTATTATATGCAAAGAAAAAAGGTGAAGTGGTAGCCACATGGCATTTTGCAGATCAATCATCTGATGGTAACGATGATGATATATTATGTGGTGAGGGATAGGCCAAAAGCAGGTTGGCTTTTGTGGCTTCATGGGGGAAGGTGGTCAGATACATTCTTGACTACAGTACTCTGGAAAAGAGTAAGGCACTGTGTAATTGTATTACTCATTGGGACTCAGAACTCATTACTGCTAAGCTAGAGAACCATATCAGTTATCAGATCAGAATAAATAGTAGTAATATTTATTGTTTGCATGCATACAAGCAGGGCATAGGAAAGAGATGAAACTAGCTAGTTAAAAAATGAAGAGGTCCAAAGCTGATTTGGTGGTAATAGAATTGAGAGGAAAGTGGACAGCAAGTTGCATATTATCACAGCGATGGGTCCTACAAAGAGCCGGGTGGGGGGAGGGAATTTTCTGAGACATGAGTTTTGAAGGCAGCTGTAAATAAATGAATTGAAAAGGGAGTTTATTGTTAGGTGTTGTCATTTTATAGCAGAGGCGAAGAGTGGAAGAAGTAGGGTGGATGATGATGATGATGTGGTCTTACAGATGCAGAGATGGGCGTTAGAGCGTATTTGATACGCTGATGTGACCTCTAATAGCTCACATGCGCCCTTTCTTATGTCTGTACCATTGTCCATTTCTATATTCTCTTCATCTTCTCATATATATATATATATATATATCCATGAAAATCTTCTACTCCTATACCAAACATAATGACAGTGTTAATTCTCCTGTAACCTATTAGTATGCAAGTTTCTGTGTCTGATTTAATCGTACTTGTAATATCAGGTCTGCTCCTCTAATTTCTAGGTTTAAAGGAATAATGGCAGGAGCTTGAGGGACGACGCGTTTGTTGGCCCGGGGAGATTCCTCATTGGCTTCTAAAGAAGGTGTTAGTGGAGAGAGGAGCGCTATGTTTGGATAGAATTTTAAAAAAAATTATAAAAAAAAAATTATAGATAATTTATGAAAAAGGGTTTTTAAGAAAGAGTTTATGAAAAAAAAAGGGTTTTGAATAAATAAGTGTTTGGATAGTTATTTTTAGAATAACTTTTTATATTAATAAATTATCAAAAAGGGTATGATTTGATTTAAAGTAAGAGAGATGAGAGAGGTAAAAAAAAAGAGAAGAGAGAGGAGAGAGGATATAAGAAAAAATATGAGAAAGGAGAGAGGGTGTAAGAAAAAGTAGAGGTAAGATAGTAATTAGATAGTCCATAAACTTTTTTACTGTTGAAAAAGTTAGTTTTAATAGCTTATTTAAAACCATGGTCTTAAACCATAATTTTGCCCAAAAGTACTTATGGACAAATATAACTGTTTATTTTAAAATTTTTTCAAACTAAAGTTTGGGCTAAAAACCTTTTTAAAATTATAGTTTTTAACTTTACCAAACAGCCCTTATCTAATAAATTCCGCAGGAATCCAAATACATTACTATTATTTTTTTAATTTTTTAGAATACCTCAAAGGGCGCCTTCTTCCACAAACAAACAAAAAAAATTCAAAATGCGCTGTGACAATTAAGCTGGATGACGCTTTCTTCTAGAAGTCGTCTCCTCCAAAATCGTCACCAGCAAGATCATCTTCCACTCTCTCTGCGGCTTTATCTGCGATATGATCCTCCAAAGCATCAAAACCTTCTGCAAGTGCGAGTCCACCCAACTCTCCAGCCACTGCGCCCACAGCCAATCCCGTCCCCATCCCACCAAACTTGCTCTTCGTCTTCTCCTCCCCTACATACGCCGCCGGCTGACTCCCCGGACCGTAACCGTAACTCGGCTGTCCGTACGCCGTTGGCGGCTGCGGTGCATTGTACCCACTGTATGGGTACCCAGTCGACGGCGGCGCTGAATAGCACGGATCTTGCGGCGGTGCGCCGTATGGGCAACCATACGCCACGGGGGCACGGGGTAATCACGCGACCCCGACGACGGTGGTACTCCATAAGGAGGAGCGTAATACGAACCAGGGGCACGATAGCCAATTTCTCTGATGGAAACACCAACCTCCACCTTACCCTGTGGCCTACCCGACGGTCGTTTTAGGGTCAAATTACGGGTACGTCTTGAAGAACCTCGTTGAGCTTAAGCTTAGCCGAGCCGATGAGCAGCTTGGTATCCTCCTAGGAGCATGGACGACGTTGATGTGGAGCGTGAAGTCCTCAATTGGACCGGGAGGCAAGGGTAAATGGAGCGTCTCATCCCAAAAGGCTTCAATGTTGCCGGAATCGTCGACCCTGGTGGAGCACTTGTTCTTGGGGTCAACCCAAACGATGGCGGATGGGCGATTAGGTCCGCGACGCCACTTAACAAATTAGAGCTAGTAAAATAGAGCCCGTGCTTAAAACTATCAATCTGTTTTGAGCCCACCCTGTCAGTGTTGACGGGCTAACCTATTTTTAAGCAGATTAAATTTTTTTAATTTTTAATATTATTATTTATTTTATTCAAATGTTATTTTAAATACTCCTATTATTAAATACTAATAAAAATAATTATTTATTATTAATATATATTTATATATTATAATTAATTAATATTATGTTAATATTTATTTAAATTTATAATTATAAAATTTAAGATTTTTTTTATAAAAAAAAAAAAAAATTTAGATATATAACATTAGCAATTTTTTAATTATATTAAATAATATTAAAAAAATTATTAGTATTTTAAAAATTTAAAAATAATTTTTTAAAATATTAAAAAAACACCAACCCGCTATTAAGAAGGAGTAAGTTCGGGTTGACTGGGTGGGTTACACAGTCCGTCCTCTCTAACTTGTGAATTAGAGCAGGTTAGCCTATTTTTAGTTGGCTAACTCGTATTCTCAGTTAGATATGATTGAAGCGAAAGAGTATTTAATCATTAAAAAATTAGGATAAGAAAAACTAGTGGAGTGAGGTTTTTATAGGCAGTGATAAAGATGAAGAGAGGCATTGTTTGGCCCCTGGTTTATTGAGATAATTATAAGAATGTGCTTTGGGAACGGATCTTGAGCTGTTGCCTTTTTGTTTATTTTCCCCATCTATTTTCATTCTTTTACTTTATTTTTATACGTATTTTGTATCCCATCTTCCAAAACCATCCCTTTTACCAACGTTTTTTTCTTCAAACAAAATTAATTTTTAAGTCTTTATAGTTTATAAACCAGCCCTTATTGTATGATCGGTTCATATGGTAAGTCAGCCCATAGAAAAAACATAAGAAAATACACTTGTTAAGGAAAAATGAAAAATTAATTTTAGAAATACTCTTGATTAATTAAAAAAAGAATAAAATAAAATGAAAGAAATTTTATGAAGTCCATAAAAGTATATGAATTAAAATTAATGATTCTTTAAATTTAAAAAATAATTGATGGCTATAACAATTAAATTATAAGGGTGTATTTACCAAAAAAATTAGAAAGGTGTAATTTAAATAAAATAAATTATAAAAATATGATTTTGAAATAAACCATATAAAGGCGTGGATTATTTTAGGGTCTGTTAGGATTAGTTTTTAGAGAATAGATTATGGAAGGAATATATTTTGAAAAATAGATTTTGAAAATGGAGATGTTTGGATGATTAGTAGCAGAATCACTTTTTATATTAGTAAATTATCAAAAATGGTATGATTTGATTAAAAGTAAGAGATATGAGAGAGGGTAGAGAAGAGAGGAGAGATGGTGGAGAAGAGAGATGAGAGAGGGTAGAGAAGAGAGAGGAGAGGAGAGATAAGGTGGAGAAGAGAGATGAGATAGGGTAGAGGAGAGGGGAGAGGGGAGATAGGGTGGAGAAGAGAGAAGAGAGAGGGTAGAGAAGAGAGAGGAGAGAGGAAATACGAGATATGGTGGAGAAGAGAGAGGAGAGAAGAGAGAGGGTGGAGAAGAGAGAGGAGAGGGGAGATAGGGTGGAGAAGAGAGATGAGAGAGGGTAGAGAAGAGAGAGGAGAGAGGAGAGGGGAGATAGGGTGGAGAAGAGAGATGAGAGAGGGTAGAGAAAAGAGAGGAGAGGGGAGATAGGGTGGAGAAGAGAGAGGAGAGAAGATATAGGGTGGAGAAGATAGAGGAGAGAGGGTAGAGAGGGTAGAGAAGAGAGATGAGAGAGGGTAGAGGGTAGAGAAGAGAGAAGAGATAGGGTGGAGAAGAGAGATGAGAGAGGGTAGAGAAGAGAGATGAGAGAGGAGAGAGGGTATAAAAAAAGTAGGGGTAAGATAGTAATTGGATAGTCTATAAGCTCTTTTACTGTTCCAAAAGCTAATTTCAGTAACTTATTCAAAACCATGGTTTCAAACCATGATTTTGTCCAAAATCACTTATGGATAAATATGGCTGTTTGTTTAAAATTTCCCTAAACCAAGGTTTTGCCCAAAAGGGTTTGTCAAACCATGGTCCCAAACACACACTTAGTAAGACTCCTATTATAGTGTCGGTTTGGAAATGCATCAAATTATAGTTTTAAAAGGGTTTTTAGTCTAAACTTTTGTTTGGAGAAATTTTAAAACAAACATCATATTTGTTCAAAATGACTTTTAAACCAAGTCATAGTTTTGGATAAGTTACTTAGAGTAGCTTCTAAAATAGTAAAAGATATTATAGACTACTCAATTACTATTTTACCTTTATTTTTCTCCCCTTTTCTCTCTCCTTCTCTTTGCTTCTCCTCTACTTTGTGAAGTCGTCTTGCTCATCACCAGAGTTGTCGTCCAGATCTTTCATATTGCTCGCTAGAGTCGTTGTCCACGAGTCGCAGAGTTGCCGTCCACAAGTTGTTGCCAGGAATCGTCTCCACAGTCGTTGTCCATATCTGCTATCTTCCTCGTCAAGAGTCGCTGCTCACTAGTGGCGGTCATAGAAGAAGTTATATGAACAGTAGACCTGAATATATTTAATTTATTTTTTATCTCATATTATTTCTGGTAATTTACTAATTATAAAAATTATTATGAAAATAACTATCGAAACACTTATTTATTTAAAATTATTTTTTTATAAATTTTTATCTAAAAGTTCTTTTTTAAAAGATATCTAAATTTTTTTTATAAATTCTTTTTTAAAAATCTATATATATAATTTATTAACGTTTGAATTTAGGAGAAGGAGGGTAACTAGTAAATAGGGTTGGTTGAAACGTAGAAATAACATGGAGGGGGGGGGGGACCAAATGAGGAAAGATGTGGCTTAGCAATTAAGTAATTCTTTATCATCAAGGTATTCCGGCCATTATTATATATAGGCAAGTGAAATGGAGTAGCTTGTGATTAGGTTGAAGAAAGCAAGATTAAGATTTGATAACCGTGGGGAATCCAGAATGATAAATAAAAGTATCCGTTGAGTTTGGGGGGAAGAGGCACATAGCTAAAAGGACAAATGCATTAAAGTGAGATCATTGAATGCAAAGTTCAAAGGCACAATATTTTATGAGGAGATTTGGTTGGTTTTGGAGTTCCCCGCCCGTGAGTAAATATACGAAAATACATTAATTACTGGGTCTATAAATGTGGCTCAAATAGTGAAATGCAGGCTCAACAATAGTAAGTTGGCGTGGTTCTTTTTATATCTTAAGTGAAGATTAAACGCATATGAGGCTGTTCTTGGGGTGTTCACATTACGAGATGAGATTTAAATAATCTTATCGTGTATTCTGTCTCGTTTTATTTAGAATTGAGACGGGACGTTTTATCCTAAATTTTATTTTAAAAAAAATTATATAACTAAATATTTTATGTACAACTTATTTATTAGTAACATATAATTAAAACGTAAAAAATAATAAAAAAATTAAATTCTCCTTATTATGATTACCAATTTAAAACAATAAATAGTTAAATACCATTAATTATACTGTAAATATTATTACTTTTTCAATTTTTTTATTTCACTAACTGAAGTTACTATTTCATCTGCAAAGAAATAAATACATGTAAAGAAGAGAAAAATAAAATCATCTAATAAATAATATGATATAACTAATACAATTTTCTATTTCTATTTTTTTTATAAAAAACATAAATAAAATAAAAATATATTTTTTTTTAAATATTCGGGACGGGACGGAAGTCCCGAGGGTTAGACTGAGACCTATCTCGTCCTGACTCTTCCCCCGTCTCATCCCAGTCTATTATAGGACGGGACTCGTCCCGAATTACTCAAGATTAGGTCAAGATAACTTGGGATAAGAAAATTTAAACACCCCTACTATTCTTTACGTAATACTACATATGAGTGCTATATACTTCTCTACTCCTATTTATATGATAGGAAGAGAATTTTTTTTTATCCTATTTATAAATTATATTATAATTTTTTTTATATAAATATATAATTTTACTTTTTAATCTCATGAAGATATAATATATATTAATTAAAAATTAATTAAAAAATTATTGAATTTTAAAGTATAATTAATAAAATTTAAAATTTTGATTTAATTTATATAAAATATATTAAAAATAATTTATAAATAAAATTATAAGAATATACTATAATGAAACGGCAGTCACGTGAAAGATTGAAGTTGGGAACAAGAGAAACGTTAGATCAGCTTATGAGATTCTTCTTTCCCCTTCAACATTTCCAGGGGTAGGCCTTCCCTACGCCAAAATGCTAGATCTCTATTACTATAATATTCTCTAAATATACTCTGATCTTTAATCTTTTTATAAAACTTTTTCTAGTTTCAAGGGTATCAAATATTTCTTTCTTTTTTTCATGTATGCCATATTTAACGAGGGTAATAATAGAGTAAAAATTAATATAATTGATAAATTTTTATTTTATTATATTATTTTTATCTATTTTAAAATATTTATCATATTTAATAGATATTATTATAATAATTTTATTCACTTTATACTTTAATTGATTATATGAATTAAATGATTAAAAATATTATTTTTTATTATTTTTTTATTAAATAAATTTGTATGAAGGTATTTTACTTTTATCTATTTTAAAAAATTAGAAAAAATAAATAAATGATGATTAGGACCTACATCAACTATTACATAATTATATCATACGAGGAAAGTTAATTGAGAAATTGCCAAATTGAAAGAGAAAATTATAATATCTAATTAGAGAAAATTAAAATACTTCTAATAATATTATATTATAGTAATATTATAATATATTATATTAATATCATTTGAATTAATTGAAAGATAATTTCTCAATATCTAATATTTAAATTTAATTAAAGAATAATTTGAACTATAACGACATGAGACATTAATGATACTAGGGTTTAGTATAATTAAGAAAAATAATATTAAAAATCATCACTTGAATATTATGATGAAGTTAATAATTTTAACAGTTTTTATTAATATGTACCTGTCAATTAATTACAATTGATTTATATTTAAGATTATCATGATAAGAAATATGTAACTAATTTATAAAAGTTATGAAAATTAGTTAATTATTTGTTAAAAATATATGTTTACTTTTTTAAAATGTTAATTGTAATCATTTGTATTAAAAATTACTTTAATAAAAAATCTCCTTAATATATATAATAAACTGATTTTTTTTTAAAAATTATCAACTTAAAAAAAAAAAGGTGTTATATCTATAATTAAAAAGATTAGTCTACCCAATAGATAGTAGTATAAAACTAATTCTAACAATTATGTGCCTCCTTTTCTAGCTTGATTCACTGGGGACCTCAAGTCCAAACCTGTTCCTTTCTCTGCACACATCTTTCAATTCAATCCCCTTTTATTCTTAATTATCTCATGCTCTTCCTCACCTTTCAACATCTCACAGTTTCTATGATAAAGAATTGCCCATTTTAATCCCAGTCTCCCAAACAAAAATGATTCTATACTTTCAGGCCCCACTTCAAAACATCAGAACTATCTTATAATCATTCTTAGTCCCACATTATGTGAAAATAATAGTATTATGTGTTGTAGACAACATACTAATTTCTTGTCTGGGAATTATGCCCAAATCTGTCCATCGAAATCGACAGTGAAAGTGAAATCATCTCCCTTCCAAGTACCCTTAACTCCCTTCCAAGTACACATCTTCATGGAGAATGCTTGTCCCACTCACTTCCCTCCCTCCCTCCCTCCCATGCCGTTACTATTGTCATTTACCTTAGGTTACTATTGTGCCTTCATATCCCAACAGTGCCACTAAAATACTTGTCCCACATTTCACATGCTCTTCAAATTCAGCCAGACATAATTCAATACCAAAATTTACTTATCTGTACCTTTCCCAAATCACAACACATTTTCCTTTGTTCCAATATATATTACTACATTTTAATAAATTTATTTACGAATTAATATTATAAGTTGTTTACATTTTTAATAATTAAATATAATTATAATTTTTAGAGTATTTTTTTAAAAAAAAAATAAACAGATTTGGATTGAATTCGCCCACTTCAATACCTGAATCTGAGCATCATTTCCCAAACATCACATGTACATGTTATACACGGCAGACAGAGATGATAAGCTCCACATGGAAAGGGTTTTCTTTTCCAAAAAGGAAATCTTAATAGAAGCAAAATTATGGAGATTCCATGTATATGTTTTTATTTTTTTGCCAGAAAATAACAGAGCAGTGAAGCAGAAGCTGGCATGATGAACAACATAAAATTCCTCCGGCATATGTACAATACGGCAATATCTAAATTTTTTATCAATTAAAGCAGATCAAACTAATCCCAATCGGCAAAATCCCGCATTATAGTCACCCAAGATTCATAACATGAAGACACATTTTCTTCTTTATTAGTAGTTTCGATCGCACCGATTCCTACCGTGGCTCTGTTGCTGGTGGCCCCTGATGCTGCTTCCTCCGTGACCCGTGCCTTCTTTCTTTTGTGGAGAAGAGAACAGTTGCCCGAACCCAAAAACCGAACCCGATTTCGAAGACCCCCTCAGCGAACAAACCGGAACGTTCAGAACCGGAGTCACCCTCACATTGGCCGAGTACGATCGTTCCATTCCTCTCGGCTTATACCTCGGTCCGCCGTTGAAGGTGCTGGGGCTACTCGAGCTCCTTTCCAAGCTCTCAAACACTATCTTCCCCGAAGAGTTCATTCTGGGGCTATCCACTGACACTCCTCTGCTTCCGACCCCGCCGGATTCCCCCGGAGTTCGCCGGACTGGACTCCTCCCGACCCGACTACCCGACGGATAGTCAGTTAGCGATCTCTGATTATTACCGTCGAACGAGCCTCGCCTCGT
Organism: Leucaena leucocephala; assembly: GCA_037074615.1. Classification (NCBI taxonomy): domain Eukaryota; kingdom Viridiplantae; phylum Streptophyta; class Magnoliopsida; order Fabales; family Fabaceae; genus Leucaena; species Leucaena leucocephala. The sequence continues at coordinate 298,013 of CM073544.1, read as the reverse complement.
CTTCACCATTCTCATTCTCGGGCGAGCCGAGTTCGGGTTGCGATGGAGGGAAATAGGGATGAGCTTGTCCGAATCGAGCGACAGCCTGGGGAGATCTTCGTGTTCGTGCCCGGAAGACGAAGACGAGAGAGAGTGACGAGATGAGATCGAAACGGATTCAGAGGCCGACTCCTGCAGCAATGGGAGACTCAAGGACGCATCTAAGGACGAGGAAAGAAAAGCAGATGAAGAAGATGACGACGAAGATTTGGAGGCCCTGTGGAGAAAATGCTTGAGGGATTTGTTAGCAATAGAAGACGACGCCGTTTTCTGAGCGTCGCTCTTGGCGGCTGCATTAGTGGTTTGACACAACCTCCTGAGGCCCAGAAGCTCCTTCCAGCGACTGGAACACCTGGGAGCCTTGGGGGAGAAGAAGGAGGGGTCGGAACCGGAGACATGAGCGGCGGAGGCTGTGTCAGGCGAAGGGTACTTGGCGGCGGAAGAAGGTGGGAGGGAGGTGAGATGAAGGGGAAGGAGCTTGCCATTGGAGAAGAGCTGGTCGGCGGGAAGCATGGCCACTGGATCTTGAAGTGTGAACTCGAAATCTGAGGTAGAAGGACGGGGATCTGGGGAGTGGGGTGGCTGAGATTTGGGCGGAGTTAGCCAAGGGAAGGAGGCTTTGGGAGGGGAATCGAGGAAGTTATCGGGCGACATAGCGATGTTGTTGACACAAGCAGAAGCCATTGGAGAGAGGGGGGGGGGGGGGGGGGGGGGGAGATCAGTAGGGTTTGTTTGGTTGGGGGTTGAAGAAGAAGGAGAGAAGGGGGGCGCTGGTGAAGTTGTAGTGCCATTCCATGAGGATTCGAAAGGTACAGTTATATAACAGTTGCTGTGGGGAGCTACATGGAAACTCGGTCCCCCTGTCTCCTTTCCTTCTAGTCCCAACCATTTCCCACTTCCACATCATCACTTGCCAACTATAATTCTTTACAAATTATACCCAAAGGCATGGCTAATTATCTACTTCAAAATTATTCATGCCCTCCCTTACGCGACATTTTATTCATCAGATTAATAATAGGAAACCACATTTAATAAGAATTTATGGGTTCATCCCTTAACTTTCTTAATATTTTTATTTTAATAGAAATCTTCCATTAAAAATCTTTTAATAAAAAAAAAACCTAAATCACAGAACAAGTACCCAGTTAGTTTTAATCCAATTTCAAATGCGTTTTCCATGCATACGAACTTCAATGAATGAGGGCAAGAGAGAGGATGCGCACTACAATGTAGGTAACTAAATGCTCGATTAATGATTTATTGGTTTTTGAGTGGCTGGCGCACATTATTTTATGATTAATCAAATACTACCATGTTTAATTTGTTAAGTAGAAGATGCGGGCGCGTATACATATATATATATATACACACACTTTTGGAGAAATGGGGGATGTAACAATTAAGATCGAATAAGAGTATCAATAGATGACAAACAATGAATCAAAAGGGGTAGATGTACCAATATCAGATACATGTTTCGTATCTCCTTAGATATACATGCATCATCAATCCACGTCGTTTTGCATCCATTTTTATGTATCGATTCCTTTTACCTTGAATGTATCCATTACAATTTTAGTAAAATAATACATTTTTAATATTTTAGGAGGAGATAATGTAACGTTTTTGTTTCTTGTTTTCCTTTTCTTCGTGCGTGTACTTTGACGTCCATACTAGCTAGATGCTACATATCTTACCTTTGAAGGGATGTATGACTATGCAGATCCTCGGGCTCTACTTGACGTAATGAGCAGAAATAAGCCAGTTCAGGTTCAATTTATTTATTTTTTTTAAAATTTGAGATATTCCTAATTGAATTGTTAAGTATTCAATTATTATCACAAAAAAACGACTCAATAGGTGTGGGATTCTTTCCTTAGATCTCAAGACTCGTGCTGTTTTTCATTTAATAGACATATCTCTTTGGGAACAAAAAGTGGAGAACTATTTATTTAAAACAAATAGCATGACTCCAAATTCGTATCTATTCTCTTGTTTCCCTTTTTATTGTTTGTGTCGGTATTTGTCGTCGCTCCCAACAGAAATTCAGCCGCCCGCATTTTTGTTCTCAATCACATCTATTTCTTTGCTAATTTATATTTAAACATGACCCCTAAAACACACGTGCCGACACACAAAAAATGATCTTAGTAATTTGGGAAGTGAAGGACAAAAACTGAAAATTTAGACAGAATTGGTGAAGGAATATATATTAAAAAAAAAGGAATGAAATAAATAATGGAAGCAAATATACAAAGAGGACAAAAGAAACACCGATAATGAGAGGAGAAATGATGTCGTTCAATCAGCTTTTACCTGACATTTTTCCGACAACATTTCATGCATCTCTATCCGCACCTGAACCTTGCTTCGTGTCCTCTTTCCTATCTTAGTCCCTTCTTCTTTCTTTTTGCATCCTCAATTTCTACTACACCGTTATAAGGAACCATTATTTTCACTGCAAAATCCCCATTCAAAAGACTTGAAACTGATTCCTCTTCAATGAATCATCATCAAGTACCGAGGAATTTGAACGACTTTACATAAAAAACTAAAGAAAGGAAGAAAGCAAGTAACGGACACTTGTGAAGTTAGGTAATGATCTTGTGACATATCACTCCGAAACATCAATTATTTTCCCCTCACTTTCTGCGGTTGTCTCTTTTACAAGGTGCTTCTGTTCGGCCAACAGCCTTATACAATAAGTTGAGTTCCCTAAGAATCTTCCTTCTCAAGATGACGCCTTCTTTGACCAACCGTGCCACTCTTCTTCTTTCAAACAATGTTCATAATTGGCCAAAAAAGATTTGTATTTTTCCCGAGTTCAGCATCAAATATGTGCTTAGTGCTTCGTCTTGTCAATGAACGCGAAAGTACATGCATCCCAGAGAAGCTTGCGTAGCATTCGCATGGGTCGAAGCCATCATACACTTCCTCACGCCCTTGGCCTTCTTAATCATTTCCCATGTGATCAATTCGTTCTCCAATATTGTGTTTGGCTGCTGAGCAAGTGTTGTTACTTGGAAACTGATGCATCGATGAAGGCAAAATGCTCTGAAAGTTGTAATTGACTTTGGATAAACTTTTCGGCTGCTTTTGCTGTAATGAATGTGCCTGAAGTGGGATGCAAAACGTGGCTGTAACTATTCCTGCATTGTCCTCGTTTCTGAAGGTTCTGCTGTATTTTACTCTTGAAGAGAAGGCCCTGCATCCATAATAACATCATATTACTGGTGCATCGTTGATGATGAAGCTCTCCCATATGAGACGATGTTGTCCCTGAGCGGAAAGTCTTTTGCCAGGCTACTTTTTCATTCAGCACCTGATAAGTTGTGGAATAAGATGATCATGCTGCTGCAGAGTTCCTACCGATATTGCTTTCCTGAATCAATGCATATGGGATTTCAGGAACTGCAATAAAAACGGGCATTTCCTGTAAAATTCCTTTAAGAAAGACCAGGACGTGTAGGAACTAGAGCTCATGACATAAATATTTTACATTGTTAGAAGGTTGAATTAATTAGGTGATTAATGTTAATCACTTGGTTACTAGATGACCCTAAGTCTATATAAAGGGTCCTAGTCTATTGGTTAAATGTGTGAGATTGTGTAATCCTCACCATAGTGAGAGAGAGGGTAACTTGGGTCTCTCTCCACAAAATCTCATAGAGTTATGGGATTAGTTTATCTCCCTCAAGTGAGGGTAGATTAGTGTGTAAACCCAAGTGGGTTTTCATGATATGTTGCTCTTGAATATGATATGATTCTTCATTTATCTTCTCATTATTTCTCTCCAAGAAAGTTAACATGGTATCAAAGCGGTAGGCTGGACTTTTGCATCATATAGCGGCTTTGCAACTTGTTGGGATGCCTTTTCAAGATCTCGACTTTGGTAGCTTTCGTCACCAGATAACGTCGAAAAAGGCTCCAGCTTTTCTTTAGCAACCTCATCAAGAGAGCTGGGATCTTTCAGGTAGTCATTGAACACCAAACGAGCAAAACTCTTTTGTACAAGCTTGTTATAAGGAGAGTGAAATACAAAGTAGTCAGCATCAGAAATAAAAAATTGTTTCCCATGAAGTTTCTCGTATTTGTGACTGAAATGTTTATAGCAAGAATCAAGAGCCATTAGGTAACATGTTTGAGAAAGCTTCCCATCAACAACTGGGTATTCACTAGCAAGATTAGGCTTGTAAAAGTCATAGACATGAGACATATGACTTGCCCTCAATTTGCTTTCAAAAGCTATAGGCGCATCAGGACCAATTAGCATGGCAATAGCAGCAGCTCCACCAGTAGGCCGAGCAGGCCCTTCAGCATAGACCGCACTGTCAGTGCAGACAACAAGTCCATAGCGTCCATCCCAGGAACTGCTTTCCACCCAGTTTACACAGTTGAACAAAGCGGCAGTTCCTCCATAGCATGCATTTGTGGAATCAACACCCTCAATGTCAGAATTTCCATATTTCTCAAAGATCTGCATAAGAAATGTCTTAATGGACTTGCTCTTGTCTATCACAGTCTCGCTGCCTACTTCCAGACGACCAATTTGTTTGGGATCAATGTCATAATTCTCAAGAAGGGACGTTACCACTGTCAGACTCATTGAGATGACATCTTCTAACTCTGTACAAAACGCCATGCAATCTTGTCCCAGTCCGATGGTATATTTCCCTTTACTGGCACCATCATAAGCTTCTTTTTGCCCAGCTCCGATTCCATTCTCTGAGAGGAGCTATTGTCGTTGGAGATCTCTCCAAGCGTTGCTTGCAAATCCAAGTATACTCAAATGGTCTCCAAGAAAGTTAACATACATGATGTTGGATAAATCCTACGTTCAATAAGCATATGTTGTTGGCATTTGAAATGCTAATGGTGGGAGTTAGAATGTCCGTAGTAATTGGTGGTGATGGGTTCTTATGAGCCAGGACTGTGTCTAAGATGTTCCTTGGGAGAGCATTTCCAACACCTCTTGGTTCTTCTCTTTTAGTACCAAGTATGATGATTCGTTATTTTCCTTTGAAGTTGCTTGTTTGGACTAAGATAGGTAACGACACGCTAGGAAAGAGCAAAACAGAGTTACACACAGTTTAAAATAGAATATAGGAGTGAATTGTTCATCTGTCCAGCCTCAGTACCAAACCAGCGAGACTCCACAGAAGAAAAGCAAAGAAAAGGATTAGTTTCTATAACAAGTATTCATGACAGGTAGGTATCTTTCCAAAAGTGAAACCATCCCAAAATTCCCTTTAACAGCCTTGCTCAATTGGGGGACTAACTTGGGTTATAGGTAAACGGTGTCCTAGGCCTTCTTTCATAGCCTTTGCTCAATTGGGGGGACTAACATAACAGATTGCATGTTTTATTTGTAGTGTGTGTTTTCTTCAATTTCTACATATTCCCTATTCTGTTAAAAAGAGATAACTGACATCCTAATCAGTGCCGCAGTTATGTACAGGGCTTCTTTTGTAAATTTCATTCTGCTTTGTAGTAATGGTAACATTTGTGTAGTGTGTATGTTTGCTGTTTACTTTTGTTCCTCAATGGCAGCTTCTTCAATATGCTTTTGTCTTCCTGTTTTCCCCCCATTCATTTCTCTATAGATGGATCTATCCCAGTTTCTTCAAAGTTAAATGAAGAGTGAGGTGTTTGTATTCAGTATAACTGGTTCAAAATCAAAAGGAGTAAAAGTAATATATGCTGTTATTACTTTGGCCCTTTAATCATATGCTGTTATATATTTTTTGGTTTTGATGTTCAAATTTCCAATCCTGTGTAATTGTAGAAGGTAAAATAATTGCTGGTACAAATAGATTGTCACGAGGTTTTAGACATGCAGAAGTAGTAAAGCATTTTGGCAACATGCAGTCTTTCCCATAGTTGAGAATATTTTCTCTCATCAAAGCCCAATAAAAAAGAAGGTTGAGGCCCCAATATTTGAAGCCCAAGTTACTTTATTTTGATACTCAGTCTTATCTATGGCTTTGTGAAAGATATGGTGTCAGCTATAGGATCACTTTATATTGCAAATTACCATTATATTTACACGGTTCTGTAAGGCATTCTAGGGGTGTTTAACCAACATCGTTCAGCATGTAGTTTCTGAACTGTGTCTTTTCATCTAAACTTTTGTGAAATTAAGAATATCTTGTTGTATTTGCGAGGAACAATACTTTAGATGACCAAGCTGGCAAGTTTCACTTAATTAATGTTTCTTCAGAGAAAATAGGCCAAGGATGCTAGCATGCACGCGCGTGTGTGTGGAAGACAGGAACTTAATCAAGCAGTTTTAGGGAAGTTGTTATCAGAGTGCAGGGAGAGTCAAATTGGTGATTATCCGTGTTTGATCACTGAACAAGATGTTAATGTAGAACAGACTACTATCTCCATCAAAAGTGGCATTTTCAGAGATATATCGGAGGTTAGGTCACAAGAATGATTGAGTGGCAATTGAATTGAACATCAGGGCTTAATCCCTTTGTTTTGGATAATTTAACGAAGCTGATCTATTTTGATTTCTTTTCACGTGTGGGGGGCCTTGGCAGCCTCTTAAGGGGCCGCCCCCTCCTCCTTTCAATTTTTTGATTTTTCACCACACAATTTTGTAGAAAATAAATAAATATATGGTATGAATGGCCGAAACTGAGACCAAATCTCTGTACAGGTTTAGATAGGAACCATATCTGCCCCCAAAAAAAATATATCACTTTCATGTATTTATCAAGTTAGCCGAACATTTTGATTCTTTTTTTATTTTTGGGTCAAACATTCTCATTTTTGTTACAGACGCCGGATGTTCCTGGCCAATACAGTGACCACGTTCTTATTATCATTTCCGATTCAAAGCATGACACAGTGAATGCTGCCTTAAATGAGGTCCCGTTATATTACCAGTCACTGTCAGAGAATGCTAAAGCTTTTGGATTAATAAAAATAGTAAAAATTCTCAAAGTTAAGAAACAACCTATTTTTTTTAAAAGAAAATGTTTGTAATAAGTTGATTGGATTGTAGAGGTTTAAGAACGGCATGAAAGAATTAATATGTTTATAAAATTAAGTAGGGATTAAAGAACTTTTACTCATCGCTTAAAGAACACTGAAAGTAGGGATTAAATGTTTTCGTGGCATAACTTGTTTCCTGATATTGGGGGTGGTAGTGGGATGTCGATCGATTAATTAATGGCTAATTAAAAACACATAAACCAAATTTAGGGACGGATAAATGCGTAAGCAGATGAACTAGGAAGTAACCAAGTAATTGTGTAGATTAAGGATTGGTCCTATATATACACATACGTGGGCATATATATTAGATCTAAGGAAAAGAAGCAAGCAATTATTGTTATTTTTAGTGTTAATACAAGTTTTTTTTTATACAAAAAAATTTAGATAATTTGGATCTCCAAGACTCACTAATAACGGTTATAACAAAGCGCTTGGTGTTAATACAAGTGAAGAAGCACGGATGAAGTCAAGTTGAACACCGACAAAGATAGTGAAGAAAACGAAATGAAGAGAATCCCCAATTTCGTGAGGACCTAAAAGTTTTATGGGAAATGCACGTGAACCCAAACTTCATTCTCATACCTAAAAGTAGGGAGCCTCTGTTTACCCTATTACCATTAGTCAAAGTTCCCCCCTACCTTCCTCTACCTAGCTTCTCTCTCTCTCTAAACTGCATTATATATTATATGGTTCTTCTATATATATATCTGACTTTGGAGTGAGCACAAGTCGTTATCCATGGAGTCCATGTCGCAAGTTTCAAGGGAGTGATCGAGAGAGAGAGAATGCCTTATTTTCAACCAAGTCTCGGTCTATACTCCACCACTTGAACAAGGCATTGATCCATGCATAGATATTATTCCTCCATTTCATTATTTCCTATTTATAATTAATTAATACTCCCTTTTATCTTTAATATAAGAGCTAGTTAATTTTTTTATTAGATGAAAGAAGTTAAATAAATCAGTTAGTTATTACTAAATTTGACCCTCAAGATAAATTTATATTATATACTCCTCACTAATCTACATAAATTAATTAATCAATTCTTATATTAATTATAATTAATTGATTTATTTGGCTCTCTAGAGTTAGTATTCCTCCATTTTCCTATCTCTGTTGTGTTATATACATAGTGAAACGAAATGATGAGCATATGTATATATACACTGATGCACAGTAGAGCAGAAGTTTGATTTGTCTACCTCAAATTAAAAACAGGGAAGTTGCATGAATGCAGTGACAGTGAAATCAGCTTCACGTGTGGTTTGAGACACATGCCTAACATTATTCGTTCCCTTAATTCTCTCAATTCCGTAACTTTGAACAACGTAACCCCTCTCGCTTTTCCTTTTCGATCCACCCCCACAACACTCCCTTTTCAGTTTTATTCATGCATGCTATATACTTTTTTCTTCCTTCTTTTCAACTTGTCTACACTGATTTAACTCCATTACCTTAGTTTCCGGCCCCCCCTCACCCCCCCTCATATTTTAGTGACCATTTAATGTAGTTTGGACATATGTCAAAAGAAAGGCCACTGGAAATGCCTGTAAAGAGGATATGACAGACTAATGTCGTACAATCCATATATGTATATAACAATATCTACATTAGTAGTATAATGCTTCGTGGTGGTGGTGGTGGTGTTTGGAATAAATCCCTTTCTCAAACTTCTTCACTTTTTAGTTGTTAGTTGTTACTATGGACCTCAATCTTCATATATATCTAGCCGTTATGTATTCTTTTTATTTAGTAAAAAGTATCCTTATCCTTTTAAAGTTTATAGTGCACTGAAAAGGGTTTTTACCTCTCCTACCAAGTGTATTTTTTAGGATTTGAATTTGTGTTCTCTTCTTTACTAGGGCAAGGCCGCTTACTACTTTAATCAAAAGTTTGTTAGTATCTAAACCATTGTTTAATACTAGTTTCTTTACTCATTTAATTTTAATTCAATTTCTAATCTTTAAAAGCTACATATTTTAATTTGTTTAAACTATTAACTAATCTTTCTCATTTCAATTACCAATTAGAACATGTTTTATAAATAATTTCTTTACAAAACAAAACAAAAGAATATGGTTAGGAGTCTAATCCAAACTACGAAGTCTTATTGCCTCACATCCTCTTGAGTTTTAGAAGATCTTCTATACTTTTATTTTGTATTATAATTCTGAATTATTCACTAATTGAGATTTTGGAGTAAATGATGGATGGAAATAAAAAGAGGTTGGATGATAATTAATAAATTGTTGGATAAGGTGGTAAATAGTCTCACCCCTGTAATTAAGGAGGAGAATACAAGTTTAAATATTAAGAAATGCACGTGTTAAAAGAGGTGTAAATTTTTTACGCTCTAAATCTTGAAAGGGTAGGGCCGCTCATTAAATAAAGAAAAAAAGAAGTTGGATGATGATGACTAACTCTAATTGAAATCTAGTGTTAATAACGTGAGATTATATAAAAATCAACTATTAATCAAACTCTTTTTGATTTACCCGATTTTTGACTGTTAGGATATGAAGATAATGATCACCAAACGTCCTAACTCCTATGTCCTCCTATCAGAGACTGGCAAAAAAGAGAGTCTTGCACCAGAATATGTCTTCCCTTAATTTGTCATTATGTGATCTAAATGATACATCAATGACCCATAAAGAAAATTAACAAATGAATGAAACTCTTATAGCTTCGCCTAAAGGTCGACTTATTTAATTAATTCCGTGTGTGTGTGTGTATAAAATTCACATGCTTTGGGGCCCAAGTACGCAGAAAACTTCTGGATTTACTAGTAATCTGATTAAGAAAAATGCTATAATTAATAGGGGATAGAGAGAATATTAGCCAGATGAATCAATCATAATACCAAGTAGAGTTTGACAAAACTAAATTAAACGACTATGTCATCAGTCAGTGATCAGCCCTCTTTTTAAAGTTGATTGGCTCATTATTAATTTACTATGCCTATACGTACTAGTGCCCATATAAAAACTTGGACAAAGTTTTTAAAATTGGTTGGCTGATTCTTATGATTGAATCAGTTTTTTTTTCAATTAAAATATAAACTATTTTTTTAAATAGTCATATATATATAGAGAGAGTATTAAGTTGTTAAAAATAGGATAAACGCAAAAAAAAAAAGTCTCTCATATCTCACAACAAAAACAAGTACAATTATTTCCACTTTCATATCTCAAGATAAGTATATTATTATTTTCTATATGTCATTCTTAGAGCCATTTTGTGTCATTTACAATGGTTGATTTTTGTTTTATTTCAGATCTTATATAACTTGAGTTGAGAATTAATGAGAGTTTATGATCGACAATGGAAAATTTTGAAATAATGAGTTCATGTTGTGAGGGTGAAATAGATAAAAAAAAAAGTAACATAGTAATAATAAAGTTGAGGAATTTATGCTAATAAGATATACTCCTCCGAATCCTTAATATATGACTTAATTAGGAAATTGATATTAGTCATAAATATAAGATATATTTTTTATATTTATCAATTTTTTTTTTCAAATGATCTCTATTGATACTCTTTTAACAATAATCAAGAAAAAGAGATAGGGAGAAAATTAAGAAAGATCATTATAGCATTTAAAAAAATATGTTATATTAACTAATTTAACTAACTTTTTAATTTAATCAAATTAATTAAATAGATTATATATTAAAGACCGGAGGAGTATGATATACTTGGTAGATAATTAGATCTCATATTATCATGTGTTCAAATTTTAGGCAAATTAATTAAGGCCCACTTCTTTAATTGAGGACATTTTTGGTACACATAAAAAAAGTTGAGAGATTTATTTTCTTAATTTTAAAAATCAGAAAAACTAGACGCACAACAATATAATTAATGTCAAACAAATTTTTACATTATCTTTTAAAGTACTATCTAATAACAAACACCGTAGAAAGTTTGTCCCAATTTTTTGTTTAAATTGTCAATAATGCACAGAGAATCCCGATCCCTAAAGATATATACTCGTCATCAAGTTGGCAGCGATTGGTTTGTCCACGTCATCAATCTCAGAAACTCCCCCCCCCCCCAAACACACACACACACAACGCCCTCCTTCTCGCGAAATTACTGGTTGACTTGCACACTTTCTTATTCCTCCATTTAATTTTTTTTTATATATAGCCCCCAGCTTTGTCCTCATAATGTAAGATCTCTCTCTCTATCTCTCTCCTTTCTCTCTCACAGCACACGCATGAGTTTCTCATACATCGCCTGATCATCATCTTCCTCATTTCCAAACAAGATGAGCAATATAAGCATGGTGGAGGCGAAGTTGCCGCCAGGTTTCAGGTTCCATCCCAGAGATGAAGAACTTGTGTGCGATTACTTGATGAAGAAAGTCACACACTGTGTTGATTCCGATTCCACTCTCATGATCGACGTTGACCTCAACAAGTGTGAGCCTTGGGATATTCCAGGTCTGTAATTCATCTTCTCTTGCTCTTTCTTAATTGAAATCTCTAGTTTCTTCTTGGTCTGGTATGAAACTGATTCCAAGTTTCCAAAGTTTTGTTTTTTTACTGCTAAACAGTTCATTTTTGTTTTCATTATTACTTTAATACACTATGCATCGACCGAGCTATAAATGGATAAGCTTGATCCGTGTTTTTGTTTCCTATAGATATTTCTTGTTCACTGCTAATGGCGAAATGTTGCTTTCAGCCATTTTATCTGCACTATTGTCGCTAGCTTGTTCAAAATTATTAAAGCCTTCATTCTTGTCTTTCGCCGACTGTTTGTTTTGTGAAATATGCTTTATAATAATTGCTCCCATATGCAGATCCAAGCCAATTAATCAGTAAACTCTTTGAAATATCTAGTTATTTACATGAAACACACACTTAGCCTGCATGCTTTCTGAGATCTCTACCCTTTTTTCCAGGTATATTATGATCTACATATTAGCTAGTATTTAGAAAAACTTCATCATGGAAGCTAAGAAAGCAATTAGCTTATCTCATATATATATAATTCATATTAGGTGCAGGGAGAGAAGTGATCTTATGTAAAAAGAACAAGAGGAGGGTGCGTTAATTGATAATTATTCTAAATGAATTAGATACTTAGTCAATAATTGAGATGAGAAAAGTGAATTGAAGGGAAGAAATATTTACCGTTGATGACATCATAAGTCATTAAGAAAGTTTTTTATGAAAATATGAACAAAATTTATTTGTTTACGCATTTACAACAGTTTTGCATTAATATTAGTTGCCAACTTGAACTTAATTAACGATAAATAAATGAATATGTATATATAATGGGCTCGTTTGGATAAGAGTTTGAAAAATGGCTTATGAAAAAAATAGCTTTTGGACAGCTTTTAGAAAAGGGTTACTGGAGAAGAGTTTATGGAAAAAAAGTGATTTTGAAAAAAATGAGTGTTTGGATAATTATTAGTAGAAGGGTTTTTGTGATTAGTAAATTACTAAACATGGTATGCTTTTATTAAAAATAGAAGAGATGAGAGATGAGAGAGGGTGGAGAAGAGAAAAGAGAGAGGAGAGATGAGAGAGGAGAGATGAGAGCGGAGAGAGGAGAGAGGGTGTAAGAAAAAATAAGGGTAAAATAGTAATTGAGTAGTTCATAAGTTATTTTACTATTTTAGAAGCTAGTTTGAGTAGCTTATTCAAAACTTTAATTTTAAATCATGGTTTGGTCTAAAAATTCTTTTGGACAAATATGACTGTTTGTTTTAAAATTTTTTCAAACTAAAATTTACCTCAAAAACTCTTTTAAAACCGTGGTTTGAGGTTCCAAACACACACAATATCGTATTCAAAGCTCTTGAACAAACTGACTCATTGCACTTTAATTTGTCACGTCTCGCAAGAGGTAGTTGATTGCCATGATAGTGAAAAACATTAATTTTCACTGCAGCGCCAAGCGTAACAATATTGATTTTGAATGTAAATTTACAAGAACTGAAGTTTCAACTCTCACCGTCATCTCTTTGTCCAATCGCATCTTATCCTTGATATCCTCCATATATATATAGTCTTTTTTCCTTGTCATTCTTTTATTTTTAAAGCTTATTTTGATATAATTTGATGGTGAGAATATCATACATATTATTAGGAAAGAAACAATACGGATAAGCAAGCCACAAGAAACAAAAGCCAATTACTTAGACGGAAAGTGATAGTCTTAATTATCTCCCCTCTCTCTCTCTCTCTCTCTCTCTCTCTCTCTGTACCACACACAAACACACACTCTCGATCATACATATTAATTTATCGTACATCCCAGAGATTATGAATGTATATTCTGTAGAATAAATCTCAAAGTCTATCTATACATAAGCAAAAGCAATTGACTCATAAGTTACTGAATTGATGATATATATCATCAACACATATATATAATTCATAGTCAATTAAAGAGAATTAAAATTCATGAATTTATTTATATATATATATAATTTGTTAATGTGAAGTTATTAAATTCTAAGGCATAAGGATAGAGTTGACTTGGATATAACAGCTAGCCAGACTTATTCGTATTCAGACTGGCCACACATATTATATACAAAGACCTTGATGAATATGAATGAATGCAGAAAGGGCATGCGTGGGAGGGAAGGATTGGTACTTCTACACGCAGAGAGACAGGAAGTACGCGACGGGGGTGAGAACGAATAGAGCGACGGCGTCCGGATACTGGAAGGCCACCGGGAAGGACAGGGCTGTGCTTAGGAAGGCCAAAGTGGTTGGCATGAGAAAGACTTTGGTGTTCTATCAAGGAAGGGCTCCTAAAGGCAAAAAGACTGACTGGGTCATGCATGAGTTTCGCCTTCATTCTCCCCTCCCTCATCTCTCTCATCATTCTTTCCCCAAGGTACTAGAAAAATCAAACCCTAATTCATATATACCAAGGAACAATCCATCCCTAACATTTGAATTAATTTAATAATATTCTGTGTTAGTAGCTAGTTTCTATATCATTTTTCTATGAGTAGAGACTAGACTTTTCCATTAATTAATTAGAAATTAATAGTCAAGTTTTATTAATCAATCACCCTAGCTAGCTAGCTATATGCTTTCATATATAGAATTTGCTCTCTGCTAACGTAACCAAATTTGTCTTGCTTGTGAAAATGGTATTTACAGGAAGACTGGGTGCTGTGTAGGGTATTCTACAAGAACAGAGAAGAAGAAAGTGGAAAAGCTGACATGGGAAGCTGCTATGACGACGCTGGCTCTTCATCTCTTCCTGAATTAATGGATTCTTACATCAGTTTTGATCATCCTTCTTCTGCAGCTCATCATCACCATCATCAATATGAGCAAGTGCCCTGCTTCTCCAATAATAACGCTTTGTTATTCCCTCCTCCTCCTCCTCCAACAAACCCTAACCCTAAACCTAGCAGCAATAATTACAACCACCATGATCACACTAACTTATTGGGTCCACCAAATGAAGTAGCAGCCGCAGGATTATTTCCTCATGACTCCAAGGTTCTCAATGCTTTGTTGACACAACTCACCAAGATGGGAACTCATGAAGGATCTCCTTACTTATCTCAAGCGGCAATGCCCAATTATTTATGGAATAATCACTGATTAATTGGTGTGCCTTGCCTTTCCACCTCCAGATTCATTAAACCTTCTTCCTCCATTTCAACCCTATATATATAATATGTGTGCGCGTGCGCATGGAGGCGATGAAGAAAATTTATACACACATCTACATGTTCCTCAGTATTTTTAATTACTTGTTGAGTGATATGTCCCGCTATCTATAACTAGTATTTAATGGGACGACTGGTGGGGGATAGATATAGTAGTTATAAATATCTTTAGAGTTCGTTGTGCTTATAGTGGATGGATTTTCCACATTCCCATGTGCATTTCGATGAAATTGCTGAATTCATTGGCCTAAATGAATCTTCTCTTCAAAGTCTTTTTTATGAGTTCAACCTGGTAATTAGCACGTTCTCATGATGAGATGTAAGCAGGTAATTAAGTACGGTACAATTTTGAATGGTCATTATTTTTGAATAATTTAGTGGAGGTATTATTAAAATTTTGATTTGATATGATAAGAAAATGATCTCCTAACCAACCTAATTAATAATTGACTATACCTCTAATTAATGAATTAATGAATGATCATCAAGCTAACCATATTTATACGTTTAGATCATAATGGCTGATGTGATTACCCAGTTGATGACAGTAGTGAAAGAAAAGATTAAGCAGATATTGAAGATTCTGACTTAATATAAAAATAATGGTTTATTTAACACAAATGGGCCAATCTGATGTAAACGTTGTATGATGGAGACACAATCTAATATGATATATGTGTACCGTTGTTGTATATTGATATTATACTCTCTCTCTCTCTCTCTCTCTCTGATGTCACCATTTGATATATACATATATACATATATATATATACATATATATATATATGCATTTGTTTAATTAGGGAGTGAAATGCGGGTCAAGTGACACTTCGAAGCTTTTGTGCTTTTGAGTTTAAAAGAAAAACTAGCGCATCCCGTTACATTTGTGCTTTTGTAACTATATGTATGATTTATGTATACATGTTCTTTATATTTATAAATTAATATATTTTTTATTTAAATGTTACTCTTTTCATGATTATATAAAAATATTTGTATATATTTTAATTAAATTATAATATTTTGACCATGATATGAGTTGACCTCAATACAACCACGGTTAGATCATTGGCCTTTTAACCACTACCCACAATCAGTTGTTGTTTAATTTTCAGTACCTAACTCACAACCAACAACAATAATACATATAACTCATGAATGGTGCATTTAAGTTTAGATTAACCATAAATGGAGCCGTTCTATACAATATATCTCAAAAGTAAAATAAAGAATAAAATTAATTATTCTTAACTTATAATTAATGAATTGCACTCTGGGATATCAATATCATTTTAAATAAATTATGATAAAAAAGTAAATTCAATTCATCTATTGCCGATGCTTGGAAGTAAACAAAAAAAAAGGATGTCCTGTTCGATTAAAATTGTAATTAAGGTGTTAAGCAAGTAAAATTAATATGTGAAATAAATACATATGGTAAAATTTATGCTCTTGATCTGCCAAGTGTGAAACAAGAATTGAATAAGCGGCACGCGTAAGGAGTAGTAAGCATGAAAGAAAGTTCAAAGCTAACGGATTAGGTTTGGTATGTGATCAGCTAAAAGTCTAACGCAAATCTTTGCCTTCCATCACATGATATTGAAAGCTACCTAACCTACCTTTATTTTTTTTTTTTCAATTCCCTTCTCTGTACTATTAATATTAATGTTAATTACTCTTATATTATTATAATTTTAATATATAAAACATCTTGAATATGATTAAATATATAACTGATCTTTAGGTTTGTGTAAATTTGTAATGTTATGTCAAATAATAATTGTTATTTCCCACAACGCCCATGACTGATGTTATTTTAGGTAGGTAGTACATAATGTTATTATTATTATGTTAAGCGCTGATAATTAAAAAGAATACTAAAAACAAAAAATTATTAAATAGTATGGATATTAGGTTATTTTCCCCAAAATAATTAATCTTAAATGTTAAGGCGACCCGTATGATTTTATTAACTTTTATTGTAAATTAAACAGTTTTGTCCTTTTAATTCTGATGAAAGTACATGAAAGTTTTTTAATTCTCAAGACACACATAAATTCCTTCTCAATTAAAGAAATATTTCATCATATAATTCAATTTTAAATATTTTAACTGGGAAAATTTTCATTGACTATATTGACATTTTTTTTAGTAATTAAAAAAGTCTCTACCTGTCCTAAACCCAAAAGAAAATCTACAAAATTTTTAGCATGCTCCCTCTAAAGAGAATTTCCCAATGGGCTGTGCTTTGCCCGAAGCCTCATTTATTTTTTCTTTCATAAAAGTATTTTTTTATTAGAGAGGATCATAGTCATATTCTTCTTATTATAAACAATTCGACCTTTATTATAAACATCAATTCAACCGTTATAAAGAATTGACCCCTCCCATTAAACCTCCCTTTTTTTTTATAAGAGATGACTAAATACCTTAAATTAAACGAAACTAATTAATCAGGAGATCATATTCTAAACACTTCTTAACCACAATAGCCCATAAATGATCAGGGCATGAATATAGTATTTTTATAGTCCTTAAACTATTTTTAGCTAATATATCAGCTTGATTTTGATTTCTAAATATATGTTAAATTTTCAGCTCTCAAGATAGACTTAACATTTTATGTATCTATGCAATAATAGTTGCATCGATTGACTTTCAAATTCTTCAACATGTGTGCAACATTCTTTACGACTGATTTGAATATGATCTTCTTGAATTCAAGTTCTCAAACCAATTTTAAACTCTTAAACGCCGCCCATTATTCAGCTTCAACAACAATACATGATCCTAGAATACTTGTGAATTCCACAATCTAACTTTCAGAGTAATCTCTAATAATTTCATTACATCTTACTTTATTGTGAATTGATGTAAGTGCTCAATCGACATTTATTTTCACCCATTCTAATAAGGGAGGTTGTCAAATGGATGAAGTAGATAATATGAAGCTATTATACACATAATGATCATGTATCTGTACAAATCTCTTTTATGTTTACATAATAATCGAGCTGAGATCCACTAGTTTCAAAAAATTATTATCAAATAAAGCTTTATTCCTCCATTTCCATAGACTCCAAATTACAACCTCCCAAATCAAACTCCAATTACTTTCTCCATGAGCTCCCAACTGTCGTTAAGATTCATAACAAATTAATCCCGTAAAAATGCTCTAAAGAAGAAGGACCAATTCCTATGATGAATTAATTTATACCAAAAGTCTTAGCATAACAATAATCACATAATATATATAAGATATCTTTTATATGGTCATTACAATACTAGCATGTTACATCCATTGAGGACTATCTATTTCTCCAATCATTTGTAGCTAAACGATTATTGAAAATTATTCATATAAAAACACGAATACATTCAACTCCTCTCCACTTTCATATGTCTATGTAGACAAAACTATAGCCATACTTATAACTTTTCTCAAATAGATAGTAATCACTTTTAATAATAAAAATACCCTCATTCATAACATTCCAAACCATTAGATCATTACTCACCTCTGACATAAATAGTATCATACTAATTAACCTTTGAAATACACTACTTGAAATAATAGTAGCAAACCTCTAATAATCCCATATCCCACTTGAAACCTAATCCGTAGTAAGTGATCAAAGACATAAACCCTTTAAACTCTTATCTAGAAACATTCGCTTATCCGTGCAAAAATTCACTAGTGGACTATTTCTAATATACCACCTAATACCTAGCTCAACAATATCTTCTTCTTCTTGTTTTTTTTTAGTTGCTCACCTAGTTCAACAGAATTTTACCCCAACTACATCCAGATCCAACCCGCGTAGCGCATTTGGCTATGGTAAGTGAGTCTCCCAATGAAAATTTTTTACATGCACTAAGACTCGAACTTGAGACCTTGCTTAAACAATACCATTGGTAACAATATCTTCTTGCTGTGAAAACCAACCTTGTTTAGCCATTAGAGCCCAACATTGGAGTTAAACTATGAAAACGGAGCAACCCACTCCACCAGCTGATCCAATTGGGCCGTATTAGATTTGGACATTGAAAAAGCCCAGGAGGAGTGGCCCATTTAGAGTTGAAATCAAGCAATATACGTGTATAAAGGAAGAAGGAATTAGGAATTAAACGAGAAGAGAGGCAGGATAAGGATAATTACATATAAAGGGAAAACTAGGCTTCATAAGGTTGAGAATCCAAGGGTGAAGCACATATACAGAACATGTAATTTATAAGGTACACATAATGATCGGTTTATTGTGCCAAAGCACTGGTGTTGTACACAAGAAGGGCACCCCCTGCTAGAAGACCAGCCAGTGTCACTGCCCATATAGCCAACCCCGTGGTTCCTGCACCATCATCATCATTCCCAAACAACTTCATTTGTATATAATCTATGCTTCTATATGTTCTCTTTACAACGAACTAACTATACATATATATATGTAGTAACTCTCAAAATAGGTTTGTGTGTTCTTACCGCCAACGTAGACATCCCCGCTTGGAGACCAGTCGTTGGTGTTGTAGATGGGACTGTAACAGCCAAAAAATGCAGCTTTCATTAGCAAATTGCACTACAAACTAGACCACCTTATATTAAGGAATCGTTTCATTTAACTGAATTACCTGTAGCCATCCACGTTAGCACCGTACTTGTCCACGAATTGGTACACACCCTTCCCCTGTTCACTCAACACAGTCAGCCAACACCTACGCTATACTATGCCATTCATTACTAACACACTTCATTCTTCCTTCCCTTTCTCCTTCACCATTCTAATCTCTTTTCTTCATTATATATTCTAATTAACCAAACATGTACGTCATTTACCAAGGAATAGCTCGGGATAAAGGAAGAATTTACGAGTTAAAAGGATAAGAGAGTAGTAAAATTTAAAATCAAAGTTAAACAGGTAGAGTTTGGGGCTACGTGGAAGATTAGTTATATGCTATCGAAATGTGTATGTTAATCTGCCCCTATATATATACATACATAATTGATAGGTTTTGGTTTGAACCAAGATAACACAAGAAAGCAAGAGGAGCCAGAAAGGAGAGTGAGTTTAAGGAAGATTATGCAAAAGGTAGTGAAACAATATGAGGAAGAATCACAGATATCATGAATTCAATATTCAACACATCTAGTGTACGTAGTTGTACGTGAAGAATATTAGGTCTGTAATAAACAAAACAAAAGAGCAGGCACAAACCTTTCCTTTCCTGCCAGATGAATCCAGACCATCTCTCAAGTTCATGCCACCGTTGACTCCTGCAAATCACCAAGAGTTACAACTATGTACGCATATGAAGAGAGAGAGAGGGAGAGATCAGGGAGAGATGAAGAACATATAACCATAGGGCTTGTCGGTTTTGATCTTCTTGCCACTGGCGACAACCTTGAAGGAAGAACAAGACCTTGAGAGGGAAGGAAGGCCCCTCACTGCTGATTTCTCAACGGTGAAAGGTGCCGGTTTTAGAGACACGGAAGCCATCATAGAGGACGCCATTGATCGATGAAGCGATGCTTAGCTTCTGATTCCGTTTGTCACCCAGGACAACACAACGACACTCATTCTGTGGCTGCAGAATAATAAAACTAGTCCGGGAAGTGGCGATTGCTTCCAGACACGTGGCACTGATTTTGTGAAGAGCTCAGGATATGATCTTACACCAATCTTATCCGCAACATGCCATGTCAAACTATTTTTGTCCACTCGTTTAATTTCCCCTCATAAAATCTCTAACCTCAAATCTTCCCTAGATAGGGCCGGGTTCGGCCCAATTTGTGATTATTGGACCTTTTTTGTAGGTTGCCTATCCTGTTCAATTCATCAAGGCATTGTCCATTGTACAAAAAAAAAAAAATCAAGGCATCGTCCAGAATCTACTGCGAAGGGCAGAATTATTTGTTATTTATAAGTTTTTTTTATACAAAAATTTGTAGAAAAGAGTTAGACCCATACACGATGTAAAAGTAGAGTGAAATCTCATTTCTTTTTAAATGATACAAATATCGGACAGAATAAGCTATCTGTTATTTCTAAATTAAAACTGTGAAGGTTGCTTCATTATTCTAGGATCCACAACTGATTTCAGCTTTCCCATGTTTCATACTTTCCTTTGACTTGAGCTTCTATATCGTTCATCTTCTACTAGGAGTGACGCACATGTTTCATGTTACTCATTCCCTCTAATCTTTAATACAAAATGTAGTTAATTTTTTTTAATATCTTAAAAAAATTAAATAAATTGATTAATGATATATAAATCTAACTTCTCAAGATGAATTTATATTATATACTTTTAAATCTATCTAAATTAGTTAATTATTTTTTATATTACTTATAATTAATTGATTTATTTAGTTTTCTAAATCTATCTAAAAGGGTTAACTAACTCTTATAATTAAGAAGTAGTATTTTATAAAATTTTTCCCTATTATATTTGAGTATTTGTGTGTAGTTAGTGGTCAATTTTTTATTTCATTCATTTTTCGAGATATATATGTGTGTGTGTGTATATATGATTCTACAATATTATGCTTACGTATAACTTGAAGATGCATATATGATTTTAACTTGTTGCGCTGTATATATAAGTTATTTGAAGGATCAATGATAGATATTAAAGTCAAAATTTGCTTTAGCCTCCTTTACTTGGAAACTTGGTCAACGTCTTAGGTACCCCCTCACGTTTTTATAATAGGAAGGTTGCAAGGGTTGAAATCTTATTGGAAACCAGTTTGAAATGTGAAAGCAGCACAAAATAGAATTCCTAGCTACTTGCGTCATGATTCCATTACTCCGTCAATTTTGTGTATGCATACCTAATTCAATAAATGTCAATTTCAAAAATGATGCATGCACAATTTTGTTCCTCCACATGGTCACATAACATTTACAACCTGAGCATCATATCTATCCAAATATTATTATTAGAATATTTGTAAAGCATTGATAATTAGAAGAAAATTAAGGAACAAATTATACTAGAAGAGAAAATTTTAAAAAATAATATTTTTTTTATTTTTTTTAAATTTTCTTGTTAGTATTTCCCTACTTAATTTCCTTTCACTTTTCTCTCCCTTCAAATATAACAAGATGTTATAATATGGATTAATTAAATCTTCTAAATTAGATTTTGTATGATTGAGACGCATGATTGTTTTTAAAATCAACTTGGAAATTCTATGAAACGTGAAAGATGTGCAATTCAATTGTGAGCATATGTTTTTTTTTTGGGGGGGAGAAGAATGGTTTGGTCAAGGTTGAGATGAACGGTGCTCCTTTCTCATTTATGCTTTCACTGCACGCATTCGCAGCGTTTACCTGAGTTTATTACGGTCAACTTCACCTCTAACAACCCCCGTTTATTTCCTAAATATAATCATAAGGCAATAATTATCTTACATAAAATAAGGAAGCAATAATAAATTAAGAACACAACATATTAGAAGATTTTAAATAAAATAAATATGTCATAAGCCATTCAAATTAATAGACAGATCTTACCAGTTTATTTATCTCCTCTGTTCTCAATTGATCATACATTAAGTCCATTCCAAGTTTGCATAAAAAAAAAAAAAAAGAGTTGATAAATTGTTAATTTTCCGAAGAAGTAGTTGATCTCCAATAAAAGCAACGACTGGAGATTTTTCTTTCTTCCTTTTTGGGCTTGAAATAGATACAACAACAACGACAACGACAACGACAACGACAATGATTTTTAGCGGCTGCTGTTGAACTCTAAAAGATGGAACACTCGTTCGCGTTTATGGGTTCATTTATGTGCACCTGACAATCACGCGGTTCCGTTGATCAAAGCATCGGCGCCAAGTCTTGGTCGTCGAACATGAGAGAGAGGTAGAGAGAGACAGAGTGACAAGAAACATACAAGAGTCAAAGTAGCTGCGTGTCCCTTCCGACCCCCTCCCAATACTCCATTAAACAATTCGACCACAACTAAATATACACATCTCATTTCCCTCAACTTCATCATCTCTCTACGCCTTCTCTCCTTATTTCCACCAGTTTCAGGTTCGTTTCCCTCATTCTCCCCCTCTTCTGGGTTCCCTTCACTTATGGCTGTGTTCTCTGATTCTCTCTTTGGGGAAATTTACCAGTGTTTCTTTTGGCTTGCGATAAATGGCGATCAGTGTTCTTCCGATGCTGCGGACAGACTTATTATTAGTTTCCTTTTCCGTTTCTCGGAAATTTTGTTTTAAAAAATCGTACTTCTATCCTCCCGTAGCTGTTAAAGACATTACTGAAAGAGAAGTTCTTGGGAAAATAGGATACGGTTCAAAGTTCATGCTTTCTTCTGCACAAAAAAATCCATGATGCACCTCTCGTATTAGAAGGCCCTTTTTCAATTCCATTCTAGTTTTAGTATCTTGTTCAGTTAATTGTTTGGGTCTTCCACTTGCATATCCTCTGAGATATTGAAGTTTGTTGCTTTGGTGGTTTGATCAGGTGGCCTTGGAAGTTCTTACATTTGAAGCGATTGTTACCATTTTATCTTTAAAGCTGCTCACTGGTACTTCATTCAGTCATGACCTGTTTTCCTATATTATTTGGTAGAAGGTCGCATTCTTCAGTAAGGCTAAATCCAGACATCGAAGAAGGTAACTAAATTACCTGTTCGTGTACTTTAATCATGATATTTATTGCTTTATATACCTTAGATTTTGATTAAAAATGTACTTGGGAACAGAATTTTCCGGTCTTCACAATGTCAGACTTTATACGTACAAAGAACTACGAAATGCCACTGAAGATTTTAGTCCTATTAATAAGATTGGGGAGGGTGGTTTTGGTTCTGTTTACAAGGTAACTGAAAAAACTTTCTAACTTGATGCTTTAAGTATTGTTTGCATTTGAAATTGATTTCTGCTTCCTTTCCTTTTGAATGAAAACTTAGAATGATTCCTGTGAATGGTTTTAGGGACGGTTAAAAGGTGGAAAAGTTGCCGCGATTAAAGTCCTTTCAGCTGAATCAAGACAAGGGGTGAGGGAATTCTTGACAGAGATTAAGGTGATATCAGAAATAGAGCATGGAAATTTAGTTAAGCTATATGGCTGTTGTGTGGAAGGAAATCACAGAATATTGGTCTACAATTACCTCGAGAATAACAGCCTCGCACAAACCCTTATAGGTACATGCATTATAATATTATTCATGTTTGGATGATTGTCTGTGTTTAATCCGTTAATGCTGCCTTTGAGATATTGAATTTTATCCCAAATCTATTTTCCTGGAAAATCATTGCAAGGAGGCATTTGCTATTTTTATTTCGGCCAATTAATGATATGCACAGCAAGCCTGATTTTGAAAAACATGAATGTGTTCTATTAACTTATTTTGACTCTCAACCTTGCACTAATTCTGTTTCAATAAATTGCTTTAATTTATTTACTTCCAGGTGGGCGACATAGCAGTATCCAATTCAATTGGAGAACACGGTCTAGAATATGCATTGGGGTCGCACGTGGGATTGCCTTTCTCCATGAGGAAGTAAGACCTCATATCGTTCATAGGGACATAAAAGCAAGTAACATTCTTCTTGACAAGGACCTCATACCCAAGATTTCAGATTTTGGGCTCGCTAAACTGATTCCAGCAAACATGACCCATGTTAGCACACGCGTTGCAGGAACCATGTAAGTATAGTTATCTGATGCTTTTGGTTTCTATTTTACAGTCTGGGAAACTGGAAGCTTTTGGTTTTAATTTGTCTGATCTTTTCCGCCCTTTCAAACTAAGAATTATCCTTCCTTTTATGAAGACTTGATCCCTCCCCCTCACTATTCCAGTTTCAAACTTGAGATCTTATGTTTGTATCGGAAAAAGGATATTCCATTTGTGATATAGGTTATGTTATTCTGTTAGGATTTATGATGTATGTTCTGTTGCAGAGGTTATCTTGCACCAGAGTATGCAATAGGAGGCAAGCTGACGCGAAAAGCTGATGTATACAGCTTTGGAGTCCTCCTTGTGGAGATTGTAAGTGGGAGATGTAACACAAACACACGATTACCTATTGAAGAACAGTACATTCTAGAAAGGGTAAGTATCTTTAATATTTGTAAAACTTCTATAACTTAATAACTTATTTTCTTGGTGAAAAGCACCTACTTGTCAGGAGATAGAATACACTAACTTGCATATTTCAATATCAAATGATAAATACTTTTTGAAATGAATTGCATTACATGTTATATTCATAGTCATTGATACAGACGATATGTTAGTGCAGCTGTAACTTCTGCATATAAATAGGGCAACAAAAACATTAATTTAAGCGATTGATTTCAGGACCTGCTCTTACTTGAGTTTCTGTTGTTACAGACATGGGATCTTTACGAGCGAAAGGAATTGGTAGCACTGGTAGATGAATCGCTGAATGGGGAGTTTGATGTTGAGGAAGCTTGCAGATTTTTTAAGATTGGCCTTCTTTGCACGCAGGATGATCCCAAGGTGCGGCCGTCCATGTCATCGGTGGTGAACATGCTCACCGGCAGAATGCGTGTTGACGAGAGAAACATAACAAAACCAGCCTTGATATCTGATTTTATGGACCTCAAAGTGAGGAAAAAACCAGTGAGTAATATTGACATGGAGACTCAGGCTTCATCTTCATACCATTCATCCTCGGCCTCGTACAACCAGGATACTACCTTTTCGTCAACTGTTTCAACCGCTGCAACTGCAACCTTTACCGCACGATATGATCAAAGCATTTAATGCGTCCTCTTGTGTCTGTTTCATTATTTTATTCCATATGCAAGGGTTGTATCTTGTGTAAATTTTGTAACCTTTGCTTACGTTTTGAGTGTTTGTTAATGTATATGTGGAATATGTGGGATTAGGCTGCTATTTCATATATTCAAGATTCTTTCCCTTTGCTTTGCGTGTCTTGCGATTCTCTTTACAGACCATTCCTCAAGATTCTTATAAAGCAAATAAATAAATAAATCAGGGCCAAAAAAATTGAAATTAGAACAAAGACAGTGTTTCGACGCTCCGGTGATCGCTGTAGCGGCCCCACTGCTCCGGTACGTGCTCCATGCTCGAATTGGATCTGTCGTTTATTTCTGCGTCTTCTTTTTCCTGATGATCGATGATCGCTGTTCTTTCCCGAATTTTGTTGTTTGATATTGCCTCTTTCAAGTTTAAGAGTTGCGTTATCTCTTTAACCCTTTGTTCTGAGTAACCATGCCAATTTTATGTTTTAGCTACGATAACTTTGCTTTTGTCCCTTTCTGGCGGTGTAGGCTTTAGAATTCACTGTTTGGTGTTCTTCAGCTTTGACGCCGATATGCTAATGCCTAAAATATCCGGTTTCATATGTGGCTTAACCTCTGGCGCTTTATGGGGTATGGGCTTTGGAATTTATTGTTTGGCACTGATGGTGGATTTATGGGGGAGGGGGTGACATGTTGAGGGGAATGAATTCCGAGAACGCTGAACCAATCTCTAATGGAAAATGGGAACTGCCATTCCTTTCTTCTTTCCCTTTCCTTTTCTTCTGTTACCAGCATCCTTTGACAAGTGAAAGTTGCCTTTTCATCCTTCCTGTTGTCAGCAAAAAAAAAATAATATTTTTGAGTGTTAAGTGTTAAAAAATTATTAAAAAGTTCTTTTGGTGCAAAAAGGAGTTTCCCCCCTCTTTTGGCAGCAACAAAGTTGTAGCGCTAGCTTTTCCCTTTCTACTTTGTAACAATGAAATGATTCCGCCATTATGCTGCTGTAGCTACTTACTTTTTTGGATTTATTACTATTATTGTCTCTATGTAAACTTAGACTCTTTTCTCCTTTTATTTTTTTTGGCTTTTCACAGCGTTTCTTTCTGGTTGATGTATACAAAAAAAAGGTTCTGTTAACCAGGAACCTAGTATTGATAAAATTTTCAGTTAGCATTCCATCTCCCTCCCTCCTGTTTATAATTGAATGGATTTTTCAGAAATGCTAATCTTATTTATCAGTATAGGTTTATGTTGAGTTTGAATTTGAGGCTTGTATGCGGTACTGAGGTCTCTCTCTCAATATTCTGAACAGATATATATTTTTCATTTGATACCTACGGCACGGGGATTGCAGTCAATTTTTAGATGTGTAGTTTGCTTATTTTAAATGATATGTATACATTTCAAGTGAACTGGCAATCTATGCTTCTTGAAATTGGTCAAGTGGGAGCTGTCCATGCTTGCTTATAACCCTGTCTGTATCTTTTGTCTACCACCTTGTTATGAAGTGAGCTTCGTATTGCTGCCTTACATGTATGGCACTTGTTCAGCTTCTTGTATGCCTATGGAATGAAGTATATATTGATGGCTTTTAACTCTGATAGTGATTGCTCATAATATCTGTAGCAGATTCACATTCGCTTCGATGGCATTTCATGCAAGGGAAAATCATGTACTAAATTAACCTCTGTTGCTGCAGTTTACTTGCAAAAGGACCTTATGTCTAGCATAGAGGATAACAAAGAACAAGGAGTAAATGTGAATACATCTGATGAGTCAGCTGATATGCCATCGTGCCAGGAGGAGGTTGTTGCAACTTCAGTTGCGGCTAGGTTTTTTTTTTTTTTTTAACTAAGAACATTCATGTCTTTTGAATTATTGAGTTCATAAATCTTGCAGAAGGAAGCTGTGAAAAAAAATATGGTGGAATGATGCCCAAAAAGTCACCGCTCATATCCAAGGTACATGCATGGGGTTTTCTTTTCCTTTTTTTTTTGGTCACAAGAGGGAATATATTGTAATGGCAAACACTGCAGAATATATATTACTGAGTATTGGAGCCTGATACAATCACAGAAAGATGAAGAAAACGGAAAGTAGGAAGAGTTAAGGGAAGAGAAGTACAGCAAGAGAGAGAGAGATTCCCATAAAAAACTTCACACCATTCGACTGGTTCTCGGGTCCTTATATGTTGATGGGGCATTGTTTTCTAACTCCCTCAACTTCCACGTTTTGCGCCTGTTCCTCATACTCTTCCTTATGGTGGGGCCCTCCATGTTTGTAGTGGAGAATAACCCATTTGACTCATTCTCTTCTCTGTGTACGTGGTCACTGTCATTATGCATGACAATATCCCCCTCTTCAATTGGGACCTTGTCCTTAAGGGCCAGTCCAGGGAATCGACGTCGTAAATCATGCTCACTCTCCCAGGTAGCATCAGGTGAGGAGTCCCACTGCACAAGATAGTGACGCTCCCAGGTTGTTGGGTGGACATGAATAAGTTGTGAGGCTAGCATCGCCACTGGTTGGCACAGGGGCCCCTCGGGAACGGACGTGAGCGGCATAGGGAAATAGGTGCCACAGTGGTCAGCGCCATAGAAGCGTTTGAGCTGTGATACATGAAAGACCGAGTGAATCTTGGCAGTGTCGGGCAACTGGAGGCGGTATGCAACTGACCCTACTCTTTCGAGGATGTCAAAGGGACCAAAATACTGTAGAGCTAGCTTCTGGTATTTTCGTAGTTGCACAGAGTGCTGCCGATATGGCTGTAAGCGAACCAGAACTCGGTCCCCAACTTGGAACTCTAAATCCCTCCTTTGCTTGTTGGCGAAGTGCTTCATTCTGTGTTGTGCTCGACTGATATGGATCTTTAAAGTGTGCAACACTTCATCTTGTTCCAGGAGCTGGGTGTGTACGTCGAAGGGGGTGTCTTCTTCGGATGAGTGTTTGACCAGTGGTGGTGGGTCTCTACCATACATAACCTTAAAGGGGGTGAAACCGGTCGATGAGTGATAGGTGGAGTTGTACCAAAATTCCGCCCACGATAAGAACGCGAGCCAACGACGTGGATATTCATGAACGAAGCATCGCAAATACATCTCGATGCATTTATTTAGGGCCTCAGATTGCCCATCACTCTGAGGGTGATATGCAGTGCTAAAACATAGTTTGGTACCTTGGAGCTTCATGAGGTGTCTCCAGAATGCACTTGTAAACGTCTTGTCCCGGTATGAGACGATCGTTTTTGGCATTCCGTGCAGCTTGATTACATGTTGGAGAAATGCTTCCGCCACTGTAAGGCTAGAGAAATTGCCTGGGAGTGGGATAAAATGCCCGTATTTGGATAATCGGTTGACGACCACCATGATGACTGCATATCCTCGAACCAGTGGCAATCTGGTAATAAAATACATGGCTATGTCCTCCCAAATCCTTTCCAGAATGGTTAAAGGTTGTAGCAACCCGGCGGGATGAAGTTGAGTAACCTTTGCTTGTTGACATATGACACAGGCCCGAACATAGTTTCGAATGTCTTGTCTCATATGCACCCAGTAAAATAGCCTGGCTACCCTATGGAATGTCCGTAAATATCCTGCATGACCCCCTAACAGACTGACATGTAACTCATCGAGGATTTGGTGAAGTAGCTCTTTGTCTGCACTTGGTATCATTAATCGATTTTTCCAGTAAAACTGGTCATCCCGTACGGTGAAGTTCGACGTCGTATCCCCGGTAGCTATAATATCCGCTTTTAACTGCTGCATGGATGTAGATCGCTGTACTTGATCATAAATTCTGTCCAGAAATGTGCCTTCAACAAAGGATAGAGCTAGGTAGTGGGCTTGTGATAAGGCATCAGCAGCTTGGTTTTGTTGTCCCGATCTATATTCTATTGTGAAATTATACCCCAGTAGTTTTGGGAGGCAATTTCCTTGTTTTGGTGTCTGAATTATCTGATCATTGAGATGCTTGAGACTCTCATGGTCGGTTTTTATGACGAAGCGGTGTCCCAAAAGGTAGTGCCGAAATTTTGCTACCGCTTCGGTAATGGCGCAAAGTTCCCGAACATATACTGACTGTGCTTGCATTCTGTTTGATAGCTTCTTTGAGAAGAACGCCATTGGATGTGCATCTTGACTCAATACAGCCCCAATTCCAGATCCTGATGCGTCCGTCTCTAGCACAAATGGTTTGGTGAAGTCTGGTAAGGCAAGAACCGGTGCCTCCGTCAATGCTTGTTTCAGTCGATGGAATGCGTCTTGTGCTTTCGATGTCCATTCGAATGAGTCCTTCTTCAAGAGGTCGGTCAAGGGACTCGCAATCTGAGCATATCGACAAATGAAGCGCCGATAATATCCGCTAAGACCCAGGAAATCCTTGAGTTGAGTCACGTTTCTGGGGGTAGGCCAGCCCTGTACTGCTCGGATCTTGTCTTGGTCCATCTCTATTCCCTGGGCTGAGATTACATGACCCAAGTAATCAATTTTGGTCTGCCCAAATGCACACTTAGTTATCTTGGCGTACAATTGATGTTGAGATAGCACCCCTAACACATCTGCAATATGACGCAAATGGGTATCCCAATCAGAGCTGTAAATCAAAATATCATCAAAGAATATTAGGACAAAACGACGGATGAAGGGTCGGAAGACGGAGTTCATGAGTGCCTGGAATGTTGCTGGTGCATTTGTCAGTCCAAAGGGCATCACCATCCATTCATATAACCCTTGGTGTGTCCGAAAAGCTGTCTTCTCCCGGTCTCCTTCCCGCATTAAGATTTGATGGTAACCTGAGCGGAGATCTAGCTTTGAGAAGCACATGGCTCCATGTAGTTCATCGATGAGCTCATCAACGATGGGCATTGGAAAAGCATCTTTGATAGTGACGGTGTTAAGGGCACGGTAGTCAACATAAAACCGCCATGTACCGTCTTTCTTCTTGACTAAGATGACCGATGCTGAGAAGGGACTGTTGCTGGGTTTTATGAGGCCTTCTTCTAAGAGCTAGGAGACAATCCTCTCGATCTCTGTTTTCTGACTAGCCGGGTATTTGTAAGGGCGAACCTTCACTGGATTGGTATTAGCCAAAAGCTCGATACTATGTTCTTGACTCCTTCTAGGAGGTAGTCCGTGTGGCATAGCAAACACTGACTGATACTGTTCCAAAATGCGCCGTAAGTCTAACGGTGTGTCTAGTGGTAATTCTAAATTGCCCTCTTGTTCTTCCAGAGCCTCAATCACATAACATTCGGCGATGGCGTCGGTCTGTGCTAGCCGCATCAAGCTGTGGTGTTGGGCTATAGTCGTTGTTGACCCTCGGTGTCCCTGTAAGGTAATGAATGTGTCTCCTGACAAGAATCTCACTAGCGACGCGCTGTAGTCGGCGATGTGTGGTCCTAAAGTCTCCAACCAGGTAGGCCCAATTACCACATCAACACCAGCCACCGGTAGTACAAACATGGTGACTGGTATAGTGTACCCACTAATCTGTATCGGCACGTCGACAACCTTCTCATTGCTGCTCAATACCTTTCCTGTACCTCCTAATACTCGCACTGTTGGAGTGTACTCTACTGGTAGTCCAATATGTTTGACTAGCCTTGGGTGTAAGAAATTGTTGGAGCTCCCTCCGTCAAGAAGAATCTGCACCTTGGTTCCTTGTATCGTCCCTTCAAAACGTATGGTGGCTACCCCGTGTGTCCCCCTTAACGCATGTAGGGACAAATGATGTAGCGTAGCTTCAGTGTCGGCCTCTTCCTCCTCTTCCTCCACCCCCTTGTTTTCTTCCTCGTACTGTAAGAGCATCAGTTGTTTGTTTGGGCATCGGTGAGCCGGAGAAAATTTAGCATCGCAGGTGTAACACAGCCCCTTCTCCCTCCGGATTTGCATTCAGTAGCGGTCATTCGTTTAATGGGTGGCATGGTTGGTGTAGGCAGTATTGGAGGGAGGTTAGTTTTACCGCCACCAGAAGTTGTAGGAGTGGTATTGGTGTTTGGGTTGTTGTATGAGATGACAGCTCGGTTTGGGTTCAAGATTGGTGTGGTGTAATGGTGTTTTGGTGAGGGTTCATGTTTTGATGTGGGTTCTATCTTTTGGGTATTGTTGGTAGTTGGGATGGTGGGATGATCGAAGAGTCGGGCAAGTGCCATAGCGTTTATCACGGTTGTGGGCTGGTGAACTAGTATGTCACGTTTTAGTTCGGGTTTGAGACCTCCTAGATAACAATCCAACAGGGCACTCTCGGGTAACTCCTCCGCTCTATTTGCCAAGGATAGGAACTTGGTGTTATAGCCATCTATTGATCCTCCTGCTATACTTTGCGTCAGTTTAAATAATTGTGAGCGGGCACAATCGAGCTGGGATGGTCCGTATTGTAATTCCACAGCTTTGGTCAAGGTTTGCCAAGTTGGTATACGTCCGGCTTTCTCAAGCATCTGAAACCAAGGGAGCGTTTCTCCGTCAAAGTGCACCGATGCAATGACAAGCTTCTGAGCATTTGGGATCTCGTAATATTTGAAATACTGGTCCGCCTTAAAGATCCAATCTAATGCTTCGCTACCATCAAACCGAGGGAAATCCAGTTTGACAGTCTTAAAACCATGAAAGTGGCTCTGAAACTTGGGTGACAATGTCATGGGGTCATATTTGGGTTGTTCAAGTTTGCTGTGAAGTGAATCCATTGACTTCGTGAGGTTCTGAACCACTCCACTGAATTGGTCAACTTGCTGAAAGCGTTCCTTAGCATACTCCATAAATTCACTCACCTTTTTAATCTCTGCTTGCATCTCCTTCATGCGTGTGTTGTCTGCCATTGTCCCAGGTTTAGTCGCCTCTCAATGAAAGCACCAATTGTAATGGCAAACACTGCAGAATATATATTACTGAGTATTGGAGCCTGATACAATCACAGAAAGATGAAGAAAACGGAAAGTAGGAACAGTCCAGAGGGAAGAGAAGTACAGCAAGAGAGAGAGAGAGATTCCCATAAAAAACTTCACACCATTCGACTGGTTCTCGGGTCCTTATATGTTGATGGGGCATTGTTTTCTAACTCCCTCAACTTCCACATTTTGCGCCTGTTCCTCATACTCTTTCTTATGGTGGGGCCCTCCATGTTTGTAGTGGAGAATAACCCATTTGACTCATTCTCTTCTCTGTGTACGTGGTCACTGTCATTATGCATGACATATATGTTCAATATAAGATCAAACAATCACATCATGAGAGGTTTTTCTTTGTTTTTTTTTGTTCTTTGGGGGGGGGGGGCTTGGAATTAATGTATTCTCTGCACTTAGATATAATTGAAGCCAACCTTTTAGTCCTTTTCACCTTTGCTAACTACTGCAATATGAGTAGAATATAAGAGTTAAGACTACATTTCCATGGGATTGAGGTGGTGTCTTCTTCATTGTATGAATACTAAACACCTTGAGGGACAATTCATTGTAGTTCCATCCCCCACACAAACAAAAAATCAAATAAATAAAGCATGCAAACTGTCGAACTGGTTTTTATGGTCGAAAGTAAAACCTTCAAAGAAAAAAATTTTGATAGTTATTTTATCTATTATTCGTGAACCGAAGCATCTAAATCTGACCATACCTGCCATGTCCAATCAAATTTCTGCCTGGAACTTTTTTATTTCAGCCAACGCAGCAGCAAACACGTTACCGGAAATCTCCTTATGCTCCCTCAGATGAAGGTATAGCGTGTTTAGGATGCTGGTTTTAATCTGGGATTAGTTTTAGTTGATGTTTTTTGGGTTACAGCTTCTTAAAAGATTGTGAACAAGATTCTCATTTGTGTTTTTTTCATAAAAGGGGGAAATATTTCACCGGAGGATGCACCTTCCAATGAGTAAGCAGTCGGCCTTTTGATGATCTGCTGACTATTGTTCTGATATGAGTTGGTATAGCCTGTTTAAATAAAAATAAAAATATCGAATATGTACACATATTGGCAGAAGACGTGAATTTGATCTACTGCTCCGCAGTAAAACTTGTCAAGACTATGATCTTTGTATTTTCCATTTCTTCTTTCTTCAGGAATTTGAATAAACCAATAAGAAATTGAGAATGAAATGTGACTGGTTGCCTTATACCTAGTACTATTTCATTCTATATGGCTTCCTCCTAAGATAACTGGCTAAACGCTATACTTGGTTATTTATTGTGGTTAGTTTTCAATAAGAGGTAACCGGATGGAAGGAAATCGTCCAACAGAACAAGCGACATGTGGTTCTTTGAAAGAAATTTTATAAAGAAGGAATTAAATGGCAAGTACTTTGAAAGAAATTTTATAAAGAAGGAATTAAATGGCTAGTACTTTGAAAGAAATTTTATAAAGAAGGAATTAAAGGGACATCTGAAGGTTATGTTTGCAATTATGGAGTGGAGGCCGAAGGGATGAAATAGAGAGAAAATTGGGAAGTAGGAATTGGAGCTTTATTAGTATGAAAAATTGGCACATGAAAAATCACGTCTGATATCATAGCGCTAATCAGCAATTTAATTGCATTATTTTAACAAATTATGAAGTTTTCTATCGATGTTATTCTGGTGCAGAGGGGTTTTGAAGCCCTAATATAACAAAGAAAGGAAGCTAGCTGCCTCGGGGGTTGAAAGTCCCCGTTTCCTATCAAAGAAAAAGTAAACACTCAAAACATACAGACTACAAAACCAATATTAAATTCCAAGGGTGAGCGCCAAGCTGTAGATTGACCCGGAGAGTTATGAGAAATTCTCACCTTACGCTTTCAGAGCCTCTAATTAATGAATTGATTAGTTTACCATTGCACGAAATTGTGATAAATTTTGCGTAAACGTTGAGAACTTGACAAAAACCTCTATACAAGTGTTTCTAATATACAACACTGGATTAATTTAATGGTAAAACTCTAGAAACATACATTTGGTTGTACACGACAATACACATGTTCCAGCAACGATCGTCCTATGAGGCACTTGAGATCAAAGTACATCGTCCATATCAGAGGAGTCACTTGAGATCAAAGTACATCGTCCATATCAGAGCAAAGATCTCAATATTTAAACCATGTTTAGAGGGCATCAGGTTAGCCATAACGACCACATTACTCGTCAATATTAGTAAAACTGGGAACTATTACAGACAAATCACTCCCACTAGTTAATGTCAATTGCATGATTGCATGCAGAAGATGATATAGCCTATTTGGGGTTTCTGAGAACAATGATGACAGAATCTCCGCGGAGGAACATTTTACTGATGAATCTATCCTTGTTAACTGGCTGTGCCTTTTTCTTTCCTTTCCCAGTCTTGGGCACCTGGATTCGACATGCATGGACTGGCTTAGATGAATTTGTTTATAAGTGGAGGGGAAAGAAATCCATGATAGAGAAACACACACCTCAGTCCACATTTCCCGGACATTCTCAAGCACCATGTTGCAGTGCCTATCGAAAGCTCTAACTCGGCCCAGAAGCTTCCTATTGTTGCGACAATTGATCAGCACCTGCACAAGTGAGATATCTGATTAAAACCACAATAATCCACGCATGCACTAGACCCCATAGAGCCATATAGGAACAACCATACCTGTGTGTTATTCTTAACACTCATCATGAGCACAGATAGCGGTCCTGTGTTAAACTCCTCCTCTTCATTTTTGCCACTCTATAAAAACCAAGAATGATTACAAGTCGAAAAACTAACATTTTCCAGAGTTGCTATTGTGCACAAAACACTATGTAAATAACACGTTAAACCCCATGTCTGACTTCCAGTGTGATTGCAAATCACAAAAGCATAAAACTATTATTCCATTCAAATAAATGGTGTTACAATGATTATTTTATCTATTAATAATTTGCAATTCAATTTGTAACGAATATATATATATATATATATATACCAACAATTCAGCATCAAACAAGATCACTTTCACAAGGACTAGCTGAGATCATACCAGCAATTGAAGAGAAAGATTAACGAAGTGGTACACAAAGAGTGCTACAGACATTTTTATGTACTCATCCGGCCCTTAATATAAGAGTTAATTTACTTTTTTAGGAGATTAAGGAAACCAAATAAATCAGTTAATTATGACCAAATCCAACTCTTTAGAATGAATTCATATTATATACTCTTTAATCTACCCAAATTAGTCAACTAGCTCTCATATTAGTTATAATTAACTGATTTATTTGACTTCCTTAATCTATCTAAAAAAATCAACTAGTTCTTATATTTAGGGCTGGAGGAATATTATATAAGGAGAGGGAGGAAAATGGTTTCCACTACATAAAATTCAATGCTTCTCTAACCCCCAGCATGCAAAAAGTGGTTAAGAAAAAGGGAAAACATAGATCCAGAAAAATGAAAAAATGAAGGGGCAGAATAAGGATTAGGTGCCAAGATGCATCACACATAACTTAAGGCAAATTAAAGAACTTACATCTTCCTCCATTGGCCGGCTGAAAAGAGATACAAGGGAGGAGAAAACCATGTCAGTGATTATGTAAAATCTCAAAATATCTTAATTATCAATCAAGATGATCAACTGAAAACTAAAGTATACCTCATTTTGGATAGAACTAATGTTCAGTTGCAAAATTCTTCAAAAATTGCGGAAATTGACCTGCCAGAGAACATGTCAATTAATCCATAAAGTAAAAGAACAAAATGAGAATATAAGGACAAATTTCAGATAAACCATGAGGACCAGGATGTAAAATGGGATCATATAAACTGCAAATAAGTTTCCATTCTGTAGAAATAATAACAAGGCTGAGACATGTAATAATAAAAGGAAGAGAAGAAAGCTTGTTCTGATAATATATTCATGCAGCATATGAGATAACATATATCAAAATAAAGTGAGTAAATCAATGATTGGACCAAAATTCTCATTTAGGTTAAGTACAGTTGCAGGTAGCCAACGACTACCATGCTCTACAAACCTATGTTAGAGAACCAAGTCTTGAGCTCTAAAAGCAAAGCATAAATAAGATAATACAATAAACAGAGAAAAAGGACTGTTTGTCAAACATCATTTTCAAGTCTCCGAATGCATTCTCCAAATTGTAAGGAATCAATAGGAAAGAAACAATGAATGTTTCTCAATTAAGTATCGGCCACTCAAACATCCCGAAGCATTTCTCAAGAATATAAATATAACAAAAAAGATATTAATCTAAGAAACATCGGTGTGACTGAGAACGTAAGTCAATGAATTAAAGAGAAACACAGCTGCATTCCAGTATGTCTCTTCAGTTCAGGTTTCCAAAAGCATTCTTCATGAATAACTAAAAAGAAGAACGAAAGTTTACTGAATTTGTTCCTCATCAGAGACGAAAGCTTGTTCAAATCAAATTGGAAAGCAAAAACACCGGTACAGAAGCGAAGACTTGCCACAAAGGAAGCAAGAAAAAAAAGAGAAAGAGAAAAGAGAAACAACCACACAAAAACATGGAAGCTAGAAAATGATGCATACCTAAATTGACAGTCATAAAAAGATGTCGATTCTTAAAGCTACTACAAAGTGGAAGCCAGGAGCCTCGGGAGATCTTAGACTGATAAATCGCAAAACCCTAGCTCCCTTTCGAAAATTTCGTTTAAAACCTCAAAAACCTTTTTTTTATATACAAATTTTTTGAAGAGATTAGGTTCCACGATCTAACATTCTGGAGGGCAGGGCGTCTCCTTTATCAAAACTAATCTGAATAAATTATCTATTATTCTTAAATTTAAATTTAAATATTTAAAAATTAAAATATTTTTTTAAATATTATAATTATAATTATAATAAAATAATATTTTTTAAAAATTAAATATATTTTAAATAATTATATATCTTACCTTTCATTCATTGAATCACCGAGTTAGTCCAATTAGCGATCCGGGCTATACGTATTTTTGGGCTACAGTTTTGGATGTTTTGTGGGTTGTAATTTAGGTTATGTAATTATACTGTTTAAATTGAGTTTTAGTAAAAAGTTTATAAAAAAATATGATTTTAAAATATTTTAAAATAAGCTTTTTTTTTTATAAATAAATTAATATTTAAATAGTTATTATTAGAATAATTTTTATGATTAGTAAATTGTATGAGATAAAAAATAAATTAATAAATAAATTTTATATACTGTTTATCAACATCATCGTCTATCATCCTGTTGTCCCAGGACGTTACTCTTCCCGGACGACTTCTTCTCATCCTGTTGCCCCACGACGCTACTCTTCCCGGACGACTTCTTCTCATCCTGTTGCCCCAGGACGCTACTCTTCCCGGACGATTTCTTCTCATCCTGTTGTCCCACGATGCTACTCTTCCCCGAGGACTTCTTCTCATCATGTTGTCCCACAATGCTACTTTTCCCCGATGACTTCTTCTCCTCCCTCTTCCCTTCGGCAACTGTGATGGTATTTGTCGAAGAACCAATTCCTGATGAAGAAGCAAGGTAATGCTGGCCCTATCGACACCAGGATAAAGGAAAGATATAATTTCCCAGTAAAACTTCCTAATTTAAACTATAATAAATTGACAATTTGTTTCAAAGATTGTTTTTCGGATTCACCATTATGAGTTGAAAACTTCATTTTCAGTACCATTCACTCTGTTTCATCAGTAGAAAAAGAAAAAAGATAAATTAAGTTTATGATGTCTTCCCCAATGCGTAATGCAAGAAGCCCTCGGGAAGCTAGATTCAACAAACAAAAACAAACTGTTTTCAACATTGAAACTTTGTCTCAATCTCCAATACTCTTCAGCAAAGAGAGGAAATGGTAAAGAGAGTCAGAAATAACATAAAAGAGAGAACATAGTGTTAAAAAAACATAAGTAAAATAATTTTTATGTCTATAAGTTATTTTTTTCATTCAGCTATTCTTATACGTTTATCTAAAATTATAATTTAATTTAAAAATATTTATAAATTAAAAAAATTATTTGTTTGAAATTTTTGCAAAATTATAATTTAAACTAAAAGTTTTTATAAAACTATGGTGTTACAAATGTCAAAACACCCACCTAATAGAATTACTTTATTATCAATTTAGTATGTACTTATAAATAAAGTTAGACCTAGTAAAAATGATTAGTCACTTATAATATTACAAACTAATATTTTAATTCTTATTAAGAAATATATTTATATTTAGTGTTCAATAGTATTTTGTATAGAATTATCTTAAAGATACTTGAGAAAAAAATTACTATATATTTTGTCGCAAAAAATTGTATTATGTATTATTCAACTAACGTTTAGTTAATATATTTTTAATTGAATTGTGGCACATCGTAGAAAATGGTGGGGTCTTACTAATATGAAAAATACAGTAAGGTAGCCCCATCCTATTACAAGTCACAACTATGTGACTCAATTTCATTTTAGTATAATACAATGTGAGAAGTACTTCATACTCTATTTATTTTAAATTTTATTTAATTAAAATATAATAAATTAGTTAATAACTCATATAAAAAATTCATAATTTATTTTATTTTTTAAAATAATAAATATTTTAATTTAAAAAATAATAAAAGTTCATTTGAACCAAATTAAAATATTTAATATTTTAAAAAATAAAATAAAATATGAATTATTTTAAATGAGTTATCGGTCAAATAGAATTAGAATGCGTTGAGTTGTTATAATTTAATTAGATAAAATTAAGATGATATATGATCCTCTTAGAGTATATATATTTATATATACACACATATATAAAGAAGAAGAAGGTACGATCGGTTCTGGCTCTAATCTTTGAAAAAAATAAACAAAAATATTATAGAAAAGAAAAGTTAATATCATCTCATAAAAAATATTTATATATTTTAGAAATATCATGTTATTTAAATTTTATTTAATTAAAATATAACAATTCAACTGATAATTTATCTACAAAATTCATAATTTATTTTATTTTTTAAAAAATAAATCTTTTAATTTAAAACAAATAAAAATTCATATGAACTAAATTAAAAAAAAAATTTAAAAAAATAAAATAAAATGTACATTATTTTAGGTAAATAATTGGCTAACTATAATCAAAATATGTTAAATTATTATATTTTAATTAGATAAAATTTAAATGAGATATTAGTCTTTGAGTATATACCGACCTCTGTATGCAATGTTATTAAAATGTTATAATTATTTTTTTATAAATTTAATATTATCCAAATTAAAAAGATTATTCTTTTTAAAATAAAATAAAATATAAATTATTTTAGATGAATAATTGATTAACTATAATTAAAATGCGTTGAGTTGTTATATTTTGATTAGATAAAATTTAAATTACATATTATTCTTTGAGTATATACCCACCTCTGTATGCAATGTTATTAAAATGCTATAATTGTGTTTTTTATAAATTTAATATTATCAACTAATTCAAATTTAAATTCAAAACATTCTTAAATCGAAATAGGAGTTTATAATTTTTTTATTATGAGTCCAACAAGATCAAAATGAAAAATATAATTTTAATTGCTTTAAGTAATTGTAGTCTGTAATGACTATTCTTTTTAATTAAGCAACTTTTCAAACATTATAAAATATTTTAGGACTCTCTAACAAATATTTTAAACTTTGGATCTTTAATCGCAATTTTCTTAATACCACCTCAACAATAGCGTGGCGTGAACCACGGCGGTGCATCGTAATGTAGGCACGAAGCATCCCTGAGTCTTTAATTCCCCGCCTCTGAGATTTCAAATTTCAAAACCTAACGGTCTAATATTTCCATTAAGGCCAATCCAATCTATCCCATGTATACATCCTAAAATAACGAAATTAACGCCATTTCAGAGAAAAATCGCTTTTCTTTTCCTTTTTTTCTGTTTTTTTCCTCAGGTAAATGCAGTAGTGACTCATCTACGCTTTGATTGTTATTATTGCTGTAAATTCAAACAGTTTATTTTATCAATGGAGGATCGCAATCAATGGCATCTTTACGACCCACTTCTTCTCACAGACGCCTCTTTGCAACAAGAAAACTCTTCTATTCACTCCATTCGTAAGAACTCTGCTCCATGATTCTAAACTCAGCTTTGTCTGTAGTTGGACCATCTTGGTTTATCGATAAATTTTCGTCGTTGATTTGGCAGACAATTCACTAACATCACTGTGCTCTCAAAGTCCAACAATGGCGGATCATGAATCGCAGGGCAGCCCAAATGACGGTAAGACTTCATAAT
The DNA here is from genome assembly GCA_037074615.1 of Leucaena leucocephala. NCBI lineage: Eukaryota > Viridiplantae > Streptophyta > Magnoliopsida > Fabales > Fabaceae > Leucaena > Leucaena leucocephala. Next base: position 257,372 of record CM073544.1, on the reverse strand, counting down.
ATATCAGAAAGATCGATACTTTCTCGTAGCTGATGAACCCAACTTGGAGTTTTTATTTTGATTTTCTGGTGTAGAATTTTCTTGGAAAAGACGAGAGTTTGACCAAAAAGATGTACAATTTGAAGACCCAATAGCAAAAAAAGTGGTTGATGATAAGAGAGCCCATTTCTTGATTTGTTCCACACAACTTCATCGGCAATAGATCTTAGAATTTTCAATTTTGGTTTCACGAGAATCTGATCGAATTGTGGACGGATTTTTCAGGCCGATCACTGTTAGGATATTCTTTAACGTCTCCTGATTTTGTCATCTGCGCTGGCTCACCGGATATTGCCATGGAATCCCCTGAGATGTTGGAAAGCAAATCTCGTCAAAAAGTGGAGTCGCCTGTGGAGCTCTCTTTAGAGAATGGAATTAATGGGTCTGATGTTGTAAAGCCTCAGAAGATTCCAACTGTGAAATTCTCTATGTTTTGTGAAACCTTCAGAGAACTGTCTCGCGAAGCCTCTTTTGAGCTTTTCCCACCCCGAGAAGTCACCGATAAGTCACCTCACGACTACCCTCCTAGTCAGTGACATTTGTTTTTCTCTCTACTGTGGATGGAGATTTTAGAATATAGCTGTGTTAATTTTTTTTGTTTTTACAAGATTCTACTTTAAATACGGGAGAAAATGAATTGCAAGAAGATATAAAAGTATCACAGGGTGCAGAATTGGATTCTCCATATGTATGCTTCTTTCTAACCAATATCATCTTTATATCCAAGGGATGAAATTTAGTGTTCCAGTGCGCATTCAATGTTGTTATTGTAGGATAGCGGAGATAATGAGGGTGAAGAGGATATTCAGAAGCTGAGAAGGGAATACAAGTGTCAGAAAAAGGATCTGGCGGAAATCAGGAGGGTGTTGGAGGAACTCAAAAGGGAGAATCAACAGAAGGATAGAGAATGCCAAGAAGCATTGAAGTCTTTGCAAGATCTTCAGAATGAGCTCATGCGCAAGTCCATGCATGTAGGATCATTGGGTATGCATCCCCTTTTTCAGATTCTTATGAGTTACCGGCTAATATTTCACTCATCTGACATAATGAGACTTCCAAAATTTGCAGCATTTGCCATTGAGGGGCAAGTAAAAGAAAAAAGCAGGTGGTTTTCCTCTCTGAGAGACTTGACAAGGGAAGTAAAGGTACTGATATTTTGAGAAATTAATTAATTAATCCACAAAATAAAGCATTAAAAAAAAAACTTGTATTGTGGTAAACTGGTAAGCAATTTCATTGTACAGATTATGAAAATGGAACACATTAAACTATCGGAGGAAGTAGAGACATATAAGAAGTTTCTTGCAGATATGAGTGAAATGGGGACTACTATCAAGTCCAAGAGTAAGTAGATACGAAGAAGTTTCAGTTTCAAATCTTTATGTTAGTTGAAGGTCACATTTTCACATATTCTGATTCCATTATTTGTAGTACATGAGCAGCAGGAGTTCCATGAAGATCTCAAGTCCAAATATTTAGAAGGCGCTAGGAAACAAAAAGAACTTTACAATAAGGTTTTGGAGTTGAAAGGTAAGCATGCACTTTATCTTTAATTCTTGATTATAGACTAAGATATAATAGCGTAATTTAGAATGATTTACAAAATATTCTTCCTCACAGGGAACATTAGGGTCTTTTGCCGGTGTAGGCCGCTTAATGATGAAGAGATGACATCGGGAGCAAGAATGGCAATAGATTTTGAATCAGCAAAAGATGGTGAGCTCACTGTACTGTCAAATGGGGCTCCTAGAAAGACTTTCAAGTTTGATGCTGTTTTTGGGCCCCAAGCAGATCAAGGTAATTGTGAATTAATATGCCATAAATTCTCTGTGACATTTTGAAGGTTGAAGACTCATTCTGGGCAGCCTTTACTTTTTCTTGTTTGTGTACATATAGCCGACATATTTGAAGACACGGCATCATTTGCAACCTCAGTTCTAGATGGGTATAATGTATGCATATTTGCTTATGGGCAGACTGGAACAGGAAAAACATTTACAATGGAAGGTACAGAAAAGGCACGTGGAGTTAACTTCAGGACTCTTGAGAAAATGTTTGACATAATCAAGGAGAGACAAAAGCTCTATCGGTATGATGTCTCCGTAAGTGTCTTAGAAGTCTACAATGAGCAAATAAGAGACTTGCTTGTCTCAGGAAATCAGCTTGGAATAGGTGCAAGAAGGTTGCTTCTAAGTCACTCTGCCATTTATGTTATGTTAATTCCGGAAGCCCTTCAAATGAACCCACTCTTTAGCTTATTCTGATTGATTTTCAGATTAATAGCTGGATATGCTAACTGATATTGGTTTGAATATAGGCTTGAAATAAAGCAAGCAGGCGAAGGAATGCACCATGTTCCGGGACTGGTGGAGGCATACGTAAATAACATGACTGAAGTCTGGGAAGTCCTACAAACTGGCAGCAACGCAAGGGCTGTTAGCTCAACCAATGCCAATGAGCACAGCAGTCGATCCCACTGGTTAGTTTTATTGTTTATTGGTCGAAATCCTTAAATTTTAAATAATGACAAGACTTTGGCGAAGTTTATTTTGGTGTTTACCATCAGTTTTTTGAAGTATAAATATAAATTGGAACTCTGTTTCAGGTGTTAAGTGTTACAATTCTATTGATTTGAAGAACTACGTTGAAAACACATACCTGAAAAATGTCTTTCTGTATATGTCATGTTAGAATAGTAGTGCTTATGAAAGATTGTTCCTTCTCTGCACAGCATTCACTGTGTTATGGTTAAGGGGGAGAATTTGTTGAATGGGGAATGCACAAGAAGCAAGTTGTGGCTAGTAGACCTGGCAGGCAGCGAGCGAGTGGCTAAAACAGAAGTGCATGGGGAACGACTCAAGGAAACTCAGAATATTAATAGGTCTCTCTCTGCACTAGGAGATGTTATATCAGCTCTTGCAACGAAATGCTCACATGTTCCTTTCAGGTAATCAAAATAGATATAAACTTTGATTATAAATGAGAGCCCCATATTTCTTAGTGTTAGCATGGAAGTTTATGGTGTTCTTCATGGTGCAGAAATTCCAAACTCACACACTTGCTGCAAGACTCTTTAGGTACTTAACGTATGTTTAGATCTGCTTCATGTGCATGTATGCATAAGTTGCATCTCCATATTTGTGCAAGCAAATATTATTATAGATATTTGACCAATAAACTTGCTTTTTTAGGGGGAGATTCGAAGACGCTCATGTTTGTACAGATTAGTCCTAATGAAAATGATTTAAGTGAGACGATTTGCTCTCTGAACTTTGCTAGTAGAGTGAGAGGAATAGAATTAGGGCCTGCAAAAAGGCAATTGGACCCTACTGAACTTCTCAAATACAAACAATTGGTATGGCTATGTCGTACTTTTGTATTATCCATTTTCTTTGTTTCATCTATTGCATTTTCAACAATTTCTGTCTTTTGTCAGGCTGAGAAAACCAAGCAAGAGATGAAGATTAAGGACTTGCAAATCAAGAAAATGGAGGAAACAATTCAGGGATTAGATTCAAAGATAAAAGAGAGAGATATTAAAACTAAAAGTCTACAAGATAAGGTATCTTATCATATTGGAACCCATGATATTTTAATTTTACTTTTAGATGTCTCTCTTAGCATTATTTGTGTTGGTTTTTGAAGGTCAAGGAGTTGGAATCACAACTTTTGATTGAGAGAAAGCTAGCACGTCAGCATGTAGACTCAAAGATAGCTGAGCAGCATCTGCTTAAACATCAAGAGCAAAACAATACACCTATGAGACCAGAACTTGCAAATAAACCACTAGGAACTCACAAGAACTTTAATGATTTCATGAGTTCAACTAGACCACTTATGGAGAACAATATCTCAAAGCAACCTACACTGCCGCCCTTCTCAACGTTGTATAACTCTATCAAGTGCATTGATCATGCGGAAAAAGAGAACAATCCTGAGATAGTTGAGAAACTTGTATTGCCTAAAAGGACTGGAAGAGCTTCCATTTGCACAATGACTCAATGTATTCCTTCGGTCACGGCTTTAAGGCGAAACTCTCTAATACCTCTCCCAAGTGTGCCTAACTTGCATCAACTCCCATCACCAATAATGCCAGTGTTAGAATGTAAAGATGAGGAGAAAGAAAGCAATGACGGAGTGGGGAACTGTTTGGCTACACAGACACATCCTGCGAGTCCTAAACAACGAATGACAAGCGGAAGTAAGAAGAGAGGAAGCAACATGCTAAGGCGAAGCTTGTATAAGAAGATTAAGAACAAATCGCCAATTCAGCAAAATATGAGAAGGGTTGGTGTGAATGTAGGTATGGAGAAAGTAAGAGTTTCTTTTGGGAGTCAAGGGAGGATTCTTGCAGCAAAGAGGGGGTCTCTGAAAAATGGTAGAAGGAATGGAACAGAAGAAACGCAGCAAAAGAATAGTCAAAAAGAAAAGGAAAGGGGGTGGAATGCAGGAACAATAGTGAAATCGACTTTTTGAGGCAAAGTTGAAGAGAATTTCTCGGATAGACTAAATCAATATAGAACAGCCATGTGAATGTCTCATAATTGTATGGTTTAATGATCTCACATGTTTGTTCCTCGTTGGTTTGGTTTCCGTATTCAGATGGACTCAACTTAATTATCTACAAATTACTTGTATAGGTTTTCATTTTGGCAAACTATTTAGAATGTGAAAACATGTTTCTCTTTGATGATTCTATCATCTATCATCTGCTTGATTTTGTCTTTTATTTAGAATTTGTGAATGTACGGAATCTTCTTAATTTTCTATGTTAATTCACTGTTACACTTGCCATTAGACTTTGCCTGTGCGAAGTTTTATAGACGTCACCTTCTACGGATTAATCATTATTTAATATAAACTAAGTGAATTGGAAAAAATGACTTGTCCTGTGAATGGGAAAAAATGACTTGTCCTAAAAAAAAAGATTGAATTGAAAAATGACATGCAAATAAACATTTTTTTTAAATATCTTAATAAAATTGCCAAAAAGATGGTGTTCGAGTTAGTAATGAGTTGGCTTATAATTATAAGTTATAGAGTTATAAGTTTAAATCACACTGCCGATTTAAAAATTTGATTGGGTGGGTGATTTGTAAGTATTATAAGTTTAAAGCTTTGGGATCCAATTTATTTAAAATTTTTGTCATAAAAAATATCTTACAAAATTGTAAGTTGACGATTTTTTTTTTGTTTGGTTGCCCACCCGGTTCACTGGGGCTTGGCCCCGATTACATCTGAATCCAACCCGCGTCGCACACCTGGCTATGGTGGGTGAGTCTCCCAACGGGGATTTTCTGCATACTGAGGCTCGAACTCGAGACCTCGCTTAAGCGATATCGAGTCACTTACCACTCGGACCAACCCTGTTGGTAATTGTAAGTTGAAGATATTTGTTCCTCTAAAATAAATGATATGTTTCTCATTTTATTTGGCCACTTTTTTTGGGTACCCAATGTCGTCCATACTCAATCATATCATATTATCATTATATTGAAGTTTTTACAATAATAATAGTAAAGAACCAGTAGTTATTTTGCAGAAAAGGCAATAATTTTCGTCAATCAGATTGGTTGGTTGTGACATATGATTCAAATAATTGGCACCTTACTTAAATGATGTTAATGATACCGAATCAATTATAAAGTTTTTATGCATGAAGGCTCAGTATGCATCCAAGTCCCAATTTTCGTTTCTAGCCTAAAATAAACTAAGTAAACATTGATGTGCCACGTTTTTACTAGATGTCTGTGTTTTAGCTTATCTTGGTCTGAATCCTTCTTCAGAGGGTCTTGAAAATTTTAATTTTATTGCTTTTAAAACCTAATCCTTCCTCTTGTTTTATTTATTTTGGTATATCTTGTTTTGATATGTGAGAGAAACACTACAAGTTCCTGAGGAAACAACCATGAAAAAAAATGCAAGATTATTAAATTGGAGAAATAACCTTATTACAACTTATGGCAAAAAGGATGAGGTGAATTCATCCTCAATGAACCCATCTCATATTTTATACTGAAGCTTATATTTCGATAACATACCTATTATCAAAAAAATAATTAATAATCTAAAATATGATTCCAATTGAGTTTTTTTTAACCTTTGGAAGATGCTGCATCATCATGTGGGGATTCTGATGTAGGGATAGAAGGAGAATTGCTAGCATACTTTCTAGCATCGATCAACATTGCAATGACCTCTTTCATTGTTGGCCTCTTAAGAGGAGACACACTGGTGCAGAACAATGCAATCTTGAGAATAAGAGACATCTCTTCAATTGTTCTTTGTTCACTCAGATTCAGTCGCTTGTCGAATAGTTCCAATGTTGGTACTGCTGCTTGAATTGATCTTCTCACCCAAGTCACCAAATCACCGCCCTGTTCCAGCGGTTGAACCGGTGAACGGCCGGTCACTAGTTCCAACAAAACTACTCCAAGGCTATAGATGTCACATTTCTCAGTCACCTTCATGGTGTAAGCATATTCTGAAAAACAACAATAGATTGTCAAAACCAATTTTTGACATTTAGAATTTAGAATTATAATCAGTAAATAAGTGCTTTTCCATTTAATTACTTACCTGGAGCAATGTAGCCATATGAACCAGCCACAGCAGACATGGATTTTGAAAATGAAAAGTCAATCAACTTTGCCAAGCCAAAGTCTCCAACACGTGCCTGAAAATTTTCATCAAGTAGTATGTTGTTTGACTTTATATCGCGGTGAATGATTTGAGGCTTGCAGTCATAATGAAGATAGCACAAGCCTTCCGCAGCCCCGAGAGCAATGTTATATCGACAATTCCAATCCAGTGGACATGATTCTGGATTTGAATGGAGTTGTTCTCCGAGGCTGCCATTTTCCATGTACTCATATAAGAGAATCCTAGAATTCTCATGATAACAAAATCCATACAACTTCACAATATTCCTGTGCCTGATCTTTCCAAGGGTTGAAATCTCTGCAAGAAAGCTTCTGTCAACATATGCTCTTTCTCCACAAGAATTCAGCTTTTTGACAGCAATCACCTCACCATCAGCCATAATAGCCTTGTAGACAGAGCCACAAGCTCCATTTCCTATAATTGCAGCTTCTGAAAAATTACCAGTGGCTTCCAAGAGATCCTGGTACGTGAAACCTTCTTTCGGAAAATAATAGCTATTTAGGACATGAGGCCTTGTTTGCCTTTCTAAGGAGACCAAAGTAGGACTCTTGCGCTTCATAGCCCAACATATACAAACAATGAATGTAAGAGAAACCAATCCAATTACACCCGAAACTATACACAATATCTTCGCCCTGGAATAACCATCTCTAGTCCAACTTTGTTTCGAAGTAGAAGGGGGAGATTTGGAAGAACGACAATAATAGGAACCAATTTGACACAATCCACTGTTTCCGGCGAAATTTGTGAAATCCATCTTTTGAAATGCAGGGGTGTTTGGAATAGTTCCAGTCAAATTATTGTTAGAAACATTGCAAACCAGAAGGCTGGGCAAGTCACCTATTGAGTTGGGAATTTCACCCACAAGCTCATTGTCATTTAAGTAAAGGAATTCCAACATCAGTAAGCTCCCCAAGCTGTCAGGAATTACACCAGATAGTTTGTTATGGCTCATATTAAGGGCAATCTGAAGAGCAGCAAGTCCTCCCAAATGAAAAGGAATGCTACCTGAAAACAAGTTACCGCCAAGTTCCAGCTCTGTGAGTCGAGTAAGATCCCCTAAAGCGCTTGGTATTGCACCTGAGAATTTATTATCAGAAAGTTTCAACAATTCCAAATTCACCAGCTTGCCAATTTCATCTGGAAGGGCGCCAGTGAACTGATTCCTGCTAAGATCAAGCCTCTGCAGTTTTACACAGTTTCCCAACTCATTAGGGATACTTCCACTTAGAAGATTAGAGGAAACATTGAATGAGACAAGTTGTGCCAATTTTCCAATCTCAGGAGGTAGATGCCCAAAAAAATGATTATCTGACAAGAGAAGCCTCATCAAACTCTGGAGTTGACCTATCCCTGGGTTTATTAGCCCAGAGAACCAATTCTGCTGAAGTTCAAGTGCAAAAAGATTATGAAGTTCATTTAATTCAACAGGGAGGCATCCTGTCAGCTGGTTGTTCCCCAGCATAAGCTGCTCAAGTAACTTGCAAGTTTTCAGATCATATGGAATATTTCCAGACAACCTATTTGACCCAAGGCTTAAAAATCTCAGTTTCTGATATTTGCAAAGATGGGCAGGTATCATACCGATGAGATTGTTAGCAGATAAATCAAGGACACTGAAGTTGCTTCTAGCTCCAAGACCAGGAGGAATCTTACCCTCAAGTTGATTGTCAAACAGCTGCAAATCCGTCATGTATGTAAGATTCTGAAACCCTAATGGAATTGTACCTGTTAAGTTATTTATTGACAAATCTAAAGTATCGAGTAGCCATAACTGCCCAAGTTCCCTAGGGATTTCTCCCTGCAGAAGGTTTTCAAATAGATGAAGCAATCCAAGATTAGAGATCTGCCCCAACTCTCTAGGAATAAAACCACTCAAGAGGTTCTCAGAAAGATCAATCTCCACAGCACTTGTAAGGTTCCCTAGCTCCGGAGGAATAGTCCCATTCAAGTGGTTGGTGTAAAGATACAACCTTTGTAAGTGAGACAACTTCCCCAGCTCCTTCGGAATAGCTCCGCTGAACAAATTTTGATGCAAAGCAAGTAATTCCAACCTACTGATATTTCCAATTTCTGGTGGAATCTCCCCAGATAAAAGGTTTTGGTACACAAGTATAGAAGTAAGGTTCTGAAGCTTCTGAAGCTCCCTTGGGATTGAACCTTCTAGCTGATTCTGTGCCAATCCTAACAACTCCAAGCTCTCACACTCACTAATTTCTGCAGGTACTGGGCCTGAGAGACTATTGAAGCCAGCCTTGATGATTTTTAGTTGCTTCAGTTGCCTTATTGACATAGGAATTCTTCCAGTTAAATTATTGCTATAAATGACTAGCTCTTCAAGGGACTTCAAATTCCCAATCTCTTTTGGCACTTCACCATACATAAAATTTTCACACACATAAAGCTTTCTTAGTGAGGTAATTTGGCACAAAGGTTTCTGAAGCTCTCCATGAAATTTGTTTGTACAAAGGTCTAATATTTCTAGACTACTACAATCAACAAAATCAACAGGAATAGGGCCCGAAATGAAATTATTTGACAAATTCAACTCAGCCAGATGAGGGAGGTTACAGATGATTGGAGATAAAGAGCCAGATAGATTAAGGTGATGAAGATTTATAGAAGTTACCACTGAATCATCGCAACGCACACCAGTCCAATTGCATGGGGTCATATCAGAAGAATTCCAATCATGAAGACTTTTTTGTGGGTCAGAGAGAAATTTTTTAAACTCCAAAAGAACCGAACCATCATCATTAATAGAACTTACTTGGGCAACACCAAAACAAATCACCATCATCAAGTAAAACCCCTTTTGGAAGAGGAAATTCCTCTCTAAACCCATTTTGGGTCAGACAAGGCGAAAAGCATTCAGGGGTGGCGTTATCGAGTTGCAAAAGAAGTGATATGCTGATTTTGAATCAAAAAGCATTTGGGAAATGGAACAATCAGAAGCTTGAGAAATCTTTCACAGAAGCAAGAAATACAAGGAAGAGATGAACAAAACCAAAGGGAGTTAAACCCTCTACAATTATTTCGAGAGAAATAGAGACCTAAAAGGCAATGCATACCTAACGAGATGGTAAGGACAAAAAGAGATGGTGACAGAGACCTAACTTAACAGGCAAATAGGAAGAGAGGTAACGAACACTTAACAGAGAAGAGGGTGAAACTAGTTGCTCTGTTCTATTTGTTCTTCCTCCTCCTCCTTCGTTCTTCTGGAAATCCACCACTACCCGTTCTCTCCCACTGAGACCACTATCATTTGTGTTTGACAGGATCACAATGAAAGATGTAGTTTGAAGAACTGAGACGTGGAAAGATATCACATGACAATCTCCACCATTGTTGATGGGCCTCCCATAACGGTAATGTAGTACGGATTCTGCTCTGTTTCAAGTCTCGATATGGTACTCTCCAAATAATTATCCCGAAGACTGCTCATCTCAATGCACTTGTTGGGGTTTCTACTATATTGAAATGATGATGTTGAGATTACTGAAATTCAGAACCAAGTTCTGATTTTTTTTTTTGTTTATTTATTAAAGGGTGGGGTAGTAACATGCCAATACCAAGACGACCCTGTTTTCTTTTGCTAAGGTATGATTATCAGGTGTGGGCTAGGTATCATCCGATTATGCATTAGTATTTAGTAATATATTCTTTTTATCTTAAATTATTTGGCATAATGGTTGGGTAATACAAGAGTGTAAGTACTATAAAATATAAAATTACTCAGTGGAGAATTATGGAATTTAATTAATTTTTCCTTTTGGCCAGATATGGAATTTAATTAGTTGCCGGATAATTTGGCATCTTCTACTTTAGACGAAGTGAATGCTTATTGCTTTGTGCCTCACAATGTTCTTTTGTCGACTTTAATAGCCATAGCCGCCTCCTCCTCTTCCTCTTTGGGTGAATGAAGAATCTTTTTCCTGATCCTATGCATGGTCTGTTACTAACAGTTTTAGTTTTTTTTTTTCAAAAGAAATTTAAAGGCACTCTATATTTAATGAAAATAACATTTATATTTATAATTACCCTAAACAAGGAATTTATTTTAAGGAAAATAAAATATGAACTTTATTACTCTAAAGGATCCCACCAATTTTGCATTCCAAAATTAAATCTTCCGTAAGGGATTAAATTTGGAGACTATGGAGTGACATATTAGGAAACTTCAATTGGATTAGCATTTGTCAGTGCCGTTAGTTTCCTCATTGTGGTAAATACTACTAGTACTAGTGATGATAAAATAGTGAACATGTATCTCATCATCATTTGTGCCAAATCAAGTATCTTTATCATTCTGCACCTAACCTTATTAATTAGTGGAAAAATCGTACTCGCAAATGCCAAATTCTCAGTGGATGCTCTGTTTTCCCTGAAATTTTCTTTTTTGGCCCTTTTGTCATATCAAAATTGAGATCATTGTATTGCATACTTGGCCTTCACTCTGTTTATCTCACAATAAGAGGGATAAGAAGAAAGAGGACAATAGAGGAATAAGCAGTTAGAGAGTGTTTTCGGGAGTAAATTTGTCTATCAAATTTTCCTACATGGCTAGAAAATTGGTTCCTACCAAAAGGGGTGAAAACCAATTTTCCATTGTAAAAGTGAAAATTGGTTCCATGCTAGATTTTCACTATACAAAACGGGACTTGGCTTATTGTCAAAGAATCATTCCATAGTCTTCTTTAGTTTCTTGTCGAAGACTCATTTCATAGTCTTATTTAGTTTCTTATCAAAGATTCATTTCATAGACATTATATTCTTTTAAAGAAAAAATGAAAAGACTAGCTTCCTCCAAACTGGCATGTTTATTTTGTGTTATATATACACAAGAGAAAGAACCAAAAGATGACTGGTCAAAAGACTCATGCTTCATGGCCAGTTTTTTTCAATGAAATGGCTTGATTCTTATGAAATTGGCATATTTATTTTGTATTATAAGAACCAAGATAGTGGTGAGAGTACTTGAAGATCAAAAGAATCGGGAAGCAGGGTTGTATTTGGCGCAGAAATGGAACAAGGAATACTGTTGGGATTCTGGACCAGTCCGTATGTGATGAGAGTGAAGATTGCTCTGCTGGAGAAGGAAATTCAGTTTGAGTACAAAGAAGAAGACATATTCGAGAATCAAAACAAGAGCTACTTGCTTCTCAAATCAAATCCCATTCACAAGAAAGTTCCAGTACTCATTCACAACGGCAAGCCCATCCGCGAGTCCCTAATCATCCTTCAATATATTGATGAGGTCTGGAATGACAAACACCGTCTTTGCTCTGATGATGCTCACAACCGAGCCAGGGCCATGTTCTGGGTTGATTTCTTTGACAAAAAGGTAAGATCCTCTCTCAGATGGAACTGTTATATTGCTTGTATAATATAAATGCGTTTCAAATCAGCTCTTCTAAGATAGATTGGTGTATTATGCAGATAGCTGATTGTGGAAGGAAGATGTGGGCTAGCAAGGGAGAAGAACAAGAGAGTGGAAAGAAGGGAGTTCCTAGATTGCTTGAGACTCTTGATTTTTTTTTAGCTTGGGAATCCATCTTTTCATGTTCTGAATAAAAATTCTAGAGTGGTATCTCACTTATGGCTCGGGTCCCCCCGGAAAGAGGCCTTCTTCGCCCTCCACCGAAGCTTCGTCTGTTGTCTAGAAAAAACCATGAACAATTTAATATGTATAAAACCATAGGCCTTATTCCTGGGGTGGGAGGGAGTAGGTCTTGCTTCATATTTGTTGCCATTGTTTATAAAAAGTTTTAAACCGGGCTTGGATCTATAAGGTACTAGGTTAGGAAATGAGCTAAAAGAAATAGCTCCTGAATCGAGGGGATAAGGAATAGTAAAAGTTCGATAAATCGGTCTACTAGGAAGTTCCCAAAGGCTGTTTTGATGTTAAAATAAGCCTGCCATGGCTTAAAAATGGCATTTTAAAAAGATGTTCCGTCTAACGCAAAAGTGGCAATATTAGTTGGAAGAAGGTGCTCAAACAGACGCCAGTTCCACTCAACATTATTGGGCTCATTCCTTCTCAATGTGAGAGCGCTTTAACAGTCTTGGGGGTTTAAAAGAGACATGATTTTAAAAAATCATGGGCAGTGACTCGCTGCTCTAGAACTCGCGGAACAAAAATCGACATTTATTCCTGGAGACAATCTTTATTTTGAAGGGGATCGTTTTGGAGTGTTGGATATGGCCTTTATAGCAATCACTTGCAGGTATTATACGTACGAGAAGATGTGCAAATTCAGGGTCGCAGAGGAATGGCCGAGGTTCATGGAGTGGGTGAAAGGGTGTTATCAGAGGCAAAGTGTTTCAGACACGCTCCCGGATCCGTTTAGGCTATGTTTGGTTCAACGAAGGGGAGGGTAGGTTAAGTTAATTTAAGAGAGGGTAAGGAAAAGTAGGGGAGGTTATAAATATAAAAGTATGGGAAGAGAGATAGTATTTTTTGTTTGGTTCAGGAGGGGAGGGGAGGTAATTAAAAATTTACAAATATACCTGTTTATTTTTATTTAAATTTATTTACTTTTTATTTAAAATAATTATATCAAAATTATTTTTTCTTAATTTATAAATTTAAAAAACTTTTTACTTTATTTATATATATAGGATAAATTAAAAAATATAATAAAATTTTATAATTATTATATATTAATATAATATATAAATAAAGTTTGTTATGGGTAGAATTGGAATTTTCTAAAATTGTCAAGGGTAATCTTGTCCAAAAGTGGAGTAAAGTTTCTCACCCCTCCAAAAAAACCCAATTTTGGAGGGGTGAGAGAAGGGGGTAGGGGAGCAAATAAGGACAAAAATTTTTGCCTCCCCTCCCCTCCAATTTTTGAACCAAACACCCATATATCCTCCCCTACCCTACTCTCCCCTCCAAAAACCTCCAACCAAATAATACCTCAAGGTCTATGACTTTGTGTTGCAGATCAAGAAAAGGTTTGGAATTGAGTGAAGTTGAAGTTTCTGAATTGTTATTGCAAGTGTTATGTTTCCTTGTGATAAATGATGAATGCAGAATCATAACGTGTCCACCACGTCCGTGTGAGTATATTTGGAGTTATTATTGTGCGTCTTTCCCTAAAATATATATACTATATATATATATATATATATATATATATATATATATATAAAAGGGCGTCCACTTTATATCTTAGAAAAATAATAAAAAGAGTCTGGAAAATCCCAAAACCTTTTCAAAACCCTAACTGAGACTGTAAAATTTGCAAATGACAAGGAAGGATGAAGACCTATTCTGCCATTTTGAAGATCAACCTGAAATTACTCAAATGCCCTCATTTGATTGGTTTTTTTAGGGTGTGTTTAGCTCAACGGATAGGAGGAATTTTAATAAAGGAAAAGTAAGGGGAGAAAAAAAAAAGATTTTATTATTATCTTATTTGGATTAATATTAAAAGAGAGGAGGGGGGTTTTCATATTACCTTGTTTGGTTCAAGAAGAGAGGGAAAGAAAAATAGACAAATTTATTTTATATTATTTTATATAATATTTTAATAAAATATAATATAGAGGTAATATTAATATATTAAAAAAATTATGGATATATTAATATTATAAAATAATAATATATCACTTTTCCTCCAAATTCCCTCAATTTTGGAGGGGAAATAAAGTTGGAAGGGAAGGGAAAATTTTAAAAAAAATTCCCTCTCTCTCATAAGCCAAACAAGATGAGTTGGTGATTACTAATCATTTTTTAGAGTTATTACTTGCTACAGTGCAATGCAATAACAAATACTTATTTAAACTCTAAATTTGAATAAACTAAACTAAAAAAAATATGTATTATTAACTATGATGATATAGGGGTTAGTTATAATATAATATGTATTATTAATAATAAAATTGATATTAATAAATTTTCATTTAGAATCTAGATTTAAAATATACTAAAGTAAAGGGAAGTAGATATTATTAATTATAATGATAGAGATCAACTACATTAACAATTGGAATGGTATATGAACAATTTTGGATCGATTTGATCACTTGTTTGAGATCCTCAAAATGCTGCTAGATAGGCCATTATCGATGCAAATGTAAGATAGCATAGAAAATCAAGGGCACAACATTATCCGCGTTAACTACAACAAGATACAAATTGATTAAAATACAATAGGCTTTGTTAAAAAAATTAGAATTTAAAGTTGAAAAATTAAAATAAAAATAAGTAGGCATTATTAAGTATAATGAAATAGAGATTGACTACAATGCAATATGCGTTATCAAGAATTGAGTGGAGAATAATAAATTATTATTTAGAATCTAAAGTTGGATTATAAATAAGAATTTATTAATCTGGATTCTATTATTGGTAACACTTATTGTATTGTAATTAATCCCTATATTATTGTAGTTAATAATTCCTATTTCTTTTTAGTTTAGATTGTTTTAAAGTTGGATTTTAAATAAAGACCTGTTAATCTCAATTTTATTGTTAGTAACGCTTATTATATTATAGTTAATCCATATATTTTTGTTGGTAACACCTATTACAATTTAGTTAATCCCTATATCATTGCAATTAATAATGCTTACTTTTTATAGAGTTAGTTTATTTCAAATTTAGATTCTAAATAAAGACTTATTATTATTGATTCTATTGTTGGTAATACTTATTACATTATAGTTAATCCTTATATCCTTGTAGTTAATAGCAATTTTGAATTCTAAATAATAATTTGATAATATCAATTCCATTCTTGGTAATGCCTTTTGTATTATAGTTAATCCCTATTTCATTAAAGTTAATAATGTCTATTTCTTTTCAAGTTAGTTTCCCCAATTTTAAATTCTAAATAATGACTTATTAATCTCAACTCTATTCTTAGTAACACCTATCATATTTTATTTAATATTGGTCTTGTTCTAGTTAATAATGCTACCTCCTCTCATTTAGTTTCCACAATTTTTTATTCTAAATAACAACAATCTTGACACCATTATTGATAATAACAATTGATAGTATGTTATTATGGACTCCATTCTCGTTACCACATATATAGTTTTTAGTCATTTGCGATAGGATTTTAGGCAATACGACAACACATTTCACATAATCAATTGAAACATTAATCAACTTTACATTAACATCATTACTGCCAACTCAATTAGTAACGTTAACATTCACTGACTAATACTCGCACAATGAGCATAATACTCATACATTCCACAAGTGGAGCATAACTGACTTGTACATTGAACATAACATATTATCATTAACAATAACGTATTAGCTATTAACAAGTTCAATTTAGCAATTGATCAAAATCCAATATGGCCGTGATAGTAACAACTTGCTCTAAATCAAAAAACAAATTTCTTTGCTACTATCTCCTAAATTTCTTTGCTTAATTTGGCCACCATGCTCTTCAAGCTGGAAGTGGTTCCTCTTTGATGCCTTTAAGCTCTATGTTAGGAACTTCAGGAAAATCTTGAACCTTAAGCTGAACAGAAACAATTTAATTTCATGTTAATTAGTGTACACAAATATAGCAAAAGGAAAGACAACCTGAATCATGAATTCCTTATATAATATGTTACCAACACCATGAAGAGCATATAAAACAGCAAGTACAAACTCTAAATAAAGAGAACCTCAATCATGAATTCCTTATATAATATGTTGAATCCTTCTTGGCAGCTGCTTTCTTCTTCCTACCAATATTAACACCATACCTTTGAAGGTACCACTGCTTCAAAGGAGTAGCATCAACCTGAACAATGGCACTCTTCACAAGGGTTTGAGTTCCCACAAGCTCATTGTTTGAGGAATTGTAAACCACATCTAATATACATGTCTTGCGAGTCACGACTTCACTAACCCATGAATAATTTCCTGTATCCAATCGCAAAGCCCTCCATTTCACATTTCCACATCTAACACGAATTCTCCTGACAGTCTTATTACTTGATAGCTTAGTGTTTGCTGGTTGACGACCAAGCTCATATTTGGGTGAAATAAAAGGGATGATACTTACAATTCAATCACTAAAACTCTTCAAATATTGCCTAAACTGCATAAGCTATTAACAAGTACATTGAACAAAACAAATTTCCAACAATGCATCAGCTATTAATAACTTCAGTTTAGCCATTGACCAAAAAAATCTTCAAAGCGAATAGGATTATAGAGTCTGTCAAATAAATAGCTACAATAGCAAGCAAAACAGAGTAGACTACTCGTACTTCATGAGGAACGCATGAAATCAAAGAATTTCATCAAAAGATCATAGCGTCAACATATGAACAGAAAATAGAACGCAATCAATATACAAATTCACAAATTTAGGCCTGCCTTTATTTCAAAAGGCTTAATGACTGACCACTAGCATTAGCACATAGGCGATCCCTTGATCAATTTCCATCCCTGTCAGGAAAACACCGTTCAAAAAAAAAAAATCTCATTAGACCATTAAAGCAACCACAAGAAAGAATTAAAGGCACAGAAGAGATTAGTGATGAGAGGCGTCAGTAAAAAGTATCATCACTTGTGGGAGCTGGGCTTTGAGCATTGATGGTTGGTACCACAAAACCACAAAGACGATGGTCAGTAGGTTGATGGGTAGTGGAGATAGTGGATTGATAGGGGTTTTGGGTGTGAATTGTACGTAAGAAGGCGATTGGGAGTGAGGTAGAGCGGGATTAGACAACAAGGGTAGAGGATGGGAGATCTGGGCGTTTGGGAAGCAAGGAAACAAAAAAGCGGGAGAGAGAAAGAGAGAAGAAAACAAGGGAATGGAAGTGAAGAACCAAGGAACCAAACAACTTACCAGAACCACAAAAACGATGCTAGGGCAAGCACGGACAAGCGAATAGGCGAGCACTGAGACGAAAGCTATGTGCGAAGGTTGCTGGGATGGGTTGGGTTGAAACGGCGCCGACAGTCTTCTGTCACGGCGGCAAAGCACAATCCACAAGGCGAGTCTTGTTGACAGCGAAGATGAAAGACGAAGCGCAGAATGAGGGTTATTTAGTCATTTGGGTATGATTTCAAAGTGCCAAGATCGGTGATCATTCCTTTCTGGCATTTGAAATTTTAAAATAACTTTTTTTTTTATTTTTTAGGATTTTTTCCTATCATTTTCTTTTATATATTCAAGTTAAGTCATTCTTATATTTTATTTTTTATTGCATGTTTAAGATTAAACCAATTGAGGTACGCACATTACAAATGATTTTTAAAACAGATATTATGATCTTACTTTAAAAATTTACGAGTTCACTTATTTATAAAGGAAGTTAAAATTTAAGAAAATTCTAAAAAACAACCACTTCAATTTTAAAATTCTAAATCCGGTTATTTATTATATTTTATAAGTTATTGACTATTCTTATAAAATAAATAATAATATTTTTTATAGTAAATTTTGATATAAAATTTTAAAATTCAAAGCGATTATTTTTTAGAAATTTCTCTTAAAATTTTGATTAAAAAGAATATAACATCTTGTACTTAAGTTGTTTTTCTTTAATTTTTAATTAATTACGTAAATAAAAAAATGTCAGTTACCTTAATTATTATACTTTTAATTGAAATTTTTAACCGTTTTACCGTTATGAACTAAAAATAAAAAAAGAAAGTTAAAATACATTTTCTTTTATTTCTATCTACATGCTATTATTATCATTTTATATTATTAATTATTATAGGAATGACTCATATTTTAGAATTGATTATTTTATAAAAAGTCATTTATACTGTGGAGGGGAGGAGGGAACATGGTGGAAATGACACGCGAAAGCGAAGAGGCAAATTAATGAAAAATGAAACAAAATGAGTTTGCTTCTAAAGCTTTTTTCTGATATGGACAAGAGACAAGCAACAAGTGAAGGGAGGGGGTGATGATAGATCCTTTACCTATTGCCACTAAGGGTATTTATAAAGCTCGTAACCTGATATATTTACTTGAGTCTGTGACAAAAAATACTCTGCTCAACCCGATAAATATAAGGCAGTGTTAGGTATCGAGCTACAAAATATAGTCCATACTTTTTTCCATGTTAAGTACCGGGCAGGAGGGCTACCATGCCTGGCCTTGCCCATAAGCACATATTCTTTTATTTTTTTACTTTTTCTCCTAGATGCTACACTTGGAAAGAAGAATATGATAGCTACTAGTGAGTAAATGGTCATTTTAAAAATATGAGTAGTTAAGCAGGTAAGTTGCATATTTTAATATTTATAACTATATTAATTTTTTTTAACTTTGTTAATCATCATATGATTATATCACAAATTATAATTGTTTATTTTATTTTTTTTCATATGCTTCATCTTTGTCAATATTGGGGAGATTGATGCAAAGTTGCAATTACAAACTACTTAGACTTCAAGGCTTTTTTTTTATATGCAATAGATTTCAAGACTTTAATTATTATCTTTTTGTTGCTTTATTATTAGTAGATTATGGGTATTATTTAACTCTTGACTATATTAATATGATATTATTTTAAAAGTTCATAATCACATATTTTTCTCACAACATGAGCATGGCATCATGACTTGGGTATGCAAGTCAGCCCATGTCTAGCCCGAAATGATTAGGATTTTTATAGGATAGGGCCGGATATCGGGCTGTAAAATATAGCTCATATTTTTTTGGACAAAGTCCCAGGTAGGGGGTTGCCCTACCATGCCCTGTCGCCCTATCACTATCTTCTCTTACCTTAAGTCATTGTTTAGTTGTGGGATTTTTGAAGGAGAAGATAGAAAAAGGGAGGGGTATAGGTGTTTAGTTTAGAGAATAGATGGGAGGAAATTTTTTTTTTGTCTTTATTTTCTCCCATATTTCCATCTCTCGCCCTTCTAAAATTGGAGATTTTTGGAGGGTAAGAGAATTTGCTCCATTTTTTTTTATAAAATTACTCATAGTAATTTTCAGAAATTCCAGTACTACCATTCGTTGCTTCAGCTGATTATCTTCACACACAGCAATCATAACTCTCAGAAGAAGAAGACGATGCCTCTGCCTCCTCAACTCCTCCATTCTCCTATACAAAAGAAACATAGAGAAGAGCAAAAGAAGGGACAATCGAGAATGGAGGTCCCAGGGTTCGGATTTATAGATGTCGATGAAGGTAACAAAAGAAGGGACAACAGAGAAGATGATGATCTATTTCTGTTTCTATTTGTCACTGTTGTTGGGTGGAGTTGGGGTATGGTGAGATGATGATCTGTGCTTGCTACTGACAGCTTGCAGAGAAGATTGTTAGAAGTAGGTATTGGAGCATAATATTGGGCCTATAGCCCAAAGCCCACTTTGAATGTATCTATATATATGGCAGCTTTGTAGACGTTTAAGTGCAATGAAATAAACACGTTATTTTGTCAAGTGTGTCTCCAACAAATAACATGGTACCAGAGCAGCAGGTTCTATTGAAGCGTCCATAACCACGCAAAGAGGGCCCAAGAATGAGTCCAGTTTTGGTCTGAAGAAACAAGAAAAACCCAAGAAAAAGGAGAATCGCCGAAAGACAGCAAGAAAGAAAGCACTTATTGCCCTAGTCACCTCCTGGCACAACGAAGGAAAACCACTGAAAGAAAACAGCGTCTGCTGCGATTGAAGGTTTTCAACGATGCAACACCCAGTGTTTGACTGATCATCCTCAGTTGGGGTGACGGAGAAACCTACAAAAAAAAGGGTCACCAGGCACTTACGGGGTTAACGGCAGAATCGAAGATCCCTCAGAAGCCATACCAAGATTTCCAGTACCGATCTTCAGGATCTTCAAGCCACGGAAAGAAATCACAGTAGACTTGTACGCCTCGACCTTGTAGTCAGAATCAAGAAAGGCGTGATAACTCAGGTGCGTGATTTCTTCATCGATGGACTCCAAGAAAGAATCCGAAGGTTCATCTGCTGAAAAATTGTCATTTACTCATCCTTTATTCCTCCACCCTTCTGAAACCCAAACCACTACCATCATCCAGTATGTTCTAACCGGAACCGAAAATTATACGGTCTGGTCGCGAGCTATGCGCATTGCCTTACGAGGAAAACAAAAATTAGGCTTTATTGATGGGTCCTGCCTCAAAGATGCTCAGGAAGCGTCACTCAGAGAGCAATGGGAACAATGCAACACCGTTGTTCTTTCTTGGATCCTCAATTCTCTCTCCAAAGAACTGGCTAGCAGTGTAATATTTTACCATGACGCATATCTGGTGTGGACTGACTTGAAGGAACGTTTTGATAAAGTGACCGGTTCTAGGGTCTTTTGCCTTCACCGTGAGATAGGTAATCTACGCCAAGAGTCCCTTACGGTTTCAGGATATTATTTCAAGCTGAAGGAATTGTGGGAAGAGCAATCAATACTGGTTCCCATACCCTCCTGTAAGTGTGAAACATCAAGGGCCTATTCTGATGTGATTCAGCAACAAAAGTTGCTTCAATTTCTACTATGACTGAACGATTGTTTTACCACGGCAAGGAGCTAGATCCTCATGATGAGTCCTCTCCCATCTGTTAACCAGGCTTTTGCATTAATAACTAAAGACGAAGCGCAGAGATCAATTACAAATTCATCAAGAAGCAATCCCATTGAAGGAATTGCTATGAACATTAGAGGAAGAGGCCGTGGACGAGGAGGTCGTGGACGCACAGGACCAATACCAGAGTGTGCATATTGTCATAAAAAAGGGCATATTAAGGATGCTTGCTGGAAATTGTGGGATACCCGCCAGACTTTAGGGGTAACAGAAGCAAACGCAATCAAGATGCAATGGTCAATCAACTCACCATAGAGGGTAATACTGAAGGAGAAGGGCTGGCCAACAACATCAACAAGGCAACTGCACCAATTTTGAGTAAAGAGACCACTGCGCCAACTCTGACCAGAAAGCAGTATGACAAGCTCTTGGACATCCTTAAAAGAGATTCTGAAGGGACCATACACGCCTTAACGGGTACTGCAACAGGTTTGACTAAACCCATTCATCATGCACACGCACACACTACCTGGGTCATTGACTCAGGAGCTACTAATCATATGGTAGGTGAATTAACGCTGTTCCATAGCTATCAAGAAAATAATGGTTTCATAAAATCAATACAAATTCCGAATGGCAAAAGAATACAAGTCACTCATATAGGCAATATCAGACTCACTGATGAAATAACATTAACTAATGTATTGTATACTCCACAATTAAAATTCAATTTAATTTCAGCCCCTAGATTGACTAGAGAACAGCATTGCATGGCAGCATTTTTCTCTGATCATTGCATCATACAGGGCCTTCAGGATGGGAAAGTGAAGGCGACTGGTAAACTGATAGAAGATCTTTACATCTTAAGGTTGAACCCTAAATGTGATATCCTGAACTCTTCAAGCCACAAGGGAAATGATTTGAAAAACTCACGAAAACATGTTGATATTTGGTTGCTACATAATAGACTAGGACATGCACCTATGTCTATATTGAAACACTTGGATATTGTAAGCAATATGAATATGTCAGTGAATAAAATTTGTGATGTCTGCATACAATTAAAACAGACACGACTTCCTTTCATATCCTGTTCTATCAAATCTAGTTGCTGTTTTGAATTGGTTCATATGGATGTATGGGGACCATATAGAGTACCCACACATCAAGGCCAACAGTATTTTCTTATAATAGTATATGACTATTCTAGAGCTGTTTGGATTTTTCTAATGAAAAATAAATCAGAAACTGTTGGTTATGTTAAAAGTTTTATTGCATATATTTTGAATCAATTTTTAGCCAAGATTAAGAGGGTAAGAAGTGACAATGGAGCAGAATTTGTTAATAATCAACTTGCACAGTACTTTGCTAAAAAAGGAATTTCACATGAGACCACATGTCCCTACACTCCACAACAAAATGAAGTTGTGGAAAGAAAGCATAGAACCCTAATATAAGTTGCTAGAAGTTTGATGATACAGTCTGAAATTTTGATTGAATATTGGGGAGAATGCGTAAACATGGCAGCCCATGTGATCAATAGAGTCCCTTCCAAGATTATCGCATATCAGACACCATATGAAAGGGTTTATGGGGAGAAACCAGATTATGCTGATTTAAGAGTCTTTGGGTCCTTAGCTTATGCAACAAATTTAAGAGTCATAGATAAATTTCTCCCTAGAGCTATATACCATGTGTTTTCTTGGGATATCCAAGAGGTCAAAAGGGGTTCTTACTGCTTAACCTTAAGACCAGAGAGATTATGGTCAGTAGGCATGTAACCTTTTGTGAAACCCATTTTCCATTTAAAGGAGTGGAAAGTGGTTACCCAGGGGGAGATAACCTTTAGGAATATAGGGAGCACACACAACCTTTTGTAGACCCCTTTGTTTTTTATGACATAGCTTTCAATGAATCATATAGGGTCGCAAAACCGCAGGTACAAGAAAGTAACCAAGAAACACAGACTGAAAGACAGATCAGCAATAGGTCAGTCAGATAGAGAAGACCACCTATATGGTCAAAGGATTATGTCTGCAATGCATTTGCTGCAGATTCTGCATCTAGAAGGATCAAAGGTAAAAATTTATATCCCAGTGAAAACTGTGTCTCTTATTTAAATATATCTGCATCATACATGTGTTATTTATGTCATATTGATTCTGCAACTGAACCATCCAGTTATAAAGAAGCAATAAAGAACACAGAATGGGTTAAGGCAATGGACATGGAGATAAGGCATTAGAAAATAATGGAACTTGGGAAATTGTTTCACTCCCAAAAGGTAGGAAGGCAATAGGTTGTAAGTGGGTGTTCAAAATTAAATATAATTCAGAAGGTAAGATAGATAAGTTCAAGGCAAGATTAGTTGCTAAGGGATACAGTCAGAAGGAAGAGATTGATTACCATGAAACGTTTTCTCCCGTAATAAAAATGACAACCATTAGGATAATAATTAAATTTGCTGCCTCACATAATTGGAACTTGTACCATATGGATGTGCATAATGCTTTCTTGCAGGGTGATCTCGATGAAGAAATATATATGTGTATACCCCAAGGTTTTAATAGCAAGGGGGAGAACATGGTTTACAAACTTAAGAAGTCATTATATGACTTAAAATAAGCCTCTAGACAGTGGAACACCAAACTTTTCATGGCCTTGATTAAAGGTGGATTTACACAAGGTAAGCATGACTATTCACTCTTTTATAAGAAATATGCAAAGGATATAGTGTTTGTACTAATTATGTGGATGACTTGCTGATTACCGGAAGTTCAGAAATGAAAATAAGGGAAGTTAAGCAATATATGCATGATAATTTTAAAATTAAGGATTTAGGGATTATGAAATACTTCTTGGGAATTGAAATGGCCAAGTCTAAACAAGGTATAGTGTTATCACAGAGAAAGTATGTATTAGACTTGCTTGCTGACACAGGTTTGAGTGGATGCAAGCCACTCACAATTCCTATGGCTCAAAATTTGAAACTATTGGCTTATGAGGAAGGAAAAGACAAACAGTCAGATCTGTTGAGAGATCCAAAGATATATAGAAGGTTGGTAGGGCGATTGATATATTTGACTATCACTATTCCTGATATTTCCTTTTCTATACAGGTTCTTAGTCAGCACATGGCAAACCCTATGAAGGTACACATGGCGGCGACAATGAATATGGTTAGATATTTGAAGGGAACGCCTGGACTTGGAGTGCTAATTAATGCTTCAAAAGGCTTCGAACTTGAATGCTATTGTGATACCGACTGGGGCACTTGTGGAACAACAAGAAGATCTGTAACTGGATATTTATTAAAGCTAGGAGGGTCACTCATCAAATGGAAGACCAAGAAGCAAGGTACAATATCTCGATTTTCTGCAAAAGCCGAGTACCGCGCACTTGCAGCAGCCATGGCAGAAGTTGTGTGGTTTGTGGGATTACTCAAGGAAGTCAGAGTTGAATATTCTCAACCAGTGAGGATATACTGCGACAGCAAAGCGACAATACATATATCTTCAAATCCTGTATTTCATGAAAGAACTAAGCACATAGAGATTGATTTACATTTTGTGAGAGAAAGGGTTTAAGATAAGATGATTAAATTAATACATGTAAAATCTGCAGATCAAGAAGCAGATAAATTGGCCAAGGCAGTAGGGAAAGATATTTAGCCCCCAACTTGAGGGGGAGTGTTAGAAGTAGGTATTGGAGCATAATATTGGGCCTATAGCCCAAAGCCCACTTTGAATGTATCTATATATATGGCAGCTCTGTAGACGTTTAAGTGCAATGAAATAAACACGTTATTTTGTCAAGTGTGTCTCCAACAAATAACAAAGATGATGATGACAACATGAGGTGGAGGCGTGAAGTTGGCTCGTGGATGAAGGTGGAGATGGAATATGATAGAGATGGATAGAGGAGAGTTGAATGGTTTGTGATGGCAGAGAGGGGATGGGAGAAGGGACGGCCGAATGGAGGGACGAAGGCGTGGGATGGAGGTGTGGGTATTCATATAGGCTGAAGAGAATGTGCCTGTTTGGAAAGAAAAAAACCATGATTTTAAAAGGGTTTTTGGCCCAAACTTTGGTTTGAGAAAATTTCAAAACAAATAGATATATTTATCTAAAAAAACTTTTGGATCAAACCATGGTTTAAAACTAAGATTTTGGATAAGCTACTGAGACTAGTTTTTGGAACAGTAAAAGAGCTTATGGACTACCCAATTACTATTTTACCCATTACTTTTTTTTACACTCTCTCTCCTCTCTCTTCTTCCTTCTTCCCTCTCTCTCCTCTTCCTTCTCCAATCTCTCTCTTATTTTTAATAAAATTATACTATTTCTGATAATTTTCCAATTATAAAAGTGATTTTAGTAATAACTATCCAAACACTTATTTATTCAGAACCACTTTTTTTTTCTTCATAAATTCTTCTTCAAAATCCCTTTTCTAAAAGCTGTTCAAAAACTTTTTTTTTCCAGAAGCCATTTTCCAAACTCTTTTCTAAACAGACCCAATATCTAAAATTGGCACAATAATGATATTTGATAATGATAATTATAAAATTATATAATAATTATAAAATTAATGATAAAGGTATATTTATGAACTTTTAATTAATTACCTTTCCCTCCTATTTTAAACTAAATAAAAAATATTATATCTCCTACCCTATCTTCATATCTATAATCTCATATACTTTTCCCAACCTTCTCTTAAATTAACATAATATACTTTCCCATTCGTTGAACCAAACATAACTTAAGACACCTATTCATCATCTCCTTAAATTAACATAATATACCCTCTCATTTGTTGAATCAAACATAACCTAAGACACCTATTCATCATCTCACTATTTAAATTGTATTCATCTATCATTTTAATTAATAATTTGTTAATATTTTATATTTTCTTCTGTTCAAAATATACTATAAAAATAATCAATTTATATATATATTAAAAAATAGTTAAAAATAATAAAGATGTAAGATATATAATTTTTTTAAATATACCTTATTAATAAAGAACAATGAGATACAGGTAATAAAAATAAATCTAAATTATCTTTAAACAATTTTTTAAAATATTTTGTGTGGTTTCATGGCCTACTTAACTTTAATTAAAAAATTTATCAAATCTAAATTAATTTGAATTGGGTTGTGCAGTTTCACAAAACTCTACTACTAAATATTTATAGTTTTCTAAACCTACATCATTTTAACTAGAGAATTTATTAGTGGTAGAGTTTTGCCAATTTGTGTGATCTTACCTAATTCAATCTAAATTAGTTTAAACCCAAGTGAATCCTACTTAGTTTGATCTAAATTATTATAGACCTAAATAAATCCTCCAAATAAAATAAAGTGGTATAGGTCTAGAAAAATATAAATATTTAGTAAGAGTTTTATAATGTTGAATTTGATTTAGATTATTCTAAACTCTTGATAAATCCTCCTGTTTGAAATGAGATGGTCTAAAATTTACACCAAAAATATTTAAAAAGTTGTTCAAAAACGGTTTAGATTTATTTTTAATTTTTAAGTTTTAATTTTAATAATATGACGAAGTAACATACTGTAAGATGTTGAATTAGGACGATGAGAATTTGCGCTGGAAATGGAGCATCAAAATTAAGAAGAGAGCGAAAACTGGGGAAGTGCAAAAAAGGACGGAATGGGGAAAGAAAGAGAGAGGCGCAGGAAAGTTCTCGTATTTATAATTCTGATCCCTCTTTACTAGGCTGACGTCAGGTTCTTTTTCCTCTTTTTCAAGGGCACAACCATAACTTGGCGTTGGGGTTTAATTCAATTAGCTTTGGCATTCGAAAAAGTTGGTCTACAAATTTTCAATTCCTTAACCCTCGTCTTCTCACTATTACCAGCCAAGAACCTTTTCCAGTTTTTCAACAGTGCGGAGGGGAAAGCTCACCGAATTACAGGGAGAAATGGCACCGGCAGATCACTGCAAATTTCTTTCCATACGGGATGCTATGAAATCTATCTATCAAAAAGTGAACATAGCAGGCATTATACTTGAGTTTGGCTTCCCAAGGCGTAGCAGGGGAACTGGTAAACTTTCTGTTCGAATAATCTCTGCTTAAAACTGAGCAAGGATTATTCCGGTTTCGCTTTTTTTTTTTTTTAAAAAAGTTGTGTCGTTAGGATTTCTAAAGTATTTAGGGGGGGGGGGGGTGACGTTTGGTTGGTTTAGATGTTAACTGGCAATGATGAATCGAAGGCCGGACTTACGGCTGCCAATTATTGACGATTTTTTTTTTTCTAAAAAAAGGTGAGTTCTCCGCCAGTTTCATGATTATTTTCTGGTTGATGCCAATGTGTATTAAATGTCTTCTATTTTATTGAGTAGTGTTCAACGTAGTTGAACTTAGACTTGGTTGTTTTAGTTTCTCAGAAACTCGTTACGTCGTACTGTTTTCTTCTTTGTCCAGTTTTGCGTATTTGTGCTTCATGTCTGTTTAGGCCACTTTAGTTTTACTTTATGTTACATCGAAAAAGCTTGGAATTTGTTTATGTTTTTGGTTGACTTGGAAAAGTGGAAGTTGCAGATTATTTCTTCTCTTGCTGGTTGGGTTATTGAATAATTTCTGCAGATTACTGTACTACACTGAAAGTGATCGATGAATCGTATGGAAAACCTGGGATACCAGTAAATATTTTTGCTGAAAGTCCGGACAGACTTCCTCGTGTTGGTGCATGTGGAGATGTAGTTCAGTTTTGTAATGTTTCCGTAAGGGTATTCTTAGTCCTACATTTATAGCACTTTCTATGGAAATATACTTGCTTTGTTTTTCTTTACTAATGTTGGCCGTGGAATATTTTCATGCCGTTTCTGCGAGTTGTATTTGTCACTTATAGTGCATCAATTTGTTTTATAGAAAAGAAAAGATGTTGAAGATGAACTCTAATTTTGATTGAGTGCATCATTATATTATAAACTCTGTCAAGTGTGTGATAAACTAGGACTCTAGGAGGCTCTTGTTTTTTTTCCTTTATTCTTTAAATTTTTAACATGCTTTTTAATTTTGTAGATACAAGCTCATGATGATGAAGTAATTGCCGTCTTCAATAAAAGATTTTCCTCTTTTGCATTATATAATGGGAAAGACAATGATAATTTTGTCCCTTACCACGCTTCTTCAAAATTTCTTCCAAGAGATACGGACAAAACACTCGTGGACAAGCTCAGAAAGTGTCTGGTCGGTTTTAAGCTTATCGAAGGTAGTCTATGAACTACTCCTACTCAAAGCCATACATGTGTGACAAGTCATAGTTTTTGTTAATTTTATCATCTTACATGCTATATTGGTGCGCATTTCATATGTGTGAATATTTAATAAGGCCTGCATTTGCTGTGTAGATTCCAGTAAATTTCCAATGTTAAGAGAAATCAAGGAAGGAGACTGCTTTGTTGATCTGGCATGTAAGGTATCTTTCTTGTTCTGATTTTTGTATCCGATTGTGAGAGACCTCTGTATAGGTGAAATACTTAAGGGCTCTATGCACATTTTGAGCTTGCTTTATCAAGACATGCCAATGTTATCTTACATCCTTTCCCCTCTTTGGTGGTTAAACAATACAAACTCCTTTATCATTTTCATCAGTATGTAATTCTGATAATCTAATCCTTCTTACTTGTCTTTTGCAAATTAAGATACTTCATTGCTGTGAGACTTCAAATCATGAATGGATGGTCTTCATTTGGGATGGCACTGATTTGCCACCCAACAGAATGAGTGCAAAGTGAGTTAATTTAAATTTAGTTTTATATTGCTATTTTAACTCTAATTCAAATATAAAGTAAATGAAATACTCCTTAAGAGGGTCATAATTGGTTATTTAGTCATATATGGTTCAGCACATCGGGAGGTGTACATTGTGAGGTTTAATGTTTTTTGGTCTTAGAACCTTTTACTAATATTGCCTCATCAAGTTTGCTCCAAACTGGTTTAATTTTAAATTATTAGGAAACTCATATTGGTTCTTGCAAGTTTGGTCATTACTAGATATTTGTCTAATTAATTTTATATTTGATTTTCTGTCTTCGCATAAATGAGTGAGTCTTAACGAAGAATTGCTTATACACAGACTAGGGCGAATGGATGTTATGCTTGCGGGAACTTTGTATTTCTTCCATAAAGTATTTGGCTAGTTGAAATAACACAATCGGATTATATTTTAGTGTAGTATATATTATTTACTGATTATATTGCACTATTGCCAATGAAATTTAATGGTCTTTTTATAAATTTCAGTCTGGAAGATGAAATGCATAATCCTCTTCCTTTACATCTAGAACCCGAACCTCTTGCAAGAGAGACATTGTGTAGTTTTCCTACTGTTGGGTCCATCTTGAGGATAACATATGGCAAAAACATTGAGAAGACCCATCTAAAATTTTTAGATGCTGACAAGTGGGTTAAAATTGTCAATATGCAACTTGAAGTGCGTGCAGGACTATGGCATGGTGTGTTCACTCCGTTTTCAAAGCTTCGGTACACACCAGAAGACGATAATCTCATACAAGAGCGGGAAAGGTGTTTTTTCAAATCTGTTGACTCTTTAGATGATTGAATTTAGTAGATCTGTTGACTGATGTTTTGATGCATTCTCTTTTTGAATTTATTTGAGTCAGATCGTTTGGGGAGCGAATGTTATTAAATACCAGAAGAATGCCTTCTTGGAGCCTTCCATGGACTTCATGTATTACAGGTTTCACCTGCACATTTCATCGGTGTTTCTGATTTTTACTAAGTATTATGATTATCATATATATTGGATATTCTCCTTACAAGATAGACTATGATTGTGCTTGCCCTACAGTGGTTGATCATGATGATGCCTCATTTTCTACCTTGATGAATGTCCTCACCCATTCAGAGGTACATTTTCTTCAGCCCTATTCATATGCAGTCTTTGGTTCCATAACTTGCTCTATCCTGAATAATGGTGTCGTTCAGTTTAAAATACTCAGTTATTCCTTTAATTTTCTTTCATTTTACTTTCCCCCGTTTGATAAAATTATCTCTGCTACTGCCTGCTAATGCGCTTAATTCTCGAAGAACAATATTCATGTTAAACATTTGCATCATTTGATGTTACATCCCCTCCCTCTCTGTGTGCATGAGTAGGTGACAGCTAAATTCAAGTGTGTTGTTCGAGTAGTAGCAGCAATGCCATGGCCTGCTGAAAAATTCCGCTCTGAGGATGGGATATATACCATACGGCTGACACTAGAGGATCCTACCGCTAGAATACATGCTTATGTGCATGATGAGGATGGGGTAAGAAACATTTCTTTTGTACCTTTTTCATTATTGTAGATTCTTGGCAACTCCCTTAATTTCCTGGTTTAATTTTTTTAATAATTTTACTTGCATTCAAATAATCTTTTACTTTTTTGACCAAAAAAAAAATCTTTTACTTTATACTCTTTTAGAGATGGTTGTTTGCTGCACTTAGACTTTATTCTTGGTTGAGAATTTGGGATGTTTCTTTGTCGTAATTTCTCATTTGTTGTCGTAATTTATGACAGGAAAAACTATTTGATGGTCATCCTGACAATTCCATTTTGATGCAAAAGATGAACATGCTACTAGGAGTTTTGCTATGTCATGGTAGTGCAGTAGCAGAGTATGCTTTAAGAAACCCGCCATGGGTGCAATTGTGCATCAAGTCATACTACAAGGAGAAAAAAAATCCCTGGGGCACTAGAAAATATCGTGTATTCGGCACCAAAATTGTGGGAGGAGCCTGACTTTATGTCAAAAAGCATAATTCTTTTGTTTGTTTTTTGAGAAAAAAACTAGTTTGCACTAATGCTGCTATTTTAGATCTGCTACAGCAGAATGTGTATATAAGGTATGGTGACACCTTATTATCTCTCATCATTGGTACTTTATCTTGAATAGAAATCAATTGTGCATATAACAACGAGCATGCCTAACATTTTGTTGAGCAAAATACTGGAGGAAATTTTCTCCTACAAATAATCTCAGAACCGGAATTAACGGTAAGTCTGTAGTAGTCCTGTGCCAATTTAGCCCATAGGTAAATGATTAAATATCCAATTAAAATTGGCCAATCCTGGGGCAGATCTTTGCTTTTTCCCCCACCGTTCTCTCTTCTCTCATATTATGAGGAGGAAAAGGATAACTTTCCTTCTGTTAACTTTGACCATGTGGTTTAAATTTCTTACAAAACAATGCTCCATATTTTAATATAAAATTTATTTAATTAATTTGATTAAATTAAAAAAATTAGTTAAATTAAAATATTTTTTTTAAATACTATAATTATTTTCTTAAATTTTCTCTCTTTCTTTTAGATTATTATTAAAAGAGTATTAATAATATAAAAAAATTAATAAGTATAACAAATATATTTTATATTTAATATTAAAATTAATTTTATAATTAAGTCTTATATCCGAGGAGTACAAATTAGAATAAAATATCCTAATCGCCCTTCAATTTTATCTTACTTATAGCAACCTCTCCTTTGTTTTTAAAGCTCATAAAATAACTTTAAAAATTAAAATATATGATATACAAACTAAATTTTGAGATTTTATTTAACATAAGTTGAAACATTTTTTTTTTGCCAAAAAAAAAATTATACAGCCAAAAAATAATTCTAATACATATATTTTAAAAATAAATTACCAGTATTTTCAAACTTTGTAATATGTTATAAAATTTATTAATTTTGACCATACAGAACTTTTTACAATTTTAATTTTTCACGATATTTATAAAATTTTAATTTTGCCAATTAAAACAGTTTGGCTCATCTATCAATGCTTTTCACATGATTCGTTTTAAGGCAAAATAAAAAGGGTAGTTAAAGTATTTTATTTTATATTTTAATAAAATCAGTATGCTAAGAGCCATACTAAATTTTGAACCAGTTAAGGTACAATTGGTCTTTGATTAACAATTGTGGTTATATACTTATATTGAGCTAGAATTGGTCTACGATTAACAATTGTGGTTATATTGATATGTTGTAATTTCAAATAATATATACGAAAACTTAAAAATAACAACTACTTTCAAATCACATTTTAACTTGTCCTTTCTAAATTCTATTTGAAATAAAAGCCCCAAACTTTCTTCACAAATCACAACTAGGTATCAAATCACAGAAGTTAAAATATAGGGGAAAAATCAACAAGTTTAAAGCAACAACTTAATTATTTACTCATTACTCAATTTAATATACTTTATGGGGAGATTATGTCTGAGGCAAGAGGCCCAGAGGAAAACAAGCAAGTTGCAATTTCAGGTACTGTGTTAACGCACCCGGCCAAGGCACCTATCACTGTGATCCCATTCTTCCCGTTGCATTCTTTCTTTGTTCAGTTTTGTCCTTTGTTCATGATATAGGATCTGGTGACAGTAATTATTTATAAGAAGATTGTTTCTTCTTATCATGATTCATTGAAATAAAAATACCATGAAATTTGCTGCAACAAAGGGCCAAAAAAAAAAAACAGAGCTGCACTTTTCAGAAAATTAGAGTATTAGACTTTAGTTGAGCCACACATGCAGAAAAAGGTACTACTCATACAATACCATCATAGCTGATAACACATAATAAGATTATAACGGAGACCAAGTACCAACTCAAAGTCAACAAACACCCCACTGACAAAACATGTAGTATGGCCCACCAAAGAGCCATATTATTATATAACTACTACTCAGAAGTTGAAGCTAATGAACACTACAGAATCAGTTGTCTTGTATGAAGCTACTCAATGCCGAACCTCTTCCTCATCTGAACGACGAAATCATAGACCTTATGCTGATCAGGAAGAGACTTGGACACACTCTCCTTCTGCATGCATCTTTTGGCCCAAGCAATGAACTTGGGGCACTCAGGCTCTATCTTCAAGTTACCAAATGTCTAGTAGGCTTCAAACCAACTGTAGAATGGAACAAGTGCCACATCCACATATCCAAGATTGTCTCCTCCAAAGTAGGGCTTGTCTCCCAGCTGTTGCTCCGACAATTTCAGGCACTCTATGAACTCCTTCTTCGCAGCTTCTTGCTCTTCTCCTTTAGTTGCCCACACTCTCCTTCCCGCATCAAAGATCTGTTTCAAATTGGGAATTTATTAGACATGAGATAGACAAAGAAAAATTAAACACCAGCGATACTTCATTTTCTCTTCAAGACACAATACAATGATGAGAAAAGACTAGGTCGCTTACTCACAGGTTAGAATGCTTTCTTGCCAACATTGAAAACAAAAACCAAATATATATATGTATGACAAAGATGACTTCTCTAGAAACATGCAATTATTAGTACTGAACCGAACACACTTTCTATAGAAATAAAATAATAATTTCCGATTTATTCCTCCTTTCCTGTAAAATAAAGGATTTGGATCCTCTCTCACAATCCCTCAATAACTTTACCTCCTCTCATTTTATTCCTCCCCTTCGAAAAAAAAAACCTTATGCATCCGCTAACCACTCTTTTAAACATTTTTTTAAAAAAAGTTTTTAAAAACACTTTAAAAAAGTGTTTTTCAATTTTTTTAAAAAGTGTATTTTTGAAATTCTTTTAAAAACACTATTTTAAAGTATTTTTAAAAAATGTTTTTTAAAAAAGTGTTTTTGAATTTTTTTTTAAAATTATATATTTAATTTTTTTAAAAAAAAATTTAAATTGTTTTTTGAAAAACAGTTTTTTTTTAAATTTTTTTTTTGAAAGAACAGTTTTTTTAAACACTTTTCTTTATTTAAAAGAGGGAAGCAGATGCATAAAGGAAGAGGAGGTTTTTTTTTTTTTTTTAAAGGGAGAGATAAAAGAAGAAGGCGTATAGTGATTCGGATAGATTATGAAGGAATGCTTCTGAGAGGATCTAAATCCGTAAAATAAATTAATAATAATGCAGAGGAATACAAATAACAGAATTTCCATTTCCAATTTCCAATAATATAAATTATCCGTGTTTTATTCATTATCCACTAAGCCAATTTAATTTCTAATATGCCTCAAAATCTTCAGAATCAAAGCTAATGAGCAAACAAGAAGTAATCCATTGGAGACGTTCTAACAATTGTTCAAACAATGTGAAGAAATGATCGCCATCTAAGAATCTAAAAAGTAATGAAACGCAGAAACGAACCTTTTTGTCGACGAAGTCGGCCCAGAAACGAGCTTGGGCTCTCTGATAAGGATCGGAAGGAAGCAGCGGGGATTTGTTGTTCCAGACCTCATCAATGTACTGAACAGCAATAAGAGACTCACAGATAGGTTTGCCATTGTGAATGAGAACCGGGATCTTCTTGTGAACGGGGTTCATTTGAAGAAGCAGAGGGCTCTTGTTCCTCAAGTCCTCATCCTTATACTCATACTGGATACCTTTCTCAGCAAGTGCAATTCTAACCCTCATCCCAAATGGACTTGGCCAGAAATCCAAAAGAGTCACCTCGTTGGCCATAGCTGCAGAATGAAAGAATGACGAAATGCTAAAGAAGAAATAACGATTGAGAAAAATGCAGGAGTGAGGAGAAAGGGCTTAGATGCGTCAATTTATAGGCAAAAGTTCGGAGCAGTCTGGAAGCTAGAATGGCGATCAACGAAGGCAGAAAGTGAGGCGGCAAGGGAATTCTAAGTCATAAATAAATAAATAAAAACTTTACGAGACTCACGCAACATGCGTGATAATAGATATTTTTATGCCTTCTCAAATGCTTACAAACTTTTTAAAATATCGAATTTTTTATTCAAATATTATTTGTGCGAATTTAATTAATTAATTAATTAATTATATATATTATAAAAAGAGGATCAAAATTTAAATGCCACATTACCTTTGATTTTCTTTCCCTATGAATATTTTTTGTCTAAGACAAGTTATCTTTTATTTTAAATTTTAGATTGAAATTCTCTTGCCCCAATTTGCTGTTTATATTTTAAGAATTTTTATTTTTAAAAACAATATCTCAAAGTAAAATTCATATTTTTATTTTTTAATACAATTTTTTTAGTTACGAGGCAAATTTATTTATCATTATCAATGCGAAACGGCTCTAATTTTAATTTAATAATAATAAATAGTAATAAAGAGAAAGTTCCAACACAATGTAATAAAGAGAGTATCGGATCCTTCTCCAAATGCAACTTAACCTGTTCTACAAACTTCCACGCTCCCCACCTCATTCTTATCTCGAAAATAATATTTATAGATCCCAAATAAAAAATTAAATTAAAATAGGTTCCCCAAATTTTATTTGATATTAATATGTCTCAAAAGATTTTAATATTTATAAATTTGAAAGTTTGATTGTAAACATAAATTGTTAAATTTAACTTGGAAATGATACAAATTATTAATTTATAAATATGAAATTTGATTTGTAAATATTATATTTTTGAGATATGTTGATATCAAATGAAATTTGGGGATTTTTGTATATAATTTTTTTATTCGAGGTTGTTGGATAATTTTTATTTATGGCATGGCTTCCGTCAGCACAGCAGGTTCTCTTGTTTTCTTCTTCCATTGGTTTTGTCTCATTACTTTTGCTTTTCCTTGAAGGAAAAAATTCTTCTTTTTTATTTATGTCATGGCTTCCGTTAGCAGACCCCATTCTCATTTTCTCTTTTATTTAAGTCAATATTGAATTCACGCAATTCCGTTTTTTTTTTAAAGAAGTTAAAATATCAATTTAGATAATTACAAATATGAATCTTAGTTGTAAACTGAGAAGAATATTTAAAACTTAAATACTTTATTTGTGATTAAATTTCTTAAATTTGCAGTTATTTAAATAATATTTAAAAATAAAAAAATGTCGGGCGGCTTAACTATCATGAATTTGCTTTTTTAGGGACTAATTGCCATTCTCTCAAGTTTTATTGGCATGCCGGATTAGAATATTTTTAATATAATTATGTTTTGTGCACACTACTCTATAAATATTAAATATAATTGTAGTGTTTATAATTTATATTATGAATAGTTAGCTTAAGTAGAAGCCCTCTATCATATATAAATATATTGAATTATTGATGATTTGTTGTCAATTTAATAACTTTATATATATATAAATTAATTAAGTCTTATATTTAGTGATGATAAAGTATTGAGCGATTGCTAGCTAGCATTTGAAATTCAAATCTGTAGTTATTGAAAATTATCAGCATTTAATATAACTGTCTATTATTTTTTAAATCTCATATTAAAATCGGATTAGATAATAGTCATTAGAGGCGGTCTCTATTCCTACCAAACGTCGGACATAAGTATCTGAGCTAGTACTAATAGAGCTGGTAAAACGGGCCCAGCCCGCGGGCTGGGCCCGTTTTACCTTAAAACGGGCTGGAAACTGGCTGGCAGTTTGCCAGCCCGTTTTGGGGCGGGCTGCACAGCCCGCCCCCTGCTGGCCCGCCAGTGCTGGCGGGCTGGCCCGTTTTTAGGCGGGCCAGCCCGCCAGCCTGTTTTTTTTTTAAATAATTATTAATATTATTATTTATTTTACTCAAATATTATTTTGAATACTTCCATTATTAAATACTAGTAAAGATAGTTACTTATTTATTGATATGTGTTGACATATAATAATTGATTAATATTTTGTTAATGTTTATTTAGATTTATAGTTATAAAATTTGAGATTTTTTATAAAAAATATGAATATTTAAGAGTATAATATTAACAAATTTTTTATTATGCTAATATGACATTAAAATTTTTTTATTAGTATTTTAAAAGTATAAAAATAATTTTTTAAAAATATTAAAAAAAAAAGAGGCGGGCCGCGGGCTGGCCCGCCCCCAAAACGGGGGGGCTCGGGCTGGCAAAATGCCAGCCCGTTTTGGGGCGGGCTGCACAGCCCGCCCCGCCAGCCCGCGGGCTGCTGGCGGGCTGGCCCGTATTACCAGCTCTAAGTACTAATACTGAAAAGCGGGTGCAATACCTGAATTGGTTTTTGCCATGTGGCTCATGAACCCATCATCTCCATTTTTATGCTTTTGCCTTCTTTCTACAAAGCAAGCGCACATTTCTACTCTGTTTTAGTTCCCTCGCTAACAAATAGGTACAAATTACGAGGTTTCGTCATGCATAATAATAATAATAATGTCGGACGCATTGATCTGAGGAAGACTACCATTATTTTGGTTCTCCCAAATGCTTCTTCTCTTCAACTTCTTCCGCCTCTACCTCTCTCCGCTCAAGTCATGGATGGATCGATCGGTTAAATCACATTGATCACCATCCCTTTGTTCCTTTTGTGCATTTACCAGCTAGCTGATCGAGCAATGGAGGTTTGTCCAATTAATTAATTAATTATTAATTATTGATTTATGTATGGTAATCAGAACTATTGAAGATGAAAGGAAAATTATATGAATTCTGTATTGAAGATGATAAACCATATACAAAAAGGCATAACGTACAAATGACAAATGGCATAGCTAGAGTCCTTAACCAGTCATATAATTACTCCCTCCTATCTTAAATATAAGAACTAGATGACGAATTTTATCTAATCCTAAATATAATACCTAAATCTAATTTATCTTCTAAAATTATAATTTTTTCCCAAAAATACCTTATATTAAAAGGGGTTTTATTAAGCAAAATGCATGTGATTAAATATACTATTTTTAAAAAATTAATACAGAATCGATATAAATAATTAATTTGACTAACTGAGGTATAGTATTTTGTCAATGCTGGTGGGTAAGCTGTGACCTGCGCCTGATCTCCGTGAGGAAGTCAAAGACTTTGTATGGGTCAGGCATAGATCGACACACACTCTCTTTCTGCATGCACCTTTTCCCCCAATCCACCAGCTTTGGGAATTCCTCCGACATACTGAAATTCCAGTATGTCTCAAAAGTGTAGAAGCGGCCGTAGAATGGAATCAGAGCCACATCCACCAAGGCAAACATGTCGCCGCCAAAATAAGTCTTATCTCCCAGCTCTCCTTCCAACACTCTAAAACACTCTATCAGTTCATTCTTCGCCGTCTCTTGAACTTCCCCTGTGCTCATCACTATCGACCTTCTAATACCATAAATCTCCGCAATATTTAACACCCTTTTGTCTATATATGTACGTAACAATTAAGTACATGCATGAGTGAGCATTATAGTTATTATATATGTACGTACCTTTTTGTCGATGTAGTCCGCCCAAAACCTGGCATGAGCTCGCTCGTAGGGATGAGAGGGCAACGATGGAGATTTGTGGCTCCAAGTTTCGTCAATGTACTCAACTATTGTGAGTGATTCGCAGATGGGGTCTTCCGTTATGAATCAGGACGTACGGGGACTTTCTTAGAGCTCTTGTTAGATAATAAATCTTCTTCCCTTGCTTCGTACTCGATTCCCTTCTCGGCTAAGGCGATTATGACTCGTATTCCAAATGGACTCGCCCAATAATCAAGTAGAATTAGCTCATCTGCCATCACTATAGCTTTCTGGTTGTTAGCTGCTCATATACATCAATATACTTGTAAGTGCTCCTTATATAGCTTCTTGCATAACTCCAACCATTGTCATCGCTTGCGTATTGTTGGGCATCATCCACCTTACTTTATTTTAATACGACATTATTGAACGACAACTTTGCACGTCAGATCAGAGATTGACGTGACTCATTACACTCAGCGGGCTTGATTTCTTGCCTTAAGCACTATTTATTCTAACGACAGAGTTATTAATATTTATTCTTTTTGTAAGCTTAAATTATCAATAAAAATTCTATTTAAAAAGATTCCTTTGCTAGGTACAAATTAAATCCCACGTAATCCCTAATCAATAATAAAATCTTGTCTAATACTTCCAACACGATGGCGAGATAGCTCTCAATGCTTTGTGGAGCTAGCTATAAGTACTTCTCCACACAATCCATTTGATATAGGAAGATTAAATTGATCAACTTTATTTTTAAAGACTCCTGAGAGAAGCCTACTCTTAAAGGATTCAGTTAAATCATTTTCTTTGAAAGATCAAATTGAGATAAAATAGAGTGAGGTAACCACATCTGCATATGGCTAAAAGCACGAACATTTTGTGTACGTTTTCTTCTTCTTCGTCTTTTTATACATTTTTTTTTTAAAAAAGGGTTGGGCTCACCCACAATTCAATAGTAGGGTAAAGTCTCTCTTTTTTCTAAGCAATACTAATGTTAGGTAGGGCGAGCCATCAATTATCCTCAAGTGTAAACCTATACACCCAGGAGTTAGGATATCTCCACAAGCGCAGCGACTAGAACCACAACAAGGTAATACTTTCCAGGGATCAAACACGCTCCAAATAATTGTATGTTTTACCCGTTCACTGGTTAAATCCATAAATTATGGGTTACATTTTTTTTCTTCTTTTTTTTTATACAAAAAGATTTTTTTCTTTTTTTTTGTTGCCCACCCGGTTTACCGGAGCTTTGCCCCGACTACATCTGGATCCGACCCGCGTCAAGCACCTGGCTATGGTGGGTGAGTCTCCCAACGAGAATTTTTTGCATACGCCAAGGCTCAAACTTAAGATCTCGTTTAAACGATACCGAGTCACTTACCACTCGGACCAATCCCATTGGTAATTTTTTTCCCCATTGGAACAACATCTTGTGTTTTCAAAGGATGAATTAAGTATGGCCCAAGACAAAGCCATCAAGAAAAGAGACGAAGTAGGCCCACAAATAGAAGAAACAGAAAAAGAAGCCCATGAATACTCATTGCGACCTAAGTATAAAAGGCTCAGCCTTATCACAGTTGTTCACATTTTTATTCTTGTTAGCGATCTCATCTCAATAAACATCCCAAAATTTATTTAATAATGAAATAAAATAAAGTAACACACTATTTTATTGTTAGCTATTCCATGATGTACGTAGAATATACTTGTTTAGTTATTTATGATGAGAACAATTTTAACTAATTTTGAATTAGGGGCTTTATTAGCAACTGATAGGAATCTTGCTAGAGCCAAGGAACCAAAAACATTATCTTGGGGGCTAGTGACTATGAAAGCTCTTTATTCTTCGTTGGAAAAGAGAATTCAAGAAATTATCAAGGGTCAAATGCACTAAATGAGATAAGAGAAATTATGATGTGTTATTGGTGTATTATGCCCCAACATATATCTGGGCAAGCCAACTTTTGTACTAATTGATTAGGTCATTAGGGTCATGACATGGATATATGGACTTTAAGGTTTGGGATTGTCTCTCTCCCTCCTCCCGAACTTCACTATCACTAACACAGTTGGAAAAAAAATTTTCTAAATCGGTTAAAAATAGACTTCTACACTAGATTTTGATCCGGTGTAGAAACAGCCCGTGTAAAAAGTTTAATATTCTACACCGGTTGTATATGACCTGTGTAAACAATCAGCTTTTTTAAATTGGTTATTCCATACAACCGGTTTAAAAAGTAATGTCAAAATAAAAAAAATTCAGAATAAAAAAACTCTAGGTCCGAAATTATTTTCTTCTTCGTCACAAATCTAAAGGAGGAGGAGAGTGATGAAGAAGAATAGGTACCTATAAAATGCAAGCAGAGAATAAAAAAGAGGAAGAAAGAAAAAGCCAGAGAACCCAGAAACGAAAGAAACAAAAACTCAGATATATGCACAGAAATAAAAACCCATAAATGTCGTCACCTAATTGAAGATATCACAAAAACATCGTCACAATTCCTTTTGGTTACCTGCTCAAAAGCAAACAAAAATATATTTAAATAAAACCCAGAAATGAATGAGACAAAAATCCAAATATATATAGAAACGAAAACCTAGAAACGCCATTACCTAATTAAAGATATCACAGAAATATTGTCACAATTCCTCCGACTTACCCAGTTAAAAGTGAACAGAAATATATTTAAACAAAATCGAGAAAGAAAGGAACAAAAAAATAGACACCCACCAGATCTGGATCTTTTTCTTTGGCGAGTTTTAGAGCCTACAACGACTGACTTCAATAATAGAGAACGACGAGCACAGGTATGGGTCATCGCATATCTAGGTCTTCTTCTTCGGCGAGCTTTAGACGGTGTGTTACGAAGGTGAAGGTTCCTGTCACTATGTGTTCTCCCTTATCTAGTTTTCTCCATAGACGACGATATGATTTGTGAAGATAGAGAATCGTAAAAAATTAACGCTTTTTGTTAGATTTTTAATAGCAAAGACATTCTACACCGGATGTAATTCTATCAGCTGTAGATAAGATTAGTTTAAAAATATGCTTTTTAAAGCCCCATTTTTAAATCGGTCATTGCGGAACCGGTTTAAAAAAAATTTGACCGGTAGCATTTTTGTAAATAAGATGAAATATTTACACCAGTCATGGCTTTTTACACCGGTCATATGTATAATCGGTGTAAATATTTTATCTTATTTACAAAAATACCACCGGTCGTGACTTTTTACACCGGTCATATTTTACAACTGGTGTAAATATTTCATTTTATTTATAAAAATACCACCGGTCATTACTTTTTACATCGGTCATATTTTACAACCGGTGTAAATATTTCATCTTATTTACAAAAATGCCACCGGTTATTTTTTTAAACCATCTCTGCAGTGACCGATTTAAAAATGAGACTTTAAAAAGCCTATTTTTCACTAGTGTTGGTACTAATTCTAAATATAATATTCTCTTAATTAATGCGTAAAGGCACTAAAGAAAATAGGTAAGTTGATTGTTTATAAATAATATGTAAAGAATGTGTGACACCTATTTTAAAAAATATTATTTTCATTTAATTATTAAAATTTAATTGAAAAAAATAAATATTTCTCAATAAATAAGGGCACTATGGTAAAGAAAAAAAAATTAATATAGGAGACAAGAAGGAGGGAGATCATGACCAAACCAAAACCACTAAATGAACCTTATATTTAGAATGTAATGTCTTAAGACGTGTAATAAACCTAACGTTCCTTATACCTATCTCTCTCTTTTGTTTTGCATTTTGTCGTTCTCTCTTTATTTGTAAAAATTAATGAATAAAATGTGCACGTAATACATTTCAATAAGGAAGTGCGGCGTATCCAAATCTTTTATTTCACGGGATTTTCACTTTGAACGATGAAGAGATGCATCCTTTAAGCAAGTGAAGATACAACCACATAAGGCTCTTGGCTATGGTGTAGTTATTGTCATGTGATATGGAAGTCACAAATTTAAGTCTTAAAAATAATCTCTCTATTTATGGGATAAGACTATATATATCTATCCCTTCACAGATCCCACATAGTATGAATCTTGTGCACTGACCGCCCTTTTTTTAAGACTACATATATAGACTAACTATAAATTATGTTCCATGTACTTTACATGAGATACTCTCTCTCGGTCCTAATTATAAGAGTTAATTGACTTTTTTAGATAAATTAAGGAAGACTAAATCTAACATCTCAAGATGAATTCATATTATATAGTCTTGAATTTATCTAAATTAGTCAACTAGCTCTTATATTAGTTATAATTAACTGACTTATTTAGCTTATTTAATTTATCCAAAAAAATAATATTTATTTTCTAAAAAGAAAAGCGTGTGTAACCAGAAAATACTTAGCGTCAGTGTATTCAAATTTAAATAATACTCCTTTAGTCTTAATATAGGACATATATAACTAATTAGATTAGATTAAATAAGTTAGTTGAGTTAGTTAATATAATAATTTTTTAAAAATATCCTAATAATTTTACTTAACTCACTCTCTTACTTAATTATTATTTAGGGAGTATCAGTAGGGGTAATTTAAAAAAAATTGATAAATATAATAAATATGTCTTATATTTAAGACTAATATTAAATTCTTAATTAGGTCATATGTTAAATATCATAGAAGTATACGAGTTGTATAAATAATGAATGAAATATGATATGGGGATGATTCAGTTTTATAGAGACGTAAAAGGGAACACGAATCATATGTTAGAGAGGACCAAGTGTTGAATGGTACAAGGAAATAGGTACGTAGCGCGCTAGCTACCTTAAACAACACTTTCCTCTCTGCTTATGTATGCATGCCTACGCAACATTCGAGAAAGTTTGCTGAGGTTAATTACCTTCTGTAAGGGCA
Source organism: Leucaena leucocephala (assembly GCA_037074615.1). NCBI lineage: Eukaryota > Viridiplantae > Streptophyta > Magnoliopsida > Fabales > Fabaceae > Leucaena > Leucaena leucocephala. The sequence continues at coordinate 214,110 of CM073544.1, read as the reverse complement.
CCCTCTACCTTGTGTTGATATTTATCTTCTCCAAACTTCTCTGGGCTTACACATACACGTCACTGAATGAGCATGCATGCATATCTTTGGTCTTAAAATATTATATAATTAAAAAAATAGCTTCCGGTCCCGGAAGAAAGTTTGGAGTAATTAATGAACAAGAATTGGATAGATACGTCATGTGACCTTTTCTTAGGTTCAAAAGCCAAAGGGCATATCCAACAATCAAGGATTCAAAACCTTTTGGAGATACGGTTGGCCCTTCGCAGGTCCATGCGAATTCTTTGATCGCCAACCTCGTCGTCTTCCTATGATTTCCCGCCCAGTTGCTTCCCCTTTAATATATATACTCATAATTTGCCTTCCATATACATACATATATACACCCCTAGGCTATATATGTTGCTTCCCCTTTAATACTTAATGTCTGTTGGAGCGAGGAAATTAAAAAGCGAGTGATAGGAATATAAATAATAGTAGAAGAGTACTATATATTTTTATTTTTTCCATGAATGGGGGTCCCCATGGGAAGGTAATATTGCATGTGCTAAGGATCAAGTGATGGTTTCGGACGTTTCGATGCATACAATGAGAGGCATCGATTAGTCCTATTCGCCTCTTTCAAAAGAAAAGCAAGGCACCTATATCCATGTAATAATGCCAATGAAAGTAGAAATTCCAAAACAAAAAAAAAAAGTCTTCTAAAATATATGTTCCATCTGTCCTTATTAATTATGAACAATTTTATATAGATATAAGAAACTTAGTCAAAAGTCATTAATATATTATTGATAAAATTGATTCATTAGAGGGTGCTGTTTATTTAGTTAGAAAATAAATAAAATTTTTAGACAAGAAATCTTATATAGATGTAATACGTGTTTTGTAGGTAGCGAGGAGAAAAATGTGATGAAGAACCCAGGAGGTGTGGGTCTTTGAGCATCGCTCGTTAGTGGAAGATAGAGTAACCAATTGAGTTGCCTCAAAGAAATGTTGCATCATTTGTGGATTTTGATTGATAATCCACCATAAGCAAATCTCTTCAGCCACGGTTCTCCTCCGATGACATGATTTTATTAGAGAAATATATTATAAAATAATACTTATTGTTATATAATACATATAGAGACAATTTTAATTAAAAACATGTAATATATTTTAATTTATTATATATTTATATATAAATACTTATGTACAATAATGATTCTACTTATTTGTTCAGTTTTAGATTTATATAAAAATTATACTGGCTATTATATATAATACATATAAGGTTAAAGTATGTTTAGTTTTACATTAAGTTTTATTTTAGTCACTTAAATTTAAAAAATATACTTTTAACCCTCTAAAATTAACACTTGTTAACTTTGCTAACAGAAAATATTATTTCAACAAATTTAAAATGATAACTGTAATTAAACATTGATAAAATATATTTACATTTTTAATATACTATTTTAATTTTAATTTCATAATTATCATTTCACAACTGGAGATCCAGATGAGTTCTTTATACTATTAAATCAACTTCACAGTATCATTGTTTTCTCTACTAGTATGAAAAGTGCACAAATTTCCAAGACACCTCTCCATTAACCTAATAACCTACTAGAAAAGTGAAACCTTGCTAGCAATTCTGCTACAAGTTTCAGGAGCATATATCTTTACTTATAATTTTAAGGTTATTTGAACTGTACGTTGACTCTCCTACTAATATTAGTGTATTTTTTTAAATTAAAGAATATTCTACATTAATTAATTAAAAGATGGAATTGGGTGAAAGTTGAGTCATATATATATATATAAAGAGTACGTGTATGGATATAAGTTAGATTAGGGAGGTTTGGGGGGTGTTTAAACAATTAAAGCCAGCCACAAAAAAGAGCTAAAGGTAATCTAAGCTTTTTGAGATATAAAGAATGATTTGAAGTGAGAAAATAAATGAATTGCACTTGTTCTGTCATATATAGTTATGCCTCTAGGATACTTCTAAGGGGCAAATAGGCTCATATTGTGTGTCAATAATGTTTTAAGAACGGGACCAATCGGCTTGATCAATTGAACATAGTCTAGTGTTCTGTCCGATGACGAGGGAGAATGGAGATAGGCTCCCATTTTATGTGGGTCACTATTTTGCTTAAATTTATATATAATTTGTTTTTATGTTAAATTGTGTTTTTTAGGCCATACAATTATATGCTCCTCTAATTTTATTTATAAGTCAGCGAGAGAAGATTTTTTTTAATCTTATTTATAAGTTATAGAATAAAATATAGGCAATGTGAGAGAATTATTAAATTTTAAGATAGATTACTTAATAAAATTTAATAATTTTTTAGTTTCGATAAAACATGCCAAGAATAATTGATAAATAGAATTAAAGGAATATTTTTAAAAATAATGTAAGAAAATAATATTATACATAAATTTTATTTTATATATGCCTATTTTTTTAATTCCTATTACCATATTTTATATAATATCTTTAAACAGCTCACATAGATTTAATAATAATTAGGTAATGCCTTGAGACATTTAAATAATCCCAAATATATCGTTTATTAATCCAATCCAAAATTAATTTGGCTGAGAAATAGAAATGAATTTAATGAAGTGTGTATAAATAAAAGGAAGAAAATATGACAATCATATATGATCGAAGAACTTGATATAATAAGAAATTTAATCTAAGTTTTGTGCTAAAATTTTTTATATGAAATTAAATTTACTCTAATTTAATATATAAAAAATAAATATGTAAAGGGAGGGAGTAGTGTAGACAAAGCTTACGTGTGAAATTGAAACTGTAAAATTGGGTTTTAGACAAATGCGTGTGTTTTCTTGTCTCACTTCCCCTACACTCTCTTGCTAAACCTAGTTGGACGGTTTTCACTCACATGTGTCCAATCTCTTATCTATATTTAACTAGTATTTATGTCACTCAAGCTATAATTACAAACAAAATTGTACAGCCGTGTTTGTTCCACATGGACCAATTAGAAATTGTATACTCCCCCCTACATAATACGATTAAGCTTTATAAATAATTAATTCATTAATTATTAATTAATGTAGTATTGAGCTTTGGAAACATATTGTATTAAGTACATATCTTTTGAAAAATTACACTGTAAAAATTAGTTGTTAAAGCCAGAGAACCTAAAATCTTATGAATACTCCTCTTTCAAAGTTATCCAACTCATGTGACAAACATGTATATTTGTGAATTGGAAGATTATTTTGATTTATTTACCCAAGGCCAAGATTCTTTAAGCAACAAAAAGCCTATAATGCACATATTATTGCTTCATTAAATTCAGTGCTTTACCTAGTCATAGCATCCTTTAATTTGTCTGCCTAGGTGATGATAATTCAAGTGGTATTTTATTTTATGCAGGGCAATCATGTCTTCCGCTGTTTTTCGATCATTTCGCTAAACTGATCAATTATTATATGTAGCAAACATTAATTCAAAAGTTGTTCCGCCAAAATTAACGAGGAAGCATATATATTTGAGCTGGTCATTAGGCATTGGTACGTACGTGATAACATAATCCAAACATGAATTTAAGCGGGCAAATAGAACTGTTGTGTCCTTTATATATACTTGATGTTTGAATTGATTAATTAATTAAGAGAAATAATTTTGTGTTTAATTGTATATATAAGTGAGTACGAAAACATGTAGGAAATAAAGGATAAGGAAGGTCTTTATTGTTGAAAAAGGACCCCTATATATATATATATGATGATCTCTCTCAAAGCTTTGAGTAAAAGTGAATCATGGGGTGAGCAAAATGGACATTTCTCATCAACATAGGAAAAAAAAGGCCATCACTGAGTGAACAAGGAAACCCAACAATTAAGAGATCCTCATGATCGCTCTCTAGCTATATGTTATATACAAATTAAATACAAACTCCATTATATTCATCACCAGTTAAGACACACAAATTAAAAAGATGCTTGATGTGACGGAAAAAGGCTTCATTTTTGAGATACATGATTAATTACCTTGTAGGATATTATATATATGGGATCGATGGGCCCTCCAAGCACCTAATTGACCTTAATTCCCTCAATAATTGAGTCCCTCATAGATTAGCAGCATTGTTCATTGTGTATATTGTTTCCACCGTCTCCCAATCAAATTCTCACAAATTTCATCACTTTTTTGCTCTCGTGTTTTGCCCTCTACAACATTGTGTCAAACAAATATCAAGAGTTGACTTGCATATATGCATATTGGTATATGGGAGCTTGGCTTGCTCCTTATAATCATACTATTGTTGAAGTTGCCATGTGACACCTATGATCTGACTCTATTTTTCATGTTGTTGTTCTAGACGCTGCCCCTCTTAATTGCCTTATGTTCTCTCTTCTTTGGATCCCTCTTTCTATATTGACATGTGCTCCTCCTCCCTCAACACACCTCTATCTGATACGGACTTGTCGCTTTATTCTACTTTTACATTTCATGCAATTCTAATAACTTTTCTTAGGAGCGATTGTTTAAATTTGCAGGCTGAGATTACAAATTACTATATATAAACAATGTTTTGATTCTCTTGAAGAGTAATGTAATTGCATGTGTATGGAGATTATATATACAAACATTGCTTTTCTAAAATATACAACAAAACCTGTATAAATATTCAAGTTCCCTCAACACTGGGAACTAGGATGGATATTTTTAAATAGGCTTTGGACAGTCATTAAAGTGCTGTTTTTCTTTGTCTAATATCTGTTTGTCTTCAGGTTAACAAGGCGCATTTATTTATTTTAAAAGTTAAAATTTAGAATTAAAATAATTTGAATTTTAATAATTAAAACTAGCAGAATTAATTGATTTATTTAATTCTATTAAAAATCTAAAATATTTAATATATAAATAATTTGCGGATTAATTTACAAGTTTTCCCATGCGTGTATAAATTTAACTATCTAACCCACTTTTAAAATTAAAACCATATATATATATATATATATATATTTATAATATCTTATAAAGGAGACCACATCTTTTGGGTTCGTTTTGACGGCAAATTGTTTCTTATTATGGGCCATACCATGCCAAAAAAAACGCAGGTTTGTAACAAAAAAAAAAAACGCAGGTAGTGAATTCTGTATTCACTTTTTTGTTTGCTTTCTGATTAAAAAGGAGATGATAGACACAGCTGCACAAAGGCGTGGAGTAAAATATAGTTGCATATTTACAAATATACATGTCGTGAACATGGTAAACACAGATTGTATCATATATTACTACATAGTTTTCTCAGTGAAAGAATAAGAAGCAGAAACCAGCTGAGCTCCATAGCTAACTACACACCAAAAAAGCTACTTGCTGGTCTCCAATTCCTCTCACTTGAATCAGACCCCAATCTAGAAAAATGAATTGAGGAAGATATTCCGGGGACGACATATCTATATCTGCAAACATCCCTCTGATGCATCTCCTCCACTAATACTTATAATTAATTAGTTTCAGGCCTGCTTCTTCAAATCCTTTGAATCTATGAATGTTCCGTGGAAACCATATGGAACTCTGGAAGGAAGCTTAATGGAAGCTTCTAACTTCAAGTTCATGGCATTCACAATTCGCAGTTCTGACGTCCACTCCTTCTCGTCATGCACAAATGTTAGGATATAGCCATCGTCTTCTCTTTCTGAATTTTGGTCTCTGGCAAGAAACAGCGGCTCTCCTCCGAATCTTTCGTCGCCATACATATACTTCTTAATCTCTCCGTTTAAAAGGTCCACTTTGGCAAAGCCTGAAACTTTAGGCCATGGTTCCGCAAGTGCCAAATACGCATACCTCGTCTTCCTCCCCAGCTTGTTCTTATTCACCATGCCAGCTTCTAAATTCGCTTGCTCTGTTTCAGAAATAATGGGTCGGCGCGTCGACTTGCCGGTCTTCAAGTTCAGTCGAATTTCGCAGAGAACACTCTTGAGACTCTCGTTGCATTCATTGAAAATGGAATCTGCTGGTGTCATGCAAGACCCAATCACCACGACCTCATCACTCTCTGGCTCTTCCCACGCATTCCAGAGATGAAAACAGAAGCAATCGGGAGCTTCAACCCATCTCACCCCCGACGCATCGCTTGCATTCTTGTCCAAAATCCCAAACCGGGACATCTTTTTCTTGTCGTATATCACTGGAGAGCCACCCCGAGTCATCTCAGAGAGCTTGAACACCACCTGCTGATCTGGGATTACCACGAACCTCTCTGTTATAGCGAAATCATGCATCATAGTTGGCTCAGAGAGATTAATGGGAACGTCGGGGGATTTTTCACCGTCAGGGGAGACGAGGAAGTATTTCAAGTATGGTTTCTTAACAACATCGTAGCTCAGAGCGAAGAGATCTCCGGTTACAGGGTCCAATTTTGGGTGAGCAATCATTGTCGATTTTAACTGCCCATCGAAATCATAACGACCAACGGTCTTGAGGTCTCCATTGGGGGTGACTCGAACATGGTAAGGCAAATCGTCTTCAGACATAGCAAGAAGATGATTGTTAAAATACACCAATCCCGCGTTCGCCACACCCATCCCATGGCTTCCATCGACGAGGCCGAAGAGGCCACGAGCGTAGAACAGGAGGAGACGAGCGATGCCAGAGTGACCATGAAGCTCACCGATTGATTTGGGGAACACCGGGCGACCCAAAGCTTGTTCCTGAGCCAGACGGTGCGTCTGGGTGAATCTGCAGGCATAACTGGCGGACCCCTCTCTAAACTGAACGGCGTGGACCATGCCGTCGCCGTCAAACAAGTGATGACCGGCGACCGGTTCGTAAAGCGGATTGGCTCCATTACGGAGGTAAACTCCACGAATGCAAGATGGGATGGCCCCGGAGACGGGGAGGGAGTGGTGGACGGGATTCTCCGGCACGGGAGCAAAGTTACCGGCGATTTGGACAGTGGGGTCGGCAGTTTTGGGAAGCGGGTGATGGCGCTCGTGGGAAAGCAAGGCCGATTCGACAGCGTCCAAGGCCAGAGACGCAGCCTTCTGAAGAAAGTTCCATTTATGAGGCGATGGTTGATCAGGGGCGGAAGGTTGATGGAAATGGTTGGGGAATTGGAGTGTTTGGAGGGAGCAAGAAGGGTCAAACTTGAGAGAGGAAGAGGAATGAGGAGAGGGGGAGTGTTTAATAGTCCAAGAAGGAGAAGGAGATATAGCAGGCATGGCGAACAAGTGGGAGTTGATGAAGTTGCAGAAGAAGAAGAAGGAGTGGGGAATGGGGAATGGGGAATGGGGAGTGGGGAGGGAGAGGAGAGGTATATGTAAGGGATGGAGAGTGAAGCCCCACATGTAGGAGGCGACCACGTGTAACTCTAGAGAGAGAGAGTGATGGTGGCATTGGTAAAAGGGGTTTGGATTTTCTGACTCTCTACAATTATGTAAGGAGACATCACTTGTTTGACAAACGAGCGATGGGCCTCCCAAAACTCGTAATCCTGTCCATTCTCCTTTTTCCTCCTTTTCCCCAACATGCCACTGTATTTATGTAAATTCCTCATTTCTGGGGTTACATTATAAATTTTGCTTCGGAAAAAAGTCTCATCTGTCTTCTTTATTTTTCCATATTCAAGTTGTTATTTTATTCATTAATTACACAGATTTGAATCTTGAGCTAGTCTTGTATATGACGAAATGATAACCTCATGCTTTTTGTTAGTTTTAATATTCCAGCTAATAAATTTGATGCTTTTTCAAAAATAGTAAAAGATATTATATAAAATGTTTGAAATGGAAGACGTGGCAGCATTTGTAGGAGTAGGGATATTGTGCTATTGGCAATAGTCTGGAGGCTCTGTTCCTCTCTGTCTGCTCATTAATTCTAGAAAACAGCCAATTTAATTAAGAAAAGGCCAGGTTATGAGTATATTACTACTATTAATCCTTCCTCGTGGCATTCTGCCATATTCACACGTACCTCTCCAATGAATCCCGCGTCTCTTCCTCTATTCTCTCTTCTTTAATTAATTCCATCCTCCCCTTGCCCTCCCTCTCTTTTCTCATATATCTCCCCACCACCTACATCTATATACTCACACCCACGCTTCATCTCATTATATATATATATATATATATATATATATATATATGAGTGTGTGTGTTCTGAGTCTTGATAACATTAGGAATCCTCATTGAAGTGTATTTTGTACGTTCAAAGAGTTTTCCATCAAAAGGTTAGCTTTTCCAAAAAGAGTTTGATGTTCATGGAGAAAACTACCGCAGAGAATTCTAACTAAAAAGAAACCAAGTGAAGTGTTATATATGGTGTAAACCTGCCTGGGACGCTGGGTCTTGAAGGGGTGTGCTGTTATGAGTTATACATCAAAAACCCTAATAAGTGAAGCGTGATTAATAAATTTAGAAGGCTCTCGCATTATATAGGCTAGTTTCTTGAGATAATTCCCCCCCCCCCCCTCCTTTAAACTGTAACAGTCTCCCCATCTACTATCCCACACATTTTCAAGTTACATCAAACGTACAATTTTACTCTTATTTATTATTGTGTATATTTTGTTCTCATTGGATATAGTGAAAATTAGATAATGATAAAATTAAAATTTTAATAAAATTTAAGATAGAGTTAATAAAATTTAATTTTTTTTAAATTATTGTGAAATATGTTAAAAGTAAGTGGTTGCTTTTCATTCTTCCATATTATCATAATCCATGATTCATTGCTTTAATCAATGATGTAAGTGATGTAAGGCATGCTGCAACTATACCCTCTCATATTTCTTCTTTGTTTTATTTTCTTAATATCCATTGCCTCATAAGCATACCTTTTCATCATGTATGTGTATTGTCACAACTCCATTTTCGAGCAAATCAGGTAAATAATATAAGCATCATTATGCTCATTTGTATTCATTAATAAAAATCTTAACCCACCTCGTACGCCATAGATAGCAACAACCTTGAAATAATGTGTCGATATACTACGATTGTTCTCTTGCATATATCTCACAGATATAAGTCATTCCCTTGATATGAAATATTGTACTAAAATAATTCGATCAAATTCTTCTCATAAATGTTAGATATCGTTCTCTTTGTTCAATAATCAGCATACGTTCCTTTTTCCTTCCACCTTAGCGTCTACGGATAACTGATGGTAGTAATAATTAAGTTTAGCCCTAGGTAGTCAACACACACACACACATATATAAGCCGAAGATTAATGATTTCCTCTAGTAAAACAATATTATAATTATCATTATTTTCCTCAAGGAATGAAGCTGGATCACACTGCTTCTTGACTTACTTTGTTCAGCGGCAGGTGATGGATACACAATGCAAAGAGGGGACAAACACCCCATATATGTAATCTGTGGGACATGCATCGGGTCACTTTCCATCTTCTCAATTATTTCTTATTGTTACTCTTTTATGTCCTTAATATAAGAACTAACTGGGGGTTAGATTTGATCCTAAATATAAGATATCAATCCATTTTATCTCTAAAATTTATAATTTTCCCCTAAAATATATTGATTCTATATATTAAATAGTTTATATCCAATGATAGTCATGATAAAAAATAATATTTTATGAAAATCAAACTATATTTATTACAAATAACTAACTTCTTTCATTTACCAAAAATAATTATCTAACTTTTATATTAAAGACCGAAATAGTATTAATTATCGTATTAATCACTGGTAAATGGTCAACTAAGCTCGGGTTTAACTACCATGCATATGCACCCTTTGCAATTTTTTATATATATCCACCTTTCTCGTTACAACTTGAAAACTCATCTACCATAGTTTTCTATCATTAGATTCTCTGGCCTTGTTAATTCATGACATGAGCATTAAAACTGAACTAACTGCAATAATATACATTTTCTAATTTATTTGCATGTGTGTTTAGAGATCAAAAAATGGGAGGATAAAGGGGTGGGCAAGTCTGCGAATAGTGTCAGGCGGAGCCACATATATATTAATATATACGTGGTCAGGAGAGGAGTGAAACACTAATTAACAACTTAATCAAATATTTGATTAGCCAGAAATGGCACACTTCCGCCCCACATAATCGTTTACGCGTATGGCTCAACCAGTCACAATTAAACTATAATTAACAATATTCTCAGATTGTTCTCATAGTGACATTCTTACTCATGATTTCCTCTTCTTACGTATAGTACTCACTACTTACCAAAGCCACCCCACTTTGGCTGCTTTTATTTGTATATATTTTATCTCACAATTAATCCACTAAAAACCCTCATATAAATTCACATCCACTGCCAATTAAAATTACATATCCACAAATACAAGTTATTCAACTTACAAATTACAATTCCTCCTGTTGGTCCTCCAAAAGGGGGAAAACAAGTAATTATATTTGTGAATTTTTTTCCAGATAAATAAGTACTGTTTCATGGCAAAATGTTCCTGGTAGAGTACATATTCAAACAAGTGTGTTCGTATGATTATTCTTTAGAATTCTTAAGGGTTGATCTTTGTTATAAAACTTGAAAAGAAAATAACATAAATAATGAAACTGTTTATAAATCTGTATTCCTTTTTACCAAAATGAACATGCAAATTAAAAAGAACTTAATAATTATCAACTGTGAGTGTTCTTCAAGATTCAAGCCACACATTTACACGCAACAATAATGTAAACGGAAGAATTTGACAATGAAGACCGTATGCATCCGTTTGTTCATCATAATTGATGATGAGTAATTAATTTAACCTTTATTTAATAAATTATATTAAGTTAAGTAGATATATGTATAATAAAATTTAATCTAGCGTATTAGGATAAGTATTTAAAATTAATAGCATCCCTGCACATGAAATGAACTGCTATTAGGGGAATCAGAATTTAGACAACAAAAGAAACAGTGATTTGTTCTTAAAGATTTCTAGTATAAATGGAAAAGAGAGAATCCAATGATTGAACATACTTGAAAGGCAATGAATGTCGTTATAGATTTATCAGATTAAGTAAACATTCAATGTAGGCATGTATTATGGGTCAAGAGGAGTTAAATCACTTTTAATTGGGCACTGATCATATCGAATATATATAAGAGATCCTTTTGTTCCATATGCGATCGGATTGCTCACACATGGGGAGGGACCATTTAGAATTACCATTTGCGTTTTGCAATTATAAAATTTCCATGTGTACGTTCACATGGTAGAACATGCTTAACACTTTCTTTTAAAATTTGTTACCCCCCTCCCCCCCCCCTTCGTTCATCTCTAATAATTCATAGTTCTGGGAAATTAAAACGATCAATGAAAATGGATTCAAGCGTATATAGTTGCCTTCCAAGAATAGACCCTATTCAGTGAATATAGCAGCGATCAATCCCGTAGGATCCTCGTAGCCAGAAGACAATTTCACAAATTAAGCTAATTAACATATAAAAACTAATGTCAACTCACTCTTGGAGTTTGTAAGTAATAGCCTGTGGAATTTGAATTTCTTCAGATTATTATTATTAATTGATCAGACGTGATAAATTATTGTCTAGGAAAGAAAAAGGGATCAGAAATTAATGTAAAGAGAGGTAGGATTATTTATGGGGTAATTTTTGTTATGAAATCAACATATACGATGAGTGCATATACGATTAAATGTAAAGGCGAATGATGCAATTTAGAAAGAAAACAGTTTAGAAAGTGCTGTGTGAAGCTCTTCAAGTCAATGAGTAAGAGCGCTCCATGTGCTATTGTTAGATTGGTTGTCCCGAGAGAAAGTGGACCATTATCAGTGCCAAGTTATTTGAATAATTTTAAGTTCAGGTTTTGTCAAGGACTAGATTTAGTTCTATAAATAAATAATATCTATATTCTTAGTGGGGTGATGATAAATCATTTCGTCTATAAAACTTAATTATCCCATGGAGCTGGAGATATTTCAGTATTCATTGGTCCATTTTTTTTCTTTGTTAAATACACACACAAAAGACTGTGGATCTATTATATAGATGATTAATTCATAACTATTCCCTCCAGTCTTAATTATAAAAACTAAACAAGAGATTCACTTTGACCATAAATATAAGATTAAAATTTATATTGTCTCCTAAAATTTATAACTTTTGCCCTAAAGTATCTCTATTAATTACACTTGTTAAAGGGATTTTCATTAAGGCGTAGTTCCAATGAGCATGATTAGATATGGTATTTTGGAAAAATTAGTATCCAATTATTATAACTAATTAATTTATGTAACTTTCTTAATATCTATAAATTAGTTATCTACAGGACCAATGGTGGTAGTATAAAGCAATTAATAGCAAAGGCTTAATCTCCTCACCAATAATATCATCACAGCACTCACTTAATTAGTAACCATGTGTGATGATTAATTTGTACTCTTCAAATTAAACCAAGTTTTTCTCACATCTTACAAAGGTTTCCATTTCGGTACTGCTACTCAAGGGTCATATGCGCAACTAAACATAAATTACAAATATACGAAGCTTTGTATCAATAAAAAAAGGAATACAAAAGCTAGGGTTTCGTATAAAAACATGATATATATATATATATATATATATATATTTAGTGGCCACATTTAAACGTTTGGAAACAGATAACACGTACGTAGGAGAATAATTTTAATTTGTGGTCCACTGTGAGGAAATAATGGATGGAGGCATTAATGAATTAATATATTGCAGATCCAAAGGCAACCGACTTTACCAGCAAAAACCTACTAACGGTCCCAGGCCAACTAACTTGTTTGTGACAAATCCATTGGGATAATTATTATTAGTATAATTGATTAAGTTTTATAGATGACTCCAGTTTCCATGTCTACACCCACATGTGGAATGTCACAAGCTTCAAGAGAGAAACTTTTAATTATCTGACGTCGTGGTTAAGCATTACTTGGCCAGACAGTTTAACATTGATATTTCTACATAAAGGGCAATATATAGTGTTATTATACATAAATATGGACCAATATAACATATACACAGAAGGCACATGGAGAGCACAATGGAGGAAAGTGGGACAGTCTACACAATCGTGTATTGGTATAATATAAGGGGAAATAATAATAATAATAATACAAGAACGTGGTGTCTCTTTGTTTTGTTAGGAATATTGGATGAATATATATGGAGCCTCTCTCATGATTTGAACAATAGGCGTGTGTGTGTTATAGAGATCGATCAAGTTGAGGTGGACACCTGACTATGTGATCCAGAATATACCCAATCAACAATGCTTACATATTGTGGGTGAATTTTGAAGAGAAAGGTGAGAAAGTTTTGGTTGACGGAGGAAGAAAATTGACGAGGTTGTGATGTGTATATATATATATTTATAGGTGTAGTCCACTGAAATTCAAGATTTCGTTGCTAGTGTGGTTGGGATGCACAAACACTACTAGAAAAATAGCTTATAACGGCAGTTAAAAGTGGCTTTTCACGACGGTTTTGGAAGCACCATGAATTCCACCGTCATTATAAATATACTTTTTAATGGCGGTCGTATTACCATCTCTAAAGGTAATATTTTACGACGGTTTTAAAAAAACTGTCGTTAATTGCTTGAATTTTTTTTTCGCTTTCCTTGGCTACACCCACCATTAGCCACCTCGGTTACACTCATAAAAATCATTAGACTAGATCTAGAGAGAAGAAGTCAAATATCTGATAAAAAAACTAAAGATCCATGAGCTTCTTCGAGCTCCTTACAACAAGGTCTATTTGGAGACATTGTTAGTCACCAAGGTCAGCCTAAAAAAAATTGAAGATCTGGCAAAAAAGTTAAAAATCTAGAGAAAAATTTACAGATCTGGTAAAAAGGTTGAAGATCTAAAAAGCTTTTGCTATTAAAGTTCTTCAAGCTCCTGATGTAATACAATTTATAAACAACAAATGAAGAAGAATCATGATTAACTTTTGTTATATAATGTATTACAATTTATAAACAACAAACAACTCAAAAATTAAGAAAAATGAGCGAATGAAGAAGTTAGATGGTGTCTTAAAACTTTCAAGATAGAGAATAACGATAGAGACGACGGAGAATCATATTAACGACTGAGATGGTCATCGAAACTAAGGAGAAAATGACCTTCGTCAAAGTCTGTTGTGATGATGAAGAGAAGCGAGATCACAGACAGTTGTGAAAAGTAAAACTAAAACTGAAATCGAGTCCAAAATTTTTAAAATTTTACAGGTTTTTTTACCGTGATTTTTAAAAAACCATCGTAAAAAGTCTCAATTAATGACTTTTAACCGCGATTTTTGTAAAAACTGTCGTAAAAAGTCTCACATAATAACTTTTAACCCGGTTTTTATAAAAACTTCAGTTAAAAGTTTTTAAAACTGAACTTATTTATAAAAATGCCACTATTTTTTTTTCACAGTGAACTTTCTTATAACTGACGTGAAGTAAGTAACTTTTCTAATAATGAAAGATTGGGTTAAGTGTCAACCTGTGGTCTGGTTTAAAAAACGACTGGGCTAAAATTTTGGACCTAAGAACTAACGCGATTTTGTTGAACTTGGGACTAAGACCGGTTGGACTTAGTCCACCGGTCACTGGACTGGTTGGTCTTACTAGTGTTTTTTGTTTGTGACAATTGTTTTTTTTAAGGGCTATTTGGTTAGTGGAATAATATAAGGTCAACATTAATATATTAAATTATTAATATAATAAAAATAAAATATATAATTATCACTAGGTCAGGTTAGACCATTTAGTCATACTACCCAACCCAACTACTGGGTTAGGCTTGGTCCAGTCTAATGTTGCTTTAGGCCTTTTTTTTATCGGGTTGTCTTCGGGTGGGACCAGATCCAGGCGGGTGAGTGGGTTTTCGGTTTCCTGCGCAGCCCTAACTGGCTATTGGTGTGTTATGCAGACAATACGTCCGAAAACATCATACTGTCCAAAGAGTCATGACATGAAGCCTTTTTACAAATTCTATTACATTAATTGATTGATAGTATATAACTCAACCTTTTAATTTCATGATTACTGATATGAATGTAATTCTCCGATAGTTAATATACAGAATATTTAATTAATTTGACTAAATTAAAAAAATTAATTAAGTTAATTAATATGACATATTTTTTAAAAAATATTAATAATCTTCCTTAACTCCTTCTCCCTCTCTCTTACTTAATTATTGTTGAAGGGGTATCAATAAGGATAATTTAAGAAAAAGTTATAAATATAAGAAATATGTCTTATATTTAGAATTAAGATTAATCTCTTAAGTATGTCATATATTAAGGAGAGGGAGAGTAGTAAAAATAAGTAATGATGAGATGAGAGAATGGAGATGCATGCTGGCTATATATACGAAAAGTTCATTGAGGGAAGACGTACGTATATAGGTTGTATATATGTGGAGTACATAATATACGAACGTGTGAAGATCAAAATTTAGGTGGAATAATGAGAGGGATGACCAAGGGGGAAATGTTTCAAAGTAATAAGAAGGATGTAATTAGAACGATGATGATGATGCACACATAAGAGAACACCATGCATCTATATATGCTGGGGGCCCACAAATGAATAATGAGTGTCATAAATTTTTGGATAATTAATGTGCCCACAAAGCATAAGTTATAAATATTTGTTCTCTCCTAGGGTTTAACTTGTGGGAGCCTTGTTTCTCTCCGCCAGTGGGAGCACTTTCTCCTGCAATTGCCATGGGAGAGGACGTCCGGCTGTGTGTGTGGGTTGTGGATGTGTGTGTGTGTCGATCTGTGTGCCTATTTGAGGCCGCTGGGCTTAACGGCTGAGATGAAGAAGAGATCCTACGGCGATAAGGTCGGTTGTGCTTATCGATCTATAAAATTGGAAGAGGAAGATGATGGCCAAGGCTGAGCTAAGTCATTTGAAGAGAAAATAAATGTAATGATAATTCTTGCGTGATCCTGTTCTGATTGTTGAAAATTCTGATCTACTTGATATACTGGATTTGGTTGAAGAGAGCAGCTGGAATTTATGTTAACTATCATATCGTTTATGTGGAAAAGCAGTGGATAGAAAGGAGGTTCAGATGAGAATGTATATGGTATGGTATGAGATTCTTCAATTTATTTCTATACCTTTCTCTGAAATATTTGGTCGGACCTTGTTATACTGATTATGAGGATGGTTTGTGGTTAAAATTTTTTCTCTTTTACTAGCATCAAAGAATCTCTCGTGGAGTTAGAGACATCTTTATATTGTGATACTCTTTATCTATTTGAGTTTACAGAGATGAATACTGTTATGGGTTCTCTGTTTGTCTTTATTATATGTCAGAGAAGAAGTTTTGCAAACTTAGAACAGGCTGCTCTGAAGAAGCAAGATGATTTGACATGGGTTCCACCTGGAGAATGGGATTATCTTCTTCTCTCTCTGATTATCAGAGAAGTGTTGTGTTTTTAGATGTTGGTGCTCTTAGGCTGAATAATGTATGGTTACATTCTTTTATGCTTGTTGTCCTGGAGGTCCTTTTTGGCTTTCAGTGCTTCTCTTCCTCTCTTGGTTCAAGGGAGTGGATTAAAGCTGCCATTGTAGATGCAGCGTTGGCGTCAAAGAAGTTGGGCTCATTCTACAGCCGTTTTCGGGTTCGTTGAAGTATTGGAATTTGGCTTGCATTTGTCAGATGCAGAGTGCTCCTTATTGCCTTTTCATTTAGTCTTGATGTTTGTATTTTGTTGCTAATGTTTTGTTGGCTTTTGTATTAGACTACGAGTTTCACTTTCTTTGAGTTGTATTTTCGTGTTTTGTAGACATTTATGAATAATAGGAATACAAATCTTTTCTGGCAATAAATAAATAAATAAATAAATATTTGTGGCAGCAACCCCAAACCGCTGCTCTATCCCCATATCACATCATGCATCTCCTTCGCTTCATTCATGTGCCACCCACAATGCTCCACTGCAACCTACTCTATCATACATACATGCATCTTCATCATATATATGTGTGCGCGCGCTACTTGCTTCATGTTTTAACTCAAATGAAGTAGGAAATATATCTACCTATGTGTGGGTGCGTGTGTATATATGTATACCCTGAAAACGTCATTATTGACCCTTAATTAATATAGCACCCAATATTCTGATATTATTTCTCATATTTGTCCGGTATCTTAATTTTATTTATAGTACAATTTTACCCACAATCTTTTTAATTTGATACAATTTCACACATAATCTTATTTTTTATGTATCAAGAATTTCACCAAATTAAAAAGATTATGGATAAAATTATACCACATATAATATTAGGATACTAGACGCATATAAGAAATAAGATTAAGATATTGGGTGATAGATAATCCTAACTTATATTGTCAACTCTCTCTATATATGTATATATTTATAGAGGTTTTGTAATGGAGTTATATGATTTGATCGAGTGCACTGGAGCGAACACCAGCACCACATACACCATTAATCTTTTTTTTTTGTGTGGGCCTAACTCAAACATGCATTATATTCCCTCAATCCCTACCTACACTCCTTTCCCCTTCTTCCATAACCATTCCACCAAACAATATAATGTCGCTCAATATATCCATCTTTCCCAACAATTTCTCCAGTGGGATGGATCAAATTAAATGTGGATAGTACCCTAAGCATATCTCTAAATAGAACATGTTATAGTGAAGTAATTCGAGATCATGCTGGGAGTTGGATGGCTGGATTTACTGCTCTGCTGGGTTCATGAAGTGTTATGGAAGCTGAACAATAGGCGATTTATAAAGGGTTAAAATTAACTTCAGATTTAGGAATTAAGAAAATTATTCTTGAATTTGATGCCAAAAATATCGTCAACATGTTATCAAATCTGAAAGGAGATAGATGGAGTTTATTACTATCCCAGATACAGACTCTGCTTCAATCATCATAGGATTTAAAGATACAACATATATCTAGAAGTAAGAACAGACTGACGAACGTTCTTGCAAAGGAAAGTTTGAATACGACGAAGACATTACACTCTTATCCCTCAAATCTCATGTACCTTGTTTTCAATATGTATTTGGGAGATAATCTCCATCTAGCTTAATTCCCTTAGATTAATTGGGCGTATAGCCCTCTCTTTTTACAAAAAAAAATAAAAATATATCCATCTTTCCTTTTCAGCCCGTTTCTAACCACTTCTTTTTCATTTTCCTTTCATAAAAGCCACACATTTGGGTAAAACAAATTTGTAGTTATGTACCATATTTAAAATTTGTGAGTTACCCATTGTCTATGAATTCAACTGGTAAAAGGGTGAGACATGCGACTATTTAGAGCGTGTTTGATCCTTTGGAAGTACTACTTTGTTGTGGTTCCAGTCACGGCGTTTGGGGAGGCATCTTAACTCCTGAGTGTCTAAGTCTATGTTTGAGGGTAATAGACGGCTCGTCTTGCCTAATATTGGTATTGCCTAGGAAGAAGAGAGATTTTACCCTACTCTTAGATTGTGGGTGAGCTCAACCCTTTTTTAAAAAATTTTGTACCAAAAACAAAATTTGTGAGTTACCCCGTTGTCATGATTAAATATCAGCAACATAGAAACTAATTAGCAAACTGGAAGAGTAAATCAGAGGGCATATGACCACAAATAATGTTACCAAATATTCATTCAACAAATTGGAAGATATGGATTAGCCCTCTAGAATCTAGAGCCACGTCTCAAAAAGAAAGAGTCTAATATATGGTCTGTAATGAATTATTATTTGTTTATTAATATTAATCATTAAAAAATAATCTTCATCTTTAATCAATGTCTCCTTTCTTTATATAATCACTGTTTAGGGGAGTCATAATCATGAAACTTCTCACAATAATATATAGGCGACAACGTTCTGATCCTGAATTCACTCTTTGACAGGTTTCCTGTGTTTCGATTTTTTGAAGGTTTTATGTGGTAGGTTTTTTGCTTTTGATTGAGAAATTGTAGAAAGTCCAAGTGTATATATAATTAACCAAGGGAAAGCATGTCAAGTGCGAAGCAAACGTGTAACAAAATAAGCTTTAAAGTTAGTACCTACCGTCACATTTTTGACCTCCACATATGATGCTTGGTCAAAATGCATGAGCTGTAGGACGTTTTGTTTGAAACCCAACACCATAAATAATTAACCCATTTAGAAACCCATTGCCTACCCCATTTTGTTTTTTCAATTCTTTCGGTCACAGATACATAGTAGCCTAATCTTTTATTTATTTATTTATTATTATTATTATTAACAAGAGTATCTCCCGTTAATCACTAATAGCAGAAACTAATCTCTTTCGAGATATAGAAGTCAAGAGATAGATCCCTCCTAATTAGATTTATTCTATTTATTAATAATCACGAATCAGAATTCTAACTAAAACTAGATGGGTCAAGCAGCTCTTTACAACATTATACAGCCAAAGCTAGATTAGTAGCTAAGAGATATAGTAAAATAAAGGGGATAGGTTACTTTAAAACATTCTCAGGTGTAGTAAAAGTGGGCATTGTTAGGGTGGTTTTAGCTGTTAAAAGTAGTTGGAAAATGCATTTTGGCATGGTGATTTTAGCTAGGAAGTCTATATATAATTTGTTGGTTGGACTGGTTCCCTGAAGATTACAAGAAGAGATGAAGAAAATTGTGAACAATGTCTTCAAGGTGTGGGTGATACTTTTTTTAGGCTTAATTTGCCCCTACCCATTCCTCTCTTATAAGGTACAACTTGAGTTGACCGACAAATTTCCTACAATAAAGAAAAATGTGTGTAAACTTATTAAGTCATTATAAGGGCTTAAAAACAATGGGACATGCTAAGTTATTGAAGGCATTGATTAGTGGGGGTTACGTGCAGAGCAAATACAGCAAGGAGATGATTTTGTGGTGATATTAGCTTATGGAGAGGAGTTAGGTATCACTGGAAAACACAAAAAGAGGGAATCAAATCAATCAATTAAGGAAGACAAGGATTTCCTCCATAGAAACTTTATCAGAATTAAAGATCTTTCTTGGAATTAAATCTAAAACTTACGCATTACATTGTTTGATTTTGCTAGCATATGGGTTTAGCTGTTGCAAAACCTAGGAAGATAATCTTACTATGATTTGAGTTGGAAACTAATAGAACTCAAGCGAGCTGAGAAATCTTCATTTAAAATTTAGTAGAAAAATTAATCATGCACCTCAATTCATAGTTACATATTATTTTGGTTTCTATCAAAAACATTACATTCAGCAGTCCGAATCAAAAGGCAGCACACGAACAGGACTTTGCATTTTCACCACAAATAAACACACACTTCACTTTTCACTACAAAATTAATGGTGAAGCTATCTTTCCCTCCACCAATACCTCCTAGTTTACCCCTTGTCATTTCCTCTCTTTTTTTTCTTCTAAGCATAGATGTCTTCTTAGTTGAAGCAATTCTATTAAAGGAACTATTAGGCTCTAAATGTAAACACCTCTCTTAGTGAGAATTAGAATATTAATTCACCATATTATGAGATATTAGTCTTTTCGCTAGACCAAACCCCCGCTTGATTACCCCTCGTCATTTTCATTTGAGTGTTCCATGTGATATCTCACCTCCATGCCAGATTATAAACATTCAAGTCATATGTAAATCAAAGACCAAGGTTTATGTATGTATATCAAGAGCCCATTTGTTTAATTTTTTTTTAAAAAAAGTTATTTTAATTTAAGTTAAACATGAAAGATTTTTTTTTAATTGTTTAATTTGTTTAAACTTTGTTTTTTAAAAATCCATTATTAACTTATCTTTATAAACTATTTAAAATAATTACTCTATTAGAAAGTGATTTTTTATGTTCTTTATTATTTAAAGATTTTGAGTTGAGTTAAATTACAATCACTCTTTTGAATAATTTTAAAATAACTTTTTAAAAATTTTAAATAAACATGCTCCAAGTCTTTCAGAAAATGAGAACCAGAAATAATTAATATTTGAACCCTTGAACAAAGCCTCATGATAATACTTAATAGAAACTATTTTGCCTTCTCACAGATAAAAAAACTAAATATTTTAAATTTATAATGTCTATTTCATGACGGTTATCTCAAATCTAAAATGGCTGGGCGGACTCTGTACATGGCATTATATATAGTTGTTGGGTTTGAGTTTCAAGTAGATGACTTAGGCACCTCACGCGCTTGAGTTGTTTGGTGCCTCAGCCTCACCTCAGAGCCCCTTTGGCAACATTGCCCTAAACCAACTTCCAAGATCTAATACCAAACACCACCTGAGGGTTTATGACAAGTACAAAGGAAAATGCAAGCACCGAAGCCAGGACCAGATGAAACCCTGGTATAAAAAACAAGTCCTACGCAGTAGATTCCTAGAAACATTTTGATACTGTATCGGCTTGAATTCTCACTATGTACAAACAGCCGTTAACTGTGCATATTTTGAAACCAAAAACCTAATACAAAAACATGTATCAGAACAGAAGTGATAAAAAAAAGAACTTGTTAAATCTTGCTGGCAAATATTATCATATCCAATGGGCTGTAGGCTATAGCTTTATCGCAGCATCTAGGGAGGGGTAATGTACATGATTAAATTACCAGCAGATTTATTTGTCCGCAAATCTCCCAAAAAGGAGCAACGAAGTATTCACATGGCGTCCATCAGGCAAAAGCTGCTCTGTTTTTGAAACAGTTTTAACGCGTTCTTTGTTTGAAGATGGAAACGATAATGACAAAGAGAGAGATGCAGCAACCCCATCATCCTCTTGCTCATCTGCCAAGCAATCTGGAGGATTTTCCCAACAATGCTTCTTCTCTATTTCCCCAACAAAGAAAGGCAGCATTCCCTTATGCGGTGGTTTCATTTCACCCCCTAAAGCAAGTTCTAAATTTGGTATCTCATCATGAAATTGATCATCATACACATGAGGCCCTTTCAACGACGAGCTATTTGGACCCAAATGAGAATCATTTACATTGTGTGCATCAACAGGAAAGAAAGTTCTTTCCATTGTTCCCAAGTCTTCCAGGATGATTTTCTCATCACAGATTTCATAACATCCTTTGTCCTTAATTGAACAGGTTCCAAGATCATTTGCATGTGATGCAAAAGTGTTCCTATAAGAATCTCTACCTCCAGAACTGCTACATCCATAAGCTCCACAGTCATCTGTTTTCAGCTTCTTGCTAGAATTTTCTCCATCTTCCAATTTGACATCTGCCTCGCTCCAAAGTCTCTTGCATGTAACTGCAGAAGTCTGCATAGCAGAGTCCATTAGATCAATATGCTGAAACCTTCTATCACTAGACTGCTGAAGCTTCACCCCTTCTACAGTTAGCTCTCCCTGAAAAGCCGTCTCAAAGTCATTATACTGATCATCTTTCTGTTGCTTTTTATGCCTTTGTTGATTACTATCACCTGCCATTCTCGCAGAAAACTTGTCTTCACTGGCAGTACTTGCAACACATATCTCCTGAGAGTCAAGAGAAGGAATCCCTGAAGGCAAAGGCTTCTCTTCTTTAACAGATATATCTCGATCAACTTTTGTTTCCACATTCCTACCAGTAACATTTGTTCCCACTGCTCCAGGAGAAGGTTCAGACTCTTTCTCTGGTTCATGTTCCAGGGGGCTACCTTTCTGCATGAAGTGATATTTCAAAATAAAAAATGAAAAGCAATTCACAACATATATAAAAATTCACATTTTGACCCCTGACAAAAAAATCACCGGCTTGAGCTTCGTCCCATAATAGAAGTAATGCACAATTAAGCCCTCAGTTTACTTCATGTAGGCTCACTTTAGTCCTTATGTTGGCTCATAAATGGGCTATTTTATTACAAAATAAAGAAATTCATGACTCAGCTATATGTTTTCTTTCTTTCTTTTTCTCAGGACATAATTAAATCAGTGATATTTTTTAGGGAACAAATTGTCAACTTAGTCTAGAAAGAAAGAATCTTGTTTATTTGTGATCTCAATGCAATAATCACCAGCAAAGTTAATAAATAAAAGATGCCCTAATAGCAAAAAACCAATTTCACCCTGACACATCCTGCAGTAGGCATTTAACCACAAGCAAAATTATTGTATTTATTTGTTTATCTTCATATAAATGGTTAAATTTGATCTCTCAAACCATTTCCACAACCCTCCATTTATATTTCTCTTGATTCATTCATCAAAGAATGGGCAGTTTCAATCAAACCTCTGACCGACATGCACTTCTAGACCATCAAATTCAGCAAAGAAATTTCATTTCAGGACCATTAAACCAAACAAAAATTATAAAAACCTATCTCTACTCTTAATCTGGGAAACCAACTTAGCAGACCATGTTCTTCACAATATTTGGCAGGAAAAAATATTGAGGAACCATGATCAGATCAACACTTTTAACACCATTACAAAGTGCACCTAAAATAATTTATATCAAGCATAAAGAGAAACTCCAATATACTGAATCATACATATAAGGGTATAAACATTACCATAGATGAACCAGTAAATTTCAACTCTTGACAGAACTGTGCACCACTAGCCAGACTGCTTGATGTAGGTTTCGTGTCAATTTTACCATCTTGTTCCTCTGAGTGTGTCTGGTCAAGATTAGATTCTTTGACATCAACATTCCTACTTACTGTAGCACAATTCTGGTCTAGGGAAGTAGTTGGGAGAACCATACATGTCCTATCACCAGCGATTGACTCTTCATCCAATCGCTTTGGTGAGCAGTGGATCTTAGACAACGTCATAATGGCAGTGGGAAAATCCTTTTTAACTGGCATCATATTCGAGCTAGGAATACAAGTCTTTTCTGCAGAATCTGAATGATTTATCCTTCTCCCCTTGAACACACCCCATAAGAAAAACAACATATTCCAACCTACAATAATGATAATATTGTTTAGCAATCTTGAAACATGCGCTGCAAGTGAATTTAAGCACATTTTCTATTTTAAAGAACAGTCATGTATAGGGGTAAATTTAACCTCTCAGACACTTAAAAAAAGCCACATTGGACACAGCCACATTACTTTGGTGGAAAAATGACAGTCACAGCTTACCACAAGTAACTATAAATCATGAATCATAGCACTTGTAACAATTTCTTAAATGGAAAATAACAAAGTTTGTTATTGAACACACTTTAATACAGCTACTATTTGCGAAACAGAATATCCATGCTGTATCACCTCAATACATTCCAAAGTTGCACATAAATCAATTTTTTACAAAGCAGTAATATAGGCATAAACTTCACCATAGATCCCTAAGACATAAGAATCCATTAGCAAGTTGTCTACCACGGGAGGAAGGCACAATTCGGCAGAAAAGGAAGAATTATTCCTTACGCTGTGATTTTTCAGAAAGTTGATTGGAAGGGAATATGAGCAGTTCAACACCATCAAAGATTCCTTTAAGTGCTAAATCATTCCTCATCATGTGATCCAATAGAGCTCCATAGTGTTTCTCATGACTACCAAAAAAAATATATCAAGAACATAAAGTTATATAAGCAGTAAAATTCATGAAAACAGCTAGAACAGATTAGCCACACCAGTGGTTAATTAGGCCATTCCTTTAAGTTTCATCTTCCAAGGTCATTTTCCACAATTTTCCCAAAAAAGAACAATATCATATACTAACCTTTCAATATCTTGGGCAAAGAAGTAAAGTGCAATATTATTTTCTTTAGCACCACCTTGATGAAATTGTGAAGGCCATGTGCTTGAGCGAGGAACTTCACTGAGAGAAATTTTGGATGGTAATTTGTTCACCACTTCAAGAACATTTGGAGAAGCACAAGTTGACAAATGTGCTTGAATTCCAGGACATAAGTCAGGAGGCTCTCCGCTCCTATGCAGCTCAAAGATACCCCTGCATGCCAACAACAAATCTCATATAGAACACCCTGACAGTAACATACAGTAATACAGAATAAAACAATCTAAAAGTAGAAGACAAAGAAGCTCAGAGAAAATGCTTCATACTTCCAGATGTATTCATATTCTGGAACAGCCATCTTTGAAAGAGCACGTGAGATTGCCAGAGGTTGATCAGGAAAGTCTTTCACGGCAATCTTTCCAATGGAAGGACCAACAACACTTAAGTTTCCTAATTGAGAACAAGAATCACTTCGGCTTAAGTTAAGCTTCTTTTCATCAGATGAACATTTTGAAGATGCAGCAGCGGAGCTCTCAATAATGTCCTGCCTATCGTGAATTTCTTCAGCAGATATACTATTATTTGGGGTGCCAGAAACCAATACTTGGTCTTGAGCTGTTGCTTCACATTTCAAGTCTGTGCCAAGCTCATCCATTTGATTAGCCACTTCTTTCTTTTTGTATATTTCAGGCATCCTAAGCAAAGCTGCTTGGAGAGCAGCTTTCACATTATCACTTTTATGCATCTCCTCTATAGAACTACTTGTGGTAGTAACAGAAACTTCATTACCAGATTCTTGGGTTTTACCAATTGTGCAACATTCTGTAGTATGACCAAACTCCTTACCCTTTTGACAGCATCCTTTGGGAGTAGCAATGGCATCTGTCCTCACACGATCACTAGAGCTGTCTCTTGTTTTCTCAACTGGATTGGCTGTTTCTTGTACTCGAGGCTGCAAATCTTGTACAGATTCATCACCACTGGTATATATTCTCCCTACAAAGTTTTAAAAAAACTAAATAAGAAATACCCTTGCAGATAATATATTTCAACTTGTATTCCAAACACAATCAAACAATGCAAATTGCTCTCCCACTGATTCTAAAACAAGGGTACAGGTCATGCATTGAAACCAAATATCACCAGCAGCACATTGACACAGGAAGAAGAAAGATATGTCATGGATGGTGAAATATTATAACAAAACATAACATACTCTCAATCAAGATCTTACCTGAACTGACTTGAGGTTCTACACCTTTCCGGCTTACATTACTAATAGACTTTGATAACGTACTTAATTTTCCATCTTGATTCACCTTCAAGTCTCGGTTGTTGCTGACTGATGAAGGTTTAATAGTTTCACTAAGAGTTGTGCTCTTCTGATCACCTTTGGGCGTTGAAACAACAGAGGTAGCCATTGCTGAGCAAACCACCGGTCGATCAACCCTAGAGAGACTTTTCCTGTCAAATGCACTGGAGTCTTTTGCAAGTCCTGTTCCTTTCAAATCCTGAGCAGCTACCGATTTTGATGAAAGCAATTTAACTTTTGAAGCAGTTGTACTTGAACGACCCAAATTCATGGATTTAAATGACACAGATTTGCCTATCACCCGGGCAGGTGTCTCCACATTCTTAGAAGTATTTCCACCAGGCCCCTTCCGCTTTTGGGGAACAACTTCATCAACAGGTTTGACTCGAGGCTTTGAATTTAATGCGTTGAATGAATTAGATTTCAACAGCATACCTATTCACAGAAGCATATATGATTCTGGAAATAATTAAACACAGGAAGACATGTTGTGGAATCCTGAGTCACTTATAATTGATTAAAATAAATACAAAAATAAAAATAAAAATCAAGCACAACATAGGATAGGTGAACCCATACCCTTTCGAAGTAGACCCCGAGGGCCAGCAGAAGGAGAACAAACAGTTTCCATGTTATCACTTCCAGAGTAATTTCGAATAGGCATTTGATTATCAGGCTTCACTTTAACTTTATCAAAGTTCTTTAATGAAGATTCTTGAGAAAGTGCAACAATTTTCTTGGGGCTTGATGACTTAGGTGAACCTGAGCTTGATTCAAGAGTCTGCCTTTTTGGTACAGGAGCCAGTTCTATATTCTCAGACAGCCTCTTGCCAGCATGTTCTGATGTTGAACTAACTTTTGGAATTTTTCTTTCTTCAACATCTGAATCATGAAATTTGTTCCCATAAATAAGTCAGCATATAACCATAGACCCAAAGCTAGCAAGGGCACTTATATAATTTACTACCCTCAATATCAAAACTGAAACCATGCATACACCAGATCCAGAAAGAGATCAATATGTCAGACAACATAACTATATCTTCTATAATTTCATGCACAACCTAACTCTTACCCAGCCTCTGATTTTCTGTCTCTGCATATTTGCATTCTTCACATAGCCAGTCTCCTTCAGGGACCTTCTGAAGCATTTCTCGCATGCAATAGCTGATTGGTAAAAATAAGACTGTCAAGACTTTCTTTGCTCCCCCCCCCCCTTCTCTCTCCAAAAAAAGAGAGATTTGCAATTTTGCACTAATAAATGAAAGCAAACAAAAGATATGGTAAAAAATGTTACGCTTACGTGTGTTCAGCACCATCACTACACCTACTACATATGGCAAGCAGATCTTCCCGACCAGCATCTCCACAGATATCACAAACTTTTACCTATTTTCCAATCAATGAAACAGACCGTTTAATATTTTCCCTTCATTACCAAAACACAGGAAAAAAATTCTGATACAAAATGAAAGCAGTATTAGAGATGATGACGGATGGAGAGATTCATATAGAAAATTAACATTGAAGTTCACAATACAGAACAGCTGATAGACTGATACGGTACTAGTAAACATTAATATATTATGTAGAATAATGCATGCTGAAATTTTAATTTTGAATTAAGTTATGTAATTAGGGAATCAAAGATTTACTATTTATTTAGTTGTAAGGGTCATCGAACATTTATCCCTTATTAGCATATCATTTCCTAATTAAAATTTAAGATTTCAGCTCAAGATAAGGTTGTTTGTCTATACTGTGAACGTTTCAATTTCACAAGAACATTTTAAATAATTTCAGAACTGTTTATTGGTTGTGGTTGCCCGTATACATCGATCAACCTATAGCTCTGGATCATAGAGAGCTAAGCGAATCCATGTTTCTTCATATTTACATTTATTTTCCTTGCTACTTTATGCAGCCAATGTATAAGCAAGCACATACTTGATTAA
Source organism: Leucaena leucocephala (assembly GCA_037074615.1). NCBI lineage: Eukaryota > Viridiplantae > Streptophyta > Magnoliopsida > Fabales > Fabaceae > Leucaena > Leucaena leucocephala. The sequence continues at coordinate 186,225 of CM073544.1, read as the reverse complement.
CTAATTAAATAAAATGGAACCTCATGGTTATTGCAATTCTGTTTTTGAAGTGGAACATCGGCACATCAAAATTATAAAACTAAAGACTGAATGTTTTGGTTAACAATCTATCCAAAGATTTGGTTGTTCAAAGAGGATAATACATCGTGCGATCCATGTAGCCAACAATATTTAGTGGGATAAAACTTGTTGTTGTTGTTATAAAACTAAAGACTGAATGTTTTTATGAGTCATATGACTAAAACTGTTGATAACCACAAAACCATACCTTACTGAAGAAGTAGAAATAAAATAACAGAATTGTGCCCCACTTTTTGTTGGTTCTCAGCACCTTAATCTTTTGGCCATTATATGTACCATGAGACATTTGTGTTCATGGTATCTTAAACGTTTAATGGATTTTATCCCACAAGGAATGAGGATAATATATTAGTTTTGCAAAGGGATTTCAATGCTTTTGTGAGCTGGTGAATTCTATTACTAGTGTTAATATTAATTATTTAGCTGCCAAACCATGTTCTTGGAGGCAACAAAATCCTCTCCTCTTCTAATAGAAAGTTCATATTAAAATGGCAAGACTAAGCAATTTAAGAATTTAAAGAACAAAAAGAAAAGGCTAAGAGAGCACAATGAAGACAAAATTTAACTGCTTCTATGTCGAATAAAGCGGAGATAGTAAAACCATTCCATCAAAGCATTACCAATAAACCACCACGTGCTTTCGATATGCTGGAAATCAATTTGTATAGTAGTCCAATTAAATATTAGGAATATGACCTTTATTATATTATATTATATTATATTGTTCCTTACTCAATCGAGAGCATGAGTAAATAAATAAACAAACAACATGAAAGTATAAGAAGGGTACTCACATCATGCTCAACAACATCTGATTCATCACTCTCATCTTCAGATCGAGTCTCCTCCATGCCAGGTGATTCAAGTGGTTGCTCAGCTTTATGCTGCTCATCTTGGACTGCAAGATTACGAGCTTCATATGAAGCACCGCCAACTTCATTGACAGCATCTGCTTCTGACTTGGAATATATTTTTACTGAAGCCATGGAGCTACCATCAATAAGATTATCCTTAACAGCAAGAGGTTTCTCACCAGAAACAACCAAAGTTGCCATCACTTTTCTCAATGATGAAACAGTATTTTCTGTGAAGCATTCAGATTTTTCTGGAAAAAGAGAATGTGCATCTCGTTCCACATCCATTAACCTTGGACTAGTCGAATGAGACTTAACACCTTGAGACTTTGCATCCTGGCTTTGTAGCTTAGGTGAGCTCTCACCAGTATCCACATCTTTAGAAGGAGGAATCTCAGGTAAGCCAGACATGCCAAAAGATTGTGCACTTCCAGATCCTTCTGCCCCTAAGATATTAGGTGAAGCCGAACTACAAGATGCATTTCTTCTGTCTGCATTCTTGGGATGGCTACCATCTGCTAAACTAGCATCAATAGCTCTACTAATACAAGAAGTGTTATCATCAAGACCTTCTTGGTGCTTAGACTCCTGACACTTACTTGACAAAGTCTGCTTACTATCCCCATTTTCAGATAGAGACTCATGACTGGAATTGACGCTGAGCATGTCAGCATGCTGAATGCTTTCATGAGCCCTGCTCCTAAGAGAAGATATATCCCCTTCATCCATAGAATATTGGTTACTCCCCACTAAACGGCAATTTTCATCAGAGAACTCAACCTTTGACCCCATGCAAGCTCGGTTAAAATGCATACAAGATGAACAAGGAGCTGAACACACATTACAAGTCCCCGATTCACGTCTCATGTCAGCGTTCTGAGTCATAGGATATCTGATGATTGTGTTTCCAGATCCAGGTGATACCTGTTGTAAACAAATAATAAGTAAGAAGAAAGGTGAAACCTTTGATTAAAACTCCAAATAAACAGAATTTAGCTCTCAATAATCCTTTTTGCAAGGTTAAGACTTCCCCCAATGTTAAAGCTGAAACTTTAGATTGAATTGAAAGTAGGGACTAACACTAATGATCAAGTAGAAGCACAAAAGCCACATGAAACTTTAATAATATTTGTGCATGTATTTGTAAGTTCAAAGACCAGTTGCATTGGAGATCCTTGCATGGATCACTAGCAGCGGTTTATACAACTAAATTTGAGATCTTCCCAAATCATTTTCAAAGTTTTGGGCAAATTAATGCTAAAATTATTAGACATAAATTCTTACCCTGACTACTTTTTTAGGGTAGGCATGGTTAGTAATCGCAGGATAATTTAAAGTTCTCAACTGATATATTCTTTAAAAGGCTTCTATGACATACATGGAGAGATTGAATGGCTCCCTTGAGATAATACCAACTAATTTTGTTTTTTTACTCCTGAAATGCCCTCTTAAGAAGGAATCCATATACTCAAATAACTTTACTTTTCACCAAGAAATAATCTTCAATAAAAACACAAATGAAAAAAAAAAACAGAAGTCAGAATTGAAGTCTTATCCAGGCAGAATTCAGCATGGATCAGCCACCATAGCAACATGGCCAAAATCAATAAACTGGAACTCAATATATAAATGGAAAGAATGATACACATGAAAGCTAATCTGAGCTCGACAGAGGGCAAGTACGAGACATATAATCTTAGCCACCATGTTATCTCACCATACGCTCGTGAATATGATCTCTTCATCCACAGGTCCTCGTGTACAGAAACTCCATCTCAATATTGCTGTCATCTAGAAAGTAGATCCAAACATCATTAACAACAACCACCCAACTAAGAAGAACAACACATAAATAATCTTTCTAGTACACTAGCAACCAAAACAATCTCATAAACATTACCAATCATTACAACCACTACAAGGGCACCTAGTGGACTAACAAACCCATAAAAGAAAATTCCATCAAAACACCACAACTCTTCGATTAAAGGAATTCAAACCCTAAACCCACCGATAGTAAATTAGTTAATCCTATTTGAACAAGCACCCAGCTTCGCCAACATATTCGTATCAAAACTAAAAAACGATGTTCATATTAATTAATAATAATCAACGAATAGCTAACAACAACTAAGAAATAATTGACATATACACATAACTAATAACAAGTACACAGATACATATAACAACTAATTTGCAACAATCACAACGAAACCCTAACCGGGAAATAATCGACATGCCTCTTGCTTCAAAATCATCTCAGTCGCATTGCAAATATACTCCAAGCTTTCGGTCATTGCCAACGGCAAGCAGAGGCGCAGTGACTCCGATGTCGATGACAGTCGCAAAAATCTCTGCCCTAGAACTTGTAGGATGTCAGAGTTTTCACTATCTGTGACGACCACCGAACACGAATTCAAAGTAAAAGGTACAGAACAGAAGACAACACCCAGATGAACATGTACTTAGATATGCAAATTACAGTGGATCTGATGCAATCGTTTTGAATTTACATATAACAATTACTATACCAATAAATAGGTGGATTTTCTTTCTCTACCTTCCCCCGCCTCTGATCTGAAGGTGAAAAAAAAAAATCTTGCAGCTGTATTTTTTTATTAAAGAGAGAGAGAATCCATCTAATAGAGCTGGCTTAAACCGCCCCCTTCTCTCTCTATCTTTCTAAAATTTCTGGATCCAGATAAGTTTTACTTCTCTGAAAATTTTTCTATTTAATTCACTAAATTTCTCTAAAATGGACCATAAAAGAAAATTCAGAGTAAATGTCAGTAAATCTGGACCTACAAATTTTTCTTGCTTGTAGAATTTATGCGAGTCTTTCCGTTTAAGATGCTTTTTTTTTCCTATTGCGATAATTTTCTTGATTTATTTTTGTTTAATAAGTCAAGGGGAATGAAGGGTACGCTCCGCACGTGTAAGGTTCCTGATACGTGTCGCGTTCTTTGCGTGTGAATTTGAAGTGAACATGTGAGAAAGGTGCGCGTGAGGGTTGCGTGGGTCAGCAGTAACGCCCCTGTGGCAAGCTTGTCTCCCTCACATTTCCGTTTCCTTAGGGGTGTGTTCAGATAAAATTAAAAAAAAAAAAAGCTTATAAAAAAAATTAATTTTTAGATAATTTATAAAAAAATTTAGAAAAAAAAATATAAAAAAAAAAGTGATTCTGAATAAATAAATATTTTTATAGTTATTTTTAGAATAATTTTTTATATTGATAAATTATTAAAAAGGGTATGATTTGATTAAAAGTATGAGAGAGAAAAGGGAAGAGAGAGGAGAGAGGATAAAGAAGAGAGAGGAGAGAGGGTGGAGAAGAGAGATGAGAGAGGAGAAAGGAGAGAGAGGTTAGAGAAGACAGATGAGAGAGAAGAGATGGTATAAAAAAAATAGGGATAATATAGTAATTGGATAGTACATAAGCTCTTTTACTGTTTCAAAAGCTAGTTTAAATAGCTTATTCAAAACCATAGTTTTAAACTATAGTTTAGCCTAAAAACACTTATAGATAAACATGGCTGTTTATTTTAAAAAATTTTCAAACTAAAATTTTATCCAAAATGATTTATAAAACTATGATTTTAGAAGAAACCAAATATGCCCTATATCTAATTTTTGGCCAAATAAAATTAACTTTTTTTTTTCTATCAGTCAATTATATGATTACCATATATAACATTTTTACAATATACTAATAATATACGTATCATAAAATTAATAATACTATTCATAATTTATAGATTTTATACATACTCAGATAAAAAAACACTCTAACTACATAAAATTCATTTCAGTTCAAAAAAACTACATACAATGCATGTGAAAATGATTATACATCAAGGTCAAAAATAAATGAATAAAGTACACTAATTCCCATCTATTTAATCAAAATTGTAGAGATGTCTCATTTATTTTGAAAACCAATAAAAATCTCCTTAAAATCAAAATGCATATTACCCGAATTCATTTTATAGTTTTAACATTACACCTCCATCTAAATAACTTGGTTGATCATTAAATTATAATGTGGTTATTCTGTATTGACAAAAATGTCACTCTTTAACATAAATATTACTTAACAATTATTTAAACACCTATCTTTGCCCCAAATATTATTTTAATATATATTTTCAATTTTTTGTTATGTTCTTAAATTATTAATTTTGATCATATTATATTATATTTCTAAATTTTATTTTTCCAATAATTCTAAATGTTTAATATCATTTATTTAAACTTATTTACTTAGTAATCTTTTAAATACATGCCTCATACCTCGGCTGGAAATGTCTTTCACAAATTAACAATAACATTAATATGCCCTATTGGGTATAAAATAATATATTAGTATGTTATTTTTATAATTTAAGAGTTTCAAATATATTTAGTTAAACGTATATATGTTAAAAAATAGCTCAAATTTTTTATCCATTTGTTAATTTTTTTATTTAAGTAAACATTATTTTAATTTTGTCTAAATTTACTAAAATTATTATCTCCAATCATTAATATAATAACTAGTTTTAGGATTTGATTTAATTTTAAATATAAAATCTTAATTTATTTTTTTATTCAATACTTGGTATTTTTAACCAAATGAATTTGCTTAACTTATAAATTGATATATAATATATGATGAAGTAGTACTAAATATCTTAATATTATTTCTCAAGTGCAGTCAATATCCTAATCTTATTTGTGCTATAATTTTACCTATAATCTTTCTAATTTAGTACAATTCTTAATATTTAAAAATTAAGATTATAGATAAAATTATAATAAATTAAAAAAAATTATAGATAAAATTATACTAAATTAAAAGATTATAGGTAAAATTATATCACAAATGAAATTAAGATATTGACCACACTTAAAATATAATATTAAAATATTAAGTATTACTTTACTCTATAATATATATGGGTATTTTATGGGCATACGCGATTCCTCTCTATTTATAATCCAATACACAAATTTATAGGTTATGTTATCATGTCACACTTATTATTAATTGATTAATCTTATTTCTTTAATCTAGATAAATTAATTAATTAACTTTTATATTAATGAGTGGAGGGAGTATTAAACAGATAACTAATAAATATTAAACAAACTGTAAAAAGATAAAATAAATCTTTATTATGAGGAGGGGTAAATTAGTAAATAAAATGCAAAATACAAATTTGCATAACATGTCATGAAAATTGAGAATTTTTACATGCCCAAAAGGTTATGTCGATGAAAAAAATCAAATTATTTGTAGATTTGTTTTTTTACAACAAAAGTAGTTTTAGATTATAGTTTACTACTCATTATAACAATCAAACAATTTTTAAGCAATATTGTAGATACTCCCGACCATAAGGAGTAAACATTGTAGATATCATTCTTGTACAGGCGTAGCTGTCCCTGTGAGAGTATAATCCATATTTTCCTAGAAAAAGCACAAAGTTACAAAGTTGTAGATTCCAAATAATGGTGAGCTAGCACTTGCCTTGCTCCTCCTCCCCTCCTAAATAAGCTAACCTATCAGCTTCCAAAAACAAAACATACAGAGAGGCAAATTCTTTACATTCTATCATAAAGCTGATACTAGGATGATATACCATCATTTTAATGGACGGCCATCAAATATTGTCTAGAAGCAGTCATCCATCCAACATATTGCTTTTCTATACGATCTTTAATGAGTCACTTTCCACAGAGCTGAAACATTCCTCTTACCTATAGAGCAAACTACAAATTCAATATCCTTTGTTGTTATCATTGATGCCAAAGAATACTCATATATCATCCTCACTGAAGATAGCATCATTCCACATCACAAAATGTAATTATGAAACATGTGCGCTCAAAATAAAACATAAACAAATAGTACTCCGATTTAAAATTTTAATAAAAGCAATTAGTTACAAGGGTCCAATAAGATTTCTAATGAAGATGCTACTTGGGTCCAATAAGCAGTTTTGGTATAGAGGGAAGGTGGTGAAGATGCTGCTTGGGTCCAGTAAGATTTTTAATGAATGTATTATAATTTTCTTGTACTTCACGCTTGAGGCAAGGTTTTTTTTTTCTTTTTTTTTTTGTGGGGGGGGGTGGGGGGGGGGGAGAGCATTGATAAGATAATTATGAATAAATAAGATAGTTAAGGTAATTAGGGATATTAGCGACCGTTTGAGCCTTCTGTCTTTAAAAGGAAAGGAGTATGTTAGAGTCTTCGCATAGTAAGAATTCAGTTCTGCTTCTCTCTCTCTCTCCCACACACACAGACGCACAACTATCTTATCTATCTATCTCTCTTCTTCCCTTCTACCTTTTTCCTTCTGTCTCTCCTTCCATTCCCTTTTTCCCATAACACCTCATCACTTATAAAATAAATTCAAATTCACCCACATAATTAGATATCAACCTAAAAGTTTAATGCCCTAGTATTGTACCTTCATTGGCCTTTGAAACTATACAAGCATGTAGGTTGTATGCTTCCTGTCCACAGACAAATAAGAGAGCCATCAGTAAATAATGCATTGCTCTAGTAATTAGATATTTATCATGCGCACAAGAACGAACGAAATCAGAAAATTAGCTGATGGGCCAATTAATAAATGTGCAATTACTCACAGTCAATTGGGTGTTTATCAGTTTGGCGGGATGTATAATGCGCAGACAGTAAAAGCAGTGAAAGGAATGAACTGGCAACAAAAATGGCATCAAACCACCGGTGGTAAAAGTCAAATTGAATATCACCACCCAATACCTCTGTTATAATAATCCTGCCAAGAAAGTCAGATCAGACATTTAAATAGTTAAGACTTTAGAGCTAATAATTCTGGGCATACCAGAATTGCATCAGCCAAGAAATGTGACACAAGCCTCCAGTCTCATACCTTCATCTACTAGTATTCTAATATTGACCATGGCTTTCCAACAATATAAATAAGTTCAGTTTCACATAATTGAAACAGGTCTGCTGAGTGTACAATAAATTATGAAACAATCATCATACCATCACCAACTTTAGCCAAATAATACTCATAAGTAGAAGTTCATAAAGTTGAGATAAATTGTGACCTAAGAATGCACCGTCATATTCACATTTACAAACTACTTCAAGGAGTTAGAGAATTGGTGTCCCGATACAAACATGGAAAGATGAAAATGAGATGCTCACTAAGCACAACTCTTGTTACTCAATTCCTCACGGTATGATCAAAGGGGTTTCCATTGTTCTTTTTCAGTCAAGAGTAGGTTTTGAAGTTTGAAGGAAGGTATATGGTTTAGATCTTACTACCATACCAAGTAAAGAGAAGAGAGACAAAACAAGAGAGATATACCAAATAGAAGGCACACCAATCTCTTGGAACCCCTCAACATTTTTATACATTGTTATAAAAACCGGACAGAACCGGCCTACTTGACCCAAAAACCAGTTGATCAAATGCATGTTCCAGGTCGAAGGAGAGGGTAAACCAAATATAAAAAAAATGATTAAAAACCGGTCAAATCAGCCATGAACATGTAAAAACAAACAAAACTGGACCAATTAATGGGTTAGAGGGTTCAATGTTCATCTTCTTTGCCTACAATTAAAAAGGGAAAAAATGGGGCAAGAACCACCATAGACAAAACCTAACCAGAACCAAGAAGAAGAAGATATGAGAAGATGCAACCCAAGAGCAGGAATAACCAAGATCTGAAAAGAAGGGGGTTGAGAAATTACAAAGAATAGAAAAGAAAATAATGGACAAGAAATAGGGGGTAAATAGACACGGTCATTATAGGAGAAAAAGGAGGAGGAGAAGCAGGAGTATACAATCCAAAGGAGAAGAAAATCAGGATTAAAACAAGAAGAAATGCAGCAGCACTCAAGTTTTATGTTTCCCAAGTTGTAGTTTGCACAAACTGGCTAATAAATGGACAACCACCCATAAGCCAGAGCTTAAAACCACCAAGAGACTCTTTGTGTAGAGTAGAGCTAAGGCTGAGGCTAATAATAAGCAGAATGATTAATATACATAACATTATAAAATATTGCATCATATAGCTAACTGAGACTAACTCAGGTGATAAGGTGAAGTGATATGTGAGTAAAGGTCTAGGTTCAAACCCTCTTGATATAATAAAAAGTTATTACGCTGTATAAAATATAAAATCCAGTTCATTTAAATATTTACTGTTTTTAATTATATTTTTACTTCTTCTTATCTTTATTCATTTTAATTTTTTTAAGTTATTGTTGTTGATTCATTTGAAATTTATTTTTGATATCTTTGTTATTAATTTATCTTTTCAAGCTAAAATACAATAACAACAAGCCTTATCCCACTAGGTGGGGTTAAAATAATCTATATAAAATTAAAAATATACTAATTTAATTTGATTATTATAATCTGACCGGTGAACCATAAACCAATACCTCAACCAATTTAACCACCAGTTCAGTTTTCAGAACATTGTTTTTATATTAAGGCAAGAAATAAACAGACATAAATATGTTAATGCAGAATTCAGATATGCAAATCTTATTCTAACACAGAGTTCTACAAATACCTGTATTCAGTTGCTAAGCTTTTCCTGATTAAAAGAATAGATGATACAAAATACATTCCCATTATCTCAGACAGAAATAGGACTACATTGCTTGAAGATCCACTTCCAACCCGGGAAACAGCAAAAAAGAACTGCATGCAGGCAAAAAATTACACAAATAAATAAAAAAGCTACATAAGAAGTCAGCACAACAAACTATTACTTCACTGTTATTTTGGTTTTCCAATAACATTCTTAAAATGCTTTTGGGTGCAAAAGTCCTTTACAAAAAGTTGCTAATGAAAAGTCAGAACAATACAATAACAGGACAAGTGATCCTCCCTATCAAAAGAAAAATCTGCGATATGAATATTTTTTGCAATACTACAAAATGATTTTCTATTCAAAGTGCTGAAATTTTGTTATAATACAAAACTAACCCCTTACTTAAACCCTTCTTTTAACACAAATTGTGTCACTCTGATAATAAATTAGCTTTCATTGTGTGATTCTTCCCCTGTTTCAAGATAAGTGATGTTGCCGCCCAAGGCTAGCTCAAGTAGTTGGGAAGATGGGGTTCTAAATAATGAATTGCAAGCATCATGTACCAAAAAAAAAAAGTTAGGAAAATAGTTAAATGTAGAGTCCCACAAGTAAAGGGTAAGAGTTAATTGTTTCATAATATATTTGAGTGAACATCATATGGATATAGAGGTTGATGAATCTATGTCGTACACCACAACATAGCCACGATTCCGTGCATTTGCATGAAAATACGGTGTCAATCATATAAAAATTAAAAAAAGAAAATTAATTTTTTAAATAAAAAGATAACAATTACATCAATAAATAGTACGGTAACAATATCTACTTTTATATATTATATTGAGTCTTTCAAAAATATTTACTTAGTCCTTTCTTTTTTTTCCTTGACTCTTGCTCTCCCTAAAGTATCAAAGCCGAGGTATCAATGAGACGAAGAATCATATTCATGATTCACTTCACCAGAACTAAAATCAAAACATACTTGTATAACCTATCTAAGCAAATATCAAAGGGAAAAATAAAGGCAGTTTAAAGCAGCAGAAATACCTTCATTAGATTTGTTAAGAATCCACGCACTGATATCACAATCAACATTCCAATGAACAGTAAGGAAATGTACTGTAAAAGTAAAACAAAAATTACTAAGTTGTAGCCTCAAGCCATGTAAAGAACACAAACTTGACAAGTTGACATTACACACACAAGGGCAGACAACAAAGAAACTAGAAATGTTTAGAATGTCAAATTTCAAGAACCTGCCAGTGTTCCAAATCTTCCTAAAATCAAGCAGCAAAATATCTAATATTGAAAGTGAACTGTTCATAGCAAAATTCAGACCCAAAGATAAACAATGAGTCACTTATGAGATGTAGAAAACTAGAATACATTCCTTGAAAACATTCAAATGATAGATTTAAGGGGCACATGATTGAACAGCTTTGAAATAAAAGTAAATAGTGTGGTAATTATGCAAATATAATATATGATTGTAAATATAATTACAGGATATCAGGAGATTTGGGGAGTGATATTAGGAAGATTAAATCAAAGTATTATAGGAGAAGATCTCAAGATATCAGAATTTAAATTCACATGTACTCTATTTAATTGCATCTGATCAATGAATGAAATCACGGAAGTATTCAGGGACTCTGAAACACCACATGGTATCAAAGCCAAAACAGAGCCACCGTCGCGTAGTACAAAGTCCGCATCATCATCGCGTAGTACTGCCATCATCGTACGCCACACCCAACGACAAGTGACGGCGTTAAATAGTCCTAGTTTCCGTACTCCACATACAGCGACATGCAATGGCGTCAAACAGTCCTTGGTTTCGTCAACGTCATCACGTCTGACGCTTTTGGTCCAACTATGAGCGACGACGTGCCTAATTCTAATTCTAGTTCTGTCGTGAAGGTCCTCGTCTGACGTTGCAATACCCAGTGAGTTGGATGAAGCCTCTGGTGTTCCTGCGAGTGCCAGTTCCGTAAGCCATCCAGTAAAATAGCGAACAAGCCACCTCAGTTCCCGATAGACAACTCATTTAATGGGTCCTCAATAATGGACCCTTCAAGAACCTTGGGTCACCCTAGGTCCCCCTATACGTTTGATAATTCACCTATGTCAATTGTTTCATAAAGCTCACTCTCACTAATTATAGGGATTGGGTAGAAGCTGTTCAATTTGTTGTAGTGGTCGTGGCAAGATGGGTCATTTAACCAGAGACACACCAGCACCATCTGATCGTACCTCACCAGTCAAGAACCAGTGGAAGACAGATGATTTACTGGTCTGTTCTTGGTTAGTCAATGCAATATCTCCTCAACTTAAGAGAAGCTTTATGTATCTCCCTACTGCTAAAGAAATCTAGGAAGCTGTTCGTGATTCCTATTCTTATGGGAAAGATCATTCTCGAGAATATGGTGTGAGACGTAGAATTTGGAAGTCCACCCAGGGAGCACGGAGTGTTACAGAATTCTTGCTAAAGCTGGTAGCTCTATGGCAATAACTTGATCTAATGACAGAAGAGACATGGACTTCTCCTCAAGATGCTACCCGTAATAAGCAGAACATAGAAAATCAATGGGTGCTGCTATTTCTAGCCGGTCTCAATCTAGAATTTGATGATGTCAGAGGACGGATATTAAGCACACAGATCCTTCCTTCTCCTGGGGCAGTATATGCTGAAATCCTACGTGACGAGTCCTGCCATGAGGTAATGTTGCCCACCACTAAAACACCTCCTTCCGCTGAATCCTCTTCTTTTGTAAGTCAGGGTACCAATTATGGATCAACTCGTGACATAACACTTGGCATAACATTGAATGGGTCAGAAGGGTCCGTAGAGAGCTGAATAGGGGCAGATGGGGGTATGGGTCTTAGAAGATACTCAAGCTGAAACTCCAATTCTCCCCCTTAGTTGAAGGCTTGGTGAAATATGGCTCATGTTCTGCAAAGGTGACATCTCGATTGACAAATAGGTGTTTAGTGATAGGATCATAGCACCTGTACCCTTTTTGAGAGTTAGAGTAGTATAAGAACACACACTTAACAGATCTGGGATGAAATTTAGATTGTGGGTGATGTTGATGGACAAAGGCAGAACAACCAAAGACTCGAAGCGGTAAAGTGTAGTCAAGGTGAGTAACAGTACGAGTTTCACGGAGATTTTCCAAAGGAGCAACATAGGACAGAACTCGACTAGGGTGACGATTAATTAAATGAGTAGCAGTGAGTATGGCATCCCCCGGAAAAAATTTGGGGTATGACAGGTATATAATAGTACACGGGCAACTTCAAGGAGTTGTTTGTTTTTTCGTTTGCCAATCCTATTTTGTTGATTATAAGGACAACTGCTTTTGTACACGACATTATTAGTCTTAAGGAAACTGTCAAAAGGTTGGTTGAATCCTGTCCAACATAGAAGGACCAAGTATGTTGAAGTGGACCGACACTTCGTTAGAGAAAAAGTTGAAGATAGGATTATTGATCTATCCTATGTTCCCACCAAGTTTCAGTTGGCCGATATCCTTACTAAAGTATTACTAGAAGATGTATTTGAGTGCTTTATAGGCAAGTTGGACATGATCAATATCTATGATCTAACTTGAGGGGGAGTGTGGTAATTATGTAAATATAATTACGGGATATTAGGAGATTTGGGGAGAGATATTAGGAAGATTAAATCAAAGTATTATAGGAGAAGATCTCGGGATATCAGAATTTAAATTCACATGTACTCTATTTAATTGCATCTAATCAATGAATGAAATCACGGAAGTATTTAGGGACTCTGAAACACCACAAATAGTAACATTTTTTATTTGGAAATTAAGCATTAACATTAGTGAAACTATTAGAGCAGTATTCATATCAAGCATTAGCAAAACTATCAATCATCATTTTGATTTATGAATTTCCTAGCCATCAAGGAGGTCTAGTATGTGAATTAAACGGTGAAAAGCAAACCTGCCTCATCATTTAAGACATCACAAAGGATCTTGATGCAAACGCATACATTAGTGAAGGTCAACTGATAGTGAACACTGAATACAGAAAGTTCAAAAACTACAACAAACTTTCAAATTGTATAACTACCAGAACCTTAACATGACTTTTCAAATATGCTTTATAAAACAAAAGTGACCAGATTTTATCTTTAATGTAAATATGCATTAGGGGTCGGAGTCAGATTAAGAAGAGCGCAAACTGATTCCACCAACATTAAAAAGTTATGACATGCAACAGGACTCTAACCTGTGACAGTAAGGCAGCATTGATTCCAATGTCAAAGAACTGTAAGAATATACTAATTGTCCTCGTTACAGGATCAACAGAACCATCCTGCCACAGAATCAGATTATTGCAAATGATGCCAATTAGGGATTCTTAACAACACCCAATGAAAGTTAAATCTAAGGAATTACTGAGGGTAGAACGATACCTGTTTGAAAACAACACTTTGCAATGACTGCAAAAAAGAAATTCAATCAATTAGCCAAGTCAATGTGAACTACGATGAAAGAGAAAAAACTCTCAGGCTTGAAGAAAAATTATCAAACTACTATCATTATTATCATCGTCGGATAGATATCAGCAACAGAAAGCACCTTGGTAAAACCAGATCCTTAGCCATCATCTGTCAACCTTTTCTAGATCATCAATACTACTTAACAGGGGAACTCTTTCTTAGCTTTCAAGACTTTCCTAGATTTTTAATACTTCTTATCATGAATCATAAAGTTCATTAGGCCTTAAGTCATGTTATTTAGCCATTAGTGGGTATTATCCTAACACCTGACGTCTCCTTGTAGAATTAATAACAGCAGAGTCTCAATCATACTATGATTAGGAATTTATCCAAAACCTTGGGTAATAAGCTGCAGGATGTCTAATTAAAGGGGTGTAATGCTTTATTTCCCATGAATGGCAAGTTATATGAATACTATTTCAAATTATTATCTGACTTAACATATCAGATCACATGCAATTGCTCTCAAACCATCCATGCCCCAAATTACCAATATCTACCAATTATCAACTATTACACGCTCCAAGAAACCGTAAACTTTGTCAATAGATGACAATTACTCATGCCATCCTACGTCATAATACCTTGATCATTTTATACACACAATAGACGGAACAAGCATAGCCAAGTAGATTCTGCATATGCCCCTTCCAAGTTCGAGAATAAGCTGCAGCTTCCTGCAAAATGAAAAGTTTTCCTGATAAGCAGACTTGAGAATGAAAAATAAGTTTAGCAATGTTCATCCACATTTAGACTCCACGCAACACGAGACCCACAATAATTTCACGTAAAAAAAGAATCACCCAAGAATGCAATTGTAGTTAGTGAGTGTTTGGATCCCATGAAAAGAAGGCGCTTTTTAGCAAAACCTTTGTTTACATGAGCACTTACCCAAACACCTTTTAAAATCCAAAAATTGATTATTATGCTAAAACCATGGTTTTCCATGAAGCTACAATGATTGGCTTTCGAGAAAAATAATGACAGTTTTAGAGGGAAATATAACAAAAATACCCTCCATTCAACTACAAACCCTCTTCTTCCTTTGTAATTATCGCATTAACTTATGTCCTTTTTAGTAATTTACACATTAAAAAAATGATTCTAACAACAACTATCCAAACATTTTCAATTATCAATATCACTTTTTTCACAAAATCTATTCTATTCAAAATCTATTCTCCAAAAGCTAATCCAAACACACCATTACTCTAGTATTTCTTTCAATGGGATTTGATCAAAGGAGTAAAGTTGAAGATGCCAGCATTCCTCAAGGAAAAGCCTTTAAAAGGCAAAGCTCCTTAGTTTTGTTTTACCAAAGCAATGTGAAATTAGAGGATCAATGATCAACTTGGTAGGTTCATCAAATGCAAAATAATAACTAAACAAGCACTACAAGAATAACATCCAAACATAATTAACAAACATGCTTTGAAAGTTCTTATTGAAAGTGAAAAAAGAAAACGTATAATGCTGAAAGCAAACCTTGGCTTGGCGAAGCTCATAAATCTCCAAGAACAATTGCTTTGAAAGCTCCTCTAAAGCTTGTACCTCTGCTTCCATGCCTTTGATATCTTCATACATAACAAAATTATAAGAAATAGCAGGGTAAAAAATATTATATATATATATATATATATTACTCACTGATAGCAAAATAAACTATAAAATTAGATATACCACTTTAAGGAAATCTCTCAACAAGAAGAGAGCCAATTTAAAAAAAAAGAAAGGAAAAGAGCAACAATCAAATATTCATAATTCCAAAATCTGTCCTAAAAACCTCCCACTTTTTCAGGGTTGGAGGCAATAAGTAGAGCCACTTGCTTGTCTCACCATTACTCTGCAAGTAATAAGGTTTTAAGATCAGCCTTATGTAACAACTGATATATCCACACAACTTCACAAACGAAGCATTCCAATTCTACACTCTGACCGGGACACTCACTTTGCTTTAACACTTTTTACTTCACCACAATACTAAGTTTCCAACCACAAAAACACTACATTATAGTAGACCTTGGATCAAACTTAGATCCTGCCCAATCTACACCAAAAAAGGCATTCAATATCACATTGCCCATGATTTCCATACAATAAACTACAACCAGGAGCTCCTTTCAGATAACAAAGGATTTATTCTAAAGCAGCCTTGTGAGTGATTGTTAGAAAAGAAATGAATTGACTAACCACCCTAACAGAGCATGAAATATCAGAATGAGTCACAACAAGATAGATTAATTTTCCTGCTAGTCTTCTATACTTCTCAAAATATTCAATAGCTCACCATCATTATTGGGCCGGGCAACCCAAACATTAAGACGCAACATCATCTAATAATGAATAGGTTACTATAAACTATAAAGTATAAATTATTGTAAGTCTCTAGGCCTTACATAGCAACAAAAGGTAATTATAAGATTTAAAAAGAAACTTAACTATATGACTTTAAAAAAAAAATCATGCGCTAAGAAAACCATGACTTGGTCATAGTATAGTTGCAAGTTGTCAACAATAGTAATTCTACGAAACATTGGTTTCTCATAATATAGATTTAAAAGTAGGCTTCAAAATGCCTTTTTAAGACAAAAAACACTGACCTTGCTCCTTTTGGTCCTCCTGCACAGATCGAATGACTGTGCCAACTATACGTTTTACAAAAGATCTGGCATTTAACTTCTGCAACAAACAAGTTTAGATCAGTTACAAAGAATAGGATTCAAAGAAAAGGAATAAATAAAGGTTTCCAAACAGAGATTAATAGTAAAATGCAGGAGAAAAAGAAACATCTAAAACTTCAATAGTTGACCAAAAGAAACTCGCATAGAAGCATGATGCTAGCAGAAAGAAAAACATAAACCTCTTCAGATACTTGGCTGTTCTCCATCTCCATTTGACAAAGTATAATTTTCTTTTTCTTTGAAATACAAGTCTCAATTGACTGCATCAGTTGTCTCTCCAAGTCTTTAATCTCTGCTTCCTCAATCTCTCTAATAAATAGAAATGTGTAATATCAATAAGTAAATGGACATATAATAATTAAGAACACCATAATACCATCATGAATCTGTGAATCTTACTATTTTTTTTTTTACGTAGAGAACTTGTAATAGTTAAAGTGAGCACAAAATATCCTCTAAAATCTAAAATGTTAAGAATGATGACGATGATGATTGGGTCTAGAAGCCCTCCAAACAACAGAAAAATCAGAAAGATATTGCTTTGAATATTCACAGGAGAGATACCACTGAATAAATCATGAACCCATAACCCAAAGGGAGAAAAGAAGATGACTGTACTAACACGAAGGGATAAGTCTAAAACCAAAACATCTCAATACATTGGTAAACTTTTACATCGAAGCTGATTTCATTGTTTTTTAATGAAAGAAGAATTCATTAGGAGGAAGTAAGGAAAAACATATAAGTAAAATGAGAAATTTAGGTAATTACCTGATGAAAAGTGATAAATAACTGTAGGGTAAGTTCACAGCACCAAAACCAGATAAAACAGCCATAACTGTAACACCAATCACCCCAATTCTACTGACCAATTGAGGCATAGTGAGGAAACCTAACAACTAAAAACTATCAGCAACCAGCATAGGCTCAAAAAACCTTAAAACTAACCACAAAACCAAAATTCCCTGGATATACATAATAAATCTTAAAAGCCAAATTAAAGTCAAAACATAAATTAATTCAGATATTATAATTAATATTCTCTAATATCTAATAGCAATATTTCAATTTTTTTACAATGCTGCAACAAGGAATAAGAAAGTGAGAGACAATGCAGAGACATAATCCTGATAGAGTAAGTCAGTACCTTTATCAGGTGATGGCATTGGAAAGTGAATTCCCATGCGCCAAAAGGCATACAGAAATGCCAGCAAGAATAATATAGCTCCAAGTGCTGCCCGTTCCTTCCTTACACCTAAAAAGAAAATAAAGAAATAGTCACTGACAACAAAATGCCTCTTAAAGATCTTATAAGCAGCATTCCATTGCTCAATGCTACAGCTTAAAAACCATAGGTACCTACACAATTCGCTCCACTATTCTTTTGTATATGAAAGAAAGAAGAAATTACAAAAACAAACAGGAAGAGGTACAGATCCCCGCCCCCCCCCCCGAGGGTGATATCCTATTAAAAATAACATGGGGAAAAAGCTAAGGTATCATCACCAAAGCACATAATAATAGTAAATCCCTGCCATCTCTTTAGAGCGATTCCCTTGAAAACCTTGATAGCAGAGCATCTTAAGGATACCAAATGATTACAACAAAGGAAAAGGAAACGAGACATGCTTCAATTCAGCCCCCCTAGACATTAAAATGGAAATTACATAAGTCTGCCTCAACTCCACAATTTTCCACCTTCTAATAGTGTTTAGCAGTGAAGACCTAATAAATCTACCAAAATCTTGGAACAGTTAATAACATAACTACTTGTGTAACTAGTAGCTGAGCATGGCAACCATAAGCCTAATATATATTGTACTGTAACAGAAAAATTTAACTCTTACTGAATTGATTCTTTTAGTATATAACTAAACCTTGGATGGGTACCATCAACAATACTTTTAGAATTTCTATTTTTCTAACTATTGCGGGTGGTGAGAATTCAAACCACCTTCTTTCATAGTATCAGAGGAAGGAACAAGAAAAAGCTACATACATGTTAATAGGAACAAGAAAGTGAAGATTCACTTACCACCGTTGCAGAGCATCAAGTAACAATGATAATAGGGCAGCATGAAGACTAGTAATAAGATCAAACAAAATAAGTCCACCTTCCAGTTCACAACTCTAGCCCTACATTCATAAAGAAATCCAAATTCCATTAGATCATGGAAATTTTATTGTCATGTGTCATTTTCAGTAAATCAAGCCTACAGCAAACCAATATGAGCAGTTAACTAATATGCAGAGGAGCAATGATAGCAGTCCAACAAAGCCCCTAAGGACTTATTCTAGAAGGCTTAAACGAGAGGAGATTTCGCCAAAAAAAAATTAATTTGCTATTTTCTGTTTGCTGGGTTTTATTATTCCTACTTTTATGCTAGTTGTGGGATTAGTGGATTACCCACGTTTAGTTGCACCAGGAGTAGTGGCAGTTAGTTTCTTCATTTTATTTTCATTTATGTATTTTCAGTAAATCTCTGTAAAGGCTTATATATAGGCCTTTTGGCCCCGATGAATGACAGTATGAAATTTACAGAGTAAATTACAGAGATTCTCTTTCTGTGAGATTCTTGCTAAAAGGGAGATTAGAAGAGTGTTACCTAGCAAGCAACAACTGTGGAATAAAGGATAAACAGTAGTGGATGGACTTCATTTGGTGTTTGTAACGGATTGAGCAGGTTTGTGCAAGGTTAATGCGAATAGCTGCAGTTCCCTTAATTTGTAAGGTTTTAAGTAGGTTGAGGGAGTGATGGCTTCTTTTATCGTTCATAGTTTAGAGAATTGACTTAACTCGGCCCTTCCAAGATCTGGTTAAATAGGCTAGAAACAAGGTTGTCACTGTTATTTTCACCCAATAGTGTCCTGAACGAGACAAATGCTAGGAGATCTATGGTTATGATAGTAGAAATCCAAGGGTAACTAATTACGTGAGCAAGGAATACTAGCATAAATGGAAAAAATGAGGCAATTTAAAGTTAGAGTAGTATGACACAGTTCCGTACAACAAGCATCTCCCATTGCTCCATCGTCAATGAGATGAGACAGCGGAATTAATACATATAAACCTATTACAAGATTCAAAAGAACACCCGATTTGAGGCAAATGTGAATCCAATTGGACGCAATAGGGATTGTAATCGTTTGTGTATTCTCTATAGTTTTCTAATTATACGAGGCCTAAAAGAAAATTAGCGCACTATTAGGCCTCGTATAATTAGAAAACTATAGAGCTAGAGATAAAAAAGAAGCATAAATCTCAGAATTCTTGAAATGGGCAGATTCTAAAAGGGAACAAAAAGTAGAATTTGAGAAGCTTACTCTTTGGAAAGGATGGGAATGATCTCGAAGAGGACGAGCTGGAGGAGATTGCAGGAGAAGGCGAATACAACGCTAAAAATGATCTGCACCAGCGCGCGTTTCTCTTCGTACTCTTTGTAGAGACGACGGTTCAAGAACCAGAGACCAGCCCAACCGAGAAAACAAAGAGATCCCAGCACCACACCTCCTTCATACATTGCCCTTCCCCAACCCATCTTTGGTATTTTTGGCGTCTCTGTGCGGTTTGGATTCAGCAACTGCTCTCAAAGTCTAATCAAAAGCAACTGTCACAGGAGTAAGCTGTTGGAGTTTCAAGGTCGAAAACACTGGGATTTCGATTTGGGAGGTATCTGAGAAGAATAATTCATTCATTGGATTCATTGTCCCAGGACCTCGGGGAGAACTGGAAATGAGACTAAGTGCGTGTTTGGCAACAGCGGTGGAGAATGGATTCTGGCTAAAACCGCGGCTTGAAAAATTTTTACACAAACAGTAATTTTTGTTGAGAATTGATTTTGGATAAAACCTCAGTTTAAAACCTAGGTTTTGAATAAGCTACTGAAAATAGCTTTTTCTTTGAAACCTAGGTTTTGGATTATCCAATTACTATTATACCCTTACTTTTTCTTATACCCTCTCTCCTCTCTCCTCTTTTTTCTCTATTATCTCTCATCTCTCTTCTCTTATCTCTCCTTTTCTCTTTCCTCTCTCCTCTCTTATCTCTCTTTTTCTCTCTCCTCTCTACACTCTCTTCTCTCTCCTCTTTCTTCTCTATCATCTTTCATCTCTCTTACTTTTAATCATATCATACCCTTTTTAGTAATTACCAATATAAAAAGTGATTCTACTACTAATCATCCAAACATCTTTATTCCCAAAATCTATTCTTCCCAAAATCTATTCTACCCAAAATCTATTCTCCAGAATCTATTCTTCGCAGAATCTATTCTCCAGAATCTATTCTTCCCAGAATCTATTCTCCAAAAGCTAATCCAAACACACCCTAACATGACCACGTGCAAGAAAGGGGCAATCCAGTAAAATTTTGCAACTTTGCGTATGGGTTCGATTTTGGGTTTTTTTTTTTTTGGTAAAGTCATTTTGATTATTTATTTCTTCAATATATTGACATTTGACATATTCCTTACTTGGGCCAGAAAAAATTATATTTAAAATTAACCCAATTAAATTCAACAATACCCACCCTATACTACCAAATATCGTATAAATACAAAATTTAATATAAAGTTGTCCAAGGAAGACCAGTTCCGGATGCCGGGAGCAAAATTTTTAGACTAAATATTTTGCATACCTACTAATTAAATAATTTGCTTAACAACTGTGAAGCACTTGAGGAAGAATTAATTAGCAGCGAGTGAAATCACATTTGGCACAAATATTGTACATAGCTAAAAATTTAAAGACTAAAGGTGAGTTGGTCGCTAGTTTTATACTAAAGACTATTTACTCTTTCGATCATTTATCAAACTCCATCCCATTTCAATTTACAATTTACACAAATTTATTGATTATAATGGATCATGTTGAAAGATGTTATAGATATTCTTACCAGGCAATAATTTTGTAGATGTGAATGTTTTCAATTCATGACTATATCAATAATGTTGTAGACTACATACATTGGTGGTCAACCATAAAAGCCATAAGCTGGGGAAACCAGCCAATATATGAAATTATATGGTTTGAAATCAAAGGATGTGTAAAATTCCTGGGTCTGGTTGAAATTAGTTTCACTTTAATCAACTCCAATGACGTACTCCAATTAATTAGCATGAGATGCACAGGAAAAGCCATTAATTCTTCTACCATAACATAACCAAACTTCAACACGCTTGTACAAGTTGTTTCATACTGAAGATGATATTTTTTCCAAAAAAATACCGTGCTTTTGCCAGTCAAAGTTCCCAGAGATGCAATCATGCTAGAAGAATGCAAGCAACTTTATTCAGCATCCCTTAGATCATGCCGCAATATTGCTGCTCATTCATTACCTAATACAAAACGAAGAATGTCGGAGGGTTCTCCTATAAGTATCCACAAGATTTACGTTCCCCTATATAATAGAATAGCTACAGTGATAATTAAAAATACAACAAAATGGAACCCTTTCCAGCACAATTCAAATCCTCAGTACAGTTAATTGGTGGTTTCATAACACATCATCGAAAATCCTGAACCTGATCAGCCGTTCCCTTACTAATCTGCAACAATATAGTTACAGGATTCAGCTGGTTGATGCTTACATGCTGAAACTTTGCCTTATCTAAATCTCACCATTTGGAGATTGAGAGCTAGTTGCAGAGAAGTCGGAGGATGACATGGGGATTGATATTGAGAGTTGTGTTGTATAGAAAGCTACCTCCTTAGATCTCTCATCCTCCAGTCCAGACCATGATTCCCGACATCTAGGCCATTCATCAAATAAAGGTCGAAGAGACTGGCTGCCTTCCAGCTTCACAGGCTCCGCGGATGCATACCCACCAGATAGAAATGAGTGCTGAGGATAATCACTCTGCAGCACGGTGCTGTTGTTTGATTTTGAGGTAGCATTTGAGGCAACTCTGGTTGTCATCAAGTGCCATGTGTTTTCCATCGGTGATTCCATCTGAACAAACCTGTTGCTCCCCCGGGCTTCGGAAATGAAACTATGCTCACCACCCTCAGATTTAAGCCCTTGAAGATACCTAATTATTTCACATCAAATTGCCCATAGTTCATGGATTAAACTATTCTATTATGTAATCATAATCATCCAAAAATTTAATTTCATCATATAGCCCAAGGAGGCATATAGACTATGTCAAAAAGAAGTGCTTTACAACCTTTGAAAAAAAATTAATAATTGAAGAAAGAATAGAGAAATATATTTAGATGACAGCTTAATTTGTTATTATCTCCGTTTCTTAATATAAGACCCAGTTGACTTTTTCAGAAAAACTAATGAAGCTAAATAAATCAGTTAATTGTAACTAATATAGGAGCTAATCGACTAATTTGAGTAGATTAAAGAGTATATGATATGAATTCATCTTGAAAGGTTGGATTTGATCATGATTAACTGATTTATTTATCTTCCTTAATCTACCTAAAAAAATCAATTGGATCTTATATTAAAGAACGGAGGGAATACAAGTTATGAAGGTAACTACCGCAGTTCATCTCTCATTTAGTTTGAAGAACCTTGTGTAGTATAAATATAAAAACAAAAGGAGGAAGCAGCAGTCACTTAAATAAACAAAAATAAGATCATTCAATAAATTATTGCATTTGATTTGACGTCATCCATATTGAAAGATTACATAATCATGTAACACCATTAACTGATAGTAATTGAGCAAAAAAATTTCGGAAGTTTGGACTTCTAGAAGTGAAATAATGGCATATCTCACTTCATTCAGTCTGAAGAAAGGTAAATATAAATTCGAAGCATCAATTCTTTTCCAAGAAAAAACCCAGCATATGCATTCTCAACTTGATAAAAATATTATATCATGCATTTTTAAGATCAATGCCACCAAAGTAAATTCAGATTTCAGACTGATGGGATGGAAGCATTATGCATAAGATCAATGCCACCAAAAGTAAATAAAGGCTCACAACTCTCTCAAAATTTTATCAAGAGAACAGCGCCAAGAAGTTTGTAGACGAATTTTACTCATGAAGCTTTCCAGAATTTCTACCCAATCTGCATGCATGGGCATCACTCAACACCAGAAAAGATAACATATAATAGTTCCAAGACATGGTAAAACACAATAGCTATCCTCTTCAACATCAAAAAGAAAGTTTTATACTGAAAGATGAAGCAAAGCCAGGTAAATAGCAGCCACAGAATTTTCTTTGACAGGAAAAGAAAATTTTGATGTAGATACTTCAGCAGTGAAATGCATGGTAGCAACTATTTTTAATGCTTTTTAGATCTCTACAGCAAAGTAGAGAAGCAAATAAATAAATAAAGAACCCAAAAGAAACAAATGACAGCTAGAACCCCACTAATCTGAGAAACTGGAAAAGAATTGAAACTATATGAAAACATACGGGCCCAGAGCAGTCCTTAGAAGCAAAAGAAAATGAAAAAAGTTTCTGCTCTGACATATCCAATGCTCAAATCACATGCCGGTCATGGTTATGAATTTGCTCTTGCAACGTAATGTCATAATATGGGCCCAAACCAGAATAACCTAAGGATATCAAAATCAACAACTCACAAAAATAATCAATAATGTAATATTCAAATTCATGCATCAGATTCAGACAACACAGAAACTCAAGGACCTGAAGAAGTAACAAAGTTACCATAACATACAAACTCAATTATGTATTTTCATGTCCATACTTTCTGGCTCAAATTCAACTTGAAGAAGAGAGCAGTAGTAACAAAGTCTATACCTGTATTCTCTACTTGGGATCCCATATGGAATGGAATCCAGATTATACTGGGGCTGGTAGGTTCCAGAACCAGTACCTTGGGGATTAGTAAAGGCATTTATGGAACGGTTCTGGAAGTTTTCATTTCTACTGCTGCCACCTGTGACAGTCAGTGATGTCACAGTGGATGATGACTGTGTCATGGTATGAGATTCCACAGGCTTTCTTGAACGGTTGCGGCCACGGTGCATGTGGCGCTCACAGTATTTTGACTCTGGGTATGCTTCCTTGGAGCACCTCCACTTTTTTCCATCAGTCCTCCTGCAACGTCCTGGCTCTGGGTCCACCTTCCCATAAAAGGAACGATAACTCACTGCAAGATAACATACACAGTGAACTCATACTTTATCCCCAATGTCTAGACTCACAGGATGCATGAATAAGATGCAACATTAGCAGCAATAATGACAATATGCCATTGCATAACTACAAAATTGAAAGACTCCATCAATGCGACGAGTATACCACCATTAATTTAATACTTTTTTCTTACTCAGCAGCACGGAGGTTCCACTTCCACACCTATCAATGGCAGATCAAACCCAGCGGTTTAAATTATATAATACTTTCTTGGTAGATTTAGTTGTAAATAAGAAAATGCTTCGAAGAGAGACAAAGACAAATAATCATGGCCTTTACGTATCTGTGTTTTTCTTAGCTAATTTCGTTTAAGGGGAGAAAATCCTTGAATTTGGAAAGGAATGTGCAACACCAAGAAAGAATGTTTAGTTGCAAAAATGACGAAACCCCTAAAAGTCTAAAAAAACAGAAGAAGATTAATTCATTCGGCCACCGGACAAACACCACAATAAGATATAATAAGTTCCCTCATAATTGAAGCTTGACCCAATCTGTCATATAGGGCTTAAGCCGCATGTACCATTTCTGTAAAATCAAGAGCACGTCTTTAATAAAAGGGAGTATCCATAT
This sequence comes from Leucaena leucocephala, assembly GCA_037074615.1. NCBI lineage: Eukaryota > Viridiplantae > Streptophyta > Magnoliopsida > Fabales > Fabaceae > Leucaena > Leucaena leucocephala. The sequence goes on along the minus strand of CM073544.1, from coordinate 160,786 downwards.
GCAGTCTTTAGGAATGAAGACATCCATCGCTGTCACTTGGTATATTACAGTTACCAAATAATACAGATTATTTCCCTTTAAATGGAGTTCTAAAGAATGCAGAGTTGACAACGAATGATTCATAGAAGAATAAAAAGCGAAACACTTTGATCTCAAACATGAAACATGAGAACGCGTAAAACAAAAAAAACGAGCGCAGGTATGCAATGATAGAAACCCAGAAAGTCAATCCAAAAATCCGGAAGCTTTAAGGGAAAGAAAAGGGCACGGGATTCAGGAACTCACTGGTGGGATGGTGAAAGAACCTTTGAGAAATGGACTCGAAGCTCTTCTGAATGGGAAGGACAAGATCGGGAGGCAAGGGAAGACCGGCCACCATGTACTTGAAAATCAACGCCTGGTGCTCCAGTTCCTGCCACTGAGAGACTGTGAACGGTGACCTAGGGATCCCCATCCTCCCAGTAGCCGCCCCTCCTCCACCACTAACACTATTACTATTCATGTCCACTAATACTGCTACTTATGTGAGTTGAAGACGCGGGATTCTTCAAATCAAACATAGCCAGAGGCAGAATACGTATCACACACAGATCTAACTCTGTTTCCGTGTGGCACCCTACGTATGACCGGAAGCTGTGGGTAATCTGCGTGCGTATGTCGGGGAAAGGGGCAACGCCTGTCCTATTAAGCTCAAAGTCGAAGGATGGATTACTCAGCCAAGAATATAAAAGCTTCTCCTCTAGTTCTCCTAGGGCCTTTTCCTTGAGCAAATTGCATTAAAAGACCATTATAGCAACATAATTTCCATTTACCCCCGGATAATTCTAAAATTTTACTGCAATCTCCTAGGCCAAAATGGAATTAACTTGTGCGGTGAAAAACCATTGTTGCCCCTTATATTTGAAAAAAAAAAAATAGACCAAAGCAGCGATCAGAATTGATCCCATTGATGCACCTCCTATCGTTTGATTCAATTTCAATTTCAACCACATGTCGCTCACCCCTAGCTTCTTTGGTGGCCGATGAAGCATCATCTTCAATCCTTTCTCTATTGATGTTTGGGATCCATTCAAAGATTTTTCGTTCTCCAATTTTCTCTCTACTTCGTCCTTAGAAAATTTGGCGATTGTGAATAATAGAGTGGGTGGGAGGGGAAAAGGGGGAAGGATTTTTCTCCTCTATATAAAATTTATCTCCCATCTAAAATTAGAAAAATTTAGAGAGGAGGGATAATATTTATATGTTATAATATTAATATACTCATATTTTTTTTAATATTTTAATATTATTTCTATATTATATTTTATTAAAATATTTTATAAAATAATATATGGGTAAATTTGTCTATATAAAAATATTTTTTTCTTCCTTCTTGAACCAAATAAGGTAATATAGAAATCTCTCCACTCCTCTTTTTTAATATTAATCCAAATAAGGTAATAATAAAATCACTCCTCTTCTTTTTCTTCCCTTTCTCTTTATTAAAATCCCTCCCCTTCTCTCCCCTCTATTGAACCAAACACACCTTTAGGAATTGTTTGGTTTAAGGATTTATGGATTGGAGGGGAGAGGAGATATAAGTGTGTTTGGTTGAGAAAAATAAAAAAAAGAGAAGGTAAAAAAATTTATTTTTATGTACTCACCTCTTTTCCTCTACCTCCCGTCTAAAAGTGGGAGTTTTTGAAGGGGAGAGAAATTTTTCACTCAATATTAATAAAATTGTCCATTGTATTCTTTTAATATTTCAATTGTACCCTTCTTAGCTAAAATCTTTTTTTTTCATTCTCCTCATTTATAATTTTTGCTTTGATTGCTAAGCCTAATAAGCATAATAAATAATTTATATATTATATTAATATATATATAATAATTATAAAATTAATGAGAGATAATGTTAAAATTTTATTAGTTTTTTTAATTTTATCATATATATAAATGAGGTGAAAAAAATTTTGAGATTCATGAATAAAGAAATAATAATTTTGATATAAATATTGTAAATAAAGAACAAATAAATTTAAATAAAAAGATAAAGATATATTTGTCAACTTTTAATTAACTCCTTTCTCTTCCCCTTCTGAACCAAATAAGAAACATCATTTCTTTTCCCCTACCTTCACACTCATAACCTCCCCTACCTTTTTTTACGCTCCCTTAAATTAACTCAACATACCCTCCCCTAAGTTAAACCAAACAGAGCCTAGGCACAAAACCATACAAATCCTTTTCAGGGTTGATTGTGCTTTTATGATTCCTGAGATATGTTAGCTTGTTATGGTTTATGCTCTGTTCTATTGTTTGCCTTGGAATTAAACATTTAACTTTTACGGTTTGTTTGGTACGGGTGATTTGGATGGGAGGGAGGAGGAGGGGAGGGATTTTGCTTCCCTCTCTTTGTTTGGCTAATTAAGACATTTAGGAGGGGAGGAAATTTTTTTTAAAATTTTCCCTCCCCCCTCCAACTTTACTTCCCCTCCAAAATTGGGGAAATTTGGAAGGAAAGTGTAATATTGTTATCTTATAATATTAATATACCCATAATTTTTTTAATATCCTAATATTACCCCTATATTATATTTTATTAAAATATTCTATAAAATAATATAAGGTAAATTTGTCTATATAAAAGTATTTTCACTCCCCTCCCTTCTTGAACCAAACAAGGTAATATAAAAATCCCTCCTCTCCCCTCCCTTAATGTTAATCCAAACAAGATAATAATAAAATCCCTCTTTTTTCCTCCCCTTTTTTTCCCTCCATTAAAATCCCTCCCTTTCCTTTCCCTCCGTTGAGCCAAACACACCCTTATTCTTAATTGCATAGGAAGAGGTTACTGTGTTTTGACTTTTGATTACGCTATGATCTAAATGAATAAACATCTCTGATTGCATTCATTCTTTTCTATGTGTTATGTGAATTCTTTTCTATATTATATGCTAATCATACTTGCTACTTCAAGGTTTGAAGTTGAGAGTGACATGTGTCGGGTGCAAACATTTCTTCTATTTTACACCCTCTTCTTTCTCACTCTCCTTTATTTTAGATGTACTTTTATAAAATTCACAACCCATAAGTTCTAAACTCATGTTTTTTGTTTGTTTGGAAACTTATTTCTGTATGCACTTGTAAATTTTATTCCTAACACCTGCCTGCCATTTATCATCAATACAAGTTGCTGTCATTTTGTTTTCTGGCACTTTCACTTTTTATGCAGGCAAAAATATTCACTTACACATGACATGAGTCTCTTGAATTGCTCTTGGCACAATGCAACAATATAAGAGGAATGGAGACCACTGCTTTATTTCCATTAGCTTAACTCTTCTTTGTTGAGCTTATTTGATTACGTGCATATATGTCAGTTTCTAGATGCATACTCTATTGATTCTCTATACAATTAATGCTTGTAAGCGTGTAAATCATTCATGCCTCCTCCTCTGTCTCAGGTTCTCCAAAGGCACTCAAACAAACATCTTTAAGTGTGTATTTGGCATGTAAGTTTCAGAATCGATTTTAACCTGTAACAATGATTTTGTAACTTTTCAGCCGAACACTTATAAATTACCCAGAATCCCGTTTTTCAAACAAACCATGGTTTTATTTTTGAAAACCATGGCTCCAACAACTTACGCCCTAAAGAAAGAAATTTGGACAAAAAAGGACATTCATTTCTCTCTCTCCCAACTGCTCCTCTCCCTGCTCTAGCTTTTCATTTTTCATTTTTCACTTTTTTCTCCTGCGCCTCTGGTACTGTGGGGAAAATTTTTTATACATTTTTATTATATAAAATTTTAAATTATCTACAAAAATTTTAAATTAAAAATGTTATTTAAGTGAAAAAATTAAAATTAAAGTAAATATTATAAATTTTTATCTTCCTCAAACACATATATATATGTATCTTTTTCCTTTCTCTCCTATCTCCTCTTTCTTCTCTATCATCTTTCCCCTTTCTTACTTTATCAAATCATACACTTTTTGGTAATTTACCAATATAAAAAGTGATTCTACTACTAATCATCCAAACATATATTCTCCCCAAAATCTATTCTTCCCAAAATCTATTTTCCAGAATCTATTCTTCCCAAAATCTATTATCTAAAAGCTAATCCAAACACACCCTAACAGGTTCATCAATTCCATGTTGCCTAATAGATAAGCAAACAATTGGTTCTTGGTCATCTATTGAGCCATGCTCCTTCGAAGTCAGAGGAAAAAACTACTTTAGGTACACACCAACTGTCTTCATGTTTTGCGCTAAGCTTTCTCTCAATGATTGAACCTTGGAAAAAAGCACACGTTTTGAAGGCCCTATTAAAAATTCTAGAATTGTTCTTCTCTCTTGATATGTATATTTCTTTGTTGCATCATTGGTAGGGATAATAAGAAAGAATCTACTCCAAATAGTGCTGCTTTCTATCCTGTAGGCGCTAACAACAAACGAAAAAGGATTAACAATAGAAGTAATAAATGGATTAATAAAACAAATAAGGGGATTAATAATAAAAATGCTAGGGAGTTAACAAAGAACACAAGCGCGTTAACAACAAACGAAAAGGGCAATAAAAGTAAAGGGGTTAACAACACAAATAAGAGAATTAACAACAGAATTAAAGGTATTGACAACAGAAATTCCAAGGAGTTAACAAAAAAAGAAAAGAAAAGAAAGCAAAGGTGGTAACAACAAACGAAAAGAGATTAACAACAGAAGTAAAGAGATTAACAACGGCGACTAAATAGATTAACAACAAAAGTAAAAAGGATTAATAACATAAATAAAGGAATTAACAACAAATATAAGGCATTTGTGGGAGTTGTTAATTCCTTTATTTTTGTAAATCACCTTATTCTATTTATTAATACAGATCTGGATACTTACATTTAATTCTATTCCTAATTTTCATGTGTTTCTTGTTAATCACTTAATTTTTGTTGTTCATTTTCTTATTCCACTTGTTCATTCAAACAAGAAAACTTACTGTTTTTTCTTCCCTTAGAACCTGAAACAAAAGTTGTTCATGAGCTTATATTTCTTGTTTATCACTTAATTTTTGTTGTCAATCGTCTCATTTTAGTTGTTCATATGCAGATTTTCACTAGTAAAATTTTGATATCATCACTTGCAAATTTTTCACAATCACAACCAATGATTCTGAAAAATTGACCTGTGTAAACTCTTGCATTTGTAATTATCAAAATCAGCATGTCATTAGACTTGTCAACTGGCATAAATTACTCAAAACCAACATGCCATTGTAAGAAAAATTAGAGTTTAAATACAAAATTATATACATTAGAGTTTCAATTCAAATATATAAATGGCATATTATCGCTTTCTTTTCCTATCTATTTTGCTCCGTTCAAATAGTTTTGACACAGTATTCCATTTTGAATTTCTTGGATGAGTGATGAGCCACCATAACAAGTTGGACCTCAATATACCATTTCTCTATCATTGAACGCTTTCCGACCACTTACTGGTGACTTTGTTTCATCTTTCCTCTTCATCACCATCTTCATAAGCCTTCATAGAATAACAATAATATTATCAATAAATATAGTAATTAATACATTAAATCACATAGCATGCAAGTTAATCAATCCCAAACTTGTTACATCAATCCCAAACTTGTTAAATGCACTAATTGTCCTTGTTAATTTCTCAGCTTTACTTGTTACAGGAGCATACATGTTTATATACCATCAACTTGTTATTTTGCTTATCTTGTAAATACACTAAAAGCTCTTCTTAATTTCCCTATCTTGTCATTTTCCATGTCAATGATGCATCCAACCCTATATTCACGGAAAAAGAATAGATAAGAAACAGATAACAAAGCATGCAACAATATAAATCATGGACTTAAATGTAAAAAATGTAGCGAGCCAAAATGCCTAATGATAGTGCATGTTTGCCCCAGAAAGAAAATTACTTCCCACCATTCTTTTATACTTTTTATACAAATCACAGTTAAGCACCACATACTTTTTATACAAATCAATCACATGCTTATATTTATACATTAAGACAGCAAAATTGGATATCCGCCATTCTATTCCTTTTACAATTCAATTTCCTACATTCTTAGCTCACAAAATAATGGATACCCAGAAGGCAGCTTTCATAATACTAGGCAATTATCATAACAACACACACTTTTTATACAAATCAAGCAAATTAACATATGATTCACAATCACGGACCTCTATATGAATTGAAATATAGAGCCTATGTCAAAACATTAATTGATGACGAGATAAGCTACAATGCCCATGAATGCTATATGCTTAGTGTGGTGGTTATGGGATTAGTTTCTATTACGGTTTTGCATAATGAGGAAATAGCCAAAATAAATATAAGTATTCAATTGCAGTCAGCAATATCAGAGGGCCTAACCTAGTCATGACGACCTGAGAAAGTAATCAAAGAGAGAATATATCTGGGAGATTAGTCTCTCACCTATCAGATTAGGGGATACTCTGGTATATACAAAAAAAGAGAGAGGGAATATAGAGGTCTCAATGTGTGTTAGATGAAAGAGTCTAAAGAGATCGGATCTTCCTTATAATAGCTCTTATCTGCTCCCCTTATGTTTCCACTTTCTAGTAAATTGATTGACATGTGAGGATGAGTTGGGGGATTTGAAAGCTCCAACGATAGATAATATCGTTTAGCACACCGAAGATGACAACCTCCGGCGGTGGTGACAAGCTGGAGGAGGGGTAAAACAATCGAGGTTTTTAGAAAACTTGCACGATATTAGAATTTTCTATTGGACCTTTTTTCTTTTCAAATATAAGGGGTAACAAGGTCTTTTTATTGAAGAGCTTAATTTCATTCCAAGAGCCTGCAGTGAAGTTTTAGAATTCTTTGGGGCAAATGGAAATTTTCTTGCTACAGCGGTCCTCAACTAAAATTTTTCTTTTTTCCTTTTCAGGCATCATGTGAACTGTCAAAAACTGAAACACTCAAACAAATTAAATTTGAATAATTATATTTGTTTAGTGGTCATTATGTAACTCATGAATAACTTTTATTACTAAATATTAATATTTTTAAGATTAAATACTTTTTTTTGTTGCTCACTCGGTTCACTGGAGTTTTATCTCGACTATATCCGGATCTGACCCGCGTCGCGCACTGGCTATGGTGAGTGAGTCCCCAAACGAGATTTTTTTGCATACGCCAAGACTCGAACTTAAGACCTGGCTTAAACGATACCGAACCGCTTACCACTCATACCAACTCCAGTTGGTAAGATTAAATACTTAATCTTGCCCAAGTGGGCTCTCCATTGAAATAATTAAAAGGGGCCTTGAGGTTGAGGTTGAGGTTGCGGGGAGAGGAACAAGAGAGGATGGGGAAAGTCAAAGGAGGAAGGGGGCATTGGGCTGCCGGAATGCGGGCGACATTCGATGCGGGGCCCGCACGAATTGTTTGGCTACTCCCAGACACTTGCTTATCCCGAAGGGACTAAGCATGCCATACATTTGTGGTCCCTTTTATCCTCCTCAAACCCCGATGCACCTCTCCCGTAACTCCTCTATTATTACTATGATGGAACATGGGGGGTTTGAAACCTGAAATGGTATAGAGAGTTGAATTGGTGATCGTTTCAAGTGACAAAAATTCTATCCTTTTACACTGCTTGTTGTCCAACTTACCGTTTAACCAACGATGGTTGTAATCGCCCCAGTTGCAATATGCCATGGATTGCTTCAAGTATTTGCGACAACTCGTCCCCTCTGATGAATCACAAATCACTTCAACTTGTACAGGCATTATCAATGAAAGATATAATAAAACCTTTACTCTTAGGAGCATGATGTTGCTTCTTTCCTTTCACATACTATTATAAATAAGAGCTTGGTTCGGTTGCAAAACCTTTTCCTTTCCTTTTCTATTATCACAAATTAAGATAGCTCACATGGATAGAGCGGAAGGCACGCGTAGCTTCAGTGCTTCCCCATATACGTTTAATAAGATGACCAATAGCTATAAAAGGCACAATCGTTTTACAGGCAAATTTGTTTATTAAAAAACTCAAATTTAGCTTCTTCTTTTTTATTGATCAGGTATTTGCAAATAAGGTGTAAATCTTTGTAACCGAAAACATTTAACCCCAAAAAATAGTCACTTTTCTCCTATCTTTTTCTCTTTACACATATAAAGATGATATATAAACGTATATGACAAAAAATAATGAATCTTAAAGATGATGCAAGTAACAATAATAAAGTATTTTCATATACGCATATGACAACATAAAATCTTTTTGGGTATAAAAATATACATGAAAGTTTTAAAATGTGCAAAAATGCCACACCAATAAGTCAATGAACATTGACTGTTTAATAAACATGTAAGTCAAGAAAACAATAAAAAAGTATACATGAAATTTTTAAGATGGTATAAAAATATCACTCTACATTAATTGAGGATTAAAGCTGAGACAATTTACTGTATGCTATGAATATTGCTAGAGGATCTGGATGTGTTAATATATTGCACCTCCTCAACGACGGGAGGAAAGCCAAGCAACCAACCCTAATTTAAATATGTGTTCATTTGCTTCTAGCTTGAGCAAGAACCGGAGTCAGGAAGCAAGGAGACGCCACAACAGAGGTTTGGGAAACAAGAAGAAAAGATTGACCATGGGTTTTGATTCTATGCTACCTGTTGCGTACTCTTCCATCACGGAAATAGATGTGTTCAAATCATTTGATAATATTCATGGCATACAGTATCATCATAGCTTCACTCTCTAATGAACGTCAAGTGACATTTTGCACTATTTTTAAAATTTCATATATATTTTTGTACTATTTTTTTTATTGATATATTTGTTAAATAGTTAATATTAGTTACCCTAATAATCGTGATATTTTTATACTATTTTAAAACTTTTATACATACTTTTGCACTTAAAATCTTTTTATAGTGTCAAGTATATAGGCGACACCACCTATAGTAAAACTAGTTGGTTTGAGTCATGCTAAAAAAATATTATTCTTAAGAGATGCGCATTCCTTACAATTAAATCAAACCTTCGTGCAAGAATAATGAGAGCAAAATAGTGACAAATAAAAGAACTTTAGTAGGCAAAGCGTTAGGGGATTTTTCTCGTAAGCTTATCTGCCAAAATAAATTTTTGGATTTCCTCAAAAACAGTTTTCGTAAAGGTTTTCAGTACTGCGTTTAGCTCACGGGGAAGGAGAGAATTGTCGAATTTCAACTGTATTTGTCTCCGTCCTCTATTTACTTGTCCATATGTGCACAAGCTCACTCCTTGTGATCTATTTTCTGGCCTAAGATTATATATCGTTATTTATGTACTTGGATTCTTACATTTTTAATATAAGGCTTTCTTTGACATATACATGTTTACGACAATGTGCCCCCGGTGGGAATAGTGGTGCATTTGTACCATAACCCAATTTTAAATCTAAAATTTAAATTCAAATCCATCTATTCAAATGCCACGATAATTTTGTACTGATTATTCAAATTTTACCCCCGATTTAACAATTCAATCTCTTTGATTTATGATTCAATTTCTCAGATCGGTGAAGGGAAATTTCATTTATTTTTTTTCCAGACACCAGGACTTAACGCAAATTTACCGGTGAATAGAGTGCTTATAGTTATTCGGACCTATTCGTAACGTTATCAGTCTTTCATTTTTTTAATCCTCGTCTTATCGGCTTGGTAAGCTCGGGCCCTTTTACTCATGCTTCATGAAGTCCTCCTCGTCTCTACTGCTCCTTGTTTTCTAAATCTCAGAAACACCGAGTTTGGTTGTTCTCCCCGTTGATGTAGAAATGGGAATTGTTGGCTTTGAAATCAGTAGAAATTCAGCTTTTGCTTTGCATCGTTATGGAAATTCGTTTTCTTCCAGGGTCACGATATCTTGGAGACCCTTTCTTGGTACATCTTTAAACACGAGAAATGCTGGGAAAGGTCAAGTTTTTCATGCTCAAAAGCTCAATTATGGACCGGTTTGTGCTTCCTTGAAGAGTAGCTTCAACGCTGGGTTGATTAAGGATGGTCTGCTTTCAAGTGAATTAGAGTTTAAGCCATCATTCGATGATTATTTGAAGGAAATGGAGTCTGCCAAAACTGTCAAGGAAATGGAGTCCTCCAGAAATGTTAGGATAAAGAAGCATGCTACCAGTACTGAAAAACAGAAGAGGAAGGAAAAGTTTATATCGAGGAAACCAAGGTTAGTAGGAGTTGAAAAAGGTAAAAAAATTGGAAAGCTTGTAGGGCGCATGGATAAAACAAATGAGTTAGGAATTGCTGAAAAAAATGGGGCATTACAAGTAGTTGAAACAGTCATGGGCAAAGAAAGCTCCTCCGTAGGTCATATTAAGCTCAGAGGACGAGGAGCTAAAAGATTTGACCTTGATTATGATGGGGAAGAAAGCAAGCTTGATATTGCTGTGAAGCAGAAAAAGGAGGCAGAGGTAATGGAAGACAGGCGGTTGGAATACCGGATTAATAGATCAAAATCAGATTCTGACAGCAATTTGATTAAAAGGGAACGTAGAAAGACAGGCAATAGCAAAGCTTCACTCAATTGGAATGGTAACTGGGGCCCCTCCATAGAGGGGGAAGTCAGCAATAAATTACATACGCTAAAGACTGCAGGAGGAAGGGATGCTACAAACAGTCAAAGCAACTCAAAAGGGAAAATGGCTATCGTAAACAAAACTTCTGTTAGCAACAATGTTATGCGCAATGGACGAAAGAAAAGCTATACAAACAATGAGAACGTGGGGAAAGAAAATGGACCGGAACATCTCAACTTGAATGGAAGCAGTAGATGTTATGATTATGACAACTTGGAGGTGGAACGAGCAGCATTTAAGACTTTTGAAGAGTTCGATGGTGCTGTCAACAAGCCCCAAGTTTCACACAAGGAAATGGAGGATAGAGTCCAAAGGCTGGCAAATTTGTATGGATTCATTTCCTTCTGCTTTGCTTATGGAATATATAAAAATAGAAAATATTTGCGTAGAAGTTTAATGTATTATTGATTTTTATCGCATTATTATTTTTATTCATTAAGAAATTGAAGCAGTCTGCATGAGGAACCTGTAGAAGCCATATATTGCAGAAAGGAAGGAAAGAGGGATAAAAATATGATACAAATAGCATTGGCGATCATAAGTACGATATCTCAATTGCCACTGAAGTATTCTTGGCTTAAAGATTAATTTAGGAGGAAAGCTCGTCTCCTAAAGATGAACTTTTGTGATTTTAAATTTATTGTTTCATTCTTACATTTCTGGAGTAGACATTCGCTTGCTTCCATCACTGTAACTGATACCTTGGGGATAAATTTTGTTTTCATGTGATGTACTCATCCTTTCCTTTCATTTCATGCTCTTCCATACTTGATAAATGTATGATTCTTGGGTTTTTTTAGTTATTTCAATCATACTAAATTGTGTCTTTTCCCGTCCCCTTGATCGTTTTCCCAAACAGGTTGAACGGTGCTGATATAAATATGCCTGAATGGATCTTTTCTAAGATGATGAGAAGTGCAAAGATAAAATTTAATGATTATTCTATTGTGAGGGTTATCCAAAGATTGGGAAAACTGGGAAACTGGCAGCGGGTGATACAGGTCATTGAATGGCTTCAAAGGCGTGAGCGTTTCAAATCCCATAAATTAAGGTACTTATCCTTCTCTAAATCAATAGGTCTTGTGCTTGACATTGTAGTTAACATTGTGTGATGTATTATGTGGGGCATATAATTCAGTTTTTATGAAAACCTTATTTTAATTTGTATTAGTAGCAAGTGAAAACCTTTGTTATGGTTGGTTCATTTGAAAGGGCCAGTCGTACTTTCAGGCTAAATTGGAATCTTTGTGGCATTGCACTTTGTTTTTATGTGCTCCTTTATTCTTTTCTTCTTGTTACTAGAGGTACATGTTTTCATCCTTCATGCATTTGACTTTGTTTTCATTGCAGCAAAATTTTGTTTTTCTGTATCCTTTAATGCGTGGATCTTCAACAACAGGCTTTGTTTTTGGCTAGTCCTTGGCTTTGTTTTCTTTGAGTTTCCTTTAATGCGTGGATCTTCAACACCAGGCATATATACACTGCTGCTCTTGATGCACTTGGAAAGGCAAGGAGACCCATAGAGGCACTAAACGTATTTCATGCCATGCTGGTAATGCATGTGTTTCATGTATCATGCTCTTTTGTTGGGAAATATATGTTTCTTGATATTGAGGTTAGAATATGGAGTTTGCCTTACTTTCCTAACTCACTTTTCTTTTCTTCCAGCAACAAATGTCCACATATCCTGATTTGGTAGCTTACCATAGTATTGCTGTCACTCTTGGACAAGCAGGGCACATGAAGGAACTCTTTGATGTGATTGATATCATGCGGTTGCCACCTAAGAAGAAGTTCAAAGTAGGAGCATTTGGGAACTGGGACCCTAGGCTGGAACCGGATGTCATAGTTTATAATGCCGTAAGTTTTAGTTAGTGAATAATTTGTGCAATAGATGGCAGTTTTATTTCTTTCAAATCTTTGAAGGTTTTTCTTAGATTCAATTGAATGGACTTTGGTCCATTTTAATTTCCTGAGATTATAAGTCGAAGCTTCGATGGAAACCTGGATATATTTAATTATATAGGAAGAATCACACCTCTTCAATGGGACATAGAAGAGGAAAATCAATATATCACAAGCAATCCCTGTATTACAGCAGCTAATCACTCTTGAAAACTAGAGAAATTGTGAGAAACTAGAATGAATGACCCATGTGTTGAACCGTATGAAATATTTGAGATAGACAGATATCGTACCATTTAACTTCAAATAATTCAAATTTAGACATCTCAATCACTTATAAACACAGCTTATTGGACGGCATGCTAGAATACAGCAAGGAAGTATAAACTGATTCTTATGTATTTCTTGTTCTCCATGATCACATACATATATACAGTCTCGATCAATTAAAGGGGACCGGATATCATGGGATTCTAATCTTATCAGAATAAAATCAGCTAATGATCCCTATATTTACTTTCTATATATTAGCATATATAACAATCATAATATCTGCAATTATCTATACTCTCCCTCAAGTTAGAGCATAGATATTTATCATGTCCAATTTGCTAATTAGATATTTAAATTTGTCTCGGGCCAAGCCCTTTGTAAACACATCTGGTGTCTATTCTTTTGAGGGAATGTATCAGAGATCAATAGTCCTAGCATCAATTCTTTCTCTTATGAAGTGTCTATCTATCTCAACATGCTTTGTTCTATCATGCTGGCCTGATTTGTGTGACATGTTGATCGCTGCCATATTGTCTGAGTGTAATCTGATAAGTAGTTCTATTATCATTCTTAATTCTTTCAGTATCCGTTTTACCCATAGGCATTCGCAGACTCCAAGAGCTATGTCTCTAAATTCAGCTTTAGCGCTACTTCTAGCTACCACACTATGTTTCTTACTGCGCTATGTGACTAAGTTTCCCCAAACATAGGTAACATAACTTGAGGTGGATTTTCTATCATCTTGATCACCTGTCCAGTTAGCATCTGTAAGCATCTCCACGTTTCTTTTGTCAAATTTTTTAAATAAGAGACCTAGCCCAAGTGAGCCCTTCAAGTATATGAGAATTCCATAGACTTTATTCAAGTGTTTCTGTTTAGGGTCATGAGAGTGTTGGCTTACCACACTAACAGCATAAGCAATGTCTAGTAGCATGTGTGATAAGTAGATCAATTTTCTGACCATACACTGATATCTTTCGATATCCACAGCTTTCCCAGATCTTCATCATCACTAATTTTGTCTGCCGGTATATCGGTATCGCTTGGTTTGCAACCAAGCATACTTGTTTCTTCTAGGAGATCTAGTATATATTTCTTTTGCGAGATACTCATTCTCTTCGCAAATCTAGCAAATTCCATGCCCAAGAAATATTTCATTTCTCCTAGATCGTTAACCTGAAATTCTTTGTTCAGTCCCTTTTAATTCTAACAATCTCTGTTGGATTATCACCTGTGAGAACAATTTTATTGACATATACCGCCAACACCACAATCCTTCCATTCAAGTGTCTGAAGAATAGAGTATGGTCACTCTGTCCCTGTGTATAGCCCTGAGCTTTTAGTACTTTGGTAAACCTCTTAAACTATGTTTAAGGAGATTGTTTTAAACCATACAATGACTTCTTCAGTTTACACACTTGACTTTCCCTTTTTCCAGGGAATCATGGAGGCATTTTCAAGTACATTTTCAGTGCTTACCACTCCCCGGCTTTCAATCTGGAGGCTTATCGTGATAATCCCGACATTTATCCTTGGTATGCCATACCATTTTGCAATGGTCAGAGACTGGTCGATCTCTTTTGGTATCAAGAACACGAGCAGCAAGAGCAGAGGCGTTGGTGGTCACTGGCCGAGAAGCTGCAGGGTCAAGTAGCATTACCTGGCGACAGGATTCTTTATCCCTCAGGAGAGCGAAAGCCTCAGGGACGGATGGAAGAGGAACACGTCCTAGGAGGTGGCCACTAATGTCATCATAGATGAGATTTAGGCCAACGAGGAGTTCAAATAGGCGTTCCTCTTCTAGGTCCTGGCGGTAGTCAGTAGCATTGTCGGTGTTCCTCCAAACACGGTGCTTCAATAGGACAAGTTCCTGCAACAGAGTCATTTTCTCCAGATAGTAGACATTGAGGGGGCAAGCACCCTGCTTGATCGCCCAAAGACGAGTGCGCAAATCAAAGATGAGAGATGCATTTGGACGGCTGTAAGCCTCTTTCACGGCACCCCAGATAGCTTTGGCTGAGGAGAGGAACATAAAGCTCTTGCGAACAGCAAGAATCATGGCATTAAGGAGCCATGAAGCGACCAGAGAGTTGCCGGACTTACGCCAACTGCAAGCACTAAATGGGTAGTGGGCCATACTGAACCAAGTCGAGGTTGTTGCTACCGTTGAGAGCAAGGTACATCGACTGAGCCCATTCAAGATAATTGTCGCCGGTTAGACGCTCTGGCACGATGAGGATGGACAATCCTTCAAGGCCAGTGACTTTGGTTGAGTTAAGACAGGACCCACCGTCGGACGAGAAGGTGGCGTCGGACTCCGCGGCAGAGGAATGAGAAGATCCTGTTTCTCGCTTTGATACCATATTGGACGACATGCTGGAATACGGTAGGTGAGCATAAAATGATTCTTCCTTATTTCTTGTTCTCCATGATCACATACATATATATAGTCTCAGTCAATTAAGGGGACCAGATATCATGGGATTCTAATCTTATCAAAATAAACTTCAAATAGAAAATAAAGTCATATAATAATCCCTATATTTACTTCCTATATATCATCATATATAACAGCCATAATATCTGCAATAATATCTACAATTATCTACACAGCTAAATCATGCAGTCCAAAAAAAAGTATTCATAAGCCAAGACACACAATTTGGCTTCCTATAGAATTTATATATTTAGTAGATAAAAGCAAAGAGATAGAGGAAGAAAAGCAAATGATAGGACTCCCTTGACTTTCAAGAGGTCAGGTATCTCCCGACAATACTAAAATCATTGCCTGCCTTGCCTCTGCAAAACTAAAGCCTGTAAACACCCACTCCCTCCATGTAGACACATTGACACACCCACAAACAAACAAAATACAGATGCACCAGCTCAGTGACCACTATTGAAACTACTTCCTGTCAAATGGAAAAAGGATGTAGGAGTTAGTGATTAGAAGGGACCTATTAAGCTTAAAGTTTTATCAAACTGCTATTAAATTGGCAATGCTATATAGTGGTGAATTTTGGGATTTAAAGGGGCAAGGAGAACATAAAGTTGAGATAGTAGAAATGAAGATATTGAGATAGATGTATAGTCATACAAGAAAATGTAAGATTCTTAGTGAACATATACAAGAAAGAGTTGGCGTCGTATCGAGAAAATGGTAGAGAATCGTTTAAAGTGGTTTAGATATAAGGCTTGTTGTTGTTGTTATAGTTGAAGAGAGGATAGATATGCAGCACACACGGAATCATTTTTCTTGCACTGTTTCAAAGGTATTCTTTGTTGGTTAAATAAAATACTGAATTGAAATGGTTTTCTGACTTTATCCTGCATAAGGTAGCATCTGGCTTGCTGAGTCACTCTGGCTTCATTTGTACTCTAAGTTGCGTTTTGAAAAATAGATGGCTTCTTTAAATGGATGTTCATGCCAAAAGGCATCATGCTTGCATTTCCACACATCTTAATTGCATGCCCTTTTCTTTTGTGGGGTGTTTGATTGTGTCTTGATTACACTAGTTGGAGTGGATTTATTTATACCACGGGTTAGTTTGTTTCTATGATTTAGTGTTTGATTCACATCCCTTGGTAAGTAATGCTGTAATGCTCTGTTGTACGGATTATATATTTTCTAATTAATTTGGAGTTGATTTAGTATTTCCGTATATTGATTGGGTATGCAGGTCCTTAATGCTTGTGTTCAGCAGAAACAGTGGGAAGGGGCTTTCTGGGTTTTACAGCAATTAAAGAAGCAACGTCAACAACCTTATGCTACAACTTATGGCCTCGCCATGGAGGTAATTGTAGCCTCTAGTTTCTTTCATGTTATTGCACAATCGTCCCATGTCCTAGTAATCAATTTGTAAAGGAAAATTTGGGATTTTTAATTTTCAATTTTGTGATAATTAAAGTAGATTCTTGAGGGAGAGAATCCAAGGAGGGTGGAGGAAGTATTATAAGATTAGCAAAAGATGTAGCAGGAGGGAAAATGACAAAAAAGGGGGAAAACTATACCTGCAAAGAACAAAAGTCGGACCTCAGGGAATAGTTGGAAGCATCGTTTAAAAACTCTTGCATCATGCTTTTGCCAGTAACTATACCAGTTCACAACTCCTCAGACATTTTTTAATCGTTGCCTATAACTTGATAGTTACTTATAATGAAGACCTCAATGTAGTTGGGCAAATTTGGCCCCCCCAAAAAAAAAATGTAGTTGGGCAAACCCAAAAGTCATGGCGGAGAAGAGCTTTTTCCAAAGCTTCTAAGCCACTTGTCAATGTAAAAAGGTGGCTGTTAAATTCTAGATTTTCAAAATAGGTCACAAATGCAGTGGTTATATTTCTTTTGCATTAATATCAGAGTAAGGGCTTGTTTGGTATGCTGATGGTACAGCAAAAGGAATGGGACAACATTGTGCAATGCCTATTATATCCATATAATTATTTGTCGCGAGGAGTCGAAAATATTCTTGTGTACTTTATTGATTCTTAACAAGGGGATATATATAGCAGAGGCTAATCCATCTTGAATAAAAAATATGGATACAAAGAGATACAAGTAATAAAAATAAAATCCTATCAAATCTCTAATAAGTGTAAATATCAGATTTCCACACTCCCCTCAATTTGGATCATAGATGTTAATCATATCCAACTTGCCAATAAAATACTAAAATATGTCTCGAGCTAGCCCTTTGGTGAGAATTTCTGCATTGCTTTCTGGTGAGAATGTAAGTTAGGTGGATAATACCATCATCTATTTTCTCTTTGATGAAGTGTCCATCTATCTCAATGTCCTTGGTTCTGTCTTGCTGCACTGGATTATGTGAGATGTTGGTGGCTGCCATACCGTCTGAATAGAGTGTAATTTTCACAGATTCTGAAGATCAATGCAAGGCAGTGAGAGTTTCTTGGAAAAGTTCAACGTATATTGCTGATCATATGCTTCATATATACAGTTAGGAACAGATATCAGTCCCTGATCTTAGTGCTAGAATCATGGGGCTGATTTGCAGTAATAAATGTGATATTTACAGAATCATATCCTATCATATCTCAACTAATTAATCAAGATCATATCATATCATATCATAACTAATAATATCTCCTTAAAATCAGCAGAATATTATCTACACTCCCCCTCAAGTTGGAGCATAGATATTGATCATGCCCAACTTGCCAATAAAATACTCAAATTTGTCCCGGGCTAGTCCTTTGGTAAGCACATCTGCTGTTTGTTCCTTAGATGGTATGTATCTCAGATCAACAGTTTCTTCATCAATCTTCTGTCTGATGAAGTGTTTGTCTATCTCAACATGCTTTGTGCGATCATGTTGGATAGGATTACGTGAGATATTAATAGCTGATATGTTGTCCGAGTAAAACCGTATTGGTAGGCCTACTGTCACCTTTAACTCTTCGAGTACTCGCTTCACCCATATTCCCTCATAAATTCCGAGAGCTATGGCTCTATATTCGACTTCAGCACTGCTCCTTGCTACTATACTTTGTTTCTTACTTCGCCATGTGACAAGGTTGCCCCAAACAAATGTTGCATATCCTGAAGTAGACCTCCTGTCATTATGATCACCTGCCCAATCTGCATCAGTATACATTTCTACCATCCTCTTATTAGTCTTTGTGAATAGTAGTCTATGGCCAGGTGATCCTTTGAGATATCTCAGAATCCTGTAGACTTTATTTAAGTGCTTTTGTTTAGGGTCATGTGAGTGTTGACTCACCACGCTGACTGCAAAAGCAATGTCTGGTCGGGTATGAGACAAGTATATTAATTTTCCAACCATGCGTTGGTACCTCCCCGTGTCTACATTCTTCCCAAGTTCTTGGTCATCGCTTATCTTCTCAATTTTTATAGGAGTGTCACTCGGCTTACAGCCCAACATACCAGATTCTTTTAGGAGATCTAGGATATATTTTCTTTGGGACATATAGACCCCCTTCTTTGATCTAGCAACTTCCATCCCAAGGAAGTACTTCATTTCTCCTAAATTCTTAATCTGAAATTCTTGGTTTAGTGCTTCCTTTATCCTGTCAATCTCTACTGAATCATCTCCAGTAAGGACAATATCATCTACATAGACTGCCATCACCACTATCTTCTCGTTCTGATGTCTAAAGAACATCGTGTGATCACTTTGTCCTTGGACATATCCTTGAGTTTTTAGCACACATGAGAATCTTTCAAACCATGCTCTAGGAGACTGTTTCAAACCATATAATGATTTTTTCAATTTACACACCTGACTACTCTTTTTCCCGGGGAAACCTGGAGGCATCTTCATATATACTTCCTCCTTTAGATCGCCATTGAGAAAGGCATTTTTCACATCCATTTGGTGAAGGGGTCAGTCGAGATTTACTGCTAGAGATAATAAGATTCTAATAGTGTTCAACTTTGCAACAGGTGCAAACGTCTCATTGTAGTCTATGCCATATATCTGTGAGAATCCCTGTGCCACCAATCTCGCCTTGTACTTATCTAGGCTTCCATCTGCTGTGTATTTAGGGGTAAAGACCCATTTGCATCCTACTGCTTTCTTTCCTTTAGGTAAATCAACAATTTCCCAAGTGTTGTTATTTTCCAATGCCTTCATTTCTTCCATAACTGCCTGTCTCCACTCAGGACTGTCTAATGCCTCATCAATGTTGTTGGGAACCCGGATCTCATCTAAGTGAGAAACAAATGCAGAATATGTTGGTGACAGTGCATGATAGGACACAAACCTCTCAATAGGGTGTCTTGTGCATGAGCGACGCTCTTTTCGGAGTGCAATTGGCATATCAGTATCATTTTGTGCTTGTCTTAGTCCCAGAGTCTCAATTTCCCTTGGAACTACCTCCGGGTGTGACTCCTGGAGTGTACTAGTAGTTGGAGGAGCTCCTCTACCTGTCTTGTGTCTCCTGGTGTAGATCTGAATATTTGTATTAGTGTCTCCCCCTAGATTGGTATTTCTCTCATCTATATTAGGCACCTCATTGGATGGTGAAGGTTCTGGAGGAATGCTAGGATCAGTTTCAGGAAGGGCTGAGAAATCAGGATCATACTCAATGAACATGTCAGAAGGATGTTTTTCAGTCTGAGGTGGTTCATTCCAACTCTCCCCCTGCACAGAAGACTGAGAGTAGAAAGGTATGGTCTCATGAAAAGTGACATCACAGGTAACATATAGTCGGTTGGTAGTGGGGTCATAACACTTGTATCCTTTCTGAGAGCCCGAGTAGCCCAAGAAGATGCACTTGACAGCTTGTGAATCAAGTTTGGATGCATGATGAAGATGAACATAGGAAGTACAGCCAAAGACTCGTAGAGGTAATGTATTTTCAAGGTAGGGCAGGTCAAAGGAGTTGTGTAAGACTTGTAAGGGTGTTTTAAAGGACAAAGGTTTACTTGGCATTCGGTTAATGAGAAAAATAGCAGTTAGGACAGCATCATCCCAATGAGATTTGGGTACATAACTGCTAAAGAGAAGTGCACGTGCTGTTTCAAGGATGTGGCAGTTTTTTCTCTCGGCTATGCCATTCTGCTGTGGGGTATAAGGACAGGTACTTTTGTGCACAATGCCATGATCTTTTAGAAAAGTGGATAATGTGTGGTTGACATATTCAGTTCCATTATCAGTGTGAAGGATTTGTATAGCTGTTTGGAACTGGGTCTGAATCATGTGATAAAAATCGATGAAAGTTTGGTAAACATCAGTTTTATCTTTTAGCAGAAAACCCCAACACACGTGTATGATCGTCAATAAAAGTGATAAACCATCTTTTGTTTGTTCAATTTAAAACTCGAGAGGGACCCCACAGATCACTATGAATAATGTGAAATGGTTTAAATGCACAGTAACACAAAGGAGAGAAAGAAGTGCGATGATGTTTGGCACGCTCACAAGAATCACAATAAAACTGAGACATATTTTTATTGAAACTGATAGAGGGAAATAATAGATTCATATACTGAGGGTTTGGATGGCCTAAGCGCTTGTGCCAGAGCTCCAAATCACTTGACCTAGGGAGAGACACTTTATTGCATGCAGCGGAGATACAGTCATTCAGGTAGTAGAGTCCTTCAAACTCCTTAGCAAGTCCAATCGTCGTCCCCGTAAGTAGGTCCTAGAAAACACAATGTTTAGCAAAGAAATTAGCACGGCATCTTTCATCTTTGACTAACTGGCTAATAGATAATAAGCTGCATTTTAGATTTGGAACATGCAGAACAGTATGAAGAGTCAGAGTTGGGGACACTCTAACACTACCAACACCAGTAATAGGAGCATCAGAAGCATCAGCTATCTTAACAAAGGTGTGAGTTTGAGTTGAAGTATATGTAGAGAATAGAGATCTATCACCAGTCATGTGATCAGACGCTCCTGAGTCAACTATCCAACAGTGCTCAGAACGCTTACCTTGAAGTGTAGCTAAGGCTTTATAAAAGTTACCTCGTTGGACAACAGTGGCCACAGGTTGCTTACGGTTCTGCTGGTTAGATTCCAAGGCAGCAAGTCGCTCCAAGATTTGACTCAAGGCATCATTCTGGTTGTTTGTAGCAGATGCTCCACATCATCACCCTTTGAGACATCAACAAGGTAACCACGACCCTTGTTCTTTTTTGGCTTCCAACCTGCAGGTTTCCTATGTATATCCCAGCAAGTTTCTTTAGTGTGTCCTGTCTTTTTGCAGTGCTCACAGACAGGACGGTCCTTAGAATGTTTCTGATCCATAGTTTGAGCAGCCAATGCCGAGGACTCTATAGTAGGCTGACGAGATACTGCAGTACTAGTTGGCATCACTTGTCTGCGGGATTCTTCGTTTCTGAGCAAGGCAAAGGCCTCTTGAACAGATGGTAATGGGTCTTGGGAAAGTATACGCCCTCTCACATCATCATATATGGGATTCAAACCTGCAAGAAATTCAAATAATCGATCCTCTTCAACATCCTTTCTGTTGTTTGCAGCATCACCCGCGCAGAGCCAGACTTTTGCCTTCAGCAGATCTAACTCTTGCCATAATGAGACTTTGTCATGATAATAGTCAGTGAGAATCATAGCTTCCTGTTTCAGCGACCAGATTCTTGCCCGGATGTCATAAGCTCGGGCTGCATTCTTGCTGTTGCCGTAGGACTCTCTCACTGCAGACCAGATATCTTGAGCAGTTGGTAAAAACATGAAAGGCTTCTTCACCGAGGACACCATTGAATTAATCAGCCATCCATAAACAATGGAGTTTTCAGACTTCCATCGGCGCCATGCTCGTTCTTCTGTCTTCGCTGGTTCGGTAGTTTCACCGGTGATGTACCCCAGTTTCTCACGACCATCAAGAGCGAGCTGCATTGATTGTGCCCACTCTTGATAGTTGTCGCTGCCAACAAGTTTGTCGGGAACTATGAGCACCGCTGAGTCGCCAGTAATAGGTCACGGAGAGATCCCGTGTGGCATGTCGCTCCTTGGTTGCTCGTTTTCCCTCTTCTCTTCTACGGTGATCTTGCTTGTCTCCGATGACAGCTCTGATACCATGAAGATTAATGCAAGGCAGTGAGAGTTTCTTGGAAAAGTTCAACGTATATTACTGATCATATGCTTCATATATACAGTTAGGAACAGATATCAGTCCCTGATCTTAGTGCTAGAATCATGGGGCTGATTTACAGTAATAAATGTGAAATATTTACAGAATCATATTCTATCATATCTCAACTAATTAATCAAGATCATATCATAACTAATAATATCTCCTTAAAATCAGCTCCTTAAAATCAGCAGAATATTATCTACAGATTCCAAGAGCAACTGTTCTAAACTCTGCTTCAGTGCTACTTCTTGCAACTACACTCTACTTTTTGCTCCTCCAAGTAACCAAATTGCTCCAAACAAACGTGTAATGGCCAGATGTAGATTTTGTAATCATTGATCCTAATGTTATCTTCATATCCGGTCTGATAAATACCATGTTTTAACCTTAAGCAAGGAATTGATGGAACTGTCAGGACCACTTTGCCACCGGCCCCAGTCCTTTCTTAGGTTTACATCACATTTCCCAACTGTTAAATCTTTTGTGAATACACGTATTGTTAAAAAATTAAAAATTAAAGATCCTGTAGCTAATGCTATATTTTTTTCTAGCTACCAATGCAATTGCATGTGTAAATGTGGACTTGGCTGTCATTAATAATAAATTTTTACTCTTCAATTTGTGTATGGTTGAGCAGGTGATGTTTACATGTGGCAAGTACAATCTAGTTCATGAGTTTTTCATGAAAGTCCAGAAGTCTTCTATTCCTAATTCGTTGATATATCGAGGTACGGTCATGTATTTTCCATTTAAATACGAAATCATGTAATTTTGAGATGATTTGATCTTGACCATGATGTTGCATCCAGTTCTTGTGAATACACTCTGGAAACAGGGCAAAACTGATGAGGCTATATTGGCTATGCAAGATATGGAAAGACGTGGAATTGTAGGTTCTGCTTCTCTTTATTATGACGTTGCTCGATGTCTTTGTGCAGCTGGAAGATGTAGTGAGGCACTGATGCAGGTAGTTTTCATACAATCTAATTTCTCAGTTACATTTTTAGGTTTTTTCTAGTGGGTGGGTGTTCCAGAAGTTGAGAGGGGCTGAAGGTTTTTTTGTTTCTTTGAAGATCATGCTTTTCGTTGAAAATAATGAATGCATTTAAGGGACATGATGCATACAAATACTTGCACCACCTGAGCAGAAAATGACTTCCATGTGTTGAAATCTGAGGAAAAATGAAAGCAGAGAAAGTGCGCGCGCGTGTATGTGTGTGTGAGTGAGAGAGAGAGAGAGGTCTAACAGGGAAGAAGTCAGGATTTTTTGGCTAATGGAGAATAGTCAAGTTCAATATGTTTAAATTTTGGACCCTAAAATTATACTAGTAGATGAGGGCCAAAATCAGAGCAAAAACTCGGAATATCTTAGATCTTGTTAGATCGTTCAGTTACCCTCAATCATGATTGATGCAATATTGATAAATATTCTTCAACTTTTACAAGCCAACTTCTTTCTCTTCTCAACCACTTTTCCAAATGTTAATTCAATTATGGAATTTAACGAGTTTTTGTAAGCAATAATATATATACACTACAAGGCTTGATCACAGAAAGTGTTGCTCATCCTATGACAGATAGAGAAGATATGTAAGGCTGCAAACAAACCACTTGTAGTGACATACACGGGCTTAATTCAAGCATGTCTGGAATCTGGAAACATCCAAGATGGGGCTTATATTTTTGAAAAAATGAAGGATATTTGCTCCCCAAATCTTGTTACTTGTAACATGATGCTTAAAGCTTACCTGGAACATGGGATGTTTGAGGAAGCAAAAGAATTGTTTGAGAAGATGTCAGAAAACACAAATCATGTGAAGAGAAATTCTGATTACAAAGTTGTGGTGATACCAGATATTTACACATTCAACACCATGTTAGATGCATGTATTTTAGAGAAGAGATGGAATTATTTTAACTACGTCTACCAAAAGATGCTATACCATGGTTACCACTTCAATCCAAAACGTCATCTTCGAATGATACTGGAGGCATCAAGAGCTGGAAAGGTTATTTTCCTTTTAACTACTGTGTGTGTGTGTTTATGTATTGAGTGGTTCATTTATGATTCTTGGAGAAGTGAATATGTACGCTAGGTCATGTGGGTAGTTGAGAGTATATGCTTGATAGTTAAGAGTTACTCCTTTGGTCTCTATTATAAGTCACTTCAAACTGATGCACACATATCAATAAAAATAGTTAAAATGATTAAATGTTATAAAATTCAAGTAATTTCTACTCTGTACCCTTATTAAATATGTGCATATATCTTGTACGCCGTGTTACTTTCATCTTTTTTTTCTGTCCAGTTGTCTCATTAGTTAGAAGCTGCACATTGGTGAAACCCGTTAGACATTCCATTAACTCATGAGAACTTTGAATGTTTGCCAGGAAGGGCCTATTGAAACGACGTGGAAGCACTTGATCCAAACAGATCGTATTATTCCAGCTACTCTGATAAAGGAAAGATTCTGTATGAAGCTAGAAAAGGATGATCATGTTGAAGCTCTCGGATGTTTCGCCAATGATCTCTCCAAAGACTTGCAGGCATTTTCTAAGCTGTCTTGGTTGAATCTATTGAAAGAAAATGCTCAACGCTTTCAGAAGGATACACTAGTTAGGTTAATGGATCATGTAAACACCCTAGTTTCCAAAAGCAGCTTGCCACGTCCAGCACTTGAAGCACTTGAAAACCTAATGCTATCTTTGAAAGAATTTTGTACCAGTGACCTTAGTCTGAATGACATCAAACGGGGTTTACTTTAGATGAACTTGTATGTAAAGAGCACTTTAATTGTAATATATGCTAAGTTTTTAACACCACTGTCTAAAATTTAGATGTCAATGGACACTGTATAATCACTTAAAATAGGTAGCAAGAGCTTATATCAATAAAATTTGACATAGTTAACAAATAGCTGCGTCTTTTAAACATTATGTTTTGAGTTTGAACTAAGTCGTGAGTATAGAAAAAAGTTTTATTAGGAGAAGTAAAATTTACTTCAATAATTTCTACGTTTTAGGAAAATTAGTTTTTTAACTATCGTACATGGAATATTGCTTAGTTTTACCAAGAGTTTGTAACATAATTTAAAAGTAATTTTTGAAAATGATTAGGTGTTTGGAAGCTAAGGGAAAAACTACTTTTGTATTTTACAGGACAAAATTCTACTAATATATTTATATGTTTGAAAAAAACTAATGATATGGTATTGATAGTGGTAAGAGTTGGTTCTTCCAATTTTTGATAGATCAACCTATGTCCATTAATCATGTTTTGAAAGGAATCGAACTAATTGATTCAACTAAATCACTCAATTAATCTAGATTGTTCAAATTTGGAATGAAAAATTATAGAGAAGTGTTAGGTAAGGAAAACTATTACTACCCCAATTCTTAACGTAATAGTTATTTACTTAATTTAGATAGATTAAAAAAATTAAATAAATTAGTTAATTATAACTAATATAATCTGATTTTGCTAAGATACCCTTGTGTGATATTAGATTATATAGTAGTTTATGAGTTCAATATATTAATTTTAAAAAATAATAAATATGAGAAATAAAGTGGATTGAAATCTTATATTATAATTAAAATCAATCTCTTAACTAGCTTTTATACTTAAGATCGAAGAAGTAATATGTTTTAAAAAATTGAGTTATTATTAATAAAACTGGTTAAATACTCCCTCTAGTTCAAAATATAATGTGCAAATAACAGATTTACCTATATCAAGAAATTAGTTAAAATCTATTAAAAATAATAAATATGTAAGATAGATAATATTTTTTTTCAAATATGTCCTTATTAATGAAGGGTAGTGAGAGAAGCAATAAATAAAATATGGGGAAAATGTTATGAGAGAGAATGTGTAGTAAAATAAAAAAAATGTATTAAATAATGAAACAAACATAAACTTCACATTATAAAAAAAAAAATAGACCCCTCGTCCGCTATTTTTGCATATTACATTGGAAGATGATTTGTAATCAGCACATGATAACATTTTTTGAGCATATCCTCCTCCGCTACTTATGAATCAAATTAAAAAATTTACAACTTATCCTATATGTTTCTTGCACAAGTTTCTTTAGAAGAACTTATTAGTCGTAATGATTCAATTTTAGGGAATTTATTAATAATTAATTTTCTTATTTATGACTTATTATAATTTTCTCATTTAAACTTGTATTCGTTTACTTTTTATGATTAACTATAAGTTATCCATAGATTGAGCGTTTTAAAGTAAGACTCATAACTCAAATGGTTTATTATCTTTTTTAACTCCAAGTTGTCATTGGCATATTTTTTTATCCTCTAGAGGAACAAGGGCATAAAGTAGGAGGGGATGACACAATAATATTAAGATAGAGATATGAATATATAAAAATTGATATGATTTAAAATGAGTTTGCGGGATTTTTTAATAGTTATTAGAATATAAAAATATCATTCGATCTATGTAATCGACTCTATTTAGTAAGATAATTATTGTTATCGTTGTTGCTGCTAATGTATTAAATTTAATTTTTTAAAAAATAATAATAGCTTGCATAAAAAATATTATTTAAGATTAACAATGTTAAAATTAAAGAATTTAAAATATACTTTATAAATTCAAGAGATCAAACTAAAAGTAGAAGACTAAATTTATACTTTTACCTTGAAAAAATTGTCCCCTTTGGTTTATATTTTTTAATTTTTTGAAATTTATCGAATCAATGCCTTAAATGAATATGTTTGAAGAATTAACTGAAATAAATTTATATGAAATAAATTAAAGGGAATTTAGTAATTTAAGGTCAAATAGCCCCTAAAAATTTATAAAATTTCACTAAATTTATGGGTAAAAAGATGTCGATACCCTTTATTTATTTTTTTAAAAAAGGGTCAATTATTGCAAGAGCTCTAGGGCGCCGCTGAAGCTCTGATGGTTGATCGGTAGAGCTCCAACATCGGCAGCCAGAGCTATGGTCACTTGAGAACTTTGCAAATAAGGTGGCCAAAATTTAACAGAACAACAATTAGTAAAGAAAAATGGGAGTTGTTAAAACTTGTTGTTTATGAGTGGAGTCCTGACATGCCTATTGCAAAGGCTTCTTTCTTTCTTTCTAAGTATATGGATACAAGTATTCGGATTACCCCTAAGACTACTACACAGAGGAGGTGGCTCGTGAATTTGGAAATAAGCTTGGGTCTTACATAGATTATGACAGGTTTAGTCCTTCAAGTTCAAGAGGTTTGAGAATTAGAGTCGCACTCTCTGGGAAAATAAACCTAATAGCATGCTTATCTCCTATAATCTAAATCTAATCAGGTGAGAAGCTAACTCCATCCTCCTTGTTTGAACATATTGGCAGTTTCTGCGATAGATGCAATCAGATTGGACATAGCCTGCAAACTTGTGTTAAGGCGGTGGACAGTTTAAGGGTACATTTGGTACAATAAAATTGAAAATAAAAAATAAAAAATAAAAAAGTAAATAGAATTAAGTATTTTTTTTATTTAATATTATAGAATTCATCTTTACTCTTACTTATAATATTTTAGTCATTTTTATTCTTATCTAAAAAATTAAAAATAAAATGAATTCTATAAAAGTAAATATGTTATGAATATTAGAATATAGATGTCCATCTCCATCTCCCTCTACCTCTTCAAATTCCTTAGGTCATTATTCCTTCATTAATTACTAGACTCTTCATTACTCCTCCATTAATTACTAGACTCTTCATTACTCCTCCATTAATTACTAAACTCTTCATCTTCAACTTCTATGCCTATAAATAGGGCATGCCATTTATGTTGTAAAGAAGAAGAAAGAATAGAATATATACTACTCTCATTTTCTTGTCTCCATCTTTTCTCTCTTTCTAATCTTATTGCTAGTTTTATAACACGTTATCAGCACGACTGCTCTAGCCAACTGATATTATTGTAAAATCTATCATTGGAAGGTGAGTTTCTATATTACTTTCATGTTAAATTGTAGTTTCATGTTTGATTATTTTCTAATTACTCAACCTTCTTAATCTAAATCTCCATTTAACTTTTGTTACATTTTATGATATTATCATCATGTCGAATTTTACAAAACTTAAGTTTGTGGCTCTTGACATTACTGGAAAGAATTATCTATCCTGGATACTAGATGCAGAAATCCATCTAGATGCTATAGGTTTAGGAGACACTATCAAGGATGGCAATCAGGAATATAACAAAGACAAAGCAAAAGTCATGATCTTTCTCCATCACCACCTAGATGAAGGACTAAAAACTGAGTATTTAACTGTCAAAGATCCACTTGTTCTTTGGAACAACATAAAGGAAAGGTATGACCACCAGAAAACTGTGATTCTTCCAAAAGCTTGTTATGACTGGATGCATTTACATTTGCAAGATTTTAAATCAGTCAGTGAATATAATTTTGCACTATTTAAAATTAGTTCTTAACTGAAACTATGTGGAGAGAAAATTAGTAATGATGACATGTTAGAAAGAACATTCTCCACATTTCATGCATCCAATGTGCTATTACAGCAACAATATCGTGGAAAAGGCATCAAAAAGTATTCTGAACTGATTTCTTGCCTTTTGGTGGCTGAACAAAATAATGAGTTTTTAATGAGGAATCATGAATCCCGTCCAATTGGCTCTACTACATTCCCAGAAGTGAATGTAGTAACAAATAAATCATCCCCGTGGTTGGGGACATGGACGTGGACGTGGATGCGGCTGAGGCTATATACGAGGCCGTGGTCAACGTGGTTGTGGTCGTGGTTCCCACTCGAGGTGGGCAAATAATGATGAAAACCACAAAAAGGAAACTAGTGGGAATGATAATTATATTGAAAATTTATGTCATCGTTATGGTGGAAAAGGTCATTGGGCTCGTACTTGTCGTACACCAAGACATTTGGTTGAATTATACCAAGAATCGCTTAAAGGGAAAAATAAAAATAAAGGCAAAGAGCCAAAGATAGAAACAAATTTTGTTGGGGAAGAAAGCGATTCTGATTATGGCAACATGGATGTGACTCATTTAGATGTTGATGATTTTTTTTGCCGATCCTAACGGAAGAATTGATCACCTAATTGGTGATGGGAGTGTCCAAAAAAATAAGCTAAACTTTTATGATTATGTGTGTTTTCTTTTTGCTATAATGAAGTTATTTTCTTTTATGATTATATTTGCTAATATATTTTTATTATAGTCATATGTGTTATTTTCTTATATATTGTTTTGGAAGTATAAAGATGATTGAGGGGTTTGGAAGAGCTAATATATTATTACCTGGAGGAACACAATTATAAATTGATAGTGCATTTTATTCCTCCAAATCTAACAGGAATTTGTTGAGTTTCAAGGATATCCGCAGAAATGGATACCATATTGAAACAACAAATAGAGAAAACCAGGAATATCTTGTTATCACAGATATGATTTCTGGTAAAAATTGCACACTGGAAAAATTCCATGCTCTCTCCTCTGGAATGTACTACACATTTATTAGTACAATTGAAACACATGTTATTGCAAACCAGAAGTTTGCAAGTGAGAATAAATCTAATATTTGGCATGACCAGTTAGGCCATCCTGGGACAATAATGATGCGAAGAATAATTGAGAATTCATGTGGACATTCGTTGAGAAGATAATCAATTCCACAATACCATATTTTCTCATGTGCTGCATGTTCTAAAGGGAAACTAATGTTAGACCTTTATCGATAAAAATAGAAAGTGAGTCTCTCACTTTTCTAGAACGTATACAGGGAGATATTTGTGGGCCGATTTACCCACCATGTGGACCATTTAGATATTGTATGGTTCTAATTGATGCATCAACAAAATGGTCACATGTTTGCTTATTATCTTCTCGTAACCTGGCGTTTACGAGATTATTTGCTCAACTAATTAGATTGAGAGCATATTTTTCAGATTATCCTATTAAGAAAATACGTCTAGATAATGCTGGTGAATTTACTTCACAAGCTTTCAATGAGTATTGTATGTCTCTGGGAATCAATGTTGAACATCCTGTAGCACATGTTCATACACAAAATGGTCTTGCAGAATCATTAATTAAATGTTTGCAGTTGATTGCAAGACCATTGCTTATGAAATCAAATCTCCCAATATATACTTGGGGACATGCAAGTGTACATGCAGCGATGTTAATTCGTATCAGGCCAACTAGTTATCTTAAGGTCTCCCCTTTACAAATGGTTTTTGGTCAGGAACCAAATATTTCCCATATAAGGACTTTTGAATGTGCGGTATATGTTCCGATTGCTCCACCACAACGTACTAAAATGGGTCCTCAAAGAAGGATGGGAATATATGTTGGATATGAATCTCCTTCTACAATAAAATATTTAGAGCCAACAACAGGAGATTTATTTACGGCTCGATTTGCTGATTGTCATTTTGACGAATCAAATTTTCCAACATTAGGGGAGAAAATAAACAGCTGGAAAATAAAGTTAGTTGGAATAAATTATCATTATCTCATCTTGATCCTCGTACAAAACAATGTGAGCTAGAAGTTCAAAAGATAATTCATTTATAGAGTTTAGCCAATCAATTGCCAGACACATTCACTGACCCCAAGAAAGTGACCAAGTCACATGTTCCAGCTGCAAATGCTCCTATCAGAATTGATGTCCCTATTGGACAATCTAATAGATCAAAAGCACGCTTGAAGCGTGGCAGGCCCATCGGTTCCAAAGATAAAAATTCTCGAAAAAGAAAAGGAGCTATAAATATAGATGGTCAGGTCGAGGATATTCAACAAAATTTAGTGACTCCAGAAGAGTCCTTTGACAACACTAATGTCTCAATTTCGAGAGACATTCAGGTACCTGAAATATATGAAAATAATGAGATCTCAATAAATTATGTTGTCAATAGAATACGATGGGATCGAGATAAAGTCAACGTTGACGATATTTTTGCATATAATATAGCGCTTGATGTAATAAAAGATGATGAGGATCATGAACCAAGATCTATTAGCGAATGCAAACAAAGATGATTGGTCAAAATGGAAAGACGCAATTGAGGCTGAATTAAAATCATTAGAAAAACGAAAAGTTTTTGGCCCTGAAGTTTTTGGCCCTGTGATTCTTACACCTGAAGATGTAAAACCAGTTGGATATAAATGGGTTTTTGTGAGAAAACGAAATGAAAATGGTGAAGTAGTAAGATATAAAGCACGACTTGTTGATCAAAGATTTACACAAAGACCTGGTATTAATTTTATAGAAACATACTCACCAATAGTGGATACAACTACTTTTCGATATCTAATTAGTCTGGCAGTAAAAGAAGGCCTCGATTTACGTCTAATGGATATTGTTACAGCCTATTTGTATGGCTCACTTGACAATGATATTTATATGAGTCTCCCTGATGGATTTGAGTTATCAAAATTATATAATTCAAGTTCTCGAGAACGGTACTCAATTAAGTTAAATAAGTATTTATATGGATTAAAGCAATCAGGGCGCATGTGGTATAATCGACTTAGTGAATATCTATTGAAAGAAGGATATAAGAATGATCAGATATATCCATACATTTTTATAAAAAGATCTGAAAATGAATTTGCTATAATTGCTATTTATGTCGATGACATAAATATCATTGGAACTCCTGAAGAGATTTCCAAAGCGGTGAATTGCTTAAAGAAAGAGTTTGAAATGAAGGACCTAGGAAGAACAAAATTTTGCCTTGGACTACAAATTGAACATCTGAAAAATGGGATCTTCATGTGTCAAGAAACTTACACGAGAAAAATATTAAAACGTTTTTATATGGATAAATCACATCCATTATGCACTCCAATGATTGTAAGATCTCTGGAGAAAGATAAAGATCTCTTTAGATCTCAAGAAGGTGATGAAGAACTACTTGGCCCAGAAGTGCCTTATCTTAGTGCAATTGGTGCGCTTATGTATTTTGCTAGTCACGCACGACCAGATATATCATTTGCTGTTAACTTATTAGCAAGATATAGTTCTTCACCAACACGAAGACATTGGAATGGGGTTAAGCACATTCTTCGTTACTTGAATGGTACTATGGATATGGGATTATTTTATTCAAATGAACATAAGACTGGCTTTGTCGGATATGCTGATGCTGGATTTCAGTCTGATCCACATGTTGGTAGATCGCAAACAGGCTATTTGTTCGCATGTAATGGTACAGCTATTTCATGACGATCAATGAAACAAACCATATCAGCCACATCATCTAATCATGCAGAAATAATAGCGATACATGAAGCAAGTCGAGAATGTGTATGGTTAAGATTGATAATACATCATATACGTACTACTTGTGGATTGTCATCTAGTAAAATGATCCCAACAGTTCTATATGAAGATAATACTACATGTATTACCCAACTAAAAGAAGGGTACATCAAAGGAGACAGGACAAAATATATTTCTCCAAAATTCTTTTTCACACATGATCTTCAAAAGAATGGTGAGATTAATATCCAGCAAATCCGGTCTAAGGAAAATCTAGCAGATTTGTTCACCAAGTCACTTCCAGCAACAATATTTGAGAAGCTCATACATGATATCGGACTTCGCAGATTCAGAGATATCAATTGATGTTACAAAAAGGGGGAGTCGATACACGTTGTACTCTTTTTCCCTTGTCTGAGGTTTTGTCCCACTGGGTTTTCCTAGCAAGGTTTTTAATGAGGCAGCTCTGTAAGTGTATCAATTAATTGTGTACTCTATTTCTTTTACTAGATTTTTATCCCACAGGGTTTTTCCTAGTTAAAGTTTTTTAATGAGGCACATTATTAAAGAATGGACATCTAAGGGGGAGTGTTATGAATATTAGAATATAGATGTCCATCTCCATCTCCCTCTACCTCTTCAAATTCCTTAGGTCATTATTCCTTCATTAATTACTAGACTCTTCATTACTCCTCCATTAATTACTAGACTCTTCATTACTCCTCCATTAATTACTAGACTCTTCATCTTCAACTTCTATGCCTATAAATAGGGCATGCCATTTATGTTGTAAAGAAGAAGAAAGAATAGAATATATACTACTCTCATTTTCTTGTCTCCATCTTTTCTCTCTTTCTAATCTTATTGCTAGTTTTATAACAAAATATTCTTAATGATACTCATGAGGCTAAGAGAGATAAGATTAGGGTTTGCTTGCTAAGTTTAACAAAATTATGGCACCCACGTTGTATTATTGCTCTGACTGTGATGCCACATGAGACTGAGCTGATGCCATTTGGTTGGAGGACCACAAATGACGTGGTACTCTGGGTTCATGCAAGAATTTCTCTTATATTTTATCGTCATCATTCGTTCAGTTTTGGACTTTTGGCCCGATCATCGTCATCCTTCCCAATGCTACTGCCTCTACGTATCTTCACAAAGGGACGTGAGGGTAGAGGGTAGGGTACCATTGAATGCCTGCAAAAAAAAAATGATCCTTTTTTATGTTAAAATTATAGAAATTTTTTTATAATATAAAATTAATTTAACTAATTTAATTAAATTAAAAAATTAATTAAATTTATTAATATAATATATATTTTTTAAAATATTATAACTATTTTTATTAATATTTTATTTTTTATTTAATTATTATTGAATGAGTGTCAAAATATAATTTAAAAAAATTAATAAATATAAAAAATAAATTGTATATTTAAGATGAAGATTAATTTTTTAATTTTATTTTTAATTATAAATTTAATTTAATTTAATTTATTTAAAAAATTAACTAAATATAAGGGGAATAATAAATTTTTTTAAAAGACGAAGAAATCGGGAAGAGAATTGAATTCACATCGCATTTCGCCTTCGTAGTAAAACCCGTGAAACACAAAAGCCGTTTCGGCTAGAGATATTTAAAATTGTCTCATCGTTCTGGGTGTCCTGATTTAGTCATGATAATTTTAAAATAGGTTCGTTTTGTCTCGAAAAAGATCGAGATAAGACAAAGGGAAAAGTTGCCCGTCCCATCCCGAACCAATTTTTTTAAAAATATATTATATTATCCTATCTTTCCTATTTTTATATAGATATTTTTATTCTTATACAGATATTTTTATATTGATATTTTTATTCTTTCTCACTATTATTTTTTTCTCTTTATATGAATAAATTATTATTTTATATAAAAAAATATTAATATTTAAAAAAAATTGATATAATATTTTAAATTAAATAATTTATTGACATAATTTTATTATAATATTTTAAAAAAAATTAGAATTGGGAATTTCAGTTCTATCGTATGTACTGTATGGAACCGGCATAAATTCGAGCGAGACACGAATCAAGATGAGACACATAGAATAGTTATCTTGATCCATCCTGTAAACAATCCTAATTTCGGGGGGCCATGACTACTGCCACCACGTCGTTCTTATGTTACAGATCATTGTCCTATTCACCTTGTCCATTAGTCGCGACATTGAGCAATACGCCTGTCAGTGTGCCTTTCAGATCCAGGTCCTGGAGCTCTACCCGCTTTGCAGCAAGAGAAAGCAGCCGCCGAATGGAGCCTGAGGTCTTGCATAAGGGCATCGCTGAGTTCTACGACGAGTCTTCTGGCATTTGGGAAGATATCTGGGGCGACCATATGCACCACGGCTTTTACGACCCCGATTCCATCGCTTCCGTTTCCGACCACCGCGTTGCTCAGATCCAGATGATTGAGGAGGCCCTTCGTTTCGCTGGTGTTTCTGGTAACTCTCTTACCCTATCCCTGTTTACCTTAAAAACACCGTCGTTCCAAGTTTGTAATATCAACATTACAGTGGGACCCGCAAGTCTAGCATTGAAGCAATGAAGCATGCCCACAAGGAAAAAATGACAGGAAATTGGGAAGTTTGAAGCTGAAGTTGTATTCAATATTGAAATGGTCATGTGAAGTTTAGGAGGCTTGTTTTCAGTAACTAATTTTTCTTTTAACTTCGATGTTTAACCCGTTTCATAAACTCTTCTGCTAAAAGTTTTTCGTCACTCATTTCGGTAAGTGATTGTGTCAATCTTATTGTTTTTTCCTTAAAAAAATAGATCCATAGCCGTAAATATCACAATAAATTAAAAGGAATTGGAACTGGGTCCTTACTCCTTACCTTAGTCCTGATTTCTCTGAATATAATGTGTTGCATTGGAGATGAAAGGTACTAACTCCTTATTTTATCTCTGAACGCCTAGAGGACTCAACCAAGCGGCCCAAGGCTATTGTTGATGTTGGATGTGGCATAGGTGGCAGTTCAAGATACATGGCAAAGAAATTTGGGGCAAAGAGCATAGGCATCACTCTAAGCCCTGTTCAAGCTGCTAGAGCAAATGCTCTTGCTGCTGCCCAAGGACTAGCTGACCAGGTCTCTGTTGATCTTTTCGTTTTTTTCCTTATGTTTTCTTTTTTTCCCATTAATCATTTTATGTTTGCTGCCTAAAATTGATATTAAAAAACATTAAAGGAACCAAGGTTCTTCAATTTTTTTAATAGATATATTCAATGTAGCTCCTTTTTTTTACCTTCCTATATCTGCGATAGCAGGTTTCCTTTCAAGTTGCAGATGCTTTAAAGCAACCATTCCTCGATGGGCAGTTTGATCTGGTATGGTCCATGGAGAGTGGAGAACATATGCCTGACAAAGAAAAGGTTTCTTTCTTTTAGTATTAATTGCGATGGACTGATCTTTATGAAGTTCTTTAGTTCCATCTGACAAAAGCATCGCAGTATGTTTGAATCTCCATTTTTGTTCAAAGTGCTGGTAATTGGTAATCTCATCTCAATTTCGTCATGTCACACTCTACTGACAGTTTGTTGGTGAGTTAGCTCGAGTAGCAGCACCGGGGGGCACAATAATAATCGTAACGTGGTGCCACAGGGATCTCGGCCCTTCTGAAGAGTCTCTAAAGCCATGGGAGGAAAATCTCCTGAAAAAGATATGTGATTCATATTATCTCCCAGCTTGGTGCTCAGCTGCTGATTATGTCAGATTAATTGAGTCTCTGTCACTTCAGGTAGTTAACTGAAAAGGCTGGAACTCGGTTATTGACATGTGGTTACTTGGTCTTCCGTGTTCACGAAAGTCTTGGACATGCCCCATCTTCTGCTTAGTCTATGTATAGAGCATGGACGATATAAGGTTCTGTATGCACCGTGCGAATCTGACATGGTTGCTTGCTGTTGCAGAACATCAAATCAGCAGATTGGTCTCCCTTTGTTGCTCCATTTTGGCCAGCAGTCATACGCTCAGCATTGACATGGAAAGGTCTTACATCACTCCTGCGCAGCGGTAAGAACTCCCTTGCCTCGTCGCCTCTTAAATCTGGGGTACTTAACAATTATTTTCTTGATTTAGTTACCTTTGATAAATTCGTGGATCAACACATGTCAGACCTACTTTTTGCTACCACATCTATCATTCATACTAGTATATTATAGTCTAGTCATGAATAACTTCATCCCTAATTTTTTTATGATTTCTGTGACCTTCCCCATCTTCACAGAAATTTCTTTTTTAATAAACCTAGAGTAGAAACGCAGCATAGTATATGATGGTTACCTGAAACTATCTTAGCAGAACATATGTGATTCAAGTGAGGACTAGATTGTACTTGGTAAGCACCGTCTCGTTAATGATTAATACCTGATGATAAGCTCTAGTTTACCAAGTTTGGCTCATGTTTTGAAACATTTGGTGGATCATCTGAATGTGGTTACTCTTTTGGGGCAGGATTGAAAACCATAAAAGGAGCGTTGGCTATGCCATTGATGATAGAAGGATACAAGAAAGGTCTAATTAAATTTGCTGTCATTACATGTCAAAAGCCTAAATGAATGAAGGCGAAAATTTATTCAGCATCAGATGGGATTCCCAACATTCTCAGTCATTCACGATTCCTTGCAATGGGGGTGCTTGTTATGGCAGAGAAATAAAGAAGTGATTGTCCCCGCTTAAAATTAATTGTGCAAAATGGCTCATCTCCATTACATCATATTATCAATATGAATTCTAGGTTTTTTAAAACACTACTTGTAGCATGCAATCTGTCTGGGTATTTAGATTTCATTCCCCCCTCCCCCCGCCCTCCTATTTGTCTAAACTTGACAGAAGCACAAAGTGCATACAAATGGACATGGTTCATAAACAGAACTTATGAAATTATACAATCACAAATTATGTAGGTCAGTCAGCAGTCAACTTCGATCCGGCCGCAAAAAAATCAGTCAATTTTAAAGAATGAATGAATCAGATAATTACACAATGCGCATATAATAGTACTCTCTGTCAGCATATTTTCAACTTCTTAGTCTGATCCTTGAAATCGCTATAAAGCAGTGTTCTTGGTTGCTCCAATCTTTTCCCTCCAACTGCATATTACTCTGGGGCCTTTAATATATAACTTAATTAAAAAATTAATTAATTTTAAATATAAAATTTACTTTTTATATTTATCAATTTTTTTAAATTATTTTTATTAATATTTCTTTAACAACAATAAAGAGGGAGGAGAAGGAGTTAAAGATGATTAAGGTGTTTTAGTAAAAAATATGTTATATTAATTAATTTAATTAAATATTTTAATCTAATCAAATTAAATAAAATATGTTGGACGAGTACTATTTTCTTATATCATGTGATTTGGTTGGAGGGGAATCACCGTTAGAAAAATCTTTTTCCTAAACAAAGTTCGTGCGAAAATAATTGTTGCTCAACAACCGGAAAGTTCTAACTTTATCCCCTAATTGTTTCAATTAAAGCAAGCATTTAATCCTTTTTTTCTATTGGAAATAACCGAAGATCCCAGGGTCTGGGAGGATAACCACCCATACTTCAAGGGCTAATATTTCTCTAGTCTTGAAAAAGGCATACAACATGTGATGTAGTTATAGATTTGCTATGAACTTATGACAGTTATTAATTTTAACTGGTTAGTTGTTAGAGTTGTAAATTCAGATTTGGTGGAGAGAAACCAACTCCGGCAAATTCTAATAAATGAAGTTTTCATTTACAATTATCCTATTAAAATTTATAACTCTATTATAATAAATTTATAATTATATTTTAAAATTTACTAGGCATGATTAATAAATTTTAAAAATATTATTTTAAGTTTGTTATGATAAAGTTGTGATTATAATATGGTAGATGTAAATGAAGTTTTATTTATTAGAATTCACAACTTCATTTGCAATTATCTTATTAAAATTCAAAAATTAACTATTATAAATTTATTATTATTTTAAAATTTTCCAGTAATTTGATAAAAATTGAAGATTGAAGATAATTTTTTAAAACAAATGAGAAATGAATAATCTTAAAAAAAAGGTAATTGTAAATTTATTATAATAAAGTTATGAATTTTAATAGGACAGTTATAACTTATAAGTGAAGTTGTGAATTCTAATAAATGGATCTGTATTTACAATTATCATGTTAAAAATTCACAACTTCAATATAACAATTTTGTAACTTCTGTTTGAAATTTGCAGCTCATGTTGGTGGCCGGTGCCAAAGATTTGCAATGATTTAACGATGGATCTTTGGTGGTCGCCTGTGATGACTCCACTGGGGACAAACCCAGTAGGGAAAGATACATTTTTTTTTAAGAAAATAAAATTATGTACATTTTGAATATATTTTAATTTTTAATTTAGTTTTATTTAAATCTCTTGAGACTTAAATAGTTCACTAATTTAAGGACTAACTGGAATTAAATCATGTATAGGGACTTATGGTCATACTTGATACTTCCACAAAGAGAAAAAATAAAATAGAATATAACATAGCCCCACTTTTTTTTGGGGGGGGGGGGCTAAATTATATGTAACTTCTTAAACTTGGGATCATATATATAATAAACTTTTTAATATTTAAAATTTTGCAATGAATCCCCTAAACCCTCAAATTTATATAAATAATTCTTATATGATTAATTTTGTATATCACTTATTTGCCCATCACTTAAAGTTTAAAGAATTTATCTACAAATTAATCAAAATTTAGAGAATTTTTACAGACGAAAAAATTCAGAATGATTTATTATTATGTTTTAAAGATTAAAAGAGTTATTTATACAATAATTAAAGTTTATGGAGTTTTACTAGATTTAGTCTTTTCTCTTTTAAAAGCCGAATGTTTCTTGGTTAGCTACAGGTCTTCCATTCCGAACTTTCCGTCGGCCTCTCTCTAGCCGCCGTTCTCTTCAGTCGGTGCCTCAACTCTCACTTCACAAATTCATATTCACTCACGGCATCATCTTCCTCTTCCACCCCCAGGTTTTCATGGTCGACCAAGATGAGCCTTTGATTCTTCCAGGTTTTCCCTCTCCTGGATTTCTATTACTTTTCTTCTCTGTGTATTTTACTTTTTTCCTACGAGTGATTATTCTTCAGGAAGCCACATTGATTGAACCAATTTGGTGATATTTTCGTCATGGGAGAAGATGAGATAAAAGGATTTAATGGAAGCAAGTACTCGAGATCTTTCAAGGGCAATCATATTGGAATTCTTATTTTTTTCCTATAAAAAGTTTGACAGTGCCAATGTTGAAGCTCGTTATAAAGATTGAGGACATATAAAACAAAACAGAAAGAAAATTAATAGAAAGATTGTTGAAGCTTTTATATATTGAGCAGCTGGAAATTGTAGCTAAGTTGTTATAGAAAAAGGTGTGGATGGAGAGAGGCCCCGGATTGGGAAAGAGGAAGATTTTAAACGTTAAAGGAGAGGGGGAAATACCATAAATATAATGCCCAATTATGCTACGATTTTGCTGAATTGTAGTTATAGTTGTTCTTACAAGTCAATAGCCCAGAGTATATGCTAGCGTCTTCTTCCATATCTTTGAAATTACATGAAGGCGTCCTGGTTCAGATAAGTGCATATGGAATATGACTTTTATGCGTTGAGTTTTACCTAGTTCGGACTTCTAGTTTTTTGAAAGTTGCATTTGCAGTTAGTGTGTTGATTAAGCATTCATACGTGATCTTTGTGGAATCCACTTCCACTTCCATTTCCATTCACCAAATTCCAACGTACAAATTGGCCTTAATCTCTAAGCACTTTAAGACTTGCCCTTGATATTTGTGAAGTTCTTAAAAACACATACATGATCTTTGTCTTCATGTTCACTAAACTGATTTCCGTTTTCTTTAAAGGTCCAGTTAGCAATTTATGAACAAGTTGGGGGATGGGCTATTTAAATAACGTTAGCAGGTCATCCCTTCCATTGATAACATATCCATTATACTTCCAAAGATATCAATAGTTTTCTGATCGTAAATATTATAATTTTATGGTTAACTTGATGAGTTGTTCTATATTATTATTCTTCAATAGTCATATATCCTGATACGTGTTAATTTAATAAATAATTCATCTCAGTTTGTTTTGAGGGGGGCTAATATCTTCACTTTTTATTCGTTGAAACTTGAGTCCATTATTTTGATTTTATATTTTTTCCTTGTGCAAAAGCTTATAGATTTTTGCATAGTTCATCTTTTAGCCCATGCTATATTGGGTTGTTTGCTTTTCAGTTTATGTGTTCCTTTTTCATTACACAGTTGAAGTGTTGTCAACATCTACTAAGAAATTTTGTTAATTTGTTTGGCGTGATGATCTCTAGTGGAACTCATCTAGTAGTACTAAAATGATGCTGACTATTTTTGTAGGCTGTTTCTGAATAAGTGAGAATATTATATCCCGTTCTTTTAGCTCTTAAAATGAGACCAATAACCAATGAGATGCCTAGAGTTCAAAAGGAAAGCAAGTTTCAAGGTGAAGGACCCAATTGGCTTCTTATTGCTGCTGGTGCTTTGTTGAGTACATTATCATTCCGCCTTGGTTACAAGCTGAAGCAGGCACTTGACTCAAAGCAGCTTGAAAGTGGTAGTAATTTTCCAACATTTTCCTTAGTTTGATTGGTATCACTGTAATGTCTTTTATCATATATGTCAGATTATAACTATTTTTTGTTTTAAAAAATCAGGAACTGGAAAATCCTCCAGTACAAGGAAACCTGCTGATAGTGATTTTCAGTCTAATGGATATTCCCTAGCACAAGATAATAATGGTTGCTTCAGCTGTATTTCAGGTTTAACTTGGTCCTTTGCGGTTGCTTTTATAGTTTAACTTGTTGCACAATGTTTTCCTAGTAAACTCTCCTTTTTACCCTTTTTCATTTTATTGTCCAAAAGTTGTTTCCTTATTGAGTAAATTGCTTTCAAGTTTTAATTATGTTTCAGTTCTATAAAAAATTTACCAGTAAACTATTATGTTAGGTCTTGTCATTTAGTAACACTTAAAAAAAGTGTCAGCAATTTTTCTCCATCTCTCTGTCTGTCTCTGGCTTCTTTCTTGTTTCCACCTATTTTGTATACTGTTTGCATGTTGAGTTCTATAGAAGTCTGATCCTATCTAGTCACCTGTTACCAAACTATATGTCTACACTCCTAAGATTTGTAAAGTGTTTCAGACGCCTCTGGCTCTTCTATCCTTTTTGTTCTGTTCTTGTATTTTTCTATCATCTATCTTTGCTTCTGATTCTTGTACATCATTTGAAGCTGTTGCATGCATCATTGTTAACTTAAAAACAAGTAAAAGTAATTTACAAGAATTCCACTTATCGTTTGAGATGTAGTGCAGATGCAACAATTTTATTTGACTTGTGATGGTGGGGGAAGTGGGAATGAAGAAATGTTCTAATCAAGAAGACGATCTGGACATTATGAATCTAATTATAGCTCAACTTATCACACCTTACTGATATTTTTCCATGGGAATAGGCAACTCCATGGTCAGTTGGCAAAGTGCAAAGTTAAAGGAACAGGAGTTTACTATGAAAAGTCATTCTAGAGTAACTGCAATTATGGTGATCAAGTTTTGTATTGAGCATCTGCAGATGTGATATATTTTGGTTAAAAGGAAAAGAGTCACAGGATGCTTTCTACGGATTAACTTGATCTAAAATAATGTTCAGTTGATGGACCCCTATTTAAAGTTGACTGCTTTCTGGGAGAAGATAGTCAACTTTAGATATAAATCACTTCACAAATAATTGGTACTCATAGTTGATGAAATTAATTCCTTGCAGGTTACTTGGGGTAATATAATTCCTGTATATTTTGCTCTTGCTTAGGATCCTTTTTTTTACGGTTCTTTTTGACAGGCTAGCTTCACCTGGCCTTTAGAAACTTGTTTATCTGTTAGTTGTTGCACCTAACATGGTATTTTCTTTGTTTGTGTTGATGTTTCTTACCGGAACTGGAGGTGCAACAGAACTAAAGTGCCAGTCAAGTGGTCAGACGCTGAGGGAATCTGAGGGGGCTCTCCCTTTGGTTACTGTTTCTGGTGCTGAATTCAGCAAGGAGAATGGTGTTCTTTGGGCTTCCTCTCCTGATCAGCTTGAATTGCCTTCAAAGTCCTTCCATCATTCAAACTGCTCTGACTCACCGTGTGTCTCAGAGTCTGGGTATGATATCTTTAGCAAGCGGGAAGTTATACAGAAGCTGCGGCAACAATTGAAGAGAAGAGATGATATGATTCTGGAGATGCAAGATCAAATAGCTGAACTGCAAAGTTCACTCAATGCTCAGTTAGGACTTTCTTCTCATTTACAATTGCAGCTTGATGCGTCAAACAGGGATTTGTTTGACTCTGAGAGGGAGATTCAACAGCTGAGAAAGGCAGTCTCGGATCATTGTGTTGGCCATGCTTCCCATGACAAATCATCTACCACTACAGCTAATAGAAACGGCCATGCAAATGGACTTATTGACGGGGATGATAATTTGGAGCTCCCTGAAAAAGAAAGGGATGATGAAGAGAGAATAGAGATGCTGAGGAGGCAAGTAGGAGAGTTGAAAGAGGTAATAGAAGGAAAAGAATACTTGCTCCGGAGCTACAAGGAACATAAGGAGGAACTTTCTCTGAAGATTAAAGAATTGCAGCAAAGATTGGATTCTCAGCTGCCAATTTTTTTGTAGGGTTGTCAGTTTGTGAATTCCTTGCTTTACCTTGTGGGTTGCAAATTGTGGGGGAGGCCTCTCTTCCTCATTCTTTATTTTACAATTGTAATTAGCTAATCTTGATTGTTGGTGATATATTTTGTGCAGTGTGTGCAAAAGATATATGGAGCAAATCTGAAAATTGGTGAAAAGAATGACGAGCTGTTTTGGAGTATAAGTAACTTTTTAAGGCATTTGGAGTAAAAATTAATTTTACATGAGGGGGCAAAATTACCGGGAGCAATTTGGCTGTTCTGAGATTTCTGTGTGCATCATCTATCTTGCAATGCTGCAGCTGGAGTCTGTGCTACTCTAGTTTTTAACTATTAGTATTTGGGGTCCGGTGTTACCTATTGCTACCGCACCACCTTTTACCCGTTGTGAGTGTAGAGTGAAACCATTCCAAGGAAAATAAAAGTGGATAAATTCTTCGTAGGATTTGAGAAAATTACTACACGCACTAGTTATATAGAACATTGACTTGGAAAGTTGAAAGATATGAATAGGTTAGTTATTGCAGCCATTAAAATCATAGCATCATGCGCACTATTTTTCCTAATCCGAAAATGAACATAATTGAACATCGTGCTAAATTCGCATATACGCATAATATTTTTATAACAATTGTCTTTTATTCTCTACATGATGCTTGCTTTACAAAAAGGTGTCCAGACACTTACATATGTACTACCAAATGCACCTACACAATTCTGCAGGAAATACACACACACGCACGCACGCGCCCGCGCGCGCACACACATATATATATAAATGATGATATTGAATAAGAATAACGGACGCTAATATAAAAAATTAAGACTTAACCTAGACTACCAAAAAATACATCGAAGTTATTTCTAATATAGAGCTTATTTGGTTTATTTTCTGGAAAAGAGTTTATAGAAAAAAATGATTTAAAAATAATTTTAGATAATAATTTTTTAAATAAAAGTGATTATAAAAAAATAAATATTTGGATAGTTATTACTAGAATAATTTTTTTATAGGTAAATTAACAGAAAAAGTATGTGGTAAAATGATAAAGAAAAAATACATGGGTAAAGTGGTCATTACACAGCTTAAAAACACTTTTGCTATCTAGAAGTTATTCCTATAAATTTAGCCGAAATCATGGTTTACTTCAGAAACTCTTCTAGACATTTGATGACTGTTTGTTTAATTTTTTATCCAAACTAAAATTTGGATAAAAAATACTTTTAAAACTATAGTTCTAAAATAAACTAACTAGTCACATAGTCAAGCAATTTTACTGTATCTTAATAGACATACTCCTACTAACGGGAGTTGGTCCGAGTGGTAAGCGGCTCGGTATTATTTAAGCGAGGTCTCGAGTTCGAGCCTTGGCGTATACAAAAAATCCCCGTTAGGAGACTCACCTACCATAGCCAGGTGCGTGACG
The DNA here is from genome assembly GCA_037074615.1 of Leucaena leucocephala. Taxonomy (NCBI): domain Eukaryota; kingdom Viridiplantae; phylum Streptophyta; class Magnoliopsida; order Fabales; family Fabaceae; genus Leucaena; species Leucaena leucocephala. The sequence continues at coordinate 115,945 of CM073544.1, read as the reverse complement.
CGAGTCGGATCCGGATGTAGTCGGGACAAAGTTCCAGTGAACCGGGTGAGTAAAAAAAAAAAATAGACATACTCCTTTTAACATTTCCTTAAAATATTCTAATAGTCCATGTAGAATGTTGAAAACAATCTTCAACTGGCCATTGTGGCCTATATCATATAAAAACATTGCCACATTCTCTGCCACTTTCAAGTCTCTTGAATCATCTACGAGTTTTATTCCTTAACTCATGAAAGAATTGGGACCTTATTAAGAATCTTACTGTCATGCTCACTTGTCATATCAGCTAATCTTAATTCTTAAATCTCATAGTCTTCTTCACTTTAAGCTAATGAATTTATATATCCCTCAACTGATGAGTTACCATCTACGTCAACCGTGCATAAAACCAATGAATTGCAATACAAAATTCGAAAAGACTGAATGAAGACAGCACAAACTACCTCTGCATCACAAAAAGTTATCAGTAGCGTCACATTGTTCGAAACTATTACAAGTACCCACAAATTAGCACAAAATTGCATTCCAAAAAGCCAACAGTAACATCTCTCCCGTCTTCATGTTCCTATTTTTTACAGAGAGGACTTTGTATCATTTGATCTACACACCTTATCAGCATATCTAATGATTTTTTTTTACATGTCCAAACTATTTCAAATAATTTTTATTCATATATTTATTAATGAATACCATCTTTTCTTTTATAATTATATATCCATCTTAATATCTTTATCTATTCTATCCAAACTTTAAACTCTCAAAGTACTTTTATAATTCAACATTCACTACTCTATAACATTACTTGTACTTTTTTTAATAAATAATTTTGGTAGCACTTCTTCATTTCGATTACTCAACTTATATTTCATGGGTAATATTTTTATCAATTTCATCATCCCAAATATCTAAACTGCCATTTGTTTAATAATTTAATTTCACATGTTAACATCCAAATCATTTATAACTTGTTTTCTAACAAAATTGTAGTGTATATATTTACTCTTATTCCATATAGAAACCTTTGGATTCCAATTGCTTTCATAGTAATAATTTAGAATAAAGAGACATCCAGTACCCTAAATTAATTTTAAAGGAGCAATTAATACCTTAAAATATTTAAAGGTACAATTAGCACTTCAAATTAATTTTGGAAGTGTGACTAGCACCTTAAAGTATTTAAATTGATACAATTTCATATTTTCACTAATAAAAATACAAATATATATCTGGTGCATGTCACGTAAACTTTTTATTTCAACACATTATTATTTAAAATGTCACATGTGTCATATTGTTTAAAAAATAATACTGAATAAATCTTAAAATTGACATTGTATAGAATTTATATATAAATATTGAGAAATTTTATGGTTTATTTAGTACAATTTATCAAAATAATATTATACATGTAGCCTTTTAAACAATAATGTGTCAAAATAAAAAGTTTATGTAGCATGTATCAAATAAAAGTTTATGTTTTTATTAGCAAATGGGCAAAATTATAATAATTTAAATATTTTAGAGTGTTAATTACACCTCCAAAATCAGTTTGAGGTGCTGATTGTACCCTTAAATATGTTAGGGTATTAATTGCTCATTTGAAATTAGTTTGAGGTGTTATATACACTTTTATCCAATAACTTATGTGGGTGTTTGGTTACACCTAAAATCTAGATTTTAAAATAACTTTTAGCCCAAACTTAAGTTTTGAAAAAAAATGTAAGCAAACACCCATATAAAGTCTATAAGTGTTCTTTTATTATAAGTTAGTTTAAACATAAGTTAAGAATAAGGTGATGGAAACTAGCTTGTAGGTGGAAAAAGGAGTTTTTATGGGATGTCATATTACCATTTTGCTCCTATCCTTCTCGCCTCCTTCTACTTTCACCCCTCTTCTCCTCCCTCTTCTCTCACCGTCGCATATCTCCTCTCTTTCGTCATCTCTCTCCTCCTTTGCCATCCTGGGTTCAGCAGCGTTGGCATCATGGGAGAACAGGCAGAAGATGAAGGAGGTTTTGTCGTCTGATGATGTTGATGAATAGCGTCGTGCGGTGGTCTCCAACAAATCTGTAACAGTGATCTGCAGATCTACGACATATCTATAGTGGTGGTCTATGGCAGTGGTGGAAGTGATCTATGTCGCTTCTTCTCTAGTGGTCTCCATCGCCGGAGATCTGTGAAGGGGAATGAGGGAGGTCGAGAGGAAGATGAAGATATTGAACAAAAATTAATTATATATATATGTATATATTTTATTTTATATTTTTTTTAATAATTTATCAATCATCACAAAAGTCATTCTAGTCATAATATTTTAAACACTCATTTATTTAAAATGACTTTTTTCCTATAAACTTTTCTCCATAGAAGTTTATTCAAAATTATTTGTAAATCATTTTTTTCATAATTTTTATCCAAAAATCAATCCAAATAGGCATTATATTAGACTATAAAAAGCTTTCTTTCCTCCACTTCTCCACTAATGTTTGGGAGAATTTCTAAAATCATAATTCTTCCCATAGTAGGATAGCTAAACACACATCTCAAGCTAATTTTAATTCTAAAACAATGGTTTTAAAATCAAAACTTTGGTTCTGGGTATTTGGGTAGAAACTGAAAGACACTTTTAGAAGTAGAAACCATAGTTTTGATAAAGATAGCACTTTATTAATGAAAAACTATGGTTTCCCCAAAACAACCCTTTCTAAAATTTACCCAACCAGGCTCCAAGTAAAAGAAAAGAGACCGAGGGAGAGAGTTGGGTAAAACCGCAACGAAACCGTATGCCGTTCTCTAGAAAGCCGTGGAAACTTGAAACTCGAAAGACCCCGTTTCCGAGTTTCTAAGCATAGTACGATCTTCTAATTTCTAATTCGTCCGAAGCATCGACAGATAACTCTGGAGTTCTAATTCCCTTCGAATTTCGAAGATCCGTGGCGAGTTCGCCGGTGTTCCCAGATGGCTCTGAATCCTCAGCTTTTTCCTAATGGGATGCCCGTTCCTTTTGTGAACGAGATGTTTGTCTTGGCCAGAGATGGCGTTGAGGTCGAGGTCGATAAGATTCCTGGGTGCGTTTGTCTTGATTCTTGAGCATTAAATTTATATGGTTTTATTTAGTTTCTCTCTTAATATGAATGAAGTATGGGAAAGGGTTTGCCGGTTTCTCACACCGTCAGGGGATTGGATGTGTACTTGCACAAGTTTCTTCTAGTTGGTTTTTCAGGAAATATGTACGCGCACTAACTATTGGCATTTTTCATAAATCTTACCTTACCTAGGAGTGATTCTATGTTTGTGAACCTCAACATCATCAGAGCATTGTGAAGTCGCTGGCTTTGATATCAAACAGGCATAAGAAAGCAAGGACCACAGGAGTTTGGATTAGTAGTCTACACAGCCTGGGGTGCATAAACTTCTGAAGTCCTTGGAACAGAAGTTGGAAATCCCATATGGAAAATAATTTGAATCTGTAGGAGATATTGACATTAAAACAGAGAGAGATCCCCGAGATTGACAGAGGAGACAGAGAGAGATCCCCGAGATTGACAGAGGAGAAATTTTAGGATCATATCGTTAGGATCATATCATTATCATGTATTTATTTTCTTTCTGATTTGATGCCCATAAATCCCGCCTTGACTGGGATTCCCGTAAGTGTATATATGTAACAGTACAGACGAATGTGAAGGAAGCAATAATATTCAATTCATATACTCCCTGATTCTCCCTGATTCATCTTCCTGCTTGCATAATCGGCATGTCCACCGATATGGTATCAGAGCACAGTGTGTCCGGTGGAGGATCACGCCCAGTCGCTTCCAGGTCTGCTGGTTTCGAAAACTCTGCCATTGTCATCGTGCCAGAGCGTCTTACCAGCGAAAACTACTTGGATTGGAGTCAATCGATGCTTCTTGCACTGGATGGTCGCGATCGACTTGACCTGATTCATAACGACCAGCCACCCCTCGACGACGACAGTTCCCGAAGGCGATGGAAGTCAGAGAACGCTATCGTCGCCGCCTGGCTTCTGAATTCCATGCTTCCAGATGTCCGAAGAAGCTTCATGTTCTTAACTTCTGCGAAGTCCATCTGGTTGGCAGTGAAGGAAGCATATGGAAAGCGTCCGAATGCTTCCCTGTTGTTTGATCTCCGCGCTCGTCTCTGGACCGTGAAACAGGGAGCCAGACCTCTGAACGCCTACTATCTTGAAAAAACGGCGCTGTGGCAGGAAATCGATCTGCTTCAACGACGAGTCTGGAAAAATGGTGAAGATGCCGCTGAATATCAACGGGCCGTGAATGAAGAACGCCTTTTTGAATTTCTGGTGGGACTCGACTCAGCGTACGACGACGCCCGTGGACGTCTCCTCAGCCGTATTCCCCTTCCATCTGTGTCGGAAGCCTTCTCCTACCTGCGCGACGAAGAATCTCGTCGGCAAGTCATGCTACCCAACCATGGAAACCACTCGTCGGCGACAGAAGCTTCAGCACTTGCCGTTCACACACCCGACGCTGGTTCCAGGAAGGAGCGACCCAAGTGCACTCACTGCAACAAATTGGGCCATACGCGAGACCGATGCTGGGATCTCCATGGACGCCCACATGACTGGAAGCCCAAGCACCGCAGACCTAAGAGCCACGTCGCTGAAACCGAAGGTCCAGAAGAGATGCAGCCCAGTCATGCGGATCATGCGCCTTCTCAAAGCCCAAATCCAGTTCATCACAAAGCTGGTACTGCAGGCCCATTAATCACTGGCCCAAATTCCGCTGCAGATCCATTGACCACAATTTTAGAGCGTCTCAATGCCCTGGAGAGTCAAACACGCAAACCCGTGGCTAGTGTGGTCCAAAGAGGTAACTTTTTTAAGGCACTGACTACTATTAAGGGTAAGAATACAGGTCCCTATTGGATAGTCGATTCAGGTGCATCAGACCATATGACTGATGATATTTCTTTATTCTCAAACTATACTCCTGCCACATCACATCTAACAGTTAAAATTGCCGATGCCTCCAACTCTCGAGTAGCTGGAAGTGGAACTATTAAGGTTTCAAATACACTTACACTTCATGATGTCCTCCATGTTCCAAAGCTGAAGTGTAACTTATTATCTGTGAGCAAATTAAATCAACGTGAACGCTGCCATACTGACTTCTTTGCTACATATTGTGTTTTTCAGGATCTGCTCACGGGGACGATGATTGGTATTGCTAAGGAACTTGATGGACTCTATTACCTGGATGACTGTCAAAGTTCAACGTCTTATGTTTGTAATAAAGTGTCTCTCCCTAAAACTAGTGAAATGGAGTTATGGCACAAAAGACTAGGACATCCTAACCTTCGCTACATGTGTAAGATGTTTCCTTCTCTTGGTCTTAATAAAAATTCCGAATTTTATTGTGAATCATGTGAACTAGCAAAGCATCACCGTACTACCTTTCCCAGTGTGCCTTACCACCCTTCCAAGCCTTTTTCTCTTGTTCATAGTGATCTATGGGGTCCATCACGTGTCAAAAATCGTACTCACTCGAAATGGTTCATAACTTTCATTGATGACCACACTCGTGTCAGTTGGGTTTTTCTTCTCAAGGATAAAACTGCAATATACCAAACGTTCATTAATTTCTATAATATGATCTTAACCCAGTTTGACACAAAAATCCAAACCCTTCACACCGACAATGGTACTGAATATTGTAATCACCAGTTATCCACATTCCTTCAACAGCATGGCATTACCCATAAGAGCTCATGTCCTTATAGCCCACAACAGAATGGGATTGCTGAAAGGAAAAATAGACATTTGGTGGAAACTGCTCGGGCTCTTCTCTTTAGTGCCAATGTTCCCACCTATCATTGGGATGATGCTATTCTCACTGCTACTTTCCTTATTAATCGAATGCCATGCAAACCTCTATCCTTCCAAACCCCTCTCCAGGTGCTTCACAAACACTTTAACCTACCTCACCTTGAAAATACCTTACCTTTACGAGTTTTTGGATGCACCACCTTTGTCCACTTACACCATACCCAAAAACTCGAGCCCAAAGCAGTCAAGTGTGTTTATTTGGGGCCTGCAGGGACTCAAAAAGGGTACAAATGTTATGACCCAGTTTCCAAACGCCTTTATGTCACCCGTGATGTCACTTTTCATGAAAAAGTACCTCTTTATACCTCTTCCTTAGTTCCGGAGGGGATTTGGAGTGAACCTCAGGCTATCCCATCAGACACCGAACCCATATATGAACCAGATCAACTCTATCCCTTTGAGGAAACAATAGATGAGGTGCCTAAGGAACATGAGGAACACACTAGTTCAGGGGGAGACATTAATAGGAGGTGGGGACAAACCTATATCCGCAGAAACAAGGACATGACAGGTAATACGCCTCAAGCAACTGATCAATCCCAAGAATCGGACCCAGAAGCAGGTCCTAACCATGAGATGCATGAGGATGATCTTGATCTTCCAATAGCAATAAGGAAACAACCAAGATCCTGCACCAGACATCCTATAGAAAGGTTTGTTTCCTATCATGCTTTGTCATCAGAACATCGAGCGTTTACCTCTCATCTTGATCAGGTCAGGATACCCCAAAGCATAGATGAAGCTCTTACTACTCCAGAGTGGAGAAAGGCAGTGATGGAAGAAATGGAGGCACTGGAGAGAAACAATACATGGGAAGTGATTGATCTACCAAAAGGCAAAAAGGCAGTAGGTTGCAAATGGGTTTTCACTCCTAAATATTGTGCAGATGGCAGTCTTAACAAGTATAAAGCTCGATTAGTAGCAAAGGGCTTCACCCAAGTCTATGGAACAGATTATACCGAGACATTTGCCCCAGTGGCCAAATTGAACACCATCAGAATCCTTTTTTCTATTGCTGCCAACCTGGACTGGCCGCTTCACCAGATGGATGTCAAGAACGCATTCCTAAATGGAGAATTGAAGGAGGAAGTCTACATGAAAATGCCTCCAGGATTTCCCGCGAAAAGAACACAGCAAGTATGCAAGTTGAAGAAGTCCCTCTACGGCTTAAAGCAATCCCCCCGAGCATGGTTTGAAAGATTTGCTAAGGTACTGAAAGACGAAGGATATATGCAAGGCCAAAGTGATCACACCCTATTCTTCCGACACCTAAATAGAGGAATAGTGGTATTGGCAGTATATGTGGATGATATCGTCCTCACAGGAGACAATCCAGCTGAAATTGACCGAGTCAAAAAGGCACTGAACAAGGAATTTCAAGTTAAAGATCTCGGAGAAATGAAGTATTTCCTGGGAATGGAGATTGCTAGATCAGCCAAAGGAATCAACATCTCTCAAAAGAAGTATGTTTTGGATCTTCTCAAGGAAACAGGTATGCTTGGCTGTAGACCAAGTGACACTCCTATACGGGCTGAAAAGATCATTGAGACTGAGGACCTAGGAAAATCTGTCGATAAAGGGAGATATCAGCGCATGGTGGGGAAGCTCATCTACCTGTCACACACCCGACCAGACATTGCATATGCTGTCAGTGTGGTAAGTCAGCATTCACATGATCCCAAACAAAAGCATTTGAATGAAGTCTATCGTATCCTCAGGTATTTGAAAGGTTCTCCTGGGTTAGGCCTTCTCTTCAAAAAATCAGCCAAACGAAGTGTAGAAATGCTAACAGATGCAGACTGGGCAGGTGATAAGGATGATAGGAAGTCTACCTCAGGTTATGTTACCTATGTTTGGGGAAATCTAGTCACCTGGCGAAGTAAAAAACAGAATGTAGTTGCCAGAAGTAGTGCTGAAGCTGAGTTTAGAGCTATAGCTCTTGGAATCTGTGAAAGTCTATGGGTAAAGAGAGTACTGGAAGAACTGAAAATGTTGGCAGAATTACCAATCAGGTTGTACTCAGATAATATGGCAGCTATAAATATGTCCCATAACCCTATCCAACATGACAGAACAAAACATGTGGAGATAGACAGACATTTCATTAGGGAAAAGATCGATGCAGGAATAATTAATCTCCAGTATATTCCTTCCAAGGATCAAACGGCAGATGTACTTACGAAGGGATTAACACGCGATAAGTTCGAATATCTTATTGGCAAGTTGGACATGATCAATATCTATGCTCCAACTTGAGGGGGAGTGTAGGAGATATTGACATTAAAACAGAGAGAGATCCCCGAGATTGACAGAGGAGACAGAGAGAGATCCCCGAGATTGACAGAGGAGAAATTTTAGGATCATATCGTTAGGATCATATCATTATCATGTATTTATTTTCTTTCTGATTTGATGCCCATAAATCCCGCCTTGACTGGGATTCCCGTAAGTGTATATATGTAACAGTACAGACGAATGTGAAGGAAGCAATAATATTCAATTCATATACTCCCTGATTCTCCCTGATTCATCTTCCTGCTTGCATAATCGGCATGTCCACCGATAGAATCTAAGTTCATCCTTAGGCTTCTGAAGTCCAGACAAGTCTTTCCCTTGCAGATCCCCAATTTATTTTCATTTGGTATATCTTTTGTTCTTGTCCAAAGCCAACCAAGAAGCCCAAATCCAAGCCTACTTACTGGAATTTAAATTCCTTTAAAGCCCAACATTGCATTTTTGGCCTTATAACAGTTTGATGAAACTTCCCTTTAAACTTATTATTTCCGATCACAAATAACTTTGTAGCTTTTCTCCATTTGAACCACCCAGCTTGTATGTGTAATATCCCCATCACTTTCACTATCATGTTGTATAATTGATCCCAAAACATAGCAAAACAGTCATTAGAGAAAGTTATGTTGCAACTGCCACATTGTAACTTAAATAAGCTATTTATTTGTTGCAAGGGAATGTGAAAAGATGTAGATATGTTGTCACAACATTTTTTTGTCGTAGGTACAAAATCAGGAGAATGATTTTGTGGGATTAATATGCATAGAATATATAAATTTTACTGGGGACATATTTTTTTTAGCGTTTATCATTGCTAAATTCTTATGGTACTTATTCATGAGTTATATGCTTTTCCATCTATTATTATGACTTATGTGATATATATATGGTGGGGATGACTAAGGGACTGGCTACATCGTCAGCCTTTAGCAAAGCAGTGCTGGCATGCCTCTTTCTTGCTGCTGTTTGTATGTATGGCATCTACTGGTCCTTGTTTATTTAGGGGAATCTATTATTGATGATTCAAATTCTTGAGCATTGTTCCAAAATAACCTTGATTCCATGAAGTAGATTGATAAGAAGAACAGATAGACCCGTTGATTTGGATGACAAAGAGTTACCTTTTAAGTTGTGGCCTACAGAAAAAAGGCAGTAGGCCAAAGACATTAGATAAAGCAATTTCGTTATCTCTGGAAGAAAAACAGGTCCTTAAATTGGTAACCTGCAACCAAGCATGATAGTTTAGGGCTGTACACTCTGATCAGCAAGATGCTTCTAGCTAGCTTTACCTTTTCATTCCTTTTTCATGTGTCTCGTCCAGCATATTACTATGTTGAGATTGCATTGCAACTATTGTTAATTCACGCCTTCAGTTTACAACCAATTTCCATTCTTTAAAAGGGAATTGTTGAAAATCATTACTGAACAGTGGTGAGAAGTGCAATAGTACTAATGGGATATTGGAAAGGTACATTGGGAATATTTTAAGGAAACGGTGAATTGGAGATTTTCACTTTCGCCCTCAAATCTCTAATGAATACCCATAGCATAGTAATCCAAAATACTCTTATTTTTCTTTTCTTTTCAATTTTCATCATGTTCTCTTTATATACTAGTATCCATATGCGGTACGTATTTACTTGGGGCAAATTGAACTGTTTATTAGTCTTACTTCCCCCATCTGATATTTTAAAATGAGTTGGATCCATTTTTCTAGTTCTCCCTTTTTCTTTTATCTTGCAGTCAGACATCTTTAGATGATGTTGATTTAATCATCACTTTGTTATTAAGTTTTGTGATGCATGGCCAGAAATCAAGGTGGTCACATCAGAACAAAGGGAACCATCTATTTGTCAAATATAAGAATGGTTTTCGTTGCTAAAGTGCCTGTTGGAGACTTTGCAGCTTTTGACATGCCTTTGGTATGTGAACTTGCTTTTATCATTGTTTAAATATAATTGCCTGTCATCCTTTTTTTTTTCCTCTTTAGATATTTTTTTTGTTTCTCTCCTCACCTGACCATTAATGCAAATAATGAAATTTCATTATAGAAGAATAATTACTACTAGGTAGAGAATAAGTTATCATCCAACTGGAAATGATAAGAAAAGCTCAATAAAGAGCATTATTGATCCTATAAAACTTGAGCGTAGTAGGCTGTTCTCTTTCTTTGAAAAGCAATGTAGTGACTCCTTTAGGAAACACATGTTAAGTGCATCTAAGAGAAGCCTTAGATACAATTCTATCTCAAAACGCATCTAAGGGCAAGGATTTGCCCTTGTAGATGTGGACATTCCTCTCAACACAACAACCACGTCACCATCAAACCAGATTTCATCAAAAACAGAAATGACCTACACAAAAGGTGACAAAGATGATGATGACAGAGGCAACAAAGATGATGGTACAATGACCTACGCCTCTAGCCAGCAATTACAGCTAGATTTCCATGGCATTGAGCGAAAAGGACAGAAAGTGATTCAGAATCATAAACTAGATGGGAGAGAATGTTTTTGCATACACAACACTAAAGGTTGGAAGTTGGTACATGATGGTGGATAGAAAGTGGGAAAACTTACCTTGCTGGAACTGATGCATGATGGTAGCGGATGAGCAGTCATAGAAGTGTGACGGTGGGCGGCTGACCAGCTACAGAATTTTGCTGAATGGTGGGTTGCTGCTGAAGATTTTCTAAGAAGACAACAAGACGCACATGAGTGAAGGGGAAGATATAAATTTAGCCTAATATATCAAAATCTTAGCGGGCCTAGTCCCACCCTGATGTGTAAACTGATTGAAAAAGAAAAAGAAAGAGGGAAAAGGTAGGGAAAAACTAACAGTAAAACTTTATAACACACCCCCTGAGGCTTGATGTATAAGCCTATTCAATACGGTCTGCGCATCAAACAATATATGAGCACATAATCCATTGTATAAGAATTTGTAATTTGGTCTGATACCGTACTCCCTCTCATGCTCATATATAAGTTACAATTAACCAAATCATGTAAATCAAAATGTTCGTTAAAATTAGTTAAAAGCAATAAATGTGTGAGAGATTTAATCTTTCTTTTCAAATATACCCCCTTACTCTAGGACATGAGGCTTTTGAAGTATCAGTTAGAGTGGATCAGTGTGTCTGGACAGTCAATGGAAGGGGTAGATGTTTTCTATTGCTATTTTTGTTACTTATTATCGTTTATTTAAGCATTATGCATATTAACTAGGATATTGGGAAGCTTTATGTAATTCATTTGATTCATTGTACCCAGGAGATTCCCCTATTTATTAGAAAGAGTAGAGTGAGATTCTTGCTCTACCCTTGAAATAGAGCTGTTTTGTCTATTAAATCATTATTTGCATTCCAATTCCTATGAATTTTTGCCTAGCATAATTCTCTCATGCCATGTTGGTTTGATAAACATAATTAGTGAGGATAAAGCATCTTTTTTTTTCTCATTAAAGAAAAAGGAGATAAAGCATCTTTTACATGTTTTCTCTACCACTATTATATGTTGCAGGCTTGCTAATTTTTAGCTTTCCTCATTATGCAGCTTTACATCCATGGTGAAAAATTTAACCAACCAATATTTCACTGCAACAATATTTCTGGACTTGTCGAGCCTGTAAGCTTCAGTGGGGGACCCTGTTTTATGTTTGTTATTCTGAGTCGACTCTGTTATGTTGTATTTTTTCTGTTAGTACTCTTCCAGTCCTTGATATAGGATCTATTTAACTAATTTGATTATATTAAGAAAATTAGTTAAGTTAGTTAATATGACATTTTTTCTAAAATACCCTAATCATTTTTCTTAACTCCCTCTCTCCCTCTCTTACTTGATTATTGATGAGGGAGTATCAATAGGGGTAATTTGGGAAAAAACTAATAAATATAGGAAAGATGTTTTATATTTAAGACTAAGATCAACTCCCTAATTAGGTCCTATATTAATGACCGGAGTATTCTTTTTGGTGCCAAGAGAATTATAATCAGAATTCTTGGTAACATTAAATATGGACATAGTCTGGGGATAGACACCCTATTTTTGTGTCATTATTGTTGTAGTATAGCATTTGTCCTACAAACTGAGTTCTGTGATATCTATATAGGTCGTACCAGATGACCAACATAGAGCTCTTCATTCCACACACTCATTTAAGATCTTGTTCAAAGAAGGGGGCTGTGGAACTTTCGTTCCTCTTTTCTTCAATTTGATTGCTTCTGTAAGGCGTTATAATCAACACTCTAATATGAGCACCCAATCTCACCTGGATCCCCTGCAAGCATCACAGACTCCTGTAGATGAGATGATGAGACATGCGTAAGTGAATATTTTGCTGTCATTACTGATTTATGGGAGCCAATCGGTAAGATGTTTTCTTAATTTTTTCTTTTGCAGGTACGTTGATCCTAATGATCCAACAAGAATATTTCTACAACAACCCAACCCGGATTCCCAGCTCAGGCGCCGAACGTATCAGCCCCACTCAGTTGAAGACCGTCTCTGAGTCTTTGTTAGCCGATCAATTCTCATGTATGGGTTCTGATATTCAAACTGTATTATATTAAATAAAATTACATGATACAACAGATCATTGTTGTGTAGTTCTCATATATGGAACATATAATAAAAGTTTACATTGAAAAGTATAGTACATGTTATATCTATATTTTCATCTTCACGGGGTATCTTCTGGTTCGGCAACCCGTTAGTAACATATTATGTCATGTCCTTAAACACATTAAGCCCTTGGAGTCATTCATGAGCATCAAGCATCACAAGAACAAACTTTTCGGTGATAATCTTATTCAAAGCTAGAACCAAAGTGTTGAGTAATGGCTATTTAATTCATACCTATACATTATCAGGTGCACTATGTATTTTAATCAAAGGCTACATGCATTATAGAGGTATCTTTTCATGAGAGGCTTTCCAATATCATATAATGCACATATGATGGTTAATGTTTATAAGCGATGCTACTATTAATGCATTGATTAGACTTTTGAAAGCAAATTTACCAAGGCAATTAGAGAATCTGGCAGTCTAACGTGCTAACAAACGTGTTTAGCAAAATGGAAACTTGCTATTCATGTCATGGTTCATTGTTTTCATATATGAAGTCTCTAGGACTGAGTTATATATATCGATATACAATATAAAAACTATGAAAATCTGTATTATTTATATGTTATGAACAGTATAGTTCACCGCTAATCATGAGTTTGCAGGAGGCAGTTGATACAATGATTTAATCAATATGAATTTGAATTGAGTTTATAATTGCCATACTTTACATTCTATGCTGACTAATCAAAGGCCAAACAATGCATGACGAATACTGATATTGAAGGCAATATCTGAAACCATCACGAAGCATCTAGAACGAAGGTGCAGCGTCGGAAGTTTGAAGACTAATTTTTTTTTTGTTTTTTGATATAAGTTTGAAGACTAATTAATGGAGGGTAACATTGGATTCATGCCCAGCCCAGAACCTCCAGAACGACCGGGTTCTGCATATTTGACCCTACCGAAATGCCGTATGTGACGTAGAAGTCTTGCTAAGAAGGTGTTATGGCAAATTGTGGAGCTGTCACTCACCACGGCAACATGTTTGCGGGCCCTCGTGATGGCAACATTGATTCTTCTGCTATCACCCAGGAATCCAACAGCACCTAAAGCGTTTGAACGTACCTATAATATTTAGAGAGAAGGAAACAGATTAATTCATATAATTTTTCTAAATGCAACCAAACAAGCAATCAATTACACAATTTCATTTTACCATTACAACATAAATTTATATATTTTTAAATCAACAGATAACCAAAATATATTCCCTGGTGATGAGCACCCAAATGGAATGAAACCTTTTTCAAAAATTAGTGATTAAGGTGGAAGTACCAACTCACTTAAATATTCTATAGGGTATCCATACAATACAATGAAATCTCATATACCTTAGTCTATATCAATTGGCCCCCTTTTGAAAACCAACATCCTAGTGATCCTAATTCACTGCTGCCACCAAAACACACACAAGGAGACAAAGGGAGTGGCACAATGGCAGAAAATGGGGAACTATGGTCCGAAAGAAAACAAAGGAGTTATTACACAAAAAGCTAGAAAAGTAACGGAGCATAATAAGGGTAGGAGTGAGCAGTTAAAAATTGAAAATGGGTGTATATAGAGACTAGCTGAGAGCAAGAAGGAAGAAGAATTTTGGTCAGAATTTGGTTTGGGAGAAGAGAGACAAGAGAGACAAACACTTGAAAGTTGGCAAATTTGTTATGTTCTTGAGTATCTAGTTCTATGTTAATGCGTTTGTAGTATGTGTGCTTGTTTAGCTGATGAAGGGTGTGTTTGATTATGACTTTTGGAAAGCCAAAAGTCCTTTCCAAAGGTACTTTTAACAAACCATTGTTTTAGATGTGTTAGGATAGTTTTTAAAAGTCCATTTGAAAAGGAAAAAACTAACAAGTCCATTTGAAAAGGTAACTTTGAGTTACTTTTATGGAAAGAACTTTGCAAATGTACTTTTATGAAAAGGATTATGGATAACCAAACATGCCATTAGTTTGAGTCCTGTAAAGAGGGGTAGAATGTAGCATCCCAAATTTTTTTTCTAAGATTAATTGTGGGTAATTGAGGTTAGGAGGTAATTTTAGTGGGGTAATTGGTTTGCATGTGCTACAATTTGTATTGTTACTTGTGATGCCGTGGCCCAGGGCCCTTTTTGATAAACTTGTTATGAATTTCTATGGTTGACTTCGGTATTTGGTATTTGGGATTTAAACTAACGCTTATTAGACTTGATTATAATTTGGGATGTTGTGGGCTATGCCCTACTACTTTTATGAACTCATATTGAGTTGAATGGTATAGAATTTGATTAATGGATCATGGGTTTGTATTCGGCTCTTGGAACCTTATCCCAATCATGTGGTTTTAAATTTGTTTTGGGATCCCAAATGTTTTGGAACCTATTTTGTGTTAAGAATTATCAAAGTTACAAAGTTTTGTGAAAAAAGTATTACATAGAGAAGACTAAAAAGAACGTTTAATAAAATTATTGAACATAATCTTTTAGTTAATAATATATCCAGATATTTGGTTGTTGATAGAACACTATCATTTTGCAATATGTGTTGTCAACCTTACATAGTAGGATAAAGTTTGTTGTTATTTTGAATCTGCAATTGATTTCTTCACTGGACCATGTCAATTGTGGTATCTGTGTTGTACAGTATCTCGTAGCATGAGTATAATAATAGCATTTGCTTCATTTTGTAGTTTGTTGCTGTAGTTTTGTATTCTTTGGGTGTAATAGGGTTGTTGGGTTGTATTTTATAAGCTAGTGTAGATTGGTTCTATGAAATAGTAAAACTCAAGTTTCATAATCTGGTTTGTTCTTTATTCAGAGTTTAGTTAGAGAACTTCTCCAGTTCCTAACTTAGTCTCAATTTATTGGCCTCACTTTAGAGAGCCAACATCCTAGTGATTACACTCTGACACTTTTGCTTCCTCACTTATTAGAACCTTCTACAGTAGCATTTTGAAAAATGACCATTAATTGGCCTCATTTAAAGAGCCCATGTTCCAAGGACTACACCATATGACTCTTCACTCAACTTCTTCATTAGTCATAAATGTCTGTAGATAACCCTTTTCTAAATCAACCACCATCTACCAATAGATAGGCACTTAAGTGAGGCGCGAAAACCTTCCTTCAAAGCAAACTATTAAGGTATAAACACCAACTAAGTTGAACATCCTATGAGATATCTGTTATGACCCACTCCTAAACACCGCTAAAAAACAAGACTTAAACTAGAAATATATGATAATAGCTAGTAGAAATATATGATAATAGCTTGACACTGATAATAATATTACTGGATGACTGAACTAGATTACAAGGGAAAATATGACTTTTACACCAAATACATAAACTACAACAACAAAACAATAACAGATTAACAAGAAACAGAACAAGACATTACACTCAACAAGGAACAGAACAACAGACATACACAATAAACATAATAGATTTGCCAATCATTCGAGAGGGTTGGCAATCTCCACTCCCAAACGGCCTAGCCACACCGCAAATTCTTCCCCCTCTTCCTTGAATCAGAGTGAAGACTTATAGACCCCAAAACTGACATTCATAGACTTTGACCATAGCAGCCCTATAACCAACCTACTTATTCCATTCCCTTTGGTAAGTCAAAGTTCTAATCAATAAAAGGTGGCTTTTCCTTTTCATGTATGTTTCTGGGTTTCCAAAATTGGTCCTACCATTACCCTCCCCTTGAAGATGCACCTCGCCCTCAAGGTGAGAAGCATAAAAAGTTGAACCATGAGTTGTGTGTATTCAAACTCAATCCTTCCTGCCACTTCAACTACTTCAATAGTCATGCCATTCGTCATCCATCCCTTGGCAAAATCTTCAACTTCTATACATAAGAACTGAACCTCGTAACCCGATTTAACTTGTGTTGCAGAAATATCCCAACCAGTAGACGAATTCATTGGATCAGTATACATTGGTCCTCCATCTTCTTTGTCTTCTTTTGCCTTTGAGAAAAGTTGAAGCTTTCTGTTCTGCTTATTGTAATCTTTTCTTATTTTTATAGCAAGCTCAAAAAACAATCCTTGATCCCTTGTGTTTGCTTCTGTTTTCAACCTTGTGTCTAAGATGGGAAAGGGCGTTGCTATGCAAGTTTCGGAAATTTGGATCACCCTTGAGTAGTTAGATTAGGCCCTTTCGCACTTAGGCCCAACTTGGCTTCGATGGGTCTTCCGTATTCGATTAGGTTTTGCTTGTTCCAGCACCTTGTTCCTCTCTTCAACACAGAGTGCCGTCTCTTTCCCCACTTGCAAAGAGTTCGCCCGTGTCTTCATCTTCATTCTTTTTGTTTCTTCATTAAACAATGAAGAAAACCTCTTCTCTTCTCCTCTCGGGTTTCTAAAGACGTAGGGCAAGGAGAGAAACTCCTCTGATGGGTTTGGTGATGTTGATCAGAGCAAAGGACTCGGCAACTTGGGCTCCTTATTGCCGCCCACACAGCATAGTCGCTGCCCCTCCTTGCTAGAATACTTGAAGCGAGAGAGAGTGAAATTAAAATGAGTTTGGTGCCCTTAAGTAGGGAAGCAAACCGCCTCTGCTTCATCGTCTTCTGCATTTTGATGAGAGCTTGTCGACGGTGTTTTTCGATAGCACACCCCTCGCGCTGCCGTCCGTGTGCGTGAGAGCGATGGGTTAATTTTTTTTTTTTATACTGAATTTTTTTTTAAATGGCTTAGACTCACCACAATCGAAAATCAAGATAAAGTCTCATCCTCTTATACTATATTTGGCTTAGTGGAGGAAGGGGGAGAAGAGAGATTTTAATGGCTAAAAATAGAGGGAAGGAAAGATTTTAATATTATTTTATTTAGATTAATATAACGGGAGAGAAGGTAAAAAATTTTAATGTTACCTTATTTAATTTAAGAAATGAGGAGAAAAAATATTTTATATAGATAAATTTACTCTTATATTATTTAAGTTAGTTGTTACTATAGAATATTTTTATAAAATATAATTATAAATAATATTTAATATATAAAATTAAAATTGTATATCTAAATAAAATATTATTCGTCTTACAAAAATAATAAATATAATTATAAATTTAATTATATGACATAATAAAATATCATAAATTATAATATACAATGTTATAACATGAGAAGAAGTGAAGAAAAATATTTTTATATGAACAACTTTACCCTTATTTTATTTAAGTCATTTTTAAAAAAATTTAGAATATTTAATAAATTATATAAAATTATAATTTTATAATTATTAATATTTAATAAATATAAATATATTTATATTTATATATAATAATTGGAAATATTATAATTATAATATATATATAGAATAGTAAAAAAATATTTAAACAAAAAAAAGAGGCAGTGTTGCATTTTTGGAGGGAAAGGTTATAAGGAAAGGGGCATATTAGTCTACATAAACTATAATATTACTCTTCCCCTCTAAATTCTCCCAATTTTAGAGGGGAGAGTTATAAGAGGAGGAGAGGGAAAATTTTTAAAAAAATTTCTTTTCCTCCTAAAATTTTTATATTGCAAAACAAGGGGAGGGGAGAAAAATCTCTCCTTTTCCCTCCCCACCCCTTCATTTCCCCCAAACCAAACCATACCTTAGGCATACCAATATAGAGTAGGGTAAGCTATCTATTACCTCAGGCATAAATCTAGGTACCCCAGAATTAAAATGCCTACCCAAACGTCATGACTAAAATCACAATAGAATGATACTTCCTAAAACTAAACACGTTCTAAACTGTCGCTTGGTATCTTAAATTGGTTGAGAAATTGGGTCAGCCTCCTGACGTGAACAGGCCCACAAAACTTGGCTTCCCAATTAAGTTTAGGGTTTCTTGTTAAGAAATACAAATATTCAAACTGTAAATTCAACTTGAGAAAAGTGTTGAAATACACTAATTTTAATTTATTATTAATTAATTAATATTATATTTTATTAGCTATTTAATTAATTATCTAAAAATTAAATTTTTAATATTATTCAGGATCAGATTTGAATATTAAATTATCATATCTTAGAAGAATAAATATGAGATATTAGGATTATGATAGATTCTAGATTTAACCTATTAACTTATATTTTTACCTATATAAAGATTTATCTGTATTCTCATTCATTCAATAATTAATAATATTATGAAATTTTTTCCCTCTATTTTCAATCATTCAAATCTCCACATGGTATCAGAGTATGAATATTAAATCTTAATTAAGGTCTTGATGAAGAAGAAGAAGAAGAAAACGAAAAAGGTCAAGTTTAAAGAGAAGGTACATTTTCAAGTGAAGATTAATTACATATAATGGAAGAAGGTAACTTAAGTCTCTTCCCATAAAATCTCATAAGTTATGGGATTAGTTCATCTACCTCAAGTGAGATTAGATTAATGTGTAAACCTAAGTGGATTATGATGGAAGAGGGTAACTTGAGTCTCTTTCTACACAATCTTATAGGTTATGGGATTAGCTCATCTATCTCAAGTGCAGTTAGATTAGTGTGTAAACTCAAGTGGGTTACCATAATTGATGAGCAAGTTGCTCTATGATGGAAGAGGATAACCTGGGTTTCGTTTTATAAAATCTCATAGGTTATAGGATTAATTTATCTCCCTCAAATGAGGTTAGATTAGTGTGTAAGCCCAAGTGAGTTACCATAATTATATGAGCAACTTGCTCTATGATGGAAGATGATAATTTGGGTCTCTTCTCACGAAATTTTATAGGTTATGGGATTAATTCATCTGCCTGAAATGATGTTATATTAGTATATAAGTCCAAGTGGGTTACCATGATTGTATGAGTATGTTACTCTTGAATAATACATATGATTCTTCATCAAGTTCCTCTCTTGCAAATATTCTTGTCAGGAATCCAACAATGATATTCTTCGTGAAATTTATAACTTTATCTTAAGATCCAGATTCAAGATCTAAAGAACTTTAATTCAATGGTCACTACTGGTTTAATGATTCAAAATTCTGGTTCTTCTATAATGATGCTGCTCACATCCAAACTGCCTCACAACTTGAAGGAAAGTATTGAGAAACACAAATATTCAAACTATAAATCCAACTTGAGAAAGACTATTGAGATGCACTAATTTAAAATTAATTATTAATTAATATTATTTTATTAATTATCTAAAAATTAAGTTTTAGATATTATTTAAAATTAAATTTAAATATTAAATTATCATATCTTAAAAAAAATAAATATAAAATATTAAGATTATGATAAATTTTAAATTTAACCTATTAATTTATATTTTTACCTATAAAAAATCTATTTATATTCTCATTCATTTAAAAATTAATAATATTTTAAAAAAATTTCTTTTTCCTTTCAATCCTTCCAAATTTTACACTTCTACTTCATCTAACTTATTTGACCCGATTCGTGACCCAAATGTACTCTTGGCCGTCAACCTTTACTGCCTTTAATCTGTCGCTCAGTAGCTTATCATATCTCCAGTGTTGTGCTCTAGTCTTTTAAAGATCACAGTTTCGCTTCATCTACTTAATTACTTCTCCTCCAGCAACACACATTTGTTGAACTTCGGGACCGCTTAGCACTATTCTGACAGCTTGCAGTGCTTGAAAACCTTCAGGTTTCATCTCTTCGGTTGGGTGGTCACTGAAAAATTCTTCAAGCTTCTCTTTTGATGAAAAAGGCGGCAACGTTATCGGCTGTTCAGCAGTAGGCTCATTCTCCCCCGTTCACAGACTCAACTAATTTCTTCTCGCCTTCCTTCTCTTCTGTTTCAGCATCATCCTCTTTCATTTGTGTCTCTGATTTCTCCTTTCCTTCAACTAGCTTATTCTCTTCTTTTTCTTTTATCCACTCTTCTTTGGCAAAGAAAAACTCATCAAACCGTCTGAACAGCTCCCTCTTGAAGTCGGTCGAATTGCGCATGGGTGCTCTGGTTTTATAGTAGTGCCAATTCAGAGCGTCACCTTCGAAACCAGCTACAGCAGCCTCCAACTTCTCTTGCTCTGCTATGGAGTTAATGTCGAAGTACCTTTACACGAAGGACCCACACAAGTGGATCTTCCCCACCAAACATAGGAGCTTCTGCATCCTCCTCTGCGTCCCTTCTCCATCTAGCCAATATCAGTTTTTTCACTAAATATTCCCATGTTCAGCTTTCATTGTCCCCGCTCTAATACCCAATTTGTTATGACCCACTCCTAAACAGCGCTAATAACAAGACTTAAACTAGAAATATATGATAATAGCTTGACACTGATAATAATATTACTGCATAACTGAACCAGACTACTAGGGAAAAGATTACTTCTACACCAAATACATAAACTACAACAACAAAACAATAACAGATTAACAAGAAACAGAACAAGACATTCCACTCAACAAGGTACAAAACAACAGACATACACATTAAACATAACAGATCTGCCAATCACTCGAGTGGGTTGGCACTCTCCACACTGCAAATTCTTCCCCCTCTTCCTTGAATCAGAGTGAACCAAAACTGACATTCATAGACTTGGACCACAGCAGCCCTATAACCACCCTACTTTTTCTATTCCTTTCTCTAAAATGCTAGTCAAAGTTCTAATCAATAAAAGGTTACTTTTCCTTTTCGTGCATGTTTCTGGGTTTCCAAAATTGGTCCTAACAATATCCTAGATTAGCCAATGTAATTTAGGTATCCTATACTACCTTAGTCTTCGCTAACTGAATGAAGGGCCTGATATTGTGAGCACAAAGGGTTGAAGATGAACAAGAGAATGAGGAGAGGAGAGGCTCCAGCCGTAACAAATCCTGAGGAGATTGTAAGAATGTGAAAGAGGGAAATAACATGTTGCCACCTCACATGGTTCGCGAGGTGCAAGAGAGGGGCCCTTGGTTGGGTATATATTGTGAAGCGAGGGGTCAGTGAAGGGTTGAGGAAGAATTTGGCTTATAGTGCGAAAAGTTTTCTAACCTATCAAAGGCTAGGAGAATTTTCTTGGGAGAATTATACTGAAATTTCTCTTAAATTATCAAATAATTTAATAATTTTAAAAGATATAAAAATAATATATTTATATTGTAAAATGACACAATTATTCTTACTATAATTGTCTTAGTAACAGGCTTTGCTTCATATAATAAGGATAATTATATTATTTTATAATTTAAATATAGTATCTCTAGATCCCTTGAGACTATTTAGTTGTTTGATAATTTAAAAAAAAATTATAATTAATTATCTTTTATATTATTATGTGTCTGGCGCTATTTTGATCATACTCGTCTATTCCTTGAATATGATAGGATTCTCTCATGTTAGTTCTATAGCAGAAGGTCATTTTAAGGCTGGTTTCCATTAAACGATAATATTAATTTTATTATTAAAATATAGGATTTTGGGAAATGTGCTTCTTAACCTTTTATTTTAATGTTAAATCATGTATTAAAAAAATTATATACCCAATTTATTATAAAATTTTAGGACTTAGTGACAACGCTTATGATTTATATAAACTAAAACCATAATGTTAAAATTAAACATCACTTACTAATTTAAATTCGTTAACGTTAATGAAGTTACTTAGGGAATATGTTCTTGTTTATATAACAACTTTATTTGATTTGCCCTATTTAAATAAATTATTATTTTATATGAATAATAGATTTATTAGTATATTGTCAAAATAAGTGTCACTGTATCTTATCTTTTATTGTGAGAGGTAAATATAGCGTATTTTTCATTTTTAAAAGAGATATTATAACATTTTTAAAATAAAAATGAAAACCTTCTAATTTAAGCGTCTCTTAATTAACAGAAGTAGTTTACTTCACGCTAATTTATCAAACAGAAAATAGATGAGATTAGAGCTTTCGGATAATACCATGGATATAATTACTGCATCAGCTTCCCGTCCTTGAAAGCTATCAATTGTTGCCACCTCAGTACCAACAGCCTCAGGCAGCTCATCCAGCATGTCCCTCAAAAGTTGTACTTGAGCAACATATGGAGATTGCACTATAATAGCTGCTGGGTTGACACCTGCATTTCAGATTCAAATAATAAGAAATACTTCTTCAGAAAACATATGCTACAGTTAAATTCAAAATTTTGAAATTAAGAATTTTATTCCTTTAAACCCTCTTCATTCTTTAATATAAGATCTAATTAATTAATTTAGATAGATTAAAAAAATTAAATTAATTAATTAATTATAACAAATATAGCATGATCTTACCAAAGTACTCATGTATAAGATTAGATTATATATCAATTTATAAATTAGATAAATTAATTTAAAAAAAATAATGTATATTAGATATAAAATGAATTAAGATCTTATATTTAGGATCAAATCTAACCTTCTAACTAGTTCCTATATTAAAGACCGAAAGTAATAATATTTAGTGTACAAAGTTTAAATCACAGACGTTAACTGCGTAAGGTATACTAGTTCAGAACCATACATTTAATAGGAAGTGTTATAAAACGAATCTAGATTGGTACTAAGAGAAAAAGATAAGGCTAAAAGCTACAACTAAGGGTGCTGGCTATCAAGATGTGATCTAACAATGATAATTATGAGGCAAATCTTGTAGATGTATCCAGTATATTCATTTCATTTTCAGTTGTTAGGATAAACAGCATCCTTACTTTGCAGGAGTTTCTAACTTGATGTGAGAAGCTTCTCAGTTCTTCTTTGTAATTGTTATTCTTACTAGCCTGTGATTCTTTATTGTATAATGATAGATCAGTAATATGAGGTAAGTTTCCCATTAGTTATATGAGATGTTCAATAGTATATTTAAGTGAGTTGATTCTCCTGCCTTAATAATTAGCTTTTGAGAGAGGTTCTCAACGAGGAACTCATCAATTGATATCAAGTGATTGACAAATCTAAAAAAGGACTACCTATAGAGGATTTTAATTAGCAGAGTGTTTGGATTGGTGAGCATCAAATGAAGTGTCATAGAGTATAAATGTTAGGCCATCAACTCTCAAAGGAGGGCAAATTGATATGAACTTAACTAGTATGCAATGTTTGAGTTCGAGAAGCCTTGTAGATAATTTCTTTGATTTAGTGGCGACATTATAGGGAAATATGTGAATATCCTTTCTATTGTGATTTGTTTTTATTATAATCCTTGTAAGTCCGCCATGCATCTCTCTCTGATTCTATTATCTCTTGTATATATTTCACACAAGTGATCGATGAAATATATGGAAGTAATATTCAAAATATCTCTCTGCAATTGTTCATGGTATCAGAGAAGTAAAGAACGACATTGCAATCTTCTGGTAACTTGATGGAGATAGTCCAAATTTTCGATGGTGCCAATGGTTCCTCTGTCATCATGCCACCAGCGATAACACAGTCCTTATCGTCCCCAACAAACTCACTAGTGACAATTACTAGGAGTGAGCTTAGTCTATGCGCGTCTTGCCCTTGATGGCTGTGACAAGTTAGGCCACATCACCAGCGAGACAGTCGCTCCTCCATCATCAAAAGTCATGGTGTAGTGGCGCTGAAAAACTGAGAACTCTATCGTATCGGCATGGTTAATCAATTCCACGGTTTCTTTGATCAAGAAGCCATCCATGTTCCTTCCAACATCTTGTGACATAGGGGACGCTATGAAGGATTCATATGATTCTCAAAAAAATGCAGCATTGATATTTGACATACGTGCTAAAAGTTTGCAACTAAAGTAGGACACCAAGACTCTCAATGATTGTTATCTTGCGAAGGTCTCCTTGTGGCAAGACTTAGACCTTCTCAAGGAGAGAACGTGGCACTGTAGTGATGATGCTAAGGACAGTAAAAAGGACTTGGAAGAAGATCGCCTTTTTGAGTTCCTTGTTGGCCTCAATCCGATATATCATGTTCGGGGACGCCTTTCGGCTCAGGATCCTATGCCCTCTATCAGTGAAGCATTTTTTATTCTCTAGAATGAAGAATCTTGCTGCCATGTTATGCCCGTTGGGGACTTGGTTACTCTTACTACCACCACTAAAGCTTTCGCCTTGGCTGTACGCACTTCTGATTACAAAAACAGTAAGCCTCGTCCGACCTATGATCACTGCAAGAAGCTTGGCCATACCAAGGACATATGCTAGGATTTGCATGGAAAACCACTGGATTGGAAACCAATAAAAGGCAAGGGTCGTGGGTATGTTGCTGAAACCTCAAGAATAGATGATACAGATTCTCCTACACTTGCCAACCATGATGATGCACTAAATAAAATTTTGGAGTGAGTTACTACCTTAGAAAACAGTCACCAAACTCCTAAACAACCAATGCCGACAGTTGTCCAACAAGGTAACTTTTATAAAGCATTGGCTACTATTAAAGGTATGAGTTCTGGGCATTGTTGGATGGTTGATTTAGGTGTCTCTGATCATATAACTAATGATATGTCGTTATTCTCTATTACACTCCTGCCAAATCCAATCTCACTATTAAGATTGCTGACACCTCTAATGCTCTTGTTGCTGGAATTGGTGGCCTTAAAGTGTCCAACTCCCTTACTCTTCATACTATCCTTCATGTTCCTAACTTAAAGTGCAACATATTATCTGTAAGCCAATTGGCTAGAGAGGAACGTTGCCATGCTGACATTTTTGCTACTCATTTTGTTTTCTAGGACCTACTTACAGAGACGATGATTGGCAATGCTAAGGAGATTGATGGGCTTTACTTCCTGGATGAGTATGGTGATCAACATTTAAAGTCTTGTCATAAAATGTCTCTCCTTAGGACTAATGATTTAGAGTCATGGCACTAACGGTTAGGTCATCCTAATTTTCATTACATGTCCCATATGTTTCCTTCTCTTTGTTCTAATAAAAACACTTCTCAATTTCATTGTGATTCTTGTGAACTTGCCAAGCACCATCCTACCTCCTTTTCTAGTATTCCATATTGTGCTTTAAAGCCACTCGCAACTATTCATAGTGATTTATGGGGACCCTCTTGCACCCTAAATCGCACAAATTCAAAATGGTTTATAACATTCATTGACGATTACACATGTGTAAGTTGGGGTTTTCTCTTAAAAGATAAAACTGAGGTCTACTCTATATTTGTCGATTTCTATAACATGATTGAAACTCAATTTCAAACCAAAATTCAAATTCTGCATACAGACAATGGAATCGAGTACTTTAATCATTCCCTATCCACTTTAATGGAAGACCATGGTATTTTGCATAAAAGCACTTGTCCCTATACCCCACAAAAAATGGCATTACTAAAAGAAAAAAATGCCATATCCTTGAAACAGCTCGTGTCCCTCTGTTTAGCTCTAATGTACCTAAGTTTTATTGGGACGATGCTGTGCTTACAGCCATATTCCTCATTAACCAAATGCCAAGCAAAACTCTTTACTATAGCACACCCTTGCAAGTCCTCCGACAATACTACAACCTACCATTATTGAAAAATACACTTCCTTTAAAGGTCTTTGGGTGCACATCCTATGCTCATATACATCACACTAATAAACTTGATCCAAAAGTTATCAATCTTAGGATATTCGAGCTCCCGAAAGGTTTATAAGTGCTATGATCCCCTCACCAAACATATCTATGTCACATGTGATGTAACCTTCCATGAAGAAGTTCCGTTTTACTAGTCTTCAATTTAGGGGAGAGTTGGAGTGAACCTCAGACTAAATCACCTATTTCAACACCTGACTCTAAAATCGAGCACCCACCTTACATTGAATATGATCCTAACCCAGAATCTGATCTTGACTTCGTCCCTTCTCTAGAACATAATGAAGTGCCTAATGTTAATCAAGGGAACACTAACTTGGGGTGAACACTAATCAATCTATTCAAATCTATACCAGAAGACATAGGACAGATAGAGCTCCTCCGACCACTAGCATACGCCAAGAGTCAAAACCGAAGGCAGATCCAAGGGGATTGGAAAATAATGAAACAAAGCAAGTGCATGATGATCTTGACTTACCTATTGTCGTGAGAAAGCAGCCCCAGTCAAGCACAAGACATCCTATAGAAAGGTTTGTCTCAAATCAAGCACTCTCATCAATGTTTTGTGCCCTTATCTCTCACCTGGACAATGTCAAGATTCCTAATAATATTGATGAAGCGTTAACCAGTCCTGAATGAAGAAAGGCTATTATGGAGGAAATGAAAGCATTAGAAGATGATGAAACCTCAGAAATTGTGAATCTTCCTAAAGGTAAGAAACCAGTAGGGTGCAAATGGGTGTTTACCCCAAAACACACAACTGATAGAAGCCTTGACAAATATAAGGCAAGATTGGTAGTGAAGGGTTTCTCTCATATTTATGGCATGCATTATATTGAGACTTTTGAAACGATGACAAAGTTGAATAGTATTAGAATTTGGCTATCCTTAGCTGCTAATCCTAATTGGCTAATACATCATATGCATGTAAAGAATGCCTTCCTGAATGGGGAGCTAAGGGAAGAAGTGTACATGAACCTGCCACCAGGATTTCTCAAGAAGAGGGCTAGTCAAGTATGCAGATTAAAGAAGTCATTATATGGATTGAAAAAATCTCCCAAAGCATAGTTTGAGAGAGTCTCCCAAGTATTAAAAGCCCAAGGTTATGTTCAAGGACAAAGTAACCATACGATGTTCTTCAAACACTGTGAAAAAAATTATTATTTTAGCAATATATGTGGATGATATTATCCTCACTAGAGATGACCTTGTTGAGATTGATTGTATCAAAGGGGCACTAAGTCTAGAATTTCATATCAAAGATCTAGGAGAGATGAAGTACTTTCTTGGAATGGAAGTTGCCAAATCAAGAGAGGCAATTAGCATATCTCAAAGAAAATATGTTCTAGATCTTCTAAAGAAAACATGCATGTTGGGTTGCAGACCAAGTGACACTCCTATATGGGTTAACAAAATTAAAGATGATACAGATCTGGGAAAGGCAGTGGATGTTGGAAAATATCAATAAATGGTTAGCAAATTGATTTATTTGTCCCATACTTGACTTGATATAGCATTTGCAATTAGTGTTATGAGGCAACACTCTCATGATCCTAAACAGAAGCATCTGAACGAAGTCTACAAGATTCTCATATACTTAAAAGGTTCACTAGGCCAAATCTCTTGTTCAAAAGAACTAAAAAAAGACAAATAGAGATGTTCACAGATATTGATTGGGTAGGAGATCAAAATGACAGGAGATTCACTTCTGGATATGACACATTTGTCTGGGGCAACCTTGTCACTTGGCGAAGCAAGAAATAAAGTGTATTTGCCAGAGGTAGTGCAGAAGCAGAGTTCAGAGCTCTAACCCTTGGGATCTATGAAGGCATCTGGGTTAAATGGGTACTTGAGGAGCTGAGGATGACTACAAGTCTACCTATAAAGTTTTACTCAGATATCATGGCAGCCATCAATATTTCACATAATCTAGTTCAACATGATCACACAAAATATGTTGAAATAGACAGACACTTCATATGTGAGAAAATTGATGAAAGGTAATTGATTTCAGGTATATACTCTCTAGAGAATAGATAGCTGATATAACTCACAAAAGGTTTACCTCAAGACAAGTTTGAACACTTTGTTGGTGTAGAGATATTAGAGATATTATAAGATCTATAATATCTCTAATATCTATCCAGTTGGCAAGTTGGCTATGATCAATATCTATGCATCAACTTGAGGGAGAGTGTAGATAATATCGCTGATTTAGTCGAGATATTATATAGAAATATGTGAATATCCTTAGGTGATTATATTGGGATATGTTTTTATTATAATCCCTATAAATTCGCCATATTTCTCTCTCTGATTCTATTTACTACTGTATATATTTCACACAAGTGATCAATGAAATATACGGAAGTCATATCCAAAATATCTCTGCAATTGTTCAGCCCTATATACTTTAACAACATGAACACCTAGCATGACTAATGCATGTATTTCCTATAATAATTTGACTAAATTTTAATAAACAAACCTAAATAAATTAACAAAAATAAAATGAATAGAAATAAAAATAATTTGAAAGATATATACAATGCTTTTATATTTTATTATACAACGTTTGGTTTTTTTTACTTAATTTAAACTTAAACACCTAGTATGACCAATGCATGTATTTCCTATGCAAAGTACTTTTTCTATCCTAGCACTTGTCCCAAGGCTTTGGCATTCTTAACAAGGCAAAGCAGGCACTAGAAAATGAAAAAGCAAAGGATGTGAAATGTGTAATAGACTTGAAGCAGAACCTGTTTTCAACGTCTCCATATCTACCCGAGACTACTCCTTGTGGTCCTTCTAGAATGTTTGCTTGGTCCTTAATATAAAGTGATTTAGAAATTGTCTGAATCATTAATGTTTTAACCAAAATGTCCTTTGTAATCATTAAAGATAAATAACATTAGCAATTAATGAATCACCTTCATTGAATGTGGATAGTTCGGAAGAAAAATCAAATTTAAGACATTTTTAATGAGATTAAATCAGTTTTACCTATGTTCCTTAATATATATGAAATGGTTGATAGACCATTATAAAAAGGACCATGTTGAGTACTTTTCACTTTCCAAAAACTAGCTCTTTGTTCTCTTCTTCTTTCTCTAGCACCGATATTCGAACTTCAAACTCATTCTCCAGGTATCTCAATGCAAAGTTATGAATCACAAGCCATGAGTTAGATAATCTTCTTCCTATTCTTCCCTTCAATACATTTCTGCTATTGAATCTAATATTTTAATCTTATCATTGATCTCCCTCTTGCTTTTCAAAAGCCTTTCTTCTTATTTGTCCTGGTTTGTATACAGCATGTTGTGCTTTTTAAAAAGGGGGAAAATTTACCAGGGAACCGTTCAACCATTAGCCTGTTTAGTTTTACCAATTCTACCACTTCTTGACCAGTTTTCTTTTTCCACCGGTTCTCCTTTTACTCCGAATCTGACTAGAAACAGGTTCACTGATTTTCTAATTAAACCGACCGGTTGAGTCTGATTTTCCAAATTATGCATGATACCAGATCAATGCGTGAATTCATGATATTTATGAAAGACACGCTTTGGACTAAGCAGGGTATTAACCATCCTAATAGTTTCAGCAGATACAACAAGACCCAGAAGATCTATATCAACCTCGAAGCGCCCAGGAACAGTTTGAGCACCCTTTTATTGTTGCCAAAGTTTTCATTGTAGGCATCATTTGTTGTTTTCACATTAAAGTATTCATGTTTTAGAAAAAAAAATGAAGTATTACTATTAAAATAAAACACAGAATCAGCACTTCATATTAATAATATAATTACCAGCACAAAGTAAGGAAAAGACATGCTGCACAACAATATCAGCTTCGCCTTCATTATAAAATGAACCTGTTCCAGCTGGGTCTAGATGCTCTTCGCAACCAATTGACAGGCTTCCATATGGCATTCTTGTATCGAGCAACAACAGAGGACATTGAGTTATCCATGTAGGCTGCAGCAATGGGTTGGTAAAGCTTTCCATAAAAATAACCATTAACAGCAGAGAAGGTAAAAGGATAAATACTGTGAAAAGATCAATCTGCATAGTGCATTGCATCCTAACTAAAAAGCGAAGGTAGTACTCAAACATAACTTGATGGTTGATCAGGGTGAGTTTTAGCATGAAGGGTGGGAAAACATTATCTTAAAAATCTGTTAGTAAGACTCATTAGCAACTATCCGTTCAATTGGCACTCTGTACCTATGCCCCAGTCATACCGTTATGTAATAGAAATATGGCTCCCATTATTGATCTTCACAGACTTTCCTCATCCCCCCCCCCCCTGCTTGCATGCTTATTTTATTCCAATTTGAAGCATGACGATCATAGATCTAAGAGTTCATTGAATTCACTCTGTACAGAATATTGTCTAGAAAGATTATTTTAAGTAAAAAAAAAAATTCTCAAAAGATGAGATCCTAGAAATTCTGAGTATTATCTCAAGAAATAAAGGACCAGCATAAAGAGAATTAGAAGAAGCTTTAAGTGCCTTAGTTAGGACAAGTAGTAATGCAATTCAGTAGAGCTTTACTGTAATAAAATACGCACAAGGGGAAGAAAATTAAGTTACGATAATAGAGATGTTGTTTATGGGGAGTAATACCTTGACAAAAGGAGAGTCAACAAGAAGATGAGAAAAGACATTCTCAGAGGACTTCAATAGTCCACCATACATCTCCTTTGATGCCCAGTTAGCAATTGCATCATTCATACGGTATTGTATTGTTAACCTTGTGGTGAGAACCCCTTCATGCAAAGTTGTAGCCCTCTCCAGTAATGATATTCCAAGACCTCCTTCCAAAGCCTTTCTAGATAATATGACAGGAGCAAGTTGGCATTGATCACCAGCAAGAATGCAGCGCTTTCCCTGCAATATAGGAATCCAGCAAGAAGGTTCAATTGCATGTCCAGCTTCATCTATAACAACCAAGTCAAAAGCATCTAGCCTTCGAATCAATGGATCAGCTGCTCCAGTATTTGTGGCAAGCACAACCTGAGCACTAGATAGCGCCTCATTCATAGTCTCCTTTTCCTTTCTCTTCAGTGACCTTCCCAGCTGTTTCAGAAGTTGGCGTATCCCAGCTGCTAATGAATCATCTTTTAAGCAATGTCTAAGATCTCTCCTTAGATCTGACTTCTTCCTTTCATACTCAGCTCGAAAACTTGCAAGCTTACCATTTACAATTTCTCCTAGAGACTTTGAGCCCACAGTTTTTGATATGCGACCAGGATTGCCAACCCGTACAATATTCAATCTAATATTTGAAAGCTTTTCCACCATGTTATCAACAGCTGCATTAGTAGGTGCTGTTACAAGAACCCTTTCACCTTGCCGAACAGCATATGCTATAAGTTGCTTGAGCAAACCTGTCTTTCCTGTACCAGGAGGCCCTTGGATAACCAATACAGGCCTATTTTTGTTCAAACCTAGTGCTATTGCTTTTTGCTGGGAATTATCAAAGCTTTCACTTCCTAACAGTCCGTTTATGTTTTCTTCATCCCAGTCAGCTATATGATTTTTCTCAAGCCAAGCAAAATCTTCCCCATCTCCAAACAGTGTCGCCACAACAGCAATCGAAGGATTCTTCTTTTGTAGACCATTCTTCTGAAGCAGCATTAGGGCTTCACAGTTGCGCTGAAAAAGATCATAAAAGCTTCTAAAAATTTGCTGTACATATAAAAATAGTCAACTCACAAATAATATTATTAAAAAAGAAAGAAAACAGAGATATATAATTATGAAATTAGGTCAATCTCTTTAATGCATCACTGGTTGACAAAACTGAAATTATCTTTAATGATAACAGCTGGCAGGGAGTAGTTGCCAAAAGCTATATCATTGTGCCTGCCCTATCTTTGTACGCTAGAAGTGGATTCACATATACTGTTGAAAGAGCAACTTTGAAGCAACTGTTCTGAATCAATACAAAGAGAACAAATAACATATACCCCCACCAAAAAATAGTGAAACTACATAGAACCTCCCTTTGTTTTAAGGTTATGTTCAGATGATAGCTTGGGATGGAATGACAAGGAGCTGAATGGTCATTTTGGATGAACCTTGTTTTGTAGTCATTTTAGGATGGAAAGAAATGGCAGTGGCAACATTCAAAATCCAAATGCTTTTGTTCCTCCAAATTGAGGGGCTGGTAAAGGAATGAGATAGGGAGATGAAAGAATAATAATTATATCCCCTTTGGCTCAAAATTTACTAGATCACATTCAAGTTATTAGAGTAATATAGGAAAACTAATTTATTTCCACATTATGTAGCCAAACATTATTTTTCCTCTTACAAGTCGGTTTGTGATGGCTAATTCCCTATGCTTGCTTAGGTCTCCATCAATTAGTATCAAAGCTGGATTGACATCCCCATAAAGGGGTACTTATAGAAGGTGCAACAAGGTGGTAAGAGTGAGCACTTGCATCTAAGGGCTTCTGCATGGGGAATAAGTTAGGGTTTGGGGTTGAAATGGTCTTTCAACCATAAACTTTGGAGTACATCATCCTTGGATCTTTATTTAATAGCTTAAATTTTTGTGTTTAAATGGTCATTCATAAGACACCAAATCATGTCAAAGTGGTGAAAACTGGTGCTAAATGTGGCAATTTCCAAGGGTCTCTCTATTGTCTGACCTCATGACATCATGTATCATGAACAAGAAATTGTTGCTTTATTTTCACCAAAAAGAACAAAGAAATAGTTACTTTATAGTTTACATTAGATGAGACTCAAAGCAGGTGCATTTGATCCTTGATCGTAGAAAAGGTGATAAAATTTCTTCACCCTTCAGATCAAATACTACACTTATATGGTACCAGAACAAGTTGACTACAGTATTAATTCATTGAATGTGATTCTAATATTACTACGCTCAATCACATTCAAGTTGACTAAGATACTCATTACTACGCTCATATTGTTGTACAACTTCATAATTACATCTTGACATTTTTAATACTTGGGGCACCCTCTGATAATATTCTTGAGAACATTTTCTCTGAAGATGGAACAATTAAAACATTCCCATAGTACCCAAAAAAAAAAACATTTCCATTGGACGCAAGAATTCATGTGATAGATGTCAAGTACCTCATAGGTAAGAGTATCAGCCAGTCCTTGGATTCGGTCAATACGCACACTCTCCCAAAGAGTTTAGAGAATGTAGGATCACCATGGCGTGATTCTAAAGCAACACTGATACTACAGCCGTCATCCCCAAGATTGTTAACAAAGCCTTGCAGACAAGAGGTTGTGACTGCACCTCTGTTATCACACGTTCTCACACAAACCATGTCTCCGGGCGAAAGTGTAGTAGGTGGTAACCGGTGGTTCCCTTCAACCTTGAATAACACCAGATGCATTCCTCCCAATCCTGTTGATGATTTAAAATGTGACAACACCACTCACATATTTATTTTTTGAGTTTAAAAGACTTCTTGTGAAGAATATATTTGAATATGTTGCATCAATATGTGATACCCTTTATCTGAAATCGATCAAACAGATTTGAAAAGGAATTTGATTATTGAAGCATAGAGACGTCCACTGAATTACATTGAAAATATGAGTTACATTTTAATAAAACGTTGGAAACTTTAGCAAAGATTCAGAATATAAATAAGAGTAAATTTAAATCTACCTTCCATACTTATCAAATCTCTGCAGTATTTGCATTATGATATTACCATTAGATGCTGAATATTGACGCACTGAGTATCTATGTAAAAGTAACCAGAATCTAAAAAATAATTATTTAATCTGTTAGCAACTTAAGGAAAGAAGTTTGGAAAAAGCAATTTCATGTTCCCATTGCTTTCATTGGCTCATTCAGTTTATGGAAATTTATTAAAATATCAATGATCAATTATAAATATCAATAATATTAATAAAGAGAAGTCAGAGTTCTTTCAAAGTAATTGAATCCTTAGCTTTACAAAAATAATAAGTTCACGAGTCATACAGAGAAGAAAAAGTATGCATATAAGCTGAATTCTGAGAAAACAAACACTAACAACTTGTCCAACAACAAAATTGGATGAAATCAATAAACAATATAGTTAAATAAATACTACCCAGTAGCCTATGTTAACTAGGATGGTATAGATAGAAAAGAATAAAAGGGCCAACCCAGTTCGAGTCCCCACTTGGTGGGGGTGCTGGGGAAGGGAATAATCTAAGCAGCCTTACCCCTGCTTTGCAGGGAGGCTGGTTCGAACCCGCGACCTCAGACCCCACGGCAAGCGAGCTTACCGCTGAGCCAAGCCGGCCCTTCTATAGATAGAAAAGAATATGGACGAAAAATAAAACTATCAAAAGCTAATCACATTTGTTAGACAAAGGTGTCAGTGCAAAATATATATATACACAAGAGATACTTAAGATGGTCTTAGACTCGTGATCAGCTTTGCATCTTAGCTCTTGTTATAATCCAACATTCGAGAAATTTCATATCATGCTTACCTTGAACATAAACCACCTTCAAACAGTTCTCAAGATTTTAATAAGCAACTTATTACAATATCACATAACAAAGTCTGGCTATTTGCTGATGCTGGAAGTGCATCAAAGGAAGTTTGATTTGGATTTGATGAATTGTAAGCACCATTGGGTATATTATGTTATGCTTCTTGTCAAAAATGAAGAATTTACTAAAGAAGAGAGAAACAGAGAGAAAAGGGAGAAGCAGAACAGAAAGAATTAGAAGAGAAAGAATGAAGAAGACGGAGAAGAATCAAGAACTGTAAGTCACTGCTTATTCCAATGTCATTATGTCCGCCTTGCAATTCAAATAGAGTGCTATTTATACACTCCAATCACCGTAACTAATCTACATTTGTGGTAACAGTAAAATAGTAAAAGTAATTGTGACACAAGTAATTTCATAACAATACCCCCCCCTAATAACAACCCTTGTCCTCAAGGGTTAGGCATTTGGAATTCAGGAAACTGCTGCTGTAAATTGTAGAGAGAAATCCAAGAAGATTCTTCCTCAGGATATCCCTTCCATTGTATCAATACTTCAGTGATGATGCGTTTCTTTTTTCTTCCAATTCTAGTAGCTAACACCTTCTCAGGATATTGAGAATGCGGAACATTAGGGTAATCAATAGGGGGATGTCTTTGTTTAACCCTTGGGTCTGGACATAATTTCAACAAAGACACATGAAACGTAGGATGAATTTTAGATTCAGGAGGCAATTCTAGTCGGTAAGCCACTGGTCCTACTCTTTCTACTACTTTATATGGTCCATAAAACCTAGGAGCCAACTTTTGATTACTTCTGGTTGCTGCAGAAACCTGCCTATAAGGCTGTAGTTTGAGAAAAACCCATTGACCCACTTGAAATTCACGATCTGATCGCTTGGCATCTGTTTTCTGTTTCATTGTATTGATAGATTTATATAGATGATGTTTGAGTACAGCCAGCATTCTTTCTCTAGCAGCAAAACTCCTATCCACAACTTCCACAATAGCTGACCTAGGAATATAGGGAGAGTAAACCGGAGGTTTCTGACCATACAATATTTCATAAGGGGTTGCCTTAGTGGATGTATGGAAAGTGGTATTATACCACCATTCAGCCAAAGACACCCAAGAGTTCCACTCCTTAGGATTCTCCCAACACATGCACCTTAGATATGATTCCAAACATCTATTCAATACTTCTGTCTGACCATCACTCTGAGGATGGTAAGCTGATGACAATTTCTGCTCAATCCTTAAAATCTTGACAAATTCCTTCCAGAAGTTACTAACAAAGATGGGGTCTCTATCACTGATTATTTCTGTTGGCGCCCCATGGAGCTTGTAAACCTGATCAAGAAAAATCTGTGCAAGGGATGAAGCTGTAAAGGGATGAGCCAAGGAAATAAAATGGGCATACTTGCTCATACGGTCAACTATGACCCAAATAGCTTCCTTCCCATTAGATTTAGGAAGCCCCTCTATAAAATCCATGGAGATGCTCTCCCAAACCTTGCTGGCAATGGGAAGAGGCTGTAGTAACCCTGGAGAAGCTACAGTCTCATACTTACACCTAGCACAAGTGTCACATCCCTTCACAAATTCTTCCACCTCCTTGTGCAGATCCCTCCACCAAAATAATCCACGGACCTTTTGATATGTTGCATTAATCCCTGAATGCCCCCCTTGAGCACTGGAATGAAGCCATTCAAGAATCTGTTGCCTTACACCCACAACCTTTCCTACTACAATTTTACCATTTCTGCGCAAAACAGCCCCATCCCAAGTGAATTTCCCTGCAATTCCATCAGCTTTCTGTTTGATATCTGTTAGTACGGTTGCCACCCTTGGATCAGCTTCCCACGAATCCTTGATCAGCTCCAACAGCTCAGGAGAAGCAGTATCAAGTGTCATATGTAGAATTTGAGAACCATGCAGCCGTGAAAGAGCATCAGCCACGCAATTATCAGTACCTTTCTTATATTGAATTTCATAATCATATCCCATCAACTTAGCTAACCAATACATTTGGAAGGGTGTCTTAAGCTTTTGTCCTAACAAATACTTAAGACTTTGCTGATCAGTTTTTATACTAAAACAGGATCTTTCTAAGTATTGGTGCCAGTTTTCTACTGCAAGAACCACAGCTAGTAACTCCTTTTCATATATTGAAAGTTTGGCATGATGAGAACCCAAAGCCTTACTAAAAAATGCAATTGGTTGTCCCTCCTGCATAAGAACAGCCCCTACCCCTGCTCCACATGCATCTGCCTCCACCACAAATCTCTTTGAAAAATTGGGCAACGTAAGGACAGGAGCAGATACTAGAATATCCTTTAAGCGCTGAAAAGAGTTGCTAGCTTCTTCAGACCACTTAAATGCATCCTTCCTTGTAAGGAGCGTTAGAGGACGAGCCATTCCCCCATATCCTTTAATAAACCTCCTATAATAACCAGCCAAACCAAGAAAGCCTCTTAACTGTTTTACATTTTGAGGTTCAGGCCAGTCCACAATAGCCTGGATCTTCTTGGGGTCTGTTGATACCTTCCCCTCTGTAATGATATGCCCTAAATACTCCACACTTCTCGCAGCAAAGGTACACTTGCTCTTCTTAACATAGTACTGCTGGTCACGAAGGGTACTTAACACTAATCTCAAATGTGACACATGTTCTGTAATGGAAGGACTGTAAATGAGGATATCGTCAAAAAACACCAACACAAACTTACGAAGGTAGGGTCTAAAAATATCATTCATGGCCCCTTGAAATGTAGCTGGGGCATTAGTGAGTCCAAAGGGCATGACCAACCACTCATAATGCCCTGAATGAGTCTTGAAAGCTGTCTTATAGCAATCATCTGGTACCATTCTTATTTGATGATAACCAGCTCTTAAATCCAACTTAGTAAAACATGTAGCAGAATGTAGTTCATCCAATAGGTCTTCCACCAAAGGAATGGGGTATTGATTCTTTATGGTATACTTGTTCAACTCCCGATAATCGATGCACATCCTCCAAGTTCCATCTTTCTTTTTCACTAGAACGATGGGGGCAGAAAAAGGTGAACAGCTTTCTTGCAACACCCCATTTTCCAGGAGATCTCTAACCTGCTGCTCAATTACATTCTTCTGCTCGGTAGAATAGCGATAGGGCTTGATATTAATTGGGTTAGTCCCTTCTTGAAGGACAATGGGATGGTTGTGGCCAGGTCTTAATGGTGGAAGGCTTTGGGGCTCCTTGAATACATCATCAAACTCATTCAGCAGCTCTTGCACTCCTTCAGGATAGACAATTACCTCACTCTGCATTGTGAACAGCTGAACTCCCTCCTGCGGTCGTAGGAGTTGCACTAAGAATACTTGCTGGTCACCACTGCTCTGAAAATGCCATTTAGTGGTAAAAACCGCCTCTGGAGTTTTAGGTACAGTTGCCTGTAACGTGCACATCCCTCCCTTATACCAGAAGTGCATAGCCATCCGATCATATTCCCAATACGCGTTCTTGATAGTCCTCAGCCACTCTAACCCAAGTACCACATCATAGGTATGCAGATCAATAACCCGGACATTAGTTTCAAATTCCATCCCTTGCATTCGCCACTGAAATCCCTTCCATATCCCATGAACCTTGAGTTTCCTTCCCCCTGCTACTTGTACCAAAGACAGGTCATCATTCTCCTCCTTCCATCCAAGTTTCCTTGCCAGAGTTCTATCAAGGAAGTTGTGAGTACTTCCATTATCAATCAATATATATATACTCCTTTTTCCCACGCTCCCTGCTATTTTCATACTCTCAGCAGTTTCTTGCCCATGAATCGCATGTAAAGACAGCAGGGGAACTAAATCATCAACGCCTTCCTCGCCCATAGCCGAATCTACGTGAATCTCGTTATCCTCTTCCAGAGCAATAAAGTGTAATTGCATTCTCTGTCTTTCAGGACAACGATGATCGCGTGAAAACCTTTCATGACAATAAAAGCACAAGTTTTTTGCCCTATGCTCTGCCTCCTCCTCAGCAGTAAGCATCTTAATCGGTCGCACACTTCTTGCCGGAATCTTGGGCCCCATCACTGGATCCTTCACCACTAACGGCGTTTCAATTGTCCCCGAGGCAGGTCCACCCTTCAACAAGGCATTCTTGTACGCTGTTAACGGAATTGCAGGCGTTGAGGATCCCACTACCTGCTTTCCCATTTTCTCATTTACCGACTTAGTACCCCGATGGTTGACCGCAATTTCCTGGATTCTTGCGAGGCGTCGAGCCTCGACTAATGTCTGGGGATCAAACATTAACACGGAATCCGCGATTTCATCCTTCAATGCCCCTACATAAACATCAACCAAGTAAGCCTCCGAGAGGTCCAGTTTGGCTGCTATCGTATCGAACCGAACGTTGAATTCCGCTAACGGTCCCGTCTGCCTGAGGTGTGTCAACTCGGTCATGGGTTTCTCATAGGGTGGCCCGAACGTCTTCCTTAACAACTCTGCGTATTCGTCCCAAGTGGGTCGATATTCTCCCCATCGTCGCTCAGTCGCCAACTGCCACTCAAATGAATCCCCGTCAAGATTCACCGCAGCGGCATCCACCTTCCCTTCTTCCGGGATATCCTCGACCCGGAAGTACCGCTCACACTTCAGTATCCAAGAATGGATATTCTTGCCATCATACTTTGGGAAGTCCATTCTTGGTACACGGACCCTCCGTCGATCGTCCCCATGATCATTACCCCTCGGATTGCCGTGACGATGGGGTACACCTTGAATAATGCCCCGCAATTCTTGTGTCGCCGTCTGCAATTCTTGCCGAAACGCCCGCCCCATCATTTGCATTTCCTCTCGGAAACCCAGAACGGTTTCCTGTAAGTCGTCTACCTTCGACAATCGTCCTTCAACACCCAGTAATCGATCTTCCATTATTTTTGTTGTTTCTTGACGACGGGTTTTAACCATCCAGCACCAGCGATTGCACAGTCCGAGGAATGCTGTGCTCTGATACCACTGTTATGCTTCTTGTCAAAAATGAAGAATTTACTAAAGAAGAGAGAAACAGAGAGAAAAGGGAGAAGCAGAACAGAAAGAATTAGAAGAGAAAGAATGAAGAAGACGGAGAAGAATCAAGAACTGTAAGTCACTGCTTATTCCAATGTCATTATGTCCGCCTTGCAATTCAAATAGAGTGCTATTTATACACTCCAATCACCGTAACTAATCTACATTTGTGGTAACAGTAAAATAGTAAAAGTAATTGTGACACAAGTAATTTCATAACATATTAGTATTAACAGAATACCGTACAATTGCATTGTCTTCAAGTCATTGCAAAGATGGGGCATACTAGCAGGCGTTGTATCATAAACAAGTGAAAAGTCAATTATATCCATCTCTAGGGCATAGTATAGTTGAAATGGTACATTCAAAAAGTCATAGACATGAATTTTCTTATTTCTGGAGGCAAAAAGAAAACAAAAAATTCAAACTAACGTCTTTTAAAGCACATAAAAAGGAGAGACTAAATTGTAGGAGAAAATCGAGACCTGAATATTATGATTCGGTTTGTCTCAAAAATTAGAAATTAAATGAGACAGGAGTAAGGGAAGACCTGTAGATGTACTGATGGCGTTTAAATTACAAATAGTGTCACAGAGTTCTTGTTGAGCCTGACCATGGCTAACCAAGAACTCAATAGGCTTCAAGGAGGAGTCAGAAGTATCGTCTGGTCTAGGAACAGCATCCAATTCTTCTTGTGTAAACTCCAACTCGGCGTATATTTCTATGCGAAGTAATTCTGACATGCGCTTGGTGAATTCCTCAATTCTGTGCTGTATTGACTTGACCTTCTCTAAGTCCATTCCTAAAACGCCTTGGACAGACTTCGGCTGCGCTACCTTTCTTGCAATTGCCCTGTGCTGAGCTTTAAATGAATAAATAATTCTCAGCTCTGCAACCACTTGCTCATGTTGCAGCATTGTAACAAATTTGAACATAAAACATGCACTAGAAACCTGATTTGGAGAGCTCTTTCAGTAGTTTCCATGATTCAGTTTCACACCAGTTCTGGACCAATGATTTACGCTGGAGGCCTTGGAGAACGTCCCGCAGCTCCCTTTGAAAGTGATCAAACAGAGTAGGATAATGGGTGCAAGCTTTCAAGCAGATAACTTCAAGGCCAAGAGGCATGGGAACGGCATTCAGATAAGGTTGAGCCTGAATTACAAATGTGAGACCTGGTCCCATGCGCTGCCTCAGCTCCGAGAACTCCCCCTGTGCCTCTGCAGAAGCAAAATCAGAAGCCATGGCCCTCATACTATGACGAATCCATCGTACGACGCTCTTCCCCAGATCCTTCCGCCCGAGTGGGTCTCCATTCTGGTAGATACCACTCACGTTGAGCGGTGCCTCAATGCTACTTTCTCTCCCCCTCTCAATGCCTTGGACCTCCTTCTGTTCTTCTATCGGGTGTTCAAGTCCCCTGCCGGGAACACTGGCAAGGATGACTGAGATGGATATTGGGAAGACCCATTCTTCTTAGTTTCGTCAGCACTAGTCAGCTTTGTACTTGCTTTAAATCGACGTCGTCTCATTCTTTTGGTGCTATTGGCCAGCTTAGTTTCATTGTTGCTGCCATTGGGGCCGTTTCGAATGACTTGTTGGAAGCCGAATGAAGGTGATGAGCTGCACAAGGTGTAGGCATTATTACGAGTAAATAGACTGAGGGACCGAAGTGAATAAAAGGGCCCATTAGAGGCATTACAACGGAAACGCAAACTCCGTTTTGAAGTCATTTTTGCTGGGATTCTACTGCACAAGAAGCTCGTCGACGTAACCATTGCTGCTTTTCCTTTTACAAATTCAGACCCAAAGAAACCGAGTCATTAGGTATAGATATTTTTTTCCGATTGCAGATTGCTAGGCAGCAAGATGCTTATATGTTGGCAGACAAATCAGGGCTTTTGAATTTGAACCGTTAGTTGCATTTGAGGCCAGGAAGGAAGCGTTTCTTTTTTCTTGACCGCTTTCTCTATTTTATGGGAGCAAAGAAAACAAGCAGCACGGAGATTTTTGAGGGAAGGACTTGCTGAAAACGAAAGTGGGAGAAGTAGGCCGTTATCGCGTACCCCTGACACTACAAAAGGTGGGTCCCAGGTTAGGGAAGGGGAAGCTCCAGGCTCCATTTTTAATTGGCTGCGTATGATTTTGTGGCGCGTCTGGCTTAACCCCCTTCTAGCTGACGTGCTTCTTTCTTGTTCGTGTTATAAAAGGTGGGCCTGTTTGGAATGTTGTCACTTTTTTGACAAAATTTTATTTTAAAAAACTTTAAAATAAATAATTATATTTATTCATAAATATTTTTAAGATAAATTATGATTTAAAATTATAATTTTAAATAAATTATTAAAATTAATTTTTAAAATAGTAAAAAAATTTATACACTATCTAATTATTATTTTATTTTTATTTTTTCTTATATCATCTCTCATCTCTACTATCTCTCATCTATCTTTTTTATCCTCTCTCATCTCTCCTCTTCACCTTCTCTCTTCTCTTTTCTTCATCATATCTCATATTTTATCTTTTTAATAAAATAATATATTTTTTAATAATTTATTAATATAAAAAATTATTTTAAAAATAACTATCAAAATATTTATTTATTTAGAATCATCCTTTTTCATAATTTTTTTATTAAAATTTTTTTTTATAAATTATCTAAAAAAAATTTATAAGTATTTTTATAAAAGTTTATCCAAAAACACATACATAATCTGACTCTCCCGGGTGCTTTTCATGTGGCTCGAAATGGCCATGCGTTCTCTTTAAATATTTTGATCCTTGGCTCCTTAATTCTCTTTTCTCTTTCTAACAAAAAAACTGTCTCGCTCATGTTTGTTTTTTTGAAAATAACTAGAATCACTGTAATAAATTTATTTTGAAAGTCCTCAAAACTCTAAAACTTCACAATAGTCAATATTCTGATTGAAATTAATTTTATAATATCAAAAAATAAAAATACCCTACTATTAAAAGAAAAAAAATAAAAATATTAACAAGATGAATATAGACATTATCAGACAAATAGAGGTCTTTTTAAAGCTTATATTTGTATTGTTAAAACTCATACTTATCCTATTAAAATATATATTCTTCCTGTTAATACCTCTATTTATTTTGTTAATTTAGTTATTGTTCTTTTTAAAGCTCATATTCTTCTTATTATTTCTCATATTTATTTTATTAATACCCTTATTTATCTTATAAATTTTTTTTATTCTTATTATTTTTTTATTCATCTTATTACTGCCTCTATTGGTATTATTAATTTCCTTGTTATTATTGTTATAGTTCATATTTTTTTTATTAATACCTATATTTATCTTGTTAATTTTTTTATTATTTTTGTTAAAACCCATATTCTTCTCTCTTTATTGGTGGGGTATTTTTTTTCTTTTGGCATCACAAAATTAATTTTAGTTTAACCCTTAGATTATAGTGAAATTTTAGAATTTTTTAAAAGTTTTTAGAATATATTTGTTACAATGGTATTGTATGAAATTTTCCCTTATTTTTTTCCCAGAAACTTACTCTTCACCCTAGTCTATTTTATCAGTTTGCTCATAAATCACTGGTCTTAAATTTATTTTCCTATCCTTTCTCACCACTAATACGAGCTCTTTCAGC
This sequence comes from Leucaena leucocephala, assembly GCA_037074615.1. Classification (NCBI taxonomy): domain Eukaryota; kingdom Viridiplantae; phylum Streptophyta; class Magnoliopsida; order Fabales; family Fabaceae; genus Leucaena; species Leucaena leucocephala. The sequence goes on along the minus strand of CM073544.1, from coordinate 72,528 downwards.
CCTTTATTACAGTTTACATATTAAACGAAAAAACTTAAAAATAATTAAATAAATTCATATCAGTTATAACAACAAGAAAGAAGAGGAGACGAGAATAATAAGTATTATCCCACTATATAAGATTAGCTATATGGATCACTTAATACCATTATATTTTATCCACAATTAAATTTTTTTATGCATTGTTAACAAAAATGTCATACTCAATGATCTTATTGAACATTCTCTTGAATCTTTCTCTAACCCTTTAAAAGGACTATATCATATTGTATGACATATTCTCCTCATTAGCACCTTCTAACAACTTTTTTTATACATATCCAAACTATTTTAAATAATTTTTTATTATTTTCTCTTTAATAGGCGATATGCCCACTTGTCCTCTAGCATGATCATTTTTATTTTTTTTATATGATTACATATTTATTTTAACATCCTCATCTTTACTCTCCAAACTTTATAGTCTTGTGTTCAACATTCAGAGAACAAGAGAACAAGAGAACAACGGCAAATAAATAGATAAAAAAACAAAGTGGAAATTCATCAATAGTGGAACGATTAGAAGTGCAAAGATGGATCATTCCGTCGTAATGGTGTTCTAACACTGTATAAGAACAAATGAGAATCACTTCTTTAATATTATGGTTAAGGTACAAAGTTGTTCCTAGGGTATTTTTTTTCATATACATCATTTTAAAGTCGAAAATGATGCAATGTCAACCTTCAAGTCTTGAAATTAAAGCAATATTGCTCTTTCATTAAACTTGAACATTAGCGGGTAAGAAAAATTATAATTAAATACTTCAAAAATTACATTATAAGAAAATTGAGGCCAATTAAATAGCCTAAAATTACAAATAAATGCGAAGAGACTAGTATCAATTCTTAACCACGTCTCGGAAATGAAAAGTGTAGAGATATTGTGTAGAGATATTGTAGTGATATTATATGATATGTAATATTCCGTAATTAGTATGGAGGATACGATATGATACTGATATGATATTGTAATTAATGTCTAGGGTTACCTATTATATCTAGGGTTATCTATTATATCTATAAATATGTATTCAACATATCAATGAAAATAAGCATTTTTACATCATTTTGCTCTCTCTATTTACATGGTATCAAAGCAGGTTAACCTAATGTTTGCTATTTTTTTTCCTCTTCTTCTTTCTTTCTCCCTGTTGTGCACTGTAGCGCACTGTAGCGACGTTTGTGGCTTTACTGTAGCGTCGTTGTGGCTGTCCTTCGTTGCAGATCTGGAGTTTCTAATTTTTTGACAATTTTGGTCGCTGTTTTGACCCTTGGAGTGGTCTTATTCTACTTGTTAGAATATTGGTTCTTACGGAGCTCCCGGTGAAGCTCTGGTTGTTGGATCCTTTGGTTCTTTTGTTTAGTCGTTGTTCGGCTACTCTCGCCTTTGTTACTAATCCTTTTTTTTTATGGCTGCGACCAATACTATTGCAATTTCTGAGATGATTCCAGTAGTCACTAAGATTCCTGTGAGTGCTACTATTGCAACAGGTAATAAGTCTACTGCCCTTATTTCTTCGTTTTCCAAATGGATCATAGACTCTGGTGCTACTGACCACATGACAGGTAACCGCTATCTCTTCTCTACTTATACGTCTTATGCCAACCCTTCTAATATCACCATTGCAGACGGTTCCCAATCCTGTGTTCTTGGCTCTGGCACTGTTGAACCTACTTCTTCTATTCATTTGGAATCTGTGCTCCATGTCCCTAACCTTGCGTTTAACCTTTTGTCCCCTAGTAAACTTACTCGTGAATTAAACTGTTGGGTCTCATTTTTTCCTAACCATTGCTTGATACAGGATCTTTTGACGAAGAAGATTATTGGTAGGGGTTATGAATCTTGTGGTCATTACTTTCTTGATGATCAGGGGTCTCGTGCGGTGGCTTGTACCGGTGGTGTCACTCCTTTTGAAGTACATTGTCGTTTAGGTCATTTATCTTTATCATCTCTGAAAAAGGTTTATCCTCAGTTTCAGCATTTGTCGTCCTTAGATTGTGAGTCATGTCAGTTTGCTAAACATCATCGTCTTCCCTTAGTATCTCGAGTCAATAAACGAGCTTCGTCTCCTTTTGAGCTAGTGCACTCTGATGTTTGGGGTCCGTGTCCAGTTGAGTCCAAAGCTGGTTTCAAGTACTTTGTTACCTTTGTTGATGATTATTCCCGCACTAATTGGTTATATTTAATGAAAAATCGTTCTGAATTATTCTCTCATTTTTGTGCCTTTACTGCAGAAGTTAAAAATCAATTCAATACTTCTATCCATACCTTGCGCAGTGATAATGCCAAAGAATATTTTTCTGAATCATTTTCCTCTTTTATGCTTCAAAACGGAATTTTACATCAATCTTCTTGTGTGGATACACCAGCTCAGAATGGTGTTGCCGAAAGAAAAAATCGTCACTTATTAGAAGTAGCCCGTGCCCTCATGTTTCAAATGCAGGTTCCAAAACCTTTTTGGGCCGACGCAGTCTCCACTGCTTGTTTTCTCATTAATCGTATGCCATCTTCTGTTCTTGATGGTCATATTCCCTACACTACTCTCTTTCCTTCTAAATCTTTGTTTCCTATTAACCCTAAGATTTTTGGATGTGTGTGTTTTGTTCGAGATGTGCGTCCGAGTATCTCGAAATTAGATCCCAAGTCCCTCAAGTGTGTCTTCCTTGGCTATTCCCGTGTGCAGAAAGGTTATAGGTGTTTCTCTCCGTCTCTTAATCGGTATCTGGTTTCTGCTGATGTTACTTTTCAGGAATCTCTTGCTTATTTTGCCTCTACCAATTCAGCTTCTCCTCCTCCACCTGCAGAGGAGGATACTCTTCTGGTATACTCTGTCCTTCCTTCATCATCACCGGCCCCAGCTCCCGTACTGGCACCTGGTCAACCACTTTTGTCTCGGGTCTACACCAGACGTTTGAAGGAAACTACCACTGCTCTTACGCCAGATTCTGCCCTACCATTGTCTACTTCCTCATCAGATCCTACAGAAAGTATTACTCATCCTGAGTCTGACCCGGTTCCTCCTTCTGAGATACCTCCTGTTCCTGATCCAGATCCCTCCCTCGATCTGCCTATTGCCCTCCGTAAAGGTAAACGCACTTGCACATATCCTATTTTGTCCTTTGTTTCATATAACCACCTCTCCTCTGCTTCTCGTGCCTTTGTTACGTCTTTAGACACTATTTCTGTACCTCATTCCCTATCTGAGGCCTTGTCCCACCCGGGTTGGCGTACTGCTATGGAAGAAGAGATGGCGGCCCTTGATCGTGCTGGTACGTGGTCCTTAGTTGATTTACCGGCGGGTAAGAAAGCCATTGGGTGTAAATGGGTATTGACCCCTAAAACTAAGGCTGATGGCTCCCTTGAACGCCTTAAAGCTCGTCTTGTTGCTAAAGGTTATGCTCAGAAGTATGGTGTTGACTACTCTGAGACTTTTTCTCCTGTGGCCAAGCTCTCCTCGGTTCGTCTCTTCATTTCTCTGGCCGCTACTTATAGTTGGGATCTCTCTCAGCTGGACATCAAAAATGCCTTTTTACATGGTGATCTTCTAGAAGAAGTGTATATGGAGCAACCGCCCGGTTTTGTTGCTCAGGGGGAGCATGGTAAAGTATGTCTGCTTAAGAGATCTTTATACGGCTTAAAGCAAAGCCATCGGGCATGGTTTGACAGATTTAGTACTGTTGTGAAGGACTTTGGCTTGTGTCAGAGTAAGTGTGATCATTCGGTGTTCTATCAGCGAACAAATGCTGGCATGATTCTACTAGTTGTGTATGTCGATGACATTGTGATTACAGGGAGTGATACCTTGGGGATCTCATCACTCAAGTCATTCCTTAACTCCCATTTTCAGACAAAGGATTTGGGTTCACTAAAATATTTCTTGGGAATTGAAGTTATGAGAAGCAGGAAGGGCATCTTATTGACTCAAAGAAAATATGTTCTTGATATGCTAAAAGAAACTGGTAAATTTGGAGCTGCCCCAACTAGCTTCCCTATGGTTTATAATCCGCTGCTTGATGCTGATAGTAGTATACCATATGAGAATCCTATTGAAGCTGCTAAGAGTAAGCCGTTTGAAAACCCAGAGAGGTACAGGAGATTAATTGGAAAATTGAATTATCTTACAGTTACCCGCCCTGATATCACTTATCCAGTAAGTGTTCTTAGCCAGTTTATGGTCTCTCCAACTGTTCGACAATGGGAAGCCTTAGAACACGTGTTGCATTATTTGAAGGGATCTCCAGGTCGTGGGATATTGTACAAGAGTCACGGACATATAGATATTGAGTGTTTTTGTGATGCTGATCATGGTGGATCAAAGGCCACAAGACGATCCACTACTGGTTACTGTGTCTTTGTCAGAGGAAACTTGGTATCTTAGAAAAGCAAGAAACAAAATGTAGTGTCACGATCGAGTGCAGAAGCGGAATATAGAGCCATGGCACAGTCTGTATGTGAGATAGTCTGGATATATCAGTTGATGACAGAGGTTGGCCTTCAAACCTCATTACCAGCTAAGTTGTGGTGTGATAATAAAGCGGCCCTACACATAGCTTCTAATTCGGTATTCCATGAACGCACGAAACATATTGAGATCGACTGTCATTTTATCCGAGACAAGCTCAAGGAAAATTTCATCTCTACAGGACATGTCCGATCCAGTGATCAACTAGGCGATCTCCTCACCAAAGCTCTTAATGGGGTTCGGATTGAATATCTTTGTAACAAGTTGGGTATGATTGACATCTATGCTCCAACTTGAGGGGGAGTGTAGAGATACTGTGTAGAGATATTGTAGTGATATTATATGATATGTAATATTCCGTAATTAGTATAGAGGATACGATATGATACTGATATGATATTGTAATTAATGATATTCCGTATTTGAGTCTTCCCCATTTCATTCGGTGGACCACAGACGTGAGGCAGAGAGATCAGAGGAATTGGGCGAGAAGGTTTTTCACGATTGGGTTGCCGATGAGTAGTAGTGCCCTAGTTGTTGCCGCCACTGCTGTGGAGCCACGGCCGCCGTTGCCGCCACTGCTGTGGAGCCACGACCGCCGTTGCCGCTGTTCAAATAGGGTACTGTAGCAAGTCCATATCGTGATTCTTGAAGGTCCGTTAAACTGCTGTCTTGCTTCTATCAAGTTCTTCTGTCTCTGGCGCTGCCATCGGTATTTTTCGTGAGCTATAATGAATTGAAGGTGAAGGAATTGAGTGTGGTTGCTGTTACAGAGGATGGCTATGTGTGGTGGATGGTAAGTTCCACTTCTTTCCTCCTCCTCTGTGTCGTGTCTGCGGGGATATGAGAACATGGTATCAAAGCAGGTTAACCTAATGTTTGCTAATTTTTTTTTCCTCTTCTTCTTTCTTTCTCCCTGCTGTGCACTGTAGCGCACTGTAGCGACGTTTGTGGCTTTACTATAGCGTCGTTGTATGGTCCTTATTGTATCCTCTATACTTTGCTTAGTGTTACTATGGAAGACAAAAAGGCAGAGTTATGAAATCCAGTGAAATCAATTTTATAATAAGGTAGAGAGAAGAACAACTAATGAAATCAATTTTACATGCATAGCAAAACAAACGAGAAGGTGAAATCAAGTTTAGAAAACCAAAATCCATTTTATACCGCAACATACAGAATTGAAATCAATTAAAAGTATGGATTCAATTTTTGCATATCAATTAGTGCAACACAGACATATGTTATACTAATTGATGTGATAGGAATGAAATTAATTTAGGTTAAGGTGTCATTTTAATAATGAAATTTTTTGCTAAAAATATTTGGTACCATTAAGTTTTGAAGGGTGCAAAAGTAGACATGATCATTTAAAAACAGAGCAATTTTAACACCTTTATTAACATATTCAAACTTTCCCGTCTCTTTTTTCTAGGTCCCACCATTTTCTTCTTTTAAACTTACTTGCTCCTCCCTACAATTAATTATCCCTTCTCAATCCCAATTATCCCTCTCTTCCTAGTTCCTTAACCACAATTCCACCGAATCGTAGTCTCATCTTCAAGCACTCTAGAGCAAGAGCTTCTTCCCTTTAAGCCAAACCAAGAGGAGTATGGAATTGTTATAGATGGGCCAACTGATCGTGGTTGGGAAGGGAGTTTGTTAAGACTTTGTCAATATTAGTGGATTCAATATTTGAGATAAATGTAGAGAATTGTACTTTATCAAATATTTGTCTCTGAATTTTTACCCCTTCATTGATTTCACTAATGACATGATCCAATCGATGATCCTTGTTATGATTCCAGGCTTTAGGTTGATCATTCTCTTCTTAAGAAAATGTTGCATTGGGTTTTTCTAGATCTTGAAAATCTGATGATATTTGGTTTTTGTCAAAACTCAATTTTTTAAATTTTTTAACAATCTCAGCATCATTCTTAGAAGGTTTTGAAATTGGCTCAGTTTCAGAAAACATAACATGAATAGACTCTTCTATAAAAAAAAGTTCTTTTGTTAAAAACTCTATAAACTTTGCTACGATTGAAATATCTAAGAAATAGTCCTTCATCAGTCTTAGGAACAAATTTACCCAGATTCTCCTTGTTTTTGTGAATGAAACATTTGCTTCTAAAGATCTTTAGATGTGCTATGTTAAGCTTTCTTCCTTTCTACAGCTCATAGGGAATTTTCTTAAGCATTATTCTGATGCAGGCTCTATTAAAAATGTAACAAGCCATGTTCATTACTTCTGCCCAGAAAACTTCATATGTCACATTTTCATTCAGCATAGCTCTAGTCATATAAGTGAGAGCTCTGTTCTTTCTTTCTACTACTCTATTTTATTGAGATGTGTGTGGAGTTAAGAAATTATGATTGATTCCATGCTCTTTACAGTACTCAGCAAACTCATGATTTTTAAATTCTCCTCCATAGTCAGTCATGATAGACACAATAGAAATATCTTTATCATTTTGGATCTTTTTAGCAAATACAACAAATATAATGCTTGAAATGTTTCATCTTTATATGAAAGAGACAAAGTCCAGGTAAATCTGCCCAAAAAACTTCATATGTCACATTTTCATTCAGCAAAGCTCTAGTCATATAAGTGAGAGCTCTGTTCTTTCTTTCTACTACTCCATTTTATTGAGATGTGCGCGGAGTTAAGAAATTATGATTGATTCCATGCTCTTTACAGTACTCAGCAAACTCATGATTTTCAAATTTGCTTCCATGGTCAGTCATGATAGACACAATAAAAATATCTTTCTCATTTTAGATCTTTTTAGAAAATACAACAAATGCTTGAAATGTTTCATCTTTATATGAAAGAAACAAAGTCCAGGTAAATCTTGAATAATCATTAACTTTTACAAGAGTATATAAGTTTTCTCCAAAACTTTTAACTCTTGTTGGACCAACCAAATCTATATGAAACATTTGGAGTAGCCTTTCAGTTGAGACTATCTTCTTTGATTTGAAAGAAGACTTTGTTTGTTTTCTCTTTTAACAAGCATCACATACAAAATCACTTTCAAATTTTATTTTAGGTAAACTAATTACTAAATCCTTTTTGATCTATTTTGAAAATTGGCCCATATTAACATGAGCTAAACATTTATACTAAAGCCAACTTTCACTTGTTTTACTCATAAAGCAATTTTGAGATGGATTAGGGTTGATTGAAATAGTATAGCAATATAATTACTATCCCTTGGTGCTCTGAGCTTTGTCTTTAGTTCCTCTTTGTTAAGTGGTAAGCCCTTCTTGTTGATGATCAGACATTCCTCTTAATCAAATATCAACCAATTATCTTTGTCTGTACTTTGACTCATGCTCAACAAATTGTGCATAATCTTTCCACATAATAGACATCTTCAATCCTCATTCCTTCTTGATTTCCAATTTCTCTAATTCCAGCTATTGTTCCTGATTGGTTTCCACCAAAACTGGCTTTTTCTCCTTCTTTCGGTTTGAGTTTGAAGAACTTGTCATCATATTCAATCACATATCTTGAGCATCCAATATCAATGTACCATTTAGTAGTCTTGGATGCCTTGAGACAAACATGCAAAATAATCACTTGGTTTTAGGCACATATATCTTCTTAGGTTTTGATTGGTTAGTCTTAGGCATATAAGTAACCTTAAGTACCCATTTTAAATTCCCGTAGGTTCCTTTCCTCTTGTGATAACAAGAAGTATTGTAACCCTTACGAATGTTAGTTTAGGCAGAAATACCTAAGAGGGGGTGAACTAGGTGATTTGAAAATTTTAATCATAATTTAAAACGTTAACAAAAGGTAAATATAAATAAATACAATAAGAATAGAGATAAGAAAGATTTCACCAGAACGACACTAAACAATTTATACTGGTTTGGGCTCAACTCTTATTCTACATCCAGTCCTCAGAGACTTTCTGAGATTTTACACTATATCTAAGATTGTAATGGGCTCTTAGTGCCTTCAGTACATAAATTCAGCAATTGACTCCTTCAATTGCTCCCCCTTACTCCCTCGTAAGGTTACAATTACAACTTAAGAGAAACAATCTCTTAAGCTAACAGAATGAAAAGAAATATTAACACAATCTCTCTCTAAGAGTATATATTATGTTACACATTGAAGCTCAATAACTATTAGATTTTTCAGAGATTGAGGATGAGCTGAGAATATAGTAAATTTGGAATCTAGTGAAACTTGAAAAATGTCTCTGTTCTAAGATACAAACTCGTTCTAAATTAATCGATTAATACAAATTACTATAAATTAATCGATTAATAGCAATATCTTTGTTCAAAAGAAAATATATTTTTGATATATTAATTGATTAATTTTAATTAATCGATTAATTGACTTATAAACTTTCTTTCAGAAGGCAATCTCTTGATATTAATCGATTAATTAATTGATTAATAGCACTATTTTTTCAAAAGTAAATATGTTTTCAATGTATTAATGGATTAACTAATCGATTAATTTTAATTAATCGATTAATTTAATTTTTAGCTCAAATACAGAAGGCAAGCCAATCGACATTAATCGATTAACTGATCAATTAATTGTCTCCAATTAATCGATTAATTTATTTTCTTTTTAAAACAGAAGGCTGTATTTTCAATTAATATAACATTCAATCGATTAATTACAATTAATCGATTATCTAATCGATTAATTAACTTAACGTCTCGTTAAAGACTATTTTCATCATTGAAAAACTTTTTGTTATTTTATGGTTGTCATCATCAAAACATATTTTTCAGCAACGGTGACAGTATGTACACTTAGCAAACATGTAGAAGAATGAACATAACTTTTAAAGTAAGTTAAATATGATTTTTTACCATTCTTTTTCTTTCCTTTCCTTTTATCTAGAGTTAGATCATATCCAATTTCATACTTATCAAATATGCATCTCTAGCTTCCAAGAATTACTTTGAGCATTTCACTCCCTTTGGTGAAGTTTTCAAGAGTTCTTGTTAACTCTATGCTCTTTTTCTCCGCTTCTTCACATTTTGTATAGGATTGTACATTCTTAGCTTTTTGTTTGAGTTCTTTTTCAAGAACATTAACTTTCTTCTTGGAACTTACCATCTCATTTGCTATTCTTATCAATTCAGATCGTAAAGCATTGTACTCATATAGCAATATATCATAGGTAGGTTCAAGCTTGATTACCTCATTAACATCAGACTCTTCTTGTTATTAGGCAACGAGACATATGTTTGCCACTTCTTCATTGTCACTATCTTCATTTGTTGATGAGTTATCTTCCCAGATAGATGTGACTAGAGCTTTTCTTCTCTGATATTTGTCCTTCTTCTTTTCTTTGTACTTCTTTATTAGTTGTGGACAATCAATTTTAATGTGTTCTAGCTTCTTTCATTTGAAGTAAATGATCTGATCCCTTGCTTCTAAGGTTGAGGGAAAATTTGTTTTTACTAAAATTTTCTTCTAGCAGCTATATTTTTGTATAATTTCCTGAATCTCTTAACAATGAGACTCATTTCATCATCCTCTAGCTCATAATCTTCATCTCCACTTTCTTGAGCATTTAGTGCGATGCCTTTCCCTGTTTTCTCTTTCAGCTCTTTCTTGTATTTCTATTTGCTCTCATATTCTAATAGGATTTCGAAGAAAGCTGCAATAGATCATAGTGATTCTCCTTTGGCTTCCTCTATTGCTATCACCTTTGGCTCCCATTCTTTGATGAGTCAATCAAGAATTTTTCTCATTTGATCTTCTTGACTATATCTCTTGCCAAGTGCAATCAAGTGGTTCATGAGTTGAGAGAATCTGACTTCCATGTCTCGGATGCTTTCTCCTATACTCATTTGGAATAATTTAAATTTTGTAGTTAGAGTGTTGATTCTACTCTACTTTACTTTAGAAGTTCCTTCATGAGCAATTTCAAGTGCCTCCCACATCTCCTTTCCTGTCTCCAGACTTGATACTCTAAAGTATTCTTTTTGACTTAGAGCACAAATGAGTATGTTAATAGTTTTGTCATTTAGCACAACGAGCTTCTTGTCATTATCATCGTATTTAATTGGAACTTTGGGAATCCTTTGACATCTACAACTTTCATCAGAATGTAGTTTTTTTCTTGGATTACATTCCATAATCCATATTCTGAAGCCTTAATGAAAGTCTTCATTCTCATCTTCCATAAGGTAAAGTTCTCTCCATTAAATCCCGGTGGCGTTGTTGTAAAGCTTCCTTCAGGTAACACACTATCCCAAAATCCTACAATTAAGATATACTCTTGAGATGGTTAAGTCTTTTCTAAGAGACCTGCTCTGACACCAAATATTAGAACGGCAGTTTCACATAAGAGGAGTGATTGGTGATTAAAAATTTTAAATTTAAATTGAAAAACAGAGATTGAGTTAAGAAGGATATCGCCGAAGAAAGAGGAAGTAGATAAATAAGATGATACACAGAGAGTTTATACTGGTTTAGTCTAACCACTTAAACTACGTCTAGTCCTTAGAGCTCCTCTAAGTATTCCACTATTTTTTAATATTCACAAGGCTCTTGGTGCCTTAGTACATCAACAAGAAATAAAATATCTCACTCCCTCTTACTTTCCATAAAGTTACAATCTACCAACTCAACAGACACACTCTTGAATATCTCAGATGAAAGAATACAAGATTTTTAAATTTTCCTCTCAAATAGATATTGTTAAACACTAAAGATCAAAGGTACTATACCCAAAATATGAAAATCAAAGTAACATAGAGTATGAATTAATGCTTAATAAATGGTCATTGGTTGTTGTTTTTTTGCATTTACTGTGGCTTTTTTTATAGTTTAGTCTAAAAATTAGTTCGTTGAGTAGCCATTAGACCCATTGAAGTAGCTGTTGAAAGAATAGGGCCGTTGAAGTATAACGGTTGAATGCATTTAATGTGGTTCTGGCACAAACCACTTTTTGAAGATTTATGATATTAATCCTCATTTTGCTTGCAAATAATCTTAAAATGAATTGTATAATTGATATAATAAATATTTAAGGAAATGAAAATTAATTTTTAAAAGTTTAGATTTAATTTCAAAAATAAAGGTTGAATATTAGTTTTGTATCTGATGAAGAACAATATGATTTATCGAAGTGTTTAACGAAGAGTAGCCTTATCGATAAATGAATATATTATAACAAAATGACCCTTATCAAATAATACTTCTAAAACCAACCTTATCGAAGCGTCCTTCGAAAAATGAACGTTAATTTACAGAGGCTTGGGTTTAGGTTTATCGAAGTGTTTATCGAACAGAGGTCTTTTCAAAATATTCTTCTATAAAATCATTTTCTCTTCTTTCCAAAAGAGAGCGGATACTTTTGTTTGAAACAGGATATCTAAACTTATCGAAATGTTTATCGATAGATATCCTTTTCGAATAGCGAAATAACCTTGACGTCCAATTTCACCTTGGGGTTACTTCAAAAATTAAACCAAGGATTACGTATAGCGTTCAACCTTGAGTCGTTCTCTTTGAGGAGCTAAAAATAAAATTGAATTCCTAGTTAACTAAATGCAATGCAACCTAAGCTAGAAAATGGGATTGGTTTTGATTGATTAACATCCAAATGCAATGAATTAAAAATAAAAATAAAATATTTTTGGTATTTTAATTTAAAGAAAGAAATAATGAATGATAATAAATGAATGGAATGAAAATGCAAATGATTAAAAATTATAAAAGTAATCCTCCAATTTAATAACGCAGGCAATCATAGCTTCAACAGATATGGGCATTCTAACCAATAAATTAAAAATTATAATTAAGCTTTTAATCTAACAACCAAGCCACCTCGAATTGTCACAAAATATTTTTCAAGTCCTAATTTATTAACTGCCACTAGAATAATAAATTAGGACTAAAGATATTAAAATTCAATATTCAATTATAACTCAATAATTCATAAAAAAATAAGATTAAGTCCAGCAAGAGATATAATGATCCAATAATTCAAGCCACCTTGAAAAATCATAACATATTTATAATAATCTCAATACCATGTCTGACCTAGATCAAAGTAATTGAAATTGAAGTTAATTAAAAAATAATATCAATTGCCAAACATTAATCCTCAATAAATATAAAATTATTCTAAGACCTAGAAATCACAAAATAATTAATGGGTGAAAATTAAAGTAACTTAAACTCCCCTTTGAGATTCTAAACCTATGCCCTTGCCATTGAATTAGAGAATTAGCACGCTCTAGCCATTAGCTACCATCAAATACACAGCCACCATCCTTACTGTATCTGCACCGTCACTGTTTATGTGCTTTTTGGTGCGTGCCGTCACTGCTATTCTGTGTGGAAGTGAAGGAATTGCGGCACTGTGGATGAAAGGGTTTAGGTTGCCGCTCACTGTTTGTGTCATCCTCTTCTCTCTAATAGGCTTTTGTGGCAGTGTGTCCTATTGTTTCTCACGGCATCACACTTATTGAATTGCGTTCTGTGTGTGCGTTTGGTTCTTGCGGCTCCTGGGATGGAGGCCGTGGTGTGCTGCTGTCTTTGTTGGTGTGTAGGATGAATGGTGCTGTCGTGAATGGAGAAGGAGGGTAGGTAGAGACCGTAGAAGGAGGTGGAGATTGTGATGATGGTAGCGTGATGATGGATGAGGCCATGAATGCGTGGATAGAAGGATGTATGATGGGATGAAGTGACGATGGATTGGAGGTGAATGAACTTGTGTGCGTTTTGGTTCTTGCGGCTCCCCCTGTGCGTGACTCTGCATGCATGCTTATATGCAGAAGAAAGAAGTGAATAAAAACCTAATGGGCCAAATCGCAAGGTTTGGCCCATGGGTCTTCCAGTGCAATTCTTGAATGTATGGTCCTTTGTTGTCATTTGTAAATTATGATTTCTCTAAAATTCCTGAAATACAAAATCATAATAATGTAATACCTTTTGTTCCAAAAATAATTATTTAGGAGAAATAATAAAAATATGACAATTATGCCCCTATTAAGCACTAATTCATTGTAATATTCAATAATTCAATTGATGCACAAATAATATAATTAAGGCCCAAAATAATGACAACAACTCATCAAAATGATATGAACAAATATATAAAAATATGGGTTTGTCAAATAGCTTATCGATAAACCTTTGTGTTTAGAAACTTTTTCATAAAACTCTATCTTTGAAATCTGTTTTGATAAAAAAAACTTGTCTTCATTTAAATTCATAGCAATTCTTTAAAGCCAATATATTCAAACTTTTATAAGATCATTTTCCTAGAAAGTTTTTCAAACTTAACAAGTTTAGATAAAGATTTTTCACAAATTCAAATATCACTTAACTAGTTCATTTATGGAAGTGATTATCAATAAACTACCTTATCGATTAATGCTTCGATAAATGCCATTTAGAAATTTTCACAAATAGAATTTGTTCTTATTTATCAAAGGGCTTGTCGATAGACACCATTATTGATAAATATTTCGATAAATGCCTTTTAAAAATTAGTTCTAAAAACTAAAAGCGTTCTTATTTATCAAAGTGCATATCAATAAGCTTATCAAAAAATAAGTTATCTAAATCATAATTTAGATTTAATCAGTTTGGCATCATCAAAACATGGAGCCCAATAGTTTTCTCTATTATACTATTAGATTTTTGAAGTTGTGAAAGTTATAATTCATAGTGATTTCAAAATTAGTTGAGTTTTGACCAAATATTTTAAATTTAAATGGACTACTGGGAAGAGACTATATATTTAACCGATTTAATTTTATTGGAAATCAAGTTTTATGAAGATTTGAGCTAGGGTTTGATGTTAGAGTTAGGGTTTTGTTGGATAATGATGTTATAACCATTTGAATCGAGTTTGATAACTGTGTTTTTAATTATCAAACAAAGCTAAGCTAACCATGAAGGGAATTGGAAGACATGCAGCGAAAATTGACTTTAAAAATTTTTCCATTCCCAGCCACATCTACCGAATGTGTTTAAGTCAAGGAGAAAGAAGTGTTATCTTCGGTATTCAAGCTGTGGTCGCGACCTCAGTGTCTACTAGTCGCGACTCATCGCCTCTGGAACTTTCAGTCGCGACCTATCGCCTCTGGATTTGTTAGTCGCGACCTCCTAAGCTACTAGTCGCGACCTGTCGCCTTTGGAGTTGTCAGTCGCGACATAATCAGCTTCTAGTCGTGACCTGTCGCCTTTGGAGTTTTTAGTCGCGACCTAATCAGCTTCTAGTCGTGACCTGTCGTCTCTGGAGTTCGAAGTCGCGACTTACTCTGCTTCTAGTCGCGACCTGTAGTCTCTTTTCGGATTTCTGACGTTCAGAAGCCAATTTGATCGCGACCTCTGCGTTAACTGGTCGTGACCTCGTCGTACCTGGTGCTCTTTTCTCATTTGCAAGAAGTCGACAACTCAGATCAGCTTCCTCTACTGGTATCCACACGAATAGCGTTCCAACCACGAACGACGTGCTAGCGCCTCTTGTCCCTCTAGGGTTTTCTCAAGATTCCGTCCTCACCGTCTCTATTTCAGCAGTTTCTTATCTGCAAACCTTTTACACTCTCCTTGCCCCCTTTTCTTGTGTGTTGTGTTGTGTGTTAAACTCTAGCTCCTAAAGTCAAATATATATGATGCTATCGGGCTTCTAATTGGGCCGGACTTCAGAATTAATCTTATATTAATTCTGAAATTAATACAATATCATATATTGCATAATTTGATAAGAAACTAATTAAATAAATACGGTTTTTATTAAATCCGTCCCACAGATTTAAATCACCTATTTATTTAATAAAGTTAAGACGGAGTTATATTTGATTTATAAGAATAAATCAAATTTGAGACATCTTATCAATTTGAATTTTAAATTCAAATAGATTATATCCATTTAAATTCAAATTCAAAAGTGATAGAAATTTAATTTATCCTTATAAATTAAATCTTGCAAATATCTCTTATATTATATATATAATATATATATACAAATTTATATATATATAATATATAAATCCACCCTAGACTATTCATTGAATCTAGACATCTTTAGATTCAATGAATCTGGATATCACAGCTCATGTTGGGCTATTTTGTATGCGACCCTGTAAGCCCATATGAAGTTGGCAGTGGGCTAGTTACTATAATAACCCACAAGTCGTAAGCGGCCTCTAGCAAGACATTACGACTACTCAAAACATATGAGGATCGATAAACGATGTAACCTTTCATACAACCATATCATGTCCCTTTTGTCACACGATATTTCGGTCATGGATGAGGCATGGTAAACGTCATCCTCCTATTTCTGACCGTCACTTTCTCGATCCCTGAGTAGTCTGAATATAGAAATGGAACTACCTTTCCATTACAGTATGGCCATACATTTCTCAGACTCACTTATCGAGGGGCCCAGTAATATCTTTCTAGGAATGTGAGGGACAAATTCCATCTTGACCATTCACATTCCTCCGCATGAAAAATCACTAAGTCCGAATATAGCCTTTATGATCACTCGATCAAAAGTGACTTTTGACTAGGTCAAAGCTGAGTGTTTGTCATATAGGAATTTATGATGATCTCAGGTCAAAGGGCATAGTGACATGGCTTGTATATGAGAGAAGCTTATGACTTGACCCATGCAGCTATCTCATGGAGGGTCGGTCCAACACCTTGTACTCTTACATGTGCCTATGACTTTGATTTATATCTCTATATATATTCAAAGTCATACTTGTCTTATTTTATCTCTGCTCCCGCATAGATGACCGACCAGGGACATTTAGGATAAGATCATGAGTTATCCAAGGATGACCATCACAGTAAACATGCAAATAATGTGATAACATAATTAAGAAATTCAACAATGTTCATAACATAATGATTGGCCCCTAGGGCACAATCTCCAACAAACCAATAGTAAAGTGAAGGCTAACCTAGGTCGATTCTTAAGGAGCCTAGATGGATGCTAAGTTTCTAATTAATCTAATGAGCCACAAATTAACAAGTTAATTAGATGAATTGTGTGATGAGGTATTTGAACTAAATGTGAAAGTAAATCATATGCTACTATTTATGATTTTATATGTTTATGATGATGAAATGAATGAATGACAAGTGTGTTCCCTTGGAGATTACCTTACCTTCATTATCCACAGAATATGAGAAGTTAATCAGTTTAATTAGAATATATTAGCTAACAACTCGCTAGCTAAATCTCAATCAAAGCTACAACTCGCAGACATTGAATAGAGAATATGAATCATTCAACTCAGAGATAGAAGAATATGAATTAACAGATACAACTGTACTCTGTTATAGATTCACTTAAATTAATCACAACTATATTCAACTTGATCAAAGATGAGAATCAATCAAAGGTCAATTATGTAGAAATATGAAATCCAACTCGGTTCCCTACTTCTTTGTCATCTACTAACTTTAATTGCATCAGTAATTATAGTATTAACTACATCAACTCGATACAATCAATTCTGAATTAAAAACACAATGACACTCCTTGTTTCAGCTCAAGGATTATGGTTCAGCATTATCTCCAAGACAGCACAGCAGCTTAGCCTTGCATTGCCATCTGAACTCCAGCAGCAACAGAAAGCACAACAGTATTCATATGTAAATGGAAGGAGATGATGAAGATGAACTGCAGAACCTTCCTCTGGTTCTATTGACTAGAACAGAGGAAGTTACGGAAGAGAAAATGAAGATGGAATAGGAGTATGAAATCTGTGTGTGAATGGATATCAGAGAAGTGTGGAATGGCGTGGAATATGATGTGTGATCTCATTGTGGTCTGGGATCCCCTATGAATGAACCAGGGTGTGAATATATAGAAGAGGTCTGTGAATGGCGTGACTGTCAGCCGAAATAGTATGAATGATGTGTGGAGTGCATGAGCTGTTGTTGAAATGAGTGATTCTGTTCATATGGGATGTGAGTGCATGAACAGTGCAATGAGAGCTGTTATGGAAGTGTACATTGTGTGCGTGAACAGTTAGCACTTCATGTGCCAGCACATGCATAATCTATTACAGCACATGTGTGATCTCCTATTTGCTTTTATTTTCAGATCTGGATCCAGCACATACTTAAATTCCTCTTGTCCAGCTGTCTAAACCACTTCTTTTTATTCTGTTAATGCATTGGCCTGTAATGGACAATTAAAATAATCAGATTATTTATCCAATTAATCATTAGAATCACATCAATTAATTTCCAACTATTTCAATTATATTTTATTAATTAATTTGCTCAACATAATAGTAAATGTAGACAAAATCAATAATAAAACTCTCTTTTATCATATAAAAATCAATACAAATATGAGTTTATCAGAGGTTTAATGGTTGAGTTATGCTTATATTAGTTATGTTTGAGGTTTAATCGTTTTATTTTGTTGGTTAAGCTTGATTTTCACTTATAAGTATTTTGAGGTTAGGACTATAAGTTATATATTGGGGATTTTATTTGATTAGAGTAATTGGAAGTTTATAAATGGTTTAGATGAGTTGTTTGAAATATTGGACAATGAAAAGTAGTATCGGGATGCATGATCATGATTTATAGTGAGATTAGGAGCTTTTAGAAGGTTTAGAACCTCTAACTTTGTTGAGTTAGCACTCAATTAACTTATGTACTTATGTGTGGTTATATTAACTTTGTAATTTATGGCTCGGGCACGGGGTTTGATTGTTGTGGTACCTTCTTGTAGTTTGAGTGAAAGGTAATAGCTTTACATTTGTTATACATGCTAGCATGTTTGTTTTATGAGTGATTTTGAAATTTTTAGTTATATGAAATTGCTATATGCATATGTTGACACATGATTTATGTTTTTAATGAAAAAGTCTTGTGAGACTTAATATTATGAAGTATGAAACAGAATGGTTTGTAATATATGAAATGTCTTGAGAAATGAGTAAATTATACTTGTGAACCCCTTGTGTTTTGTGGTGGAGATATGGATTGTATTATCGGAGTTATTCTTTTGTCACATGGTAAAACTTATATTGGTTGATAATAGTTTGTTCTCTTTAGTCCCACTGGTTCTCTATAGGACCACCCCACCTTTTCATCAGGGTTACGACACCTACTAGTTCTCCTAAAGGGAACTCATGGTCTGATTATGTTCTTTATAGATTTTGATTGATCTATATCACATAATCGATAAACTTTTTGAGTAACCAATTATATGGATAAATAACTTAGCTTATGGGTTCAGTTGGTAGAAATAAGGAGGATATAAGGGAGGTGATTTGGTATTCTTTACTCTAATGTATTTAAGAGCTTGAGATAATCTTTATTGCTATATTTTAATAATTGTCCCAATTAACACTGCACAAGCACATTTTGGCATGTATGATGAGTTGGATTGATGATTACTTAGGCTTTTGTCTCACCCTATAGTAGTTAACATTTTCTAAAGTGAAAATTTAAGAGATAGTCTCTCAAGGAAGGCTCCGGAGGCATGAGCTACTTCTTTGACTTGTAGCACCTCTTATCTTTTGGTATGTGTTGAATATTTACATTTTGCCACGATAGGTCTTATCATATACTTTGAATATTTTAGTCATTTTATTGAATTTGATTATATACTTGATAGATTGTTGTTGAAACAAGTGTACGTTATTAGTTAGCCAAAGGCTTAGGTACTTGCATTTGACTCTTTTATGGTGGATCCACTATGAATACTCATGTTTAAGGGTGAGCAAAACCGAATAGAAACCAAATACCAAACCAAACCGAATCAAACTTAATTTGATTTTTTTATTCGATTAATTCAGTTTTTAATTTTTTTTCCTATTATTGTTTTAAATTTTTTGGTTTTCGGTGTTCGTTTTAGTGAATAAAAAGAAATTTTTTTTTTTTTTGGTATACAAATTTGTTCATAATCGAATTTTGCCAATGAAGGGTTAACTTCAAGAGATCCACTTCACTTAAAAGAAGGGCCCAAGCCCAACATAGTCTATGGAAACATAACCTTAAGTCACTAAAGCCTCGCTACCAATGCCGTCAGTTTGTAGCTCCCCCTAATCGAATCTTGCCTCATCGAGCTCTTGGCCAGCAACTCGTTTCTCTCTCTACTCCTTGCCTCCTTACATCGCATCACATACTCATAGTTGCTCACTCGCTCTGGAACTCCAGCTTCATCGTTCATGCCGTGGCTCTTTCTTCTCACCTTCAGTCTCATCGCATTGCCTTCAGTTTCATCCCATCGCAGTCACCATCATCCCATCAAGGATTCACTTCAGATGCTCACATCGTAATCATCGTCTCCTTCAGTCCCTAGTCTTAACTCCTTCAATCTTTATCGAAACTCCCTCAGCCTCAAGTCTCCACCCCTTGTGTTGAATCTGGGAATATTTAGAGATTAAGTTTGATTTTTCATTAAACTATGATTACTTGGGACTTATATGTGTTGGATTGTAGTGTTGTGAAGTATTGAATTTCTTTTGTTTCAAATTGTGTGATTGAATATCTCACTAGTTTCAAATTGTCGTATATTTTCTTGAGCAGTAAAGAACCAAAAAAACTGAGTTAATCAACTAACTGAACTGAATTAATTCAGTTGGTTATCTGCTTATGTTCTGTTTCGAGTCAGTGTCTAAAATATGTAATTTTGGTCGTTCGGTTATTTGGATGAATGCATATAACTGAATCGAATAATCGATTTGCTCAACCCTACTCATGTTGTTTTGGGTTGATTATGAACTAATGTTATTAAGTAAAAAGGCAAAACTTCGTCAAACACTCTAAACTAATTTTAAAAAAATAATTAATATTTTAAAATATTTAAGAGTATAATTAGCACTTTAAACTAATTTTAGAGGTATAATTAGCACTCTCAAATATTTAAAAATATAATTAGCCCCCAAACTAATTTTAGAGGGATAATTAACACCTAAAAGTATTTAAATGGTACAATTTTACCACTTTGCTAATAAAAACTCTAATTTTTAATTGATACATGCTACATAAATTTTTTATTTTAACACATTATTATTTAAAAAGATACATGTGTAATATTGCTTTAATAAATTGTACTAAATAAATTATAAAATTTCATAATCTTCACATATGAATTATATAGAATTTTAATTTTATAGTTTATTCAGTACTTTTATTTAAATAATATGACACATATGACATTTTAAGTAATAATATGTCAAAATAAAAAGCTCACGTCACATGGATCGGACAAAAAATTGTATTTCTGTCAGTAAAATAGTAAAATTATACTAATTTAAATATTTTATGGTGCTTATCGTACCTCTAAAATTAGTTCAGGGTGCTAATTGCACTCTTAAATACTTTAAGATGATGGTTGCACCTCCTAAATTAGTCCAGGGTGCTAATTATACCCTTAAATATATTAGGGTACTAATTACGCCTCTAAATTTAATTTAAGATGCTAAATATACATTTACCTATAAGTAAATGTTGTGTTGTGGGCGAATATTAAATTGGTGTATTGTGGGTCACAAAGCGCCCAAAGCGCAAGGGTTATATTTGTTGATGTTGTTAATTAGGGTTTCTTATAAGTATATTAAATGAGTTGTGGATTTCTAACTTGGTTTGTATGTAAAAAATTTAGTAGAACTCTTGATATATGTGATAAATATCCAAATTTTGTTTGCTTTTTTTCTATAATGAATATATTCTTATAATACGATAAATTCTTTATTATGATAACATTCTCGTTAAGTAAAGACTT
Organism: Leucaena leucocephala; assembly: GCA_037074615.1. NCBI lineage: Eukaryota > Viridiplantae > Streptophyta > Magnoliopsida > Fabales > Fabaceae > Leucaena > Leucaena leucocephala. Next base: position 51,311 of record CM073544.1, on the reverse strand, counting down.
TTTCTATTATAAGATAAATTCTTTTTAATCATGATAATATTTGTTAGCAGTAAATTTTATTCTTTCTATCACAATTAACTTGTTGCATCTAAATATCTCTTTTTATAATCATAATAGTAGTTTAACTAGTTACTAAAACTTTGTTATACTACAATTAGGTTTTAAAATGTTAGTGAAATTTTTTCTATTATAATAGACCTTAATTAACCTTTTTTTTTTTTTTATCACAGTAGTATACTAAATGAGTCGAAATGGTTAAATGTTCAATTTTACCAAGAGCTTGTTATAGTGCGAGTTTAAATTAACTTGTGCAGTGGAGAGAAGAGAGTTAAGAGCTGGTGGAGCTTTTGAATGGATTTCGAATTGAAGTATGTTTTACTGACTTTAAAGTGCAACACAATAAAATGTTATGTCTAGGGCTTCTATTAGTTAGGACAAATTTGAACACGTATTTTCACATCTACACTTCGGCTCAAATGAAAATTTTAATTTTGTTGATATTTATGGTCAATGTTTGTCAACATGTGACTCTGTTTATGGTTTTGGAGAGTTTTGCATATTTTTTGGTTTTATGAGTGAAATTAAACTATTGTGTAATAGTTTATGGATATTATCATTTGCGCTATGGTCAAAGTTTTAGATGTTCGCAACTCGTCACATAATGCTTGATGCATATTTTTACACTTTAAACCCAAAAATATGATTAAACAATTGTGTCCCAAGCATATTTATCCCCAGCCAATATTTAGACCAACAACTTTTTACAATCTTATGAAAATTAAACATGTTTGCAATTTTACCCGGTAATGGTGTCTAGGATCATGATAATTACTTATAGTTTGCCAATACAACTAAATGAAAAAATTGGTAATGAATACAAATTTATGTGATTTCATCTTGGCGAGGATCAAAATACTAGAAATATATTTTTTTAGAAAAATTATTGTGTAATCACATATAAATAATTTAATTCTTAAAAAATTTTATAATAAGTTAGCAATATGTAATTATAAGATCCAGTATAAGAAATAATAATAGATTCATATAATGTTAACTTATTATAAAATTTTTTAGTGATTAAATTTTTTATATAAGACTGTATATTATTTTTTTTATTTTTTTTTAAAATATTGACTTAGGTCTTTTTACCATGCCAAACAATTTTATTCTATTCCATTAAAAATAAAAATTTGACCACACAACAAAGGATTAAAAGCGGTAAAAACCCCTCTCAAAAATAAACTTCATTGCTTACCATGCCAAACAATTTTATTCTATTCCATTAAAAATAAAAATTTGACCACACAATAAAAGATTAACACTTATTTTTTATATTTATATTAGAAGAATTTGTTAGTTAAGATAAGATATAGTTTTATTCAGACCAAATTAAAGTTGGTATGGATAAAAAAAAACATTAAAAATCGGCTGAATCTCGTGTGTCAAGCTTGCTACTAGTTCCCAACCCAACCTCTAGAGCTTTCATACCCCAGCTGGAATTTTTTTTATGCCAAGTACCGATAATCTTTTGGGAGACAATCTTATTTCTATTATTACGTACTAAATTATGCTAGTTTTTCTAGTATATCTAATCCTATTGGTAACTTGTTTGTTTTTAATATTCAAATTAATTACTAATTATAACTATATGTGTATAGAAGTTAACCTTAGATCGCTTCTATGCGGAGTTAATACATGACTTAATTCTTGATTGAATTAAAGTGATTGAAGAGGAGACAGAAGTAGAGGAAAATATTTAGTTTGATTATAGGAATGATCTCAAAAAGTAAAAATAAAGAGTGATTAGAAGCGATTACTAGTATGATGATGCTTCTAAAAGATTGACGGCTTTAACTATCATTGCTTACAAATAATATATCGGAGTTATAAAAAAAAATAATAGCTAAATCAAAAGGCAGAACTTTAACTTCCTAAGTTTAATTATTTATTTTATAAAAACATCTAGAACCCTATAATAAATTTAATTTATAAATAATTATTCTAGAACCATTTAGCTTATAATCTTAATCTTAATCATGATCTATACTCTAAGAAAATTAAGAATCTTCCATCGAAAATTCCTTTTAGGATTTCTAACGAAATCCTTTCAAAATTATATTCAATCACACAATTAAAAAAAAAACTTTAAGAACAAGTGATAAGAACATATATATATAAATGAGAAGAATAAATATATGAATGAAGAACAAAAATCACAACTGATAAAAAGATCACAATAGTTTGATCACAAATTTATTTTAAAAAAAAATTCATAAGCAAGTCTTCAAAAATCTTAGAAACTCAGGAAATCTTAAAACTAAAAAATAAAATATTAAACATTAGTAAAAACTATTACAACTCTTAAATAATAAAAATATAGAGCTTGACCTTACAACCTCTATCCTCAAAAGAGAGAACTAGCCATTCATGTGGCTAGATGACACCATGATAAATAATAGAAGTAAGATAACAATGGAGGATACAAGAGATGAAACGATTGTGAGTGAGATAGTGTATTGAATGGAGGAGCTTTATAGTCCTTTATATAGCTCTTGGGAGTGAGTCCTATTGATATGAGTTTCTTCACTAATTGACTCTCTAAAAGATAATGATAATCTCCATTTATCTTCAATATTTTTCTAAGTTGTTATCTTTTCCAATACTCCAGAGATATTTTTTTAACTCAAATATCCTATAAATAATTCAAATAAAAAGTAATAGGATAAAAGAGATAAAATAATTAATAAAAAATAGAAAAAGATAACACATTTATCTATTATCCTTTGATTAAATTCAAATGTTAAATATTGAGAAATTATCTTTAAATTAATTCAAATGATATTGAATTAATATAATATAACAACAACAACAACAACAAAGCCTTTTCCCATAATTAATATAATATAACATAATACTAATATAATATTATATTAAAGGAATAAATTAATATAATAAAATATAATATTATTGGAGGTATTTTGATTTTCTCTAATTAGATATTATAATTTTCTCCTTCAATGTGGCAATTCTTCAATTAACTTTCTTTATATAATATAATTACGTAGTAATTGATGTAGATCTTAGTCATCATTTATTTATCCAAATTTCTTGAAATTCATAAAAATAAAATACTTTCGTATAAATTAATTTAATCACGGGAAATAATAAAATCAATAAAAAACATAAAAATAATATTTTTAATTATTTAATTTATATAATCAATTAAAATATAAAGTAAACAAAATTACTATAATAATACCTATTAAATATAATAAATTTTTTAAAATAGATAAAAAATAATATGATAAAATAAATTTTTTTAAAAATTAATCGCGACAACTCAAATGGTTATAAGAAATTGGGTGGTCTTGTTTTTATTTGCGAAAACAATTCGGTGGTTAAAAAGGCCCAAACTATACCAAGTGAGAAACACACGAGTTAGAAATCCCTCTGGAACCACCTAAACTTTTTTTACTAAAAAAAACTCCGTATTGGCCCAGGAAAAAAATAATCATTGTTCCATCCGTTTTTCATTTTTCCCCTCGGTTTCCTCCATTATACCGATGAGTCCAGGTGGACATCAAACGAAAAATAGAAGCTAATATGGGGAGGTTTGGAGTTTGAGTGTCAACAGACGATTTCGTTTTACAATTCCCACTTGGACAAAGCAAGACGGTGACTGTCTCCGGGAGCAAGAAACAACCATTGTTTTACAGTGTTCTCATTATCTTCTTTTCGAAAGAATAATCGTAGATGAACACCAACTCTCATACTTTTTCTAATATCGTCCGCCTGTTTTCCTTTCTCTAAGATCTCCAGAAATCATCGGTCTATTTGTGTTTCTGTGCGATTGACTCTCGAGAATAATCATCGTCTGCTGCATGTAAAATTATCTCCTTTTGTTCTGAATGGATCTGAGGCTTGGTTGTAATGCTATGATTTGGGGAATTCCATCCATGATGGGATTAAAATCTGTTGGTGGATTACTCGCATAAACCCAATTAAATCGGCACGTGGGTTCAATCGTTGATTTACTGGTTCACCATATTTCTTTCATTCTTTACTTGTGTTATGCATAAATGGAAGAGGAATTGGGCAAAGTCCATTTGTGAGTTGGAGCTATATTTGAGGTCTGACTCTGGGTCATGGATGGGGTCAGCCCTGATAATGAAGCGGCACAGTCTCGGTGCAGAGACTTGGGCGCTGCATCCTCATCTTCAGCATCGACGGGGTTAGGATGGAGGCCCAGCCAGCTTGGGTTTACTCCATATATATGCCCGGGTGAAACTTCGGATAATTCCCAAACTCTGCGTGTGGTTGTGGGGAAATCAGTGAGTTACTTCCTGAATTTGCCGTTAATTTTCATAATTGTTGATGGTACTTCTATCATTTTTATATCATATTTGCTGAGAATATCTGTCTTTGATTTGCCAGTCAAAGTTCAATGTTTAGGGTAATGAAGGATGGTCAATGGATCTTGGGATGCAAGAGCTAGATTGTTTATGTGAAACTATTGTATTGATTTAGTTTAAGCTTGAAACTTGATACTGCCTGTGACATATTGAGTCGCGGATAGTGGAGCTTATCCATTTGTAATGAATGTTTTGTGGGTCCAGGTGACTAAACATAGAGACAGCGATTGCTATTTTCTTTAAATGGGTTACATCAAATGCTGCCTATTCATCACTCTGTCTTCACCTTACTTCCTCACGGCAACATGCTAAAAGAAAAAAGATCAAATAGGAAGTTGGCAGCTGTGCAAGTTTTTCTTTTGGCCTATAGATAATTGAAACAAAAGGATACACAGCTGAAAACGAAGCTGACAGCAAAACAAAACGCACAGCAACATAGACAATTTACCCTGAAAAACTTCTTACAACACCCCGGTGAACTTCCTCATCCACTAAAAGCTTTAGAGATATCCAGGGCCAACATTTCGGCAACAATATGTGTTGCAAGTTTTCTTTAAGGAAAACGACCAAGCAGATGAACAATTCCAAATGACAAAAACTTCTCTGCCTCCCAAAAACATAATTTAACAGCTCTTCACTGTCAGTCTCAGAACAAAGCTCCACCTTTAAGTAACCAGAAGCCAAAATTGCTTTCCTTATTGCCAATGGCAACACCAGTACGGCTGAAGAAGCATTCACCTTACCACAGAAACTATCACAAACTTCTTGATTATGGTTTCTGAAAATTACTGCTTCTCCTGTCTTTGAAGACAAGCTTATAAAAGACCATCAAAATTAATATTCATCTGATCATGTGTGGAAAACAAAGAAATTTTTCTTTGCTCTTGTAGGGGCAGAGATGGTTAAATGTCTAGGATTAAGTATTGAAGGGAAGAAATTAGAAAAAGTTAAGGTTCATATATGCAATTTCTTTTTGCTTACATATATAGTTGGAAAAAAATTTAAAATGGACTGAAAACTATGTCTGTATATTCCTTGAGGGTTTTCGTGCAATGGGAACTTATATATGTATCCATGAATGACCCAAATCATTAAGAAGGAAAGCACTCCGGATCTTTGTAAGTGGAGGGGAGAAGAATTTGGGGGAACTCCTGCCACCATTAACCATTGATTAAACCTGCCCAGTCAGTGTCCAAATAAACTTAAGTTTTCTTTTCGACTCTTTTTTGAAGAAAGTTCCATTTTCAGGATTCATTTTTAAATATCTAAATATCTGATACACAACTAGATGTTCATCAGTTGGCCAATCCATGCATTTACTAATGACATTGACAGGAAAGCTTGTGTTTGGCTTGGTGTGAGCTAGATATATCAACTTACCTACTAGTCTTTGGTTGCCACTAGTATCAATTGGAGGACTATTTCCTTTGAGGCCAATTTTAATCCATTAGTTTTTTCATATGGTTTACGTTTAAGGATCACCATTTTTTCCATAATTTTGATGTATGCTTCCTTTGAGAGATAGACTACAATATCGTTTCTAGATTGTGAAGCCTCCTTCCCTAGTAAATATTTGGGATTGAAGAAAACAAATAATTTGTATTTTCTTATTCCATATGTTGTTGAACTAGCAAGTAGAAATAGATGGGAATGGGAGCTATAGGCTAGCACCTCAATACCAATAATCATGAAGCAAGGTCAGAACTAAAGAAAATCCCTATATCAAATCTCCAAGTATTGGAACAGAAGATAATAACCAAAGAGATAGCTTGGCCCCTCCTTTTGTACACTTAAGAAACCCTCATATAAAATTCCCTCCCTGCTTGACTCCTCTCTCATAAAGTGTTGCTTTGGTTGGTGGACACTTTTGGCTCTTTTCCTCACATACTCTTGGCCCCATTTCTTTGAAGAGGGATCCTTGGGCTTGCTCTTTGTATAAACCTGATCCATTTGCCCACTGGTTCCTTCAGTTTACCATTATGAAAAGTGAATGCATGAAGTACACCAAATATTTTCAGTTGTAAGATGTTAAAGCATGGAAATTAAGATAGTCTTGAAGGAGCTGTCACATGGTGTTTTAAAATTCATGGAAATTAAGATAGTCTTGAAGGAGCTGTCACATGGTGTTTTAAAATTCATAGTTCTTGTCAGCCATCGTGTGAAAGATAAGTATAAATAAGAATAGCCTTATCAATATCATTTTGGCACATAGGAAGCAGTTATGGGAGACCTAATGACTTCAAGAAAGTGTCTGTTTTTCCTCTTTGATACCCATTTTGTTGGGGACTCTCAGCTTGAGAAGTCTAATTCATAATGCCTTGCTCTCTTAGGTATTGACATATGATAGAATTAAAGGAAACCCCTCCATTATCAAGCTAAAATTTTTAATGGTTGTGTTAAATTGATTTTTTTGTTGTAATGTTAAATTTATTTTTGACAAAGGAGTGAAATTGTTTGAATATTGAGGGAAATTCAAACTTCTTAATAGGATAAGTCTAGGTAAGCTTCGTGTGGTATTAATAAAAAGTTATAAATGATATAGTTCCAGTGAGAGTCCTAATAAAAACTTCTTCCTGTTTTATTCTTAGGAGGATACTTTATCCTTCTCTTCATTAGATATGTGGGGGCAATTGGGCTACTATGTTGCATGAATGGGTTTATAGTTTCTTTTCTTTTCTGTTCTTTGGAGGATACTTCATCTTCATCTTTTGTGAATTTCTGTCCTTTATATTTTGAACAAAACTTAGGTGAAGTTTCGTATATCCATTAGGTTAAGTTCATAGATGAGTTTACAAGTGCATATACGCATTTTAACAACTAATAATAAAAAAATAACAAGTGTCCATATTCCATAAGTGAATTAAATAGTTCATATATGGTACATATGCATTTTAACAATTAACAATAGCAAAATATCAAGTGTCCATATGAAAATTTACAAATCTTGATTTGCATTATAAGAGCTGATACAAAAATGTGCAAGTGTTCATAGGTCAATTTACAGGTACGCATATGCATTTTAACAACTAACAATAGCAAAATAAGAAGTGTGATTGGAGGATTTGACCCAAGTTTTGTCCTTATATTTTTTCCCAGCAAATGTGTGTATGTGTGTGGGAAATTATCAGGGTTCCTTTCTACAGGTGCTCAACTCTGAAATCCTCTTGTTTAGTCACTTAATTATTTGAAACTTGGTCAAAAGAATTATATGTCTCTTAAAACTTGGAATTTATAGTCCATTATTGAAGACCAAAAACCAATTTCCAGTTGTGTCAGATTAGGGACTTTGTAAGTTATTCTTGTAAGAACGAGATTTATCGGGCCATTTCACTGGTACCATTGTTTTCCTGAATGCTTTTCCCTATACATTGCTCCTTCCTCATTGGGAGAAAGTTAACAGTTGGAATTAGATTCATCATATGAAATTTTTCTAGCTAATCTCTTATTCATTCAGTGTGACATTTCATTTGGCATCACATTGCATGTTGGAAATTCTTCACTTGTATTCTCACTCCTTCTCCAAGTGCTATGCAGAACTGTAAAAACTTGTTGAAAGTCAAAGTCCATTTCTTAATTTGAATATTTTAATGTTGCATCATTTTGGTATTGATTTGCAGTTTGATATCATTATTATTGGTACTTGACTGGGTAAAAAACTTTGAAGCTTAGAGTACTCAGGTGGGACTTTGAACTAATGTTCAATTTCTAATTTGCAGCTGCTGGCAAGATTGACCAAGGAAATAGTTGAAACATACCAAATATGCAATCCGCAGTTCAAGTATTCTGAAGAGCTAAATCCAAAAAGATATTTGACCAGCCCATCAGTTGGAGTGCTTAATGATGGCTATGATAATGTTAACTCAGATCTTATTCTGACAGTGAACTCTGTCTTGGTCAATTTAGAGAGAAATAGAAGGTTTGTCACTCACTCAGGACTTATTCTGACAATGAACAATGGTTACATGGATCCTGTATGGCAACTCTGATAAGGAGAGTGACCAAAATCAAAGTCTCCATGAGCATCTGTATTTAAATCCCCAAATTTAAATTTTATGGTTTCACTTGCTACTGCAAGTGTCAAACTAAATTCCTATCTAAATTGAGGTTGAACATCATCAGCCCTATAAATTTGATTTAGGGTCTACATGTCCTTTTTTTGCTTTTCTTTTTGGCAGAATTATCTTATATACTTGTCATACCCTAATTTGTCTTTGTGTTTTTCTCTTATACTGTGCACATAATAATTTTAAAGGATAACTACTAATCTGCCTGTGGAAGCTTATGCTTTGTGTTTTTCATTTTTACTGTTATGATACATAGTGATATAAAAATTTCTTGTAATTCAATTACCAGACCTCCTCATTCATTTGTATAATGGGTCTTTCTTATTACTCCCATTTATATGCGCATGTGGGCAATTGAGGAATTACATTAGGTGTGAGGCACTAATTACCCACTAGCAGATTTCTTAAATCTTGGTGTTTAGTAATTACTACATTCCATGTTGAATTCGGTTCCCCCTTCTAAAGTAATTGTGGTCTCAAGGGTTGAACCTCAACCTCTATTTATTGTAATACTCTAACCCTGCAAAGACATTTATACCCTTACTTTCTGTTGCATTACGGGTAACTATTTTCTCCCCCTGTAAGACTTCACTTAACTCAGAACTTTTCTCAAAAGCAGCACTCAATAATGAATTTCCTGAATTCTTCATGCCTCTTAATGCTATCAGATTATTGGCATATACTCTGGAAAAGTTTTCTTATTGTTTTTCTTGGGAACTTTATTTGATTAATAATAAAAATTTAGAGGACTTTACACTTTTTGATAATTCTTTTGTATTGTCTTTTTAGGAGAGCATATTATTTAACATGCCGTATTGCTTTCTCATTTTTATTTTTTATATTAGACATTACTTCTTTTTCCCTATAAATTCCTTCATATATCAAGAGGAATATTTAAAAATTTTGAAGTAATAGCAAATGTTTCCCCTTGCCTTCACCTGACAGACTGATGCTGGGATGTGTTTAAAAATTTCCTTTCCATTTTTTGCAGATATCTTGTCAAAGATGTCCTTGGCCATGGGACATTCGGACAAGTGGCTAAATGTTGGGTTTCTGATACTAACAGCTATGTTGCTGTGAAGATCATAAAAAATCAGCCTGCATACTATCAACAGGCATTGGTTGAAGTATCTATTTTGAATACGGTAGTTTTTTGGTTCTTATTTCTGTGAATCTAATCATGCTATTGTTAGTATAACTTACAGTAGTTAGTCTGGTATGTTAATATACTCTTCTCTTCGTCCAGTTAAACAAGAAGTATGATCCTGAGGACAAGCATCACATTGTTCGTATATATGATTACTTTGTCTATCAACGGCATTTGTGCATATGCTTTGAACTTTTGGACACAAACTTGTAAGTTACGGATTTTATTTTTATGGTTTCTTTTGTTCTTCCATTTTGTTAGTGATGCAACTAAATTTGATCATCTTACCTTAACTAGTAATACTGCTCGATTATTGTCTTAGATTTGTTTATTTGCATTCTTTTGCATATGTCAGTTTTGACATTCTGTTCCCACACAGGTATGAGCTTATCAAGTTGAACCATTTTAGGGGATTATCTCTGAGTATTGTTCAGTTGTTCTCTAAGCAGGTACTAGTTTTTTCTTGAAATTTCCATGTGGTCCTTAATTTGCTTTGAGCTACTACTAGGACTATTTGTTTATTTTATGTTGTTTTTTAAGATATTACATGGACTGGCTCTATTAAAAGATGCTGGCATCATTCATTGTGATCTGAAGCCAGAAAACATTCTTCTATGTACAAGGTTGGTTTCTTACTATATAGTCCTATAAACAACTATATGCTGCAACCTTTTCGTGTAGAATTTTAATATTATGGACTACGATTGTATCATAGTGTGAAGCCAGCAGAGGTCAAGATTATTGACTTTGGATCAGCATGCATGGAAGACCGCACTGTCTACTCCTATATTCAGGTTTACTTTCTGTCAATGTTGGTTTGTATGAGATTTCTTTTAATTTTACTGATTACATACTTCCTTTCTACTGCAGAGTCGATATTATAGGTCTCCCGAGGTTCTTCTTGGATATCAGTATCCTATCAAATGAAATTGCTAATTTATACAATGATTTTAGAACTGATTTCGTTTCTTTCCCTTTTCCTTTGCCTTTCTTTTGAGTGGGGATAATTTATTTTGCTTCATCTTGTGTTGGTTTTTTGGTTGTTTTCCTTTTCTTCAACCATTTTATTGCACTGTAAGCTCGGGGTTTTCCCGAGTGATCTCAGCTTCTTTTAGCCAATGGCAAGGTTTTTGATTTAGCTCATGTCTTTGTACTATAGGTATGTCCTGTTACTAGCCTAATAACAAGTCGAGATTTAAAAAATAGAGTAATTTCATTGGATGATCGTTTGAGTGATATAGGGGGAATCAGAGTAATTTCATGTTTTGATAATCATTTGGATATGTTCTCCCCTTGAATCAATTTTAATTCTTGCGCCTTTTTTATATCATGGATAGAGAGCTTAGTGTTTGTTTTTATTCAGATATTTTTCATTGACTTCTGTTTGGTCCTTAATCATTAGAAGATACACAACAGCTATTGATATGTGGTCCTTTGGGTGCATAGTGGCTGAATTGTTTCTTGGATTACCATTATTTCCTGGTGCTTCTGAATTTGATCTTTTAAGGCGGATGATTGAAATACTCGGGTATGCTATTTTCCTCAAGTAATGTATTTCTAGTATGTGCCAATTTAAAGGTCTCTCAAGTGCATTCGATTTGCCATAAACTATTATCTGGCTGCTTGGAGAGTCAATTGAGGTCAGGCCGTTGTTAAAAGAATGATGGTTGCTGTTAGTCATCTTGCATGTTGAGAAAATAAAAGGAAGAAAAAAATAATTGGACATATACAAAAGGGTGAATTGAATTTCTCAAAGCTCGATAGCAACTGCAATCCATCAGTAATTTTTAGTTAATTTTCCTTATATAATGTTTATAACTCTTGGCCATCATTTTAGCCATTGGTTTGTTAGAAAATTTTGTGCCTAGAAAAAGTGAAAAAATTAGTCGTTTTGCATGAACAAAAAGTAGTTATTGAGATGTTGTGAAAGTTAAGAATTGCCAAAGATAAAAATTCAAAAGCTTGATATAATGTTTATAATTTGAACACTCAATAATAGTACGTAAATTTGAGTATTGTAATTTTGGAAATTCGTACATAGAATGGAGCTCTGATAATCTATCCTTATAAACTCATTACTATTATTTTATGCATGTTTTGATACAATCCTGCTATAATTTCTAATTTGTATTACTAAATGATTTTCTTATTACTCTCATGATGCGCTCTGAACTTTCTGACTCCTTCAAATTGGAAGATACATATAATATATTTATGCTTTGCAGTGAATCATTTTGATTCTGCAATGATCTTGGCAAGGAGCATTTTTGGAATGCCTCTCCGTTCATATGACTCCATTCCATTTAACACTTTTTAGCTTGTGTGCAATTTGATATCGCAAGAATTGCTTATTTTATTCAGAGTGAGTAGCAGATTAAATAGATACAAAGTCTCAATCATGGGAGATTGTAATCACAGCTTGCTAGGATTTTGCCGAGATTCTAGGGATACAATCAGATTCAGAATTCAAAATTCAAAATACTAAATAATATCTAATATAATCAGTATCTCAATCAATATCTAAACTAAGGTAACTAATCTAATAATGACGGCAGTAACCTAGAGGATTATCTTAGGGTTTTTAGGCCCAAAGCCCAATTCGCTAACACTCTCCCTCAAGCTGGCAGGTAGATGTCCTGTATGCCCAGCTTGCCTTTGAAGAATTCAAACTTGGGCTTGTTTAGTGGTTCTGTAAGTACATCTGCCACTTGGAGACTCAAGCTTACGTGAGAGAGATCAATTTACTTTGACACTATTTTTTCTTTGATAAAATATCTGTTTATATACACGTGCTTTGTTCTTTCATGGTGCATTGGGTTATGCACCATTTGAAGTGCTACCATGCTATCGCACCGCATTTTAATTTGTGGAATCGTCCTTAGACCAAGCTCCCTAAGTACCCTGGTTATCCATAGACCTTCACACACTTTATTGGCTAGTGCTCTTAGTTCTGCTTCAGCACTGCGTCTGGAAACTACAGTTTGTTTCTTGGCGCGCCACGTTACAAGGTTCCCCCACACAAAGGTGAAATAACTTCCTGTCAACCTTCTATCAACCTTACTTTTGGCATGATCAGCTTCAGTGTAGATCGTCATGTCTCTGGATTTCCCCTTTTGGAAGAAGATACCTCTACTAGGTATCATCTTTAAGTATGTCAAAATTGTGTATGTTGCCTCCATATGGTGCTCCTGTGGTCCATTAGAGAATTGACCTACTATACTCACTGCATAACTTATATCAGGCCTTGTATGGGATAAATAGAAAACATGCGGGGAAGTTCCCTCATGCCCTCATGCATCAATGACAGTGAGACCATGCAGAAAACATGCGGGGGCATATGTGGAGGAGTCCGATGAGTGGACTTCGAGGTTCCATTGATCGGCATCCCTTGAATGTGATGGTCTGATGCATGGTGAGTGCAAAGTATCAGCGAGCAGTGTTTGTGGAGGAAGCAACAATGGGAGGATTTTAGGGTTAAGGGGATAGATGAGTTGGACTGAGACACAATCCTAACTTGGGACCTCTGGAGATGGCAGAGGCTCTGAAACCCTGAGAATAAGAATGAATAGCTTTTGTATATTGATTGAAGAATATTTCAAGAGGTTTAATTTTCGATGCTAAAAAATAAATGCAAAGCTCAGTAAATGCTACTACTACCCACCAACTACAACTCTTACATATATTCGAACAAATAAAACTAGAGCAGATATTCTGAACAATATAGGGGTTGGTTATTGGGCCTTATGTGGAAAGCCAAACATACCTTTGTCTCCAAATTGTGTCAAGAGTAAGGTTAGAAGGGTCACAAGCAGCTAATTCATATAGAGCCACTGCACCGGCCCTTTAACAACCAGAGCTATATGAATTATATGGATAGAAAGGAAAGAGCTGTGGAGCTTGGCAACATGATTAAATGATAATTACAATTATTTTTCTCCATTACTTTAGTCAAGTTGAAACAGTTATCTTGCAAGATTGTATGGGTTTTTTAAGTTTCACTGCCAACGGTTACTTGAGTAAACCAAATCCTTTAGTTTAAATTTACTTTATGTGTTAGCTTAACAAGGAAAAAAGAAGTGGGTAATTACTTTGTAAAAGTTACTTTAACTCATGCATCCATTGCATATGTGATTAAGAAAGTTCTTCCTGCAATGGTTTGGCAGTGGGTAGCAGAATGGTCCCATCTTTGATGCCTCTTACTTCTTATAACTTTCTTGTCATCCTTTTTGATAAAATGGGCTAAGCAATTGACGACTTAGCTTCAAGGTTTTATTGATTCCGTCGTTTGATACATGTTGGCATATTCCTAGGGTAAATCTGCTATAAAATAAAATCTAGAATTTAAATTGACCTGATATGATAGATGCTATCCAATCTAATCTTATTTTCTAATCAATTATAAAACAAATAGTAATAATAACTAAACAGTGACTACTTAGTGAGCCCATCTAAATGGGCTTGGGCTTGCGTCTTCTAACACTTTTCAAATGGAAATGAAGGGGAGTTGTTAGAGTTTCAATGTGAAAGTAACATTTTCTTTTTTAATTTCTGGGTTCTCTTTTGAAAATCATTTGTTTTTCTTCCTTCACTGTATCGAATGATACCCTTTTTGTTGTATAACTATTTCAGAGGACAACCGCCTAATTATGTACTGAGGGAGGCCAAAAACACTGGTAAATTTTTTAAGTGTATCGGGAGTCTCCAGCATGGAGAGAATAGTGAGATTCCAACCAATGGAAGAAGTTCCTATCAAGCATTGACTGAGGAAGAATATGAAGCTGTAAGTTATATATGTTCTTTTTTTTCAGATTGGATTTATGGTGCCTCTCCTACTGGTATGGCGTTAAAATCCTTTTGAGATTTTGGAATCCTTTTCGGCATTGCATCTTCAATTGTTATATTTTTGGTTTCTGTTCAGAGAGAGTTGAAGAAGCCATCAATTGGGAAAGAGTATTTCAATCATATGAACCTTGAAGCAATTGTTACTAACTATCCCTATAGGAAAAACTTGCCGAAGGAAGATATTCTTAAAGGTTAGGTTTCATATTTCTTCCTCAAAGCTAGGAACTGCTGGAGATTCAGTCGAATGTGATATTCCTATAATGTTGTATGCTTCTTTGCGCATTCTGTTACTAGAATGAGGCCACTAATGAATATTGCATTTACCAAACTCATTACAGAGAGTCAAATACGATTGGCATTAATTGATTTTTTGAGAGGGCTAGTTGAATTTGATCCTACAAAACGCTGGTCACCCTTCCAGGTAATTTGCTTCGTCCTATTTTCAGCATCGACTTATCTTTATAAACTAAATTTCTTCTTGTGTTGATGTAAATCTTATGCCCTCTATAGTTATATTGTTTACATTTTGTGACTGCACTATTATCTCTGCTAAAGTATTTTTCATTGAAAAAAAAAAAATTCCTGCAGGCTTCAAGGCACCCTTTTGTGACAGGGGAACCTTTTACCCATCCTTATGAGCCTCCTCCAGAGACCCCTCGTGTGGTAAGAAAAATCTTAGTTTTAAAATACTTATATTCGTGCATTTGGCTTATACACTTTTTTCGGTTGGTTATATTAAAAGGGATTGAACTTTGGACATTCCTCACATCGTAGTTCCACTCTACCCCTTTCACCTGGGTTGATTTCATGTGGTCCATACTTTTAATGCAAAACTGTAAATGATCTATTAAGTTGTTTTTATGAATGAATCTGCTTGTGCAAAATTATTTGGGTAACCCAGTTGAGTGTTTGGTAAATGATTTGTATTGGTTGACATACCAATGACAGCAAGAGAGATAACTCAAGAGAGATAACTAGAAAACTATGAGAGGTTTTATATAATATTCTTACTTGTATTGCTTCATTGTTGTGTTACATATATATACACATAAGAGATGATTCTAGAGACTGATTTATAGGGATCCTATAATCTGTACAATAAATGTAAATCACCCATTATCCTCCTAATTAATAGATATAATAGCAAATGACTCATAATCCTCCTAATTAATAGGTATAACGGCAAATCATCCATAATCCTCCTAATTAATAGATTCTCCTATAATCCCTCCTATTATCTCTCAATTTAATGCTAATATTTACAGCACTCCCCCTCAAGTTGGAGCATAGATATTTATCATGTCCAACTTGCCAACCAGATATTCGAATTTATCTCGGGTTAACCCTTTTGTAAGCACATCTGTTGTTTGTTCTTTTGAAGGAATGTATTTGAGATCAATTGTCTTTGCATCAATCTTCTCTCGTATGAAGTGCCTGTCAATCTCTACATGTTTTGTCCTATCATGCTGGATTGGGTTATGTGACATGTTGATAGCTGCTATGTTGTCTGAGTGTAATCTAATAGGTAGTTTCATCGGCATCCTCAATTCTTCTAATACCCGCTTTACCCACAGACCTTCACAGATTCCAAGAGCTATAGCTCTAAACTCAGCTTCAGCGCTGCTTTTAGCAACCACACTTTGCTTTTTGCTACGCCAAGTGACTAGATTTCCCCATACATAGGTAACATAACCTGAGGTGGACCTCCTATCATCTTGATCACCTGCCCAGTCAGCATCTGTTAACATCTCTATACTTCTTTTATCAGATTTTTTAAACAAGAGGCCTAACCCAGGACAGCCCTTCAAGTATCTAAGAATTCTGTAAATTTCATTCAAGTGCTTTTGTTTGGGGTCATGTGAATGTTGGCTCACCATACTAATAGCATAAGCAATGTTTGGTCGAGTATGAGATAAGTAGGTTAATTTTCCTACCATGCGCTGATATCTCCCCATATCTACAGCTTTTCCTAGGTCTTCATCATCGCTGATTTTATCGTCCCGTATCGGAGTATCACTTGGTCTGCAGCCAAGCATACCTGTTTCTTCTAAGAGATCTAGTATGTACTTCTTCTGCCAGATACTGATCCCTTTTTTATATCTGGCGACCTCTATACCTAGGAAATATTTCATTTGTCCTAGGTCTTTAACCTGGAATTCTTTATTCAGTGCTTTCTTGAACCTGTCAATCTCTATTGGATTATCACCTGTGAGAACAATGTCATCGAAATATACTGCCAAAACCACAATTTTTCCATTTAGATGCTTGAAGAATAGGGTGTGATCACTCTGTCCCTGTGTATAGGTTTGAGCTTTGAGTACCATAGTAAATCTCTCAAACCAAGCTCGAGGAGATTGTTTTAAGCCGTACAATGATTTCTTTAGTCTGCACACTTGATTTTCCTTTCTTCCAGGGAATCCAGGAGGCATTTTCATGTATACTTCTTCCTTCAATTTCCCATTTAAGAATGCATTTTTGACATCCATCTGGTGCAGAGGCCAGTCTAGATTAGCAGCCAGGGAGAATAAGATCCTGATGGTATTTAGCTTGGCCACTGGTGCAAACGTCTCAGTGTAGTCCATGCCATAAACTTGAGGGAAACCCTTCGCCACTAATCTTGCTTTATACTTATCAAGGCTCCCATCAGCACAATATTTTGGGGTAAACACCTATTTGCAGCCTACAGCTTTCTTGCCTTTAGGCAGCTCCACTACTTCCCATGTTTTGTTGCTTTCCAGGGCCTCCATTTCTGCCAGCACTGCCTTTCTCCATTCAGGATTATCAAGAGCCTCATGTATACTTTTAGGTATCGTGACCTGATCAAGATGAGACACGAAGGCATAATGTTTTGATGATAAAGCCTGATAAGAGACAAACCTTTCTATAGGGTGTCTAGTGCAGGATCGTCGTTGCTTTCTTAATGCAATTGGAAGATCAAGGTCCTCATTTTGCATCTTGTGGTCAAGATCTGCTCCTAGTTTAGACTCTTGGGTTGTGTCAGTTACTTGTGGTGTATTATCTATCATGTTCATATTCATGTTACGGCGGATATAGACTTGGCCCCACCTGTTGGTGTCTCCCCCTGAACTAGTGTCCTCTTCACTTTCCTTAGGCACTCCCCCTGAACTAGTGTCCTTTTCACTTTCCTTAGGCATCTCATGTACAGTTTCCTCAAGGACATAGATTCGATCAGGTTCATGTTGGGGGTATGTGGATATAGTATCTGTCTGAGGTTCACTCCAAATCTCCCCTTGAACCGAAGGCGAGGGATAAAAGGGAACAGTTTCATGGAAGGTGATATCACAAGTGACATAGAGGCGTTTAGAAGTGGGATCAAAACATTTGTACCCCCTTTGGGTCCCAGCAGGCCCTAGGTAAATACACTTGACGGCTTTTGGTTCGAGTTTATGGGTATGGTGTAGGTGAACAAAGGTAGTACACCAAAAAACTCTTAGTGGTAAGGTATTTTCAAGATAGGGTAGATTGAAATAGTGGTGAAGTACTTGGAGAGGGGTTTGGAAATATAAAGGTTTAGAGGGCATGCGGTTAATTAAGAAGGTAGCAGTGAAGATAACGTCGTCCCAATGATGGGTAGGAACATTACTACTAAAGAGGATGGCCCTAGCAGTTTCTAGGATGTGTCTATTTTTGCGTTCTGCAATACCATTCTGTTGAGGACTGTGAGGACAAGAACTTTTATGAGTGATACCTTGTTGTTTAAGAAATGTGGATAACTGGTGGTTAAAGTACTCGGTACCATTATCGGTGTGGAGAGTTTGAATTTTTGTATTGAACTGTGTATGGATCATATGGAAGAAATCAATGAATGTTTGACATACCTCAGTTTTATCCTTTAAGAGGAAAACCTAACTGACACGGGTATGGTCATCAATGAGGGTCATGAACCATTTAGAATGGGTACGATTGGGAACACGGGATGGACCCCACAAGTCACTGTGAATAACTGAGAAAGGTTTAGACGGATGATATGAAGTACTAGGGAAGGAAGCTCGATAATGTTTTGCAAGTTCACATGAATCACAATAAAAGTCTGAATTTTTAGTTGAGCAGATTGAGGGAAACATCTTACCCATATATTGAAAATTTGGATGCCCTAATCTTTTGTGCCATAATTCCAACTCATTAGCTCTAGGGAGAGACACTTTATTACAAGAATAAGGGACTGCATTATGACAGTCATTCAGATAATACAACCCATCAAACTCCTTAGCAACACCAATCGTCATCCCCGTGAACAGATCCTGAAAAACACAATGAGTAGCCAAGAAATTAGCACGACATTTTTCCCGTTTTTTCAGTTGGCTCACAGATAACAAATTGCATTTCAACTTTGGAACATATAATACATCATGAAGTGTTAGCGTAGCAGAAACATTAATGGTACCACTACCAGCTACCAGAGAATCTGAAGCATCAGCAATTTTAACTGTGAGGCGTGACTTGGCAGGGGTATAATTTGCAAATAATGAGATATCATCAGTCATATGATCAGAGGCACCGGAATCTATTATCCAACAGGGACCGGTATTTTTACCTTGAATGGTTGCAAGGGCTCTAAAGAAATTACCGCGCTGTACCACAGTCGCAATAGATTGTTTACGAGATTGATTTTTGCCGGTGAGACGTTCCGGCACAATGAGGATGGCCGACCCTTCAAGGCCAGCGACTTTGGTTGAGCTTGGACGTGACCCACCCTCAGACACGACGGTGCCGTCAAACTCCGCGCCAAAAGAATTTGCAGATCGGATTGCCTGCTTTGATACCATATTGGTTGACATACCAATGACAGCAAGAGAGATAACTCAAGAGAGATAACTAGAAAACTATGAGAGTTTTGTATAATATTCTTGCTTGTATTGCTTCATTGTTGTGTTACATATATATACACATAAGAGATGATTCTAGAGACTGATTTATAGGGATCCTATAATCTGTACAATAAATGTAAATCACCCATTATCCTCCTAATTAATAGATATAATAGCAAATGACTCATAATCCTCCTAATTAATAGGTATAACGGCAAATCATCCATAATCCTCCTAATTAATAAATTCTCCTATAATCCCTCCTATTATCTCTCCATTTAATGCTAATATTTACAACAATTTGTCTTGCAATTAAAAGTTGGGTTTCAAACAATTATGTACACTAACCAGGAACACATTGGAGGTAGGGGGCGTAATAGTGATTGCCAAACGTGAGTTTGCAACTAACTGAAACGATTTGTGATAGGATCCAAAATAGATAAGGCAGAAGAATGAAAGGAAGTCTGTATTAAAATATAAAATCAGAATCTAACTACATAAATTAATAAATATGAAGGAAAATCTCTATTAGAATATGAACAAGGATCTTAAACTCATACAATAATAATGCCTAAAGGGAATCTCCCAAAATTACAATGAATCTCAAAATCAACTTTGCTCCTAGCTACTGTCCTATTTATAATATAAAAATAGATATAAATAAATTAGAAAATAATCGTCTATATCATAATCAAATCAATAATAAACAAATCCTAATTGAGATATTTATAAAGAAGATCTCATTCTTATTTGTAATAGAAAATAAATTAACTACTCGTAAAAATACGGTAACAGGCTGACCTACCACTTCACCCACTATCCCATGATATACCGTACTCTATCAATTTATAAAGAACTGAAGATATTAATTGGAGGACCTCCAAGATTAAATAAATATTGTATGGATAAAAATGAAATGGTATTAGATAGATGAGAGGGTGTATTTAAGGCTCCTTTGATTGTGGCAGGTGCAAACTTGAAACTGTTTCTTGTTAGGATTCATTCATTTGTATTTTCTTAATTGTGCTTGGATCTCTGTCCACATGATATCTATTGGGTATAATGAGAACAACCCTGGATCTTCTTTTTTTTTTTGTCTTTTAAAAAAAAAAGCCAACTGGATCTTGGAGTTACTTTACACTTCCAGTATGGTAATTAATACTTTATGTTGCAAAGTGACAAAAACATCAGGATTTGATAATCATGAGGATTAACTCAGGTAAATGTTATACGGTGAACCCACTGGGAAAAAAGGAAGCCAGATGACTTGGAGAGACCTGATGGTCTTCCCTAAAAAGTTTGCTTATTATTTCGATTTTATGTGCTTTTAATTGTGCCTTGTATTTTATTCTAAAGTTGTAGACTGCGACTACTGCCATCTCTTGTCATTCTCTTGGTATAACTGTATTCCTATTATTTATTATAGAAGATATTACACTTTATTAGAATTAGGCGAGATTATAGGGATTATCCTTCTTAATTGTACCTAGATCATGCGCAACGGTTATATGTCCATATGTGTATATATGTATCGGTAGAATAGAAGAAATAGACACAGAATTACCTTTGATCCCATCTGCCCCTTGTCAACATTTTTTCAATTCATTATTTCATCATGGTATCAGAGCTGGGAACCGAGACACCATCCTCCGCCGAAGTCGCAACAAAGGTCGCCGGCGTCAAAGGGTCCACTGTCATTCTCGTTCCAAAGCGCCTCACGGGTGACAACTATCTGGAATGGTCACAATCTATATCCCTCTCGTTGGACGGCCATGAAAGACTTGAAGTGATCCATGGCGACTTCCCGACCACCGACGATGCCTATGTTCGCCGTCGATGGAAAACAGAAAATTCTTTGGTAGCTTCATGGCTTCTCAATGCCATGATTCCCTCCGTCTGTCGTAGCTTCATGTTCATTCCCACGGCAAAGGAGATTTGGCGGGCGGTTAAAGAGGCTTATGGCAAACGACAGACCACGTTCTTGATTTTCGATCTGAGATCGCGTTTGTGGACGGCCAAGCAGGGCGACCGCCCTCTCAATGCATACTATTTGGAAAAATCTACTTTATGGCAAGAATTGGATCAGCTCAAACAAAGGGTGTGGAAGAATACTGAGGATGCCGATGCCTATTGACGAGACTTGGAGGAAGAGAGACTTTTTGAGTTTCTCGTCAGATTACATCCATTATACGAGGATATACGCAGTCGCCTCCTTGGACGAATACCTCTCCCCACTGTACCTGAGGCTTTTGCACTCCTGCGAGATGAAGAATGCCGGCGACAGGTGATGCACTCTGAATTGTTGAAATCCCGACTAGTGATGAATGACGCTTCAGCCCTTGCCGCTCGATTTAAAGAATCAAAGAAAGACCGCCCCACTAGTGAACATTGCAAAAAATAGGGGTATACGCGAGACGAATGCTGGGAGCTTCATGGGAAGCCCCCAGACTAGAAGCCAAGACAACGGCGACCGAGGGGAAACATCGCTGAAGCACAGGATAGTCAAGGCGAGGTGTACCCAGTCTCTGATCCAAACAACTTAGTCCGTGGCCCAACTCTGGCATCCTTCCATGGCCCAACTTTAGCGTCCTTCCATGGCCCAACGTCTTCTGCTCCAATAGGCTATGTTGGGCCAACACATGGCAGTTCAGTCTGTGGCCCAACATTCCCTTCTCCAACTGGTTATGTTAATGCAGGCCCAGCACATGGCAGTACAGCCCAAGATCCCTTAACCATGATTTTAGAAAGGCTCAGTGCACTTGAAAATCAATCTCATAAACAGCCAGCTGCAACTATTGTCCAGAAAGGTAATTTTCCTACAGCCCTTGCTACCGGTAAAGGTAAGACTACGAGTTCCTGTTGGATTGTTGACTCAGGCGCCTCCGATCACATGACAAACGATGTCTCTCTTTTCTCAACATATACTCCTGCCAGATCCTATCTTACTGTTAAAATTGCTGATACCTCTGATTCCCTAGTTGCTGGTAGTGGTACCATTAGTATTTCTCTACCTCTGACGTTACATAATGTCTTACATGTTTTAAACTTAAAATGTAATTTATTATCAGTCAGTCAGTTGACTAGGGGTAAAAGATGCCATGCTAAATTCTTTGCCACCCACTGTGTTTTTCAGGATCTGCTTACGGAGATGACGATTGGTGTTGCTAAGAAGCTCGATGGACTCTATTACCTGGATGATTGTCATGATCAAGAATCTCACTCATGTAATAAAGTGTCTCTCCCTGAGGATGGCAAATTAGAGCTGTGGCACAAAAGATTAGGATATCCGAGTTTTAAATATATGTGCAAGATGTTTCCCTCAATTTGCTCAAATAAAAATTCCACTTTTCCGTGATTCTTATGAACTTGCCAAACATCATCGCACACATTTTCCAAGTGCCCCTTATCTTCCTTCTAAGCCATTCTCCATTATCCACAGTGATTTGTGGGGCCCATCTCGAACCTCAAATCGGACCCAATCCAAGTGGTTTATGACCCTAATCGATGATCATACCCGAGTTACTTGGGTTTTCCTCTTAAAGGATAAAACCGAAGTATACCAAACCTTCGTTAACTTCTACAACATGGTCCTCACCCAATTCGATGCAAAAATCCAGACCCTCCATACTGACAATGGCACTGAATACTTCAACCTCCCCCTCATTCTCCAACAAAATGGAATCACCCATAAAAGTTCTTGTCCATTTAGTCCCCAACAAAACGGCATCGCAGAACTTAAAAACAGACATCTCCTAGAAACTACTAGGGCCCTCCTGTTTAGTAGTCATGTTCCACTTTTCTATTGGATCGATGCTATTCTTATGGCCACATTCTTAATTAATCGTATGCCATGTAAACCTCTATCCTTTCAAACTCCTCTCCAGGTTCTCCAAAGTCACTTTCGTCTTCCTTATATGGAAAATTCTCTTCCTCTCAGAGTCTTCGGGTGCACTGCCTTTGTTCACCTCTACCACACTTCCAAACTTGATCCTAAGGCTACAAAATGCATCTACCTTGGCCCTGCCAGTACCCAAAAAGGTTACAAATGCTTTGACCCATTAACCAAACGTCTCTACGTCACTTGTGACGTCACTTTTCATGAGACCTTTCCCTTCTACACTTCTTCTTCGTTTCAGGGGGAGAATTGGAGTGAACCTCAGAAACCTATTACCGAACCTGATCTTCAACTAATATGCCCCTACCAAGAGCCTAACCACCTTGACATACCAGTGCAATAAGGGTCTCAGGACTACACTAGTTCAGGGGGAGACACTACGAGGTGGGGACAAGTCTATACCCGCAAAAACATGACAGATAATGCTCCTCGAGTGAATGATGCAAACCAAGAATCTAAACCAAATGCAGGTCCTGAACCGTCACAAGAACAGAATGGGGATCTTGATCTCCCAATAGCAGTAAGAAGACAACGCAGAACATGTACCAGGCATCCCATAGAGAGGTTGTCTCTTACCAGGCTCGATCCTCTAAACATTATGCTTTTGCTTCCCATCTTGATCAACTCAGGATACCTGAAAACATAAATGAAGCCCTGGCGAGTCCTGAATGGAGGAAAGCCGTGATGATAGAAATGAAGGCACTAGAAGAAAATGAAACCTGGGAAGTAGTTGAACTCCCCAGGGGCAAGAAAGCAGTTGGATGCAAATGGGTATTCACCCCAAAATATCTGGCAGATGGCAGCCTTGATAAATATAAAGCAAGACTGGTGGCTAAGGGGTTTACCCAAATCTATGGTACAGATTACACTGAAACATTTGTATCGGTAGCAAAATTAAATACCATCAGAATTCTATTATCGCTCGCTGCTAATCTTGATTGGCCACTACATCAAATGGATGTCAAGAACGCATTCTTAAATGGGGAATTGAAGGAGGAGGTATACATGAAAATGCCCCCAGGATTTCCCGGAAAGAAGGAAAGTCAGGTATGCAGATTGAAGAAATCCCTCTATGGTTTGAAGCAATCCCCCCGGGCATTGTTTGAGAGATTCATGAAAGTACTAAAGAAACAAGGTTATACACAGGGACAGAGTGATCACACTCTATTCTTTCGACACTTGAACGGGAAACTTATAGTATTAACAGTATATGTTGATGATATCATTCTTACAGGTGACAATCCAACAGAAATTGATAGAATTAAATGGGCTCTTAACCAGGAATTTCAAGTGAAAGATCTTGGAAAGATGAAATATTTTTTGGGTATGGAAGTAGCTAGATCCGCACAAGGAATCAGTATCTCTCAGAAAAAATACATACTAGACCTTCTGAAAGAAATAGGCATGATTGGTTGTAGACCTAGTGATACTCCTATTCGGGTGGATAAAATCAGAGATAATGAGGACCTATTCGGGAAGATACCAACGCATGGTAGGAAAACTGATTTATCTATCTCACACCAGGCCAGACATAGCTTACGCTGTCAGTGTGGTGAGTCAACACTCTCATAATCCCAAACAGAAACATCTCAATGAAGTTTACAGGATACTCAGATATCTGAAAGGATCACCTGGTATGGGTCTCCTATTCAAAAAATCTAAAACGAGAAATGTGGAAATGTTCACAGATACAGATTGGGCAGGTGATCAAGATGATAGAAGATCAACCTTAGGTTATGCCACCTATGTATAGGGGAACTTAGTCACTTGGCGCAGTAAAAAGCAGAGCGTGGTTGCCAGAAGTAATGCTGAAGCTGAATTCCGAGCTTTAGCTCTTGGAGTATGCGAAGGCATTTGGGTAAAACGGGTTCTAGAGGAATTGAGGATACAGATAGACTTACCACTTAAGCTATACTCAGATAATATGGCAGCAATAAACATGTCTCACAATCCAGTCCAACATGATAGAACAAAGCATGTAGAAATAGATAGACACTTCATAAGAGAAAAGATCGATGCCGGAATAGTGGAACTTGGATACATCCCTTCAAAAGAGCAGATAGCAGATATACTCACAAAAGGGTTGACTCGAGACAAATTTGAATACCTATTTGGCAAGTTGGACATGATCAACATCTATGCTCCAACTTGAGGGGGAGTGTAGAAGATATTACACTTTATTAGAATTAATTACAATTGATTAGCTTTGATATAGAGGAGTAATTAGGCAGGATTATAGGGATTATCCTTCTTAATTGTACCCAGATCATGCGCAACGGTTATATGTCCATATGTGTATATATGTATCGGTAGAATAGAAGAAATAGACACAGAATTACCTTTGATCCCATCTGCCCCTTGTCAGCATTTTTTCAATTCAGTATTTCATCATTTATTCTGTCTAATTTCTTTGGCTGTTGATTCTCTCATTGCAGTGAGTTACTTAATAGATTAGATACATGAATTTAAATCTCTTTATGGTCTAATGTATCTAATTTTGTTTGTGAACTTTAGCCGGTTGTTCAAGCTGTTAAAGTGGATCATCACCCTGGTGGAGGGCACTGGTTTGCTGCTGGTCTATCACCTAATGTGAGCCTGCTACCCTCTTAAACATGAAATTCCTTTGAATTTTTCTAGTAGCTATTCTAATTCTTATATATCTATATATTTATGCATATTCTTACATTTAAACGGACCCCCTTCAGCCTGAAGCATAGATGTACTGTTGGAGTTAATTTTATTACAATGAGGAGCTTTAGTGAGGTTGTTTGCTAGTTGCTCACCAATTATTACGTGTGCATGGAAAGATACTTGATATGACCACTAAGACTTATCAAAGGCGGAAGAATAGGAAAATAGTTTCAGCTTGACTCAGTCTTATTTGTTTTTTTATTTTAAATTAATTGTTAAGTCTGTTATTGATATTTATTAAGTTGTTGCTGACTAATAGGTCGTGTTGATTCATTTTAGAGTCCATTAAGTGTCAGTTTATCCATTATGAGTCAGTCTCCCGATTATGTAGGGATATTCAGTTGCTTCTAGTGTACCTCTGTTTCCTATATATATGTTAGATACCCTTAAGCTAACATATCAGTGAATAAAATATTTTTCAGTGGATTGGAGATTCTCCTTGGCTTCTAAATTCCCTTATTAGCAAGATTCTTGCTGTGAGAGTGTTTAGTAGAGTACTTTCTTTTCTGTTGGCTCTTAATTCTTAAAGTTACAGATTAGCACTTACCGGTACTCCTTTAGAGTTTTCTCATGTATAAAATGGCAGTTGGCATTGATGTGGTTTTTTATTTGACAGAATATATTAGACAATGAGTATTTTCTTGATTGTCATACTGATGGAGTCCCGCATTGAGTAGCCACAATTGATTATTGTGATACTTTGAATGGTACGATGCTTTCCCTTTACTAGCAGATTTTTAAGGGTGGTTTCTCCCAGCTTAATTAGGTCCGGTTAATTAGGATTAGATATGGACTGTCTTGCACGGAAATGGCTACCTTTGGAGGGCGTGACTCAGTGGTCGGTGACATTAGTGCAGGCATTGAGGATGTTGACTCTTTAGAGGTAGTGCTATGATGGAGCCACATGTAGTTATTCTGTTATTTAATTAAAATGATTTTTCCCTTTACAAACCAACTGTCAACGGCCGTTTCTCCATGCTTTGCTTGCTTCGGTCTTGATCCAACTTAATTTCATAGCACTATCATACTAAATTAGACCTTAACAGATGAAAGTATCCACATTCTGGTTCATTAGTCTAACTTCACATTGTAGACTGATTTGATTTTAGTAACATTGATTCAAACATATCAGCAACAGTTCAAGGCGTAATAGGACCTATTCTCTATTCATCTTCCTGAAAACCCTTCAATGTAAAACAGCTTGGCTGTAAGATTTAGTTTATTTGTAGTCACCCCAATGAGATTTTGATATAATGGTTGCTCTGTGGTGGTCATCCATCATATTTCTTCACTAGTAGAGATGTTTGCCTTCTTTTAGGGCTACTACTTGGAAAAGTCATTGAAGATCGACGCACGGCAGAGAGAGTTTCTAGGAAAGTTCACTATATATTGCTGATCATATGCCTCATATATACAATTAGGAGGAGATATCAGTCCGTGATCTTAGTGCTAGAATCATGGCCTGATTTACAGTAATAAATGAAAATAATTGCAGAATCATATCATATCTGAACTAATTAATCTAATAATATCTCCCTCAAATCAAATCATATCATATCTATACTCGCCCTCAAGTTAGAGCATAGATATTGATAATGCCCAACTTGTCAATAAAATACTCAAATTTGTCTCAGGCTAGTCCTTTGGTAAGCATATCTGCTGTTTGTTCCCTAGATGGTATGTATCTCAGATCAACTATTCCTTCATCAATCTTCTATCATATGAAGTGTCTGTCTATCTCAACACGTTTTGTGCGATCATGTTGAATAGGATTATGTGAGATATTAATAGACGACATGTTGTCCGAGTAGAACTGTATTGGTAGGCCTACGGTTATCTTTAACTCTGCGAGTACTCGCTTCACCCATATTCCCTCACAAATTCTGAGAGCTATGGCTCTATATTCAGCTTCAGCACTACTCCTTGCTACTACACTTTGTTTCTTACTTCGCCATGTGACAAGGTTGCCCCAAACAAGTGTTGCATATCCTGAAGTAGACCTCCTATCCTCATGATCCCTTGTCCAATCTTTATCAGTATAAATTTCTACCATCCTCCTACTAGTCTTTGTGAGTAGTAGTCCCTTGCCAGGTGATCTTTTGAGATATCTTAGAATCCTGTTAAGTGCTTTGTTTAGGGTCATGTGAATGTTGACTCACCATGCTGACTGCAAAAGCGATGTCTGGTCGGGTATGAGACAAGTATATTAATTTTTCAACCATTCGTTGGTACCCCCAATGTCTACATTCTTCCCAAGTTCTTGGTCATCACCTATCTTCTCAATTTTTATAGGAGTGTCACTTGGCTTACAACCCAACATACTAGATTCTTTTAGGAGATCTAGGATATATTTTCTTTGGGATATATGGACCTCCTTCTTTGATTTAGCAACTTCCATCCCTAGGAAATACTTCATTTCTCCTAAATCCTTGATCTGAAATTCTCGATTTAGTGCTTCCTTTATCCTGTCAATCTCTACTAAATCATTTCCAGTGAGGACAATATCATCTACATATGCTGCCATAACCACCATCTTCTCATTCTCATGTCTAAAGAACATCGTGTGATCACTTTGTCCTTGGACATAGCCTTGACTTTTTAACGCACATGAGAATCTTTCAAACAATGCTCTAGGAGACTATTTCAAACCCTATAATGATTTTTTTAATTTGCACACTTGACTAGTCCTTTTCTCAGGAAAACCTAGAGACATCTTCATGTATACTTCCTCCTTTAGATTGCCATTGAGGAAGGCGTTTTGTACATCAATTTGGTGAAGAGGCCAATCGGGATTTACCGCTAGAGACAATAAGATCTGAATAGTGTTCAACTTTGCAACAGGTGCAAATGTCTCATTATAGTCTATGCCATATATTTGTGAGAATCCCTATGCTACCAATCTCGCC
Organism: Leucaena leucocephala; assembly: GCA_037074615.1. Classification (NCBI taxonomy): domain Eukaryota; kingdom Viridiplantae; phylum Streptophyta; class Magnoliopsida; order Fabales; family Fabaceae; genus Leucaena; species Leucaena leucocephala. The sequence goes on along the minus strand of CM073544.1, from coordinate 22,525 downwards.
TTGTACTTATCTAGGCTTCCATATGCTGTGTATTTAGGGGTAAAGACCCATTTGCATCCTACTGCTTTCTTTCCCTTAGGTAAATCAACAATTTCCCAAGTGTTGTTTGCTAATGTTTTTATTTCTTCCATAACTGCTTGTCTCCACTCAGGACTGTCTAATGCCTCATCAATGTTGTTGGAAACCCGGATCTCATCTAAGTGAGCAACAAATACAGAGTATGTTGGGGACAGAGTATGCCTCATCAATGTCTAATGCCTCATCAATGGTGTCTTGTACATGAGAGAAGCTTTTTTCGGAGTGCAACGGGCAGATCAGTGTCATTTTGTGCTTGTCTTACTTCCAGAGTCTCAACTTCCCTTGGAACTACCTCCGGGTTTGACTCCTGGAGTGTACTGGTAGTTGGAGGAGCTCCTCTACTTGTCTTGTGTCTCCTGGTGTAGATCCGAATATTTTCATTAGTGTCTCCCCCTAGATTGGTATTCCTCTCATCTATATTAGGCACCTCATCAGATGGTGAAGGTTCTGGAGGGATGCTAGGATTAGTTTCAGGAAGGGTTGAGAAATCAGGATCATACTCAATGAACATGTCAGAAGGATGGTTTTTAGTCTGAGGTGGTTCACTCTAATTCTCCCCCTGCACAAAAGACTGAGAGTAGAAAGGTATGGTCTCATGAAATGTGACATCACAGGTAACATATAGTCGTTTGGTAGTGGGGTAATAACACTTGTATCCTTTCTGATAGTCTGAATAGCCCAAGAAAATGCACTTGACAGCTTGTGAATCAAGTTTGGATGGGTGATGAAGATGAACATAGGAAGTATAGCCAAAAACTCACAGAGGTAATGTATATTCAAGGTAGGGCAGGTCAAAGGAGTTGTGTAAGACCTTTAAAGGTGTAATGAAGGACAAAGGTTTACTGGGCATTCAGTTAATGAGAAAAATGGCAGTTAGGACAACATCATCCCAATGAGATTTGTGCACGACTGCTAAACAGGAGTGCCTGTACTGTTTCAAGGATGTGGCGGTTTTTTTCTCTCGGCTATACCATTATGCTGTGGGGTATAAGGACAGGTACTTTTGTGCACAATGTCATGGTCCTTCAAAAAAATGGATAACGAGTGGTTAACATATTCAGTTCCATTTTGTATATCTCTTTGGAACTGGATCTGAATCATGTGATTAAATCGATGAAGGTATGGTAAACATCAGTTTTATCTTTTAGCAGAAACCCCTAACACACCCGTGTGTGATCGTCAATAAAAGTGATGAATCATCTTTTGTTTGTGCAATTTGAAACCCGAGAGGGACCCATAGATCACTATGAATAATGTGAAATGGTTTAGATGCACGGTAACACAAAGGAGAGAAAGCAGTGCGATGATGTTTGGCACGCTCACAAGAGTCACAATGAAACTAAGAAACATTTTTATTTAAACTGATAGAGGGAAATAACAGATTCATATACTGAGGGTTTGGGTGGCCTAAGCGCTTGTGCCAGAGCTCCAAATCACTTGACATAGGGAGAGACACTTTATTGTAGGAAGATGAGGTATAATCGTCCAGGTAGTAGAGTCTTTCAAACTCCTTAGCAAGTCCAATCGTCGTCCCTGTAAGTAGGTCCTGGAAAACACAATGTTTAGCAAAGAAATTAGCACGGCATCTTTCAGTTTTGACTAGCTGACTGATAGACAATAAGTTGCATTTTAGATTTGGAACATGCAGAACAGTATGGAAAGTTAGAGTTGAGGACACTCTAATACTACCAACACCAACAATAGGGGCATCAGAAGCATCAGCTATCTTAATGGAGGTGTGAGTTTGAGCGGAAGTATATGTAGAGAATAGAGATCTATTACCAGTCATGTGATCAAACGCTCCTGAGTCAACCATCCAACAATGCTCAGAACGAGTACCTTGAAGCGTAGCTAAGGCTTTATAAAAGTTACCTCGTTGGACAGCACTGGCCACAGGTTGCTTACGGTTTTGCTAGTTAGATTCCAAGGCAGCAAGTCGCTCCAGGATTTGACTCAAAGCATCATTCTGGTTGTTTGTAGTAGATGACTCCATATTATCACCCTTTAAGGCATCAACAAGGTAACCACGACACTTGTTCTTCTTCGGCTTCCAACCTGCAGGTTTCCCATGTATGTCCCAATAAGTTTCTTTAGTGTGTCTTGTCTTTTTGCGGTGCTCACAAATAGGATGGTCCTTAGAGTGTTTTTGGTCCATAGTCCAAGTAGCCAATGCCAAGGCCTCCATATTAGGCTGACGAGTTACTGTAGTACTAGTTGGCATCGCTTGCCTGTTAGATTCTTCGTTTTTTGAGCAAAGCAAAGGCTTCTTGAACAGATGGTAACAGGTCTTGGGTAAGTATAAGCCCTCTCACATCATCATATATAGGATTTAAACATGCAAGAAATTCAAATAATCGATCCTCTTCAACATCTTTTCTGTTGTTTGCAACATCTCCCGCGTAGAGTTAAACTTTTGCCTTCAGCAGATCTAACTCCTGCCATAGTGAGACTTTGTCATGATAATAGTCAGTGAGAGTCATGGCATCCTGTTTCAGCGACTAGATTCTCGCCTGGATGTCATAAATTCTAGCTGCATTCTTGTTGTTGCCGTAGGACTCTCCCACTGCGGACCAAATATCCTGAGCAGTTGGTAAAAACATGAAAGGCTACTTCGCTGAGGACACCAATGAATTAATCAGCCATCCAGAAACAATAGAATTTTCAGACTTCCATCAGGGCCATGCTCTTTCTTCTGTCTTCGCTGGTTCGGTGGTCTCACTGGTAATGTACCCCAGTTTCTCGTGCCCGTCAAGAGCGAGCTGCATTGATTGTGCCCACTCTTGATAGTTGTCGCTGCTAACGAGTTTGTCAGGAACTATGAGCACCGCCGAGTTGCTAGTAACAGGTCGTGGAGAGATCCGTGTGGCACGTCATTCCTTGGTTGCTCGTTTTCCATCTTCTCGTCTGCAATGATCTTGCTCGTCTCCGATGTAAGCTCTGATACCATGAAGATTGACACAAGGCAGAGAGAGTTTATAGGAAAGTTCACTATATATTGCTGATCACATACCTCATTTATACAATTAGGAGGAGATATCAGTCCGTGATCTTAGTGCTAGAATCATGGGCCTGATTTATAGTAATAAATGAAAATAATTACAGAATCATATCATATCATATCATATCTCAACTAATTAATTTAATATTTCCCTCAAATCATATCATATCATATCATTACAGAATCATATCATATCATATCTCAACTAATTAATCTAATAATATCTCTCTCAAATCATATCATATCATAGCTACATTCATCAATCCTTTTTCTTCCTTGTCTACTATGTTTGTTGGCTTATCTCCGCAGCTATTTGAGTGAGATTGTGTTATTCAATGAATTAGGCATTAGCACAGTAGTGCGCGCGCACATATATTCTCTCTGTCTAATTTATAGTACCCAATCCATTTACGCTGAATTCCCATTTTGAGTTTAAAAAATCCTGGATTTTCCTCTGCAATTTCTTTAGTCTAGCTTCCTTGGAATTGGCATTGTGCAATTGTGCATCTATGATTGTTACTTCCCCGAATAATTTTTTCACAATATTTTCTTCGTAAATTATATAATGTTCTTGCAGGTTCCTTGCAAAAGTAGGCCGTCACTATATAGCAGCTTGCATTTCCAGATGGTGCAATATCCACCTGCTAACAGCTACGGTAGTGTTGGAAGCCATGGTAGCTATAATGATAGCGTTGGGATTGGAAGTAGCTACGGAAGTTATGGAGAAAACAGTAACATGTTTGCATACTATTCGCCTGTTGGGCCATCTGGTATTCATTTGCTTGGTCATGGGAGTACAGCAATGCTTGGAAATAGTCCTGATGCAAGGAGAAGAGTTATTCAATACCCGCCGGGGAATGGTCGAGGCATTAGCCCATCTACTGGAACTTTCACTCATCTGCCCCTTGGTGCCAGTCCGTCACAATTTACTCCTCCAAGTTCCTATACACAAGTTTTAGCAAGCTCTCCAGGACACTATGGACCTACTTCTCCTGCAAGAGGCACTTCTCATGGATCCCCATTAGGGAAGACATCTACAGTTAGCCAGTTTAACAGGAGAAAAAATTGGGGATGTTCTGAAAGTCCTCAAACTCAAGATGTAACATTTTCTCCCCATTGGCAAGGTCAATGTCCTGACAGCTCCATTCATGGTGAAGGAACAGCTCAAGTTCTTAGCAGCTCGCCATCTTATCTGCAATCAAATACTGATGCTGCAAGCTGGAAACAGCGAGGAGGTGGAGCTAATCAGAAAATGGCGTGCTTGTTTATGCAGAGTTCTAATTCAAACTTGCAATCAACAGAATTGGGACATGACAACCCAGAGTCTTGCTTATCATTGCCTGATCCTGGTGATTGGGATCCTAATTATAGGTAAACAGTTGGATTTTGAACATCTATTTTCTGTTCCATCTGTTCTTGGGACTATTATCTTGCATGCCTGTTTTTGCTTCCTTTTTGCATTGTTATAGAAATAGATCTTGGATTGTATCAATGAGGGCTATAAATGTTTTTGTCAAATCATGTGAGGAACCGGTTCTGACGATTGTTATTGAAGAATGAGACCCCAAGGCCCACAAAACAAGTCTGACCAATTTGCTAAATGTGAGAGGTTGGGTTTTCCCATCTCTAAATATATTTTATTATTGAAATCTTCTTATTCTTCCTGCTAGAAGTAGAAGAGTGAATAGACATATATTTTCTAAAATTTTATGAAAAAAAATAGTTCCGTTTTATGAAATGTATCATAAATATAATTTTTGGTCCCCTGTATTTGTTGGCTTTCTCTTCCCAGAGTCTGCTTTCTTCAACCGGCCTTGGGCCTTTCATTTGTAATCCTGTTTCTTTGTTATCCTTTTGTTGCCGCAAAAAGAAAATGAACAAAGGTTAAACAACTAAATAATAGAGAGGAAGATTGATCTTAAGTGAAATGTGCGCAAGGAGTTTTGTAAGTTTTTGAGAGGGGAGTCAAAAGACAAGACTCTACTAGGCATTTTGTTAATGAGGTAGGTGGTAGTCAAAATAGCATCACCTTGAAAAATTTTGGTATATTATAAGTGGACATGAGTGTTCTAACCACTTCTTGAATATGTGATTTTTTTTCCTCTCTCAACTATCCCATTTTGTTGGGGTGTATTGAAACTGGTACATTTGTTAGTAGACCCATGCTTTTGAAGAAATGCATTCAATGATTGATTAGAATATTCCGTGGCATTATCGGCATGTAAAATTTGGATATTGGTATTGAACTGATTTTTTATCATGATGTAGAAGTTGGTAAATGTGGATGAAACCTTATACCTGTCTTTTAAGAGGTAAATCCAGCAGCAATAACGAGAACGAACCATCTCGTTTTGGTACAATTGGTAAAATGTGATGGCCACACTCTGATTCACAATCCAAAGGATTGGAGAACTTGGCCATGTCAACAAGGCTTTTTCTTGGTGGGATTTTCAAGGAGGATAATTTGTCCTTAACTTTACTTTTTATTTTTCTTTCTCCATTTAAATAGAATTCTTATATGTAGAGGCATTTTTTTATGTGAAGAACCAATTTACTGATGAAAAGGTAAATTCACGATGTGTTGAAAAGTTATAAGGAGTCCTATACTCTTCAGTGAGGTGATTTTTTTTTATTTGATTTTGCTTAAAGAGAACCTTGGGAAGTTGATAGGTTGACTATTTAAAGAGCACGTGCCATAATGCTCCAAATTGCCTCTCAATCCTTCTTCATTGATATATCCTAACTATCCCAAATCTTCCTAGAATATTTAAGTTTGATTCCATCCCATGCATCATGCTGGGAGCCAGTGGGTGATTGGCAGAGATACTCATCTGCTAGTTCCCTTATTTGGTGAGTCAACTCTCCGCCACTTACTTCCTCCTATGTCTTAGGCCTATCCACATCAATTTATTTCCCTTGCTCTTGACTATCTCCCTTGCCTCTTTAGATAGCTTTGTAAACAGAGCCATTGTAGTAAGAAAGTTTATTCAAATGAAATAAAAGTGTCATTCTTTTTTTGGCCAAATAAAAGTATCATTCAGTAAATTGATCACACAATGATCAATTTTGGCTCGATTAGTGCCTAGGGACCAAAACTGAGGGCTCATCCTCCAAGACAATGGACATGGGGCCCCGGCACATTTCTATCCGGTAACCAACTATAGAATATAGGTTGCTAGTATTTCCTTTGAATAATAAAAACCATCGACACTGCCCTCTGAACTGTGGTGACCTCTTCAACATCTCTGGGCTGTTCTATCAATAGCTCCTAAATATTCATGTTGCTAACTATTAATGGATTATATCTTTTAGTTGTCACTGTTATATCTTCTGATATTTCCTTAATTTTTTATATATCAAGGTAATATTTATATTCTTATCAATGGTTCAATTCAAATCCAGTGATGAACTACTTCTGCAAGAGGATAGTTCAGATGGAAGCTGCTTGGCAACTGATTTTGGCAGAAGCATGAATATTGGTTCCACGGAACCATTGGTTGGATTTGGAAGGTTCAACCATGCCTCCAGTACAAGCTCTCCTATATCCATTCAGAGGTAGGCTGCCTAGAGGTTACTTCTTTATCATTTTGCCTTTTGCTTTATCCATACATCTTGGTGTTTCCTTTACACAGTCGATTTGCAGTTTTCTATGACATTATGAAGATTGGCAGTGAATTGAACTCCTCATAACATTGAAAATTTTGAATGTGTTTTTCCTTTTGATATTAAAATTAACTAACAGTAAAATTCTGTGAATAGTTCAATTATGATCTTCTTTTGGCTCATATAGGGAAATGAAAACCAGGAAATAGTAGTGAAAATATATTAATATTGTAAATCGTTATTTAATTATCTTGGATTCCTTTCACTGATTTTCGTTGTGTACTTCAGACAAAATGGACCGGTTCAAGCATATTCTAATGTAGAGATGGATAGCCCTCCAGCTCATGATGTGCACGCTGGGTACATGCGCTCGATGTCTAAGCCTTTTCATCTCATACCTGGCATTTTGCAAAATTCTCCTAGCCGTTTTGGTCTGCAACCTGTCCAAAGATTTGCCCATGGCAGACCCACTCAGTTCAGTGAGTGGAATCAAATTAAGTCCCAGGCTCCTCCTTCCAGTTTCGGCAGTGGAGGCCCGCATTCTCCAAGAAATAGCTCATTTGCCAATACTATGACGTGGGGTATGTTACTTCCACAATCAGTTTCATCCGTCTGCTTAAGTTCTCTTATATTGAGGATATATATTTTTTATTCTGTTATGCATTATTCAGCCACATCATCTGCTTCCTCTCTAAATTGCGTATTTCCCAAAACATATGTTAACACACTAAGTTGATCGTCATACTGTGTTGAAGGGCGTAGAGTTAATCCTCCTGTCTCAAATATTCCGCCTGCATCCTGTGCAAGGAAAGACTATGCAAGGATAGACTAGCAGTGGATCAACTTGTCGTTTTAAATGGTTCATGACGAGGGTTATCGTTAGGGGATACAAAAGGACAGAAGGGAAGGGGAAAATATTGTACTTCATTAGGATGAGGGGATGTCGCATGGAGGAGAGGGAGACCCCGTCTAAATGTTGATCATTTGCTGTGCTTGCATAAATGTAATTTATGGTTTATAGTGTGCATGCCATTCATTTATTCCAGGGATGGTAATTCAGATTCTAGCCCAACCAATATATTATGCAATTTACTAAATACATATTTCGCCAGCTTCACGGAATAGTAATTTTAGGGCAAGTTTGTCAAATTATTTTATAATTTCATAATCAAAGTTTCAACTTTTTCTGTAAATTTTGTAATTTATCTTTATTTTTTAAAAGTAAAGGTTTATATGTAATAATCTGATCCTTTTGGCACATTTTAACCATACGATTTGACAGATTATTGATCTTGAGTAGATTCGACATTATTTTGTTACCATATTTCACTCTTCCCATGATATTAAGTACAATACGAATCACAAATATAAAATGCAAAGCTCATCTTTATGATAAGTTGTCTTATTTATAAATAACGAATCCTAAACACGCTGGAATGCTAGCTAGAATTGTTAATATTTGAATACGGTAAGCTAATGTTAGGATGTATTCATGTATCCCAAAAAGAAATGTTAGTATCTATTTTATTGTAATTATCATTGATCATCTTATGAGCTTTGTGGTCTTGCACAACATGTTTTGGTCGTGTATTTATGTCACTACATTTGAACGTTGGTAATGCGATCAGATTCAATATTTGGATTGTAATGGCAACTTCAATCTTACACAGCCTGGATATCATTGATTATTTCACATTACAAAATAACAGTTTTCATTTTATAAAATAATTACAGCTACTTAAGCATTGAGAAATGCCATCTTGAAAACAATTACATTTTAGTGGATAACTGATGATTAAAGTTTCTTTTTTGGCCAAAAGCATACCTGATGATTAATAACTACTTTTATTTAAGTGAAGGCTTTACATTAAACGAGAGAACAACCTAACCAGTGACAATTACTTTCATAAATTTTAGCTTCTTAGGTACTATTTTAGTCTTTATTATAAGTCATTTAAAGAAAAAAAAATTAGTCCTAAAAAGTCACTTGTAAAATTATTGATGATTATTTTTTAATTTTACTCTAATTAATGCCAATTGGAATTAGAAAAAGATGAGAATTATTTACAAAACTAGAGAGAGAGAATTTTAACGAGGGAAAATTTAGAATTTTTTTTATTTAATTATTTGTTGGTATATGAGAATAATTTATAAATAATATATATAATAAAGACTAGAGTGTTATTACTAAATACCAGATAATTAATGATTAATTCTGTTTTAACAATGACAACTTTCATTGTATGAAATGATTAAAACAACTTTACCAATAACAAATACTTCTAATAATATTAGCTTCTCGGTTATTAATTGGATACCTTATTGTTAATGACTCATAAGAAATGATAAAAACAATTCACCTGGTAACAACTACTTCCATAATTTCAACTTCTCATTATTAAGTGTAAGTGAAAATTTTATGATCCAAAAACTACTTCTATTTTTTGGTTTAAATGACTACTATTTAAGTAATGACAACTTTTACTATGGGAAATGACAAGAACAACCACACCAATACCAGTTACTTTCATGAATTTAAGCTTTATTTTTATTAAGTAAAATCTTCATGATTAATGTCTGCTTCTATTTAAGTAATAACAACTTTCATTATAGAAAATAACAAGAACAACTTAACCAGTTGCAACTACCTATTTCAGCTTTTCTTAATATGTAGAGTTAATAAGGTAGTTTTTCAACAAAAAATTATCCTAGAGAAATCCCTAGAGATTTTAGAGTAATTAGGTCATTTTGGGTCCTCAATTGGGATATGCAGTTTTTAGTGATATTTTTGTGTTATTTTCCCTTTTGATAACGTACAGATGTTTTTTTTTTTTAATCTAGAAATGGAGATATAAAAAGCGATGGTTGAATCTAACACGTGGAATGAAAAGAGCGGTGAAGCTCATGCGGTATAGACCACACGAAGCTGGACCCTATATCTCTTGCAGCCAATAGCAGCTTTCCCTCCCATATCTTAATCTCTTCATTTGTTTCCTCCTCTTTTTCCACTATTTCTGAGGTTCTATATTGTTTTTTCCTACCCTCTCGAATATGAAATATCACCCCTCTCCCTTATTGTCATAACCCTATATATTGGTAACATAATACTACTTACAACGAATTTAAGAGAGAGAATTTATCGACGTTAATTCCCAGACACAGGTTGGTGCAACTGTTCGTTATTGAAGCCTTTTACTCTGCATTGCATCTACATTAGGAACTGCATCAGCAGCTGATTGAATTATTCTGAATGCTAACTGGCGCTTTCTGGAATAATAATCGTCTTTCTGTTTGATTTAGCTTTACTGGCGCTGACACGTCCTTTTGTTCGCCTTCTCGTCTTTATCTTCATCGTCGATCGCAAGTTATTCAGGTATGCCATTTACAGACCCCAGGAGCGTCTTTTACCCCTTGCAACATTTTTCTTCCACTGGAAGTAGGAAATATCGCTTAAACCCATATGGAGTCTGTGTTGGTTTCTTATGGATAATTCTCAGAATCCGGAATGTCATCTGTTAATTCTCAGGTCTATAGGAAATTAGAATCCCTTTTGAAAGTTTGAAATTTCTAAATAATTCCTGGTTTATAATTTTATTTCTGGGTTTAATCCTTTGATTTATCTAAGGTTTACAACAAACTGGGAACTTTCTGAAAGCTATATGAGCAGTAGACAAGGTTCATCAATATAATAGAAGAGTTTGATGGTAATTGTACATAGTGAACAAGAAGGCATATGATGGCCATAACTGCAGTTATTGGAGTCAGTGCAGGAAAGAGGTTGTTGAGTTCTACTTACCATTTCTCCGAAATAACAGAAAAGCTCTCTTACGGTAATGATTATGGATCTGCACACTATCAGATTACTATGACCAAGTCGCTTATAGTTGCTAAGAAGTCGGCCAATTATGCACCGACTCTTCCTACATCCAACCGGCAGGGTCAATCCATTAAGTCTCTCAAAGAGCATATTGATACTGACCCAGCAATTCCAGAGCCATGGTTTCAGAGGTACAATTACAATGAATTGGAGGTGGAATGCTCTGATCTGGGTTATTCTGTGGAGGCTCTTCTTTTGCTGCAGAAGTCAATGCTGGAAAAGCAATGGAACCTTTCTTTTGAAAGGGAAGTGCTGGCCGAGCATTCAAGAAAACAAAAAGCTCTCAAGAAAGTGGCAGTCACTTGCTCTGGGGTGTCTGCAAGGCAGAGAAGAATAAATTCTAAGAGGAAATCTATTAGTAAAACTGGTTATGCAGTGATGCAATCCTGTCCTGCTTTGCAGCCTAAGTCAGTGATCAATCCAGAATTGCTTCAGAGCCGTTTGAAGGGCTATGTGAAAGGGGTCGTGAGTGAGGAATTGCTCTCTCATGCAGAAGTTGTCAACTTATCAGAGAAGATAAAAGTTGGGCTTTTGGTAGAGGAGCATAAAACCCGGTAATTACATATTTGCTTGAATCTATAGTTTACAGAAATGACAAGGAATAATTTCTTGTTTTAGTAAGCCAGTTAGTCTCTGTTACTGAATAATATAAATATATAGTTTCTGTTTCATTTTATTTATAAGCTTATGCAAAGATATAAAACATTATACATTTTTCTAGAGGTGGAGAGCATGAAAACCTATTGTAGAGTGATTCTGTAGCTTTTTTGGTTTGGCTTTATCAGGAAACAACACAAACCAGATATTCTCAACAAATGAAAATTAAATTAAATTCTTAACATTGTTAGTTAACTTTCAACATAAACTGCAAGTGACAGAGAAAGGGAAGTTGCTGCTTTTTGATGAAAATAATTTGGTATATTAGAAGAACGCAGGAAAGGTTATATAGATATTGTATATATTCTCTTCTCTTGACAGAATAACTGCCCTTTCGAATGAATTGATGGGAAAATCACATTGGCATTTTACTTGATACATCATCATTTCATATCATTTGAAGGAATTTTTCCAAATAAGTCTGTAACTTGACTTCCTTCGTATTTGCTTTATCTGAGAATCAGTAGTTTATAGACAGTTTCTAAGCCTTGTGAGTCAATTCCAGACTGAAGGAAAGATTAGGATGCGAACCCGCTGATGATCAGCTTGCAACGTCATTGAGGATATCTCATGCTGAACTCCAAGAGAAATTGATAGAGTGCTCTTTAGCCAGAGAGAAGTTGACTATGAGCAATGTTCGTTTAGTCATGTCAATTGCTCAAAGATATGATAACATGGGTGCTGAAATGGCTGACCTTGTTCAGGTTATTTATAATATTTTTGCTTCAGTTATGACAGGCTAAATATCTTTTTCTTCAGTCAGCTTCTTAATTTCCTCTTCTATGGAAGACTAATCATGTTTACATGTTTAGGGTGGTTTGATTGGACTACTTCGTGGGATTGAGAAGTTTGATTCATCAAAAGGGTTTAAGATTTCAACTTATGTTTATTGGTGGATACGTCAGGTTAGGCTTACATGATATTTTGATATTTTCCATTTGTATTTTATAGGACAGAATGTCAGACATCCTTAGCATCTTGGTTTTCAAAATAATTATTTTTATATATTATATTTACCTGATGTCCGTAATCAACTTTTACATTAGTGAAACCCTATTTATATAGAAATCAAGAAATAAGACAATATAGGAAAGATAATCCACCAGACGTTAAATAAGGTTATGCTAAATGTAAATATAATATCTTTATATAACTTATGATTCAGGTATTCAGTATGATATTTTTCCTGTCATTATTATGGCCATGAATTCTGCTAGAGAAAATATGATTGATGAGTTGATTACTTTGTTTCTGAAGGAAAATAACGGGATGTAGACTAGAGAAAACATCTGCATCAACTTTTCCATTCTATTTTCATGAGTTTCTGGGTCCCACTTAATATGTACTAACAAATCAGAATGGAATCATATACCTCAAATTTGTCCAACCAATTCGAATTATCTTTTCTGTTGTGTGTGTATATATAATATATATCTATATTTTTGTTGTTGGTTGATAGGGTGTTTCAAGAGCTTTAGTTGAGAATTCAAGAACATTGAGATTGCCCAGTCACTTGCATGAGAGATTAGCTTCAATCCGCAGTGCTAAATTTAGACTGGAAGAAAGAGGCATTACTCCAACAGTTGATGTAAGTTAACTTGATTCACATAAGAAAGCAGTTCCCCATCAGATATTTTAAAACTTCAAATCATCGATTTACCTGCCTGAATTATTCCCCTTGTTTTCAGAGGATTGCAGAATGCCTAAATATGTCTCAAAAGAAAGTTAGAAATGCTGTTGAGGTAATATGACAATGAGTATTGTGTGGGCATATTATATTTGAAATCCTGTTATTCGTTTGTTCAACATGTATTTACCTATTGCAGGCAATCAATAAAGTTATCTCACTTGATAGGGAAGCATTCCCCTCTTTGAATGGTCTCCCAGGAGAAACTCATCATAGTGTAAATTTACCATAAAACTCATTCTATATGTCCATTCAATGAAGATTCTCAGAACAAGTTACCTTTTCTTTTTAATTCCTACTAATCATCTTTCTCACAATAATTCTCTTCTACTTATTTTCCAGTATATTGCTGATAATCGCATTGAGAATATTCCTTGGAATGGAGTAAATGAGTGGGCACTAAAGGTATTTTGATTTTTCACAAACTTGCGAGACTTAGTAGGCGTAGGTTTTTGTTGACATATCGAAGTAGAGAACATAACTTAAATGCTTGTTCTGATATGATTCATTTGCATTTTTATCTGCCTAGTATATACTTTTTTGTGTAGTCTCAAGTTGATTAGCATTCTAGTCACAACATGAAGACATCAGGGTAATAAACAACTCCAGCAAATTAACTTATTTGTTGTGTTGATGTATTATAGCCGTCAAAACGGGTTAAGTGAGTTAAATGAGCCAGCCCTTTACCAGTTAAAAGTTATACATGGTAGCTCATGTAACTCACCTTAATTTGATGGGTTGAAAATTGAAACCCGGCTCATCATATGGGTTAAATGAGCTTACTCACTTAACTCACCAAAAAATAAATAAATTATATCATATATATATATAAATATCCTTCAATATTCAACTTTGAACATTCAATTTTCTAATGTCTATCATCAAGAAAAAAAAAAAGAAAAAAAATGTTTTTGCACCATATAAAAAAACAATTTTTACAATAAATGAAAACTATGAAATAAGAATAATAATCTAAATCATATTTTTTACTTTCCACCATTTTACATACATAGTCTGCAGGACTTTTGTTTTCACATCATTTATTCATTCTACATATATACGTATAAATTTTTTGCCAAGTTGCCAAAACTTATCCGATAGAACCCAAGTTAGAACAGTAGATAAAACAGCAATAAAATGATATTAATCCAGAAAACACTCCCCCCTCAAGAAGAGCAGGTTACAATACAAAATATCACATCACATGGTACAAAACAACAACACACTGAAGCTCACTAGCACACTGAAACACACTTAAAAGATAAAATGATGAAGAAAGAAGACCTTCCTTCACCCCTCAGCTAGCATTCGAGAGGCCAGCAGCCACTCTCCTTACCACACCCCAATTACAAACAAGTCCTCCTTCCTGAAGACATCGACCACTACTTAAAAATACCAAAAAGTAACATTCACAGCCCCCAATACACCCTTTCCTAGGTTAGGTTTATAGCCACACTAAATAACTCTAATGCTTAGTTTCTTTCTCCAAAACACAAGGTCAAAGTTCTGACCAGCAGAAAGCTGTTCTCCTTTTTCATGCATCTTCCTAGATTTTCGTTTGTAGGTTTGGGCGGAAGATGTGATTCTATCATTATCTTTCCAGAATACAAGAGTGATACACACATTCCAAACTCTAGGGAAACATAAACACTTGTGTGCGTGTGTACTCACATAAGAGGTGAAGCACTTACTTTCTTCAAGGAAACCAAGATGGTAGACATAGAAATGGTGAAGCAGAAGCACACGACAAGCAAATGAATAAAAAGGGGGATGAAGGATGGAAATAGGTTATAGGAATTAGTGTTTATTAAAATTTTAATTACAATTAATTTTATAATATTATGACATATTAATTTAGATTTTAAGATATTGCGTTAATATTTTTTAATATTATAGTGAGTTAAATGAGCCAACCCACCTAACTCACAAGTTGGCTCATTTAATATTATATTGTTTGATCCTACTGAAAAGAATTTCCAAAGGAAGGCTCATTAGGCTAAACTAATTTTGATGTCTCTATGATGTATTAGTCGAATGTTGGAGAAAATATATTTTGATACAGACCAATAGAACAGTAGGAAAACAATGCTGAAACTGATATTGGTTACACAAAATACTTCCTCCTCAAGAACAGAAGGAAAATTACAGCAGAAGATAACTCACATTAAGCTCACAAAATCTGCAAAAGGACCTAGCACATTGAAACAGGAACATAACATGATGAAGAAAGGTAATCTTCCTCCACTCTCAACCTGGCTTTTGAGAGGCCAGCACCCCCCTCACCAAACTCCAATACAAAATGATAGGACCCTCTAGTAAACAAACTGATAGTAAGACTAATATTTGAATTGAGAATACTATTATGAGGTAAATGATGATTTAAGACAAATCCAGATCCCTCATCCCCCCAAAATACAAAAATTACCAACAAACTAACACAGGATAACAAGGAACAAAAGATACCAACCACACACCAATTTCCACACACTTAACAGAAAATACAGAATCACAAAAACACACGGGTTTGCCAAACTTTGAAGAGGTTGGCTGTAGATAGTTTAGGTTTGAATACTCAGCTTATCTATTTCGAATAGGTTAGGGAATTATATAGAGTACAAAAGAATCTTCAACCATAAATAGTTGAGATTTGAAAAAATAAAATCCCATGATATCCTCCTATTGATATCCCAAAATCTGTACCCTAATAATAGCCTAAAATATTTACAGTAAATAAAAAATTATTTATAGGATTAATCTATTTACATAATTACTACATTCCCCTTCAAGTTGGATCATAAATGTTGACCATGTCCAACTTTCCTACAAAATGTTCAAATACATCTTCTGGTAATCCTTTAGTAAGGATATCGGCCAACTGTAACTTGGTGGGGACATAAAAAAGACCCATGATCCCATCTTCAATTTTTTCTCTAACAAAGTGACGGTCCATTTTAACATGCTTGGTCCTACTATGTTGGATAGGATTTAGAGCCATACTCAAGGCTGCCTTGTTATCACAGTAGAACTTTAAGGGAGAATCAATATGAAAATGTGCATCGTCTGCCACTTTTTCCAGCCATAGCCCTTCTATAATGCCTTGAGCTAGAGCTTTTAGTTTTCTGCACTGCTCTTGGCTACAACTCTCTGTTTCTGACTTTGCCAGGTCACCAAATTGCCTCATACAAAGGTATAATAACCTGCTGTAGACCTACTATCTTCTTAGGCGCTTGAGCAATCTGCATCTGTAAAGATTTCAACACTTCTAATATAATTCTTTTTGAAGGACAGCCCCCTGCCGGGTGTACCTTTGAGATACCTTAGAATTTTATAGGCTGCATCCAAATGTTTTTTTCTTAGGAGTATGTATATGTTGACTGGCTAATCAAAGGCAATATTTGGCATAGTATGTGAAAGGTATACGAGTTGACCAATTAACTTTTGATATTGACTTTTATGTGTTGTTGCCTCATCTTCCTCTTATTTCATTCTTCGTGCTGCTTCTTTTCTGTCTTTGCTGGTGTTTTTTTGGTACTAATAAGTACTTTGCTAGGCCTGCACCCAAGCATTCCAGTTTCCTTGAGGAGATCAACTATATATTTTCTTTGAGAGATATAGATCCCTTTTGGGACCTTGCTACTTCCATACCTAGGAAATATTTTAGTTTCCCAAGATCTTTTACTTCAAACTGCTTATTAACCGCCATTTTAATTCTCTCTATTTCCTTGATATTATTCCTGGTGAGAATAATGTCATCCACCTATACAATGAGGATGGTTATCAAGTCACCATTTCTTGACACAAACATGGTATGATCTGATAAGCTTTGTTTGTAGCCTTAAGTCTTGAGAACTGTAGAGAACTTGTCAAACCGGGCTCGTGGTGATTACTTTAAACCATAGATCGATTTTTTTAGTTTACATACCTGACCATTTTTCCTTTTATTAAAACCGGGTGGGAGAGTCATGCAGACCTCTTCTCTCAATTCATCATTCAGGAATGCATTTTTGATATTAAGTTGTTGAAGTGGCCAGTCAAGATTCGCAGCAAAGGAGAGTAGAACTCGGATGGTATTTAGCTTAGCAACTGGGGCAAATGTCTCATTGTAGTCTATTCCATATGTTTGGGTGAACCCCTTTGCAACTAGCCTTGCTTTAATACTTGTTTAGAGAACCATCAGCATTAAATTTTGGTATAAACACGCATTTGCAACCCATTGGTGTTCTACCTTCTGGTAGTGCAGTGAGCTCCCATATCCCATTCTTTTCTAATGCTCTTATTTCTTCCATTACTGCATTTTTCCATTCTGTACTTTCAAAAGTTTAATACACAGTTTTAGGGGCTTGAATCTGATCAAGATTAGCAACAAAGCTGTAATGATTCTCAGAGATACATACTTCTGAATAGGATGCTTGGTGAGTTTTCTTCCTTAATGAAATAGGAAGTTCTAACTCAATTGTCTCTGTTGTCTTTGTTGCCTGAGTATGCTCATCATCATTATTCACAGGACCCTCTATCGGTTTTGAGAGTGGTACATCCTTGGGTATGCTAGACCCAACTACCTATTTGTTTCTATGTGAGTAAATATTATCAAACTTTTGAGCCTGAACTTCTATTCTTGGCATAACATTAGATGGGTCCTTAGGGAGCTAAATAGGATGATGGAGGTATAGATTTTGGAATACATTCAAGCTAAAATATACTTACTCGCTTGTCTCTGCTGTCTCTGGTGCCCGAGTATGCTCATCATCATTATTCATAGGACCCTCCATCGGTTCTGAGAGTGGTACATCCTCGGGTATGCTGGACCCATATACTTGTTTGTTTCTATGTGAGTAAATATTATCAAACTTTTGAGCCTGAACTTCCATTCTTGGCATAACATTGGATTGGTCCTTAGGGAGCTAAATAGGATCAGATGGAGGTATGCGTTTTGGTATACACTCAAGCTGAAATTCATTCTAATTCTCCTCCAGAGTTAAAGGCTTGGTGAAATAGGGCTCTTGCTACACAAAGGTAGCATCGTGGCTGACAAAGAAATGCTTAGTGATAGGATCATAGCATCTGTAACCTTTTTGGGAATTTGAGTACCTTAGGAAAATACATTTTACAGACCTGGGATCGAATTTAGATAGTGGGTGATGTTAATGGACAAAAACAGAGAAACCAAAAACCCAAAGTGGTAATGTGTAGTCAAGGTGAGAGATAGTATAAGTTTCACGAAGTTTATCCAAAGGAGCAACATAGGACAGAACACAGTTAGGGAGACGGTTAATTAGATGAGTAGTAGTGAGTATTGCATCCCTTTAGAAAAATTTTAGAGTATTACAAGTGTACAAAAGTGCACGTGCAACTTCAAGAAGATGTTTGTTATTTTGTTGGGCAATGTCATTTTGTTGAGGACTATGAGGACAACTACTTTTGTGCACAATACCATTGGCTTTAAGAAAACTGTCAAGAGATTGGTTAAAATATTCTGTCAAGAGATTGGTTAAAATATTCGAAGGTAAATGTGGAAATATTCTTTGTAAATAAGAGAAATTAGGATGACCCATCTTTTGATGCTATAATAAAATATTAGTGTCATCGGAAGTTGAGACGAAGTCATTTATTCTGCAACATAAAGCACTCACAGTAGAAGTATCAAGGTAGTAGAGTCCATCACATTCCTTAGCCGTGCCAATCGTTATCCCTGATGAGAGATCCTGAAAAACACAGTAAGTGGGAAAGAAATGAGCAAAGCAATTTACTTGTTTGGTCAGTTTACTGATAGATAGTAGATTGCAAGCCAAGTGGGTAACATGTAAAACAAAGTCAAGATATAATTTTTTTGAGAGATGGACCGTCCCAGTGCCTGCTATAAGAGAAGAAGAACCTGTAGCTGTATTTATTGTTTTACTTCTTGCTAAAGGAAGATAGGAAACAAACATTTTGGCTTCTGAAGTCATATGGTCAGAAGCACCTGTATTAACAATTTACTTGGTAGGTACAAAGGTATGTAGAGCCGCGGTATTATTACCTCGGTGAGCAACAGTAGCAGTGGATGTAGATTGCTTTTCGGTTGAAGAGTCTTGAAATACTCGAACAATTCACCCATTTGCTCGTAGCGGGGACAATTTCAGGTTGAGGAACAATTTCTTGAGATTGAGAGACTTGATTGGCACGAGGCTTACTTTTTTTTGGCTTCCAGTCAGCTGGTGTACTGTGGATATCCCAGCACTTTTCTTTAGTGTGACCCACTTTCTTGTAGTGGTCACAAGTAACTTTTCCACAATTTGGTCCAAAGTCGGCACCCTGACTTATAAAAGTAGAGGTCTCAGTGGAAGAAGATTTAGATTCAAGCAACATTACCTCACACCTGGATTCTTCACGTAGAATTTCAGCATATATTACCCTGGGAGAAGGAAGAGTTCGTGTGCTTAATATTCGACCTCTTACATCATCAAATTCTGGGTTGAGACCAGCCAAGAATAGCAATACTCTTTCATTTTCAATGTTTTGTTTGTTACGGGCAGTATCACTTGTGGAAGTCCATGTCTCCTCTATCATCAGATCAAGTTTTTGCCATAAAGCCACAAGCTCAAGCTAGAATTCTGTGACACACCGAGCACCTTGTGATGACTTCCAAGTTTAGCGCCTTAGATCATATTCTCGAGAGTGATCTTTCTTGTAGGAATATGAGTCACGGACAACCTCCCAGATATTAGCGGTTTGAAGAAATATAAAACTCCGCTTGAGTTGCGGTGACATAGCATTCACTAGCCAAGGAGACGAAGGCGTTATCAATCTTCCATTGAGCCATTACTGGGGAAGAAGGATCAGATGGAGCTGGCGATTCTCTAGTCAAATGACCAAGCTTGCCACGACCATTGACGGCAAGAAGAATAGCTTGTGCCCAGTCCTTGTAATTGGTAAGGGTGAGCTTTTCCGAGGCAATTGACATTGGGGATCCATCGAAGGAAGACGCCTTCACAGGATTGACTACTGATAACCCATCAAGAGAAGTCGCCATTGCTGGAAGAACTTCTCACTGGGAGCGGCGACGCACAGTGGCTCTGATATCATGTAGACAATTTAGGTTTGAATACTCAGCTTATCTATTTTGTATAGGTTAGGAAATTATATAGAGTACAAAAGAATCTTCAACCATAAATAGTTGAGATTTGTAAAAATAAAATCCCATAATATCCTCCTATTGATATCCCATAATCTGTTCCCTAATAATAGCCTAAAATATTTACAGTAAATAAAAAAACTATTTACAACAATCGCCACCCAAATGACTAAACCACGCTTCAAAGTTCTTCTCCCCTTCATGCTTCCCAACTCTCTCTCTCTTTATAGACCTGTTCCCCACTTTTTGATTGCTTCCTTTACCTTTTATTTCATCATGACTACCTAGTTTGACTCCCCTACTTTTGTGTCTCAGGTGTTTAACCATCATATTTTGTTGTAGACCAGTAGGTTCATCTTTTCTACCTTTTTGCCGCTCCCTTTTGTTATGTCTTGTTCTGGGAGTTCTGACAACAATAGGTGATGGGGTCTTATCATATTTTCAAATAAATTAATAAAATATTTTCTGATACCAGTAAAGAGATTACAGAGCCTTCTCGGGCCAAATAATTTATTTTATTTATTTATTTTTGGCAAAGGCCAAATAATTTAAGGTTCAGGACTGCAATTTTGTCAGGAAGGTGGATGATCAGAGAAATTTTTTTATGATTGTGCTGCTTATGGAAGACTTTTGGAATTCTTATATGGTATCCGTCTTACAAAAGACACGATTAGTTTATCTACTGAACATTATTCTGGCAGCACCTAAATGAGATGAGGAATCATCTCCCAAAATCTAGTCATTAAGATGGGATAACTATCTTAATTTGCCCCCCTTAGAGAGTTGATGACAGTTTTTGGACAAATGAAAACTTATTTGGATAACAATTAATGGGCCTCAAGTGGGAGAAGAACTTCCCTCCCCTCCCCTCCAGCTAGCTATTGAGATTTAATAATCATCTCATTGTAGCAAAAAAAAAAAAAAATCATCTCATTTAAGCACCACATAAAGCATCTCATACTTAGTCTACATAAGGTTCTCTTTTCCTTTAGTATTTGTTTTTTTATTTTTATTTTGTTGGTTGTTGTATTCATATTTGTAGGTGTTCATGTAAATCAAGTGTTGACTGAGGAGTATTGATCAGTGTAGTCTTACAAATATATATAGTGGTCGATCACTGTGATAAAATTACTCCTAGTATCCCAGTTATCCAATCTAAGGGAGACTATGTTTCACCAACCCAATTAATTTCAATCCTAGCATAGTTGTGATTGTTTAAAATGCTCAATTTATAAGATTAGAGTAACGATAAATGAAGTAGGGTTTATCTAGTTGATAGGAGCACTTATGGATCAGGGTTTACTTATGAAATCCACTTTAAGGTCTTAACCTTTAAAACTTGATAAGGAACCCTCTAAAATTATAAGATAAATAGACTATCTACTGCTGATTGTTCTGTTATTTCATTATCCAAGCATAATCTGTTATTAATCATATAGCTTTTTACACTTTATTTTTTTCTTTTGTATGGATAGCGTCCTCAAACTTTTATATGTAGATAACCTCCTTAAACTTTAAATCATATGAAGATAAACCATCTTTCATATCATTTTTTTTATAGTGAAATAACAAAAAGAATTAAAGGCAGGGAAGTTATTGCATGAATATAAAAGGTTTAGAGGGCGTTTATTGTGAAATTTTAAAGGTTGGAAAGATTATCTATACATAACTCAGTTTAATAAGGTTATATTTAATTTAGCTTTATGCTAATTACCTCCTAGACAAAGTTGTTCATATTCAATAAGAGATGAATTTGTTATCACACAACTTACACTACTCTTATCGAACAATGGAGCTACAATCTAAGTTATCACAAATTCTTAAAGAATGAATCGCCCCGTGGGAGGGAGGTTTGCTGAGAATAGATTCAACTTATCGATGCTTTTATTGGTTAGACTGCAAAAGAGAAGGGGATGGGGTGCTGGGCTACTTCAACTTATATTTTTTCGTTAAGGTGGTATAATCGTAACAGTTTTGTGTTCAATTTGTTTTGACAATTTTATTTGCTGTTTTATTTGTTTAAACTACCATGAAGTTGCCCCCCCCCCCCCTTTCTCCTCTCCCCCACCCAACCAAAAAACAAGAAGAAAAAGGAACCCTGAAATTAACTTAACTTGTAAATATACGCAGGACGAAGTGAATAAACTCATCAATGTGACCCTTCGGGAACGAGAGAAAGAAATTATTCGTCTTTATTATGGACTGGATAGAGAGGGTCTTACTTGGGAGGACATAAGTAAACGGTGAGTTCAACGTGTAATATAGCTTCTGGTTATATTCTATAATGTTGTTATTGTCAATTGAACATTTCCTCTATTTCGTGAACTTTTATTATGCATTATCTTGTACATCTATAATATGGCATTTTTTAATTCATTCACAGCTGTTGAAATTAACTGATATTTGGATTTAAGTATCCATGAGGTCTCTTGATTTCTACTTAGTATCATACCACTTGAATGCTGAATCGAAATGAGCTTACTAGTTCTCATGTTGAACTCTGAGATAGCGCGT